>CM066039.1:227107579-229721734 GCA_033557465.1 Ichthyophis bannanicus
TTTCCTGCAACATGAGCTGCCGAGAGCGCTAAGAGATGGACCTCCACTCACTGCAACAAAAACTTACTCCCTTCCAGCAAAGCTGCACTGCCCATGCCTCTTTGCCTGTTGATGTAGGAAACTGCCACCACATTGTCTGAAAACAATAGAACAGCTCGACTTTCGAGCAGACCGACAAAATCCAGCAGGGCGAAGCGCACCACTCGCAGTTCTAACCAATCGACCGACCAACTGCTCTCCTCCGCCAACCAGGTCCCCTGCATTACTTGAGACAATGAGCCCCCCAACCGGAAAGACTAGCATCCATTGTAACATCCACTCCGGGTGCTCCAGAGGTACTCCTGCCTGCAGATGCGCTGGGACCAACCACCATTGCAAACTGTGGCATACGACCTCCGGGCACATAGCAGCCTCTGAGACAGAGGATGATCCTGTGGTGACCATCTGGACAGCAATGCATGCTGAAGCGGACGCATATGGGCTCTGGCCCAGGGCACCAGGTCCAAGGCCGCCGCCATCGAACCCAACAACTGTAAGTACCTCCAAGCCGTTGGAGCCTTCAGTCGCACGAACGCTACTACCCGAGCCAAAATCTTCTGCACCCTGTCCGGAGGAAGGAACATCGATCCTTTCTCGGTGTCGAACAAGGCCCCGAGATACGTCAACCGCTGCAACGGTCGTAAATGACTTTGTACGGTTGATGACCCAACCTAGCTGCTCCAGGAACTGCACTACCCGAGAGGTTGCCGAGATTGGCTGATCCGGGCAGGGTCTCTAGCAGAATCAATCATCCAGGTAGGGATGCACCTGAATCCCTTCCTTCCGGAGCACTGCCACCACTACCACCATTACCTTGGTGAAAGTCCAAGGCACGGTAGCCAGCCCAAACGGCAACGCTCAAAACTGAAAATGGCCCATGGGAACTGCAAAGCGTAGAAACGTTTGATGCTCCCGTCTGATCAGAATGTTCAGATAAGTCTGTTAGATCTATGGACGAAAGCACCTCTCCCGGCTGTACTGCCCGGATAACCGATCTTAAGGTTTCCATCCGAAAATGAGGTACCCTCAAGCAGCAGTTTACGTGCTTGAGATCCAGAATTGGCTGAAAAGATCCTTCTTTCTTGGGAACTACAAAATAAATCTAGTATCAACCTAAGCCGTACTGGTCTTGAGATACTGGCACCATCGCTTGACGCCACAAGCAGCACTGCAGCGTGTCGCTGATCGCTGCCTGTTTTTGTTTGAGAGCCGCACGGGGACAATACAAAGGCTTCCACCAGCAGATGAGCAAACTTCAGTACATAACCCTCGCGGATAATTTCCAGCACCCACTGATCCGTAGTTATGGCGGCCCAGGCGGAGAGAAACCCCTGCAAACGTCATCCTACTGGAATCTCCGCTTGGACCAGCCTCCCTTCATCATGGTTTCTTAGAAGAGTTCTGCTGGGTGCTAAAATAGCCCCTGCCGAACCCCCCGGGCTCTTCGAAAGGACTGCCCCCCGGTCACAAAGCAGCCTCTGTGATAAAGCGCAAACCGAGGACCACGGAACCTGCGGAAATCCCTTCCTTGACACCTCTGCATCGTTCCCATCTTTGCCACTCTGGGTCGGTCTTCAGGAAGGCGACCCCCTTTGGAATTGCCCAAATCTTTCACAATTTTCTCCAACGCTTCCCCAAAGAGCAGCCTGCCCTTGTATGGAAGCTTACTGAGGTGAGACTTAGAAGATGCATCCGCCGCCCAATTTCTTAACCAGAGAAATCGTCTAGCGGCAATCAATGATGCCATGGACTTTGCTGATATCCTTACCAAATCACAGGAGTCTGCCAGATAAGCCGCCGCCGACTCCAGCTTTGCTCCTTCTGAGGAAGATTCCTCTTGCCTATCTGAGCCTGGTTCTCCCTGCAGCCAACAGATAGAGGCCCTTGACACATACGCCCCACAAATCGAAGCTTTTAACGCTAGGGCACTGGAATCAAAAGCCTGCTTCAGAAGCACCTCTAAGCTACGATCCTGAAGATCCTTAAGGGCTGCACCCCCTTCTACCGGAATCGTCGTCTTTTTTGGTGACCGCTGAAACCAGCGCATCCACCTTAGGCATCCGCAACAACTTTCTCCTCCTGAGGCACTGGATTAAGGCACGCAATGGCTCGACCCCCCTCAGGGTAGCTTCGTGGCATTCCCACTCTGATTCTATTATCTGTTTAATTACCCTGTGTATTGGGAAACGGCACTGTTCAGACTTAAAACCCTGCAATAAGGGATCCTCTAGTGGCTCCTGCTGCACTGCCAGGAGCACTACATTCAACGCTGCGAGGGACTGAACGATCAAAGCCCCCAGCTCCTCCTTGCAAAACACCCTGAAGACATCTGGATCCTCGCCTGGCCCAATTTCCCCTTCCTCCAACTCCTGAAGCCATCAAAGCCTGCCTCTACACCTATGCCTTTAGCAGAGACCCCTTCCCCAGGATCTGCCACCTTGGGCTCCTCCTTTTGTGATTCTAACTGGCTAGGCGTAGGCAGGCTTCTCTAATGACCGAGACATCTTCAATACGGAGAAATTAGACCTTACCTGCTAATTGTCTTTCCTTGAGTTCTCTCTGGGCCAGTCCAGGAAATTAGGGTAGTCAACCTCCTCCAGCAGCTGAGGACGGGGGAAAAAAAACAAAAAACACTGAAAATCTTTGCTGCCAGGCGCTCTAGCTCCCCCTGGTGTCAGAGAAAGTCAATCTTATGGTATCAAAGTAGCGGACCTAAAAAAAAACCAGACTAACCTGAAAAAAAAAAAATCAATAAAGAACTATTTGATAAGCTATGCCAATATAATCAGACAATATCTGCAAACAGTATCTCCTCTTTTTCTCCCCCATCTGTTTCTCTTCAATCTTTTTTTTGTTTTGGTTTTTGAAAGACTTCTCTTGACTGTGCCTTTCAATGTCCCCAGCTCCCACCACCAGCTTGGCAACCTGTTATATGCAGAAACCTTTGGCCGAGGACTGCAACCTGTACACCTCTCGCAGATAATAATGGGTGTGTCCTGGACTGGCCCGGCGAGAACTCAAGGAAAGACAATTAGCAGGTAAGGTCTAATTTCAACTTCCTATTCGTCTATCCGGGCCAGTCCAGGAAATTAGGGCAGTACCAAAAGCAGTACTTAACCCCGGGAGGGTCCTGCGAGCCCTGCCACAACAGCTGAGGCCCCCACCCTAGCATCTTCCCTTGCCTGAACATCCAACCGATAGTGCTTGGCAAACGTATGCAAAGAGGACCACGTCACCGCTCTACAGATATCCACTGGTGGAACCAATGCAGACTCTGCCCATGAAGTCGCCTGACCCCTAAGTAGAATGAGCCTTGATTCCCACTGGAGCCATTATGCTCTTAAGATTGATAAGCGGCTCTAATGGCATGCTTCACCCAATGAGCTATAGAAGCCTTGGACGCCACCTTGCCCTCAGCCAGACCACCAAACAGAACGAACAACCTGTCCGATTTACAAAATGGTTCCGTCTCCTTGAGATACCTGCGCAACACGCGTCCTAAATCTAACCTTTTCAGCACCCGATCCCACTTTTCCCCTTTGCGGGGACGAAAGGTAGGCAGAAAAACGGCTTGATTCATATGAAAACTAGAGAGAACCATAAGCAGAAAAAAACCGGCATGGGCCGTAAAACTACCTTCTCTGCCAAAAATTGAAGGTACAGCTCTCTGCACGAGAGCACCTGCAGATCCGACACTCTGCGAGCAGAACATAAAGCCACCAAAAAAGCAGTCTTCCAGGACAGTTCCCGGAGATTACCCGGTGTCTTGGACTCAAACGGCGGCTCTGTCAGAGCTTCCAACACCAAGTTCAAATCCCAAGGAGGAACTACTTGCCGAACTGGAGGCCGAATGATCTTGGCCGCCCAAACTGCTGCACATCCGGATGCGATGAAATCGAACGACCTTGCACTTCCCCCTATAACAGGTCAGCGCCGCCAGCTGTACCTTGAGAGTTGAGAGCTAGCCCCCTCTCAAGACCTCCCTGAAGGAACGCTAAAATATCCAGCAGCTTCGCCCCTGAAGCCCTCACTTGTCGTTCTTCACACCATACTTCAAAAATACGCCACCCGAATATACGCCAACGAAGTAGATCTCTTCCTGGACCTTAAAGTGGCTATCACGGACCTAGAGTATCCTCTACAACACCACCTTTCCCTCTCAAGAGCCAAGCCATAAGCAAGAACCGATCCACCTGTGGCATTAAGATGGGACCCTGGTACAGCAGATTTATCCGAGCCAGCAATCTCCAGGGAGGAGCCACCAGCAGACAAATCAGGTCGGCATACCACGGACGTCTGGGCCAATCTGGCACAATGAGGATCACTGTATCCACGGAGTTCACTATCCTTTGAATTATCCGACCTATTAGTGGCCACGGAGGGAATACGTATAGAAGCTGACCCGACGGCCAAGGCTGAACCAGCCCATCGAGCCCTTCCGACATATGCTCCCTGCATCTGCTGAAAAACTGAGCCACCTTGGCATTTTGTTGATTGGCCATGATATCCAGAACTGGCTGACCCCACCTCACCGTGATTTCGTTAAAGATTGCCCAGTTTAATTCCCATTCTCCGGGATCTATTGCAGCCCTGCCTCCTTGGGCGTGTCCACTATCCCCGTCATCTGGGGGCATCGGCCGCTGCCGTCGGCCCCCCCCCCCCCCGGTCTCCTCACTCGCAATCCTGCCAATCTCCTCCTCTGCGGCCCTCAACCGGCCCCTTTAACTCTCACTCCCCCCTTATCCATGTCTTCCCCAGCTGTCGCCTTCATCACCTTTTCATTGGCCCTCTTGAATTGTCGTTCCCTGTGCTCCAAGACCCATCTTGTGCACGATCTGTTGGTACAACATTCCTTAGACGCCCTCTTCCTCACGGAGACCTGGCTCCGGGAGGGAGAGGATGCCCTCCTTCACCAGTGCCTCCCTCCCGGCTATTCGGCATTTCATACCCCTCGCCTCCGGCGCACCGAGGGCGGGGTGGCATTAATTTTCAAATCCTCCCTTGCATTCTCACAGGTGTCTTCCCCCCCAGCTTATCCAGAAGCCCTCCTGGTTCGTTCCGAATCCCCTACCCCAATCTACTTTCTCCTCCTATATGTTCCCCCCTCCTTGCGCCCTGATCTCTGGGATTCGCTTCAGCTTACCCTATCTGACTCCGTTCTTCTGTCCCCCCACTTAGTTATCTTAGGCGATCTCAATGTCCACTTGGTCTCCCCTCTGCGCCCTCGCGACAAGACCCTTATCTCTCTTTTTTCTGACTTGGCCCTATCCCAACATGTCCTCTGTCCTACCCATGCTTCTGGTCAGACGCTGGACCTCATCCTTACTCCCGAGCCCTCTCCTTACCTTCCGTCCAGCATTCTCACCGTCCGTGTCCCCTGGTCCGACCACCTCTGCTTGATGTTTTCCTTCCCTTTCCCCCCTCCAGCACCGCTGGGCTCTCCCCTTCCCAATCTATCCACCTCATCCCTTCGTCGACGCATTACTCCCCATACCCTACGTTCTTTCCCCCCTGCCAGCTCTCTCCTTCCGCCAGATTTCTTCTCTCTCCCTGTCGACCAACAGTTCAATACATGGTCCTCCTCTCTTTCTGCCACCCTCGATGCTCTTGCCCCTCTCTGTCCTGTATCTCCCCGTTCTTCATCTCACCACCCCTGGTTCCATTCTGGACTGTTCCTCCATCGCTCGTACCTCCGCCGCGCAGAGCGTCTTTGGAGGAAACACCGTTCTGCTGCCTCTTATCTAGCCTTTCGCCAAACTCATCTTTCCTACCCCTCACTGATATCCACGGCCAAACAGTCTTATTATTCTCAGCTCATATCCTCATCTAATTCTTCTAGACGCCTGTTTCTCATTCTCCGATCCATCTCTTCCTCGTCTACTCTTCCCCCACAGCCCCCTCCGTTGGCCCCCAGCCCATCTACCCTTGCTTCCTTTTTTTCCAATAAGGTCCTTTCCCTCCGTTCCTCCTTTCCCGCCTGCCCTCTCCCTCTTTCTCCTCCCCCTACTTCCCCTTCCTCTTCTCCTTCCCCCCCTGCCAGCCCTCCATCCCCTTCTCATGCTTTCCCCCATACTTGGTGTACTTTCTCACCTGTTTCTGCCCCTGAAGTCCTCAAGGCCATCTCGGCAGCCCATCAGACCACCTGTCCTCTAGATCCCTTGCCCTCCTCTTGGCTGCTTAAACCAGACCTTGCTCTTGTGCCGTACATTGTCTCTATCTTTAACACTAGCCTTCTGTCCGGTCTCTTCCCTTCCAGCTGGAAACATGCCATTGTCCGCCCCCTCCTGAAGAAGCCCACCCTCGATCCTGCAATCCCCGCAAATTGGCGACCAGTCACCAACCTCCCTTTCCTTTCAAAAATCCTCGAAAAACTGGTATTCTCCCAGCTTGCAACACACCTCAATTCCACTTTTGCCCTTCACCCTCGCCAATCTGGATTCCGCGTAGGCCATAGCACTGAAACTATCCTCACAGCCTTACTTTGAGCTCCACCGTGCTCATGACCGTGGTGATTTCTCTCTCGTGGTGTCCCTGGATCTTTCTTCTGCTTTCGATGTTGTCGATCACCGCACCCTCCTGTCTCGTCTATTTGACTTCGGGGTTTGTGGGATTGTCTTGCAGTGGTTTCGTTCATTCTTGGTTACACGCACCTTCTCAGTCCACGTTGGCCGTTCTTCCTCCACCCCCTCCCCTTCACCATGTGGTGTTCCTCAGGGGTCTATTCTCGCCCCTCTACTCTTCAACGCTTTCCTCGCGCCCCTGGCCCTGCTCATCCAACAGTCCGGCATCTCATCATACATCTACGCCGACGACATCCTGTTGGTCCATCACACCTCCTCTTCTGCCCCCGACCTCACTCCACTCAACCATTGTCTTTCCTCTGTTGCATCATGGTTCGACTCTAATTTCATGCACGTTAACCCCGCCAAATCCTCCGCGATCTGGTTTTCCTTTGGGCTCCCCTCCCCTAGCTTGTCGCCTGTCATGTCCTCCCACCCCATTCCCCTCGTTCCAACTCTCCGCTACTTAGGTGTCACTCTGGACTCCGCCCTTTCATTCCACCAACACATCTCCTCCGTTATTCGCTCATCTTTTTTCCACCTGCGTCGGATCCGGGCCGTCAAATCCTCTCTCCCTCCTTCCTCCGTTGTTACCCTCGTTCTGTCCTTGGTAATAACCAGACTAGATTATTGCAATGCCATTTATGCAGGCCTCCCCTCTATTCAGCTCCGCCGCCTCCAACTAGTACAAAATACTGCCGCCCGTCTTGTCACTGGTTCCTCAGCTCACTCCCATGTCTCCCCCTGCCTTCTCACCTTACACTGGCTTCCGGTGAAGTTCCGTTATGTTTTCAAAGTACTTATTCTCACTCATAAAGCTCTTCACTCCGGCACTTCCCAATACCTTTCGGACATTATCCACCTTCAGCCTTCCCCACGCCTCCTCCGCTCGGCCCACGGTAACCGCCTCTTTCTCCCTCCCCCTGCCCAGGCCCGCCTTGAACTGACACGTCATTCCGCTTTTTTCTTTTTGGGTCCCGCCCTCTGGAACTCACTCCCTCGGTCCCTTCGTCTAGAACCCTCTTATCCCCGCTTTAAGACTCTGCTCAAGACTCCTCTTTTGCCAAGCTTTCGATCTCCCCCCCCCCCCCTGCCGACGGTGCCCCGTCACAGAACCTTGCCCCCCACTCTCCATGATAACCCCCCACACTGATCCCTCCCTTTTACCTTCTTTTCCCCCTACCCTCTTGTCCTCCTGCCCTTCTGGGCCTTTCCTCCTTCTGTCTTAATCTGTCCCTCCTGTCCTATCAATTGTTGGCGTTCCCTTTCTGACTTTTGTTTCTTGCAGCCTTATTTTTTTTGTATTGTACACCGCCCTAATGCTCCGGCCTGGGCGGTTAATCAAATCTTGTAAATAAAGATAAAGATAAAGATTCCGACCGAGATAGTCCGCCTGAACGTTGTCTTTTCCTGCCACGTGCTGCCGAAATCACTACTAGATGCATTTCTGCCCATTGAAACAACTGTTGACTCAAAGAAAAATATTTTTCTTTGGGTTTCTTGACTATTGTAAAAGGAGTTTGTTTATTTTTTAGGAACCAATGGGATGGTTTGTTTATTTTAGATGGGTATCACCTCCTTGATGTGGACTTGGTTTATTTGCGAGGTTTTGTGTATTTATGATGTTTCATGAATGTATAATTTCGCTATATATTTCCTTTATAATTGTAAAAAAATTTTTATAAATAAAAAGTTTAAAAAAAAAAAAACAAACAACTGTTGACTCTTAACATAAGATATGCCATACTGGGTCAGACCAAGGTCCATCAAGCCCAGTATTCTGTTTCCAACAGTGGCCAATCTAGGTCATACGTACCTAGCAGTTTCCCCAAGAGACACAAGTTCCACAATGCTTGTTTTGATATCTTCGGTCACTTCTTAATAATGGTTTATGGACCTTTCCTCCAGGAACTTGTCCAAACGTTTTTTAAACCCAGCTACACTAACAGCCTTTACTACATCCTCCGGTAACAAATTCCAGAGTTTGATTACAAGTTGAGTGAGAAAATATTTTATTAGTCTTAAATAGTTTACCCTGTAGCTTCATTGCATGTCCCCTAGTCTTTCTATATTCTGATAAGGTAAACAATCGATCTACGTTTACCCGTTCCACTCCGTTTATTAATTTATAGACTTCTATCATCTCCCCTCAGCCGTCTCTTTTCCAGGTTAAAGAGCCCTAACCTTTTTAGCCTTTCATAGGAGTATCCTTCCATCCCCTTTACCATTTTGGTGGCTCTTTTCTAAAACCGCTATATCCTTTTTAAGATACGGCGACCAGAAAGCGTAGTTACTCACCTGTAACAGGTGTTCTCCAGGAGCAACAGGAATCAGTCCTCACATATGGGTGACGTCGGCGCCGACGGAGCCCTCGCGGAGCAATTTTCCCCAGCTTTCAAAGAAAGCCTTTGGGAATTGCAGCGCGCATGCGCGGTCCTCTTCCCGCCCAAGGGTGCCATCTTGCTCAGTCAGATGACATAGCTAAAAGACAGCAAAAAATTAGCAAAAACGAAAGCATAGAACTGCAACTCCAAGGGGAGGAGGGAGGGTTGTGAGGACTGATTCCTGCTGCTCCTGGAGAACACCTGTTACAGGTGAGTAACTATGCTTTCTCCAGGACCAAGCAGGAAGTCAGTCCTCACATATGGGACTCCCAAGCTTAAGGCTACCGGAGACCCTAAGCACAAAAATGAGCTCCCTCAAGCTCAGTAGCACAGAAGGAAGGAATCTTCTCTGAATATGTCTCCAACCGGTAGCCCAACATCCGGGATGGAGGGTAGGAGTTGCCTATACCTCGAAGAGGTTACGGAGGACTGCCTGTCCGAAAAGCACTGTCCCTGCGGGACTCCCTCTCCAGGCAGTAATGGGCCGCAAAAGTCTGGCTTGAAGACCAAGTAGCGGCCCGGCAGATGTCTGCCAATGGAACAGAGCGGAGGTAAGCCACCGACGTAGCCTTCGCCCGAACACGATGAGCTGTGACTCTACCTTCCAACACGAGGCCGGCTGCCTCGTAAGCCCAAGCGATACAGTCAGCAATCCAGATGGACAGAGTACGCTTGGAGACAGGGAGCCCCAACTTGTTGGGGTCATAAGACATGAAGAGCTGAACAGTCCTTCGGTGCACCCGCGTACGGTCAAGGTAGAAGGTCAACGCCCTTCTACAGTCCAGGGTATGCAGGACCATTTTAGCTCGGCTGGAGTGTGGCCTGGGAAAGTAGGTCGGAAGTACCACCTCCTGGTTGATGTGAAAAGGGGATACCACTTTGGGAAGAAACTTAGGGCGAGTCCGTAGGACTACCCGGTTCTTATAGAACCTAGTGTAAGGAGGATCCGACACTAGGGCCTGCAACTCACTAACACGTCTAGCAGAAGTGAGGGCTACTAAGAACAAGGTTTTCCACGAAAGAAAACGCAGTGGACAGGTAGCCATAGGCTCAAAAGGCGGACAGGTAATCCGCTGCAAAACCACATTGAGATCCCAGTCCGGGGCTGGCGGGCGCAAAGGTGGCTTAAGGAGAAGGAGGCCTCTGAGAAACCGAGCCACCAGAGGGTGGCTGGAAAGAGGCCTACCATCCACCGGCATGTGATGCACAGAAAGAGCACCGAGGTGGACCTTGACCGAGTTGGACTTAAGTCCAAGGTTAGAGAGAGAGCAAGTACTGCAAAACCACTGATGCTGAACAGGAGAAGGGATCTTGAGACTGCTGAGTACACCAGACAGAGAACCGACGCCACTTTAGAGCGTAGGACTTCCGGGTGGAGGGCCTCCTGGAGGCCAAGACGACCTCCTCCACATCTGGAGGTAGCTGCAGAGGAGCAAGGACTACCCTTTCAGCAGCCAGGCCATCAGATGAAAGGACTGGAGGTTGGGGTGTAGGAGAGTCCCCTGATCCTGCGACAGGAGGTCAGGCTGAAACCCCAGTGGAAGAGGAGTGTCCACCGCCAGCTGCATCAGAAGCGGGAACCAAGGTTGTCTCGGCCACCAGGGAGCCACTAGGATCATCGATGCTTTGTCTGAGAACCTTGAAGAGCGTCCGAGACACCAGTGGCATGGGAGGAAAGGCATACAAGAGGCCGGTGGACCAGGGAATCAGAAAAGCATCCGCCGCTACCCTGAGAGGATGCAGCTGTCGAGAGCAGAATCTGGGCAGCTGCCGGTTCAGAGGACTGGCAAACAGATCCATGGTGGGGAGACCCCACTTGAGAAAGATTTGCTGAACCACCATCGGATCCAGCCTCCACTCGTGTGGCTGGAGGATCCTGCTGAGCTTGTCGGCCAGGTAATTTTCTTGACCTGGGAGATAGACAGCCCTGAGGAGGATGCCGTGGCGGACTGCCCAAGAGCATAGCTGTTGCGCCTCCTGACAGAGGAGGAAGGAGCCTGTTCCGCCTTGTTTGTTTACGTAGAACATGGCAACCTGGTTGTCCGTCTGTATCAGCAGCGAATGGTGGGACACCCGGTGAGAGAAGGCTCTGAGCGCTAGGCGAATGGCTCTGAGCTCCAGGAAGTTTATCTGTTGAGCAGACTCCCAAGGAGTCCAGACACCTTGAGTACATGTCCCTTGGCAGTGTGCTCCCCAACCCAGGAGAAAAGCATCGGTCGTCAGGACCTGAGAATGCGGAGGGGGCTGAAAAGTCACTCCTAGTATTAGGTTGGGCAGATGAAGCCACCACTGCAGAGAAGAGACCAGCCGGTCGGAGATCTGTACGGAGTCCGCTAGGCTCCCAGTGGCCTGATGCCATTGTGTGCGAAGGCACCATTGAGCAGGTCGCATGTTCAGGCGGGCATTGGGGGTCACATGGACCGTGGAAGCCATATGGCCGAGCAGTCTCAGAAATTGCCTGTCCGAGACCAGGGAATTGCTGTGAAAGTGGCTGGCGAGATCCATGAGCCTTTGGGCCCTGACCAGAGGCAGGAAGGCCCGTGCCTGAAGAGTGTCCAACCTGGCGCTGATGAATTCGAGATTTTGAGAGGAGAGCAAAGTGGACTTTGCGAAGTTTATGACAAATCCCAAGTACTGGAGTAGAGTCACAGTGCGATGAGTGGCCTGAGTGGCCTCTTGGGAAGACTGGGCTCTGATGAGCCAGTCGTCCAGGTATGGAAACACAAAAAGGCCTTGAAGTCTTAGATAGGCCACCACCACTGCCAGGCATTTGGTGAACACCCTGGGGGCGGAGGATAGGCCAAAGGGCAGTACTCTGTACTGGTAATGATTTCCTCCCACCACAAACCTGAGATATTGTCTGTGGTCTGGATGAATAAGGATATGAGTATACGCATCCTTTAGATCCAAGGAGCATAGCCAGTCTCCCTGCCGGAGGTAGGGCAGCAGGATTCCAAGGGTAAGCATCTTGAACTTTTCCTTTGCAAGGAACTTGTTGAGGTTTCGCAAGTCCAGGATAGGTCTGAGGCCTCCTGTTCTTTTTGGTATCAGAAAGTACCTGGAGTAAAACCCTTGACCTTTCAGGTGGTGGGGCACCGGTTCCACAGCCTGTTCCTGAAGGAGACTTGCTAACTCCTGAAGGAGTAAGTCCCTGTGCAGAGGGAGTCACGGAGGCTCCCCTGGAAAATAGGAGGGAGGTACCTGGTGAAAGTGAAGAAGATAGCCCTTCCGAATTATGTGAAGTACCCAGGTATCTGTGGTGCTGTTGGACCACCTTTGGGCAAAGTGGACCAGCCGGCCTCCTGTGCTGAGAGAAACCAGCTGAGGGGGAGAGGCTATGCTGATGAAGTCAAAAACCCCCACCCTGCTGAGCAGGGGTCGGTGGTGCAGGCTTGGGGGCTTGCTGCCTACGGGACCCATTACCCCGTCCCTTGGCCTGCTTACCCTGTGGGGAGCTGCTGAGGCCTGATACTGAGGGTAGTATTTATAGGCAGCCGCCTTCCTCGGGTAAAAGGGCTTTTTCCCCGAGCCCTTCTTCTTTTGAGAAGAGGCAGCGGTCTTCCTAGAGAGACGAGCCCTGGTGAGACTCTCGGTCTCGATCTGTGCAGCCTTCTCATCTCCATGGGCTTGCCAAAGAGGTTTTCACCTCTGCAGGGGACATCGACCAACTTGTCCTGCACCCATGGCTCGAGGTCGGACGTCTGAAGCCAAGCCTCGCGGCGTCCACCGATGCCAGCTGCGGCTACTCGAGCCGATGCCTCAAAACCATCGTAGGCTGCTCGAGAGATAAAAACTTTGAGCACTCTCGAATACCAGTTGACAAGGTTTGGAACCTCTGCAAAGGTTCGTCGGAGAGACCAGCAGAGAACCCGGCAATTTCTTTAGCCAGGTCCCGAGATACATGCCCATGTAGAGCTGGTAGGTCTGGACTCGACAAGCAAGCATAGAGCCCTGGAAACACCTCCTACCGAGGGCATCCAGGCTTTGGGCCTCCCTACCGGGGGGGCACCGAGGAGTGCATTTTTTGACTCTTAAGTCTATGCATGGCCGATTCCACCACCATGGAATGGTGCGGTAGTTGTGCCTTTTGGAAGCCGGGGCTCTTGCGGACTCGATAAATGGAATCGACCCGCTTGCTCAACACCGGCGACGACGCTGGGCTCTCCCACATGCGGAAGAGAAGTCGTTCCAGCATCGGAGGAACCGGTACAATAAAGGCCTCCTTCGGGGGAGAGTCATATTGGAGGGCATCGAGTTCTTCGACTCGAGGCTGCTCCTCGGGATCTGCAGGGAAGGCCAAGGCCAAGGCCTTGGCCATATCCCGCACCAAGTCCGAGAACCGGGTATCCTCCGGGGGGGACCGTCTCCGAGGTTCGGACTTGGGGGAGTCCGATGGGACACACCGAGTCCGAAAGGAACCAGGTGACTCTTCATCCTCGGATTCCCAGGCCGACTCCTCGGAGGAGTCGAGCGGCTCCGGTCAGGCGGGCATCAATGCCATCCGCCCCGACAACCTCGGTCCTGAACAGGAGGCCGAAGGAGACCGCGACCGAGGATCGACTCGAGCCCTCATGGACTCGAGGATCGGCTCGGTCTCCGGGGTCGACATCCCGGCGGTCAGGGCAGAAGCACCGGCGAGGCCAGCGATCAATGCCCGCTGCTGGTCCATGAAGGCAGTCAGACTGCTCTCCAAGGCTGTCAACCTGAGTCCGAGCTCAGGAGACCCAGCAGCCCCCGACTCGGGCCCCGACGGCATCGGGCCTGACATCGGCTCCTTCGGAGGCGAGTCTACGAGGACAACAGTACTCACGTGAGCGGGCAAGTCCATCGCGAGACGAGGATGTTTGGACGGCCTCTCCACCTCCGAGGACCCGGGACGGGAATCGGGGCTATGCGACCTGGCCCTCGAGGAACCAGGAGCGTCCACCGATCCCACCCTCGCGGGTTTCTTCTTCCGATGATGTTCCCGGGTAGGAGACCCCCTTTCAGAGGAACTTCGACGATGCTCAGGACCAGAGTCCCGAGACGTCGAAGCCTCTGACGAGGTCCGAGCCCGGCCGGAGTCAGAGAAGATACTTTCCCGCTGATGCTGCCGACTCAACGCTTTTGAGGACATTTTGCTACACAGACCACAGATCATCGGGTCATGATCGGGTCCGAGGCAGCGGAGGCAGAAGTCGTGTGTGTCGGTAAGAGACATGAGTTTCTTACAGAGGTCACATTTTTTAAACCCGCTGGCAGCCATCGGGGGAAAAAGGGCCCCTGCAACGTCAAAAGACCGGGCTGCCAGTGAAAAAGTAAAAAGGCGCGAAATCTGTCATGAAGGACAAAAAACCGAAAAAATAAAGAACGGACTCGCAACCGGCATCGCGGGTCCGGGCGGGAAAAGAACCGGCGTCGAACCGAGAGAAAAAAAGAGAAAAAAAATCAATCAACTTTTCTGCGGGGATTCACAAACAACGTCTGTAGGGCTCCGCGGAAAAAAGAAGACTGAGCAAGATGGCCGCGCATGCGTGCTGCAATTCCCAAAGGCTTTCTTTGAAAGCTGGGGAAAATTGCTCCGCAAGGGCTCTGTCGGCGCCGACGTCACCCATATGTTAGGACTGACTTCCTGCTTGGTCCTGGAGAACCTTACAAATACCTGCTCTGGAACCTAAAACTGGCAATTTGCCTAACATCCTGGGACTTAACAGATGCTCCTCAGACATGATTAGAAGGGAAAGAACATGTGGAATCAATGCCACAACTGCTGTCCTATAAACTAAGAACAAACTCAAAAATAAAGAGGTCTAAAACACTAGGCCCAAAAAACTAGCTATTCAGCTTGTCTTCCTCACACAGGCCTCTCACTGCAACTCCCACCATGTGGTCCAAACACCCAGAAAGAAAAGGGCTCCAAAAAAGGAGGCCTCAGCAGACCGACAGAGCCCGAAAGGCTTACCTGCAGGGAAGAAAGCCACCCTGCCAGCTCCTACCACCTTAAAGTGCTCCGAGAGGATCGCTCAGCCGGTTCCACCGTGCAAATTAAATCCCGCAGCAACGGAGAGGCTCCATCTCACACAGCTGCAGTGTGGATGTACGGGTCCCGGAGCTTTCTCCCGTAGTCAAGGGAGAGAGATCCGCACCAGCAAAGGCCTGCATCAAGCAAAAATTAATTGAGGAGGGAAGGTGAGAGCTGCTACAAACTTAAAGAGGCCGGCTCAAATTTAAAACCACTGTAAATAAGGATATTTGCTCCTAACCAAAGGAACTAATCCCCGGTTGCCAATTAATCAAAGGCAACTGAATCAAAAATAAAAGTTAAAGTAAATTAAATTAAAGGCAAAAATCAAAATCAGACTAGAATTTGCACACTAAATGCTCCTTATCCGCTCCCCCCAAGGGAGCTCAGGAGCAAGGCTGCCTACCAAAACAAATAAATCCTGCTGGTGAAAACGCGGCCCTCAAAATGGCCACTGCCAGCATTCCCGCTCAAAGCAGCACACTCTCTCACCCCCCCCCCCCCCCCGCGGCAAGGCCCCGAGCACCCTGCAACCCCAGGAGCCGCCGCGAAGCCTCCCCTCCCCTCCCAAACCAGCTCCCCAAAGCAGATCTGCATGGGTACTTACCACCGCCGCCGATCCCGGGGGGGGGGGGAAGGGGAGGGGAGTGAGGGAAAGGAGCCAACAGGACACCGGAGCACAGCCTTTTTAATGGCTTCAGCTCCGATTGATCTGGGCACAACCTTCTCAGGCTTTTCAGCCCCTGTATCGCTGCTGCTGCAACTGCCCGCCTTCCACCTGCTCCTCACCCCTTCAACGCGGGTTCGGGAGCAGGGAGGCCACGGATCAGCACTGTCTCCCCTGTGCTCGTTTAGACGCTGGGGCAATGCAGAGAGGGAGGGGGAAGAACTCCCTGATCCTTTAGAAACAAAAAATAAAGGTCCACAGACACAGGAACCCTTACAGCAGCAGCAGATCTGACATAAAAGAAAACGAAGTAACCAAATCAAACAGGGAAAATAAACCAAAAGGAGTAAATTTCAAAAACCCAAGCTCTGCTTATTTGTTCTCACTGAGTCCAGCCCTGGGCTCAGAACCTCCAAGCTGCTTGGAGACTGAAAGTACTGGTGAGAGGGGGCGGTCCTTGCCTACTTATACTGGTGCCAGCAAAGCGATGATATATTTCAGTCTCCAAGGCTGCTGGAGGAGGTTGACAACTCTATGGTTCCGGGACTGGACTAGAGGGACGCTAAGGAAGATTCCGTTTTTTTCAGTCCTCAGCTGCTGGAGGAGGTTGACTACCCTAATTTCCTGGACTGGCCCGGAGACACGAATAGGAAATAATCTTTATGCGGCGCTAGTATAAAATCAGTTGAAAATAAAGAATCCAAGCTGCCCTGCCGGAGGCGCTTTGTGGGACTTTGATTTTCTCTTACCAGATTGTGGGAGAAATGGCAGGCTCAGCTAAAATGGCTGCCATTACCGCCTTTATCAACAGGCCTTTAGGCCTCTCCACAACCTCCTCCGAAGTCATCGTCTGCTCCATAATGGTGTCTGCACTACAGTTGCTACAAAAACACTCAAGAAAAAACTCAAAAGAAAAACCCCGATTGGCAGAGGCCCGCCACCGATGAGTGCGGCGATTCCAGTACGGTGCTCACGCTGCCGACGCCAGACTTATCTAACCACAAATTTCCTGCAAACTATACTGTTAGGGCCAAAAACCTCCACATGTTGATTGCAGAACTCCCGTCGACCAAACTAAACCCGTGCCATGCTGTCACCGCTCCCCTCTGGTCTCCCGCTGCTAGCGGGCCACAGAGACTGAAGCGATCGGCAGAGGGGAAGGGGATTCTGGGGCTCCCAGGTCCTCCCCCCCCCCCCCTTAAGCGACAGATCCTCAAATTGAGGCAGGCTCTGCGCCCCCTATGCTGCTTAAACCTTTCTGGCAGCTGAGAACTTTAAGGAGCACTTCTCGTGCCTTACTGTCTTGCTAGGGCAATTGAGCAAAGACTCCCCCCCTCCCTCCAGCCTAACTGCCTATTTCCAATTCGTCTCTCCTGGGAGCCTGTCAGCCACACGTCCTGTTCAGCTGCTGAGCACTGAAAGACTGACTGACACCAGGTGGAGCGGGTTAGGCTGTCAGCAAGATTCAGTATTCAGTCCTCAGCTGCTGGAGGAGGTTGACTACCCCTACTGTACCTGGACTGGCCCTGAGAGACGAATAGGAAGGAACAGCTTTTCCTGCAACTCCGACTTTGTTGGTCTTAGGCATCATGGCCTGGTACAGGTCACAAGAGGTGTTGTCATGGTCCGGTCCTAGGCAGCGCAGGCAGTAATCATGGGTGTCTCTCACTGTTAGTTTAGCTGCAGCGGTCACACTTTTTTGAAACCATTTGGGGGAGGGGGGGGCGTCAGTGACCCCCGGGTAGAAAAAGGCACGAATGCTGGTCGAGGCAAGCATCGATCAGAAAAGAAAAGAGGGGCCGAGAACAGCGTTGGCTCGAGGCGGAAAGAGGAATCAGTACGCAAACCAGGAAAGCTAACTTTTACGGATGATTAGCAAGGATTTTTCCCAGGGAAAAACAGGACAGATGTCCATTGGGCTCCACGGAAAAGAGGAGACCGAGCAAGACGGCACCCTTGGACGGGAAGGGGACCACGCACGCAAGCTAGGGAAATGCTCTGCGCGAGCTCAGCTTGCGAGTACTGACTTCCTGTTTGTTCCTGGAAAAAAGAGAGGAATCCTTTGCTGACCTGGTTTTAACTGCCTGGTTTTTTTTTTTGCTACTTTAATTTGCTGGTCAATTGAATAAAGACAGCAAAACGTTTCTCCAGATGACCAAAAAAAATGAAATTAAGTAGACTTTCCTAATCTTAATTCAGTGAGTCCCTGGTGGGAATCACCCCTCTCCAGCCGCTTGGAGACTGATGATAATGCTCTATATAGGGTGATGTCATCAAGGTTGACATAATCTGTCTCCAAGCTGCTGGTTGGGGGTGACAACCCACAAGTCAGGACTGGATTGTTAGTACAATAAGGAATTGAATCTTTACTAAAATGTAACAGATTAGAATGTTCAAAATCTTGCCGCTAACATTTTCCAAAATTCTGAATGCTTCAAGCATAGCTTTTATCAACATTTTTTTCGTCTTTCAGAAATGAAATTTAATCATTGATGCAATGTTATCTACAAAAAATAGAAACCGGAACTTACTTTTCAGATTTTGAATCTGCAGAGTGATGCCTGTCACTGCCAACTGATTTTTCCTTCTTCCCATCATTCTCTTTCTTATCAGATGGTTTCCGTCCTGCAGGCTCATTTTTTGCCTGTAATCAAATTTAAAAAAAAAACAAAAAACACCCAGTGGTCATTATTGGAATGTATGAACAAAGTTGGCAACATAGAAAAGTTTAAAGAAACCACACATACAAAAAAAAAAAAAAAACAAACACACGCCACCTGCCACAGATTAACCCGTTATCTATTTGCTAACATCACATTTTATTGCATTTGGTAATATTACTGAGGTTTAAGTGCTTACCCTTTCTACAGAGATCATTCTCCCATGCAACTCTGTTCTATGGAGATGGCTAATGCATTTTGTTGCCTCCTCAGAAGACGACATTGTAACAAACCCATAGCAACGAGCACCAGGACTGCGGGCATTAGTTACCACTTTAGCACCAACCACCTTTAAAAACAAAATTACAGGACATACTGCCAAACATGTTTGCTACAAAGGGTTATATATTTTGATAACAAGGGCGTTATACTCAGACAGTGCTCAAAGTCCAGAAACAAAATATATCAATGTTCCTTTTCTCATGACCTGACAGTCTTAAGTGCACACGTAGTGCTACAAAAGTGACTGGTAATTGAACAGGCACAGCAAGGATCCTGTGACATACTGTAAGACCCTTAACCAGGTTATCATATCATAGGGAAAAATACTCTTGCTAGATTAACACTGTACATACACAAAAACAAGTCAAACATTAGAACAGAAATACTCCTACCTATAAAATTTATAGGCACTTGAGTCAGATTTATGAATACAAATATGTTAAAATCAGATATCCTATATATATCAGATATATGCTGACAAATGAAAACGTGACCAAAAATTCCTAGACATAGGATACAAATTTAAGCTTAGAGCATTGTAGTTATTTTGTCTTAATTAACTTTATTCTGTGCTGCAGAACAAGCTGCAATTACTTACTTTTCCATATTTACTGAAAAGGTTCTTCAAATCAGTTGCTCTAGTAGTAGAAGAAAGTCCACTAACCCACAGATTTCTACTAGTGTGACCTAAACAAACAACACACCATTTAGTACAGCATCTCTACATGGGGGGAGGGGGTAATAACTTAAAATCTATTACAAGCTGAAACCCAAGAAAAACAAAATTAGAGATCTCCCAAAAATATCCAACTGTTCATCACCATATTTGACTTCTTACAGACCCTTTTCTCTACCACTTACAATGTGGCTATGCATATATCCCCCCACCTCCATCCTCTGTAGACAGCAAGATAAAGGAGAAATTTTGCTTACCAATTTTTTTATTTTTTATTTAACGAACATTTTTATACCACGCTTCCCACATGATCAAGTGCAGTTTACAAGCAACAATGGTCTGAATAGTACACTAAACAGGGTCTTATTCAGTTACATGGAACAATATATAACTATTTACATTGATGAGATCAAAACAGAACAGGGAACAAGTAACCTTTAACTATATACAATATTTGAGCATCACTGATGTTTTGGGTCGCTCTAACAGGACGTTGCTAATATATTTCTCTCATGTATTTGGCTCGCTATTTGGCCTGTTGTGAGTGTGCTGTGTTGAAGTCAGCTTCTGTGTCAGTTTGTGTGCCATATTGAGAGGTAAAGAGGAATGTTTTAATTTTTTTGCAGAATGTCTTGATGTCATTTTGTTCTCTGATATCCTTGGGGATATTGTTCCAGAGGGTTGAAGCAGCGTGTGAAAATGCTTTATTTGTTAAGTTTTTGGCTTTTCTGAAGTTCTTTGGTATTTCCAGTGTGTTTGTTTTTGCTTCTTTGGATTTGGTTTGAGGTTTCAATAGTGATTACGGTGTTCAAGAAGGATGGGGCTATATTGTGGATTATTTTGAAGGTGGTAACAAGTATTTTGTAGCTTATGTGGCTATAGATCGGTAGCCAGTGTAATTCTGATAATATGTTTATGTTTATGTTTATTAATCATTTGATATACCACTCAGACCAAAAGGCATTAAAGCGGTTTACAATACTATATCATTTGAGGAAATAGGAAAAGAACGCCATTTGTACGATAGGACAGACTAGAGGAAGAAACAGTCAAACATATAAGAACAGCAAGTTACCACAAATGTAGGCATCATGATCCAGTCCATGATATTAATGTATACCGCCACAGTCCAAAGGGCCTTTGGGCGAGGCGCGCGGGCATGCCCCCTGCAGCGGCGGTTTTACAGCCATTGTTACTGGCTGGCCTGAGGAGGAAGGGGGAGCTCCCGCTCTCACCCCCATCGGGATCGCTGTTGTCCTGCGCACCCCCTGCAGCGGCGGTTTTACAGCCGTTGTTACTGGCTGATTGGCTGGCCCGTGTGTGTTCTTGCATGTCGCTGCAATTCATCACTGCGTGTAAACCTCTTCCCACAGAATACCCAATTACAGACAAAGGGTCGCTCCCCTGTGTGCAGGCGCACATGTGCTCGCAGGAGTGAGGTTTTCCGGAAGGGTGTAATATGTTCTATGGAACTGATGTTTAAGACTGATCTGGCTGCCACATTTTGGGCTAGCTGATGCCTTCTGAGAGTTTGTTTCGATAGTCCCTGTAATATGGAGTTAGCGAAGTCAAAGTGAGGAGTGATGATTGATTGTATAACAGATTTGAAGTCATGTAGATGGATCAGTGGACGGAGCTGTTTTAGTAGTTTTAGTTTATAATGTATTTATCGCAATATTTTTGATGTGAGATTCCATACTGAGGATCCGGTCCAGTGTGACGCCTAAGTATGTCACCTCCTTTTTTACTACAATGTTGGAGTTCTGTAGCCAGATTGACGTTGGTGGTACAAAATTTTGATTTCTAGTGAAGTAAAGTACTTCCGTTTTGGAGAAATTAATGTATAGATTATGGTTTTTAAGCCACTGTGAAATCTCTTTAAAACAATCTGATAGTATTTGTGTTGGACAGTTTGGGATCATGAATGGGAGGTTAACAATATGTCATCCGCATATATGTGGTAGCGTACACAGAATCTCTTGAAAATGTGGCAAAATGGGCTGTAAATATAAGTTGAAAAGGAGGGCGGAGAGGGCCGAGCCCTGGGGGAGGATCTTGTTCCTGTTAGAATGTTGACGTTTCTTGGTTAATTCTCACTGTTTGTGTTCTATCTTGTAGGTACGATGTAAACCAGTTGAGAACAGAAGCATTTAGTCCGATCTGTTGGAGTCTGTTAAGCACCAATAGGTGGTTCACACTATCAAATGCTGCAGTGATGTCCAAAAATAGAAGTATAAAGACTTGTTTGGAGTTATCGGTTAATACTGTGAGACGTGTTTCTACTCTGTGATATGGGTGGAAACTGTATTGGTGTTCATCAAGGGGGGGGGCCCCCCCAATGTATCTATGAAATCCTGAAGTTGAATTTGAACAACCTTTCCCGTTAGTTTAGCCAGAAAAGGTATGCTTGATATTGGTCTGTAAACTGAGTGAGCTTTTATCGAGGTTATTTTTTTAAGATTGGACGTATTTGGGCATGCTTGAGTGAGGGTGGTAAGTACCCGTTCTTGAGTGATAGGTTAAATATGGGGAGAATGAAATTTGAGAGTTCTGGTAAGGTTGTTTTTAGGCAGTGAACAGGACAAGGGTCTAAGTATGAGGTAGTGGTATTTAACTTGGCAATTATATTCTTGAGGGTGTCTTGAGATATGGTGGAAGTTGGACCATGTGTTGAGTTGGTTTGTCTTTGTTACGTCCTGTATGAGTGGTGGAGATGATTGGAGCTTTACTTTATTCATATAGTAGCATGCTGAAGTTTGAGGGGATCTCACATAATCCGTTAAATCCAAGTTATAATTTGTTTGTTAGGTAAGCTCTCTGGGTCGGTTTAATGATTTTTTTTTTAGAATACAGGAGTAGTGGTCTCTTGTATTTGTTATCAATAGTCTTGTATTTGTTGAGGATGTTTACATAGCTTAATTGGTGAGTCAAGGATTTTGAGCGATGCCATTTACGCTCAGCTTTTCTCAGCTCAGATTTCATTGATTTAAGTGCGGAATGGAACCAGGGAGTGTTATTTTGTCTCGTTGGGTGTTTATGTAAAATTTTATTCATGGCTGCATTTGATATTACTTTGTTCCTTACCGACTGCTTCATATAGGTTGGTTGGATCAAGTGTGAGATGAGGTAAGGTTTAGTCTAGAAACTCATCTTTACTGAATTTCTTGAATCTGTAGGTTAGGGGTTGGTGTGAGGATTTGTTTTGGTGACTGTCAACAATGTTGAGTCTAAACTTGTTAAGATGGTGGTTGGACCATGGGATGGGGAGTATCTCCAAAGACGATGGGTTGAAGGCCCCAAGAAGGGAGCTTGGGAGGAAGACAAGGTCAAAAGTTTCCTTTTATGCGAGTTTGACTGTTGATAATTCGGTGGAAAGTCATATCTTTGATGGAATTCCAGAATGAGTTTAAGTTAGAATTGGAAAGAAATGGCAGGTTTAGATCTCCCATCAGTATCACTGGGTCCATGTCTGAAGATGAGCCCAATAATAGAACGTCAATATTCTCAGAACTTTTATCAGGTGGTCTATATGCTAAACAGATGCGGAGGTGCTTGATTTTTAAGATGAGGGTGTCTATGTTAGCTATGTTGTCAGATGCTATAATTTTTGCTTTGAGTGTATCTTGTATAATTAGTACACCACCTCCTCTTTTGCTTGGTCTGCGAGTATGGAATATTTCATACCCTGGTGTCTTGAGTTGGTTAATGAGGACTGTGTCAGTGTCAGATAACCATGTTTGTTATACAAATGATATCTGGCTTTTGGTCTTGAGTAGGTCAGTGAATATTGGTAACTTATTTCTCAATGACCTCACATTTGTCAGGTAGCATACGAGTTTACAATTCTGGGGTGTCCGAGATTGTAGGGATGTTGGATTGTACGTGGTTAATTTTATGTTGATTAGTCTGGAGGAGTTGACTGATTGCTACCTATGAGGGACTGGGGGTAAGAGACTGTTCCTGTTTAGGGTGTATATTATAGGGATGGTGCTGGAGTATTTGTGGTTTAGGCCAGTGATTACGGCTAAGGAGGTGATCAGTATGAGGATACATAATACCTTAGATGGAGCCGAGTTTGGCATTTTTACTTCAAATTAAGTTCCCTAGGAGTAATGGCGATAGCCCGGCTAAGATGCCCAGTATTGAGTGTGCGATTCCTGGTGCACAGGAGTTTACTTCTGTGAAAAAGTGTGGAGTTTGCTGCAGCAAGGTACTGTTTCTTTTCCTGGAATCCTGCTCAACCAGTCCAGACTAATGGGTTATCTCCTCCTACCGGAAAATGACAGAAAAACGCCAGAAGATTCCATCACCACCACCATTGGTACTTATACCAAGTGCAGCTAGGGGATGCCTCAAATATATTCCTGACAAGCACATGGGAACCCCTGGCAAAATCTCAAAGAATGCAACAAACCAATCAATCGCGAAAACAGCTCTTTCCTCAACAAAGCGAAATTAGACTTACCTGCTAATTGCTGTTCCTTGAGGAACTCCAGTTCAGTCCCGCACCTCTGGGTAGTGCCCCTCCTCCAGCAGTTTTGAGACTGAGCATGTCCAGAACTGAAGTCACCAGTACTAATACTACTGACACTGCCCACCAGCTCCCAGTACCTACTGACAAAGCAGACTCACAGGAGCAACAAATAAGTAGATAAACAAAAGAAAGAAGTCACTAAACTATATCCCAACTAAAGTGAAACTCCCTCCCCCAACCCTAGAGGAGGAACCCATAGCCCTCCTCTGGAGGAGAGAAATCCAGAGGCTGACCTGAGGGAACCCCAAAAGCAGACAGCCGGCCAGGAAGAAAAACAAACCCCCAGTCTGTCCCCGAGTGCTGAAACCCCAGACTCTATTCAGGTGAGATCTTGGACTGGACTGGAGTTCCTCAAGGAACAATTTTTATTTAGCTAGCTTCTCTTATATACCGCGCTATTACATACCAGTGCGGTGTACATTTAACAGAATGTAACAGACGGGCCGCATAAAGTTTACATTGAACAGGGATTAAAACTTGGATTTAAATGGGGTAACATTTCTAGAGTTTATTTACAACATTGTCCATGTTTTAGGCTATAGACTATTTAGAGCTAATTAGCAGGCAAGTCTAATTTCGCTTTCCTTATCCCCCCCCCCCCCCAGTCCAATCCCACACCTCTGGGATGTAACAGAACAGTAAACGTACTAATGGGAGGGACCCGCCAGACTGGCATGCAGAACCGCCAACACGAAACAAAAACAATCTTGCCGCCTGAACATCCAGGCGATGATGTTTGATAAAGGTATGCAGGGAAGACCCAAGTGGCCGCCCTGCAAAATTTCTACAGAAGACACCAGACTACCTTGGGGAGAAAAGACGGAACAGGCCTTGTCGGGGAGAGCGTTCCATCCTGTGGAACTCTCTCCCCAATGAGCAGGAGATCTGCCACGGACCTCAAAGATTTCAGAAAGATGCTCAAAACAAAGCTCTTCATGGATCACTACAAGGACTTCACCTGAACTAGACTCTGCCCTGGCCAAACCTGAAGCCCATATGAACTGTATATAGACCTGTATATAGCTCACTTGTTTTAAATACCTGTACATAGATCACTTGCATGTAACGCCAAATGAATCGCTCACACCCCTCGTGCACACTCATTCAGATGTTTCTACTGCATGTTTTCGCACTATAGCCCCCCGCCCGATTGTTTGATGTGCCAACTGCTTTGATTTAATGATAAAGCAGTATATTAAATCAGACTAAATAAAATAAGACAACCTTCTCCCAAGAGAAAGGAAGGAAAGGCTCCCGGCACGAAAGAGCCTGCAGCTCTGAGATCCCATGCGCAGAGCAAATTGCCACTAGGAGAAAAGTCTTCAGAGGTAAATCCTTTAGCGAAGTCCAACTCAGTGGCTCAAAAGACTCCTTCATCAAAGCCCTCTGAACCAGATTGAGATCCCATGAAGGTAACACTGCCTGTTGTGGAGGGCAAAGCCGAGCCACTGCCCAGAGGAAAAAAAAAAAAACAACACACAAGACATCTGGATGGGACCCCAGAGGGACTTTGCGGACCTTACCATGATAGCATGCAATCGCTGCCAGCTGCACCCACAACAAGCTAGCGGCCAGGCCTCTCTCAAAACCGCACTGTAAAAAAGCTAAACACTTAAGTCCTCATTTGTTCCTCAGTGAGCACCCCTGGCTCACCACCTCCAGCTGCTTGGAGACTCAGCATACTAGGAGCTGGTGGGCGGTGCCAGCGGTATTAGTACTGGACATGCTCCAGTCCAGTCCCGAATCCCTCTCTATTGCCAGGCTGAATGGATGCGATGCTCCCAGGGCCTGAAGCTGATTTCTTGGGAGAAGCAGTTAGTTGACTGGTAGGGGAGAGGCTGGCGTATAGTGCAGTTAGAGAGCAC
Source organism: Ichthyophis bannanicus (assembly GCA_033557465.1). Lineage (NCBI taxonomy): Eukaryota > Metazoa > Chordata > Amphibia > Gymnophiona > Ichthyophiidae > Ichthyophis > Ichthyophis bannanicus. The sequence goes on from CM066039.1 coordinate 227,133,248, forward strand.
CTGTACTTCCTTTCCTGCAGGGCAGGGTTAGGGGTACCCTTCCTGGGAAAGGGGACAATCAGGCAAGTTTAGTTCTGTGTTTCTATTTACATTTGTTACTACTTAATTGTGAGACTGCTTTGTCAATAGGTTACTGGGGCTGGTGGGCGGTGCCAGCTGCATATATACTGGGTGTCATCAAAAGATGACATGCTCAGTCTCTAAACTGCTGGAAGAGGGGCTCAACCCCGAGGTGCGGGACTGGACCGGAGGGACGATAAGGAATTACATTTAAACAGGGTGCACAAGCGTGCCAACTATATACATAAGAAAAAAAGAACAGGCCACTGGAAACCAGAAATCTGCAAACTAAGTCCCCGGGTAGACAGATGCAGTGAGTGGCTGGGTGGGTCCTGGACTAGTCTAGCAGGATTCCAAGAAAATAAAAATTGTTAAATAAAATTTCTCCTTCCAAGCCATCCTTCTAGGGTAGTCCAGACTAGTGGAAAGTACCAAAGCTACTCCACTATGGGGCTGGAAGAGTGCCACAGCAAGCATGCTACCACTAAGAGCAGCAGAAGGCCTGCAGATCCAAGCAGTAGTAGCACACAAAGGTAGACAAGGACAACCAAGTTGCTGTATGACAAATGTCCAGAGTAACCTGAGATTTCTCTGCCCTGGACACTACTTGAGCCTGGGTAGAGCGAGCTTTAAACCCCAATGGAACAGATTTACTACACAGATATGTTGACTCAACGTTTTAAGCCAGAGTGCAAGCGTAGTTTTATTTTTATTTGACTTTGTCTATACCACCTTTCTACAATTCAAAGCGGTTTACATGAACAGAGAACAAGGAACATTTGCAAGGAGCAGTTGAGAACTCAGTACAACACTGGAGAACAAAACATGTCATTCATCGCTTAGTATAAATTATAGTTTAGTAAGGGTTGGGAACATGGTTGAATAATTATGTTTTGAAGATATGCTTCGAGAGGCCTAAGGAATTTGTATGTTGAATGTATAATAGTTTGACATGTGGAGTGGTTCAAAGGTACAGATTAATCTTCCATAAAAGGTTCAGACAAGTGTAGCAACAATGAACAAATGTGAGGACTGATTTCGGTCCCAGGGAAAAAGTGTAGTTACTCACCTATAGCAGGCGATCTCCTGGAATAGCAGGAATTTAGTCTTCACATATGGGTGACATAGGAAAGCTTTTGGGAGCAATCCACTGCACCCGTGCTGCTGCCTTCCTGCTTTGTCCAATTCCCTCTCCTCAGTTGTTTGTAATTGAAAAAAAAGGAGTGGAAAAAACACAAACAAAAAACACCCTACAATTCCAAGGGGTAGGTTGTGAAGACTAAATTCCCACTGTTCCCGGAAGTCACCTGTTACAGGTGAATAACTATGCTATTTCCGGGAACAAGCAGGAATATATAGTCTTCACATATGGGACTCCCTAGCTCCCAGATCTCTGAAGAGTTGAACCAGGTCAGAAAGTCGGACAAGGTCATTTGAACCTAGACTTCCCTGCCAAGGAGATCTGGCAAGAAGTAGGTGGGGGGCAGAAGTTGTTTTTACATTCCAAAGAGATGCTAAAGGACCACCTAGCCAAAGGCTGCACCCCGGGCAAGAGTCCTTGTCCAAGTAGTAATAGGGCTGCGAAGGTATGGATAGAGGACCATGTAAGCAGCTCGGCAAATCTCATCAATGGCTACTGACCGGAGGTGGTTAGCTACAGACATTATGAGCAGTAACATGTCCTGTGAAGGAAAGACCTGCTTGGTCGTATGAGAAAGAAATACAGTCTGCTATCCATTTGGTCACTGGAAGGCCCAAGTGAGAAGGATCAAAGACAAAGAGCTGGGAGGACTTACGAATGTTCAGTCCTTTGGAGAAAGAAGGCCTCTTACAGTCAAGTGATGGCTTCTGCATGAGAAGCGTGAGGTCTTGGGAAAAAGACCAGTGGGATTAATGACTGATTAAGGTGGAAAGGTGGTACTACTTTCAAAAGAAAGTGGGGTGTGTGTCTGAAGGACGACCTTGTCATGATGAAACAGGGTATATGGAGCCTGAGCAACTAAGGCCTGAAGCTCACTAATGCGCCTGGCCGATGTCAGGGTGATGAGGAAAAATACCTTCCAGGATAAGTATCGAAGCTGTGTGGTTGCTAATAGTGGTTTGAGAAGTTGAGCTGGTACCACATTGAGATCCCATGTGCCACTGGTGATGGCCAGATGGATGGTTTAGTGAGAAGACCCCTCATAAAATGTGTTGCCAGAGGAGCTGTGGAGATGAGTCTCCCTCCCACAGGCTTATGAAAAGCTGAAATAGCACTGAGGTGTACTCGCACGAAGTTCATATTAAGACCCAGCGAAGATAAATGCAAAAAAGATACTGGAAGAGCATAGGTACTGATGCTTCAAATGGTTCGTGACCATTCGGAGCGCACCATGAAGCATATCTACGTCATTTGAAAGAATAGCTCTTCCTGGTGGAGAGCTTTCTGGAGAATAGGAGAATGTGTTTCACAGCAGTAGACAATGGCAAGTCCTGGGGCGCTCCATTGTCTTGAGATAGGAGACCCGGCCTGGAACCCAGTGGGATTGGTGATATTTGTCAGATTAAGTAGAAAGGAAACCAGGGTTGACATGGCCAGCGTGGGGCTATAAGAATCAGAGCCCTTGTCTGCATGTAGTCTGAAGAGGGTCTTCGAGATGAGGGGAATGGGTGGAAACACATAGGAGTCCCCGACCCCATAAAGGCATCTGATGAAAGGCTGAGTCCGGACAGAACTCTGGAGCAGAATTGAGGAAGTTGAATGTTCTGCAGAGTGGTAAAGAGGTCTATCACTGGTGTTCCCCACATGTGGAACATTTTTACCACTGCTGTTGGGTCTAAAGACCATTCATGGGGGTTACAGGCTCCAACTCAGTTTGTCTGCTAAGAGATTGGATTCTCCTGGAACATATACTGCATGGAGGTGCATGTGGTGGAGGATGGCAAACATACAGATCTTGCAGGTTTCTTGACATAGGGATTTGGGGACCCCCCGTCCCCCGTTTATATAAAACATAGCCACCTGATTGTCTATCCTGACTTGGATCTGTTTCAGAGATGGTGCTAAAAGGTCTTGAGGGCATTCATGACTGCCCAAAGCTCAAGTAGATTTATCTGCTGCATAGATTCCTGGGTTGTCCACAGGCCGTGTGTGAATACGGAATCCAGATGTGCTCCCCAACCATGCTTGGAGGCATCTGTTTTCAGTATATGCTAAGGTTAAGGGTGTCTGAAAAGGTGACCCTACAAGAAGGCTTGCTGGGGTGCACTACCACAGGAGAGATTGAGCCATGGGTGGTGTAATCTGGATGACATCCTGAAGACCCCTGTGGACTGGGTCCACTGGGTTGAAAGGGTCCATTGTGACTGATGCATGTGACGTCTCACATAAGGAACTATGTGCACTGTGGAGGCCATGTGACTCAGGAGGGATAGAAAACATTGAGCCGAAGCTGTCTGTTGGCGCATGTTGGTGACTAGTTGCACCAACTTGTTTATGTGATCCAGAGGGAGAAAGGCGCGCTCTGCTTTTGGGGCTCGATAGCTACATGCTACCAAAAAAAAAAAAAGCCTTGTAGACAGCCCAACAGAGCAACCAGAGAAAAAAAAAAACACACCCCAAATAGAGAGAAAACAGCAGGAAACACTGAGGTTGCAAGAGTCAACACCAGCCTCAGGCATCAACTGACAGCTGACTCTCTGGTAGCCTGGACAGACAGAACAACCAGAGGGATGAAGCTTCATTAATTCCTAAAGAGGTGCTCGAGTACAGCTTGGCCAAAGGTGCTAGTACACCAGGAAACCTGATCCAGGCAGTAGCGGGCTACAAAGGTGTGAACAGATGACCATGTAGCAGCCCTACAATTCTCCACTGTCGAGTTGGAGCACAAGTGAGCCACTGAGGCTGTTGGAGCACAAGTGAGCCACTGAGGCTGTCACAGCACAAGCATTATGTACCATGACATGGCACTCTAAAGGTAAGCTCAGCCACCCAGATGGAGAGGATGAGCTTACGATGACCCCCAGCCTGTTGGGGGTCACATGAAACAGAGCTGAATGGAACAGCGATAGGGCTTCTTCCACTCAAGATAAGAAGCACGAGCTCTCTTATAATCACCCTGGAGGTGTGAGGCTGTGGGGGAAAAGTAGGCAGTACCACAGATTGGTTTACATAACATAGTATATGACGGCAGATAAAGACCAGTATGGTCCTTCTATAGTCTGCCCAGCAAGGCAGCAAGAGTAGGTGCACTTGCCACTCCGTGCAGGTCACCCCCCTCCCCATGCCTTCGTTTAGGGGTGTACCCACCGTTCTGTGTAGGTCACCCCCTATTTGTTGAGATATAACATAAGATATGCCATGCTGGGTTAGACCAAGATCCACCAAGTCCAGTATCCTGTTTCCAACATTGGCCAATCTAGGTCACAAGTACCTAGGGTTACCCTGTAGCTTCACTGCATGCCCCCTAGTCTTTCTATATTTTGATGGTGTAAACAATCGATTTACATTTATCCATTCCATTCCACTCCATTCATTAATTTATAGACTATCCTATCTCCCCTCAGCCGTCTCTTTTCAAGGTTGAAGAGACCTAACCTTTTTAGTCTCTCTTCATAGAGGTATCCTTCCACCCCCCTTTTATAAAAAAGTTATTTCGATTTTATCTTGTTGCTATAAAGAAATCCACTGTCTGTCCCATACCATTCTGAATCCTGCCACTGTATTTGTCCTCTTAGGATGAGTTCATAGCACCACTATTTTTATAGAACCTGATATAAGGCAGGTGTGCTACGAGCACCTACAGCTCACCAATTCCGCACGCTGAAGTAAGCGCCTCCCAAAAAAAAAAAAAAAAGAGATGACTTTCCAGTCGAGGAACTTGAGGACAGATGGCCGGCGGCTCAAAGGATGCCAAGAGAAGCTGCCCTAGGACAACATTGATATTCCAAGACACCGACCATCACCTTCTAAGCTTTAATCTTCATCACCCGCTGCTTCAGCCTCGTCCTGTCTCCTCCAACCTATTTAGAAATCTTCTTGCTGTTGATCCCTTGGCTCTCTCTTCCACTATCTTTTCATCTCTTTTAACCACTATGTCATCCAAGTCTGTTGACGAGGCAGTAACTTCCTATAATGCTGCACTCTCGTCGGCTTGGGGATACATCCCACGCCCTGTGAGACGTTCTGCACCCCAGCCCTGGCTTTCACCCACCACCCACTATCTACGTACCTATGCCCGTTCTGCTGAGCATGCTTGGCTCAAATCCCACAACCCTGCCAACTTTTTACATTTCAAATTTATGCATCTCTTTCCAATCAGCCACAGCCCTTGCCAAACAAGACTACTATGTCCATCTGACTCTCTTGCCTCTGGATCCTCACCGTCTCTTTACTACTCAACTCTCTCCTCAAAGGGCCCCCCCCCTGCCTCTGATCCCCCCTCCCTTTCTGCCCAAACCCTGGCCGACTATTTCCATGACAAAATCCACAATATCACCCTCCAATTCCCCACAAAATCAAACACTTCCCATTCTCCCCCTCTTCACTCCCAACTCTCCCCCCCCCCACCACCACTGCTACCCTCTCTTCCTTTCCTGTTATCTCTGAAGAGGAAACTGCATACCTTCTTTCATCCTCCAAACTCACCACCTGCTCCTCTGATTCTATCCCCACCCATCTCCTAAGCCGCATCTCCTCCACCGTTGTCCCTGCCATCTCTCATATTCTCAACCTATCACTCTCTACTGTAACAGTCCCTGCAGACTTCAAACCTGCTGTGGTCACACCTCTCCTCAAGAAACCCTCACTCAATCCCACCTGTCCATTTCTAAACTACTTGAACGTGCAAGTTCACCGCCGCCGCCTAGACTTCCTCTCCTCTCATGCCCTCTTGGATCCCTTACAGTCTGGTTTTCGTCCTCTACACTCTACTGAAACGGCTCTTGCCAAAATCTCCAGCAACTTGTTCCTGGCAAAATCCAAGGGCCCTTACTCTGTCCTCATCCTTCTTGACCTCTGCTGCTTTTGACACTGTCGACCACAACTTTCTCCTTGATACCCTGTCCTCACTTGGCTTTAAGGGCTCTGTACTATCCTGGTTCTCCTCCTATCTCTCCTTCTGTGCGTGTTCTGGTGGCTCCTCCTCCTCTGCTACCCCCGCTCCCAGTTGGTGTACCCCAAGGATCTGTTCTGGTTACACTCCTCCTCTCTCTCTATACCCAGTCCCTTAGTGTGCTTATCTCTTCCCATGGCTTCCAGTACCATCTGTATAGAGATGACTCCCAGATCTACGCCTACGCCTGAAGTCTCTCCAGCAAGCCAGACCCAGATCTCTGCCTGCTTTTTTGACATCGCTTCGTGGATGTCTCACAACTAATCTTCCGCCAGCCTCGTCATGCCCATATCACTCTTCTTCTCAAATTACTTCATTGGCTCCCTTATCCGTTTCCACATCCAGTTCAAACTTCTCCTCCTGACCTATAAATGCATTCACTGTGCGGCTCCTCAGTACCTTTCCTCTTATTTCTCCTTACAACCCCCCTCAAACTCCGCTCTTCCAGCAAACTGCTCCTATCTGTGCCCTTCTCTCCCACTGTTAACTCCAGACTTTGCTCCTTTCACCTTGCTGCACCGTACGCCTGGAACAAACTACCTGCGTCTGTACGCCAGGCAACTTCCCTTACCCTCTTCAAATCCAGGCTGAAAACTCACCTCTTTGCTGCTTTTGAATCTTGACTCTTCTTGATCTCCTTCCCTTGCTTTATCCCTGCCTACACCTTCTGTGTTAGTCTTGACTAGATCGTAAGCTCTGATGAGCAGGGACCGTCTCTTACTTGTTTGTGCAGCGCTGCGTATGACTTGTAGCACTATATAAATGCTCAGTAGTAGTAGTGAATAGGGGGACGAGAAAGCAGAAGGCCCTGCTTAAAGCATGCTGAGTGGATGAGCTGAAAGGAGTCAGTTAACATTATGGTGATAAATTGCAAGAGCACTCAGGTGCAACCTGAGAGTTAAGCCAGTCCAGAGTTGGAGAGGTGAAGCAAATTAAGTCTGCACAGCATCCACCAAGGAAGTAAAGGGGTTGAGGGCCCCATGAAGCCATATGCTCTCCTGGTGGAATCCTTCCAAGACACCAAGACTAACATCCATGAGCTTGAGCAATAGGGAGCAGAGGTTGGGGTGCAGTAGAATGCTTCCCCCTCCCCGTCCTGCCAGAATAATTCTGGGGCACAGCCCAGGCAGAGAGGCAGTGCCCGAGATATCTGTAGTAACAAGAGGTACCATGGTTGCTGGGGCCACTGTGGGGCAATGAGGATCAAGGAGGCCCCATCTGCTTGGACCTTGAAGAGGGTCTTGGCTACCAGGGAGTCTGTGGGTAAGCACAGAATAGGCCCTCGTTCCAATCCAAGAGGAAGGCATCGGATGCCATCTGACCAGGATAGGGCATCCTGGAGCAAAACAGCAGGAGTTGGGAATTGAGGGGAGATGTGAAAATATCCAAGGTGGGGCACCCCACATCTGAAAGAGCCAGCAAATCACCCGAGGGCTGAGAGCCCATTCGTGTAGTTGCAGGATTCTACTAAGCTTGTCCACCAAGGCATTGTCCTCTCCCAGGAGATACACTGCCCAGAGGAGCATCTGGTGCTTGACGGTGAACTTCCAGAGCCAGGAGGTCTCCCAACAGAGTACAAGCTCATGCTTGTTGATTTAGAACAGTGCTACTTGGTTATTCTTTTGTATGAGAACTACAGTACCTGACCAGTCAACTGTGTCCACAAGACCCAGATTGCAATCGCTCAGATTTCAAGGCAGCTTATCTGGTGAAGGCTTTCGCCCTCTCACCAGAGGCCTTGTGTGAAGGGGCCACCGAGATGAGCTCCCCAGCCAAGCATGGAGGCATTAAAACTTGCTGGTGCTGGAGTGCTTGAAAGGGCAGGCCCTCTAAGATACACAGACAGCTGCCACCATGGGAGGGGGTTTAGAAGTGGCAGAGTTACACTAACTTTAGCAGAGAAGCAGCCTGATGTCATTAAGAACAGACAGTCCCATTGGGCTTGCCCCATATACAGGCAGGTGAATAGAGTAACGGACTGTGGAGGCTATGTAGCCCAGAAGGCAAAGCATCTGGCAAGCAGAAACCATCGAGCAGCACTAAACCTGGTGTGCCAGAGAGACAAGGCGGTGGGACAAGTCAGTCAGGAGATATGCCCTGGTCACCTAACTATCCAGGAGAGCCCCAATGAATTTGAGGTGCTGAGCGGACTGCAGTTGGGACTTTGGGTAACAGATCAAGACCAGGATGGTAGGCTCCAGAGAGCCAATCCTCACCAACCAGCTGTCCAGTTAAGGGAAGATGAAAATCTCTTGCACATAGAAAAAGTGGCTATGATTGCTAGGCACTTTGTGAGAACTCTGGGAGCGGAAGCTAGCCTGAAGGGAACCAGTGTATTGGGTAGTGGCTGTGCGGGGGGGGGGGGGGGGAGAATGAGAATGTGGGTTTAGGCATCTTTGAGATCCAAGCAGTACAGCCAATCTCCCCACTAGAGGGGAGGCAGCAACATTCCAAGGGATACCATCTTGAACTTGACCCCGACAAGGAAGCAATTGAGACTGCAACGGTGGAGGAGATGCGGCTTAGGAGATGGGTGGGGATAGAATCAGAGGAGCAGGTGAGGAGTCTGCAAAGATCCAGAATAGGTCAGAAGCTACGTGTTTTTTCAGGAACCAGGAAGTACCCTCTTCCTACTTGAGACTGTGGAACCAGTTCCACTATTCTGGCTTCCAGAAGGTTGGCTACATCCAACTGGAGAAGTTCCTAATGGTGAGGTTCCAGAGCACGCCCCTGGAAAGAATGGGGGGTGGGGGGGGGAGGTGAGGGTGTCTGCTCGAAGCATAGGAGGTAACTCTTTCACCATCTGCAATGTCCACGTTTTGGTAGTGATGCTGAGCCAACGGTGCGCAAAGAACGCAAGATAACCCAACCCCCCCCCCCCATATGGTGCAGAACTCAGCCTGAAAGGGGAAGAAAGGCCATGGTCTGGAGTCAAAATCCCCCCCCCCTCCCCCAACACACACACAGGTTGTGGAGCCGGCAGAGGCTTAGGGGTTTTAGGCCTACGTTGCTCTTTGGCCTGCTGTCCCTGTGGAGGCATCTGGTAAGAGTGGGGGGGGGGTATATGCCATAAGCTCTCTTCTTCGGGTCGAATGACTGTCCCTGAAGCCTTCTGATGGGAAGGGTCAGCAGTCTTTCCAGGAGAACCTGGTCATGCTGAGTTGTTCCGTCTCCAACTCGGCAGCATTTTCCATCATAGGTTTGCCGAAGAGGTTCTCTCCCCAGCATGGGACATCAGCCAATTTGTCCTGAACCCATTGCTCCAGGTCAGAGGACTGCAGCCATGCCAAATGACTGACACCAATGCCCACCACAGACACACTGGCCACGGACTTAAAGCAGTCATAGGCTGCTTGAGTCACAAATTTGGAGCATTCCTTTGTTTTACTGACCAGGCTCTGGAACTTCTCAAGGTGGTCACCAGAAAGTCCAGCAGAGAACCCAGTAAGCTCCCCTGCCAGGTCTCAAGTACATGCCCATGTATAGCTGGAAGGCTTGGATACAGGTCACAAGCATTGAGCCCTGGTAACACTTCCTGATAAAGCCATCCATGATGCAGGCTTCCCAACTCGGGGGCACTGAGGAGTGCATATTACCGTGGCGCATGGCCAATTCCACCACCATGGAGTTGAGGCAGTTGTGTTCTCAAACATCAGGCTCTTACAGACCCAATACATAGAATCGAGCCACTTGCTCACTGTAGGGACCGTAAGTGGGGTCTCCCACAGCCCCAGAAGGAGCTGCTCCAGAATGGGGTGAACAGGGACCGCGATGGCCTCCTTTAGGGGGTGGGATACTGGAGGATCCTCCATCCAAGTCTCCTCCTCTGCCTCCAGGGTGAAAGGCAAGACATTTCCCATATCCCTCACAAACGCCAGAAAGGGAAGGTCCTTGGGAGAGAACCTTCGACGCCCCAGAGGATGTGGGGGGATCTGAGGACACATCCCAGTGCCTTACCATCTCTGTAGACTCGTCCTCAGTCTCCCAGTCAGAGTCTGAGCCACTGAGGAACTAAGTATTGACAGGATCGAGGACGGGAAGAGGTCTTCTCAGATGCCTCCAGTTCCAGCCATCGAACAGAAGACTGCTGCACCTATTGGGGGATTTGTGAGCTGTCTCTGAATTCCAAGGAAACCATTAAGGTTTTGAGGACCGGCTGCACCTCAGCCGGAGCTGTCACCGGCACCAAGAAACCACACTTACCTGGATCTCAGGAGGTGTGCTGCACCATGAAGGCAGTCAGACTGATCTTAAGAGCCAGCATCCTCTCTACAGATGACTGTGCCGGCACTGACAAAACAGATGCCAGCTCTTCTAGCAGGACTCCACAAGGGTTATAGCCTTGTTAGCCCTGTGCTGAATCTGAGGTCTCAGGACAACTCCTTCTGCTGGATCAGCTTGGAAGGTTGCTCCCCAAGTCGTGTCGAGGGCTCGGACGCTTTCCCTCTAGTATCTGCATTGCCCTTCGACGGAGTCCACTCCTTCCATAGGCACTCCTAGTCAAATGAGAGCTGCCGGTCCAATGCCCCATGAACTAAGTTCGGAGGTCAACTGGTCTCCTTTCAGAGCAGAGGCCTTCCACATCCAACTCCATGTCTGGGTCCTCTCCGAGACCTTCCAACAATAGTGAATGCTCTCCCCAGTCAGACAGTCTAAGCCTCTGCCGCTTGTTCCTGGCACCAAAGAGTGGCTGCTTACCCCTTGCTGGTGCATACTGAAACGCCCTAGGCATCAGCAAGACAAATTCCGGTGAAAACCCCACGGGGCTCCTCTGTCCCCCAGGGCCTGAGATGTGGACAGATAAGAGTGAAGACTGGGATCCGCTCATCTGCTCTATCAACAGAGGTGCGGTACCCGCTACCCTGGGCTACCTCTCCACTGCATCCACCATGTTCCCCAAGGGACTCTCCTTCTCTAAGCCTTCGTGCAAGACCTGCTCTATGGACAGGGCCTTTGTCTCGCACCCACAGCACATGCCCAATTCTGAGACTGTCCCTCTCCAAGAGCCACGTACTAAACACTGCAGTCTCATAGGCATGGTCTGTGAACTAACCCCTTCTGCCAGACTAGCCAGAAACACGGGCTGAGAAGGAAGGAAAGGGGGGGGAGGAAAAACACCACACACAAACCCCAAACAACCCAAGATTAAAATTAAACACCAAGTGTCCCCCTAAGATAAAGGGCAGGGTATGCCATAGCTCTTGACATCTATTATACACTGCTAAAACTCTAAAGAAAAACTCCAAAATAAAGTAAACCACCCTAGAAAACCGAGCTATGCTGCCTTATCCCCAGAAAAGGGCTACTTAGCCTCAGCAGCCCCTGGTACTGTGCAGGGGGGTAAGGGGTGGTTGTTTCCCATGCAGCTGCTAGGCCACCATTAACCACACGGTCTGCAGCAGCATGCCAGAGCAACCTACAGAGGCCTTTCCTATACTCTTGTGCCTCAGTTCCCAGCTCTCCTGCCCCTGTGCGAAGATTACCTCTGTTCTTCACTCTGCCACAAGCTTCTCTGGCCGGTCTGCCACCCACATGCTCAGCCGCATCCCCCAGTTTCGGCAGCAAGGAGAGGGTGGAAGTGCTGCCAGCCTGTGATCAGCACACGGCTCCACACTCGATAACATGTTTGGGAGCTGCTCTTTGCTCTTGACGGCCTTTTGTCTCAACACTCCCAAAGCCTCCTTGTTTGCCTCCAGTGGATCTGAGGGGGAGGGGGTGGGCCCAAGAGCTTATCTATTTTTTTTTCTAGCCTATTGCAAATTAGAGGGAATTAGCAAAAAATAAAAATCAAACCCCAAACTCTCCGTAGCTGTTCCTTCAGCGAGTCCAGCACCCTAGGAGCACAGACTCCTCCAGCTGCTTGGAGACTGAGCATACTGGGGCTGGAAGGCAGTGCCAGCTGCATAAGTACATTGGTGTCATCAAAAGGATGACGTATGCATTCTCTCCAAGCTGCTCGAAGAGGTGCACAACCCATAAGTGCGGGACTGGATTGGAGGGACATTAAGGAAAACTGCTCCCACCAAGTCAAAGTACGCCAATGTCCTCACCAACCAAGGAAGGGGGGTGGGGGGACACATGAGAAACCCTGAAACCCCCCCCCCCCACCACCACTGAGGCACCAACAATTGTCAAGATCGATGAAGGCAGGCAAGGCGACAAGAATAGAGACAAGACTGTACCAGAATGGCAAAAAAAGTAGTTAAAAAAATGAACTCGTCTCTGGGATTCAGATGGCCGTCCAAAGGACTCCAGAGGGGAAAAATAAATAAAAAAGACAACTGAGGTAAGATGGCTCCTTTGAGTAGAAGACCGGCATGCATGCAGGGAGTATATTCCAAAAGCTTCCTTTAAAAGCTGATTGTAAGATGGCTCCCACGAAGAGGAGAGTATTCACATTTACTAGCCGTTAACAATAGTGTCTGGTTGAGGTGAGTGGTAGTCTGTCCTTGTTATGAGGCCAAGTCATTGACCTGATGGAAGAGATGAGTTCAGTTTTTTGTGGAAGTCTAAGGTCTGAGCAACTCCTTAAGGCTGGGGGGTAAGGAGTTCCAGGTCATCAGGGTGACTAGGCTGAATGTATGATGGGCAGTTTGGTTGCTCTTTGTTTTCCAGGGGGGGGGGGGGTTATAGTGAGATGGTTGTGTGTTGCATCTTTTGTCTTGTGTTGTTTGGCTTGGCTATTAGAGCACTTATACAGGTAGCCGAGTAGTTATGTAGGGCTTTGAATGTGTTGAGTGAAACCTTGTACTCTATTCTAGTTGCGACGGGCAACCAGTGCAATTGCTTCCGGATAGGGGCGTTACGGTTATGACATGGAGAGTCCTTGCAGCTGCATTTTGAGCTATTTGAAGTGGATAAAGGAGTGTTTAGGCAGGCCTTGATATATTATGTTGTGTAGTCTAGTATGGTGGCCCATTCGACTTTTACAAGGCCTGGACAACCTGTCAGCAAGCTGTAGAACTCAGTCACCTTCAAGTACATTCTGCAGAGTCCTTCCTAGCGCACTGCTCAGAGAACAGGAGCGAAATAACGATCATCATCATCAAAAGGAGGACAGAACCTTAGGTAGTAGCAAGTGAACCGGCCACAAAGTTATTCCCTCCGAGGAAAGGGACAAGAAAGGGTTCTGGCACAATGTCTGCAACTTCAAAATATGGCACACTGAGGTGATAAGCTACTAAAAAAAGATCGCTTTTGAAAACAGGTCTTTTAGCATGGCTTTTAAGGGCTCAAAGGAGGCACATAAAAGCATGAAGCACAAGGAAAAAAAGTCTAATGGTGGGGGACCACCAGTCAAAACAGACCCCTTATCACCTGGCACTCCTCAGAGCTGCTTCTGAGAAATCTCATTCCATCAAAAACATGTTGAAATTCCTGGGGGAAAGGACTGGCATTCGAAGACTTCCTGATGCCTACCACAATAGGGCCAGCCTGTGATTTCTTATCGTCCTCCTGTGAATCAGCAATAGTCAGAGCCTCCACAATCCTCGGGGGCAGAGAGATGGGGGCAATGCCACCTTCCCTGTGCTGTCATCCATGGAGTACTATTCTGCCTGGAAGTCCCAAGCCATCTCAGTGGGGCTGCATCCCGCCATGGAGTACACTATCCTCAGAGTACTTCACAGCCAATCCCGTGGCCATAGCCAAACTCTTATCAGGAAGGGACTGTTCCTCACTAGCCCCTCTCCCCCCCCACCCAAGGTATAAAATCCAAGCTTGTTTAAATAAAACCATAAATTAATCAGCTCTGCAGTCAGTTTACACAGGATGATTCAGCCCTGAGGGCAGCTCAGGAAGCAATACCAGAGGCGGCACATCCTCTAGAGGCTGCAACACCTGGAGATACAGGCCTTTCAACTCCCTAAGCAGATGGTGAACTGGGAGCAGCAACTGATGACTCCCAGAGATTGGCAGCACAGAGTTGATTCATAAAGAAACCTTCTGCCCACAGCCTAGGCAACACAAACCCACAGCCAGCTGCACACCCCAGAAGAACCAATAGTCACAGCATAAAAAGTGGTAGGAACTAGCAGCTCAGCCATCACCCACTGATTGACAAACTAACAGTGTGAAAGTCAAGATCACAGAGAAGGGGAAGCCAGCCCACTACATGTGACAAACATAGCCTGCCCACCTCCAAAAGGCACAAATGGGAGGGAAGCAAGACTATTGTAGGCTTGCAGCAGCTGTCTAAATGGCCCTTGGTTGGAAGAGGGGGGGGGGGATTTAAATATTCATGATCAGCAAACCTCCTCTGAGCAAAACTTTGCTTAACGCTCTCCTTTAATTACAACTACATTTGGAAAGGGGGGAAATTTTACTTACCAATAATTTCCTTTCCTGGAGTCCATGGGCTAGTTCACAGGATTGGCTGCAAACACCCAGGAGAGGTATGCCACCCATGCCACTCTAACCCTCTTGACCAGGGGCCCAGCCAATGTTCCCTCTAATTTTCTGTAGGTTGTGTGTGCATAAAATATCAGCTGTGCAGCTTTTGAAGGAAGGTTAAATTTGTGCGCCACATAACACCGAGTTATATACTTTAAAATTTGACTATACGTCAGAATACAGCATGTACACCACATTGATTTTAATTAAATTAAATGAAAATAGACGATTACAAAATGAAGCAGAAAATTTCTAGTAATTACAATTACAACTTTTAAATTTTAAGACGTCTGTTTTCTATCAGAATCAGAACCGTAATTTTTGTGCGCTCTGTTGTAAAGTATGTGCGCTCACTCAGCGAGGTGTGTGCACGCACACATGCGCACAGCTTAGAGGGAACAGTGGGCCCAGCCCCTTACAGTATACAAGCACCCCCAGAGAAGCACCATAAGTACACCCTGGAGACCTCCATCATTCAAGCTGCACTAGGAAGCGCACCCCAGAAGAGCTGCAGGATCACAACCAAAGCACAAGATCAATATTTCTCTAGCAGATGATGGTTTTGGAGGTGACCCCTAACTTCACCAGTGTTAAGTATCAGTAGTGATGCCACTGGAATCATCTGGTGTTCTCTGTCTCAGTAATCTGCTGGCAAGGGGAAATAATCTGGGCTGGTTTAGTCAGATGGTCTGGAAATCAAATTATACAATACCAACATCCTTGAAGAGTTAAAGCTTGAATTACATACAAACTAAGAAAGGAATGCAGGAGCATTCTAGTAGGTTCTGTATGTACCAGCCAAAACCTGCTGAAATGTTACTGGAGGTATAGGACTGTGGGTTATGGAGGTATGTGTACAGGTAGCTCAAGCATATGTCTGCATAATAGAATGGTGATTTTCTGGATCAGTTTCTATAATGTCTTCATGTACAAGCAGATTCTACAGTCACAAAGTAACAAAATCACCGGACAAAGCTAACGATCTACTCTCACAGATCAGAAGCTTCTAGAAAAGCTTAAGTGGGACATAGTACCATCTCTTATGCTTAGAAAACCTATTTCTTTCAGTCTTTCTACCGCAATAGTATTCAGTCGGGCCATGCTCCCATCCTAAACAAAAAACATTTCATAAGATCTTGATCTTTTCACAAACGAAAAACAGAGTTCAATTTAGCATAGCTGCTTTTCAATATGAGCTGTGTGGTCATTGTCTGGGCATGTCACACAATGAAGTAAAATATTGACTCTGCTAATTTCTAGCTGACACTTAGTACAAACACGTGATTATCATTCTCTACTAGCAGATGGAGACAAGCACAGATGTAACTCCATAAAAAGATGCCCGTCAATACACAGTAGAAAAATGCAGCCACACTTCATGACGACATCGCAAATGGGAGCCAGTGTGCCCAGTGCCCTCCTCCAGCAATGAGATGTCTGTACTTCTCTGAACCTGCATTACTGCCATTCCTAACAGGGGCTATACGTTTCAAGCAAAGGTAAGAGTTTATGGCTTTTTAAATTACTAGCTCTCTGCCTGGGAGCTCTTAAAAGGGTTTTGATACATTTTTGGTGCTCTTCTTTTAAACTAAATATTTTCTTTAGTGGGGTGGGTTTAAAACTCTGCTTTAGTATCTCTCAGCTCTTTGAAGCTACTGAGACCTAATCAGGTGTTAGTTCCCTCCCTACGCCCCCCCCCCCCCCCAAAAGAGGGAAAGAGAAATCTATTTGCATTGACGTGATATACAGACCTCCCTCACAAGAAGAAGTGGATAGAGTTAATTGAAGACATCCTCTGTTGCATGAAGAGAGTAAAGGAGTGCCTGTCTGAAGTCCAATGTGTACAGGCAAAACTTTCTCCTGAATGTGTTGGGAAAGGTGGTCAGCAACAATGTAGATTGAAGTTCCACATGAACCAGCAGCTTTCAGAAGGAACTTGGGGTGCATCCTAAGAATGGCTTTACTGAGATAGAATTAAGTATGGGAGTGAGGGATGGTAAGCCATGAACCAGGACTTGGAAGTTTGTCTATCCTTGCAGAAATTATGGCCACTAGAAAAGCTTAGTTACTCATCTATAACAGGTATTCTCTGGGGACAGCAGGAATCAGTCATCACATATGGGTGTCATCTGCATGGACTGAGCCCTCACGGAAGCATCCCCCCAGCTTTCAAAGAATGCTTTTGGGAGATGCCACCATGCATGCATGGTCCCCTTCCCGTCCAAGGGTGCCATCTTGCTCAGTCAGACGACATAGCTAAAATACAGCAAAAATAAAAAGATGGTAAAGGAGCAACTCCAAGGGAAGAAGGGAGGGTTGTGAGGACTAATTCCTGCTGTCCCTGGAGAACATCTGTTACAGGCGAGTAACTATGCAGGAAGTCAGTCCTCACATATAATATGGGGACTCCTCAGCTACAGGCTACCGAAAGCCAATAGCAAAAATAGGGGCTCCCTCACGGGGAGCCACAAACAGCAGCAATTTAGTCTGTGTACACAGACCACAGTAGGACCCCCATGTCCGATGAAACCAGTATTCCGGTAGCCTATACACAGAAAGGTCAGAGGGTAGGAGATGCCTAAACCCCGAAAAGGTTACAGAGCAGACTGGCCGAAGGCACTGTCCTGTCAGGACTCTTCCAAGGCAGTAATGGGCTGTGAAGGTATGGACTGAAGATCAGGTGGCGGCCTGGCAGATGTCCACCATCGGGACAGAGCTCAAGTTGCCACCGAGGCCGCCTGGCCCTGACAGAGTTCACCATGATGCGTCCTTCCAGCAGGAGACTTGCCTGTTCATAAGTGAGGGTGATACATTCCACCACCCATGTGGACAGCGTACACTTGGTCACCGCCTCCCCCAGTCTACTGGGGCCAAAGGAGACGAAAAGCTGAGCAGCTCTGCGGTGGCCCCGAGTGCGTTAGATATATGAGGACAAAGACCTCTTACAGTCCAAGGTGTGAAGGACCATCGCCGCCCAACTGGAGTGAGGTCTTAGAAAGAAGGTAGGGAGCACCACTTCCTGGTTGAGATGGAAGGGCGACACTACCTTCAGCAGGAATTTGGGGTGCGTGCAAAGCACCACTCTGTTCTTGTAGAACCTGATATAGGGTGCCTCCACCACAAGGGCCTGAAGCTCCCCAAACTCTGCAAGCGGAGATAAGCGCAACCAGGAAAGCAGCCTTCCAAGAGAGGTAGCGGTGGTGGCAGGTAGCCAGAGGTTCGAAGGGCGGACGAGTGAGCTGCCCCAACACTACTTTGAGGTCCCATTCGGTTGCTGGAGGATGAACTGGGGGCTTCGATAAGAGCAGGCACAAAAAAAAAAAAAAAAAAAAAAAAAAAAAAAAAAAAAAAAAAAAAAGAGGACACCAACGGCTGGACAGAAGCGCTTACCATCCCACCAGATGGTGGTGCACCACCACCCAGAGTTAGACTTGAGCCCAGACAGAGGTGGAGACTGTACTGTAACACCAGAGCCACCGGACAAGAGAAAGGGTCAGCCTCGCGATCGGCACACCAAACAGAGAACCTGCGCCATTTGAGGGTGTAAGCCTTCCTAGTAGAGGCAAGCAGGATTGTCCTCCACTTCAACTGGAAGGTTGAAGGGGGCTAGTCACCCTCTCAGCCACCACACTGTCAGCAACAGGGACCCCAGAATGGGGTGCAGGAGAAAGCCCCCCCCCCCCCCCACTCCTTCTGAGATGGGGACCGCCCGGGACTCCTAAAGGGATGAGCGTCTCCACCGTAAACTGTAGAAGCAGCAGGAGCCACGGTTGCCTGAGCCACCAAGACGCTTTCAGAATAAGAGGCCCTATCGTGGAGGGTCCTGAACAAGGTCTTGGTGATCAGCAGGGTAGGAGGGAAGACGTACATGGAGGCCTCCTGACGTTGAGATCAAAAAAAGCATCTGCTGCCACCTTGAGGGGTGTGCCTGCCGGGAGCAGAAGCAGGGCAAACAAAGCTGTCCACGCTGGCAAACAGGTCCATTATGGGTTCCTCCCAGAGCTGGAAAAGCCGACTGGCTACCCTGGGGTCCAGCTGCCACTCGTGCAGCTGGAGAACTCTGCTGAGCCTGTCGGCCAGTTGGTTGTCCTGACCGGGCAGGTACACTGCCCACAGGAGCATACTCGTCAGTTTGCATACGAGCAGGCGGCTAGAACCTCCTGGCAAAAAGGTACGAGACCCCATGCCCCCTTGTTTGTTCACGTAGATCACCACCCACCTGGCTGTCTGGACCAGAACCAGCTGGTGACGCAGATGTTAACAGAATACCCTCAAGGCAAGGAATATGGCTCGGAGCTCCAGGATATTAATCTGATGTGTGCTCTCGTCTGGTGACCAGTTGCCCCAAGTACAGAGATCTCAGCAGTGGACTCCTCAGCCGAGCGGGGAGGTGTCCATGGTGAGGACCCTCAAGGGGCTTGGGGCCTGACCAGAGAACCCACCCTGTCCCGTAGCAGTCGGTAGTGCGAGACCACTGGTCCTGGGAGACAACACTGCGCTGCCCTCATGTGGAGGCCATGTGCCCGAGGAGGCGCAGAAGCTGAGCAGGCATGGAGGGATGGCACTACAAGTCCTGAGCCAGAGCCCCAAGATGATCGGCTCGATCTCTGGGCAAAAAAGCCTTAAACTGGAGAGTGTATCTTTGCCCCAATGAACTCCAGAGTGTGTTGGAAGGAGGGGATACTTGGGGTAGTTTATGACAAAACCCAAGTGCTGTAGGAGCTGAATGGTGTGTGCCGTGGCCTGCTGCGCCTCCGAGGCTCTGCCTCCCTTTATGAGGAGCAGTCTAGGTAGGGAAAGAGACTCCCTGGAGCCGGAGGAAGGTGGCTATGACCACCAGGCATTTTGTGAAAACTCTTGGGACAGAGGTGAGGCCAAAGGTTAGCACCCTGTACTGAAAATGCCTGCCCCCCACTACAAACCGCAGGTACAGCCTGTGGTTGGTGTGGCTAAGGAGGTGGGTATAAGCACCCTTGAGGTCTAAGGAGCATAACCAGTCTCCCTGCTGGAGGTATGGCAGCAACCTCCCAAGGGAGAGCATCTTGAACTTCTCCCGCACCAGAAATTTGATGAGGTTATGCAGGTCAAGGATGGGCCTTAGGACCCCTGTCCTTTTTGGCACGAGGAAGTACCTGGAGTAGAACCCCTTGCCCTTGATATAGTGGGGCACCGGTTCCACCGCTTTGTCCGAGAAGAGCTGCCAACTCCTTCAGAAGGTAGTCCCGGTGGAGGGGAGACCTGAGGGGCTCTCCCAGGAAGGGGAAGGTGTCTGAGTCAGATGGAGGAGGTAACCCTCCCTAACCCCCCTTAGTGCCCAGGAATCAGTGGTGATGGACATCCACCTCTGGGCATAAGAGGGCCAGATGTCCCCCTGTGGGCTGCTGATCAACTTGGGGTAGAGAGACTATGCTCGTCAAAAACTCCCCCCTGGCTGGGCCAGGGCCAGTGCCTGGGGTTTTGGAGGCCTCATAAGGTGGGTAGTTTCGGTAAGCATCTCCCTTCCTCGGGGAGGGGCAGCGGTCTTTTTAGAGAGCCTGTTCCTCATGAACTCTGTCTCCAGCTCGGCAGCCTTGTCGGTCATGAGTTTGTCAGAGGTTCTCTCATTTGCAGGGGACATCGACCAATTTGTCCTGAACCCTCTGCTCGAGGTCAGAAGACTGTAGCCAAGCTTGGCAGCATGCACCGATGCCTCCCACAGCTACTTGGGCTGCCAACTCAAACCAGTCATAGGCCAGTTGAGACATGAATTTGGAGCACTCATGGACTGCCTTGGCCAGGTTCTTGAACCAATGCAAGGGTTCCTCACAGAGACCAGCTGAGAGCCCGGCAAGTTCCTTTCTCCAGGTCTCTCAGGTGCATGCCCCATGTACAACTTTTAGGCCCAGATGCAGCCATTGGAGAACGAAAAAACACTACAAACACAGACCCGAACTGGTTGCAGAGGCAGCAAGGTCGGGTGGCGGGAAAAGCGGTGCGACACCAGAAATAAGCATGAAAACTGGAGAGAAATATCAACTTTTTCTGAGGACAAGCCAGACAAACTTCTGAAGGGCTCCGCAGAAACAAGATGACTGAGCAAGATGGCACCCTTGGCGGGAAGGAGACCACACATGTGCGGTGGCATCTCCCAAAAGCTTTCTTTGAAAGCTGGGGGGATGCTTCCGCAAGGGCTTGTCAATGCCGGCGTCACCCGTATGAGGACTGGACTTCCTGCTTGTTCCCGGAGAAACCATGAATGCATCATGGATGTGTTTGGCATAGTCCAGTATGTAGCCATAGTGGATGATGCTCAAGACCCAATGATCCGATGGGATTTTGCCCATTAGTCACAGAAAAGGGAGAGGCGCCTGTCTACTGAAGGTCTCTCCAAGCGGGTCTCGATGGCGTCAGGAGGATCGATTGGCGCCAGAAAGCTTCTTAGAGGCGGAGGTGGTGGCTTTGGACCTTCGAAACCCTCGGAAGGGTTGTGACTTTGTGCCCCCAAAATGCTAGTTTAGGAGGACGACGACTCCAGAGGGCTTACTGGACTGATACTGTCTACAATCCCGACAGCAAGATCGGGAGGCGGCAGTATAGGCTGCAGTAGAGCCAGACCGGTAAGCCGAAGCCCATGGCGAGTCCTCAGGGAGAAGCCGAGGCTTGACCTTCCCCAAATCCTTGATCAGCCTTTCAAGATCTTCCCTGAATAGCAGCCAACCTCTAAAAGGGAGATTTGCTAAGCATGCCTTGAAGGTGGCATCTGCCGAACGCTGCTACCGTACTACTGTGGCAGCTGCCATCGACCAGGTGGTCAGGCATAGGTGGTTGTACAGTGCATCCACTAAGAATGCCGCTACGGACTCCAGGTGTGCAGTAGCTGGATCTTTCAGCAAAAGCTGGAGCCAGTGCAAAAGCGCCCAAGCTGCTAGTTTGCCACACGCTGAAGCCTGGAGGGTTAAGGAGGAAGAAAAGGCTGTCTTCAGAAGACTTTTGACCTTGCAGTCATGTTGATCTGAAGAGTTGCTTCGCCTTCAACTTGAATCGTGGTAGAGCTATCCAAATATATAGGAATAGAAGATCCTGCACGGTGCAGTGTGGAATCCTTAAGGGATGGTCGCCGGTACTGGCTGTCAGGAGCAGCGACCGTCAGTACCACATCGTCCATGCCGGGTATCGACTCCAAGCTTGGTATAGAAGGGAGCAATCCTGATGAAAGAAGCATGGCAGGAGTTGGCCACGATGGTACTGTGGATACCGGTACCGATGTCGGAGCTCAGTGACAGTTCAATCGGTACCAAGGTAACCGAAGACCTCCGGCCACTATCCTCAGTACCAAGCCTCCGGTATCGATCGGTGTCGGTACCAAAGCGTGTTGGTACCCAGTCTTCCAGACTAGAGATTGATTCCAAACTCGGCATTGAGGGCAAAGAGCCTGATGAGCGAAGCATAGAAGGCACCGACCGCAAGGGTAATGTGGACATCGGTACCGACTTCGGTACCGTGTCTGATACCGGTGGATGAAGGCCAACTAGTGGCAACTCAAACGGCCTCGGAGGAACTGAGAGTTGCGGATCCGAATCATCGGAACCAAGCCTTCGGTACCGCTGGGAGCTGGTACCAAGGCGAGTCGGTACCCAGTCCTCCAGACTGGAGATAGATTCCAGACTCGGCATCGAAGGAAGCGAGGCTATCGATGCACGTCTGGAGGGTACTGATGTCGGTGGTAGTATCGGTGCTGGTACCGATAATGGAAAGTCAATCTGGAGAGTACCCACTGGTCCCAAAGGCACCGAGGACGCCAGATGACCATCCCTGGTGAGGAGTGTTTCATCCAGCACCAGTGCCGATGCCGGGGTATCGGTACCACTTGAAGCGGATGCCACCACCGGACACGGCTCAGGTATGTTCTGTGAGGGGTGAACCCCAGGAACAACCCGAAACCCCTCATACGCTTTGGAGACCGAAGACTCACGCCGGGGTTTTGAAGCCCGTGGGCCCTCGAGGGCAAGGCCGGAGCCGTCTACATGCTGTGCATGAGACCTACCCCTCGAGGGCTGACTAGTCTTAACAGACTGTTTGTGGGTTACCTGATCCTGTGTAGAAGAAAGGGACAGTGCCCTGAAGTTGAAGGGAAACCGTGTATCGAAGGAACCTCGATGTTGAAAACCTCTTCTCAGCAAACTGTTGCCTAAAGGCTCCGGAGGAAAAAGGTCAGGACCCAAGCAGGTTAGACACCGACTTTGAGGGTCTAAAAATAAAACTGTACCGCCACAGTTTGAACATTTCTTGGAGAAAGTGGCTGGCGGCTCCATGAAGGAAAAAGAAGAGGCCTAAAAGGCCGCAGAAACCGTGAGACTATGAAGAAAAAATCTCCCTTGAAAAAGGAAGATTTCACAAGAAAAGAAAAGAAAAAACACCGGCGGCGTCGGGGAAAACAGCCGCAACCACAAGAAAACTAAAGAAAACACAAGAATTTTCTGCGGTGACAGGAGGACGTCCTGCCGGCTCCGCGGAAAACAAACTGAGGAGAGGCAGTTGGGAAAGGCGGGAAGGCAGCACGCAGGCGTGGTGGGATGCTTCCAAAAGCTTTTTGATTGGACGCTGGGAAGCGTTCCCCGCGCAGACTCCGTTGGTACCGACGTACCCATATGTGAAGACTCATTCCAGCTTGTTCCTGGAGATGAGATGGAAGCCTGATTTAAATCTGCTGTGGCATCCCGAGATTGCTTCTGGATGTCCGGGGTGGCTGTGGAGGTCTCCCCCAGGTCTGAAACACATGAAGCGCATAGCTGGTCTACCAGGTATTTGCAGTTATGTCCGCAAGCTAAGCAACAAGGGAATGAGGAAGGCGTGTCACACTCAAAGCAAACAGAGCTTGGCTGTACAAAGGAGAGTTCCTACACTCTGTTGCAAAAGGTGGGAACACAGTTAAAATGGCTGCTGCTAACATGACTTACTGCAGGGAGACAGGCTGAAGGGACAATGCTGGAGAGCAGCCACTCCCAAAATGTTGCTGCCCAGCTGCAATTCCTGCTACAGCAGCTGCCCGTAAGGCTACTGGCCAAAAGGTGTCTGGTGCAGCTACTGCCTGCAAGGTTGGAGGTGTTGTGTGAGGGCAGGGTGAGCAGCCTGATGCCAGTGCAAGCCCTGTGGCAGAAGTGCAGGAAGCTGACACAGGAAGTCAGGCGGGCCAGAATGAGTCAAGTGATGCAGAGCAGCAGGCAGCCACAGTGGCAGTGTCTCCCCAGGTAATCTCCAGTACAAGCTGCAAGGAGTGGTGGCAACTCACTGCGATCCACCGGTGCTTCTCAAGTTTAACAGTTTTTCTATACCGCGCTCTTCAATAATCAGTGCGATTTACAAATAACAAATTCTGCAAAGACAAAGGGAACAGCCTTGCGCATACAGTGAACAGGATCTTATAACTTGGAGCTTTAACTAGTGAACTATTTACATAACCACTCAAGCTGTGGTAGGGTAACTATTTACAGGTTATAAATTATGCTCAAGCAGGACAGTAGGGATGGGTCTCAACATATGGTAGAGTCAACAGCCGATGATTAAGGTACATAATTAATGTTTCAGATGTTTGGCTCATTTAAGTCAGCTGTAGGTGAGTTGGGTACGGCCTGAGTTGGGATGTGGGACATGGTTGTGTTGTGTTTGGCTGTGCGAAGTGTAAAGTAAACAAGTGATGTTTAAAGGGCTTTCCTAAATTGTATTAGGTCTTTGATTGATCTGATGTGTGGGGGGAGGTTATTCCAGCATCTTGGGGCATAGAAAGCAAAAGGTTCTGTTCCTGGTTGTCTGTGTACATCTTGTAGATTCCTTAGGGATAATTAACGTATTGGTGGCTACAGCCCTTCTTGACCTGTTAGGGGTGGATTTAAGGAGATCCGTGAGGGACGAGGGGGAAATCAAGTTGATTGCTTTGAAGGCTAGGAGTAGTGCCTTGTATGTGAGCCTGCAGTTTATAGGTAGCCAGTGGAGGTCCTTGAGGATGGGAGTGATGTGGGTCCTTCTAGATAGGCCACAGATTATTCGGGCTGACGCATTCATCGCCAGTTGCAGTGGATTAAGTGTGCTCTTGGGGAAGCCATGCAGGATGATGATCGCAAAATCGAAGCGAAGTGTTACCAGTGCCTGGAATATTGTCCTGAAATCATCGGGAGCTAGCAAGGGTCTTAGGAGCCTTAGAGTTTTGATTTTATTGTATATGGTCCTGGTCATGTTCTTAATGTGTTCCTTGAAATCGAGCTGTTGGTCAAGCGTAATACTCAAGTAGCGCATTGTAGACTTGCATGGGAGCTCTGCAACTCTAACCTTTAAGGTGGTGGGGGGAACTTTGTTCCTTGTGATAAATAGGACTTCAGTCTTCTTGAAGTTGATGCGTAGGTTCTGAACTTGGAGCCAGTCAGTGATTGCACTGAAGCAGTCGATTAATGGGGTCAGGTCGGGATGCATGATTTTGAGTGGTGCAAACAGTAAGACATCTGCGTATATCAGGCTGTGGATGTTGAAAGAGCGGATGATTTCGCATATAGGTTGCATGTAGACGTTAAAGAGTAACGCTGACAAGGAGGAGCCTTGGGGCACGCCTTGGTGTTTGAATAGATCAGATGTTGTGGCCCCCCATCCGTACTTGTTGCCATTGGTCGGCAAGATAGGACTTACACCATTCCCAAGCCATGCCCTGGATTCCCTTCTCCTTGAGTCTGGTAAGGAGTTTAGTGCGATTGACAGTCAAATGCCACAGCAATATCAAGGAAGATAAGAGCGAAACCATTTTCAGTTTTATCTATTCCTCCGTTTAGGGTGTTGGTTAGTGTGGTGAGAAGTGTCTCTACTCCATGGGATTCTCGAAATCCGTGCTGGCACGGATCAAGGGGTGCTGATATGTCCATGTGTTGCTGGATCTGTCTCTGGACTACCTTCTCAATTATTTTGGCTAGAAGGGGAATACGCAAAATCGGGTGATATGACTCAACTCTAGTTGGGTCCAGGCGGTTGTTTTTCACAAGTGGACGTATGGACATCAAGTCTGGTGTTAGGCTGGTCTGAGGTGTCCTACCTAAAATCTAGCTACTTTGAAAATAAAGGAATTTTCCACTAAACCAGTCACTGAAGGCTGGTCCCCCGGCTCAGGCTAACTGATACTCATGAACAGAAGCCTGCCCCTGTTTGGAACAGAGCAACTCTGATCCTCTTGAACAGGTGCTCAACCTCCAAGAAGTGGGTACTCCGAGGGGAGCACCTCTAGTATACCCTGGAGACTTCCACTGGTACAAAAAAAAATCCACTGGCCCCATATGCTCAGAGTGCAGTGCCAGGAGAAAGGGAAAACACAATCATCTGCTGGAGACAAATACTGAGGGAGACCCCTAGGGGGTGCTCTATGCATGCCAAGGATGAGTCAAAGCTTCTGGCACTGTCTCCAACATCTGCTGACAGGGGGACACAACCCACTTGTCTGGACTGGTCTAGCAGGATGATCTGGCTAAAATACTCATTTGTTTGAGGGCCTAGGATATCCTTTCTTAAAAAAAAAAAAATATTAGGTTAAGACTGAGTGGCAGATTCCTCTGGTTGCTGGCACAAATGCGCTGAAACAGAAGCAATTGGTTCTTCTGAGACCGACTGCCAGTGATGACAGTCCACACCTGTGGGTGACTAACAGATATTCATTATTAAAATAGGGTGTGCGAGACTGATGTCAATACAGGAGAGAAGTCAGAGAGCCGAGGGTGACAGAATGGGTTGGGAAGATGCTACAGGAACTAATAAGGTGACAGGGCACTTCAAGACAGCAGTAGTGTCCTTGACAAATTTAAAAAGTAACAGGAGAACACTGTGGAAAACAAAACTCCCGATTTAGGATTTGGTTCTTGGGAAAGAACTGGCATACCACTGCCTTGATCAGATGATGAATCTGACTTGCCCCGTTTTTGAGAAATGTTCTGTTTGTGGGCCTTTTTGACCTCTGGACAATTAAGATGTCCCAGAATACTTCCTTCACTATCTACCTCAAGCAAGACGACTTGGAAGGATCTCCTGCCAGGGGAACTTTTTTGATAATGGAAGTTTCCTCACAACCCACAGCTAGATGGGAAGGCTGCCAGATACTGATGACTTGGGGGGGGGGGGGGGGCACAACGGTCCTGGTGCTTGGGGCCCATGTGCTACCAAAACTCCTGCTGCCGATAATGGAGAATATGTTGCTGTTATTGTGGCACTGGCTGAAAATATAAAAGAATCTCCTACTGGAGTCAGAGCTGGCAGGGTTTTAATAGTGGGAGAAATGAAACTGACTGAGCTGCCATCAGCACAGTGCCATAATAGCTGCCAGTACAGATGCTAGTGTTGAGAACAGGTACGCTCTTCAGATGCTTGAAAAATAAGGTCTCTTCCTCTGGTTTACTTTTGGTTTCTGTGCTAAGATTTTTTTTGCCCATACCATAGTTGAAGCTAACAATGACTGAACACACCCCCATGCAATCACAGAAAGCTTTTCCAGAGGTTTCTGAGCTCTGGCA
Source organism: Ichthyophis bannanicus (assembly GCA_033557465.1). Lineage (NCBI taxonomy): Eukaryota > Metazoa > Chordata > Amphibia > Gymnophiona > Ichthyophiidae > Ichthyophis > Ichthyophis bannanicus. The sequence continues at coordinate 227,160,303 of CM066039.1, forward strand.
AAGAAAATCCAGTTGGTTCTGTCAACACTTATGTGCCTGCAAGATCCTGCTGTCTAAGGTTAAATTAGACTTACCTGCTAATTGTAGTTCCTGGAGTGGAACAGTCTAGTCCCATAACCTCTGGGTTCCCAATCCAATCCAGCAGCTTGGAGACTGAGAAACTCCACCTTTTTGTGACATCATCCGTATAAGTCTCCGGGGCCAGCCTCATGCCACCAGTAACCTATTGACAAAGAAGACTCACCGGAGAAACAAGTAAGCCAAAGACTATAGTAAACATTGATAACAGTAAAATAGCAACTGAGGGCAAGAAACTCCCAGCCCATTGTAGCACTTAAGAGAAAGTGGGAGCATTCCAACCCCCTGCTTGAAGTAAGGAACAGACCCAGCAGAACCAAGAAAGTAGCCCCTCTTACCTGTGAAGCTGAGCCAATCCGGACATGTGTTTGCCCAGGAACTCTGGGAGGGATATGGGACTAGACTGTTCCACTCCAGGAACTACAATTAGCAGGTAAGTCTAATTTAACCTTCCTGATCGTGTCCCAGTCTAGTCCCATAACCTCTGGGTCTATACCAGAGCAGTGAAACACACTTACACACGGGAGGGACCTGGCAAACCAGCCTGAAGAACCGCTGATCCGAAGGAGGTCTCCTCCGCCATCTGAACATCCAGACGGTAGTGCCTAGCAAAAGTATTGAGGGACGACCACGTCGCCGCCCTACAGATATCCACCGGCGAAACTAAACGAGCCTCCGCCCAGGAGGCAGCCTGAGCCCGCGTAGAATGAGCTTTCACCCCATCCGGCACAACTCTGCCCTTCAACACATAAGCCGACTCAATGGCTTCCCTAATCCAGCGAGCAATAGATGCTTTAGAGGCCGCTTCACCCTTTTTCGGCCCCGCGAAAAGCACAAAAAGTCTATCCGACTTCCGAAAGGACTCCGTCCTCTTGAGATACTTCCGTAAAGCTCTCCGGACATCCAACCGATGAAACCGAGTAGCTGGAGAACTACTGCTATCACCTCGCAATACCGGCAAGGAAATCGCCTGATTAATATGAAACGCCGAGACTACCTTCGGGAGGAAAGCCGGCACCGGTCGCAACACCACTTTAGACGGAAAGAAGGAAAGATAGGGCTCCCTACAGGAAAGAGCCTGTAATTCTGAAACACGCCTGGCCGAGCACACCGCCACGAGAAAGGCCACCTTCAGAGAAAGATCCTTGAGTGAGGCTCTAGCCAGCGGCTCGAAGGGCTCCCCCACTAAGGTCTCCAACACAAACGGAAGACTCCATTTGGGAAATACTGGGCGGGTTGGAGGCCGAGCAAGAGAAACCGCTCGGAGAAATCGTTTCACATCCCGCTGGACCCCCAGCGACTGACCCGCCAGCCTGCCCCTGAAACAAGATAAGGCAGCCACTTGGACTCGCAACGAAGCCGCTGCCAAACCCTTTTCGAAACCATGTTGCAAAAATTCCAGAATTTGCGGGAGGGAAGCTCGTAACGCTTGGTACTGCCGCGCACTACACCAGGCCTCAAAAATCCGCCAAATGCGGACGTAGGACAACGAAGTGGAACGCCTTCTGGACTTGACCAAGGTAGAGATAACCGCTGGAGAATACCCCCGGGAGGTCAACCGCGCCCTTTCAAGAGCCAGGCCGTAAGAGAGAATCGACCCACGTGAGGCATGACCAGCGGCCCCTGAGATAACAGATCCGTTCGGTCGGGAAGACGCCAGGGCCTGGCCACCAGCAACTGCACCAGATCCCCGTACCAAGGACGCCGGGGCCAATCCGGCGCAATCAAGATGACATGGCCCCGGAAGCCCTCTATTCTTTGTAGAACTCGGCCGATCAACACCCACGGAGGGAAGACATACAGAAGCTGCTCCTCCGGCCAGACCTGCAAGAGAGCATCCAGACCCTCCGACATTCTTTCCCTGCGCCTGCTGAAAAAGCGGTTGCACTTTGCAGACGCAAAGGTCGCCATGAGATCCATCACCGGCCTGCCCCACCGTCGGACCACCATTTCGAACACCTCGGGATGCAGGACCCACTCCCCGGGATCCACTCTTACCCGGCTGAGGAAGTCGGCCTCCACGTTGTCTACCCCTGCTACATGGGCTGCCGACAGGTCCAGAAGGTGGGCCTCTGCCCAGGAACACAGAGCTTCGGCCTCGGACTCTAGGGACGCACTGCTGGTGCCGCCCTGCTTGTTGACGTAGGCCACTGCCGTCGCATTGTCCGAAAGCACCCGGACTGCTTTCCCGTCGAGGAGCGGCCGGAACTCCCGCAAAGCCAGCGACACCGCCCGGAGCTCCAACCGGTTTATCGCCCAGGCGCTTTCTTGAGCGTCCCAAAGCCCCTGAGCGAAGGCTCCCTGGCAGTGAGCTCCCCAGCCCCGCAGACTGGCATCGGTCATCACCGCCACCCAGTCCGGCGATTCGAGGGATTTCCCCCTGTCGAGCGACTGGGGGAGCAACCACCATCGTAGAGACTGACGAACATCCTCCGGACATTCCAGCTTCCGGGAGAGGGAGTCCCGCTGGTGCGACCACCGACGAAGCAGAGCCCTCTGTAAGGGCCTCATGTGAGCTCTCGCCCAGGGGACGGTCTCTATCGCCGCCGCCATGGTGCCCAACACCTGCAGGTAGTGCCACGCGGAAGGCGTCCGGAGCCTGAGAAACCCCTGAACGCGATTCCGCAATTGCAAGGCCCGTTGGGCGGTAAGAAACACTCTTCCGCTCCGCGTATCGAAGCGCGCCCCCAGGTATTCCAGATTCTGGGAAGGCTGGAGATTGCTCTTGGCCAGATTAACAATCCAACCCAGGCTCTCCAGTAGAGAGACTACCCGGGCCGTAGCCTGCACGCTGTCATCGTGCGATTTCGCCCGGATCAGCCAATCGTCCAGATAAGGATGCACGAGGATGCCTTCCTTTCGCAGAGCCGCCGCCACCACTACCATGACCTTTGTAAAGACTCTCGGGGCGGTCGCTAGCCCGAAGGGCAATGCTTGGAACTGAAAATGACCGAACGGGACCGCAAATCTGAGAAACTTGTGATGCTCCTGCCGAATTGGAATGTGAAGGTAAGCTTCGGACAGGTCGAGGGAGGTGAGAAACTCCCCCTGTCGCACCGCCACTATGACGGAGCGCAGGGTTTCCATGTGAAAGTGAGACACACGGAGACAGCGGTTGACTCCTTTGAGATCCAGGATCGGGCGAACATCTCCTCCCTTCTTTGGGACCGTAAAATAAATGGAGTATCGACCGCACCCGTACTGATCTACGGGCACGGGCGCAATCGCTCGGAGATCCAGTAACCGCTGTACCGTCAGCCTTAAGGCCGCCCTCTTTGTCACCGTCCTGCCGGGGGAGAGCACAAAGGAATCCCGCACGGGACGCAAGAGCTCCAGAGCATAACCGTCGCGAACAACCTCCAACACCCACTGATCCGTCGTGATGTGGGCCCAGGCGGGAAGGAACTCCCGCAGACGTCCACCCACGGGGGTGGGGGACGACTGGGCCCCCCTCACTTCATTGGGGCTTTTTAAGATTAAGGGAGGAGGAGGAGGAGGTATTAAGTCCGAAACCTCGCCCCGCGCCCCGAAACCCCCGGAAACTCTGTGATCGGAAGGGAAAACGCCCCCTCTGTCCTGGAGCAGCCCTTTGGGGACGAAAGCGACGAGAGTCCCGCAACTGCCCCCTGGAACTCGATGCCCCCCGAGAGGCCCGGGGCTTGTCCTCGGGCAAACGCCCGCCCTTGGACTCCCCGAGCTCCTTGACCAGCTTGTCCAAGTCCTCGCCGAACAGCAGACGCCCCTTAAAGGGCAATTTGCTCAACCGCGTCTTGGACGACGTGTCAGCGGACCAGTTCCGCAACCAGAGATAGCGCCGCGCTGCGACCGCCGACGCCATACTCTTGGACAGCCCCCGCATAAGGTCGTACTGGAGGTCCGAGAGGTAAGCGGCCCCTGACTCCAGGCGTGCCGCTTCCCCCGCCAAAAGAGACTCCTGGCCCTCCTGGACTTTCTGAGACCAACGCAGGCAGGCCCTGGAAACCCAGGCGCCACAGATGGCTGCCTGTAGGGAAAGAGCATTAATATCAAAGACTTGCCTGAGCAAGACATCCAGTTTCTTATCCTGAACGTCCTTGAGCGCCGCGCTACCTTCCACCGGAATGGTAGTCTTCTTGGTCACTGCCGAAACCGCAGCGTCCACCCTGGGAGGTTGAAACACCTCCTTGTCCCGGTCTTATAAAGGGTACAAACGGCCCATCACTCTGGCACCTTTCAAAGGCGCCTCGGGGACATTCCATTCCTCTTGAATCATCTCCTGAAACACCCTGTGCACCGGGAAAGCCCTCAGTTTTCCGGAACACCTGCAGCAGCGGATCTTCCAATGACTCGTCTTCCGCAGCCGCAGGCTCCGGCATGTTGAGCGCTTTTAGCGACTCCACAATGAGGGATGGCAGTTCCTCTCTCCGAAATACTCGCACTACTCTAGCCTGATCCTCCTTGTCAGGGATCTCGCCCTCCTCCAACTCGTCCTCCAAACATACGCTGTGGGCGCCCTCATCCGAGAGAGGGCTTTCCGACAGCCCGGAGAGGTCCGCCAGGGTATCGTCTCCCCGAGCCCTCTTGCTCCTACTCGGGGAAAGGGACCGACGCGGGGACGCCGGACGTTTACCGGCACCACTGGAGCCGCTCGGCAAACCCGCCTGCAACAAACCACTAAAAGCAGAATGTTGAATAAGTGCCACAAACTGTGGAGAAAAAATGGTAGAGAGCTCAGTGGGGAACACCATGGGAGAAGCCGGAGCGCCCAAACCTGAAGACGTTCCTGGCAGCGGTTCCTCATGCGCCAGGGCCGGGAGACGCGACGGCGAAGCCTCTGGCTCGAGCCCTGGCGCTGGAACTGCCTGTGAGGGGGGGTTATCCAGCTCCCGGGCCTCCCCCGCACACTCTTTGCAGACCCCTGCACTTGTGCCCTTCCGTGTCCCACACACAATGCAAAGGGGTTTGGAGGGCATGCTGACCACTGCTGCCTCAACAGAAAAGGAAGTGAGTGAAAAGAAAAAGGCCCAAGGTACACCCGAGAAAATGCCGAAAAAAACGCCGAGGGCACAGAGAGAAAAAATCCCCCACAGCTGAAAAACTGCTGCGCTATAATATCGGAGAGTTTGCCTGCACCTGTATGCCTCCACAACTCTCCCTAAAGAGCAGGGCAACTTCAAAACAAAAAGAACCGGCCCGCGCAGAAAAACCACGGCGTCACCACGAGGCAGGGCCGCGAGGAAAAAAGAGCGCGAAAGCGCGCTGAGAAACACTGACCGGGCCGCGGCCCCTGCCCGAGCACAGCAAAAACCACGCCGGCTCTAAAGACAGTCCCGCGGCTGCTCGGAGGCTCCGCCAGCCTAGGGAACACCCTCCGCTTCCCCCCAAGGTAAAACTCACCGCACCGCTGAACCGCGGGAGAGACAGAGGAGAAGGGGGGGGGGTTAGGAGCAGCCGAACGCGCTAGCAGGCACAGACTTCTGCGTGGCGCCGGCTCTCCCGAAGGCAGACTTACCCCACCGGATCTCGCCCGGGCCGCTGCTGTGTCTCAGGCAAACCTCTGAAACAGCCGGCCACAGCAATGAGCTCTGCCCCGAAGAGTAGCTAAGTGCAGGAGGGGGGGGGGGGGGTAGGGGGGGAACGTGGGACCCAGAGCCAAAGAGCTGGAGTGCTCCCAATTCCACGAAATAGACAGCAAAGCAGGACTGCAAAATAACTAACAGCTAAATTAAGCCCATAAACTAAGGTGTCTCAATTGTTTCTCCTGTGAGCCCGGGACCCCCGGGCTCCCAACTATCCAGCTGCTTGGAGACTGAGGTAACTGGTGGCATGAGGCTGGCACCGGAGACTTATACGGATGATGTCACAAAAAGGTGGAGTTTCTCAGTCTCCAAGCTGCTGGATTGGATTGGGAACCCAGAGGTTATGGGACTAGACTGGGACACGATCAGGAAACAGAATTTCCATTGTAAGTATGCAACTATTATTTTATAGATCCAAATAGTTATCACTTGAAGTGTGATAACTAGAAAACAAGTATGAATCTTAACAGCCAGGTTGAAGTTGGTTATAATGGTATTGGGAAGAAAACATAAATAAGAATAAAAACAGAGGCTGGCTCCAACTAAGCTGGAAGCCCATAAGAGGAGTGGATGGACACCAACAGGCCCAAAAGAGTGCCTGTATTTAGCATACCAGAATGTCCTACACAATCCTGATTGGAGGGGGTCTTACTATAAAAACAAGGGTACGAAACCATCATTTGCAGAAAGATAAGCCACATGAGACAATCCTAGATACATCCCTAGCTGTAAAACCAATGGTTTGTTCAATGTAAACAACTTTGATTACAATCAGAAATAAAAAAATAAGTCAAACACATTAATAGCAAAGTAAACCCAGTGACTGTTGTTACCACCCACCTTTTTCATCTTTTGCATCAGTCTTAGTATCTTTGTCCACATCAAGAGAGCTAAAGACAAAATTAATGTTAGTAGATCAAGAGGAAGAGAGCATAACTCAGTATTTTCTTGCTAAGCATGAATACCTACCAGATAGTTGTAGAACAAAATAAACCATCCTGACACACTGAAAAACTTGGAAGAACTATGTCAATAGGGGAAAGTGATTTTAGTGAAGATGAAAATTGGGAGCAAATTTAAGTTAACCACCCAAGGCAGGTTGAAAAGTGCAACTGAAAAATCAAACCAAAAGTTACAAACTGCACACAAATTAAATAGATTATATGGAAAAGCTACAGGTTTCATCAGTATTGCTGGGCAATTGAAGTAAACAGCTTATTTGTGTCATTTAAAGACCAATGTAAAAGGATAGCATTTGGTCTAGAACTGAGAAAACAACAAACCTCATTTTCTGATCACCACCCTCATTGGCAGAGGACCCTTTAGTAGCTGGAGATTCTGAAGCATTAGCCTTCTCTTCTGCTTCCTGTGCTTCTTCATCACCAGGTTTTTCTTCAACGTCTCTCTCAGAAACTTCTTTATCTTCTTTACTAGGTGCAGTGTCTTCAGTTTGACGACTTTTCTTATCCACAGTGGTTTCTATAGCTAGTTTAGAGTCCACTTTCTGTTCAATTTTCTGCTCACTCGTCTCCCTGTTTTCTAACTTTGAAGGTTTTGCTTCTTTCTTCTCGGCATCTTGAGATGACTTGTCGCCTAAGTCTAAAGCAGTGTCCGCTGACTGACCAGTGACAGATATGTTGTCTCCTGCACTCTGTTTGATAGGCACTTCTTTAGTTGCATCTTGTGCATGCAGCTGCTCCACTTCAGAGGCTTCTTCCTTAAGAGGTTCAGATTTACAAGTTTCCCCCAAAATGTCGCGCTTTTTCTCATTTTCTATGGATTTAACAGGAATAGAATGGCACAAGATTTAATTACCAGGGAAATCAAGCAATTACAAATGTGGAACTGGCATGGCTGCCACACTAACAAGATTTTTCTAGCCTCATAGAGATTGGAAAACCTGACTGCACAAAGAACTACAGACTTTCAACTATGTGCATTCTAAAAAAATTAAATAAAAATTCCTTTAACCTGAAAAGCTAGAGGATAAAATTTAATCAAAATAAGCTTCTGGCTGGATTCTCAGGATCTTCTTAGTGTTGATATTCGTTAACTGCTTCTTCAAAACGTAGTTTCCATGGGTCCCAGTGGCTTAAATGAAAGCATTAATTCATCGATCATTCAGCGTCCATATCTGTGAAACTTTCACCCCATTAACAGTCCAATATGTAAACCAGAACATCTTCCAATGATGCAGTTTTTGCAGTCCCGAAATATAGTATCTAAATGAAACTTCCATGAAGTCAAGTTGATCTTCCTTCTCTGAAATCCAGTTCAGTCTATTTCCTACAATAGCTCTATTCAATTTCTCAACTGTTTGCGCTGCCCGTACACAACTATACCATCACTGCACTTCAATATCACCAGATCCGCTTACCTGCAACATTTTCAAACTCTGATAATCTATTTCCTAATATACTGAAATGAATTAGGAAGTTTAGAGCTTCTACGACTTTCATCTCACCAAATTGTATTTCTGAAATGAAAATCCATACTAAGCAGATCTGGTAATATAACTGGCTTTCCAATCTCTACAGTTCTGGCTTGATCTGAATTGTCCATTAGTATTCAGAACACTGTGGCAATGTAGCTTTAAAAAAAAAAAAAAAAAAAAGAGGTTTGGCCACTAACAGATACAAAATTCTTTAACAGTACCTGGCTCCAAATGTTTGTCTTCAGCACCCTACAGAGAGAAAAAAAAAGTAAACATTAAAACAGGCAAGACAGCACCACATAAATTTAAGTCATTCATATAAAAAAAGCATGCAAAATCCCATTGGACAATAATCCTGATCTGGTCTACAAGGGCTGCAAATGTTAGTTGCTTACCCATAATGGTATTTCTCTTTGGAAAGCAGGATGCTACAGCCATACAAGTGGTGACATCACCAGACTGGAAGCAGGGCTGCTCTCAAGAGCTCTGAAATCCCTACAAGTTTCAAGCCTGCATGGGTGCTCTAGTAACATTTACTTACCAGTTAATGTCCTTTCCTTGAGTCCTGCTAGACCAGTCGAGACAAATAGGTTGTGTTCCCCTACAAGCAGATTGGTGGATCCAAAGAAAAGCCCAGGTTTCCATGACATCACTCCCATGCCTCCATTCGCCTCAGCCACCAGAGGCCCCCCCCCCCACAGTATTCATCCCAAAGCGCCCAGGAGAAACATGGAAAGTCTCACAACCTCAACTGTAGGCAACAATGTGTGATCAATAGTAGAGAACTATGTAGAAGAAAGCAGAAACATAAGGCTGTCAAGTATACAATGAACCTGCAGAGCCAAGTATAAAAATTATAGTGGACCCAAGGATATCGCAGCAGAACAAAGTAATACAGTTCCAGGGGCTGCCCCTGGACTGACCTGGAAGGACTCAAGGAACGTCACTTCCATATCATCCTGCTAGACCAGTCCAGACAAGAGGATGTACTAAAGCTACAACTCCACTTGGCAGGAAGAACAGCAGCTCGCAAAACCCTTGAGCCAAAAGGCAGTATCCGCCCTAGAACAGACACCCAAGCAGTAATGCTTGGCAAAAGTGGAAAGGATGCTCAACTTTCTGCCCAACAAATGTATGCAGGGGCTACAGAGTTCCGCTCTGCCCACGAGGATGCCTGCAGTCAGGTAGAATGGGCGCACAAACCGTCTGGAACCAGCAGGGTCTGTAACATATGCCAAAGAAAAGGCCTTAATCCAGCATCTCAAAGTAGACTTAGCCATCACAATACCCTTATGCAGTCCAGCAAACAGCACAAAAAAAAATGGCTGAACTTATGAAAAGAACTTGTAAACCTCCACGTACTGGATAAGTACCCCCCCACCCTGGATATCCACAAGATGAAGATACTTATCCTTCCCCCGACACCGCTCCTTAGAGGAGGACAGGCAGACCACCTAGGTCACATGAAAGGGAGAAAGCACCATAGGCTAAAAGGAAGGCAAAGGCTAAATGGAAGGCAAAGGCTAAATGGAAACCCCCTCCTTTGAAAAGGCCATATAAGGATCTCGGCAACAAAGCCTGCAGCTTGGAAAACCACTTTGCGGAACAAATTGCAGCCAAGACAGTTGAGTTAAATCCTTCAAAGTAACGTGCTCCAATAGCTCAAAGAGTGCCACCATCAGGGCCTTGAGCACTAGACAGATCATAGGAAGGAATCATAGACCCGAGGGGCGGATGCAGATGCCGAACCCCCTGGAGACAGCATGAGACATCCAGGTGCAAGGCTGGAGACTAACTAGCCACTGGACCTCAGAAACAGGCCAAGCTGTCACCTGAACCATCAGGGAGTTGAGGTAAAGGCCCTTCCCCAGTCCATCCTGTAGAAAGCGGAGAAGGAACCTTGGCCAACTGCCGAGCACACCTTTGCTCAGAGGCACCAGATCTGCACATATGCTAGCTTGGTAGACCTCCTCCCAAGGATAGAGCAGAATGGAGACCACTGCACTAGCCATCTCCTTTCAAGAGCCAAGCCATAAGCAAGAAGGGAACTGGGTCCTCCAGGATGATTGGTTCCTGCTGCTGTAGGCCCTGAGACAGACATCCGAAGAGGTGGCGCTTGAGGGAGCCGTATCAGGTCTCGAACCATGCTCTCCTTAGCCAATCAAGCACCACAATTACAGTCCTGCCTGGGTGCCATTGTATATGCCGAATCACATACCCCACCAGGGGCCACAGAGGAAACAGGTAGAGAAGCTGTTGACTTAGCCAGACTGGGACCTCCATGTGGCAACTGAATAAATGGCAAACACTGGCACAGGTTGCCATCATATCCATTTGGGGCAACTCCAGTAGTGCAGAATCAAACGCCTCCTGACTCAACTCCCACTCTCCATGATCCAGAGTGTGATGGCTAAGGAAGTCTGCTTCCACACTATCCACCCCAGCAAGGTGCTGAACAGACAAGACTAGGAGGTTCTTCTCCGCCTAAGCAAACATGACAGCCATCTCCAGCTACCCTGGGCACTCCCTGTGCCACCACCATGCCAAACGACATAAGCCACCACCCACAGCATTCTCCAACATTCAAACAGCCTGGCCCTCGACCAGGGACAGAAATGCATAAGAGCCAACCTGATTGATATGATCCATGAACTGCCTTGAGATGAGGCCTCTTAACCGAAGCTGTAATGGTCCCGGACTGTACCATCTTGACAATGGGTTTCCCTGACCCAGAGACTGGCATCTGTTGCCAGCTGCTTAAGTACACTGGTGTCATCAAAAGGATGACATGCTCAGTCTCCAAGCTGCTGGAAGGATAGCACAACCCAGAACTGCGGGACTGGACAGACAATAAGGAAAAATCTGTTTTGGGAAGACTCATAAGCCTTCCCAACTGCTGTCCTTCATTAATGCTCTGCACTTGGGAGGGTGTGGGTATTTCACCTTCTGCTTCTAGACGAGCTTAACTGTATGCCAGCTGTTTAGCCTGGTTTTTTTTTTTTTTTTGTCTCTTCTCTGATTTGTGTTTTATTTTTTATTTCCTTTTCTGGGCTCCCTCTGTTTGTGGCCTAGAGTGAGTTGGGTAAATTGATATATTAGTTTAAGGCTATTTTTCCTTGAATTGTTATTTCTGTTACCTTGCTCAATTTCGTTCAAGAATGTATTCTTGAGTGTTATGGTAAACTTCATAAATAGATACAAAACAGATTTTGTATTTTATTTTCTATCTTTTTTTCTAAACACAAAAAATGCTAAGGTGAATAAGGCTAGGCACGCCGGAAACACAAAAAGCAAGAGACAAATGAAGGTCATAGGAGCCTTTATTGGATGAAACCAACTCCTGTGACCTTCATTCGTCTCTTGCTTTTTGTGTTTCCTGGTTTCCTTTGCAAGAGGTTTCGTCCTTTGTGTTTGTAAGGCTAGGCACTCCTACAGCAAACTCCCAAGGCTACTGAACAAACCCTCCTAATCAGAAGTAGCCCGCCCCCATGAAGAGCAGTCCAATCCTGGGGGTGTCTCCTACACTTCCCTGAAACTGCAGATCATGCTAAATGAACTGCAAACCATCCTCTAGCTGTAGTAGCAGACAAATTCTGGAGCTGTACTAACACAACCACCATCAGAGAAAATACTGAAGAGTGCCCCTAGCTGTACTGGGTGAAGTAGAAGTGGTGATGTCATAGCTGTTCTAATGTTATTTTCCTCTCTCATATCAGCTGGTTGTGGGAGATAACCCAATGGTCTGGACTGGTTTAGCAGGGTGCTCTGGAATCCAGAGTCAGGAAGGAAGGAAAAAAAAAAAGGGAGACAAACAAATTAACACTTTTGCACTCATACAGAAGTCTCCTCCATACCCATTAATCTTCTCTCCCAGGCATACCTCCAACACTTTACCCTTTTCTAGCGAGTCACTGTCCAAAATATGGAGAAATGTTTTACTGTTAATTTCCTTTCATGTATTCCTGCTAGACCAGTCGAGACAAATGGGTAGTGTCCCACCTGCCAGCAGATGAGAGAAAATTCCAGAAGCTTAGTGACATCACCCCTCCTAGATATCTATGTACCTAGGGGAGGAGCTTCAGTATATCGTAAAAAGCAGAGTGGTCTGGAATTGTGACGTGAGAAAACAGCAGCAACAGTAAACTAGCAACATGGTGAAACGCCAACATATGTACAAAGACCCACTAGTGTGCCGGCAAAGTCGATGGACCCTTAGGCACAGACACGGCTAGGCCAAGAAAACCATAACAGGGAGGGTGCTGGACTGGCCTAGCAGGAATACAGGAAAGGAAGTTAACGGTAAATAAAATTTCTCCTTCCAGTGCAGCCTGCTAGACCAGTCCAGACAAATGGGAGTACCAGAGCTATATCCCCTCTGCGCGGGAAGCAACAGCAGCAGCCAAAACACTAGCCCCAAAACGAGCGGTAGTGTCTGATAAAGGTAGAGAGCGAAGACCAGGTAGCAGCCCTGCAGATATCTAGTGGGGCGACCCGCGCACCTTCATCCCAAGTTGTCGCCTGAGCTGTAGTGGAATGAGCTCGGAGCCCCAAGGGTGCCAGCTTAGTCTGGAGAATGTAAGCAGACTCAATGGCCCGATTAAAAATCGATCGAGCAACGGTAGCCTTAGATGCAGCTGCCCCCTTGCGGCAGCCCCCAAAAAGCACAAAAAGGTGATTGGAGAGCCGAAAGCTATTAGTGGCCTTGAGGAAACGGCGCAACGTCCTTCCCACATCTAGCAGATGCAGGCCGTGAGAGTCCCCTGACAACCTTCCCGTGAACAAAGGAAGGATGACAGACTGTGGTTAATATGGAAAGAGGACAAGGTACAAAAAGGAGGGGAGCTGGTGTTTTTACAGCCACTGCAGGGAACCGGAGGCAGTGGCCAACAGGTTCATCGTGGGATGGCCCCAGCGACTCTCGATCCTCTGGAAGGCCCCTGGGGAGAGTTCCCACTCACCGGGGTCCAGGAGATGGCGAATGAGAAAATCTGCATAAACATTCATCACCCCTGCTATATGCTGCAGAGATTCCAGTAAAGGAAGTTAACGTTAAGTGAAAATTTCTCCTTCCAGTAATCCTGCTAGACCAGTCCAGACAAGCAGGAAGTACCCAAGCTAACTGCTCTTTGGGTGGGAAAATACGGCCATCGAGACAACCTTTGCCCCGAACTGCACCTCTTCCCAAGATTGCATATCGAGCCGATAAGAGTGCACCCAAAGACTGAGGGGGACAGGTTTTCCATTAAGGATGTATGCAGATTCCATTGCTAACCGCAACCAGCGAGACACCATGCGTTTGGAAGCAGCTTGACCCTTACGGGGTCTCGCAAAAAGCACAAAAAAGGTGATCAGAGGTACGGAAAGGATTTGTCACCCGAAGATACCTACGAAGGATCCTGCCGAGATCCAGAGAACAGAGTCCCTTATTCTCACCCATACACTGATCCTCAGAAAGACAGGGTAGGAAAATTGACTCATTGACATGAAAAGGCATAAGTACTTTTGGAAGGAACGAAGAACAGTACGCAAGAAAGGGATCCCTGCATGGAAGTGCTTGTATTTCAGATACCCCTCGTGCCGAAGTTATCGCTACTAGAAACACTGCCTTAAGTGTCAAATCTCACAACATGATGTGTTTAAAGCAGCTCAAAAGGCGCCTGCATCTAGGCTTTTAGGACGAGGGACAGGTTCCATGTTGACACTGGAGGGCGAACCGGTGGTCGGACTACCTTAGCTGCTTTAAGGAAACGGACACATCTGCATGGGATGCTATAGAGCGACCCCCAACAGGACCTCGGAAGCAAGTTAATGCCGCTACTTGAACCCGAAGAGACCAAGGCTAGACCTTTATCCAGGCCGTCCTGGAGGAAGGTAAGGATACTCGGGATTCCTGACCTCCAAGGATAGAGACGGTGCCACACACACACACCAGGACTCGAAAACTCGCCAAACGTGGGAATACGCTAGCAAAGTCGACGGGTGGCACGCCTTCAGAAGGGTTGCGACCACACAACTCGAGTAACCCTTCTTGCCCTTGAACGCCACTGCCTAAGCAAGGCCGTAAGTGAGTAATGAGCCGGATCGTCCATCACAATTGGACCCTGATGTAATAGCCCCGGGCGAGACCCCAGAGGCAGCGGCAGGACTCGTGTTAATCAGATGAGGTCCGCATACCAGGGCCTCCGAGGCAAGTCCAGAGCTATTAGGATAACTCTTCCCCAGTGTGCGAAAACTCTGCAAAGCACTTGGCCGATTAGTACCCATGGGGGAAGATGTACAGCAGAACCTCCTGCGACTGAAAAATTTTGGTACCTTGGTATTCACGGACGTCGACATTAGATCCATTACCTGTTGCCCCATGCTCGCAAAATCTTCTGAAAACGCCCAAGGAGCTAGCTCCCATTCTCCGGGATCGAGCGGAGGATATCGGCCTGAAAGTTGTACCACCCAGGCGATATGCTGTTGCAAGAGAGAGTCTGCAGACGCGCTTCTGCCCAGAGAAAAAGGGACATTTCCCTGCCTACACCAAGGGACTTGGTACCGCCCTGGCGGTTGATATATGTCACTGTTGTGTTGTCGCATAGAACCTGTACCACCTGATCTTTGAGAAGAAGCAGAAAATATGTCCTAGGGCGAGGCGAACCGCTCGCGCTTAGTCGATTTATGGACCAGTGCGCTTCGTGAATCGACCAAGTACCCTGCGTCGACTGATGCTGGCAGAGAGCACCCCACCTGTAGAGACTTGCACCTGTTACTAGGACCCAACGAGGGTTCTCTTGGGAAACACTTCTGAGGAGATGACAGGGCACCAGCCACCACGGGAGGTGGCATAGAGTCTCCGGGAGGAGCAGAAGCCGGATGTCAGACTTCCGACACAGGTGACCAGCATGAAAGGAGACACCTCTGAAGTTCCCTCATGTGCGCTCTGGCCCAAGGCACTTCTTCGATAGTGGCTGCCACAGACCCCAGGATTTGAAGGTAATCCCAACCCCTTGGAGCTGTCTGAAGAAAAAAAACGAAGCAAGCCCGTGAATTTGCAAAGCCCTCACTTGCCAAAAGGACTTTCCCCTGCATGGTGTCGAAGCGGGCTCCTAGAAACTCTAGTTGCTGGAACAGATGAAGATGGCTCTTAGACATTGACCACCCATCCAAGATTCGAGGAAAGAAACTTGAGCCACTGCTTGACATGCTTCCAACAGGGAGTCCGCCCAAATCAACCAGTAGTCTAGGTAAGGATGCACTCGGATTCCCTGTTTGCATAGAGATGCTGCGACCACTACCATAACCTTGGAAAAGGTGCACAGAACCGAGGCCAAGCCAAAGGGCACTGCACAAAACTGGAAGTGCTGACAGTACTGCAAACCGTAGGAAACGCTGTTTGTCGTCTCTGATGGGAATATGGAAGTAAGCTTCCGTAACATCTAGAGGCGAGAAACTCGCCTCCGTGTACCACCTGGATCGTAGAGCCAAGCGTCTCCATTCGAAATCATGGTACCCGTAGACATCGATTTACACCTTGGAGATCCAGAATTAGGTGGAAGGACCCATCTTTCTTGGGAACCACAAAATAAATGGAGTAACGACCACAGCCTCTCTCTGCTCGAGGGACTGGTCGAATAGCCCTCAGGAGGCGGTGCACGATGGAGCAAAATCGCCTCTCTTCAGGGATCTTCCCCTGGTTGAGACGACGAACGCATCGGGAACATTCGAGAACGTAACCCTGGGAGACTATGTTGAGGACCCATTTATCTGAAGTAACGAGACCATTGATGAGAAAACAGAGCTAAAACGCCCACCCACCGGAGTCGTCTCTCCAGACGGGCTGACCTCCAGAAAAGGCTCCTGGGATGGACTGTCTGGCCAGTCAGCAGGAAGATCTCACGGGGCCAGAGAACTTGGAAGGCCCCGAGTAGGAGACTGTTCCCTTGCGAGCACCCCGAAAGGACTGCCCTCTGACCAAAACGTCCAGTTGTTGAAAAGGCAGAGGGCTTTCCAGGACGGTAGCGACAAGCATTGTGATACCAGGAAGTGTGCCGCAAGGTAGGCAAATATCGACGGGAGGATCGCCTAGTAGCAAATTTAGGCTTATCTTCCGGAAGATGTTGGGGTCAAACCGTCCCCTAGGTCCCTGACCAATTTGTCTAGGTCCTCCCCAAAGAAAAGCCTAGAGAGGCGTGCTTTAAATGCAGAGTCAGCCGACCACTGACAAAGCCAGAGCCATCTGCGAGAAACTGTCACCACCGCCACCGATCTAGCCGAGAGGCGCAAGAGATCATAAGAGGCATCTGCCAAAAAAGCTGTGACAGAGTCCAGACAAGCCAGAGCTGGATCCTCAGGCAGACGCTGAATCCAGAGCAGAAGAGCTCGGGCCGCTAGACCCCAGCAAACAAAGGCCTGGAGAGAAAATGAAGAATGCGAAAAGGCAGTCTTGAGAAGGCTCTCAATTTTCCTATCCTGTTGATCACGAAGTGCTGCACCACCCTCCACTGGAATGGTGGTGTACTTCGTTACTCCGGTCACAAGGGCATCCACTTTGGGGTATGTCAGACACTTCTCCAACTCAGGCGGTGCCAAGAAGTAAAGCTGACCCAGGCGGCGGGCTGTACGGAGGGGAATATCCAGAGAGTCCCATTCTCGAGACACCATTTGCTGTAGCTCCACCGGGAATGGAAAAGCTCTAGATGGCTTGCGAATGCCTTGTAATATTGGGTATGGCTAGGGAATGGCAGAAGGCTGAAGATTCGGCTGATCCGTCAATCGTAGGGCTTCTACCACCTGCATAAGTAGGGCCAGCAAGTCCTCTTTACGAAACATACATATGTCCTGTGTCTCGCTTTAGACCCCCGCAGAAAACGTTGATGGGGACCATTCCCCATCCTCCCGGTCCAACAGGCTCTCACTGTCATCCCCCGAAGACGGCCCTTCCTCTGGTACTTTTGGCCAAGCTGTAGTAAGCCCAGGAGACCTCTTTAGGTGGCTGTGCATCCACCTTGGACATGTGCTCTTGTCTAAAGCACTTGCGGGATCCAGAATCAGAAGACAGAGGGAGGGATCCACTGTGTCACTGGGAGAATTAGCCCGCCAAAGATCCCAGGCTTGTCTAAAGAGGGCCAAAAACTGGGTATCTAGGCATGCATCGGCTCCTGCTGCCCGAAAGACTCCAGAGCAGGAGGAGTTAGAGGAGGAGAGACAGGGCTCTTGCCGGGGGAAGCTGTCTGGGTTCCTCTAGCAGCTGAGGATGTGCAGTAGGACTGCTTCTGTCCTGAGCTCCCTTGGCAAGTGTCGCTGAAGTCTCTCCAGGATAAGCAAGACATGCAGCACAAATGCCATCCCTCAAGTCCTTATGCTTTTTTGTGCAGACCATGCATCACTGTAGGGAAAGCATCTCACAGGCAAAGCACAGCTGACTGCGAACCCCAGTGAACAGAAAAAAAATCAAAAGTGTTAAAGATAGGAGTTGAAAGGGACCAGAGTTGAAAACTAGCAGGGAAGACAGAAATTAAGAACAAAGTTTCCTCACAAGGCCCGCCAAAAACAGAGCTGTGCAGAAAAAAAAAGAATGCTGAAACAAAATGGCTGCCGCTATTAAAACCACCAAAATAAAAATCACCCCAAACACTCTGAAAACACAGTAAAACATAAAATTTATCAAACGGAGAGCTAGGGCAGTAAGACATGAAGAGAACACTCACCAGGCCGACAGAGGGTTGCCCCAACGGCGTCCCGATTAAAATCTCTGGGGGGGGGGGGGGGGGCAAGGAGGATCTTTGAAGTTTTCTACTCACTGTGCTGGAACAGAGCGCTGAACACCCAAGGCTGACCTGAAACAGGCAGAAGCTGTTGTAAGGCTGCCGAAAGGCTGCAGACTCCTCCAATGACCGGCTGCTCAGGTCCTCATGAGCTGAGGCCAGTTTTCTCCCCTGACAGAGAGGGAACTTCACATGGTCCTCCTGACCAGGAGTTCAACCTCAATCTGTCATAAGAACATAAGATATGCCATACTGGTTCAGACCAAGGTCCATCAAGCCCAGTATTCTGTTTCCAACAGTGGCCAATCTTAGTCATATGTACCTAGCAGTTTCCCCAAGAGACACAAGTTCCACAATGCTTGTACTGGGTCCAGCATTGATATCTTCGGTCACTTCTTAATAATGAAACCTTTTTTAAACCCAGCTACACTAACAGCCTTTACTACATCCTCCGGTAACAAATTCCAGAGTTTGATTACACGTTGAGTGAAAAAATATTTTCTTTTATTAATTAGTCTTAAATAGTTTACCCTGTAGCTTCATTGCATGTCCCCTAGTCTTTCTATATTCTGATAAGGTAAACAATAGATCTACGTTTACCCGTTCCACTCCGTTCATTAGTTTATAGACTTCTATCATATCTTCCCTCAGCCGTCTCTTTTCCAGGTTAAAGAGCCCTAACCTTTTTAGCCTTTCTTCACAGGAGTATCCTTCCATCCCCTTTACCATTTTGGTGGCTCTTCTCTGTACCTTTTCTAAAATCGCTATATCCTTTTTAAGATACGGCGACCATAATTGCACACAATATTCAAGGTGCGGTCTCACCATGGAACAATATAGAGGCATTATAATATCTTTTGTTTTATTTTCCATTCCTTTCCTTATCATACCTAGCATTCTATTTGCTCTCTTGGCCGCCGCTGCACACTGGGCCAAGGGTTTTAACATGGTATCCACAACGACGCCTAAATCTTTTTCCTGGGTGGTGGTTCCTAATGTGGAACCTTGCATCGTGTAACCATAGTTTGGGTTGTTCTTCCCTAGGTACATAACCTTGCACTTGTCCACATTAAATTTCATCTGCCATTTTGATGCCCAGTCTTCCAATTTATCAAGATCCTCTTGCAATTTTTCACAATCCTCTTGGGTTTTAACTTCTTTAAATAGTTTTGTGTCATCTGCAAATTTGATAACCTCACTCGTTAGTCCACTTTCCAGGTCATTTATGAATATGTGAAAAAGCAGCAGACCCAGCACAGATCCCTGGGGTACACCACTATTCACCTTTCTCCATTGGGAAAATTGGCCATTTAGCCCTACCCTCTGCTTTCTATCTTTTAACCAGTTCCTGATCCACAATAGTACACTGCCTCCTATCCCATGACTCTTTAGTTTTGCCAAAAGTCTCTGATGAGGGACCTTGTCAAAGGCTTTCTGAAAGTCCAGATACACAATATCAACCGACTCACCTTTGTCCACCTGTTTATTCACTCCTTCAAATAAACATAACAGATTAGTAAGACAAGATCTTCCTTGTCTAAAGCCATGTTGGCTGTCTCCCATTAGGTCGTGACTATCTACATGCTGAGTAATTTTATTCTTTATGATGGTTTCTACCATTTTTCCCGGTACTGACGTCAGGCTCACCGGTCTGTAGTTTCCCGGATCACCCCTGGAACCCTTTTTAAAAATTGGTGTTACATTGGCGATCCTCCAATCTTCAGATATTAGAGATGATTTTAATGATAGTTCACAGATTACTGATAGCAGTTCTGCAATCTCATATTTCAGTTCTTTCAATACCCTTGGATGTATACCATCCGGCCCAGGTGATTTGCTACTCTTCAGTTTATCTAATAGTTGTAAGACATCTTCCTGATGTATCGATATTTCCTTCAATTCTTCCGCACCTTTAAATACCACTTCAGTCATGGGTAACATCCCTACATCTTCCTCAGTAAAGACCGAAGCAAAGAATTCAGTCTCTCCGCTATCGCCTTGTCGCCTCTTAGTGCTCCTTTAACCCCTTTATCATCTAATGGACCAACTGACTTCACAGGTTTTTTGCTACGAATGTACTTGAAAAGGTCTTTATTTCGCGTTTTTGCTTCCGCAGCAAGCTTCTTCTCAAATTCTCTTTGCCTGCCTTATCAATGCCTTGCATTTGACTTGCCAGTGCTTGTGCTGTTTCCAGGTTTCGTCGTCTGGCTCTTTTTTCCATTTCCTGAAAGATGCTTTTTTGGCAACAGCCTCTCTGACCTCACCTTTAAACCATGCTGGCAGTTTTTTGGACTTCCTTCCACTTTTCTTAAAGCGTGGAATACAGCTGGTCTGGGCTTCCAAGATAGTATTTTTCAAAAAAACCCAAAATGTAGCTGGGAAACCCAGAGAGGCAGCTCAAGTGCACCCTGGAAGCATCCAGCAAAATTATTGCAAGTACTAAATAAAAATCATCAGAGAAAACGTTAAACCCCTACATCTGCTGAAGACAAATACTGGAGTGCCCTCTACTGGATTCAGCTACATATTACCAGGGACAGCCAGATCAGGCTGCTGGTAGTTTTCTTCTATTTCTCTGTCTCCAACATCTGCTGGTAGAGGGACTAAACTGCTTGTCTGGACTGGTCTAGCAGGATGTACTGGAAATTGTTTTTACCACACTCCACCACCCCCACTCCCCCCCCCACCACACCTTTTTACTAGCCCCAAGCTAGGCCAGGAGCAATCAGTACACACATTGCTAAAAGGAAGAAGGGGAAAAATGAAGTTTGGAGAAGATAGCGAAGAAAAGTTGAGTATGCTGCCGAAGAGTGTTGGCAATGCTGTTTCCACCCAAGGCAGACAGCCAAATGACAAGTTCCACAAAAAAATATATGAAAATATTTAAAATCCTACCTGAACTTTTCAATTGAAGATTTAAATGCGGAAAAGAATCATTTGCAGGTTTATCATAACTAATCTCTTAGTGCTCACTTTCATCAAGTGTAAGTTGGCTACTTATCTATGCAGAGGCAGCCCCAGAATGGGTTCAAGGGAGACCTTAAGCCTTAAACACAACCCCCTCGACTGTCAAGATCTATTGCTTAACCTGGAATGGCCTGCTCTTTACTGCCCCTCAGAAATTGCTATACTAGGTAACTGCCTAATTTGCCTAATGGTTAGTCTGTCCCTTTATGCAAGATTTATAACTGCATACAAATCTGAAACATGCATACCGCTGTTGTAAGTGGACCAGATTCATCTTTAAGTTCAGGACACTCTGTTTCCAAGTTATCATGTTCGCTGGCCACATCTGAGGGCTCTCGCATTTCCTCGTCAGCATTTTCTTTATCAGAGGATGAGTCTGCATTGCTGTCTTGTGCACAATCTATATTAGAATCATTATCCATGCCAGTTTCATCTATAACGCTGATATCCATCATGTCAATGTCCTGCAAGGTATCCAAACTGGCTTCAATATCCTCCTGTAGAGGGAAAGAGATGATTCAACATTCATTGTCATTTGATCATGGATCATGCCACCTACTTCTGCTTTAAAATATGGCATTTACCTGTCCATCTCCAGAATCCTCTTCTAGTCCATTATCATCACCACCTTCTTCTTCAGCTTTTCGCCCTAACAAAATTATGAAGAGAGTCAAATATTTTAAATGCTACATTAACTATTCATGCTATGACATGCTATACACCCTGGATGATTTTCAACAATTCTAAAATGAAGTTTCAGCGTTACAGCTGCTCTTTCAAATCTGCCCCACCAAAAATGTTATTTCAAGAAAGAAATTGCTCTATTGATATACTCTTGCTAGTGTGAGGGGCATTCAAGAACAGCATAATTAATACTCTTAGTTTCTCTGACAGGGTAGGGTATGCAGCCACACTTGGTGATGTAACACACTGCTGACATGCTGGCTCTTGTCTAAGCATGCACGCTGCCCTTCCTACCCTGCTGGCCCAGCAGTCGGTCAGTTTTTTCTTCAGCCATGACAGACTGCCAGGGCGCTCCCTCCCTCCGCAGCCCTGTGGCCTTTTTTTTTTCTTCTGCCTTCAGAAATAAATTGCATTTCTAACTCCTTCCCCACCCCTTCAACCACATGTCAAAGAGAAAACAACAAAAAAAAAAGCCACCCCTCCCCTAAACTCAGTCTGCCAGACATTAACTGCACTGCACCAGTAGAGAGCAGCAGAGACCTTCAGCAGTACAGAGCAGCAGAGGAAACCATTCCACTATAGTGTTGGCCTCCCCTTCTTCTCCACTGCCCCACCTATCGGGCCCAGACTCTGCATGATCAGGAAACCATGGGGCATCTAAGCGGCTGGAGGCAAATTTCCTACAGGCCCCAGCTCAATGGATAACAGCCCAGAGACTGCATACCCAAGCCTGCAGCTCCATCACCTCTCCCTCCCTGGTCCTACAGCCCTCCCCAGTCTGGCTGCAGCCTCAGGTGCTCCTGAAGGGAAGGTGAAAAGTCAGTCCAAGCACAAGCACTTTCAGGAGAAGCCAGCTGCAACCCTGTATAAGAACCTCAAGCGACCAAACCATAAGACCTCGGACCTTCTGGAGAACCAGCTCAGAAAGCAACCAAACTACAGGCCATGCTTACCTTGTTTCCCCGAGTTCCCCTCCCAATAAACCTCCAGCGGTCCCCCACTCTAGACACTTCATTAATATCCCTCGAGGAAGTCTGTGGAAGACAATGCGCTCCTCTTGCAATCAACAGTAGTAGCAGCCCCATATAGTACCACCACCCTAGGAGGTCACAGCCAACTCACAGTGCACCGCCCTTGAGATCACCTCAGACCCTTGCCTGCCTGCCGCCCCCCCCCCCCAGTCACCCCCTTTAGTCAACTGAGGTCCCCCCTCCCATGGAAAATGAGGGATGTTCCCCTCTGGAGTGCCCCCTTCTCCCAGGACTCTGACGCACCTCTGCCCCAGGACATCTCAACGTCCGAACGTGACTCAGAGGAACCACCTTGAAGGACCATTCCTATCCCAAATTTCTCCAGGTGATCTCCCGAGCACTCCTCTCAGCAACACTCAGATCCCTAGCAACAAGATTTTAAATCCATCTCTTAGAGTGTGCAATGCTCCCAAGGAAGTCATAGCCCTGCCAGTCCCTCCCATCCTACAGGAACTGCAGGTCTCCATCTGGAAAAACCCCACATCTGTGCATACCAACTCATGGCGCTTAGACCTTAAAGCTTAGACCTTAGATAAAAAGTCCTTCCAGTTCTGGGGTTCCAGCATAAGCAGTTCCCCCACCAGTCAGTCATCTCGGAAGCGGTGCTAAGAAAATCCAAAACCAAAACGTTCTTCCAAACTCCACCAGGTAAAGACCAAAAACACTGGATGCCATTGGTCAGAAGTCCTATAAGAACGGCCTCCTAGCATTGCAACCCTTGCACACCTGCTCCAAATTCAACCCCACCATCATGACCTCCTCCTGCAACTGGATATCCCTTCTCAGTTCTTGTCTAACCTGCACAAATCTCTGTACCATATCATCCGCACAACTTACGATGCCTTGACTGCACAGCCTGGTCGTCAGCCACCGCAATCTTTAAGGTGTACACAGCCTGGCTGCAAGTATCTGGCCTGCGGGAGGATCTCTAGACCCATCTGGCAGATGACCCAAGCCTGGGGGATAACCTTTTCGGCTCAAAAGTACCGTAAATGGTCTCTAAGTCATAGAAACATGATGGCAGAAAAAGACCACATGGCCTAGTCTGTCCTTCCATAACTACAACAGTCCACTTTTTACCTTTAGAGATCCTCTGTGTTGGTCTCATGCTTTTTTGAATTCAGTTACTGTCCTCATCTCTACCACCTCCACTGGGAGACTATTCCATGGATCCACTACTCTTTCTGAAAAGAAATATTTCCGCATATCACTCCTGAAGTCAAGAATCCCTCCTCCATAGTCCACAAGCTCTCAACCCAACCAGCAGAACCTCAATGTCAACATGGGCTCAGGCTCTGTGGTGTTGACAGAGCAATCACTATTTAACAATTTTACCCTTACTCTTGGCAGCAACATGCACCTGCTCAACGCTCTGGGCCACAGAAGATGAAGCAACTGGCAAACTCACATACCACACAAAACGTTATCACTAGCTTTGACAATCTGCTAGTGGGAGGTTAGATACAACATTTCAGAGACCTGGAACTTTACCACCACCAACCATTGTGTCCTCGGTATCGTCTGATACCAAATCAACTTCAGCAAGTCCTCCACTAAACCTTCCCCACCACTGACAAAAATCACTTCCACCACATCAAGTCATTCTGCAGCAAGAGATCTTAAACCTCCTCTGCAGCCATGCAACAGCACCCATCCTTCCCGATCAATGCCATTAGGGATTCTACAACTTCTTCCTCATCCCAAAGAAAACCAGAAGACTAAACCATCCTTGACTGCTACCCTCTATATCAATAGGGAGAAATTAAAAAATGAACTCCCTTACCACTATTCTTTCGCTTCTTCACCAGAAGGATTGACTAGTCTCCCTGGACCTACAGGACGCCAATGTGCACATTCCCATTCACCTGCTCCGCTGGCAGTACCTCCGCATCAAGTTGCAACAAAATTATCAGTACCAAGTCCTTCCCTTTGGCCTCACATCTGCCCAAGTCTTCACAAAGCATTCTGCCATGGTGGCTACACACCTGTGCAGCCAGGGCCAGTGTGTCTACCCATACCTCAGTGACTGGCTGGTACTTGCACCCTCAAAAGGCAGAGTTTCTTCAGGCCTTGCATGCTACCATCAATGCACTACAGACCACAAGCTTCCTTGTGAACACCAAAAAAATCCAACCTCAAGCCCCAACAGCAGCTAGCCTTCATAAGAACTGTAATCAGCACCATCGAGAGCAAAGTATATCTTCCCTATGACAAAGCCCTTATTCTGCAACACCTCTGTGCCAACCTACATAACCACTGCATTGTGTTTGTCACCTCAGCCCAAACAATCCTGCAACTGTTAGGCCAGATGGCAATATCTGTTCACGTTGTTCCACCTCTAAGATTCTACATGAAACCCCTGCAGTGGAACCTTGGATTAAATTGGAATCAGCACATGCAGTCTTTACAGAAAAGGATCAAGGTAGTTACCCACAACTATGCAAAGCCTCCAGTTGTGACACAACCCAGCCAACCTAGTGGAGGATGTCCCTTGCAGCTCACTCTGCACCACCTCACCCTGACAACCGATGCCTCTATGTATGGCTGGGGAGCGCAAAGGTCAGTCACAGTGGGAGCATTCGCTTCACATAAATGTCTTAAACCTGTGAGTGGTCTTTTATGCCCTAGATGACTTTCCAACTTTGGGCCATTCACAAGACCTTCCTGGTGCAAACAGAACCAAGTCACAATGTTTTACATCAAACAGGCAGGTCTGGGATCCCTGCAACTCTGCTGAGAGGCCACCTGTCTTTGGCTCCTAGCTCAGTCCATGCACACCTCCCTCAGGGCAGTTTATCTCCCAAAACACCCTCAGCTGGCATCTGGATCCACACGAATGTTCCCTAGACCAACAAGTGATGCTCAGACTCTGGAAAATGGGGCACTTCCAAAGTAGATCTCTTCGCTATTGCCGATAACGCAAAATACTCCCTCTTCTGCTCCCTACGGCCCAGTCTACACCGATAGGCCCACGATGCATTCAGTGTCAGCTGGAGCCACCGCCGACTACATGCCTTCCCTTTGTTTCCCTTAATCAGCCGGGTCCTTGTAAGGGTTCAGTAAGGTAGGGCAGACCTCATCCTCATAGCACTGCTGTGGCCCTGCCAAATCTGGTACCCCCACCTCCTGGTCTTAACGGAAGATGATCAGCATCCATTTGGGATGGACCCCTTCCTACTCACACAGGATCAGGGAACCTTACTGCACCCCAGCCTCTTAAGAGCCTGGAAAGGAGGGGGCCCCAATGGATGACCCTACTCTCTTGGATGAAGTCTATCACTGCAGTCTCCAGGAAACCGTTGCAAGTGGTCCCGATTCTCTGCCTGGGCGACAGAACGCCAGCCGGATCCCTTCTACTGCCCCTTAGGGTAGCAACTCACCTACTTCTTGCACTTCTCACATTCAGACCTGCAATCCATGTCAGTTCGCTACCACTTCTCGGCCATCGCCAACACGCATGCTCCAGTCAACAAGAAATCCATCTCAGTTCATTCCCTAGTTTCATAGTTCAAAGGCCTCATGAACACCAAAGCCTCCAATCTGACCGCCTCTCCCTCTCTAAACATCGTGCTTTCAGAGCTTATGAAGCCTCCCTTTGAGCCACTGGCTTCAGAGTCACTAACACATCTCACATGAAAGACCGTTTTCTTAGTGGCAATCACGTCAGCAAGGAGGATCGGTGAATTACAGCCATTGGTTCACTACCCACCCTACACCCAATGCTTCCACAACAGTTATTCTCAGTACATATCCCAAATTCTGCCTCAGGGTCGTCTCCTCATTCCATCTCAACCAAGCTATTATCCTGCTGAACTCCTTTCCCAGTCCAATAGCAGTCCCCAGAAGAAACCCTCCACATGTTGGACTGTTGACACACTCTGTTCTACCAAGAGACCAAAGATATGAGGTGCGATCAAAAAATATCAAGACTTGTAGAGCTATAACACAATATGTTGCACCACAATGCTATTAAGCATTCAGCAACCTTGTTATGTGCTCTGCATGTGCAGAGTGTAGCGCTGCTGCAGCACACCTGTACTTTAATCACGTGTAAAAGTAGTTAGATTTTTTTTTTCACTCATAGTAAATTGAACAGCAAATCTGCATTATATTCTGCCAAAAACCTGGAGATTCATACAGAGACTTGACAAGTTACAGCAAGTGTATGGCGATGAATGCATGAGTTGTGCTCAAGTTTATGACTGGTACAAACGTTTCCAAGAGGGCCGCCAAAGTGCTGGAAGTGACTAATGTTCTGGAAGGCCATCCACGAGCAGGAATGAAGATAAAGATGAAGCAGTGTGCACTGCAATACACTCAAATCGATTGACTATCAGGGAGCTTGCTGAGGACATGACATCAGTTTCAGGTTTGTACAGACCATTCTTACTGTTGATTTGGGGATAAGACGTGTGTGCAAAATTTGTGCCAAAACCCCTGTCCTCTGACTAAAAAGATTAAACATCTGCAGCCAGGGAGATGTTGGAATGCGTTGAAAATGACTGAAGTGTCAACATTTTTTTTTTTTTACTGGTGATGAATTATGAGTTTATAGTTATGACTCAAACTAAGGCTCAGTCCCCACAATGGAAGACTCCACTCTCTAAAACCCAAGAAAGCCTGTCAGGTGAGAGCAATGTCAAGGTCATGCTCAATTTTCTTTGATTACTAGGGAATTGTTCATCACGAGTATGCTCCAAAAGGCCAAACTATCAATAAGGAGTACTACATCCAAGTTCACAGCCATTTGATTCCATTTATCCTAAGAGGCCAGATCGGCGTGGCTGCAGAACATGCAACGGAAATGAAAATATCATAGGTAGCACAGATGTGATCATAGAAGGATTCATGCTGCACTGGATCCTCTGAGGTGAGGTCATCTAGCAGGAGACAGTGATGATAGTGCAGCATGTGTAGCTGGTGGGCTAGGATGTGCATAGCGAAAGTGCAGCTCATGCAAACTTTACATACAATGCCTTCTTCCAGGGTCCATTGCTTCTTCCCAAGAGGTATCAGATACCTGTTTGAAGCTTTCAGATTCTTTTGGAGGGCCTCTGCGATTACAGACTGGTGCAGCAGCTGAGGATGTTGGAACCCAGGCGCTGATAGGACTTTGTACTTTGGGTCAATGCGACAAGACATGGCACTGCCCGATGGTGTCTTCCAAATGGAGGATTTAAGATCCGTGAGATGGGGAGGGGGGACGACCAGGAACGCAGAGACCTCCTTGGGGGCACTGCAAGCCTTTAGAATGGCCCTGAAAGTCATGCTTGTTAGTAAGAGTTTGAGAGTCACTGAGGGCGAGTACCCGAGAGATCTTATGAAGGAACTCAGGGAGGAAAGGTTCTCCTGCAGTTCTTCCTAGAGGTCCTGGTCAGGGGAGGCAATGATCCGACGTCCTCAAATGACAGAGGAAGCCTCCAGTCTATGAAGGGAGGGAACTCTGGGGAGCGCTTGCGGGGTATGAATCTGGGGCTAGAAGGGGCAATGCTCAGGCATGGGGTGGGGGCCGCCTATAGGACAATGGAGCTGTCTTGGATGAACCTCTGCAGAAAAGAGAGGGAGGGAGGGAGGTGAGGGGATCATGCGTTTGGAGAGGAGCTGACACGGCACCTCTGAGGACGAGTGGAGCTTGTGCTTGCCCTTCGATTTTTGAACCACTGCCAGTGTCCCCCCTTTGGGTGTCCGAGGAGGAAGCAGAGAGGTTGGTATAAGCTCCAGTGGGAGAGGGGTGATACCAGCTGGCAGTTGCAGCTGCTCTGGGGAGGAGAGCTGTAGTGTGGTAGCCACCCTTTGAGAACTCAATCATGCTTGAGTTCCACTTAATGGAAGTGGGGGGAGGGGGAGAGAGGAGAGTTGCTCAGCCGTGGTGGCATGGCCCTGTAGAGGTGAGTAAAATTGCCAAGCAAAGCCTGTTGCAGATACTTACTAAGTACAGAGTTGTTTACATTTAGGAGGTTTTACTGTTTTGTTTTTGTTCTGCTCCCTGCAGTTAGTTGTTGGCATAGAGTCATGTTTCTGTGGCATGGGCCCCACAGTGTGAGGAGATCTGCTTTACTAGTATTTTTTGTCGTCCCCCCCCCCAGTTTTGCTTTTGGTTTCATTTGCAGTGAGGGAGTCACATGGAGCGACTGAAGAAATTGCAGGCCAAAGTATATATATATATATTATATATATATATATATATATATATATATATATATATATATATCTTAGAACACAAGCAGGTGGGGGAAGCAGGCATATATGCCGAAGTAACAAAGCTTCTCCAAGCTAAAGATCCAGCACACCAGGCTGAGACTTCACCCTCAAGTGTGCCTGCATCCCCCTGCTCATCTCTGGAGAAATCTAGAACTTGGTCGAAAGTCACGAGTCCTCCAGCAGGAGGGTGACCCAAAACATATATCCAAAGATACAAGATCATAAAAAAAAAAAAAGCAAAATGGGTCATTTTAAACTGGCCAGTAACAAGTCCTGCTCACTATACAATAGAAAGCCTTTGGAAAAAAGCTGAAATCTGGAATCCTGGAAACATTCATGAATTGAAGAGTGGGGAGACACCACCAGCAAACTGATGTACTAAACTTAGATGACTACAAGAAACATTTGGAGGCCATCACTGCCAAAGTTGTGCAACCAAATATTGGTGAAGTGTGCTATTAATCCTGTCCAGATCATTTTGTATTTTGTTTCTCAGAAACTACTACTGTTTTGTGTATCTTTGAACATACTATTAAAATACAATGCCATACAGTTAGAATAGTTCAATTAGGCCTCAACTGCTAATTGTCTTTCCTTGAATCCCTCCAGCCCAGCCCTGACACATGGGTTTATGCCTGCCTACCAGCAGACTGAGATTGAGAACCACTGGTTTGATGTCGTCGCCCTAAAAGGGTCTTATTCTTAGACTCCTCACATCAGTATTTCTATAAAACAAAAGCAGACTCCACCACCCATGCCAAAACAAAACTTTAAATTGAAATTCTGTACAAGAATAGGGAACGAGAGGCCCTGAGCAGAGGGCCCAGGTGACAGCCCACTCCTGCATGGAGCTACTATATAAGGGCTGCCCAGCACTCCTCAGTGTAGAAGCTGCCCGGAACACCCCACTCAATCACCAAAAAACACAGCATATCTGAATAGCTGTCCACCGAAGGGGGGGGGGGGTTCTGGATTGGAATGGAGGGACTCAAGGAAAGAGACAGACAATTAGCAGGTAAGGCCTAAATTAACTTTCCATATCATCCCTCCAATCCAGTCCAGACAAACAGAGTTGTACCTTAACAGAGTTGGGAGAGGGGGGGGGACCCTGCCAGCAGAACATGTGCCACAAAGCCAGCATCCTCCTTTGCCTGCATATTCAGCTGGTAGTGCCAAGTAAAGGATTGCAAGGACGCCCACACTGCTGCCTTACAAAATGTCCATTGGCAGCACCAGACCAAACTCTGCCCGCAAGGAGGACTGAGCCCTAGTCAAATGCACCTTGATGCCCTGCCACAAAAACATGTGTCGACATAGATGCTTTAAGCTGCCACTTCACTTTTGCACAGCCCCCTAACAGCATGAACAAATGATTTGACTTGTGGAAAGACTCCTAGCCCTTAGATAGATACCACCTCAATGTCCTGCGAACGTCCAGTTTGTGCAGGGACTGGCTCTCCGGAGACTCCCCATTTAGCTAACAGCAGGAGATTCAAGTGAAAAGACAACACCAACTTGAGCAGGAAAGAGGACACCGGCCTGAGGACAACCTTCTCCTTGGAAAAACACAAGAAAGGGCTCACAGCACACCACCACTTGCATCTCTTGGGATCCTCCGTGCCAAACAAATAGCCAACAAGTCTTCAAGTTAAGGTCCTTCACTATGGCTTGTGCCAGGAGCTAGAGCAGCACAGAGAACCAAAATTCAAATCCCACAAACGGAGCACTGCTCAGACCGGCAGCAAAACATGTTTCACTCATCTTAGAAAATGTAACACATCCAGACAGGAGAGGCAAAGAAGCCCTCTGGATCCTACCCCAGAAAACAGGCCAGCGCCGCCACCTGCACACAAGGAAATAAATGCCAGCCCCTTTTCCAGGCCTGCTTGCAAGAATGAGAGAACCTCTAGCAGCATGGCAGAAAGCCAAGACAAACCTGTCCATCACCCAACTCTCAAACAGCCTCCTCATTCACACATAAGCGAATGACATGGACTGCTTCCATGTCCACAGCAACTTTGACGACATGAAACGAATAAATCTCTACCATGCCCTTTGAAAAGCCAAGCCATAAGCGATCCGCATCCGGCATTACGATTTGACCCTGGTGGGTGGTGGAAGATCTCCTCTTGCAGAGGCTGAAGATCCTCCACTGCTAGCCAAACCAAGTCCGCGTACCACAGGACCCCGATGCACCTCTACCTTCTGGACAGTCCACGGTTGAACCAATGCATCAAGGCTGTCGGCCATCCTTTCACGCTGCAGGCTGAAGAACCTGTTCATCTTTACATTGTCCACAGTGGCCAGGAAATCCATGATGGGTGGACCCCAGCACTGGACAATCTGGCAAAACACAGACTCCACCAGTGACCATTCCCCAAAGTCCAACCAGCTCCTGCCAAGGGAAAAAAAAAAAAATCTGCAGGAGACTGTTCTTGCCTGCCATGTGAGCTGCCAAAAAGCACCACCGTGTTTTTGCCCACTTGAGCAACGACACCGACTCCAGTGCTAGCTGAGAACTTCAGGTGCCCCCGATTTATGTAAGCTATCACACTCGCATTGTCGGAAAGTATGCCTTAAGGTGAATCTGAGGAAGCAGCTCCTTGAACACCAGGAATTAATTTATTTTATTTATTAGCATTTATATACCGCTTTTTTCCAGAGATCAAATGTGGTTTACATTAAACAAGGTCAATTACATATAACAGTTACAATAACTGTACAACAAACAATAATACTTGGGACTTAACCTAGTCCAATTGAGAACTATATACCATGAACAGTGAACTTAAGTCTAAACTTGTAATCCAGTTTTGAATCATGTACCATGATAGGACTGTGCGCCTTCTATGTGCGTATGAAATAGTATTTGTTTCATGTTAGGGTGTGCAGTATTGCCTGGACCTACATTAAACGCATCAAATATGTTAGATACTTTATGTGTGATATTAGGTGGGGTCAGAGTTGGGGGGTTCCAATGGATTTCCAAAATGCTGTTTAAAGTAGTGAGTTTTGAGTTCTTTGCGGAATGCAGAGATATCTTTTGATATCACTCTGGCCTCCAACCGATTGACCAAATGCATTCCTCCAGTGAGTGCTGCCCTTGAGCCACTGACCCAGGCAGTGTGCTCCCCAACCCATCAAGCTGGCATCCATAAGACTACTACCCAGTCTGGCATCTCAAGGGCCATCCCTCTTACAAAACTGTCCGAACAAAGCCACCAGCGCAGACTCCCGAGCCTCCATGGGCAGTTTCAAGCTGTGCCACAATGAGCACCTCTGGGCCAACCATCTCATTAGTAGGGCACTTTGGAGAAGGCCACATGTGTGCCCTGGCCCAAGGCAATAGCTCTAGAGTGGCTACCATGGATCCAAGCATCTGTAGATAGCCCTATGCTCAGGGTAGAGGTCTCCTCAACATTTGCACAATCTGGCCCTGGAGCTTCCAAATTCTTACATTAGCACCATTCTGCCTGTGTGCATAACGAAGATCGCCCCTAGTTATTCCAGGGATCGAGTCGGTTCCACCCTGCTCTCTGCAAAATTAACAACCCAACTGCTGCAACAACTTGATCACCTGCTGCATTGCCAGATGGCTCTTGGCACAACTTCGCTCAGATCAACCAGTTGTCGAGATAGAATTCTTGTGCACCCATTTCTATAGAGCTGATACCACTACCATCACCACTTTGGTGAAGGTCCTGAGGCTGTAGGGAGCCTAAAAGGCTGAGCCTGAAACCAAAAATGCCCATCCAGTAATCATAACACAGGAAGAAACACAGATGCTCTGGCCAGATTGAAATATGCAAATACGCTTTTGAGAGGTCTAGTACCTTCAAGAACTCCACCTGATGGACCGCTACAATAAACTGACCTCAGAGTCCCCATATGAAAATGGGGAACCTGCAAGGCCTTGCTCAGTCCTTTGAGGTCCAGTAAGATCCATCTTTTTTGGAACCATGAAATAGATTAAATGTCCAAAGCCTTGCTCATGAAGGGGCACTACCATGATGGCATGCAGCTGAAGCAGGCAACTGCACCAGTGTCTCATATGGCCTTCTATGGAGGCCCCCAGGACCAATGTTCCCTCTAATTTTCTGTAGGCTGTGTGCGCATAAAATATCAGCTGTGTGCAGCTTTTGAAGGAAGGTTAAATTTTTGTGCGCCACATGACGACACTCGGAGTTATATACTTTAAAATTTGACTAAACGTCAGAATACAGTATGTACACCACATTGATTTTAATCAAATTAAATGAAAATAGACGATTACTAAATGAAGTGGGAAATTTATAGTAATTACAATCATAACTTTAAAATTTTAAGACATCTGTGTTGTTTTCTATCAGAATCAGAGCCGTAATTTTTGTGCGCTCTGTTGTAAAGTATGTGCGCTCGCTCAGCGAGGTGTGCGCGCGCGCACACGCGCACAGCTTAGAGGGAACAGTGCCCAGGACATACCATAAAAGCAGAGGGGGAACAGGTGAATTTGAGGGCATGCCCTCCTTATATGACCTTGAGCACCCACTGATCTGATGTCACCTGGTTCCAGGCAGAGTAGAAGTCCCACAGGCAACCTCAACAGGAACTAGGAGCCACAAACCTTCATTGTGAGGATTTTGAGCCAACAGACCCTCCGGTTCAGCCCATTTCTGCCCCCACACTATCCCCCTTGAAAGAGAGCTCCTCTGGAAAGGAACCCTATCCTCTGATGGGGTCCAAATCTTGAGAGACAGAACTCCTGAAAATCCCAGCAACACCCCTGTACTACAGCCACTGGCTTCTGGGCCTTAAGCTTGTCCTCAGGCAAACAGGGCACCCTGGACTCCCCCCTAGGTCCTTGACCAGCTTTTCAAGTGACGCACTAAACAGCAATTTACCCTGAAAGGGGAGCTTGCTCAGGCAATCTCTAGAGGAAATGTCAGAAGATCAATTTCATAAACATAACAATCGTCGAGCAATCACTATGGACGCCGTGTTCTTAGCCGATGCCTGGACACGACCATAGGTGTCCAGCAGGAAGGCAGCACCAGACTCAATCCGAGCGGTCTCCGATATGGAATCTCACTCTTCCACACCCTCCGGCAACAGAGCACCACATGCAGGCCCTAATGACAAATGCCCCACAAAGAGAGGCCTGTAGCAATAACAAACTTCAAATGACTGCTTGAGCATCCCCTCAAGCTTCTTATCTCGAGGGTCCTTGAGGACTGCCCCACACTCTACCAGAATGGTCATCTCTTTTGTGACAGCTGTTACAAAGGCACCCACCATTGGTAACTTAAAATCGCTCCTTATCCTTAGGTGACACTGGGAAGAGCTGTGCCATGGACCTATGGGTCTGCAGTCACCTCCAACACTTCACTCCACATTGATCATATCACATATAGCCTTATGTACTGGGAAAAACTGCCATGGCTTGCAAATCCCTTCAAGCAATGATCTTGCAGTGCCCCTTCAATGGGAAAGTCCGTCGGGATATTAAGCACCGCCATACTGTGTAATAAGACACCAGCTCATCCCAGTGAACACCCTTACTACCACAGGATCCACCTGTGGGAATCTAGTCTTCTTCTAGACCCTCACAGCAGTTATACCACATTAAGGGCCCTTCAAGAGGGTCCTCTAAGCTACCCGAGGCCACCTGCTCCTCCTAATCCTCAAGCCTCTCAAAGCCAATGTCGCTTAGCTAGGGAAACAGCAAGCCCCAAGTTTTCCATCAGTTCTACGTGCGACTCTCCAGCCTCCAGCATCATGTAGTAAGCCCGATGAAGACATTCTGTTGTAAAGGCCATCCTCGTGGAGCCTCGCTCTCCCAAGGAACCAAAAGGGTCCCGACTAGCTGTTGGTTGCACAGAGACCTGGCTCTCAGAGCTAGCAGGGAACCCCCAAACCTGCAGCAGACGCTAGCAAAATGGCAGCAGTTCCCATCAAAAAACAGGACATGCCACTGCGAGACCGCCATCTCCTCTGCAGTCTGGCCCCCTCCTGAAATGCCATGCTCTGCATCCTCATAACTGCAGCAGAGTCAGGAGAAAGAATCCGGCGGCTGCTTCACATGCTGACTTCAGACCCAGCATTTCATTTTCCTTGTAGTTTAGCACTGCCGCACTTTCATTCACTGCCTGGACACTCGACAGCGGAGAAAGTTTCCCTTCTGCCACAGTCCTTTTTAAATCCTTTTTTTTTTTTTTTTTAATTTTTTATGTTTACTTTATGTAGCCATCACGAACAGTCAGTATCTCTGGCACATCTACTCTGTGGATCTGGGACCTGAATGACTCAACTTCTCTGTTAAGGCGAGGGGGGGGGGGGTAAAAAGGCAAGAACCAATTGGGGTGGCAGCTGAACCGAGCCAAGAACAGAGGATACCCCACTGCATGACTTGCTCAAGGCTGGCAGTTCCCCTCTAAACAGAAAGCTTTTTTTTTTTTTTGCTGTTCTGTTTGCGAGTTCTTCTCTCTCCAACTTAATCTGTCCAGAAGCCTGGAGCCTAAACGCCTACCATCTGCTGGAGACTGAGAAATACTGATGTGAGGAGGCCTAAGGATAGGACCCTTATTGGGTGACAAACCAATGGCTCTCAGTCGCCATCTGCTGGTAGGTGAGCATAAATCCACACACCTGGTGTGGACAGCCAAAATGGAAAATTTCCAATTATGTCAAAATACTGTACAAAACATATCTAAAATGCAAGGGTACCAATACAGTTGTGGTCAACATTAACAACATTTCATAAAATTGTGCAGTGTCTTTTACAGCTAAGTTTTTGTTTAGCTGTGGTTATATACCGCCTTTCACCTGCCAAGATCCAGATAGAAGTCCCTTATTTTCGTCCGCACACTGATCCTCCGAAAAACACTGTAGGAAAAATCGGCTGACATGAAAAGACTCCAGTACCTTTGGAAGGAAAGGAGGAACAGTATGCAAGAGGACCCCTTCGTTTGAAAAGGAAAGATAAGGGTCCCTGCAGGACAGTGCTTGTAATTCGGATACTCTCCGTGCCAAAGTCATTGCTACTAGAAACACTGTTTTAAGCGTAAAATCTCACGGTGATATGCTTAAGCGGCTCAAAAGGAGCCAGCATCAAAACCCCTAAGACGAGGGGCAGATCCCATTTCGATACCAGAGGCCGAACCGTAGAAGGAACCACCTTAAGGAAACGGGACACACCCGCATGGGATGCTATAGAGCGACCACCAACAGGTCCCCGAAAACAAGTCAATGCAGCTACTTGCACCCGGAGAGACCCCCCAGCGCTAACCCTTTATCCAGATCCTCCTGAAGGTAAGAATCTCTGGGATTCCCATCTTCCAAGGAGAGATACTCCGCTGCGCGCACCAAGCCTCGAAAATGTGCCAAACTCGGGCATAATGCTGATGAAGTCAACGGACGGCATGCCTTTAGAAGGGTTGCAACCACGCTACTCGAACATTTACCGCTTAGGCATCGGCGATCAAGAGCCAGGCCGTAAGCGAGTAGCAAATCGGGTCGTCCATCAGAATTGGGCCTTGACGTAGTAGACCCCAACGAGCACCCAGATGCAATGGTGGTCTCGAGTTAATTGAACGAGGTCTGCATACCAAGGCCTCCAAGGCCATTCGGGAGCTACTAGGATCACACTACTCCGGTGTGACAGAATTTTCTGGAGTACTCTGCCGATGAGAACCCATGGAGGAAACACATAGTAGCTCCCCCTGCGGCCATGGTTGAGCCAGGGCATCCAATCCAGAGGACTGAAACCCCCTCCCGAGACTGAAAAAGACCAGTACTTTGGAATTCGCTGCCGTCGCCATTAGATCCATTATCGGTTGCCCCCATATTCGGACAATTCTC
Organism: Ichthyophis bannanicus; assembly: GCA_033557465.1. Lineage (NCBI taxonomy): Eukaryota > Metazoa > Chordata > Amphibia > Gymnophiona > Ichthyophiidae > Ichthyophis > Ichthyophis bannanicus. The sequence goes on from CM066039.1 coordinate 227,196,841, forward strand.
TGAAAAGCCCAAGGGGCTAGCTCCCACTGTCCAGGATTGAGTGTGTGTCGGCTGAGGAAGTCAGCTTGTAAGTTTTGCACCCCAGCAATGTGTTGCGCCGAGAGAGCCTGCAGATGTGCTTCTGCCCAGGGACTTGGTGCCGCCTTGGCAGTTGATATGTCACTGTCGTGATGTCGCATAGAACTCGTACCGCTCGTGCCTCGAAGAGAGGCAGAAAATGCCACGAAGCCAGGCGAACTGCCCACACTTCCAGTCGATTTATGGACCATTGCGCCTCCTGAGTCGACCACGTCCTCTGCGTTGATTGATGCTGACAGAGCACCCCACCCGGAGAGACTTGCATCCGTTTTCACTAGAAAGCAACAAGAAGCCTCCAGGGAAACACCTTTGAGTAGATGGGACACCAGCCACCACTGCAGGTGGTGTCAGGTCTCTGGGAGAAGCGGCAGACATATGTCGTAGATTTCTGACAGAGGGACCAGCACGAAAGAGCCCTTTGGAGTCCCCTCTTGTGTGCTCTGGCCCAAGGCACAATCTTGATAGTGGCCACCATGGACCCCAGAATCTGTAAGTAATCCCAGACCCTCGGGGCTGTCTGAAGAAGGAAACAAACGCAGCAAGGCTGTGAACTTTCGAAGCCTTTGTGTTAGAAAGACTTTTCCCTTCGCCGTGTCCAAGCGTGTTCCTAGAAACTCAAGTTGCTGAGACGGTTGAAGATTACTTTTGGCAACATTTACCAGCCATGCCGGGTTTCTCGAGTCACTGCCCAACACGCTTCCAGCAGAGAGCCTGCTCAAATCAACCAGTCGTCCAGGTAAGGATGTACTCGGATTCCCTGTTTGCGCAAAGCTGCTGCAACTACTATCATGACCTTTAAAAAGGAGCACAGAACCAAGGCCAGGCCAAAAGGCATTGCACAAAACTGGAAGTGCTGACACAGTACGACAAAACAGAGGAAACGCTGCTGGTCGTCCTTTATGGGAATGTGGAAGTAAGCCTCTGCCAGATCTTGAGAGGCGAGGAACTCTCCTGCACGCACCGCCTGGATCACTGATCGAAGAGTCTCCATCCGGAAACGTGGAACCCGCTGACACCGATTTACGCCTTTGAGGTCTGTAAGGACCCTAAATAGGGTGCTTATTCCCAAAAGCTGGTCCCAGATCGTCCCAATGAAAATTGGGACGGGGACTTTGAAGATCAACTCACTGTGCCTGAACAGACGCAGTGCAGAGAAGGCAAGGAAGACAAATCACAGCAGAGGAGATATAAAGATGTCAGGAGAAAAAACCACCACACACACACACTGCAGGTTCCTCCGAGGACCAGCGGCACAGCGCCTCATGAGCTGATGCAGGTTCTCTCCCCTACAGAGAGGGAAGCTCAACCTCAATATAAATAGGCACCTCTAGTGCGCCCTGGGTGCATCCAGCAAGAAATACTAAAAGGTTTAAAAGAACAGAGAGAAAAACCAAAACACACATCTGCTGGAGACACAGATATACTGAAGCGCCCTCTACTGGGGGGTAGCTAGATATTACCAGGGAACAGCCTATCAGGCTACTGTTTTGTTTTTTTTTAATTTGTCTCTGTCTCGGACGTCTGCTGGTAGGGGGACTAAACCCACTTGTCTGGCCTGGTCTAGCAGGATGAACTGGAAACCAACTTTCACCTGGTCAAAGCAATAAACAATTAAACAAAAATGGTTTACAATAAGCAGAAAAGGAGGGGGGGGTACATTAAACAGATTGTAACATGGTCGGGGGGGGGGGACCCATCACCAGGAGAGATATTAACAATCCTGTTTGCCCAGCAGTTCTCAACTTTCACTCTCAGTATCAGATTTTTTTTTTGTGTTTGGGAGGAATATCAACTGGTGTCATCCTGATCGAAGCCTAAACGTTCTCCAAATAAGTGGGTTTTTAGCTGTCTTAAATGTGAATGGCTCTTTGTTGCATCGGATTATAGCTGGGGAGAATTCCATAGGTTCCAAAGTGTGTTAAAAGTCCCAGCTCATTTTAACAGGTACATTTTAAGACTTCTTAATACTAGCTCCTATACTAAATTTCATAATTACATAAGACAGTACAAAAAGGCTTTGCCATTCTTCTCACCTTTGCCACTTCTCTTTGGAGTTTTCTTGCCAGACATTTCAGATGCCAACTCAATTTCATCTGGATTTCCTCCTTCTTCCTCAATTGCCTACAAAGAGCAATATTAAGGTTTGATAATGTTTCAAACACAGAAAACAAGCTTCTGCTTAAAATTTAAATCTCTACTGCTCTCACCTGGGGGGGGGGGCTGTCCCTTGCAACACCTAAGAGAAGACTTTGGGTGTAGGGCAGGAAAGGCAAAGACAGAGGGGTGGGGGGGGGGAGGGGTCACAAAGGCAGAAACAGATTTTCAAAAGCCTGGAAGCCCCACAATAAGGTTTTCAGGATTATCCACCAGTATGCATTAAGGATACGTCAAAACGTTTGTATTAGTCTGTTTCAGTGGCATGCCTTGAGAGCACACAGTTACTTACCTGTAACAGGTGATCTCCGGGAACAGCAGGAATTAGTCATCACATATGGGTACGTCGGTACCGACAGAGCCCGCGCGGGAAAGCTCCCCAGCTTTTCAGATTAAAAGCTTTTGGGGCCTCCCACTGCACATGCGCGCTGCCTTCCCGCCTTCCTGACCAGCTCTCGTCAGTTCGAGTTTAAAGCTGAGACAATAGAGAGAGAGGACAGGAAGATAGAGATACAACTCCTAGGGGAGGTGGGTGGGTTGTGATGACTAATTCCTGCTGTTCCCAGAGATCACCTGTTACAGGTAAGTAACTGCTATCTCCAGGAACAAGCAGGAATAAGTCATCACATATGGGGACTCCCTAGCTAAGATGCCTGGGAGATCCCCCTCCAAGGGTAAACCATCTTCGTATGGATCTCAGGCATCCATCCAGGGAAGGTGGGCAGGAGTTGTTTAAGTATGGAACAGGTGTTTGAGGACAGCCTGACCAAACAAGGCATCCCGGCGGGAGTCCTTGTCCAAGCAGTAATGGGCTGTGAAGGTATGAACCGAGGCCCAAGTGGCTGCTCGACAGATCTGATCTATGGACACAGAGTGAAGATGAGCCATAGAAGTGGCCATGGCTCTCACATTGTGAGCTGTGACATGGCCCTCCAGAGAAATGTTCTTACTCTGGTAAGCAAAAGAAATACACTGAGCGATCCAATTGGAAAGTGTACGCTTGGTGACTGGAAGTCCCAAATGAGAAGGATCAAAAGCCACGAAAAGTTGGGAAGACTTTCGATGTGGTTGAGTCCTGTTGAGGTAAAAGGCAAGAGCTCTTTTACAATCCAGAGTATGAAGGTTCCTCTCTGCACTGGATGCATGAGGAGCCGGGAAAAAGACAGGTAGATATACCTCTTGATTAAGATGAAAAGGCGAGACCACTTTGGACATAAAGTGGGGATTCGTCCTAAGGACCACCTTATCATGATGAAACCTAGTATAAGGTGGATGAGCCACTAAAGCCTGCAGTTCACTGATGCGGCGAGCCGAAGTGACTGCAATAAGGAAAACAACCTTCCAGGAAAGAAATTTGAAGGAGGTAGAGTCCAAAGGCTCAAAAGGTGGCTTCATAAGCTGACCTAGAACTAGGTTCAAATCCCATGCTACCGGGGGAGGTCGGATGGGAGGTTTAGTTAGGGTCAGGCCTCTCATGAAACGTGCAACAAGAGGATGAGAGGAGACAGGTTGTCCATTTATAGATTTTAAGGATGCTGCAATAGCACTCAAATGGACCCTTACTGAATTCGTCTTAAGGCCTACATTTGAAAGATGCAGGAGATAGTCCAAGAGGGAATTCAAAGGAAGTGCTAGAGGGTCAAGACCCTGCTGAGCACACCAAATGGAAAAACGCTTCCATTTGAAAAGCATAAGAACGCCTCGTGGAATGTTTCCTAGAGGCATGAAGGATATCTTTCACAGGCTGAGAAAGATTAAAGTCTTGAAGACTGAGGCCTTCAGTAACCAAGCTCTGAGATGTAGGGATTTGGGGTTTGGGTGCCACAAAGTCCCCTTCTCCTGAGACAGGAGGTCTGGCGCAGCTCCCAGGTCCAGGGAGGATCCCTGGGAGAGATGCAGAAGTAGAGGGAACCACACCTGGCGTGGCCAGCGGGGAGCTATGAGGATCATAGTCCTGTGATCCCTCTGGAACTTGAACAGAGTCTTGGATATTAGAGGAATGGGTGGAGAGGAATGGGTGGAAAGGCATAGAGGAATTCCTGACCCCAATGCAGGAGGAAGGCATCGTGGGCCTGAGCTCCCTGACACTGAGTTCTGGAACAGAACCGGGGAAGTTTGGCATTCCACAGACTTGCAGAGGTCTATGTCCGGGGTCCCCCATTCCTGAAAGATTCTGCGTATCTGGTCCATATGTAGGGACCATTCGTGTGGAAGCAGAACTCGACTGAGTCTGTCCGCACGAGAGTTTTGAACTCCTGGAAGATACACTGCAAGAAGGTGAATTTGATGCTCTCTGGCGAAGGCCCATAATCTGAGAGCTTTGTTGCAAAGCGACAGAGAGCCTGTCCCTCCTTGTTTGTTTATATAGAACATGGCTACCTGATTGTCTGTCTGAACTAGGACAGTCAGGTTGACAAGGAGGGTATAGAAGACCTTGAGGGCAAGGTAAATTGCTCGCAGTTCCAGGAGGTTGATATGAAGGGTGGTCTCCTGTGGAGACCAAGTGCCCTGAGTGGAGAGGTTCTGAAGATGAGCTCCCCACCCTGTCTGGGAGGCATCTGTTGTGAGGGTTGCTTGGGGCAACAAAGGTTGGAAGGGGGCCCCCAACAACAGATTCTTGGTGGATGTCCACCATTGGAGGGACCAAAACAGACGGCTTGAGGTGAGTATTTGGTCGGAGAGCGCTCCAGATGCTCGAGTCCACTGGGTGGCCAAGGTCCATTGAGCTGCTCTCATATGCAGACGAGCGTAGGGCACCACATGTACCGTGGAGGCCATGTGGCCCAGAAGTCGCAGCATTTCCCGGGCTGTCAAATGACTGCTGGACTGAGCTTGGGAGGCCAAACTCAGCAGGCGTTGGGCCCTGAGCTGAGGCAGGTAGGCCCTCGCAGTGATGGTGTCTAACTGGTCCCCTATGAACTCGAGAGACTGAGTAGGGATTAGTTGAGACTTGGGAAGGTTTACTACCAGTCCCAGATACTGCAGAAGACGCCTTGTGCGGTCCAGGGAAATTTGGGCCTGGGACTGAGATGGAGCTCGGATGAGCCAGTCGTCCAGGTATGGGAATATGAAAATTCACAGGCCTCTTAGAAAGGCAGCTACGACTGCCATGCATTTGGTGAACACTCTTGGAGCAGAGGCTAGACCGAAGGGGAGTACTCTGTACTGGAAATGTTGTCCCTGAAACAGAAATTGAAGGTATTTTCTGTGGGATGGGTGGATGAGTATGTGTGTATACGCATCCTTTAGGTCTAGAGAACAAAGCCAATCCTGACTCTGAAGGTATGGAAGGAGAATGCCCAGAGAAAGCATTTTGAATTTCTCCTTGAAAAGAAATTTGTTCAATTCTCTCAGATCTAGAATTGGTCTGAAGCCCTCTGTCTTCTTTGGTATTAGAAAATAAGGGGAGTAGAATCCCGTCCCCTGTTGAAGAAGAGGGACCTCCTCTATTGCCCCTTGGGCAAGGAGGGAGGAGACTTCCTGACCCAAGAGGGTCAGGAGAGATGGGGGAGAATTGAACTGCCTCACCATAGTATAAGGAGGAAGGTCGGAAAAATGGAGTTTGTAACCCTCTCTGATGATAGAGAGGGTCCATTGCTCTGATGTAATTTGCTCCCATCTGGGAGCAAAGTGAGCTAACCTTCCGGGTATGGTGAGGGGCTCTGGTTGTTCTAGAGCCAGAAAAGTTAAGTTCTCTAGGGGCAAGTCAAAACCCCTGAGGGGGTTGAGCCTGCTGAGGCGTAGCAGACGCCGCAGGCTTTGACCTTGCCTGTTTAGGTTGCTGACGTTTAGCAGCAAAACGAGGCTGAGAGGATTGTTGGCCAGTATTTGTGGAAAATCTGGACTTCTTGTAATAAGGCCTCTTAAAAGACTTTTTTGGCAGGAGTGGAGGTAGACTTAGAAAGTCTAAGGTGGCATTTTCTGCGTCCATTTGAGTGGCCTTAATTTGCCACTCCTCACCAAATAAGTTCTCACCTGTACAGGGCAGATTCCGTAAGCCATCTAGGACCCAAGGTTCTAGATCAGAAGCCTGGAGCCAAGCAAGACGTCGGACTGCTATAGCAATGCCCGAAGCCCTACCAGCACCCTCAAAGGAATCAAAAGCTGCCCTGTTGGAGAACTTTGAAATATCCAAAAGGTGTTTCACTAAGAAAATGAACTCCTCCCTTTTATCCTCAGGGATGAAGGGGGCAAAATGCCGAACTTTTAGAGCGATTTCACTGAGAAACATGCCCATGTAAAGACTATAGGAATTAATCCTGGCTATAAGCATAGTAGCCTGGAAAATTTTCCTGCCAAAAGAGTCTAGAGTCTTACATTCTCGCCCTGGAGGAGTAGAAGAGTGCCTTTTGGTACTCTATCTTCTTCATTGCAGACTTCACCACAATAGAATGGTGAGGCAACTGGTTTTTTTGGAAACCAGGAGAAGGGGGGGACACGGTACATGGTGTCCAACCTGCGAGAAGGAGACAATGTTAGAGGAGCCTCCCATAAGTCCATCAAGTGTTCTTGAAGGATTTCATGGATAGGCAGGGTGACTGCCTCTTTAGGAGACTTAGGGGCTTGTTTACAAAGCCGCGGTAGCGGTTTGCGATCGTAATCGGAGCCGCGGCCCCATTGATTTCAATGGGGCCGCGGCTGCGATCGCGATCGCGAACCACTACCGCGGCTTTGTAAACAAACCCCTTAGAGTATCCTAAAATATCCAGTTTCTTTGATCTGGGTTCCTTTTCAGAGGATGAAGCAATAGAAAGACCTTTAGCTATTTCTATGATGAAGTCCTGAAGGACAAATCCTCTGGTGGAGACATTCTCCTTTTAGGAGAAGGCGGCTCCTCAGGAAGATCAAGGGAGAACTCATCAGAATCAGAGGAGTTAAAATCCTCTGAAGAAGCAGAGTATCCTCTATGTGCTTCCAACGCACGATACGCATACCGTTCGGTATCGACATCGGGCGTACCGGGTATGGGATCGGTACCGGGCAAAAGCCCGGATCCGGCATGCGGAACCGATCTGCGTTTGGAAGACGATGGCCTCGGTTCCGGTATGGAAGCCATTACCGGAACCGGAACCGGTACCGCTGGCCGCGGTACCGAGGGCGTAGCAGCATTAATAAAAGCCAGAATGGCCTGCTGCATGACTTGGACAGTATTGCCCATAGACGCCACTGCTGCCTGGATGTCGGTACCGGTATGGGCCGGTACCCCAGAGCAGCACAACAGGTGATCTGTCGAGGCCGCGCCATCGATGTCAACCTGTGACCCCATGATTGCTTTGGAGGCCGGAACCTCCCGCCGGGGTTTTTTGGCTTGGGAAGAATCCTCAAACTCAGAATTGAGAGCCTCTCGATCTTTAGAAAGAGATTTGCTTTTAGAGGATTTGCCCACTGGAGTTTTGGTTACCTGAGATCCATCCGGAGAGGAAGACCTGGATGACTGTGATGCTTCTGAAGGAAACAGCACATGGAACTTGTTGGCCCGGTTCTGCAATCCACGTTTCGACATCTGGGAGCAGGATAGGCAGTCCGGTATGGAATGGTCAGGTCCTAAACAATTAAGACACCATTCATGGGTGTCTGTAACAGGAATGACACCACTGCACTTGGTACACTTTTTAAAAGCAGGAACTGGCTTCTCCATGAGGAGAATTTGTGTAGGCCGGAAGGCCTAACAAAGTACCAAGCTGTGCTGAAGAAAAAAAATATATATTTTTTTTTTTAAAGAAAGAAAGAAAGAAAGAAAGACCGGCAGTACCGGTTTCAGAATGGGGAAGGCAGGTACGCGGTCTAAAGAAAACAATAAAATTAACAATTTCTTCAGCGGTAACAGCTGGCTCCGCGGAAAAAAAGAAACTGACGAGAGCTGGTCAGGAAGGCGGAAGGCAGCGTGCATGTGCAGTGGGAGGCCCCAAAAGCTTTTAATCTGAAAAGCTGGGGAGCTTTCCCGCGCGGGCTCCGTCGGTACCGACGTACCATATGTGATGACTTATTCCTGCTTGTTCCTGGAGATTGCGGCCTGCCCCAGGAGCCGACAAGGAGGGAGATGCACCCCCATGGGGCCCATATACAGCAGAGCCAGAGCAGCAAGCTTGCCACACTGCTTTCATGCCAGGCTCGGGGTTTGTGGTGCCAGATCAATCAGAGTGGACTTTGCTCCTTATGGAGAAAGGTTCAGGATTTACAACCTCATGCCATTTCTTTCCGCTGCCTTAAATAATTCTTCCTCTGAAGTAACAATTGATGATAGGTGGGTCATACTCTAGATATTTTTCATATATATGGTTCCCGGATTCTAGAATTAGCTCTTGAAGGATCAGAAAAAGGAGAGCAGCTCATTTAGCAAATTTAGATCTTCATCCAAAAGCTTGACTGTCTGTTGAGGGGGAGCTGGAAAGGGAACATTAACTTTTTTTTCCTGACTGTATTATATTTGTTGTACATGCTGTGTTTTATTATAATCCACCTGACAATAATGTGCAAGATATCAGATAATAAAAAACAAGCACCCTAGCAGGGTAAAAATAACCCCAGTGGTACTGACACACTCTTACTAATAGTCAGACAATTGTCTCCTTAATCCAGGGCTCAACAAATCCCAGGTCACCATTGTAAGCAACCAGAAATTTGCACCCAGTTCCTGGTATTTTCTTGCCCCTCCTTTAAAAAATTCAGGGAAAACAGGAGGGGAAGGCAATTGCAGCTTCAAGACAATTGGCTACCCACCCCCCCTCAGGCAGAAGATGAGAAGAAAGTCAGTCACGACTAAGGGTTTAAAAAGAGTGGGGGTGGGGAGCATGGAGGTCAAATATGGGAGTGCTAGGGAGTGATTGAAGGGGAGAGTGCAAAAACTGGTGTTTATAGGGATGAATGTATGTGGTCTTTTGTCCCCATGCAATCTATATATGCCAAAAGATGCAGCGGGTGGCCTGCCGCAGTGTTCTGTGTGGGATGATGGCGCCTGGAAGTGGGCAGAGCTGGCTACAGGACTCCTTGGGGGTTTTACTTCTTTTCTGTTTGGTGGCGGCAGCAGCAGATATCCAAGCCAAGCCCACACCTTCAGACAGCCGCGGACCAGCTGACGGCATCAACCAGGTGCGGCTGCGGGGGCTGGGACTTCATGCTGGAGCCTGGCAGCTGGTTACCTTTGTGGAGCAACTGCAGCAGCGGGAGCTGCTCTGAGCAACAGCACATGTCACAACAGCACTAAGGACCTGCTCATCCACTCCAACTTTAGCCTGGGGAGAGCGCCACCACCCGGGTACTAACTCTGGATGCCTGGCCACTGCGTAAGAGCAAAGCCTCCAAGATCTACCTGCTCTGCACTCACAACAGGACTGGCCACCCCTGGCAACTACACCAGGGCACCGATGCCAGGCTGCCAGTGGTGGAAGTGAAGAAGCCATTGTTAACTCTCTGGCTGCAGATCATCCTCATCGTCCTGCTCTCTCAGGGATGTTCAGTGGCCTCAATCTGGGGCTTATGGCCTTGGACCCGATCGAGCTGCACATTTTGCAGACGTGTGGTACTGAGGAGAAACGCTATGCCAAAAGGATTGAGCCCATCCATCGCAAGGGAAAACTATTTACTCTGCTCACTCCTGCTAGGTAATGTACTGGTGAATACCACCCTCACCATCCTACTGGATGATTTCATTGGATCTGGACTGGGGACTGTCGTTGCCTCCACTCTTGGTATTGTCTTTGTTGAGATTGTTCCCCAGGCGCTCTGTTCCCGGCCTGGTCTGGCTGTTGGGGCTAACACCATCACATTGGCCAAATTTCTTATGTTATTGACATTTCCCCTCTCTTTCCCTGTCAGTAAGATCTTGGATTACCTTCCGGGCCAGGAGATCAGGACACTTTACAACCGGGAAAAGCTGGTGGAGATGCTGAAGGTTAACTGAGCCATACACTGGCCTGGTGCAGGAGGAGCTGAATATGATCCAGGGTGCCCTGGAGTTCCACACCCTGACCCAGATACATGACTGCTATATGATCAGCAGTGACATGGTGTTGGACTTCAACACCATGTCGGAGATCATGGAAAGTGGCTACACTCACATCCCAGTCTATGAGGAAGAGCGCACCAACACTGTGGATATCCTATATGTGAAGGACTTTGTCTTTATTGACCCAGATGACTTCACAACGCTAAAGACCATCACTAAATTCTATAACCACCCAATCCACTTTGTGTTTCATGATACCAAGCTGGATGCACTCCATGATATCACGACAAGGGATATCAGCAATAGACCAAGAAGGACCAATGACATGATCAGCACACCTGCAGGATATCACAAGACTAAACAACTTCAAGAGCTCCTTCACTACTAGCATCCACACTTTGGAACTCCCTCCCAACAAGCCTGAGAGTATTAAATGACACTATAGACTTCCGCAAGGCCCTTAAAACCCTGCCCTTTACAGAAATCTATGAGCAGACAGTCTCCACCCAAACGGTAATGCAACTACCTCCACCAACTCGATACCCACTCATCCCAACTAGACATATGAGCTCATTGTATAATAAGTATTCTCATGTTAAAAGTAACCCTCCAATTGTGATGTGACCATTTTGATTGTAGGATAAGGTGCTATACAAATCTGTCTAAATGAAAATAAATCCCTCCACTCAAAAAGTCAAACAGGCACTCCACCTCTGTGTTCACACACACAGCTTAACACTAGAAGCCCCAAAGTGTGTCAATTGACGCAAATGCATCTTCGAAGTTGTATACCAGCGCCACTGATAGAACCATGTCAGTCATGTTCCATGACTGTTAGCAAGGTCAAGATGTTCAAATATGTACATCGAAAATTGATGACAGAAGCACCACCTAGCGGGAAAATTAATTTATACCTAGAAGCCCCAAAGTATGTCAATTGACCCACTCAATTGTCTTGGATGTGTCAATTGACATACTTTAGGGCTTCTAGGTATAAATTCATATTCCCACTAGGTGGTGCATCTCAAATAGTAATTAGATCTTACCTGCTAATTAGTGTTCCTGAAGGAACAACAGTCCAGTCCCTTTACTTCTGGGTTACGCAACCCTTCCAGCAGCTTGGAGGCTGAGCCCAACCTTTTTGGGGGTGGAGCGGTATAAATACCCCTGGGACCACCCACCAACTCCAGTATTCGAATGGGAAAGCAGACGTAACGAACATCCATGCAGAAACTTATAACGGCATACATTAACCTACACCAATAACTCAATACTCTGAACAATATATATATATATTTTTTTTTTTTTGGAAAATATAGGAGAAGGAGATGAGGAACAGCAACGGACGGAGGAGGTGGCTGCTTCTATCCAGTCCGGGCTTCCCCTGCACTCCCTCTCGCCGAACCAGCTCCGCGCTTGGTCCAGTGCTCCTCCATGAACGTGAGGACTTGTCAGTTGCCGGAACCGGGTGGGATCAGGGACTGCACTGTCGTCCCTTCAGGAACACTAATTAGCAGGTAAGATCTAATTACTATTTCCTTATCGTCACTCCAGTCCAGTCCCTTTACTTCTGGGATGTGCCAGAGCAGTTCAACCCTGGGTGGGGTCCGGCAAACCGGCCCGAAGAACCGCTATCCCGAATCGAGCATCCGCAGTGCTCTGTACGTCCAGCCTATAGTGTTTGGTGAAGGTATGCAGCGAGGACCACGTCGCTGCTCTGCAAATATCCAGCGGAGGGACAAGACTGAATTCCGCCCAGGAGGTCGCCTGTGCCTGAGTGGAGTGAGCCCTCAGCCCCACTGGGACCTGTTTCCCCTTGAGAATGTAGGCGGAGGCAATTGCCTCTCGGATCCACCTGGAGATCGAGGCCTTTGCCGCCGCCTCCCCTTTGTGCGGACCTCCAAACTGAATGAACAGGCGGTCTGACTTCTGGAATGGTGCCGTGCGAGCTAGGTACCGTTTCAAGACTCTCTGAACGTCTAGCAGGCGCAGCTTGTTATTCCTTCCCTCCTGCCCCTTGGCCGCGAAGGCCGGCAGGGTGACTGTCTGGTTCACATGAAAAAGAGAGATAACCTTGGGTAAGAAGGACGGCACTGTGCGCATGACCACCTTGTCCTTTAGGAAGGTCAGGAAAGGAGGCTGGGCGGAGAGCGCCTGGAGCTCCGAAACCCTCCTGGCCGAGCAGATCGCTACCAGGAAAACTGTCTTTAGGGTCAAATCCTTTAAGGAAGCTCTCTTCACTGGCTCAAAGGGCTCCCCGACCATGGCATTCAGCACTAGGTTAAGGTCCCAAGGGGGGACGACCACCCTCCGCCGAGGACGTAGCCGACTAACTGCCCTCAGGAACCTGGATACGTCCGGGTGCTCTCCTAAGGGTTTGCCCCGGACCTTGCCTCTATAGCAAGCGATCGCCGCTAGCTGGACCCGTAGGGAGCTGTGCGCCAGGCCCTTATCAAAACCTGCTTGTAAGAATTCCAGGACCTCTGGGACAGAGGCCGAGAGAGGTTTCCGTCGATGCTCTGCACACCAGGTTTCGAAAATGCGCCAGACCCTTACATAGGATAAACAGGTCGAGCGCTTCTTCGCCTTCAGCAGTGTCGAGATCACTGCTCCTGAGTAGCCTCGTCTTAGGAACCACGCCCTCTCAATAGCCAGGCCGTAAGCGAGAATCGATCCACGTGAGGCATGCGAACCGGACCTTGTCTCAGCAGGTCCCTTTTGCAAGGGAGCCGCCACGGGGGGGGTCGGCGATCAACCTCACCAGATCCGCACGCATACCAGGGGCGGCGAGGCCAATCCGGGGCTATGAGGACTACCAACCCCTGGTGAGACTCCACCCGCTGCAGCACCTTTCCGATCAGAGCCCATGGAGGGAACACATATAGTAGCCCTTTGGGAGGCCACCTTTGAGACAGGGCATCCAAGCCCTCGGACATTCTTTCCTTCCTTCGGCTGAAGAATCTGTCTACTTTGGCTGTAGAGAACCTCGCCATGAGGTCCATGACTGGGATCCCCCAGCGGGCCACTATCTGTTCGAAGATCTCCTGATCTAGTTCCCACTCCCTGTGGTCTATCTTGCATCTGCTGAGGAAGTCGGCCGTGACGTTGTCCTCGCCCGCCACGTGCTGAGCTGAAAGAGCTAGTAGATTGTGCTCCGCCCACCGGAAGAGGACGTCTGCCTCCTTCTCCAGGGCCGGACTGCTGGTGCCCCCCTGGTGGTTTATGTAGGCCACCGCCGTGACGTTGTCGGAAAGGACGCGTATAGCTTTTCCTTGAACTAAGGCCGAGAACGCCTTGAGCGCCAGCATGACGGCCCTCAGTTCCAGTCTGTTGATGGGCCACTGAGACTCCCCTGGTGACCAGCGGCCCTGGACGAACTGGTCCTTGCAGTGTGCTCCCCAGCCTGACAGGCTGGCGTCCGTTGTCAATAGTAACCACAGGTGAGGTTCGAGGGGCATCCCGCGGTCCAAATTGCTTGGCCACCTCCACCAGAGAAGGGACTGTTTGGTCCTCGGGGCGCAAGGTAACTGTGTTGCCAGAGGATGATGCTGAGGAGACCATCGACGTAACAGTGCCCGCTGAAGCGGACGCATGTGTGCCCTGGCCCATGGGACTACCTCTATCGCCGCCGCCATAGTTCCCAGAAGCTGAAGATAATGCCAAGCCGAGGGACTTTGCCTGCCGAGAAACTGCGTGACTAGTCGCCTCAGCTCTCTTGATCTTGATCGTGACAGGAAGACCTTGCCCCTGAGAGTGTGGAATCTTGCCCCGAGGTACTCTAGGTCCTGTGAGGGAGTCATCCTGCTCTTCAAGCGATTGATGATCCACCCCAATTCTTCTAGAACCTGAACCACTCTGGCCGTTGCCACCTGACTTTCCTCTTGTGACTTTGCTCGGATCAGCCAGTCGTCCAAGTAGGGGTGCACTAATATTCCCTCCCTTCCGAAGGAAGGCCGCCACTACCACCATCACCTTGGTGAATGTCCTGGGGGCTGTAGCTAGTCCGAAGGGTAGGGCCTGGAACTGAAAGTGGCCTCTTGGCACTGCAAATCTCAGGAATTGTTGATGGGATTTCCTGACCGGGATATGAAGGTAGGCCTCTGTCAAGTCGAGGGACGTAAGGAACTCCCCTCCCCTTACGGCCGCTATGACCGAGCGTAGGGTTTCCATCCGGAAGTGTGGTACCCTGAGGCAACGGTTGACCTGCTTTAGATCCAGGATCGGACGGAAGGAATCTTCCTTTTTTGGCACTACGAAGTAAATCGAGTATCGACCAGAGCCGCACTGGTCTGGTGGAACTGGGACCACCGCCCCTAGAGCTATTAGTCGGGCAAGAGTTGCCTCTATTGCCGCCCCCTTTGCTGGGGAACCGCAGGGCGACTGAACAAACGCTGGAGGAATTTGTTTTGAAAATTCGAGAGCATAGCCTTCTCCGATTACCTCTAGGACCCTTTGGTCGGACGTGACACGGGACCAGGCGGGAAGGAACAGCCTCAGGCGCCCGCCTAGTGGCTGTCCCTCCTGGGGCCCCCGTCATCTCATTGTTGTTTTCTGGGTCCTGAAAAGGAGGAGGAGGACCCAAAACCCCGTCCTGCCCCCCGAAAACCTCTGAAGCCTTGTCCCTTTGAGGGAAAACGGCCCCTGGGAAAGGAGCCTGACCTGGCTGGACGAAATCTCCGCGAGTCCCTAGGTTGGGAGCGCACCGGGGCTGGAGGGCGCCCTTGTTTCGGTCTATCTTCCGGGAGCCTGCCTCCCTTTGACTCACCCAGGTCCTTAACTATTTTCTCCAGATCCTCTCCAAATAAGAGTTTCCCCTTAAAGGGGAGTCGGCTCAAGCGTGACTTCGAGGACGCGTCAGCTGCCCAATTTCGTAGCCACAGGTACCGTCTAGCTGCCACGACCGAGGCCATGTTCTTGGCTAGGCTTCTGATGAGGTCATAGTGACTGTCCGCCAAGTAGGCCGCTCCGGACTCCACCTTCGCCGAGTTGGCATGTAACTCGCCCGTTGAGACCTCTGACTGGAGCTGTTGTGCCCACCGTAAACAGGCCCAGGCCACCCAAGCTCCCGACACGGAGGCCTGCAAAGCGATGGCGCTTACATCAAAGGCTTGTTTCAGGAGCGTATCCAACTTCCTGTCTTGCGTGTCCTTTAGGGCCGAACTGCCCTCCACTGGTATCGTGGTCTTCTTGGTAACTGCTGATACCGCTGCATCTACCTCTGGGAGATTTTAGCAGCTCTTTATCTGCCTCTGGGAGCGGGTATAACCGAGACATGGTCCTGACTCCCCTTAAGCTTGATTCAGGCTGGTCCCATTCTTCCTGGATCATCTGGCGCACGACCCTGTGGATAGGGAAGACCCTTTGGGATTTCCTGAAGGCCTGGATTAAGGGGTCCTCCAACTCTTCTTCCTGTGAGGGCGTGTCTGAGGCCACATTGAGGACCTTTAGGGACTCATTAATTAACGCCGGGAGCTCCTCACGGCGAAAGACCCTGACTACCCGTGACTGATCTTCTTCCGGGATCTCTCCTCCTTCTAGCTCCTCTTCATCCTCCTCCAAGTCTTTAACTGAGCTATCCTCCTCCGGAGTACCCTGGGATAGGGATGCTAGGAGCTCTTCGCCGCCCAGACGTGGGCGCTTAGCAGGGATACCGGCGTCCTGAATGGTAGCCCCGGGGGCACTAGCTGATTTGTCCTCTGCTGGCGGGACAGCCTCTTCTGCCCCCCGGCCCTGCTTACGTAGGCAGTAGGCCTTATGGAGTAAGAGGATGAAGTCAGGAGAGAAAAATTCTCCGGACCCCCCCGCCCTGGCGTGGGGGGAGGGTAAAGGCTGAGGAGGCATAGGTAGGTCCGCTGGAGTGGAGATAGGAAACTGGGACTCTTCTCCTTCCAGAGGATTGCCTGATCCCTGGGAGGGCTGCGACATGGCCAGGCTAATCTCCTGTTCCACTGAAGCAGCCTCCGCGGCACAGCTCCTGCAGATTCCTGACTCTGCGGAGGTGCCCCTGCGCGTCCCACAAGAAGGACACCGCGGCTTGGATGCCATGGAAAGAGAGAGCCGGGGCTTCTCTTGTGCGCGGCGAAACCAAGGAAGTAAAACAAATCCCTGATAAAGCAAATAGCCTGTAATGCTTTCCTAATATGACAATAAACAGCTTAACTTAAAATTAAAATTGGCTTCAATCTGAAGAATATGTGCCAAGAATTATGCACAAGCAAACCCCCCTGCCACCATACACTCTGTACTTGCGGTTAGAAGTTCTTCTGAAGCTGTGCAGAGGGCCGATTCAGCAATCTCGGGCCGTAGGCTCCACACGTGGTAGGCCTCAACCACGTGGAGCTCGACCCGGGGAAAAGCACGGCTGTGCCTTTGCGGCGCTGGGAGAGGAGAGCCAGGGCCGGGAACACCCTCCAGCGCCAGAGGCGGCTTCCTCCCGCTGCTGCCGAACGATCTCCACGGGCCTGCTGCGATCGCGGCTCAACTCCGCGTCCCTTCGTTCAGGAGCGGGACAAACGGAGGAGGCTAGGCGCGGCGTGCCTCCAGCGCTCAGCCACCAGGGGGCTTCGGCGCGAGGCAGCACAGGATTCTGTCCGAGGAAATGCGGGGTAAGCCCGGAGCAGCTGCGAGAGGATCCTGACTTGTCCTCCTCGCTGCCGCCGGTGAAAAAAACTCTCCTCCGACGTCCGTCCCCGGGGGGGGCGGGGGGGGGGGAGAAAGAGAGAAGGCAGGAGAACAATTTAAGGATACAGAGACAAATAAAATTCAATACTCAAATTAAAGGAATTAAAAGAGCTTAGAATTAACCCTAAGTTCAATTAAGATTAAAATTAAAGTAAGATTAAAGTAAAATTAAAGAAAGGGGGACTCCAGTAAGCCCTAGGCTTACGGAACCCTCCAGCTGCTTGGAGGCTGAGAATACTGGAGTTGGTGGGTGGTCCCAGGGGTATTTATACCGCTCCACCCCCAAAAAGGTTGGGCTCAGCCTCCAAGCTGCTGGAAGGGTTGCGTAACCCAGAAGTAAAGGGACTGGACTGGAGTGACGATAAGGAATCACTGTTTACAGTTTTACTCCGACATTACAAACACACAATGACATTGTGTAATGACATCACATACTGCACGTATTTAACAAATAAGTAACTTCACATTAATTCACATCTGCATTTCATGCTAAACGCAGTCGTTGCGATAATGCATCAACTGATGCACTTTGGGGTTTCTAGGTAAACTTCCTTTTGGGGCATCTACTGTTAAGGTCAGTGGAGGTGGTGGGGAAAGGCAATACTGCAATGCTAGAAGCACGGCCCTCATTTCAGCCTGTTGAAGGACCATGCCCCCTCTTCCGCGGTCCACTGACCTTGAGCAATGTGCCCCTCACAGTGGAGGCCCCCAGCCCAAGAGGCTGGCATTTATTTGAGGGGAATCCAGTGTGGCAACTCCAGTGGCAGTCCCGCTGCCAGACTCTCACGACAGAGTCACCATTTGAGTGAGGCCTGTACCTATCATGGACAACGTAACGGCTGAAATAGAATGTTGCTGGTGCAACCACCAGCTTAACAGGGCTCCTTGTAGGGGGCACATGTGGGCTCATTCCCACAGAACCAATTCTATCGCCACAGGCATTGTGCCCAAGAGCTATAAATGCCGCCACACTGTTGGTCTCGCCATGTGAAGGAACTAACAGACGAGCTGCCTCAGCACCAGTACCAGATGATGCGGTAGAAACATCATGCCACAGCGGGTGTCCAAGCAAACCCCTAGGTACTCCAGGACCTGCGAAGGGGTCAAGGTACTCTTGGCGACTGATGACCCAGCCAAGGCTCTGCAGTACCTCGAGGTAGGTCACTCTCCCACTTTGTTTTTGCTCAAATAAGCCAGTCATCAAGGTATGGGTGCACCAGAATCCCTTTGCGATGTAGCACAGCAGCCATCACCACCATTACCTTGGTGAATGTGCGGGGGAGCTTAAGACCAAAAGGCAACACTCAAAAACGGGAAATGTCCCATTGGGATTGCAAACCACAGAAACTGATGATCTGGATGGATTGGGATATGTAGGTATGCTTTGGCAAGATCTAGGGATGTCAGGAATTCCCCCTCTCTCACAGCCATTATCACTGACCGGAGGATCTCCATATGAAACCTCTGTACTCGCAGGCACTTGTTCACATGCTTGAGGTCGAAAATAGGGCAAAGCGCGCCTTCTTTCTTTGAGACAATGAAGTAAATTGAGTATCATCCTGCGCCACATTGGTCTGCAGGAACCAGTACTACCACCTTCAAATTCCAAGAGCCTTTCAAGTGTTTCCCACACCCCCTGAGCCTTCTGCAGCGCCTTGCAGGGAGAGCGAATGAACACTGGCATGAGTGGTCCAGCGAACTAAAATTTAGCCCCCTTTGGATGCCCCCAAATCCTTGTCCAACTTATCCAGCTCTTCCCTGAACAAGAGCTTACCCCGGAAGGGCAATTTACTCAGCTGGGCCTTCGAGGAAACATCCAACCAGTTGCATAGCCAGAGCTATCGGCAAGCCGCCACTACCAAGGCCATACTGTTTGAGAGTCCCCAAACTAGATCGTAGAAGGCATCTGCTAGATATGCCACCCCCGACACCAGCCTCGCAGCGGCAGCAAAATGGTCCAGGGCCTCTCCTGACGATGATTTGGGAATGCCCTGCGCCCACTGAAGACATACACGAGCAGCCAATGCTCTGAACACAGAGTCCTGTAAGGACAGGGCACAAATCAAACGCTTGCTTTAACAGGATATCCAACTTCTTATCCTGAACATCCTTCAGGGCCGCACAGCACTCTGTGGGGATAGTGATGATCTTTGTCACGGCAGACATAGCGGCATCAACCCTCGGACAGCAAAACATCTCCTTCTCTTGTTCCGACAATGGGTAAAGCAGAGTCATGGTCCGTGAACCTGAGAGGTCCCACTTACCCACAATCATCTGCTTATTGATCCTAGATGAAACAACCGCTGGGGGCTTATGCACTGCCTGGAGGATAGGGTCCTCTAACGTCTCATGACATGAGGGCATATTGAACATCTAGAGTATGCAATGAGAACCGCCAGTTCCTCCGACAGGAGGCTGATGATCCTAGCCTCATCCTCCCTTTGGATCTCCCCTTCCTCCAGCTCCTCAGGCTCCCCTTCCACCACCTCCTCGGGTTCTGAGGGGGAGGGAGCTGTGTCATCATCTGTCTTGCAAAGGAATTGTCTCTTGGCTGGAGGCAGTGTGTCCCCTGGCTCCAAGACATGCAGTCCCCCCAGGGGCACATCTCTTACTGACGCGTTTGCTTGTATGCGCTCCCAAATGCTTCAGGCAAAAAGACCTATGAAACAGCAAAATAAACTTGAGAAAAATCCCCCACCCCCCCCCCCCCCAAAAACTGTGGCGCTGAAAAGGCTCCAACAACGGAGGGAACAAAGCCACCTAGTCTGCTGGGACTGCACCTCTGCAGCTGGCAAAGCCCCCAAGTTCTGCAGACCAGGCACCATGGGAGGTCCCCCACCGCCACATGCATGATTTTCTCCACCAGCTGTGCTTCAGAGGCAAATGCCCTCCAGGGTAAGTGTGCTGCTGCACACCCGACATTGCGGTTGTGCCGACATACTCTGTTGTGCTGAAAGTGGAAGCTTCTGTCCCTGGGAATGCCCTCCTCCAACCTGCCTTCCAGATATGTACCTTTCTGGTCCCCCCCCCCCCCCCCCCCTATTTTTTGAGCTAGAAAACCACCCCTCACTTGGTCTGCAGCTTGTCATGCTGCGAGGGCTTGTGTGCAACAGTGATGCTGAGAGCTAAGCTATCAGTAGCTAAGCTACTGGCAGGGTCTCCCAAGGTAGTCTGGCACCTCAACTGATTATCTGTCTAAGACAAACCACCCATCTGGGCAGCAGCAGCAGAATGGGACGGTGTTGTAAGCGGAGGAACATATTTCTGTGACAAATACAACACTGGCATTAACTGCGCGGAAGAAAGGCTTGGCAAATCTACTTCTGTATCTTGCCATGAAAACCTAACGGATAGTCACAAAACAAATTGCACTATAGTGCTGGAAAATGAGACCCCCACATTGGAAGGCATTCAAATGGCTACCAGGGATAAGCTGAAGACTTCTCAGAGTAAAGCCGGCATTTATGATGTGGTTGCAAAGATATCTTACATACTAGGACATGGAACGTAAGAAGCATGAACCAAGGGAAGTTGGAGATGGTCAAGAATTAAATGGAATGTGTACAACTTGATCTGTTGGGTATCAGTGAACTGAAATGGACTGGCTTTGGGCACTTTGCATCTGATGATCATATGGTCTACTATGCTGGAAATGAAAGAAAGAAGAAATGGTGCTGCATTTTTAATTAAGAAGAAACCTGTAAGAACTACAATGAAATACAATTTCTCTTTGTCTTCGAGGAAAGCACATCAACACAACTATAATTCAGGTATAGCCCCAACAACAGCTGCAGAAGAGGAAGACATTGAGTTCTATGAACAAGACAAGCTGAAATTGACAGAACATGCAAACAGGATACCCTGATAGTCATAGGTGACTGGAATGCAAAAGTTGGCAACAAAGGCGGTGGCAAAGTGGTTGCAAACTATGGACTTTGCAACACAAATGAAGCTGGAAAAAGACTGATAGAATTCTGCTAGACCAATCTATTCATCTTAAAGACCTTCTTCCAGCAACACAAGCGCCGACTATACACGTGGACCTCACCCAATGGATTGTACAGAAATCAAATTGACTACATCTGTGTTAGACAACAATGCTTGATAACTTCAAAGAAAAAACCTGGAGCTGACTGTAGTACAGATCACCAACTAGTAGTATGCAAAACTCAAGCTGAAGTAAAAAAAAAAAAAAAAAAAAAAAATGGGAGCAAGCCACTCATGAATATAGCAAAAATATGAACTTGAGAACATACCACTGGAATTTAAAGATTCTCTGAAAAATAGATTTGCTGCTTTAGATACAAATTAGTTCCAAAAGAGTTATCGGACGACATCAAGAAGGTTCTGTTGGAAGAAAGCAAGAAGTCTCTACTTAAGGTGAAAAAAAATCAAAAATGGACAAAATGGATGACTTTAGAAACTCTGAAAATTGTCCAGAAAAGCAGAGAAGCTAAAGTCAGAGGAGAAGGTGAGGCAACCGCAGAACTCCGTTTTCCAAAGTGCAGCAAAGACAAAACAAGAAGTACTACAACACATAAAAGGAAATAGAATAAGAAGCTATCAGAGGAAAAAGATCGCTTTTCCTAAAGCTGAGAGTTAAAGAAAAAATTCCAGCCTCAAAATGAAATGCTACAAGATGCTCAAGGATCCATGTTGAATGATGCTGAAACAATCAAGAAAAAGGTAGAAAGAATATACAGAGTCATTATACCATAAATATCAAGTGGACCAACAGCAGTTTCAACCAGTACCTTATGATCACGAACCACTGGTGATGAAAGAAGTCAAAGCAGCATTGAAAGCCTTATCAAAGAACAAAGCACCAGGCATTGATAGCATTCCCACTGAAGTATTACAGAAATCGGATGAAGCTATTACCATACTTACAAGGCTCTGCCATAAGACAAATTCATGGCCAACTGACTGGAAAAGATCTGTGTTTATACCAATACTGAAGAAAAGGTGACCCAACTGTGGACATTATCACACAATCACTCCGATGCCACAATCCAGCAAGATTCTACTCAAGATCATTCAGCAGACACTACAATCATACCTGGAATGAAACACAGAAAAATGACGACAGAAAAAGACCACGTGGCCTAACTAGTCTGACCTTCCATATCAACAACTACAACAGTCCCCTTTTTTTCTTTAGAGCTCCTCTGTGGTTGTCCCATGCTTTTTTGAATTTCAGATACTGTCCTCATCTCTACCACCCACTGGGAGACTACAGAAAGAGTGGTGGGTCCGTGGAATAAAGAAATATTTGCGCATATCACTCCTGAATCTATCCCCTTTCACCCTCATCCCATGTCCCCTCGTAGCAGAACTTGCTTTCAATCGAAAGAGGCTCTCCCCCTGTCTGGGAATGTATGAAGACAGGTGTGAAGAGGTGATGGAAGACAACCACCTTCACTATGTTGATGACACCACATTACTGGCTGAAAGTGAAGACGATTTGAAACATTTGCTTCTCAAGACAAGGAATATGATTTTGAAATGGGTCTACACCTTAACGTTAAGACAAATATCCTGACGGCAAAAAAAAAAGTAATCTCATCATTGGAGAAGAATTTAAAAAGAGTTGACAGCTTTAACTTATGTGGATCAACAATCGAGGACAGACTAGCAGTCAAGAAATCAGACATCATATTGCTCTTGGTTGAATGGCTATGAAGGAGCTAGATGAGATCCTCAAGAGCAGAGATGTCTCTCCATACAAAGATTCAACTTGTCCAAGTCATGGTATTTTCATTATCATAATATGGATGTGAAAGTTGGACAGTGAAAAAAATAGACAGGAAGAAAATTGATGCCTTCTAATTATGGTGCTGGTGACAAATACAGTGTATACCGTGGACTGCCCGAAGAACAAAACCATTCTGTACTAGAGGAGATCAAACCTAAGCTTTCCTTAGAAGCTCAGACAAGACTTCAGCTTTCATACTTTGGACATATCATGCAAACAGATATCACTGGAGAAAGACAATGCTTTGCAAGGTAGGTGATCACTGTAAAAGAGGAAGGTCGGCAATGAGTTACAACAATGAGCCGCTTGGCTGAAGACCGAACAAAGTTTAGGTCAACTATCCAGAGTGTCGGCAGGAGTCAACACCGACTCGACAGCACTTAACAGAAAAAAAAAATAATAAAAAAAAAAAAAAACACGAAAATAAGACAAGAAAACACAGCGCTAAGGATCCATCTCACACTTTCCCTCCGAGATACAAAAAATGGCACCATTTCCAGCTCAGCAGCCCTGCAATCCAGCCCTCCACCATGTGTTTGACGGCACTCACACTTGCACTCAACCTCCGAAGTTAAAGAAAGGAACTGCCGCATCGTTGCTGTGACCTTTACCGCTGCTGTACCCTCGGGCTGTGGGCCCCAGAACAGACTGTGCTGCAGTTGAAGGGAGCAGCCACCTTCAAGGCAGACATGCTTGCCAGATTTGCCAAGCCATTGAATCTGCTTATCTTGTGCTGAACAAACCAATTCCTTTGTCAGTCCAGTCCAGCACATCAGGGTAGCTGACCCCCACCAGCAGCTTGGAAACTGAGGTGGTCACATTTTGATGACATCAGGATACTTAGGCAGCTGGTACCAGCCCCAGTAAGCTCAGTCTCCAAGCAGATGGAGCAGGTGATCCCAAAGACTGGACCCGCTGAAGGGACAACTGGGAATATTTAGGTTTAATTTTTCTTTAAACTTCTCGTTTTCCACGCTCTTTAAAATCAGTGCGGTTTACAAATAACATTTTTGTACAAAGTAGGGGGAGAGCCTGCTTTGTACTTACATTGAACGGGTAATGTAACTTGGATTTAGAACTGGGATAACTATATACAGTATGAGCAGGATGTCACTGAGCTGTTGCAGCAACATGGCATGCCCTAATAACTATGTACAGGGTTGTAAATTATTTACAGGATTGTCAATTATTTACAATTAGATGGTTGGACTGATGGGTGGGGGTATGGCAGGCGAAGTTGTATTGTTGGCCTGTGAGTAGTGTAGGAGAAAAATGTGGTGCTTTAGTGCCTTTCTAAATTGGGCGAAGTCAGCGATAGCTCAGATAGTAGTTGGGAGCTCGTTCAAGTGAGTAGGTGCGTAGAATATATAGGCTCTGTTCTTTGTTGCCAGAGTGCATTTTGTTATTTCACTGGGGGTTATTAGTGTGTTGGTGGCGAAGCTCCTTCTTGATCTGTTTGCAGGAGTGGGGTGGTGAAGGATATTTTGTTGATGGCTTTGAAGGTCAGCAGTACTACTTTGTAGGTGAGCCGGCAGTAGATTGGCAGCCAGTGCAGGTCCTTTAGGATCCCCGTCCCTCCTTCCTCCTCTCTGGATGACTAGTTTATCCTCCTGCTTGGGGGCAGCTACTGGAGTTCCCCCGTTGGGACTGTGCTAAGAACATAAGATATGCCATACTGGGTCAGACCAAGGTCCATCAAGCCCAGTATTCTGTTTCCAACAGTGACCAATCTAGGTCATACGTACCTAGCAGTTTCCCCAAGAGACACAGGTTCCACAATGCTTGTATTGGTTCAAGCATTGATATCCTGGGTCCCTTCTTAATAATGGTATATGGACCTTTCCTCCAGGAACTTGTCCAAACCTTTTTTAAACCCAGCTACACTAACAGCCTTTACTACATTCTCCGGTAACAGATTCCAGAGTTTGATTACACATTGAGTGAAAAAAATAATTTCTTTTATTAGTCTTAAATAGTTACCCTGTAGCTTCATTGCATGTCCCCTAGTCTTTCTATATTCTGATAAGGTAAACAATCCATCTACGTTTACCCGTTCCACTCCGTTCATTAACTTATAGACTTCTATCATATCACCTCTCAGCCGTCTCTTTTCCAGGTTAAAGAGCCCTAACCTTTTTAGCCTTTCTTCATAGGAGTATCCTTCCATCCCCTTTACCATTTTGGTGGCTCTTCTCTGAACCTTTTCTAAAGTCACTATATCCTTTTTAAGATACGGCGACCAGAATTGCACACAATATTCAAGGTGCGGTCTCACCATGGAACGATATAGAGGCATTATAATATCTTATTTTCCATTCCTTTCCTTATCATACCTAGCATTCTATTTGCTCTCTTGGCCGCCGCTGCACATTGGGCCGAGGGTTTTAACATGTTATCCACAATGATGCCTCAATCTTTTTCCTGGGTGGTGGTTCCTAATGTGGAACCTTGCATCGTGTAACCATAGTTTGGGTTGTTCTTCCCTAGGTGCATAACCTTGCACTTGTCCACATTAAATTTCATCTGCCATTTTGATGCCCAGTCTTCCAATTTATCAAGATCCTCTTCAATTTTCTACAATCCTCTTGGGTTTTAACAACTTTAAATAGTTTTGTGTCATCTGCAAATTTGATAGCCTCACTTGTTATTCCACTTTCCAGGTCATTTATGAATATGTCAAAAAGCAGAGGACCCAGCACAGATCCCTGGGGTACACCACTATTCACCTTTCTCCATTGGGGAATATTGGCCATTTAGCCCAACCCTCTGCTTTCTATCTTTTAAAGAGTTCCTGATCCACAGTAGTACACTGCATCCTATCCAATGACTCTTTAGTTTTGCCAAAAGTCTCTGATGAGGGACCTTGTCAAAGGCTTTCTGAAAGTCCAGATACACTATATCAACCGACTCACCTTTGTCCACCTGTTTATTCACACTTTCAAAAAAAACAAAACAGATTAGTAAGACAAGATCTTCCTTGTATAAAGCCATGTTGGCTGTCTCCTAATAGGCCATGACTATCTACTTGCTGAGTAGTTTTATTCTTTATGATGGTTTCTACCATTTTTCCCAGTACTGACGTGAGGCTCACCGGTCTGTAGTTTCCTGGATCACCCCTCGAACCCTTTTTAAAAATTGGTGTTACGTTGGCAATCCTCCAATCTTCAGGTATTAGAGATGATTTTAATGATAGTTCACAGATTACTAATAGCAGGTCTGCAATCTCATATTTCAGTTCTTTCAACACCCTTGGATGTATACCATCCAGCCCAGGTGATTTGCTACTCTTCAGTTTATCTAACAGTTGTAATACATCTTCCCGATGTATCGATATTTCCTTCAATTCTTCCGCTGCACCAATCCAGAAAAAAAAAGAACACATTAAGCAGGGGGGGGGGGGGGGGTTTGTTTAAGCTTTGCAAGGCCAGTCCTCTGCAACAGGACTGTAGCCTGTAATTGGCTACTGCACCAATCAGCTGGTGATTAGCTTCAGCGGGGGAAGGGAGACACTCACTCAGCCTGCTTCAATCTCTTCAGCGCCCTGCCTCTGTGCCGAAGCCACATGGTAGGCCATGCGCCAATTCAGCCAGTATCCTGTAAATTCCCTGCATCGCTCCTCTCTCACACACACAACAGCCCCACTTACCTCTTCCAACACGTTTGAGCCCCAGAGTGACACAGAATTCTGCTGTTTTACCTCCCGCACTCAGCACGGACTCTGGCACTGTGGGGACTGCTCGGGAGCAGCCTGCTGTTTCGACACTATCTGCGTGGCGGTTCCTCACCCAGTGATGGGTTCGGAAGCCACCCGTGGCCCAGGAAAAAAAAAAGTCCAGCATCCCCCACAAGAAGCTCCACCTAACACCAGGAGGAAGGATGTCAGCCTTTAGGCCTCTGCTCGTGCCTTCAGAAATTCTTTTGGTTAGTCAAAAAAACTAAACCTGGTAACACAGGAATTAAGAAAGTGAAGTAAAAACCTAAACTATCACAAGCTCCTCGTTGTCCCTTCAGTAAGTCCAGCACCCTGGATCACCACTTCCTCCAGCTGCTTGGAGAAAGCATACTGGGGGCTGGTAGCTGTATAAGTGCACTACTGTCAAAGATGACATGCTCGGTCTCCAAGCTGCCGGGTAGTACACCTCTCAAGATGTGCAGAACTGGACGATAAAGAAGGAGTATTCCCTGATGAAGATAGATAACTATACGGGGCTTTCAAAACAATCCATGTTGGGAGAACTTCTTGATAAAATATAAGTGCACTTGAATGATTTTATTGGCTTTAAGCAGTATTAAAAACACAGACCGGACCAATGAGAAATCATGGCAAGGTATACATCTTGAACAAAAAAAAAAACCAACCATACTGCTATAAATTGTTCCCATTCTGACTGCCTTAAAAAAAATTGTTAAACCTGTATGCGTCATATATGATTGGCCATCCAGAAAGAGGGCACAGTCTGCCAAATAAGGAAGAAAATACCTTATTGGGTAGACTGACTCTCCAAGGTGCATTCTGTGACACACCATGGAGGGGTGGTCAGGTCAGTCTGCCAAATAAGAATGCCCAACATGGAGCCAAGAGCAGCCATTTTGAAAAATGGAGACAGAACATGTACACTGTATCACTCCTACTCCTCCCCCCAGTTCTGTAAAGGGTACCACAGGGGTGGGGCCCACAGGCCACCAATGATTTTAGTGAGGTTGGATTATATCAGGGCCCACTAGGTCACCAATGATTTTGCTTCTGTCAGGGGAAGGGGAAGGGGAAGGGGAACCCCCCCCCCCCCCACACTGTGCCAATGGGAGCCTTCCCCAATGTGTGGATCATAGGAGGTAAAGTGTCAAACTCCACCATAGATCATCTTTTCTTGGGACAGCATGCCAAGCTTATGCACAGACATCTGCATTAAGGGTCTCTGTATGCTGCACATGTGTTTGGTTTACTGTTTACCACAGACTTTTTGTGCATTTTTAATTTGCATGCTGTTTGCTTACAACATCAATGTGCAAAAATAAATAGGAATTCAACTTGTGTTCTGCATTAGAGTTCCAAGCACTAGACTGGCACGGGATTTCTGCATCAGCCCCAATAACTTAAAAAAAGGAGCCAGCAGCCAAGACACAACCTGTGGAAAAAAAATAAACTTAAAAAATAAAGGGCCTGCACAAAAGGTGTAGAGAGCAAGAGAAAGCTGCAGAAATGGAATATAAAAGAGCAGCTCTAAGAATATTTAACAGAAAATAGGTAAATGGGTCAAATTAATATGGAGTGTCAATAAGTTGCTATGGGGTGATTTTCTTGGTAAAAGTAATAGGAAACGTGCGTATTGACAATTTTTCTGTATTAATGTTTTAACTATAAAAAGATTGTTTTGTATACGTGTGTAACAGCAGATCTAAGCTGTGCGTGCAAGAGTTAAGATTGTCTTTAATTTTTGCGCCATTTCCCTCAAGGACAAACATTATCATAAAGTATAACATTCGACCGGAGAACAAGAAATCATGAGCCATCTTTACTGCGATTAGAGTTTGATCCTTTAAGCTCATGCCTTAATACTTACAGGCTAACAGGAAAAATTCCCTGACCACGAGATATTTAAGGCCTAGCACTAGAGCGCCTCCGAGCAACTCGACTGGGATATTCGTAAACTGCTAGCTAAAGACACTTCTACCGGGAACAGAGACATCTGGAAATATTATTGTGTATTACTTCAATATATTAATAGCAGCAAAAATATTTGTTTTGCAAGCATATCCAAAGTGCTGAAGGTAAATATTACTTGCGCATCAAGTAAGACAAAGTAAAACTGGGAAACTCAGCCCACGTGGTTTCTTCTTAGACCCTCCAACAACAAAACTTGATCATAAGCAGTAATGACAAACGCTTGTTTCACTACTCATCGCGCCCTTCAAGCCGTTTTCCTTTACTTTTACTAAAATCTATGCCAATTAGATAAGAAAGGGTGACCTCACCCTTTGGGGAGTTATGTAATGTAGGAGAAAAGACGGCCTCACCTTCCGCAGTCGTTCCATGAGGGCGCTTTTGTTACCGCTGCTGTCCGCGCCTCTTTTTTTTAGCTCTGCCCTCAAGTCTATCACCCGCAGATCACTAAGCTTGCGTGTCTCCGAGTTGCTATCCTGTGCCGGGCTCGCTGCTTCAGCCCCGGGCCCCTGCTCCGCCGCACCCTGACTTTCTGACATAACTTCCTCCACTAAAGTGTGTTCAGGCTGTTAAATAAAGTACTTTGTTACTTCTCACTCGCACCCTGAAAGAAATACTTTTAAAATAGGCTCGTAAATTCGTCTCTATATAGGTGCTCCTCGGATTCCACTCTCTCCACCAGCGACTCTCAGCCAGCCGCACGCAATTGCCCCCGCTACAAAATGGCGCTCGAGCAAAAAGCGCCAACCTACGCACACTTGGACCGGCGACACCCTCTCCACTCCCTATCACGCACGCGCGAAGGGGGTCACACAATACCGCGCTTGCGTGAATTTCTGGCGGGAGCCTTAGTCCCTTTTCTCCTTTGTCTCGCGATACCTGCTCAGCGACGAGAGCTGGCGGGAATTCTCTGTAGTGAGCGGGTGTCGCCATATTGTAATCTGTCCGAATAATTTCTTTTTCCCTCTCCTGTCACCAAATCGACTATGTCATAAGGAAAATCAGAGCAAGAACTTAACAAGCCAGCCAAGGCTGGTAGACTTGTTACCTAGCCTGAGGTCAAAATTGTGACCAAGGAGACAAATCTGATGCAAAGGAATATTAGAAAACGACCACAAGAACGTCAGTTTACTAAATTTTCCATACAAACCCCCCCTCCCCCAAATTCTTTCCACACATTCCTATATCTATTGATCTTTTTTTCAAACGCCTTCCTCTCTTTGCTTACTTTTCAACATTCCTATCAACGACGGCCACAGAGGCCAATCTACAACCTGAACGAGTGTTCAGCCATTGTTTTTTCCGTCTTGGGGGAAAAAATAGTACATTTGGCTATCAATGTTAAGTCACTTGTTGGTGTTTTAAAGTTTTTTTTTTGTTTTTAACGATTTTTTTTTGCCTTGTGCCCTGCCGTTTTCTTTTCAAGTAGGACCATGTCCTAAATATAGTTGCTATTAGACCCAGAATAGGAGATAATCTTTAGTACGTTGGCTCAAGAAAAATGGAAAGGACCAGAAAGATAAAGTCTTAAGCCTTACATCTCTCTCCAGTATCTTTTCCCTATTGCTCTGTTGCTTTTCCTACATTCCATATCTCCCCCTATATTTTTTCCTCACACAATTTAATTTCTGTCGTTCATCCCTTCCCTTCATGTCTCCCAGCTATCCACCTTTTAATTCCAACGGAGCAAGGACATCTCACGCTCTATAGCTGCCCCTCCTTCCTCTTCTGCCAGGTCTTGTGAGGATTTAAAAAAATAAAAAGCAGCGCACAGCCTTAAAGAAAAGAGAGCCTAAAATAAGCCCAACCCTCACAAGCCCAGTGTCTGCCCCCTCAAGCCCCGCCTCCTATGACGTGTTTGGCTTTTCCAACCCGTTCTTCGAAATGGTGGAGACGGTCCCTGTATCGTCTTTTAACCCTTGCTTTGCTACGTACGATGTTACTATCATACATGCTATTGCTGTTTGCTTCTACTGAGAAGCCGATGATTCAGCAGTCCAAGGCTATGGATAAAATCCATACTTCTTAGAAGTCCAGTTCTGCTTACAATACGCTGATTTCGCAACACTGCTTTTTATGGTTTTCTCCTGTGTAAACGGGAGGCATGGAAACACTCATTAAGAAAGCGAGTGTGCTTTCACAATGTCTCTGTGCAGCACGTTGTTAGACTATCAGATGCTGTCTTTAGTTACTTTAATCAAGAGTGGACCAGCAGTGCCCCAGATACTTGGATGCTAATTTGAACAAGCTCTGGATGGTTATAATCAGCCATAACATAAGAGCTTAATTTATGGGGGAACGGACTGGAACTCAATTCCCCTATTTCTTTTTAGACTGCAGAGCAGCAGAGTTGTGCTACAATCTCTTACTTCCAGGCAGTCTGCAGGAAAAAAAAGAGGGGAAGGGGTGATCCTGGAGCATAGCTGAAAACAATCATTCTGCTTCTTAATCCTGCCCCAGCCCACCCATTTCCTCCCCCAGTTAAAAAAGTTCCACTTCCTTTTTGTGCACAAATTAAGCCCCTAGTGACATAATTCCCGACATCCCGCAACCTGGACTTTCCTCCTAGAGCCCAGAAGAATCTACATGCATGAGTAATCCTATTGCTCTTCAGTCTTCATCCACAGCTTTGGGTGGACACAATTCTCCCTTTTCTTTCAGTCATTTTTTCTTTAGATCTTTCATTCTTTCCCCACCCCCACTGACAGCGATGTACCTTCCAAATTTAAAAATAAAAAAAATTGAATATCATAGAAAAATTATGACACAAAAAGACCACATGGCCTATCTAGTCTGTCCTTCAATATCAACAACTACAACAGTCCCCTTTTTCCTTTAGAGATCCTCTGTGTTTGTCCCATGCTTTTTTGAATTCAGATACTGTCCTCATCTTTACCCCCTCCACTGGGAGACTATTCCATGGACCCACCACTCTTTCCGTAAAGAAATATTTCCACATATCACTCCTGAATCTATCCCCTTTCACCCTCATCCCATGTCCCCTCGTAGCAGAACTTGCTTTCAATCGAAAGAGGCTCTCCCCCTGAACATGTATGCCACGGAGGTATTTAAACATCTCAATCATATCACCTCTATCCCGCCTTTCCTCTAAGGTGCACATATTAAGATCCTTAAATCTGTCCTCATATGTTTTATAATGAAAACCACTAACCATTTTAGTAGCCACCCTCTGTACCAACTTCATCCTGTTTATATCCTTTTGAAGGTGCAGTTTCCAGAATTGCACACTATACTCCAAATGAGGTTGCACCAAAGACTTATACAGAGGCACTATCACCTCCTTTTTTCTGCTAGCCATTCCTCTCTGTATGCACCCAAGCATCCTTCTAGCTTTTGCTGTTGCCTTTTCTACCTGTTTAGCTAGTTTAAGTTCATCAGACATAACCACGCCTAGGTCCCGCTCTTCTTTAGTGGACAAAAGTACTTCACCCCCTATACTATATTGCTCCCTTGGATTGCTGCAGCCCAAATGCATGACCTTGCATTTTTTAACATTAAATCCCAGCTGCCAAATTCTAGACCATTCTTCAAGTTTAGCTTGATCCCCCCTCATGTTATCTATACCTTCCTGCGTGTCTACTCTATTGCAGATTTTGGTATCATACGCAAAGAGGCAAACCTTACCTGACAGCCTTTCTGCTATATCACTAACAAAGATGTTAAAAAGAATCAGACCAAGGATAGATCCCTGGGGTACACCACTGGTAACTTCCTTCTCCTCAAAGTGAGCTCCATTTACCTGTACTCTTTGTCGTCTCCCACTCAACCAATTTCTAACCCAAGCAGTAACTTTAGGGTCCATCCAGGGGTGGCCCAAGGGGGGTGCGGGGCCATGTGCGGAGATTAATTGCAGGACCTCATTTGTATAAGGAGTATAATTTGCATAAATATTTGCATAATATTAATATGCACTTTTAGTAAACATGCCTCTTAATGAGTGTCTGGATAAAGAAAGACTAACAGATTTCTACATTACTATATTGCAGTGACAACTACCAGGCCCATTAGGAAGTACTATAAACACTGACTATTTAGAATCCATAGCAAATCCACCCTATCATAACAGCACTACCAGGACTCACAAAGCACCAAACTCTACCTATCAAAAGGCAACACTGCAGATATTAAACCCATACATCTTAGAGAATACCAATACATCTCACTGGGGGAAAGAGAACAAATGGGACTGTCAAAAAGAAACTACATGAACAGAATACCTCAGCTCGGTTACACAGAACATAGACCATCACTACACAAAGAACAAGGGATCACAATTTAGAAATAGGAAGATAATAATTAAACTGGGAACCCCAAAAGTCAAACATGAAATGTACAACACTGGAGAAATAAAGCTATAAAGTAATTTCCTCTTGCACTAAACAAAAACGCAAAGATGTTAGCAATACACACTTCCCAGACCAGACATATTCCAGTTAATAAATTCAAAATAAAAAGTATTTTTCTATCTTCTGTTTGGGCATTTTATTTTTCAGTTGCAATTGCTCCAGTCACTTTCTTCTGGTTTCTTTGTGTCTTCTGCGAGCTATCCATTTGTCCTTTCTTCTCTTTTATATGTTTTCCATTCTCTCTATATATCTGCTTTAACATACTGATTGTTTCCCTTTTGCTCTTTCCCCCATTTCTTTCCTTATTCCTTTATCATCCACTCAAATTTCACCCTTCTATTCTCAATCCCCTCTTACTCTCCCAATATCCGGCCCATTGTAGACTTTTCTTCCACACAAAATATATTTTCCCCTCTCCATTCTCATTCTCATTCCCCGTCCCCATCCCTTCTAGTCCTCCCCCAAAATCAGCTCCCTTATAGTTCTAGACCAACCCAGCATCCGCTCCCTTCTAGTCCCATTCTCCCATGACCCCACATCAGCCCATTTCCAGTCCTATTCTAGCCCATCACCCATTTGCAGTCCAAGCTCCCCCCATCAGCCCATTTCTAGTCCTATTCCAGCTCCTCATCAGCCCATTTCCAGTCCTAGCCTCACATATGCTCTTTTCCAGTTCCATTCCAGCCCCCCATCAGCCAATTTCCACTCCAAGCTCCCCATCAGCCAATTTCCAATCCTAGCCCCCTCGTCAGCCCTATTCCAGCCCCCATCAGCTCATTTCCAGTCCTATTCCAGCTCTTCATCAGCCCATTTCCAGTGCTAGCCCCCCCATCACAGCCCATTTCCAGTCCAAGTCCCTCCCATCACAGCCTATTTCCAGTCCTAGGCCCCCCCACCATCACAGCCCATTTTCAGTCCTAGCCCCCCCATCACAGCCCATTTCCAGTCCAAGTTCTCCTCCCACCATAGCCCATTTCCAGTCCATGTTCCCCCCCCCCCCCACCATCACAACCCATTTCCAGTCCAGGTCCCCCCCCCCCCAACCATCACAGCCCATTTGCAGTCCTAGCCCCCTTAATCACAGACTATATCCAGTCCAAGTTCCCTCCCTCCCCCCACCATAGCCCATTTCCAGTCCAAGGTCCCCCCTCCTCCCACCACAGCCCATTTCCAGTCCAGGCCCCCCACCATAGCCCATTTCCAGTCCACGTTCCCCCCCACCATAGCCCATTTCCAGTCCAGGTCTCCCCCCCCATCAGAGCCCATCCAGTTGCTCCCCCCGACCATCCCCTTGGCTGTCTGAGGGGCTACAGAGGGAGTTAGGGAAACCCACGCGAGGCCCCGGCTCCCTCTGTACAACCGCCAGCATGAAGATCCTTTTCCCTCACGCTGGCGGCTGTTTGTGTGAAGCCGCAAATGCTGGGAAAGGTTAAAGGACATTGCTCCCTCTGAAGCCGTCCAGTGTGCCATAATAGTATTCGCACGGGGCCCCCTGAAGCGCGGGGGGGCCCTGTGCGAACAACAATATCGCACAATGGATGGGCCAGCCCTGGGTCCAACCCTAGGGTGCTCAGTTTGTTTATAAGTCGCCTGTGAAGAATGGTGTCAAAGGCTTTACTGAATCTAAATACACCACATCTAGGACTCTCCCTCGGTCCAACTCCTTGGTCACCCAGTCAAAAAAATCAATCAGATTTGTCTGACAAGACCCGCCTCTGGTGAATCCATGCTGCCTCGGATCCTGTAATCCGCTGGACTCCAGAAACCTCACTATTTTCTCTTTCAGCAGCGTTTCCAATAATTTACTCACCACCAAAGTTAAACTAACCGGCCTGTAGTTTTCAACCACATCCTTACTTCCGCTTTTGTGAAAAGCCACCACATAAGCCTCTCTCCAGTCCTTTGGCACCACTCCCGACTCCAACGAAGCATTGAAAAGGTCAGTTAGTGGAGCTGCTAGAATGTCCCAAAGTTCCCTCAGTATTCTAGGGTGTATCCCATCTGGTCCCATCACCTTGTCTACTTTAAGTTGAGCTAGTTTCTCACAAATACAGTCTTCTGAAAATTGTTCCAGATGCCCCTCGCTTCTGTTCTTGTTTGTGGGTGTTTTCTGAGGTCCTGTTCCTGGTTCTTCATCTGTGAACACAGAACAGAAATATTTGTTAAGCAATTCCGCTTTATCCTCATCAGCTTCTACATATTCCTCCCCTTCACCCTTGAGTCTGACAATACCACTTTTGCCCTTCCTCTTCTCACTAACATATCTGAAAAATGTCTTATCCCCCCCCCCCCCCATTTTATTGCATTGGCTATTTCCTCCTCTTTTTTAATCTTTGCTTTCCTGACTACTTTGCTAGCTTCTCTACGTTTTTCTAAATATAGATATCTGTCTTCCTCTCTCCATGATCTCTTGTATTTCATGAAGGCCTCCCTCTTTTTCTTCACCTTTTCTTTCGAAAGCCATAGCAGTCTCCTTTTCCTTTTACCTTTATTTATCATTTTAACAAAAAGGTTGGTTGCCCTTAAAATATCCCCTTTCAGTTTTGCCCACTGTTTTTCTACATCCCACAGCTGTTCCCATCCTGCTAACGACTCCCTGAGGTATTGGCCCATCTTGGCAAAATTAGTTTTCCTAAAGTCTAAGACCCTCACTTTTGAATGAATTCTAACAGCCCTAGTCCTAATATTGAACCACACCATCTGGTGATCACTGGATTCAAAATTATTTCCCACTATAACATCAGAAACACTTTCACCATTGGTAAGCACCAAGTCTAGTAAGGCCCCTTCATGTGTGGGGTCTGTTACCAATTGCTTGAATAGTTCTCCCTGTAGAGAATCTAGGATCTCCTTACTTCTAGATGATACATCAGCAGGAATGTGTCAATCAACATCTGGCATATTGAAATCCCCTATCAGTAGCACTTCCCCTTTCCTAGCAATGCTGCGTATGTCTTCAATTAACTCTCTATCCACCTCTTCCTCTTGTGAGGGCGGTCTGTATATCACGCCAATGCAAATAGATTTATCTTTCCCTCTTTCTAGTTTAACCCACAATGCCTCCTCTCTTCCTTTTAAGCTCTGTAATTCCAAAGCTTTAATATTATTTTTCACATATAGTGCCACTCCTCCTACCCTTCTTCCTACCCTGTCCTTTGCCTCCTCCTCTCAAGTTCACACCAGAATTTGGTGAGAGAGACCTTTCAAACTGCCTTCAACCTTGCTCTCTGGAGCAGTTCCGTCACAGCAATAGCTCCATTAAGGGGCTTCCTTCTGGTGTCAGTTGCAATGACAAAAAGGCCTGCAAACTGCCTCCTTAGCCACGTCCACCAGAGCAGTTCCTTCCAGTGCAGGCTGCGCTGACAGAAAAGCATATTACGAGAATGCCCCACAGCAGCTTACACTGCATGAGATTCCCTTTGGTGGCAGCATACTGACAGAAAAGCCTGCAAAATACCTCCTTTGCTGTATTCACCAGAGCAGCTCCCCTTCAGTGACATACCACAGAAAGAAATACTTCCACAGCCACTTTCATTGCAGCAGCTTCCCTCTGGTGACAACAGTGTTGGCAGGGGAATCAGCAAAATATTTCCTCAGCCACGTTCACTGGAGCAGAATTCTTTTGGTGCCAGCTGTGGTGACAGAGGGACCTGTCACAATGCTTCTTGTCATCTTTTCCTTCCATCAGTGTTGCCCAGATATAGTGTCACATTAGGCATAACATCCTTGAGTGTTCCCATTGCGATGGCAGCCATAGCAACTGATTCCGTGACAGGATAGTGTGCCTACATCTGGGACACCAGTGCCGTGCTTCACACTGGCTTGGAACACCCCTGCTTGACCCCACAAAACAATCTTCCTTCATTTCCACCAACACAACAGTGGTTCTCTGCTCATTTCACTTTCTCGGCAGCATGATCCTCCCACTCTAGATTTGATCCTCAGCCTAGACAGAAAGGCTTCCCGTGTATTCCTCCACAAAACTGCAGAACAGCACTCTGAAGAAACTTTAATGGGGCAAGGGAAGACGGTTTCTTTCAGTACTCTATCACAAGAATGTTACGAGGTGTGATCAAAAAGTATCGAGACTGGACTTCTGGTCTGTCTGGCGCGGTGAGCAGACGTGGTTGAGCACTGCTCTCTCACCTCCCCACAAACCTCGCCAAAAAAACTCAGTTTCAATCCCTGGCTATAGGAGAATTCAAGTGAGCAATGCCAAAAACAATCAAGCTAAAAATGGCAGCAACATGCCGGGATTTATACAGAGTAAAACGGAAAACTACACCGGCAGAGTGGGCGGCAGAAGAAACAGCCGACCAAGCGCCATCACCAAGCGCATCAATGCCAAGTGAAATGGAAGACAGTGGGCCCGAGTTAGAAATGGGATTCTCTATAGTTCTGAAGGAGATATGTGCCGCAAAAAAAAATCATGGACTCAGTGTTAACAAAAATTGATGAGAAATTTGGTGCGTTTGGAGTCCGGATGGATGAGGCCGAGACCAGAATTGGAGTGGTGGAGGATGAACAACACCGAGTAGCTGGGGAGCTTACATGCTTGCAAAAATGAATGGCCTGGATGGGGGAAAAGCTGGAGGACCAAGAAAACAGAGACCAAAGATCCAATTTCAGAATCTTTGGAATACCAGAAGGGATAGATGGTTTTTTTCCAAAATCTGCCGCAGGAATGCTTCCCCAGCTGCCCGGTTTCAGGTAGATATAAATTAGAGCGAACCCACCAAGAACTTCGCTCATGCCCAGATAGAGAAGAGAGACCAAGAGCCTTCATAACCAAGTTGCTTAGATTCCCAGACAGAGAGTATATCATCTGAGAAGCGCGCAAAACGGGACACGTGGATTACAAGGGATGGCGGGTTCCTGTATTCCTGGACTTGGCCACAGAAACAGTAAAGTGCCATAGAGACCTTTTACAGTGCAGGGTGTGGCTGGCTCAACACGGCTTTAAAGCAGTTCTATGGTACCCAGCCCATAGTGGTCAATGGGATCTGGAAGTTTTTTCTAACATTGGAGGCAGCTGAGAAATGGATGGCAGAACAAAACCTAAACCCCCACCCAAACAACTCACTGGAGACAATCAGAGCTGCAGAAAGACCCAAAGGTCAGCAAGAATTGCCCCAACTAGGATGGGGACACAACAGCACCCAAGCGGAGACGATGACCACAATGGAGCGGACTGACTCAGAGGAGAGAGGAAGCACAGTGGAGAGACACGAGGATAGGGGGATAGAAGGATCATGAGAAACATGAGAAAAGGGACTAAAACTGTAACTGCACTTTGCCGTGCTACCACACTCTGCTATAGGGAGATGGGGGACAATTTAAAATGGAATAGGGGACTGTATAATGTGGGACATAAGGGGGGAGGAATGAACGGAAAAAGAGGGGTTGTAATTGATTGGGGGGGGGAAGGAGAAGATGTAAGTAAGAAAAATTGTTGTGGGAGGTGGTGGGAGACTGGGTCGGCAAATGGAAAAACAGTGATACACTTATTTGTGGGGTGGGAGGGACACAGGAAAGTGAACACAAGTCTGGGGAAGTCCAAAAGATATAAAAAGAGTGAATGGCGGTTGAGAAACAAAGGTAAAGAGGGAGGGGATGAGAGGGTGGGAGAGGGAGACTTTGAGTGGGTAAATTGCTGTGTGGGACTAAAGAGGAGTATAAATTGGAAGAGTGCAAGGACCTGGAATAGGATGGGGAAGGAAAAAGGGAAAAATGACACGGACCAACTATGATAAGGGGGTTACAGCATTGCCACACTAAATGAACAGGGGATACACAAGCCCATAAAGCGGAAGAGGGTGCTGGCAACGGCCCTGAGAGCACACATAGATATACTGTTATTACAAGAGACACACCTAACAGATTCTGAGCATGAGAAATTGAAATCAAGGGGCTACGAGCAAATCTATTGGTCTGCCTTCAATTCCAAGAAAAGAGGAGTAGCTATATTAGTCCACAAGAAGGTGCCCTTTGTACTTTACAGCTCGGGGGGAAGGTCACACAAGGGAGGGTGATATAGATCACAGGGAGGGTGGAAAATGCAGAGCTATCAATTCTCAACTTATATACCCCTAATGGCCCTAAAGGCACCGTTTTTGCAGAAT
This sequence comes from Ichthyophis bannanicus, assembly GCA_033557465.1. NCBI lineage: Eukaryota > Metazoa > Chordata > Amphibia > Gymnophiona > Ichthyophiidae > Ichthyophis > Ichthyophis bannanicus. The sequence continues at coordinate 227,235,605 of CM066039.1, forward strand.
GATTACTAGAGTTTCAAAAAGTGGTCAAGGGAGATTGGATAATAGGGGGGGGGGCCCAGATAAAACAAATAATAATAGGAAAGCTCATGGCACAGAGGGAAAGGCCCTAAGGGAAATGGTGCAGACATGGGACCTGGTGGACCTATGACGATTCAAGAATGGCAACAGTAGGGAATACACATGCTACGCTTCAGGGACCGATACATACTCCCGCAAAGGGTGCAGGAGGGGAGGCTTGGGAAACTAGCATCCATTCAATAATAGTGGCAGATCATGGGATGGTGAAGACGAGCTGGATCCCATGTCATCAAAAGGGTGGGTCGGGACAAAACAAGTGGAGAGTGAATGTACCGCTCTTACAACATAAGGAAGTGCTCCAAAAGGTGAAAATGGGGTGGTGTCAATATCTAGAGGCAAATGACGGAGATGAGATGACAGATGGGGTGTTATGGGATGCAGGGAAGACAATCCTACAGGGTATTCTAATACAGATAGCCACACAGAAGTGGAAAGAGAGAGCAAGAAAGCGCAATCACCTATTGACTCACACAGCAAATTTACAAAAAGGAGAGCGTAAAATTGCACGGGAGCTGGAAATAACCAGGGCGAAGCTACAGGTGCTTGAAACAGATTGGATAGTTCATCTATTCCAACTTACTAAGCAAAATTTCTAACAGCAAGTAAATAGGGCTGGATGCTTACTAGCGTGGCAGTTCAAAACTAAAAGAGCAGAACGATTGATGGGAGAAATAAAAGGTCGGGGGGGGGGGGGAGATGATCCGGACAGGGAAAGGAATTTGTAAAGAATTTAGGAACATTTATGAATCCCTATACACCTCGGAGGGTACAGGAGGAGAAGTGACGATAACTGACTTCATGAGGACGTAACGCTGCCCAGACTGGAGGCGGAGGTGGCAGAAGGGTGAGGACAGCTTCCCGTCAGAATTCTATCATCTGTTGAAGGAGGAGGTAGCACCTCTTCTGGCACGAGAGTACTCGGGCGCCCTGGAGGGTCAATCTCTGCCTGCTTCCTTGACCCTTGCAAATATAATTGTGCTGCCCAAGGAGGGAAAGCCAAAAGAGCAATGTGGAAGCTATAGACCCATAGCTCTAATCAGCTGTGACACAAAGCTCTTTGCGAAAATACTGGCCCACAGAATAGAGGGCATTTTACCCTGTCTAATACACCCAGATAAGATGGGCTTTATTAAAGAACGTGCCATTGCAGACAATGTAAGAAGAGCAGCGAACTTGCTGCACTTGCTCAAAAACAGACAAGAGCCAACGCTATGCATAGCCCTAGATGCCGAAAAGGCATTTGATAGGGTGGAATGGGAGTTCCTATTTGCTGTGTTAGAAAAGTTGAATATTGGTAGGGGATTTATACAAGGAGTCTAGGCCCTATATGCAAACCCACAAGCCTGAGTGTTGGTTAATGGGGAGAACTCAGAGGCCTTCCCTCTCTCTCGGGGGATGCGGTAGGGATGTCCACTCTCCCCGCTGCTATTTTTGACATCACCATTGAGGCAATTGTGGCCCAGATTCACCAAAACCCAAATATTAGACCGATCCAGGAAGGGAGGGAGGAACATAAAACACACTTCCACTGGCGTTCCTGTCACTGCTGGAAACTATTTTGAAATGCCTCTTTCGTTAGGCTGTACAGCTGCTGTGTCCAATTTTGCTAATGGTCTCCAAGCCATTGAATCTCCTTCCTTTCAATAGTAATTTCAGTTTTGGAAACAAGAAAATGTCACAGGATGCGAGGTCAGGTGAGTACTGAGGCTGACGGACTTGCTCGATTTAGTGTTTAGCCAAGAACTGCTGGACAAGATGAAGCAACCATTTACCATTTCTGTGCAACTCTGGCCTCTTATGATGAACTATATCTCTCAAACGAGTCAGAACTTGGACATAGTACTCCTTATTGATGGTTTCGCCTTTTGGAGCATACACATAATGAACAATACCCTGGTAATCAAAGAAAACTGTGAGCATGACTTTGATATTGCTCTCACCTGACAGACTTTCCTGGGTTTGGGAGAGTCTGGAGTCTTCCATTGTGAGGATTAAGCCTTAGTTTCCAGGTCATAAACATAAACCTATGATTCATCACCAGTAATAATCTTTTTTGATGAAATCTGAGTAATTTTCAGCGCATTACAACAACTCCCTGACTGCAGACAGTCAATCTTCTTTTTGGTCAGGAGACAGGAGTTTTGGCACAAATTTTGCAGATACACATCTTATCCCCAAATTGACAGCATGTAGAGACTCAAAACTGATGTCCATGTCCTCAGCAAGCTCCCTGATAGTCAATCAACGATTTGAGCATATTGTGGCATGCACTGCTTCAAGTATGTCTTCATTCCTGATCATGGATGGCCTTCCAGAGCATTCGTCACTGTCAACACTTTGGCAGCACTCTTGGAAATGTTTATACCAGTTATAAACTCAAGCATGACTCATGCATTCATCACCATACACTTGCTGTAACGCATCATCAGTCTCTTTTCACAAATCTCCAAGTTTCTGGCAGAATTTAATGCAAATTCGCTGTTCAAATTTTTCACATATAGCTACACAAGAAGTCTCAATACTTTCTGATCACATTTTGTATCATGGTCTTCCAATAGCCACATTCACCCATAATGGTTGCCCTCCCCAAGTTTGGGTGTGAGAGCTGCAATGTCTTTCTTCCTGTTTTTCTGTGCTGCAATGCTCAAGAAAAAGAAAACAAAACCAAGTATTCTGATACAAGACTCGGTACCTCATAAAAGATCCTTTTTCCAGGGATGCACTCCTTCTACATTGCCTTAAGAGTTACGAGTAATCTGTTACCTTCTTCATCAAATTTCTTTCCTAGGGATTCCTTGGGATCTGACATCCGCCCCATCTTACGGAGGGCTACCATAAATCTCATGCTGCTGCGTGATGTGTCCTTACACCATGCCACCCAAAATCAATCCAAAGAAGCTTGAATCCCTCCCAGTTAGTGGCACATGCACTGATTTTTACTGTCCCTCACCTCAGCCTTTTATTCTCCTTATTTATTTATTTATTTTATTTAACAATTCTTTTATACCGCGCTATTATAATCAGTGCGGTGTACATAGAACAAGAACATACTACAATGCATACAAGTAACATTGAGTTTTACATTGAACAGGGAACTTCAACAAAAGGACAACCGGGGGAACTATGTACAGATTAACTTAATGGTATATACAGTAATATCAAACTCGATTGGATGTTACAATGTGGTTCACTAATAAGACTAGAGAGAAGGTTGACCAACTAGCCCTTTTCAGGTTGTATTGAGGTGGTAGTTTTGTTAGTGACTAGGTTGACTTCTGGGTAGCATTTTGTGAACAGGTGGTATTTCAATGCTTTTCTGAATAGGATTAGGTTTTTGATAGCACGGATTTCGTGAGGTAGTGCATTCCAGTTTAGAGGAGCAAATAAGGAGAAGGCCCTGTTGGAGGTGGCCTTAGTGCACTTCGTTATTATCTTTGGGACAATTAAGGTGTTCATTGATGTGGTTCTCCTTTTTCTGTTTTCCAGGGTGCCATGGATGAGCTTGCTGATTGGCGTAGGGGGGTAGTTATTTAGTGCCTTGAAAGTAAGGACTAAAGACTTATACTGGATTCTGGCATGTAATGGTAACCAATGCAGTTCTTTCATGATGGGTGTTATATGGTCAGATCTTGATGAGCCGGAGAGGACTCTGGCGGCTGTATTCATGGCTAGGCAGAGCGGGTTTAAAGTTGATTGAGGGAGACCATGTAGGATGATGTTGGCAAAGTCCAGGTGTGGGAGGACTAATGCTTGGAAGGTTGTTCGGAAGTCTGTGGGATCTAGTAGGGAGCGGAGGTGACGTAGCGATTTGATCTTATAATATACGTTTTTTGTGATGTTCTTGACATGAGTTGTCATATCCAAGTGCTGATCCAATGTGATGCCGAGGTAACGGATGGTAGCTTTTGATTTCAACTCTATGTTGTTGACGAGTAGTGATGGAGGCGGTATGAACTTACGGTTCCTTGTGACAAAAAGAACGTCAGTTTTGCTGTGGTTAATCCGAAGGTTTTGTGATAGCAACCATTCAGCTACAGCTTCAAAACATTTGATTATTGGGGAGAATACTGGATGTTCAATTGTGAACGGCATATAGGAGGATGTCATCTGCGTAAGCGAGACATTGTACATTAAAGGATCTGATCAAGTCACATATCGGCTGCATGTAGATATTAAACATTAGTGCCGATAAGGACGATCCTTGAGGTACACCCTGTGATTGCAGGAATGGTTCTGAGGATGCGTGGCCTGTTTTTACTTGTTGCCACCTGTTAGATAGGTAGGATTTACACCACTCGAGTGCTGTGCTTTGAATCCCCTTATCTTTCAAGCGTTGTAGGAGTATATCATGACTCACAGAGTCGAAAGCAGCGGAGATGTCCAGGAAGATGAGGACGAAACCCTGTTGTATTTTGTTTATTCCTGTTACTAGAACATTGAATAGGGTTGTAAGGACTGTGTCAACTCCATGTGCTTCTCTGAAGCCATGTTGCGATGGATCTAGTGGTGCTTCAGTGTCAATATGATGTTGGATTTGTTGTTGGGCGGCCTTCTCAATGATTTTTGCAAGCTGTGGGATGCTCGAGATAGGTCTGAAGGAATCAACCTTGGATGGGTCCAGTCTATTATTCTTCAGTAGGGGCTTGATGGAAGTGTGTTTTAGGCTCTGCGGGAATGAACCTGTTGAGAAAGACTGGTTCAGTATTTTGCTCAATATTTGACTGAGGTCATGTCGCATGTCCTTGATCCAGCTGGCTGGACACGGGTCATTAGGAGCTGTACTGGGGTTGATTGAGGCGATAATGTTCACAACCTCGCTATTTGATACAGTGGAGAAGTTGTGAAGTGGCATAGCATGGGATGTCTTAGGTGAAGTGGAGGCGTTATTGACATTTATGTCTGTGTTGGTTTTAATCATCTTTGACTGCAGGTAGTTTGCGTAGTCCTGCGGCTGCGGCATAGGGGGTTGAGCTGAGACCGGTTCACCTGTTATGGACTTTACTATGCTGAACAATGCATGTGGTTTGTTGATGGAGCGTTTTATTAATCCTGAGTGGTAAGTTTTCCTGCTCTGTGATATCTTTGCTCGGTGGGTAGTTAGGTATGAGCTATATGCTACCAGCGCCTCGGGGGAGTGAGTTCGTCGCCACTGTCGCTCGAGTTTGCGTAAATGGTGGAGGGATGAACGAAGGTCTGTGGAGAACCATGGAGTATGTTCACGTTTTCGAATTTTCTTTTCGGTGAGTGATGGGCAGGAGGCAGCTCTCAGGTTTTCATCCCATTTGGATATGAGATCATCTAAGTCCATGGTTGTGTTGGCCATGAGAGGTCTGAGATTCTCTAGGACTATGCTCTGGTTGAGTGGTCTAAAGCGGGTTGAGTGGGATCCAGATGTGTTAGGGGACTTTCGGCTTTTGTGGAATGCATTAATGGGTATATTGAAACTGAGAAGACTGTGGTCCGACCAGGGTACTGGTATTACCGATAATGCGAGAGTTAGGGGTATTGAGTCGTTGGAGAGAGGTGCGAAAATGAGGTCTAGTTTACCACCCTTAGTGTGGGTGGGTGAATCGACATGCTGTTTGTAACCTAGGTCCTCCAGGGCGTCAAGGAATGCTGCTGAGTGGCTGTCTTGAAGAGATGGGAGATTAAAGTCACCGATTAGCCAACTTGGTGAGCGTGAGGTGGATGTGGAGCATGCCTGCTCAATTATAGTTGGAAGATCATCTGGTGAGGGGGAGGGTGCCCGATAGAAAAGGTGGATTGTGCAGAACTCATTAGTTATAGTGAGGGAGTCAAGGTACGTTGAGCTAGAGGAGTTGCACATCTTGAAGTGTAAATCAGCTTTGGATTCTTGTGCATCCTTGTGCATTAGACTCAAGTTCGCATTATGCCTTTATAGGTTTCACCAGCTTCTCTCAACGGGCACCAAGTAAAGGGCCTCCTTAATTTATATACACCCACGTAAATGCAGAGTTAATCTAAATTATACTGAATTACTTCTACTGTTTCTGGGACCTAGACCAAGCCAATTTACTACCTTTTTTCTCCCAGATGCACCTCTGAATTACCATGGGGCCAACACACCTAACAAAAGTAATCACATATTCTTCATACCATTCACAGAATGAGACTTCTCCCATTATTCCTAGAGTAATGGTCCAATCCCAGAAAAAAATCATTAATAAATATGTTTATATGGGTGTGTTATTATATATGTACATATATATGTCTATATTGTGATGTGCAAAAGTGCACGCCAAGGTAATAATGTGCTTCTTGGGGTGCTAAAGGGAGCTCCAGTGTGAGTCTGAGGCCCCTAGCAACCAGGTAGTATAAGGGAAAGGCTAGGTCTAGCCAGATTGCCTTTAAACCTCCTTTGTCAGTAGCCACCTTAAAACAGGTGGAGGAGACATTTCAGCCAGCAAGGGGGTAGGCTAACTGCTTGCATAAAAGTTAGAGTGCTGCAAAACCTCAGTGAGGCCCTGGGAAAGAAGAACAAGCATTTGTCCAGAATCTGTTCTGTATGGACAGCAGACTTATAAATTTTAAATAGTAGTAGTATTGTTTGGCATCAGTAGAGGAAATCTCCAAGACTTTGCTAGCCTTTGCGTCAGGAAGCCCCTCTAGCACATGCAAGGGAAACGGCCAGTGCTACCTTTTTTGCTGCCCTGTGCAAGTCATTATTGTGCGCCCCCATCCCCTTCCCCAGTGGATTCCAATGGAGCCCTTCGCAAACCTCTTTTGCCCCAACATGATGATAATTTTCTGGAAGTTAGCTGTGTTAATTTGGAGTAGCAAAAATGAAAGAGGCAGGTGGCATCTTATAGACTAATCAATTTATTAAGGCTCATGCCTCAATAAATTGGTCGGTATATAAGGACCACATCCCTCATCATTTTTGTCTCAACAATAACTTAATAAGTGTATGCCTGAACATCATTTACATGTATAGTTAGGTTAGAGAAAGGCTACCAGAATTCTATGACTTTCCTCCAGTGCCAACTACCATATACATGAGGAAGTTCTATAAAACCCTGCTAAAAGACCAGTCAAGATTCCGCAGCAAACCTGCCCTAATACGAGGGTTATTTTTTAAGTAAGGTCCGTTGTTCAATAAAAACAATAACTAGTAAAGATATTGTCAAAAACATCTTTTTATTTCACTCCTTACACCGTAAGTTATTTTTCTACATAGGTTCCTTGATTGTTTAAACACTTATCATAGCGTTCTACTAGTTTGTTTATGCCCATGTCATAGAAATCAGCCACCTGTGAAGACAACCAACCTTTGACCGTTGTTTTCACTTCTTCATCAGTGTCAAAGCGCTGCCCGCCGAGAAACTCCTTCAGGTAGCGAAACAGGTGGTAATCACTTGGTGCAAGGTCCGGGCTGTACGGTGGGTGGTCCATTTGCTCCCATCCAAAAGATCTGATTAACTCTTGAGTTTGAGCAGCAGAATGAGGTCGTGTGTTGTGTGATGAGGAAGCCTCTAGTGAGCATATGGAAGTAGAAGAAAAGAATGATTTTACCTTTAAGAAAAGTGACATCCCTGCAGTACACACGTTTCAGCGTTTGCCAAAAGAAAGCAAGCACAGAGAAACTGAAGCTAGGCTGCCACACCCAAGCTCTGCTCATGTAGTAGCAAGCTTGGAACCTAATTACAGACACCTGTCCAGAGAGGCAGAGACATGGCTCAGAGAGCAGGAATATAAACCCTGGCTAGAGAGAGTCAGGAGGACAAGGAGGACGAGGAAGTAGGTGGAGAAGGGAGGAACAAGGAAGAGACAGGAGAACCACGACGACAGCACTCGAGAGGGAACACAGGAGAAGACACAGCTGGAGAAGTGGAGATGAAGCAATCAGAGCAGGAGGGGAGAAGAGAAACCTTCAAACCCCAGTGCCGGATAGAAAGGTTCAGAGAGTTCAGAGGTGGGAGCCCAGGACTCAGTCCAAGAGTCTACAAAGCCTAGCCTGGAACAGGGAACCGGGGCAGAGCTCCAGGGAGGAACTCCAACAAGGGAACCAGAGACTGCTTCCCCATAGCTGGAGAGAGATTGCTGAACAGAGCCAAAGAGGAGTCTCCACAACCTCAAGTACCTGTAATCCCTATCACATAGAGCTGTGCTCAAAGGAGACACAGAACCCCTTAGGGAGGAGTTACCCTAAGACGTATGATAGTAGCTTGAAGCAAAACACTGCAGTTCAGGAGTTGGAGAAAATGCAAGTGGACTGTAATGAGAATGATTCATTATCATCTGAAGTACCTATGAACTGTACGTTGTGTTTAGCTGATGACATTGAATCCCTTTGCTAGTGTATATTGGAGAGCTGAGGGAAGACAAAGGAAAAGAGAATATTTTTCTTTGTTGAAGGAAGCTGCTATGTTTTTCTTTATCTGTTAAGCAGTTGCACCTTTGAGTAAAGAGTGTGAAGCTCAGCCAGCATACTTGTGTAAATAACCTTGAGCGAAAACTGAAGAATTATCCTGATGCAACCTGCATAGAACCTTTTGTTTGGGGAATAAATTTTGTCATCTTTGCCTTTACCACTAGTTTCACGACTATTTCTTCTTAGAAGGCAAAAGAACTACCACTCCCAGCCACTGTTCCCTCTAAGCTGTGCGCATGTGCGCGCGCACACACCTCGCCAAGCGAGCGCACATACTTTACAACAGAGCGCACAAAAATTACGGCTCTGATTCTGATAGAAAACAACACAGACGTCTTAAAATTTAAAAGTTATGACTGTAATTACTATAAATTTCCCGCTTCATTTAGTAATCATCTATTTTCATTTAATTTGATTAAAATAAATGTGGTGTACATACTGCATTCTGACGTGTAGTCAAATTTTAAAGTATATAACTCCGAATGTCGTTATGTGGCGCACAAAAATGTAACCTTCCTTCAAAAGCTGCACACAGCTAATATTTTATGCGCACACAGCCTACAGAAAATTAGAGGGAACATTGCTCCCAGCAGTCTTAGCTGGAGCAAAAATAGTTTATCCCACCTTCTATAAGGAGAACATAATGGCAACCCTAACCCTCTTAGCCTGAGACGAAGGGCTAGGGCATGACAGTTGTCATGCAGTAACAAAACTCCAGCTTACAGTAGGCTGCGTCGCTTATTCTGTACGGTGTGCCAAAGCTTCCTCAAGGTCGCACAGTACGCAGCTGCATTTATTGTTGTCCCTTGTGGCATAAAATCGACTAACAGGACACCATGTCTATCCCAAAACACAGTTGCCATAATCTTGCGTGTTGAGATTGTCTGTTTAGCTTTCACTTTGACTGGAGATGACGTGTGTCTCCATTCCATTGACTGCTGCTTTGATTCTGGGGTCATGTGGGATCCCCATGTCTCGTCCCCTGTGACAATGTGGTCCAAAAGTTCATCTCCTTCCTCACTGTATCAGATCAAAAATGTCAAAGCACTACCCATTCTCTTTTTTTGGTGTTCCTCGGAAAGCAGCCTGGGAACCCATTGTGAGCACAGTTTTCTATACTGCATGTTTTCAGAAATGATTTTGTATAGCACTGTCCTTGAAATTTGTGGATATTGCAGTGACAAAGTGGAAATCGTGAATCGCCATTCCTCATGAATCTTTGCGTCAACTGCACACACCAAATCGTCTGTGATTACTGAAAGTCGACCCGATCGCGGTTCAGTATGGACATTGTCCCGCCCGTCCTTGAACAGTCTCACCCATTTATGCACTTTGCTGTCACTCATCGCATTGGAGCCTTACACCTCATATATCTGGCGATGAATGTCCGCTGATGACACAGTTCTTGCTGTCAAAAACCGAATCACAGACCGTATTTCACAGTCGGCGAGCCGCTCAATTGTCTTAAACATTTTAACCTCACATTATAAACCGTACAAAGTGATGCTACGACTGTAAGTGGCATCTGCTTTTGCACAAGGCATGCCGGGAGCCGGAACACATACGTTTTTCTACAGGGGGCAAAAATTTACAAAGCTACAGCTAATCGGACCTTACTTTAAAAATAACCCTTATATAATAGCAGGATTCACACAGCACCAATCTCTCCCTTACCTTATCATTTACCGTCACCAATTAAAAAAGTAACAAGTTGAAAAGTGTACGCTAATAGTGTAACACAATGGTGCATTTTCCCCATTTCTAGAATCAGGCATATGGGGTATTCATTCGCATGTGTATCTCACAGGAAGTGTCTGGTGGTATCAGAAGTTAGATGGGTGCATGTGTAGATGTGTCATGGGGAGTATTCGGGGCTGTGTATGTGTGGAGCATGCATGGGTCTATCTTGAGGGGGTGTATGGGAGTGGGGGTGTATGTATGAGTCATTGGGAGTGTCGAGAGGTACATGCATCTGTGTGTGTGTGTCATGGGAAGTATTGGGTGTGCGCGCAGTCATGTATTAGGAGTGTCAAGGGCTTCATGCATGCATACATTTGTCATGGGGAGCATTAAGGACCATGCATGTATGTGTGTGTGTCATGGGAGTGTTCGGGGCTGCATGCATGCATCTGTCTGTCATGGGGAGTGTTTTGGGATTGTGTGCATATATGTGTGTCTGTCATGGGGAGAGTCAGAGGCTGCATGTGTTTGTATCAAAGAGTGTGTCGGTGGCTGCATGCATGTGTGTTTATCATGGAGAGTGTCAGGGGCTGTGTGTCTCTGTCATATGGAGTGTCAGGGGCTGCATGTGTAGAGTTTTAGGGTGTGTGTGTCTCTCTCTTTCATGATCCCTATTCCCATGCTTTCTCCAGTTTGTTCCTCTCCCTCATAATCCTCCAGCTTTCCCCAAGTCTGTCTGTCACTCTCTCTCTCATACCTCCTCCCAGCCTTTGCCTAGTCTTTCTCCCTTAAAGCCCCATCGAGCTTCACCCAGTGTTTCTCTCAACCCCATCCTCTTGACCTTCTCTCTCTCATAACCCCCCAGCCTTCTTCTCTCTTTCTCATACCTCCCCAACTTTCCCCCAGTCTGTTTCCTACTCTCTCAACCTCCCCTCTCCCCCACCAGCCTTTCTGTCTATCTCGTCCTCTTAATGTTCCATCAAGCTTCACTCAATGTCTCTCTCAACCCCAGCCTCTGAGGCTTCTCTCTCTCATAACCCCCCAGTCAGTTTATATTTTTCTCTCCCTCTCCAGGCCCCATCAATCTTCACCCAGTGTCTCTTGCCTAACCCTAGGGCCCGAGGCTTCTCCCTCTCCTAACCCCTTCCCCCAATATCTCTTTTTGCGCAGAACACTACAGTTCAGCAGCTTCTTGCACTACGATCGGCTCTTTGAATGATGGAGCCACATGGGACTGTAAGTTCAGGTTTGATCTCTCATACCACGAGATCAAGCAAACTTCCTGTCCCGTATGGCTCCATTTACAGAGCTGATCATGATGCAGAAACAGGAAGTGCCGCTGATCGCTTAGCTGAAGGCTGATCAGTTAACTAAAGGGCCCTAAAAACAGTGTGGGGCTTTGGAGCTCATGCACGCGCTGCACTTTAGATGTGCAGCACATGCATGAAGCCCTGTGCTGCTTTTTTTTTGTTTCAAATTTTCTTTATTTAAAAATAAATAAGCATTACAATCAAGACCACACAAGAGGAAAGCTAAAGGTACACAACAAGGAATTCCATCAGCAAAAAAGAATAAACAATACAAAAAGAATCATATATTTTAAACTAAATCGCCTATAAACTAGACATAATTATGGATCCTCATGAAGATATATAAATTTCTAACCCTTTATAATTAGGAAAGGAAGGAGACAAACCTCAACTATTTTCCTTAGCCAACAGAAAAGCCTATAACTGCTTTTTACTGCTTACTCATCTGCTTTCTACCAGCCACCGCTCCATCTAACTGTGCTCCCAGTGTCCAGCCCACTACTCACTTGTCCTACAGCTGGGCTAATCAGCTCACTGTGCCGACTATGCAATCCTTCCAGAACTTCAGCCCCTTGCAAATGCATGGTTTGCACTGGCCCTGTAGGGGAATACTTGCTAAGAGTGGGAAGCTCACAATCTCAATGTAAGAAAGGGGAGGGAGGCAGGAAGGTTCAATGCTCCTGAAAAGAGAGAGAGCAGAAGGAAGCCTGTGGTTTGTTTGTGGCTAAGAGAAACCCTGTTATTCAGACATCTCCAGAAAAGAGCTGGGTTTAAGTCCCAGGAATGGTACAAGCCCTTGAGAGACAAGAATGTGGAACTTGGAGTTTAAACCATTATGCATTGAATGTGAAGTTTTGGTGGTTACTCAAAGCCCTAGTTGCTCAGGATAGAGCTGGGTTTAAGTCCCAGGAAAAGTGCAAACCCTTGAGAAACAAATAAGGAGAATTTGGGGTATGAACCATGGTGAAATGAATGTGTGAAATAGAGCTGGACTCAGAATTGCTGAGGGCACAAGTTCTGATGAATGAATGGAAACTGAAAGCAAGCTAAAGAGCTGAATTCATGCGTTCATAGAAACATTATATGAAGTAAGTTTCCTTACCTCTATTAGAATTCATTCACTGTTAAAACGAGCAGTTGTAAACTGTGGCCTTGTTACTATGTCTGAGAAACCTTGACAAGCAAAGGTAATGTGTTCCAGAGAAACAGAAGAGGGGGTGGGTGAAGCTGTTGTTCTCCATGGACTGCAGGATGGCATCAGCCACACCTGGTGACATCCTCCGGGCGGCGCCAAGGTCAGAAGTGCTCTCCAGAGCTCAGATTTCTGAGTATGCCCAGGTAGCCCACCTCCCTGGACCACCCCTAGCCTGGCCAGTTTTGTTCCTTCCGCCTTGCCAGCAAGACGGACCCTGCTCTCCACTTCACTAAGAATCAAAGAAAAGAAGAAGATCTACAAGATATCAGAAACTCACCGCGATGCCCAAACCGGGTTTTAAAAAATGCTCCTGCGGTAAGAAGATGAGCAGCACGGACTTGCACGAATCATGTGTTCGCTGCTTGGGATCATCTCACAATGTCAATGGCTGCCCTCTCTGTGCCAGGATGTCCCCGAGGGGGAGGAAATCAAGGGGACATGCCCTTAAGGATCATCTTGCCACCCTGAGCAGCGCTGGGACCGCCGGCCTTCTGGCCACAAAGATCACCGCCGCTGCAGCTATGGCCCAGGATGTGCCCCTCAGGGCCTCCATCCCCGGCCTGGCTTTGGATGCCTCCAATATGCCTGCCATGGCCCTTGCGTTTTCCCCTCCCATCAGGGAAGACGACAAGCCTGCCACAACCTTTGGATCTGCTTGCCCCTCTTCACCGGACCATGCAGCAGCTCCTGGCCATGCGGCTCATCAAGATGGCGCAGGGGGTAAGTCCTCCAACTTCTCCCACCCGCCCTCTACGCGCCGGGACACGATGCTGAATATCGCCGCCAGCCCCGCCCTCGCTGTGCATCATTAGCATTCGACTCCAGGCAACCCGTGTCATCAGGCCTTGATCCCTGGAAGCCCGTTCGGCGCCGGAGTCAGCGCCAAGGTGTCCTGGCCCCCACGACACAAGTCTCACAAGCGGAAGAAGAGCTGGAACAGGGGAGACAGTGATGATTCGCAGCATGCCGGTTCCCGGGGCACACACAAGAGAAGGAAGCGGAGGAGAGAACGCTCTATCAGCACCAGTGACTCAAGCTCCAGCTATGAGCATCACAGGGGGCACAGCTCAAGATGGCAGACGTCCAGACACCGCAGATCACATTCGCACAGGAGCTCCTCCATCTCCTCTAACCCAGCTATTATTCAGCTGCTCACACAGATTGTCCAACAAACTGTGCCCCCTTCAGCAGCTACTCCAACAGCCATCCCGATCTTGGGGGCCCTGCCACCAGAGACGATGGCCCCAGCTCCACTACAATCTCCAGGGGTTCTCTCCCCAGGCAATTCTGCAGAGGAACAGGATATTGAAACGGCAGTCGTGGGCTCTGCTTCCACGGAGCTGACAGCTTCAGTGAACAGGCAATCCCCCGAGCCTGAGGGGCCTCTGCCCCCCCCCCCCCAGAGGATCTTACCTATCCAAAATTCCTCAACAAAGTTGCCACTACCTTGGGCCTGACACCACCTAACGCCTCGGAGGAGACAGAGCCGGAGGTCCTGAAGTACCTCGCTGCCCCTAAAGCCCCCTTTGCCTTGCCCCTGCACCGCAAGCTACGGGAGAACCACTCCAGACTTTGGTTGACACCAGCATCAGGACGCGCAACCTCCAGGAGGCTGGACTCGAAGTATCAAATTCAACCCACTCCAGGATTCGAAAAGACACAACTTCCACACCAATCCATAGTCGTCTCCTCGGCTCTTAAGAAAGCCAAATCCTCACGAACCCACACCAACAACCCGCCCGGACGGGACCATAAGCTACTCGATGACATCGGAAAGAAAGTCTATCAGGGAGCCATGCTCAGCGCAAGGATCGCCGCTCACCAGTTTCAACAGGTCCTGTTCCAGGATGCCTGTGTGGCAAACATCAAGAATGCCATTTCCTCTCTCCCTAAAGAATCACAAGCCTCATTCTCCACCGCGCTCACGGACATGACAGAATGTAATAAACACCTGGCAAGCACAGCCTTCGATGCCTTTGATACGTCTGTATGGACAGCAGGTACAGCAATATCTGCCAGAAGGTGGGCATGGCTGAGAGCGTCCGGATTGCGGGATGACTCTCACGACAAGATTGCCGATGCTCCCTGCACGGGTGAATCGCTCTTCAGGGAAAATGTCTAAGATACTGTAAACAACATGAAAGAGGACTGCAATACCCTGCAAGCCCTAGCAGAGGACGGGTTCGAATGCTCCAATAACACTCAAAAGAACAGCTATCAGCGTAAACCTTACTACAGCTACAACAAGAGGTACTCATCGAACCGAAAGTGGCAGGGCCCCAGATACAAGTCCAGCTCCTATCAGGGACCCTCACACCAGCATCAGTCCCAGAGGGACCGCAAGCCAAAGAAGGGCAGCAACATGCAGACGGCGAAAGGTGGCCCTTCCTTTTGACAACTATGGGCGGCCCCCCTCCCAGATCGGGGGGCGCCGCTCATTCTTCCTACAAGAATGGGAGAGGATCACCTCCGACTCCTGGTTCCTACAGATCATCCGCAAGGGGTACCGCATCCGTTTTTCTGCGCCACCCTACCAACGCAACAGACCTACAAGCAGGACACCCCCTCACCTGCAGCGTGCCATGGCAATGGAGCTGATACACCTGCTGTCCTCCCATGCGATAGAACAGATTCCTCTGTCCGAGATCAATACAGGGTTTTACTCCAGATACTTCCTCATCCCAAAAAGATCGGGCGGAGTGCGCCCCATCTTGGACTTGCACACATTGAACAGATTTGTCACCAAAGAGAAATTCAGGATGTACTCTCTCAATTCCATCCTCCCGTTGATCCAGACCGGCGACTGGCTGGCGTCCCTGGATCTGCAGGAAGCGTACACGCACATCAGCATCCACAAGGCGCACAGGAAGTACCTCCGATTCCAAGTGCTGGGACATCACTACCAGTACAGAGTCCTCCCCTTTGGGCTATCCCCAACCCCACACGTCTTCACGAAGTGTGTGGCCGTTGCAGCAGCTCACCTCCGCAAGCAGAACATCGCTGTCTTTCCCTACCTGGACGACTGGCTCCTCTCAGCTCCCTCTATTCAGGAGCTGCTAGCGGCCCTGCACACAACCACTACCCTGATCTCCACCCTGGGGTTCGTCGTCAACTACAAAAAATCGCAGCTTCGACCTTCTCAACAGCTGGAGTTCATTGGAGCTGTCATTGACACACAGTCCTCGAAGGCCTACCTCCCGCAGCACAGGCTGTCGGCTGTCACTTCGCTTGCGTCCAGCTTGGCGGCATCAGCGAACCCCTCGGCTCGGTCAGTTTTGCGTCTCCTGGGACACATGGCAGCCATGACCTCCATCATCCCAGTGGCGAAGATGAGGATGCGCATGCTACAGTGGCATCTCTGGACCCACTGGAACCAGCATTCACAGTCTCTATCCTCCCGAATCCCGATGACTCCCCCAGTCCGGTCGCAGCTACGCTGGTGGACCATACCAGCGAATCTCTCCGTGGGCAAGGATATCCACAAGCCTCAGCACCAGGCAACCCTCACCACGGACGCATCCTGCTCCGGTTGGGGAGCGCACTTCCGTCAGTTCAGCACACAAGCGGCCCGGTCTCCGAGGGAGCGGCAGCTTCACATCAACCTCCTGGAGCTGAGGGCGGTCAGATACGCCCTCAAGGCGTTCCTACCACACCTCCTGGGCAAGTCCATCCTTGTCCAGACAGACAACCAAGTGGCCATGTTTTACATCAACAAACAAGGAGGCACACGATCACGCTCCCTCTGCAAGGAGGCGCTAGCGATATGGGCTCTGGCCTTGAAGAACAAGTGCTGGCTGCGCGCCTCATATCTTCCCGGGGACATGAACGTACTGGCAGACAAACTGAGCAGACAACTGCAGCCCCACAAATGGGCTCTCCTCCAAGAGGTCTCCAACTCCCTCTTCCAGAGTTGGGGAACCCCGGAGATCGACCTCTTCGCCACCGAGCAGAATGCTAAGTGCCCCCTATTCTGCTCAAGACACCTGTCGGACAAGAGACTATCGGGGGATGCATTCGACGTGTATTGAGGGGAGTGGTCTCTGGTGTACACCTTCCCCCCGACCCCCCTCATCCCAGCGATGCTGCAACGCATCATCCAGGACAAAGCACAAGTCATCCTTGTAGTCCCCCTTTGGCCACGACAGATGTGGTTTGCGCTCCTGAAGCGCCTGGCGCAAGAGGGCCCAGTGCACCTGCCACTCAGGCCAGACCTTCTAACGCAGAACGCGGGCTACACGAGGCACCCCAACCTCAAGGCCCTCTCGCTCACTGCCTGGAGATTGAGCGGATGAACCTCTCCACCCTCCAACCTCCGATAGAGGTACAGGACGTGGTCCTTGCGGCCAGGAGACCATCCACCAGGAAGTCCTACGGCCTCAAATGGAAGAGGTTCAGCATTTGGTGCAGAGCACGAGGACTGGACCCAACTTCGTGCCCAGTTCCCTGTGTCTTGCAGTACCTCAGCTCCCTCTCTGACCGAGGTCTCCAGACACAATCCATCCGAGTGCACCTCTCCGCCATTGCGGCCCTCCACGCCCCTGTGGACGGAGCCAACTCCATCACAACGCTGCCCCTAACGGCGCGCTTCATGAAAGGACTAACAAACCTGAGACCTCCGATCAAAGGCCCGGTACCCTCTTGGGACCTCAGCGTGGTCCTACATTGCCTTACCCAGGCCCCCTTCGAACCACTGGAAGCCGCAGACATGAAGTACGTCTCCTGGAAGACGCTATTCCTGGTAGCCATCACATCCGCCAGGAGAATCAGTGAGCTCCAAGCGCTGGTAGCGCACCCCCCGTACACGCAGCTCCATCTTGACCGGGCCTCCCTGCTCACAAACCCCAGATTCGTACCCAAGGTGCCATCGGCGTTTCATGTCAACCAGTCCATCAAACTGCCCTCCTTCTTTCCGGAGCCACACCACTCTGAGGAGGAGCACTGTCTACACACCCTAGACTGCCTCCGTGCCCTCCGGATCTATCTGGACAGAACCCTACCCGCCTGAAAGGGCGAGCAGCTGTTCATCTCCTTCAACCCACACAAGCCCGGACAGCCGGTCACGAAAAGAACTCTTTCACACTGGGTCGCCTCCTGCGTCTCCTATTGCCTCGACCCGACCGGAACTCATCTGAACCCAAGAGTTGGGCCACACCAGCTGCGAGCGTTGGCCACCTCCTTAGCCAACCTGCGGTCGGTTCCCCTGACCGACATCTGTAAAGCCGCCACATGGTCCACTCCACACACGTTCCAGAAGCACTACTGCCTCGACCTCAGGTCTCAGGAGGCCTGTGCGCTTGACAACGCTGTCCTCGACACGGCTTTGGAGACTCACCAAGCTCGGCCGTGAAGGACAGGAACGATCCAGCTAAGTACTTGTCAAGACCACTGCTGTACCTTCTAAATGCACCTTGTTTGACACTTTGTGAACTGCACTCGTACCTTACTGCACCTTGTTGTTTACACCACGCTGTTGTTATTGCACGTTTGTTTGCACTGTGATTGCACCACGTTGTTGTTTGCACTGTCAAGTAAATATATTCACTAACTCATGCCTCGGTAGCCTTCTGTTCATGCCTCCCTCCTCCACCTCA
Organism: Ichthyophis bannanicus; assembly: GCA_033557465.1. Lineage (NCBI taxonomy): Eukaryota > Metazoa > Chordata > Amphibia > Gymnophiona > Ichthyophiidae > Ichthyophis > Ichthyophis bannanicus. Next base: position 227,253,851 of record CM066039.1, read on the forward strand.
GCGCGCTCCGCGCAGCTAGTGAGGCACCTGCAGTCCATGGAGAAAGCAAGGTTACTTACCTGTAACGGGGGTTCTCCGTTGACAGCCGGATAAGTCAGCCACACAATCCCACCCGCCTCCCCTGGAGGAGGTCCGCATGTAAGGCCGCTCCCTAGCCTGGGAAGCACTAGCTTGGAAAACAACTGGCCAGGCTAGGGGCGGTCCAAGGAGGTGGGCTACCTGGGCATGCTCAGAAATCTGAGCTCTGGAGAGTACTTCCGACCTTGGCGCTGCCCGGAGGACGTCACCAGGTGTGGCTGACTTATCCTGCTGTCCACGGAGAACCCCCATTACAGGTAAGTAACCTTGCTCTCTCTGGCTTGAGATTAGTTGGAAATTTTGGTCTGGATTCCTAAGAGTTGTTGGCACACACTGCACTGCTTGCTGTGTAACAATAGTTCCGTTAATAAAGTGTGTTTAAGAGCTCTTACTGAATACTCTGAAAAAGAGAAAGCAACTGTATTCATACATAATGTGCTTTAAACCTGTGATCTGATTTTCCAAATAAAAATGTAAAATCAGAAATACAGTGGTGGGAATTTTCCCTGTTTTTCCTTGTAAAGGACCATTATGGAGCGGCTTGGTTATAGCCACTTCTAGCCAGCTGCAGTGAATCAGACTGTTTGTCTTAAGCAGAGACTGAGATTCAGATACTTAGAAGCTTCTAGGAATTTCATACAGTTGTTTTAAAGTTATTACAGTCCTGCCCACCTCCTCTTCCAGTTGAAGTTCTCTTCCTAAACTCTTGAATAGACTGAAGAAGAGGAGCAACTGTCACACAGGAGGAGTTACTTCCAGAGAATGTTTCTAGTCTTCTCGACTCTGGGAGAACAAGTAGGACCTGGCACCATCAGGGATGACATCACCAATCTAAAATAGGCGCATCTCCACCCTAAAAGATAAACTCTCTGGCAAGAGAAAAAAAATGGGGATGTGCAGAATAATGGGTCAGATATATGAAGGTTGTTGACATATTTTAGAGACATGCACATGTCAGATTTAAATGTTGGTAGTTCCAGGAACATAGATGTGTCCATGACACTATTTCAGAATGTGCATGTTCCAGCCTATCATTTTGCAAACTGAGAAGTGTTGCAGCACAGCAGCTAGGAAGAAGGCCCCTCTACTTAATGACATACTTTTTTTGAAGGAGCAAAAATTATTGGGGGAGTGACACAACATTCTCTTCACTGTATAATTGTTAGATTGCCAAAACAAGCACTTTTCAGATGGCTATTCATAATAGGTACAGGTATAGACATGGATATGTCCGCCGGTGGACTGAGACATGCAGCACTGTTCTAAAATCAAACACACACATGTATCTTTTTTGTAATGCCCTGGACACACCTCCACCCCACTGCCATGCAACTTAAATGTGATTGTGCCTGTCATGAGCAAATTCGGGGCTTTCTAAAATGGCTGTTGGGATGTGGCTGTGATTGACATATTTGAATGTGTATTTTCAGACATGCAAATCTTGAATAGTGCTTCTAAAATGCCCCGCCTCCAAATTAATTCTTTTCTTTGATCTTTACCAAGGAAGATGTAAAGAAGCTATCCATATCAATAAAGCTATTTCATGATGGTGAGTCAAAAGAGATGAATCAAATTTCAGTGAACCTGGCAGATGTGGTAGAACAACAATTGGCAAACTAAAGAGTAGTAAATCACCTGGACCGGATGGTGTACACCCAAGGGCTATAAGCACTCACAGATGAAATTGCAGAGTCACTATTGGTAATTTTTAACTTATCATTAAAATCATCTGTGGTATCAGAAGATTGGAGGATAATCAATCTTACACCAATTTTTAAAAAGGGCTCTAGGAAAGTACAAATGATGAGCCTGATATCAGGGCCTAGTCAAATGTTCAAAACTATAATAAAAAACAACATTACTGAACACATGGACAGGCATAGTTTAATGGGACAAAGTCAACATGGATTTAAGCCAAGGGATGTCATGCCTCCCAATCTACTGTATTTCTTTGAAAGTATGAATAAACATGGAAAAAGGTGAGCCAGTTGATTTAGAACCCAATCCAGGAAGGGGTACGTCCTGGCCACCCAAATGTCCCAGAACAGGATGGGCTCCATTGTATCCGATTCTGCACCATGGGAGCTAGATGTTTCTGTGGTTGCAGGATCAGGCACAGAGACGGCACGGTGTACCCTTGAATCCCCACGGGAGACGTCCAAAAGGCAACACAGCCAGGCCTCCCTGTGCTCCCACTAGAGTGCTGGTGCCATGGCATCCCGTCGCCATTCACCAGGATGCCCAGCAGGAGCGTCAGAGGTCTGACTCACCACCAGACCACGTTTTCCTGCTGCCCATCCTCAGCGGGGCCTGCCAGGGCTGGGATTGGGCAGCAGGGCCTCACCTTCCACAGCTCCATTGAATCCTGAGGGATGCCAGGCCAGATTGCATGGGCACCCCGAGCTTATTCCACCTTTGAGGTGGAATACACTGGGTGTCCTCCTGGAGACCGCCGGACATACAGGGCCGTGACCAGAATCGGCCCTGTATGTCTGTGTGCTATGGCCTGCCCCCACTCCACCTACTCTCCATCCCCCGTCCAGTTATCCCTGTATTGCGGCTCTATACATGCAGGGCAAGTGTGTGTCAGCATACAGTCAGGGCGAATAGCGGGGCTGCACGCCTCCCGAGATGTACAGTCCCGCTATTCGCCTCTCAGAATCGGGCCCTTAGTGTATTTAGACTTTCAGAAAACATTCAACAAAGTCTCCCATGAAAGAATCCTGAGGAAATTAAAAAATCATGGTATAGAAGGCAATGTCCTATTGCAGACCAAGAACTGGTTGAGAGAGAAAACAGAGTGGGGTTAAATGGTCAATTTTCTCAGTGGAGGAAGGTGAATAGTGGAGTACCCCAGGTGCTGGTGCTTTTGTCATACTTATAAATGATCTGGAATTGGGAACAAGTAGTTAAATTTGCAGATGACATCAAATTATTCAGAGTTGTTAAATATTATGCGGATTGTGAGATTGCAGGAGGACCTTGCAAGATTAGTCATCGAAATGACAGAAGAAATTTAATATAAACAAATGCAAAGTGATGCATGTAGGAAAGAATAACCCAAACTATAGCTACACAATGTTAGGTTCCACATTTGGAGTCAACACCTAGGAAAAGGATATGTTCAGTGTGTGGGGTTGACCAAAAAAGCAAACAAAATTATGAATTATTAAGAAAGGAATAGAGAATAAAACCATAAGAAAAGGTACAGAGAAGAGCAACCACCATGATAATGGGGATGGAACAACTCCCCTTTGAGGGAAGGCTAAATAAGTTAGGGGTCTTTAGCTTAGAGAAGAGACAGATTAGGGGAGATAAAATAGAGGGGACCAATATTTAACAAATGCTGAGCTCCTAAACATAGCCTCCTAAGTTAGGCTCATAAAATTGTGGCCTATTTTCAGCCACAGTTAGGTGCCTAAGTTTTCAGCTGACAATTCATACCAATTTAGGAGCTTAAAATTTATACTTCTAAATTGAGGCCTTCCATTCATTTGCCTAGATTTATAAACCTAATTTAGGTGCATAGTGTTGACAATCAGTGCTAAACTCCTAACTTTTTCTCGTTCTAAATCCGCCCCCATTGCCTTGCCACCCACTTTTTATGCTCTTAAATTAGGAGTTTAGTGAAATTTAAAAAAAAAACAACAATTTAGGAACTTAGGCCTAGTTCTGTAAATTTAGGAGCATAACTGTCAAAGTTAGGAGCATAAATCCTTTGAATATCAGGCCAGAGATCTATGAAATTCTGAATGGCGTGGAACAGATAAACTTGAATGGGGACGGGGGGGATTTTTTGATGTTTTTAAGAATATTGTAAGTGTGATGTGTTTTTAAATTATGAATGTGAACCTTTAAACTGGTGTGAGCAAGTAGCCATCATGCATCTAAATTCAAACACATTTTTCCCTCTGTTTATTAAATCTCATTGGCTCCCCATCTCTTTTCAAATTCAGCTTAAACTTCTTTCACTGGTGCACGAAACATTGCACAGGGGTAATCCTGCCTATATTTCCTCACACATGATTCTAATGCCCCCCCCCCCCCCCCCCATCTTCTCCGCTCTGTTCATGGTAACCGGCTTCACCTTCCTCCACCCCCTGGTGCTTGCTATGAATCTACTAAGCAATCAGCTTTGTATTTTCTAAGCCCCAGCTTGTGGAATTCTCTGCCCCCCAATGTTCAACTAGAACTCTCTTACCCCAAATTCAAAACACTCATCTCTTTCAGTTGGCTTTCGATCCCTTATCCCGGATAAAGATTTCTGCACCTCTCCTCCCTCACCCTCTGACTCCTCACTCCCTCTCCCTCTTTGACTAATTCTGCTCTGTCATTCCTACTTCTCCTTTCCTATTATTCTATGGCGATCCTTTCTTTTTCTAGATGCTTTTATTGTTATTGTATAATCAGTGCTGGTGCTAGAGTTTCTGGCACCTCCTTGTAACCTATAGATTGGTGCCCCCTCCCTCATTATTATTAATGCTGGCTACACCTCACCCCCCTCCATAAGGATCCTACCCCAAAAAAACAGCCCGGTAAATACTGCAGCAGGCCCTGGAACATCCAAATATCTATCTGAAAAGCTGAACAATTCAGATTACTACAGTAGAGATCCCTAGGTACAAACTCCATGTTAACAGAACATTTGTCCTTTGTCACACATTCAGAACACAAACCCTCACCAAGTATAGAGTAAGTGACCACAACCTAAAAATATGTAGATAAAAATTAAACTGCAACCCCAAGAAGACAGATTCTGCATATAATGCAACATCAGAGAAATAGAAAGAGATGCATTTCCCTGTACTGTATAAAATATATAGATAGAAAATACAATTATTTTCTCTATCTTTATCTTTCTTTATCTTTATCTTTATTAAAACATTTGATAGGGTGAGAGATCTGCCTGTGTGGGAGCAGCCGCGGTGATTTCTGTGCCGCGGAGCAAGCAGCTGGTTGGAGCCCGGTGCCTGTTTTGGTCAGCTGCAGGCACTGAGAGGCCGCCTCTGGTGTGGAGGACCCCCCCCCCCCACGAGCCCTACAAAGCGCAGCCGGCGTTGGTGAGCTGTCGGTGAGAGATCTGCCTGTGTGGGAGCAGCCGCGGTGATTTCCGTGCCGCGGAGCAAGCAGCTGGTTGGAGCCCGGTGCCTGTTTTGGTCAGCTGCAGGTACTGAGAGGCCGCCTCTGGTGTGGAGGACCCCCCCCCCACGAGCCCTACAAAGCACAGCCGGCTCACACGCGGCCGCGTGTCTCGCGGCCCGCGGGGTCGTGTTCTAAGGGGCGTGTTGCAAGGGGCATGTCCTGCTCCTTGTGTGCTCCTTTGGTGCTCTTCTGGTGATATAGAGCACTAGCAGTCTTGATTTGTCCATGGGGAAGCGGAAGGCAAAGCCAACAGCCAAAGCACCGTCAGGAGAGGGAGGTAAGGTGTCCGGCCCTATGGACAAACATGTTACTCCCCTTCCGCTTGCTAGCCAGTCTCTGGATGGGGCTTCTTTGAGCCCTGATGTCCGGACACCACCTCCTTTCCCTCAGCCTACTTTTTCGTCTACTCCTTTGAAGTTAAGTTCATCTGTTACTCCTCCGGTGTTAGTTCCAGTAGACCCTGCTGCATCTGACAATGATTCTTTATCACTTAAAAGTGAGGTGACTCTCGCAGATATTTGGTTAATGCTTCAGAAAATTGAGACACATTTGTCTTCTACTGTTACTTCTTTATGTAATTTCTCACATGATGTTGTCACTAAGGTTAAAGTTATGGATGATCAAATGACCAAGTTTGTAGGATCCTTGACCCTGGTGGATTCTCAACTCCAATCATATCAAGATTCTCATCTTGATTATCTTAAAGATATTTCCTCTGTTTCCTATAGATTGGAGTTGCTTGAAAACCACCAGCGCGCTCGGAACCTTCGTTTTCTTAATTTTCCATCTACACACTTATTATCACCTGAGATTCTGCTGAAAAAGTATTTATCTGATATTTTGCATATGGAGAATTCGGTGGAGATTGTACAAATGTACTCTTTTTTTCCTAAGGTTAGGGCTTCTGAGCAGGCTAAGGATGATTTTCCTTTGGCTGACTCGGTTGGTCCTAATCTTACAGAGTTCTTACAGGATTCACTCAATGTCATCCCAAAGCGATGTACTTTGGTGGTGACGTTCGGGTCTGAATTACTTAAATTGAAGATTATTCGTGCTTATTTTAAATGCAAGGATCAGTTGTTTTGTGGATATAAACTTCAGGTTTTTCCAGATGTGGGTAAGGCCACTCAGGCTCGTCGGAAGCAGTTTCTTGAGCTTAAAGCTAGAGTGATTGCGTTGGGGGCTTTTTTTTTTTAAGTTCCCCTGTCGCTGTTTAGTCACTTTTGAAGGTCATGATTTTGTGTACACTGATGTGGCTTCGCTACGTCAGTTCTTAGTGGATAAGGAGGGCGACGGTGGGCAGGAGGGTCTATAGGTGGGAAGGCTTAATTGTTTGGCTCCCTGATTGGAGTTTTCCATAACTCCTTTTTTCTTCTATTACTTGTTGTTTCCCTTGTGGGAATAGAGTGTCTCTCTCTCTCTTGATGTGTTTTGTATATTGGTGGGGTATCATGCTCTTGAGTGTATTATCTTTGAGTGTTCTTTGGTGTTTTTGTATGTTTCTTGCATTTGAGAAAATTTAAATAAACAATATAAAAAAAAAAATAAAACATTTGATAAACCGCTACTGCCGAGGCATAGAGCGGTGTACAATAAAAGGTCCACACTGCAAATCATAGAAAAGAACGCCATAAAATGAAAGGAAAGTAAAGCTCACAGCACACAGCAATAAAACCAAATAACTAAAACAGTAAATTTAAAATAGAGAAAACTAAATATAAAAAACAGAAGAAAACAGGACACCAACAGACAAACAGCACAACATGGGGAAACAACTGTATGGTCAAGGGGGGATACTGGCAGGAAGGTCAAAGGCCTGTGTGAACAGATGTGTTTTGAGTAGTGACTTGAATTGAGGATAAGAAGATTCTAATCTGAGGGAAGATGGTAGAGAATTCCAGAGAAATGGACCAAGAAAGAAAAAGGTGGAATGTCGAGTCTGCTCCAAGCGGGCTTGTGACGGAGAAGGTAGTGATAAACGATTGGCATGAATAGACCGGAGTTGACGGTAAGGAGTGTGAAGAGAGACCAGATCCGCAAGATACAAAGGATGACCAGTATGAATAGAACTGTGAATCAGAATCAGAAACTTATATTGATAGCGGAAACGGAGTGGTAGCCAGTGCAGACGGAGAAAGAGGGGAGTGACATGATCAAACGGCCGGGAAAAAGTGATAAGGCGAGCTGCAGTGTTTTGAATGGATTGCAGTCGTTGAAGCTGATATTTAGGGAGGTTGGCTAGGAAAACATTACAATAGTCAAGTCTACTAACCACCAAAGCCAGAACCAAAGTGACCAGAGAGTCAGGGGAAAAGAGAGAACGAGTAGCCCGAATCTGCCGAAGGGTCACAAAGGACCGCCGAGTGACTGAAGAAATGTGATCATGAAAAGAAAGTGTGGAATCAAGAATAACCCCCAGGTAACGGAAAGAAGAAACAAGAGGAATAGAAACTGAATCAATCACAGGAGAGACCATAGGACAGGAACCGCTAAGAGATACCCACATAGCCGTGGATTTCGAGGGATTTAAGTGAAGAAAATTCTGAGAGAGCCAAGATGCGATGTGGGACAGACAATCATTTAGTGGGGTAATATCCAAAGTGAGGGGAGAGACATGGCAGAGGAGAATAATATCATCCACATAGATGTAAGGAGACACCGGAAACTGCTGAATTGCAAGAGGCAAAGGGGCAAGAAAAATTATTAAATAATAAAGGTGAAAGAACAGATCTCTGCGGAACACCACAGATAAGGGGGAGAGAGGAAGAGGAGTGATTACCCGAGTGTACAGTGAATGAGCGAGCAGTAAGAAAAGAACGAAACCATTGAAGAACAGAGCCCCGTAACCTAATGTCGAAAAGACGAGAGAGAAGCGTCCGGTGATCAATCAGGTCGAAAGCCGCAGAAAGATCCAGAGAGACAAGAAGGGTAAGATCACCATGATCGTGAGCAACGTGAATTTCATTAAGAAGTGCCAGAAGAACAGTTTCAGTGCTATGCCCATGACGAAAACCTGCTTGACGGGGGTGAAGAGTATGTGTAGCCTCAACATGTGAGTTCAGTTGCTCAAAAACAAAGCGCTCCAAACGTTTTGCCAAGAACGGGAGGTTGGAGACTGGCCGCCAGTTTGACAGAACAGAAGGATCCAAGGAGGACTGTTTCAGAAGGGGACGGACAGCAGCAGACTTCCACAAAGACAGGAAAAGGCCAGAGGATAGGCTAGAATTAATAATAGTGGTAAGAATTGGAACAAGTTGCAGAGAAGATTCAGATAACCAGAGAGACGGGATAGGGTCCAGCACACAAGTCGTTTTTCGAGATTTGAGCAACATCTGCAGTACTTCCGCGGATGTGACCAGCTGAAAAGTGGACCAGGTATGAGCAAGGGCCTGGTTAGGAGAAGAAGGAGAAGGAGGAAACAAGAAATCAGTGGACAAAGTGGGAGACCCCCCGGAGGAGGTATCGGGCAGAGGGGATAAAGGCAAGGGTGGGGAGGGAGTTGAAAAAGAGGCTCGCAGCTTATGTATCTTATCTGAAAAGAAAGTAGCCAGAAGTTGAGGGTTGGGCAACCGGGATGCTGGGCCACCGCGGGAACTGGTAGAGGAAAGCCCTCGAAGAATGGAAAAGAGCTGTTTGGAGGAATGGGCAGCTTCCGAGATCTGAGTAGAGTAAAAAGCACGCTTGGCCGCCTGGACCGCCAAACGATATGCAGTAGATAACTGGCGAAAACGCAATAACAAATCAGGAGAGGGGCGGCTAGTCCAATGACGCTGTACCTGGCGGAGCTGGGTCCACTGCAGGCGTAGCGAAGGATGGTACCACTGTGAGTGTTTAGCAGAACGTTGCCTGGGAACGGGATGAAGAGGCGCCACCTCATCCAGAGCACTAGTGAGCAGTGAATTCCAAAGAGAGGTCTGACATTCAAGAGAGCGTGAAGCAAAATCCGACGGAAAGAGCACAGAGGCAGAGGGAAAAGCCTGAAGAGCATCAGAAGTGCAACGACGACGCAAAGGAGTGGGGGAGGAGGGTGCAGAGGCAAGGGTGAACGCAGGTGAGGAGGAGGATACTGAGAAAAATACGTAGAAGCGGTCGGACCACGGAACAGCCACCAGGACGGGGGGTGAAATTGCTGGCAGCAGCGTGGGAGGCGAAAGAACCAAATCTAAAGTGTGACCTGCTACATGGGTGGGACCAGAGACATGCTGGCGGCGGGAAACGTCAGACAAGAGGTTCAAAAAGTCACGATCTCTTGATCTGGTAGGGTGATCCACATGGACATTGAAGTCACCAAGAACTATAAGGTTAGAAAACTGCAGGGCCATATCTGAGAGCACTTGTAATGTTGCATCCCAGCTTGTAGTGGAAGGGGAAGGAGGGAGATAGAGAAGAAGAAAATAAAGTGGGGGGGGGATGAATTAAGACGTAAAAAAAGAGATTCGGAGAGAGAGGCTGAGGGAGAAGAAATCTCCTCAATAGCAATAGAGGCCCGATGGAGCAGGGCCACTCCACCTCCACCCCTACCTTGTCGGGAGGACGAGAGCGCTGAGTACCCGGGAGGAAGAGAGCTAGACAGGACAGGCCCGTCGCCATCTTTCAACCAAGTCTCAGTGAGAAAGCAGAGGTCAAGCGAGTATTGGGAGATAAGGTCATGGACCAGCAGAGACTTCGACCGAAGGGAACGGCAGTTCAGTAAAGCTAGGTTGAGTGTGGGAGTGAAGGCAGCCACAGCATGCCCTGGAGAGGAAGGAGAGAGCCCAGAAGGGAAGGTAGTAGAGTGACATGGTATTAAATTCGAGAGACAACGAGTGAAGGAGCCCGAGGGGACAGGGGATAGGGAAAGACAACGCTGACCCCAAAGGACAGGTATAGTCGCCATAGAAAGAAAAATCAGACAGCAGATAAACACCCAAAGCGAAGACGTGATACTCCGAGGGGGCCGAAGCCTGCCCCAACAGAAAGAACAGCGGGTCGAGTTGAACAGCCCCTCTGAAAAAGGCCAAGACATCACGGGTGCAGAAACCCTAAACCGCGCCCCTCGCTCACCCCAAGGAGCTCGACCAAGGAGCAGGACCTGCTCCTTGGTCGCGCTCCTTCGGCGCACGCCCACAGCGCGTGCCACCGCGGCGTGGAACGCCGCAGACAGCTTGTTTAAATGGATGAGTGATTACCAGGGAAGGTCGCGACCACAGGGCGCAGTTGCGTCACTTCAGGGCGTCGGGAGGGCTCTGGGACACACAGGAAGAAGACTACAGAGTCCTAAAAAACAAAAAAATAAAGCAAATAGCAGCAAGCAAATAACAGCAAAGGCAGAACAGACACTAGAACGCCGCAGACAGCTTGTTTAAATGGGTGAGTGATTACCAGAGAAGGTCGCGACCACAGGGCGCAGTTGCGTCACTTCCGGGCGTCGGGAGGGCTCTGGGACACACAGGGAGAAGACTACAGAGTCCTAAAAAACAAAAAATAAAGCAAATAGCAGCAAGCAAATAACAGCAAAGGCAGAACAGACACTAGAACGCCGCAGACAGCTTGTTTAAATGGGTGAGTGATTACCAGGGAAGGTCGCGACCACAGGGCGCAGTTGCGTCACTTCCGGGCATCAGGAGGGCTCTGGGACACACAGGGAGAAGACTACAGAGTCCTAAAAAACAAAAAATAAAGCAAATAGCAGCAAGCAAATAACAGCAAAGGCAGAACAGACACTAGAACGCCGCAGACAGCTTGTTTAAATGGGTGAGTGATTACCAGGGAAGGTCGCGACCACAGGGCGCAGTTGCGTCACTTCCGGGCGTCGGGAGGGCTCTGGGACACACAGGGAGAAGACTACAGAGTCCTAAAAAACAAAAAATAAAGCAAATAGCAGCAAGCAAATAACAGCAAAGGCAGAACAGACACTAGAACGCCGCAGACAGCTTGTTTAAATGGGTGAGTGATTACCAGGGAAGGTCGCGACCACAGGGCGCAGTTGCGTCACTTCCGGGCGTCGGGAGGGCTCTGGGACACACAGGGAGAAGACTACAGAGTCCAGGGAAGGTTGCAACCACAGGGCGCAGTTGCGTCACTTCCGGGCGTCGGGAGGGCTCTGGGACACACAGGGAGAAGACTACAGAGTCCAGGGAAGGTCGCGACCACAGGGCGCAGTTGCGTCACTACCTTTGATGTCTGACTGTTTTATTCTCTGATCATGCTGGTCCCAATCTGAGGTTTCTGCTTTCCTCTGTCTTCTCTTAGCTCTCTTTCTGTGATCTCTAGTCCATCTTCCATTTCTTGTCTCCTCTTTTGTTTTCTTTACTTCGTTCCATCTTGGATACTGATCTTTTTCCTTTGGCTTTTTTCCATTAATTTTTCTGTCTGTCCACTCAGACGTCACTACTCTTTCTTACTATCCAGTCCTCAATTCACCTCTTTTTTACTCCATCTACCTATTACTTTTCAACCCTCACTCCAGTCCTCCCATTCCCACTTCTTTTTTTCCTGGTCCATTATTCCCAATTCACATTCATTCTCTCTCTCTCCCATCCACCCCCATCTAGCATATCCCATCTCTCTTTTTCTCCCTCTCTCTGTCCTTCCCCCTTGGAAAAATATCATGTGACACCATCCCTGGCATCTTCTTTCTTTTTTCAAGTCAGCAGCAGAAATCATAGCACCATCCCCAGCTTTGTCGTTGTGTCTGCTATTCTGTTGTTAAAGCATAGGGGGTTTACAACAGTCCCGTGTTCAAATTCTTTTTTATGCCGACTCCCCTGCTTCTTTCTTTCTCTGTGGTAGATGCACCGCCTCCATGTTCCTTTTTGGAGGTGTTTTATTTTGTTCTGATGTTATTTATGATGTTCTCCTCTCCCTTTAGTTTTATCAGATACCACAGGAGGATTGTCTATAGAGGGATGTCTCCGTCATGGTTTGTGCATGTTCTTTTCATTAGTTTTTTACATATGTTTACAATTCTCATTTCTATGTATATTCATTGTTCTTATACACAGTATTTATTATTTTAGGTTCATTTTGCATAGATTAATGAGTTCTAATTATTTATTTATCTAATTAATTATTGTTATAATCTTATGGATATATCTTATGTAGTCACTTCCCTTTCCTAAGTTCGTATTTACAGTTGGTTTACCATATAATTATGTTTTGTAGTTTTTTTATGTTCATGTTAATGACTTTTAAACATTTATTTATTGATGTAGCTTTTATAGAGATGTTTTATATTTCTAAATTGCTCCTATTTGGTTGCTCAAGATGGTTTTCCTCTATGTGTATTTTAACTATAGTTTTTATTATGATTTTAGTTATTTATTGATTTTATTGGTGAGATTTAATTTATTTTGTTTGTGTTCCTTTTTATGTTATTGTTTGTAGTTTGCTTTATGCTGAAATACCCCCGATGAAGGCGTTGCCGAAAAACGGCCTGTGTTGGGAGTTCGGCTAGTGTGTCTCCTGTGTACCCTAGTATACCCCTAGTATACAAATCCTTTAATAAAGTATTTTTCCATACCACGCACAGACTAGTTCCTTGCACAATGAGTTGTGCCAGCTCCTGGGCCCACCATCTGAGTCCCCACTTCCTCTCCCCATACCCAGCCAATCTTAGATTCTGTCTTCTTGTCTCTCACTTAATTTTAAAGTCTTCACCTAAATCCCAGTCTCTGCTCTCCCCCATCTCCCTTTCCCCAGTACTGCCTCCTACAACCCTTCTGCACACCAACACAGCTACTTCCTTCTCCGATATTCATTAACCCTGCTGTTCCTCCTTCTTACCCTAGCATTCATTCTTATGCTCCTCCCTCTCAACTGTTCCCGCTATATGACCTTTTTTCTTCCCTCCCACACAAAATATCTGTCCCCTCTTCATCCTCACTCCCCAGCTTCTTTTTTCTCCCCCAGTCCCTGCTCCATCCCCAGTCCCATCCCCTTCCAGTCCTCTCCAAGCATCAGCTACTTTTCAGTCCCAATCCTTCCATCGCCCAGCATCGTCTCCCTTCCAGCCTCCCTATCCCCCAGCATCAGCCCATTCAAGTCCTAGCACCGTCACCCCCCCCCCCCCAAGAATCAGTCCCCCTCCAGTCCCAGTCCCTCCCAGCATTATCTCTCTTCCAGTCCCAGACTACTCATCCCCCAGCATCATCCCATTTTGGGGCTAGTACTACTACTACTACAAATGATTAACAGTAGTAATAGTAGTAGTACTGCCCCCCCCAGTATCAGACTTCCTCCAGTTCCAGTCCCTCCCAGTATCAGCTCCCTTCCAGTCCCTTCATTCCCCAGCATCATCCCATTTCCAGTACTAGTCCCCCAGTATCAGCCCCTCTCCAGTCCCAGACACTACCAGCATTATCTCCCTTTTAATTGCAGTTTCCCCATCACCCTACAATAGCCCATTTCCCGTTCTAGCCCCCAGTTTTCTTACAGTGCCAGCAGCTCCCTCCTCCACCCACACATGGCCCCACACCATGAGGGGTCCCCTGCGCATGGTGATCGGCTTTAGAGGGAGCCAGTGAAGCCCAAAGCCCAGCAACCCGGCTCACCTCTGCATGGCCGTGGGAGTAAACAGTGACATTTTCCTTTACTCTCGCAGCTGTGAGAAGTCGCAGATACTGGCACTACTGAGTTCTGCACAAGACAGTAAGTGCCCATGTTTAACCTCCAGGAATTCAGTAGCACTGGTATCTGTGACTTCTCACAGCTGCGGGAGTAAAGTAAACCACCACTGTTTATTCCCGCAGCTGTGCAGAGGTGAGCCAGGCCTCATCAGCCGATCAGGTGTGCACGGGGCCCCTCGTGCCCGCACATACCTAGGGCTGGCCCTGCTTGGGTGTGGGGGTGTCTAGCGATGGTGCCCCCTACAGGACAGCGCCTCCTGCCACACTTACTCTGTTTACCGGGTAGCGCCGGTCCTGTGTACACTGCTCTGCTTTTTCTGAAAAGCGGTATAGAAAGTTTTTAATAAATCATAAACCATAGCTTGCCGACATCGGTCTATACATTTTTAATAAAGATAAAATAATCTGGGTGTTCCCACAGGCTTTACGGCACTGATCCCCTCCTGGACAGGCTTTCTCTTCTCAAGAAACCCTTCACACAGATTTTCAGGCTAAAACTTTCACAGGGCCTATTGACATATGTCAACTCTTGCTCTGTGCTGATTATTTTTTTCTTTTGCTGCAACCCTGCCCTGATCACTGCCATTGGGCACAGGAAGATTAGTCAAATCAGGTGAGCCAAGGTGAGGGTAGGGTCATGGGGCTTGGGGGCAGGTGTGACAGACTCTAAGAAGAGACCTAGGGCATAGAGGTGGAGGAGCTAGGTAAGGGCCATGATAGGTAGGAAGGAGAAGTCCCGGGAATGAGCCATAGAGAGTTAATAGCAGAGGTGTTGCTAGGCACTGTTGCTGTTTTGCTACTGGTCCTCTAGCCCTGCACCTTTATAGGAATTTGATGGGATGCTCCATCCCTTAAAGGAGTAAGGAGTTGGTTTTGAACATAAAGAGAAAGAACCAAATCTTTGGAGAGGGCACTCCTTTCAATGCTGTCCTCATAGCCTCCACAAACAGCATTATACCTCAGGTGAGCATCAGCAGCCAGAGGAGCAGCAACAGCACGATCTGCTTATCTTTACCTTTTTAAAAAAATGTTTTTATGAGCTATTATTTACATTTGAAAAATGTTGTCATCCTTGGTGTGCAGATAGAAAAGCTTGCTTGTGATGTATATATTGTCTATGTAATGTTCAGCGTGTATGGACTTTGTGATACAGTAGATGAGAAAAGATTGCTTGATTTTGGAGGGGAAAATAATGGGTTCAGTAGTACATGAAATGAGGAAGCAAAGAGCTATTGATGGAAACAAAAGGGTGGAGAAGGCACTGACAATTTTTAGACAGCAGAGGAAGTTGCAAGGGACCCAAAATGTGTGTGCAAGGGAAAACTGAGGAGTGAGTGCATACAGAATGGCAGTGGTATTTATGAAAGATTAATATGCATTGGAAGCAAATAATATATCAAGCAAAGTAAAGAAGGACAGGAAAGAGGAGATCCAGTTGAAGAACACATTTTAAAAGAAAGTAGGGAAGATGGTATAAGAAGGCCAATGCTGTACAATAAAATGGGAAGACATGGCTGACGCACTGAAATGAAGACTGATATAGTAAGCTGGGAGATTATAACCAGAGTGGTGAAATAGAAGAATTAATGGAAAAAATCACGGAAAATTAAAAAAAGGAATAAGGTATGGAAGATAATGGTGAAAAAAATGAGGAAAGACATTTGAGACCTGCAAAAGGGCTGCTGTTAACTTCACTGGAGCTACTCGGCTGCAAACAACCACATAAACTTACTTCTGTTTGAGATGGAATTTTTATGGTAGCTCACAGTGTAGCGGCAGAGCGTAAACGATCCAATAATACCAGGAGTCTTTTCAAAAGGTCCAAATCATTTATTGTGCACAAGACTCAAGCAGAATCACATTCAAAAATGGCTGAGCCCTGGCTGTTAGTAAAACAACAACTTTTATACTTTTCTTCTCCAGTCTAGACATAGGCAAACTTTTCATTGGTCCCGGTAACCCCTTCTGCCCCATCTATTGGTCCCGGTACCTTTACGTAGCTATCCAATGAGGACCTTTGTCTGGGCTCAGCACCTGTTTCCCCCCCTTACAGCCCTCATTACAATGGTCAGTTCTTAGGCTCTTGATACATCCCTTCTCCAAGGTCACTAGCTAGCTGGAATATATGTGAAAACAGGGCACTGTAACTTTTCTTTCAACAGAGTTAATTAATTCCATAGAAGCTTCTCACATTCTTATCAGTACCAATTAAAGCAGTTTTTCTATTTCTCCTAAGTTTCGATTCTGCTTAGCTATGCTTGATTATGCTTAGTTAAGTTTCGATTCTATGGTGGCAGCATTCAAAGGGTTTTTCCATTCCTCTGGCCTAGCCACAGGCTTCATTTACAGGTCAAGCCGCTTAGGCCTGCCTGCTTAGTTCAAGCAGCATGGATCATAGGCCTTCGCCTACCACATTCCCC
Source organism: Ichthyophis bannanicus (assembly GCA_033557465.1). NCBI lineage: Eukaryota > Metazoa > Chordata > Amphibia > Gymnophiona > Ichthyophiidae > Ichthyophis > Ichthyophis bannanicus. Next base: position 227,270,097 of record CM066039.1, read on the forward strand.
CCTTTGATTAATCTCACCCTATAGCTAATAAGGTGTGAGATTTAAATCACTTAATTACACTGGGGTTGGGTTACGACCAAGCGTACCAGGATTAGGGTGCCATAAGGCTAAAATCTTAGTGGCAGTCTTTCGTTCTACTGTATTCTCTATAACACTATTAATAGAGCGCATACAACATGGGATTATACATGGTAACAGCAGAAACAAGGCTACAAATACCAATATTATCATAGCAAAAGTAGTAAGTCCTCCCAATCTGGAGAAGATAGATTCGAACCAATTAGGTATCTTAAGACCATGCCAAGTCTGTACTGGCACATAGGCTTGCTTTCGCATGTTTTCAGCAATATTTTCAACTACTTGACCTTTGTCATCTATCTTCAAACAACAATTGGTTAGATTCAACTTACCACATACTCCTCCTTCAGCTGCTAATAAGTAATCCAGTGCCAAGCGATTCTGATATATTGCAGTACGCATTTGTGTGCTCTGTCTAGCTAGAAGTGTGAGTGCTTGGCTGGTTTCATTGGTTATTAGTTCAACAACTGCTTGCAAGCGTATAATACGATTGAGCATATATACAGGGGTTCGGTATCCCCAGGTGCCATCTTGCTCCCAAGTGGCAGGTCCATAGTAGGCAATAATTCTTTCGGGTGGCCAATCATCACCATCCCATTTCTCCCATTTGCCTATCTGTAAAGCTGCTCTCTTATGTCTCTTAGTATACACTGGGTAACCTAATTGTTCTCCCTGCTCTGTGGGTAACAGAAAGAAAGAAGGTCGGATGTTTCCTAAGACGCATGCCCCTCCCCAATGAATAGGGAGTCGAGCATATGCTCGGGTTCCACAGATCCAATACAAACCAGGTGGGGCTTGCCAGGCATGAGGCTGGGCAAGGTCGGTCCATAGATCGGCAAGCTCAGGGAATTTTGCTAATGGATTGGTAGGTTCATGTACATTAACTCCTGACCACCAGGACGTCTGTTGTGTGGTGTCATTATAAAACGTTTGACTAAGACAGACAAGCTGTCCCACTTTCAAATTGAACTGGGGTCCAGTTCGAGCATAACACAGACGTCCAACTATTGGGTGTGCTAATACCCATTAACTTGTGGTCTTATGTAGCTCTGTGTGATTATAAGCTACTGAGTAATTTAATTCTTGGGCCTCCCAGGGCCACTGATCACCCATTCTAGTTCCTCCACAAAAATAACAATCTGAAATGTGGAGACTGGATACTACTGCTCCAGCTAATTCTAAGAACAGATTTTGAGAAGGGTGAGGGATGTCAAACTTATTTATATGCATAGTTTCATAGAAGGTATTATGTATGTGGTACCTTGATGAACGATGGGCCTGGGTGTTCAGTCTAATATACAATAGTTCCTGGATCTGACCCAGAGCCTGCAATACGTAGTCCAAATTTATACCCTTGTGTCCATGCACTAGGATTGATTATATGTAACTCTAATGGATTACAGGCACCCTTCTTACATTTTTCTGGATTCTTTACATATGGCTGATGTAAGGCAGCCATTCGATTATCTCTGGTATTCTCTATCATACCAGTTTTCCATGTGGCATAGAAAACACATTCCCACTTTGGGCAATAGTAATCTTCAACTGGTGCTGTGCTATATTCATTTGATAAAACTCGTTTTCCTGTACATGCTCCCCATCCAGTGGTTCCCTCTGGACATATATACTTGTGATCATGATAATATGCTTTTTCCCAGTTAGCACAATTAGACCGACTATCTCTATTTATAGCATCACAAGCATCAAAATACAAAACAGCACTCTTTGCAGGATCAGTAAGTGGGGGTGTAGCATTAAGTAAAGCTCCATCTGCATCATTCCATCGTATTTCTAGAGTATAATAGGATGGGTTCTGATGTGGGTTAAAACAAACTTTAGTATTACCCTTAGTACAAATGTTCATTTCAGTGGTATTATATATACACCGACTTACTGTACCAGTGCAAGTGTAGTGAGAATGATAAAGCAAAGTCTGAGTTACTTTCATTCCAGTCCGAGTAGAAGTAATGCAGGCAGTACATGGGGGTAAGGCAAAAGTGAGTTCAAAGCTCCCCATGCAGGCAACCAGAACAAAATAGAAGCAAGGATGCATGTTGATTGTAGTCATTCTGAATCTCCGCTGGAAAATCTTGACCTCGACGTTCACTGCTTCTTGACACAGTGTTGACACGTCTGCTAATGAAGCAATTCAACGGGTGTCAATGTTGATTGAAGATCCTCAAGTTTCTGCTGTATGCCAACTTACCAATCGTAGTTGGCCTGAATAAAGTCTGTGAATGTAAAGTTATTCAGTGTACCACAAACGTACACATTGGGTCCTCTCCAATCCCAATTGAAAGAACAAGTTTTGCTGTATTGGAAACAGCAATCCTCTTCGAAAGACTTGTGTACTGTAGAGCACCGTAGTTCTTGGGTGGCCCAGAGAAGTTCTAGGCCGCTGATTGCCGCCTCAGGGTGAGTCGCAAAGGAATATCAGGATGCTGCATCACAGTCCACTGATCTGGGTCTGGAACTGCTGCTGGCTTGACTCTGCTATGATGGATCCAGGATTCGACTTCTGCTACCTTTACGGCTGTTGGTGTAGACAGGATGACGGTGTATAGTCCCTTCCAATGGGGTTCCAGCGGTGTCTTCTTCCAATCTTTGATCCACACCGAGGTACCAGGCTTGTAGGGATGCAGGGGTTCCGTCAAGTTGATAGGTAACTGGTCCTGTATCCACACATGAAGAGTCTGCAGAACAGAACTAAGAGCTAGGAGTTCTTGTCTGGTTATCTCTGAAACAATTTGTGTCAAACTACCCTTAACTCCCTGTACTATTGGTGGGGGTTTACCATACATGATTTCAAAGGGAGAAAATCCTGATGATTTCACAGGAGCTGAGCGTATCCTAAGTAAAGCTATTGGGAGAACCTGGGGCCACTTCGGGTGGGTCTCCTGACATAGCTTAGACAACTGAGATTTTAGAGTACGATTCATTCGCTCAACTTTCCCTGAACTTTGGGGTCTGTATGCAGTGTGTAACTTCCATTGTATCTGCAGGGCACTTGCTAATTGTTGGGTAATTTGAGATACAAATGAGGGCCCATTGTCCGACCCTATTACTGCAGGAATTCCAAATCTGGGGATAATTTCCCTCAGTAAGACCTTGGTGACTTCTCTGGCCTTTTCAGTCCTGGTGGGGAAAGCTTCCACCCACCCAGAGAAGGTGCAAACTAAAACTAACAAGTAACGATATCCACTAGCTTTTGGCATTTCAGTAAAGTCCACTTGTAGATTGTGCATAGGGGTTACACTACCTGACTGAACTCGGGGTGGTGGTGTAGGACCCTGCTTGGCATTGTTCTTAGCACAAGTTAAACACTGGCGAGCTACCGAGGCTGACAGAGCTCCCAACAACGCAATGCAAAAATGTGGTCTGAGTGCTTTTTCCGTTGCGTTTTTCCCATAATGTGTAGCTTGATGAAAAGCCTTTACAAAGGCTGGTCCCAGTGATTCAGGGATTACTATTCGTCCTGGAGGTTGGCTACCCTCTGGTGGTGGCAGCTCAATCCATCCATCTTTCAGTACCCCTATTTCTATAGTACAATAATAGTCCAATTCTTTCGTGGTGTATCGTGGTGTCCACAGGTTAAGGGGTACAGGAAACAATACTGCTTGTATTGGTGTTGCTTGTGATGAAATTTGTCCTATCATGGCTGCTTTGCGTGCTGAGACATCAGCAAATCTGTTTCCTTGGGCGACTTCTCCTTTTCCTGTTTGATGTCCTCGGCAGTGCATGACAGCAACTTGTACAGGGGCCCATACCGCATCTAACAACATTAATATTTCTGGGCCATACTTAATTGATTTGCCTCCGGAGGTAATGAGTCCTCGTTCTTTGTACAGAGCTCCATGAGCATGTAAAGTAGTGAAAGCGTATTTTGAGTCTGTGTATACATTCAACTGAAGTCCGGCACCTAATACTAGTGCCCTTGTGAGTGCTATCAATTCCGCTTTCTGTGCTGATGTTCCCGATGCAAGAGCTGATGATTCAATGACTTTTCCCCAGGTAACTACTGCATACCCGGCACAACGTCGTCCATTGATGATGAGGCTGCTTCCATCCACAAAGTAAGTCTGGTCAGGGTTTTCTAAAGGCACATCAGTTAGATCAGGTCGACTTGAAAACACAGTGTCCATGACTTCTATACAGTCATGTTCTGGTGGGTCCTTGCTGATTGGTATCAATGTGGCTGGGTTGAAAGCATGGCTCACTTCCAGTTGTATTCGAGGATTTTCGCATAGCATGCTCTGGTATTTCAGCATTCGAGAGTTGGTGAACCAATGATTTCCTTTTTGTTCCACAAGGGCAAGTACTGCGTGTGGTACTGTAACACGTAGGTTCTGTCCTAAGGTGAGTTTGTCTGCTTCACTCACTAACAATGCTGTGGCTGCAACAGCTCTCAGACATGGTGGCCATCCTTTGGCTACAGTGTCCAATTGTTTTGATAAGTATGCTACAGGTCTCTCCCAATGTCCCAATGTCTGAATTAACATTCCTAGAGCGTTCCCTTGCATTTCATGTACAAATAGATGAAAAGGCTTCTGGACATCTGGTAGTCCAAGTGCTGGTGATGACATTAATGCTTTCTTCAAGGTTTTAAAAGCTTCATCTTGATCGGGTCCCCACTCTAGTGCTGACTTCTCTTCTCCTTTGGTGGCTTCATATAGTGGTTTAGCAATCTGAGCAAAATTAGGTATCCATATTCGGCAGTATCCTGCTGCTCCCAGAAAGGCTCTGACTTGCCTCCTGGTGGTTGGGGTTTGGATACTACACACGGCTTCTTTTCTTTCTGGTCCTAATTGTCGGCTTCCTTTGGTCAGCCGGAAACCCAAATACTTTACTTCTGTTTGGCATAGCTGTGCTTTTGCTCTGGAAACTTTGTATCCAGCTTCATCTAAGAGTTGTAAAAGGTCATTTGTGGCTTGTACACATTCACTCTCCGATGTGGTTGCTACCAATAGGTCATCCACATACTGAAGAAGCACTCTTTTCCCAGGAATTACAGGATAACTTGAGAGATCTTGGTTTAGTGCAGCACTAAAGATGGTGGGTGAGTTCTTGAATCCTTGAGGCAATCGTGTCCAAGTAAGTTGGCCCCGTCTTCCTGAGACAGGGTCCTGCCATTCAAAGGCAAACAGCAATTGGCTACTTGGGGCTAATCGTATGCAGAAGAATGCATCTTTCAAATCCAGAACAGTAAAATGGGTAGCTTCAGCAGGTATCAGTCCTAAGAGTGTATAGGGATATGGCACAACTGGATGTATGGTTTCAACTGCTTCATTCATTCTCCTTAGATCTTGCACTGGGCGGTAATCACCTGTCCCAGGCTTCTTGACTGGCAGAAGAGGTGTATTCCATGGTGATTGACATACTTTGAGAAGGCCATACTCCAGTAACCTTAACAAGTGGCGGTGAATGCCTTCAATTGCTGGTCTTGGGAGTGGGTATTGTTTAACATGTACTGGTTCTGCTCCAGGCTTAAGGGTCACAATTACTGGGGCTATGTGCTTAGCTAGACCTGGTGGATTACCTTCTGCCCATACCCCAGGAGGAGCCATAATGTTCGTTAGCAAACTAAAATTGGTATCAGGAGCTGGCTTAGTACTGTAATATCTCCACTCTTCTTCTCGGGGAACAGTAAGCACCATTAATCCTGCAGGCTTCGAATTCACAGTCATTTGCATTTCTCCTTTCTCAGTAAAGGATATTTGGGCCTGCAGTTTGGCTAGCATATCTCGTCCCAATAGTGGCACTGGACACTCAGGCATGTAGAGGAATTGGTGCGCTATTTGCTGTCCTCCTAGTTCACATACGCGGTTTTGCAGAAAGGACTTGGTGGCTCTGGCACCAGTTGCTCCCATAATAGTGACTGCTCTTGTGGACAAAGGAGCTATTTGCTTATCTACTACAGAATGTTCTGCTCCAGTATCAACCATAAAGTCCATGAATTGGTCCCCTATCTTTAAGCAGACCATAGGCTCCTGGGGACCTAAGGCAAATTCGGAGCCCGGTCTGTCCTAATCTGCTTCATCTAAATCACAGTTCGTTGCGGTTGCAACTCCTTCTATGGCCTCCTCTCTTTCCCGTTGGAAATGTACTCGATTTGTTCCTCTGCGATTCTGCGATCGGCCTCTCTCCCTCTCTCCCCAAGGGGCGTTCTCTCCTTCTTCGTGTGAGGCGTCTTCGAGTTGCGGGCATGCGTTCCTCCAATGTCCTTCTTCCTTGCAATAGGCGCATTGATTCACGCCCAATGTGGGCCGGCTATCTCCTCGGCCCCTCCCTCTGCCTCTGCTCCTTCGGTTAGGGACACCTCCCCTTCTCCGTTCAACTAAAGCGGCAGCCAAAAGATCGGCTTTCTTCTTCATTTTATGATCACTTTCTTTCTGCCTTTCATTATCACGATTCACATACACCTTTTGAGCGACTTCCATTAGCTGAGATGTATTCATGCCCGCAAACCCATCTAATTTCTGTAATTTACGTCTAATGTCTGGTTGGGACTGGCTGACAAAAGCGGCATTTACCATGCACAGACTCTCTGATGCAGCTGGGTCATAGGGCGTGTACATTCTGTATGCTTCAGCTAATCTCTCATAGAATACTGCTGGGCTTTCATCTGCGCCCTGGATAATCTCGGCTATCTTGGAAAGGTTCATGGCTTTCTGACCCCCCTTTCGCAGACCTTGTAAAAGGCCTTGGCGAAACCGAGCTAGGGCTCTGGATCCTACATCGGTGTTTGGATCCCACCGAGGATCTTCATTAGGAAATTCTCTCTTTGCTGCTTCGCGATTATCTATTCCTCCTCCTCCCTCTGCTAGAGGATTTTCTGCTAGCCAATTGACAGCTGCTTGCATAATTCTCGTCCGCTCCTCAGTAGTGAATAAAGTAGACAGGAGTTGACGGCAATCTGTCCACGTAGGCTGGTGGGTTTGTATAATTGTATTCATTAACTCTGTTAATTCTTGGGGCCTGTCAGTGTAAGAGACATAATGCGTTTTCCAATTCAACAAATCAGTAGTGGAGAAGGGCACATAGACTAAACTTGTGGGTCCCGCTACTATCCGTTTTTCATCATTCCTCACGGGCACTCCCGGGACCTGCCGCAGTGCCAATAATTTCTTAGTAGGGCCTCTCTTCCTCAAATTATGCTTAGTCTGGGAACCCTCGCTTGCAGCAGATGAGCCTGCACTGACAGCTGATTTTACACTGTCAGTCTCATACTGGGAAGACGATTCTTCTTCTTCATGTTCTGACTCAAGATTTCCCTCAGTCTCGAGCTGATCGGCCTCTTCAGGGGGCAAATCATCTAGCTGAGCTACTGGCGAGTAAGGGGGTGGAATTTGCCAGTCCCGGGGGGCTGCCGCGGGACGCGGTGGTACTCTTACTGGGCGCTGAGCTGGGAGCTGTCTAGTTACAACTTCCGGGGACTCGGGATCAACATAAATAGGCTTCTTAGCTATCCCTGTCCTCTGTGTCTGTTCTGTCAGTGCTACCATTATTCTGCACTGTTCTTCATAGCAGCGCCGGGCCCAAGGGGGCGGGCTCTCACAAATGCTCAACCAGGAATCTATATAGGGAAACTGATCGGGGTGCGCTACTCGCACCTTCTGATAAATTGACTTTATGATTCCTATGGCAAATGTTCCATCTCGGGGCCACATGGGATCTAATGCAGGCCACTCCCTAGTGCACAGAACTTGCAATCGTGACGCAGTCATTTTCACCACATAGTCTCCTGAATATCCTTTATTAAAATACTTAATCATACATTCTAATGGAGTGTGCATAGTAGACCCCGCCCCTCCCATATCAATGTGCGCGCGCAACAACAAGCAGAAGGGAAAAGGAGGGTGGACCGTGGGTAAGGGGTCCTCACGGCCCTAGAAACATTCAAGGGAAACAAAGAACAAGACAAGACGACGGTCGCTTCCTCCTTTTTACGACCTGGACGCGGTCGCCCGGCCAGGAACTGCCTTACTCAGGAGTCCGCCTTCGCTTGGTCTATGTTACTAGACCTCTCAATCACACTTCATTCACACAATCATGCTAGCAACGTATCCCAAAAAAAACAATCCTGTCTCTTCTGACTAGGCTATACCAAATTCATACCAAGAAGACGGTAGGTTCACCTCGCGAATACACTATGCAAGGTTAATTGGACCGCCTTGAGAGGTGATCAAGCTCTCTTACCAAAATTCACAAGTTCACAAGTTTCAAGCTGCAGTTCTGACTCATCTGTCTAGACATTCCCCAAATCTATACTCACTGGATCCGGTCCCCGCTCCCGAGCAAGCGCATGAGTTGGACCTTGGACTCCCCTCATGGGTTCGAGGTGTTGGCTCCGACCGGGTCCGGCACCCGCCGAGGCCTGGCCCAGCTCCCTCCGATGCAACGGGACCGGTGGCGCCTGGGAGCCGAGCCCACGTCGGGAGGGCACGAGCCCGGCAGGACCAAACCTATAGAGGCGGAAAGTCGTGGTATATCAGCCCGTATACCCTCTACCAACCACACCTTCCCGGCCAATGCACCAAGAATATGTAGCGGCAGAGCGCAAACGATCCAATAATACCAGGAGTCTGTTCAAAAGGTCCAAATCATTTATTGTGCACAAGACTCAAGCAGAATCACATTCAAAAATGGCTGAGCCCTGGCTGTTAGTAAAACAACAACTTTTATACTTTTCTTCTCCAGTCTAGACATAGGCAAACTTTTCATTGGTCCCGGTAACCCCTTCTGCCCCATCTATTGGTCCCGGTACCTTTACGTAGCTATCCAATGAGGACCTTTGTCTGGGCTCAGCACCTGTTTCCCCCCCTTACAGCCATCATTACAATGGTCAGTTCTTAGGCTCTTGATACATCCCTTCTCCAAGGTCACTAGCTGGCTGGAATATGTGTGAAAACAGGGCACTGTAACTTTTCTTTCAACAGAGTTAATTAATTCCATAGAAGCTTCTCACATTCTTATCAGTACCAATTAAAGCAGTTTTTCTATTTCTCCTAAGTTTCGATTCTGCTTAGCTATGCTTGATTATGCTTAGTTAAGTTTCGATTCTATGGTGGCAGCATTCAAAGGGTTTTTCCATTCCTCTGGCCTAGCCACAGGCTTCATTTACAGGTCAAGCCGCTTAGGCCTGCCTGCTTAGTTCAAGCAGCATGGATCATAGGCCTTCGCCTACCACAACAGTTCTCAAAAGTGTATGTGGTGTGGGGGGAGGGGAAGCAAGGCTGGCCCAAAAGTATCTGACACCCTAGGCAAACCTTCAGTTGTGCTGACTCTCATGCCATGTCCAGCATCTCCCCCTTCCCTTTCCTATTTCCCCTTCCAATCCATCATCTCCCCCATCTTGCCAACACTGCCTCCTCTCCTTGGTACTATCAATGTCACTGCCCCTGCCCCCTCCCACACCGCCTTTGCCCAGCTCATACTAAAACTTTGTGGCATGGGACCTTGAGCATATGTCCATGCTCGAGGCCCATTGCAGACCACCTCTCTGAACGTCTTGTTATGGAGGGGGCAGGCCATGACAGGCATGAGTGCACAAATATGCTCAATGCCCCGCACTGCACTGTCTGCACTTGTGCTGTTGTTATTCTACTGCAACAGTGCCCTGCCCTTTGCATATGCCTAGTTTGCCTAGTGGTAGGGGCAGCCCTGGAAGGGACTGGTTCAATAAAAAGGTATAAAAACACAAATAAGAAAGCAAAATGTTATCACAATCTGCACGGCAGTTTTCCTGCAAATTTCTTGATCTGAGTAAATAATTTTCTAATATGTGACTCACAGCCTAGTTTCTTTGCAGTATGAAAAAAAACCTTTGGGCCAAGTTGTAGGATCTTTGCCTCCTTTCCATAGAGTTTTTACCACAGAAATTCCAACCAGATGAAGAAAGAACTAGTGATGTGCAAAGTTTTGTTTTAATTTCACTATACTTTTTTAGGCATGTTTCACAAAAGCGATAGTACCTATTGGGGATGCTCTAGCTAACTGTGTACAGTTGTGTGTCTGCCCATGTGGATAGGTTTGTCTGCTCTTACACAGACAAACCTATCCTTAAGGACAAGCAGAAGTTGTATATGTCAGCAGGGAACCCATTCCCTGATGACAATGAGCACATGAAGAGCTGGTGGGAGTCCCCTGTTCCTACAGATGCAGAGCAGTCCCTTCATTGCTGACATCATCTTGGATGTAAGATGGATCCTTGAAAAGACAAAAGACTATCAGAAAGATCTATATGTGTTTTATCAACTACAGCAAGGCTTTTGACTGTATAAACAATGAGGAACTCTGTTCCACATTAAGAAGCATGGGTATACTAGAACATCTGATAGTTCTCTTGCATAACCTTAACATTATTCAAGAAACAACAGTTCAAACAGAAAGAGGAGAAACAGAATGGTTTAAAATCAGCAAAGTGTATGCCAAGTCTGCATACTTTCCCCCCTACCTGTTTAATTTATATGCAGAGCAAATCATCAGAGAAGCAGGACTATATGAAGACAACCGAGGTGTGAAGATTGGTGGAAGACTCATCAACAACCTCCACAATGCTGATGATACCACAATACTGGCTGAAAGTGAAGACGATCTGAAACATTTGCTTCTCAAAATCAAGGAACATAGTCTTAAAATGGGCCTGCACCTTAATTTAAAGAAGACAAAGATCCTGACAACTGGCAAAATCAATAAGTTCATTGTTGATGGAGACAAAATTGAAATAGTGGACTTTAACCTTCTTGGATTAACTATCAATAAAGAAATGACAATCAGTAAAAAATTCTGACAACACATTGCTCTTGGCAGAATGGCTATGAAGGACCTAGACAAGATTCTCAAGAGCAGAGATGTCTCTCTCCATACAAAGATTTGACTTGTTTAAGCCATGGTATTTTCAATAACATCATATGGATGCGAAAGTTGGACAATGAAAAAGACAGACAGGAAGAAAATCGATGCCTTTGAATTTTGGTGCTGGAGACTAATACAGTGTATATCATGGACTACCCGAAGAACAAGCAAGTAAGTACTAGAGGAGATCAAACCTAAGCTTTCCTTAGAAGCTCAGATGACAAGACTTCAACTTCGACTTTCATACTATGGACACATTATGCGAAGAGAGAGATCATTAAAGAAAGACATCATGCTTGGTAAGATAGAAGGTCAGCGCAAGAGATGAAGGCCAGCAATGAGATGGATCGATACAATAAAAGCAGCTCTGGGTGCCACTCTATCAACAATGAGCGGACTGACTGAAGACCAAACACTGTTTAGGACAACTATCCAGAGGGCACTTAACAACAACAACATGTGTGCACTTTTCAGCTTTTTTTATTTACTTAAGATGGAAAGCAATAGCAAATTAAGAAATATGAGGGGGGGGGGGTTCTCTTTTTTTATCATCCTGCTAGACCAGTCCAAATGAATGGGGTTATTCTCCCTTGCCAGTAGGTGGAGGTAGACTTGAGCAACTTTCATTGATGTAATCACTCTGTATATATGCTGGTGTAGCCCAGAGAGAAGTCAGTATTAATCTGCCTCCTAGCAGGTAGCAAAGTGTTTGGACTAGTGCAGCAGGGCAGATAGGCCTGAGTCCCTGACTACACCAAAGTGCTGTGGTCTGTGTGACTGAGACCTGTAAGCTCAACATTTTTCCGAGCTCAGGTACATCCCTCTCTCCTTGAGTTAACAGCTGCCTTGGGTCCAGTGCTGTTTCTCATGGGTTTCTTGCACTTGATGGTCCAGAAAGAAACAGGAGGACCCCGCAGGGCCCTTGAGTGGAGGGTGGGGGAGAGACTGGTAAGTTGGGCCCAGGCCCATCCCCCCTCCCTATGTTTGTCTCTTATATGCTTATTAAATTGTTTTGGAACCTTTTTTCCCCCCTTAAAGTCTAGTTCTTTTTTCTGACTTTTTTTCTATGGGGCAGTATTTGGCTCTTTTTGCTGCATAATGAAGTAGCTTAAAAATACAGTTAGGTTTTCAGCAGTAACATCTCTAAGACCTGTGAAAGCAGCTGGGGAAGCCCTGCTCTGGTTTCCTCTACCTGCCCGTCAGATGCTGGGATTTCCTTTTTGGGTTTCCTTTTTCACCATGATGGAGTCTTATTTTTGTGGCCTGTGTGGTTTGTTTGCTTTTTTGCAAGTCTTTTTGAAAGCCTGGGCTGTTTTTTGGTAGTGCCTTTTTTCACAGCCCATGCTTTGGTTTGGTTTGGTTTTGTTTTCCAGAAGGCTTTTTCTTTGTCGCATGGAGTATGGTTATTACCACTGCCCAGTGTTGTGCCACATGGATAAAGTTATCAAATGACACCGATTTCAGGGATTGTCCCCAATTTTAGAGCTATATCCCCAATTCCCATATGTTTGGCAGCTTCCTGCCCCAATTCCAGCAATGGTAAAAGAGGGGGTAGAAAAAAAAATATTTTCAATTTAGTGATTTGAATATATTAGTTGTTAGAATTTACGTCCATTATCTTTATATTTTGCACGGTATGGTGGAAATGCATCACCGTTTCTATTTCTCTTATTAAGTTGCCTGCTTGGAAGTGATATTGTTGCAGTTATGGGATGAATGGGGAGGGCAGGGTAATGACCCCTCTTCCCTCCTCCATGTCTTGTCGCTCAAACCTGGAACTAAGGCCCCCACCCCACACACACATTTTAGATATGTGTCCCAGACTTGTCTGCAAAATATCTGGCAACCTTACAACCTTACTCATGGGACTTCCTTTGGGCCAACTTGGCAGTGGGCTCCTTTGCACTCTCTCTAATGGGGGTGCCCAGGGCCCAATTTTTTTCTGGCATTATTGGTATCCTATGTCCACAGGAAAGCACACGCACTCTCTCACTTTCTTAAGAACCGTTTGTTTACTTCTCGCCACGTTTTGCTGCATTGTTGGTATCCTAAGCCAGTGTTGATGCTTCCTTCGAGCCAGGTACACTCTTCCAAACTTTGGAAGGATGGTCCTCTAGGGATGATCAAGGGTGGAGGCATCAGGCTAGCCAGCAACCCCCCTTGGGGCCATAAGAACATAAGATATGCCATACTGGGTCAGACCAAGGTCCATCAAGCCCAGTATCCTGTTTCCAACAGTGACCAATCTAGGTCATACGTACCTAGCAGTATCCCCAAGAGACACAGGTTCCACAATGCTTGTATTGGGTCAAGCATTAATATCCTGGGTCCCTTTTTAATAATGGTTTATGGACCTTTCCTCCAGGAACTTGTCCAAACCTTTTTTAAACCCAGCTACACTAATAGCCCTTACTACATCCTCCGGTAACAGATTCCAGAGTTTGATTACACGTTGAGTGAAAAAATATTTTCTCTTATTTGTCTTAAATAGTTTACCCTGTAGCTTCATTACATGTCCCCTAGTCTTTCTATATTCTGATAGCGTAAACAATCGATCTACGTTTACCCGTTCCACTTCATTCATTAATTTATAGACCTCTATCATATCTCCCCTCAGCCGTCTCTTTTCCAGGTTGAAGAGCCCTAACCTTTGTAGCCTCTCTTCATAGGAGTAGCCTTCCATCCCCTTTACCATTTTGGTGGCTCTTCTCTGTACCTTTTCTAATAATGCTATATCCTTTTTAAGATACAGTGACCAGAACTGCACACAATATTCAAGGTGCGGTCGTACCATGGAACAATACAGAGGCATTATAATATCCTTTGTTTTATTTTCCATTCCTTTCCTTATGTTACCTAGCATTCTATTTGCTTTCTTGGCCGCTGCTGCACACTGGGTGGAGGGTTTTAACATGTTATCCACGATGACTCCTAAATCTTTTTCCTGGGTGGTGGTTCCCAATGTGGAACCTTGCATTGTGTAACCATAGTGTGGGTTGTTCTTTCCTAGGTGCATAACTTTGCACTTGTCAACATTAAATTTCATCTGCCATTTGGATGCCCAGTCTTCCAGTTTATCCAGATCCTCCTGCAGTTTTCCACAATCCTCTTGGGTTTTAACAACTTTAAACAGTTTTGTGTCGTCTGCAAATTTGAAAACCTCACTAGTTATTCCCTTTTCCAGGTCATTTATGAATATGTCAAAAAGTAGCGGACCCAGTACAGATCCCTGGGGGTACTCCACTATTCACCTTTTTCCACTGGGAAAATTGGCCATTTAGCCCTACCCTCTGCTTTTATTTATTTATTTATTTTATTTATTTACTGCACATTTATATACCGCTACTTCCAGCGATCAGCAGCGGTTTGATTCATGTTCGGGGATTGTCAATCAAGACTGGGGGGGGGTGGTATGAACAAAGAACTGGGGTCACAGCACACATGGTTAGCGTCTTAGGGGGTGACTTATACATTCTTACATCTATATATACATATTTACATAATTATACATATAGCAGTTTTGAATACTCTCTCAGTTGATGGTCATAGCTGATTGTAATGACATCGGAATAGGTGAGTTTTTAGCTCCTTCCTGAATTTGGTGATGTCTTTGGTTAAACGCAGCTCACACGGGAGGTGATTCCAAATAGTTGGTGCGGAGAATGAGAACGCTCTACGACTCGTACTTGTTTTCACTGTTCTGAAGTTGGTGGGGACTTGTAGGTTGCCCGAGTGGATAGTTCTTCTGTCCCTATTTGTAGGTTGCGTGCTGATAAGTGATGATAGGAATGATGGGGATATGTTGTTTATTAGTTTGAAGGTGGTCACTAACATCTTGTATTGTATCCTAGCTGCAATTGGGAGCCAATGTAGTTCTATCAGGATGGGGGTAATGTGTTCAGTAATGCCTGCTCCCATTATGATCCTGGCCATCACGTTTTGGGCCATCTGAAGTATATTTAGTGATTTTTTAGGCAGACCTTGAAGGATGGCATTACAGTAGTCTAGGTGTGGCATTATGAGGGCTTGTGCTACTGACCGAAAATCACTGGGCTCAAGTATTTTCCTTAGTGGTTGTATCACTCTAAGTTTATGGAAGATGGCTTTATTCGTTTTGCGTAGGTGTGTCTCCATTTTCAGGTTGCAGTCGAGTGTTACTCCGAGATATTTGATTTCCTTCTTCGTGCTATACGTGTTGTTGCAGAGAGTGATTGTGGGAGGGGGGTTGAAGTTTGGTTTGCTGGATATATACATGACTTCTGTTTTCTTATGGTTAATTGTCATGTTGTTGTTTTGTAGCCATCTTAACATCTCCTCCAGACAATTTTCGAGCGGAGTATAATGAGGGTCCTCGGTATCTAGTTGCGTGTACAGCATAATATCATCTGCATAGATGTGGTATTTAATATTATGCTTTTTGAAGATGTCACAGAGGGGTTGCATGTAAACGTTGAACAGTAATGCCGATAGGGCTGAACCCTGGGGTATGCCCTGTGTTTGCGAGAACGGTTCAGCTTTCTCCCCGTTGAATTGTACCTGTGGCCTTCTGTTCGTTATGTAAGAGGAGAACCATTTGAGGGGGGTTCCCATTACTCCTATAGATTCCAATTTATTGAGGAGGATCCCATGGTGTACAGTGTCGAAGGCGGCAGAGATGTCAATGAAAATGAGTATAAACATTTTCTTTTTGTCTTCTAGGCCTTCGAGGAGATTGTTCATTAGCGCTATCAAAAGAGTCTCAACTCCATGATTTCTTCTGAACCCGTATTGCTGCGCATCTAGGGTATCACAGTCATCAAGGTGTTCTTGAAGTTGTATGAGTACTGCTTTTTCAATGATCTTTGCGAGGAATGAGATGCCGGAGATGGGGCGGTATGATGTCGGATCTTCCTTATTGAGCGAGTTGTTCTTTAGTATTGGTCTTATTATTGATTGCTTCAGTTGGGCAGGCATTATTCCTTGACTTAGTGACTGGTTTATGATGTGGGATATTTGCTGGTTTATTTCTTTTTTTGCTGCTTTGATCCATGCCGTTGGACAGGGGTCGAGTGGGGAGGTGGTGGTATTTATTGAGGTTATTATGTTTATGGATTGTTGCATATCGATGTTGTGGAAGGTACTCCATGCCTGTTTGGGCTCATCCTCTGTTTGATGGCATGGGGTGTGTAGATAGAGGGTGGAGCTTTTGGTGGTGAGCTTGCTTTCGTAGTGGTTTGCAAGCGTTTGTGGATGTATGGGGCTACCCTGATGTTCGGGTTGGGCTGTTTTAGTTAATGATTTAACTAGTTCAAAGAGTTCACGTGGTTTGTTGATGGCTTTGCTTAGGATGTTGGTATGGTGCATCCTCTTGGCTTTGTTTACCTCTTCCTTGTATTTTGCGAGGAGGTTGAGGTACACAGATTTGAGCTCGTTGGTTTTGGTAATTCTCCACTTCCTTTCATGTTTTCTAAGGTCTCTTTTCATTTTGGACAGCGTTATGTTGTACCAAGGTTCCGATTTGTGTTTGTTTGTGTTTGTTGTGAGTTTCTCTTTAGGGATCGCCATGGCTTGAATTCCGGAATCCCAGCTATGCGTTAATTCATTGAGGTCTGTTTTTCCCAAGTCTACGTGGGATTTGATGGTCTTGATGAGACATTCCATATTTGGTTTGTTAAATCTTCTTTGTTGGGTTGCTATTCTTCTTGCCTTTGTGTCTTTAGCCACGGTGGGAAGCTTTATCCGCATATTGATTTGGTGGTGGTCTGACCAGGGTAATGGGATGATCTCAATCAGGGGCTTTTCAACGTTTTTATGTTCTCCTGTAGGTATGAAAACCATGTCTAGTGTGTTTCCCTTTTCATGGGTGGGCTCTGTTATTAGCTGTTGATACCCTAGCTGGGTCATAGCCTCCATGAAGGTGTTTGCATGTGTGGTTGTCGTTGATGTAAGGTTAAGGTCCCCTAGTATGATCTGGAATTTTTTTGGTTGCGTTGAGGATATGTTTTCTAATGCTGAGGCAAGAATCTCATGTTGTGGTGAGGGGGGTCTGTATATCAAGCAGATGGATACCGCAGTGTTTTCTACCTTTAGGAGGTCTATGTTTGTGTTTGAGGACTGATATGTGCTTATGAATTGCAGGTTGTCTTTGGCTATTATGAGGATCCCTCCTCCCTTCTTGTGGGCTCGGGGACAGTTGTAAAGGTTGTATCCAGGTTTGCTGATTTGATTTAATATGGCTGCATCGGTGTCGTTGACCCATGTTTCAGTTATACATAGGATGTCCGGTTTCTCGTCTGTGATGATGTCATGGATTATGTGGGTCTTGTTCCTGATGGAGCGAGCATTGATGAGGGTGATATTACATGATTTGTGGAGTTCTTGTGTAGCCAGATTGTTAGTGGCTTGTGTCGGTGGTTGATTGTGTGTGTGGGCCAATGTTGCTTTAGGCCTGTGGCGCCTCCGATTTCTTTCTATCTTTTAACCAGTTCCCGATCCACAATAGTACACTGCCTCCTATCCCATGACTTTTTTGTTTTGCCAAAATTCTCTGATGAGGGACCTTGTCAAAGGCTTTCTGAAAGTTCAGATACACTATATCAACCGACTCACCTTTGTCTACCTGTTTATTCACACCTTCAAAAAAACATATCAGATTAGTAAGACAAGATCTTCCTTCTCTAAAGCCATGTTGGCTGGCTCCCTTTAGGCCATGACTATCTACATGCTGTGTAATTTTGTTCTTTATGATGGTTTCTACCATTTTCTCCGGTACTGACGTCAGGCTCACCGGTCTATAGTTTCCCGGATCACCCCTGGAACCCTTTTTAAAAATTGGCGTTACATTGGCGATCCTCCAATCTTCAGGTATTATAGGTGATTTTAATGAAAGTTCACAGATTACTAATAGCAGGTCTGCAATCTCATATTTCAGTTCTTTCAACACTCTTGGATGTATACCATCCGGTCCAGGTGACTTGCTACTATTCAGTTTATCAAATAGTTGTAATACATCTTCCCGGTGTAGCGATATTTCTCTCAATTCCTCTGCAGTATCACCTTTAAATACCACTTCAGTCTTGGGTAATATCCCTACATCTTCCTCAGTAAAGACCGAAACAAAGAATTCATTCAGTCTCTCCGCTATAGCCTTGTCTCCTCTTACTGCCCCTTTTACCCCTCTATCATCTAATGGTCCAATTGACTCTCACAGGCCTTTTGCTACGAATGTACTTGAAAAAGTCTTTATTTCATGTTTTTGCTTCTGTAGCAAGTTTCTCTCTCACTTGGTTTGCAGCTTGTCGTGCTGTGAGGGCTTGTGTGCATCAGTGATGCTGAGAACTAAACTATCGGTAGTTTAACTACGGGCAGGGTCTCCCAAGATGGACAGGTCTCAGCTGAGGTGCCAGACCAAGACAAACCACCCTTCTGGGCAGCAGCAGAATGGGATAGTGTTGACGGTGAAGGATCACACTTTTGTGACAATGGCAACAACACCAAACTTAAACTGCGCGGAAGAAAAGCCCGGCAATTTACTTCTGTATCTTGCTATGAAAACCCAATGGATAGTTACAACAAAACAAATTGTGCTATGGTGCTGGAAGATGAGACCCCCAGGTCGGAAGGCACTCAACTAGCTACTGGGGAAGAGCTGAAAACGTTTCAGAGTAAAGCCAGCATTTATGATGTGGTTGGATCAAAGCCCTCGGGAAGTCTGACTGCTGATGTAGCTGCGCATGAAATGAGAGTCAGAAGCTGTAAAGATGTCTTACACATTGGAACATGGAACGTACGAAGCATGAACCAAGGGAAGTTGGAGGTGGTCAAGAATGAAATGGAACGTGTACAACTTGATCTGTTGGGTGTCAGCGAACTGAAATGGACTGGCATTGGGCACTTTGCATCAGATGATCACATGGTCTACTATGCTGGAAATGAAAGACAAAGAAGAAATGGTGTTGCATTTATAATAAAGAAGAAACTTTCAAGAACTCTAATGAAATACAATGCAGTCAGCGAACGCTTAATCTCTATTCGTCTACGAGGATTGCCTATCAACACAACTATAATTCAAGTATATGCCCCAACAACAGCTGCAGAAGAGAATGAAATTGAAGAGTTCTATGAACAAGTACAAGCTGAAATTGACAGAACATGCAAACAGGATATCCTGATAGTCATGGGTGACTGGAACGCAAAAGTTGGCAACAAAGAAGAAGGCAAAGTAGTTGGAAAATATGGACTTGGCAACAGAAATGAAGCTGGAGAAAGACTGATAGAATTCTGCAAGACCAATGATCTATTCATCTCAAACACCTTCTTCCAGCAACACAAGCGGCGACTGTACACATGGACTTCACCCAATGGATTGTATAAAAATCAAATTGACTACATCTGTGGAAGTCAACGATGGAAAAGCTCTGTAACATCAACAAAGACAAAACCTGGAGCTGACTGTGGTACAGATCATCAACTACTAGTATGCAAACTCAAGCTAAAGTTGAAAAAGAGCAAACCACTCATGAATGCAGCAAAATATGACCTTGAGAATATACCACTGGAATTTAAAGACTGCCTGCAAAATCGATTTGCTGCTTTAGATACAAATGACAGAGCTCTGGAAGAGTTATGGAATGACATCAAGAAGGTTGTGTTGGAAGAAAGTGAGAAGTCTCTACAAAAGGTGAAAAAGCAAAAACGGCCAAAATGGATGACGGAAGAAACTCTGAAAATTGCCCAGAAACGCAGAGAAGCTAAAGCCAGAGGAGAAAGAAAGACAATCGCAGAACTCACCAGAGATTTCCAACGTGCAGCAAGACAGTACAAGGAAAAGTACTACAATGACACTTGCAAGAAAATAGATGCAGAAACTATTAGAGGAAGAACAAGATTGGCTTTCCTAAAGCTACGAGAGTTAAAGAAAAAGTTCCAGCCTCGACTTGGAAAGTTACAAGATGCTCAAGGTTCCATGTTGAATGATGCTGAGAAGATCAAGAAAAGGTGGAAGGAATATACAGAGTTTTTATATGATAAAGATCAAGTGGACCAACAGCCGTTTCAACCTGTACCTTATGATCGGGAACCATTGGTGATGAAAGAAGAAGTTGAAGCAGCATTGAAAGCCTTATCAAAGAACAAAGCACCAGGCATTGATAGCATTCCCATAGAAGTATTACAGCAATCTGATGCAGCTGTTACCATACTTACAAGGCTCTGCCAAGAAATATGGAAGACAACATCATGGCCGACAGACTGAAAAAGATCTGTGTTTATACCAATACTATAAAGGTGATCCAACTTACTGTGGAAATTATCGAACAATCGCTCTGATCCCACATGCCAGCAAGATTCTATTGAAGATTATTCAAAAGAGACTACAACCATACCTGGAACAAGAACTACCTGAAGTGCAAGCAGGGTTCAGGAAAGGGCGAGGAACGAGAGACATCATTGCAGATGTGAGATGGATCCTTGAAAAGACTAAAGAATACCAAAAGGATATCTATTTGTGTTTTATTGACTATAGCAAGGCTTTTACATTACTGGCTGAAAGTGAAGATGATCTGAAACATTTGCTTCTCACAATCAAAGAACATAGTCTCAAAATGGGCCTGCACCTTAATGTAAAGAAGACAAAGATCATGACAACTGGCATAATCAATAGGTTCATCGTTGAAGGAGAAGAAATTGAAATTGTGAACAACTTTAACCTCCTTGGATCAACTATCAATAAAGAAGCAACAAGCAGTCAAGAAATCAGACGACGCATTGCTCTTGGCAGAATGGCTATGAAAGACCTAGATAAGATTCTCAAGAGCAGAGATGTCTCTCTCCATACAAAGATTTGACTTGTTCAAGCCATGGTATTTTCAATAACATCATATGGATGTGAAAGCTGGACAGTGAAAAAGACAGACAGGAAGAAAATTGATGCCTTTGAATTATGGTGCTGGCGGTGAATACTGTGTATACCATGGACTGCCCAAAGAACAAACTAGTCGGTACTAGAGGAGATCAAACCTAAGCTTTCTTTAGAAGCTCAGATAACAAGACTTCGACTTTCATACTTTGGACACATCATGCGAAGAGAGAGATCATTAGAGAAAGACATCATGCTTGGCAAGATAGAAGGTCAACGCAAAAGAGGAAGGCCAGCAATGAGATGGATCGATACAATAACAGCAGTTACGGGTACCAGTCTGTCAACAATGAGCCGCCTGACTGAAGACCGAACACAATTTAGGATAGCTATCCAGAGGGTCGCCACGAGTCGACTCCGACTCGACGGCACTTAACAACAACAGCAAGTGCCTTCTCAAATTCTCGCTTTGCCTGCCTTATCAATGCTTTGCATTTAACTTGCCAGTGTTTGTGCTGTTTCCAGTTTTCGTCGTTTGGCTCTTTTTTCCATTTCCTGAAAGATGCTTTTTTGGCAGAAACAACCTCACCTTTAAACCATGCTGGCAGTTTTTTGGACTTTCTTCCACTTTTCTTAATGCGTGGAATACAGCTGGCCTGGGCTTCCAGGATAGTATTTTTAAACAACACCCAAGCTTGATGTAAGTCTTTAACCTTTGCAACTGCTTCTTTTAGTTTTTTCTTAACTATATTCTTCATTTTATCATAGTCTCCCTTTCGAAAGTTAAAAGGTACTACTGTGGATTTCTTTACTATCCCTCCTCCACTAATTAAATCAAACACGATCATGCTATGATCACTATTGCCAAGTGGCCCCAACACCCTTATTTCTTGCACCAGATCTGGTGTTCCACTAAGGACTAGGTCCAGTATGGCTTCCCCTCTGGTTGGTTCATGAACCAGCTGCTCCAAGAAGCAGTCATTTATTTCATCTAGAAACTTTATCTCCCTAGCATGTCCTGCCGTGACACTGACCCAGTCGATGCCGGGGTAATTGAAATCACCATTATTACTGTGCTGTGACTTTTGTTAGCTTCCTTGATTTCTTTGAGCATTTCATCATCCATTTGTTCATCGCCTTCCCCTTTTTCATGGAATTTTAATCCCAGAGATTCTACAGCAAATTTTGTTTCCTGCAAAACTTTAATCCTTTCTGACTCAATGTCCTCTCTAACATAGAGCGAAACCCCTCCACCAATTTGATAGTTCTATCATTATGATATAGTTTGTATCCAGGTATCACAGTGTCCCACTGGTTATCCTCCTTCCACCATGTCTCTGAGATTGCAATCATATTTAACCTCTCATTTAGTGCTATATATTCTTATTGTTTAGACTTCTAGCATTCGCATACAAGCATTTTAGAGAATGTATTTTATTAATATTAATCTAGCTATTGGTAGGCATGGGTAATTTGGAATCTTTACGCTCTGTCTGCACCATACTCAAGGGCATTTGTGCTACTTTACTCTTTTTTGGAACCTCACTGCTTTTGGTAGTATCCTTCAAGGATACCTTCTTCCGAACCATGCTCTCTTGGGCGACTGTTGGCTTTCCCCTATTTTCTAGTTTAATAGGCCACAGGGTTCCCTTCTTGTTGGTCTGGAACAGCAGCAGCTGAAACAGCTTGTAGGCTGTGTTCAGTCCTGTCTTACAGTTTAGCACCCCCTTTGCAGATGTCCGAGGTCCAGGCTTCCCCTACAGGGGACTTAAGGCCAGTGAGTGTCTCTGTCATGGGCAGTAAAGGGGTCAAGATCCCCATTTTGCCCTTGCACTCATCCGTTCCCCTGGGAGTCTCACCTTGTTTTCTTTGGGGTTGGCTGAGAGGCTCAAGGGAAGTTTTTTCTCCAGAAGGTAAGTCTGAGAAGGACAGGATGATTCCCCTGGTAGAAGGCTAGGATATACGTGATCCACTTTTTACAGAAGGGTTCATTTTCTACCCTCAGGACTCTATGGCAGTTCTACATGTGGTACATTCTGCTCTTTGGCAATGTTAGCAGGCCCCCCTTAGTATGAGGAGAGTGTCTGGTGCCTTGCTATATTCATTCCACTGTCTGATCGTACACAGCAGTTTATAGGATTTCAGGGAGAAAACTCTGAGCTGGGTCCTAAGGTTCTGTCTCGACTGTACTCTCAGCCCTAGCATGAGCTAGATCAGTCTTCGGGCTCTCTAGGATGGGAGCCATCATGGCTGTGTCAAAGCACACGTTCATTTCCAGTGGAGGTGCTGTGTTCAAGAAATCTTAGGTTTGGAGGGTCAAAGCCCTCCTTAACTATGCTTTTGTAGCCACATGTTCTTAAATAGTGCTGTGTACAGGCTTGATGTCAAGCTCTCTTATGCTGGATCCAGCCTCTATCAGGTAGACCAGAGACTACAAGGTTGAAAGCGGACCACCTAGCTGCCCGGTGCCCTCTAAGGCTTGATCAGAATCTCTCCATGGCGGCGGCAGTGGTAGTAGCCAGTTGGTAGTTCTGGCGCTGTGCTTGGTCACCAGATGTTGTCTTCAAGCTTTGACTGGACAAACTCATCTTTGAAAGGCCAGTTACTCGGCGAACAAATGGGGATGTGCAGGGTAAGATGGGAAGACAGATATTCTGGACTCCCTAAGTGCAGCGCCGTGTGGGTCAGTGTTAGGATCTGTTGCATTTTAAAAGTGAAATGAAACAAAACTGTCTTTTTTATTTATCAGGCCGGTTATTTAAACACCATGGTTGTTTTGTTTTGTTTTTTAATGCCAGCCACTGTATTTAAATATAATCTGAATATGCAGCACTGGTATTCAGATTGTAACTGCTGCTGAATATCCAGATACAGCAATGATACTGAGGCTGCTATTCAGGTAAATTTAGGGCAGCTTTTTTTTGTAATCCGAACGTTTTCTGTATAGCTATCCAGATAGTGGTCTGAATATTGCCACTCTCCAGATAGCTTCTAACTCCACCCATGCTCTGCCCACATTCCACTCCAGCACTATCTGAATAGTGCCAAGGCAATCTATAAGGACATTCAGCAGTCGTATCTGGATAGTAACTCAGAGTATCCACAGATAGCGATGGCTAAGGAAAACATCCAAACAATAGCAGAAGTTATCCCGATATTTCCCTTTAAATATCAACCCATACGATTCATTTCAGATGAAGTGCTTTGCTATCTATTTCGAAAGGTGGTATACAACATTTTTAAATAAACATAAACATAAAAACACATCCTTCAAAGTCATTTATGTCTCAAGCTCATTTGCTATATTACTTTACATCACAACTTTTTTGAAGATTCTGTGTTTCAGCAGGACCAGTTCAGATATGAGAATTTTAGCACTGTGGAATACAGTGGAATTTGGTAGCTTACCATCCCAAAAGATACTGTAAAGAAATATATATATATATTTAATTTTGCCAGATAACTATATTATTTCATTGAACATGAAATACTTTTTGAGTCAATGGATACAAGTACATACAAGTGTGATCATGCTTTTTGTTCTATATCAGTCTGTAGGCCCGGAAGTACACAGTATATTAACTTTACACACCTTGAAGCTACAAAAGAGTGCTTTACCACTATGCAGGCTTATTACTGTTTTCTATTTCTCTTAACATCGCAAAGCGTTTATTTGTCAGCAGATGCCTCGGGTGAGTATACCTTTTGATATGGCAATATAAAGCTTCAGTTAGCATAATTAAATTTCTGCTTAAGAAAGATAAATGTGGCTGAAAAATAATTCTTTGAGTGGAATGAAAGATAAGATTAGCTGTCTGAACCTGCCCAGTTTCGTCAGGCACTGTTCATGTAATGCCGTAGTAGCCCTGAGAGCCTTCCTTATGAAGGAGAAAACCATTTTGAAAGGCATAACAAACTCTACAAAACTAATTCCAAAGGGAAGAACGCTGTATAATTGCTTAATTTATTTTAGTTTATTTGTTTGATATACCATTTCTTATAAAAAATAATAAAGCAGTTCACAATAAAAGAAACAAACATATCAACTCTATGCTAATGACATTTAAAAAATTAATACTATATGTAATTAATTTATTAAATATAACAACTGTTAGGGCTTGATTCATCAAGGTTAGTAAACCATGTCCTTGCTGTACCTAGTTATATTTTGGTTCCTTTTTTGTGTTTATATATATATTATACAGTATATATCTATATATTATGATTTTCATTGTTTGAATTCTATAATTTGGAGTGTCTCTGTAGATTTAGGAAATATTACTCAAGATTATAATTCTGTTGGGCCTTTGATTGTTTTGTTCTTAAGGATTGCATTATATTTCTAATTCTGTGACACATTAGCAGATATCAAATTGTGCATAAGTGCTATAGGGAAGAATATTCAGAATTCTACCCTGCATGTTATTGTGGGTGAATCTAGAACATTAAGTTCATTCTGCCTTAGCAATAGCTCCCCAAAGATAAGCATGTATCGTAGTCCAACTGATGAGTCATGTGAGCTGTTGTTGGCAGGAACTTAAGTTTTTTTAGATCTGGCATAGATGGTGTTTAAACTTACATTTAAAGGCACATTTTAGAAAGGCTGTTCATGTAGCTGTAGTGATGTGGAAGTGCAAATGTCCATAAAGCTCGGTTCATTTTAGAAGAGAGGGCGTGCACCTGTGAGATCAATGTAAAAAACATATCTCTGCCTGTCTAAATGAACAATTTTTAAAAAATATCCAGTGGCAAGATACACGTGCATATGGAAAAACCACCAAAACGTACGCACTGCAAAGAGGTGTAAACCCGTCTGAGAATATGCGGGTGCTCCAGGGCACAGAAATACACATAGAAAATACAATGGGTGCCAATATCAGATATGCACATGTAGATGGACATAATTTGGACGCTGCATGTGTACCATACATGTCTAAGTGGCGTTTGGCAACAAAATGCACATACTCAATTGCACCCCACATTTGCATGGCACATCTTTCCTAGCAGAACTGACAATGCAATTCCAGTCCCCACACACTGCAGCAACCACTAAAGGATCACACATCAGAGAGCACAAACAGCAGCAAGTAGGGAGCACACCTTATTTATTTATTTATACATTTCTTCTATACTGCCCCTTCCAGAGATCAAGGGCGGTTAACAGAGAACAGCTAAACAACTTTTACATGGAACAGCAGTATTAACTATTTTCAAATAACTTTTACATGGAACAGCGGTATTAACTATTTACAAGGAACATATTGTACAAACTTATGTGTCAATCTTTGTAGTTATATATAAACAGGAGTCAGCCTCTTCTTGACTTGTCTGAACACCTTCTCTGATGCAGGGAGCAACCTCCTGGTGCATCAGGTGCTCTCTAGGCTGCAGCACAGAGGACATGGGTGAAGACGATACAAAATTATTGAAAGTTGTTAAAAGATGAGGATTGTGAAAAATTGCAAGAGAACCTTGAGAAATAGGGAGACTGGGCATCCAAATAGAAAATGACATTTAATGTAAACAAGTGCAAAGTGTGGATCCTATAATAAAGAAACATACTACTAAATGCCTGCTTGAGCATTATTATATATTTTTTATTGCCGGCAATGAGAGAAAACCAGACAGTGTATAGACTGAATGCTTTCTTGGAGCATACACTGGAGTCACTCTGATTTAAATACAAAACAGATTAAAGCTTACAGGTGATTTACTCCCAGGGCCATACCGAGCCATAAATGCGCTCTGTGCAACTTGCAAACCTGATGTAATTTGGGGTGAGAGTGCTAGACTTTTGTCATTTGCCCTATACCTCCATGCCCAGCATAGCTCTTCTGCCCCTATCCCCCAAGTAGCTAAACAGTAGAAAAGGTGACTGCAAAAGCCAGAAAAATGCTTGGGTATATAGGGAGAGGAATGGCCAGCAGAAAAAAGGAGATGATAATGCCTCCGCTTAAGTCTCTGGTGCGACCTCATTTGGAGTGTTGTATGCAATTCTAGAGACAGCACCTTCAAAAGGATAAAAGCAGGTTTGAGTCGATGCAGAGGCTACTAAAATGGTTAATGGTCTTCATTATGTAGCATATGATGACAGACTTAAAGATCTTAATATGTAGAGGAAAGGCGAGATAAGGGTGATATGATAGAAACATTTAAATACCTCCATGGCATAAATGCACAGGAGGGTCTGCTACGAGGGGATATAGGATGAGAGTGAAAGGGGATAGTCTTAGGAGTAATATGTGGAAATATTTCTTTACGGAAAGGGTGGTAGATGCAAGGAATAGTCTCCCAGTGGAGGTGGTGGACACGAGGACAGTATCTTAATTTAAAAAAAAACATGGGACAAATACAGAGGACCTCTAAAGGTAAAAAGGGGACTATTGTAGTTCATATTGAAGGGCAGACTAGATAGGCCATGTGGTCTTTTTTTGCCATCGTGTTTCTATGCTTCTAAGTATGGTTCTTCAAAAATTCAGCAGAATGTAACAGCACTTGTGAATGGTCATCTCTCTTAATACAACAATTAGTATTTATTATAACCAAACACCTCCTTTTGTCTAGGTGCAGTTGTTAAAATTATCCTTGGGTTTTTAACCTCCTTTGTTGTGCTAGCTGCTAATGGCTTATGCATGCACATCCAAAAATTTGAAGAATTAATTATATTAACAACCTCTTGAATAAGTCTAATAGCAGAGTTATGCTCTGGAATTGCAGCTGCTTGGCAAGGAAACATTAATTAAAAGGATAACCATAAAAAAAATAGTCACAAAAGTTCCCAACAGATACTACTTTCCACTTGGATCTCTCAAAGAAAATCAGTCTAATAGTTCTCCTTCCACCTTCAGATAATTTGATTCTGCTTCTCAGCAGTTCTTCAGGCATTCATAGCGTGCTTCACCTTTCTCTGAAGATTAAGCTTGGTTTCTCCCAAAGGATAAATTTCCCACTGTCATAAGCAGATATCTTCGCCCTTTGGCAATGTGATACATGGATCCAGGTAGGGACTCATTCACACTTCGCTACAATGTGTAGTTAGGAGCACTTGATATGGTACTTTCCATTTGGATTCTGGGCAATTCTTTTGCTGGAATCTGTGACACGGCTCCTGGCCTCATTTGAAAGAGCAGCAACCACCTTTAAGTGGAAAGACAAACACTCTGGATTAGATTTTTCAGCAAGACAAACTTAGGGGTATGTTTACTAAAATCCGGTAATGTGCGGGCCGCGGTAGTGCGCGGGTGCCATATAAGGAGTGGGTGTTCCAGGCTGAAGAAGAAAAAACTGAATTTACATATGCGCAAAGGTGCGCGGCGCCCATGTGCGTCCCGCACATTTGCACATGGGAAAGCTGCGCGTGAGGCATAAGTGGCGCGCTGATGTACAAGCAGGAGAGCAGAGCCACAGCACAATGGCGAAAACACTGACCAATGGTGCAGGGATCAGGGGTTCGATTCCCCACAGTGCCCAGTGAAGACAGCTGGCTGAGGCATTTTTTAGGAGGCATGTAAATAATGGGCGGCAGAAGGCGGCGCGCTGATGACCATAAAGCGGTGCGCCAATGTTTTTGGGGGCAGTTTAATTTCGTGCGTCTTAAGGCGGCGCGCTGTTAATTTTGGGCGGCATGTTAACTCCGGGCGGCAGAAGGCGGCACGCTGATGGCCAAAAGGCAGCTTGCTAATATGTTAGGAGGCATATTAATATGGGGAGGCATAAGTGGCGTGCTGTTAGACAAGCAGGGGAGCTGAGCCATGGCACAATGGTTAAGACCCTGACCAATGATGCAGGGATCAGGAGTGCAAGCCCCCACAGTGCCCATTGAAGGTGGCTGGCAGAGGTGTTATTTTAGGAGCCAAATAAATAATGGGCGGCATAAGGCGTTGCGCTGATGTCCACAAGGCAGTGCGCTAATGTTTTTGGGGGCATTCCAAGGTTGGCAGGCATATGGCGGCTCGCTGATGTACAAGCACAGGAACAGGACCACAGCACAATGGTTAAGACACTGCCCAATGGTGCAGGGATCATGGGTTCAATCCCCCACAGTGGCCAATGAACAAGGCTGGCTGAGGTGTTATTTTAGGAGGCATATAAATAATGGGCGGCATAAGACAGCGCGCTGATGTGCAAGCACACAAGCAGAGCCACAGCACAATGGTGAAGGCACCTGCCAATGGTGCAGGGATCAGGTGTTCAATCCCCCACAATGCCCAATGATGACAGCAGGCTGAGACATCATTTTAGGAGGCATATAAATAATGGGCGGCATAAGGCGGCGCGGTGATGGGCATGAGGCTGCGCGCCAATGGTTTAGGAGGCAATCTAATATTGGGTGGCATAAGTGGCGCGTTGATGTGCAAGCAGAAGAGCAGAGCCACAGCACAATGGGGAAGACACTGTCCAATAGTGCAGGGATCATGGGTTCAATCCCCCGCTGTGCCCAATCCACAAGGCAGGCTGAGGCATTACCTGTTATGAGGAAGATTGCTCTAGGAGGCATCTCACCTTTTACAGTAATTACTACTGCTAGCAAATGCATGCGCCAAGCACTGTAATATAAGGTGCTGCATAAGGTACCCTAGAGGGCCCATTGTAAGGTACACTGAGCACCCAGGCACCCTACACTGTTGCCTATAGGGCGGTTTACACAGTGCTGTATGAGGCAGGGCAAGGTCAGAGCACTGTCTCTGCTGGCAGCACTCTGTAGTGTAACGCATGGAACCCTCAGTAGGTGTGCTGACATACAAGAAGGAACAGCAGTGTAGTACAATGTCCAAGACACTGACTGACGGTGCAGGGGTCATGGTTTCAAATACCCTGTGAATAAGGGAGGCTGAGGTATGTCCCTTTTCTGTGTGCAACTGTACACCAATCTGTGCTGCCACCTTAAAAGAACCCCACCCTAGTCCCATATATTTATGCACCTTTCAGGGTGCCCCAGAAGGCACATCCCAAACAACCATGTCGGCAAAGGCGAGTTATAATGTTCCCCATAGGCCATGTTGAAAGATTGCCAACGCATAAGGCACCATAGTAGGCACCCCACATGTTGCCTGAATTGAAGGTGTGCCAAAACATGCCCAAAGGATGTATAGGTGAAGCCTAAAATGTTTGCCATGATCAGTAACATCCCCGAATTAGAATGGAAAGAGAGGTATGTGCCAAACACACAGATAACCCAAACACTGCACAGAGCAGAAGGGAAATACAATACAAATGTCAAAGAAGGCTGTAGAGCACAGCTGATGGACCACACAAATCATATACAGCCCATGTTGCAGCTATAGAAATGGATAAACATATTGGGGCCAGCTCGAGCCATGCACAGAGTGATGGCAATGTACGATGCTATAATGACAGTGTGTGACAGAGGATGGGGAGATGTGTGCAGCAGAGGAGGCTGAAATGGCAGGATAGGTGAAATATCAGGATGAATGTGGAGTAGCAGTGCCATGCTGAGAGCACACAGGTGAGGCAGCCAAGGAGAGGTGCAATGCAGGAATGTGTAGGGGTGCAGGACATGGGTCCACAGCATGCACAGCAGGGTAGAATGGCACACAGCTGGCAGACAGAAGATGGACGGAAGGATGGTTCACAACTCTGATGAGGGTACAATGTGGTCAAAGCACAGATCTGCACAGATCTGACTGTCCCACGAATGAAAACCACCTCTGCAGGACAAGCATACAAACCAAAGAGAACAGAGAGAAAGCACACCAATGAACACTACCACAAATGGCAATGCACAAAACGGTAGCCCACGCCACCAATGTGAGCGCATCAGCAAAGGCTGCATAAACAAAGTGTGCAGGCCAATCACCAAAACGCCTACTGGCTGCCAGGACAGCCAAACCCCCAACAGTAATCATGGCCAAATGCACATGCAGATCTGCTGTGTACAGACCAGATCCCAATCTGCAATTGGGACCAGCGACACATGCCAACACACAATGTGATGTTCTGCAGTGGACACAGCATGCAAAAGAGGAGAAAAAAAGCCCCAAGGGCAGCGGAGAACGCTCTGTGGAGCTGTTTAACAAACTGGATCAGGACAGGAGAGACCTCAACATGCAAACAGGTGTACGACACACCGGCTGAACCACAGCAATACCAAACCCCCATGTGCACTGCCATGTAAACACCATAAAGTAAGAGACCTATGTAACAGATAATACCTGATGGCTAGGCAGCACAGAGGGCGCACCGTGGTGAACAATGAGGGGAGGGAAGGGTGTGTGTAGAGGTGATGGACCTTGTGATAAGGAAGCTTATCATAGCTCAGGAAGGAGCTATAGGAAAGGTGAAGTGACTCTGAACAAGCAACCTGTCAGTTCTGGTAGAAATAAGAAAACAGAATTTTCCCATAAAAGACTACCAGTCCCAGAATGCACCAGGTTTCCAACAGCCATTAGAGGAGCTGAAGTGGGGAAACGTTTGTTCAATCAGGAGGGCTATGAGGTAATCCCTAAGCACTCATCTCAAAGGGCAGGGCCTGATTCAGCACAGCTGTGCTGTGTTAGGGAGGAGTACTCATCTAAGCAGAATAAAGGTAGAGTTTATTCTACAGAGAAGCAGCTTGAGCTTGATCATCTTCATCATCAGGAGGATCATCAGAAGCAGAAGCCAAACCGGACGGACAGAGAGGGAAAGAAACCCTTTGGAAGAAAGAGGAGAAAAGCCTTTGAGAGGTCTAGAAGAGTCCAGAGCAGTACGTATACTGGGAGGCATTCCAAGGGCCAGCATACACCATTGGACTGGGGAAAGCCAGAGGAATGGTGCTGCAGAGCTAGGAATCTCCAGACGGTACCTGTGAGAGAGACGGCTGCACGTGGAAGGGACCCTAAGACCCGTACCAGAAGGTATGTGAAGAGAGATCCAGTGTCCAGGGATCTGGATTGGAAGGCTGGACATAAGAACTGGACTACATACTGGCCAGGCTATATAGAGAGGAACTCTAACAGCAATGGAAGCTCAGGTATGAACACTGATCTATGTCCTAGCTATAACCTTGAAAGACAGCAGGGAAACAAGTATTCTCCTGAAAGTGCTCCATTGGGAGATTCATCTGTGCCAATCCATGATATTGAACCCATGCTTGTTGAAGAAGAGGGGGTGATAGCAGATGAAGAATCTGTTTACATGGACTGCTCTCTGTCTAAACTCCTTTGGTGATTTTCTGTTATAAAGTACAGCAACCATCACAAAGAAATACAAACTTGTTCTTTAATCTACTCAGAAAAGCTCCTGAGTAAGATTTTTAGCCACACAGTAGAAAGCAAGCCAGCTAAGGGGTTTCAGCTGGATAACTGCTAGCAATTGAGCCTTACCTAATTGTTTGTGAGCTCTAAGAGAATCACTTCTGAATCTATGTGGGAAGATATAAGAAGTTTACCTGAAAAGAACAGTTTTTTTCCTTCTTTGTGGCTTTTGGTTTGTTGTTTGATACGTGCTAAGAAAATATTAGCTAAGCCTACAGAAAAGACCAGTTTGTTATCAACCAGGTCTTATTTCTTTTGCTTTGATTGCCTGATAAGTTAAAAATGTTGTTTTCCTGATTTTGTTTTTTTTCAAGTTTAACACTGAAAGCAAGTAACCTGATTTATGTGCTACCAAGCATATCTGTGTTGGGAGAAATAACCCCATAAATAAATATCTTATTGGCTTTACCCAAAAGCACAACTAATTATTGTGAGCAGCTGTGTCTGGTGTGAATGAACTGCATTGCCCACAATCCCTTGCAAATCATATAGATATATGCACTTGCCAAGACTGTGAAGATTCTCACCTAGGCAGCCGTCTGACAAATGGCATAGTTTTTCGGATTGCTTTTGCACGAAGGGATTTACTTGCTGAGGATTACAACTAAAGTTCAAGTTTAAAGCTGAAAAAAAAGATTTTCCCTCAACTGCACTTTGGAGGAGAAGTGGATGTTCCAGGTAGCTGTCCCAGGAGGAAAAGACCCTGTGCAGAGCTGGATTCATCACTGACACAAGGTAATAAGTACCTGGGCATGTCTAGTGGTGGATGGGAGTAAGGCACAGGGGTAATTGGAAAAAAAAAAAAGTAGAAAAAAACACACCTGTTTGGAAGGTGGTGCACTTTTTTTTTTTTTTTCTTGCAGGGATCAAGATGGATCCAAGGGAACTAGCTGATTGGATGGCAGCCCAGTTTAGCAGGCAGCAGGAGCTAGCACAGCAGGCTCAGGACACTGCTATGAAAGCCTTAATGGACCAGCAGAAGCCAGTCCTTGATCTGGTGCAAGCCCTAGTGCAGCTTGTCACAGGGTGGACCTAGGGCAGCCTGAGAAAGTGCAAAGCAGTGTGAATGATCACGGTAAAAGTGACAAGATAAACAGAGGAATGTTTGATGGTTGCCAGGGACAACCTAAGCACACGTGCACAGAGCCCAGAAAGACACACCCAGAGAGCAAAGCAAGGGAGTTTGTTTTACCCAATAGAGTGCAGCTGAGTGAAGGTGGAGTCAGGAGACACGCAGATAAAATAGACTCCCAAACAATTAGAGATGGATTGAGAAACAGGGAACCTCTGAGAGAGAGGAAATCCTTGAGAGAGGAGTCGAGGAGAGAATCCCTGAGAGAGGAATTGGAGCAGCAGCAGATACGGTTGAAGCCATGCAAAGCCTGGAGCTGGCATGAGGAAGATGACGACAGTGAAAGTGAGTCAGTAAGACAACAGGGGAGCTGGTGTGAAAGCTGGAGAGAATCCAGAGACCTGTGTGGTTCTGGGAGAAGGCAACACCCTGACAGCGTGAATGTGTTTGGAAGGCAAGAGAAATATAAGAAGACTGCAACAGCAGGTACAGGGGCAAAGAGTGAGTACAAGGGCTATTTGCTATCTGAAAGGGAAGAGCCCTGGAGGCATAGAAATACCCATATAAAGCCCAGATATTCAGAGGCTGATAATAGCTTTTCCCCTGATTATAAAAGCAATAAGAGAAGGGGGTTTCACTTACCAAGAAAAGCTGAAGAAATCCCTTATCACCGTGAGCTCCCAGCTTCTAGGGAAACACCGTTACACCGTTTGCAATCAGGCACAGCTGAGCTTGGAAAGCTAGGACAGACCCGGCCAGGAGCCTACCGTAATTACCCAGCTAGTAGGTCAAACAAGGACCTGAGGTATTCGTTAAGGCACCAGCAGGGGCAGGGCTCTGGAAGACACAACTCAGAGCTTTACGATATTTCCCAGAGGGGCAGTTCTGCACAAGGGGAGAGAAACTTCTTAAGTGACGAGGCAAGCCTACCATACTTTTACCCCACGTTTGAAGTGAATAATGAAGATACTAATGAACAGGAGTTAATGGAGTATGAAAACTCAGAAGCATTAACAAGTCCAGAGATGATGGATTGTTCTCTCACTGTAATAGAGCCAGAATTCTCACTGAGGTAAATGTGAATGTGTGACCTTAACTCCAGTATATAAGAGGCAAGGCTGCAACTCTCTCTCTCTCTCTCTCTCTAGCCAAACAGACAATTAGGCTGTTTGTTATTTGCTTTTGTTTAAAAGTTACAAGCTGAAGGAAGCTATTTTTGTTGTCTAGTTATATTTTGTTATAAGCCAAAATAGGCTATTAATTTCTGTTGTATTTGAAAGAAGAAACCTCAAGGGACGGGGAATAAAACCCTAAAAAGAAAAGAAAGTTTTCCTGTGTGATCTATATATATATAAGCAAGGCACAACTACCACCCTCAGAAAGCCCAACAATACCAGTAGTCACCGCTGGGGCAGATGAGGTGTGACATATAAATGGCGTAGAACTGAGGATAATTTTTCGGGGGGCATAAGAAGTTGCCTGAAAAAGGAAAAAGAACAGTGCTGAAAACCAGAAAAAAAAGTCTGATCCAGGAAATATTGGAGAGGATTCGGCTGGCAGACCGGCCAGCGGTGGAAAAGACCTTTTTCTCACATGCTGGAGTCTACCAGGAAACTGAGGTATTGGTAACCTGGGTGGACGGGAGAGGATATTGTGAGAAAAGGGGTGATATAAAGGGAGAAAAAAAAGAAACCTTTCTGTGTGTTTTGTACCGCACTTGGTGGTCTCTTTCTCTTTATTTCAGGTGCAGAGCGCAAGGTAAAGAGGATGGATCCCCAAGATATGCTGGCCTGGATGGGCGAGCAACAGGAAAAGCAGGCCAGGATGATACAACACCTGCAGGAACAATATATGGCAGCGATGCAGGAGCAGCAAAGACCGCTATTGGAAGCTATGACTGCGCTACTAAGGAAGTCTTCAGAAAAAGAATCTACAGTACCGCAAGTAGACATACATACAGGTCTTGCTTTGAGACATTTGGGGCATGAAGATAACCCCGATGACTTTATTGAAGCGTTTGAGCGCATAGCAGAGAATTTAAAGTGGCCTACAGAACAATGGGCGATGCGATTCGCCATGACTCTAAGCGGAGAGGCTTTATCTGCCTTTAAGGCCATGCCAGCTAGCCTAGCTAATAATTATGCTGAAATTAAAAAGGCAGTAAAGGATTGCCTTGGTCTAACACCTAGGCATTACAAACGGTTGTTCAGGGAGGCAATAATGTTGGAGAGTGAGACTCCAAAGGCTTTGTGCCAGAGGCTCAAGAGCCTGCTTTATAAATGGTTAGACCCTGAGAATAGGATGCTGGAGTCTGTGTTAGATGAGCTTGTTTTAGAGCAATTCTTGTTAGCCATACCACAGGAAATGAAAATGTTCTTAACATTACAAAATTGCTCAAATACTGAAGAAGCAGCTAAAATGGCAGAGGTGTTTAAGGAAGCAAAGCATGCTACTGTGTCAAATGTGAGCCTTTTAAAAGGTACAGGTGTGAATGGGACGGATGAAAGTAAAAAGTATACACCCAGGAGAGTGAATGAGTTTAACCCTAGTAAGAAGAGCGTAGAGAGGAACACTAGGAGGTGCTATAGGTGTGGCAGACCAGGCCACATGGTAAAAGAATGTCAAACTAAGACAATCCTTATGGTAGGGGCAGAGAAGCCAGTGCCGAAAGGCATATGTTTGCAGGTACAAGTTGAGGGAGAAAGTGCTTTGGCTATACTTGATTCTGGGGCAGAACAGAGTTTAATTGCCCAAGAGTTTTGGGAAACTTTGAAGCAGTCTCGCCCGGTAACCCCAAAACAAGTAGCAATAAAATGTGTACACGGTGCACAGCTTCCCTATCCCCTACGTCTAGTAAGCATCAGGGCACTAGGGGCAGAAAGAAAGTTACAGGTAGCAGTAGTCCCTGGGCTACCCCAAAAACTAATTTTAGGACGGGACTGGCCTTTGTTTCCAGGTATATTGAGCCAGGGGGTAGGCATGAAAACGGGATTGGTCTCCACACGATCCCAAGCCCCGGTAGTTGAACCCCATGAAGCCCCAGTAGTTGAACCCCATGAAACCCCGGTAGTTGAACCCCAAGAAATCCCGGTAGGTG
Source organism: Ichthyophis bannanicus (assembly GCA_033557465.1). Lineage (NCBI taxonomy): Eukaryota > Metazoa > Chordata > Amphibia > Gymnophiona > Ichthyophiidae > Ichthyophis > Ichthyophis bannanicus. Next base: position 227,306,288 of record CM066039.1, read on the forward strand.
AACCTCAAGAAGCCCCAGTAGAGGGAGTAGAAACACCTACAGAAGAGGAGGTCAAAGAGGCTCCTGAGAAGGGGACAGAAGCGGAAGAGAGGGATCCACTACCTAACCATGATGAGTTAGTTCAGAACCCGGTGGGGGAAGGAAAGAAAACCAGGGCTACCAAGCGACAGGAAAGAGATAAGAGAGCCAAAGGAAGAAGGGAACTAGAAACAGGGGAAGGGTTACCCTGGGTCCCCGCTGCCCTCGTCCAAAAGTTTCCATCCTTTCCGATGGAGCAGAGAGCAGACTTGGCTTTAAAAAGAGCTTTCGAGTGGGCCCAGATGGATCGTAATACATTACCACGATTCTTACTCGATGAGAATATTTTATATAAGGAAAGTCTAGATCCCTATACAGGAGCTGTGAGGAAGCAGCTGGTGGTGCCAGTAGCCTTTAAGGCGGTAGTTTTACGCTTGGCACATGACCATCCAGTTGGGGGACATAAAGGTGTCCAAGGGACACTGGATCAGATTTTAGCACGTTTTTATTGGCCAGGGGTGTATCAAGAGACCAAGCGGTATTGCGATGCTTGCCCTGCCTGTCAAAGGGTCTCCATATCCAGACCCAAGGCTGCACCCTTGATACCATTGCCCACAATAGCTATGCCTATTAGGCGAATGGGGGTAGACATCGTAGGCCCATTGATAAAAACGCCTAGGGGTTTCCAGTATCTATTAGTTATTGTAGATCATGCGACCCGATTCCCATGGGCTATACCCCTTAGGAATATATCTTCTAAAATCATAGCGCAGGAGCTAATAAAGCTGTTCTGCGAGGTGGGGTTTCCCCAGGAAATCCTAACGGATCAGGGTACCAATTTTGTTTCTAGGTATCTTGCTAGAGTCTGGGAGGCATTCGGTATACGCCACATAAAAACGTCAGCGTATCATCCCCAGACTAATGGGTTGGTGGAGCGCACCAACCAATCAATAAAGCATTTGTTGCGAAGAGGCCTAAGAAAGGGAGAAATGATGGAATGGGATACATTACTCCCATTCGTGATGTATGCCTGCAGAGAACGAGTTCAAACCTCGCTAGGAGTATCTCCATTTGAACTTCTGTTTGGGAGGTCGCCAAGGGGAGTATTAGATATTTTAAAAGATGAATGGGTAGAACCCAGAGTACCCGAGGTGGGGATCCCACAGTTTTTGAAGGAATTAAGGACGCGCCTAAGGAAAACGTCCCAAGCCTCAATGGAGAACTTGAACCGTAGCAAGCAGCGCCAGTAAAATATTACGATAGAGATACACAGACCAGAGAACTGGCCGCAGGGGACAAGGTCCTCATACAAGTGGCGGACCCCGGTCCGAAATTTGAATCTAGATGGAAAGGCCCAGCCGTGGTAGTGAAAAAAGTAGGTTTTGTGTCATACCTAGTGGAAAATGAAAGCGGGCGTAGGCAAATATACCACATCAATGTATTAAAACCGTGGAAGGAAAGGGTGGCCACAGCTAATTTGGCCTACCACGAGCAGCACTGTAGAACCCCGCAAGGGATTACATGCTGTCCGCTAAAAATTGCGGCAGCAAGTAATGTTTTAAGGGGGGGAATGTGTCACAGGGTGGACCTAGGGCAGCCTGAGAAAGTGCAAAGCAGTGTGAATGATCACGGTAAAAGTGACAAGATAAACAGAGGAATGTTTGATGGTTGCCAGGGACAACCTAAGCACACGTGCACAGAGCCCAGAAAGACACACCCAGAGAGCAAAGCAAGGGAGTTTGTTTTACCCAATAGAGTGCAGCTGAGTGAAGGTGGAGTCAGGAGACACGCAGATAAAATAGACTCCCAAACAATTAGAGATGGATTGAGAAACAGGGAACCTCTGAGAGAGAGGAAATCCTTGAGAGAGGAGTCAAGGAGAGAATCCCTGAGAGAGGAATTGGAGCAGCAGCAGATACGGTTGAAGCCATGCAAAGCCTGGAGCTGGCATGAGGAAGATGACGACAGTGAAAGTTAGTCAGTAAGACAACAGGGGAGCCGGTGTGAAAGCTGGAGAGAATCCAGAGACCTGTGTGGTTCTGGGAGAAGGCAACACCCTGACAGCGTGAATGTGTTTGGAAGGCAAGAGAAATATAAGAAGACTGCAACAGCAGGTACAGGGGCAAAGAGTGAGTACAAGGGCTATTTGCTATCTGAAAGGGAAGAGCCCTGGAGGCATAGAAATACCCACATAAAGCCCAGATATTCAGAGGCTGATAATAGCTTTTCCCCTGATTATAAAAGCAATAAGAGAAGGGGGTTTCACTTACCAAGAAAAGCTGTAGAAATCCCTTATCACCGTGAGCTCCCAGCTTCTAGGGAAACACCGTTACACCGTTTGCAATCAGGCACAGCTGAGCTTGGAAAGCTAGGACAGACCCGGCCAGGAGCCTACCGTAATTACCCAGCTAGTAGGTCAAACAAGGACCTGAGGTATTCGTTAAGGCACCAGCAGGGGCAGGGCTCTGGAAGACACAACTCAGAGCTTTACGATATTTCCCAGAGGGGCAGTTCTGCACAAGGGGAGAGAAACTTCTTAAGTGACGAGGCACGCCTACCATACTTTTACCCCACGTTTGAAGTGAATAATGAAGATACTAATGAACAGGAGTTAATGGAGTATGAAAACTCAGAAGCATTAACAAGTCCAGAGATGATGGATTGTTCTCTCACTGTAATAGAGCCAGAATTCTCACTGAGGTAAATGTGAATGTGTGACCTTAACTCCAGTATATAAGAGGCAAGGCTGCAACTCTCTCTCTCTCTCTCTCTCTCTAGCCAAACAGACAATTAGGCTGTTTGTTATTTGCTTTTGTTTAAAAGTTACAAGCTGAAGGAAGCTATTTTTGTTGTCTAGTTATATTTTGTTATAAGCCAAAATAGGCTATTAATTTCTGTTGTATTTGAAAGAAGAAACCTCAAGGGACGGGGAATAAAACCCTAAAAAGAAAAGAAAGTTTTCCTGTGTGATCTATATATATATAAGCAAGGCACAACTACCACCCTCAGAAAGCCCAACAATACCAGTAGTCACCGCTGGGGCAGATGAGGTGTGACAAGCTGCAGAACCAAAGTGGACCAGATACAAGACCAGCAGTAAATACTGGTACACCACATATGGACAGTGTGGGACTCAATCAAGGGATTGGGGCATTTAGTTTTGGGAAGCTAACTCCAGATGATAATGTTGATGATTTTCTAGAGTCTTTTGAAAGAGTGGCACAAGCATTAGCATGGCCAGAGACCCAGTGGGCAGTAAGGCTGGCAGCCTCATTAACTGGAGAGGCGCTTGCAGCTTATAGAGCAATGCCAGCAGCCCAGGCTTTGAATTATAAGGATGTAAAGGCTGCTATTAGAGATCGCCTAGGGTTGTCTATTTCAGAGTATAGGCGAATGTTTAGAGCTACTACATTGAGAGTGGGTGAAACACCCAGGGCTCTGAGTCAGAGAATCAGAGGTTTAGCTGTAAAATGGTTGGAGCCTGAGCAAAAGACGGTAGAAATGTTATTAGACATTATAATGCTTGAACAATTTATGTCTGCGGTCCCTAAAGATTTGCACACTTTCCTTATACAGCAAAATTGCCAAAATCTTGGAGAGGCAACCATGCTAGCAGAGAGATTCTTGGAAGCCACGCAGGCTTGCCATAGAATGGGTGGCCCTCTGAAGATTGGTGCTGAGGCAAGATGTGCTGTATCAGAAAAGAAAATAATTAAAAATGTTTCTGAAAATGAATGTACTGTATCAAACCAGATGACACAGTGGAATAGAAAGCAATGTTTCAAGTGTGGAAAATGGGGACATTTAGAAAAGAGATGCCAGACACACACTAGCTTAATGGGGGTGGATTTAAAACAGCCCAAAGAAGGATTTCTTTTGATGGTTGATGTGCAAGGAATTACCACAAATGCTTTGTTAGACTCTGGGGCAGACCAGAGTATGATGTCAAAAAGGCTTTGGAAGAGGATAGAGGCCCAAGAAGGATTTGTGCCTAGAACCCCTGAAAGCCAAGTTCACATCAGATGCATTCATGGTGCTGCAACATCATATCCCACCTATAGGCTAAAGGTTAAGGGCCTGGGGGAACAAGAGGAAGTCCTGTTAGCAGTGGTGCCTAGGCTACCCTTTGATTTGGTTCTAGGAAGAGACTGGCCAAGATTTAAGCAGGGTCTAGTGGAAGGACTAGGAAAGAAGGAGGGAGAAGGTTTAATGGTAATAGCTCCCGGGCCTTTATTTGGAAGTCCTCAGACCCCAGCTAAAAATATGGTTAAGCGTCCAGAAGACCCAGTTACCCCAAAGCAGACATTCATCCTAAAGTACCATAGGGTCACAGAGAAGGCCCAAGCTCCTAAGCGGGCAACCCCTCAAGCTGCTGGGTTTGACCTGTGCAGCATAGAAAATGTGACTGTACCTAGCCAAGGGAGAGCCCTGGTGGACACTGGTCTCCAAGTGGAAATACCTATTGGATGCTATGGGAGAGTAGCCCCAAGGTCCGGATTAGCCCTTAAATATTTCATCGATGTGGGTGCGGGAGTAATTGATCCCGATTACAGGGGCAATATTAAAGTTCTGTTGTTTAATTTTGGACAGAATGATTATCACGTGAAGACAGGAGACAGAATTGCCCAATTGATCTGTGAGAGGCTGGGTTTTCCACCTGTGGAGGAGGTCACATCCCTGGAAAATTCTGAGCATGGAACCAAAGGCTTTGGTTCTACTGACGTCAAAGGGGTTAAAAGCCTAGCTGCCACCTGTGCCCGAGAGAGGGAGGTGAATGAAGAGGAAGATTTGGGACCCCAGGTATCTGATTGTAAAGAAAAATCAGAGCCCCAAATAGGTGAGGACCTGACAGTGGTACAACAGGAAGAAATTAAGAAATTGCTTAAAGAATTCCCAGATGTGTTGACACCCATACCTGGGGAGACACATTTGGTTGCCCATGAAATAATAACTCCACCTGGGAAATTAGTTCGTCAAAGGCCATACCGCTTGCCTGAAGCCAAGAGACAGGAAGTAGTGGCACAAGTCCAGGAGATGTTGGACATGGGAGTAATAGAGGAGTCAAAGAGTCCCTGGAATAGCCCCATAGTCCTGGTGCCGAAGCCTGATGGATCTTTAAGATTTTGTATTGACTTCCGGCAGGTAAACGCCATATCAGTTTTTGATGCATATCCAATGCCAATAATTGAAGAGCTGTTGGACCAGCTGGGACAGGCTCAATACTTAACCACCCTTGATATGACAAAAGGATATTGGCAAATCCCTCTCACCAGGGAGTCGAAGCCGAAGACTGCGTTCAGCACCCCCGTTGGCCTTTTCCAGTTCAAGAGGATGCCTTTCGGACTGCATGGAGCAGCAGCTACCTGCCAAAGGTTAGTGGATCAGGTACTTCGACCCCACCAAAATTATGCTTTTGCATATATGGATGATGTCATAATCCATAGTAACACCTGGGCGGAGCATCTAAAGAGGATCAGGGCAGTCTTGTGCTCCATGAAGCAAGCGGGAATCACTTTAAACCCGAAGAAGTGTGCCTTTGCAAATAGGGAGGTAAAATACCTGGGCCACCTAGTGGGAAGAGGAAAAATTAAACCTCTAATGAGTAAAGTAGATAGCATCAGGAATTTTCCTCCTCCAACAACAAAGGAACAACTAAGAAGTTTCTTAGGACTTATTGGATACTACCACAGATTTATACTGCAATTTGCAGAGAAAAGTGCAATTTTCACGGATATGCTGCGGAAGAATTGTCCAAACCAGCTAAAGTGGACACCTGAAGCTGAAAAAGCGTTTTCAGTCTTAAAAGGAAAATTGTGTACAGGACCGGTACTGAAAGGGGTGGACTTCAAGAAATCCTTTCTGGTTCAAACGGATGCATCGGATGTAGGGCTAGGAGCGGTTCTATCCCAGTGTCATGAAGGGGAGGAGCATCCTGTGATGTACCTGAGCAGGAAGTTGTCACCGGCTGAACAAAAGTATTCCACAATAGAAAAAGAATGTTTAGCTATTAAGTGGTCAGTGGAGGCGTTAAGGTTTTACCTTACAGGGAGAAATTTCCAATTGGTCACAGACCATGCCCCACTTAAGTGGTTGCAGCAAATGAAGAACCACAATGCCAGGTTGACATGCTGGTACATGGCCTTAGAGGCATTTGATTTTCAAGTGGAACATCGTGCTGGGAAGTTACACAAGAATGCGGATGCCCTTTCCTGTATTACGGACTGTAGAGAAGAAGTTTCACCAGTTAAACCAGTCCGTAATAACTTAAGCAGGGGGGTATGTGATAAGGAAGCTTATCATAGCTCAGGAAGGTGCTATAGGAAAGGTGAAGTGACTCTGAACAAGCAACCTGTCAGTTCTGGTAGAAATAAGAAAACAGAATTTTCCCATAAAAGACTACCAGTCCCAGAATGCACCAGGTTTCCAACAGCCATTAGAGGAGCTGAAGTGGGGAAACGTGTGTTCAATCAGGAGGGCTATGAGGTAATCCCTAAGCACTCATCTCAAAGGGCAGGGCCTGATTCAGCACAGCTGCGCTGTGTTACGGAGGAGCACTCATCTAAGCAGAATAAAGGTAGAGTTTATTCTACAGAGAAGCAGCTTGAGCTTGATCATCTTCATCATCAGGAGGATCATCAGAAGCAGAAGCCAAACCGGACGGACAGAGAAGGAAAGAAACCCTTTGGAAGAAAGAGGAGAAAAGCCTTTGAGAGGTCTAGAAGAGTCCAGAGCAGTACGTATACTGGGAGGCATTCCAAGGGCCAGCATACACCATTGGACTGGGGAAAGCCAGAGGAATGGTGCTGCAGAGCTAGGAATCTCCAGACGGTACCTGTGAGAGAGACGGCTGCACGTGGAAGGGACCCTAAGACCCGTGCCAGAAGGTATGTGAAGAGAGATCCAGTGTCCAGGGATCTGGATTGGAAGGCTGGACATAAGAACTGGACTACATACTGGCCAGGCTATATAGAGAGGAACTCTAACAGCAATGGAAGCTCAGGTATGAACACTGATCTATGTCCTAGCTATAACCTTGAAAGACAGCAGGGAAACAAGTATTCTCCTGAAAGTGCTCCATTGGGAGATTCATCTGTGCCAATCCATGATATTGAACCCATGCTTGTTGAAGAAGAGGGGGTGATAGCAGATGAAGAATCTGTTTACATGGACTGCTCTCTGTCTAAACTCCTTTGGTGATTTTCTGTTATAAAGTACTGCAACTATCACAAAGAAATACAAACTTGTTCTTTAATCTACTCAGAAAAGCTCCTGAGTACGATTTTTAGCCACGCAGTAGAAAGCAAGCCAGCTAAGGGGTTTCAGCTGGATAACTGCTAGCAATTGAGCCTTACCTAATTGTTTGTGAGCTCTAAGAGAATCACTTCTGAATCTATGTGGGAAGATATAAGAAGTTTACCTGAAAAGAACAGTATTTTTCCTTCTTTGTGGCTTTTGGTTTGTTGTTTGATACATGCTAAGAAAATATTAGCTAAGCCTACAGAAAAGACCAGTTTGTTATCAACCAGGTCTTATTTCTTTTGCTTTGATTGCCTGATAAGTTAAAAATGTTGTTTTCCTGATTTTGTTTTATTTCAAGTTTAACACTGAAAGCAAGTAACCTGATTTATGTGCTACCAAGAATACCCGTGTTGGGAGAAATAACCCCATAAATAAATATCTTATTGGCTTTACCCAAAAGCACAACTAATTATTGTGAGCAGCTGTGTCTGGTGTGAATGAACTGCATTGCCCACAATCCCTTGCAAATCATATAGATATATGCACTTGCCAAGACTGTGAAGATTCTCACCCAGGCAGGCGTCTGACAACCTTCTGGTATCTAATGGCGCAGTTAGCAGTACCAAAAATAAATACATAATCCACATGTGTGGATCAAACCTGCAAAAAACAGAGCTATAACATATGCCTCTCACCACTCCCAGAAACAGCACACTGAGCACAATGCTAACAAAATACCCCAAAGGGAGGGTGTGTATGGGAACCTGTAATACCCAGTGATGTGGCATATGGCTGGCAGATACACAGCTGCCACCGGACAAGGATGTGAACACAGGTGGCCCATGTGCATGACCAGCAATTCCCCAGATACAAGTGTCAATGTGCTGAAAGAGTGGAGGAGTAACCCAGTGGATAGATAACAGGCTTGGTCACCAAGCAACCAGGGCTCAATTCACACTAGCCCTCCATGTGGCCATGGCCAAGTCACGGAACCCAACAATACCTTGAAAGAAAAACTTGACAATCCACATCCACTAACAGTGACAGGGAAAACATGGAGTGTCTGGGTCACAAAGAGTCAGGACTGATTCAAATGCACACATTGCATTGCATGTTTGTCACCATGATCAAGCAGCAAAAGAGACAAATGTCAGTCAAATACATAGCTTTATTTGGGTTGTCCATCAAAGATAGTGTAGACAGTGCCATCATAATATCAAGGTGAATGCATCCCTGGGGAAAGACCAAGACACCCTTAGCAGGGCAGCAAAAACACCCCTACAGAAAGGCTAGATGACAAATGAAGGAGAGGAGATATGATGTGCATCAAGTGCATGCTATGCAATGGGCAGCATGCCCCCACCCCACACCTGCTACTGCATGCCTCAAATGTTTTACGCACATATGACTGCATGTAGACATTAGGCGCTTCATGGCGAGGACACAACACACAGCATATGTCCCTCAACACATAGCCATCTGAAAAGACAGGAGGCAGACTAATGAAAAAAGCATATGCCATCACAATGTTTTAATGTGAAAAACACAGTCAGAAAGCAATGTGTCGGCTCTCACCTAATGCCTTCTCTAGGAATCAAAGCTACAACAATGTAGAATCAAACAATATTCAAAAGCACAATGAGCATATGCTAACACGTATCACAGGCACATGAACCCAGACTGAATACCAACTAAAAAACCTGCAGAAACCTGCACAGATATCACCATGAAGGAGGTCCCCCTGCACTGTATGTTGGGTAGACAGTGTGTGGCCACATAAAGCACGGTACATGGACAGCACAATTGAAGGTACACGACGGCCACCCACACAGCCACATACCAAATAAAAGGTGGCAATGTGGGTGTCGTTAACACAGGCCATAAACAGCATCGTGCAGACGTCCAATGCAAGGTGCGTACATAGTCCCAGACTGTCACATCCGCACAGTAAGCTAACATAGGAAACAGCATGTGAATATGCAAATGATGGGAAAACATCCGACTGTGCACTACACAGAAGACATAGGTCCACATGCTGTGTTTCACAAACAGAGTCAATCATATGCAGAAGCAGCATCCACATTCCAACATGATACAGTGATGTCACACATGCACGTAAACACCCTTGGCCCATTGCAAACATATATCCAGGATGGTGGTGTGCATGAAAGCAGTGTTGTGGCAAAACCTGTATCATGTCCAGGTGAAGAGCAGGTGGACATACACAATAGGACTGCTCCATCGTTGGCCGTATGTCACAAATATGGCTGTATGGCTGTGTAGAAACAAACAGATGAGCGTATCCTGTGTGCCATGTCACACCCATGTCCAAGAATCAACAAAAACCAAACTGTGTTGGAATGAAACACAAACAGTGTCAATGTCAGTCCCTGCTGCACATGTGGGGATCAGTAAACAGCGTCCAAAGTGCAAGGTGTATCTGCAATCCAATAGGTCACGGTTAAAACTGTTCTTGTAACTCTGGCCATGCATAGTCAAGGGTCAGATTCCAAAATGACACAGTCCCTGATCGTTCATGTGTGTCCCCTACAATGAGCAGGAGTACCAGCAATAGGATCGCAGCAACACTGTGTTGGACAGCACTGTCATGGGGAAAGCAGCATTCCAGGAGTAATACTGTCCACTCGAGTCAGGTGTCCCACTCTCAAAGGTCAAAGATCCAATGGCTCAATTTCCCCCAAAAACCCCATGGTGCTGTGTCCATCAAGAGGTGGGTGATGGCGATGCAAGATGCACTGTAAGAGATGTGTCCCGTATGTCCTCTGCCCTGTGTCTGGAGAGAAGAATTAATGTATTGTTAGACACCTTGCAAAGGCAGCACGAATTGCAGAGAGTCACACCTTAGCAAATACTAAGGAAAGGGATGCAAAGGCAAACCTGACATGATATCAACACAAAATAATCCACGTGTTGGTGATATAATGATTCGTAAATGCAGACACGGGTGTCACATGGATATGGTCAGGTCCATGCTCATGTCACACAGGTGTCTCACAAGTACACACCATATGCATCTGATTTTGAGACCAGAAAGGCAACAGGACATGCACATGAGACAAACAGTAAATCACCAACAGGCACAGCCAGATGTAATCCCCCAAATAGCAAAGGTGCAATGTACCTTGTGTGTGCATCAGGTGTATGTCATCAATCCTTTGAGTGAATAAACAGCCATATCAGGTCTCAGTGAAGGGAGACAATGTCAGCAACATGTGTAGAATCACCATGTCAAGCTACTGTTGATGCATGTCCACATTCTGTTGATATCAGAGAAAAAACAAAGGTGCTCAACAGTGGACCCTCAGACCACAAGACACAGCTCTGGTCATAGCACACAACCCATGTAGAGAATGGTTCCAAGGTAAAGGCCACCACCGTAGAAGTAGCACAGTCACAACCGCTCCCCCGGTGCACTGACACCTCACAACACATGATAATGTACTGTGCCCCAAAACAGCCTCATCACACAGCCGACCCATAAACAAGCACCCACACAGTATGCAAAGTTCAGCATGCCAGCTGCAAAACATGGCCTCTATGTCCACAAGTGGAGATTTGTAGACATAAAAGCCCAGTGAACATGCAGTGATACCCTGTTGTTGGCAGCTGGTACAATGTTGGGGTATGGAGCAAGTGTAGCCGACCAACAAAAGGAAACCCAAACCCCCCCAAACATGCAGGTATGTTGTACATGTCACAGAAACAGTGTTGCTGAGGACATACTGAACACAAACACATGGGGATATGTGTGGCAAAAGCAAGATATGGGTTAGGGAGACATACGGAAAAAAGGTGAACGACCACATCTGCCCAATATGACACATCATGGATGACATGTTTTCCACCAGACCACAGGCACAGACAATGTAACTGTAGATCCACCTACCCCAGTCCACAGCAGCTTGGCTGATGTACAGTCACATGCCATTGCAACACAGCAACAGCATCATCACAAAGTATGTTCTGTGCAGTGGGAAACACAAGAGAAACAAACATATGTCATGTTCGAGCTGTCCAACACACACTGCATCTACCTGTCCACACCTGTCAAATCCCACAATGTCACATAATGACTGACTGTTCTATATCACAATGTACAGATTTCGCACATGTGAGAGGCATCACGGCAGCGTGGGAGGCTATCTACATCTGTGTGTAATCTCTCTGCCCCCCCTTACCTGGCTGCTGTTGTACACCCAGGTAAATATACTTTTCTGCCTCCTCCATGTTTCTGGCTCACCCCAAAGTGACAATATCAGCCTGGGTACACCATACTGCCAACTATGTCCTCTCTCCGTGTATACTGTTTTCCCACTGTTGTCAGGTAACCCACTGTCAATTGCTGAGACACATGAACATATGCAGGTGCATCTCCTGTATACAATGGTCACATACATATCCTGGTGTGTACATCTCATACGGTAAATAATATTGACAGCTGTGTGCTGATGATGAGCACAAGTAGGTGGCAATGTCAGATTCCGATCATTAAAACCACACCCCCCAGGTGTGCCTGTGACATGACCATGATGGCTGCATGTCACCCCACTGTGTGTCTGTGAGGTTGTCAAAGCATGGATAGACTATATATATGCACCTATGACCAAGATCTATCACGTATGTCTGTGTGTGTATGCGGACGTAACCCTCCAGTGCTAGGGTGTGCAAGGTAGTTGATGATGTACACAGTACTCTCTTGCCCCACACACAAACACAGCCTGTAGCTGAAGCATGATGGCATATGTTGAGATAGCACCAGCTAGATATGCCATGTTCTCCCTGGACAAACTGGTAAACCGCAAGCCACACACACATTCTGTGCTACAAATGTCTACTTCCGCGCACACCTTGATGATCCATCCAGGATCACCTCTGTATGTGTGTACATATGCAACACAGCACAGGGGCTATTCTCCACCAAAAAATATGTAGCAATGATACACCCCCAGACTGGACACTGCACAGGTCCCCATCCTTCACCATATCAATGTCAGGGTTAGGTGATGACCCATACATTCCTGTCAACTGTGGGATTGCAGTAACCCCCCTCACAAATAGTTTATACCATCAGGAAAATATAGTGCTATGCATGTGTATTGTGTTATGTTTGACATGTTGCGGCTCCCATAAGGAACATAGCCAGTGGAAAGGAGCGTAACACCCACACCAGCAGCCCAAACGTGTACATCATAACCACAACCCATTCTGACAACTGTCCCCAAACATGTTCTGCCCCCCAAATGTGAACATACCCCCATATGCCTGCCACTGTACCCCACCAAAAGCATCGAAACAATCAAATGTGTTTGTACAGCATCTGCTATCACGACCAGCCACTAACTGGGGATGTGTGTCCCAAAAGCTTACGCAGCTCCATGAACACCCACCCACATCATCCGTTACCACCCGCTGTTGTGCCCTTCCCACATTGCTTGTCGCACACGCATGCCTATCGGTGATGTTGGGACTGTAGGTGACATGTTAATGCAATCTGTCATTCAAATGACGGTATTCCAGATACACCACCCTTTAGAACCATGACACACATAGACATACACATGTAGGTGGGAAGATAGGCAATACTTACATGAGAAGATCTCAGCAATCACCCTCCGCCTGACCGCTGTGCCTTCCCGTGTGTCACCAATGGCATGTACAGGGGGGCACATTGGATCATGCTCCAGATCCTCATTAATCTCTGCAGGGATATTGTGCCTGAGAGCAATGTTGTGCAGGATGCTACAGGCTATGATTATCTCTGCCACAGTCACTGGCCTATATTGTAAGGCCCCGCCAGTCCTATCCAGACACCTGAAGCGGCTTTTCAACACGCCAAAGGTGCGCTCTATGACAGAGCGGCTGGAGGCATGGGCCTCATTGTACCTCCGCTCTGCACGTGTCCGTGGCTGACGCACAGGGGTCAGCAGCCAGGGGCGACACCCATATCCTGCATCACCTGCAGAAAGAAACGTTGCATGTGAATGCAGGAGTTAATGTTTCCAAAACCAACACATGTTAAGATGTGAGAAAAAAATGCACAAAACATCCAGACAAACACATATGACAGCACAACTATTCAGCCTGGATAAAATGGCCTATGATGAGAAAACACTACTACAAGGCCTATTGAGTCTGTACAGCCATGGCAAACACTACAGCAGGCCCATCTACACCTGCAGAGATCCTTTGTGTGTGTAACATGCAAATAGTAATGCAGTTTGTGTCCACATCTGCACCACCTCCACTGTGTGACAATAACACCGATCAATGGATCACAGATTCAAAGTACATATCTGAAAACCAACCAAGGAAATACATGCTCTCATCTGAGGTAGGCCCACACCCAGAACAGGTATGCCATTGGAGGTCGTGCAAAGTGCAAACCATATCACCTCTATACACCCTGTTCACTTAGGGCAACATATCAGGATGTAGTAGTCTGTCACCATATGCTGTGGACTGCTGACCACCAATTTGTGTAAAGGCCATCCACTGCACTGTTCCCATCCTGTCTACCTCGTCCTGAAGGTTTGGTCCACATAGCTGAACACTGTACCACACATGAGCTTGCATGAAGGACATATATAGAGGTACACTACCTACCGTGTATCTACTACCAATACCTCCCATTATGCACACATGTAGCCCCCCCTGCCTTTGCCGTCAGCTTCCTAGAATGGTCAGCTACATGAGGATCGGCATATCCCACGATGATATCACCCGCTCGTCCACAGTGTGCAAAGGTACTGCACCCCCAATACTGTGTGTCAGCACTGTTGTGACGCAGCCAAGAAGCGTGACACCACAGATTCCAAAAAGCCCTCCCAGCTGGCCCCCTCCTCTAAATACATCACAGACTTCCAGACACCACCTCCTGTGATATTTATTTTATTTATTTTATTTAAAAGTATTTCTAAACCGTCTTATCCTAAAAATCAAGGCGGTGTCACAATCAAAACAATCAGATGAAGTGCTGGGGGGGTCATGCAGTGTGGGGGGAGTAGAGGGCGGGGGGGGGATCATGCAGGAGGAATAGTGTGAGGGGGCAGTGGTGTGAAGTGTGTGTGAGGAGGGGGATTCTAGATTAGGGTGAGCTATGTACAGTGTGCGCTATAATACAGCATGTTCTATAATACAAGGTACTGTCCAGATAGGGCTTGAGCTAGATCCTGTGCCGATATACAATCTCTTGTCGGTGTCTTATAATCTCTCGTCGGGGTCTTTGTTGATCAGGCTTTGCTTGATTACGTGATGTGTCCATAATGTTCTATGAACAAAGTTGTCTTCAGCTGTTTGCGGAAGTCTTTGAGGTCCGTTGTCGATCTCAGATCATCTGGGAGGGAGTTCCAGATGGTTGGGGCTGCCAGGGAGAGGGCTCTCTCTGTGGTGTCCTTTCGTGTTTTTCTGAAGTCTTTTGGTGTATTGACTCTGTTGGAGGTTCCTCTTCTTCTCGGGCGGGTGCTGGTGTCTGGATGAATGAGGGTGTGCAGGCTGTTTGCTGAGATGTGGTGCTTGATTTTGAATATGTTCATTATTGTTTTGTATTTGATACGTGAGCTGATTGGGAGCCAGTGTAGATCTTTGAGAACCGGGGTAATGTGTTCATGTCTTGTTGAGCCAGAAATTATGCGTGCGGCGGTGTTTTGGGCTAGTTGGAGCGGTTTGAGAGTTTGCTTTGGTAGGCCAAGGTAGATGGGGTTGCAGAAGTCCAATAATGGGGTGATGAGCGCTTGGCATACTGTGCGGAAGTGTTCTGTGTCGAGGAGGGGTTTAAGCCGTCTGATGATTCTCATTCTATAGTATGCATTCTTGACCGTTTTGTTGACGTGAGACATGAGATTTAGTTTGTTGTCCAGGGTTACTCCCAGGTATCTTACTTCGGATTTCATTGGAATGGTTGTGTCTGCTATTTTGATGTCCGGTGGGTGAATGAAGTTGGGGTTGCGAGTGATTATTAGAGCCTCTGTCTTGCTGTAGTTGATTGAGAGGTTGTTGTTCGTGCACCAGTTTGTCATTTGTGTTAGGCAGTCAGTTATTCTATTGTAGTCTGGGTTGTCGGTAGAGATGGGTGTGTATATCATGATATCGTCTGCATAGATGGTGTATTGAATGTTGTTCGCTTTCAGGATGTCGCATATAGTGCCTCCCGGGTGACAAGCCAGTACTGAGGGAGTGTGTGAACCAAAGACACACATGACAAGGGTTCGTTGTCCGGTATGGCAATACAATAAACGTTACATGACATACAGCCGATAGGAAAAAAAAATAGCAGCACATGGGTATGTGAAGGGCATCCAAACCCCCCCCCCACCCCTAATCACATGTGGGAAGTTGACACATGCACACATACACCAGGAGTGAAACAGCACCAAGAGAGCCATATGCACACGGGCACAGTCAGATGAACACCATTTGCATGTTAGGATCATCAAATGTTTCAATCCTGATGGCCCCATGTACATCAGTTTCCCTGATACTGTACGTCTCTAAACCTGTAGCAATGTTAACCCAAAACAGTCCTGTGTCTGGCTAACTTGTCCTAATTGTAAAGGGCACAGCCAAAACAAGAGGTGGCCACATATGACATGTTACATTTCAAACTGTGGAAAAGCATACGTTGACAACAGAGTTTGAAATACTCACCCAGCAATATACAGTCCGCAAACTGGCCCTCCTCAAATTGGGTGAATAGTGCCGAGTGATGCAGGATATATGAGTCATGGGTGGACCCTGGAAACCTAGGGACCACATTCAGAATATGCAGATTAGCATCACATACAACCTGAACATTCAGGGAATGGTAGTGTTTGCGGTTGCGGAACGCTACCTCCCTGTCTCTAGGTGGGACCAGGGCAACATGTGTGCAATCAATAGCTCCCATCATGTGTGGTATCCCAGCTAAAGCTTCAAAGGCCTGGTTCAGGGTCCCCCACTGTTGCCTAGTGTGGGGAAGGGCTATGTAATTCCCCACCTGGCTGACCATGGCACGCAGTACTTGGTGGAGACATCGGGAGAAGGAGGGGCGGCTCATGCCACCCACTGCGCCCACAGATGACTGGAAACAGCCAGAGGCAAAGAAATGTAAGGCAGCAAGGAGCTTGACTAAACCTGGTATGGCATGGGACCGATCAGTCAGGGGCTCGAGGTCAGGTCTTAGATCCTCATAGAGCTCCCTAATAGCCCTTGTGCTCAGTCTGTAAAGGGAGATGACCTGGTCCTCACGCATGCCCTGGAGTTGGGCCCTGGTCCTGTAGAGGCGAGGCTGCCAAGCCTGCACCTCGGCACGCCTCCTGCGCTGTTCACGAACAGCACCTGCTTGGACCGCCCCCACAGCTGCAGGTCTGATTTGCTGCGGGACTACACCCATGCCCTGTGCCTCAACCCCATGGACACCATCTCCCCTGTCCTGCAACCGCAGCATCTGCCCACTGTTCAGAGCACATGCAGCAACATATATCCTTGCCATCACCTCCTCCCGCCCGGCTACACGAACACACTCCAACACACACACAAACCTCCTTCAACAGTGACCAACTCACAGAAAACAACAGACACGTGAAACAAAAGGATACAAAACACACACACACTACAATACACAACAACCCTTGCCTTGCTCACTCCGTCACCCTCTCCAGACACACACCTCGCCTACAAAACAACCCTCAACGTGGACCATTTCTGCATGAAGATATACAGATGTCTGTTAGTTGGCGTGTGCTGCGCATGCGCAGTTGTTCGTGTGCGCTGCATGTGCGCTGGGCGCATGTGCAATTGTTTGTGCATGCGCTGGCGTCTGTGCGTGTCACGCAGGGGCATGTGTCTGTGCGCGGCATGTAGGGCCGTGTATGTGGACAGCGCGCATGTGCGACTGTATGCACCGCCCACATACACACGCCCATGCACAGCACAGACGCACCTGCGCAGAGCACACAGACACCAGCCCATGCGCATTTGCAGTGCGACAAAACCACGCCGTCGCCCAACAGCGCATGCGCAAACGCAACAAACGAAACACAAACTATAAAACAATCTGTACCCCTGGTACACGTCGAGGGTTGTGTGAGGAGTACTGAGGAGTAGTTGAGATAGCGCGTGGATTGGTGTGGTGAGGAGGTAGGAGGTAGGGGGGAGGTAGGGCAGGAGGTGAGGAGGCTGTGTGTTTGTGTTGTGTGGTTTGTGTACTGTGTACTGTGGTTTGTGGTGTTGTCCTGATTGTGTGTTTGTTGTGTGTTCATCGTTGTGTAGTGTGTAGGGTAGGGTGGGTTGTGTGGTGTGGGGCGGGGTGGGCTGTTCTGTGTAGGATGGGGTGGGGTGTTTTGTGTTGGGTGGGGAGTGGTGAGGGGAGAGGGTGATGGAGAGGGAGAGGGAGGGTGATGCTGAGGGGGTTGGGGAGGCGGAACCACCTGTTGCTGGGGAGGCTGGTGGTGCGGGGACACTGGAGCCTGAGCCCGCGCCAGGACCATCGGGGAGGCCACAGGCTCAAATGTGCAGCCACACGGGTAAGCGGAAACGCTTACCAGTGCCGGAGGATCGGGGGAGGACGGCCCTCCGTTTCTCTGACGTGGAGAATCACAACCTCCTAGCCATGGTGCTGGAGCACTACGACGTCCTCTTTGGGCGCCTCAGTAGCCGCACATCCGTGGCTACACGTAATGCTGTGTGGGAGGAAGTCAGGGTGTCCGTGGCTGGGGCGGGTGGCCCACCCAGAGACATAGAATGTCTTAAGAAACGATATTCTGACATTAAAAGAGGGGTGCGGCAGACCATGAATGCAGAGCAACAGCATGCGCAGGGGACAGGTGGCGGGGGCCCCCTCATCTCCCCACTCTCGCCCCTGGAGCGGGAGCTTGCAGCCTGGCTAGGCCCCATCTATACGTGTGGTCTGCCGGAGTTCCTGGACACCGCCCACCCGTTGGCAGGTATGTATGATACGTAGTGGCGCAACAAAGTCTAGGCAAACGCCTATAAGGCGCAGTGTGCACTAATTCCATTGTTAAACCTGTCTTCATCCAGAGCATGTGCAGCTGGGACCTCTTTGCAGGTTGTGGTTAATAGGTAGTCCGCATAGTGTAGGCATTCCATCTTGAATATTTGTTATATCTCCCTACATCATGAAAGGTTCTAAAGTAAACAGCTGTTTGTAACATTACCCAGGTGTCACAGAGCCAGTAAGGTGTAACTAACATAGCTCCCTGCTGCAAACCAGGAAGCAATGCGTTACACAGTGTTTGGAAAGTCAAACCTGCAACCTCTGTCCCCAGGATTCACAGACACCAAGCCCATTTCGGCACACCACCCCTCTCCCACCTTTCAAACGTAACCTCTGCTTACCCTCCCATGAAACATAAGCTGTTGAGCAATCCATGAGAGAATCAGATACAGGGTATAATCCTGATGAATCTGTTCCCATATCTAACATTTCATCCAACAAAACCCCTGGTGTGTTACCAGCCCATTCTGGCTTTAGTTGTTGCAGTGATCGAATCACATTATCCCAGGGGTTTATTGTTCCCCCACGGCCATTCCAGATGCATGCCAAGGGCTCTGTCTCCCCATGCAAAACTCTGACAGGACCCTGCTGGTATCTATGCACAGGCTTCCGCCCCGTCCTCACTGAGGACCACATCCCCACCTCAGAGACCTCAACACACTCATTACTGAGTGAGCAGGCCTCTACAATGCTCTCAGAGCTTGACCTCCCACCTTCATAATGCCCTGTAAACCCTGGGAAGCAGTACCTGGTGGGATAACTGCTGTTAGGAGGCTTCCCTGACCAAGGGCCCCACCTGTTCTGCCCTCCCCTTGGCTCTGGCCTCTGAACCCCCTGCTGTGATTCCAGTGCTTGCTCTGTCTAACATGTCTGTATGGGCACTGGTTATACCTTTCCGTCTGCCAATCCTTTCTGTCCCTTTGCTCCCTGCTCCACCTGTGTGTGTCTTCCCTGTACTCATCATGCTACACACCTATCAAACTCCCCTAGTTCCCGAGTGATGAGACCCTTGTTTGCGAGAGGCTTTACCCAAAACTTTGGCTACACGTGTATCTCATATGCATCGTGGGTCGGCATAGAGCCAGGGTGAGTTCTGTACACAGCCCTCAGAACCATGTGGCCCTCCCCTCCGTGTTGTGCTGTGAATGATTGCTTGCCCGGGTCAAGTTGTGACTCATGAGATGGCATTTTCGGAACAAAACCGTTACTATGACTGTCATTGCCCTAACTCCAACAACCTATACCTATTAGCTCTCAGGACATGGCTGGGATCAGAAGTGTGTACCCAGCAGCCACCTGCAAACACCCACCCAGCAGCCACCTGCAAACACCCACCCAGACCTGTAGCACATGCCCCATCCTGTACCTATCCCGGTTGCACATGTGTGTGCTGTTCCCCCACAACCCCTGATGTGTTGCCATGTTGCAGGCCATAGTCAACATGTGTCCCCCATCCCATCCCCCCCACCTGCCCCAAAGCTGTCAGCGCACAGCAGCCACAACCCTACCCCCACAACAGTGTTTGCCATCCCCTGTATGAATGGGAGGGCTGTGGATCAAGGCATGTATATGTGACATAATATCTGCACAGTGCTGCATATGTTCAGCAGTAGCCCAGAGGTGATGAAGAGGTCCAGCGCACAGCATAGTGGGTCACAGCCTGGCACATCCAGCACCCAGACAATAGTTTCCCCTAACAAAGCATGCCCTGATAAAAGGCCTGCATAGTCTGAACGTGGGTGGCAGTAACAGATGCCAGCACAGGGTACCAGCAGGTGAACGTTGACATAGGTATTGCAGATGGCAAGAGGCATGGGATGGGGCAAGATGGGGGCCGGGACCATGAGCAGCAGAATGGCAACCAGACAAGGCGTGCAGGGGTACTGCACACACATGTACCCCAGGTGTAGATATATGATGGCGACATATAGGTACGGGAGGGTGTAGGGGAGTGTGTAAGCAGCACACATGCAGGCCTCCCCCCTCATGTATGTGTTATCTGCAGCACACACATATATATAGGTGGTGCTCCAAACATATTTGTGATGTCTCTGATTGTTCACATCACAGGTGACTACAGCAGCATGGGGGCGCAGGAAGCGGAGGAGGAGGTGGAGGAGGAGCCTGAGGAGTATGTGCCTCAGCTCAGTGAAGACCCTGAGGCTGCGTTAACAGGGGGGAGCACATGTGCATCAGCGGAGCCCCTAGAGCCCCCTAGCACCAGCGGGACATCACCAGGGCCTGCAGCCAGCAGCCCACAGCCTGGTGGGAGACCACCTATGGGCCCCCCCCCCAATAAGGCTGGACCATGGCACCAATCCAATGGATGTCATGATGGCAGAGTTGCGTGCCCATGCCGCAGCAGGAGCACGTGATGCCAAAGGTGGGTGCCAACAAGCTGTCACAAACACTACGTTTGGAACACTAGTCTCTGTTTGTTGTGTGTGTGTTGGATGTGGCAGTGTACCTTCACAGCTGCTACCTGTATGGGTTCTGTAGACGGCATGTAGTGGAGAAAACACAGGGGTATGGCGTTGGGTGGAGGATGGTCATGTGACACACACCAGAACATTATAGGGTCAGTGTACACATTCAGATGCAGACATAACAGCAGTGTTGTTTAACCCCCCACACGATAAACAGCAAATAACCAGATAGATGCATTGTGCTTGCAACAGTCTGCCTCATCGTACATAGCCAGCTGACCCGCAGACAACAGAATGTCACCTGTCACAGCGTCCACGGGCAATCGGGACAGACACACCCAACCCTATGCAGCTCAGGTTATGTCATGTCATACGGCCCCCAGTCACCCCAGGCTGCAGCTGCTGGTTTGCAACAAACATGGGATAGGGTAACGGCTGACAAAGACTGCCAGGACACCCATATACTAGGAATCCCCCAGATGACCGGGACATGGATCAGGTAGAGGTGGGTTGGGAGAGGGACAGGTTCCTCAGGGTTGCCTGGACGCAGAAAACTACGATGCCCTGCCTGAGATACAGAACAGGACATCAAGATGTCCCTGTCGTGTTGACATGACAATGCGTCCCCTGATTGCATAGCTTTGGGGGTCACCCACACGAACACACAGGTCAGGTCATGACCTCTGTTGTGTATTGTGTGACTCGCCACCTCCCATCATGCAAACCCATCTGCAAGCCAGAGTCACGGAAAACCTCCGCCCCACCCCCTATCTCTGGGGATCACGGCCCCCCCCCCATGGTGCACCACGTGCTGTGGCAGATTAAGCATGACACTGTTTGTATGTCACTGGGGTTTGTCCACCTCTGCTGTTCCATCTGTTGCCCTAACCTCTCTGACCGAGCCCACCACATGTTTATCAAGGAAACCATGCACTGGTATCAGGCCCCTCCCCTCCTGAAACATGGTGTATGTTACCCACACCGTCATCAGACACATGACGCAGCCGTGCACATGCGGACGTAAGGGTTGGTATCCCGATGCAACCACCCCACCCGTGTGAGTCGAGCACCCTCCAACTGTCACCTGTCCAAGGTGCGTTGGTCCGTCCAACTGTTCCCCCACCTGGGCTGCCTGTCCCTGACCTTTTTCTGAGCACCAGTGATGGTGTACCTCTGTTGTTACTGTCCTTGTTTCACGATCCAGCTCCCATGCACGATGGACATGTGGTTGGTCTCAGGCTGCAAGCCTGTTGCAAACCCTGCAGTACGTGTGTGTCTCATCACAGCCACATTACACCTGTGCGTGGCCTCCATTTCAGAAGACTGGACCGTGTCCTGTGTGTGGCTATGATGGACACTACTGTGGCAATGATGGCTCGTAACACCACACATGTGTCCACAGGGGTATGCCCTATCACAGTTGCAATCCTGGGGAATATGTGTGCATGTTTGTGTGTGTGTGTTGTCTAACAGAACGCTATCTCTCATACCACCCTGTGTCTCACCCACAGGCCAGCGACAGGTGCTTCAGGATATCAGAACATCTCTCGATGTGACAAACACGAAGCTGGACCAGCTCACGGGGCAGCTCCAAATCCTCACGGAGGTGTTGAGGGCCATCCCATTTGCATGCATGTGTGAGTCCCTGGAGGGCATGTCGGCGGTTATGCGCCAGGCAGCAGCAGCACCACCACCACCACCACCACCATCACTGGCGCCACAGCCACCACCGCCACCACCCGCACAGGAGGAGGGGGTAGCACCCCGGGGGGGGGAGGTATGATACGGGGCAGGCGTGGGCGTCCACGCCGTCGCCAATGATATCATCAATAAATATGTGTCATACAGTACATGCAACGTGTGTTTGAAATGTGTGTACCTGTGGTCCCCTATGTAGTGTACACATGCAGGGTTTGTCCCGGACCATATGATCAGCACCTCGTCCCGCTGATGATGTGTTGTTCAGACGGCCAGGTATGTCTGCACCAATGCCACCACAAGCCATGTGTGACCCTCACAGTGTGTGCTTGCTGCCCCTGGGCAGGATCAGGACGTTGTACACACACAACCATGTTCTGAAAGGGAGAATGTTCAGAGACTGCAGGTTCAGTGTTCTGAGCCATCATCATGTCGTCCCCTTCAGACCCCCGACAATGGGTGTATATGTGTGACAATTGTCCCTGCCTGCAACACAGATTGCATGCCATGGCCCCCCCCCCAAGGAATGTTTGTGGCATGGGCAGACACGGGTGTCATGCGTGTGGCATCTCATGCATTCAGCAACACATGTGGTTACACTACGCCCATCCCTGTGTCACAGGTTGTCTCTGGCCCTCTTACACTGCAACATCCCATGAGGCCACCCTGGTCCCATACCCCTACGCACATGTTTAGCCCCCCTGACTGCATGTGGGGGCGGTCCATGTATGACACCCATGCCTATCTTCACTGCCCCTCCAGGTCCACACACATATCCCATGCTTGCATCCATAGTGGGTGTGTAAGGATAACACGTGACCATTGTGTCCAAAAACAAATACACTCATTTATTCACACAAAAACACATGGCAAAATGCCCCACATACCCTGCCCCATGTTTGTTGGTGGAACACAGCACAGCACAGGGCACATGTGGACATCACAGGCGCCATCAATGACGCCTGTGACGCCCTTCGGCAGGTGGCAGTCGCAATTGCAGCTGCGCAACATTGGTGTCCACCTGCCGAACAGCACCCGTCAGACACTGCAGGGCATGGAACACGACACGGACGTCGCGCCGCATGTCATCCAGGGCCACCAGCACATCATGCATGCATCTGCCAGCACACAGACACACAGTGGCCGTGGTCTGTGTGCTGGCATGTGCAAGTGATATTTCAGTGGCCCTGGATGGTGCAGTAACACGCGGATGCCCGTCCCGTGCTGACGCCTGCAGTGTCTGATGGGTGCCCCCTGGGCCCTGTGCTGGGCTGTGTTCGCCAACACCCCCCACCCACCCTGCTCCCCGTCCCTCCCACCCTTCCCCCTCTCTCCCAGCCCAGGCAATAACACCATGCCCCACATGTCCCACATCCCTCCACCCCACCTTGCCCCCTCTTCCCCGCACCCCCCATTGTCCCATCATCATTCCCCTGGTCGGGAACATGGGGGTGTACAGGCTCCTCATCCTCCTCCACGTCTGTCCCTGGCTCCTCCGCCGTCTCCATCTCCTCCTCCTCCGGATCCCCCTCCTCCGACGTCTCCGCTCCATGCTGGGACACCGCCTCTTCCTCCTCCGTCTCCTCCTCACCCCCCCTTGCGCGGTGGGTGGTGGGCCGGCGCAGGGAGTAGGCGGAGATGTGTGCCTCATCGTCACTGCCATCTCCCTCTGTGAAGGAGGACAGACATTAGGGCACTTCCATGTGTGGCACATAACACATGTACATATGCAAGCAACACACAGGCTGGTGGGCCAATGGGCCACTTGAACCTGGGAGACATCCCTGCCAATACTCACCATCATGGTGGTACCCCGGCTCTCTGCTGCAGTGGTCCAGGAATGCAGGGTGGTATTGGCGGAGTTCCCGGCCCTTCTTCCTCAGATCCTCCACCTGTGGATATGCAAACATTGTTTGGGGTCATCACCTAACGGTTGTCACAGGGGGTTGGACGACCTACACTAACCCCTGTGTGGGCAGCATCTTGCAGCCCCCACACCCCTGCTGTGTGTGCCATATACAGCACAGTGACCCACCTCTAACGGTTTAGCCCTGGGAAATATGGGAATAGGTTTGCGCATGTGTGTCACGGCGGTAACAACCGAGGCTGACTGGAATCGACAGGCATCGTCAAAGTGGACAGCAGCCAGCAGCATCGCACAGCAACTGCATGCTGCCCCCCCACCCCCCTATCACCACCTCCCCACAACATGCGGGTGAAATGGTGCGAGGGACAGAGACAGACAGAGGGGGAGGGAGAGGGGGAGAGGGGGTGCGTGATAGAGACACGGAGGATGTGAGAGGGTGACACATCCCCTAGGTGTGATGGTCTGTTTGTGCAGAACAATCCATGCTGTTCCATGACATCAGCTGGTACAGGTGGATATGTCTTTGGTCCCCTGAAACCAGCAGGACACAGTCCACACTGGTGGGGACCCCCCAGTCTTATTTGCCAGGGAAGGCTCCCCGGAGTGGGTGGGCCCCGTGGGGGGATTCACCTACCTACCATGGATCAGGCCCAACCCCTGTGGGGGGTGCCTCTGAGCCAGGTATGGATGGGATAGGTGTTGAACAGCGTCCTGAACAAACATAGCCTCCCTGTGTGGACCTCCAGCTGAGCAGTAACGGACCGTGAACGTGTGAACCTAGCACCATGTAACTGCTCGCCAAATGTCGTTCACACCGGCCGAATGGCATGGGGCCCAGGAGGCTGTCATGGCTCCCACATTGTGAGTGGTGACATGGGCATGCACTGCAGATGGTGTGCCATGATATAGGTATGTGGGACAGTGGGCCAAACATCAGGAGACAGTACTCTAGGAGACTGCTGTGCTCACATGGGTAGGATCAGAGTGTATGGATAGCTGGGGGACCCTATGTGTTGCTGGGTCCCCTGTTAATAGAGAGCCAGGGCTCTGCCACATTTCACAGTATAGTGGTTCTGCACCTCATCAGGGGCATGTGGCTATGGGATGTATATAGATAGCTGATGGTGTTCCACCAAATGGGTGGCCCCAACCACTGTAGGCATGACATGTGTCTGTGTCTGTAGGGGGACCATATCATGCTGTGTCCCTGTGACGGGTGGGACAGGCACTGGAGCTTGCACTTCACTGCTACACCCTGCTGATGTGATTGTACCTATGGGTATGACCGTCAGGGACACAAACAATCTGGACGTAGTGCGCAGGGCCTCTGACAGCCCCTGCATAGGTTGTCCCACAAAACATTTGCAACCCCATGCCACTGTGGGTGGTGACAGGGGAGGTGGCAGAGGGGGCAATCCCTCCACCACGCATGGGTTTAGCAGATGGGATACGCCTGTTTGTCCATCGATGGGTGGAGCAGGTGGAACACTGCCATTGCAATGGGCTCTGACGGACCTCATATGTATTCCAGTGGTTGAGAGGTTACAGTGTGAACCCAGCACTTCTTTGCGAAGGATGGCACGGTGTTTAACGGCCATTTGTGGACACCAGCTGGACACTCTCTCCCACCTGACTGCATGGGTGTGCCTTGTGGCAGGTTTCCGGGGAGTATAACCAACATGTCACACATCCTTGGTGAGGGGGGCACATAGGACTGTCAGCCATCCTTGACCAGGTTCTGGGGTGTACAGCCAGGGTTTTCGGATGCCATAGTCTCCCCCACCCACCTGCAACAGTGTGTCTGTGACAGTCAAAATGTGCAGCCAGGGAACCAGGGACAGACGTGGGTGCAGAGGGTACCACACTTAGGGTTGCCAGCATGGGGCTATGTGTCTCGTGTACTTTCAGTCCCCCTGGGGCCTGCATAGTGTCCTGGCAAACCACAGAATGCCAGAGGGGACATATATGGCGTCATGCCCCCAGGTGCTGAGAGGGCATCCCTCGCTGGCAGCCAAGAGCCGTATTGAGGGAACCAAACTGTGTACCTGTGGCATCTGACACACCTGTCGAGAGGTCTATATCAGTGGTTCTGTAAACCTGACATATTCTGATGAGGTGGCCCATGTGTAGGGTCCTTGTGTGCCGCAGCACAGCACTACTGATTCTGTCTGCACAATAATTGGCAGTGCCATGGGGGTAGCCCGCCAGGAGATGGGTATGATGCTCTCTGTGAAATGCCCACGGTTGGCGAGGCTAGTCGCAATATGACAGAGAGGCTGTTACCCCTCATTCCGCCACCTGTGACATGGCTACCTGATTGTCTGTGTGACCTACCCGTGTGCTGCCCTGTCTAGGGGAATGGAATGTCTGGGGGGACTGGCGCATTGTTCCGAGCTCACAAATTTCAGTGCTGGGATGACTCTCCTGGACCTCCAGGTGGCTGTGGGTGAGGTGTTCAGTAGATGAGCACCCCACCCTACCTTGACAGCATCTGTTGTGAGGGTGGGCAGAGGTGGCATGTACAGGACAGGTCCCACCTCCTAACGTTGCTGTGGTGACCGCCACCAGTCCAGGGACTGGGTGGGGTGGTCTGTGAACACTCTCTGATCGGAGTGACAGCCTGTTGGATGTGTCCCCTGGGTGGGGTGGGACCGTTGGGCTTCTCCCTGTGCAGATGTGCATAGGGGGCCACATGCAACGTAGCTGCCATGTGCCCCACCTGCTGGAGCATCTCTCGTTCTGAGAGGTGAGTTGCTTGTAGTAGCCAGTATCACATTTGCACAATGCACGGGTAGCGAGGCTGCAGCAGATGGTTGGTTGTCAGTATGCGACCTTGCCTTGCTTGTCTGCCCTCCAGAGATTGGGTGGGTGTCTGGAGGGATGGCCATGATATCTCTGAGACGTCATACATCGTGGCATACAAGGAGTGTGTGAGAGGGGGAGCATCCTGGACCTCTGTCCAGGACTCTGTCCGGATGGGCCACTCGTCCAGGTGTGTTTAGACACATTTCCCCCTGGTACGCGGATGGGCAGCTCCCACAGCCATGCACCTTGTGCATAATGTGGGTGCTGTGGCTGAGTCCAGGGTGTGAGCTTTGTGGTGGGAGTGCCTCCCTGATAGCGGAACCCAGTGAACCTACAGGGTGATTGGTGGCTGTGCACATGGGTGTAGGCATCCTTGTGATCTGGGGAGGGAGGTCAGTCTGGCCTGTGGGGGTATGGAGATACGTTTGCTATTTCATGACATTTATACATCCCTCTGATGCACGACCTGCCCAGTTCTGTGCGATCTCAGATGTGTCTGTGCCCTCCTGTTGTCTCAGTTAGGCGTTGATAGGGGCTGTGAAACACGCAACCAAGTGGTGGAGGTGTTCCCACTTTTACCCCTCCTGAACTAGGTTAGGCTGTACCCCTGGAGCCTGTTGGGATGCGTTTGTGGGAACTGACCTTCCGTACTGTTTAGGGGTGTGGTGGGGTTTGGGAAGGTGGCCTGTGCCACCCCCTATGATGGACAGAGTCCAGGGTTCCTATGGTCTGTCCCAGCACACATGCATGCATGCAATCGAACCGCTACTGATCGCTGGAAGTGGCGGTATATAAATGTGTACTAAATAAATAAATAAATAAATAAAATAAATAAAGACAAAAACGTGCTGCGATTGTGAACATATGTTTACGTGGATGGCCGGGGGGGGGGGCATGTACCTAATCAGGGACTCGAAGGCCCTGTGGGGGCTGACGCTGCTGGATCAGCTACGGCTGGGTGTCTCTCAGATGTGGTGGCTTTGTCGCTCGTTGACAGTTTCTATCAGCTTGAGATGGGGGTGGTCCATGCTGGGCATATGTCTGCTACCATCCATTCGTTCTGGACAGGGAGGGGTCTCTGACGGCTTTCCTTTTGCAGGATCACAGATCTCGGACCGACTGAGCAGGGTGGGCCTGTCAGCATCCAAGTATTTGGATGTTTGCTGCCACATTGTCCCTGACAGTTAGCACAGCGTACAGGGGGTGTAGCACAGTTTATCCTGTAAACAGTGTTCCAGTTCGGCGGCTGCTAGCCAGACACGTGTCCATGTCACAATGGCAATGGCGGTGACTCAGGCTATGCCCTCACACCAGTTCAATGATAACCTGTTGGCAACATTTGCCCTCGTCTGCCCATAGCTGACAGGTGCTACAGATACCTGCCCCCTGTCATACGAGAGAGTCGAAATTACGTGTTAAAGATGTTCTGGAAATTCCATCAAAACCATTCCCATGTACAGGATATTGGACAATATCCTGGATGACAGCAGGGATGCATGGCAGACACGGCAACCCAAGGCATCTACATTCATACGCCACTGCCAGGGGGGTTGAGGGCATGTCATCTGTGACAGTATATTATCATCATAGGTGACCCCACCACAATGGTGTGCTGAGGGGGCTATGTTGTTTGGGAGGCAGGCAACGTAGATCGCAGCGTAGATAATATCCAGCTAGTGGGCATATGGGGGGGGTGTTGAGAGGTGTATCCCATCCGTTTCAGGATAGGGGCCTGTACGTTCTGATGTCCTGGCAGGGTGGCTGCCTCCCTTGGCGTCAGTGGATATTGGTGATTGTCTGGCTCCTGTGGTCTGTGCTCAGATTCAGTTGTCACTGGAGCAGAGTGGGCCCTGACTACATGTCTGAGCAGTTCCTGGTGGGACATATCCTCAGGCGACGACAATCTCCTTTTGGGACATGCAGGCCCCTCCTGGAGAGCTACATTAGTACCCTCTGAGCTGTCACCGTCACCAGGCCCCTCTGAGGATTGGACGTATATTGTCACTGTGCGCTCATGCTTAGTGCAGTTATGGTACCCAGGTGTGTGGTAACAGGGGTGACCTGGTAACGATGTGTCACAGACGGCATCCATCTGCACTGATGGTCCGTTTGACCATGCTGTGCCCCGAATCAAAGTGTGTGCCAATGACACAATGTGTGTGGTCTGGGGTGGTAACAGGGACCTTGATGCACCATTGATAGCCGCAAGACAGCGTTTGGTGGCCAGCATCCTCTGTGCTACTGACACTGGCTATGCTTGTGTAGCGGTAATGGCCACAGGCCATACCCCACAGCATGGCCCAGGGGGTTCAGATGCAGTTGCGGCCTCAGGACCTTGCTGTGGCCACAAAGTCGCTTGTGGGGGCTGGGGATCCCACCAGGCTGTTTGGACAGGATGTGTTCCTGAGGGGCCACACCAGGGGTTCCCGATGTTTTGAGGGGGTATGACCCCTTTGGAGACGCCCAGCTGTCTGTTGGGTTACATGGGATCCACAGGGGAACCTGGACTCCCCTGAGGACATGGCTGCCACCACAGCCACATTGGTGGGGTGGTGGGTACAGAGTTTGGCTGCTCGGTTCAACCAAACACTCTTGGATGCCATCGCACAGGCCAAACATAGGGACATGGCATGTGTGGGCCCTAGGCATTCGGCTCAACAGGCATGTGTGACAGTGACCGGGGAGCTAACAGCACAGTTTGCACTAGTCATCCGACACATGGCGTGCTTTCCCATGATGGGGGTGTAATTCGGGCCTATGCACAAATAGAGTGGAGACGTGCAAGGGACGTTTTCCCTGTTCCCCTGGTATTGTGTTTGGGTGAGGTCAACACTGCTCCTAGTGATGGGAGTTCAAATACTACAGTGTTACCGGTAAGGGAGACGTCGGCAAGCGCAGACACAGGGGTGGCAATACCATAGAGGTTTTTGGCGCTTACAGGAACACAGACCTGATGGTTTGCCGTAACCTGATGAACTGGGAAGCATCATTTGTGGGAGCCATCAGGCCACCACGCAGGAGCTGTGGGATACCCCCATATGCTTCCCTATTGGCTGCTGGGGAGCGGTCACATGCAGGCTGCAACAGGGCAGGCAGTTCCAACATGTGACAACTGATGTCTGCTTGTTCCTGTTGATTAACTGTCCCCAGTGCCACCTACATGCATAGCTGTGGGTCTGGGCATGTGTGCGGTGACACCTATGTGCATTGTGCGTGGCACCCTGACCGCACCAGTCCATTTCCACGTGGCCCCCTTGACAGACATGGCACTCCCATCCCACATTGGGTTTGGCAATGATGATGTCCACACCAACTGCCCTAACCCTGTGTGTGGTATGTATCAGACATTTGTGGTGACATTATCAACACATGTCATGCAATCCACACCCACTGGCAACATGATATCCCAGCACACATGGGTGATGTTACCATACATGTGACATTGGGTGGGTGGCCCTATGCACCTTACCGGGGGCCAGGTCCATGACATGTGGCTTTCTACAAGGCCATGGATAGCACTGTCTGCAACACTACAAGAGTTGTGTGACCTGTCTGTCATGGGGCTATTGATAGGTACGTCAGACCTAGTTTGAAAACTGTTGGACGCAGCATACTGGTCATGGTGTACACGCATGTGTCCCATTCTGGTCTATCTGATGGTGTTATGTTCCTCTGACCT
The DNA here is from genome assembly GCA_033557465.1 of Ichthyophis bannanicus. NCBI lineage: Eukaryota > Metazoa > Chordata > Amphibia > Gymnophiona > Ichthyophiidae > Ichthyophis > Ichthyophis bannanicus. The sequence goes on from CM066039.1 coordinate 227,337,031, forward strand.
GGTCCGTGGATGGTTATGGGAGGTGTGCCTGCAAACACTACGGGACAGGGGCCATTGCACAGATATGGTCTTTTGCCACCTCTGCTCATGTGTGTGTTGTCGGCTGTGGTGTGCAACCTGAACGGGTGCATGTGATCTTTCACCAGCATCTGTGATATACATCTTCAAACAGGTGTGTGATGCCTGGGGGCTGTGCAGATGTGCGACCTGACTCTGCATGCATAGCTGGGGACATGTCTCTGTTACAGGCCTTCAGAGTTGGATCTCCTAGCTAATGTGTGTGAGGTGTTGTTTACGCAATCCACATCTGCATCTAACGTATCTTCTGGGAACATGTACAGTGTGTGTGCTGAGCTGTGGACCCCATGGACTGTGGTAGCGTGCAACCTAACCACCATACCCTATGGTACATATCTGACAGACATACCCTCCGTTACAATCAGCTCTCCAGTCCCCTGGGTCTTGGGTGTCCTAGGGATCATCATCAGCAAAATACAGCATGGCACCAGGGTGACTCCCTGGACACCGTACGCAGGTATCAGGACTCCAGGAGATGGGGAGGATGGACTGAACAGCATTGGCACACTGCACCATATCCCCAGGGTGACTGGGGCCCACTCTGATGGGCTCTGAGGACACCTGGGGATAGGGGGGATGTATTAGACAGCATTGGCAAACACAGCCATATCCCAAGGGTGACTGAGAGCCCACTTTGATGGGCTCCTGGGGATAGGGAGGATGTCTCCAACAACATTAGCACACACAACCATATCCCCAGGGTGACTGAGAGCCCGCTTTGATGGCCTCTCTGGACTCCTGGGGATAGGGAGGATGTATTGAACTGTTTAGGCCCACACAACCATATCCCCAGGGTGACAGGGAGCCCACTTTGATGGCCTCTCTGGACTCCTGGTGGTAGGGAGGATGTATTGAACTGTTTAGGCCCACACAACCATATGCCCAGGGTGACAGGGAGCCCACTTTGATGGCCTCTCTGGATTCCTGGGGATAGGGAGGACGTCTGCAAAAACAGCACACACAACCATATCCACAGGGTGACTGACAGGCCACTTTGATTGCCTCTCTGGACTCCTGGGGGTAGGGTGGATGTATTGAACTGTTTAGGCCCACACAACCATATCCCCAGGGTGACTGAGAGCCCACTTTGATGGCCTCTCTGGACTCCTGGGGATAGGGAGGATATCTCTAACAACATTAGCACACACAACCATATCCCCAGGGTGACTGAGAGCCCACTTTGATGGCCTCTCTGGACTCCTGGGGGTAGGGAGGATGTATTGAACTGTTTAGGCCCACACAACCATATCCCCAGGGTGACAGGAAGCCCACTTTGATGGCCTATCTGGACTCCTGGGGATAGGGAGGATGTCTCTAACAACATTAGCACACACAACCATATCCCCAGGGTGTCTGAGAGCCCACTTTGATGGCCTCTCTGGACTCCTGGGGGTAGGGAGGATGTATTGAACTGTTTAGGCCCATACAACCATATCCCCAGGGTTTATGTTTATGTTTATTCTAAAACTTGGTATACCGCCCAACACCATGGGCACCTGAGCGGTTCACAATAAAATTTAGCAGTTTAAAAATATTCGAAAATATTTAAAAACATTTAAAAAATATAAGGCTGCAAGAAAAGGAAAAGGAACGCCACTTAAATTCATAAAAGAGAAAGGAAAGGAAAGAAAGAAAAGAACAGAAATCAGTAACAATTACTAATACAAGTACAAATACAAATAGTATCAGGAGGGAGGGTTAGGGAGGGAGATTAAATGCCACTTGAAAAAGGTAGGTCTTGAGCTGGGTCTTGAAGGACTGGTAGGACTCCTCCGCACGGAGCGAGGGAGGGAGAGAGTTCCAAAGGCTGGGGGCCAGAAAGTAGAAAGCTGAGGAGCGGGTGGAGGTAAGGTAGGCCTGGGATGGAGAGGGAAGAGACATACGGTTAATGTGAATAGTGCGAAGCAGACGGTGAGATGTACGGAAGTGAATCAGATTAGCAAGATAGAGAGGGGTACCGGTGCGAACAGCCTTGTGTGCAAGAATAAGAATTTTATATTGAACACGAAAAGAGACAGGTAGCCAGTGGTGTTGTAAAAGAAGAGGTGACGTGGTCAAAGCGGGAGGCATAAGTGAGGAGGCGGATAGCGGAATTCTGAACACGTTGAAGACGGGACAATTGGGCTTGGGGGAGACCAGCTAGGGAGACATTACAATAATCCAGACGAGACATAACAAGGGAAAGGAGAAGAGTAGCTAGAGCAGAGGGAGAAAGAAAAGAGCGAATAGCACGGAGTTGCCTAAGTGAGAAAAACGAGCGTTGAACAACAGAGGAGATGTGTGCCTTAAAGGAAAGGGAAGAGTCGAGGGTTACGCCCAAGTAGCGGAGTGAAGAAACGAGAGGAATAGACTGTGAGAAGAAGGAAGGGGCACAGACAGGGGAAGGGCTCCCAAAAGTGAACCAGATAGCAAAAGATTTAGCAGGGTTTGCGTGAAGGAAATTAGAAGAAAACCATGAAGCAATAGCAGTCAGACAGTGATTAAGAGGGGTTATATCAGGGGAAAGAGGATCGGTAGGAAACAAAAGAAAAATGTCGTCCGCGTAATAATACGCGGAAATGCCAAATTGCTGTATTAAAAGAGCGAGAGGAGCTAAGAAAATGTTAAAGAGAAGAGGGGCAAGGACAGAACCCTGGGGAACCCCACAGGTGAGGGGAGTGGAGGGGGAAGAGGAAAACCCAGTAGCTACAGAGAAAGAGCGGCAGGAAAGAAAAGAGTGAAACCAGCGAAGGACCGTACCAGAAAGACCAGCATCCCGAAGACGAGTGAGGAGGGTGCGGTGATCCACCAGATCAAAAGCTGCAGAAAGGTCAAGGGAAACAGCTAAAGTGAAATGACCCCGATCGTGAGCAGTGTGAAGTTCGTTTAAGAGGGAAAGAAGAACAGTTTCAGTGCTATAGCCAGAGCGAAAACCTGATTGCCGTGGATGAAGAGTGAGAGCAACTTCCAAGTGAGAAGAGAGCTGATTAAAGACCAGTTTTTCGAGAAGTTTAGATAGGAAAGAGAGATTGGAAACAGGGCGCCAGTTGGAAAGGATAGAAGGGTCAGAAGAGCGGGATTTTAGGACAGGACGGACAGTAGCGTGTTTCCAGCTTGCAGGAAAAGTGCCGGAAGACAAGCTGGAGTTAAACATAGAAAGAATATAGGGAGAGAGTGATAAGGAGGGGTCCAAAAGCCAACAGGAAGGGATAGGATCAGCTGGACAGGTGGTTTTGCGAATGGAAGAGAAGGTGTTTGAGAGAACACTGGGGGTGATTACTTCAAAGGAGGACCAGGAGTGAGACAGCACAGGGGCGGAAAGGGGTGGGGAAAGGAAGGGAGGAGGTGAGGGTGAGGCAGGGGGGGAAAGAGGAAGAGGGCAGGAAGGAAAAGATTGGCGAAGAGTAGCAACTTTAGTGGCGAAAAAGGAAGCAAGGGAAGAGGGATCCGGGAGGGAAGACACGGCAGGAAGGGAAGAAGAAGAGGAGGAGTGGGATGCGTTGAGTGAATGTAGGATGGAATAAAGCTGACGGGAGGAATTAGAGGAAGAGGAGATGAGATTTGAAAAATAGTCACGTTTGGCAGTGGTAAGGAGAGAACGGTAATAGCGGTGGCAGTGGTGAAAAGCCAAGAGGTTAGCAGAGGAGGGCTGCTTTCGCCAAAGGCGTTCAGCCCGGCGGAGATGTCTACGTGGTAAGAAAAGACCAGGGTGAAACCAACGGTGATGAGAGTGACAACGTGAAGGAAGGCAGGGATGAAGGGGAGCAACAGTGTCTAGAGCAGATGAAAGGGAAGAGTGCCAGAGATGGGCCTGGGCATCAGTAGAGAGGGATTCGAAATCCGGGGGGAATAACGCAGAGGAGCATGGGAACTGAGAAAGCGTGTCCGCAGTGATTTTGCGGACAGGCGGTGGTACAGGCCTGGCGGTCGGGGAAAGAACTGAAGCTTGTGAAGGGACCGGAACTGAGAAAAGAAGACAATAGTGGTCAGACCAGGGGAGAGAAAAAGAGGAGAGAGAGGAGGAAAAGGAGGGAAAAGAGGCAGAGGAAAGAAGGAGATCAAGAGAATGGCCAGCCACATGAGTGGGGAACGACACAGATTGGTGGAGAGACAGATCGGACAAAAGTGCAAGAAAAGAGAAATCTCTTGCAGTGGTTGGGGAATCAGCATGAACGTTAAAGTCACCAAGAATTAGGAGATAGGGGTGAAGCAGAGAAACCTCCGAGATGGTGGCTAGTAGAGAATCCCAGGAAGTAGACGAGAGGGAGGGAGGAGCGTAAATAAGAAGAAAATAATATGGGGTAGAAGAGAAATCCAATCGCAGGAGTAGTGATTCTGGATAAAGCACGGATGGGGAAGAGGCGAGTTCAGTAAGAGGAAGGGAGGAACGGTAAAGAACAGCTACGCCCCCGCCACTTCTGCCCCGACGAGAAGTGGAGAGAAATGAAAACCCTGGCGGGAGGCAGCAATTTAATAAAGGTTCATCACCTTCTTTTAGCCAAGTTTCGGTTAAAAAGAAGATGTCTAGGTTATGGAGCGTAACTAGATCATGTATGAGAGCAGTCTTAGATCGAATGGATCGGCAGTTTAACAAAGCAAGCTGCAGAAACAGAAGGGAAGGGGAGAGCGGCAAAGGAGGAGGAGGTGAGGTACGAGGGCAGTGGATAAGATTAGGTAACTGACGGGCAAGGGGACCAGGCGGGGAGATGGCAAGTGGTGCAGGACGCCATCCCCAATGTACTGGGATAGTAGACATAGAGCAGAGTAGTAATAAGAACAATGGGCCGGAAAAAACCAGGGACCGGACACTGGAGAGCAGTATGTGAGGGAGCAGGGGAAAACCACACGGTAAGGTTAAAAGAGAAGGAGTAAGAGAATGGGACATAGCAAAATAGGAGCTACAGAACTCTCGCCCCGTACCTCGCCCCAAGGAGCTCGCCCAAGGAGCAGGCTCCTTGTGCGCGCTCCTTCGGCGCGCGCACGTGGCGCGCGCCTCAGCGGCGCGGGGCGCCGCACCCAGAGGCGATGTTATAGGGCGCAGGGGCCCGGCGTCACTTCCGGGAGGCGGGACTACAGTACCTGGGAGACAGGGAGACAAGCAGGGAACGTTTGACGCTATACAGTGGAGAACAGGCAGCAGACAGCAGCAGGGGACAGTCAGCGTTTAAGCAGGCAGCAGGTAATGGAAGCACACACAGCAGCAGCAACGGGGCGCCGCACCCAGAGGCGATATTATAGGGCGCAGGGGCCCGGCGTCACTTCCGGGAGGTGGGACTACAGTACCTGGGAGACAGGGAGACAAGCAGGGAATGTTTGACGCTATACAGTGGAGAACAGGCAGCAGACAGCAGCAGGGGACAGTCAGCGTTTAAGCAGGCAGCAGGTAATGGAAGCACACACAGCAGCAGCAACGGGGCGCCGCACCCAGAGGCGATGTTATAGGGCGCAGGGGCCCGGCGTCACTTCCGGGAGGCGGGACTACAGTACCTGGGAGACAGGGAGACAAGCAGGGAACGTTTGACGCTATACAGTGGAGAACAGGCAGCAGACAGCAGCAGGGGACAGTCAGCGTTTAAGCAGGCAGCAGGTAATGGAAGCACACACAGCAGCAGCAACGGGGCGTCGCACCCAGAGGTGATGTTATAGGGCGCAGGGGCCCGGCGTCACTTCCGGGAGGCGGGACTACAGTACCAGCAGAGGGCATAGTCAGTCTTCACCCACTGCACCCTGCAAGGTGCTCCAGCCATGCACACACTAACTGCAGACAGTCTGCTAGCTAGTACATATTCCTGGTGAAACTGTGTGCACCCAAAGATGGTATGTCAGTGATTGGTCCCCAGCCAGAGAAACTCCCAGATATCACTTGGTGACAGGGAGCCCACTTTGATGGCCTCTCTGGACTCCTGGGGATAGGGAGGATGTCTCCAATAACATTAGCACACACAACCATATCCCCAGGGTGACTGAGAGCCCACTTTGATGGCCTCTCTGGACTCCTGGGGATAGGGAGAATGTCTCTAACAACATTAGCACACTGCACCATATCCCCAGGGTGACTGAGAGCCCACTTTGATGGCCTCTCTGGACTCCTGGGGGTAGGGAGGATGTATTGAATTGTTTAGGCCCACACAACCATATCCCCAGGGTGACAGGGAGCCCACTTTGATGGCCTCTCTGGACTCCTGGGGGTAGGGAGGATGTCTCCAACAACATTTGCACACACATCCATATCCCCAGGGTGCCTGTGGGCCCACTCTGATAGGCTCTCAGGACTCCTGGGGATAGGGGGGGTGTATTAAACAACATTGGCAAACCACCCCTTAGCATCTGGGTGGCTGAGGGACCATGTGCTGCACGTTTCACGACCCCTGAGGGTGGCCCCTATGTGTTACCCTGCAGATGCAGATACCACCATCAGCACATGATGTTTCCGGACGCTCCTGAGGCAGATCAATGGCCTAGCTGTGTTACAGTGTGCTGTAGCACATCAACAGCAGCAGCTGCCATGACTCCAGGGTGGCATCATGCCCTCTGTGACCACATCCGTCACCACCTGGGTACATGGCAAACCACTCAGATGTGATACCTAAACAATATGGCATGTGGTTTCACCTGCTGCACTTTACTGATATAGACTACCTACATACAGCATCATGGACAGCTGCAATCAACCCTTGTCTGTGTATATGGTTATTATGACCTGTGGCCAGTCACTTACCTCCCGTGGGTGGTTAACCTCACGGTTGAAATGCCTGGTGATCCTATCCCAGGCCCTCCTGACCTTCCCCATGTCCCTTCGCCTGGAGGGCCCAGGGAACAGCCTGCGCTGCTTCTGCCCAATCAGGGATGCCAGGTAGCGCAGCTCCCGTCGACTAAATGCCGGCTTCCTTGTTCTGGGCGCCATTTTCCTGTATGGCCGTCTGGACGCACGGACGCAAACGACGCAACTTCCGCATTTGCGCATTGCGGCGCAGGAACGTGTGCGGCGCATGGCTGCGCGATTAAGCTAATCGCACTGGTGCGCTCCGCATGGCTGCACGTCAGAACATTGCACATTGTAAATGCACACCTCATTCAGACACACTGGTTATGGTGTCGCTAACAGGATGTCTACTGCTCTCTGCAGACACACATAGCACCGATGTGTCTCTCATGTCCCAAAACAATTCTCGTTTATTATGGATTAATTTTGTTTCCACAGTGTGGTCTTGAACCTCTGGACACATATCCACTGATTCCTGGTGCATTGTCAGATGAGGTGTGCTATATGTGTCACATAGCAGGTACTGCCATGACACTCATAACAATGGGTGCTGACAGACCATCAGCGTCTGGTATCATTCACCCTGGTGATATGGGGTTGTGTGTGCCCCTGGAGTATGTTCTGTGGGGCATCTCCATGTATGGCCAGCAATGATGTGGTGGTTGCCATAGGGGGTTTGGGGGGGAGCTTCATATCCGAGCATTGGACATGCACAGTAGGTTGCATGGTGGCCATTACGAGGCGATGTAGTTCCACATGCCACCTTACTGCATGTTATCCTTTAGTATGTGTGATGGCAGACAGTCCTAAGGCAGAAGTGTAGCACAATGGTTGATACATGGACTGCTTAACCAGGCATCGTGAGTTCAATCCTCCAGTGGGGCTCTGGATTACGTGTCTCAGGCAGCACACATTATTATCCAGCGGTGAAACATTAGGCATATTGCTTTTGATGTACATCATTGCTGCGTAAGGCATATGTCTTCATACTTTGCAACAGTGTTACCTGCACCAGACCCCTTTATACATTAAGGCAGTGCTGCCAGTGGCAACACCCTTACAGTGCTATATACGTCATGTGCAGTACAGCATTCTCACTAATGGATCACGGCACCCCTGATAACCGCAGCACACAGTCTGCATGATTGCCTCTTTTGCCAGCCAGGCATATGTTCTCAGCTATTGAGCTGTGGCCCACAGCTTACCTCGCTGCCTGTGGAGCCAGAGGTTGTGTGTTTCCGTCCACAGTGGGTTGTTTTGGTGCGTGCAGCCGATGGCAGGTTTCATAATGTAAAATGGTGGTGGCAGCTATGAGATCCTCACAGTGCTGTAAGCATCAGGTGCTCCATAGGCCACCTTATAGGGCAGCCTAGGGTTACTGCACTGTGATGTTTTCTGTGTTGGCAGTACTACAGGACATTACACACATTCAGGGCCAGAAAGACTCCATGTACCCTGAAAAATAGTTATCTCCATGTTACAATGCCCTGTTCATTGTATGTCCAGTTTGTGCAATGTAACCAGCACTGATGCTGACTGGTGCAGTATATGGGACAATGTAAATATCTAAAATACTTTCCTTGGACAAGCACACTGAGGATTTGAAACACCAACCTGTCGCTTCAGAGGCATTGCAGTCACCAGTGGACTACAGCTGTGATAAGAGGTCTGGCTGGCTGCAATATCACCTCTGCAGACTGTGTGCTGCGGTTAACAGGGTATGGTCAGTTCTCTCGCACCCATGATGCACTGCACATGCAAAGCAGCGGACTACAGATGGTCCGACGATAGGGTGTGCAACCCCACAGCACCTAGGCCTAGTAGTGGGTACTGACCTTATGTGTTGCTGGTACAGACCTTCTGTGTTGCTGGCTACAGACCGTCACAGTGTGTGTGGCCTGTGCTCACCCTGATGGTGAGGTGGGACGCACAGCACCTGTCCTGGCTGAGATGGCCTACACGTCAGGTCAACTTGTCTGCCGATGTCTGATAGGTTGTCACATCAGACACACCTATGGTACACCTTTGACCATCTGTATCTCGCAGTCACATCTGGTCCTTGGGGCTACAATGCGCACGGAAGAGTGTATATCCTATGTGGGTGCCCTGGCCACATGATATATGAGCGGCGGGTGTGTGAGGAAAGGAGATGTTTGGACACATAGGCAGAGTGTGTCATACCACCAAACCTGCCCTGTGGAACCCAGGTTCCCCCAACAATATATCCACATTCTGTATCCCAGCTCTGTTGGTAGCGGCTGACAGCACCATCAAACTCTGTCCGGCTGGAGTATGGACAACCTACAGGGCACTCTCTGCAGATCTGTACCCATCCATATTTCAGGAGCAGACAGACAGTAGGGCCTGAGCCACCCAGCTCCTCCACCACCATCTGACATTTTCTAGCAGCAGGCACAGTGAGTCCCCAGCTACTGAACCCTGCAAGGTGTTCCAGCCATACACATGCTAACTGCAGACAGGCCACTAGCCAGTCCATAGTGCATGCTACTGGAGGAAATGTGTGCACCCATAACTGGGATGGGAGCACACCTACCACGCAGTTAACTCAGTGATTGGGCCCCATATATACAGGACCCATATACATCACATGAGAGAACTACTATATGGCACTATGGTGGACCTAGCCATGCCGTCTTCACTGCTCAGTCAGGGTGAGAGTGACCTCCCAGCAGGGCATGCTATGGACACCATGTCTGTTGAGGTGATGGCCAGCCACTACATTGTCCCAGCCATTCACCTATGCCCTGTGCAGATGCATCCTGCTCTTGGCGCCCTGTCTGTTCTATACCCACAGTACTTTGCTCCTCATTATGCATAATGGCAAGCCAATACTGGAAACAGTGCTATCGGTGTGGGCTGCGGAGGGTGTTGGCAGCCACCACACACTGGATAAACAGACACACACTCCCCACACCTAGGGCAGCATTGAGCAGATGTGGTGGTATTTGGCAGCCCTGGCCACCGCACCAGTAATGGGCACAGTGCGGGCATGGCAATGTTAGGGTGTACTGTTGGGGTCATTCTCCATGGTGGTGGACTCTGTCAGACACATGACCTGACACACATTGCACATACATCAGAGACGTTGGTATGATACAGCTCAATAAGCTGATTGTGCTTAACGTAGGCATTTCTATCTGACAGTGATCATAACAAGCTTTTGTATCTTTGCACCGTATCCCCATGTCTAGTGTGGGACTGCTAATATGTGCACATGCTAATATTGGGAGATGCACACAGGGCCCAACATCCTGCCTCTGCATTAGTCTTTGGATGATGGAGCCTGCAGGTGCAGGTGTTTCTGCCCCTATTGCCCGCTGCTCTAGGGCAGAGGTTCCAAACTCCAGTCCAGGTGGCCCAAACACTGGTCGGGTTTTCGTGATGTCCCTGATGAATATGCCTATGATACATCTGCATACCATGGGGGCGTTAACTTAAATTTCAGCACACGCATCCTTATTGGAGACATCATCCAACCTGAGTGATTTGTGACCCTCCATGACTGCATTTGGGGGACTCTGCTGTAGGTGATGCATATGTTTATGTGGTGTGTTGTAGCGTTAGCGTACTGGTTGGGCTGCAGGGGGACCTTTTATTGAAAGGTTGTAGTTGGGCTCCTTTTCAATAAGGTAGTTGAGGCACGAATGGTTAAGGTCAAGACAGGGTTTTATTTCCCCTCCCGGGGACGGATTCCAAACACAGGTAATAAAGAAACATAAGCCATACACTCTGGCAAAAAGGATAGGATAAAGTAAAGTCTTGTGCTTTTAAACAGGCAGTTAAATTACTTCCACAACTGTATCTCTTCAGCACAGTGAAATCACATCACTTAATACAGCCAATGATCAGTCCATCTGATTGTCAGATAATTCTGCTTCTGGTGGATCAATTATCATTGATTCAATCTGACTATCATCTGTACCATACTGCTGCTGCCTATAGAGTGTTGGCAGATTATTCTCCTCTGCCAGCTCCCGTGACCTCCCTACTATCTCCTCTAGCAGGTAAGGGTCTGTATCACCATATCTTGGCATATAATTGTAATGAGAGTTATGTCCCTTATAACTCCTACGTGAGAAAGTCTTGTATCCAACTTTACATTGGCTAATTGGCCTACCTTCAGGGTTTGAGGCAAGAGAAAGTCTGTGCACTGCTCCTTTTAGAAGGGGTTTAAACCTTAGAGGCTTTTCTCTACATTCAGGCTGATCAGCACCCTCTTCCAACATACAAATGTCTGGCACCGTATATTCTCCCTTTCTTGAAGCTTGCAAATACTTTCCAGTTATCCTGACTGGTACTTTCTCCTTGTGAATGCCTTCACCATAAGGAATAGGTTTTGAGGTTTGGTTAAAAGGTTTCTGTGCCTTTCTCCTCCAATTAACTCTATTAGCTGTTAGCTGCCTTTCTCTTTCCCATTCAGAATCAGAGTCACACACGTAAGTTTTCCTACCAGCCCAGGGCAGACATTGCTTTCCAGATTCATACCTCAGCTTGCACACAGACTCCAGCTGGTTCTGATTCACCACGTCTTTCCTGCTTCCTGTTGCTGGCTTCTCTGAATTCTCTGAGCTGCTTTCTCTGGAGCTACCAAAGCCAAAGCTCCCGCTCCTCCTACTGCTACTGCTGCTCACTAACTCTAGTGAACGTCCCTTATACGTTTGCTGAGGCTCTAATCCAGCCCTTCCCCCTCCCAGGTGAAAGCTATTAGAGCTATGAGCTGGGGATTGCTTATCAGCTGTGCGGGGTTCTTTCCCTCGTGGCTGGGAATGTTTGTGTTGCTCTTGGCAACTGGGTGTCCTGATATCTTCCTTCCTGCTAGAAACAGCCCTATTGCTCATAGGTTCCTCTGTTTTTCTATCACAGGATATCTTTTCCCCATTACAGTGTGCTGTTTAAGATAAGATATGAGCTTTTCACCGATGCTTATGTCCTCACCAGGAAAGGTTCCGTCTTTACTACCATGTTTCCTTCATGGGTAAAATGTGAACATGTGGTGACTGGGATGGCCGTTGCTGCAGCTGGGATTTGAACCTGTGGCCTTCTGGTCTTAAATCACTGGCTGTGTCTACTGCACCACCGTCTTAGCACTGCAACAGTGCATTCCCTGTGGAGTCCATGGCTGTTTGTCACACAGGTCCTGTCTGTTGGAGTGCACTGCACCCACTTGAAGGGGGCTAGGCCAGCATCTGCTGTGGGCAGCAGACACTGCCCCCTCTGCCACCAGTAGGCGTACGCCACCATGCTGACATGGGCTTATATTGGTGACAGCATCACAGCTGAATGAAATGTGGCCCTCCAGGACTGCATTTTATGGACTCTGCTGTGGGTGTTGCACCTTTTTCAGGTGTATGTGCTCTTTAGAGTAAAATATAGGTGTTTGGAACATGCTTTCGTTCTTTGCAATAGAGGTTTGTCTTTACTACCACGGTTTAGTGGTGGATAATATATGTGGACTGTGTTGGCGGGGGCCCCAGCTGGGACTGGAACTGGTGATCATTGGATCCTGAACACACTGACTGTGTTCACTGCACCACACTGCAGCCACAGAGACAATGTAGTCCCTGGAGATACCATGTCTGTTTGTCAGACAGAGCCTTTCTGTTGGAGTGCACTGCACCCACGTGAAGGGGTCTCTGCCTCCGTCTTCTCTGGGCAGCTGCCACTGCCCCCCTCCAAAACCAGTACCCCTCTGCCAACATGATGCATGCCGTTCTGCTGATGGTGCTGGTGGTGCACAGTTTTCGGGCATCCAGTGTGCACGTTGGCGACTGCCTATGCTGCACGTTCTGGGGTTGTGGTGCCTGCATAGTCGTCCACGCTTCCCCCCAACTCAACCATGCTGTTGTGGAACATGTGCATGCCATAGGGGGCCTGTCCATTGGAGAGGGTATCCCTGCTCTATCCTATTTCAATGTGGGATCATTCACCTTGTATGCTGCAGGAGCGTGGAGCCTTCCGAGATTCATATCGTGTTTTCAGGCCTTTATTGGGACTGTCTCTTGATGTTCCCCATTTCTGCCACCATTGCCCAGCTTGGTAATCTTTTGTGCTACATTTGAGGGGTTTGGCAGCCCTGGCCAACACAACAGTCCTGGGAACAGTACAGGCATGGATATGGTACGCAAGACTGTTGGGAGTCCCTCCTCAGGGTGGTAAACATTGTCAGAGACCAGACCTACAGCACACACCACAGACATCAGAATGATTGTTATGGTGGAGCTCAGTGAGCAAAATGTGCTTAGTGTAGGAATTGAGATCTGCCATTTTTCATAGCAAACGTTTGATAGCTGTGTACCATATACCCAGGTGTAGGGTGTCATTGCTAGGGTATGCAACTGCTACTATTGGGAGATACAGGCAGGGCCCAATGTCCTGGCTCTCCAGGAGGCATTGGCCAATGGGGCCTGTGGGTGTGGGTTTGTCCCTGTTGGCTGCTGCTTTACAGCAGGGTTTCCCAACTCCAATCCTGGTGTTCCGAACACTGTTCTGGCTTTCATGCTGTCCCTCATGGATATGCATTGGCTACATCTGCATACCATGGGGGTGGTGCATAGATATGCAGCACAGGCATCGTTATTATAGGCTGCATGGAACCTGAATGGTGTAGGGCCCTCCAGGACTGAATTTTGGAGACGTAGCTCTAGGTGAGGTGCCTATTTATGGTGTCTCTGCTCATTGGGGTAAAATATAGGCGTATTCATCATGCGTATGTTCTCAGCAATAAAGGTTGGTCCTTACTCTCACGGTTTAGTTCAGGGTAAAATATGTGCACTGGGTTTGGCAGGGGCCCCAGCTGGGATTTGAACTTGTGACCTTCTGTTCTTGCACACACTGTCTGTGTGCACTGCACCACCGTGTGGCCACAGCTAGGTTGTATTCCCTGGGGTGTCCATGACTGTACATCCGACAGGGCCTGTCTGTTGCAGTGGACGTGCGAGCCTGCACATGGCTAGGCCACTGTCTGCTTTGGCTAGCAGCCAATGCCCCCTCCACCACCTATACCCCTCCACCAACATGCTGGCATGTCCTTATCTTGGAAAAAGCATTTGCCTGATTGAGTGGTGGCACTCCAGGACTGCATTTGGGAGGCTCAGCTGTCGGTACTGCCCATTGTTATGGTGTGTGTGCAGTGTGAGGTAAAATATTGGTGTTTGGATCCATGCTTCTGTTCTCTGCAATAAAGGAGTGTCTGTACTATCTCAGTTTAGTGGTGGTTTAAATATGGGGACTGGGTTGTCATGAACCCCAGCTGGGATTTGAACCTGTGACTCTCTGGTCCTAGAGGTACTGGCTCTGTCCGCTGCACCACACTGTGGCCACAGAGACATTGCAGTCCCTGGAGATAGGAAACCTAAGCGAAGAGTCGGAAGCCCTGCTCTGCACATCTTTACTGTGGGCTCATTCACCTTGTCTGGAGACAAAAGTGAATATTGACCCCGCAAATGACCGCGTAAAGAGGGGAGAAAAGATAACCAAGCTGGGCAACAGTGATATTAATGGGCAACCATACAACACACTCCCAGGACAGCTCCACATACAGGGTATGATGTTTGGAAGGGTCTCCGCTCCATAGACCCTTCCAAAACACATTTCTTTTTTTTGGAGCTTTCCTGGACGTTTTTTTTTTGGATGCCCATTAATATCACTGTTGCCCAGCTGTATTACGATTTATAGGATGTTTGTTGTGGTCATTTCCGCTTTTTATTTGCACTTTTGTTCTGTGCACATGTATCACACTGCTCACGTTTTGTAGGTTTCCCTGGTCTTGCTGTACATTGCTGACGGAAATGGTTTCTCTTCCCTTTAAATGGCCTCTACCGCGAGTGTTTCACTCGCGGTATTTTTCACTTGTAAATTCGGCCCCGATAATGTGCCTCTCCCCTCCCCTTCCCCGCCCATTAACCCCGTCTCTCCACCCCTAGGGAGACTTCCTCCGCCCTCCGTGAGCCATTCCACGCCTCTATCGGACATTTGCGGGCCCCGTACTTGTGCGGGGCCCGTTAGTGTGACACACACGGGCGCGGCGGCCCATTAGTGGGACGCGCACGTGTGCGGCACACTTAAGAGCACTTAAGTGCGTTATTGCCGTGCGCTATTGTGCGGTGCGCAAATGTGCGGTGTTTAGTAAACATACTCCTTAATTTTATTAATTTTTACTAAAGTCAAATCATACGGAATGAATATTGCTGAAAAGGCTTTCATTGGTCTACCAGTAACTATCTCATGTGGCGTAAACCCAGTCTTGTGGTTTTGTAAGCTTCTCATTCCTCTATCTCTCAAGAGCCATATGAGGATTCCCCATGACAATAGGAATGCTGGATCAATTTATTTGCAACAGTAGTAATTTCTGCTTTCCATAAGGATACATTTCTACCCATGCAGAAAACAATCACCTAACAGTTTTCAGATTCTTGACATTTGAGTAATTGGTTGCAAGTTCAGAAAGGCATTGCAGGAAACTCAGAATGTTTAAGGACTGATCTTTGAACCCTTGTATCTACTTGGATCTGTGTATGTTGTCCATTAATTGTAGTGTTAAAGGATCCTTCTGAGGTAAGAGGAATAAGAGGGCACAAGGTATTGGTGGGTGGACCTGGTAGTGAGATCTCCTTGGGTTCTTCTTGGCCCACATCCTCTTCAGAGTCATGAATATTGTCACGCCCATAGCCCCTTACAGCAGTGTGGAGGGGCGTGCTTGTTATAGCAGATTCCACCACTTCAGCAATGTGCCTGACTGACTGACTTTGAAGTGCACCATAGGAAAGGTAGTCCAGTCAGGTTACACTTGACTTTTAGGCAGAAAAACACTCTTTTGTAGTTGGTCGAGAGTTAAGGCATTGACAGAATTTATTTATGAGGTAAACGCAAATAAGGTTCACAAATTGTCACCTATTGGATTTCTTCTCCAGGATTATATTTAGTACAACAGGATATAACTGAACTTAAGCACAAACAGCTTATAATGTCTTTCAATGCAAAGCAGAAAGTCCTTTCCACAGCCACTGCTAGCAAACGTGCCTAGCAGTGCTGTTTAAAACAAAACCCAAAATATCAGCTTCACATAAACAGCTCTCTTTTCTGTTCCAAAAGAAACTTCTTAAATCCACCGTGAGTACGGCGTAAGCTCTGCACCGCACTGACTTCAGCTGGTCAATGAGCAAACAATTAAGCAGCTGCAGACATTCTCAGCACAAGTATTTTCCTTTTCAAAGAACGTTTTCACTTCACATACAGGCTCTCTAGGGTACTGGACTCTGGAAGGTTCCCTTATGATGTATTCCCTCTCAGGATTTCTTTGTGCTTGGCAGTTTGGCATAAAGAACAGTCCATGTAAGAATCATCCTCTTCCAGAACTAAATGGAAATTACACTAACCTGGTAATTGTAGTTCCTGGAGGGTCCAGTTTAGTCCTCCAACATCGGGTAGTGCCCCTCCTCCTGCAGCCGGGAGACTGGACCAATCAAATCTTCTGTAGTATATATGCAGCAGGAGCTCCCAGAAGTCCCCAGTGTACTAGTAACAAAGCATACTTAACGAAGCAACACATTAGATTAATATACAAAATGACCTAATTAAAGAACAATTTGTTCCCCCCCAAGGAATATCCAACCCCCTCCCCAAACGAGGAAGTCAGAACACTGCATTGCGCCGGCGCCGGCACCGACGCCTCAGGAATCAAAACACCGCTCCCCACCAGAAGTTCAGGAGCTGCCTGAACCCCCGAGACAGGGAAGAGCCTCTGCAAAAAACGCGGCTGCCACAGAGGGACCGAACGGCAAGAGGAACCGTCTTAATATCAACCGTTCGGAAAGGCGCGCCGCACCACATTAGCAGATAGTCGGGAGGGAAGGAGGACTAAACTGGACCCTCCAGGAACTACAATTACCAGGTTAGTGTAATTTCCATTTCCTGTTCGGTAATCCAGTTTAGTCCTCCAACATTGGGATGTAACAGAGCAGTTAAGACCGGGCGGGACCTTGCCATCCGGCGCGCAGAACCGCCGAACCAAAACAGGAATCCCGAGCCGCTGACACATCTAAGCGATAGTGTCTACTGAAAGCATGCAGAGACGACCAAGTGGCCGCCCTACAGATATCTGCCGGCGGAACCAGGCTATACTCCGCCCAAGAGGTCGCCTGAGCCCTAGTAGAATGAGCCCTCAGACCCTCCGGAACAGACCGCTGTTGCAACAGATACGCGGACGCGATCGCCTCTTTGAGCCATCTAGCAATGGAGGCTTTAGCCGCCGCTTCCCCTTTACGCGCACCCCCGAAGAGCACGAAAAGCCGGTCAGATTTCCGAAAAGACTCGGTAACCTTTAAATAACGATGGAGCGTACGACCCACATCGAGCCGGAGAAGACCTTTGTCCGTTGACCCGACAGATTGCGAAGAAAGCACTGGAAGAAACACTGCCTGATTCATGTGAAAGGGAGACACCACCTTTGGCAGAAAGGAAGGAACCGGACGGAGAACGATCCGATCCGCGGAAAAAGACAAGAAAGGCTCTCGACAGGACAATGCATGCAGATCTGAAATGCGCCGTGCCGAACAGATGGCTACAAGAAAAACCGCCTTCAGTGTGAGATCTTTCAGAGACGCCCTGCGCAGGGGCTCAAAAGGTTCACGAACCAGGGCCCTCAGAACTAAATTCAAGTCCCAAGGAGGAACGAAAACTCTGCGGGAGGGCCGCAAATGAAAAACAGCCGTAAGGAATCGGCGTACATCCGGATGAGCCCCGAGCAGACGACCCAAAACCTTGCCGCGGTAACACGAGATAGCCGCCAGCTGGACTTTTAGGGAACTAGCCGCAAGGCCCTTATCGAAACCATCCTGAAGAAAACTTAAAACGACGGGCACTGAAACCGTCGCCGCCTGGACTCCCCGCCGGGAGCACCAGTCTTCAAAAATCCTCCAAATCCGAACGTAAGTAAGAGAAGTGGACGTTTTCCTCACCCGCAGAAGGGTAGAAATCACCGCGGGGGAGTAGCCCTTCCTTTTCAGCCGAGCCCTCTCAATGGCCAAACCGTAAGCGAGAATCGATCCACTTGGGGCATCCGCAAGGGACCCTGAAGAAGAAGATCCGGTAGAGCGGGCAGGAGCCAAGGAACGCCGTCGCTCAACCGGACCAGATCGGCATACCAGGGCCTCCGGGGCCAATCTGGGGCCACCAGTAACACGCGACTCCGGTGGCTCTCGATACGTTGTACGACCCGGCCGATCAGAGCCCACGGAGGAAAGACATAAAGAAGACCGGACGTTGGCCACGGCTGAATGAGAGCGTCGAGCCCCTCGGACATGCGCTCCCTTCGCCTGCTGAAGAAGCGCCCTGTCTTGGCTGATTGAAAGGTCGCCATGAGATCCATGATGGGTGGACCCCACCGCCGGACGATTTGTGCGTAAACCTGTGGGTTTAGCTCCCATTCTCCGGGGTCCACCCGCACTCTGCTGAGAAAATCGGCCTGGACATTGTCTACGCCCGCAATGTGAGCCGCCGAGATTGCTGGAAGGCGAGTTTGCACCCAGTTGAACAAGGCCACCGCTTCTGCCTCCAGGGCCACGCTGCCAGTACCCCCTTGGCGATTGATGTAAGCTACAGTGGACGCGTTGTCTGACAGGACTCTCACCGGCCGTCCGAGAACCAGGGTCTCCAGGTCCACCAGGGCTAGCCGGACTGCCCGCAATTCGAGACGGTTGATCGACCAAGAGGCCTCCAGGGGAGACCATTCCCCCTGAGCAAAGCGGGACTCGCAGTGAGCCCCCCAGCCGGTTAAGCTCGCATCCGTCGTGAACGGAACCCACAGAGGAGGCTCCAAGGGAATCCCTCGCGACAGGTTCTCGGCGGAGAGCCACCACCGGAGGGATCGGCGAACCGTCTTTGGGCAAGGCAATCTCTTGTTCAGCGAGTCGAACTGGTTGGACCAACGTCGCAGAAGAGCACTCTGCAGCGGACGCATGTGGAAGCGCGCCCAAGGCACCACCTCCAAGGTCGCCGCCATCGTGCCGAGGAGCCGCAGGTACCACCACGCCGACGGAGCTGGCATCCCCCGGAAGAGACGGACCAGAGCCCGCAACGCCAGCACGCGTCGCTCCGGAAGGCACACCAAGCCCCTTGCTGTGTCGAAGCGGACTCCCAGATACTCGAGATCCTGTGACGGAGACAGATAACTCTTGCATTCGTTCACCACCCATCCGAGGGACCGAAGGAGATCCACCACCCTGCTCGTGACTTGCACACACTCCCGACTGGACTTCGCTCGAATCAACCAGTCGTCGAGATATGGATGGACCAGGATGCCCTCCTTACGCAACGCCGCCGCGACTACAACCATTACCTTTGTGAAGGTGCGGGGAGCCGTGGCGAGTCCGAACGGCATGGCCCGGAATTGAAAATGGCCCCACGGGAGCGCAAAGCGGAGAAACCGTTGATGGGAGGGCCGGATGGGAATGTGTAAATAGGCCTCTGTAAGATCGAGGGATGTCAAAAATTCCCCTTGATGCACCGCTACGATGACTGACCGCAGGGTCTCCATGCGAAAGTGCGGTACTCTGAGAGCGCGATTCACGCCTTTGAGATCCAAGATCGGACGAAGGGAACCGCCCTTTTTGGGAACCACAAAATAGATGGAGTAGCAACCTGCGCCTCTTTCCAAGGGCGGGACCGGAACCACGGCCCCCAGAGAGAGAAGCCGATCCAGGGTCACGCGGATGTCCTGCGCCTTTTGAGCTCCCTTGCTGGGAGACAGAACAAACGAATCCGGAAGTGGGTGCGCAAACTCTAGGGCATAACCTTCTTCTATAATCTGCAGCACCCACCGATCTGACGTAATTTGGGCCCAAGAAGGAAGAAAGTCGCGCAAATGACCCCCGATGACCGGGTCTTCCTCTAGAGCCCGCCTCGTTTCATTGTGGCTTGCGATTAAAGGAAGAGGCCGAGGAAGAGGCGGCTCCGGAGAAGCCCCTTCCCGCTCCTCTGAAACCACGAAACCCTTGATGACGGGTTCCAAAACGACCGCGCTGCGAAGTCCACAGCCGGAAGAACGAAATCTGCGCGCATCCCGAAACTGGCCGCGCGCTAGGTGGACGACCTATTAAGCTTAGGCTTATCCTCTGGAAGCCGACCACCCTTAGACTCACCGAGATCCTTCACCAACTTATCCAGAGCCTCACCAAATAACAACCTGCCCTTAAAGGGTAGTTTACTGAGGCGAGACTTGGAAGAACCGTCGGCCGCCCAATTGCGCAACCAGATGGACCGTCGTGCCGCTACCATGGAGGCCATGCTATTAGCTAGGGAGCGTATTAAATCATAACACAGATCCGCCAAGTAGGCCGATCCCGACTCCACGCGGGCAACGTCCAACAGCCCCTGTTGGTCCATACCGGACCCCGAGCGCAGGTGCTGCGACCATCGCAAACAAGCTCGAGCTACCCACGCCCCACAAATAGAAGCTTGTAACGATAAGGCGTTGGTCTCGAAGGCTTGCTTCAACAAATTATCAACCTTTTTGTCCTGAACATCCCTCAGGGCCGCGGCCCCTTCAACCGGGATGGTGGTTTTCTTAGTCACTGCCGAAACGGCAGCATCCACCCGTGGAGACTTAAACAAGTCCCTGTCCTTGTCTGCAAGGGGGTAAAGACGATTCATGGTCCGAATCCCTTTCAAAGCGGATTCCGGTTGCTCCCATTCCGCATGGATCATCTGCTCAACTACTCGGTGCACAGGCAAAACTACCTGGGCATCCCTGAC
This sequence comes from Ichthyophis bannanicus, assembly GCA_033557465.1. Classification (NCBI taxonomy): domain Eukaryota; kingdom Metazoa; phylum Chordata; class Amphibia; order Gymnophiona; family Ichthyophiidae; genus Ichthyophis; species Ichthyophis bannanicus. The sequence goes on from CM066039.1 coordinate 227,357,621, forward strand.
CGCCTGAATGAGAGGATCCTCGAGACCCTCCTCCTCCAGCGGCCGCACCGCAGAGAGGTTAAGTGCTTGGAGAGACTCCGTGACCAAAGGTACCAGCTCGTCCCTTCGAAACACCCGAATGATGCGAGCCTGATCTTCCAGTTCTGGAAGCTCTCCGTCTTCTAACTCCTCCGCCTCAATATCCGGATCCCCCTCAGTCTCGGAATCCGGGAGGCAAAGGGCGCCCTGATCCTGGTCCCCCAACCTGGGCCGCTTGACCGCGGGTTGGGAAGACCGCTGAACCCCCCCCCCCCGCGGATGCTGGGGGGAGAGAGGCGGGCCAAGCCTCCGGCAAATGACCAGACCGGCTTAAGCGGAAGGCCTGATGCATGAGAAGAACAAAATCCGGGGAAAAGTCTATAGGCGACGCTACCATAGCCGCCTGCTGGAGCTCAGGGACCGACGTATTAGACGCCGGGCCCAGACCAGAAGGAAGGATGCTCGGTGAAGGGACACTGTCCCCCGAAAGGGAAGGGTCCCCGGGCACATGCTGTTCCTTAATTTCAATAGGCAGCTCCAGTTCTGAAGAAACTGCAGCACAGCTCTTACAGATTCCAGAGTCAGTCATTGTACCTCTGCGGGAGCCACAAATTACACACTGAGGTTTGGCAGCCATGCCCAGGCCACCTGCTCTCAGGGAAAAATAAGGCAACAGGAACAGGGAAGCCCACACCAAGGGGACTAACCTTATTCAATTCAGCACAGTATTAAATTTAAAACCTTTTTTTTTTTTTTTTTACAGTAAACAAAATACTCCCCAGAATCCTAGGGGTGCCCTGAGCAAAATCGCCAGCAAAAGAAACCCCAAAAACACCAGGGGAACCCGTGCGCAAGTGTTAAAAAGTGCCCTTAAAAAGCACACTTTAGAAATCCAAAATGGCCGCCGCACTTTTTCACCCGCGGTAAAAAACGGCGCGAAAATACAAAGGTACCCAAATAATATGGAAAAGAAAGAAAACGACCCTCTAATACAGGGCAAGCGAAAAAAAGCAGGAAAAAGTGCAATTTGGAAGCCAGGGGAGCCGACAGAGCCTCTGCCCAAGCAAAGAACAGAGAGCTTAAAACAAGGAAAATTCCTACCAGCTCTGGGAACAGCAAGGAACTCAGCCCACTTCTCCAAGTGACAGGCAATGTTGCAGCCGGTATGGCTCTTCCCCGAACAGCCTTGGGGAGAGCTCAACCCAGGCTTCAGAGATTCCCAGGCAGAAAGGCAGGAGCCCAAGGCAGGTCTGGCTTTCCCCAGAAAGTCTCCTGTGTCTTTTTCTTTTTAAAGATACAGCTACCTAGCAAAAGAAATAGAATATAAAGGACCAGAAATAAACCCCAAAAGAACTAACTAACTAGTGTTGCTCCTTCAAGTGTCACTTAGCGTGCCCAGCAAGGGCACAGAAGTCCTCCAGCTGCAGGGAGACTGGACACACTGGGGACTTCTGGGAGCTCCTGCTGCATATATACTACAGAAGATTTGATTGGTCCAGTCTCCCGGCTGCAGGAGGAGGGGCACTACCCGATGTTGGAGGACTAAACTGGATTACCGAACAGGAATTCCCGTTCTCCTAGCTGCATGGGTTCTACTTCTGGCTCAGAGGGCTTAGCTGACTGCCTCCCATCAGGACAAGCGCGGTCTCCAGCAAATCTGTAATGCTTCCCATCAGACAGGCTTCCAAAACTCATACCTGGGTCAAGGCTTGGTTCAGTGGTTCCTCCCTCATATTCTGGCCAGCATGTATCTGAGCTTCCCTGTCTTGTCCTCCAGCATGGGCTCTTGGTTCTCAGGGCTTCAGCTCCATTTCTCCTCCAGTAGGCATTCCTACTCCTTCTCCTCTCCCCTCCTGAATATTTTGTCCTAGCTTTAAACCTCCCAGGCTCTAACCCTGCCCTTTCTCCTCTCAGGTGTTGTAAATCAGTCTGCCTCTTGGCAGCTGAGTAATTTGGAAAGTCAGTGACGTAAGGGTTCCTTACTCTGAACTTGCTTTCCCCCTCTTCTCACCACTGGGGACACTCTGCAACCTATTGAAGACTGGTACAATCTGGTTTCTAGGTACAACTGAGGTTTTGTATCTCTGACCTGGCAATACAGGTCCTTTGATAAGGGTAAATTCCCCCTCTTTATCCTTGTTTCCTGGGCCCTGATAAGCTTCCTTATCACATACCCCCCTGCTTAAGTTATTACGGGCTGGCAGACGTTGCGAAGGTCCCTCCAAGCAGTCCGTAATTCGAGTGAGGGCACTATTACCTTTTGACGGCTTATCTGCAGCCTGATTTATATTAGGGATATTGTCCGTTGTAGATCTCTGTTGCCAAGATCTAAGGACGTTTATGTGGTACGTCTGCCTGCGACCCTTGGAATTTTCTACCACATAGGATACTGGGCTCACCTGTTTGACTATCTTCCAGGGCCCTTTCCACTGTAGTTCGAATTTTGGGGTGTTACCTGCTACTTGTACCAAAACTTTCTCGCCCAGAGTCAACTGGCGAGGCTTGGCCTTTTGATCATACCACCCCTTCTGGCGTACCTGACTTTCCTGCAAGTTTCTTTCAACAACCTGTGAGGCTCTATTTAAACATGCTCTCAAATCCCGCAAGAACTGGGGAACTCCCTTGTCCTCAGATTCTGGCTCTAACCATTGCTCCTTTAAGATATCTAAAAGACCACGAGGGGCTCGACCGTACATCAGCTCATAGGGGGACACGCCTAGGGAAACCTGAATCTGCTCCCGGCAGGCGTATAAAAAAAAAGGCAACAACATATCCCATTCTTTTAAATTTCCTGCTAAACCTCTTCTTAACATCTGCTTCAAAGTTTGGTTTAACCTTTCTACCAAACCGTTCGACTGAGGATGATAGGCAGATGTTTGTATGTGATGAATGCCAAAGGCATCCCAGACCTGAGCTAAATACTTAGATATAAAGTTGGACCCTCGGTCTGTTAACACTTCCCTGGGGAAACCTATTTCACAAAATAATTTTACCAATTCCAATGCTACCGTTTTTGCCGAAATATTTTGTAAAGGAACAGCCCAGGGAAACCTAGTTGCCTGATCTACCATAACTAGGATGTACTGGAAACCTTGGGGGGTTTTAATCAATGGTCCCACAATGTCTATAGCGATGCGCCCCACCGGATCCGATATAATGGGTGTTGGAACTAACGGCGCCATTGGGGGCCAAGTTGCTGTAACACGCTGGCACGCCGGGCAGGCGGCACAGAACCGGGCAGTTTCTTTAAAAATGCCAAGCCAATAAAAACGTATCAAAATTTGATCCAATGTTCCCTGCACCCCTTTATGGCCACCTACAGGATGATCATGGGCAAGTCTCAAAACTAGGCCCTTAAAAGTTGTGGGTACCACTAACTGCTTTCGAATCGTTCCAGTACGGGGGTCCTGACTTTCTCTATACAATTTCTCATTATCCAGTATGAATCTGGGGAGAGTCTCCCGCCCCTCTCGAGCATATTCAAATGCTCAGGTGAGAGCCGGATCAGCTCGCTGTTCCTGGGGAAAATCGGAAACTTTTCCACTATCTCCGCTGGCACCCAGGGTAAGCCTTGGCTGAGCTCCATACTAGCCCTTCCCTGTGCCTTACAGCGCCTCTCATAACGCTTTTGTGCTTTTCCCTTTTTAACTTTTTCAGATGATGGAGTCACTAGGTCATCATGAGAAGGTAAATCTGCCTGTCCCTCATCTTCCTGGGTATTGGTTCTATTCTGTGATCGCGTTGATACAAGGCACTCTTCTGTTCTAGTCCTTCTGCTAAACCCTGTTTAAACTGAGGCCAGTCCCTACCCAAAATCAAATCATATGGGAGTTTTGGCACTACTGCTATTGGAATTTCTTTCTGGACTCCCAAACCCTTAACCGTTAGCTTATAGGTGGGATAAAATGAGGCAGCTCCATGAATGCATCTAATGCGTACATTGCTTTCAGGCTTTCTAGGCACAAAATTATCTTGGGCCTCTATTTTTTTCCAAAGTCTTTTGGATAACATACTTTGGTCTGCTCCGGAATCCAAAAGAGCACTGGTAATAATTCCCTGTATCTCAATCATCAAAAGGAAACCTTCTCCGGTCCGCTTTAAACTGGTACCCATTAAATTAATGTGAGACTTGCAACCTTTTTGCAAATGTCCCCACTTTCCACACTGGAAACCTTTTTTTCCTAGCCCACTTCATATCTTGTGTAGGCACAGCATCACTTCCAAACACAGTATCTTTTCCATCCTTCTTTTCTGATACAGCAAAGCTTACCTCAGCACCAGTTTTTAGAGAGCTACCCGTTTTCTGATAAGCCAACTCGGCTTCCATAAAGTGTTCAGATAACAGGGTTGCCTCTCCCATGCTTTGGCAATTCTGCTTGATGAGAAAAGATTGTAAATCTTTTGGCACAGCTGACATAAATTGTTCTAGCATAATAGTGTCCAAAATCATCTCAACAGATTTTCCCTCAGGAGCTAGCCATTTTAGAGCTAGTCCCCTAATCCTCTGACTCAGAGCTTTTGGCGTTTCACCCACTCTCAATACTGTGGCCTTAAACATGCGCCTATTGTCACGCTCCCCTGCTACTGGCCAAAGGCTTTATAGTAGGGGTGACCGCTGTTTTGCTTCTGAGTGTCCTTTATACTATCCGGCAGCAAGGGTTGCTGGGATATGTAGTTTTTTGTTTCACTCTCACAAAAATGTGTTGTGGCACAAGGGTCTTTTGGAACAGATAAATTTATTATTATTGTTGGGTTTTTCCCCTCACAGAGGTTCTCAGGCAAATAAGCAAAGCAATATAATTCTTTTCCAGAATAAAAAGAAAAACAGGAGCAAATGAAAAGCATCAAATAAAAGTGGAAAAACTGTTTCTTCACAGCAGCACAAAACTTCCAAACAACTTTGTAATTCTTCTTACCAAAGCTTGTTTATCTTAGGAGCAGTCTTTCTACATTATACATGGAACAGTCTCTCTTATAGTAATCAGGTGAGTCAGGAATATCAGCTACGTCATTAAACATCTCCTTGCTTGCATTCTCACGGCTCTGTTTAGGAGAACTTCTTGGCTGCAATCCTGGGATAGCTATTTGCAGCAGTTCTAAGAAGACTCCACTCTCACTGACCGTGACTTCTTCTAGTTCAGGAAATGGGTTAGAACGTAAGCTCTTCCTTATGGTTGTCACATTAGCTTTAAACCATTTGTCAAAAGAGTATCTGCTAGGTGCTTTCACAGCCGTGCTACCCTGGCACCTATTAGCACTTGCTCTTAACTGTTTCACAACGTCTTCCACAAAACTCTGGCTTGGCAGTAACCCTGACGTACCTTTTCTGCTGACCTTGCTTTGTCTGTGCTCGGAGTTCTCTTCCTCTCTACAGGGAAATGGCTTTGCCCTGTCTTCAGGAAGCTCCCACAGTGGCTTAGGTTTAGCTTCAAGGTAACCAGTAATGGACCCACCAGAATCCTTCTTGCCTGGGGCTGGGTTCCAAGACTCCCTCAGTTGCTGCCTTCCTTGCTGAAGTGGAATAGACACTTGTAAAGGCTTTTCCCTGCCTTCTTGTACGTCCTGATTCTCAGTGTTGCTCTGAAAGACTAGCCCTGAAGCTGGTTTAAAACGGCTTCCTTGTTCAGGCACGCCCTTCTGACTATCCAGGTGCACCTCGTTAGGGCTGCTTCCAGCTCTTACGTCATGAATCTGACTGAGCTGCATTCTCTCTGAAAGCTTCCTGCTGTCATGGAAACCTGGCTTGCTCTGGCTTTTAAAGGTGCAGTGCTCGCCCTTTTCCCTTTCTGTCTGCTCAGGAATGCTTTCGGTACCACACTATATACGGTAGGAGTTAGCCCTAACCGGTCCTTAATTGCACATTTAACAGCTTTATAGTTTAGAGCTTGGGCCGCTGGCATGTCTCTATAGGCAGCAAGCGCCTCCCCAGTTAATGATGTAGCCAGCCTTACTGCCCACTGTGCCTCCGACCAACCTACAGCCAGTGCCACTCTCTCAAACGACTCGAGAAAATCGTCTACGTTATCTTCAGGGGTGAGTTTCCCGAAACTAAAAGCCCCAACACCCTGAAACTGTCCCACATTGTCCATATGTGGATTAACCGGTATTGGTGAAGCTGATACCGCTCCTTCTCCTTGGCTCCGAAGTGCAATCAAGGCTTCGACCAAATCAATAACTGTTTTCTGCTGTTCTCGCAAGGCGGTGATTGCAGCTTCGTGGGCCTGCTGCGCCATCTCCTGCTGACGTGCGAATTGGGCCGCCATCCAGCTTACCAGCTCCTTAGGATCCATAATAACACCTGCAAGAGATAAAAAAAGAAAACCACAAAGGGCGGCACCCCACAAACAGCCTCCTTTCTTTTCTTTCTTTTTTTTTTTTTTTAAATGCCTCTGCACAAACCTTTTCTATCCAGCACTGGTCATGACTAGGTACTTTTTACCTTATACCAGTGTGGCCTCTCGCTTATACAGCATCCTTTCATCAGGAACTGCTCCTGGATCACCCCTTCTGCTCATCCGTCAGGGAAAATTCCACTTTCACCTTGCTTGGCTTGCAAATCTTGTGGCTGTTTGTCTTTATTGAACTTTCCTGGTATCCTTCAGTGCACAAGTATCCAACAACTACACCACTGTCACGCCCATAGCCCCTTACAGCAGTGTGGAGGGGCATGCTTGTTATAGCAGATTCCACCACTTCAGCAATGTGCCTGACTGACTGACTTTGAAGTGCACCATGGGAAAGGTAGTCCAGTCACGTTACACTTGACTTTTAGGCAGAAAAATACTCTTTTGTAGTTGGTCGAGAGTTAAGGCATTGACAGAATTTATTTATGAGGTAAACGCAAATAAGGTTCACAAATTGTCACCTATTGGATTTCTTCTCCAGGATTATATTTAGTACAACAGGATATAACTGAACTTAAGCACAAAGAGCTTATAATGTCGTTCAATGCAAAGCAGAAAGTCCTTTCCACAGCCACTGCTAGCAAACGTGCCTAGCAGTGCTGTTTAAAACAAAACCCAAAATATCAGCTTCACATAAACAGCTCTCTTTTCTGTTCCAAAAGAAACTTCTTAAATCCACCGTGAGTACGGCGTAAGCTCTGCACCGCACTGACTTCAGCTGGTCAATGAGCAAACAATTAAGCAGCTGCAGACATTCTCAGCACAAGTATTTTCCTTTTCAAAGAACGTTTTCACTTCACATACAGGCTCTCTAGGGTACTGGACTCTGGAAGGTTCCCTTATGATGTATTCCCTCTCAGGATTTCTTTGTGCTTGGCAGTTTGGCATAAAGAACAGTCCATGTAAGAATCATCCTCTTCCAGAACTAATTCCCGTTCTCCTAGCTGCATGGGTTCTACTTCTGGCTCAGAGGGCTTAGCTGACTGCCTCCCATCAGGACAAGCGCTGTCTCCAGCAAATCTGTAATGCTTCCCATCAGACAAGCTTCCAAAACTCATACCTGGGTCAAGGCTTGGTTCAGTGGTTCCTCCCTCATATTCTGGCCAGCATGTATCTGAGCTTCCCTGTCTTGTCCTCCAGCATGGGCTCTTGGTTCTCAGGGCTTCAGCTCCATTTCTCCTCCAGTAGGCATTCCTACTCCTTCTCCTCTCCCCTCCTGAATATTCTGTCCTAGCTTTAAACCTCCCAGGCTCTAACCCTGCCCTTTCTCCTCTCAGGTGTTGTAAATCAGTCTGCCTCTTGGCAGCTGAGTAATTTGGAAAGTCAGTGACGTAAGGGTTCCTTACTCTGAACTTGCTTTCCCCCTCCTTCTCACCACTAGGGACACTCTGCAACCTATTGCAGACTGGTACAATCTGGTTTCTAGGTACAACTGAGGTTTTGTATCTCTGACCTGGCAATACAGGTCCTTTGATAAGGGTAAATTCCCCCTCTTTATCCTTGTTTCCTGGGCCCTGATAAGCTTCCTTATCACAATATATAAAGACTTTGGTTACTTCAGACCTTGGGGTCCTCGAGGAGGTAGCTTGGGACATTCAGTTTTCCAGTGGCCTTTCTCACCACAGTGGAAGCACTCTTCTGTTGGTTCACATTTATTGCCTTTTTCTGGACCATGACCTCATCCTCTGCTTCTCTCTGTTTCTTTTTCAAGCACTTTAAATGGCAAAGCTTTTTCTTTTTCTGCCTGGATTCTTTCCCAAAACTCTCCTAGATCTTTGCTGGCAAGCAAAAACATTTTTTTTCTCTTATCCAATCAGCTTAAGTTAGTGCTTTTTTGTTTTGCTTTTTTATTTTTTTAAATACTTCAGTCACTGCTGCATAGACTTCTTAGAGGTAATTTTTAAATGGAAAGCTTTGGTAGTGTTCAGTAAAGTACTACAATGGCTTAAATAACATTATTAAAGTTTATAAATAAGATAGAGAAAGAAGAGGTATTCTCATATTTCTGGGAACTCAGTTCAGTCTTTCTGGTAGATGTAATATTTATGTTTAAGAATAAAGTAATTTCAAATCAGTCTCTGTCCAAATCCCAGCAAACCTAAGGGCAATGTAAGTTCAAAAGAAACAGTAATCTTAACTTGTCCTTTACCTGCTGTCTGTATACTGCATAATGCAGTACTTCAAGGATCATATTTGGTGACATAAGTACATGTGTATAAAATAAACAGGATTAATATCTTTCTGTGCTAAAATATATATATTTTTTCTCACTTAGTTGTTCACCTGAAACTGAAATCAGGAAAACTTTCAAAACAAAGTGTACTTCTTCTCTGGAAACCAAAACTTGTAATTCAAATACAGAAAAACACATGAAATTACCTTAAGAACCAATAGTGAAAAAAAAATCGTTGTAGTTAATTCCTATGTTGTTGCCATCCTGTTCATAAGTCACAAAAACATAGCATCCCAGTCATAGAAGGAAACGGGATGCAAATACTTTCCTATCAGTACTGAGCTCAATAAGCAATGCAAAGTAATTAACTAAAACCTTACAATTCAAAGACACTATGTACAAGTTATATATTTACACATTACCGACCAGCGGTAATGAAAAAACAGATGTTTAAATACTTAAAGGTTATTAATGAACAAATAAACCTTTTTCAAAGACGGGGAAGTTGTAGAACTAGAGGACATGATATGAAGTTGTAAGAAGGTACATTTTAAAAGCAACATAAGGATATACGTTTTCACAGAAAGGGTGATGAATGCCTGGAACGCAATCCTGAAAGAGGTGGTGGGAGCAAACAGTTGTGGAATTCAAAAAGGCATGGGACAGACACAGAGGATCACTACATAGCAAGAGGATGGAATCAAAACAAACAGAAATAACTTTTAAATGGAGAGGGGTAACCTGCCTGGAGCAGCACATACAACTCTTCAATTCTGGCGCCTTACTGGGCAGACTAGATGGATCATGTTGATCTTTATCTCACCTACTATGTTGCTTGTTGAATTCCTAAAGCAATCATATTTCTCTTTATGACTGTCCTACCTTTTGCTTATATTTCTGTACAGCGCTGCGTGCATAGCGCTATGTAAATGCTAAATAGTAGTAGTACTACTTTATACCAAATAATAAGTTAAAAACCATGCTGCTTTAATTGTTTTTGTAACAAGAAAATGTTATCCTTTAAAAGCACAGATAGCAAAAGAAATGCAATCAACAGAACTCCCTTTTGTTTTATTGTTGTTTTTTTTCTAGAAACAGGAAATCAAAGGAAACTGCAGTCTTGATTTTTTTTCACTCCTTTCATGCAGTTTAAAAATCAAGGTTACTTACCTGTAATAGGAGTTCTCCGTGGACAGCAGGATAAGTCAGCCACACCTGGTGACGTCATCCGACGGCGCCGAGGACGGAAGTACTCTCTCTCTAGCCCAGAAGGGGTTTCCCTTCTGGGTGTGATCCACCTGGCCCTACCCCTAGGACCGCCCCTATCCAGCCACTATGTCCCGAGCTGAGCCAGTTGCTAGGGGTGTTGGTAGTCCAGGAGACAGGCCCCTTGCAGGGGAAGTAGGGTGGGAGCGTCTGGCTGACTTATCCTGCTGTCCACGGAGAACTCCCGTTACAGGTAAGTAACCTTGATTTCTCCTAGGACAAGCAGGATGAGTCAGCCACACCTGGTGCCTCCCTAGCTGCGAAGGGCTGAGGTGGAAGGGGCCCTGTCAGGACATAGGTCAAACACATGAGTGCATTAACAAGGTTTTATTAACATTGGCGAGTAACACCCACGTGGGTGATAAAGTGCAACAGTGCAAGATCACACAGTGGTGAGACAGAGCATGGCTATACTGGCAGGTGCAGAACATGTGCAAATGGCAAGCAACATGTGCAAAGAAGTGCAGAACACTTGCAATAGCAACAACATGTGCAAAGCAGGTGCAGAACATGTGCCAATGGTGAACAACATGTGCAAAACAAGGCAGTATGCGACACATGGTCAGAACAAGTGTAAGTCACGAACTGAAACTAGCAACAGCAGTCCAGGCTAGGTTAAGGCATTGGTCCATTGGCAGTCATTAGGGCTGCTTGGCCGAAGGAGTGACCAGCCTGCAGGTCGAGGCAGTAGTGCCTTTGGAAGGTCTGAAGGGTGGCCAGGTGGCCGCCTTGCAAATATCGGCTACTAGTACTGAACGCAAATTGACAATGGTGGCGGCTAGTGCCCTCAACTGGTGAGCGTTGACAGGGGGTGAGGGCCCAGCGCCGGCTTGGTCTAAGCAGAAGGCAATGCATGAGGAGATCCAGAGGGACTGGGTACACTTGGTTACCGGGCTTGTTTTGGTCGTAGGAGACGAAACGTTGCATGCCACGCCTCCGGGTGACAGTCCTGAGGAGGTAGAGGTGCAGAGCCATGACACAATCAAGCGTGTTGAGCAGTTCCTCCTTTGAGGAGGAGTGGGGTTCCGGGTGGAAGGTAGGAAGCTCTATTGTCTGGTTGATGTGAAAGGTTGAGGCTACCTTCGGAACAAATCTCAGATGCGTTCGGAGGGAGGCGCGATCATTGGTGAGCTGCGTGTACGGTGGATGCGCCACCAGGGCCTGGAGCTTGCTGATTTGTCTGGCCGAAGTGATGGCGACAAGGAACAAGGTCTTCCAGGAGACGAGCTTCATGTCCGCCGACTGCATGGGTTCAAAGGGAGGCAACGTAAGCTGATTGAGGACTGCATTGAGGTCCCAGTGCAGTACAGGTTTCCTGACTGAAGGATGGAGATTCGCCAAGCCCTTCATAAAATGAGCAATGATGGGCAGTTGTGCCATGGAGCTGTCTCGTCTCCAGAGCGGTCGTGGAAGGCCGCGATGGCTGCCAGGTATACCCGGATGGATTGTGTCTGCAGGCCTTGTTGTGACAGTGAGGCTAGGTACTGCAGAATTTGTGGCACCGGGCATGAAAAGGGATCTAGTCCTTGAGAGGAGCACCAGGAGGTGTAGCACCGCCACTTCAGGCCGTACGATTTCCTGGTTGCAGGGCGACGCGCAGCAAGGACCACCTGTTCGACCTCCTGGGGCAGGTGGAAGGGGGACAAGGCTACCAGCTCAGCCTCCAGGCTGTTAAAGGCAGGGTCCGCAGGTTGGGGTGGAGGGTGTTCCTGTCTTCTTGGGAGAGTAAGTCCGACGCCAGGGGAAGCCGTATCGAGGGGTACAGTGCCAGTCGATTGAGGAGCGGAAACTACCCTTGGCGTGGGCAGTGAAGGGCCACCAGGATGGCTTGTGCTCTGTCAGAGATGATGCGCTGGACGGTCATGGAGATCAGAGGGATGGGGGAAAGGCATACATTAGTGACCACCCCCCCATGACATGTGAAATGCATACGCTGCGTGGCTGCGCGTGGAGGGACATTTAGAACAGAAGGTATTGCATTTTGTGTTCCTCTCTGTTGCGAAGAGGTCAATCTTCGGGTGGCCCCATTCCTGGAAGAGGAGCAAGCAACCTGTGGCTTGAGGGACCATTCGTGCAGATTGAGCTGTTGGCTGAGTCTGTCCGCCAGCTCATTTTCCAGTCCGGGCACGTAAGAGGCCCGGAGGCAGTGCTTGGAGATTACAAAGGCCCAGATCCGAAGGGCCTCCCTGCAGAGGGCTCGGGATCCTGTCCCGCCCTGCTTGTTGATGTAAAACATGGCCACTGGGTTGTCTGTCTGAAGCAGGGCTACCCTCCCGTGATCAAGTCCTGGAAGGCCTCCAGGGCATACCGCATGGCCCTGAGCTCGAGCAGGTTGATGTGACACTGCCGCTCCTGTTCTGTCCAGGCCCCTTGTGTCCGGAGATGGAGGCAGTGCACCCCCCAGCCCACTGGGGAGGCATCTGTGATGATGGTTAGCTGATGCACTGGCTGGGAGAGGGGTCTCCCGCGCGAGAGGTTCTTCTCGCAGGCCCCCCCACTGGAGGGAAGTGATTACTGCTTCGTTCAATGGAACAGTGGTGTTCAAGGGCTGTGAGTATTGAGACCAGTGCACCCGAAGGTGCCACTGGAGGTGGCGCATATGGAGCTTTGCTAGGGGCACTGTCTGGGTTGCTGCTGCCATGTGGCCCAGGAGGCGGAGAAGTATCCAAGCGGTGGAGGTCCACCCTGCCTATACGCGTTGTACAAGGTCCATGATGGTTTTCTTTCGTTGGTGGGGAAGGAAGGCCTTTGAGTTGGTGGTGTCTATGAGAGCCCCGATGAACTCCAGCTGCTATGTGGGACGCAGGTGCAATTTTTGGTAGTTCACCAGAAACCCCAGTGACGACAGCAGGGCGATGGTTGCACGGGTTGCTTGTGTGGCTTCTTCTAAGGAAGGGGCAGAGATGAGTCAGTCGTCGAGGTAGGGGAAAACGCAGATTCCTCGCTTGTAGAGATGCGCAGCTGCAAATGCAACACACTTTGTAAATACCCGTGGAGCGGGTGACAGGCCGAACGGAAGGACTTTGTACTGGAAGTGGTTTCCCATGGCTTGGAATCGCAGATATTGCCTGTGGTCTGGGTGTATCGGAACGTGCGTGTACACTTCCAGCAAATCCAGGGATGTCAGCCATTCCTTGGGTTGGATAAGAGGAAGGATGGATCCGAGCAAGTGCTTCCTGAACTTCTCCTTGGCAATGAATTTCTTGAGCATGCAGAGGTCGAGGACGGGCCACTTGCCTCCTGATTTCTTGGGGACCAGAAAGTATCTGGAGTAGTAGCCAGAGTTCCACTCCTCCGCCGGGACGGGCTTGATGGCATTGGAAGATAAGAGGGATAGAATCTCCGCCACTAGGGTGAGGAGGGGCGAAGCTGATGTCTTGCAGGGGGGAAGTTCGTGCTGCACGGGAGGTGAAAGAAACGTTATTTGGTATCCGTCTTTGATGATTGCTAGGATCCACTTGTCTGTAGTGATAGACTTCCAGGCCGGCAGGAACACAGACAACCGTCCCCCTGTAGGGGGGTTGGCCTTGACCCTCGCGTCAAAAAGCCTGGTTGGCCTTCCCCGCTCCGGGCTGTGAAGGCTTCTGCTGCTTCCTTTCTCACTGGCGGGGCTTCTGCCGGTAGGAGGCTTGTAGCGGGGCTGCTGCCATTTTCGGTAGGAGCTGTACTGGCGTCTGGAGGAAGAGAAGGAGTAGGGCTTTTGGTGGTAAGAGCTTTTGCGGCTGGAACGTTCCAGTCCTTTGTCCGCAAGGGTCTGCAGCGTTGTGCAGTGGTCTTTCAGGGCATTGATGGCATCATTGATTTTGTCGCTGAACAAGGTATCCCCTGTGCAGGGAGCATCCGCAATGCAATCGTGAGTGTCCTCTCGCAGTCCTGAGGCTCTGAGCCAGGCTAGGCGGCGGGTGGAAATAGAGGTTGCTGCTGTGCGAGCCGCCACATCAAAAGCATCGAAAACTGCCCGCACCTGATGTTTCGTGCACTCCTGCAGGTCTAGGATTCCTAACAGGAGCTATACAGTTCAAACAACGGTAAGAATTTGAGGGTTTATTTTTTTAAATTGCTAGCTCTCTGACTGGGAGCTCTTGATATATTATTAAAACAAAGTTACATTCTTTTTCGTGCTTTAGTAGAAATATTGTCTTTAGTGGGGTAGGTTTAAAACTGTGCTTTGGTAACTTTCTCAGCTCTTGGGAACTGCTGACACCTAATTAGGTGTTAGTTCCCTCCTTACCCCACCAACTCCCACCCACCCCTAGTGAGCAGTCTTGCTTTATAGGGCACCTCCCCATTTAACAAAACACATGGACTTGGAACACCACATTTTGAATGTAATTAAAGAGATTTAACTGCTTTTTCTCTGAAAGGACAGCTGGGAAACCGGCTGGTACTTTGGTAGATCTCTCTCTTTTGCTTTAACAGACACCTAAGCTCCATGAACAGAACAATGGCTGGGAAAAATCATATCGCTAAAGCTGTTGCCCCCATTACAGCTTCTGCCTCTGTCCAGACAGAGGTCCCAATCCCAGTTGAAGGACCGGTTCCTTGTGCAGGGTGCCTGCATGCTGAAGCTCTGAGGAAACAAGTGGAGGAACTCAGAGAGGAGGTGGCGAGGCTGAGGAGCATTTAAGACAGTGAGAAGTACATTGATGAGATGCTTCTTGCAGCAACCAAGCTCTCCAGCAGAGGAGAAGATGGATGCCGACAGAATGACAAAGGTTTGACACAAGTCACCAGGGCCTGCAGAATCATCAATCCAACTTCTCCAACCCTTGAATTGAAGAACCATTATGCAGCCCTGGAAGTGGAGGAGGTGAAAGCATCCCTGGAAAGGGAAGAACCAGAGGTCAAGTACCCCAAATTTGCAGAATCAGTGACCACAAGGAAGCGAAGGGTAGTGGTGGTTGGCGACTCTCTTCTGAGGGGTACTGAGGCATCCATCTGCCGACCACACTTGATGTCCAGAGAGGTATGCTGTCTGTCAGGTGCCAAAATCCAAGATGTTACAGAGAGTTTGCCGAGACTCATCAAGCCCACTGACTATTACCTAATGTTGCTAATCCATGTCGGAAAAAAATGATACTGCCAGGTATCCCTCTGAGCATATCAAAAGTGACTTCATGGCTCTGGGACAGAGGGTGAAGCAGTTAGGTGCACAGGTAGAGTTCTCTTCAATCCTCCCTGTTGAGGGTAAAGGCAAAGGCAGAGGCTCACATTCTGGAGATGAATGCATGGCTGCATGGATGGTGTCATCGAGAGTGTTTTGGTTTCCTAGACCATAGGATGCTGTTCCAAGGGTTGCAGAGCAGAGATGGCGTCCATCTGTTCAAGAAAGGTCAACACGTCTTCAGTAGTAGACTAGCTAATCTACTGAAGAGGGCTTTAAAATAGATTTGTTGGGGATTGGTGAAGAAAGCCCCCAGGTAAGTGATACATTAAATACGTTTATGGAAATGGGTAACAGGGGTAACATATGGAAAGCAGTGTGTATAAATGCCCGTAGCATAGGAAATAAGATCCCTGATGTTGAAGCTTTGGTGGGAGTAGCTGACTTGTATTTAGTGGCAGTTACAGAAACATGGTTCACAGAAAACCCAGACTGGGATGTAACTATACCTGGCTATACTTTATTCAGAAAGGACAGGATAGGAAGAAGGGGAGGAGGAGTGGCACTATATGTAAAAAATACTATTAAAGCTTTGTAATTACAGAGCTTAAAAGGGAGAGAGGAGGCATTGTGGGTTAAAATAGAAAGAGGGAAAGAGAAATCTATTTGCATTGGCGTGATATACAGACCTCCCTCACAAGAGGAAGAGGTGGACAGTGAGTTAATTGAAGACATATGCAGCATTACTAGTAAAGGGGAAGTGCTACTGATAAGGTATTTAAACATGCCAGATGTTGATTGGCACATTCCTGCTGCAGTATCATCTAGAAGTAAAGAGATCCTGGATTCTCTACAGGGAGAACTATTCAGGCAATTGGTAACAGACCCCACACGTGAAGGGGCCATACTGGACTTGGTGCTTGCCAATGGTGAAAGTGTTTCTGATGTTATAGCGGGAGATAATTTTCCATCCAGTGATCACCAGATGGTGTGGTTCAGTATTAGGACTAGGGCTGTTAGAATCCATTCAAAGGTGAGGGTCTTAGACATTAGGAAGACTAACTTTGCCAAGATGGGCCAATACCTCAGGGAGTCGTTAGCGGGATGGGAACAGCTGAGGGATGTAGAAAAACAGTGGGCAAAACTGAAAGGGGATATTTTAAGGACAACCAACCTTTTTGTTAAAATGGTAAATAAAGGTAAAAGGAAAAGAAGACTGCTATGGCTTTCGAAAGAAGTGGCTGAAAAGGTGAAGAAAAAGAGGGAGGCCTTCATGAAATACAAGAGATCACAGAGAGAGGAAGACAGGCATCTATATTTGAAAAACTTAGAGAAGCTAGCACAGTAGTCAGGAAAGCAAAGATTCAAAAAGAGGAGGAAATAGCCATGCAATAAAATGGGAGGATAAGACATTTTTCAGATATGTTAGTGAGAATAGGAAGGGCAAAAGTGGTATTGTCAGACTTGAGGGTGAAGGGGAGGAATATATAGAAGCTGATGAGGATAAAGCGGAATTGCTTAACAAATACTTCTGTTCTGTGTTCACAGATGAAGAACCCAAGAGCAGGACCTCAGAAAACACCCACAAACAGGAAAAGAAGTGAGGGACATCTTGGAACAATTTTCAGAAGACTGTGTTCATGAGAAACTAGCTCAACATAAAGTAGACAAAGCGCTGGGACCAGAAGGGATACACCCTAGAATACTGAGGGAACTTGGGAATGTTCTAGCAGCTCCACTAACTGACCTTTTCAATGCCTCGTTGGAGTCGGGAGTGGTGCCAAAGGACTGAAGAGAGACTCATGTGTTGCCCTTACACAAAAGCGGAAGTAAGGATGTGGTTGAAAACTACAGGCCGGTTAAACTTCGGTGGTGAGTAAATTATTGGAATCGCTGCTGAAAGAGAAAATAGTGAGGTTTCTGGAGTCCAGCGGATTACAAAATCCGAGGCAGCATGGATTCACCAGAGGCAGGTCTTGTCAGACAAATCTGATTGATTTCTTTGACTTGGTGACCATGGAGTTGGACCGAGGGAGAGCCCTAAATGTGGTGTATTTAAATTTCAGTAAAGCCTTTGACACTGTTCCTCACAGGCGACTTATAAACAAACTGAACATCCTAGGGATGGACCCTAAAGTTACTGTTTGAGTTAGAAATTGGTTGGATGGGAGGCGACAAAGAGTACAGGTAAATGGAGCTCACTCTGAGGAGAAGGATGTTACCAGTGGTGTGCCCCAGGGATCTGTCCTTGGTCCGATTCTTTTTAACATCTTTGTTAGTAATATAGCGGAAGGGCTGTCTGGTAAGGTTTGTTTCTTGGCGGATGATACCAAAATCTGCAATACAGTAGACACCCAGGAAGGTGTAGATCACATGAGGAAGGATCTAGCTAAGCTTGAAGAATGGTCTAGAATTTGGCAGCTGGGATTTAATGTTAAAAAATGTAAGGTCATGCATTTGGGCTGCAGCAATCCAAGGGAGCAATATAGTATAGGGGGTGAAGTACTTTTGTCCACTAAAGAAGAGCAGGACCTAGGCATGGCTGTGTCTGATGAACTTAAAGTAGCTAAACAGGTAGAAAAGGCGACAGCAAAAGCTAGAAGGATGCTTGGTTGCATAGGAGAAGAATTGCTAGCAGAAAGAAGGAGGTGATAGTGCCTCTGTATAAGTCTTTGGTGCGACCTCATTTGGAGTATAGTGTGCAATTCTGGAGACCGCACCTTCAAAAGGATATAAACAGGATGGAGTCAGTACAGAGGGTGGCTACTAAAATGGTTAGTGGTCTTCATTATAAAGCATATGAGGTCAGACTTAAGGATCTTAATATGTATACCTTACAGGAAAGGCAGGATAGAGGTGATATGATTGAGATGTTTAAATAACTCTGTGGCATAAATGTACAGGGGGAGAGCCTCTTTCAATTGAAAGCAAGTTCGCTTTGAGGGGACATGGGATGAGGTTGAATGGGGATAGATTCAGCAGTGATATGCGGAAATATTTCTTTATGGAAAGAGTGGTGGATCCGTGGAATAGTCTCCCAATGGAGGTGGTAGAAATGAGGACAGTATCTGAATTCAAAGAAACATGGGACAAACACAGAGGATCTCTAAAGGAGAAAAGGGGACTGTTGTAGTAGTTGATATGGAAGGACAAACTAGATAGACCATGTGGTCTTTTTCTGTCATCATATTTCTATGTTTCTAGAATGGTGGAGGAGGAAGCCGTCTGTGTCTCCTGGTTGGAGGTGGAGATGGTCGTTTTTAGCTTCTCTACCAGGATGTCCTGGTAGAGGGCTTGCTGCAACTGGTGGGCGGAGACCCTGGCACACAGCATGGCTCCTTGGAACTCTTTTCTACCAATGTCGCCAAGGAGTTTTAGTTCCTTGCCTGGGGGGTAGTTGGCATGTGTCCGCGTGGACTTTGAGCGTTTGAGCGCTGACTCCACCACTATGGAGTGGCGGGGGAGCTGTGTTTTGTCAAATCCTGGAGAGGCTTAGACCTGGTACTTGGCATCCAGTTTCCGAGACACCAGGGTCCCAGAGGTGGGGTTCTGCCATAAGGTGAGGAGGTTTTCGCGCAACAGAGGTTGCACAGGGATAGGTGCCGGGGATCTAGGGGCCTCCAGAAACTTCCATGCTGCCTGTGTTTCAGGGCATTGGTCGGACATGTCGCAGGTTCTTGGGAGGGTCAGGGCGTTTGTGACCTTCCGGAGGAACTTGGGATAGGTTAGGTCTTCAGGGTTGCTGGGCGGAAGGTCTGCTGACGGAACGGAGGTCTCTAGATATGCAGACGGGAGGTTTTCCCCTGAGGCCAGAGACTCAGGAGTGATGTCCTCTTCCCCGTTGCTGCGAGCTTCCCTGGGGATGGACATGGAGACAGTGGTGGTACCCTTGGAAGGAGCCGAGGAGGGGAGTCATGTGCTGCCGTGAAGAGAGATTCCTGGAGTAGAGGGATTTTGCGCTGAGACTGGGGAGGCACGGGTCCACTGTTGGAAAAGGTTGGAAAGGAGGTTGAAGAATTGAGTAGAAGTTTCGGGCACTCCTGGTGGACCGAGTGCAGCACTGGCGGAATCCTAAAATTCTGATTGCTCTGGCTGCCCTGGCTGCCCTTGGTGGGGGGGGGGAGGGGCGCTGATAGAGTTGCGTGCGGAGAAAGGTCCAAGTCAAGGATTTGCTGGAGGCTGTGAGGAGAGGCATTCCTGCTTGCAGGGGTAAAGCTGGAACTGTATCCGCTGCTGCTAGAAGCTGAGGAAGAGCTGACCTGTCTGCAGTGGCAATGATGGCTCCTGCCGGCGCAGCGGTGCTTTTTGAGGTGGCTGCTGCTTGAGCTGTTGGTGCTGCTGCTGTGGTGCCGTTTCCTGTGTCTGGAGCGTCGGCACAGGCTGGAGCGCTGCCTCCGCACCAAGCGTGATCTCATATGGTAGGAACGCCAGTGTTGAGAGCTGCCCTTCCTGCGATGACGCTGGCTTCGGCGCCGACTAATGGCGCTGCAGTGGGAGGAGCCAGACATGATGTCATCTTCAAAGATGGCTGCCACAATGGGAGCCTCATGTGCAGGGGAGAGGAGTGTTCCTTGGGGCTGCTGGGCTGCCTGGAGGGGTGCCCCGAAGGGGAGAGTTGACCCCGAGCTGAGCGGCTGTGGATAGAGGCCATTGCAGGCACATCCAGAGCCGTTGGAGGAGTCTGCATGGGCAGGGAAGCCGCGGGAGAAATTGTCAGGCCCTGGATGTCCTCGGGAGGAGTTCCGGAGCAGGAGAGGAGAGCCGGCGTCTGTGGGAAAAGTTTGTGGAGCGCATTCCTGCGGGATTTTCTCACCCTCTGAGACATCTTCGCGCAGTGTGCACAATCCTCAACTTTGTGGGAGATCCCAAGGCAGCAGAGGCAGCGATCACCTGAGTCCGTGGAATTCATTTTTCTTGAGCAGTCTGGGCATTTTTTGAACCCAGGTTTGGGCATCTTGATTGAAGATCTGTTAGTTTTAAGTAGGAAATGAGGCGAATAGAAGAGTCCATCTTGCTGACAAGGCAGAAGAGGTAAAAGTGGCTGGCTAGGGGTGGTCCTGGGGGTAGGGCCAGGTGGATCACACCCAGATGGGAAACCCCTCCTGGGCTAGAGAGAGAGTACTTCTGCCCTCGGTGCCGTCGGATGACGTCACCAGGTGTAGCTGACTCATCCTGCTTGTCCTAGGAGAAAAATCATTCAGGGAACTGCAGAATGGCATTTCATTTATCTAAATATTTGCAGATATAGTAATTCTTATAGGTAGCTGAACCAGACAGTGAAGTCTTAATTACCTTTATTGTTTTGAGCGCTCATTTTATTTCCTTTATTTTTCCTTGGGAGGCGCAACTTCACTGAAAGCCCAGTTATGGCTTATTTCATCAATGAAATCCAGTGTGACCTTTCTCCCTGTCAAGAGAAACCCCACCCCTCATGATATTAAAGCTCTGGAAATACAGGGCTTAAACTAGAAAGAGGGAAAGATAAATCCATTTGAATTGGCATAATATACAGACCTCCCTCACAGGGAGAAGAAGTGGAAGGAGAGTTAATAGAAGACATACACAGACTTGCCAGGAAAGAGGAAGTGCTACTGATAAGGGATTTCAATATGCTGGATGTTGATTGGTGCATTCCTGCTGCAGTATCATCTAGAAGTAAGCAGATCCTGGAATCTTTACAGGAAGAACTATTCAGGCAACTGGTAACAGAACCCACAAGTAAAGGGATCATACTGGACTTGGTGCTTATCAATGATGAAAGTGTTAGTGGGAGATCATCTCACATCCAATGATCACCAGATGGTGTGGTTTAGTATTAGGACTTGTTGGGGTTTTTTTTTAATTTTTTTTTAGGATTTATATAAAATAACAAAGAAACAAGTTACAGAACGAAACAAGAAATAGGCACAAAATTGCCAAAAAAGAAAAACGATATTACATTCACATCATTTATCATCAAGTCCACATTAGTGGGAATAAAATGTATCAATATTTAGATCAAACAAATTGGACTTGTTGTTGTTATGTGCCGTCTAGTCGGTGTCGACTCATGGCAACCCTCTGGATAGTTGACCCAAACTCTGTTTGGTCTTCAGGCAAGCGCTTATTGTTGATAGAATGGTATCCATAGCTGCTGTTATTGTATCGGTCTATCTCATTGCTGGTCTTCCTCTTTTATGGTGACCTTCTACCTTGCCAAGCATTATGTCTTTCTCCAGTGATCTCTCTCTTTGCATGATGTGTCCAAAGTATGAAAGTCGAAGCCTTGTCATCTGAGCTTCAAGGTAAGCTTAAGTTTGATCTCCTCTAGTACTGACTGGTTTGTTATTCAGGCAGTCAATGATATACACAGTATTTGTTTCCAGCACCATAAATCAAGGGAATCAATTTTCTTCCTGTCTGTCTTTTTCACTGTCCAACTTTCACATCCATATGACATATTGAAAATACCATGGCCTGGACAAGTAAAATCTTGAGAATCTTATCTAGGTCCTTCATAGCCATTCTACCAAGAGCAATATGTCACTGGATTTCTTGACTGCTAGTCCTTTCTTTATTGATTGTTGATCCCAGTAAGTTAAAGTTGTCAACTATTTCAATTTCTTCTCCATCAATGATTAACTCGGGTAAGGTTTGCCTCTTTGCGGATGACACTGTTCCTGACAGGTGACTTATAAACAAACTGAGCACCCTAAGGATGGACCCTAAAGTTACTGCTTAGGTTAGAAATTGTGTTAGTGGGAGGCGAAAAAAGGTACAGGTAAATGGAGCTCACTCTGTGGAGAAGGAGGTTACCAGTGGTGTGCCCCAGAGATCTGTCCTTTGTCCAATTCTTTTTAACATCTTTGTTAGTGATATAGCGGAAGGGCTTTTGGGTAAGGTTTGCCTCTTTGCAGATGATACCAAAATCTGCAATAGAGTAGACACCCAGGAAGGTGTAGATAACATTAGGAGCGATCTAGCTAAGCTTGAAGAATGGTCTAGAATTTGGCAGCTGGGATTTAATGTTAAAAAATGCAAGTTCATGCATTAAGGGTGCAGCAATCCAAGGAAGCAATATAGTATAGGGGATGAAGTACTTTTATCCACTAAAGAAGAGCAGGACCTAGGCATGATGGTGTCTGATGATCTTAAAGTAGCTAAACAAGTAGAAAAGACGACGGCAAAAGCTAGAAGGATGCTCAGATGCATAGGGAGAGGAATGGCCAGCAGAAGAAAGGAGGTGATAGTGCCTCTGTACAAGTCTTTGGTGCAACCTCATTTGGAGTATTGTGTGCAGTTCCGGAGACCGCACCTTCTAAAGGATATAAACAGACTGTAGTCGGTACAGAGGGTGGCTACTAAAATGGTAAGTGGTCTTTATTATAAAGCATATGAGGACAGATTTAAGGATCTTAATATGTGCATCTTAGAGGAAAGGTGGGATAAAGGTGATATGACTGAGACGTTTAAATACCTCCATGGCATAAATATACCCAAGGAGAGCCTCTTTCAAATGAAAGCAAGCTCTGCTACGAGGGGGCATGGGATGAGGGTGAAAGGGGATAGATTCAGGAGTGATACGTGGAAATATTTCTTTACGGAAAGAGTGTTGGATCCATGGAATAGTCTCCCAATGGAGGTGGTAGAAATGAGGACAGTATCTGAATTCAAAGAGACATGGGGCAAACACAGAGGATCTCTAAAGGAGAAAAGGGGACTGTTGTAGTGGTTGATATGGAAGGACAGACTAGATAAACCATGTGGTCTTTTTCTGTCGTCATGTTTCTATGTTTCTGTCAAAATCTGCAATAGAGTAGACACCCAGGAAGGTGTAGATAACATGAGGAAGGATCTAGCTAAGCTTGAAGAATGGTCTTGAATTTGGCAGCTGAGATTTAATGTTAAAAAATGCAAGGTTGTGCACTTGGGCTCCAGCAATCCAAGGGAGCAATATAGTATAGTGGGTAAAGTACTTCTGTCCACAAAAGAAGAGCGGGACCTAGGTGTGATTGTGTCTGATGATCGTTAAGTAGCTAAACAGGTAGAAAAGCTACAAGAATGCTTGCGTGCATAAGGAGAGGAATGGCCAGCAGAAGAAAGGAGATGATGCAATGCAATGCAAAGTGTGCCTTTGAGTCAGTGCTGACTCCTGGCGACCCAGAAGTGAAAAGGGAAAAATAAGTTTCTTGTTGTACAGAGGGACCACAAGGCCCACAAGGGAAAATGGATATTTTGTGCATACATAGATGGAAAGGAATGTGTTGTGCTAAGGCAAATTGATTGATCTTCACAGAGACGAGTACCATTTGTACGGTTGCTGATAAGCAGTGGTGGGCTGCTGGGATGGGTTGATGACGTATGTATATGTTTTTGTTACTGTATAAAAGATAGACTGCTCTTCTAACATTCGGAATAAAACTTACATACTACTTATGTGCGAGTGTGGTTGTGAAGTTCATTCCCCTGGAATTCCAGGCAACCGAGGAGGAACAAAGGAAGCAGATGGAGGGGATTCCCTGGGCCTGGAGGCTATGAACAGGGACAACCCCGCAACAATTAGCTCCTGGGTTTTCTTGGCAGTGTGATTGAAAGTAGATTGCCAGGCCTTTCTTCCGAGGCAATGGAGGGTTAAGTGACTTGCCCAAGGCCACAAGGAGTGCTAGAGGGAATCAAACTCTGGTTGCTTGGTTACCAAGCCAGTGCTCTAACTACTAGGCTACTCCTCCACTTAAGGAGGTGATAGTGCCTTTATATAAGTTTTTGGTGTGACCTCATTTGAAGCATGTGTGCAATTCTGGAGACCACACCTTCAAAAGGATATAAACAGGTTAGAGTCGGTGCAGAGGGTTGCTACTAAAATGGTTAGTGGTCTTCTTTATAAAGCATATGAGGACAGACTTAAGGAGCTTAATATGTATATTTTAGAGGAAAGGCAGGATAGAGGTGATATGATTGAGATGTTTAAATACCTCCATGGCATAAATGCACAGGAGGAGAGCCTCTTTCGATTGAAAGCAAGCTCTACTACGAGGGGACATAGGATGAGGATGAAAGGGCATAGATTCAGGAGTAATATGCGGAAATATTTTTTTACAAAAAGAGCGGTAGATGCATGGAATAGTCTTCTTTGGAGGTGTTAGTGATGAGGACAGTATCTGAATTAAAAAAAGCATGGAACAAACACAGAGAATCTCTCAAGGAAAAAAGGGGATCGTTGTAGTGGTTGATATGGAAGGGCAGGCTAGATAGGCCATGTGGTCTTTTTCTGCAAGTTGTCAGGATCTTTGTCTTCTTAACATTAAGATGCAGACACATTTTAAGACTATGTTCCTTGATCTTGAGAAGCAAATGTTTCAGACCCTCTTCACTTTCAGCCAGTAATGTGGTATCATCAGCATAGTGAAGGTTGTTGATGAGTTTTCCACCACATCTCGGTTGTCTTCATACAGTCCTGTTTCTCTGATTTGT
This sequence comes from Ichthyophis bannanicus, assembly GCA_033557465.1. Taxonomy (NCBI): domain Eukaryota; kingdom Metazoa; phylum Chordata; class Amphibia; order Gymnophiona; family Ichthyophiidae; genus Ichthyophis; species Ichthyophis bannanicus. Next base: position 227,382,036 of record CM066039.1, read on the forward strand.
TTCTGCAAATAAAGTAAAGAGGTAGGGGGAAAGTATGCAGTCTTTGCTGATTTTAAACCATTCTGTTTCTCCTCGTTCCATTCAAACTGTTGCTTCTTGATGTAAAGATTCCGGCAGTTGCAGAATCAGGCACTTAGACGGCCTGGCATTGCCCGGATTCAGCAGCATGAGACGTCCATTGCCCTGCCCAGCCAGCCTGCCCTATGCTCCTGCTGGTGTGCTGGTGCCATGGCATCCCGTCACTATGGCACCAGACGTCCAACAGGAATGCAGAAGGCCCAGCATCGCTGCAGGCTTCCTGTCCCCACTGCCTAACCCTTGACGGGGGGTAGCCAGGGCCAGGATCGGGCGACAGGGGCTTTCTTGCTCCTGCGCCATGACTTTGGTGGGGCTGCCCGGCCTGATCGCCACATCCATCTTCCCAACGCCGGATCAGAATAGGTCCTGTACATCCGGGTGCGTTGGCCCGCCCCCACTCCACCCACTCTCCGCCTCTGGCCCTCCCTCTCCCGCGCTCCCCACACAAACACTCTGTGCATGCGGGGAGCCAGGGAGACAGAATATGCTCCCGATGAATAGCAGGGGTTGCACGTCTAACCCGGACATACATCCTTGCTGTTCACTGGTCAGAATGCTCCCACAGTGTATAGACTGAATGTTTTCTTGAAGCATATATTGGAATCATTCTGATTTAAATACAAAACAGATCAAAGTTTACAAATGATTTATGCCTAGATATCTACTAGTCTATACCCTATCTTATCAGAAAAATGAAGTTTCTGGAGAAATATTCACCCTGCATACTTGACTGGGCCCCCTAGATAATTTTGGAAAAGCAATATGTCTTATCAGCTGGAAAACCAGGAACCTTGAGAAAACTGACAAGCAATAAAGTCGTTTTGTTTCTTTATCTTCCAAGGATTTTTCCAACAATTAATACAAGCTCTACAGAAAATAGTTATTTCTAAGTTTTTTCTCAGTCTTTAGTTAACCCTTCTTTTCCACAAAAGTTATGCAGTTAGGGAAGAATAACCCAAACTATGATTACATGATGCAAGGTTCCACTTTAGCAGTCACTACTCAGAAAAGGATCTAGTTGTCATCGTGGATAATTTATATTATTTATTTATTTAGTACACATTTGTATACCGCTACTTCCTATGATCAGCAGCGGTTTACTTTACAAATCAAGATGGACTGTACAGGGGGGGGAGGAGTCTCTTAGCTAAGATAGTGGCAACTGCTGTTTCCGAGTGAGAGCGTTTTTTTCTTGTTACCCAAATGGGACGGAAGCGTAAAGGCAAGGGGGGGACTTTGTCCTCTCAATCTCCACCTACCTCTACGCCGATTACCTCAGGTCCAATGGATACCTTTGTTCAGCGCTCAAACCGGACTGTGCCTGATTTAGGGGAGGAATCCCGAGCTGTGATATCGCCAGAGTCTGGAGGCTCGGCTTTTGCTTCGGGTCTATCTCTCTCCCCTGTGAGTCCAGCACCTAAGGTTTCTCGCGCCCTGTCCCTTCCGGAAGGATTCCTGGAGCTTGGCTCACACCCGAAGTTGGCGGAAGCTGATGGCTCGATTGGACCAGGAATAGAGGCGCGGCTGCCTTGCAGGATTGGAATTCCTGCGGCGACTATACCTGTTTTTCCATCGGTGCCGAATGAAGGGGATTCCACAGGTCAGAAGTTACCTGTGGTGGATCGAGGGCAGGTGCCTATGGCAGATATGGCAGCTGGTGTAAAGAGAACTGATTCGGGTTTACCGTTTTCTCTTCGGAGGCCGGAAAGGTTTACTCTTGAATCGATCTGGCAGGCGATTCTTTCTCTTGGGGAGGCCTTGGTGCCACGGGTAACCTCTTTGGAGCAGAAAGTGAATACTACTTGTTTGGCTACGGAGAGTTTGGAGCAGAAAGTTTCAGTTTTGCAACCTGAGATGGCAGAAATGCAACGGAAGTTGGCAGGTTTGGAAGAACAGTCGGATGCTTTTCGGAAAAACTTTTCCTCCACTCAAGCTAAGTTGGAACATTTGGATAACCTTGCTAGAATTAATAATTTGCGTTTAATTAATTTTCCTAGAATTTCTTCTGTATCTCCTAGTGATATGTTTAAACAATATTTAAATGAGGTGTTGGGGGTTTCTTCCGAATTAATCCCGCCACTGGTGATGGCTTATTATTTACCTAAAGCTAAATTGTCCACTGATGTGGGTCAGAAGGGGGTTGATTTGGTACAATGTAATATACTGAATGTAACTGACCTACTGGAAAAATCTGTGGAGGAGACTCCTGTTCCCTCTACATTGTTGGTTACCTTTGCCTTGTTATCTGACAGAGAGTGGGTGCTAAGGCTTTTTTTCAGGAAAAGAAAATTGCCTTTTAAAGGGTTAGCGGTAAGAATTTATCCGGATCTGGCTAGGGATACACAACGGCGTCGGAGAGATTTTCTCTTGTTACGCCCTGGTATCCTTCAGCTGGGAGGGGTCTGTTTTCTCAAATATCCTTGTAAGTGTTTGGTAAAATATAAAACTGTTTCCTATATTTTTTATGACCCATCCCAACTTACAGCTTTCATTAATGCTAAGCGGTTAGAGTCCTCTGTTATTCCCTCACTTGATCTCACATAATATTACTATCACGGTTGGACGGCTTGCACTTAATTTACCTATATTGTCGTTTGTATAATATTTGATTTTGATTTCACTCCCCTCTCTATTGTGGGCTAGTGTGGAAGATATTTCCTATTCTCTCTTGTTGAGAGATTTCCTTTTTGTTATGTACGAATCATGTTTAATTACTGCTGTATCTTCCTTTTTCCTCAAGAAATGCTGTTGTTGGCTTTCTTGTTTCATTATTGTAAAATTTCATAAATAAAAAAAAAAAAAAGATGGACTGTACAGGACAGTAATTTGCAAGGTACACATTTTGATTAGAAGGATTTACACACAACACAGCAATTAGGTCACTGAAATTTACACTTGATTGAGTATGGGAGTCTTTACATATGTACATATATACATTCTTACAGGTCAATAATTGCCGTTTCCCTTGTCATAAGGTCAGAAGGGGTGGAACCATTTTGGTGCTGAGATAGTAGAAAGGGCTTAGTGCTTAGGTCAGGTTGTAATGAGCCTGAAATAGGTGTGTCTTGAGCTTTTTTCTGAAGTCTTTCAAGTCGCTTGTTGATCGTAGCTCGTGAGGGAGACGGTTCCAGAGAAGAGGTGCTGCGTATGAGAATGATCTGTTGCTCGTATCTGCTTTGACATTTCTTATGGTATTTGGGACGCAGAGGGTGTTGAGGTTTATGGTTCTTCTGCTTCTGTTGGGTGGTTGCGTGGTGATTAGATTGGTGAGGTATGATGGTGCTATGTTATGTATGAGTTTAAATGTGATTACTAGTAATTTGTATATGATGCGGGCAGTAATGGGGAGCCAATGCAACTCAATTAGTACTGGAGTGATGTGCTCGGTAACGCCTTTTTTCATGATGATCCTAGCGGCAACGTTTTGCGCCATTTGCAAGATGTTTAGGATGTTCTTTGGCAGTCCTTGTAGAATGGCGTTGCAGTAGTCCAGGTGGGGAATGATGAGAGCTTGCGCCACTGTTCGGAAATCGGAATGATAAATGATATTACGGAGTGATCAATGATCAATGATATTGGCCGTTGTTGCAACCCTCTGCCCAGTGTGCAACAACGGCCAAGAAAGCAAACAGAATGGTAGACATCATAAAGAAAGGACTAAAGAAGAAAACCAAGAATCCTATAATGCCTCTTTATCACTCCCTGTTGTGACCACACCTTGAACATTGTGTCCAGTTCTGGCCACTATATCTTAAAAAAGGAAATAGCAGAATTAGAAAAAGTACAGAGAAGAGACACCAAAATGATAAAGGGCATGGAAGGATACCCCTGCAAGGAAAGGCTTAAAAGCTTATGGTTGTTCAGCTTGCAAAAAAGATGGCTAAGGGGAGATATGTTAGAGGTCTACAAAATAATGAATGGAGTGGAATGAGTAAACACAGATCGGTTGTTTACTCCTTCAAAAAGTAGAAAGATTAGGAGACATGCAATGAAGCTACTATGTGGTATATTTAAGACTAAACAGAGAAAATGATTTTCACTCAATGCGTAATTAAATTCTGGAATTTGTTACCAGAGGATGTAGTAAAGGCTTAGTGTAGCTGGGTTTAAAAAAAGATTTGGAGAAGTTCCTGGAGGAAAAGTCCATAAACCAGTATTAAAGAGGATAGGGGCATCCACTGCTTACCACTGGAATAAGCAGAATGGAATCTGTTTATCTTTTTGGGAACCTGACAGGTTCTTGTGACCTGGTTTAGCTGCTGTTGGACCCTTGGTCTGACCCAGTATGGCATATCTTATGTTCTTAAGATCCAGATGGCCTTGACCAGGTAAGTCTAAACTTTGTCCCTCACATCTACCCAACACTTGATAGGCCATTTCTTGTTCAGGGTTGACACCAATGAGGTTACTAGCAACACACTGTGATTACAAGAGCACACACTTCTGCAACCTGCCATAGAGCACACATCGTTATTCACATGTGTAACCACATCTAAAGGTACAGAGTCTTCAGCAGTTGTGACATACCTTGGCAGTCCATCAGCTCTTGCCCCACTTGCTGTAGCACTTTGGGATGAATATCCCTGAACTGGGTATTGTAGACTTCAAGCTCCTTATCTATTCCAAAGTATCTGGAAGAGAAGAGTATTGCACATTGGTGCAACACTTCGAATGCCATGTTAGGGTCTGCAAATCCTACAGTCTCTGACATTGCATCGAGCAAGCATATGACCAGAGAACAAGATTGCTAAGGACTAACTCACTGGCAGATTCAGACAGTTGTCCATGTCCCTACATGGAGGTAATTAAGCCAGGCTGGCATGGTTGGAACTACCACCCCATTCCCTCCCAGTCGACAAGCAATACTCACCACCCCAGTGGCATAGCTCATGTAGTCACACTGTGTTCTGCAATCTGCCTGATGTTAATTCCAGGCCCCTATGGAGCACTTAGAAAGAGATGCAGCCAAAACCAAGATTCCAGCGTTCTACCAACATCTGAACTGTGAGAATGTGTTTTTGCTAAATATCTCCATCTATTGTAAGCCACATTAACTTACAAAGTAACCCGATAGCATCAGCATCATAATGTATTAGATACTATCTTAGCAATACAATTTTGCCAGTTGGAAGTCAATTTAAACTGCCAGCTTTGCACTTCTTACGGTATCACCACATTACTGCAATACTGCACTCTCTCTGTAAAGTTAGTCAATATCTTGCATGTAAACTGTACCTGCTCGATTGTGCGCTCTCATATAATTACTCCTCTGTACATAAGATTCTCACCACTGTACTATACCACATAACTGCGGGGTACTACCATACTTTTGCACTGCCCCACCTCCTAATTACAGTGTCTCACACACAATCCAAACCCTCAGAATGGCCCTCCAGGTCGCTGTCATTCTTAGCCTCTACCTCCTCACCCACTGGCTTGGAACCTCCCAATCTCTCTACATACCACATGGCAGGATTCCAATCCTGAACAGCCATGGCAAAAGATGGAATAGTCCCCCTTACGTCAACCCAGGAAGTAACACCTACCCACGCCACTCCCACCTGATACATGTAGCACTCCAACTATCCAATACACCCAACCAGGAAAAACCTTTGAGATGCCGACCCCTAAAATGTGCCATCATCAACGCACGTTCCATCCGCAAAAAATGGCCTGTTGTCCTTGACACAATCTCCTTCTATGACCTTGAGATCCTCATGATCACAGAAACATGGCTATCACCAGAAGACAACGTCCTCCTCAATCAACTACTTCCCCCCAATTTTTCCATACACACGAAACATAGGGAAAACAAAAAAGGAGGAGGGGTGCTCATAATCTCCAAATCAGACCTCAACTTCCAGATTGTGGACTCTTCTAGCACAAACAGCCTGGACACCCTCTCTGTTGCTAACCAACAATGCTCCCTTACCCTGTTATATAGAACACCATCTACTTCTCCAGTTGACCTTCCAACCATCATTGACCTTGCAGCTAACACCCGCACTCCCAACAAACCAAATTGGATAATGGGTGATTTCAATCTCCCATCGCTACACCAAAACCACGCAAATGCGTTCCTTGATGCAATGGAAAACCTGGGTCTCAAACAAATCATAAATGAACCCACACATACAAAAGGGAACATTCTGGACATGGTTTTTGTGCCACATCCAGTCAAGGACAAAAGCCACAGTATGCCAACATCAGTCGTGGATGTACCCTGGTCCGACCACAAATTGATCATTATCCAGATTCCCAGCAACAATGACCAGCTGAACAGAAGCCAACCCACGAACATCACCTCTCGAACTTCCACTAGATGCTTCCGCCCCTTCGATAGGGAACTCATCCTTTCGGAGACCCCATCACTCATCAACAAAACAACACCTGACCTTGATGAACTAATCTCTTGCTGGAATTCCAGCCTGCTTGCCATCTCACAACACCCAAACCCTAAAAATACAGCAAGAGCGAAAAGAAGATCCTCCCCATGGTTCTCTCCTGAGCTACGCGCTTCCCTTATGCAACTACGTAGACTCGAACGCCGATGGCGCCGATCACACTCACCGGAAGATCAGACCGCATACCTAACCCACCTTGCAATACATCGAGAAACAATCTCTACCAGAATGAGACAATATCACACTGACACCCTAAAGAGATCATTGAATAAACCCCGTGACCTCTTCAATTTGGTCAAATCCCTCTCAAAGGAACCATCACCCGAGCAACACATCAACATACACCCACAAGAATTCGCTGATTATCTGCAATCCAAGATTGTACAAACTAACAAGGTCTCAGCAGTCCAATATCAAGAACCGGCGGACCTCTCTCCACTTAACTTTTTTTCCACACCATCCAATAAATGTATTGAGAACACCATAGCATCACTCAACACCTCCACTGCACAGACCGACCCATGTCCAGCTTTTTGGATCAAGGAGCTACGTGATGTGCTCAGTCCTGTCATCGCAAATATAATGAAACTCTCCTTTACAAAAGGCTATTTTCCCACTTCACTCAAGCAGACTTCCATTAGGCCATTACTGAAAAACCCCAAACTGGACCCCCAAAGGGTTGACTCCTATCGACCAATAGCTAGCATCCCCATCTTAGCCAAAATAATTGAGAAAGAAGCACAACGGCAAATTCAAGATCACATAGACTCTGTTGCTCCCTTAGATAACTGCCAACATGGGTTCAGAGAACATCATGGGGTTGAGACACTACTTACTGGTCTATTCAACAATATCATCACAGGAATTGACAACATCCATCAAGGTTTTGTCCTCATTTTCCTAGACATCGCCGCGGCATTCGACTCCGTGAGTCACGAAATCCTCCTTGGAAGACTAAAAGAAAAGGGTATCTGCAACAATGCACTAAAATGGTGTAAGTCTTATCTGGACGATAGATGGCAATATGTGAAGTCTGGATCAGAAGAGTCTAGCCACTTCCATCAAAAACAAGGGGTACCTCAAGGATCCTCATTATCCTCCTTACTCTTCAATATCTACATGCAGCCTATATGCAATATCATAAGATCATTCAACGTAAACTGCATGATTTATGCAGATGACATTCTCTTGTACATGCCTTTCTCCACAACCCACATGGACCTGACCCCACTCACAGATTGTTTCAATGCAGTTTCATCATGGCTCCAGACACAGAACCTACGTATCCAGCATAAAAAAACAGAGGTCCTTTTCATCTCCAGAGACTCCAACTTTACGCCCCCGTCCCACGTCAGTGTCAAGGAAGCTGATTTGCAAACTAAAGATGCAATAAAATATTTGGGAGTTACCCTGGACAAACATCTAGACATGAAACGCCACATAAGCAGCGTAGTCAAAGCCATCTACTTCAAAATCCGCTCCCTCAAACACCTACGCTCCCTGCTGGACCCAGACGATTTCCGTACCATATATCAAGCGCTGATCCTGCCGCATTTTGACTTTGCAAATGCCATCTTACAAGGTCTCCCCCAATCCACACTAACCCCCTTACAGCTGGCCATGAATGCCGCAGCTAGGGTCCTCTACGGTGCATCCAGAAACGACCACGTGACTCCTATTCTCAAACAACTGCACTGGCTACCAATTCACGGGAGAATCACCTTCAAATCCCTTTTATTAGCATTTAAGGCAATCAAAGGCACCTCATCCCTCTCACTCACGAATCTAATCCACATGGTCCCCCCCAACAGATCAAGAAGAACATCAGCTGTAAACTTGCTAGCTATACCAAAGGCTTCGACAAAGTCCAACACGAACACCACAAACAGGGCATTCAGTTTTTATGTCCCAAAATGCTGGAACACCCTACCCCCCGACATTAGAGCCATTACCAATCTATATCAGTTCAGGAAGGCTCTCAAAACATACCTTTTCTGCCAATACTTCCCAGACGGCAACTGAACTAGATATCCCCTCCAAGAAATGACCCAATCTAGAAATGCCCTCACACTGCAGTGTAGATAGATTATGTATATAGTTAACCCAGTTATCCAAGTTTGTACTCCTGTTCAATGTAAAACCTGACAGTTTGTCATTATGGTCGTTGTTGTTATGATGTAAACCGCGCTGATTCTAAATAGCGCGGTATATAAGAAACTGTAATAAATAAATAAATAAATAAAACCATGGACAGCTGCAGTTCTCCTTTTACATCAGTCATGAGCTGCTCTCAGTTTGCAAAGACAGGAAGAGGAACCCAACCCTATCAACCTAGGTACCACAGCCCATTACCAGACAAAGGCAAATACCCCTCCACCCCCACAAAAGGTGGCCTGTATGAGTGGGCAAAGCCAGACTGAGGGTGGGAGGGATTCTTTTCTTCCAGATGCTTTGGAATACATAGAGAGCTTGAAGCCTACAAGACTAGGTTCAGAGCCATCCAGAGGGCCCGTGTAGGTCTAGGCACCAGAAATGGCTCTTGAACAGGCCAGAGGTCCTTACAATAATAGCACGGATGTGTTTATGGACCCTGTTATTCCACTCCTCTGCATCTGTGTGGGGTGTGATGATGGGATTCAGGAGCCACCTTCTTACAGGGTAACCTCTATCTCCTGGGTAGGGAGAGAGAGAAGGAACATATTAGAGGTAAGAGCCAAGATATTGGGGGTGGTGGGTAGGTACAGCCAGCATGTGCTCTGTTAGCTGGTTGTTGAAATCAGGGACCACAGTGAGCATCTGCATGTCTATGTGGCAGAGTGGGCTGATGCAGGGTTTATCCAGCAGACATTCTCAATGATTTGTCCACTCTCAAATTTCTCATAGATGTCAGAATGGATAGGATGTATGATGCAGAAGTCTGGGAATCCCGGGAATATATCAGTTATTTCACCCTGGGCATAGCAGACCACCTGCATGTTGAGCAAGTGGAATGCCTTCTGTGGTGGGGCTCCTCCCTTCTTCATGGTGGCCTGATGACCATGTGCATGTAATCAGTGAATCCCAATACCAATGGAAATCTGGTCACCTCATAGAATTAGGTCATGATTAGCTGCTGCTGCTGCACAATCTGTGGGAAGGCAATATTTTCTGCAGTGTGGATGAGAGAGGCCCTCAGAACTGTGAAATGCACTGTGACATGGCTGACTGGCTGAGACCTGAAGTGACAACCAACACAGATTGGAAACTACCAGTGGCAAAGAAGGCAAGTGACCTTGAGGAGGATGGCATGGACTGGCCCCTCTGTGTGGTGGAGCAAAGGAGCAGCTCTAGCTGCTGCCAGAGATGGTGGATGGCTGCCTTGTAAAATTATAACCCAGTGAGGCACTACTTATCTGTTAGGTCTATGAATATGGTCTGGGACCTGTACATCCTCTGATTTGGATACCTTCTGGTGGCTTTCACATAGTCCCTGTGTGCCTCATGCAGCATGTCCTGTGCAAACCATCCAACCAGATCATGCATGGCTTCTACCTCCCTCCAACAATACCCAGTGACTCCCAACACCAACAGCAACTTACATATACTGACCCTTATATACTGTGATGGACACATATATACAGCAATGAATGACACAGAGCCACAAAAGCAAAAAGGAACACTCAGACACACATAGACATACAGCACCAAGCAACAAACAGCTGACTAGTGAGAGGACTGGTACATCCCTGGCCAGAGAAAGAGACACAAGGTGTTTGGAAGGAGCATGGCTGGGAGAGAAGGTAGATAGGGTGGCCTTTGAAATGGGGTGGAAGATAGGTTTGAGAGAAGAAGAGGAAGAAGTGCAAACTAAAGGCAGGCCAAAAGACACCTACATGGATACAGACAAGCCAAGCTCCTCCAGTCACCAAGCAGTTCCAAAAGACAGCAAAGTCTAGTACTTATTTGTGATTTATAGCAGGTATAGATTGACACTTTCTTAATTTCCACCCTGCACATCATTGACCTATATGAAATGAATGATAGATGTGGAAATACTGGTATTGCCCAAACCACGCCCTGAAACAGTCCAAGAATGCCTCCTGGAAAAATGTGGAGATAGACATGCCCAGCACAAAAACATGTATTTCGCGGCCTATGTAAAAGGCAGCAGCTGTATGCTTGGGGGGTCAGTCCATCCTGGACATACAGGCCCTCTGTGCGCCCAGTCGGAACCGGACACAGAGAGGGAGTTGCAATTCTGATCCCGTGGGGCACGTCTAGCCCCGCGGGATCAGAATCGTGAATAGGCCTGTACATTTAGGCTGGGACTGTGATTCAGCCCGGCCTGCATGTATAAGCCTTGCCCGGCTAACTCAGTCAGGGCTTTTAAATGGAGCCACAGCACCATGGCGTCTGGTTGCCATGGCACCACAGCTCCATTTAAAAGCCGCGATCCCTGACCGCCGGCACCCAAAGTGCTTTACCCATAGCCCGACCCTCAATCTGGCCTCCCAGGACCAGGACCGGGCTGTGGGAAATGCCCTCTGCCCCCTGCCGCCCCTTCCTAGCCCCGGTCCTGCCGTTTCCTCCACTGCCCGTCCTAACACCACCCCTGATCTGCCCCTTTCCCACCCCTATCTAACTTACTCATACAATGCGCAGGGAAGGAGTATGGGGCCGGGAAAGGGTACAAATAGCTTGGATGGACATCCCAATGGGACGTCCATCCCCACTATTCGTGGCACAGAATGACCCTATTGGTGTATGATTGTTCATCAAACATGTTTTGCTGCATGTGTCTGCTGTGTGCTTTCCTGACTTCCTTCTTTCTCTATTCTATCTACGATCGGAGTTCTTTTCAAGTTTTATATATTTATTTTGAAATTGGTTTGTAAACTGCTTTGTGTAATTTGAAAAGGCGGTATAGTAAATAAACTAAACCATAAAACATTTTTTCTACATGGAATGGCTTCCAAGTTTTTATCCACAAAATGCTCCTAAAACAATAAATATATATACAAAATATAAAATTCTAGACACAAAAAGTGGCAAAGGCCTCAGAAATTCTTACACTCCACAAATAGCGCCCAAGGCACTTTACGGAGTAAAGACGTTCGCATCACCGGTCTTAATGCCACCACTCAACCACCACTAATAATCACTCATATCATTCAACAACACCCAATTACAATGGGAAAGCTCTCAACATTACAAACTCTTAGCAATTATAACATAGACAATGAATATAAACACATACACACCACCTCAAACATACAGCAGCTGCTAATACCACTCACAAACCACGTCTTAAAGAAAAGACTCAAAAGAGCCTTAACCGTGCAGAGGAGGACAAGGATCACTTAAGGCCAAAGACCTACAAAAGAATGAAAACAAATTATGTCTACAATGTAGTATTATAACCGTCAAAGAAGTCTCAAGCACTTAACTTAAAAGAAGTAACGTAGCATCCAAATCGCCTGTACTCCACAGCAAAGCAGTGTCGATTCACTGCGAATCACGAAGATCTCCACCAAACTGAAGCAGGAAGCAGACCACTCACAAATATCGCAAATGCAAATAAACCCTACAGAAGCTCCCGTTTCACCTGTAAGGCTTCATCAGGGGAATATTGAAAAACTAGAGAACATTGCAACACGTTCTATACACCTTCCCACCTGCAATGTTAAGTGCTTGAGACTTCTTTGACGGTTATAATACTACATTGTAGACATAATTTGTTTTCATTCTTTTGTAGGTCTTTGGCCTTAAGTGATCCTTGTCCTCCTCTGCACGGTTAAGGCTCTTTTGAGTCTTTTCTTTAAGACGTGGTTTGTGAGTGGTATTAGCAGCTGCTGTATGTTTGAGGTGGTGTGTATGTGTTTATATTCATTGTCTATGTTATAATTGCTAAGAGTTTGTAATGTTGAGAGCTTTCCCATTGTAATTGGGTGTTGTTGAATGATATGAGTGATTATTAGTGGTGGTTGAGTGGTGGCATTAAGACCGGTGATGCGAACGTCTTTACTCCGTAAAGTGCCTTGGGCGCTATTTGTGGAGTGTAAGAATTTCTGAGGCCTTTGCCACTTTTTGTGTCTAGAATTTTGTATTTTGTATATATATTTATTGTTTTAGGAGCATTTTGTGGATATTGTTGTTTTTGCCCCTATACAGCTTATTTATTGGTGTTCCAAGTTTTTATGCCACATCCATGTTCAAAACACAAATAGGGCTTCTAAAATAACCTTCTTAGTGTTTTTTGTTCTCAGCAAATACTCTTTTATACAATTTGTGTTCTTATTTTCATTCTTTTTGTGACTGACAAGTCACTGAAACCCAAAATCAGCACTAGACATGATAGACTTAATATTCAAACGGTTTATCCGGTTAGGAGGATCTGCTAATCAGCAATCATGGAATCTGATGGACAGCTTCAGCCACCTTGAATCTAGATGTTCTTCAAAAGTCAAAATAGACATCTTTTTGACTTTTTCACATAGGCATCCTGTTCTGAAATCTAGACCTTCATGCTTATTTGTGTAATGTTTTATGATTATTGTATTGTAAATCACTTCAAATTTATATAAATTAAAGCATTTTTCCCTTTCTCATTCAGGTTCTGTGCAACACTTCTTAAATGAATGAGTGTTTATAAAATTGATAGGTAACAAAACAGTCACTGACTGATTTACGCCTCTTTCTTCCCACATTAGGAGATAACACTGAAAGGTCAATCATAAAATATTTTGAAAAGTTATCATATGATAAAGAGGCTTTGGATCAGGAACACCAAAGAGCAAGAAGAGCTACCACAGACCATGAAAAACTTGTTCACTTGGAGTTTCATGCACATGAAAGGTACTTTTCAAATACTCAGTTTGAAAATCTTGCCAGGCACGTTATAACTATGATTAGAATGTGTGAAAGTCCACAAGTCTGTTTGCATACTTTTTTGAAATTGCATATCTTTTTTTTTTCTCCAGAAGTTATAGGACATCTTTTATTTCCTAAAACTTCTGTGAGGGGAAAATTTCCAGATAAGAAATTGTCCAAGCAAAAACCCAGGGGCCTTATTGAATGTCCATCTTTTTTGTATTTGGCAGGACAGTTTTCAAAAGATTTTACCCATGCAACAAAGCAGTTGGCCACGTAAAAACAGGAACTAAAAACTGTTTTTCCCATCCCCTGTAGGTAAAAGAACCCTTATTCAGTGGTCAGAGCTGGTGCAAAGATATGAGGCGGCACCCTAGGCAAACCTCATTTGCAGCACCACCCCTGTGTGTCTATTACCACCCCTCGCTGGTCATGCAGTGGCGGCAATATATTTAAAAAGGCACCGCAGTGCTGAAATTACCTCTTCTTCCAGGCTATGGTGCCATTCACACTTTCATCTCCCCTCCGATTCAACTTCCTTCAACAGGAAATGGAATTGGAGAGGGACAGAAGTGTGACCAGCACTGTGGCCCAGAAAAGAAAGTAATTCTACGCTGCAGTGCTTTTTCAAATGTATTGCCACTGCCGCATGTTCTGGAGAGGGGCAGCAGTGGCGGCAATGGGGAGCCCTCTGACCATTGGTGATCTAGGCAACCGCCTAATTTGCCTTATGGTCGTGTCAGTCCTGTCAGTGGTGTATTTCTACTCTTTTATTCTTTCCAGCCCAATGGAAATTGGAAAGAATTACACAAAAGATGTTGAAAACCCCTCTCTCTCTCTCTCTCTCTCTCTCTCTCTCAATCTTTCCATTTGTCTGGGAGACAAATATCTCTCCAAATATTAAACAAAACAGAGTGAAACTTGGCATGGCAAAAAGCCAATGAAAAGACACATCAGGTTTGAAAGTTGATCATATTGGACTGGAGTTTCCAGAAAAATAAGCACCCCCCCCCCCCCCCTTATAAAACAGCCTAGTGCATTTCCATGGGATGACTTCCACCTTCTGCAGCATGGAAACTTTCATACAATGAAACATGGCGGTTAAGGAATGGCTCCTTTCAAACTGCATCTCTCCTGTTCTCAATTCTACCCAAGTCGTCCCACCCCAAAAAATGACCCCCCAACTCCTCCACAACCCTGCAAACTACTTTGCAGTCTTTCCCACTTCCAAAAACTACCCCTGCAACTACCTCACTGTTCTCACCACCAAAAACTACTCCCCCAACTGCTCCACCATCCTGAAAACTGCCCCACCCAAAAAAAGTACCCCACTCGAGCTGTCCCAACACTGCGCAAACTGCTTCCTCCTCTAAGAACTACACCTTGCAACTGCCCCACTACCCCATAAACTGCTCTTAACTCCCCAAAATACAGCCCACAACTGGCCTACTACCCTGCAAATTGTCTCCAGCAGAACCTCTCCTCACCACAACTGCTCCACCATCCTTCAACTACCTCACCCCCCAAAAAGCTCCCCACCTCCATAAATTATCCTCACCATTGCCCTCCACCCTCTGGTGGCAAAAATCTTGCTTTCTCCCTACCAACCACCATTCCCAACCCAGGTTTATGAACCCTTATTTCCCATGACTGCCGCCTTTTGCTTAGACTTCAGGGGCTTTGCTCTAGCATCTCTATCATCAGAGCGCAGCAAGTGCAGGCACTACGTCACCATGTGTTCAGTCTCCAACCCCTACTTGGAAACCTAGAGAGAGAAAGGAAGGGACTTGGATTTAGCTCATGTCTTTTTCAGTAATAGCTCAAGGTGAGTTACATTCAAGCACTGGAGGTATTTTTCTGTCTACAGAGAGTTTACAATCTAAGTTTGTACCTGAAGCATTGGAGGATTAAGTGACTTGCCCAAGATTACAAGTAGCGTCAGTGGGATTTGAAGCCCAGCATCCCCAAAACGCAGCTACTGCTCTAACCCTTAGGCTACTCCATGAGTGCAGGCTGACTTTGATCTTGCACTCACTGCATTCTGATGACACTGTCACTGGGGAAAGGTTTTCTGAGGAAGGGGGAGGGATCAGAAGTGGGAGAGAATGGTTCATAAGCCTTGTGAAGAAAAGGGCATGTCAATGGCACTAAGAATGGCTAAGGGTGGTATTAGCTGACGTTCATCATGTACAACTGCCCCATATTAATACTGTATTCCATTAGAATTCCAGTAGGGGTTTCATGAGGATCTGTGCTCTGCTTGCATTATATTGGGATGGTGGAGCTCTAGTGCTCAAATGGTCAGGGGTCTGGTTTGCTATTTATCAGCTATGTCTCTTTCCCTTTCCATTGCAGGACATTCAGAATGAGGCTGCAAAGCGACACAAGTGTTTTTGCAGATGATTTTGAAATTTCGGGAATTAGGACATCTCTTCCCATTGATATTTCTTATATTTACTCAGGCGACCTACAAGGTAAACTAAATATTTACTATGGGGTCAAATTTCAAGGTACTTCAGGCCGGAAGGTCAGGGGTTCAAATCCCACTAGAGGACAGCAACCTTGGGCCGGAAGGACTGGGGTTTCTAGTCCCACAGGTGCTCCTTGTGGTCTTGGGCAAGCCACTTAACCCTCCATAGCCCATGTTCCCTGTAAAATAGTTATCTCCAAGTTATAATGCCCTGTTCAATGTAATTTCAGTTCGTTCAATGTAAACCGCACTGATGCAGAATAGCGCGGTATATAAGAGAATGTAAATAAAATAAATAAAATAAAAAAGGTACTTATCTGGCCAGCAGCATTTGCTAGCTGGATAAGTACTGGTGAGAGCGATATCCATTTGCACTATCTAGATAGTGTTGCTGAATATTCTCTCCGATTCCCTTGGAAGTATCTGGATAGTGCCAAGGCAGTCCAGGCATGGAGCAAATAGATAGTGGCCTGATGTAGTCACTAAGTTATATGCATAAATTTAGGGAATCTGAAACGGTGTGCTAAATTTATTCCCATTGGGCAGTGCTCTCGTTACACCCATGTTTCGACAAGCCTTTAATGTTGGCTTTTAAAAGAGGCAGAAACATCGCCGATTGGGTTGTACATACCACAGACACCACCTCTTTATCACAAGATAAAGGCCATTTTAAATGCCAGAAATGTGATTTTTGTGCTTTAAATTGGAAGGGTCCAAATGGGAGCGTCCGAAGAGTCATCAAGTTTTTTATAGTAAATTTTTTACCACATGTTTAACCACCTTTGTAGTCTATATGCTGGTGTGTCCATGTAACAAAATTTATGTTGGGAAAACTACTCGGACCATGAAAAACCAATTACAAGAACATCGATCTAGGATTACCACCAAAGTGCTATCCGCACCTGTAGTTCAACACTGCGTAGATTACCATCAGTCTTTTCAGGATTTACATTGGCGTATCCTGGACTTTGTTCCAGACAAAATTAGGGGCGGTGATCGTGAGGCCCGCCTCTTTTATCATGAGCAGTACTGGATTTTCCTCCTGAATTCGTTAACATCTGATGGTCTAAATTATTCTCTGGATTGGTGGAGCATTTTATGAATGATTAAGTGAAAGCTAAAGGGGTGTTTCATGCCAAAGCAGATTATCCTATTGGCTGTCGATTAGTCATGTGATTTCGGATGGCGGCTTGAAAACGAGGGGAGGTCCCTCGTCTTCTATGTCTGCAACGGAGTTTTGAAGAAGGGCTAGGAGGATCATAAGCCCGAAACACAACGTTGGGTTAACTTAAAAAGTATACAGATGTTGCGCTTTGAAGATAAAACTGGGACTATGAAGCTCTGTCTTTTATGACCTGGACCATTTTGCTACACTAATCCAATCCTGGGAGCGTAGTCTCCATGTGACAGCTAAGTACTGAGTTTCTGTTCACTTAAAGCTGAGGATCGTATACTGAATTATATCGTGTACATGACTGGCTTTGCCAGCGAACAGCAGCGAGATTTGATGCAATAGCCCAGGATTAGAGGCTTTTGGTAGGCCTGATAGCCTTACATGGATCCATTTTCTATACTAAATCGGGTATACCCTGTGGGTGCGTAGTATCCTTTGAGTAATTTTTTTAGGGTTGCGTCCCTACACAATTTAACAAATAAAAAAGGAACGTTATGCTACGAGAGGACATTATGTCTTCAAGGCATTAGTTCCGACAAAAATGTATGTTTTACAGGTATATCTCTTGGAGTTGGTTGAATATTTATTGTGGGATATAGTCACAGGTTTTGAGCAGTTAAATAAAAAATTTATTCCCTTGGCAATCTGGATAGCAGGCTTAACTATCTGGACAGCGCTGGTGGTCAGCACTGAATCCATTTTTCATTGCTGGCCAAAATCAGGATACTGGCTGAATATCCAGATTATTTTAGCCATAGAGGCTGGTGGTTAAAAAAAAAACTGACCTCTGAGACTGAATATAGACCCATATATTTTTGCTGACAATAATGGAAAAGGTACCCATTTACTTTCTCCTATTATGGATCTTCTTGGTCACCTCATTTGTGTTTTTATAGCTACTGTTTAGTATAACGTGGTCAAAATAAATTCTCAACTGACAAAAGCTCTGGGCCAGATTTGTTTAACCTTTCAAACAATACTAAAACAAGAGAAAATTCCATGAATATAACGATCAGCAGATTAAAAGACTTTGTCACAGAGAGAACAGTCACTGGACCTGGAGCGCAGTCAGCATAGCAAACCACCCAAGGCTTTAAAGTTTGCCATGTTGCCTCCCCCATGTGGGCCTGGCGAGGGTGCACCTGCCTCCTGGCTGGCACCAGGGGGAGGCTGCACCCACCGACCCCGTCCTTGGTACGCCACTGGGCGGAGGACCTGCAGCACCTGAGCCACTACACGCTGCTGAGAGCCCTGATCGGCTTTGCACAAGGGAGTGGGAAGCAGGACTCCTCCCCGCTCCCCTACACAAGACCAATCGGAGTTCCTGGACACAGTTTAAAGAAGCCGCACCGGCGGGAACACCGAAGGAGCAGCACCTGAGCCACTACATGCTGCTAAGAGCCCTGATCGGCGTTGCACAAGAGAAACTAGTGAGAGTGGGTCAAGTGAATGTAGGCCAGGGCCTGATGTCTTGCAGATTAATTTTCCCAGCATGACACACTTTTTTCCTGCTCACAGTTGAATTTGGCCCGTGGAGGAAGTTTTTTACTCTTTTTTTTCATGCATGATAACTGAAGAAACAAGGTTGGCAGAGTTCTCATTCTTCACTAGTCAAAGATGATATCAGGCTTCCTACAACATGCATACCTCTGGTCACATTGAGAGGAAGCATTCCAGAGAGTATGTTTAGGTTAGTGGAAGAAAAATATACACATAGGGTCCGATATTGAGCTAGGCTTATTTTCGAATGGCTATGCACCTCGTCAGAGCATAGCCGTCCCGCCAACCTCTAACCCGGATGTTCAATGCAGCGGCAATGGCATTAAATATCTGGAGATCACCACACACACCAGAAGCTGCTGAAGCTAACCATGCTGCCCAGTTAGCTCCTGAGCCATAAAGATAGGCGAAGGTTTTCCTCGCCTATTTTTCCAGCACAGATCATAAGATCATAAGATATGCCATACTGGGTCAGATCAAGGTCCATCAAGCCCAGTATTCTGTTTCCAACAGTGGCCAATCTAGGTCATATGTACCTAGCAGTTTCCCCAAGGGACACAGGTTCCACAATGCTTGTATTGGTTCAAGCATTGATATCCTGGGTCCCTTCTTAATAATGGTTTATGGACCTTTCCTCCAGGAACTTGTCCAAACCTTTTTTAAACCCAGCTACACTAACAGCCTTTACTACATCCTCCGGTAACAAATTCCAGTGTTTGATTACATGTTGAGTGAAAAAATATTTTCTTTTATTAGTCTTAAATAGTTTACCCTGTAGCTTCATTGCATGTCCCCTAGTCTTTCTATATTCTGATAAGGTAAACAATCGATCTACGTTTACCCGTTCCACTCCGTTCATTAATTTATAGACTTCTATCATATCTCCCCTCAGCCGTCTCTTTTCCACATTAAAGAGCCCTAACCTTTTTAGCCTTTCTTCATAGGAGTATCCTTCCATCCCCTTTACTATTTTGGTGGCTCTTCTCTGAACCTTTTCTAAAATCGCTATATCCTTTTTAAGATACGGCGACCAGAATTGCACACAATATTCAAGGTGCGGTCTCACCATGGAACGATATAGAGGCATTATAATATCTTTTGTTTTATTTTCCATTCCTTTCCTTATCATACCTAGCATTCTATTTGCTCTCTCGGCCGCCGCTGCACACTGGGCCGAGGGTTTTAACATGGTATCCACAATGATGCCTAAATCTTTTTCCTGGGTGGTAGTTCCTAATGTGGAACCTTGCATCATGTAACCATAGTTTGGGGTGTTCTTCCTTAGGTGCATAACCTTGCACTTGTCCACATTAAATTTAATCTGCCATTTTGATGCCCAGTCTTCCAATTTATCAAGATCCTCTTGCAATTTTCCACAATCCTCTTGGGTTTTAACAACTTTAAATAGTTTTGTGTCATCTGCAAATTTGATAACCTCACTCGTTATTCCACTTTCCAGGTCATTTATGAATATGTCAAAAAGCAGCGGACCCAACACAGATCCCTGGGGTACACCACTATTCACTTTTCTCCATTGGGAAAATTGTCCATTTAGCCCTACCCTCTGCTTTCTATCTTTTAACCAGTTCCTGATCCACAATAGTACACTGCCTCCTATCCCATGACTCTTTAGTTTTGCCAAAAGTCTCTCATGAGGGACCTTGTCAAAGGCTTTCTGAAAGTCCAGATACACAATATCAACCGACCCACCTTTGTCCACCTGATTATTCACTCCTTCAAAAAAACATAACAGATTAGTAAGACAAGATCTTCCTTGTGTAAAGCCATGTTGGCTGTCTCCCATTAGGTCATGACTATCTACATGCTGAGTAATTTTATTCTTTTTGATGGTTTCTACCATTTTTCCCGGTACTGATGTCAGGCTCACCGGTCTGTAGTTTCCCGGATCACCCCTGGAACCCTTTTTAAAAATTGGTGTTACATTGGCGATCCTCCAATCTTCAGGTATTAGAGATGATTTTAATGATAGTTCCCAGATTACTAATAGCAGGTCTGCAATCTCATATTTCAGTTCTTTCAACACCCTTGGATGTATACCATCTGGCCCAGGTGATTTGCTACTCTTCAGTTTATCTAATAGTTGTAATACATCTTCCCGATGTATCGATATTTCCTTCAATTCTTCCACACCTTTAAATACCACTTCAGTCATGGGTAACATCCCTACATCTTCCTCAGTAAAGACTGAAGCAAAGAATTCATTCAGTCTCTCCGCTATCGCCTTGTCGCCTCTTAGTGCTCCTTTAACCCTTTATCATCTAATGGACCAACTGACTCTCTCACAGGTTTTTTGCTACGAATGTACTTAAAAAGGTCTTTACTTCGCGTTTTTGCTTCCGCAGCAAGCTTCTTCTCAAATTCTCCCTTTGCCTGCCTTATCAATGCCTTGCATTTGACTTGCCAGTGCTTGTGCTGTTTCCAGGTTTCGTCGTTTGGCTCTTTTTTCCATTTCCTGAAAGATGCTTTTTTGGCAACAACAGCCTCTCTGACCTCACCTTTAAACCATGCTGGCAGTTTTTTGGACTTCCTTCCACTTTTCTTAAAGCGTGGAATACAGCTGGTCTGGGCTTCCAAAATAGTATTTTTCAACAACAGCCAAGCCTGATGTACGTCTTTAACCTTTGCAACTGCTCCTTTTAGTTTTTTCTTAACTGTTTTCCTCATTTTATCATAGTCTCCCTTTCGAAAGTTAAAAGGTAGTACTGTGGATTTCCTTACTATCCCTCCTCCACTAATTAAATCAAAGGCGATCATGCTATGATCACTATTGCCAAGTGGCCCCAACAACCTTATCTCTTGCACTAGATCTGGTGTTCCAATAAGGACTAGGTCTAATATGGCTTCCCCTCTGGTCGGTTCATGAACCAGCTGCTCCAAGAAGCAGTCATTTATTTCATCTAGGAACTTTATCTCCCTAGCATGTCCTGACGTGACACTGACCCAGTCGATACCGGGGTAGTTGAAATCACCCATTACACAGGTACACTACCAAAAAACTGCCTCCAGTTTTGCAACTGATTCCTATAGATTTTGGGGTGCTGAATCCAGGAAAAATAGCCAAAATGTTCCATCACGTCACGTTTTCTTGCAAAATTAGATTTCTTACCCATATAAGGAATGTTCACATAATTTCATTTTAGCCGATTGCAGTTTATTTTCTTGGCCCAAAATAGAGGTTGTAATGGTTAACTAACTAGAAACACTCCCTCATGATATTTTAGAGTGTTTTGTATTCATTTTATACATTAACAGGACAATTGGGAGGCGGGGGGCTAAATCCAGTACTCGCGCTGGCGCATGTTCTTTCCTGTTCGCCTCGCCTCGTTCGCTCGCTCAAACACGGTGGTTGCGACATGAACGTTCCTGTCAAATTTCAGTTTCTTGCAAGTTCATTATTACCTTTTGTTTGCTCAGTCGTAATCCAGCTTTATTCCGAAGTGGTTCACTACAGTTGTAGTTTGCAGTGCTGTGTATTTGTGATGGCTCACAGAGCCAGAGGTTGCGTCAACTCTCCGGACAGCTTTTGTTTTATTTGTGGGGAATATACCGTGAAAAAGCGGCAGAGGAACATTTCTGCATTTATTAAAAAAGTATATTTCGCCTATTTCGGCTTGAAGTTAGGCGATCAAGACAAACCGTGGGCTCCTCACAAAGTGTGCAAGACATGTGAGGAAGATCTACGCTTATGGATGAAAGGTAAAAAACAAGCATTTCGTTTCGGAATACCTATGATGTGGCGTGAACAAAGAGACCACAGCAGTGACTGCTATTTTTGCTCTTGCATTGTGAAGGGATACAACTTAAAAAATAAGAACGTAATAAGTTACCCCAACCTTCCCTCAGCAATTAGGCCTATGCCTCATAGCAACGAAGTACCTGTGCCTGAACCACCAAAATCTTTGGATCATATTTGTGTGGACGGTCTGATCATGATGAGACTCATCAGATGGCTTTTCCCGATGAGTCCAGTACTTCCGAGTTTGAAACTGAACCAGATCCGAAACCTGAACTTTTCTCTCAAGCTGAATTGAATGATTTAGTCCGGGATTTAGGACTCCCAAAAGATGCTGCCCAACTGCTAGGTTCTCGGCTTAAACAGAAAAATCTATTTTCACCAGGAACAACTTTTTATTGGTACCGCAAACGCGAGACACAATTTTTGAAGTATTTCAGCAAAGAGGAAGATTTGGTATTTTGCAATGATATATACGGAGTGATGGAAAAGTTTAAACTCAAGTATGATCCTGCTGAATGGCGGCTGTTCATTGATTCGTCAAAAGACAGCATAAAAGGTGTTCTTCTTCATAATGGCAACACATTCGCTTCAGTTCCTATTGCTCACTCTGTTATTCTCCAAGAAAAATACGAGAATTTGGCCCTGATTCTTCAGAAGATTCGTTATGATGAGCATAAGTGGATGATTTGTGGAGACTTTAAAATTCTATCCATGCTATTAGGGCAGCAATCTGGTTTCACCAAATATCCCTGCTTCCTTTGCTTGTGGGATAGCCGGGCCCGCAACCTACACTGGGGGAAAAAAGACTGGCCAATTCGGGAGTATTTGAGACCCGGTGAGAAAAATGTTCTTCATGAGAGCTTGGTACCTCGTGATAAAATTCTATTACCACCTCTCCACATTAAGTTGGGTCTCATTAAGCAATTCATCAAGTCCCTTCCAAAAGATGGTGAGTGCTTTCGGTACCTTTGCTCAAAGTTCCCCCGACTTTCTGAAGCAAAGCTAAAGGAAGGAGTGTTTGTTGGCCCTGATATAAGGAAACTCATTTCAGATGGAGCATTCGCTGAAACGATGTCTGAGAAGGAAAAAGAAGCCTGGGATTCCTTCAAGGATGTTGTTCTCGAATTCTTGGGGAACAGGCGGGATGAGAACTATAAGGATATTGTTGCCAGGATGCTCAATGCCTTCAAAGAACAAGGCTGTAACATGAGCCTGAAAGTCCATTTCTTGCACTCCCATGTGAACTACTTTCCCGAAAACTTGGGGGCGTACAGTGAAGAACAAGGTGAAAGGTTTCACCAGGACACCAAGGACGCAGAGAGAAGGTACCAAGGAAGATGGAACACCACTATGATGGCTGATTTCTGCTGGTTGCTGCTGTGGGAAACCCCAGATGAAAAATACGCCAAGCAGCGCACCAAGAGAAGCATTCGGGGGAAGAAGAAACGGGCCCACCAGGAGATTGATTGACCCAAGAATGACTTTAAAATCTAAACTGTGTTGACAAATATCGTGTTTTTACTAAACTTTGAAATAAAAATTTGCTAGTTATTACCACAGTGTCGGATCTCATTTATTAGAATTTTATTTTCACACCATCGGGTGTTTGTCTTCATGTATTGCAATGGTGCGGTTTGCGTTTTCTATTCTTACATACATACCTGTACAACATTTTTTGCACATTTCTTTGCTTTGCTTTGTGTCTAACCTCGCTCTTATATGCTCAATGTTTGTGCACATGTATGTGGCTGTTTTAAGTGCAGACAATTTTGCTACCATCACAGTGTGTTTTGTTGACATTACTCTATTCTTATGTGCTGCCTTGTTACAATTTTCTTTATTCTTATTTGAATAACTACTAAACAATTAGTATAAAGAATTCATCCAAGAAATTTTTATCTCGATCGCACTCAATCTGAAACGTTCACCTCAAACTGCTAACCCAATGTAGCAAAAAATCTGTACGTGATGGAGCAAATTGGTTACCAGATTTGGATTCAGCGCACCAAAAAACGTAAAAATCAATCGAAACATTAGAGGCAGTTTAAAAAAAAATTTTTTAGTGTACCTGTGTTATTATTACTGCGCTGTAACTTTTGTTAGCTTCCTTGATTTCTTTGAGCATTTCATCATCCATTTGGTCATTCTGGCCAGGCGCTCGATAGTACACCCCCACTGCCATTGCCTTCCCCCTTTTACATGGAATTTCAATCCATATAGATTCTACAGCAGATTTTGTTTCCTGCAAAACTTTAATCCTTTCTGACTCAATGCCCTCTCTAACATAGAGATCAACCCCTCCACCAATTTGATCAGCTCTATCATTATGATATAGTTTGTACCCAGGTATCACAGTGTCCCACTGGTTGTCCTCCTTCCACCATGTCTCTGATATTCCAATCATATCTAACCTTTCATTTAGTGCTATATATTCTAACTCTCCCATCTTATTTTTTAGACTTCTAGCATTTGCATACAAGCATTTTAGAGAATGTATTTTATTCATATTAATTTGGCTATTGTTAGACATGGGTAATTTGGGATCTTTAAGCTCTGTGTGCTCCATACTTGAGGGCATTTGGGCTACTTTACTCTTTTGTGGAACCTCTCTGCTTTTGGTAGTATCCTTCAAAGATACATTCTTCCGAACCATCCTCTCTTGGGCGACTGTCGGCTTTCCCCTAATATCTAGTTTAAAAGCTGCTCTATCTCCTTTTTAAAGGTTAATGCCAGCAGCCTGGTTCCATCCCGGTTAAGGTGAAGCCCATCCCTTCGGAAGAGCCCCTCCTTTCCCCAGAATGTTCCCCAGTTCCTAACAAATCCAAAACCCTCATCTCTGCACCACTGTCTCATCCACGCATTGAGACTTCGGAGCTCTGCCTGCCTTTTGGGTCCTGCGCGTAGAACAGGAAGCATTTCGGAGAATGCTACCATGGAAGTTCTGGATTTCAACTTCCTACCTAAAAGCCTAAATTTTGCCTCCAGAACCTCCCTACCACATTTTCCTATGTCATTGGTACCGACATGTACCAAGACAGCAGACTCCTCCCCAGCACTATCTAAGACCTTATCTAGGTGGCGCGTGAGGTCCGCTACCTTCGCACCAGGCAGGCATGTTACCAGGTGATCCTCACGTCCACCAGCCACCCAGCTATCTACATGCCTAATGATCGAATCACCAACTATAACGGCTGTCCTAACCCTTCCCTCATGGGCACATGGCCCTAGAGAAACTTCCTCAGTGCGAGAGGGTTTTACATCACCTGGAGGACAGGTCCTAGTTACAGGATCACTTCCTGCCACACCAGGGT
Organism: Ichthyophis bannanicus; assembly: GCA_033557465.1. NCBI lineage: Eukaryota > Metazoa > Chordata > Amphibia > Gymnophiona > Ichthyophiidae > Ichthyophis > Ichthyophis bannanicus. The sequence continues at coordinate 227,407,579 of CM066039.1, forward strand.
GATGTTCTCCTGTCACGTGACCTCTCTCCTCCATGGCAACAGGGTTGCTGCCAGACTGGAGGTGGGACTTTAGGACTATATCCCTGTAGGTCTCGTCTATGTACCTCTCTGTCTGTCTTATGCTTTCCAAGTCTGCTACTTTAGCCTCTAGAGAATGGACTCGTTCCCTGAGAGCAAATAGCTCCTTGCACCTAGTGCACACGTAAGACCTCTCGCTAACTGGGCAGCATGCAATATTGCTGCTGCCCGGTTATTGCTTGTCGCCACCTCCGCTCTGCTCCAGAATGCCCCGATGTTAAGCGGATAGCATCGGGGCACGTAGGGGAGTTAGAAGGGGATATTCGATGGCACTAATCGTGTGCCATTGAATATCTCGATTTAGGGCATATACACGGTTTATTGGGCTGTAAACCATGTAAAAGCCTTTTGAAAATCAGGCCCATAGATTCCATTTTTTAATTTTTGGGAAGATTTTTCCAACAAAAGTGTACCCACAATAAAAACAGGTGCAATAGACCACATGTACTTTGTACCTGCAGCAAATTCATTAGTAAAAACTGAACAGTCCGAAATTTGCCATCTTATGGTGGACTTCTTCTTGTGCAAAGATGATCTAAGTTTTACAGGAAGCTAAAAGTTCACAACTCTGGGGGCAGTTTGGTAACTGAGTACATACATGAATATTGAGTACATACTTTTCCTTGTCTGGATACCAATGAAAGTGTGCATGTGTCTGTTTTGAAAATTACTCTTTGGAATTTAAGCACTTTAATTTTAAACCCATTCTTTGGCATGCCTACATTTCTAGGCTAATTTATGCTTATGCATAAATATGCTCTAAAGTATGTACACATAGGGCAAGCACTACCCAAAAGAAAGGTCATCTAGAGCACCAATGTTCTTGTGGTGGCCCATTGCCACCACTGTTGCTCCTCTGCAGGACCTGAAACAGCGGCAATGCCATTTAAATCATAACGAAGTGCTTACCCAAACTCTCAGGCACTGTATTGCTGTTCCTGTTCTATTTGACCTGCCACTTCCACTTCTTCTGGCACAGACTTCCTGTTTGTGTGGAGGATACTTCCTGTTTGCATGGAGGATACTTCCTGTTTGCATGAGAAGTTTGCAGCAGAAGCAGCAGGTCAAATGGGGTGGGAATAGCAACACAGCGCCAGAGAATTCGGTAAACGCTGTGTTGTGATTTAAATTGCATTGCTGCTGTTGCAGGTCCCAAAGAGGGGTGGCCGCAAAAGGGTTGGGGGTGGAAGCAAAGGAGGGGCAGCAGGATTGAGGGATCACCTAGGGCACCTCATTTCCTTGCACTGCCCTGTGTACAGAAATGCAAACCCCACAAACAGAAACATCTCTGCACAGTTCAGATAAAGCTGCATATGTATAGGCTGTATATACATAACCTTAGACACATGCATGCAGTTTTATAAATGCCTATTTCTGCTCATAAATGTAGAATTGACTTGCCTGCACCCTCCCTAGAAGACTTCTGAAACACTTTATTATTTTGATGATGCAATGTATCCTCACTAGTGTAGGCGCTACTTTAAGGGTTCAGGAACTGCTGTTTGTGAAGTAGAACTTGCCTCTGATTTTACCATATCCATCAATACTTCTGCTTCATTCCTCCATTGCCTTTGTTTTTCAGCAACAGGTTAGGTTTTGTCTAAGGACTGACTCACAAGAGTACTTTAATAATACCTTCTACAAATGTAGTACCAGGTGTCAGATAATTTGTTTTGCTGGCTGTTATATTACACCTGGGAGGCTGTGGGAGGACCCCCATTTTGCTTGTCACTTAATTTACTTTATCAGTTTTTCCTAGTTCTCTCCCTGCTGAGCAGACAAGATAGCAGTTTGTGGGAGAGAAGAGAGGAGGTTTATGTTTTAATAAACAGTGTAGCTTGCCTTCTTATTTGGGGGGGGGGAGGCAAAGGGTAAGGAAGTCATACTGACAGTGGGGGCAGGGGTACCAGATCATCATTAGTGCCTGCAACATTTGGGGGGGCTACCACCCCCATGTCCCCCCAAACTAGGCCTCATACTATGCCCACCCCAAAACTTCCTTTAAGAGGGGGGTCAGAAGCAGCAGGCCACGTGTGCCGAAGCACATGGCTTGCTGCAGAAACCTAAAAAGCGGCACAAAGCCATTGCTTTAAAATTGATGCTGCCAGCCCCCCAGAAGATGGAATTGGTGGCAGTGGCAGTGGGGGATGGCAGCGCAGCTCAGCTTGGCTCAGCAGATGTGGATCAGCATGAGGGGGCAGATAAGCATGGTGGGAGGGGACTAGCATGGCTGGGGCGCCTGCCTGGGGTGGCAGAAACCCGTGGGCCGGCCGTGGCAACCTGACATAGCTGTGTTTCAGTTAGTTGCCTGCGTCAGGGGTCATAAACATATTCAATTGGTTGAATAAGTTTGCAACATCTTCCAGCAAAAAACACCAAATATCAAATGCAGCTGAGGTAGCAGCAAAAAAATTCACTGTCCACCTACATGCAGCACTCAATTGTAAGAGTCAGTTATCTTTAGCCGAATATTCAGCTGACAATAACTAGCTCGATTTTCTACTGAAAATTCTCCTAAACTTAGCTGGTCAAAGTTTGACTGACTAGATTTAGGTCAGCTGTATGTGCAGCTCGTATTAGTTGCTTAAACCTAACCTGCTAAAGCTGTATAACAGTGTAAATACAGAAAATCCCTAGATGTGAAGAAGTGAGGAGAAAGCCATAGATCAAGAATGGTTCATAGGTACTAGCTCTGGTATTGAGCAAACTCCTTCACTGTGTCCAGGAAGGGTGAAACTCAACACAAGTTAACATCGACACTCATTTTGAAAAGTCAGCTCCTGTGCAGTGATCTATTGCTCTGCAACAGAAATTAAACTGGACAAACTAGATGGGACAGATGTCTATCTGTTGTCATATTTTATGTTTCTGTGTATTACTGCTGATTTCTCAGAATAGTGGCCTGGATCCTGAACTCCCATAGTCTTGTGCAGAGGCAGTAAGTTCACACAGTTCAAATCTCTCACTTCTTCCAGGGTTTTTTTTTTATTGCTGACTCCAGGGTCATGTACGGAGACTCGTTGCAGGGCCTAATTTGCATAAATATTTGCATAATGTTACCATCCACTAACTTTTAGTAAACATACCTCTTAATGAGTGTATGGATAAAGAAAGATTAAAAGATTTCTACTTTACTATAATCCAGTGCCAACCGCCAGGCACATTAGGAACTACTACAAACACTGCCCATTTAGAACCCATAGCAAACCCGTCATATCATAACAGCACTACCAGGACTCACAAAGCACCATACTCTACCTATCAAAAGGCAACACTGCAAATATTAAACCAATACATTTCAGAGAATAACAATACATGACCTACTGGGGAAAGAGAACAAGTGGCAATGTCAAATAGGAATTACATAAACAGAATACCTCAGCTCAGTTACACATGCAGAACATAGACTATCACCAAACAAGGAATCACAATTTAGAAACAGGAAGACAATAATTAAACTGGGAACCCCAAAAGCCAAACTTGGAATGTACAACAAATGGAAATTACACTAACCTGGTAATTGTAGTTCCTGGAGGGTCCAGTTTAGTCCTCCAACATCGGGTAGTGCCCCTCCTCCTGCAGCCTGGAGACTGGACCAATCAAGTCTTCTGTAGTATATATGCAGACGGAGCTCCCAGAAGCCCCCAGTGTACTAGTAACAAAGCATACTTAACGAAGCAACACATTAGATTAATATACAAAATGACATAATGAAAATGACATAATTAAAGAACAATTTGTTTCCCCCCCACAACAATATCCAACTTTCTCTCCAAACGAGGAAGTCAGAACACTGTATTGCACTGGAACCAACGCCCCAGAAATCAAAATACAGCTCCGTATCAGAAATCTCAGGAGCTGACTGAACACCTGAGAAAGGAAGAGCCATAGCCAAAAACGCGGCTGCAAAAAAGGTTCGAACGGCAAGAGGAACCGTCTTATGATCCACCGTTCGGAAAGCGCGCCGCATTTTTATAACAGATAGTCGGGAGGGAAGGAGGACTAAACTGGACCCTCCAGGAACTACAATTACCAGGTTAGTGTAATTTCCATTTCCTGTTCGGTAATCCAGTTTAGTCCTCCAACATCGGGATGTAACAGAGCAGTTAAGACCGGGCGGGACCTTGCCATCCGGCGCGCAGAACCGCCGAACAAAAGAGGAATCCCGAGCCGCTGACACATCTAAACGATAGTGTGTACTGAAGCATGCAGAGACGACCAGGTGGCCGCCTTACAGATATCTGCTGGCGGAACTAGGCTATACTCCGCCCAAGCGGTAGCCCGAGCCCTAGTGGAATGATCCAGTAGCCCCTCCGGAACAGACCGCTGCTGCAACAGATACTCAGACGCGAACGCTTCCTTGAGCCATCTTGCAACGGAGGCCTTAGCCGCCGCTTCCCCTTTACGTGCACCACCGAAGAGCACGAATAACCGGTCAGCCTTCCGAAAGATTCGGTAGCCTTCAAAGAACGACGAGGTGCACGACCCACATCGAGACGGTGAAGACCTTTGTCCGCCGACCCGACAGAGTGGGAAGAAAGAACTGGAAGAAACACTGCCTGATTCACATGAATAGGGGAAACCACCTTCGGCAAAAAGGAAGGGACCGGGGTAAAAGACAAAAAAGGTTCTCGGCAGGACAACGCATGTAGATCTGAAATACGCCGTGCCGAACCGATGGCTACAAGAAAAACCGACTTCAGCGTAAAATCTTTCAGAAACGCCCTACTCAGGGGTTCAAAAGGTTCACGAACCAGGGCCCGCATCACTAGATTCAAGTCCCCCGGAGGAACGAAAATCCTGCGGGAGGGCCGCAAATGAAAAACAGTCGTAAGAAGACGACGTACGTCCGGATAAGAACCGTAGAGACGGCCTAAAACTTTGCATCGATAACAAGAGATAGCCGCCAACCGGACTTTCAGAGAACTAGCCGCAAGGCCCTTATCAAAAGCAACCTGAAGAAACTTAAAACGACGGAAACGAAAACCGTCGCCGCCCGGACTCCACGCCGGGAGCACCAGTCTTCAAAGATCCCCCAAATCCGAACGTAAGTAAGAGAAGGGAACTGTCAGTCATTCACTGTGCTGGCATAGAGAAACTTTCAAGGTCAGGGTAAGGCAATTACAGTGACTGAAAGTAGGGAAATTAGAGTGGGATCCCTCCGCAGCCATTCAGACCTCCATGGTAGGGGCTGAAAGGTGTTTCTGGGGAGGGATGGAGAAGCTCAATCCAGCCATAGGAAAATTACAGTGAGCATGCTTAATTAGGCCGAGCCCAAAACAGTCAGGATCCAAAACACTGACTTAAAACCTCAACCAAATGGTATATTGAATAAGACAGGTACAATAATCAGTAGGACGTACAAAGTAACCCGGCTGCAGTTTGTGGACTAAAAAGTCAAAGTAGGCACTTCCAACTCAGGGGCAGCCGGTCCGGATACAGCTGAAAGCATCCCAGAGCAGCTGAGGCAATAAGAAAAAACAAAAACAGAGTACGCACAGTTTTCTTACAGAAAATGATACCTGAACTTCCTGGAGGTATTCAAACTCTCGTGGTAAAGACTCAGTGCAGTGTAAAGCCAATGGAGAGCTCCCCCGAAGCCAAGCTCCGGAGTTCCCAAGTTCCTCAGGGGAAGCAAGATGCGGGGGGAAGGGCAGAGCTGATGCCTGAGGTCCCTCTGTTTCTTCTGACAGCCTATGCAGCTTAAACCTGAATAAGGCACAGGGAGAACTAAAAAGAAATAACTGCGTCCCGCAGGAACAGGCATTTAACAATATCCCCCATAATAGGTAATGCCTCAGCCAGCCTTCTTTGTTGGGCACAGTGGGGAATAGAAGCCATGAGCCCTGCACCCTTCATCAGTGACTCAGCCTTGTACTGTGGCTCTGAATTGCATACTGTTCTCTATCCATGCCTTCTGTACTTTTTATCCATTATGTTCATACAGAGGCAGAGAAAAAAGTAACCTCTGCACAACTGACCTCTAGCAAGTGTTGTGGAAAGAAGAAAAAAACTGAAACAACAATATAGCTTTTAGAAGCCAGCAGAGACGTAATCTGGCTTCCCGCCAAAAACCGAGGCTCATTAGCTATTCAAAATGGCCACCAGCAAAAAAAAACACCAAAAGAGTGAATTAAAACCCCCAAAAGCTAAGGAATTAACTTAAAAAGTCAAAGAAGAAGGTGGGAGGGTTGCAGGCATGAGAGAAATGCCTAAAATCGCTGAAAAATCAAGAAAAATCAATCGAGTTACCACAGAGCTGCAAACAGCAGAGGGAGAAGACATTCTAGTGCTGAATAAACTGCAGCACAGCTCTTACAGATGCCAGAGTCAGTCATTGTACCTCTGCGGGACCCACAAATCCCACCTTGAGGTTTGGCAGCCATGCTAAGGCAACCTGCTTCCAGGGGGAAAGAAGGAAACAGGAACAGGGAAGCCCACAGCAAAGGGACTAACCATATTCAAATCAGTACAGCTTTAAAATTAAAACGTTTTTTTTTTTTTTTTTTTTTACAGAAAACAAAATACTCCCCAGAATCCTAGGGGTGCCCTGAGCAAAATCGCCAGCAAAAGAAACCCCAAAAATGCCAGGGGAATCCGTGCACAAGTGTTAAAAAGTGCCCTTAAAAAGCACACTTTAGAAATCCAAAATGGCCGCCGCACTTTTTCACCCACAATAAAAAAAGGCGCGAAAATACAAAGGTAACCAAATAATATGGAAAAGAAAGAAAACGACCCTCTAATACAGGGCAAGCGAAAAAAATCAGGAAAAAGTGCAATTCGGAAGCCAGGGGAGCCGACAGAGCCTCTGACAATGCAAAAAATAACAGAGCTGAAAAGATAAAGCAAGGAAAATTCCTACCAGCTCAGGGAACAGCAAGGAACTCAGCCAACTCCTCCAAGTGACAGGCAATGCTGTAGCAGGTATGGCTCTTCCCCGAACAGTCCTGGGGAGAGCTCAACCCAGGCTTCAGATATTCCCAGGCAGGAAGGCAGGAGCCCAATGCAGGTCTGTCTTCCCCCAGGATGTCCCCTGTGGCAATGCTCTTTTTTTCTTTTTTAAAGATACAGCTACCTAGCAAAGAAATGGTAAATAAAGGACCGAAAATAAAACCCCAAAAGAACTAACTAACTAGTGTTGCTCCTTCAAGTGTCACTTAGTGTGCCCAGAAAGGGCACAGAAGTCTGCAAGCTGCAAGGAGACTGGACACACTGGGGGCTTCTGGGAGCTCCGTCTGCATATATACTACAGAAGACTTGATTGGTCCAGTCTCCAGGCTGCAGGAGGAGGGGCACTACCCGATGTTGGAGGACTAAACTGGATTACCGAACAGGAACACTATATGTCTTCTTTTCATGTCTTCTGCTAACTCTCCATCGTCTGCTGTCCATTGGTCATTTCTTTTCTCTTCTAGTTTTTTCCCATTCTCTCTCTACATCTGCTTTAACATACTAATCTTTCTCCTTTTGCTCTTTCCTCATTCCTTTTTCATCCACTCAAATTTTACCCCTCCATCCTCAATCCCCACTTACTCTCCCAATACCCGGCCAATTGTAGATAATTTCTTCCCTCCCACACAAAATATTTTTCCCCTCTCCATTTCACTCTCCCAGCCCCATCCCATTTTAATCCTTCCCCAACATCAGCTCCCTTCGAGTTCCAGCCCCACCCAGCATCCGCTCCCTTCTAGTTCCCACATCAGCCCATTGCCAGTCCTAGCCCCTCATCAGTCCATTTCCAATCCTATCCTAGCCCCACCATCAGCCCATTTCCAGTCCTAGCTCCCCCATCCATTTCCGGTCCTATCCGAGTCCCTCCATCAGCTAATTTTTAGTCCTTTCCCTGCCCCACCATCAGCCCATGTCAAATCCTAGCTCCCCTTCACTCAGCCCATTTCCATTCCAAGCCCCCATGAGCCTACTTCCAGTTCTAGTCCCTTCATGAGTCCATTTCAATCCAAGCCCCCACCACAGCCCATTTCTAAGCTTAGCACCCCCCAACAGCCCATTTCCAGTCCTATCCTAGCCCCTCCATCAGCCCATTTCCTGTCCTAGCTCCCCCCCCACTCAGCCCATTTCCAGTTCTAGCTCCCTCCACTAACAGCCCTTTTCCATTCCAAACTCCCCTCCCCATCAGCTATCTGCAGTTCAAGCCCCCCCTTCCACTCAACCCATTTCCATTCCACGCCCCCCTCCCCATCAGCTATTTGCAGTTCAAGCCCCCCATTCCACTTAGGCCATTTGCAGTCCTAGCAACCCCCAGCCCATTTCCAGTCCTAGCCCCCCCATAGCCCATTACCAGTCCTAACCCCCCCATCAGGCCATTTCCAGTCCTAACCCCCATCACCCCATTTTCAGTCATAGCCCCCCCATAGCCCATTACCAGTCCTAACCCCCCATCACCCCATTTCCAGTCTTACCCCCCATAGCCCATTACGTCCTAACCCCATCAGCCCACCTCGTCCTAACCCATCATCCCCAGTCCTAGCCCCCCATAGCCCACTTCCAGTCCTAATCCCCCATCACCCCATTTCAGTCTTAGCCCCCCCCCCCATAGCCCATTATGTCCTAACCCCCCATAAGCCCACCTCCAGTCTTAACCCCCCATCAGCCCATTTCCAGTTCTAGCCCCCCATAGCCCACTTCCAGTCCTAACCCCCCCATCACCCCATTTTCAGTGTTAGCCCCCCCCCCCATAGCCCATAACCAGTCCTACCCCCCCCCCCCCATCAGCCCAGGGAAATTTAAAAAAAAATTCTGGCTGCTGCTGCTGCCGCCATGGCAGCAGCAGAATCAAGTGTCCCGCAGCCGCGGCCCTCCCGCCTGCCCAGCAGAGCCCTCCCTGAATCAGTTCCCTCAGCACGGGCTTTTCAGAGCCGTGAAGGGAGAGTTTCCCTTTCTCGCGGCTCTGTTAAGCCCGCTGGGGCTGATGGGAAATAGGAAATGCCTGAATTCAATTCAAGGGCTGCATAATGGTTCTTTAATTCAAGAAGATGGGAGAGGAGGAGATCTGGGGAAAATGTGTGTGAGGAACAGTGTAGGGCCTGTATGCAGGATCGTACTAAGCCAGAAATGTGCCTTGTGTGACTACCAAATCTGATGCCCCCCTCCACCTAGCCAAGTTCAGTACTCACTCTTTTTGAGCTTCCCAGAAGCCCAGTGATGATATCAGTGCCCCCTTCTGTGCTTGCTCCCTGTGCGGCTGCACCGCTCACACAGCCCTTGGCACGGCCCTGCCTGTAAGCTCCCATATTCGTGGGCTCATGCTATATCCAAGAAGGAGAGAAGAATGTGAGACTATTGGCTTAGAAAAGAGCTTCTGCACCTTTAACAGTTACAGCTGGTAGCTCTTGTTGCAGGGAAATGCTGAGAGCAGAACTTGTGTGCTGATCTGGGACTGAGCATCAGACGTTGATGCCATGGCTCATTGCTTGGGGACACTGTTCCAGTTAATGAAAAATTTACCAGGGTTCTCCTTTTTTACAGGATCCTCCTTAGTTGCTTTAGAGGCTTGTCAGATAATTCCATGTCACTTAATATACAGATTTGAGCAGGGCCAGTGCAAGGATTGGAGATGTGCCCTAGGTGAGCACTCTATCCTGCTGTCCATTTCCAGGGCCCTGAAGCACCAGCAATGGCTACAAACCACGATGCAGCACTTACCTTAGGGGTCCAGCGCTGTGCCGTGGTTTCATTCTTTTATTAGTTGCCGCTTCCACCCCCCTCCAATACAAACTTCTGTTTTATACAAACAAGAGGAGGGTTGGAAGCAGCAACTAATAACCAAATGAAACTGTGGCGCCGTGTCTGATTCCTAAGGCAAGCACTGTGCTGAGGTTTGTAGCCATTGCCAGCACTGCATGCCCCAGAGAGAGGTGGCAGCAGTGGCAATTGGCACCCCCTGAGGGCCAGCACTCTAGGCAGCTGGCTAGTTTGCCTGATGGTAGTGTCGGACCTGGATTTGAGTCCCATTGTAGGTATAGAGATATGGTTCTTTCTCCTTGGACAAGCAAGGTATAAGCAGCCACACATGAGCAATGTCAATACAATGGCTCCAGTTTGGACATTCTCTTTTGACGGCTTTTCTGGGCATGTGTGAGTGTGCCCATTGCTCCTCCTCCCGTCTGTTTCATCCGCTTGGCTAGGCAACATGGATTTTGCTCTCTCCTTTAGAAATGTTTTCTGAACTTTGAATTTTGATTTACACACTAAAAAATATATTTGATTAATAAAGGAAATCATAATCTTAAATGAGTCTTCAGCTCCTTCTTCACCTGGCTTGAATCACTGAGTCAGCAAATAGATTGATTCTAACGGAGATCAACAACCTCTGGGAAATGGTAATCGCGACTCTCTCCATGAGAAACATTGCCATCAGATGAGCCTCCTACAAGAACAGAAAGACTCCTCATGCTCCAGGCTGGAAGAATGCTCTTTAGGCAGACTCACCCCTAATTCGTAGTTCACATGCCTGAAAAGAGGTGGGTGCACCCTTGTCTACTGTGATGCTGAACATTGATCCCCCTTCACCTTTCACAACTGTGATGCCGGCTCAGGCTCTCACACCACATGACCCGCATGAGTTACCTGAGTCACGTTATGGAAAACTCCATGTAGCTCCAATGTGAAGGTACGTTGCTGCGAGTGGGCACACTGTGCCGAAACAGGAAGGGCTAAGTCTGCACAGAGACATGCTTCCATGGCAGCACCTCCTGTGCTGGCAGTGAAGACTAGGAGACCCTCCATAGCTCTAATGCTGAGCTGTCTCTTTCTGCACCAGAATCAGGCAGGGGCCAGAACCACCTGTGCTGCTAAAAAACACTAAAGTGCTGCAATATGCACCAAGGGTTTGTGCCCAAGGCTGCATTGACCAGCAGATTTCCACAGAGGGGTGAAAAAGTGCAACAAACAGTGCCTTCATATCAGGGCAGTGAATAGAGCACTGAGTGGTCAGCGCTGGTGAGCTTCATATAGGGGCTTTGCTTCCTCTATCTAGCATCATCCGTTCTTAAGCGGCATACCTATCTATATTTCTATCTATATTTCCTACCAGGATTGCAATCACTTCTATTCAACAAAACCTCTTGCCCACTAACAGTGTTTCATTCTTGGTTAGAGAAGCCATCTTTTGCTTCTTGGCATTTCTAATACTTTGGACGACATCTAGTGACTCTTATAGCTTTATAACCAAGACTGCTAATGTTGCACTGAAAGATTTTTCCAAATTAGTCATCTAGAACTCTGGGCAGTGTTCTATACTCTCATAGTCTGACTCCTGGATAAGTACGTAAGAGCATAAGAAATGCCATCCTGGTTCAGATGAAAGGTCCATCAAGTCCTTTATCCTTTTTCCAGTAGTGGCCAATAAAGATCACAAGTACCTGGCATATCCTAAACGTATGCCAAAAGGAAGGAGCTGAGAGAGACCACAGCCACAAGAGTGGCCACAGCCATCTCATATGGCTGTAGTCTCTCTCCACTCCTTCGTTTTGGCATTCTTGTTTGCGGAGATCGCTTTCCTCTTATTTTCTTTTTCATATCCCAAAAGTAGCCAATTCCATGCTCCTTATCTCCAGGAATAAGCTATGGGGTTTTTTTCTGTCTACCTTAATAATGATTTATGAACTTTCCCTCCAGGAATTTGCCCACCCTTTTTAAAATCCAACCACACTGTTTTTCCACTGGGTTTTCATAGCAAGATACGGAAGTGAATTCCCAGGCCTTTCTTCCATGCAGATAATTCAAGTGTTGTTGCCACTGTCACAGAAATATGAACCTCCGCCGCCAACACCGTTACATTCTGCTGCTGCCCAAATGGGTGGTTTGTCTTAGTCTGGCATGCAGATTGTCGTGTTGTGAGGCCTTGTGTGCATCAGTGATGCTGAGAGCTAATCTGGCTAATCTATTGAACATAAGAACATAAGATATGCCATACTGGGTCAGACCAAGGTCCATCAAGCCCAGTATCCTGTTTCCAACAGTGGCCAATCTAGGTCATACGTACCTAGCAGTTTCCCCAAAAGACACAGGTTCTGCAATGCTTGTACTAGGTCAAGCATTGATATCCTGGGTCCCTTCTTAATAATGGTTTATGGACCTTTCCTCCAGGAACTTGTCCAAACCTTTTTTAAACCCAGCTACACTAACAGCCTTTACTACATCCTCCGGTAACAAATTCCAGAGTTTGATTACACGTTGAGTGAAAAAATATTTTCTTTTATTAGTCTTAAATAGTTTACCCTGTAGCGTCATTGCATGTTCCCTAGTCTTTCTATATTCTGATAACGTAAACAGTCGATCTACGTTTACCCGTTCCACTCCGTTCATTAATTTATAGACTTCTATCATATCTCCCCTCAGCCGTCTCGTTTCCAGGTTAAAGAGCCCTAACCTTTTTAGCCTTTCTTCATAGGAGTATCCTTCCATCCCCTTTACCATTTTGGTGGCTCTTCTCTGAACCTTTTCTAATAATTGGTAGCTTAACTACTGGCAGGATCTCCCAAGATGGACAGGGCTCAGCTGTGGTGCCAGACCAAGACAAAGCATCCATCTGGGCAGCAGCAGAATGGGACAGTGTTGGCAATGGAGGATCACATTTCTGTGACAACGGCAACAACACTAGAATTACCTGCACGGAAGAAAGGCATGGCAATCTACTTCGGTATCTTGCCACGAAAACCCAGTGGATAGTTACAGCAAAACAAATTGCACTATAGTGCTGGAAGATGAGATCCCCAGGTCGGAAGGCACTCAACTGGCTATTGGGGAGGTGCTGAAGACTTTTCAGAGTAAAGCCAGCATTTATGATGTGGTTGGATCAAAGCCCTTGGGACGTCTGACTGTTGATGTAGTTGCACATGAAATGAGTGTCAGAAGCGACAAAGATGCCTTACATATTGGGACATGGAACATATGAAGCATGAACCAAGGGAAGTGGGAGGTGATCAAGAATGAAATGGAACATGTACAACTCGATCTGTTGGGTGTCAGCGAACTGAAATGGATTGGCATCGGTCACTTTGCATCTGATGATCACATAGTCTATTATGCTGGAAATGAAAGACAAAGAAGAAATGGTGTTGAATTTATAATTAAGAAGAAACTTGTAAGAACTGTAATAAAATACAGTGCAATCAGTGAACACTAAATTTCTATTTGTCCACAAGGAAAGCCCATCAACACAACTATAATTCAAGTATATGCCCCAACACCAGCTGCAGAAGAGGAAGAAGTTGATGAGTTCTATGAACAAGTACAAGTTGAAATTGACAGAACATGCAAACAGGATATCCTGATAGTCATGAGTGACTGGAACGCAAAAGAAGAAGGCAAAGTGGTTGGAAAATATGGATTTGGCAACAGAAATGAAGTTGAAGAAAGATCAACAGAATTCTGCAAGACCAACTATCTAATCATCTCAAACACCTTCTTCCAGCAACACAAGTGGCAACTGTATACATGGACTTCACTCAGTGGATTGTACAAAAATCAAATTGACTACATATGTGGATAAAACGATGGAAAATCTCTATAACATCAACAAAGACAAATCCTGGAGCTGACTGTGGTACAAATCATAACTACTAGTATGCAAATTCAAGCTAAAGCTGAAAAAGAGCAAGCCACGTATGAATGTAGCAAAATATGACCCTGAGAATATGCCACTGAGTTCCTGCAAAATTGATTTGCTGCTTTAGATACAAATAACAGAGCTCCAGAAAAGTTATGGGATGACATCAAGAAGGTTGTTTTGGATGAAAGTGAGAAGTCTCTACAAAAGGTGAAAAAGCAAAAATGGCCAAAATGGATGATTGAAGAAACTCTAAAAATTGCCCAGAAACACAGAGAAGCTAAAGCCAGGAGAAGGAGAGGCAATCGCAGAACTCAACAGAGATTTCCAACATGCAGCAAGACAAGACAAGGAGAAGTACTACAATAATGCATGCAAAGAAATAGAAAGAGAAACTATTAGTGGAAGAACAAGATCGGTTTTCCTAAAGCTACAAGAGTTAAAAAAAAATTCCATCCTTGAAATGGAATGTTACAAGATGCTCAAGAATCCATGTTGAATGATGCTGAGAAGATCAAGAAAGGTGGAAAGACTATACAGAGTCATTATACCATAAAGACCAAGTGGACCAACAGCCATTTCAACCTGTACCTCATGATCAGGAACCATTAGTAATTTATTTAACCGCTTTGACCCGGTGAAAAGCGGGATATAAATGCAGCTAAATAAATAAATTTATTTTATTTATTTAAAAGGATTTCTATACCACCTTCTCCTTCAGTCAAGGCGGTCTACATAGAAAACAATCAACAAGTAATGGTTTATGTGTGTGCATGCAGTGATACAGTGAGTGCGTGTGCAGTGGTGTGCCGTAGACTCATGTTGAGCTATTTACAGCATGCACTATTATACAATCCTATGTACATGGGTAAGGGAAGGGGGGTTGGTCTGTGGTCTTGACTGGTGAGTAGTTCATTTGATGACCCCGTAGTGTTCAATGAAGAGTGTTGTCTTAAGCTGCTTCCGAAAGTCTATGATGTCTGTTGTTAATTGTAGTTCATCTGGGAGGGCATTCCAAATTGCTGGTGCAGCCAGAGAAAGTGATGAAAGAAGACGTCAAAGCAGCATTGAAAACCTTATCAAACAACAAAGCACCGGCATTGACGGCATTCCCATTGAAGTATTACAACAATCTGATGCAGCTGTTACCATACTTACAAGGTTCTGCCAGGAAATTTGGAAGACAACATCATGGCCAACTGACTAGAAAAGATCTGTATTTATACCAATACTAAAGAAAGGTGATACAACTGACTCTAGAAATTATCGCACAATCGTTCTGATCCCACATGCCAGCAAGATTCTACTCAAGATCATTCAGCAGAGACTCCAACCATACCTGGAACGAGAACTGCCTGAAGTACAAGCAGGGTTCAGGAAAGGGCGAGGAACGAAAGACATCACCCAGGATGTGAGATGGATCCTTGAATAAACAAAAGAATACCAAAAGGATATCTATATGTGTTTTACCGACTACTGCAATGCTTTTGACTGTGAAAACCATGAGAAACTCTGGGCCACATAAAGAAGCATGGGTATACCAGAACACTTGATCGTTCTCTTGCATAACCTTTACAATGATCAAGAAGCAACAGTTTGAATGGAACGAGAAGAAACAGAATGGTTTAAAATCAGCAAAGGTGTAGGACAAGGCTGCATACTTTCCCCTTACCTGTTTAATTTATATGCAGAACAAATTTTCAGAGAAGCAGGACTGTATGAAGACAACCGAGATGTGAAGATTGGTGGAAGACTCATCAACAACCTTCACTATGCTGATGATACTACATTACTGGCTTAAAGTGAAGACAATCTGAAACATTTGCTTCTCAGGATCAAGAAATATAGTCTTAAAATGGGCCTGCGCCTTAATGTAAAGAAGACAAAGATCCTGACAACTGGTGGAAAAGAAATTGAAATAGTGGACAACTTTAACCTACTTGGATCAACTATCAATAAAGAAACAACAAGCAGTCAAGAAATCAGATGACGCATTGCTCTTGGCAGAATGGCTATGAAGGACCTAGACAAGATTCTCAAGAGCAGAGATGTCTCTCTCCATACAAAGATTCAACTTGTTCAAGCCATGATGTTTTCAATAACATCATATGGATGCGAAAGTTGAACAGTGAAAAAAATAGACAGGAAGAAAATCAAGTCCTTTCAATTATGGTGCTGACAATGAATACCATAGACTGTCCGATGAACAAACCAGTCAGTACTAGAGGAGATCAAACCTAAGCTTTCTTTAGAAGCTCAGATGACAAGACTTCTACCTTTGCAAGCTTGATGTCTTTCTCTAATGATCTCTCTTTTCACATGATGTGTCCAAAGTATGAAAGTCAAAGGTCAACGTAAAAGAGGAAGGCCAACAATGAGATGGATCGATACAATTAACAGCAGCTATGGGTGCCATTCTATCAACAATGAGCTGCCTGACTGAAGACCGAACCTAGTTTAGGACAACTATCCAGAGTGTAGCCATGAGTCAACACCAACTGGACAGCACTTAACACCACACTGTTTTTACCACACCTTCTAGCAACAAGTTCTGAAGCTTAAATATATGCTGAGGGGAAAGTCTTTGTACTTTTGAAAGACTACATAATTGATTCGTGTTTACCTGCTCCACTCCACCTAGTATTTTATAGACCGTCAAGCTTGTCCTTCTACAGATTAGCAACAGCAAAATGCTTGGATGTACAAATGAACTGACTCCATGGCCATCCAGCTTGTTCTTATTCAAATTGAACAAAAAGCACAATATTCATACCAAAAGACATGGAGTTCCAGTATCCTGCTACTTATTCACTGATGCAGAAACATCTGTACAAACCTGGGTCCGTACCTTGGTTTTATATGGTTCTGCATTTTATCTAAAGTGTCCCAGTCCATAGCCTTGGGTAGCACTTACACCTGCAAAGTACCTTGCTCTGTTTTATCTACCACTGAGGCCTTTTGTCACTCACTGGAAGGGTAATGATTTGTGCTAGATGAGTCAAAGTAGAGTAAATTAGTTAATTCTCTTCCGGGGACCTACTGAAAATGGTATGAACCAAAGGCATTCCACCAGGTCTCTTCCCATAACCCTTTCATTAGTCTCTCCCTTTAACCTTTTCATTGCCTAGCCATTACAACAATGAGGCAAAATGTGCTAAGATGTGCCAGAATAAATGTATAATTTTTTCTGGATTCATGAAATTCACTTCTAGCCAAAAGACAAGTAGCACAGAGAGAACTAATCAGATTTCCCCTTACCATTCCCGTATTTAATTGCACACTCTGTCCTCAGGGATATTGCATGGCTCTCTAATCCCATCCAGACGGCAGCCCTTTCTTTTGGCTTTAAACAGGGAAATACTCTGTCTCTGTACCGAACAGTGACAAGTAAAAAAAAAACAACCCCCCCCCCCCCCGAAATCTAATGCTTCCTAATTCATGGGATTAGCAGTGCACTCTCAATTCTGCAGTACTTCCTCTTCCTCTTTCCCCCATTGTGAAGTAGAAGAGCAGTTACACCTGTCAGCTACAGCCCTGCTCTACTATACTAAAGTATGCAGCCTTTTCAAGTAAACCTCATGGCAGTTCATGTTGTATTAGTCCCTTTGAACAAGCCTGTTTTCTGACTCTTAGGTCTGGCATATTGGCTGCTGTTGCATTTGACTATCATTAAGTTGATAGTAGCTTCTTTTTCCAGATTTTCCTCTATATAATGCAATGTGTACCTTTGAGTCAATGCTGACTCCTGGCAATATCCTACTTTTAAATTGGCTTCATTTTACCACAGCAAAGTCAAGTCAGGTTGCAAGGGCTAGCCATTATCATTCCACATATGAATTGCCCTTACCCCCTCAGCTTGGGAGTTATCCATACGTGGCTGATTATGTCCTTCTTGTCCAAGGAGAAAGCAAAGTTACTTGCCTGTAACAGGGGTCCTCTGTGGATAGCAGTACAAATCAGCTATACAGTCCTTCCCACTTCTTCCTTACGGTTGAGGCTGTTTGCAGCTATATGACAGAATGGGGAAGGAAAACAACACATACAAGTGGATTCACTTACACATGCCTAGAAAAGCTTTCTAGATTTTCTTAGCTCTGAGAGAGCGTATCTGAACCAGTGCTATTATGATGATGTCACCCATGTGTGGCTTAGTCCTACTGTTCATGGAGAACACCTGTAACAGGTAAGTAACATTTGCTATTTTTCATGGAAATCAATATTACTGTTCCGTGCATCAATGGGGCATAACCAGGACTAGCTCAGACTGTCTTCAAGTAACCCTGTTTTATAGTCCATTCACCATAAACGGACTTCAATTTCAGAAGGACAGAAATCTGACACCTGATGCAAATATGTTGTTTTCTAAATAGATGAGGAGGGCTCTTCCTGCTATGGCTCCATTATGAATGGCCGTTTTGAAGGTTTCATAGAGACTAAGAATGGCACTTACTACATAGACCCTGCAGAGGCTCACTCTAAGACTGAAAATGCCACATATCATTCTTACATTTATCACGAAAAAGACATTGGTAAGTGCTACACTATTGGTTGTACTGAAATACTTTTTAAAAATAGAATACCGATTGTAATAATGGGTTTTCCCTTTTTTTATGGGGATAATGCTTAGTAACTAGACTTTATAGTAGCCACTTGCAAGAGGATAATTGTGCAACATTAGAGATGGAATTCTGATACCTGCTGTAGTGAATAATGTTTGAGTGCATTACCCCCATACCAGACAGCTTTATTTATGAAAACAGTGTATTCTTGTCAGGGATCTGTTTTGATATCTAGTAAAAAGTTATGTGGGTAAGTCTGGGAGGAATCTAAGGCATTCTGGAGGTAGGGCTAAAAGATAACCTTCACCTTCACTCCTCTCACCGTTCCCTTCGGTCGGTCCATCTGAACCGTATGTCTCTTCCCTCTCCGTCACAGGCTCATCTTGAATCCACCCGTTCCTCTGCCTTCTTCTTCTTGGGCCCCCGATTCTGGAACTCGCTTCCCCTCGCACTCCGCCTCGAACCCTCCTACAAGACCTTCAAGTCTATGTTGAAGACCCACCTATTCTCCTCAGCTTTTCACCTTCCTCCCCCCCGATCCCCTTTCTCCCCCACCCCACTGATTGTGTTGTTTCCCAACCCTCTGCTCCTCCGTATCATTTTTGCTCTGTTTTGTTTGATTTATTCTTTTTCTTTGCTGTTCTTTCTCTATTACTATGGCGTTCCTTTCCTTCTCCCAGCAGCCTACTTTGTTATTGTGAACCACTCTGGTGCCCCTGTGGTGTGAGTGGTATATAAAATATGTTAATAAAGATAAAGATAACCGGCTAGCTCCAATATTCAGCACTATTTTGATATCTTTATCTGCTTATGTGGGACTTCATAAATAACGAATCTAAACTTTAAGGAGGTAAACTTAAAAGCAACATCAGGAAATACTTTTTCACAGAAAGGGTGGTTGATGTCTGGCATTTCCTCCTGAAGGAGGTGGCAGGAGCAAAAATAGTGATGGAATTCATAAAGGCATGGGACAGACACAGAGGATCAGTATATAGCGGAAGAGAATGGAATCAAAGCAAATGTAAATAATGTCATAAATAGAAAAGGGCAACCTGCCTGGAGCAGAAGGTACAACCTTAAGCAAAGGTGTAAAGGGGGAGTAACCCGCACAGAGCGGCAGGTGCAGCTCTGTAACTCCAGCCATCTTACTGGGCAGACTAGATGGACTATGCTGGTCTTTATCTGCCATCATTTACTATGTTAACTATATTGATAACTTATCCAAATAAGATTAGGACCACATATTCAAGCCTCCAACCTAAGTGACAAATCAGCTGATAATCCACTTAATGTTAACTGGATAAATGATCTGGTTAATTATAAACAGATTTGTTCATGCTGAATATTGGTGAGAAACACATGCTGCTTCTAAAATCACAGCTTCCTCTGATAAGTGAAAACTCTGCATTCTCTATGGACAGTCATAATAAGCCACACATGAGTGTCATCATCCTGATGGTGCCAGTTTAAATCCACCCTCCCAGAGTACAGAAAAGCTTAGAAAGCTCTCTGGGCATGCGGTAATGCTTCCTCCTACCCAACCATTGCTCATCCCCATTCCCCCCAGTCCTTCATCCGCCAGCAAAGAAAGAAAAGATCTGCTCTCTGTAATAAAATTATTTCAAGATTGTGAGATATTTATGACAATATTATTCTTATTTTACATTGTGGACATTTAATTCTGTCCCTGACATTTGATAATATCAAGCCTCTCCCACTGCAGCTGGCTGTTCACAGGCACGCAGAGAGCTAACAGAAATCACAACTTAATCTGCCTCTCTCCTCCCAAAAGACCATGGCCTAAGTTTCTATTGAAATGGTTAAAAACTTACTTACTTAATTAATTAATGGATTAATTAAAAATGCAGTCAATAAAACAGACCCTCCGGACCTAGTTCAAGGTACCATGGTCCTCTTGACTTCTGTCTGCTGTTTTATTTATCCCTACAAGTAAATAAGCACGCTCTCAAATTTGATTACATTACATACCGAGCAAGTCTCGGGTAAGTTTGCTGAGAACACCTTAACCTCTCAGAGTTCTTTTTCAAGGGCAAGAACGTCCTAAGTCCACAACTTTTAAAAAGATGGTTGCAGTACTATAAAGAAGAGCCTTGCTTACAAACTCAAGCATCTTCTAAATGCCCATGGAACCAATATTCTGGCTGTTTGTGGTGGCACAGCTACACAGTTCCTGTACAAAACCTGAGTGCAGCCCAAATAGTAGCAGAGCCTTCTCTCAAGGAGACCTCCACTCTGTTGTAGAAGGCGTGCAGTTCCTTTCTTTATTAATAGTGGTATCACAATACAGGTAGAACACTGGTTATTTTACCAAAGAAATAAAGATATCAGCAACTTTATAGCAGTGTGCTGCAATGGTTCGTCATGTTAATATTCCCTCCTTCACAATGCACTCAAGTTTAGTATTTAGCGGTTTAACGTTTATGTGCAGGCAGGGATGGATTTTAAGTGGGGGCACCTATAGGCAAGTAGATAAATCTCCTCTACTTTTCCCAACCCCTCTCCTCCACTTGAGATCCTCCCCTCACCTTATAAATGATCCTGAGCAGCGGCGACAGCAAAACACTTTGTTTCAGAAAACTCAACACAGGGCCTGCGAGCCCTCCAGCATGGACCTGCAATGCCCTACCCCTCTGTGCCTGAATGGGCTTCCTATTACCATGGACCAATGCGAACCAAGTTGGTGATGCAGGCCCTGTTGGTGCCAGAGGAAAAGAAAGCATTTTGCTGCCGCTGCTGCAGCCTCAGCTTAAATTAAACATGGAGGCAGCGACAGTACTCTAGCACTTATCAAAATTTGGTACCATGGCAGTTGCCTTTGCTGCCTATATCTAAATTTGGGCATGTGCGCAGGGTCAGTATCTTTAAGATCCAGCGTGAAACAAAGAGTTCTGCTCACCTTCCTTTCACATATCATACTATATAACATATCTTAATGGGCAGTAGCTCTTAAGTTTATAATGTAAATGGAATCTTTCAATTCCCTTTTTTGCTATGGATGCGACTGTTAGAGTCAACTGGTGCTAGTTTTCTCACCACACACAGCAGTAGCTCTAGTTGCTGTATTTTCAAAACTAATGCCACTGGTAGTTAATTAGAAGCTACAGAAAGCATATCTGCTAGCAGCTTGCCCTCCTTTCAATATTTCTTATGCTTTTAGCTGATATTTATGCTGCTTCTTCTCACTTTTAAAGACTCCTGAGCCTAATTGACCAAATAATGTTATATATGGAGAAATTTTAATCATACCTGATAATTTCATTTTCTCGAATCCTGCTAGACAAGTCCAGATGAGTGGGTTATGCTCCCTTGCCAGCAGGTAGAGGCAGACTTGAGCATTTTTCAGTGATGTCATCAGGAGGTATAACACTGGTGCAATACTGAGAAAAGCCAGTAAGACTTTGCAAGCAGTAAGCCAGATTGAATAACAGAGAGAAACTCAAGAACAATAAGCATCAATAAGAGGCAATCATTAGAACAACAATTGGACAAGTATTTGGCTGTCTTACCGTAGTGTAAAGCAGGGCTTTTTTGAGGGGGTACTCGGTGATACTGAATACTGGCACCTTTTTCATAGCTTGCTAAATTTGACCCATGGTCCTCGTGTATTAATTGAAGAGCCCTGCATATGAGTACCGGCACTTTTCTTGCTAGGAAAAATGCACTGGTGTAAAGTAAATCAGGTTTTGTAGCAGAATACAATGTAAAGGCAATAGAACTCCTTAACTTGTAGTAAAGTGTTCCAGGGCAGGTCCTGGACTAGTCTAGCATGAATCAAAGGAAGGAAATTAACAGGTATGAAAAAAAATTCTCCTTCCTTATCATCCTGCTAGATCACTCCAGATGAGTGAAATGTACCCAAGCAGTCAAGACATAGGGTGGGAGGAAGACGATGCTCTGGCCAGAACTGCCTTGCCTAAGGCGCCATTAGCACCTGCTCCCACATGCAACTGTAGTTTTTCACAAAGGTACTCAAAGAGGACCAGGTAGCTTCCATATAGACATCTACACCGGGGCCGATTCAGCCGAGGAGGAGGCCTGAGACCAAGTGGAGTGAGCTGATTCCTTCCAGCACCTGCTTCCCAGTCAAAAGGTATACAGAACCAATGGCCTCCTTGAGCCAATGAGAAATTGAGGACTTGGCCACGGCCTATCCTTTCCTTAGACAACTGAAGAGAACAAAAAATGATCTGGCTGCCAAAAAATGTTAGTCTCTTCCAGATAGCTGAAAAACACCCTTCTCACGTAAAGAGATTCAGAGAGGGATCCAACTGGAGTCATCCTCCAGAAAAGAGGGCAGAACTACTGCCTAGCTAAGATGAAAGGAGGTGATCACCTTCAGAAGGAAGGATGGTACTGGGCATAAAGCAACCAAAGATGCTGAAATCAACAAAAATGGTTCACGGCAGGACAAGGTTTGTAGCTCTGAGACCTGTCTGGGGGGGACAATTGCCACCAGAAACACTGCCTTAAGAGTCAAATCTAGAAGTGCGGCCTTTCAGATGGACTCTAAAGGGAGACCTTTCAATGCTTTCAACAATAGTGAAAGGCTCCACTGAGAGATGATCAGATGCAGTGGAGGGCGAATCTGTTTAATGCCTCTGAAGAAGTGAGTGACATCAGGGTGGATTGCCAAGGATAAACCCTGTATCCATTTCTCTGGTAGCATGCCAAGACTGCAATCTGAACTTTAAGCAACTTCAGAGCCAAGCCCTGGTCCAAGCCTGCTTGTAAAAAGACCAGCACGGCCCAGATATCCACCTTCCCAGCCAAGAGGCCTGAGAAGAACACCACCTCTCAAAGCATCCCCAAGCCCTTAAATAGGCTAAGGAGGTTGAGGCCTTATAGGTCCCAAGCAGGATGTTCACCACTGCACCAGAATAGCCTTAGCTGGACAGCTTATGCCTCTCAAGGGCCTGGCCATAAGGGGGAAGGGAGCAGGGTCCTCCATTGTCATGGGCCCCTGCTGAAAAAGGCCCTTCTCCAACCAAAGCCAGAGTGGGACCCTGCCAGCAATTACATCAGATCTGCATACCATGGCCTGCATGGCCAGTTTGGAATGACCAGAACCATCAGACATGAATGAACTCAAATACTGGGAAGAGAGGGTTCACCAGGTATCACTTGGGAAAGACGTAGATAATCTCCTTTTGGGGCCACACTTGTAGCAGGGCATCCAAGCCTGCCACCTGTGGGTCCCTCCAGTAACTAAAAAACTGTTCATCTTGGCATTGTTCTGTGTGGCCATCAGATTGAACACCGGGAGACCCCACCTTTGTACTATGAGGCCGAAATGCATGGGGGCTCATTTCCCATTCCCCGGGATCCACTGTGTTCCATCTCAGAAAATTGGCCTTAATGTTGTCAAGGCCCACCATATATAGGCTACCGATAGAACCACTAGGTGCTCCTCCACCCAGCTGCACAGAATGGCCACCTTGAGTGCCACCCTGGTGCTTTCTCCTTGTTTGTTGACATGTGCTACTGCTGTGACATTGTCTGTGAAGATATGGACTGCTCTGCCCATCAGCAAAGACTGAAACTTCTCTAGAGCCAGATGGATTCTTTGGCCTCCAGCAAATTGATCAAACAAGAGGCCTCATGAGGGGACCAAATTGCCTGCATTATCTGGCCTAGAAAGTGAGACCCCAGCACTTTAGGCTGGCATCAGTTGTCAGAACCACCCAATCTAGGGCTTCTAGGAGCATGCCACTCATCAAATAGCAGGAATGCAGCCACCATGCAAATTGGTTCCTGAGCTCCTGAGGAAGGGGAAGTGTTTGCTTAAAGAACTGACAGCACAGAGACCAGAGGAACAGAAGATGCCTTTGAACCAGGCACTTATGTACCCTGACCCAGGGGATTAACTCCAGAGTCGATGCAATAGATCCCAGGAGCTAAAGATAGTCCCAAACTGGGGTTGCAGACTGCAGACAAAGCCCCATGAGTTATGTTTGCAGCTTGAGCATCCTTTCCATCGTGAGAATGCATGACCCTGTAGATTGCTGAAATGTGCCCCCAAATACTGCAATTCCTGATAGGGTTGAGGTTGCTTATCGAGTAATTGATCACCAACCTCAACCGTTCCAGCCACTGAATCACAAGGGCTGTGATTGCTCGACTTCTTCTCTAGGACATCTGACCAGATCAACCAGTTGTCCAGGAAAGGGTAAACCCAGATCCCCTGCTTATGCAGGAGTGCTGTCACTACCATCATCACTATCACTTTCAAAAAAGGTGCAGGGAGCCGTGGCTAAGCTGAAGGGCAGATCCCTGAACTGGAAATGCCAGTCTAGGATGCAGAAGGGAAGGAACACTGATGCTGTTCTCTGATGGGAGAATGAAGGTAGGCCCTGGCTAGGTCAAAGGAGATAAGGAACTCCCCAAGATGAACAAGTGCAATGACCAAGCAAATGGTCTCCATTCGAAAATGGGGAACCCTGAGCTTAGCACTGACTGCCTTCAGGTCGAGGATGGAGTGAAAGGACCCACCTTTCATGGATACCATGAAGTAGGAATACCAGCCCTGACCTTGCTCTGTGGAAGGCATGAGTATGATAGATTGCAACAGTAGGAGGCACTGTAAATTTTCTGTGACTACTACTCGCTTGAGCGGAGAGCCACAGGGAGACTACAAAGGCGTCTCTGACAGGCTTTGGAAATTCCAGTGCATACCCCTGATTCAGGATTTCTATTATCCATTGGTTTGAAATGATCTGGGTCCATTTTGAGAGAGTGTGGGAGCCTCCCCCCTCCCTCAGATGTAGCTCAGAAGGGACCTACCAGAGCTCATTGTAAGGACTTTCCAGCTCTGGTAGCAGTCAAAGAGAAGTCCTGAGACTGCTGGGAGTCCTGAAAGCTGGCCTTTCCTGGGCTGAGAGCTATAGGGGACAGGCTGAGCTGGAGCCTTTGGATGCCCTTGAGTGTCTACAGGCTTCATGAAAAGTTCTTTGAGATGTCTAGTGAGCACCTATAAGCCAATTTTCTGGCAGCCTCTGAGGACTGGTAAGTTGGATAAACTCTTTGGGCTGCCTCAGTAGATGCCCTGGCCACAGATCTTCCAGTGGAGGGTGGTGCAGCGCTTAAAGAGGTTCATGATAGGAAGGTAGAGCCCTCCTAAAGAATGCATTCATAGCCTCAGCTTTGGGCTCCCAGGCAACCCTTTGTGCTGGCCTTGTAGCCAGGGCACTCAATCTGGATTCAACAGCTGCCGAACAGCCCTGAGACTGCCAGACTAGAATTGGGAGCTATGTTTTGTGGTCGACAACTTATATGATCTGATCAGTGTCCTCCAGATCTATGACAGCTGTAGTTGTGGCTAGACAGTGGCTCTGGCTTCACAACTGGTCAGTGGATGTGGCCTCCAAGTTGTGTCTCAGCAAACTCCTCTTTCAGGGTAGGTTGCTGTTTGGAGATCTTGAAAAACTGATGAAGGACCAGGATGAGCCCGATTAAGCTCTTCTCGGATGCATCAATAATCTATATAGCATCTTCATATGCATTTCATGTCATCCTATACTTGCCACCAACTCACTCACTCCACAGATGCTAGCATACAGATCATCTTCATCCATTTCCAAACTGAAATCTTCATTCCATCTCTGAAATGTGGCTGAAAGTCTCCCATCTACCATCACTCCCACCAGGGACTGATAAAACCAATATATCTCTCCCCAAAGCTTAAGCTCCTGTAGCACAATTCTATCGAACTTGTTCTCCAACATCACATCTGGCAGTGGCAGTATCTTCAAATCAAGAAAATAACAGAGCTGCAAATAGACATAGAACTCTTTAGAGCTCAAACTGAAGTCTTGCTGCAGTGCTGCAAAGCTCTTGAGGGAAAGTCCATTCCCTTTGTGCAGTTGGTCCACCTCAGACAAACCCCTCTCCACTTGAGACAGGATACGCCCCATAGCAGGTGCAAAGTCACCATTGCCCCCAAGAGAGGATGATGGAGGGGGGAGTGTCAGCTTTAATTTCCTCTGCACCCAAGACTATGCCCACCTAGTTCCTCTTCCCAATACACTCTTATTACATGCACTCAGAAGTTCTCCTGTGGGAGCAAGGAGTACATAGGGCAGGACAAAAGGTTTCACCATCTTAATCTTCTGTCTCCACATCTGCAAAAGGAAATATGTCTTACAACTATCCATGCACACTTCTTAATAAACAACACACTTTATACACATGTTGATCTGGAACCCCAAAGCCTCCTTATTTCACTGCTCCCATTAGCCCCTCAATCAGCAGTCGGGGTCTTCTCCCCTTCCACAGAAGACTCTGAATCTTATGCTCACAGAGTTGAAAACCAACATTGGAAAGATCAAGGGGAAGTTCTGTAGCACATATAACCAATGAAGCAAGATAATCATCTTAAGAAGTGCCACCCAACCTAAAAGACAAGGGCAACTCCTACCATTTGCATAACTGTATACCAGTCTCCTGTAAAAGCATTGAAACATTAAACCCATATAATAGTGCCAGGTCATGAGGGATACAGAGACCCAGATACTTTAATGATGTCCTAGTCCAGTGCTTCTCAACCAGTACACTGGGGCACACTGGTGTGCCTTGATGGTGACAGCCAGAGATGTGGCTAGGCATGGGCTCATGGAGCACTTTTTCATCTCTACTGGATAGTGCCCCTGAAAATAATCATCTGCTTCCTGCTCCAATCTCATCTCCTCCCAAGCAGATCATAGAGACCAAGACAGAACAGGGTAAGCATGGAGCAGATAGAACAAATAAGAATTAGCCTGCCTCTTAATCCACCCCTCCCCTCCTGTCATTCCAGAACAGCAGGAGAGGAGTGTGACTGACTGGAGTACATGCTCCAGATCAAAGTAGAGTCCCTACTCTCCCTGCTGCAATCTTTTTTTCTTCTATCCTAGATGTAGAAAAACAACCTTTATTTTCAAGTTAGTGATCGTAATGCGTGGTCTAGTAAATGCAGGCTAAAAACCCACTTCTTTGAAGCCGCTTTTGGATCTTGATGCTCCTCACTCTCTTCTCCACTATTTATGTGTATGTTACCATACTCTAGTCCCCAGTTTCGCTATGTATTTTGTTGTCATTAGATTGTAAGCTCTGATGAGCAGGGACTGTGTCTTACATTATACGTACAGTGCTACGTACACCTTGTAGCGTTATACAAATTATTATTATTAGTAGTAGTAGTAGTAAGCTGTATGCTCCTGGGAGTAAGCTGGACGCTCTGGAACCCAGTGCAAAATCTCTGACTTGCATCTGTCTCCTATATAGAAGTTACACGTTGACAGTAGTTTGTGTTAGCTAATTTGATTTTCTCTAGTGCATAGTTGTCTTGTAGGCACATACCCACCAGCCCTGAGGCTTTTGTATTGAACCCAAAAATATTTTGCAGTAGCAAAACTGAGTGACAGAATATGCTTTTAGATATAGTTTAAGAGTAGATTACCATAATTTTTCATGGAGAGAGTCCACTGGACTCCTCTAACTCTCCCCACCAAACTGAACTATTGCTTACTACCAGCATTCCTCCCTCCCATTGGTAGGACAGCAACATTTACATGTGTGCCTCCTCTGCTGGCTTCGATCTGTGTCTGATTGCATGGAGTCCTGCCATCCTACATGGCCACCGGCTTCATATGTTCAGATGTCAGGTCGAATCTGGTAGAATGAGGCACCCACAGGTAACCTTTGCTCTCCTGCTGGTGGAAAGGACTTGGCAGTGAGGATCATGCAAAATTTGGTTTGTGAGCCCCGAGGACTGAACAAACTTAGAAGTGTTCTACAAAAAAATAGAGTTGAGAAGCAAAGTCCTAGTCCACTGTAAAGGGATTCCAGAACACCAAATCACCGGCAGGGTACCCCTCATGTCTAATATCAAGGACTTCCACTGATTAATATGCAGTCCCAAAAAAATCTCCAAACTCAAAAGCCACAACACATTCACCACCGACCTCTCCCGTTGACACAACAAATCCATTGTCATTTGCAAAAAAAGCAGTTTTAATCTCTATGCCCCCCACAGGTATCCCCATAACCTCTCCATCATGCAATAGTTGCCTGGCCAAAAGCTCTATGCACAGAGCCCGGGAGAAAGGGAGCACCTTGCCATGTCCTCCAATATGTCTTGCATCTTGCCCCATAGCAGATCTATTTTATCCGCTCAGATCTCATCAGTGCCTCATCCTGTTGTTCGGCTCTCTGCTCTACCTCTTCTGTGTAGTGCTCTAACTCAGCAATGTCCTGCCTCATGTCAGCCAACACATCTCCTCCATTGCTGCTTCAATTTCAGTTTTAATCTCTGTCTCAGATTCAATCAACAGTGCCCACATCTTCATCACAGTAAGAGGGCTTCCCTATAGGGTGAGAATCAGAGTCGCTAGCATCATCTGACCCTAAATCCTCCTCGTGCTCTTGAGGCTCTGCACGCAGGTCACTGACAATCCTTGCTGTTTTACTTGAAAAGGGATTTTAAATCGCCCAGTTTAGCCTTTGTTGCCATAATCAATTGTAAGTTGCAGCTTATTCAGTTACGTTCTCCACTTGCACAGGGTAGACAGGCTAGCAGTTTGTTATTTTTATTGCATCCTCCTGTGAAGCTCTCAGTCTATGCAGCCATCTTGGGGATGACATCACTTCCTCCCTTCAAGAGCTAGGTTTATATACAAATCCTAGATAGGAACAAGATAACCCCAAAAGGAAGTAACAGGCATAGAGCAGGCTAAGGTGACCAGTCAGCTGAGCATAACCTACTGACATCTATTGACTGGAGGTCAGGCATTCATCTAGGAAATAAGCTACCTGCGGACTGGCAGTAAAACCTCACACCTCTTCTTTTCAGGGTGAATATACATATCCTCTTCTTGACAAGCATTCTGAAATGCATTCTTTTTGGTCTTCTGGGATTGGGCTTTTTCCTACCTGTGCTGCAGTCATTCACTCTCCAATCTAAGTCCTGAGAGCTCCTTCTGGAGCTCTCAGCATGTCGTCTTTCCCCCTCTTCAGGGTTGTACTCATTTTTCTCTTTTCTTTCTCCAACAGAGTGCATGGCACAGTCATCATTTGCACCCCACGAGTCACTACTGACTCCTTTCTTTTACCCTCTCATGCTCCCTTCTCAGATGTTATCATTTAATCATAGTTATACAAAGATTTATCCTTCTTCTCCCCCCACCCCGCTGCAGACAAAATATTCATTCACATCATTCTTACATTTTTGTGTGACAAGCCAGGTGTCTGTTTACTCTTTCCCTATAGTAGCTCTCTCTCTCTCCTACTTGTGGTCTTCTCTTCCTTGAAGTCTGACGTATCACACAGCAATTTATGAATGCTGTACTGATTCTGTCTTTAATGTCTGAACATGTTTTAGATTATTCCCTTCTTGATGAAAGTACTTCATGTTCTGCTTTGAGACGGCATCAGATTTTTCAGAATTCCAAAGTGGAATTAAAGGTAAGATAATTTATAACAAATAATATTCTCAGAGATATTAAGGAAGCAATAATTAAAGTGCTGGTATTGGTGCAAATACCAGGTTTGCTTTGATTATTGTTGCCAGTATAAAATAGGTGTGGCATTTGCACCTGATTTGTGTCTGAAGATAAAAATTATAGGGGAAAATAATGCACAAAATTTTGAAAATGTAAATTACTTATGTCATTTTCCTCCCCTGACCAAATATACTCGCAGGAATGCATCTGCTCATTGCAAGAAAAATTGTACATTGTAAAACAATGCACTTAGCTTTCGCTGCATTAAGGGTAGGCAGTTTTCAAAGAGCTAATTTACTGGCTAAAAAGCATTTTACCTGCGAAATAAACTTTCAAAATTGCCCTATCTGGCAAGAAAGAAAGCGAGGTTATTTACCTGTAATGGGGGTTCTCCATGGACAGCAGGATAAGTCAGCCACACCTGTTGATGTCCTCCGGGTGGCGCGATAGATAGAAGTGCTCTCCATAGTTCAGAAAGGTAAACCATTCTGAGCATATGTGGGTAGCCCCACTTCCCCAGCCTGCCCCTAGCCAGACCAGTGTATCCCTAGCTGCGCCTTTCTGGTTAGGCTGCATGCCAGTTCGGGGCCGACCTCATCCAGTGGAGGTGGGTGAATTTGTGTGACTTTATCTTTATCTTTTTTTTTTTCAAAATCTGTTTATTGATGTCATACAGTACAACAAAACAATATATCCAATCAATTTTCGTTTCTGTATAATATCACCTCCCGGGTGGACTGTGTCTGGTCCACCACCCTAGGATTGTAACAGCAATAAGAAGAACCGTACAATACAATACCAAACCATGTAACCCAGTGTTCCCCCCTCCCCCCTTCCTAAACCCCCCCCCCCCCCCGGTACCAGAATCATAACAATACTACTTTACCAAAAGGAGCAACACTCACCCTAGCCAACCACTATCCAACCTTTAGCACCTCACTGCGGGTTCTAGGCCCCAATCTCTGAATATAGGGCATCCAAACCAGCAAAAAGGTGGCCCACCTCCGGGGGTGCCGTTGCGCACTTCTCCGTTCCATGAGCATAAGCTGATGTAGGCTGTTACGCCACTCACAGAAGGTGGGGGCAACAGGCTCCCTCCATCAGTTAAAAATAGGGCCCTTACCCACCAGACAGGCCTTCCGCACCAAAATTCTCTCCCATCTCCCCTTCGGATGGAGCGGTCCCAGCTGATCTAATATTACCAGCAGCCCTGTCCAGCAGATCCGCTGCCACAATAGGCCACTAAGATACGCCCCAATTCGCAGCCAATACCGACGAATAGAAGAACAGCCCCACCACATTATGACCCAGGTCCGCCAAAGAACAAGAACATTTGGGGCACCCTCCATATGATGTAATACAGCTTCTCAGCACTCGCCTCGGAGAAAAGTGGGCTCAGATAATGCATTTAAACTGTACCTCACGCCACCAGGCCCCCTCCACCAATTGCGCAATCCGACCCAGCGTGCCACGGACAGAGCCCGGGGCTATCTCTCGACCCAGTTCCCTCGCCCATAAGTTTTCCACCGCCGAATAGTCAGGAGGCGTATCAAGTAGATCCAACCTCTTCTTTAGCTCGGCTATAGTCGGTGGAGACTCCGCCCCCTAGGGCAAAAAATTCAAGAATCCGCGCCGAGTGCTCCACATGCAGCTCTCGCTGTGACAGCGAGCCGACATAATGAGATAGTTGCGCGTATGCAAAAACAGACATCCCTGGATTCAAGCCATATTCCCCACAAAGTGCACCCAAAGCCTTACATCTCCCGTCCTGGTCCACCACATGTCCAAGGCGCCGTATTCCCAACCGTTCCCACTGCTGAAAGGAAGTTGAATCGGAGCCCGGAGTAAAACAAACATTGCCCTGTAGAGGGAGCCAGCTTGAAACCTCAGGGTTACTACCCCAATATTTATTTAGCTGTTGCCACGTACGCCGTGTCGCCTGTATCAAAACACTACTTGTCATACGAGCCGGTAAAGCTATCCGCTTCAAGGGCAGAACCGCTTCCAGAGCTTGCGGTGCTACAAAGGCCTCCTCCAACTCTCGGGGGTATAAACCTCTGTGTCCCCCAGCCAGTCGGCTAGGTGCCGTGCCTGACATGCCAGCGCATACTTCCAAAGATCCGGAACCCCAACCCCTCCCGAGCTCCACCCCCCTCTCATCCGAGTCAGCGGTATGCGTGCTCTGGCCCCCTTCCAGAGAAAACCCTGGATCTCCTGCTCAATACGCAACAAATCACATCTCAGTAACCACACCGGGAGTGTTTGCATCCAGTAAAGCACTCGTGGGAGAATCACCATCCCTAAGGCAGCCACTCTACCCAGAAGGGACAAAGGGAGAGGCGCCCAGGCCAGCAACTGCGCTCGGAGCTTAGAAAAAATGCGCTCAAAATTTGCTTTATATAGCAGTGCTGGTGTCCTAGTCAGCAAAATGCCCAAGTAAACAAAAGACTCCTCTGCCCAGCGAAGCAGGAATCTCCCTTGCCAGCTCTCCTTTAGTTTCCCCCCCCACATCCAAGGCCTCTGATTTGTCCGTATTAATACGTAGCCCTGCAAATTTACCATATAGGGAGAACTCCTCAAGCAGACGGGTCAGTGACTGTTGGGGTAACGTAAGATGGACCAGCATGTCATCTGCAAAGGCAGCCATCTTAAACCCATGTGACCCAATACGTACACCACATATACCCGAGGACTCCTCTATCCTCCGTATCAGCGGATCTAAGGTCAACACAAAAAGCAAGGGGGAGAGCGGGCAACCCTGACGTGTACCCCTTTCCAGACTAAATTTGTCCGATAGCACCCCGTTACAGAGAATTCCAGCCGTAGGATCCGCATAAAGTAACTCCACCGTCTTACAAAAGGGGTCCCCCAGCCCATAGTAAGGCAAAAGACATTTCAAATAATCCCAGTGCACCTGGTCGAACGCCTTTTCCGCGTCAAAGCTGATTAACAATGATTGCAGATCCCGTTCATGGACCCACTCAAGAGATGCCAATATTTTCCGCAGGTTCCGCACAGCATAACGCCCCTTAACAAAGCCGACCTGTGATTCATGCACCAAGTCCCCTAAAACTGAGGCAAGTCTATCCGCCAAAACCTTAGCCAGCACTTTCAGGTCAAAGTTCAACAAGGAGATGGGTCTATAGGATGCCGCTTGGGTGGGGTCTTTTCCTGGTTTAGGTATTAAAGTAATATATGCATGATTTGTCCCCCATGCGAACTTCCCCTGAGCCATTCTTCGGTGGTACATTGCCACTAACGTTGGGGGCACCAGATCCCCTAATAGTTTATAAAACTCTTCCCCAAACCCATCAGGGCTTGGCGCTCTGCAACAACTGGCTCTCTGAATAACTCTACAGACTTCCTCCACCATCACCGGGGCATCCAGATACGCCCGTTGGTCCGCCGTCACCTTCGGCAATTGCATCCCTCGTAGATAGTTATGCATTTCAGTCAGAGACCCCTCCCTCCGTGCATATAGCTGCTGAAAAAAGGATTGAAACAGTCGGGCTATAGCCTTATTATCCTTATGCAAACATCCCTGTTCATCCCATAGCGCCGCTATCGACCGAGCCCCCCGGCTGCCTTGTAGGCAGCGCGCCAGAAGTTTCCCGGGTTTATCCCCAAAGCGGTATAATTGATACCGGTAATACATATGAGATTTCTTCGCCCTCTGATGAAGCAATTCATTGAGAGACGTTTGCATCTCCCAAAGTCTCCGCTTGTTAGCCCCACTGGGGTCCCCCGCACATTGCCGCCTAGCTCGTACTACCTGCTTCTCCAGCTGAACAATCTGCATCGCCAGAAGTTTGCGCTTTCTCGCAACATATTCAATGATGTCTCCCCGCAACACTACTTTGGCCGTTTCCCAGAGCAGCTCCGGTTCGTCTTTGTGCTGCTCATGATGAGCCATGAATTCCCGCCAGCATTGTCCAAGACACTTACAAAAGTCAACATCGTTGTACAGCCCCATGGGAAACCGCCAAATTCTTGTTGGCGTGGCCAAGCCCCCCCATACTAAATCCACCCAGACTGGGGCGTGATCAGACACCGCTGTGGGGCCTATCTGTGCTTCTCGTACCTGCGCAAAAAGTCATTCTGAAACCAAGACGTAGTCAATTCGAGCACTGGAACCATGGGCCCTCGACTGATGAGTAAAATCTTTCTCTAGCGGATGCAACAGGCGCCAGGGGTCTACCATCCCCAGACGGCGACACAACCCCCGCAGCACTTTAGTAGTCAGAGCTCGCACTCGTTCCCCCCCACCTCCCGATGCATCCAGCTCTATATCCAGCACCCCGTTCAGATCTCCAGCCAAGATCAAAGGAACATCAGGCAACTGTTCCACTCTAGAGGCCAATCGGGCATAGAACGCCCGATCCAACACATTAGGACTATACAGGTTACCCAGCACAATAGGCCTGCCTTCAAGGCAGCCATACTGCAAAATATATCTGCCTTTTGGGTCCGAGTACTCCTTTTCCAACTCAAAGCAAACCTGCTTACTAATCAAAATAACCACTCCACCCTTCTTTCCTTTAGCCGGGGCACCCCAACCCTGCCCCACCTACGTTTTCTGCAATTTAGCTTGTTCGTCGGCCGTCTGGTGGGTTTCCTGTAACATAGCTATGTCACATTTCAGCCTGGCTAAGGCTTGCAACACTTTATATCTTTTAATAGGGTTACCTACTCCA
This sequence comes from Ichthyophis bannanicus, assembly GCA_033557465.1. NCBI lineage: Eukaryota > Metazoa > Chordata > Amphibia > Gymnophiona > Ichthyophiidae > Ichthyophis > Ichthyophis bannanicus. The sequence continues at coordinate 227,441,975 of CM066039.1, forward strand.
CACACATTCCAAGAGATAACCTTCAGGTTGGATAGCGATTGAACAGAATATACTTATCGGTCCTACAATGAAAATAGGGATGGACCTCCCCAGCCTGAGGTCCCCCCTTGAACATTGAGGTGCTCCCATGCTCCACTTCCATGATCAAGCTATAGTTCCACTGTGTCCCCTGAATCCCTCAACCCCTGTTCCCCACACTCTCTACTCTCCCTCCCCTATCCCTGCCCCCATACCCCCTCCCCTTCCCTTGCCCTCCCCACTCCCTACTTTCAACCTCTGATTTCCACCTCCCTCCCCTTCTCCGACCTTCCCCACCATCGCTCCCCCTACCTTCCCCTAACCCCCACCCTGCCATACCCTACCTCCCACCCGGACCCCCTAACTCCCTCTAATCCGCTAACCTTAGATCTCTCTCCCCCTCCCCTCTTCGGAGAGAGCCAGCTGAGGACCCACTGAGCATGACCAGCTCCCCCCTCCGCCCAAGTACTTCATACCCTTCACCAAGCCCCCCTCCTTCCACATAGGAGATAAGCCCACGCTAACCAATACCAATAGTAAAGGACCCGGAATCAGAGAAGGCCCTGCACAGCCCCTACACACAAAGAGCCAAAACCCCACCAGCCCCCCAGAGAACCTCCCATAGCCAATCCAAAACAAACACAGGAACAAGGGAGGAGGAAAAAGGGGAAGCCCTCGAAGACAAGCCTCAACGGCTGCCCCTTCATGTACAGAGCAGCAGACCAAACCCTGCCGAGCCCTATTAAGGGAAAGCCCCTCTCCCTATGGCTGTATCCTGTCCCCCACCCGACCTAGCTATGATCATACGAAGAGTTTAAGTAATAGTTGTATATAGCTCTATGTAAATTTTATGTGTATATATCTTATAAATAGTTTCCCCAGTTATCTCCCATTCATGATTGTACCCCTGTTATATGTAAGCACATTGTTGTTATTTAATACATTGTTGCATTGTTCAGTTATAATGTAAACCGCACTGATCTTAATAACGCGGTATATAAGAAAAATAAATAAAAACAGCAGCATGTTTGTCCCACGCTGCGTCCCCATCTCTGTACAAATAGGCACCCCCGGCTACAAACCTCTCTAGGAGAGCGGCATGACCAAGCTCTGCCAAGCCCCCTAACTAAGGGACTCAAGGGGTTAGGTCCCCCCACTCCCCACCCTCCCACCAACTTCTGTTGCCACACACAGGCCAACCGGACGGTTCAGGCCTTCCACACTCAAAACTGTGCAGCAGCCACTCTCTAAAGTCCTTAAGAAACTCAAGTCCATCACAGAGCATGAATCAGCACCGTCCTATGCTCGTTAGGGGGACGCCGAGGCTGCCATCTCCCGATTGACGACCTGATCCACATAGGCCCCGGCTTCTGCAGCTGACTCGAAGACTCGATGTACACCACTGTGCACCACATGCAATCTGGCGGGATATTGCACAGAGAATCTAATCTTGGCGCCAACGAGCTTCTCACACAGGGGTGCATATTCTCTTCGCTTCCGACTCAGCACAACAGAATAGTCCTGCGCTATCCAGATTTTAACATTGTTGTGCATAACTTCTCCCTTCTGCCTGGCCGCCCGCAGGATCATTTCTTTCTGGGGGAAACGCAGGAATTTGGCAATCACAATCCGCGGTCGGCGGTCTCCGGCCTGGTTATTACCCACTCGGTGGATTCTCTCGATGCACACCTTATCCCCAGGCTCTGTATCTTCCAGCAGCTGCATTATCAGTGCCTCTATTTATTTATTTATTTATTTACATCCTCTTATATACCGCACTATTCGGCATCAGCGCGGTTCACATAGAACAAAAAGTCTCAGTACAATAACATACATGAGTTTACAGATAACAAGGGAAGGAACTTGGATAACAGGGGAAACTATTTACAGTCTATTTACAGATATAATACTACATCATGGCTACAAGTTATTAGGAACAGGTGCTAATAATATGTTCAATAAACAGCTTCTGAGGTCTTTATCAGCCACGGTTTCAGGGATCCCCATTATTCGCAGGTTATTCCTGCGTGATCGGTTCTCCAAGTCGTCTAGTTTTGCTTCCTGTAGACAGACTTGAGACTTCAGGCCTGCCACCTCTTTAACCAGTGCCTCGACACCGTCTTCTGCCTGTCCAAGATGGTCTTCGGCCTCCCGGAGTCGACTCCCCAGAGTATCGACTGAGGTCTGCAGCCCGTCCATCTTATCGTGTAGCACCACGAACTGGGAGGACAGAGCCGCTGCTACCGCCGCCGACACTTCATCCAGGAACGCAGGAGACTTCGGCGAGCTCGGCGTCCCAGCCGCCTCCGCCATCTTGCTGGTGCCAGCCACGCGCTCCCTGTCTCTGCAGGCCGCTTTTACGACTGTCGTCATGCCGCTCGCTGTCAACACCAACTCTTTGAACACTGCAGGCACTCCGGCACGGTTCGAACAGGAGAACACCCGTGCTTTGCAGCTTTAAAACGGTACAATTTCGCCAGTTTGGGCTAAGGGGTACGGAGCGCACTCAGGATGCGACCACTACCCTGTCTGCATCACGTGACCCTCTTTATCTTTATCTTTAATCGTTGCTTGATATACCACCCAGGCAAGCGCGTCAGGGCGATGTACAATACAATCAATAAAAACAGGAAAGGAAAAGAACGCCATTATTCAGACAGGACAGAGAGAGGTGGAGAAAGACAAATGAGCAGGAAAGAAATAAGTCAAAATAAATACTGATAGAGAAACCGGTCTTAGGGGTCTGGGAGGTCGAAGGCCTGCTGGAAAAGATGGGTTTTGAGTGAGCACTTAAATCTTTGAAAAGATAGCTCAGTACGGAGAGCAACCGGAAGTGAGTTCCAGAGGGCTGGGGCTAGAAAGTAAAAAGCAGAATGATGTGTTGTTTCTAGGTGAGCTGAGGATGGGGCGGGAAGAAAGAGATGATAACCATGTGCTGAATGAAGGAGACGGGGGGAAGGCTGCAGACGGATGGAATTGGCTAAATACTGGGGAGAGCCGGTGTGTAATGCTTTATGGGTGAGTATGAGAATTTTGTAATGGAAACGGAACCTGAGTGGAAGCCAGTGTAAACCGAGAAGGAGGGGGGGTGATGTGATCACGGGGAGAAGAATAGGTGAGCAAACATGCGGCTGTATTCTGAACCAATTGAAGACACCGGAGCTGATATTGTGGAAGACCTACTAAAACGGTATTGCAATAGTCCAACCTCGAGAGTACTAGAGAAATGCTAAAGAGGTGAGAGAGGAGGGAGGGAGGAAAGGGCGGACAGCTCGGATCTGACGTAGAAAAAAGAAGGAGCGACGAGTGAGTGTGGAAATATGATGGTGGAATGAGAGGGAGACATCAAGGGTGACTCCAAGATATCGGAGGGAAGAGACTAAAGGAATAGGAGTGGAAAGAAAGAGAGGAGAACAAGTAGGTGGGGGTGTGCTAAAGGAAAGCCAAAGCACGGCTGATTTAGAAGGGTTAATGTGGAGAAAGTTATTGTTGATCCATGTAGCAATACGGGTGAGACAGAGGTTAAGGGTGGAAAGATCTGGTGAGAAAGAACTGGTGTGGTGCACAAGAAGAATGTCGTCAGCGTAGAAGTATCCAGAAATCCCTGACTGCTGAACAATAAGTGCTAGGGGGGCAAGAAAAATGTTGAAAAGAAGAGGAGCAAGAACTGAACCCTGGGGAACCCCACAAAGGAGAGGTAAAGGAGAAGAAGTGGTTGAGCTAGTCTTTACTGAGAACGTGCGGGAGGAAAGAAAAGAACGAAACCAAGTCAGGACAGACCCACAAATTCCAAGACTTATTCTACTGTCCATGGAGAACCCTCATTACAGGTAAGTAACCTCACTTTCTCCATAGGCAAGCAGGATGCGTCAGCCACACCTGGTGCCTCCCTAGCTGTGCTTTGTGAGCACTGTGGTGGATGAGGGAGGTGGTGACAGTCACGGAACAGACTTGATTGTACTGGTTACAAGTTCGTTTATTGCATCCATACGGCATCAATAACAGCCCGGCTGGGAACTGGCTGAAGGCAGTATAGTGCAAACATGAACATAGTGCAACTTCAACATGTACATAGTGAACCTAGTGAAAACAAAGTAGCGGAGCCTGGACTGACAAAGTAAACCTTGTTTATTACGCCCCAACGCGTTTCGACCACCGGCCTTCTTCAGGGGGTCTTAAAGAACACACCTCAAAAATAATAAACATAAACATATAGGTTAAGCACATTATATAAAAAAGTTGTATTACATCAATAAATAAATAAATAAAATATTGATGAAATAATAATTAAAACCATAAATTACACTTAAAACATCTAAAGGACAAACTATTAATTCATAATGGTTAATTAGAAACCCAACTAATAAATAAAAATATATATTATAAAATATATATATATTAAGAAATAATAAATCCATATTAAAATACCAAGAAAAAGGAGAGAGACGAGGAGAAGCAAACAGTAAATAAATACCTTAATATGATCAAATTGAATGTTATCCCGGATTGAACCTATGGGATACTGACGGCTGACAATGAACAAATAAATTATTAAATAAATAAATATATACTCATAAAACAAGTATATACAATTCTAAAACCTCAACAATGCAGTATAAAACATGCTTATAAAAATAACGCTTATAATAGTAAAACTGTATCCATGTGTAATATAAAAAAGTTACATATATGAATATTCAAGGCACTTCAAGAGACACAAAAAGAGCATGTAATAAAATAATATAAAGTAAAGATATAAAAAAGGGGGAAAAAACCATCATAAAACGCATATAAAAATTGTATAAAAAAACATGTAAAAATTGTATAAAAAAACCTAATGTAAAAAGGTGGAGACACTCTTAAATTAGAAATCATCATATTCTTAAAAATTACATCAAAAAATTATATTCTTAAAAATGCAGCTTCTATAATGTACTTATTATATTGACAACAGATATCTGGAAACAATGGCCAATATATGCAAAGCAGTAAAAAAATCTCAAACAATAAAACAGTGGAAAAAGTGAATAGGATAGAAAAAATCAAAAGAAAAATTCTTGAAAAGGAAAACAAAACAAAATTGTGCATGGTTAACTTGAAAGTTACATCAAAATTATGCATGGTTGACTTGAAAGTTACATCAAAGGAGTTGTCTAGTGCAACTTCTATAGCGCACTTATTATTCTGACAACAAATATCTAAAAATATTAGCCGATAGTACAAAATAAAATAATGGCAAGTGGAGCAATAAAAATTCTCACTCATAAAAATTGAAAAAACAAAATACTTGAAAATGAAAAAACAAAATACTTGAAATGACCAGAGTACTTGAAATTAACAAAAACAAAAGCAAAACATGTATGAATAAATAGTTGTCCGATTTCGGTTTTAACGTTATTTATATATATATTTTGAGGGTTTGGCCGTTATTCCCATATGTGGTTGCGTTCTGCATTTGTGGAAATTTGTGAACAATGGCTGCTGTTCATCTAAGAAGTGCCGGCGGTGACATTTCGTAACCCGTTCTCAAAACAATATACGATTGTACAGTTTTCAATTCCAAGGAATTAGTTTTTTCTCTTGGTTAAATGCAATTCGCAACAGTTTATACCGGTTATCCACGCACAATTTTGTTTTGCTTTTGTTATAGAAGCTGCATTTTTAAGAATATAATTTTTTGATGTAATTTTTAAGAATATGATGATTTCTAATTTAAGAGTGTCTCCACCTTTTTACATTAGGTTTTTTATACAATTTTTACATGTGTTTTTTTATACAATTTTTATATGCGTTTTATAATGGTTTTTTTCCCCTTTTTTTATATCTTTACTTTATATTATTTTATTACATGCTCTTTTTGTGTCTCTTGAAGTGCCTTGAATATTCATATATGTAACTTTTTTATATTATACATGTATACAGTTTTACTATTATAAGCGTTATTTTTATAAGCATTTTTTATACTGTATATATATATATATTTTTATATATATGTATATTTATTTATGTAATTAATTACTTATTATTAATTGGTTATATATTTGTTAACATGCATTGTTGAGGTTTTAGAATTGTATATACTTGTTTTATGAGTATATATTTATTTATTTAATAATTTATTTGTTCATTGTCAGCCGTCAGTATCCCATAGGTTCAATCCGGGATAACATTCAATTTGATCATATTAAGGTATTTATTTACTGTTTGCTTCTCCTCGTCTCTCTCCTTTTTCTTGGTATTTTAATATGGATTTATTATTTCTTAATATATATAATTTATAATATATATTTTTATTTATTAGTTGGGTTTCTAATTAACCATTATGAATTAATAGTTTGTCCTTTAGATGTTTTAAGTGTAATTTATGGTTTTAATTATTATTTCATCAATATTTTATTTATTTATTTATTGATGTAATACAACTTTTTTATATAATGTGTTTAACCTATATGTTTATGTTTATTATTTTTGAGGTGTGTTCTTTAAGACCCCCTGAAGAAGGCCGGTGGCCGAAACGCGTTGGGGCGTAATAAACAAGGTTTACTTTGTCAGTCCAGGCTCCGCTACTTTGTTTTCTCTTATATTGTGCGGATCCTTAGCTCCTTTTTGGTACATAGTGAACCTAGTGCCAACTTCAACACATCGTGCAAAACATAGCGCAAATTCGATGCAGCAACACATAGCATAGACAGCATAAACATAATGCAAGGTCATCGGACCTAGTGCGAAGTGATGTCCTAGTCATCCTCTGATCTGTGCAAATGATACTGTTCAAATGGTACAAATGGTACAAACGGTACAGAACACAATCATCTGCCGGCAGCCAGCAGCTGCTGCCCGGCAGTGGAGTCCTAAGAACATAAGATATGCCATACTGGGTCAGACCAAGGTCCATCAAGCCCAGTATCCTGTTTCCAACAGTGGCCAATCTAGGTCACAAGTACCTAGCAGTTTCCCCAAAAGACACAGGTTCCACAATGCTTGTACTGGGTCAAGCATTGATATCCTGGGTCCCTTCTTAATAATGGTTTATGGACCTTTCCTCCAGGAACTTGTCCAAACCTTTTTTAAACCCAGCTACACTAACAGCCTTTACTACATCCTCCGGTAACAAATTCCAGAGTTTGATTACACGTTGAGTGAAAAAATATTTTCTTTTATTAGTCTTAAATAGTTTACCCTGTAGCTTCATTGCATGTCCCCTAGTCTTTCTATTTTCTGATAACGTAAACAATCGATCTACGTTTACCCGTTCCACTCCGTTCATTAATTTATAGACTTCTATCATATCTCCCCTCAGCCGTCTCTTTTCCAGGTTAAAGAGCCCTAACCTTTTTAGCCTTTCTTCATAGGAGTATCCTTCCATCCCCTTTACCATTTTGGTGACTCTTCTCTGTACCTTTTCTAAAATCGCTATATCCTTTTTAAGATACGGCGACCAGAATTGCACACAATATTCAAGGTCACGTACTTGCTGAAGGAGCTGTCCGCTCATGCCTCGAGGACCAGGCAGTAGTGTTTCTGGAAGGTGAGAACTGAGGACCAAGTGGCAGCCTTGCAGATGTCATTCACCAGCACCGAGTGCAGGTTGGCGATGGTGGTGGCCAGTGCCCGTTGCTGGTGTGCCCCGGCTTTAGTTCCTGGCTATGCGCCCACTCTGTTGTGGCAGTAGGCGATGCAGTCCCATATCCATTGTGACAGTGTCCTTTTTGTGACAGGCCTTCCCAGCCTGTTGGGATCAAAGGACATGAAGAGCTGGGTCCCTTGTCGTATGGTCTCTGTCCTGTGGATGTAGGTGCGTAGGGCCCTGACACAGTCAAGGGTATACAGTCTCCGCTCTTCCACGGAAGAAAGTGGTTCCGGGAAGAATGTGGGTAGCTCAATAGACTGGTTGATGTGGAATGCTGATGCCACCTTCAGGATGAACTTCTGATAGGTGCAAAAGGAGGCATGGTTATGATGGAGTTGAGTGTACAGTGGGTGAGCCACTTACGGTTGGTGGTATATTTCTTGGAGGGGTAATAAGGTTTTGCGGTGGTATGCCCCCTTTTGTGAGCTGGAATGGCACTCGAGCCCATCCTCTGCCAATGTTTGTAAAGTGGTGCAGTGTTCCTTCATGTCATTCACTGTGTCAGTGACCTTTTGCCGAAGAGGGATTTGTCCGTGCAGGGAGCATCTGCAATTCTATCGCCTTTGTCATCTCGCAGTCTAGAGGCATTCACCCATGCCCATTGCCTGGCAGAGATTGCAGTGCCGGCGATCCTGATGGCCATGTCAAAGGCGTTGAAGGCCGTGCTTACCAGATGTTTGCTGCACTCGGCAAGATCTGTGAGTGTGGCAGAGGCCATGGCCTGGGACTCCTTCGGCAGGGCTGAAATAGAACGTCTCAGGTTTGCCATCAGCACATCCTGGAAGAGGACATGTTGGAAGTGATTCTGGCACTGAGCATGGCCCCTTGAAAGCGTTTTTTCCCAACATCATCCAGGAGCTTAGGGTCCTGACCTGGTGGGTTGTTGGCATTAGCATGTGAGGATTTCACTCTTTTTAGGACCGACAATACGACGATGGACTGGTGGGGAAGTTGCGATTTGACGAAGCCCGGTGTGGGCTGGACTTGGTATTTGGTTTCCAATTTCCTGGAGCAGGCATGGCCCAAGGCTGGCATCTGCCACAGCTTCACTTGGTTGTCCTATAGCTTCTGGTGGATGGGCAGGGCAAGTGTGAGTTTAGGCATTGAGGTTGGTGATACTGTTGGTGTCAGGGCCAGGGCTGTTGTTACCTTCCTCAGGAACTTTGGGTAGGTAAAGTCCTCGGGGGGGCTGGTTCGGTTGATCCTTCATGTCCATGACTGCGGGATTTTTGTGTGGGGGTGTGCCCTTTGTGGAAGTAGAGCCCAGGACAGCTGCTTCAATTTTATCCCCTCCACTCTCCTCCATATGGAGGTCTGGGGAGGGGCAGAGTGTCTATGTGAGACTTGGAGCATTGAGATAGGGGGGAGACAGGCACAAGGCAGCTATATCAGAACAAGCAGAGAATGGACGGTCTGCCACGGTCGAGTGCAGTGATGGCATTGCGGTCTGCTCCACTATTTTATTTATTTAACAGATTTTATATACCGCTTTATAATTTCAATCAAAGTGGTTTACATTGAAACTTGAACTTGGTAATGTACATTAAATAGGGGCATTGATAACTTGGATTTTTCTGAGCAATGGAGGGTTAAGTGACTTGCCCAAGGCCACAAGGAGTGCTAGTGTGAATCAAACCCTGGTCTCTGGGTTCCCAAGCCAGTGTTCTTAACCATTAGGCTACTCCTAGACGAGTGAGGAGTTGCAGGATGGTGGCGGAATTATCCGCACCTACCAGATCCTGGCCGCAGCGCCTCTTGTGCTTGCTGGTGGAGCCAGAGGTGGAGGAGTCTGGGCGGCTCACAGCCCTGTGTCTCCTCCGTTTGTGCTGCCTTCTGCCCCTGCTGCCTCCGTTGCTGCTGTCCTCACTGGTGCTGCCAGAGTCCCCGTGTCTGCGATTGCTTTTGCTACTTTTGCCCCAGTGGTTTTTGCTCCAGCGATTACCGCTGCTGCCCTTGCTGCTTCTGCCCTGGCTTCTGCTTCTGCTCTATCAGGCTGCTCGGTGTGGAGGTCTCTGCTCTGTGCTGCCGTTGTGTGCTGCTTTTCCATGCCGGCAGGGAGTCCCTCCATTGGCACGGTGATGTCGACGAGGGCTGTGCGGGATTGAATCTGCTCTTCCATGCTGGTGGGAGGTTCCTAGATCGGCATGGTGACATCAGCAAGGGCTTACGAAGTTCCCACGACGACAGCCAATCAGGTCTCAGGTGTTTCCATGCTGCTGGCCAATGGGAGGCCGATGGGTGGAGCCAGAGGCGCCATAATGGCATCTTGTAGGGTCATGCCGCTGTGTGGGGGAGTCAGGAGGGGCCACAGGAACCGTAGCTGGAGTCTGGGCGAATGCCGGTGCTGAAATTGAAGCCGGTGAAGGCTGCACATGTTCTGAGGCCTGACCTGAGGTAAGGGATGGTCCGGGGGAAGGCAAGCTGGATTCGGCAGGCAGGCTTGCAGCAGCGGGATCACTTGAGGCAGCCAGGTAGTCCTTCAGAGCATGGCTCCTCGATTTTCTTGCTCTGGGAGACATTTTAGAACAGTGGGTGTAGTCCTCCACCTGATGGCTGGCTCCTAGGCACCGGACGCACTGGTCATGTGTGCCCATACTGTTCATCTTCCTCTTGCATTGTGGGCATTTTTTAAACCCAGGTTTAGGCATTTTCTGAAATCTTCTTTGAATTTGAATGTTAGGAGAGCTTGCAATCTGTCTTGCTGGCAAGGTGGAAGAAAAAAGACTGGCCTGGCTAGGGGCGGGCCGGGGAGGTGGGGCTACCTACACATGCTCAGAAAGGTTAACCTTTCTGAGCTCTGGAGAGCACTTCCGTCTATGGCGCTGCCCGGAGGATGTCACCAGGTATGGCTAATGCATCCTGCCTGTCCATGGAGAAATTGAAAAACTCACACCTGCAAGTTTTCATCTGAGGGTACATTTAAGGTTTTCCATGGATGTAGCATGTACCTATCACCAACTGCCCTTGTTTTGCAAACATTAGGGCCTGATTTAAGGACTGGGCAAAAAACCCTACAATGATAAAATAGCTAATATTTTGTGTGCAGAATGAATTTTGTGTTTGTGCAAAAACTTACATGGTTTCTACTACACAACAAAGATTACATTGCCCAAAATGTCTAGAAGAATGATGTAAACTATTTTTGGGTTGAGAGATGTTTACAGTTTTGAAATGGAAAGGTTTTGCCCATGGCACAAATTTGATGCTAAACTTGTGATCTAAATAAATTTTCACTTGATCAAAGATAAGCAAAAGGGGGGATATTCAAAGGCATTTACATGGTAAATAGCACTCTGTGGAATATTCAGTGACACTAACACAGTGGGTACCTCTGAATATCCACAGGTGCCGCAATCACATGCCCCGATAATTATCAGTTAGCATCAGGGCGTGCCAGCGACATCACCCATAGCTAACTGGCTAGTGGCGATATTGAGCTGCTGGCCAGTTAGCGACACACGGCGAAAGTCAGGCGCAGGAAACCCTGGCCTAACTTTCACCACAGAAGCTAACTGGGCAGCGGCTGAATATCACCACTGTCTGGTTAGCTTCACAGTGTTCCGGGCAGCTCGGATATTCAGTGCCAAAGCCCAGATTTATAGTTCAGCTAGCCGCTCTAGTAGCACTAGTCACCGGCACTTATATCGGGCCCAAAGTGTTTCTATTTTTACTTCAGATTTTTAATCTGGCCTAACATTTTGGGGCATGGAGTAGAGGAGTAGCCTAGTGGTTGGGGCAAGGTACTTCAGGCCGGAAGGTCGGGGGTTCAAATCCCACTAGAGGACAGCAACCTTGGGCCGGAAGGACTGGGGTTTCTAGTCCCACAGGTGCTCCTTGTGGTCTTGGGCAAGCCACTTAACCTTCCATAGCCCATGTTCCCTGTAAAATAGTTATCTCCAAGTTATAATACCCTGTTCAATGTAATTTCAGTTTGTTCAGTGTAAACCGCACTGATGCAGAATAGCACGGTATATAAGAGAATGTAAATAAAAAAATAATAAAAAATAAAATAATAAATGTTTCCTAAATCGCAGTAATGGCTAGCATGGAGTTTAGTATGTGCCAAGTATACTGCAGTAACCATTACTGTGTGCCAAATATGCAGCCACGCTAAAAATCCCAAGCTAACCATTTAGCGCAGGTTATGACGCAAACCATGCAGTGCATACTGCAGTTAGCACAAGCATCTTTAATGCACGCTAACCATCAGCAGGGCCAGTGCTACCGTTAGTTGAACTAGACGATTGCCTAGAGCGCCGGTCCTCCAGGAGTGCCCATTGCCACTGCTGTCGCCCCTCTCGGGACCTGCAGCAAAGTCAGTGTTTGCAAATAGCCCCGCAGCATTTATCTTTAAACTTTGGCACTGCGGGGCTGTTTGCTTCCGCCTCCTCTGACACCCAATGCCGACTGTCTGCAAACAGGATGTCGGCATTAGAAGGGGTGGAAGCAAGCAGCCTCACAGCGCCAAAGTTTCAAGGTAAGCGCCATGGGGCTGTTTGTGGCCATTGCCGCTGCTGCAGGTCCTAGAGAAGGACGGCAATAGCGGCAGCAATGGGCACCACGGAAGGGCACAAGGGATGCTGTTCGCCTAGGGTGCCTCATCTCCTTGCGCAGATCTGATCACTTGGCATGGCTGCATTTACTCAACCTCAATGGGTGGCGTTAAGTACACCCATGATAAAAGCAGCAAACCGCTTAGCACAGGGGTGGCACAGAAACCATACTATGTATATGGGGACATGCCAGGCACACTTGCATTTGTTAGTACAGGGCTGGTACCACCCCCGTGCTAAGTTTCATGGCATAACGTGTGGTACATCTCCACATTTTAATAAACATTCTCCTTTATGAATTAAATAAGAGAAATAATTGACAACAGCATTTTTCCAGTAAAGAATACGTATTTCTAAATACTCATGCTTAATTCATTTCATGTAGACGGAGAGTCCTGCAAGAGCTAGAAGAAGCATAGATTATTCTCGTACATCTTGCTTAATGTACTTGAAGGCGGATTACTTGTTCTACAAGCGATTTGGAAGTGTGGAGGCAGTGGTTGCTCAGGTATGTTCTTTAAGGTTTTTTAATACTTATTTTTCAAGATGAGTCATCATAGGGAAACTGGCCTTACAAGATCTTCATATCTGAACCATTCATCAAATTCCATTCAAATTTTTGCCAGCCCAGTAACCTATGTAAGACATTTTTCATTTGCCCTCAATGCTGCCTGTACCTAGGGCTCTTTGTTTTAGCAGCTTACTTTCCTTTAGGAAAAAAATGTCAGAGTACATTGTGTCGACACTGAGCATTTTGAAAGCTTCACTGCTTGGTAGTCATAACCATATACAGGGCCAGCGCGGCCATTAGGCGAACTAGGCGGCTGTTTAGAGGACCAGTGGTCCAGTGGCAGCCCATTGCCACTGATGCTATCCCTCTCTGGGACCTGCAGAGGTGGCAATGGCTTCAAACATCCCTGCAGAACTTACCTTAACTCTTCGGACTGCGAGATTGTTTGGCTTCTGCCCCCCTCTGATGCCCGATGCCAACTTCCTGCCCCTGTTCAAAAGGAAATCTCCATCGGGTGTTGGAGGGGGCAGAAGCTGAATAGCCTCGCAGCACCAGAGGGTTAAGGTAAGCATTGTGGGGTTGTTTGAGGCCATTGTCGCTGCTGTAGATCCTGGAGAGGGGTGATGGTGGCTACAATGAGGATCGGGGAGAGGGAGGGAACGGGAGCAGGGGGCATAAGAGATGAGGTTTGCCTAGGTCATCTCATATCCTTGTACTGGCCCTGACCATGTACAAAGTTTTGTACCGAAGAAAGAAACTAGGCATCACACACACACATATGCATCTAACACACATGCAGCCCCAATCAATGTGCACACATGCATGCGGCTCACAACACACACACACATGCATATGGATGCACACAGCCCCCAACATGCGAATATGTATGCAGCCCAACACATGCACATGCAACCCCCAATACACACATGCACATGTATGCAGACCTCAACCAAAATGCACTCACATGCACGCATGCAGCCCCCAACGCATGCATGCAAACATACAACCCCAACACATGCATGCACACAGCTCCAACACACACTTGCATGCACACAAACACATGCACGCATGCTGCACTTCCCGACACTTGCTATGAGACCCACATATGAACATCCCACATGCCTGATTCTGGAAACTGGGGAAACATTGTATTGTGTCACGCTACTTATAGGCAGCAGAAAGGGGTGGACCATCCGTGCCATTGCGCCAACAACAGTTTGCCCAACACAGCATCAGGAGTAGAGAGCTTGGGGGCAGGGCTGGAGATTGGTTTGTTTGGCCCCCTCCAACTAAAATGATGTTCCGCTGCCCCTAGTACTGCTAGTGTACACTTTTCATTTGTTTACATTGCACATGACCAGATCGATTAAACCATATCTAGAGAGGAAGGGCCCAATATTCAGTGCCAGCGGCTAGTGCTGCTAATGCGGCTAGCTCCCAGCGCTGAAAGTTAAACCCGGATATTCAGTGCCAAGTTTGTATCTGGCCCTGGCACTGAATATCCAGGGTCGCCACATTGGCAGATTGCTAATTGGGCAACAGCGGTATGGAGCTGCTGTTCGGTTAGCGATATTCAGTAAAAGTTAGGCCAGGGTTACTTGAGCCTGGCTTTTGTTGCATATCGCTAACCGAGCAGCAGCTCAATATCGCCGCTGCCCGATTAGTGATTGGCGCCTCCTCTACTTCTACCCGGAATACCCCAAATATGCTCCAATGCTATGCGGTTAGTATCAGGGTGCGTAGAGCTGGCAGTCATCGACATTAGGGTGTTTCAGGGATGGAGCAATATTCAGCTGCTGCTCAGTTATCCTTTGGCAGCAAAAGTTAGGCACCTAAAAAGCTGGCCTAACTCTCGCTGCTGAAGCTAACCAGGCAGTAGCTAAATATTGCCACTCCCTGGTTAGATTCTCTGCTGTCTGACTACCCGAATATTCAATGTTGGTGGCTGGATATGGCCCTGGTCTTGAATATCCAGGTTTAACCTTCCGCAGTGATGGCTATCCACTTTTTAAGGGCTTGCCATAGCCGCTAAATATCAGGCCCTATGTTTATTTTTATTATTGTATTTGCTATATCACCTTTTAGTTAATAAAGCAAGGTAGTTTACAATAAAATAAATTAAAACAATCAGAGGGGAGGAAGAGAACTCCAATAAAAAAGAACATCTAGAATATATGAAAAATGAATAGAATTAGAAACACAAGACGACAGGCTACTAAGGCGCACCTTATGACCCTACTGACTAGAGCCAGCTCAGAGCAGCTTATAGAGGCAAATGCTGGTGCATACACCTGAGCGACACTAGGGCTTTTATCAGCAGTGTAGAAAAAAATTATAGACCAATTAAAACAAACGGTAGGTAATCTATTAAAGGAAATGATTGCAATTAATCGCTATGGTATCTATCTCATACAAATATAGCTTCAATATGAAATACACCACAGAACTATTACTCTGGCAACATAGTTATACTCTATATACATTTTTTTGTATTAAGAATGATAACATTCAAAATCTAATATCAGAAACCAAGTTAAGAAACATACAACAGATAGATAAGAGAGCTCTGATAAATATAAATTAAACAGAACTCCCTGAATGGACAGTTTTACACTGTAAAATTAGAAGCAGCCATTGTGCAGGCAGAATGAGGCACTTCCGTCTCCTTCTCCTTCAGCTTTCTGGGTGATCTGACAAGTTCCTTGCCTTTTCGGTGCTCCTGCCATCTTTGCTGCTGAAATTCCTGAAGTCCATTTTGGTCTGTTTTTTGCAAGTGGTGGCCCACTCACTTTCACTTCTGGCTTTAGGATTTTATGGATCACAACTTTTTTCTGCTTGCTTGGTGTCTGATGCTCTGCCACCTCTTCCTCACTGACTTTATGCTTGTGTTTTGGGATCTCCTGGATTAACAAATTTTTCTTCTTGTCAAGAGAAGACTTAGTACTTGATTTCAGTTGAACTTTCTTCTCTGGAGTTTGATTTGTGGCTCACGAGCTTTCCTTCTGGGTAGGAACAAGTTGGGGAATGTCGTCTTCATCTTGCTCAGTGGGCACAACTCCTCTTCCCTTCTCTTTCTTTTCTCACCCAATAGGAACAGAAGCATTATGCAGGTTTTTTGTCATCTAGTTGTCCCGTCCTATTGGAAACTACAATATAAATGGATTAGACAATCTTTCTTCTTCCATAATGCCCCAGTGCTCTAGAATTCACTCCTTCTAGATATATGAATCAAAACTTCCTATAAGAAATAAAAAAAACAACAGGTGAAAACATGGCTTTTTCCGTGTGCTTATAACGATTATTTATGAACCCCTTGTTTCTTTCCCCTTTTCCTATTGTGTTTCGCTTCATATCTGCTCCAGTTCTCAGGTTTATGTAATACTCATCTCCTCCCCCTCTCACCTCTTTTGTGTGTTCCTGATGTTAGGGCTATATATGTATATTTTATTTTAATTTTCAGTTATGTAACTGATACTATGTAAATCGCCTTGATGCTGGGTATACAGTACTGTGTCTAAGGCAGTATAAGAAATATTGACTAAATAAACACATTTATGTGGTTGCCTATCTAGTTAGCAGGCTGAAAATCGTTGCTGACCAGTCAGGTGCCAGTACCATCCTAGCCCCACCCTGGCACTATCTGGATTGTGCCAAGTCGGTCTGTGGGGATATTCAGTGGTTGTTGTAGTGTGCCTTCGAGTCAGTCCTGACTCCTGGCGACCCAGAAGCTCCTGGGTTTTCTTGGCAGTGTCACCGGAAGTAGATTGCCAGGCCTTTCTTCCTAGGCAGTGGAGGGTTAAGTGACTTGCCCAAGGCCACTGGTTAGTTAATGCCACTGCATATTGGGCTTAGCAGGGTTTATGCAGTTAGTAGGTCTCACTAACCACACAAACTGTTTTGAATATCAGGACCATCCCGCTAACCGTATATACCGTTTTGAATATCGGGACCAAAAGCTTATTTTTCCTCAGTACATATTTTAGGAATTAGGATGTTGGCCATGTAATTATTATATTCCCATTGATAATGGTAGAATTTAACCTCCCTTAGGGCAGTTTCTCCAAATGGGTTAGTTTTGTGCATACTATGATAGTCTGTGTGGTCCTCACAGTTACTTCAACTGTTTAGCGGACAAGAGCACACCATTCCTATGAGCTTTTCTTCTTAGTCTTTACTCTTAAGTTCATGGATTTTAAAGCTTCAGGATTCCTCTTGGTGGGGAATGGCAAAAGCCAGAAGGCCCTTGATACTTGACAATTCACACCCACTTCCTTCTCAAATAACTGAGTACAGGCAGAAATCAGGGTTACTTACCTGTAACGGGAGTTCTCCGTGGACAGCAGGATAAGTCAGCCACACCTGGTGACGTCATCCGATGGTGCCATGGACGGAAGTACTCTCTCTATAGCCCAGAAGGGCTTTCCCTTCTGGGCGTGACCCACCTGGCCCTACCCCCAGGACTGCCCCTAGCCAGCCACTATGTCCCGAGCTGAGCCAGATGCTAGGGGTGTAGGTAGTCCCGGGGACGGGCCCCTTGCAGGGGAGGTTGGGTGGGAGCGTGTGGCTGACTTATCCTGCTGTCCACAGAGAACTCCCGTTACAGGTAAGTAACCCTGATTTCTCCTAGGACAACAGGATGAAGTCAGCCACACCTGGTGCCTCCCAAGCCGCAAAGGGCTGAGGTGGAAGGGGCCCTATCCAGACAGAGGAGGAACACGAGGTGAATGAACAAGGGTTTATTAACGTAACATGAGTAAAGTGCAACAGTGCGAGATCACAGTGGTATGGATACAGGCATGTGCATAACGTGTGCAAAAGGCATTGAGGTTGGTGCATAACTTGTGTAAATTGGCAACAACAGGTACAAACAGATGCAGAACATGTGCAAAACAACAGGTGCAAACAGGTGTAGAACATGTGCAAAAATAACATATGTAAGACAAGGCAATATGCGCCATATGGCGAAACAAGTCAGGGCTAGAGCATGTACATCTTACAGACATATTCTGGCAGAACTTGCAGCAACAGTCAAGGCAACAGTCAAGGCAGGGCTAAGGTGCTGAATCCTGGGCAGTCGTTAGGACCGCTTGACCTAAAGAGTGGCTCGATTATAGGTCGAGGCAGTAGTGCTTCTGGAAGGTTTGGAGAGAAGACCAGATGGCGGCCTTACAAATATCGGCTACCGGTACCGAACGCAGGTTGGCAATGGTGGTTGCCAGTGCCCTGAGCTGGTGTGCATTGACCATGGGTGAAGGCTCATTGCCGGCTTGGTCCAGGCATAAGGCGATGCATGAGGAGATCCAGAGGGATAGCTTGGTGACCGGTCGGCCCAGCTTGTTCTGATCGTAGGAAACAAAGAGTTGGGTGGCCCGCCTCTGGTTCACTGTTTTGAGGAGGTAGAGGCGTAGGGCCCTGATGCAGTACAGGGTGTGGAGGCGCTTCTTCTCTTGGAAGGAGTGGGGTTCCGGGAAGAAGTTATGGAGCTCTATAGTTTGGTTGATGTGGAAGGCTGAGGCTAACTTGGAACAAACTTGGGGTGCGTACAGTAGGAAGCGCGATCATTGGAGAGCTGCGTGTATGGCGGGTGTGCCACCAGGGCCTGAAGCTTGCTGATGCGCCTGGCCGATGTAACAGCGATGAGGAGCAAGGTCTTCCAGGAGACAAGCTTCATGTCTGCCGACTGCATGAGTTCGAAGGGAGGCAGCGTAAGTTGGTTGAGGACTACGTTGAGGTCCCAGTGAGGCACAGGTCTCCTGACCGGGGGATGGAGGTTCGATAGGCCCTTCATGAAGCGGCTGACGATGGGCATCTGTGCTACGGAGCTGTCCCCAATGCGGTCGTGGAAAGTCGCGATGGCTGCCAGGTGAACTGGATGGACTGTGTCTGCAAGCCTTGCTGTGACAGCGAAGCCAGGTACTGTAGAACTTGCGGCACTGGGAATGAAAAGGAATGAAAAGCTACCCACTCAGCCTCCAGGCTGTCAGAGCCAGGGTTCGTAGATTGGGGTGGAGGATGTTCCCGTCCCCCTGGGAGAGCAAGTCCGGCACCAGTGGAAGCCGCATCGGGGGGTGCAGTGCCAGTTGTTTGAGGAGTGGGAACCACCCCTGCTGTGGCCAGTGCGGGGCTACCAGGATGGCTTGAGCTTTGTCGGAGATGATGCGCTGAACTGTCATGGAGATCAGAGGGATGGGGGAAAAGGCATATACTAGTGACCACCCCCCCCCCATGACACGTCAAATGCATCCGCTGCGTGGCTGTGCATGGAGAGATGTTTCGAACAGAAGGTATTGCATTTTGTGTTCCTCTCTGTCGTGAAGAGGTCGATCTCCGGAAGGCCCCACTCCTGAAATAGGGAGCGTGCCACGTGTGGTTTGAGGGACCATTCGTGCGGATTGAGTTGATGGCTGAGCCTGTCCGCTAGTTGGTTCTCCAGTCCGGGCAGGTAGGAGGCCCGAAGAAGGCAGTGCTTGGAGATTGCAAAGGCCCAGATGCGGAGGGCTTCTCTGCAGAAGGCTTGGGATCCCATCCCGCCCTGTTTGTTGACATAGAACATGGCCACCTGGTTGTTGGTCTGAATTAGGATGACCCTGTCATTGATTAGGCTCTGGAAGGCCTCCAGGGCATAGTGCATGGCCCTGAGCTCGAGCAGGTTGATGTGGCATTGCCGCTCCTGGTCTGTCCAAGCACCTTGGGTTTGGAGGTGGAGGCAGTACGCTCCCCAGCCCACAGGGGAGGCATCGGTGGTGATGGTTAGTTGAGGCACCGGTTGGGAGAGGGGTCTCCCGAGCGAGAGGTTCCCCTTGTCTGCCCACCACCGGAGAGAAGAGAAGACAGCCTCGACCAACGGGATGGTGGTATTCAAGAGCTGCGTGTGCTGTGACCAGTGTGTCTGCAGGTACCATTGGAGGTGGCGCATATGGAGCTTTGCCAGGGGCACTGTCTGGGTGGTGGCCACCATGTGCCCCAGGAGGCAGAGGAGTGTCCAAGCGGTGGAGCTTTTCCCCGTTTTTATGCGTCGTACAAGATCTCTGATGGTTTCCTTGCGTTGCTGGGGAAGGAAGGTCTTTTAGCAGGTTGTGTCTATGAGGGCTCCAATGAACCGCAGCCGCTGTGAGGGGCGTAGGTGTGACTTTGGGTAGTTCACCAGAAATCCCAGTGCCGATAGCAGGGCAATGGTCACCTGGGTTGCCTGTGTTGCTTCCTTGGAGGAAGGGGCCGAGATGAGCCAGTCGTTGAGGTAGTGGAAGACACAGATTCCTTGTTTGTGGAGATGCGCTGCAGCGACGGCAACGCACTTTGGGAATACCCGTGGAGCTGGTGACAGGCCAAATGGGAGTACTTTGTATTGGAAGTGGTTTCCCATGGCCTGGAATCGGAGATACTGCCTGTGGTCTGGGTGAATCGGGACATGCGTGTACGCTTCCAGTAGGTCCAGGGACATCAGCCATTCCTTCGGTTGGATAAGATGAAGGATGGAGGCAAGCGAGTGCATCCTGAACTTCTCTTTGGCAATGAATTTGTTGAGCATGTGGAGGTCGAGGATGGGGTGCATGCCCCCAGATTTCTTGAGGACCAGGAAGTATCTGGAGTAGAAACCAGAGTTGCGCTCCGCTGTTGGAATGTGCTCAATGGCATTGGAGGATACGAGGGATAGAATCTCCATCGCCAGAGTGGGGGGGGATGATGTCTTGCAGGGGGGAAGTCCGTATTGCATGGGAGTTGAGAGGAATTTTATACGGTATCCGTCTTTGATGATCGCTAGGACCCACTTGTCCATAGTGATGGACTTCCAGGCTGGTAGGAACAGGGCCAAATGTCCTCCTGTAGTGGGGTTGGCCTTGGATTTCATGTCAAAAGGTCGGGTTGGCCTTCCCAGTTCCGGGCTGTGAAGGCTTCTGCTGCTTCCTGTCCCGCTGGCGTGGCTTCTGCCAGTAGGAAGATTGCGGGGACTGCGGCTTGTATCGTGGCTGATGCCATTTTATGTAGGAGCCGTACTGGCGTCTGGAGGAAGAAAAGGCTTCTGGTGGTAAGCGCCCTTGCGGATGGAACATTCCAAGCCTTCGTCCACGAGAGTCTGCAGCGTTGTACAGTGGTCTTTTAGGGCGTTGACGGCATCATTGACTTTATCACCGAAGAGGGTGTCCCCCGTGCAGGGAGCATCAGCGATGCGGTCGTGAGTGTCCTCTTGTAGCCCTGAGGCTCTAAGCGAGGCTAGGCGGCGAGCGGAGATGGAGGTTGCTGCTGTGCGAGCTGCGGCGTCAAAAGAGTCAAAGGCTGCCCGCACTTGGTGCTTCGTGCACTCTTTCAGGTCAAGGATGGTGGAGGATGAGGCCGTCTGCATCTCCTGGCTGGAGGTGGAGATGATTGTTTTCAGTTTCTCTAACAGGACGTCCTGGTACAAAGCTTGCTGTAGCTGGTGGGCGAAGACTCTGGCACACAGCATGGCCCTTTGAAACGCTTTTTTTCCGATGTCAATCAGAAGTTTGAGCTCTTTGCTTGGGGGCAGTTGGTGTGTGTACACGTGGACTTTGAGTGTTTAAGTGCGGACTCCATCACTATGGAGTGGTGTGGAAGCTGTGTTTTGTCGAATCCAGGTGAGGTTTGGACTTGGTACTTAGCATCCAATTTCCGAGATACTGGAACCCCAGAGGTGGGGTTCTGCCACAGGGAGAGGAGGTTTTCGCGCAGCAGCGGGTGCACGGGGATAGGTGCTGGCGATTTAGGGACCTCCAGGAACTTCCGTGCTGCCTGTGTTTCTGGACGTTGGTCAGACACGTCGCAAGTGCTTGGGAGGTTCAGTGCACTTGCGACCTTCCGGAGGAACTTAGAGTAGGTCAGGTCCTCGGGGCTGCCGGGCATAAGGTCTGCTGGCGGGTCGGAGGTCTCAAGGTCTGTAGAGGGGGTTTTTTCCCCTGAGGCTTGGGAATCAGGAGTTGTGTCCACTTCCCCCTTGTCGCGTGTTTCTCTGGAGGCGGGCACAGAGGCAGTAGCAGTGTCCTTGGGAGGAGCTGGGGACGGGAGCGGCATGCTGCCATGGAAAGAGATGTTAGGAGTAGGGGGGTCTAGCGCTGTGACTGGGGAAGCGTGTGTCCACTGCTGATAGAGGCTGGAGAGGAAGTTGAAGAAGTGAGTTGGAGTCTCTGGGAAGAACTGAGTTGGAGCCTCTGCACCGGCGGGGGCCAAAAGTTCAGCGCCAGTGGGGGCCAACGGCTCAGACTGTTCATGCTGCTCTGGATGTCCGCGTGGGGGGGTGTCCTCTAAGTTCAGGATATGCTGGAGGCTGGGGGGGGATTCATACCTGAAGCTGGTGCTTGTGCTGGATGCCGGAGAGGAGCTGGGCTGCTTGTGATGGCGGCGACGTTTCCTGCCGCAGTAATGCCTTGGGCTGCCACTTGTGCTGCTGCGTCTGCTCCGATGAGTCCCCCAGTGCTTGGAGCGTCGGCGCAGGCCGGAACGGTGCCTCCACGCCAAGCACGATCTCCGGTGGGGCCGCCTGTGCTGGGAGTGCAGACGTGAAAAGCTGCCTCTCCTCTGATGATGCAAGCTTTGGCACAGACCAATGGCGCGGTGGTGGGAGGAGCCAGAAGTGATGTCACATTCCAAGATTGCCACCGCCATCAGGACCTCGTGGGAAGCTGGTCTATGGGGCAGCAAAGCAGGCTGAAAGGCATCCGCCGAAGGGGAGAGGAGGCTGCCATCAGAGTGGCTGCGGATGGGAGCCGAGATCGGCACATCTGGAGCCGTCAGAGGGGTCTGCAGAGGCGGAGGAAACGCGGTGGAGACCGTCGAGCCCAGACTTACTTCAGGAGGAGCTCCGGAGCAGGAGGGGAGAGCCGGTGTCTGAGGGAAAAGTTAGTGGAGAGCATTTTTGCGGCTTTTCCTCGATTTTGGAGACATCTTAGCACAGTGCTCACAATCCTCAACTTTATGTGAGATTCCCAGGCAGCGGATGCAGCGATCATGTAAGTCTGTAGCATTCGTTTTTCTGGAGCATCCGGGGCATGTTTTGAACCTGGGTTTAGGCATGTTGATTGAAGATCTGTTGATTTTTTATGGAAAAGAGGAGAGTAAGGAAAAAACATCTTGCTGGCAAGGCGGAAGAGGTAAAAGTGGCTGGCTAGGGGTAGGGCCAGGTGGGTCATGCCCAGAAGGGGAAGCCCTTTTGGGCTATAGAGAGAGTACTTCCATCCATGGCACCATCGGATGAAGTCACCAGATGTGGCTGACTTATCCTGCTGTCCACGGAGAACTCCCGTTACAGGTAAGTAACCCTGATTTCTGCCTGTACTCAGTTATTTGAGAAGGAAGTGGTGTGAAGTGTCAAGTATAAAGGGCCTTCTGGCTTTTGCCAATCCCCACCAAGAGGAATCCTGAAGCTTAAAAATCCATGAGCTTAAGAGTAAAGACTAAAAAGAAAAGCTCATAGGAATGAATATGTGTTCTGAACCAACTTGAGCATCACTGAGAAAACACAGCAAGGATGGGCAGGAACAGTAAATAACTGTTAGAAACAAACTATTTTTCTGCTCCATTCATAGTATTTTCAGTACATTCTTTACTTCTCCTCTCTGGCAGGATGTTTTTTTTTCACCTCAGTCCTTCTGATTGCTCTGTACCATAACCTGAGGGATTTCTCTCTTCAACACGACTTTTCCCATCTAGTGCACTGCCTTTATAGCACTTGTTTCTCCACCACTTATGCATTTTGGCCAGTCCACTTTAATTCCTTGGGAAAATTATAACTCCTGAATGTATAGGTATGGCAGTCACAGGCCTCCACCCATGATAGTGTCATGGCAACACTCCTGGCTCCTGCACTCCTGGCATATGGCATCTTCCTTCTCCTGAGCGGGTGACTGCTTAAGATGCAGTTTCACAATGCTCCTCCACTTGACCCCTGTCTCCTGTAGTCTGGAAGAAATGGGTGCAGATATACTCCTGAAACCTCTTCCCAGACTGAGCAGCTCTCTGTTCCCTAGCAATGCCCCTCCCCCACCAGTGCGTAGTCCTGACCTGCAATGTGAGCCTCTCCAGCTGTGAGATCCATTGTCTGGGCCAGACAGTTCAAGGACATTGGTCTCCTCATGAAGAGATGTAGTCAATCAGCTAGCTAGAGGCAAGAACAGTCAGGTTGGCCTTGGTTCACATCCAGTATATGTTGGAAGGAGCAGCAGGTGCTCTCTGACAATTCGATAGTGGTGGCTTATGTCAACTGGTGGGGTGGGGGGCAAGAGGTCAATGGTGGCTCAGTAGATGTGGTGGCAGTTCCAGTGGATAGAGAGGCTCCTCCACTCCATTTCAATGACTCATACTGTCGACATACTCTGGAGCCAGAAGAATGATAGTTGAAGGCTGAAGCAATTCAACAGATCATGGGTTATTGGGGAATCCACTGATGGATTTCATGGTGACATGAAGGAATGTTAAGACATGATTCTTTTTCAGCAGGCAGAAAGAGGCTGGGTCTAGAAGCACATATGCCATAGTCAAGGCCCGGCCCTGATCAGGTCTGCTGTATCTGTTTCCTCCTTGGTCTCTCATAGGGAGGGTGCTGAGGAGAACAGAGGACCATCTGGGGATGGTTACCCTGGTGGCTTTGGATTGGCCCCGGTGCCCCTGATATGCAGATTTAGTGCAGTCAAGGGGACTCCCCTTCCCTTTCACCAGAGGAAGGGATTTTTGTGACAAGGCCCTGTCCTCCTGGATGATCCAGCTCCCTTATGGCTTATGGCTTGGCCCTAGAAAGGAGACTGTTGTGTAGAAAGGAGCTATTCCTATCAGTGATCTTGACTCTTCTAAATTCTTGTTGCGTCTCTACCTCCTTGGCGTATGTCAGGTTTGGTGAGTCTTCAAGCACTGGTGTGCCACTAAGGGGATTTTCTTCTGGATGTGTGGGTATCCCTTCAGTTTTGGATGGTCTGGATAAGGGCTTGGCCTTGAATTTGCTCAAGGTGCATGTTGCGGTGTTGTTGAGCTTTCTCAGCAGGTTTCAAGGGGGATCCTTGGCTTCGCATCCGGATGTGGCATGGTTCCTGCAGGGGGTTATACCATCTGTGGCTCCCCTCCTCTGGACTTTAGTTCCCTGATGGGAACTGCTTCAAGCCTTGATGGGCTTTCCTTGTGACCCTTTGTGGCAGGACACCCTGAAGGATATGTCCTTAATAGTGATATCTCTGCATGACACATTTCTGAGTTGCAAGGTAGTGTCTTGTTGGAATCTCTTCTTGAGTTTTTTGGCAGATGTGCTCATGGAGCTGTCCCTTTTTGTCCAAGGTGGTGTCTTCTTTTCACATTAATCAGGAGGCCTCACTTCTCGCTATTTCTGAGGAGGAGTGCCAGGGTAAGGACAAGAACCTTGATGTACACAGAATTCTGTTGCAATATTTAAAGGTGACAAATTCATTCTATAAGTTGGATCAGCTTTTTGTTCTTGCCGGGGGAGTTTGCAAAAGTGAGATGGCCTTGAAGTCTGCTCTACTCTAGGTTAGTGGATTAGAGAAACCATGAGTCAGCATACATTTTGAAGGAAAAGAGTTCCTGAAGGTCTCTGGGCCACTCTACATAGGTTCGTGCTTCATCTTGGGTAGAGTTTAGGTCGGTGGCACCGGTGGACATTTTATTGAGCAGCCACTTGGTCTTCTTTTAGTAC
The DNA here is from genome assembly GCA_033557465.1 of Ichthyophis bannanicus. Taxonomy (NCBI): domain Eukaryota; kingdom Metazoa; phylum Chordata; class Amphibia; order Gymnophiona; family Ichthyophiidae; genus Ichthyophis; species Ichthyophis bannanicus. The sequence goes on from CM066039.1 coordinate 227,467,336, forward strand.
CTTTGTGAAGCATTATCGATTGGATGTTCAAGTGAAGGTGGATTCAGCCTTTGAGGCCTAAATCCTTAGGGCAGCTGTGTCTTCTTTCCACCCAGGTTAAGGCATAGCTTAGGTACTTCCTGTTTATCTGGACTGGTCTAACAGGATGAGAAGGAAGGAGACATTTTACTTGATGATTTCCTTTCCTGGAATCTTGTTAGACCAGTACAGGATCTTCCCAAGAAGACTGCCGCTGCTTCTTTCTCCTTCCACCTTGTGGGTTTCTCAGTATCTGTGCTTATACTTGTTCCTCAGGCCAGTGAAGAACAGTGTGGAAAGGGTCCCTTTTTTGTTGGGGGTTTGGCTTCCCAGCAATGTTCCCACTAATTTTCTGTAGGCTGTGTGCGCATAAAATATCAGCTGTGCAGCTTTTGAAGGAAGGTTAAATTTTTGTGTGCCACATAACGACACTCGGAGTTAAATACTTTAAAATTTGACTACACATCAGAATACAGTATGTACACCACATTGATTGCACTAGAAAATATTGTAGAACTTGTGAAAACCGTAAATACACAACAACTTTTAAATTTTAAGACGTCTGTGTTGTTTTCTATCAGAATCAGAATTTTGTGCGCTCTGTTGTAAAGTATGTGCGCTCGCTCGGCGAGATGTGTGCGCACACACACGCGCACAGCTTAGAGGGAACAGTGCTTCCCAGGGAAGATTCTCCAGCGCAAGGAGAAGAGGTGCCCTAGGCAAAGCTCATCCCTTGCGACCCCCCCCTCCCGGCCGCCTATCATCGCCTCTGCTGTCACCCTTCACCAGGACGTAGAGCAGCGGTAATGGATTGAAACAGCCCCACAGAACTTACCTGCAAACTGCAGTGCCGTGTGGCTGTCTGAACATAAGAACATAAGATATGCCATACTGGGTCAGACCAAGGTCCATCAAGCCCAGTGGCCAATCTAGGTCATAAGTACCTAGCAGTCTCCACAAAAGACACATGTTCCTCAATGCTTTTATTGGGTCAAGCAGTGATATCCTGGGTCCCTTTTAATGATTTATGGACCTTTCCGCCAGGAACTTGTCTAAACCGTTTTTAAACCCAGCTACACTAACAGCTTTTACTACATCCTCTGGTAACAAATTCCAGAGTTTGATTACACGTTGAGTAAAAAAATATTTTCTCTTATTAGTCTTAAATAGGTTACCCTGTAGCTTCATTGCATGTCCCCTAGTCTTTCTATATTCTGATGTAAACAATAATCTACCTTTACCTGTTCCACTGCATTCATTAATTTATAGATCTCTATCATATCTCCCCTCAGCCGTCTCTTTTCCATGTTGAAGAGCCCTAACCTTTTTAGCCTCTCTTCATAGGATTATCCTTCCCATCCCCTTTACCATTTTGGTGGCTCTTCTCTGTACCTTTTCTAATAATGCTATATCCTTTTTTAAGATACGGCAACCAGAATTGCATACAGTATTCAAGGTGCGGTCGCACCATGGAACAATAGAGGCATTATAATATTCTTCATTTTATTTTCCATTTCTTTCCTTATGATACCTAGCATTCTATTTGCTCTCTTGGCCGCTGCTGCACACTGGGCAGAGGGTTTTAACATGTTATCAACGATGACGCCTAAATCTTTTCCTGGGTGGTGGTTCCCACTGTGGAACCTTGCATCATGTAACCATGGGTTGTTCTTTCCTAGGTGCATAACTTTGCACTTGTCCACATTAAATTTCATCTGCCATTTGGATTCCCAGTCTTCCAATTTATCAAGATCCTCTTGCAATTTTCCACAATCCTCTCGGGTTTTAACAACTTTTAAATAGTTTTGTGTCATCTGCAAATTTGATAACCTCACTCATTATTCCCTTTTCCAGGTCATTTACGAATATGTCAAAAAGCAGCGGACCCAGCAGAGATCCCTGCGGTACAGTGGATCCCTTTACAGCAATAGGATAAAAACAAGATAAATGGTACCTTCTAACTTCTGAACCATATAACGTCTCAACAAATAGTGGTGTCCTAAATGGAGTGGTGGGTTTATCCCTAAACAAAGACATGGGGAGGGGTGGCCTGCACAGAGCGACAGGTGCACCTACTCTTGCCATCTTGCTGGGCAGACTAGATGGACCATGCTGGTCTTTATCTGCCGTCATTTACTATGTTACTATGTTACTCCACTATTCACCTTTGTCCATTGGGAAAATTGGCCATTTATCCCTACCCTCTGTTTTCTATCTTTTAACCAGTTCCTGATCCACAATAGCACCACTACCTCCTATTCCATGACTTTTTAGTTTTGCCAAGTCTCTGATGAGGGACCTTGTCAACCGACTCACCTTTGTCTACCTGTTTATTCACACCTTCAAAAAGAACATAACAGATTAGTAAGACAAGATCTTCCTTGTCTAAAGCCATGTTGGTTGTCTCCCATTAAGCCATGACTATCTACATGTTGAGTAATTTTATTCTTTATGATGGTTTCTACCATTTTCCCCGGTACTGACGTCAGGCTCACCGGTCTGTAGTTTCCAGGATCACCCCTGGAACCCTTTTTAAAAATTGGTGTTACATTGGCAATCCTCCAGATATTACAGATAAATTTTAATGATAGTTCACAGATTACTAATAGCAGATCTGCAATCTCATATTTCAGTCCTTTCAACACCCTTGGATATATACCATCCAGTCTAGGTGAAAGATATGAGTGACATTGTCTGCATGGAGAAACCATTCGTGGGGTAGAAGGACTTGACTCAGTTTGTCTGCCAAGACATTGTGTTTACCCGGAAGATACACCTCAAGTAGGGGAAATGTGATGCTGTATGGCAAAAGACCACAGATGCAGGGCCTCGCTGCAGAGGGTCCAAGAGCCTGTTCCACCCTACTTGTTTAAGTAGAACATGGCTACTTGATTGTATGTCTGGACTAGAACTGTGCGGAATCGAAGATGGTCCTAGAAGACTTTGAGAGCATTGTGAATGGCTGAGTTCTAGCAGATGTGTGGAGTTGTGACTCCTGATGAGACCAAAGCCTGAGTGGAGAGATTGTCCAGATGAGTTCCCCAGCCCAATTTGGACGCATCCGTCAGGGTACATTGATGTGCTGGCATCTGAAAAGGTGACCCTACCAGGAGGTTTTCTGGGGATTGCCACCACTGGAGAGAGGAGATTAGGCGGGTCGAGACCAATATTTTGTCTCCCAGGCGACCTGATGTCTGAGATCACTGGGAAGCCAATGTCCATTGAGCTGCACGCATATGTAGACTAGCATATGGAACAACTAGCACTGTTGATGCCATATGACCCAGAAGTTGTAGCAGTTCTCGAGCAGTGAGGAAATTCTTGAGGCTTGCCTGAGATGCTGATTGAGTCGAGCGCAGCGGGATTGAGGCAGAAATGGCTTTGATTGTTAAGTATCTAAGAGAGCCCCTATGAACTCTAGAGTTTGAGAGGGGAATGAGTTGGGACTTTAGAAGATTTATTACAAATCCCAAGTATTGCAGCACTTGCATGGTGCGCGAGAGGGAAAGACTGACCTCTAGAGAGGTGTTTGCTCGAATAAGCCAGTCATCTAAATAAGGGGAAACAAATATCCCAAGAGTAATGCAGCTACTACCATCATGCACTTTGTGAAAACTCTTGGAGCCTCTTAGAGGCGAGGCCGAAAGGCAGTACTCTGTATTGATGTCTCCCTTAACAGGAACTTTCTGTGCTGTGAGTGAATATGTATGCGAGTATATGCCTCCTTTAGATCTATTGAATAGAGCCAATCCTGACTCTGGAGATAGGGGAGAAGGGTGCCTAGGGAGATCATTTTGAATTTCTCCCATAGTAGGTACTTGTTCAGTTCTCTGAGGTCCAGAATGGGCCCATATCCTCCTGTTTTCTTTGGGATGAGGAAATATGGAGAATTAGAGCCCATTTCTTGCTGGGATGGTGGAACCTCCTCTATTGTGCCCTGAAAGAGAAGGGAGGTGGCCTCTTGCAACAATAGAGCAGTGAGAGGGGGCTGAGAACGGAACTCTTGGAGGAGTCCGGGGTGTGGGGGGTATATTTCGTAGATGAAGCTTGTATTCCTCCCGTACTATGGACAGTGTCCACTGCTCTGATGTGATAAGATGCCACCTGTGGGCAAAGAGACAAAGTTGACGGGAAGGCAGATGCGAACACAAAAAAATAAGAAAGGACAAATTTTCTGCAGTGACAGGAATTGCGTCTTGTTGGTTCCTCAGAAAACGAAGAACGAAGAACTGAGGAGGGAGAGCTGGAAAGGCAGGAAGGCAGCTACGCAGGCGAAGTGAGATGCTCCCAAAAGCCCTCCCATTGAATGCCGGGGAGCCCTCCCACGCGGGCTCTGTCGGCACAGACGTTTCCCATATGTGAAGACTACATTCCTGCTTGTTCCTGGAGATGCATCTTTTCACTTTGGTTGTTTTAGGCATACAGAATGTTAATGTGACAGTTCTAAAGTGTTAGCAGCCCCTCTTAATTTTATATACATATATTCCAGAGGAGAAGAGGGGCAAAAAATGATAATATCTTTACATATTTAAATGTCTATCTTAATACACAAAGGAGAAATTTCACTTACCGTTAATTTCCTTTCCTGGAATCCTGCTAGACCAGTCCAGACAATTGGGCCATGCCCCGCCCCCCCCCCCCCCCCCCCCGCCAGCAGATGCGGAGACAGAGAAAAACTGCACCAGAAGCCATGTGCTTCCACCACCACCAATAGCCGACTTCCTGTTTGCATGGGGGCGGTACCAAACAGGTAGTCCTGTCTAATTGTTTTGTTTGTCTTTGCTTACTTATGGTTTGTTTGGTTTGTCGATTGTTTGTTTTGTGACCTCTTTGGTCCATCTTTTCTCTATTTTAATGGATGTCTTTTCTTGTCGATGCTTTTATTTATATTATTTTATTATAAACTGCTCTCACGTTTCGACAAGGGCGGTATATTAAATGTAAATAAAGATAAAGAAGTTGGCCATCAGTGGGGGTGGAAGCAGATAGCGCCGCTATGCTGAAGTTTGCAGGTAAGCACCGCGGGACTATTCCAATCCATTGCTGCCACTGTAGGTCTCGGTGAGGGGCAACAGCAACTGCAATGGGTGCTCCTGAATGGCTTGCACTCTAGGCGGCTGCTTAGTTCACCTAATGGTCACGCCAGCCCTGCCTCAGGATAGTAGGGGTCTGGTGTGTTCTTTAGTATTTCAAGTTTTTTGGTGGTTCTACAGTTGGTTACCTGTGCTTTGTTATGATCTTACTGGCTTATGCTCTTTCTGCATCACTCCTTATGATGATGTCAGGGCCGGCCCGTCCATTGAGCGAGAATGTTTTTTGCACAGGGCCCCGCGTTTCAGGGGGCCCCGCGCAAAAAACATTCTGATCTAAAAGTAAAATTAAAAAAAAAAAAAAAGCTGTCTGCTGCTGCTGCCGGGGCCGCCGCGGCAGAATCGAGTGTGCCGCGGGGCCCCCCCTGACCAGCAGAGCCTGCCCTCCCCTGTATCACCTCTCTCTTTACAGCTGCAGTCACAGGCGCCGGCTTTCAGAGCGCGAGGGGAGAGTTTCTCCCTCGCTGCTCTGTTAAGCCCGCGGGGGCTGATGGGAAGTTCCCATCAGCCCCCGCGGGCTTAACAGAGCTGCGAAAGGGAAACTAGTTCCTTCGCGCTCTGAAAGCCGGCGCGTGTGACTGCAGCTGCAAAGAGAGAGGTGATACAGGGGAGGGCAGGCTCTGCTGGGCAGGGAGGGCCCCGAGGCACACTCGATTCTGCCGCGGCGGCCCCGGCAGCGGCAGCAGACAGCTTTTTTTTTAAAATAAATGTCCCTAGGCTAGGCTGGGCTGGGCTGGGCTGGGGGGGTTAGGAGTGGTGATGGGCTGGGGGGGTTAGGAGTGGTGATGGGCTATGGGGGAGCTAAGTCTGTATATGGGCTGATGGGATTAGGACGAAGTGGGTTGATGGGGGGTTAGGACTGGTAATGGGCTATGGGGGGGCTTAAATTGGGTGATGGGGGATTAGGACTGGAAATGGGCTGGTGGGATTAGGACTGGGAGTGGGCTGATGGGGAGGTTAGGACTGGTAATAGGGTATGGGGGGGGCGTAAACTGAAAATCGGGTGAGGGGGGATTAGGACTGGACATGGGCTGGTGGGATTAGGACTGGGAGTGGGCTATGGGGGGCTAGGACTGGTAATGGGTTGGAGGGGTTGCTAGGACTGGAAATGGGCTGGGGGATTAAGACTTGAGGTGGGCTGATGGGGTTAGGACTGGTAATGGGCTGTGGGCTGTTGGGGGGTTAGGACTGGCAATGGGCTATGGGGGGCTAGGACAGGAAATGGGCTGAGGGCGAGGGGATAGGAGTTGAGGTGGGCTGTTGGGTGGGGTTAGGACTGGTAATGGGCTATGGGGCTAGGACTGGAAATGGACTGATGGGGGGTTAAGATTGGAGGTGGGCTGATGGGGTTAGGACTGGTAATGGGCTGTGGGCTGTTGGGGGGTTAGGACTGGTAATGGGCTATGGGGGGCTAGGACTGGAAATGGGCTGATGGGGGTTAACACTGGAGGTGGGCTGATGGGGTTAGGACTGGTAATGGGCTATGGGGGGGTTAGGACTGATAATGGGCTATGGGGGGGCTAGGATAGGAAATGGGCTGATGGGGAGGGGTTAGGACTTGAGGTGGGCTGATGGGGTTAGGACTGGTAATGGGCTGTGGGCTGTTGGGGGGGTTAGAACTGGTAATGGGCTATGGGGGGGTTAGGACTGGTAATGGGATGTGGGCTGAGGGGGGGGTTAGGACTGGCAATGGGCTATGGGGGGCTGACTGGAAATGGGTTGATGGGGTTAGGACTGGAAGTGGGCTGATGGGGGGGTTAGGACTGGTAATGGGTTATAGGGGGGGCTTAAACTGAAAATGGGTGATGGGGGATTAGGACTGGAAGTGGGTTGATGGGGGGGGCTAGGACTGGTATTGGGTTGGGGGGTTGCTATGACTGGAAATGGGCTGATGGGGGGCTAGGACTGGAAATGGGCTGATGCAGGGACTAGAAGGGAATGGATGCTGGTGAGGCTGGAACTAGAAGGGAGCTGATGTTGGGGGAGGATTAGAATGGGATGGGGCTGGGAGAGTAAAATGGAGAGGGGAAAAATATTTTGTATGGGAGGGATAAAAAATCTACAATTGGCCGGGTATTGGGAGAGTAAGTGGGTATCGAGGATGGAGGGGTAAAATTTGAGTGGATGAAATAGGAATGAGGAAAGAGCAAAAGGAGAAAGATTAGTATGTTAAAGCAGATGTAGAGAGAGAATGGAAAAAAAACTAGAAGAGAGAAGAAAGGACAAATGGACAGCAGACGATGGAGAGTTAGCAGAAGACACGAAGAAACCAGAAGAAAGTGGCTGAAGCAATTGCAGCTGATAAAAAATGCACAAAAGGTAGAAAAATATCTCTTTATTTTGAATTGATTAATTGGAATATGTCAGCTCTGGTAAATGTGCATCATTAACGTCTGCGCTTTGTTTAGTACAAGAGCAAATTAATGTATAGTTTTATTTCTACAGTGTTGTACATTCCAAGTTTGGCTTTTGGGATTCCCAGTTTAATTATTGTCTTCCTGTTTCTAAATTGTGATTCCTTGTTTGGTGATGGTCTATGTTCTGCATGTGTAACTGAGCTGAGGTATTCTGTTTATGTAATTCCTATTTGACATTGCAACTTGTTCTCTTTCCCCAGTAGGTCATGTATTGTTGTTCTCTGAAATGTATTGGTTTAATATTTGCAGGTTTCCTTTTGATAGGTAGGGTATGGTGCTTTGTGAGTCCTGGTAGTGCTGTTAGGATACGGCGGGTTTGCTATGGGTTCTAAATGGGCAGTGTTTGTAGTAGTTCCTAATGTGTCTGGTGGTTGGCACTGGATTATAGTAATGTAGAAATCTTTTAGTCTTTCTTTATCCATACACTCATTAAGAGGCATGTTTACTAAAAGTTAGTATATGGTAACATTATGCAAATATTTATGCAAATGAGGCCCCTTATGCAAATGAGGCCCCGCACCGAGTCTCCGCACCTGGCCCCGCACCCCCCTTGGGCCGCCCCTGGATGATGTCACTGTAAAGTTCGAGTGTTCCCTTTCTCCAACATCTGCTGGCAGGGGATATAACCAGTTTGTCTGGACTGGTCTAGCAGGATTCCAGGAAAGGAAATTATTTGATTAAGTAACATTTCTCCATTATCACCAAAGTTGCAGCATTTTATAACACTTCCATGGCATATGACTATATATAACTGTGCCAAAACAATTACTCCAATATTTATGTGGCAATCCAGAGCAGAATTGCAGTAAATTAGAGTAATTGCAGAACGCTGAAGAAATCATTTGAGACATTTAATCTAGATGCTGCAAATTTTATTTATATCTAGTGGCACTATACAGTAGTCAGCAAAATGCTTGGAAAACCCGGAGCTAGCCCAACCATTAAATAAGAGCAGGCGATTGTCTAGGGCAGCAGCTTCTGAAGATCAGAAAAGAGCAGGAGCAGTCAAAGCAAAACAATAGATCCCGACAGCCCCACACATTGAAAGAGCCATCAGCACATTCCTTTATCTGCAGGGAGAGTGGATACATATACACACACACACATGGGATGGAGGAGGGAGGCATGTTCAATGGTGGCGACTAGGCTAATTAGAAGTGCCTAACCACCACCACTTTTATTTAACACTGGATATTCAGTGGCATTAAATAACCAGTTTTTGCCAGTGAATATTCGGGCGGTGACATTCAGCCGCTAACCGGATACCAAAAACGTCCTAAAGTTAGGACAGTTATTCAGATGACCTAACTTTAACCAGCATCTGGTTAGTGGCTGAATATCGGTGCTAATAATCGAATAGTGGCAGTCACTGCTCCTGATTCACCCGCAGATCACACTGGTTTTAACCAGGCATTTTTGTGGCAGTTGGGATATTCATCAGCACTAAGTTCGTGCTACTCAATATTGGACTGACTGCAGGTTAACAGATCTGCGAACCGGCTAAAACCCTTTGAAAATGCCTGCCATAATGTCCAATTTATGCATTTTTATAGCATTTTCAAGGGAGAGATGAAGTTTTAATGATCATAATTGTTGAGTTTAATTATCAGAATCTCTCTGGGTGGGGGGTGTAAGGCTGATGGTTAGCTTAGGCCTTAGGGCATTCAACACCCTTGCACCAGCCCTGGGAAAATGCTCAACAGCTAATGTGGAGGCTTTGCAGTTACCGCACATTAATTTTTGGCCATTAATCCATGGTAACTGCAAAATCTAACTTTGGTAAATAGGCTATTTAGATGTGAGCTCTTTGGGGAAGGGGTTTAAAGTACCTGAATAATTATAATGCTATAAATTGTCATGAGTGTTATTTGGAAAAGTGAGCTAAAATACAAAGACTAATTTCTCAAGCAACAATGACATCAGAAGCAGGGTGTACACATATTAGATTACCAAGAGAGCTGTCATTTGTGGCTTTTAGCTGAAAGCTGTATTATGATGTCAGGACTAGATAGGTAGGAGTTAAAATAGGTTTTAAACTCTTGATATCTGTGACTGAAGGCTCATGGCATTGTAGTTTCAATAGAAGCTGGTTCCAGTTAAAACAGAAACTAAAAGAAAGGAGGAAGCTGCTGAGTAAACAAGCCTTCAAAAGCATAGGAGTAGAAACTAGGGCTGTGCATTTATGACCATGCAGCCAGTTTATTTGTTCATCTTAAAAAAATTAGTATGTGCAAAATCAATTTAGCAGGTATCTCTGGATTATCATGCATTATTATTGCTCATATTCATTGTATTTACCTTTTTAATAATGTGGCAATGTGCCAGGCATTTGGGCTCTGGGACCTCAAGCAGACCTCTAAACAAAGAAGCCTTCAGGATGCCAACAACAGAACTTTATTAACTCAAAGTACTTCCAACTTAGACACCAAAAATACCTGGCTTGCTTCCACAGGTTTTGTACACCATAGGCTTCCAACACTAACCATAAAGGAAGCCTGTCTCCCCACACAGGCTATATTTCCCATTGTACTGGGAGCCACAGGCTTGATTAAGAAGAATTTCCAAGCACATCTTGACCAACTACCCATGCATGTTACATCTTATGAATTCCAGCAGGAGGCTCTCTTTGGCACAATACAAGTATTACGCCGAGCATTAGCAGTAAATTTGAGAGACTAAGATCATACGCCACATACCATGGCTTAGAAGTGAGGTTCACAACTGCCATGGAGTGCGCAAAACTAACCCATTTGGAGAAACTACCCCCGAATAAAAGCTATGGATGGAACCCCTATGGTTTCAGAGGCTTTAAAATCCAGCCTTTCTAGACTGTCCTGGACTTTCTCCCATAGTCCAATTCACAACACCCCAGATTGGAAATCCTTACAAGCTGGCACTGGCATAAATCTCTCAAGCATAACTTTTCAGACAAACATTTGCTCCACAGTGCAGTTCAGAACACCTAGCCTTGATTCCTTCCCCAGGCAGCAGCTTTTGCCCTGCTTTCCCAAGCACATCCACCTGTGTTAAAGCAGACAATCACACCCTTTTACTCTAGAGCTGTTCAGAACACCTGGCCTAGACTTCCTTCACACTGGTAGCATTTACTTCTCCATCGTACCAACGTATGTCAAAATGTTATATATAACAAAAAAATATTTAATACACGTTTTTAAATTAAGTAAACCTGTACTGTTATGATGTGGGTGTTCCCGCTTTGATACTAAACGCACCATATCTGCATGGAGGTTATACGTATGTAGGTAGAAAGTATTTTATACAGAACTGCCAAGTTACCCAGTTCCAAGAGTGGGATTTTTTGCCAATTCTAGTTTTACATTTGCATTGCAATGCAGTATGGTATTTGTGGTCCTTGATTTTACTCATTGGAATCAGTGCTGCATGTCCCATAATGCATCAGGAAGAGATTGTCAGAAATCCAGGACTGGCTTAAAATCTCACTTCTGGAACTGGGTAACTTGGCAACTGTTTATAGCTTGTGGATTTTTTCTTTTAAGATTATCCCACTTTTGATGGATTTCTTTTATTTTGATTTTGTTTCAGATATTTTATACCCCTGATGAAAGGCACATGCTGAAACATTGCCATGTAGGATGCACTGATGAATTTTTATAGTATTAAAGAGATTTGTATCTATATTTGTGACTGATTTTATTTACTTAGGGGGTTTTCCCGAGGTACGAATAGCATCCATCCCTGCTATTCGTGCCTTTTCCCAGTCCTGTCTACCTTCCCCGCGTCTTGTACGGGGAAGTTAGATGAGGGCAGGAAAAGGGCGTCATTAGGGCGAGCAGTGAGCGGTCGTCGGCACCAGACGTACAGAGCCGATTCTAATGTCGGCCCTATATGTCCGGGGCCAGCGACTTGCATGGGGAACTTAGTCCACCTCCGAGGTGGAATAAGTTTCCCTAGTCGCTAGGGATCAGTGGGCTTGGGGCGCAGATGAGGCAGGGGTGGCCGAGGACATTCCCTGCAGCCTGACCCTGGACTTAGGAGGCCAGATGGGGGGTCGGGCTACAGGGAATCAGCTTCAGGAGCCGGCGGCCAGGGATCGTGGCTCTTCAATGGAGCTGCGGTGCCAAGGCAAACGGACGCCATGGCGCCACAGCTCCATTGAAGAGCCTTGACTGGGGTAGCCGGGGAAGGTCTGTACATGCCTCCTACTGACCTATAAGTGCACTCATTCTGCTGCTCCTCACTACCTTTCCTCTCTTTTCTCTCTCTACACTCCTCCTCGGGAACTCCGCTGTTCTGATAGATCTTTTCTATCTGTCCCCATCCCTTCTATTGCCAACTCCAGACTTGGACCCTTCCACCTTGCTGCTCCTTATGCCTGGAACAAACTACCTGAATCTGTATATCAGGCTTCATCTCTGGCCCTTTTCAAATCCAAGCTGAAAACTCATCTCGTTGAGGCCGCTTTTGGATCCCGATCCACTTAATCTCCTATGTGTTTTCTTACCATTCTCCTAGATGTATCCTTGCCCTGAGCTATTGTGTTATCTGCCCTAACTAGAATGTAAGCTCTGATGAACCTTTACATGCGTCTGTACAGTGCTGTGTACGCCTTGTAGCACTATACAAATGATAGGTAGTAGTAATCTGCTGTTTCTCAAGTTCCTCTTGAAATTTTTCACAATCGTCTTGTGAGTTAACAACTTTGAATAATTATGCGTTATCTACAGATTTGATCACTTCACTTGTTGTTCTCAGTTTCAGGTCATTTATAAATATGTTATGTGCAAATCTCTTTATTATATAATATCCCCAACAACACAGAATAACAATTTACAGAATCTCAGACAAAGGGAGATACAGCATATTCACAACTTGTTAATTTCTTTTACATTTTTCTTTGTATAAGTAGCCCAGTCCTCACCCAAATCTCCAGTAGAATCAGCCATAACTGGACCGCCTCATAACTACTAAAATCAGCTATCCAAGCTATAAATATGTTAAAATTTTGATTCATTTAGTTACACTGAATAGCTGTACTGAATGTAGCTTTAAAGTCAAAATTTTTTTTACATTTTTAGTCAGGCCGGGTGATATCTGATATCTTGTTTTGCCAGCGATGGCATATATGGTTTGACAGTTCCAGAATCTTTGCTGGAAATCCATGTCTTAAGCCTTAATGTGGCATAGCCTGGTTCCATACAGGCGGAGTGAAGCAGTATGAACTTCCAGAGTCCTAACTATGAAAGGTTGGATTCACCAGCTTGAGTGCAGCAGACATGTTTTTGGTGTTTCTAAAGAAGAAAGCTGCTTGCCCCACTTGCTAGTGATCAGCTATTGCAGACTCAAACTCATAATTTGTGACTTAACTTCTGGCTCTTCCCCACAGATTGCTGGATATATGAGAGCTGTGAATGCTATTTATGAGGAAGTAAATTTCAACGGCATTAAACACATTAACTTCAAAGTGAAAAGGTTAAATGTAAGTACGGAGGTAGATATTCATGATACAGGCACAGTATAACTTTAAGAGGATAGGTTTATAACAGGGCGGCAAGATGACCTTTGGATTTGTACCATTATTATATTGTCCTGTTTTATAAGGGCAACACAGGTGCTTATGTGTCTTGATAAACCAAACACTCAGAGCGCAGAACATGCTTAATAGAATTTTCCATTAAGGAGGTCATTCTGAAACACGAATAAGCCCTGTATACGTGCGGGATTGACGTTTTACAGTCAAAAACATCTAGACCTGTATTCTGAAACCAGGCGGCCCTGCACGTACACGGCACTAAAATGGGCATTTCAGAATGTGGATGGGAGGGGCGGAATGTGGGCATGGTCAAGTGCAGAGCTATATAGTGCGTATTCAGGAAAGCCCCGTGTACGTCCTGGCATTTCACCCATATGTCCACGTTACACCTGCTGAAATATGGAATAATGGCTGGATTTAGAAAATATCCTGCTCTGAACTCCAATGCGTCCCATATTGATCTGGTGCGTCTGTTGTCTGGGGGAGCAGAAGATGTAGTGGTAGTGAATAGAATGTACAGGTGAGGGACGTTTGTAAGGCCAAGTAACAGTAAGAAAAACCCTGACAGAAATGTACAGCACTGCAATAATCATTATTCTGGCATGTGCTGGATGTGCCAAAGGGCCTATGCAAGGCCTCCCCAACAAAGTCCTTGGACAAATGGGAACATAGCTGTAGGGATGGTATGTGTTTGGCTGGGAAATGCAGATCAGATGTGTAGTCTTGAGATGCCATGCAAATATGAAGCAGCAGCAGCTGTTGTGTATAGGTACACGGCATGGTCATGGCAGAGGTATGCTATCTGTGACTGTAAGCAAGAGTGTATGTGTGTGTTTTGTGTGTGTGTGCGTGTGTGTGTGTATTGAATGTATGAGGGCTGCAGGAGAGGTCCTGGTGTGCTGCTCTGCAAATCTGGAGGGACAAATATGCCTGGACAGTACCTGAACCGTAGGACTGACCGCAGTATCACCAGGTGCCATTGTGAATGGGCAGCATATCCCGACAAGCTGCTCTGTCCCTGTTTACGGTGGGGGACCCTCAGAGTGGGGGCATGCTGCAGTGCACACAGCACGAATACATATCCAAAGGCACCATCAGTGGTCTCTAACATTGTGCACATCTGGAAGGAAAGTTGATGATGTATATGGACCTGTATTGCTCATGTTTTCACTGTTCTCATCCTGATGAGTCCCTATTATTGAAAGGGATAAGTCTTGACATGTAGCTGTAGGGACCCATTTTAGTCTTTTCTGGCCCATACTTGGCATTGCAAATACTATTGGCATCGAAATCCACCGCAGGAATACCTAAGGTGTTCTGCAAATGCATGTATGTTTTGCAGTCAGGACAAACATGTCATATTCCACTTGCTGTCACAGTAGCCTTGGTGCATTTGGATAATCTTATACTGTTCTGAGCATCCAACAGACAAGTGTACATAGTCTCCTTTGCATGCACATACCTATTTCAACAGTATTCATGTTTTGTTTGCAAGCATATAACACTGTCAGTGTTAGCATCAGCTTAGGAGCTGTATGTTTTACCAGCGAAGGCATGGCCGCACAGAGATGGGAAGCATCAGACATGCGTAACATTTCAGAATATGGTGGGCACGGGGATGCCCAGACTGTTTACCCGTGCCTGAAGCATGGGGCGGTCCAGTTAGTGCTTGAACGTGCCCGCCGTACACGGCTATCTCCCTGATTCCGGACCCGCAGGTATGTTCAGACCTGCGGATGTGGAATTAGGTTCAAAGGAGGCATGTTTTTGATTTAGACGTCCTCAGCTAGGGCATGCACATTATGGAATTGGGCTCTAAAGGGGTTATTTTAGAAGCATTCCCATATCTAAAAAGCAGATTGGATTACATGTATCAATGCCATTTTAAAACAGGCATTTTGCAGACATGAGAATGCTCACCACCTCCAACTTCCCTTGAGGAGTGGTAGGAGGGGTTTGGGTGAGTCTATACATCAGATGTGGATTAATCATTTCATACAAAGAATCCATAGCTCACTGAAAATTTCCAAAAGTCTGAATTTACACTTGCCTTCAGGTACAAATAAGTGCCTGCTGGCAGGTGCAGCTGTGAATGCTGACATTGGTGGTGCCTCCCCTACCGATTGGTGCCCTCACAGTGGGAACCCTCCTGTGCCGCCTCCAGACGCTATGCTCTTCACTACCCAGTGTCCAAGTCCCCATACCCCCCGAAGTAGCCTCCATCCCCAACCACCCTCCCCAAAGCAACTCCTCTCCCCCAACCTTCTTCCCCAGGAGCACAACCAAGCTCCCCTCCCCAGGCAACTCTAACCACCCCCCAGCAGACTAATAACACCCCCCCTCAATTTGCAACCCCAGGCTTACCGCCAATTATTGGTGGACAGTGGGAGCAGAAACGATGCCCAGTCACTCCTGTTCAGCACATGGTCTGCTCCAAAATGGTGCCAATGACCCCTGGCAGCAAATTCGCAGTACCATAATTCTTCTTAATGTAATTTGTGTTCATATATGTCAAAAAGAGGGCTCAAGAAGTGCAAATGAATTTTTGGTGCCATTAACTTCAGCCTCAGTAGCATCAGTCTCCATGGGTTTGAGAGCTGCATTGGTCACTGGGGATGCATTGGTATTGAGAGTGTATTGATCACCCTCAACATCCAGCATCAGTAGAGGAAGGATGGGGGAGGAAGTGACATCACCCACTCATTTGGACATCTGAGGGCTTCTTTACAAGCTGCCGCCCCAATTTAAATCTTTAATCTGAGCCCTTCAGACTGGAAAAGCGCTATAACTCTATCCAGGGTGGATGGAGTAATTGGACAGCCAGTGATAATGACTATGTGGTGAAAGACAATGGACCTTAAAGGATTCACCTACCACAGTAGCAATATGGAGGGCAGTGAAGATTCCAGTATGGTGCCCTGCACATGAGTTAACACTGCTGAGAAAGTACTGAAAGAAGCTCCCTATGCAGGAGAGATACAGATCTTGATATGTAGAGACAAATTAAAATGTTTGTTTTTGGAGCTTAGAGTTAAGAGTGAAATTTGGAGGAATTGTGGCTGAACTCTGTGATGAAGTTACAGAACTGGGCCTCCATATGGAAGACCATGTACAAAGGAGATGTGGGAGAAAACAGAGGGTCTACGGTGACAAGTAATAGAGTTGGAGGAGGCCAGAGGAACAATGGTGCTGAAAATTCAAGATATAGAAAATCGTATGCGGCAGAAGAATCTCTGCATACAAGAAGTCCCAGAGGGCCTAGACTTTACATATTGTAAAGCAATCGTGATTGATATCTGCAGAGCTCTATTTAATTATGGCAAAGAAGAGCCAGAGAGGGCAGATCAAATTGGTGGAGGGATTGTATATGTTAGAGATGACATAGAGTCACATAGGATTAAAGTTTTGTAGGAAACAAAATACACTGTAGAATCTCCATGGATAGAAATTCCATGTAAAAAAGGGAAGATGATGGCAGTGGGGGTGTACTACCGACCGCCTGGCCAGGACGAACAGATGGATGGTGAAATGCTGAAAGAAATCAGGGAAGCTAACAAAAGTTACAACACAGTAATAATGGGTGATTTCAATTACCCCGGAATCGACTGGGTCAATGTCTCAGCAGCACATGCTAGAGAGATAAAGTTTCTAGATGAAATAAATGACTGCTTCTTGGAGCAGCTGGTTCATGAACCGACAAGAAGGGAACACAGGATCTGGTTCAAGAGATCATGGTTTTGGGGCCACTTGGCTGACATACTTCAGTCCACGAAAGAAGAATGGGACCTAGGCGTGATTGTGTCTGATGATCTCAAAGTAGCTAAACAGGTAGAAAAGGCGACGGCGGAAGCTAGGATGCTTGGGTGCATACGGAGAGGGATGACCAGCAGAAGAAAGGAGGTGATAGTGTCTCTGTATAAGTCTTTGGTGCAGGGGTTCTCAACCCTGTCCTCGGGACCCACCTAGCCAGTCGGGTTTTCAGGATAACCACAATGAATATGTATGAAAGAGATTTGCATACACTGCCTCCATTATATACAAATCTCTCCCATGCATATTCATTGTGGTTATCCTGAAAACCCGACTGGCTAGGTGGGTCCCGAGGACAGGGTTGAGAACCCCTGCTTTGGTGCGACCTCATTTGGAGTATTGTGTGCAATTCCTTCAAAAGGATACAGACAGATTGGAGTCGTGCAGAGGGTGGCTACTAAAAGGTTAATAGTCTTCGTTATAAAGCATATGAGGATAGACTTAAGGACCTTAATATGTATACTTTAGGGCAGGGGTGGCCAACTCCAGTCCTAGTTCACCACGATCCAGCCTGGTTATCAGAATGTCTCTAATGAATATTCATGAGGTATATTTGCATCCATTGCCTCCCATTGTATGCAAATATCTCTCATCAATATTCATTATGGAAAACCAGAATGGATCGTGGTATACTAGGACTGAAGTTGGCCACCCCTGCTTTAGAGGAAAGGTGGGACAGAGGTAATATGATTGAAACATTTAAGTACCTCTGCAGCATAAATGCACAGAAGGAGAGCCTCTTTCGATTGAAAACAAGTTCTGCTACAAGGGCACATATGATGAGGGTGAAAGGGGATAGACTCAGGAGTAATATGCGGAAATATTTCTTTACAGAAAGAGTAGTAGATGTGTGGAATAGTTTCCCAGTGGAGGTGATAGAGATGAGGACAGTATCTAAGTTCAAAAAAGCATGGGGCAAACACAGAGGTTCTCTAAAGGAAAAAAGGGGACTCTTGTAGGGGTGATATGGAAGGGCAGACAAGATAGGCCATGTGGTATTTTTCTGCCATCATGTTTCTGTGTAACTTGATACTGAGACATAGTAACCATCACAATTATCTCATACACATGGGAACTGCAGTAGAACTGATGGGGGGTGGGATATTCGGTGACAGCGGCTAGCATTTTAGCTGTCACAGTCCTTGCCACTGAATTTTGCATCCGGATATTCAATGCTGGGGGCTGTAGAATATCCAGGTTGGCTGGATAGCGCCACAGCCAACCTGGATATTCTATGTTAGCTTCAGTGGAGAAAGTTAGGCGAGCCTTTCAAGTGCCTAACTTTTGTTGCTTTGGGATAGCCAGCTGGTGGCTGAATATGGTCTCTAGCCAGTTATCCCTGGATGCTGCCTCCGATTTGGCTCCGGAACACCCCAAAACTAGCTAGCTCTCATTGTGGCATTCAGTGGTAGTACCCGGTGGTATTCAGTGGCACTATTCCACAGAGCACTATTTAGGCGGTTTACAGGTCTGCAAGCTTCTTCTTGGATGCTGAAATCTTGGTCAAGAGTAGGGTATCAAGATAAAGGGTCAAGATGCTGATGCTTCAATTAGTTTTTACTGGCGGAGCCTGAATTCAGTAAGAGGCTAGAGAGCGATGGAAGAATATAATGAGCTGAAAGAGGGGATACAGGGATAAAGAAAGGGATTAAGTGGGATAGGATGAAGTCTATGGTTAGGGGCCATTGGATACTGTGGGCAATATATTTGAAAAAGAAGATGGGTGAGGAGCAGGAGTTATGCATTAAACTTTCAGTGTTAGATCAGAGGCATAAATTGATGAGGAATATGTTTTTACTTTGTTCGTCGCTCTGCTGTGCTAGTGAAGGGCAATTAATCAAGACTAATAAACATAAAAATGAAATATTGTAACATAGTAACATAGTATATGACGGCAGATAAAGACCAGTATGGTCCATCTGGTCTGCCCAGCAAGGTGGCAAGAGTAGGTGCACTTGCCGCTCCGTGCAGGTCGCTCCTCCCCATGCCTTTGTTTAGGGTTGTACCCACCACTCCATGTAGTTTACCCCTATTTGTTGAGATATAAGAGATACGTTTATTTTGATTTTATCCTGTTGCTATAAAGGGATCCACTGTATCTGTCCCATGCCATTTTGAAGTCTGTCACTATATTTGCCCCCACCACTTCCATCGGGAGGGCATTCCAAGCATTCACCACCCTTTCAGTGAAAAAGTATTTCCTGACATTGCCTTTCAGTTTACGCCCTTGCAACTTCATGTTATGCCCTCTAGTTTTACAGCTTCCCCGTCTTTGGAAGAAGTTTGTTTGTTCATTAATACTCTTTAAGTATTTAAAGGTCTGATTTATATCTCCCCTGTCCCTCCTCTTCTCCAGAGTGTACACATTTAGTTCTTCAAGTCTCTTCCTATAAGTCTTCTGACACAGGCTCCAAACTATTTTGGTCGCCTTCCTTTGAACTGTTTCCAGTCTTTTTATATCTTTTGCGAGATATAGTCTCGAAAACCGAACACAGTATTCCAAGTGAGGCCTCACCAGCGACTTGTACAGGGGCATTAGTACTTCTTCCTTTCTGCTGATAATTCCTCTCTGTATGCAACCCAGCATTCTTCTGGCTTTTGCCACTGCCTTGTCACACTGTTTCGCTACCTTGAGATTCTCAGAAATAATCACTCCGAGGTCCTTCTCCTGGTCCGTGCTCACCAACCTCTCACCCACTATTGCGTACAATTCCCTTGGATTTCTGCTTCCTAAGTGCATGATATTGCACTTCTTCACATTTAATCTTAACTGCCAAGAATTAGACTATTCTTCCAACTTTTGTAGATCTTTCCTCATGTTCTCCACTCCCTCAGGGGAGTCTACTCTATTACAAATTTTCGTGTCATCTGCAAAAAGACAGACTTTTCCATTCAGTCCTTCAGCAATATCACTCACAAATACATTGAACAGTACCGGTCCCAGGACTGAACCATGGGGCACACTGCTAATCACCTTCCTTTCATCCGAGTGAGTTCCATTTACCATCACCTTCTGTCGTCTGTCAGTCAACCAATTTCTGATCTAGTTCATCACCTTTGGGACCCATCCCCAAGCTGTTGAGTTTATTGATAAGCCTCCTATGAGCAACAGTATCAAAGGCTTTGCTGAAATCCATGTAGATGACATCCATCTCATGCCCTTGATCTAGTTCTCTGGTCATCCAGTCAAAGAACTCAATCAGATTTGTTTGACAAGATTGTCCTTTGGTAAAAGCATATTGCCTTGGATCATGCAACCTGTTGGTTTCGAGAAAGTCCACTATTTGCTCTTTCAGGAGCACCTCCATTACTTTTCCCGTCAGCAAGGTAATGCTTACCGGCCTGTAGTTTGTCACTTCTTCCCTACTACCACTTTTGTGAAGAGGTACCACATTCAAGCCTTCTCCAATCCTGTAGAACTTCTACTGTCTCCAGGATCTATTAAGGACATCCTTTAATGGCCCTGCAAGAACCTCTCTGAGCTCTTTCAGTATCCTAGGATGTATCCTATCCGGTCCCATGGCCTTGTCCACTTTCAGTTTTTCAAGCTATTCTAACATCATCTTCTGTGAATGGTGTGGTATCTACTCCATTCCCATTTTGATATTTGGGAATCACAGGTGGTCCTTCTCTAGGATTTTCTTTAGTAAAAACAGAGCAGAAGTAATTTAGCATTTTCGTTTTTTCAGTGTCATAAGACAGGCCATATACCAGGTTCTATAGGAACAGGGTAGTCTTGCGGACTCCAAAGCCAGGAGGTGGTACTTCCGACGTTCTTTCCCAGGCCGCACGCCAGTAGGGCCAAAACTGTCTTGCATACCCTGGATTGTAGAAGGGTGCTGTCCTTTTACCTAGAACTTACGCAGGGGCATAGAAGGGCTTCTCAGCTCTTCATTTCCTTTGACCCTAATAAATTGGGGTTGCCTGTCACGAAGCGTACATTGTCCATCTAGGTGGCGGACTGTATCGCCTGGGCGTACAGGGCAGCCAGCCTCTCCCTGGAGGGTCGAGTCACGGCCCACCGGGTCAGGGCAAAGGCCGCGTCAGTAGCTCACTTCTGTTCTGTTCCGTTGGCAGACATCTGCCAGGCCGCTACTTGGTCTTCAAGCCAGACTTTTGCAAACCACTACTGCCTCAAGAGGGAGTCCCGTAGGGACAGTGCTTTCGGGCAAGCGGTACTCCGTAATCTCTTTGAGGTTTAGGCAACTCCTACCCTCTGGCCCTGGTGTTGGGCTACCTTTCAGGTGCGGTCTCAGAGAAGATTCTCTCACTGTTGTTGAGGCTCTAGAGGGAGCTCTATTTTTCAGCCGGGGTTCCTGGTAGCCCGGAGCTAGGGAGTCACCCATATGTGAGGACTGACTTCCTGCTTGGTCCTGGAGAAAGAGTAGTTACTCACCTGTAACAGGTGTTCTCCAGGAGCAGCAGGAATCAGTCCTCACGACCCTCCCTCATCCCCTTGGAGTTGCAGTTGTATATAGTTCATTTTCTTTTTGTGCTGTCTTTTAGCTATGTCATTAGACTGAGCAAGATGGCACCTTTGGGAGGAAAGGAGACCGCGCATGCGTGCCTGCATTCCCAAAGGCTTTCTTTGAAAGCTGGGGAAATGCTCCGCATGGGGGCTCCGTCGACGCCGACGTCACCCATATGTGAGGACTGATTCCTGCTGCTCCTGGAGAACACCTGTTACAGGTGAGTAACTACTCTTTTCTCATCCTGCGTAGATAACAGGAGCCCATATATTTCTGCTAGCAGACCCCTGCCACCAGAGTGCTTCTCATAAAGGCCCTCCAGAGGAGTAGGTGCTCTATTCAAGCTATCCCTCCTTCTCATATTGTTCATAAAATGTCTCACCTGTTCTGCCCTAAAACCCTCTCCCTGTTCAGGTTAAAGTGTTCCTGCAGTTGTTCCACAGTTTTAATACCTCCCCCCCTCCAGCACCAGTTGTCCCACCATTTCAAAACCCAACTCCCTCCAGCCCTGAAATTGCTTATAGATACTCCCCGGTGTAAACATGGGGTTATAGTAGATTGAGGAATGTAGCCATACTTTTCTTCCTCCTCCCTCTTGTCTCCTCACCTTCTTCCACAAGGCCAACATCCCTTTTGTCAATGGATTAGGTATCTTTTTACACAGCTTCTTTAGGTCCGATCTCCACAACAATATTTTTAGATGTACAGTATCTCCCCTAGTTCTTCCTGCTCCACAGCTTTTCTACCTTCCTTGGCTTCCAACTTCAGATAGTCTTCAGCTGTGAGGCAACATAATATGGCCACAAATTGGGTACCCTCAATCCTCCCTTCCCTCGCTATTTATATAATATTTCCTTGTGCTTTTACCAAATATAGCTAAAGATTTTCTGCTGGATACCTCTTAAAAATTGTTCTGGTACCTTGACTGTGGAAGCACTTGAAACAAATATTTCCACAAGTCCGTTCCCAGCACTTTTGAGTCCTGCAGTTCCACCTCTGATTTTCCTCCTCTCCCGAATATACCTGAAGAACGTTTTGTCGCCACACTTCACATCTTTAGCCATCTTTTCTTCTGCCTTTGATTTTGCTGTCCTTATTTCTCTTTTTGTCTCTTTTAGTTTGATCCTTTCTGTGTTCCTCTGTTTGTGAGCTTCTGAATTTTGTGAAAGCTGTGTTTTTTGCCTTAATTAGAGCAGCCACTTCTTTGGAGAACCAAATAGGTTTCCTTTTCCTCTTGTTTTTATTTACTTTCCTTACATATGTATCTGTTGCCCCTTTGATTGCCTCCTTTAGTTCAGCCCATTGCAATTCCACTTCCCTTATCCCCTCCCACCCTGCCAACTCCTCCTTCAGGTACTTGGCCATTTTACTCAAGTCAATGTTTTTGAAGTCTAGGACTTTGAGCTTGCTGTGATTGGACTGCACCTTGGCTTTTATCTCAAACCACACTGTGTGATGATTGCTGCCGTTCACATGGGCACCCACCTGGACATTCGACATGCTATCTCCGTTGGTGAGCACTAAATCTAGCATCGAGCTTTCCCTGGTCGATTCCATCACCATTTGTCTAAGTAACTCATCTTGGAAGGCATCCACAATTTTTTTACTTCTTTCCAAATTTGCAGAAGGAATACTCCAATCCACATCAGGTAGATTAAAGTCACCCAATATATTCCATTCATGCGACTCGTTAAACCATGTTTCTGTAATGGCCACAATGTCCAGGTCCATTTCCACCATTAGGGTTTCCAGGTCAGGAACTTTGTTGGCTAGGCTTCAAGCATTTGTGCTCATTGCTTTCCAGCATTTGTTGACTGGCTTGACTGTATTTTGCATGGATTTTGTTCTATACACCTCTTCCCACTTGTCATTGATGTGTGGTTTAAAAGTGTGGCTGTTTCCAATGTTATTATGCTTTTGCTGGGAGTGATGTCCTGAACTTGTCCTTCCCCATCCGTCACCCCCTTTCCCTAGTTTAAATGCCTGTCCACATACTGTCTGAATTTTTCACTCAGGATCCTTTTCCCTGTGATGGAGAGATGTAGTTCATTAGCATGGTATAGCTTCTTGTTGATCCATCTGTTTCCCCAGTTGCCTATATATCTGAATCCTTCTTGTTTGCACCGGGTTTGGAGCCATGTTTTAAAGTTGTTTATGTGATGCAGCCTTTCTGCCCACTTATCAAGAAGAGGTAGAACTTCTGAGAACGCTACAGTGTTAGCAATGGGCTTGAGTTTCTCTCCCAGAGTCTGGAAGTCCCTTTGAACTGCAGAGGCACTGTTTCTAGCCAGATCATTTGTACCCAAGTGGATGACAACCTCTATTTTGGAGTGCTCACTTTCTGCACTAACTACACCAACAATTTGGTTTGTATTCCTGCTGGCTGAAGAGCTTGGGAGGCATTTGACCATCTTCTCTCCTTTGAACTGTGTTCCCAAGTTGGTGCCTCTGATAATGGAATCTCCAAGTAGTAGTAGTTTTCTGCTTTATGATTTTGTCTTCATATTTGGTGCATTATCAGCAGATTGGGCATTGACTCTCTCATTTAAGGGCACTTCAGTTTCCATAGATTGGGCACCCTCATTATCCAAAGCAGAGAAGGCATTTTGCAGGGATATGTATAGGGTGTCTCCGCTTTACAGGACGCAACCTACCAGAGCCTACTGTGATCCATTTGTTCCTGGGCTGTTTGATTCTTTGTGGGAGCGGTGGTGGATTTTATTCTGTTTGTATCTTAGAAGAGGTGTGTTTAATTGCAGCTAATTCTTCCCGTAGTAGAGTCAATTGCAGCTAACTTGAGGCATATAGGGCAAGCTCTTAGGTTCCAAATGATTCTTCTCAGAATGAAAGCACCACAGTTATTGCACTGAAATAGCCTTCAAGTTGGAGCAACTCAAACAAGCCCAGTTTTAATTTGGGAAATAAGCTAGTAAATTGTTGGCATACAAATTGAAAGCACGGATGTGCTAGCAGCATATAGTTAAAACTGAGAGAGTTCTATAGGGTTGAAGCATCAGAGTAAGGAAACTATGGTTTATGGTTTTATTTGACTTGATATACCACCTTTATAATCAAAAGAAAAGTAGTTTACAAAACAATTATAAAAGACATGGATTAAATGCTGGACATCATAGGACTGTTACAGTTGTGGTTAACATTATTGGCACCTGCAGTTCAACCCCTTAATGTCCAATATCTCCTAAAAAAAGTGGCTTTGGACCATATATGCACACATATTTGACACATAAAAGAATCAAATAAAAAAGACCAATTAAAAAAGGAAATAGTAGGAAATAGTCTAAAAACTGTGACATTTCCAGGGATATGATTACTGGCACCCTTAGAAACCATACAAATCAGTTTGAACAGAAGAACCAAATTCCCATTGCAGTAAAATTAGACACACCTGTGATCAATTGTCAGTACTCACATGACTTACACCAATCAGTGAATGATGACTCTAATGTTTAAAATTGCCACATTCAGTCCCTGTTCCATTTTCACAATGGTGAAGACATGAGAGCTGCCTGAGACCATCAGAAATGCCATTATCACCAAACATCATACTTCAAAGGGGTACAAGGCCATCTCCAAAGACTTTGGGATTCCTGTGTCTACAGTTTGCAATGTTATTAAGAAGTTTTCTTCTCATGGAACTGTCAAGAACTTCCCAGGACAGGGTAGGAAGAGGAAAATCAATCCAAGAAGCAGGGGCAGCCCAAAGGGGGTGCGGGGCCATGTGCAAAGACTCATTGCAGGCCTCATTTGCATAAATATTTACATAAAGTTAACGTGCACTAATTTTAGTAAACATGCCTCTTAATGAGTGTCTGGACAAAGAAAGACTACCATATTTCTACATTACTATACTACAGTGCCAACCGCCAGGCACATTAGGAAGTACTATAAACACTGCCCATTTAGAACCCATAGCAAACCCGCGGTATCATAACAGCACTACAGGATCACAAAGTACCAAACACTACCTATCAAAAAGGCAACACTGCAAATATTAAACCAATACATCTCAGAAAATACCAATACATCTTCTACTGGGGAAAGAGAACAAGTGACACTGTCAAATAGAAACTACTGTATATAAACAAACTATCTTAGCTCGGTTACACATGCAGAACATAGATCGCCACCAAACAAAGAACAAGGGATCACAATTTAGAAATAGAAAGACAATAATTAAACTGGAAACCCCAAATACCAAGTTGGAATGTACAACAACACTGGAGAAATAAAACATTAAATTAATTTCCTCTTGCACTAAACAAAAATGCAAATACGTTAGCAATGCACATTTCCCAGATCTGCCCTATTCCAGTTAATAAATTCAAAATAAAAAAAGTATTCTTCTACCTTTTGTTGTTTGAGCATTTTATTTTTCAGTTGCAATTGCTCCAGTAATTTCCTTCTGGTTTCTTCGTGTCTTCGGCTAACTCTCCATTGTCTGTTGTCCATTTGTCATTTTTTCTCTCTTCTAGTTTTTTTTCCCATTCTCCCTCTACATTTGCTTTAACATACTGATCTTTCCCCTTTTGCTCTTTCTTCCATTTCTTTCTTTATTTCTTTTTCATCCACTCAAATTTCACTCTTCCATCCTCAATTCCCATTTACTCTCTCAATACCTGGCCAATCATAGATTTTTCTTCCCTTCCACACAAAATATTTTCCCCTCTCCATCCTCACTCCCCAGCCCATCCCCTTCTAGTCCTCCCCCAACATCAGCTCCCTTCTAGTTCCAGTTCCATCCAGCATCCGCTCCCTTCTAGTCCCATTTTCCCATCCACCCGCATCAGCCCATTTCCTGTCTTAGCACTCCCCATCAGCCCATTTCCAGTCCTATTCCAGCCCCCATCAGCCCATTTCCAGTCCAAGCTTCTCCCAGCCCATTTCCAATCCTAGTCCCCTCCTCAGCCATTTCCAGTACTATTCCAACCCCCACCAGCCCATTTCCAGTCCAAGCTCCCCACCCCATCAGTCCAGCCCCCATCAGCCCATTTCCAGTCCAAGCTTCTCCCAGCCCATTTCCAATCCTAGTCCCCTCCTCAGCCATTTCCAGTACTATTCCAACCCCCACCAGCCCATTTCCAGTCCAAGCTCCCCACCACATCAGTCCATTTCAGTCCTAGCCCCCATCAGCCATTTCCAGTCTCACCCCAGCCCACCATCAGCCCATTTCCAATCCTACCCCCCATCATCAGCCATTTCCAGTCCTATTCCAACCCCCATCAGCCCATTTCCAATCCTAGCCCCCCATCAGCCATTTCTTGTCCTATCCTAGCCCCTCCTTCCATCCCCCTCCCGAAGAGCCCCACACCTATCTAAACTGCTTCAGAGGTGAGCCGGGAAAGCCCACACGAGGCCCAGCTCACCTCAACACAGCCGCCAGCGTGAAAAGCGCTGTTTTCCCTCACACTGCTGGCGGCTGTGTTACTGTGAAGTGTGCTGAATGCTGGGAAACGTTAAAGGGCATTTCCTGGTACTCACGTGCTTCGCAGTAACACAGCTGCCAGCGTGAGGAAAAATGGCGCTTTTCACGCTGGTGGGTGTGCAAAGGTGAGGCGGGACCTCATGCGGCTTCCCTGGCTCACCTCTGAAGTTGTCCATTGTGCGCAAATGAAGTTTGCGCGGAGCCCCCTGAAGCACAGGGCCCTGTGTAAACAACATTCTTGCACAATGGACGGGCCAGCCCTGCCAAGAAGTCTTTAAAGATTAGGGCAAACTGTTGCAAAAACACCACATACAACATCCAAAGAGCTTAAGGCTAACCTGGAGCAGTCTGGAGTGTTGGTTTCAACCCGCATCATATGCTGCACACTAAACAAAGAAGCCCTTCATGGGCAAAGGCCAAGGAGGACCCTGCTGTTCAAAGACAGACATAAAAAGGCACGCCTGATCTTTGCTCAAATCCACCTTGAGAAACCACAATCTTTCTGGAAAAATATTCTGTGGAAAGATGAAATCAAACTTGAACTCTTTGGAAATGTAGACCAGCGATACATTTATAGGCGAAGAAATGAAGTTTATAAGGAAAAATACACCCTTCCTACATGTTAAATATGGTGGAGGTTCCATAATGTTGTGGGGCTGTTTTGCTGCCTCAGGAACTGGAGGCCTGGACCGTATTAAAAGAATCATGAAGTCAGAGGACTACTGAGGTATTTTGGACCAAAATATGTTACCTAGTGTCAGAAAGCTAGGTCTGGGTTGAAGGTCATGGGTCCTCCTGCAGGATAATGACCCAAAAAAGGAACAAATGGACTGTTTTAAACTAGCCAGCAATGAGTCATGATCTCAATCCAATCGTGAACCTTTGGAAAAAGCTGAAATCTGCCACTGGTAAAAGGAATCCTGGAAACATTCATGAGATGGAACAAATTACAGTTGAAAAATGGGAGAAACTGCCAGCAGACAGATGTACGAAATTTATAGATGGCTACAAGAAACTTTTGGAGGCTGTCATTACTGCCAAGGGTTGTGCAATGAAATATTAGACTGCCGTTAATCCTGTCCAGGTCATATTTTGTTTTTTTTTTCTCAGAAATTACTATGTCTAAGTCACACAGACATCTTTTTTTTGTTGCATACCTTTGAACATACTATTAAAATATTATGATGACATATAGGGGTATGTTTACTAAACCCTCTTAACATGCGCGCCGCGTTAGTGTGCAGGATGCCATATAAGGAGTGGGCGTTTCAGTTTAAAGTAACAAAACGGGATTAGCGCGCGCGCTCTTGTACGCCGCGCACATTAGCGCACGAGTAACGCGCGCGGGAAGCATAAGCAGGCGCGCTGATGTACAAACAGAGGAACAGGGCTGCAGTACAATGGTGAAGACACTGACAGATGGTGCAGGGGTCATGGGTTCAATCCCCCACTGTGCCCAATGAATAAGGCTGGCTGAGGTACTACCATTTATGTGTAATATTGCATTATGATGCATTTTAATTTTATTTTAATTACTGCTGCTAGCAAACGCACTCTCAAAGTGTTGTAACATAAGGTGCTGCATAAGGCACCCCATAAGGTACCCAGAGGGCACATTTTAAAGTGCACTGTCCGCCAAGGCACCCTACAATGTTGCTTAAAGGGTGGCCTATAGGGCGCCATATAGGGTGCCCTATGAGGCACGGCAAGGTCATAGCACTGTTTTTGATGGCAGCACTGTGCATTTAAACGCATGGAAATCTTAAGTAGGTGCGCTGACATGCAAGGAGGAACAGCAGTGTAGCACAATGGTTAAGGCACTGACTGATGATACAGGGGTCATGAGTTCAATCCCCAGTGTGCCTAATATGTAAGGCTGGCTGAGGCATCAGCTTTGACATGTAAGTATTCTTTCCGGCAGCACTTTATTTGGTTTTTTATAAATTGCTGCCAGCAAACACACCCTCATGTGCCGTAACCTAAGGTGCCGCATAAGGCACCCTATAAGGCACTCCATAGGGCACATTATAAAGTGCACTATCTGCCACGGCACCCTATAATGTCCCCTATAGGGCACCCTATCAGTCGCTCCATAGGATACTGTATAGTGCACCTTATATGGACGGTAACCACAAGGTGCCCTATAGGGCGCCCTATAAAGCACCCTCTGAGGCACCTTATGGGTACAGTACGCTGAGGGTGTTTTTGCTGGCAGCACTAATGTACATTAAAAATAGATAATGCTTTGGACAGCCCTATCAAATAACCCCACTGTGGGTTTGAACCCACGACCTCTGGCTCCACTGGCAGTGAAGTAACCAGTGGGCTACAGCTCTATAGCTGCTAGCAAGCCCCTGGCTGGCTGCAGAAGGACTGCAAGTCACCACATAAACAGTCTGCTGTGGTCACCAGGATAGGGTTAACCCACCCATACCCATGATGCACTGCACATGCAAATCAGCAGTCTACAGATGATCACAAGATGGGGTATGAACCCCCACAGCACCTCGGCCTGGTAGGGGGAACTGACCGTGTGTGGTACTGGCACAGAGTAGCTACACACCGTCACATTGTGCAGGTACTGCACTCACCCTGAGGGTGAGGTGGGGCGCCCAGCACCAGGTCCACAGCAGAGATAGGCCATGCTGCAAGTCCCCAGCAGTGCTAATGTGTGAGATAGGTAGTTTCTGCTGACACACCTTGGATATATCTGTATGTCTCAGTCAGGTGTAGCCCCTATGGACCTCTAGGAGGATTATGTACCACCACCCTCCTCCTCCTCCTCCAGGGCTGAGGGTGGTAAACAGGGTCTCCCACCAACAGATCCACATTCTACCTCCCTGCAATGGTGGCAGTAGAGGGGACTATCAACCCCAGTCCTGCTGGGGAACAGACACCCTACAGGGCAGTCAATGCAGCTCTGTACACATCCATAACGCAATATCAGACAGACATTAGGCCTGGATATGCTAAGCTGCACCCCACCACTATTTGATATTCTCTTGCAGCAAGCCTTCAGCCGCTGCACCCTGCAAGGCGCTCCATCAAGACACATACCAGCTGCAGACAGTCTGCTAGCTAGTCCATGTGCCTGGTGGAAATGCGTGCACCCAGAACTGGGATGTCAGCATACACACCAAGCAGATAAGTCAGTGACTGAGCCCCAAAAGGAAACCCATAAATATCACATGAGAGAAATACTATATAGTACTATGGGAGTGCCTAGCCATGCTGTGGTCACCCTGTCTGTGCAGGTGGTGGCCGGGCACTACAATGTCCCAGCCAGTGCCCTATGCCCTGTGCAGATGCATCCTGGCCAGGCCACCCTGTCCGGGCTATACCCATGGTACCTTGCTCCTCATTATGCACATTGGCAGGCCAATACTGGCAACAGTGCTGGCAGTGTGGGCTGTGGAGGGTGTTTGCAGCCACCACACACTGGATAGACAGACACACACTCCCACACCTATGCCAGCATTGTGCTACTATAGAGGAGTTTAGCAGCCCTGGCCACCACACCAGTCCTGGGCACAGTGCAGGCATGGATATCGTATGCAATACTGTTGGGGGTCACACCCCAGGGTGGTAAACACTGTCAGAGACCAGACCTGAAGCACACTCCACAGACATCAGAAAGGTTGCTATGATGGAGCTCAATCAGCAAACTGTGCTTAACGTAGGAATTGGTATCTGCCAGTAATCATAGCAAACGTTTGATAGCTGTGTACCGTATTCCCAGGTGTAGGGTGGCATTGCTAAGGTATGCAAGTGCTAGTATTGGGAGATGCACGCAGGGCCCAATGTCCTGCCTCTCCAGGAGGCATTGGCTAATGGAGCCTGTTGGCTGCTGCTTTACGGCAGAGGTTCCCAACTCCAGTCCTTGTGTGCCAAACACTGTTCGGGTTTTCATGCTGTCCCTCATGAATATGCATGAGATACATCTGCATACCATGGGGGTGGTGCATAGATATGCAGCACAGGCATCTTTATTAGAGGCAGCATGGAACCTGAATGGTGTTTGGCCCTCCAGGACTGCATTTGGGAGACTCTGCTCTAGGTAATGTGCCTGTTTATGGTGTCTTTGCTCTGTAGGGTAAAATGTAGGTGTTTTGGGCATGTTTATGTCATCTGCAATAAACGTTCTGTCTGTATTAGCATGTTGTAATAGTGGGTAAAATATGGGGACTGGGTTGGCAGGCACCATAGCTGGGACTTGAACCTGTGACCTTCTGCCTCCAAATACACTGGTTGTGGGCACTGCACCACTGTGTTGCCACAGAGACAGTGCATTCCCTGGTGATACCATTACTTTTGTCCGGCAGGGCCTCTCTGTTGCAGTGCATGGCACCCACCTACACAGGGCTAGGCCATGGTCTGCTCTGGGCAGCTGCCACTGCCCCCCTCCACCACCAGTACCCCTCTGCCATCATGCTGACATGTCCTTCTGCTGGTGGTGCTGGTGGTGTGCAGTCTCAAGCCATCCAGTGTGCAGGTAGGCGGCTGCCTATGGTGCATGTTCTGGGGTAGGGGTGCCTGCATAGGCGTCCCCGCTTCACCCCAACACCGCCTGCCAATGTTCTGTGCCCTTGGGGGTACCTGCTGGGTACTATCCCCTGTGGCACTGTGATAAACACTCTCGTGCCCATGTTTGGCCCTCATCAGTTGCTGTCTGGCTGCTGTTCAGTTTCAGCATTCCTAAGTGCCACCTAGGCATCTGCCTAGTCTGCATTGTGCCCCAGCTGCACCACAGCATGTGCCGCCTGCAGCCCTCTGTATCCTCTTTCCCAGCATCTGTCCAGTTGCCCATTCCGACATGCCCGCCCTGCTGTTGTGGAACATGTGCATGCCATAGGTAACCTGTCCAATGGAGAGGGAAACCCTGATTAGTGCTATTTCACTGTGGGATCATTCACCTTGTATGGGGACGGAGCGTAGACCCTTCCAAAATTCATATTTATTTTTTGGGGCTTTCTTGGGAGTATTTTTTTATGTTTCCCAATACTATCACTATTGCCCAGCTTGATTATGATTTTTTTTTATTTTGTTGGGGTCATTTTCAATGTTTATTTGCACTTTTGTTCCGTGCACATGTATCACACTTATCACTTTTTTGTAGGTTTCCCTGGTTTTGCTGTACATTGCTGACAGAAATGGTTTCTTTTCCCTTTAAATCAGCTCTAACGCGAGGTTTTCACTTGCGTTAGTTTTGGCCTCGAATTTCACATCGTTAGTGTGCGGGGAGCCTCTCCCCTCCCACTCTCCATCCATTGACCCCTTCTCTCCGCCCCTGGGGAGCCTTCCTCCGCCCTCCGGGAGCCTTTCCCTACCTTCAGCGCTCGTTTGCGCCGCTGCGCACGTGAGCGCGCACTACAGCGCATTTTTGCCCCGTAAAGCGTCATTAGCGTGCACTAAGGTACCTTAGCACGTACTAATTGCGCAGCGCGCACGTTAAGAAGGTTTAGTAAACATACCCCATAGTTGGAATCTTTCCAATTATTTCTCAAGATATTGTACACAGCATACTTAAAATGTAAGTGTACCAATAATGTTGACCATAACTGTATTTATAAACATAGGGTATACAATGGACATCATGGAACTAATACACACTAGGGAGGAAGACAGAGGGAATGCCATCTAAGTCAGAATAGTGGGGGAGAAAACACACAAAAGAGAGGTTCTAGGCTGTGGTTGCTGTCCGGGCCTCTTACCTTGCTAGGATACCGAAGGAGCATTCAAATAAAAATGCCTTAAGGTCTGTTTTAACAGATTTGCATGTGGGAGGGCGTTCCAGAGTGATGGAGCTTTGAAGAAAAATGCTGAATGCTGGGTTGTTTCATAATGAGCTCTGGAGGGAGGTGGAATGGAAAGATGATTGCCATGCACCAAGCGGAGCAGTCGAGTGGGAGCATAATGACAGATGAGAGAGGAGAGATATACGGGAGCTTTATCATGAAGTGCTTTATATGCTAGAGAAAGGGTCTTGAATTGGATACGGGCAGAAACCAATAGCCAATGATGCTTGATCAGCAGAGGTGTTACATGATCAAATTTACATGCATTACAGAATAGACGAATAGGTGTGTTTTGAACTGTCAAATGTCTTTATCTTATAAGTAGGTAGACCGGCATAAATTGTGTTACAGTAATCTAGTCACGAAATAGTAAGGCTCTTTTGGGCTTGAGGATCCAGAAATGGGCAGAAAGCGTAAAATTGTTAGATTGGTATTGAAAGAGGAACTCATGACAGAACTGATTTGCTGAGAGAAAGAAGGTTTGGTATCGATGTTGATACCAAGATATACGAATGAGGGTACGAAAAGGATAGGGGACCTATTCATTAAAGGACTGAGAGTGGAAGGAGTTGATGAATCAGTGAGCCAAATTGCTGTGGTCTTTTGAGAATTGAGATGGAGATAATTGCTGTAGAGCCAATCAATAACTTTTGAAAGACAAGCATTAAGGGAGGTCAGGTCAGGACTGAGAGGATTAGCATGTGTGACAAGAAGAATATCATTGGCATACAGGTAAAGAATAATCACAAAATCTTGAATAAGAGTGGGTAAAGGCCTCAAGAATATATTTAAAAGCAATGGGGCCAAGACTGAGCTCTGGGGCACCTCACACGGAAGAGGAAGAGTAGATGAGAGATGAGTGCCAGAAGAGACCTGAAAAGAGCGATTAGAAACAAGGGAGATATTTGGGGATTTTTATAAACATTTATATATCAAGAAGGTTATGGCGAGTAGCTCTGAGATGAATGATCACTTGAATGAGAGCACTATGTCCAGAATAGATGCTTAAGAAGCTGCTATTTTAGATAGGGAAATTACTAATCTAGAAGTGATTCAGGCAATTAATTCCTTAAAGAGGGCAAGTTGCTTGGTTTGGATGGGTATACAGCCCAGTTTTATATGAAATTTCAGTGAATTTTGGTAGAGCCCCTAGTTCAGTTACTAATGCTATTGTTCAAAGAGGGTGAGTTCCAGCACCTGTGAACTCTGTGAACATAATGCTAATACAAAAGCCTGGAAAGGATCCAAGTATTTGCAGATCACATTGTTCTATTACCTTGATTAATCTAGATGCCAAACTGTTGGCCGAGATTTTAGTGAATAGACTATAGAGAATCATCCCCAAAGTAAAGGAAGATCAGTTTGTCTTTATTCCTGGGAGGCAGGCAAGCGATAATTCATAAATTGCTTAACTTGATCTGGAGAATAAAAGTGGATAAGATACAGTTTTTACTTGGAGCAGTGAATGCTAAAAAAGCATTTGACTGTATGGAATGGGAGTTTGTCAGGTGTTGAAGAGAGCTGGGCTAGGGGACAAGTTTGTTAAGTGAGTTCAAGTGCTGTGTATAGCACCTAAGTGCCTTTGGGGTATGTTTACTAAAACCCCGGTAATGTGCGGGTGCCATATAAGGAGTGGGCGTGTCTGGCTGAAAAAAGCAAAACCGGGATTATTCATGCGCTAATGTGCGCGGCGCCCATGTGCGCCCCACACTTTAGCGCATGAGAAAGCTGCGCGGGAGGCATAAGTGGCGTGCTGATGTGCAAGCAGAGGAGCAGAGCCACAGCACAATGGTTAAGACACTGACCAATGGTGCAGGGATCAGGGGTTCAATCCCCCACAGTGCCCAATGAAGACAGCTGGCTGAGGCATTACTTTAGGAGGCATTTAAATAATGGGCAGCATAAGGCAGTGTGCTATTGCTTTAGGAGGCATTTTAATATTGGGCGGCATAAGGCGGCACGCTGATGCACAAGCACAGGAACAGAGCCACAGTACAATGGTTAAAACACTGACCACTGGTGCAGGGATCATGGGTTCAATCTTCCACTGTGCCCAATGAAGAAGGCTGGCAGAGGCATTACCTATTATGGGTAAGTTTGCTTTAGGAGGCATTTTACTTTTTATTTTAATTACTACTACTAGCAAACGCACTCTCAAAGCGTGTTAACATAAGGCACCCCATAAGGCACATTTTAAAGTGCACTGTCCACCAAGGCACCCTAGAATGTTGCTTATAGGGCGCTTTATAGGGTGCCGTATGAGGTACCGCAAGGTCACAGCAATGTTTTTGATGGCAGCACTGTGCAGTTTAAGGAATGAAAAGCATAAGTAGGTGCGCTGACATGCAAGGAGGAGAAGCAGTGTAGCACAATGGGTAAGGCACTGACTGCTGATACAGGGGTCATGAGTTTGCTCCCCAGTGTGCCTAATACGTAAGGCTGGCTGTGGCATCAGCTTTGCAATGTACATATTTTTTCCTGCAGCACTTTAGTTGTATTTTATTAATTGCTGCCAGCAAACAGGTCCTCACGTGCCGTAATTGAAGGTGCCGCATAAGGCACCCTATAAGGCACTCCATAGGGCACATTATAAAGTGCACTGTCCGCCACGGCACCCTAAAATGTCCCCTATAGGGCACCCTATAAGTTGCTCCACAGGATAACGTATAGTGCACCTTATATGGACGGTAACCATAAGGTAACCTATGGGCGCCCTATAAAGCGCCCTCTGAGGCACCTTATGGGTACAGTACGATGAGGGTGTTTTTGCTGTACATTAAAAAGAGATAATGCTCTGGGCAGCCCCATCAAATAACCCCACTATGGGTTTGAACCCATGACCTCTGGTTCCACAGGCAGTGAAGTAACCATTGTGCTACAGCCCTATAGCTGCTAGCAAGCCCCTGGCTGGCTGCAGAGGGAGTGCACGTCACCACACAAACAGTCTGCTGTGGTCACCAGGATAGGGTTAGCCCACCCGTACCCATGATGCACTGCACATGCAAATCAGCTGTCCACAGATAAACACAAGATGGGGAATGCACCCCCACAGCACCTCGGCCTGGTAGGGGGAAGTGACCATGTGCACCCCCACAGCACCTCGGCCTGGTAGGGGGTACTGACCGTGTGTTTTACTGGCACAGAGTAGCTACACACATTGTGCGGGTACTGTGCTCACCCTGAGGGTGCGGTGAGGCGCCCAGCACCAGGTCCACAGCACCTTCCATGGCTGCAAGAGGCTATGCCGGAGGTCAAAAGCCAGTGTTAATGTGTGAGATAGGTAGTTTCTGCAGAGACACCTTGGATATCTCTGTCTGTCTCAGTCAGGTGTAGTCCTTATGGACCCCTAGGTGGGCTATGTACCACCACCCCCCTCCTCCAGGGCCAAGGGTGGCAAACAGGGTCTCCTATCAACAGATCCACATTCTACCTCCCTGTAATGGTGGCAGTAGAGGGGACCATCAACCCCAGTCTTGCTGGGGAACAGACACCCTACAGGGCAGTCAATGCAGCTCTGTACACATCCATAACGCAATAGCAGACAGACATTAGGCCTGGATATGCTAAGCTGCACCCCACCACTACTGATATTCTCCTGCAGCAAGCCTTCAGCCACTGCACCCTGCAAGCCACTCCATCAAGACACATACCAGCTGCAAACAGTCTGCTAGCTAGTCCATAGTGCATGTTCCCAGTGGAAATGCATGCACCCAGAACTGGGATGTCAGCATACACAACAAGCAGATACATCAGTGACTGGGCCCCAAAAGGAAACCCATAAATATCACATGAGAGAAATACTATATAGTACTATGGGGGTGCCTAGCCATGCTGTCGTCACTGCATAGTCAGGGTGAGAGTGATCCCCCAGCAGGACATACTGAGGTCACCCTGTCTGTGTAGGTGGTGGCCAGGCACTACAATGTCCCAGCCAGTGCCCTATGCCCTGTGCAGATGCATCCTGGCCAGGTCACCCTGTCCAGGCTATACCCATGGTACCTTGCTCCTCATTATGCACATTGGCAGGACAATACTGGCAACAGTGCTGGCAGTGTGGGCTGTGGAAGGTGTTTGCAGCCACCACACACTGTATAGACAGACACACACTCCCACACCTATGCCAGCATTGTGCTATTATAGAGGAGTTTAGCAGCCCTGCCCACCACACCAGTCCTGGGCACAGTACAGGCATGGATATGCTATGCAATATTGTTGGGGGTCACTCCCCAGGGTGGTAAACACTGTCAGAGACCAGACCTGAAGCACACACCGCAGACATCAGAAAGATTGTTATGCTGGAGCTCAATGAGCAAACTGTGCTTAACGTAGGACTTGCTATCTGCCAGTAATCATAGGAAACGTTTGATAGGTGTGTACCGTATACCCAGGTGTAGGGTGGCATTGCTAAGGTATGCAAGTGCTAGTATTGGGAGATGCATGCAGGGCCCAATGTCCTGCCTCTCCAGAAGGCATTAGCCAATGGGGCCTGTGGGTGTGGGTGTGGGTGTGTCTGGCCCTGTTGGCTGCTGCTTTACGGCAGAGGTTCCCAACTCCAGTCCTGGTGTGCCAAACACTGTTCGGGTTTTCATGCTGTCCCTCATGAATATGCATGGCTACATCTGCATACCATGGGGGTGGTGCATAGATATGCAGCACAGGCATCTTTATTAGAGGCAGCATGGAACCTGAATGGTGTTTGGCCCTCCAGGACTGCATTTGGGGGATTCTGCCGTAGGTAATGCACATTTCTATGGTGTTTGTGCTGTGTAGGGTAAAATAGAGGTTTCTGACCCATGCTTATGGTCTCAGCAATAATGGTTCATTCTTTACTACCATGTTTCTTCATGGGTAAAATAAGGGGACTGGGTTGGCAGGAGCCCCAGCTGGGATTTGAACCTGTGACCTTCTGGTCCTAAAGGCACTGGCTGTGTCCGCTGCACCACCGTCTTAGCACAAAAACAATGCATTCCCTGGGGAGTCCATGGCTGTTTGTCAGACAGGGCCTGTCTGTTGGAGGGCACTGCACCCACGTGAAGGGGGCTAGGCCACCATCTGCTGTGGGCAGCAGCCACTGCCCCCTCCACCAACGGTACCCCTCCGCCACCATGCTGACATGGCCTTATATTGCTGACAGCATCACAGCTAAATGATATGTGGCCCTCCAGGACTGCATTGAGGGGACTGTGATCTAGGTAATGCGCATGTTTCTGGTGTCTGTGCTCTGTAGGGTAAAATAGAGGTGTTTGGACCATGCTTATGTTATCTGCAAAAAAGGTTGGTCTTTACTATCATGGTTTAGTGGTGGGTAAAATATGGGGATTGGGTTTGCAGGAGCCCCAGCTGGGACTTGAACTGGTGATCTTTGGCTCCTGAACATACTGTCTGTGTTCACTGCACCACAATGTGGCTACAGAGACAGTGCAGTCCCTGGAGATAGGAAACCTGGCCAAAGGAGTCATAAACCCTGCTCTGCACAATATCACCTTGTATGGGGACGGAGCGTAAAAAATAATAATTATTATTTTTACGCTCCGTCCCCATACAAGGTGAATGATCCCACAGTGAAATTGTGCAGAGCAGGGTTTATGACCCTGCTCTGCACAATTTCACTGTGGGATCATTCACCTTGTATGGGGACGGAGCGTAGACCCTTCTAAAATTCATATTTCTTTTTTGGGGCTTTCTTGGGAGTGATTTTTGATGTTTTCCATGACTATCACTGTTGCCCAGCTGGATTATAATTTATTAGAATTTTGTTGTGGTCATTTTCAATTTTTATTTGCTATTTTGTTCTGTGCACATGTATCACACTGCTCACGTTTTGTAGGTTTCCCTGGTTTTGCTGTACATTGCTGACAGAAATGGTTTCTCTTCCCTTTAAATTGGCTCTACCGCAAGGTTTTCACTCGCGGTATTTTTTTCATCGAATTTCAGCCCCGCTCCTGTGCGGGGAGCCTCTCCCCTCCCACTCTCCACCCATTGACCCCGTCTCTCCGCCCCTGGGGAGCCTTCCTCCGCCCTCCGGGAGCCTTTCCGCGCCTCTATTGCTCAATTGTGTGACGCGCACATGAGCAGGCCCGTTAGTGCAGCGCACACGTGTGCGGGGCACAAAAACACATCATTAGCGTGCGCTAAGGTATCTTAGCGCACGCTCAAGTGCGCCCCGCACAGTAGCGCGGTTTAGTAAACATACCCCTTTGTGTTGGAATGTGGGACCAGGCAAGGATGTCCAATCTTTCTGTTCCCTTTTGCACTAATCAAACCCCTGGCTGAGAGGATAAGGATGAAGTGTGGCATTAATGGAACGGGGTCTCGTGGTATGCCCTTTAAAAGCATACTTTTTTGCTGCTGATGTGATCATATATTTTAGGTCAGCCCTTGACATCTTTTCCTGTGCTTTTGCAGGAGATTCAAAGGTATAGCCTTCTTTCCAGGTATGATATGAATATGGGGAAGACTGAGATGTTAAGGAACACTTAGATGAATCCTTGGAAAACAGATTTAATACTTTTTATTTTATCAAAATTTAAAATTACATTTCCAAGAAGATCTTGAAATGGAAAATAGAGGGGGATGTTTTACTTTGCCTGCTTTGTCTGTCTGCACTATTACCTGGATCTCTGGTGTCATGGGGAGGAGGCGTGGCCTGACGATTTCATCTGGGGCCTTTTAAACGTTTTGGCCTGCCGCAGTCTGAGCAAGCCCAGTGGGCATGCAGAACAGACCTAAAGATATAGTTGCCTGCTTTCAGGATTACAACACAAAGCAGAAAGTGACAACCCATGCTAGAGTTGTGGGCCCCCTGGACTAGGAGGGCCACAAGATCGAAATCTATGCAGATCTTGCCCAACTGACTGCAAAAATGGTGTGGCCTGAAAGATCTCTTAGTCAAGCTGAGGGAGGAGAACATTTGCTACGGCTGGACTTTCCCATTTGGCTTAATCTTTACTGTGCAGGGGAAGAGCCACCATGTCCACACTCGGGAGGAGGCAGTGCGGATACTGTAGGCAGCTGGCATGAAGAGTCTCCAGCTGGAGGCCCAAGAGGATAAAAAGCTGAGGACTGAAAAACCCCATTGGAAGCAGGTACAACATGTTTGCTGGAGGCTGCAGAGGGAGTCAGAGGAGCGAGAGGGAAGAGTAGACCTGGCGGGCACCTCCTGATATGGCCAGTGCATGGTAAAGGTGGCCGGTGCCTCTAAGGATGTGGATTTTCTGATGCAGCCCATGACCTCCCTGGACTCCCTCCCAGTTTACAGGACAACAACGGAAACTTTTCGTTGAGTCCTGAGAGAAGGGGTCTGCAGACTGGGACCAATTGGTTTTGTATAAGTTTGTTTGCTGTTGGGGGTGGGGGGTTGAGGGGCCATTAAAGTTGTGTTTTTTGCTTAGTTGAGGAAGTTACGGTGATAGTGTGCGTTTCAGTTGAGGGAATGGGTGGTGGATGTTGTATGGATGTGTGTTTTGGCAGGAGGATCATTAGGTGTATGGAAACTAGGGACAAAGGAGGGGGCTAGGAGCGGGAGAGATGTGAGTAGTTGGAAGCACAGGGTCCTTAGGATGGGTAGATATAGAGCGGCGGGGTTGGAGGATGACTTGGAGGGGTAATGAGTGGGCCTAGCCTTCTTGTGACGGTGGCAGCAGCCCACGCTGTACTGAGGCCAGGTCAGGGTGGCAGGGAGGTGTGGGTGCTGGGGGGAGGGAGGAGTGTGGGGAGTGCAGGAGCAGATAGATGGGAGGAAGCTTGGGGGCGGGAATATGGCTAACGAGCTGAAGGTGGTGATCCTCAATGTTTGAGGGTTAAAATCTGCATTCAAAAGGCAAAAGCTCTACCAAGAGCTCCAAGAGTCCTTCAAGACTGTGTAGCAGCCCTCTTTTAATAAGTGTTATTTCCCTCCCTCCCTCCCCAACACCCTCCCACCCCTGGGATAATCGTAGCTTTATAGGTACTTACACATCTTAAAAGACAGGAGGTGCTCTCAGGTGAAGCTCGTTACCCAAATCAGTCATACACTAAGGACCTGAGATTAATTAAGTTTCAGGTGAACAAGGTATATTAAATGTATTAGGTACAGTTTTATTAGTATAAATATCCATAGCAACCCTTAGTAAGTAAAGAACTTAAAGATCTAAACACAAACGTAAAACTAAGATACAGACAGCAGTCCAGCAGCGAGATGGGGGCTTTCCAGTCTTTTGCATTGAGTGTCACAT
This sequence comes from Ichthyophis bannanicus, assembly GCA_033557465.1. Classification (NCBI taxonomy): domain Eukaryota; kingdom Metazoa; phylum Chordata; class Amphibia; order Gymnophiona; family Ichthyophiidae; genus Ichthyophis; species Ichthyophis bannanicus. The sequence goes on from CM066039.1 coordinate 227,508,103, forward strand.
ATATGATTTTCTCCCAGTTGGTGAGAGGTCTTACGTGTGCACTAGGTGCAAGGAGCTCTTTTCTCTCAGGGAACAAGTCCATTCTCTAGAGGCTAGAGTAGCAGACTTGGAAAACATAAGAAAGACAGAGAGCTACATAGACGAGATCTACAGGGATATAGTCCTGAAGTCCCACCTCCAGTCTGGCAGCATCCCTGTTGCCATGGAGGAGAGAGGTCACGTGACAGGAGAGCATCACCCTGGTGTGGCAGGATGTCATCCTGTAACTAGGATCTGACCTCCAGGTGATGTAAAACCCTCTCACACTGAGGACGTTTCTCCAGGGCCATGTGCCCGTGAGGGAAGGGTTAGGACAGCCATTATAGTTGGTGATTCGATCATTAGGCATGTAGATAGCTGGGTGGCTGGTGGACATGAGGATCACCTGGTAACATGTCTGCCTGGTGCGAAGGTAGCAGACCTCACGCGCCACCTAGATAAGGTCTTAGATAGTGCTGGGGAGGAGTCTGCTGTCTTGGTACATGTCGGTACCAATGACATAGGAAAATGTGGTAGGGAGGTTCTGGAGGCTAAATTTAGGCGTTTAGGTAGGAAGTTGAAATCCAGAACTTCAAGGGTAATGTTCTCCGAAATGCTTCCCGTTCCACGCGCAGGACCCAAAGGCAGAGCTCCGGAGTCTCAATGTGTGGATGAGACAATGGTGCAGAGATGAGGGGTTTGGATTTGTTAGGAACTGGGAAACATTTTGGGGAAAGGAGGGGCTCTTCCGAAGGGATTGGCTTCACCTTAACCAGGATGGAACCAGGCTGCTGGCATTAACCTTTAAAAAGGAGAAAGAGCAACTTTTAAACTGGATAATAGGGGAAAGCCGACAGTCGCCCAAGAGTGGATGGTTCGGAAGAATGTATCCTTGAAGGATACTACCAAAAGCAGAAAGGTTCCAAAAAAGAGTAAAGTAGCTCAAATGCCCTCGAGTATGGAGCAGACAGAGCTTAAAGATCCCAAATTACCCATGTCTACCAATAGCCAAATTAATATGAATAAAATACAGTCTCTAAAATCTTGAATGCAAATGATAGAAGTCTAAAAAATAAGATGGGAGAGTTAGAATATATAGCACTAAATGAGAGGTTAGATATGATTGGAATATCAGAGACATGGTGGAAGGAGGACAACCAGTGGGACACTGTGATACCTGGGTACAAACTATATCGTAATGATAGAGCTGATCAAATTGGTGGAGGGGTTGCGCTCTATGTTAGAGAGGGCATTGACTCAGAAAGGATTAAAGTTTTGCAGGAAACAAAATTTGCTGTAGAATCTCTATGGATTGAAATTCTATGTAAAAAGGGGAAGGTGATGGTAGTGGGGGTGTACTATCGACCGCCTGGCCAGAATGAACAAATGGATGATGAAATGCTCAAAGAAATCACGGAAGCTAACAAATGTTACAGCGTAGTAATAATAATGGGTGATTTAAATTACCCCGGTATCGACTGGGTCAGTGTCACGACAGGACATGCTAGGGAGATAAAGTTCCTAGATGAAATAAATAACTGCTTCTTGGAGCAGCTGGTTCATGAACCGACCAGAGGGGAAGCCATATTAGACCTAGTCCTTAGTGGAACACCAGATCTAGTGCAAGAGATAAGGGTGTTGGGGCCACTTGGCAATAGTGATCATAGCATTATCGCCTTTGATTTAATTAGTGGAGGAGGGATAGTAAGGAAATCCACAGTACTACCTTTTAACTTTCGAAAGGGAGACTATAATAAAATGAGGAAAATAGTTAAGAAAAAATTAAAAGGAGCAGTTGCAAAGGTTAAAGACTTACATCAAGCTTGGGTGTTGTTGAAAAATACTATCTTGGAAGCACAGACCAGCTTTATTCCACGCTTCAAGAAAAGTGGAAGGAAGTCCAAAAAACTGCCAGCATGGTTTAAAAGTGAGGTCAGAGAGGCTGTTGTTGCCAAAAAAGCATCTTTCCGGAAATGGAAAAAAGAGCCAAACGACGAAACCTGGAAAGAGCACAAGCACTGGCAAGTCAAATGCAAGGCATTGATAAGGCAGGCAAAGGAAGAATTTGAGAAGAAACTTGCTGCAGAAGCAAAAATGCAAAATAAAGACTTTTTCAAGTACATTCGTAGCAAAAAACCTGTGAGAGAGTCCATTAGATGATAGAGGAGTTAAAGGGGCATTAAGAGGAGACAAGGCTATAGCGGAGAGACTGAATGAATTCTTTGCTTTGGTCTTTACTGAGGAAGATGTAGGGATGTTACCCATGACTGAAGTGGTATTTAAAGGTGCGGAAGAATTGAAGGAAATATCGATACATCGGGAAGATGTATTACAACTATTAGATAAACTGAAGAGTTGCAAATCACCTGGGCCGGATGGTATACATCCAAGGGTGTTGAAAGAACTGAAATATGAGATTGCAGACCTGCTATTAGTAATCTGTGAACTATCATTAAAATCATCTCTAATACCTGAAGATTGGAGGATCGCCAATGTAACACCAATTTTTAAAAAGGGTTCCAGGGGTGATCCGGGAAACTACAGACCGGTGAGCCTCACGTCAGTACGGGAAAAATGGTAGAAACCATCATAAAGAATAAAATTACTCAGCATGTAGATAGTCATGGCCTAATGGGAGACAGCCAACATGGCTTTAGAAAATGAAGATCTTGTCTTACTAATCTGTTATGTTTTTTTGAAGGTGTGAATAAACAGGTGGACAAAGGTGAGTCGGTTGAAATAGTGTATCTGGACTTTCAGAAAGCCTTTGACAAGGTCCCTCATCAGAGACTTTTGGCAAAACTAAAGAGTCATGGGATAGGAGGCAGTGTATTACTGTGGATCAGGAACTGGTTAAAAGATAGAAAGCAGAGGGTAGGGCTAAACGGCCAATTTTCCCAATGGAGAAAGGTGAATAGTGGTGTACCCCAGGGATCTGTGCTGGGTCCACTGATTTTTGACATATTCATAAATGACCTGGAAAGTGGAATAATGAGTGAGGTTATCAAATTTGCAGATGACACAAAACTATTTAAAGTTGTTAAAAACCAAGAGGATTGTGGAAAATTGCAAGAGGATCTTGATAAATTGGAAGACTGGGCATCAAAATGGCAGATGAAATTTAATGTGGACAAGTGCAAAGTTATGCACCTAGGGAAGAACAACCCAAACTATGGTTACACGATGCAAGGTTCCACATTAGGAACCACCACCCAGGAAAAAGATTTAGGCGTCATTGTGGATAACATGTTAAAACCCTCGGCCCAATGCGCAGCGGCGGCCAAGAGAGCAAATAGAATCTTTATCTTTATCTTTATCTTTATTGCACATTTTATATACCGCCCATTGTCGAAACATGAGGGCGGTTTACAATAAAATAAATGTAAATGCTGGCATTAAAAGAAAGGAACTCCATTAAAATAAAGAGAAAGAAGGACCAAAGGGGCCACCGGACAAAACAGTAAAATCAAACAATAACCCAACAGTAAATTCAATAAATAACAGTAAATTCAAACAATAACCAGACAAATCCAATGTCAAAAGACCAATAAGGACAACAAAGTCAAACAATAATCAAACTGGGTGGTAAGACAATAAACATACAGACAGACAGAGAACTATACAGGACACTCAAGGGGGGAGGTCAAACGCCTGTTGAAATAAGTGGGTCTTCAATAATGTCTTGAAGTTCTGGTAAGAGGGTTCTAGCCGGAGGGAGGGAGGAAGTGAGTTCCATAGGGAAGGTCCTAGGAAAAAGAAAGCAGCGTGACGTGTTTGTTCCAGATGAGCTTGTGTAGGGGACGGAAGGGATAAACGATTGGCATGTAAGGTGCGAAGCTGTCGGTAGGGAGTATGGAGAGAAATCAAGTCAGCTAAGTATAGGGGATTGGAGGAATGAATGACTCTGTGGGTTAGTATAAGGAACTTATATCGAAATCGGAAGCGCAGAGGAAGCCAATGGAGGCGATACAGAAGAGGGGTGATATGATCAGATCTACGGGCAGAGGTAACCAGTCGGGCAGCTGTGTTTTGCAAAAGCTGCAGGCGTTGGAGCTGGTAAGCCGGAAGATTTGCATAGACTACATTGCAGTAGTCTAGTCTTGATATGACCAGCGCAAGTACGAGAGTGATAAAAGAGTCAGAGGGCAAAACAGAACGAACAGAGCGGAGCTGACGCAATATAAAGAAGGAGCGACGGGAAAGATTGGAAATGTGCTCATGGAAAGACATGGAGGAGTCCAGGGTAACTCCTAAGTACCGGAAAGAGGAGGTAAGTGGAATGTGGACAGAATTAATCTGGGGTGCAATGTCTGGACAAGATGTACCTAGCGAGACCCACATGGCTGTGGATTTGGAGGGGTTAAGGTGGAGAAAATTGGAGGAAAGCCAGTCTGCAATATGAGTGAGACAGGTATTAAGTGGGGAAATGTCAATACTGAGCGGAGAGGTGTGAAAGAGGAAAATGATATCATCTGCGTAGATATAAGTGGAGACCGGAAATTGTTGGGCTAAAAGGGGGAGAGGGGCGAGAAAGATGTTAAAAAGCAGAGGAGATAGGACTGAACCCTGGGGAACCCCACAGGGCAAAGAAGTAGATGGAGAAGACTGTTGATTGGAACGGACGACAAAAGAACGAGTAGTAAGAAAGGAGCGGAACCAACTTAATACAGTACCCCTTAAACCAATGTCAGATAGGCGTGAGAGAAGGATGTGATGGTCGATTAGATCAAAGGCGGCCGATAAATCTAATGAAACCAAGAGTGAGATATTTCCGCGATCGTGTACGACATGAAGCTCATTGAGTAAAGCCAGGAGAACAGTCTCCGTACTGTGTCCCGCACGGAAACCTGCCTGACGAGGATGAAGGGAATTTGTGGCCTCAGCATGGGATGATAGTTGGAGGAAAACAAAACGTTCCAGCACCTTTGCTAAGAATGGTAGGTTGGACACTGGACGCCAATGGGAAAGCACTGAGGGATCGAGAGAGGGTTGTTTCAGGAGGGGATGAACTATGGCCAACTTCCACAGAGAAGGAAAATGGCCAGAAGATAAACTAGAATTAAATATAGCTGTGATAAATGGTATCAATTGCAGGGACGGCTCTATCAGCCAGGCTGAGGGGAGAGGGTCCAATGAGCAAGTGGTCTTCCGAGCCTTGGAGAGAGCTAGGAGCACTTCTGCAGTGGTAAGGGGGTGGAAAGAGGACCATGTATGTGACAAAGCTTTGTTCGGAACAACTAAGTCAGTAGTGGCCTCATCAAGGCAAGAAAGACTATCAGGAAACTGAGGGAGGGGATGAGGTGGGGATAAGGGCGGGGGGGGAGGAGTACTGAAGGAGGAACGAAGATTCTGTACCTTTTCTGAGAAAAAAGTAGCTAATGAAGAGGGGGCAGGAATAGCAACCTGGAGAGTGGAGGGTGACGCAATAGAAGAAAGTTGCCGCAAGATTAGATGGAGTTGTCTGGATGAGTGAGTAGCATTAGATATTTGATCAGTGTAGAACGAGCGCTTAGTAGCCTGGATTGCAGCGCGATAGTCCAAAGACAGGGATTTAAAACGTGCTAGGGTTTCGGGCAAAGGATGCTTTTGCCAACAGCGTTCGGCTTGGCAAAGCTGTGAACGTTGTAACCGCAAGCCTGGGTGGAACCAAGGAGAGTAAGGTGCAGAGGGAGACCTGCTGGAAGGGCGCAGGGGTGCTAAGGTATCCAAGGAGCGGGACAGAATGGAATTCCAAAGCTGAACTTGCGAATCAACAGGCAATAGTGAGAAATCAGCTGGAAACAAGGAACAAGCAGGAGGAAAAGCAGCTAAGGTGAGAGGAGTGATACGGCGTCGCAACTGTGACGGCGGCGGCACAGCTAGAGTCCTATCGATATCAGAAACTACCAAAGAAAGGCAGAGAGAAAACACAAAAATGATCTGACCATGGTATGCTAGAAGCAACAGGCGAAGATAACATAGCGCAAGAGCCAGAGGAGGTGAGAATGAGATCCAGGGTATGACCTAAACAGTGGGTGGGACCAGAGACATGTTGACATAGCGACAAGTCCTGTAAAAGATTCAGAAAGATGCGATCCTTGGACCGAATGCTAGGTATCATAAGGAAATGAATGGAAAATAAAACAAAAGATATTATAATGCCTCTATATCGTTCCATGGTGAGACCGCACCTTGAATATTGTGTGCAATTCTGGTCGCCGTATCTTGAAAAGGATATAGCGTTATTAGAAAAGGTTCAGAGAAGAGCCACCAAAATGGTAAAGGGGATGGAAGGATACTCCTATGAAGAAAGGCTAAAAAGGTTAGGGCTCTTTATCCTGGAAAAGAGACAGCTGAGGGGAGATATGATAGAAGTCTATAAATTAATGAACGGAGTGGAACGGGTAAACGTAGATTGATTGTTTATGTTATCAGAATATAGAAAAACTAGGGGACATGCAATAAAGCTACATGGTAAACTATTTAAGACTAATAAAAGAAAATATTTTTTCACTCAATGTGTAATCAAACTCTGGAATGTGTTACCGGAGGATGTAGTAAAGGCTGTTAGTGTACCTGGGTTTAAAATAGGTTTGGACAAGTTCCTGGAGGAAAGGTCCATAAACCATTATTAAGAAGGGACCTAGGAGGAGACTTCCGGTGACATCACGGAGCTTATGGCAGCTTAGAAGCCTAGCTCCGTCCGATTCCCAAGTGAGGAGAGAAAATAAAGCGTTGTCAGGTGGAAAAGTGGAAGGGAGGCGAGCACCCAGCATTGTAATGGCGGCGAGGAAAAAATTGGCTGGTTTCCAGTCCCCGTACATGCGCCGGGAGCTGATGGTGAAGGCGGAGACGGCCGGCTCAGAAGAAGGAGCCGGGGCAGGGAGCTCGGAGGAGGAGGATGGAACAGATACGGAGGGGCAGGAGGAGGTGTCGTTGAAAAAGTGGCTGCAGGCATTCAAAGTAGAAATGAGAGGAGAGATTAAGGCAATGAGGAAAGAGGTGAAGGAAACCCTGCTGGCGATCCAGAATGAGGTGGGCTGTTTGGGACAGCAAGTGGAGGACCTAGAAGGCCACGTGGAGCAATCTGAGGAGGAGATGAGAGACATGGCGGCGATGCAGAATAAGCTCAAGGCCCAGCAGGAGGAGTTACAGGAGAAAATAGAGGAGGTTGAAGACAGAGCGAGAAGGAATAACCTGCGTATTCGGGGCGTGCCGGAGGAGACAGCCTCCAGAGACTGTGTATAGGTGGTGCAGAAGTTGTGCAGACATATTTTGCAGCTGGGAGAGGACACCAGACCGCGAGTGGAGTTAATTGGAGTTGAAAGGGCGCATAGAAGCCTGGGTCCGCGGCAGGAGAAGCAGGCAAGAGACATTGTAGCTTGTATGAGTAGTTTCCCCCTGAAAGAACAGATATTGAACACGGCAAGGAAGTTTGGAAGGATTGCATGGGAAGGCAGTGAAATAGAAGTGTATAATGACCTGTCTAAAGGAACACTTGAGAGGAGGAGATCTATGAAAGAGGTCACAGCATATTTGAAGGGGAAAGGCATGCGCTATAGATGGATGTTTCCCTTTGGCATCTTCATCTCAGTGAATGGAGTGAACAGGAAGGTGAAAATGGTGGAGGAGGCGTGGTCCACACTGAGAGAGATGGGGTGTGAGGATTTACCCCAAGCGGTGGAGAGGGAACAGCGACGGGAACCTAAAGCAGTGACCGGTAAACAGCAAATGAGCTCACAGTGGCAGAGAGCGGGAGAGAAGGGAAAGCGTTGAAGCGGATGACTCAGGAACAGAGGATGGAGGCAACAGAGGAAGACACCTGAGAGGCGAAGCTGGAGGGATGTTGCCTGGTTGCAAGTATGGAGTCGGAGTAGGGGGCGTTAGAGCTCTGGTACTCATGGAACTCGGACATTGGACTTATAGGGCTGAGAGGGAGAGGGGTGGCTATGGGGATGGGGGGTGGGGGGGGTTAGGAGCTTTAGGGGATGGTAAGGGCAGAGTGGGGGAGAAATATTGGGGGAGGAGGGGAACGAGGAGGGGGAGGGAGGATTGGATAGGGTGGGGGCTGACCGAGGAATGAGGCAGTTAGGGGGTAGGGGGAATGGTGTGACGGGAAAGGACAAGGCGTTTCCGGAAGGGTAGGAGGGAGTTACGATATGGGAAGGGGAAGGAAGGGGAAGGGAAGGGAGGGGTGGGGGAGGGGGCAGAGGGAGGATTGGGAGGAGGGGGGAAGGTGGGAGGAGGAAGGGGGCAAGAACACAGCGATACCAATAAGGGGGGTGGAGAGGGAAATGAATGGGCTATGCTGCAGATAGGGTCAGTAAATGTTAAGGGGTTGAACTCTCCTGCTAAACGGGGTATGTTATTCCGGGAGGTACTGAAAAACCAATGGGATGTGGTGTTAATTCAGGAAACTCATTTGAGGGGAGGTGATGTGGGAAGTATGCGGCATAAGCAGTACCCGGATCAATATTTTTCATGTAACAGGGAAGGGGTAAAAAAAGGAGGAGTGGCCATATTGGTGAGGGCAGGGTGCGGGATTCAGGTGGGGGGGGGCATTTTAAGGATGGGGAAGGGAGGGTAGTTGGGATAAAAGGGACGTTGGGGATGGAGGAAATTGTGGTAGTGACAGTGTATGGGCCAAATGGTAATCAAGGGAGGTTCTGGAAAGAGGTGGGGAAGTTAATAGAGGGGGCAGGGGGGGAAGGTGCTGGTAGGAGGGGATTTTAATTTAGTACTGGACCCAGGGGTGGACAGGAATCCGAGGGGAGGAGATGGGGGGAGAAAGAATAGACAAGGTTTAAGAAGGTTGATGCAACAATATAATTTGGTGGATGCTTGGAGGGTACTGAACCCTGTGGGGAGGGAATATACTTTTTACTCGGCGCCGCATGATAGTTGGAGCAGGATAGACATGCTCCTGGTGGATAGGGCTTGGATACTAGAGGTACAGAATGGGGGTATTATCCCGGTAGGTTGGTCAGACCATAGGGCAGTGGAAGTAAGATTTCAGGGGTTAAAGAGGGGAGGGGTGGCATTTTGGAGGTTAAATGAAAGTTTGCCTAAGGATGAGAAGATAGTGGAGGATGTTAGGAAGGTTATAAGGGAGTACTTGCTTTTTAATGACACTGGGGAAGTGGCGGATGTGATGGTGTGGGAGGGGTTGAAAGCGGTGGTGAGAGGGAGGTTTATAATGTGGGGGGCAAGGAAAAAGAGGGATCGGGAAAGGAAGGAAGGGGAGTTAGGGAAGGCATTAAGGGAGGCTGAGGAGAAGTACCGAGGGTCAGGGGCAAAGAGGGATAGAGTAGAGATGGAAAGGGTGAAAGAGGAGTTACAGGCTTTACAAGCGGAACAAGTAGCCTTTGCCATGCAGAGGGCTAAGCAGGTGTATTACGAATTTGGAGATAAAGCAGGTAGAGTGCTGGCACGAAGATTGGCAGCAAAAGGGGGCGGCAATGATATACCAGATAGAAGGGAAGGATGGCAGGATTTATAGAGGGGAGGAGGAGATAAAGGAACGGTTTATGGAATATTATCAGGAGTGGATGGAAGTATATTATCAGTAAGGGGATGGAAGAATATTATCAGTAAGGGGATGGAAGGGGTGGGGGAGGGGGATATAATAGGTTATTTGGATAGGGTAAAGTTAGCTGAGCTACCGGAAGAGGCTCAAAGGGACATAGAGGCGGGGATCACGGGGGAAGAAATTGGGAGGGTGGTGAGGGGGATGGAAGGGGGGAAGGCCCCAGGGTTAGATGGGTTGACCGGGAGTTTTTACAAGTTTTTTTGGGGGGAGATAGGGGCCATACTAGGAAGGGTATATAATGGGGTTTTAAATGAAGGGGGGGAGCTGTCGAGGGGAATGTTGACGGCGGGGATAATCGTTCTGTTGAAACCAGGGAAAGAACCATTACGCTGTAGCTCGTATAGACCTATTTCCCTTCTTAACGTGGATGTTAAGATTTTGGCCAAAATCTTGGCGGGGTGGCTACCAGGGATAATCAAAGTGGATCAAGCAGGGTTTATTATGAGAAGGCAGGCAGCGGATAATATAAAGAGAGCGATAGGGGTGGTATGGGAGGCTAGGCAGGAGCGTGAGGAACTTATATTTATGTCAATAGACGCGGAGAAGGCATTTGACAGGGTGCACTGGGGGTTTCTAATGAGGGTGCTGGAGAAGGTGGGGTGTGGGCCAAATTTTTTGAAATGGGTGAAAGGACTATACAGGGGGCCACGGGCTAAAATAAAACAGGAGGTACTCCAGGGATTTTGGTTTAGGGCGAGGGACCCGTCAAGGGTGCCCGCTGTCGCCGTTGTTGTTTGCAATGGTAGTGGAGCCGTTAACGGAGTGCATAAGGGGGAATGTGAAGATAATGGGCCTAGAAAGAGGGGGCCAGAATCATAAGATTTCATTATATGCAGATGACATCTTGTTATACATTAGCAGGCCGCAGAAGTCGTTATCTGAGGTGATGAGGGAGGTGGAAAGGTACGGGGCAGTGTCGGGGTTCAAAATGAATGTAGATAAAATGTAAGTGATGAGGGTGAAGCTGAGTAGGGAGACTGAGGAGAGGTTGAAACAGTTGTATCCATTACGGTGGGTTAGTAGGTCATTGGGATATTTGGGGGTTAAAATCACGGATAGGTATGAGAATCTGTATCAAGCTAATTACCCGAGACTTATCGGAAATATTAGCAGAGATTTGGAGGGGTGGATGCGGATGGAGATGTCCTGGTTGGGTAGAATAGCTGCGATTAAAATGAACATTTTACCTAGACTGCTTTACTTGTTCCATGCTTTGCCGGTGGAGGTACCAGAAGGGACAATGAGAGCGCTGCAAAGGAGGGTGTTTAGCTATATATGGAAGAGGAAGCCACCAAGAGTTGCTAGGGAGGTGATGTTCGCAGCCAAGGAGGAGGGGGGGCTGGGGGTACCTGACCTGAGGGCTTACTATAGGGCGGCACAGTTAGCACATGTGTTGGGTTGGAGGGAGGGAGGGGAGGAGAGGCCGTGGGTGAGCTTGGAAAAATTGAGGGTGAGAGGGGGGCAGTTGGCAGCATGGGTGTGGGCCCCGCGGATGGAGAGAGCAGAGTTAGGGAGGGGTACTCCGGCAATGGGACAGGTGGTGAAGATATGGGATAAGGTTAGGGGGCCAGAAATAGTCAGCAGGGGGACGGTGTTTTCTGTGATGACACCTTGGAGTGGGTGGAGGGCCTTCAAACCGGGTTGGGAGGGAGGGCGTTTTGATAGTTGGAAAGGGAAAGGGTTGGAGTGCAGTTTTCAGCTGTTGGAGGAGGGGGAGATGAAGAGATTTGAGGAGGTGAAGGAGGAGTTTGGCCTGGAAGCAGGGGATAGATTTGCATATGTGCAGGTGCGCTCGTTTCTTCAGAGGGTATCGGGGAAGGAGGGGATGGGAAGGGAGGTCTCTAGATTGGAGGCTATCTGGTACGGGAAGAGAGGGTCGAAGGGGATGATATTGGGTTTATATAAAGGGGTTAAGGAGGAGGGTGTGGGGAAACACAAATATTTGGTGGAGTGGGAAAAGGACCTAGGGAAGACATTATCCTTAATAGAATGGAAAAGGGTATGGGATCAGATAAGGAGGGGGCCCTGCTTGAGCAGGATCAAAGAAAATTGTTATAAAGTAATGCTGCGCTGGTACTATACTACTGCGAGATTACATAGGATATTTCCGGGGGAGTCTCCACTATGTTGGTGGGAGTGTGGGGAAGAGGGGACCTTCTGGCATGTGTGGTGGAGCTGTGCAAAGGTCCAGGGATATTGGGGGCGGATTCAAGGGTGGATACAGGAGAAGTTAGGGGTGGGGGTGGATTTAATGCCAAATATCTTTCTCCTGGAGTGGTGGGAGGAGGGTCGGGAGCAACGGGGGGGGGGGGGGGGGGGTAGGATGGTGTGGGCGTGCCTTAGTGCAGCCCGTTGTGAGGTGGCGGCAGCTTGGAAACAGAAAGAGCTGCCCTTGGTGGAGCAATATGAGATGAGGCTTAGGCATCTGGTGTGTATGGAAAAACTGACAGCGGCAAGGAGGCAGAAGGTGGTTCGGTTTGAGGAAGAGTGGGGTAAGCTGTGTGGTGTTCTCATGGTAGGGTAGTCACTGGGAGGGAAGGGGGTGGGGGTGGGACAGGAGGGGGCGGAAGGGGGGGAAATAAGGGGAAGAGGGTGCTACGGAGTTAGGGGGCTAATACGGACTCAATAAGGGTAGGGGTAGGGAGAATACCTAACAAAGGAGGAGGGGGAGGGGGTATGGGGGTGGGTCTCATGAGGGGGAGGGGGGAGGAGTTTGTAAATAAGGGTATGAATAAGGGAATGGGGGAAGTATTGGCATATATAAAAAATGAAGAATGTTATAGATGCCATATTGTTAAGTTAAACAAAAGGTGGGGTCAGGATCAATATAAGGATTAGGGGGTGTCAGGGCGTGAAGGGCGTTGTGGCAGTGTTACTACTAATGATAGACACCTGTTGTACAAGGGATAAATTAATACTGCAGAGGGGATGGTTAATTAAAATGTCAGTTTTCAGTTATATAAGTGATAAAGTGTTATGGAGGTGTGTAAGGGGAATCAGATGGTTTGATACCCATTGTATAAAGATTAGGGGGATATGTTTGCATGTATTTGGTTATGTACAAAGTGATGGTAATAAAATATTTAAAGAGAAAAAAAAAAAAAGAAGGGACCTAGGATATCAATGCTTGACCCAGTACAAGCATTGCGGAACCTGTGTCTTTTGGGGAAACTGCTAGGTATGTATGACCTAGATTGGCCACTGTTGGAAACAGGATACTGGGCTTGATGGACCTTGGTCTGACCCAGTATGGCATATCTTAAGTTCTTATGTTCTTATACTTCTGGGGTTATGAGCAGGCCACAGGGTACCAGTCCTACACATTGCCACAGTAAAAATTTACATTTCACCAAGGTTATTATTCCTTTTTATGTTCCTCCCTACTGAAATACCACTGAAAGTTCTCAAGACAATGCAAAGCAAGATCTTTGATTTTATTTAGAGGAAACACCCATGCCAATGATGACTATGGTTTGAATGTTCCATTTTCAAGGCTTATTTTGAGACAGTTCAGGGGTGGTAGTAGAGTGATATGAAGGGTTGAAGGATGAGCAGTAGGTAAGGATTGAACAGGACAATTGTGGGGAGACTCCTTTTGAGTTTTGAACCATGGTTGCAGGGGATAAGAAGGGAGATGAGGAGGAGATGGAATCCTTTTGTGAACTTTACGATGCAGATGTGGAACAAGCTTATGGGGCTTCTTATACTGTATGGATTAAACAAGTTTTTAGGTGTACCCCTATTGGGGTCAGTATTTAATAGGTACCTGCCGAATGTTTGCAGTTTGCAATTTTCACAATTTATGCTCTGGATGTCCTATTGAAATTGACTCCATTATGTTCAATAACGATTTTAAGCTGAGATTAATGTATGAGGTGTTTTAGAGGGTGGAGGACAAAAGGGCTGGTAGCATGGAAACAAGTATTTAATAGGTACCTGGGGAGGAGTGGCTCAGTGGTTGGGACAGGTTACCTCAAGCCAGAAGGCCAGGGGTTCAATTCCCACATGGGGACAAGCAACTTCAGGCTGGAGGGACTGGGGTCTCTAGTCCCATGGCCACTCCTTGTGGCCTTGGGCAAGCAACTTAACCCTCCATTGCCTCAGGTACACTTAGATTGTGAGCCCTTCGGGGACAAGGGAATAAAAAGTACCTGTTAGTATACATGTAAACCACACTGATTCTAAAGAGCACGGTATAAAAAAGAAATAAATAAAATAAATATTACATCCAAAAGAAGGAATGTATAGTTTCAATGAGATATGAAATAAGTACCACCTTGGAGAGGTAGATGGGTACTTTTATTTGCAGTTGAGGCATTATGTATACTTTAGCGCAGTGCATGGGGACTGGGAAAGGCCATTAAATCCCTTTGAAGAACTAGAGTTCCTGTGCTGGCACAAAAAGTCTTTCTTGTCTGTATTAATTGTTAGCTCTCAAGATAGGAGAAATATCTAGACATTTTGGCAATGGGAAGTTGGATGGAGAATGGGGTACCCAAATATGGGGGCAGATTTTTCAGCCTATAAGTAAATTGTCCATAGTTTCTGCCTTAGAGGAAAATGGATATAAGATAGTATATAGGATGTACTGAGAGCCTTTTAAATTTAGTAAAATATGGTCCTCATATGTTGAAAGACTTGTGGACAGATTGATGACTTTTTGCATATGTGGTGGCTTTGTCTAAGAATTCAACAATTTTGGAGAGAAATGATACAATTTATAAATAAAATGACAGGGCTAGAAATATCATAAGATCCAAAATTGTTGTTAAATTGCGTACCTAAATGAGATGGACAAGATGGTGGGCAAGCTGGTCCTGCTGAGTATAGTGGCAGCTAAACTTGAGATAGCCCTGCAGTGGCAAATGTCTGAGCCTCCCAACAAATGGAATGTGACCAGTAGATTGGACTGGATCTACAGAATGTCAGAAATTACGGCAATCAGACTAGAGAGAATGGAGTTGTTCAAGTGTTTGGAACCTCTGTGAGGACTGACTGAAGGAACAACATTAGGGCGGGCCATATCCAGCAGTGGGAGCTAGGCAAAATAAAATGACTAACTGACACTGCTTTAATTAAAACATGATATTCAGCAGCAGAAAATATCTGATTTCTGCATCTGAATGTTTGGACTGTCTGACCACCGACACTTTAGCAGCAATATTCAGCTGCTAGCCAGATAGCATAAAGCAGTTAAAGTTAGGACAGCCATTGACCTGTCACAACCAAAAGGAGGCAGCACACCACCAACACAGAAGCAGCAAGAAACAGGCAACATGAAATGAAATGTAAAATAATTTTCTTTTATTGGGATACAATAAAATAATTTGTCAAATAATTCACCCCTGCTCCACCCACTAACCACCCTGGTTTTAACCAGGCATTTTTTCAACGGTCGGTGAGGATATTCAGTAGCACCAACTGATTAATGCTACTGAATATTGCGATGACTGCATTTTAGCCTGTTAGCAAATCTGCTACCCAGCTAAAATGTTTTGAATATGGCCCCCTAGGTTTTTATGATTAAACAGTTGGAGACTTTCTGGAAAATTTTTGGGGGAGTATATACAGATATTACTTAATCTATTTTGCATTACTGTTTGAGAAGACCATATGTTTTGGCTCTTTTTTTTTTCATTTTGATAAACAATAGGGTCGATATTCAGAGCAGCAAATATTTAAACACCATGATATTCATCATGATATTCACCATGATATTCAGCAAATATTTAAACAGTTAGCCATGATATCTAAATATCGATGTGATATTCAGCAACAGTGTCGCTGAATATCCCAGCTGTGCATGCTAACAAGTTAAGTGATGGCACTTTTTCACTATTTCAGCCAAGATGTCTGTGAATAGCAACTTAGGACAGTCTTTTAGGCAGCCCAAGTTGCTCACAGAAGTCCTGGCTGACTATTGGGCTAACTGGATAAATGCTGGCATTTATCCGGTTAGCACAGACACACCTTTTGTCTTCCCACAGACCGCCCTTGCACTAAGTGGATAGTGCCATAGAATGTCACAGTCAGAACCCTTGCCAACTGGCCTCCTGTTTGGTTGACCAGCTAAAGAATCTGAATATCAACCCAACTAAATTACAAAAAAAAAAGGAGGAGGATTTGGTCTTGTCTTCAATGACGTTGAGGACTTGCGATACTGAACACTGGAAGGAGCTAAGGGTACATCAGCATTGTACCTCATTTATTTTATTTATTTATTTATTTTTATTTTTTATATACCGCGCTATTGAAATCAGCGCGGTTTACAGTAAAACTGAACAGAGCAACAATGCATTAAATATCACAATGTGCTTACATAGAACAAGGCATAAACAAACTGGGATAACAGGGAAACTATTCACATGGTATGTACAAATATTTACAATATGACACCAAGAGAGCCAGTGCTTTTGAAGTATTCTTGTCATGAGGACCGCTAATCCTCTGGATTCAACAGCTTCCAAGAGCCTGAGACCAAGCTTCCAATACTCCCCAAATATCTCAGGAATATGTGGTCACTTCTGCTTTAGTTCCAACACTTTTGTCAATGACAGTTTTCAAGGAGTAGCTCATGAGTAGATTTGATGAGCAGATGAAGCACTTCCTTGCTCCACAATATCAGTGCATTAGAATGTCTATCCTTTTTGTCAACACTCACATAACTGCCTGCAATCTATCCAAGTCTCAACACTCACAGTCTGACTGCAGGAGAGAATTCACTGAGGCAATGACAATCCTTGGTATCTCAATGTTCTTGCTCAAGGCCTGCTGCCACTAATGCAATGATCAAGACAGACAGTGACTCAGAGTTCTCCCGTGGAGTATTTTTTAAAAAATGTATTATTAGTATTTAGCTCACACCTTTCCAGTAGTAGTTCAAGGTGAGTTACAATCAGATACTCTAGAAATTTCCCTGTCCATGGATGGCTTATAATCTAAGTTTGTTTCTGAGGCAATGGAGAATTAAGTGACTTGCCCAAGGCCACAAGGAGTGCGAGTGGCATTTGAATCCTGGTCTTGCCGGTCCCAGGCAGCTGCCCTAACTACTAGGCTACTCCTCTACTGCCATTTTTCTGGGTCAGACTCTGAGCATTCCTGGGATTCAAAAGGTGGCCTAGAGATATTCTCTGAAGAGGAAGGTTCTATTGGTTTACCTTCTGATCCATCCCAACTACGTCAAAGGACGAAGTCCCCACCAGAAGGACTACATTGATTTCATCAAGGAAATTATGGAAACCATTACATTTAAGTTAGAGATGGAGGAGGAACCCAGAGATGAAATGTTGGACTTTATCAAATTCCTCAACCCACCCAAGAAAGCTGTGGCATTGTTTATTCACAAAATCTTCAATTATGTGCAGTTAAGAATTTTGGAGATCCCCCCCCCCTCTCTGTTGCTGGAATCAGGGACAGGAGACTGCCAAACAGGTGGGAGTTGGAGACACAACTCTAAAATTGGGGATAATCCCTGAAAATCAGGAACATCTGATAGCCTTGGACTGCTGGGGTGGGGGAGGCAGAGAATTGAAGAGGAGATGTTGGACACAAGGGGGAAAATGCATTGGGGGGGGGAGGCACATGGCTGAAGGGTTTGTCTAGGGCATCAGATACCCTTGGGCCAGCTCTGCTGGTGGGCCACAGGCAGGAAGTTCTGTGTTCAGCATGCATGGATTTGTACTTTTATTTTTCCCATTGATTTCCTGAAGGGAAAGGCTTATCATATTGTTTTCTTAAAGAGCCAATGTACTGACAAAATTATTTTTGCTTTCGTTAAAAGTGATGAATATCATCGCTGAAATCAAGTATCAGACATTTTGGGCCCAATATTCAAAGAGAGTAACACAGTTAGCAAACCTGCTAAGCGTGTTACTCCCTTTATCCCGGATGTTCAGTGGCATTAACATGGTTAGTGCCATTGAATATCCACGGCTGCTGCCTCTGCATGCCCCAATGCTAACTGGTTAGCATCAGGGCATTCCAGGGCTGTTCTGGGGGCGGGGCCAAGCTTTCGCTTCATAGCCATAATTGGACAGTGGTTCAATTTCACCGCTGCCCAGTTATGGCTACGAAGCGAAAGCAAGGTGCAGCAAAGGCTGGCCTAAGTTTCACCACAGAAGCTAACTAGGCAGCATCTGAATATTGCTGCTTCCTGGTTAGCTTCATGCAAATGCGGGCAACCTTGATATTCAATGCCAGGGCCAGATATGACTCCAGCATTGAATAGCCGGGTTTAAAGTTCAGCAGCAGTGGCTAGCTATGTTAGATCAGCTGGTTGCCTCCATTGAATACTGGGCCCTTTATATCTAGGCTGGGGATAGATTGACTTGTGGTGGATGATGGTGGAGAGTACCTGGCATCTTTTTCTTGTTGGCAACATTTTCTTTTTTTTTTTTAAATAAAAGAAGATCACTGTTAGTGTCACCAGCTTTGAGCTAATTTCAGATCAATTCCACATTCTGTTCTTAGGCTTATAAACTGCCTTATTGCTCCTAATGAGACCTAAAACAATTTACATCATATATAAAAAAACCCAGGGGTGGGTCTACCATGAGGCCACCTGAGGCGATTGCCTCAGGCGGCACTCTGACGGGGGCAGCACTCGGACACTGGCGGCACTCCGGCAAAATCTAAAATTAAAACAGAGCTGGAGTGCCATCGCTGGACAAATCAGCCTGATCGCTTGTAGGTACCCTGCAGGCAATGAGGCTGATTCGTCCGGCGACAGCACTCTGATTCTGGCAGACAAATCAGCCTGATCACAATGTTCCTGCAAGCGATCAAGCTGATTCATCTGGCGGCGGCACTCCGGCCGTTTTCATTTTAGATTTTGCTGCCTCTGGCCTGCCTCTGCCTTCCCACCACTTATTTTTCTTGCTACAAGTATTCTTGAGAAAAAAAAGTGGCGGGAAAGCAGAGGCAGGCTAGAGGCAGCAAAATCTAAAATAAAAACAGCTGGAGTGCTGCCGCTGGATGATCAGCCAGATCTCTTGCAGGAACATGATCCTAGCGGCAGCGCAGGAAGAGAGATGCAAGTGGAGGGAGGGGGGACAGGAGGACAAGTGCTGGACAAAGGGGGGAGTTGAGGGGACAAATGCTGGACAACAGGGAAGCGGGGCAGGAAGACAAATGCTGGAGAAGGGGAAGTAGGGAGACAAATGCTGGGCAATGGGGGGGGGAGACAGGAGGGCAAATACAAGTGCTGGACAAAAGGTGGGGGCAGAAGGATAAATGCTGGAGAAGGGGAAGCACAGAGCGGGGGGGAGACAGTAGGACAAATGCTGAACAATGGGGGGGTGGAGACAGGAGGACAAGTGCTGGTCAATGGCTGGGGGCAGGAGGACAAATGCTGGGCAACGGGGGGGAGACAGGAGGACAAATGCTGGACAATGGGGGGGGGGAGACAGGAGGACAAGTGCTGGACAATGGGGGGGGGGCTTCTGGACAACCAGGGGAGACAGGAGGACAACACTGGACAACACTGGGAGGGGGTGACAGGAAGACCAAGGCTGGACAATGGGAGGAAGACAGGGGACAAATGCTGGGCAACAGAGGAGAGGGACAGGAAGACAAATGCTGGAGGGGGGAAGCAGGGAGACTTATGTTGGATGGGGGAAGTAGGGAGACATGCTGGACAATGGTGGGGGGAGACAGGAGGACAAATGCTGGACAATGGTTGTGGGACAGGAGGACAAATGCTGGACAACAGGGGAGGGGGCAGGAAGACAAATGCTGGAGGGAGGGAAGCAGGGAGACAAATGCTGGATGGGGGGTGTAGTGAAAATGAGTTAAAGTTGACTACTGATTATGCATCAGCAGTGAGTTAGGGGTTAATTAAACCTCAGTTTTATGGAAGAGAGAGATTCCTGTACAATTTTGTGAAAAACATCTTTTTGCATAACTGTTTTGATAGAACCATGTGAAACTCCTAATAGGGAGTCTTAGTACAGAGAGATACATGGTATACATGATAAAAAGAACTTTGCACCTGGCAAATATATACAAAATAAAGTGAAGGTCATCTATCAGAGTTCTGAGCTTCTAAACCATGGGATGGGAGATGCCCCTCCCTTGAGCATTCTCAAGCGTCTGGCCAGCATCTTGATTATGTTTAATGGATAGCGGATCCTATTCTGTGGGTATGTCACCTGATGGAAAATTACTGGTTGCTCTTACAACAGGATAAAATGGGTGCCTTTTTCAGCCAGGAATAGAAAAAGGGGTCCCATCTATGGAGCAAACACGTGCGCTTCCTAGAAGTCTCCTGACTGAGAAGTCTCCTGACTGAGAAGTCTCTCTCTCGCCTGGCTGAATCCGGGATTCATTTAGTCAAAGTGTGGCATGAGATGAAGTTCATGGCTCTGTCAGTGATGTATCATTTTCCTGTATCTTGTTCTTTGTAGATAAGTGAATTACTTGCTTTCAATTTATATTTTCTAACTAATTGTAGGTGAATAAGTGAATTACTTGCTTTAAGAACATAAGATATGCCATACTGGGTCAGACCAAGGTCCATCAAGCCCAGTATCCTGTTTCCAACAGTGGCCAATTTAGGTCAATCAAGTCACCTTTTCTTTATTTTATCAATAAACTGCTTATCTTTATTCCAAAGTGTGTTAGCCTTTATTTTTGCATCCAGTTCAATTAGCAAAACAGGGGGGGGGGGGAGAGAAGCAAGAAGACAAATTCTGGACAGAGCCAGCACTACCCGGTAAACTGGGTAAGTGCGACAGGGGGCGTCAATGTCACAAGGGTGCTGTTGCCAGCTACTCACGCCCCATTCAGTGTGGCCTGCGGAGTGCCGGTGGCCTAGTGGAGAGCCTGCCCACAGGGCACCTGCACCTGCAAGCGGAAGACTGTGACTAGCGATTTCAGCCTCTCACAGCCTTCTGCCTATGGAAGCAGCATGTCCTGCAGGGAGGCTCTCCACTAGACCGCCAGCACTCCTCAGATCATCCTGAATGGGGAGTGGGAGCAGACAACCCGCATCAGTGCCCTCCTGATGTCAGCTCCTGCAGGCAGGCTCTATTTCTCTGAGCTACAGTCATTGCTTGCACAGCCCCTACCTGCAAGATATACTGCTCCCACAGGCGGAAGAGTGTGTGAGGCAACGATTATGGCCCAGAGAAGCGGAGCCTGCCCACGGGATCATCATGTCCTGCAGGCAGGGGTTGTGCAAGGCCAATTGTGCCCTGCCACTCTGAGCTTGGATCATGATCTGCACAGCCCCTGCTCGTGAGACATGCTGCTCCGTGAGCAGGCTCTTTCTCTTGTACATAAATGGGGGGGGGGGGGGCATTGGGAAGGGGGAGTGGACATAAGGAGGCATTGGGAGGTGGACATGAATGGGCACAGGAAGTCAGAAGGGAGATGTTGGGTGCGGGGGGGAGGGGAATAGGGAGGCAGCGGGTGCTGGTCATGTAACATTCCTAACAGGGGCTATACATCTCAAGCAAAGGTACAAGTTTGTGGCTTTTTAAATTACTAACTCTCTGCATGGGAGCTCCTAACCCTTTCAGACCTGAATTTTTTCACAGACACCATATATATATACATGGAATTCAATGAATAACATGACGTCCATTACAATGGACATACGGTCTGAAAGGGTTTTAAAAGGGTTTTGGTACATTTTTAAAACAAAGTTACATTCTTTTTGGTGCTTTAGTTTAAAAGGAGAAATATTTTCTTTAGTGGGGTATGTTTAAAACTCTGCTTTAGTATCTTTCTCAGCTCTTTGAAACTACTGACACCTAATCAGATGTTAGTTCCCTCCCTACATCACCCCCACAACTTCCACCCACCCCTAGTTAGCAGTCTTGCTTTATAGGGCACCTCCCCAATTAACTACACGCAGGGACGTGGAACAGCACATTTTGAACATACTTAAAGAGATTTAACTGCTTTTTCTCTGAAAGGACAGCTGGGAAACTGGCTGGTACTTTGGTAGATCTCTCTCTTTTGCTTTAACAGGTACCTAAGCTCCACAAACTGAACAATGGCTAGGAAAAATCGTATCACTAAAGCTGTTGCCCCCATTACAGCTTCTGCCTTTGTCCAGACAGAGGTCCCAATGCCAGTTGAAGGACTGGTTCCATGTTCAGGGTGCCTGCATGCTGACGCTCTCAGGAAACAAGTGGAGGAACTCAGAGAGGAGGTGGCGAGGCCCAGGGAGCATTCAAGACAGTGAGAAGTACATAGATGAGATGCTTCTTGCAACATCCAAGCTCTCCAGCAAAGGAGAAGATGGGTGCCTACAGAATGACGAAGGTTGGACACAAGTCACCAGGGCCTGCAGAATCACCAATCCAACTTCTCCAGCCCTTGACTTGAAGAACCATTATGCAGCCCTGGAAGTGGAGGAGGTGAAAGCATCCCTTGAAAGGGAAGAACCAGAGCTCAAGTACCCCAAAGTTGCAGAATCAGTGACTACAAGGAAGCAAAGGGTAGTGGTGGTTGGTGACTCTCTTCTGAGGGGTACTTAGGCATCCATCTGCCGACCAGACTTGATGTCCAGAAAGGTATGCTGTCTGCCAGGTGCCAAAATCCGAGATGTTACGGAGAGTTTGTCGAGACTCATCAAGCCCACTGACTATTACCCAATGTTGCTAATCCATGTCAGCACAAATGATACTGCCAGGTATCCCTCTGAGCATATCAAAAGTGACTTCATGGCTCTGGGACAGAGGGTAAAGCAGATAGGTGCACAGGTGGTGTTCTCTTCAATCCTCCCTGTTGAGAGTAAAGGCCAAGGCAGAGAGGCTTGCATCCTGGAGATGAATGCACAGCTGTGAGGATGGTGTCATCAAGAGCGTTTTGGTTTTCTGGACCATGGCATGCTATTCCAAGGGTTGCAGAGCAAAGATTGCGTCCATCTGTCCAAGAAAGGTCGATGTGTCTTCAGGAGCAGACTGGCTAATCTACTGAAGAGGACTTTAAATTAGATTTGTTGGGGATGGCTGAAGAAAGCCCCCAGGTAAGTGAAAGCCCCCAGGTAAGTGAAACATTAAATACCTTTATGGAAAAGGGTAAAAGGGGCAACATATGGAAAGTGGTATGTAAAAATGCCCGTAGCATGGGAAATAAGATCCCAGATGTTGAAGCTTTAATGGGAGTGGCTGACTTGGATTTAGTAGCAGTTACAGAAACATGGTTCACAGAAAACCATGACTGGGATGTAACTATACAAGGCTATACTTTATTCAGAAATGACAGGATAGGAAGAAGGGGAGGAGGAGTGGCATATGTAAAAAATAATATTAAAGCTTTGGAATTACAGAGCTTAAAAGGGAGAGAGGAGGCACTGTGGGTTAAACTAGAAAGAGGTAAAGAGAAATCTGTTTGCATTGGCGTGATATACAGACCTCCCTCACAAGAGGAAGAGGTGGATGGAGAGTTAATTGAAGACATACGCAGCATTACTAGGAATGGAGAAGTGCTACTGATAGGGGATTTCAATATGCCAGATGTTGATTGACACATTCCCGCTGCAGTATCATCTAGAACTAAGGAGCTCCTGGATTTTCTACAGGGAGAACTATTCAAGCAATTGGTAACAGACCCCACACGTGAAGGGGCCATACTGGACTTGGTGCTTACCAATGATGAAAGTGTTTCTGATGTTATAGTGGGAGATCATTTTGCATCCAGTGATCACCAGATGGTGTGGTTCAGTATTAGGACTAGGGCTGTTAGAATCCATTCAAAAGCGAGGGTCTTACACTTTATGAAAACTAACTTTGCCAAGATGGGCCAATACCTCAGAGAGTCGTCAGTGAGATGGGAACAGCTGGGGGATGTAGAAAAACAGTAGGCAAAACTGAAAGGGGATATTTTAAGGGCAACCAACCTTTTTGTTAAAATGGTAAATAAAGGTAAAAGGAAAAGGAGACCGCTATGGTTTTCGAAAGAAGTAGCTGAAAAAGTGAAGAAAAAGAGGGAGGCCTTCATGAAATACAAGAGATCACAGAGAGAGGAAGACAGGCATCTATATTTGGAAAAACCTAGAGAAGCTAGCAAAGTAGTCAGGAAAGCAAAGATTCAAAAAGAGGAGGAAATAGCCAATGCAATAAAATGGGGGGATAATACATTTTTCAGATATGTTAGTGAGAAGAGGAAGGGCAAAAGTGGTATTGTCAGACTCAAGGGTAAAGGGGAGGCATATGTAGAAGCTGATGAGGATAAAGCAGAATTTATTTATTTATTTAACCTTTCTTATATACCGCGCTATTAAGATCAGTGCGGTGTACATTCAAAACATAACATACTGCAGTGCAGCAAGCCGCATTATATTTACAATAAATAGGGTAATAAACTTGGGTATAACTGGGGAAAACTATCTACATTTCATATACATTGGTGCATACATTCCTAGATCTAGGCAATTTTGGTGGGGGGAATCACGCTGGCTAACCGTTTTCTTGCTGGATATGTAAGTTGGGGAGGTTTGGGTGGGTAGACGGAGTGCTTATTACCTGCTTTCCATGATTAGTTTCAGGGTAGAATCGCAAGAACAAATGATGTTTCAATACATTCAATACATCTATTGAATGTTTCAATACATGTATTGAATTCAATAGATGTATTGAATTCAATACATAGTTAACCAATCTCTTTCACAAGGCATCATGCCTGATGCCTTAAAGCTCACTTCGATTCGTCCCATCATAAAAAACAGTAAACTCGACCCAAAAGACCCAAATTCATACAGGCCCATAGCCAGCATACCATTCATTGCCAAAATAATAGAAAAAACTATACAACTACAATTACAGGAGCACATTGATGAGCACAAACCTCTTGATTCACACCAGTTCGGATTCCGCCCCTTCCATGGAGTTGAAACTTTCCTAATTACACTGATGGATTTTCTCATCAGAGGTACAGATAACAACCAAGGCTTCCTACTCCTTTTTATAGATATATCCGCCGCATTTGACAACATCAATCACAACACACTGATCAATAGACTAGAAAATTTAGGAATAGGAGGGATAGTTCTCAAATGGTTCAAGTCATACATCTCACACAGATTAATACGTGTTCAAATAGGCCATGACACATCAGAAACATTCCCCCAAGGACAGGGAATCCCTCAAGGCTCAGCCCTCTCCGCCCTGCTCTTCAACTTGTACCTGCAACCCATTACAAGCATATTTAAAAAACACAAAATTAACCATTTTATATACGCTGACGACATCTTGCTCGCTATCCCCATAAACACTAGCAGCCCCACATATGACAACCTGTCCGAATGCATGAATGAAACCACCTCCTGGCTAGAAACCAACTTTCTCAGCATCAACCTTAAAAAAACGGAAGCAATGTTTGTATCAAGAAAATGTGTTACTGATGACACTTACCCAACAACAATCACAATAAACAAAACAACCATACCTGTTAAAAAAGAAGTAAAGTACCTTGGAGTAATAATAGACCACACACTCACTATGCTTCCTCACATAAAACAGACTGTAAGAACAATATTCTATAAACTCGACTATACTACACCTAAGACCCCTCCTTGACACACATGATTTTAGATCAGTAGTCAGTACACTCATCACCCCCCACTTCGACTATTGTAATAGTCTCCTAATTGGCCTCCCACTAAAAAACACATATCTGTTACAAAGAGCCCAGAACATCTGTGCCAAGGTAATTTCAAAAGCTCGTCTTACTGACCATGTGACCCCAATACTGTTGGAATTACATTGGCTCCCTATAAACAGCCGAATAAAATATAAAATCATACTAACAACCTTCAAACTCCTTAACGACATTTCCCCCTCACACCTGTCCACCCTAATACACGCCCCATCAGAAACAAGAATACGCAGACAAAACGCAACTCACTCCCTTAACATACAAAAAACTATCAGAAAAACAAAGAAAACCACAAGCTCTAGAGCTTTCTCATTTGCTGCCCCCTCTCTCTGGAATGAACTCCCAATAACTCTTCGTCTGATGAAAGACCTTCATCAATTTAGGAAAGAACTCAAAACCTACCTCTTCTCTGAACACTTTGAAATCCCCTACATCCAGAGAGCCACCCCCCAGCAATCACAGAACCATTTCCACAAAATTCATGAAATCACACATGACTAACTCAGACAGACCCTCTGCTATTTATACAAACGTCTTACAATGGAAAAGGAAAAAAATCCAAAACTCACACAAGTTCAACTAAAATATATGTTTAATGTCTACTGTCCTCTGTAACATACTGTTTATTGTTCTTTGTAAATAGTTCCATGTAAATAGTTCTGAAACTGTTCCATGCAATGTTACCTGTACATAGTTACAAATACCGTTCTATGTAAAGTATACAGAAGTATACAAAAATGTTAACTGTTCCATGTAAACCGCCCTTGATCTCTGGAAGGGGCGGTATAGAAGAAATAGATAAATAAATAAATAAAATAAATGTTTCAGCGCTTTTCTGAATAGGGTCAAGTTTGTGATGGTTCGAATATCTGTGGGGAGGGCATTCCAGGCTCTGGGCGCGTATATCGTGAAGGCTCTATTGGCTGTTGCCTTTGTGCATTTTGTCATTGCTTTAGGGACCTCTAATGTGTTTGTCATTGTGGATCTTCTGCTTCTATTATCCGGTAATCTGTGAATCATCTTGCTGAGGGGCGTGGGGGGGGGGGATTATTTAGTGCTTTGAAGGTCAGGACTAGAATCTTGTAATGGATCCTTGCCTGTACAGGTAACCAGTGGAGTTTCATCAACTCTGGCGTTATGTGGTCGGTCCTTGCTAATTGCTTAACAAATATTTCTGTTCTGCCTTCACAGATGAAGAACCAGAAGCAGGACCTCAGAAAACATCCACAAACAGGAACAGAAGCGAGGGGCATCTTGAACAATTTTCAGAAGACTGTGTTCGTGAGAAACTAGCCAAACAAAGTAGATAAAGTGATGGAACCGGTTGGGATACACCCTAGAATACTGAAGGAACTTGGGGGCATTCTAGCAGCTCCACTGACTGACCTTTTCAATGCCTCATTTGCCAGGAATAGTGCCAAAGGACTGGAGAGAGGCTCATGTGGTCCCTTTACACAAAAGTGGAAGTAAGGATGTGGTCAAAAACTATAGGCCAGTTAGTTTAACTTTGGTGGTGAGTAAATTATTGGAAACGCTGCTGAAAGAGAAAATAGTGAGGTTTCTGGAGTCCAGCGGATTACAGGATCCGAGATAGCATGGCTTCACCTGAGTCAGGTCTTGTCAGACAAATCTGATTGATTTCTTTGACTGGCTGACCTGGGAGTTGGACCGAGGGAGAGCCCTAGATGTGTTGTTTTTAGATTTCAATAAAGCCTTTGACACCATCCTCACAGGCAACTTATAAACAAACTGAGCACCCTAGGGATGGACACTAAAGTTACTGCTTGGGTTAGAAATTGGTTGAGTGGGAGGTGACAAAGGGTACAGGTAAATGGAGCCCACTGTGAGGAGAAGGAAGTTACCAGTGGTGTGCCCCAGGGATCTGCCCTTGGTCCAATTCTTTTTAACATCTTTGTTAGTCATATAGCGGAAGGACTGTCTGGTAAGGTTTGCCTCTTTGCAGATGATACCAAAATCTGCAATAGCGTAGATAACAAGGAAGGTGTAGATAACATGAGGAGGGATCCAGCTAAACTTGAAGAATGGTCTAGAATTTGGCAGCTGGGATTTAATGTTAAAAAATGCAAGGTCATGCATTTGGGCTGCGGCAATCCAAGGGAGCAATATAGTATAGGGGGTGAAGTACTTTTGTCCATTAAAGAAGAGCGGGACCTAGGCATGGCTGTGTCTGATGATCTTAAAGTAGCTAAACAGGTAGAAAAGACGACAGCAAAAGCTAGAAGGATGCTTGGGTGCATAGGAGAGGAATTGCTAGCAGAAAAAAGGAGGTGATAGTGCCTCTGTATAGATCTTTGGTGCGACCTCATTTGGAGTATTGTGTGCAATTCTGGAGACTGCACCTTCAAAAGGATATAAACAGGATGGAGTTGTTACAGAGGGTGGCTACTAAAATGACTAGTGGTCTTCATTATAAAGCATATGAGGACAGACTTAAGGATCTTAATATGTACACCTTAGAGGAAAGGTCGGATAGAGGTGATATGATTGGGACGTTTAAATACCTCTGTGTCATAAATGCACGAGGGGAGAGCCTCTTTCAATTGAAAGCAAGTTCTGCTATGAGGGGACATGGGATGAGGGTGAATGGGGATAGATTCAGGAGTGATGTGCGAAAATATTACTTTACGGAAAGAGTGGTGGATCCATGGAATAGTCTGCCAGTGGAGGTGGTAGAGATGAGGACAGTATCTGAATTCAAAAAAGCATGGGACCAACACAGAGGATCTCTAAAGGAAAAAAGGGGACTGTTGTAGTTGTTGATATGAAAGGACAGACTAGATGGGCCATGTGGTCTTTTTCTGTCGTCATTTTTCTATGTTTCTATGTATGTAATAGGGAGGGGATGGCATGGTATGGAGATGGCTAGTTGCAGGGGGGGGGGGATAGGAAAGGAGATGGTAGACATGGAAAGAAAGAGAGAGAGGAGATACTGGATAGAGGGAAAGAGAAAGCCAGAGAGAGAGAGAGACACTGAATCGGTGATGAGAGATGAACAAAAGACTGGGAAATAATGGATCAAGAAGAAAAGTCGGGGAATGAAAGGACTGGAGTGAAGATTGAAAAGTGGTAGGTAGATAGTGTAAAAAAGAGGTAAATTGAGAACTGGATAGTAAGGAGTAGTGAAATCTGGGAGGCCAGAGTGAGAGAGAGAAATAAATGGAAGAAAGGTGGGAAGAAAAACATCAATATCCTAGATGGAAGGAAGTGAAGAGAACAAAAGGAGAGACAAGAAATGGGAGATGGAGTAGAGACCGTAGAAAGAGAGCCAAGAGAAGACAGAAGAAAGCAGAAGTCTCAGATCGAGACCAGCATGATCAGAGTATAAAATGGTCAGACAACAAAGGTAGAAAAAATAATTTTATTTTCAAATGAGTGATTGGACTTTGCACTATTTTTAGATTTTGCACATTAAAGGGAAATGTGTCTCTTTTATTTCTCTGGTATTGTACTGCTTGCAGAATCTGGCTTCTTGGGCTTTCAGTTTAATTTTTGTCTACATATTTTTATTTTCACCTTAGGTTATCCTCACTTATTCTGTATTTGGTGAGGGTCTGTGTTCTCAGTGTGTGACTGAGGCCAGGCGTTCTGTTAACATGGAGTTTGTATGAAGGGACCTGTATTGTAGTAATTTGACTTGTTTAGCTTTTCAATATATGTATGAATGTTCTAGGGCCTGCTACAGTATTTGTAGTGCTGTTTTTATCTGGGTAGGCCCTTGTTGTATGAGTTTTGGAAGTTTATGCTGGTATGATATGGTTGATCTGGCCTTGTAGATCTGTGACTTTTGTAGGGTTTTGTATTAGTTCACAATATGCCCAGTACTGGAGAATGTTTATGTTAGTGAAATGATCAGAATCAGAATGTTTTTTAATATATTGAATTCTGTGGGTTAATGTCATACCTCTGCTCTGCACCCATTGACCAGGGAGAGGTTTCTGTGGATGCAGAATATATATTCAAAAAGAAAGAGAACTATAATGCCGTTTCTAACAAAATAAAATGAGTTATAATTTTATAATTTGGTATTATAAACTGTGTTGCGATTCTCACTTTCTTTTAGTTCCTTGGCTTGTGAGCATCTTGCATGTCCTGTTTTTTTCAGAGGGTGGGAAGTGCTGTGTTGGGGCGCCAAGTCACTCATGTTATATGGAAGTGTGAGTGCTGCATGGTGCTGTTGAGTCCCTCTTTTTTGGCATATTTTGCAATACATTTCCTAAGCTTTGTGCTGGTAACATAAGAACATAAGAAGTGCCATACTGGGTCAGACCCAGGTCCATCAAACCCAATATCTTGTTTCCAACAGTGGCCAATCCAGGTCACAAGTACCAGTGGTAGGTTCCCAAAAAGGTACACAGGTTCCACAATGCCTCTCTTGGGACAAGTAGTGGATTTCCTAGGTCCTCTTTAATCATAATTTATGCACCTTTCCTCCAGCAACTTGTCCAAAGCTTTTTTAAAACCCAGCTATGTTAACAGCTTTTACTACTATCCTTCGGTAACTAATTCCAGAATTTGATTTCACGGGGCCATAGACTAACTGCAGAGAGGCAGTTTTCCTCGCCTACCTTTAAGGCGCATTTCGCTAACTGGGCAGCATCCAATATCGCTGCTGCTTGGTTAGCGCCATTCTCCGCCCCGGAATGCCCCCAACATGCCCTGATGCTAACTGGATAGCACAGGCCACATAGGGGACTTAGGAGGGGATATCCAATAGCACTAAACATGTAAGTGCCATTGAATATCCCCAACTAAGGCATCTACATGGTTTACTGGGCTGTAAACTATGTAGAGGCCTTTCGAAAATCGGGCCCTTGGTTCCTAAGCCAAAGCCTTAACCATTAGGCTATTCCTCCATTCCTATTAGTTCACAATATGCCTGGTACTGGAGAATGTTTGTTAGTGATTTGGCAGAATAAGATTTTTTTTCTTTTTAATTAGATATTGAGTTTTGTGGGTGGATGTCCTAGTTCTGCTCTGCACCCGTTGTTGGGGGTGGGGGTTCTGTAAAATATATGTTCAAAAAGAAAAAGCAACCACCATAATACAGTTTATAACAACAAAATAAAAATGAGTTATAATTTGGTGTTATAAACTGTGCAGTGGTTCTCGCTCTTTCTTTTAGTTTAGTGGTGTGCGAACATCTTTTTATTTCCTCCACATTATCTAATTGACTTTTTGATTTGGTTCAGTTCCTGACTGCAGTTTTGAGAAAGCCTCCCCTCCTCCCAGCTCGGGGGTGGGGCACCATCTCATCTCTCGCCTCAGGTAGTAGATTGCCTTGAGCCGCCCCTGAAAAATCCTATACATTAATGCGACATGTAAAATAATTTAAACAATCCATGATGCAGTTCTACCCATCCCCCACACTCACTAGTGAAAGGATGGGGCACATCACACAGCTACAAAGTCACAATACCTCCCAATTTCACTACACTAAATATAACTAGAATATGAATACAAGGCATAATATAAAAAAAACAGAATAAAACAATTGGCGGCATCACAGTGTTTACACTACAACACATTAATGCCTATCTATTGCTTTGACAACTACCAGAAATTCCCTACCTCCATAGTTCAACATTTCTCCCTCCCCCCCCCCACAGTGTCCTGCATCTCCTCTTCCCTGCCTTCTCCCTCACCCAGACATCGAATCAGCTGTTCCCTCCTCT
This sequence comes from Ichthyophis bannanicus, assembly GCA_033557465.1. Classification (NCBI taxonomy): domain Eukaryota; kingdom Metazoa; phylum Chordata; class Amphibia; order Gymnophiona; family Ichthyophiidae; genus Ichthyophis; species Ichthyophis bannanicus. The sequence goes on from CM066039.1 coordinate 227,538,988, forward strand.
CCCCTTTGCCCCACCATCCAGTATCTCTCCTTCCCTTCTCGCTCACCCTAGTGAAAGACATTGGCAGATCTGGGGGAGCAGCACCATGACCCCTTCATATACTTCAAAACAGTGGCAGAGCAAGCCACTTCGGCACCGCAGAGGGCCTCAAAGCACCCAGATGTGTACACTCATGGCCTGTTGCTCCTGCCCCTTCTGACAGGAAGCCTGTGTCAGAGGGGGCAAGAATAGCAGGTTATGAGTGTGAATGTGGGTGCTTCAGAGCCTGCTGTGGCACCAACAAAGGCTTGTTTTGCTGCTGTCTTGAAGTATATGGAGGGACAGGGGTGTTGCCCTCAAGGTCTGTCACTTTAGGCAAGTGCCTAGTGGATGGGCTAGCCCTGTTTGTCCTTTATTAACTCTGCCCTTGCATATTAAAAATATTTTAACTTACATAAAAGGTATTTTTCTTGTTTCTCCAAGCTTCTTACTATAGTGTCATTAATCATGTCCTGATTTCTAGGTTGTTCGGGATAATGACTCTTTGTACTCTGATTTTATCGGTCCAGAGAAGCTTCTTATGCTACACTCAGAATTCAATTGGAATAGTTATTGTCTGTCATACCTACTGACTGATAGAGATTACAGTGGGGTTCTTGGTCTTGCTTGGAATGGAAAAGCTGGTAAGAACATCCTTAATCTTTGTATTCTGTTATATTTTAAGAAAGGAAAAATCACAGATGCTGTAGAGCAGTGGTTCTCTAACCTCTCCTGGGCACCCCCACCAAGTCAGATTTTCAGGATATCCTCAATGAATGTGCATGGAAAAGACCTAGTTGCCTTGTCTCCATTGAAAACTTGACTGGCTGGAGGTCCCCAGAACTGGTTGGGGATCACTGCTCTAGAGGCCTTATTCTACAGTGGAGGCAAAATTTAACCAAAATGGCAGCTTGACCTCTAGCTGTAGTACCATGAGACTGTCACTAGGGGATCAGAGCCACCATTTTGAACCTGGGCAGCAATGGAGCAGTAACCCACCAGGGACACCCCTGGTAAGTGCTGGGGTTGTGGTTTGATATGCTGATCGAGGGAGGGAGGGAGGATAAAAGGCTTTAGAAGATACTGATCAGGTTTTGGGGGGTGGTTTTCAGGATGCCAACTGGAGGACTGGGGATGGTAAATGCATCAGCAGTTAGCGTGATAAGTGCATTTGCACTATAAGCCAATGCATTTACTGTGCAATAAATGTCTGTTGTGTACAGTAACTGCAGGGCAGATACTGACCACAGTCCCAACAGTTGCCATACAAGCTTTGAATGTACCGCACAATAATTTTTGTCCCTAACACGCAGCAAGGTCAAACCGTTACCATACTTTAGTAAACAGTAAACAGACCCCTAAGTGGAAGATCTGGGGAGTGAGGGATGGTAGGGATAATGGAGCTGACCAACAACATATGAGGATTTAATTTCGAAATCTCAGCTAGTGGTTTATGACATAGACATACTGAAGGACCTGCAATGCCACCAGTCCCTAGATTTTCAAAGGGAAACTCTGCAAGTTCCACATAAATTTTAAAATTGCCCCCTAAATAAACAATTACAGTTGTCATGTTAGTCCACTTGGTTACATGGAAGAAGGGTCAAACAAGTTGTAGGTTAGCCCAATAAAAAGACATCACCTACAACTTGTTTGCTGACCCTTAAATTCCCCTAAATAAGAACTGTATGACAAGAGTGGTATATCTCATAAGAGACAGCAGTCATGAGTGATGTAGCATTTCATTAATAAATGCTCTGGTGAAGGAGTTATTTCATGGGATTTGCAGTTTTTCGTAGTTTGAGAAACAATCATCTTATGAAAGGTGACTGCTCTTAATCAGTGCTACTATAGGTAACACTAGTCTCTCATAATATCAATTGCTTCTTGAGGGTTGTGCTATCCATATAATGTTATCATATCACTAGGCACATGGCCCTGCTTTTTAGCCCCACTTTTCAGCCCCTATTAACCTATGCAAATGAAAACCCACAATCATGGCCCTGCATCCTTCTTCATCCCCCTCAGACTGCCCCCCGCATATCTCCTTAAGGACAATATAGAAGAACATAAGAACATAAGATATGCCATACTGGGTAGACCAAGGTCCATCAAGCCCAGTATTCTGTTTCCAACAGTGGCCAATCTAGGTCATATGAACCTAGCAGTTTCCCCAAGGGACACAGGTTCCACAATGCTTGTATTGGTTCATGAAGAAGAAGAAGAATCAAAATTGGTTTTAAGCATATTTTTCAGACAGCATTAGCAACGGCTTCTCTCAGATTTGCCCATTCCATTATTTCCTTTCACTTGTAATTCAAAATGCAAAGGGGTGAATTTGAAGGGTGACCAAAGTGCCATTGTGATTCTGAGGCATCTTAAAGTGCACAGTTTATTTGATCAAGTTCGCCTCTGAAGCCATGGAATCCCGGGGCACCCCTGCGGACCCTGGTCAACACAGTGACTCCTCAGAAAGAGGGTATCCCTTGAGGAAACATAAGAAGAAGAAGAAATCCTCGAAGGCAGCATCCCTGGATGATTCCAACAGGTCAGGTCAGCCCTGAGCCAGGTCCCACAGTCCTAGACACTCGTCCGAGGGATAGAAGCGGGAGCAGTCTATCAAGGTCCCCCAGAAGGAATCAACCACAGATCAGCCTCGGACGCCAAAAGCTCTCCTTGTTGAGGACTCCCCTTGGGGGAACCAGCGAAGGGCCTGAGTTCCTCGGTGCCCATGCCGATGGCTGTGGAGCCTTCTGGAATTGAAACCAGAATGGCGGCCCCGGAGCACAGTCTGTCTGCCTTCATGGACCAGCAGCAGACTTTGTTGTCTGGTACTACCAGTTCCTCTGCCCAGGCCACTGGGCCATTGACATTGGAGGACGTCCCCGGAGGCTGAGCCGATCCTCGAGACCATAGTGTCTTGAGTCGATCCTCGGCCGAGGTCTCGATCCGACTCCTGTTCGACGGGACCGAGGTTCTCCCTGGCTAGCACACATGGCATCAGTCATGGGGTCTCCAAAGGATGTGGGCAGGGCTGTGGTCCAGAGCCCGCAGGCTGCCCTTCCCTCGAGTCTTCGACCGACTACTCGGAATGGGAGACCGAGGACAAGGAGTCACCGGACACCCATTGCCACCGCAACGCCCCCTCGGACTTTCCCCCCTCTGAGTCCCGGCATAGGTCCCTGCTCGAGGACATGGCATTCCTCGACTTTGTGTGGGACATCTCAATGGCCCTAGCATTCCTGATGGAATTGGAGGAGGACCCTCAGACGGAGGAGCTAGAAATCTTCCAGTACGAGGCCCCTCCTTGGGAATTGCTCACAGTACCCATTCCACCCATCCTGGAACAGCTAATGCTCCTTATGTGAGAAACACCGGCATCGGTGCTGGTTGTGAGCAAGCGGCTTGACTCAATGTATTGGGTCTGCCGGAACCCGGACTTCCAAAAGGCACAACTGCTGCATAACTCCATGGTGGTGGAGTCGGCCATGCATCATCTAAAGAGCCAAAAGAAGCACTCCTTGGTGCCCCTAGGTAGGGAGGCCTGCACCTTGGATGCCCTCAGCAGAAAGTGCTACCAGGGCTCGATGCTCATGGGCATGTACCTGAGAGACCTGGAGAAGGAAATTGCCAGGTTCTCAGCTGGATCTGGCCAAAGCTTAATGTATGAGTTCACTACAGAAAGCAGAAATAGACACTTACAAAGGCCAGCCCACCCATTTTTCCTCTCTCAGACCAGAGGAATACAAGAAACTAAACATATGCCCAAAATAACCCAACCCCAACTTTAGTTCTAACTAACAATATAACACAAAAAATTATAAAAACTAACTCCCAATTCTAGATCCCCCACAATCCACTTTATACAGCACAAGCAAAGGTGGGACCCCTAGGCACACAAGACGAAATTCACACACCCAACAGACCCTAAGACAACAAAAATGTCCCCCTCAACAACAACCTTTTGCTTCAGATTAATATGTATCCTCTCCATATTCATAACCTTAATTGCCCTGATCAACAGCCTAAACAACAAATACTATAGACCAATCCCAATAATACAAAGATTAAGCCGCAACGATGCCGCATCAGCACCACAATACGCAGGATACCATGCCAAGGCAAATCCCCAAAGATTAATATATATAAAACTAACAACTGAATCTCAAATGAACTTACAACCCAACATAAAAAAACTCAAATCCCTTTCATGCTACTTAATAAATGCAAGGTCAATGAAAAATAAGCTACCTATTTTCACTGACCTCCTAAATGACCAAAAACCGGACATAATGTGCGTAACGGAAACCTGGCTCTCCGATACTGATTTGGTCTACATAAACCATCTAAAGTCTAATGAATATGAGATATTTTATACCCACAGAAATTACAAAAGAGGTGGTGGGGTGCTCATCATAACAAAAAAATCACTAAAAGCAAAGCAACTAACTACTGACAACACCAACAACATGGACACCCTAATCCTAAAAATTTATCACCTTAGAATATGCCTAGTGTACAGACCACCAGAACAAAGATCAGAAAATTTGGACTCACTAATTGAACTTCTGGGCTCTTCTACAGATTCAAACCCAGTAATGCTTATGGGTGATTTTAACCTACCCTCGCTACCTAAAGTACACAGTCCCCTTCATTGACTCCATAACTGACATGGATTTCTGTCAGATTATTAATAAAACAACTCACAACAAAGGTGGAACACTTGACCTTGTCTATCTTCCAGGATCACTATATAAACTATTCGATATTCAAACACTTGAGTGCAAACCAGTCCCATGGTCAGACCACCACCTCATAACATTTAACATCAACTACACAGACATAACCCATAATAGCAGACCACATCAATCCCCAACCAACAGATTCAAGAAATTCAATGAGGAGGAATTTCTTAAACAAATAATACCCCATCTATCCCTTACACCATCAGATCTTGATATAGCGGTAGAAAGTTGGCACAAAACAATCACCATTGCTGCAACACATAAAACACCACCAAAACATACAAACAATAATACAACTAAAGGTAGAGATGCTCCTTGGTTTAATAATACACTAAAATTAATAAAAAGGGATCTGCGAAAATTAGAACAGAAATGGCGAAGAACCAAATCCACCACGTACTATGAGATCTATGAAAACTCCCTCAAAAACTACAAAGAGGCAACAGAATGTGCAAAGAAAAACTACCACTCCGTCATACTAACTAACTCCATAAACCGACCAAGAGAACTATTTACCATTGTACAAAATCGAACAAACAAAACATTGAACTCAAGCAAAATTATCACCGATATATCGCCACAAACTTTAGCGGATCACTACATGAACAAAGCAAGACTACAAGCCCCCCCTACAATGTCACCTAGAAAAATACACTATGACCAAACAAACAATTGGTCAGATTTCCACATAATATCCAAAGACACACTCAAGAATATAATCTCAAACATAAATACTACAACATCCTATTTAGACCCATGTCCAGTAAACTGGATAAAGAAAACACTACCAATTCTCTCCCCCTTCATACTACCTATCTTTAACCTTTCACTAAAACAAGGATATCTACCTCCAACCCTTAAACATGCACAAATACACCCAATCCTCAAAAATGGCAACCTTGACAAAACCTCACCCAACTCCTATAGACCTATATCGAGCATACCCTTCATGGCCAAATTAATTGAAAAAGTAATCCAAATCCAAACTCAGGACTACATTGACACTTCAGCCCCTCTTGACGAACAGCAATATGGTTTCCGCCCTCAACACGGAGTAGAAACCCTGCTTACAGTTCTACTAGACACACTGGTAAGAGGTATTGATGACACTAAACAAGCGTTCATTCTACTATTTTTAGACATCTCTGCCGCATTTGACAGTGTAAATCACACAATAATGCTAAATATACTCAGACAAATAGGAATAAATTCAACAGTATATAAATGGTTTACCTCATACTTAAACAATAGAACCCAAACAGTAAGAATCAATACCCAAACATCCAATACATACAAACAGGAACTTGGCCTTCCACAAGGATCTGCCCTCTCGGCACTACTTTTTAATATTTACCTACAACCTGTCTGCAACATCTTCAAACAGTTTCACGTCCACTATCATATCTACGCAGACGATATAATGTTATACATCTCATTCAAGATCCCTAACCCACCAATTCAATTACTAACTGAATGTTTCAACGAACTTACAATATGGCTAAAAGAACACAATTTAAACATCAATTACTCAAAAACAGACATCTTATATGCAACAAAAAATCAAACCTTCATCCTCCCAACATTTATTACAATACAGAACCACAAAATCAAAACAAAAAATGAGGTGAAGTATCTAGGTGTGATTCTGGATAAGAATCTTAGCATGGAATCTCACATCAAAAACACAACAAAAAAAATTCACTACAAGCTTAAGATACTTAAACAACTACGCCCACTGGTTCACCTACATGATTTCATGAGTATAATTCAAGCAATCATTACACCCCACTTTGACTTTGCAAACACAACACTCCAAGGAATAACCAAACAGAACCTTAAAAGACTTCAGCTAGTACAAAATGTAGCCGCCAGAACTATCATGAAAGCCAGTACAATAGAACATATAACACCCATCTTAGCTAATCTACACTGGCTACCAATCTACTGCCGAATAAATTATTAAATCCTTATAACAACATTTAAAGCTTTAAACAAGCTAGCACCTTCGGTACTGAACAACCTAATTAGCAAGGAAACACAAAAAATCAACCAAAGGAGAGGAAACACAAACAAAATTATGTTTCCAAAAGACTTTACAAAATCTAAAAAATCCACTAACAACAAGGCCTTTTCACACTCAGCCCCAATCCTCTGGAATGCACTACCCGAAGAAATCAGAAATCTAAGTGATATCAAGGAATTTCGTAAGAAATTAAAAACACACCTATTTATGACACACTATGGTGACTAGTCAATTACTATCACTCAAACAGGCATAAGTTAATAGAAGATAATAAAATTCACAAACCAAAAACAAAATTAATGCAATTAATTGCATTCAAAGATACACTAATTCTGTTTCTCCACACATTGTAATATAATGATGACTGCCAATCATCCTACAATGTAGTTTAATTACAATGTAACAGTTGTACTGTACATAGTTGCTAAGCACTGTGCAAAGGTTGTTATGCACATAGCTGCTAGATCATTGGTAGCAAGTTCTAGTTCTTTGTATTAAAACTTATGTTCTTTGTATAATTTCACAGATGTTATATGTAAGATGAACAGGCACTTATTACTGTTTCGCCGGTTCATTCCATTGTTCTTTGTAAACCGCACCTGATCCATGGGAAAGTGTGGTATATAAGTGTCTGTTAAATAAATAAATAAAGCTGTCCATGAGTGCCCAAAATGTATCTCTCAAGCAGCCTATGACAGCTTGGTTACAGTCTTCCAACCTCGAGCAGTGGATTCAGGACCAATTGGTCGATATCCTATGCCAATGAGAGAACCTTTTTGGCAAACCCATGACAGAAAAGGCTGCCAAGTTGGAGACTGAGTTCATGACGAGGACCAGGCTCTCCAAAAAGACCTCCGTCCCTCCCAAACGGAAGGACCCGGGTAAAAAGCCCTTTTACCTGAGAAAAGGGGCTGCTTACAAAACTACCCACAATTTTAGACCTCCTGGCTCCCCAGCAGGCCATGGGCAAGGCCATCATAAGCAGAAGGCTCCCAAGCCCCAGGCATCGGCTCCGGCCCAGCCAGGGGGGAACTTTTGACTCCTTGGGCATAGCCTCTCTACCCCAAGGAGGACAGCAGCCCACAGGGGGATGTCTAATCCTGTATGCCCACAGGTAGCTAGCCATTACCACTGATTCTTGGGCACTCCGGGTGGTCAGGGAGGGCTATCTCCTCCATATGGTTGACATCTCCTCCTTTCTTCCCAGGAGAGCCTGCCAGGTCTCCCCTTCACTGGGACCTCCTATTGAAGGAACTCGCAGGCCTTCTCGAGGACAGAGCAGTAGAACCAGTTCCCCAGCATCTCAGGGGCAAGGGTTCTACTCAAGGTATTTCCTCGTGCTAAAAGGAACAGGGGGCCTAAGGCCCATTCTGGACCTGTGCAACCTGAACAAGTTCCTAGTGAGGGGAGAAGTTCAAGATGTTCTCCCTTGGGACATTGCCGCCTTACCTCCAGCAGGGAGACTGGCTATGCTCCTTGGATCTGAAGGATGCCTATACCCACATCCTCATTCACCTCAGTCACAGGCAGTACTTCCGCTTCATGGTGGGGGTAGCCACTACCAGTACAGGGTACTACCCTTTGGCCTGGCCTCTACCCCCAGGTTCTTCGCCAAATGTCTGGCAGTAGTGGTCACCTTCCTCTGTCTCCAGGGGTTATTTGTCTTCCCCTACCTGGACGACTGGCTCATAAAAACAGGCATGGCCACAGAGGTGCAGCAGACCACCGCATGCACCATCCAGGTTCTGCAACATCTGGGGTTCATGATAAACTACCCCAAATCCCACCTCATCCCGGCACAATGTCTGGAGTTCATAGGGGCAAGACTGGACACTCTTCAGGCGAAGGCCTTCCTTCCTCTGGACCAGACCGACCATCTCAGGGCACTGGTCGTAGACGTGCAACACCGTCCTTCGGTGTCAGCTCAGTTTCTATTGCAGCTACTCGGGCACATGGCCTCGATGGTCCATGTCATCCCAGATGCTTGTCTACACATGAGGGATGCTCAGTGGTGCCTTCAGGACTAGTGGACAGAGGCCACGGGCTATCTCCAAGACAGAGTCTCAGTGACTCACCAGTTGGCGGAATCTCTGACTTGGTGACAAAATCCCCAACACCTTCAGGCAGGGATGCCCTAAACCCCAAGCCCTCTAAGGGTCCTCACCACTGTTCCCTCTAAGCTGTGCGTGTGTGCGCGCGCACACACCTTGCTGAGCGAGCGCACATTCTTTACAACAGAGCGCACAAAAATTATGGTTCTGATTCTGATAGAAAACAACAGAGACACTTTAAAATTTAAAAGTTGTGATTGTAATTACTAGAAATTTTCCTCTTCATTTAGTGATCGTCTATTTTCATTTAATTTGATTAAAATCAATATGGTGTACATACTGTATTCTGACGTGTAGTCAGATTTTAAAGTATATAACTCCGAGCGTCGTTATGTGGTGCACAAAAATTTAACCTTCCTTCAAAAGCTGCACAGCTGATATTTTATGTGCACACAGCCTACAGAAAATTAGAGGGAACATTGGTCCTCACAACAGACACCTCCGTGCTGGGTTGGAGAGCCCACTGTGAAGAACTCCCCACCCAGGACAGCTGGTCACAAGCCAAGGGCAACCAGCAGATCAACTTCCTGGAGCTTCAGGCAATATATCTAGCCCTTCTAGTGTTCTGTCACCGTCTGAGGCACCAGCCGGTGCTGATCCAAACAGACAATCAGGTGGCAATGTTCTCTGTGAACAAGCAGGGGAGCAAAGGGTCTCGCACCCTCTGCCGTGAAGCGATGACACTCTGGCTCCTATGCAGTTCAACAGGGAATATACTCCTACGGGCGGTATACCTACCAGGCCAGGACAACATCCTGGCATTCAAACTGAGTAGGGTCCTCCAGCCACACGAGTGGCAGCTGGATCCCAGAGTAGCCACCTAGCTCTTCCGGCTCTGGGGGACCCCATGGGTGGACCTCTTTGCCAGCCCGGACAACTACAAGTTGCCCCGCTTCTGTTCCCGGCAGCCCCATCCATCTTGGATGGCAGCAGATGCGTTTTTCATTCCGTGGTCGAAATGTCTCATGTATACCTTCCCAACCATGCTACTGATTGCCAAAACACTCTTCAAGGCTCTTCGCAACAAAACCTCACTGATCCTGGTGGCTCCATAGTGGCTCAGGCAGCCTTGGTTCCTGCTTCTCCTCCGACTGTCAGTGGAGACTCCAATCCCATTGGGGAGCTCACAGGGGCTCTCGTCTCAGGAGGAGGGCTCTCTCCTGCACCCCAACCTGGGGTCCCTATCACTGATGATGTGGCTGCTGAAAGGGTGACCTTAGCCCCTTTCAACCACTCGGGAGAAGTGGAAGAGATCCTGCTGGCCTTCCGTAAGACCTCCACCAGGAGAGTTTACGTCTTCAAATGGTGCAGATTCCCGGTCTGGTGAGCAGAGCAATGGGTGAACCCGTTCTCCTGCCCGGTGCAGCTGGTACTGCAGTACCTCCTTCGTTTCTCGCAATCTGGGCTCAAATCAAACTCCTTTAGAGTGTACCTCAGTGCGGCGCATCACCACCCTGTTGAAGGCAAGCCCCTCTTGGTCCAGCCTCTGGTGACCCGCTTCTTGAGAGGACTTCTGCAGTTCAAACCGCCTGTCCACCCTCCGATGACAGAATGGGACCTCAGTGTAGTATTGGCGCAGCTCATCCGCCCGCCATTTGAGCCTCTGGCTACCTGCCACCTGTGATACCTCTCGTGGAAGGTCATGTTCCTGGTGGCACTCACAGGGTTTGCAGGGTCAGCAAACTCCAAGCCCTGGTGGCAGAGGTGCCATATACCATATTCTACAAGAACAGGGTCATGCTTTGCAAGCACTCCAAATTCCTTCTGAAGGTGGTATCGTCCTTCCACCTCAACCAGGAGGCGGTGCTGCCTACCTTCTTCCCAAGGTCTCACTCCAGTAGGCAGAGATTGTCTTTCACACCTAGACTGTAAGAGGGCCCTGTCTTTCTACATTCAACATACCCAGGGCCAACGGAAGCTTCTCAGCTTTTTGTTTCCTATGACCCCAGTCGGCTGGGGGAAGCGGTGACAAAATGGACATTGTCCACCTGGGTGGCAAACTGCATTACCCTCGCCTATGAGCAGGCTGGGCTCACACTGGATGGCCGGATCACGACACACAGTGTCAAGGCAATGGTGACCTCTCTGGCAAACCTGTGCTCCATCCCAAAGCTGGACATCTGCCAGGCCGCCACTGGTCTTCAGTCCATACCTTTGCAGCTCATTACTGCCTGGAGAGGGAGTCCCGCTTTCGGCTAGGCCATGCTCCGTAATCTTTTCAGGGTCTAGCCAGCTCCTACCCTCCAACATTTCTGTGTTCAGGCCACAGGAGTGTTGGTTTCCATCTGACACACAGGTCCTACTGCAGTATGTATCTGCGGACTCAATTGCTGCTGCTCATGGCTTCCCTTGAGGGCGACCGTTGTTTTTCCCTATGTGCTTTCGGTAGCCTATAGCTAGGGAGTCCCATATATGAGGACTGACTTCCTGCTTGTTCCTGGAGAAAGTGTAGTTACTCACCTGTAACAGGTGTTCTCTGGGGACAGCAAGAATCAGTCCTCACAACCCTCACTCCTCCCCTTGGAGTTGCTTCTTTACCATCTTTTATTTTTGCCGTCTTTTAGCTATGTCATCTGACTGAACAAGATGGCACCCTTGGGAGGGAAGGGCACCACGTATGCTTGGTGGCATCTCCCAAAGGCTTTCTTTGAAAGCTGGGGAGATGCTTCAGCAAGGGCTCCGTCGGTGCCAACGTCACCCATATGTGAGGACTGATTCCTGCTGTCCCCGGAGAACACCTGTTACAGGTTAATAACTACGCGTTCTGCATTCTTAACATTTTTTATGGCTCTGCCTATCCTTAAAATGTGCATAGTGACAGAGAAAGTGAAAAAAAAAACAAATATTTATCAGAAAAATATGCCATAAAAAGACCAAGTTGATTAAGTCAGGTGATCCTCAAAGACTTAAAGCTTAAACAGAAAGGGCTCGATATGGTATTTAGATGGATTGCAGCAGTTAGTGCTGCTGAATATCCCTGGGTACCGCTGCTACATGCCCCTTTGGGGTCAGGTATAGCACAACCATTATGCAAACTAGGCAGTCGCCTAGAGCACCAGCCCTCCAGGGGTGCCGATTGCCGCTGCAATAACCACCCTGCTTCAGGCTTTGCGTTGGTGCCATCTTGAATGCTGTCCTGCAAAGCCTGAAGCAGGGTTGTCGTTTCAACCCAAAACGTGTCACGTCACATACATGTGGGTCTTCATTAGCACTTTTTTAGAAGATCAGAGCAGGGTCTTCATCAGATAAGTAGCTGTTTTAAAATTCCATTTCACATTTGATTAAAATGGGAACACTACTGCGGGGAAGAGAGATTGTTTTCCTCTACCTTTGATAGTGTACCCGACAAGAAAATCTATTGCTGAAAAAAACTTTTTGCACTTCTCCATTTCTGTAGTTTGGATTCTCTGTTATGCTGGGATCTTTATAAATTGTTTGATGTATGTTTTGATCTCCAGTAATTTGGGTAGTTACTTTTTTGGATCCTGACAAACTGAAAGTTGGCATTGGGCATCGGAGAGGGGTCGGAAACAAACAGCCCTGTGGTGCCGAAGTTTAAAGATAAGAGCCACGGGGCTGTTTGTGCCCATTGCTGCTGCTGCTGCTGCACATCCCAGAGAGGGGCAACAGTGGGCGCAAGGGATGAGATTTTGCCTAGGGCACCTCATCTTGTGCTGGCCCTGATCAGGACATTTCATGGGTGGCATCAAGGGATAATCAGTCAGCAGTGATATTCAGCCACTGCCTGGTTATCCCTCGTCAGCGAAAGATAGGCACATGAAAGGCTATCCTAACTTTCACCGCTGAAACTAACCGGGCCACTGTCTGGTTAGCTTCCTGCTTTGCCAGCTGACCCCAGCAATGAATATTTGGGTTTAGAGGCTTTCTGGGATGGCACTCGTCGATAACCAGGTAGTGGCGATATTGAGCCCAGTTACCGACACACGGTGAAAATCAGGCGCAGTAAAGACTGGCCACATCATCAGGGATGCAACTAGGGTCAGTATAAAAGACAAGAAGAAGCTGACATTCACTTCCTGTGCAATGAAAGCATCCTGGGTGGGGGGGGGGGGGGCAAGTAAATGACAGTACCCCTCTCCTTATGTGGGCTCCAGGATTACTTGGACCAGATTTGAAAGGATACTGAAAATGGAACTGATGGCGAAGGTGGTTGGCATGGACATATGAGGCAGCCACCCAGGACCTTTCCTCAGGACCATAGCCCTTCCAATGAGTCAAATATTGTAATTTACCCCTAGAGTGCGAAGAATCCACAATATTCTGAATTTCATATTCACCATCCACAATAACAGGAGCAGATTCATATGCTGGCTTGACCAGATACATGGAACATATTAGGGACACAGAGAGAACCAGGTAGCCTACGATGTACAGAAACAGGCCATGACCTCCTGCACTAGGTATGGGCCAATTACAGGGGGGGTGAGGGGGAGGATATTCAGTGGTGGCAGCTAGTGCTGATAAAGCAGCTAGCTGTCACCAATGAACGTTGAACTTGAATATTCAATACTGGGGCCATAACCAACCACCAGCATTGAAAGTGGCAAAAGTTAGGAAAATCTTTCAGGTGTCTAACCTTTGCTACTTTGGGATAACTTGTTAGCAGCTGAAAATCATCACTAAACAGTTATCCTCAGTTGCTGCCTCTGCTCCACCCTCAAAATGCCCCATTGCTAGCCTGCTAGCATCGGGGGGTTTAGGGGCAGCACCCGGGAGATTGCCAGGACATAAATCATGAGCCCAAGATGTTCCCACAGAGAAGGAATAGGGTTCCAGTTGCCAGGTAATAGGAGGAGGCTGGGAATATACAGGAATACTGTTCCAACATAGTCAGACTCACCAGAGAACTCTCAACAGAACAGGAAGAGAACAGAATCAGCGGGCAGAAATGCAGTCAATAAACAGGCACAGGTCAGGACAAGTGGAACAGGATCAGAACTAAAAGGCAGCAACAGTAGCTCAGCAGAAGTATGATACCCAGGACCTCACACATAAGAACTATCAAAGGGTAAAGTAGAATGGGAACTCCTGGGTACATATAGGTGTAGGGGACCAATCAGAGGAGATGCATTCTCTGAGACTCAATTAGACCAAGATTGATTCAGTTTCTATTCCTCTTGTCTCTTCTTTCCGTTACCTGGGGGTTATACTTGACTCCATGCTTTCTTTTCACGAGCACATTTCTTCACTCACTCGGCGGTCCTTTGTGACCCTTCGGCCGATTCGGGCTACTCGTTCTCTCTTTTCCCCTGATTCTCTGGTCACTTTGGTTCTGGCTCTGGTGGTTAGTAGGCTTGATTATTGTAATGTTTTTCTAGCCAACCTCCCTAAATATCAGCTTCAACGATTACAATCTATTCAAAACACTGCAGCTCGCCTTATCACCTTTTCCCGGCCGTTTGATCATATCACTCCCCTCCTTCTCCGTTTGCACTGGCTTCCACTTCGTTTTCGCTATCAATATAAGTTTCTGATTCTGATTCACCGTGCTCTTCATACTGGTCATCCTTGTATCTTGCAGATCTGTTTTTTCTTCACACTCCTTACCGTCAACTCCGGTCTCTTCACGCCAACCGTTTATCACTGCCTTCTCCGTCACAAGCCCGGTTAGAGCAGACTCGTCATTCCGCCTTTTTCTTTCTCGGTCCATTCCTCTGGAATTCTCTACCACCTTCCCTCAGATTAGAATCTTCTTATCCTCAATTCAAGTCACTACTCAAAACACATCTGTTCACTCAGGCTTTCGACCTTCCTGCCAGTCCCCCTCCCTGACCATAAAGTTGTCTCCCCGTTGTTGTTGTGTGTTTGTTGGTGTTGTTGCACCTTTGTGTTTTTAGTTTTAGCTTTTATGTTAAATCTATCTGGTTAGTTATTTGCTTTTATTGCTGTGTGCTTTGCTTTTACTTCCCTTTCATTTTATGGCGTTCTTTTCTATGATTTGCCGTGTAGACCTTTTTATTGTACACCGCTCTATGCTTCAGCAGTAGCGGTTGGTCAAATGTTTTAATAAAGATAAAGAAAGATAAAGATGCATCATCAGCAGGCCAATCGGGGCAAGCCACATCATCAAGATGTGACTAGGGACAGCATAAAAGGCAGAAAGAAATCAAAGTTCATGTCCTCTGTGAGGACATTATCCGTTATGGGGTGGGTGGGGAGGGGAAGTATGTGAAACCTAAAAGAGGAAACATTAAAATCTGGGTTTTAATAGTAGACCTATCAGACATGAGAGATGTCCTCCTCTGTACAGTATCAGTAAGGCCCTTGTTAAAGTACTATGTCCAGTTTTGGAGCTCCATAGTTTAGTAGCGCTATACAAATGATTAGTAGTAGTAGTAGGATTGAGATTGAGATACATAGAAACATGACAACAGAAAAAGACCACATGGCCTATCTAGTCTGTCCTTCCATAACAACTACAACAGTCCTCTTTTTTCCTTTAGAGATCCTCTGTGTTTGTCCCATGCTTTTTTGAATTCAGATACTGTCCTCATATCTACCACCTCCACTGGGAGACTATTCCATGGATCCACTACTCTTTCCATAAAGAAATATTTCTGCATATCACTCCTGAATCTATCCCCCTTTCACCCTCATCCCATGTCCCCTCGGAGCAGAACTTGCTTTCAATTGAAAGAGGCTCTCCCCTCGTGCATTTATGACACAGATGTATTTGAACATCTCAATCATATCAGCTCTATCCCGCCTTTCCTCTAAGGTGTACATATTAAGATCCTTTAGTCTGTCCTCATATGCTTTATAATGAAGACCACTAACCATTTTAGTAGGCACCCTCTGTACCGACTCCAGCCTGTTTATATCCTTTTGAAGGTGCGGTCTCCAGAATTGCACACAATACTCTAAATGAGGTCGCACCAAAGACTTATACAGAGGCACTATCACCTCCTTTCTTCTGTTGGCCATTCCTCTCCCTATGCACCCAAGCATCCTTCTAGCTTTTGCTGTTGCCTTTTCAATCTGTTTAACTACTTTAAGATCATCAAACACAATCACGCCTAGGTTCCGCTCTTCTTTAGTGGACAAAAGTACTTCACCCCCCTATACTATATTGCTCCCTTGGATTGCTGCAGCCCAAATGCATGACCCTGCATTTTTTAACATTAAATGTCAGCTGCCAAATTCTAGACCATTCTTCAAGTTTAGCTAGATCCCTCCTCATGTTATCTATACCTTCCTGGATGTCTACTCTATTGCAGATTTTGGTATCATCTGCAAAGAGGCAAACCTCACCCAACAGCACTTCCACTATATCACTAACAAAGATGTTAAAAAGAATCGGACCAAGGACAAATCCCTGGGGCACAACACTGGTAACTACCTCCTCCTCAGAGTGAGCTCCATTTACCTGTACACTTTGTCGCCTCCCACTCAACCAATTTCTAAACCAAGCAGTAACTTTAAGGTCCATCCCTAGGGTGCTCAGTTTGTTTATAAGTCGCCTGTGTGGAACAGTGTCAAACGTTTACTAAAATCTAAATACATCACATCTAGGGCTCTTCCTTGGTCCAACTCTCTGGTCACCCAGTCAAAGAAATCAATCAGATTTCTCTGACAAGACCTGCCTCTGGTGAATCCATGCTGCCTCTAGTCCTGTAATCCGCTGGACTCCAGAAACCTCAATATTTTCTCTTTCAGCAGCGCTTCCAATAATTTACGTACCACCGAAGTTAAACTAACTAGCCTGTAATTTTCAACCACATCCTTACTTCCGCTTTTGTATAAAGCGACCACATGTGCCTCTCTACAGTCCTTTGACTCTACTCCCGACTCCAACGAGGCATTGAAAAGGTCAGTCAGAGGAGCTGCTAGAACATCCACAAGTTCCTTCAGTATTCTAGGGTGTATCCCATCCGGTTCCATCGCTTTGTCTATTTTAAGTTTAGCTCATGAACACAGTCTTCTGAAAATTGTTCAAGATGCCCCTCTATTCTGTTCCTGTTTGAGGGTGTTTTCTGAGGTCCTGTTCCTGGTTCTTCATCTGTGAACACAGAACAGAAATATTTGTTAAGCAATTCCATTTTATCCTCATCAACCTCTACATATTCCTTCCCTTCACCCTTGAGTCTGACAATACCACTTTTGCCTTTCCTCTTCTCACTAACATATCTGAAAAATGTCTTATCCCCCCATTTAACTGCATTGGCTATTTCCTCCTCTTTTTGAATCTTTCCTTTCCTGACTACTTTGCTAGCTTCTCTAAGTTTTTCCAGATATAGATGCCTGTCTTCCTCTCTCCGTGATCTCTTGTATTTTATGAAGGCCTCCCTCTTTTTCTTCACTTTTTCAGCTACTTCTTTCGAAAACCATAGCGGTCTCCTTTTCCTTTTACCTTTATTTACCATTTTAACAAAAAGGTTGGTTGCCCTTAAAATATCCCCTTTCAGTTTTGCCCACTGTTTTTCTACATCCCCCAGCTGTTCCCATCCCGCTTATGGGTATTGGCCCATCTTGGCAAAGTTAGTTTTCCTAAAGTCTAAGACCCTTGCTTTTGAATGGATTTTAACAGCCCTAGTTGTAATACTGAACCGCACCATCTGGTGATCACTGGATGCAAAATGATCTCCTCCTATAACATCAGAAACAATTTCACCATTGGTAAGCACCAGTATGGCCCCTTCACATGTGGGTTCTCTTACCAGTTGTCTGAATAGTTCTCCCTGTAGAGAGTCCAGGATCTCCTTACTTCTGGATGATACTGCAGCAGGAATGTGCCAATCAGCATCTGGCATATTGAAATCACCTATCAGTAGCACTTCCCCTTTCCTAGCAATGCTGCATATGTCTTCAATTAATGCTCCGTCCACCTCTTGCTCCTATGAGGGGGGTCTGTATATCACACCAATGCAAATAGATTTCTCTTTCCCTTTCTAGTTTAACCCACAGTGCCTCCTCTCTCCCTTTTAAGCTTTGTAGTTCCAAAGCTTTAATATTATTTTTTACATATAGTGCCACTCCTCCTCCCCTTCTTCCTACCCTGTCCTTTCTGAATAAAATATAGCCTGGTATAGTTACATCCCAGTCATGGTTTTTTGTGAACTCTGTTTCTGTAACTGCCACTAAATCCAAGTCAGCCTCTCCCATTAAAACTTCAACATCTGGGATCTTATTTCCCATGCTACGGGCATTTATAGAAAATAGAAAACTGCAAACATGAGAGAGTCAGATGTAAGGAAACACTGAGGTAGTTGTAGGGGGTGATATACAAAAGACATGCTAACAGAAAAACCCTGGTGATCCCAATATTCAGCAGCACTGTCCACACAGTTCTGCTGAATATCCCCACAGAGCACAGGAAAGATGTTTAGTTAAATCTAGGGGCGGACGCACTAACTGTCCCGGCAGTGGCGATATTGAGCCACTAACTGGTTTGATAAACCGCATAAAGTAAGAATGGGTCAACGGTTGTCCTAACTTTCTGCAGTTTAGCAATCCAGTTAGTGGCTCAATATCACTGCTGCTATCTGGTTTTATTTTCAGTGATGGTGGCCAGGCAGTTTAAAAGCATTGGCCGCTACCACTGAATATTCACCCGTAGTATTTATCCTAGGGAAGTGCCGGCAGATCACTGACTTGCTAACACTATTCAAATACATAAAGGGAATGGGAAGGGTGATGACCAGTTTTTCATCTTCACTGTAAATAGAACAAGAAGTCATTGATGGACATTGCAGAAGGAAAGATTTAAATTATATCGGAGTAAGAACAGCCAACTGCTGGAACAAGTTATCTGTGGAGATGATGGAATCTCTGCCACTGGAATGAAAGAACATGTTGCATAAACAACTATCTGGGGGGCATAATCAACAGAGATGGCCAGCTCTGTTATGCTTGGATATTCAATGTTGGGGGCCATATCCGGCCATCATTATTGAATATCTGGATTACCCAGTTAGCGTTTTAGCTAACTGGTAAGCAGTGATATAATCAGCCACTGGCCGGATAGCTAAAACGAATAAAGTTAGGCCATCCTTTTTTCTTCCTAACTTTATCCGATTTAAATTAATTGGCCAGCAGCTGAATATTGTCACTTTCTGGTTAATTCGAGTGCCAATCCTCCCCCCCAGGAACGCCATGACGCCAGCTGGCTATTATTGGGGACATACGTACCAGGTAGCAGGGGATATTCAGCAGCATTAAACAGTTTAGTGCTGCGGTTTCACCAATTAGCAGGTCTGCTAACTAGTTAAATAGACTTGAATATGCTTTCCCCCCCAGTGGACCCTGCCTGGAAGTATGAGCTAGATGACCTCTTAAAGTTCTTTTGATTCCTATCTTTCTATAAATCTAAATTAATCACAGTACATAGGAGTTTTAATTTTCAGTTTTAACAGATTACTTTCTTATTTCAGGAAACTCTGGAGGAATTTGTTCAAAGTATGCAAAGTTACTAGATGGGACAGAGGCATCTTTGAACACAGGATTGATAACACTACAGAAATATGGACATTATTTACCTCCTAGACTTATTCATATTACTTTAGCACATGAACTTGGTCATAGTCTTGGGGCGCCGGTGAGTACATGTGTCAAAGTTAGCACAGTATATAATAGACAATGTCGGTTCTGTGTTTGACCAGATCCCTTTTAAGAACATAAGATTTTCCAGCAGGTGTAAACAAATTAATAACCTGCTGGGTAGAGCAAATAATATAAAAACCTGCTTTGCTGCAGAGGCAGACAGCATAGAGACAGGAATATCCTAGGCAAACTGGGTGTTGCCGAGCTCCAAAAGGAGCTTGATTGGGAGTCATGGAGAGCCAGAGAGTTTGGGAGAAAGTCTAGGAATAAGTGAAGAAAGGGAAAGGGTAAGAGAATAAGTTCTCCATGGAAGGCCGTGACTGCATATTATATTGCGGTTCTCATATTTGTTATTATTGGCAACAGTCACATGGAATATAACAGCAAGCAAGGACTATAAGGTCCATCTAGTCTACCCAGTTTCACTCTTGGTTCAATGCCATACAGCCCAATTAATCTCCAGCTTTTCTCTCAATTCTGCACAACTAAGAATGGTTTTGCTTATCCCTTGCTTTCCTGAATTTCATTGCGTTTTGATTTTCACCTCTCCTTGACAAGGCCATTCCACACATCCATCATCTTTTCTATGAAGAAATATTTGCCAATATTACTCTTGACCATACAGCAACAATCAAACCCCAAACAAGTCCCAACATATTTATTAAAAAAAATATTTTGTTGTGTATGACCAGTACCTCACACTCTGTGCCAAACCAATAGCCAGAGTCACCAAGTGGTCCAATTTAATGAAAATAAATGTGTCACTCCAGTATAAACACTTCTAAAAATTACTTAGCTGAAGATCAGCAAAGAGACAGTTCCAACGCCATTCCCATTATAATCCATTGTAACCCAATCCAAATTCGACACAGCGCTGGGTTTCGAACAGAGGCCAATACGTCAAGCTCTACCTCAGGGAAATCCATGTTATCAGGCACTGTTGAGGTCACACACCACTTTCAAAGAACTTTTTCTTAAGTCCATTCTATTGTAATTTCATTTTAGAGCAGTATGTTCTCTGAAAAATAATTGCTTCTCTTGCATTATTGATCCTTTTGAACTATTTAAATATCTCTGTAATATTCAGCCATCTCAACGTTCATTTAGGTTTTAAGTCTCATATCACATGGTACAGAACTTGCAACATTTTAGTTGCCTTTCTCTGGAAAGCCTCTGCCCTTTCTATACTCTTTTGGAAGTAAGGTCTCAAGAACTGCAAACAGTATTCTGGGTATGGTCTTAACAACCACCTGTACAGAGGCATTGCTAATGCCTTTTTTACTACTGGTTGTGCCTTTTCCAGTTCACCATAGCATCTATTTGGCTCTGGCCACTACTTTGTCATGCTATTTCACTTCGTTTAGATCTTCAAACATGATCAAGAATACAAAAAGGATGGTGACTAACTAACTGAGCTATGTGGTTTCCAAGAGAAAAGTCCATGCCATCAGATGCATGAAGTGCATTTGAGAAGTTGGTGAATATACATGAAAATGGAGTGGATGTAGGAGGAAGGATAGAAAGTAGAGATGACAGTAAAGAGTGCAGAGCAGGATAAGAACATAAGATATACCATACTGGATCAGATCAAGGTCCATCAAGCTCCAGCTCCTGACCTCCGGCTCTGCTCTCCCAGGAGGGATCGAACTCGCCAGTGCCGGAGACCGCCCAGGCAACGTGCTCTGCCCAATCGGGGCAGAGCTGAAACTGTAAATTGCAGCGAGCCATTGGGCGCCGGTCTTTTTCATCCCGGACTCAGCTCCAGCTCTTGACCTCCAGCTCTGCTCTCCCAGGAAGGGATCAAGCTCGCCAGTGCTGGAGACCGCCCAGGCAACGTGCTTTGCCCAATCGGGGCAGAGCTGAAACTGTAAATTGCAGCGCGCCATCGGGCGCCGGTCCTTTTCATCCCGGACTCAGCTCCAGCTCCTGACCTCCAGCTCTGTTCTCCCAGGAGGGATCGAGCTCGCCAGTGCCAGAGACCACCCAGGCAACATGCTCTGCCCAATCGGGGCAGAGCTGAAACTGTAAATTTCAGCGCGCCATCGGGCGCCGGTCCTTTTCATCCCGGACTCAGCTCCAGCTCCTGACCTCCGACTCTGCTCTCCCAGGAGGGATCGAGCTCGCCAGTGCCGGAGACTGCCCAGGCAACGTGCTCTGCCCAATCAGGGCAGAGCTGAAACTGTAAATTGCAGCGCGCCATCGGGCGCCGGTCCTTTTCATCCCGGACTCAGCTCCAGCTCCTGACCTCTGGTTCTGCTCTCCCAGGAGGGATCAAGCTCGCCAGTGCCGGAGACTGCCCAGGCAACGTGCTCTGCCCAATCGGGGCAGAGCTGAAACTGTAAATTGCAGCGCACCATCGGGTGTGCCCGCGCCTGGCGGGCCCGTGCCTGAGGGCCTCGCCAGAGGGCCCTTTGGCGTGGCCCTTAGGTGGGGCACGAAAAGCCGAGAAAATTGAACTACCGTGCCATGCAAGATCCCTGCCAGACAGCACCAAGAACGAAAACCCAAGGTACCTAAGGACGTACTAGACTACACCCAATCCAAAGTAATAGAGGGTTCCTAGCTCACACTTTAAGCCCTTTTCAATCTATAAACTAAAGGATTACATATCTTCTGGATAACCAAGCTATACGGGCCAATCACTGTACGATAGTAGACTTATACCTGCTTAACAACTCTGTAATATCATTCCAGATTGTTTATTCTGCATATACTAGCTGACCGAAATGAATGAATACATTATGATCACACTAGTGTAGACTGTCTGACCTCGCAATAGAATTGCATCCAGGTAACATTCTGTTTTGACTTTTTTGAATGGGAATGATACTTATAATAATGACTGGTCAGATTTCCATCCAATAACCAAAGACATCCTGAAAAATATTATAACAAACCTTAATACTACAACTTCCTACCTTGACCCATGCCCAGTAACCTGGATAAAGAAAACTATAGCCACATTTTCCACCTTCATCCTCACCATAATAAACCTCTCATTACAACAAGGGTATTTACCATCTACACTAAAACATGCACAAACTCGGCCAATACTTAAAAATGGCTCCCTTGACAAAACATCCCCGACCTCCTATAGACCAATTTCCAGTATACCCTTCATGGCCAAACTAATAGAAAAAGTTGTCCAAATACAAACACAAGAATACATGGACATTTCAGCTCCATTAGACGAACAACAATACGGATTCCGCCCCTGCCATGGAGTGGAAACACTCCTAGCGGTTTTACTGGACACTCTTGTAAGAGGAATCGACAACCCTAAAAAAGCATTCATTCTCTTATTCATTGACATCTCTGTAGCTTTCGATAGTGTACATCACACCCTAATGCTCAATAGACTCAGCCAACTAGGAATTAATTCGACAGTACACAAGTGGTTCACTTCATACCTAACCAACAGAACACAAACTGCAAGAATTAATACCCAAACTTCAAACACATACAATCAGGAAATCGGCCTCCCACAAGGCTCTGCCCTCTCAGCTCTCCTTTTTAATATTTATATCCAACCAGTTTGTAACATCTTTAAAAAACACAATGTACACTATCATTTATACGCAGACGATATAATGATGTACATTCCTTTCACAATCCCTACCCTACCTATGCAACTCTTAAATCAGTGCCTCAACGATGTAACAATATGGCTAAATGAACACAATCTACATATCAACCATGCAAAAACTGACATACTAATTGTAACGAGAGATCAATCCTACATTCCTCCGGCACACATTACACTCCAAAATCAAGATATCAAGATAAAAAATGAAGTAAAATACCTTGGTGTGATCCTCGATTCCCACCTCAACATGGACTCCCACATAAGAAATACAACAAAGAAAATCTTCTTCCAAGCTCAAAATTCTAAAGCAGCTGCGCCCTCTTGTCCATATACAAGACTTCACTACCATAATACAGGCAATCATCACACCCCACTTCGATTTTGCCAACTTAATCCTTCTAGGCACATCAAAGCAAAACATTAAACGACTCCAACTAGCACAGAATACAGCAGCTAGAATCCTAATGAAAATCCAAACATTCGAACACATAACTCCCATCCTAGCTAATCTACATTGGCTACCAATACAATGTAGAATAAACTACAAGACTATAATAACTACCTTTAAGGCACAAAACAACATGGCTCCTCCAACACTAGGTAAACTGATCACTAAGGACTCCACTAAAACTGTACACAGGAAAAGTCACACAAACTAACAACCCCAAAAGATTTCACAAAAGCTAATAAGACAACCAACAAAAAGGCATTCTCCCATGCTGCACCAATCCTATGGAACTCCCTCCCTGAAGAGATTAGAACGCAAACCGAAATCAAGGTCCTCAGAAAAGAACTAAAAACATATCTATTTACCTCACACTTTGACCCTACTACATACTCCTTCCCCCATAACGGAAACGGATAACAACTTTTAAATCACACCCCAACCAAGCAAGACCCACTACACTAACCTATAAAACAACCCCAACACCTCATTACTGTAATCAATGCTCTTTCCCGGGTTTCTTCACCCTGAGTCATTAAATTCGGTCAATTGACCACTAAGCGAGAATACAACTTGTATATAGTTATGATACCTGAAATGTCGCCATTAACATGGTATCTGTTTCAGTTTATGTTATCGTAATAGTTACTTGTTAAGGCATTTGCCCACTGTACATAGTCTACCGATGTTCCTTGTAAAAAAACAGACTTTGAATCTGTTCATTAACTTGTTCCTTGTAAACCGCACCTGATACATGGGAAGGTGCGGTATATAAATGATTGTTAAAATAAATAAAATAAATAAATAAATAACAGTGGCCAATCCAAGTCACAAGTACCTAGCAGGTTCCCAAAAAGACACACAGGTTCCACAATGCTTGAAATAGGGCAAGCAGTGGATTTCTCTGGTCTTCTCTAATAATGATTTATTGACCTATCCTCCTGTTTCCAACAGTATCCTGTTTCCAACAATAGCCAATGCAGGTCACAATTATCTGTCAAGTTCCCAAAAGGTATACAGATTCCATGTTGCTTGTCGCAGGGGTAAGCAGTAGATTTCCCTGGTCCACTTTAATAATAGTTTATGGACTTTTCCTCTACGTACTCATCCTAACCTCTTTTAAACCCAGCTACACTAACAGTTTTTATTACATCCTCTGGTAACAAATTCCAGAGTTTGATTACACATTGAGTGAAAAAATATTTTCTCTTATTACTCTTATATGGGTTACATTGTAGCTTCATTGCATATCCCTTAGTCTTTCTACTTTTTGATGGCATAAACAATTGATCTACATTTACCCGTTCCACGCCATTCATTAGTTTATAGACCTCTATCATATCTCCCCTCAGCCATCTCTTTTCCAGGTTGAAGAGCACTAATCTTTTAAGGCTCTCCTCATAGGGGTATTCTTCCATCCCCTTTACCATTTTGGTGGCTCTTCTCTGTACCTTTTCTAATTCCGCTACATCCTTTTTAAGATACGGCGACCAGAATTGCACAGAATATTCAAGGTGTGGTTGCACCATGGAACGCTACAGAGGCATTATAATAGCCTTTATTTTATTCTCCATTCATTTCCTTATGATTCCTAGCATTCTATTTGCTTTCTTGGCTGCCACTGAACACTGGATGGAGGGTTGCAACGTATTATCCACAATGATGCCTAAATCTTTTTTCCTGGGTGGTGGTATCTTAGGTGGTGCCTTGCATCGTGTAACCCGAGTTTGGGTTGTTCTTTCTTAGGAGCATATCTTTGCACTTGTCCACATTAAATTTCATCTGCCATTTGAACGTCCAGTCTTCCAATTTATCAAGGTCCTCTTGCGATTTTTCACAATCCTCTTGGGTTTTAACAGCTTTGAATAATTTTGTGTCATCAGCAAATTTACCTCACTCATTATTCCCATTTTTAGGTCATTTACAAATATGTTAAAAAGCAATGGACCCAGCACAGATCCCTGGGGTACTCCACGCTTCACCTTTCTCCATTGGGAAAATTGGTCATTTAGCCCTACCCTCTGCTTTCTATCTTTTAACCATTTCCTGATCCAGAATAGTACACTGCCTCCTATCCCATGACTTTTAATTTCATCAAGAGTCTCTCCTGAGGGACCTTGTCAAAGGCTTTCTGAAAATCCAGATACACTATATCGACCGGCTCACCTTTGTCTACCTGTTTCTTCACACCTTTAAAAAAATATAACAGATTAGTAAGACAAGGCCTTCCTTGGCTAAAGCCAAATTGGCTTTCTCCCATTAAACATAACTATCTACATGTTACATAGAAACATAGAAATATGACAGCAGGAAAAGACCACATGGCCTATCTAGTCTGCCCTTCCATATCAACTACTACAATAGTCCCCCTTTTTCTTTTTGAGATCCTCTGTGTTTGTCCCATGCTTTTTTGAATTCAGATAATCTCTTCATCTGTACCATCTTCACTGGGAGAGTATTCCACACATCTACCACTCTTCCACAAAGGAATATTTCCGCATATTACTCCTAAGTCTATCCCCTTTCACTCTCATCCTTTGTCCCCTTGTAGCAGAGCTTGCTTTTAATCAAGAGGCTCTCCTCCTGTGCATTTATGCCACGGAGGTATTTAAATGTTTCTATCATATCTCCTCAATCCCACCTTTCCTCTAATGTATACATATTAAGATCCTTAAGTCTATCCTCATATGCTTTATAACAAAGACCACTAACCATTTTAGTAGCCACCCTCTGCACCGACTCCATCCTGTTTATATCCTTTTGAAGGTGTGGTCTCGAGAATTACACACAATACTCAAAATGAGGTGGCACCAAAGACTTATACAGAGGCACTATCACCTCCTTTTTTCTGCTGGCCATTCCTCTCCCTATGCATCCAAGCACCCTTCTAGCTTTTGCCGTTGCCTATTCTACCTGTTTAATTACTTTAAGACCATCAGACTCAATCACGCCCAGTGGACAGAAGTACTTCACCCCTACACTGTACTGCTCCCATGGATTATTGCAGCCCAAATGCATGACCCTGCATTTTTTAGCATTAAATCTTAGCTGCCAAATTCTCGACAATTCTTCAAGCTTAGAAAGATCACTCCTCATTTAATCTACTCCTTCCTTTTCGTCTCTCCGGGCCAGTCCAGGAACAGTAGGGTAGTCAACCTCCTTCAGCAACTGAGGACTGAAAACTTCAAAGCTTTGCTGACAGCCTATCTAGCTTCCCCTAGTGTCAGAGAGCAGGTCTTTTCAGTCCTCAGCAGCTGAAGGGTTGTTTGCTGACAGGCTCCGAGAGAAGAAAACTGAAGTATTTTAAAGGCTCCTGTCTAGCCCTAGCTGGGTTGGTTCTTAGGAGTGCTGTGGGTATCTGGGGCTTAAAGCTTAAGTCTGGGTAAAAAAAAAAAAAAAAAAAATTAATTACAAAATATTTAGGTACCACAGTAACAGTAAGGACGGGTGTCTGCTGCCGGCTTAGACAGTAGAGGCAGAGCCTGCCTTGTAGACGGGACCCGTCCGGGTGAGCAGAGCACGGTCCTGGAGGCTCCACAGACCAATCCTCTGACTCAGGACTCACGACTTTCTCAGCCGCGGGCAGTGGTGCTGGATAGCTCGGTGAGCACACGGCGTTATTTCAGGTCAGTGTTTATTATTTCTGCAGTTGCAAACCGCAATCGTTGATTCGCCGGGGGGGCAGCGAGACTGACAGGTCCGGTGATTTTTTTGGGGGGGTCAGCTAGCTGCGCGATTTCGCGTAGTGCCGTTTTGTTTCCCCTTGCTGTTTTTCAGGGCAGTTCGCAGCTGGTGGTTGCTAGATGGAGGAGACTTCAGGGAATCAAGCCGCGGGCAAGCCTCAGGCCTCGGGGGAAAAAGCGGGAACGGCGGCCATTTTAAAGCCAGCTGCTGTTTCTCCCGCGCTTTTGCAAAAGCCGCACAAGAAGAGAGTGAAGTCAAATAAAGAGAACCCGACGCTAAAGGGAGATCTCGTTCCCATTGTAGAGGGGTCTGAGGGGCTACAATCTGTTTTTTCCCCGGATTTTATTTTAGCCCTTCATAGGGCTTATTGCTTGCGGTTGGAGCAGGGGCAGAGCAAAGAAGTTTTGCCTTGCCTACCAGTTCTGTCTCCTCTCCCTGGTGCGGCAGGGGACCCAGGCGAAGGCCCTTCCAAGCCGAGACTTGCGGCGGGCAGCATTTCTATGGGACCCGATCCACTGTCTCTCGATTTTCAACACCCAGAGGAGGGGGAGATCCCTTCAGATTCTGGGGGGGGAATGCTGGCCGGCAGACCTTGAAGAGGGTGAGCTAGCGCCTGGTGAGGATCCCAATCTTTTCCGTGTGTTTAGAAAAGAGGAGTTGGGAGCGCTAATTTTTCAATCTTTGTCAGCTTTAAATATTGCTTTACCGGCTTTGCCAGTAGAACCATTGGAGGATCCCTTATTGCAGGGTTTTAGATCTGAGCAGCGCTGTTTCCCGGTGCATCGCGTTATTAAACAGATGATAGAATCGGAATGGGAATGTCCCGAGGCCTCCTTGCGGGGTGCTCGGGCGCTTGGTCGTTTATATCCCATCCCTCAGGAGGGGAAGGAATTGCTACATATGCCGAAAGTTGATGCGCTCGTCTCGGCTGTGACTAAGAAGACTACTATCCCTGTTGAGGGGGGTACGGCCTTTAAAGATCTCCAGGATAGAAAGTTGGAGTACATTCTCAAGCAGGCGTTTGAAACCAGTGCGCTGGCTTTACAAACAGCTATCTGTGGAGCCTACGTCTCCAGAGCTTCAATTAGGTGGCTGCAAGCAGATTCCTCTCCAGGCTTGGATGCAGCG
This sequence comes from Ichthyophis bannanicus, assembly GCA_033557465.1. Taxonomy (NCBI): domain Eukaryota; kingdom Metazoa; phylum Chordata; class Amphibia; order Gymnophiona; family Ichthyophiidae; genus Ichthyophis; species Ichthyophis bannanicus. The sequence continues at coordinate 227,567,288 of CM066039.1, forward strand.
GCGGCGCAGGAAGGAGCGAAATTGGAGTCAGCTACGGCTTATCTGGCTGACGCTTTTTATGATCTGGTGCGGATGTCGGCTAAATCCATGGCTTCCGTCATTGCTGCGAGGAGATTTCTCTGGCTGAGGAATTGGGCGGCGGACACGTATTCCAAGATGCGTCTTAGTAGGCTGCCTTATAAGGGTAAGCTGCTTTTTGGGGAAGCATTGGACAAGATTGTAAAGGATTTAGGAGACTCCAAAGGTGGACGTCTGCCAGAGGACCGTCCGAAAGGTCAGAAGCACGGTTCTGCGCAGCGGGGTCAGAGCCGAGAGGCGCGCAGATTCTGAGGCTCCCAGTTTGCACCTTATCAGAGAGGATGCTACTTTGGGTCCAGGGGACAGTCTTTTCGAGGTGTGCGAGGATTTGGAAGGGGGTTTGCCGGACCCCAGTCAGGCGCCGTTAAGAAGCCACAATGAAATGAGGGAGGTCCGGGCGGAGAATCTAATAGGAGGTCGATTGCAGTTCTTCCTCTCCGCCTGGACCGCCATAACCTCGGACCGCTGGGTGTTGGAGATAATTCGCGACGGCTATTCTCTGGAATTCGAGCAACCGCTACAGGGGGCATTCGTGAGATCGCCATGGGGGTCTGCCGCTAAAGCTTTAGTAGTGCGACAGACGCTTCAGTGGTTGCTGGACATCCAAGCGGTCGTTCCCGTTCCCTCCGACCAGTGCGGCTTAGGTCGATACTCCATTTATTTGGTGGTTCCCAAAAAGGAGGGTTCTTTTCGGCCAATCCTCGATCTCAAGCACGTAAACCGCTGTTTAAGGGTGCCGCATTTTCGCATGGAAACGCTACAGTCCGTGATCCGGTCCGTGCGGCCGGGGGAGGTTCTGTCCTCTATAGATTTGACAGAAGCGTATTTGCACATTCCCATCAAGCCTCAGCATCAGAGGTTCTTGCGTTTTGCGGTACCCATGGGCCATTTTCAGTTTTGTGCCTTGCTGTTCAGTTTGGCGACGGCGCCTCACACATTCACAAAGGTGATGGTGGTGGTGGCGGCAGCTTTGCGGAAGGAGGGCATCCTTATTTGGACGATTGGCTCATCCGGGCGCGGTCGGTGCCGGAATCGAGAGAAGCCACTGCCCGGGTAGGGGCGTTTCTGGAGAGTTTAGGTTGGGTGGTCAATTGCTCCAAAAGTCAGCTCTCGCCCGTGCAGTCCCTGGTGTATTTGGGAGCTTTGTTCGACATGAAAAGGGGAGCGGTTTTTCTCCCGGAGGTCCGGGTACAGAAGCTGTTACGACAGGTGGCCGCCTTTTTGCGCCTCAAGGCGCCCACAGCTTGGAGATACCTGCAGCTTCTGGGTTCGATGGCAGCGACGTTAGATTTGGTGCAGTGGGCCAGGGCGCATATGTGGCCGCTGCAACACGCCCTGCTTTCCTGTTGGTCTCCACAGAAGCATCCGCTCAGTCAGCGTTTGTGTTGCCCAACTGACGTTTCCGTCAGTCTACAGTGGTGGAGCGATCCCGTCCATCTCCGGGTGGGCATGCCGTTGGACGCTTCAGACTGGGTCTTGCTCACCACAGATGCAAGTCTCTCTGGTTGGGGGGCTCATTGTATGGCTCAAGTAGCGCAGGGCCGATGGACGGTGGAGATGGCCAACTGTTCCATCAATCAACTGGAGATGAGAGCGGTAGCTCTAGCGTTGCAGAAGTTCGAGCCGCTTGTGAGCAGCAAAGCGGTGCGAGTGTTCTCGGACAATGCGGTCACCATCTCCTATATCAATTGACAGAGCAATACAGGCAGCGCGGTTTTGTTGATGGAGTGTCAGGCGCTAATGCAGTGGGCGGAAAAGCATCTTCTAGCTCTGTCGGCGGCACATGTTGCAGGGAAGGACAATGTGCAAGCGGATTTTCTCAGTCGGGAGTTTTTGGACCCCGGGGAGTGGCGGGTGAACGACGCTGTTTTTCATGACATAACGAGGCATTGGGGTCAGCCGGTGATGGATCTCATGGCAACTTTCGACAATGCCAAGACGGTCCGATTCTTCAGCAGGCGCAGGGAGCGCATGTCCGAAGGTCTCGACGGTTTAGTTCAAGCTTGGCCAGCGGGGGAACTGCTCTATGTCTTTCCGCCGTGGCCGATGATAGGTCGAGTGGTTCGCAGGATTGCTCGGTTTCGAGGAATGGTGATTCTAATCGCCCCGGACTGGCCGAGACGAGCATGGTATGCAGATCTCGTGCGTTTGCTGGCCGACCGTCCTTGGAGGTTACCAAGCTGAATGAATTTGTTGTACCAGGGGCTTATTCTCATGCCGCAGGTGGATCACTTCTTGCTTACGGCTTGGCTCTTGAAAGGGGCCGGTTGAGGCGTAGGGGCTATTCTGTGGCGGTGGTCAACACCATGCTTCAGGCTAGGAGGCAGTCGACGGCTTTGGCTTATATCCGTGTTTGGCGGAATTTTGAAGACTGGTGCGTACGGCATAGCATTTGCGCGGGTACGGCCGAAGTGCCGGACATTCTATCGTTTCTCCAAGACAGGCTGGATAAAGGCTTAGCTTTGAGTACGTTGAAGGTGCACCTGGCGGCTATCTCTTGCTATCGGGGCAAGGTGCTGGGCCGTAGTCCGTCTTTGCATCCGGGTGTGCAACTCTTTCTGCGGGCGGTTAAGAACCTGTGGCCTCCTCGAAGGCCGGTAGTGCCTCCGTGGGACTTAAATTTGGTTTTGACAGCGTTGACGCAGGCTCCTTTTGAGCCAATGAGGAGAATGCCGTTGAGGGAGCTTTCGTGGAAGACGGCGTTTTTGGTCGCGTTGTGTTCCGCCAGGCAGATTTCAGACTTGCAGGTGTTGTCATGCAGGGAACCGTATATTCAGTTTTTGGAGGAGAAAGTGGTTTTGCGGCCAGTGCCTTCCTTTCTTCCGAAGGTGGTGTCTAGTTTTCATCTGAATCAATCCATATCTCTTCCTACTTTTAGGACAAATTCGGCGTCCGAAGGGAGCGCTTCTCTGCATAAGTTAGATCTTGGCAGAGTTTTGCACCGGTACCTCAAGCGCACACAGCCTTTTCGCAAGTCGGATAGATTGTTTATTCTGTTTGCAGGAGCACGCAAGGGAGAAGAGACTTCTAAGGCCTCCATTTCCCCCTGGGTGAAGCATGCAGTAGCGGCTTCGTATCGAGCAGCCGGGAAAAACGCACCGGAAGGTCTCCGAGCTCATTCCACTCGGGGGTTAGCTACGTCCTGGGCCGAGAGGGCCTTGATTCCTCCAGTAGATATTTGTCGGGCAGCGACATGGTCGTCCTTGCATTCTTTTGCAAAGCATTATCGTTTAGACATGCAGGCTGCGGGAGACGCTAAAGTCGGTGCGGCTGCTGTTGTGGCAGGGTTGTTGGGACCCTCTTGTGTGTAGGTACTGCTTTGGTACTACCCTACTGTTCCTGGACTGGCCCGGAGAGACGAAAAGGAAGAATAAATTAGGCCTTACCTGCTAATTGTCTTTCCTTGAGTATTCTCCGAGCCAGTCCAGGACCCACCCTGTTTGTAGTTGGGGGTCGTTCTAGGACTTCCGGCGCATGGGCATACGCAAAGAGTCGTACACGCCGATGCCCGATTGCGCGGTGGTCTTTTTGAGGGTTCTCTTTTTGAGAGTTCGCGGTTCTTTACGGAGGACCGGGCTAGGGAGTTCCCGAGGGGTTCTGTGCTCTGTTTCCGGGGGTCTGGTCTTCCAGATATAGCACAGTATATTGGAATATTCCTCGGTATCTAGATTTATAGGTATTTAGGTTTCTACGTTTGTCAGGTTGCTTGTGGTGAGGTACTCTCCTGAGTTCTCTAAAGTAGTTGTAGGTAATGGTTTATCCATAGCGTTCTGTATTGGGGGTTACTGCTTAGACATGGGTAGACTGGCTCTCTGACACTAGGGGGAGCTAGATAGGCTGTCAGCAAAGCTTTGAAGTTTTCAGTCCTCAGTTGCTGAAGGAGGTTGACTACCCTACTGTTCCTGGACTGGCCCGGAGAATACTCAAGGAAAGACAATTAGCAGGTAAGGCCTAATTTATTCTTCCTAGGTGTCTACTCTATTGCAAATTTTGGTATCATGTTCAGCAATTTTGTTCTTTCGGATGTAGAGATAAAAGTGCTATAGAAAGATAATAATAAATAAATGGACCCAAATGTGACATCACAAATGGCAACATCCAAAACCACTAGGAAAACATTCCATCCTTTAAGGACACTCTGGGGGACATATTCAACAGAGGCAGCTAGCACTGTTAAAGTGATTGCCCGTCGCCTCTTAAAATATTCAGTATATTCAATGCTGGGGCAATATCTGGCCATCAGCACTGTATATTCAGGTTATCTGATTAGCATTTTAGCTAACTGGTCAGCTGTTGGTCGGATAACTAAACTGGTTAAAATAGAACAACCTTTTTTCTGCCTAACTTTAGCCAGTTAGTGGCTGACTATCGCTGCTGACTGGCTAACTTATGTCACCACTCCCACTCCACTCCGATGTTAAGCAGTTAGTGTAGGGGCATTTACACTGGATAGAAAGGGATACTCATTGTCACTAACCTCTTTAGTGTTGCTGAATATCTCGCTGAGCATGGTTTAGCTGGTTAGCAAGTCTTCTAACCAGGTAAACTGCTTTGAATATTCCCTCCTCTGATTTTAAGAGTGCAATACTCTAACAAAGAAACCTTGATGAGACAGTCCAAGTTGCTAAATTATAACTCATCAAGAAGCTTGATACTATCACCCTAGGCCCGAATAAGGACAATGGTTTCATGGCTCATTACAGGTGTGAGTTGACATAACTGTTCTCAGATTATCCTGTCATAATTGTCAGCAAGCTAAACTCTGCTATTATCACGCCCTTTGAACTTCTTGCTCTGTACTCCTCAATGTCTTCTCTTTACTCTATTTATTCTCCCCCCCCCCCCCCACACACACATCCACTCCATCTTCGTGTATACTCTCTTTCTCCATGGACAAGCAGGAAGGCGTCAGCCACACCAGGTGACGTCCTCCAGGCGGCGCCATGTACAGAAGTGCTCTCCAGAGCTCCAATTTCAGAGCATGATAGGTGGCACCACCTCCCTGGCCCGCCCCTAACCCAGCCAGTCTATCTTCTTCCGCCTTGCCATCAAGACGGATTCTCTCCTTCTCCTATTAAAATAACTAGAATCACTGATTCTTACCTCTACAAGATGCCAAAACCCAGTTTTAAAAAGTGCCCACGTTGCGGCAGAAAGATGAACACCACCGACAGCCACGACTGCTGCATCAGATGTTTGGGGCCGGATCACCAGGTACAAGACTGTTCAAAGTGCTCACGCATGTCTCCCAGAGCGCACAAGCACAGAGGCCACACTCTCCGGGAGTTCCTGGCTGCATCGGAGGTGATAGAATCTGTTCCCAGCTCCTCTCCGGCCCCCCCGCAACCTCCGGGCTCTCTGCTTCAAGCTCTGCGGCCTCCATCCCTGGCCGGCAGCCTGCTCTCCTGCCTGCTCTGGTCTCCACATCACCTCCCAGGCTTGCAGCTACTCCTGGACACTCTGCGGACCCTCCGTAGAGCTTCACGAGGCAGGCACGGGCTTCCCAAGATGGCGCCGGCAGCGTGGTCGCAAGCCCCGCTCACAGGAGCTCCATTGGCCAGTCGTCAGACCTATCAGAAGGCTCCCTCTGAGCTGACTTTCCTCGGCGCAGAGAGACTTCCCCTGAGCTATGGGACCCTCCCTCCGGCTCCAGACGTCACCGCGCTGTGAGTAGAAGCCCCAGCCGTCAGCACTGCACCAGGAGAGGAAGTTTCCAACGGCACGATTCTTCAGGCAACAGCAGCAGCAGCCCGAAAAGATGGCGCCACGGCAGGCATCGCAGTCATCAGCGCCAGAAGCATCGGGGCAGGCACCGGAGCAGATCTTGCAGCCCTAAGCAGTCTCGCAAGCACACCTCTCGCCGGAAGCAGCACAAAAGGCACAGCACCTCCAGTGAGGACAGGAGAGCTCTCCTCAGCAAGTGGAGAAGGCACAGCTCCTCTAGCTCCTTCAACAGCTCCCCCTGCAGGCACAGCAGGGTACATCCATCCAGAGACAAGTCTGAGGCAATCTTTGAACTCCTTTCATGCCTTGTCAAACAGACTGCTCCTCAGGAATCAAAGACTGCTCCTCAGGAAGCGAAACAAAGCCTACCGGCAGTGCCCTGTGCAAGCCCAGTGACCACTCCATCTGCCGTATCCGCCAGCAACCCTCGGACACCATCCAGGTCTCCCTCCCCAAGGGACCTCCCGTCCGAGGAAGCCAGCGCCAGCGAGGGGGAAATCAATGACTCTGCCCCCGTGGGATCTGCTGCTTCCAAGGAGTCCGTCGACTCCGCGCCACCAGCTAAAGACAAAGAAGACCCTTCCACCCAAAACCCTCCTGAGGACCTCGCCTACCCAAAGTTCTTAAAAAAGGTGATGTCAGCTCTAAACTTTACAATGGACAAGGCCGCGGATCAGGAGTCGGAGCTCCATAAGTACCTCCATGGACCCAAACCGGCCTTAGCCTTACCCATCCACCAGAAACTGCGGGACAGGGTGGACGGAGGGAGCGATCCAAGATGGCGGACTGATGAGAACTTTATGCGGTGGCGTTTTTTTATTTCTTCCCGGGTATGGGCAAAAGGAAAGCTAAAGGGCCTAAAAAGCCCTCCTCTGGTTCGGCAGCTCTTCTTGCATCTGTTTCTTGAGTGGTTGGTCCGCTCGATCCTTTCCTTACGCCATCACAGCAGTCGGTGGAACCAGTGGAAAGGAGTCCCTCTGCTCTCCTGGTGGAGCGGGAAGGCTCGCTGGAGGGTTCAGGCCCGGAGATCTCACCACCGGAGCAGTGGCGGCCCCCTAAGGATCCTCTATTGAGACGAAGCCCAGTGCAGCGGGAGGTTGTGCCTCTCCCCGAAGTGGGAGGGAGTGCCGATAGCGGAGGGCCGGCTGCACGGAAGAGTGGTGAAGCAATTGCATCAGCTTCCCCTTCGTCTTTGGAGGTTCCTGTGTTGCAGAGGCTGGTATCCGGTATGGCAGAAGCCCTCTCGGAGTTCGAGGCATCGGGAGGTGAGCGGTGTGAGTCGGAGGGCAGCTCTGTGCAGGCAACAGTTTTTACGTTTGCATTTGAGAGAACATAAGAACATAACATAAGATAACATAAGATATGCCATACTGGGTCAAACGAAGGTCCATCAAGCTCAGTATCCTGTTTCCAACAGTGGCCAATCCAGGTCACAAGTACCTAGCAATTTCCCCAAAAGACACAGGTTCCACAATGCTTGTACTGGGTCAAGCATTGATATCCTGGGTCCCTTCTTAATAAAGGTTTATGGACCTTTCCTCCAGGAACTTGTCCAAACCTTTTTTAAACCCTACACTAACAGCCTTTACTACATCCTCCGGTAACAAATTCCAGAGTTTGATTACACGTTGAGTGAAAAAATATTTTCTTTTATTAGTCTTAAATAGTTTACCCTGTAGCTTCATTGCATGTCCCCTAGTCTTTCTATATTCTGATAAGGTAAACAATCGATCTACGTTTACCCGTTCCACTCCGTTCATTAATTTATAGACTTCTATCATATCTCCCCTCAGCCGTCTCTTTTCCAAGTTAAAGAGCCCTAACCTTTTTAGCCTTTCTTCATAGGAGTATCCTTCCATCCCCTTTACCATTTTGGTGGCTCTTCTCTGAACCTTTTCAAATAACACTTATTAAAAGAGGGCTGCTACACAGTAAATAGTTCGAGCATGTTATCTAGTTAATAGATTATATACTCCATGTAAATAGTTCTCCAATGTTATCCAAGTTGATACTCCTGTTATATGTAATACCAAACAGCCTGTTGTTCTGGTTTCTTCATGTTATCTGTAAACCGCGCTGATGTCAAAGAGTGCGGTATATAAGAAGTTGAAATAAATAAAAAAAAAATAAATAAATACCCTGTCTTGTGCTGCTGAGGTAAGCTATATTTTGATTTGATTTAAATTATAGCTTATAGCTCTTAGCTGCTGCTAGGCTCTAACGTCTTATGAAATTTAAACTACAAGCTCTCTGCTGGGTTCCAAATGTAACCGGAAAGCTCTCTTCTGTGTTTTAAATTTAAACTAAAAGTACTTTGCTGTTACTAGGTCCTGAGTGACTATTAAAGTTAAACTACAAGCTCTCTGCTGGGTATGAAATGTAACCAGAAAGTTCTATGTGTTTTAAATTTAAACTTAAACTGCTGCTACTAGGCCCTGACCGATTTAACAAAAAATAGTGGGTTCACAGATTAATTAGCTTTAATACAAAGAATTCCTTTTAGAAAATTACCAGAAGTATATATTCACAGTTGCAGATCTCTCTCCAGAAGTAACGGTCCCTTTTTCTAGTCCTTCAAGACAGAGGATCACAGAGCTCTGGTTGAGCTATTTATGTCTGTGCTGCTGATGTAAGCTGTGACCTATTTCCTGGGTAATTAACAGTCCTTGCTTGGCTAGAAGGGGTCTTTCAAAATGGCCTTTTGATCTGCCACCTGGTGTTAACACCTATTGAAAAGGTTTCACAGGTCTCTTGCCCCCTAGGTAAAAGGCCTCTTTGTAAAGGTCTCTAGAATACTTTATTTGTTGCTCAAAGAGTACAGACCCTGTTTTGCCTTTTGCGCTAAGCTATATTCTGATTTGAGTTAAATTATAGCTCTTAGCTGCTGCTAGGCTCTAACCTTTTATGAAATATAAACTACAAGCTCTCTGCTGGGTTCTAAATTTAACCAGAAAGCTCTCTTCTGTGTTTTAAATGTAAGCTAAAAGTACTTTGCTGATGCTAGGCCCTGAGTGACTATTAAATTTAGACTACAAGCTCTCTGCTGGGTTCCAAATGTAACCAGAAAGCTCTCTTCTGTGTTTTAAAACTAAAAGTACTTTTCTGATGCTAGGCCCTATTAAATGTAAACTACAAGCTCTCTGCTGGGTTCCAAATTTAACCAGAAAGCTCTCTTCTGTGTTTTAAATTTAAACTAAAAGTACTTTGCTGTTACTAGGCCCTGAGTGACTATTAAATTTAAACTACAAGCTCTTTGCTGGGTATGAAATGTAACCAGAAAGTTCTCATATGTGTTTTAAATTTAAACTTAAACTGCTGCTACTAGGCCCTGACTGATTTAACAAAAAATAGTGGGTTCACAGATTAATTGGCTTTAATACAAAGAATTCCTTTTAGAAAATTACCAAAAGTATATACTCACAGTTGCAGATCTCTCTCCAGAAGTCACAGTCCCTTTTTCTAGTCCTTCAAGACCGTCAGTCTTCACTCTTGAGTCTATTTGGTCGTCGATAGTCAAATTAGGGGAACTTTTTGCTCCTCAGATGGGGGCTCTTGCGACCCAATCCCAGGAGTTTGAAGTATCTCTCCAACAACACTCTGAGGAACTTTCAGTTCTACAAACAGTGGCAGAGTTAAAGCAGACTGTTTCTGGTTATGAAGAAAGTACTTCTACTTACCAAAAAGATTTGTTGGCTTTGAGAGTACGGATTGAGATGCTGGAGAATGTGACTAGGTATTCTAATTTGCATTTAATCAATTTTCCAAAGTCATCTGGTATATCTGCGAAAGAGATGTTCCGTAAATATTTAGTGGAAGTTTTGGATGTACCGGTGGATTTTCATCCTCCTATGGTTAAGTTGTATTACTTACCGCGTAGGAGAAAAGTGTCTGGTGGAAATATAGAGGGTCTCGGGCAAACTGATGTATTAGATGTGTCAGCTATTTTGGAAACTTCTTTATCTGAATCTGTTCCTTCTTCTACTTTGATAACATCTTTTGCTGTTGCTTCCGATAGAGACTGGTTTCTGCGTATGTTTTTTAGGAAACGAACTGTGCCCTTCTGTGGGTTACAGGTTCAGGTGTTTCCTGATATAGCTAAAGAAACTCAGAAACGTAGAAAGGAGTTTCTATTGCTTCGTCCCGGAATTTTGTTACTGGGGGGTATGTTTTTTCTAAAATTCCCTTGCAAATGTATGATTAAATTGAATGCTCAGTCATATATATTTTTTGAGCCTTCTCAATTGCTTGCCTTCCTGCGCTCCCGTCGCCCTCCCGAGACAGTCCTTGGTCCATTGCTATAGAATATACCGTCTGTTGATCTCATTATGTTTTCCTTTCAAATTTACCTTAAATTTATCATGTTAATGGATCTCTTCCACCTTTGTGGGCTATAGTTAGGGGCTGGTGTTTATTTTCTTCTTCTGTTTTACTATTATATTGAATGTTTCAATATTGTTATATTTCCTCCATGCCTTCTATATTTACCATGCAAGTGTTGTATATGCTTGGATTTATTGTAAAATTATAAAGATTAAATTTAAAAAAAAAACTGCGGGACAACCAGCTCTCGCTGTGGCAGACCCCCGCCTTGGACCAAGCTTGCTTTAGACGACTGGATGCCAAATACCAAGTCCAGCCCACGCCCGGCTTCCTCAAGCAACAACTCCCACATCAGTCCATAGTTGTTTCCTCGGCCCTTAAGAAGGTCAAGTCTTCCAGGACCCTTGCCAACCATCCATCTGGAAGAGACTCCAAGCTCCTGGACGACGTGGGGAAGAAGGTCTACCAGGGAGCCATGCTAAGTGCTAGAATTGCAGCTCACCAATTCCAGCACGTCCACTTCCTGGATGGAGTGCTGGCAACATTAAAAGGCCGACTCTCAGCCTTACCCAAGGACTTGCAAGCTGAGGCTGCCTCATCTATACAGGATGTCACTGAATGTAGCAGACACCTGGTGGCCACTGCCTTCGATGCCTTTGACACCGTTGTCAGGACAGCAGGCACCGCTATCTCAGCCCGACGGTGGGCCTGGATAAAAGCCTCTGACATAAGAGAGGACACCCACAACAGGATTGCCGATGCCCCATGCACAGGGGCATCGGCAGACAAGGTCAACGACACCCTGCAGACCCTGGAAGTGGAGAGCCTGGAACAGCACTCCACGGCACAGACGAACAGTTACTACCGCAAACGTTACTATCCCACCAAGCGCTACAGCTCCACTCGGAAGTGGCAGGCCCTGCGCAGCTACAAACAGCCCTACCAACCCTCCAACAACTGATGGCAAAACCAGAGGGACCGCAAGCCCAAGAAACACTGCCTTTCAGCCAGCTAAGCCATCTTTTTGACATATGGCGAACTGCAGCCACGGGGGGCGGGACCCCTGCCACCCCCCCTGTAGGAGGCCAGCTCTCCGCGTTCTTCCCTGCCTGGCAGGCAATCACCACAGACAAATGGGTTCTTCAAATCATAAAGGAAGGGTACCGTCTACGCTTCGCATCCCCGCCTGCTCGACGCTCACAACCAGTAAGCGAACCGCCCTCAGAACTATGCTCCACAATGTCCAGGCTGCTACAACACCTCCTCGATTCTCGGGCCATCGAAAGAGTTCCCACCAGTGAAGTCGGTTCTGGCTTCTACTCCAGATATTTCCTCATTCCCAAGAAGTCAGGGGGAGTGCACCCGATCCTAGACCTCCACAAACTCAACAGATTCATCACAAACGAGCGCTTCAGGATGTATTCCCTCAACTCCATCCTACCCCTCATCCAAGCAGGGGACTGGCTTGCCTCCCTGGACCTCCTGGAAGCCTACTCACACGTCCCCATCCACCCTCTCACAGGAAATTCCTCTGCTTCAAAGTGCGGGATGAACACTACCAGTACAAAGTGCTTCCCTTCGGCCTCTCCCCAGTCCCACGGGTCTTCACAAAGTGTGTCGCGGTAGCAGCGGCCCACCTCCGCAAGCAGGGCATTGCCGTCTTCCCTACCTCGACGATTGGCTCCTATTGGTGCCATCGGCTCTGGAGGCACGGGTAGTGGTGCGAACAACGACCAAGTTGCTGTCCGACCTCAGATTCCTTCTGAACTCGGACAAGTCCCAACTGGAGCCACAACAGAGGGTGCAGTTCATAGGTGCTGTCATCGACACCCGAGCCTCGAAAGATTTCCTACTTGTACAGCGTGCAACGGCCATAGTATCCTTGGCCAGAGGGATGTCGGCGTCCAGGCCAACCTTGGCATGCTTCATCCTTCGCCTCCTGGGGCACATGGCTGCAACCACCTCTGTCCTCCCACTTGCATGGCTACACATGAGAGGCCTCCAATGGCACCTATGCGACCACTGGAATCAGCTTTCACAGCCCCTGACCATGCAAGTACCCATGGACAGCAGAGCGATAGAAGGCCTCCACTGGTGGACCCACCAGTCCAATCTCACACGGAGCAAGAGCCTCCAGCAACTACAGCATCAGTTTGTCCTCACAACGGATGTATCCTCCACAGGCTGGGTAGCGCACTTTCTACACCTCAGCACTCAGGGATTATGGATGACCAGGGAACAGAGCCTCCACATCAACCTGCTCGAGCTCAGGGCTATCAGGTACGCGTTGAAGGCCTTCCAAACCCAGCTCAAAGGGAAAGTCATCCTCATACAAACGGACAACCAAGTAGCCATGTTCTACCTCAACAAGCACAGGGGCACGGGGTCCAGATCCCTGTTCAAGGAAGCAACCGCGATCTGGTCCCTCGCTCTGGCCAACGGGTCCCACCTCCAAGCCTCATACCTTCCCGGGGAGGAGAACACCTTAGCCGACCAACTGAGCTGACAATTGCAGCCACATGACTGGTCGCTACATCCGGAAGTGGCCGCATACATCTTCCAGTGGTGGGGGACACCACACCTCGACCTCTTCACAACAGAGAGCAATTCAAAGTGTCGCCTCTTCTGCTCCAAGCACCCCTCCAGCAAGTGCCTAGCTCAGGATGCATTCGCCGTGCGTGGGGGGATTAGTCTCTAGCATATGCCTTCCTCCCCCAACCTGCTGATCTCTGCGACTCTGCAGCGCGTCGTCTTGGACAAGGCGCAAATCATCTGATCGCGCCCTAGTGACCCCGCCAGATGGGGTTCCCCCTCCTTCTCCGCCTCTCCCTGGAACCTCTGGTGAGGCTGCCCCTGCGCCCGGACCTTCTCTCCCAGAACAACGGGACCACGCTGCACCTCAACCTGCAAGCCCTTGCCTTGACAGCATAGAGATTGAGCGGAGACACTTGTCAGCCCTGAGATTACTGGCGGAGGTCCAGCACATGGTGCTGGCATCAAAGCGCCCGTCCACTCGCAAGTCCTATGGGCTCAAGTGGAAATGCTACACCAACTGATGCGCCTCCCAGGGACTCGACCCAGTCGCCTGTCCCATACCGATGGTCCTCAAGTATCTCACGTCCCTCTTCGAGCTTGGCATGAAGACACCATTAAAGTACATCTGTTGGATAAATCATCTCTCCACTCGGGTGGTGTGGGGGACAACACCTCCATTGCATCTCTTCCCATCCCTTCATGAAGGGCCTAGCCAATCTTCGGCTCCCACTACAGCCACCGGTACTGGCCTGGGATCTCGGTACCATCCTCCAACAGCTGACACTGCCACCCTTCGAGCTGCTGCCAACAGCGGAGATGAAGTTCGTCTCCTGGAAGGTGCTCTTCCTCATTGCAATAACTTCCACCCGGAGGTTCAGCGAGCTCCAGGCCCTGGTGTCTCACCCTTCATACACGCAGCTCCACCCCAACCGCGCTTCCCTGCGCACCCATCCGAGGTTCCTGCCAAAGGTGGCAACCTCCTTCCACATCAACCAGACCATTGACCTTCCCTCCTTCCTCCCGGAGCCCCACACCTCCGAGGAGGAGAGTAGGCTCCACACCTTGGACTGCGTCAGAGTCCTACGCATCTACCTTGATAGGACAGCAGGCATAAGACAAGGGACCCAGCTGCTTGTGTCCTACAACCCCAACAGACATGGACTACCCATTACCAAGTGAACCCTGTCCTCCTGGGTAACGGCCTGCATCGCCTTCTGCCTTGATCGGGCTGGATCAGGATCCAGCACGAGGGACCAGATAGGAACACACCAACTGAGAGCGCTGGCACCGTCCTTCGCCAACCTGTGCTCCGTTCCCGTGGATGACATTTGCAAAGCCGCCACCTGGTCTTCTGCGCTCACTTTCCAGAAGCATTACTGCTTGGACCTTGAGGCACAATCGGACAGTGCCTTCGGTCACGCCGTCCTCACAGTGACCATTAGAACTCCCCTCCCTCACTAGACGGTAGGGAGCGAACTGGGACAGAGTGGACTCACAGCTTTGGCTGTTCAATGTTTACAACCTTGCTCGGACAATTAACTTTGCACAGTAGCACACAGAGTCTTGTTTACAATCCTGCGATGTCACTGCTCTGTCACTGTTACATAATTGCAATGTTCCTGCACTGTTGCACTGTCATGCACAATGTTTACTTATGCACATGTTTACTATACGCATGTTTACTTATGCACAATTATGAACAATGTTTGCTGTATCTTGCACTATGCACTGTTATGCAAAATGTTTATATGCTTCATTGCACTAATAGAATTGTTGCCTTGGTAGGTTCACCTAATTAATAAAGCACCTCGAATGCTACATATGTCTGTCTGCCTCCCTCATCCACCACAGCACGCTCCAGTGTAGCTAGGGAGTCACCTGGTGTGGCTGATGCCTTCCTGCTTATTTATTTATTTTATTTATTTAATGTTTCTTTTATACCGCGCTATTTAACATCAGTGCAGTTTACATACAACATTAGCTTATACAGTGCAGGCTAACCTGCACTGTATTTACAATAAAACAGGTGCTAAAACTTGGATAACACTGGGGGAACTATTTACAGGTAGGAATCACGTCAGGTGGGGAGAGTGACTTTTACAGAGGTGGGGTATATACATGCTGCTATATACAAGGTGCGCATAGTCGAGGATGGCGCCACTGGGAGTGGACGCCTCATTGCGTGCTGGGTGTGTTGGTGTGGCGGAACTGGTGGAGTGGGGTGGCTGTTTGTGAGCTGTCATCAGAGTAGTATTTGAGGAAAAGGTGGTGCTTCAGTGCTTTCCTAAATTGGGTCAGGTCGGATATTGCCCGTATGCTGGGTGGTAGGGCGTTCCAGCATCTGGGTGCACAGAACCTAAATGCCCTGTTTATTGTTGCTTGGGTGCATTGTGTTATTGCTTTCGGGATTACCAGTGTGTTGACTGCTGCAGGTCTTCTGGATCTGTTAGAGGGTGTAGGGTGGATAAGCTCCGTGAGGGAGGTGGAGGAGAGCCTGTTGATGGCCTTGAAAGTCAGTAGTAGGGTTTTAAAAGAGAGTCTACCGTGGATGGGGAGCCAGTGGAGATGTTTCAGGATGGGTGTCACATGGTCATTCCTGGAAGCACCGTGTAGAACTCTGGCCGCGGCATTCATTGCGAGCTGGAGTGGGTTCAGGGTGGATTGTGGGAGCCCTTGTAGAATTGCATTGGCGTAATCGAAATGTGGGATAACCAGCGCTTGATAGATTGTCCGGAAGTCATCCGGCTCCAGCAGGGGGCGTAAGTGCCTGAGTGTCCGAATCTTGTGGTAAACTGCTCTTACTGTGTTGCTTATGTGAGCCTTCATATCCAGGCATTGGTCTAGTGTGACTCCAAGGTAACGGATTGTGGATTTGGTTAGTAGCTCCGCTTCCTTGACCTTTAAGTAGGCAGGAGGAGTGAAGTTTTGGTTCCTCGTAATGAAAAGGACGTCTGTTTTGGAGGAAATGACGTCACAGAGCTGAGCGACTGGGCGAAACGGAGCTCCGTGGCGAGAAGAGCAGTGTTTAAGCAATTTCACTCCAAATCTACGGAGAAAAGAGCACACATAGCAGTGAAAGAGTGCGGAGCCAGTGGAGAGGCATGGCAACACGAAAGGGGGCCGCTGAGCTGAAAACGTTTGCATATAAGAATGCCGCGGCAGGTTCCGGGGGGAAAAACTAAGATGGCATTTGGGAGTGTGGTGAGTGAGGAAAATGCGGGCCTTGCAAAGAAAGGTGCGGAGGAGCCAGGAGGTGAACTGGGTGAGCTCAGAGGGGATCTGGAAGGCTGGTTCGGCACATTGAGAGGGGATCTCGCCCATTTTAAATCAGAGGTCCACGCGTAGCTGGAAGAGCTGCGGGGCGATATCAAGGAAGTGGGGCAGAGACTTGAGGAGGTGGAAACAAAGGTGGAGTCCCAGGCGAACACATTACTGACTTTGCAAGAAAGAATGGAGGCAAGTGAGACTGTGCATGAGGAGCTCTGGGCAAATGTGGAAGATCTAGAAAACAGATCTAGAAGAGCCAACATACGCATAAGAGGAGTCCCGGAGAGTGGGGAGAAAAGGGATTGCAAAGAGGTGGTGAAGAAGATCTGCAAGCAGATTATAACAGATGCAGGCTTGAATGAGACTGAGTTTTGCTGGAACCTGGACCGTGCGCATAGAGCACTGGGCCCTAAACGGGATGGTCGGGACAGAGATATTGTGGCCTGCTTTCATGAATATGAGACTAAAAATGTGGTGGTGGAGGCTACGAGAAAGATGCCCCGCATACAATGGGAGAATCAGCAAATTGAAATTTATGCGGATTTATCGGCAATAACAATGAGGAAGAGAAGAGAATTTGCTGCCGTTACCAAAAGGTTGAGAGAAGGCCAAATTAAATGGTTCTTTCCCTTTGGTTTGCAGTTTTGCATTTCGGGAGTAACTACGCAATTAGGAAGGTGCAAGCAGCTATCACGGCCATGCAGGAGGCAGGCTAGGAGAGCTTGCCGGAGGTGGAGACCACGGTGCCAGGGAGGACTCTCGGTTGGCAGAAGGAGATCGGGGGTTGGCAGAGAGTGCAACAAGGAGACCGGAGACTCCGCAGGCAACAGCGGAAGGCACAGACCCAGATGGAGGGAAATGGATGAGCTGTGATATGGGACAAGGGGTTAAATTGAGTTGTTTGTATGCTGTTAAGTGATGGTTGGAGTGGAAAAGGTTTTGAAGAAAGGGGAGGGGGGAGTTAACAGTGCTCGAATTGTTAATGTATATGAGTTGAGACGAATGCTCTGGGTGTCATGCCTCGATGGGCAAAGGTTATGCTTTGCAGGAGGGGAGGGGGAGATGGGGGTGGAGGGGTGGGGGAGAAGGGGTGGGGGGTCGGGGGGGGAACTGGATCTTGGTGCAGATGGGAATCAGAGGAGAGGAGAGTGGGATAAATGATTAAGTTACGTGTAATGACAATGAATGTGCGTGGTCTTAATTCTCCCATTAAGCGACAGTGTATGTATAAGGAGATTGACAGATTGAGAGGAGATATAGTATTTCTTCAAGAGACACACTTGAAGAGGGGAGAAGAGTGGCGGGTGGCCAATAAAAGTTTCGGGGACAGTGGTTTGCCTCAAACAGGTTGGAAGTAAAAAAGTGAGGGGTGGGAATATTGATTAGGGAGCCCATCCCTTATTCGATTTGTGAAATCCAAAGGGATAAAGGTGGCAGATATGTGTTCCTTAAGATTAAAATTTATGAACAATTATTTACTTTGGCCAATATTTATGGTCCCAATGCTGAGCAAGGCTGTTTTATGGAAGACATTACTAGTGAACTTAGGCAATTTGCGGGAGGCCAGTTGATTGTGGGCGGAGATTTTAATTTGACCGTAAACCCATAGCTGGATAATTCTAGAGGGGTTGCAGCGGGTAGTGCTAAGAGTAGAAGGACATTGAAATGGATGGGGAAGGCCCTGGGTATAGTAGATGTTTGGCGTGAGTTGAAGGGGCGAAAGAGGGATTATACATATTACTCTGTAGTTCATGATTCCTTCTCCAGGATTGATATGATCTGGATGTCCAAACCCCTGATAGCTGGGGTGGAGGAGTGTGGGATTGAGGAAAGAACGTGGTCAGATCACGCGCCTGTTTGGGCAGAGGTCGGGGTGGGGCAGAGAGGGAGAGGGACAGGAGGCAGAGGTAAAGGAGGCAGAGAGGGAGTTGGACCTTAAATGAATACTTATTAGGGGATGAGGAGATAGTCCAGAAACTTCGGGCAGATATTGCAACTTACCTGGAGCTCAATGATAATAATGAGTGTCAAATTGGAACCCTATGGGAGTGCCTGAAGGCGGTGGTTCGGGGATCGTTGATCTCTGCTGGCACACATGTGAAAAGAGTTAAGGAGAGAAATAAAGAAATGTTACGGGTGAAAATTAGGAAGTTGGAACCCTTGCACAAACAGGGTAGGTTGGGGAAGGAGGGGCGGGATACATTGGAATTGGCCAGGCGAGAACTAGGGGAGTTAGAATTGGCAGAGATAAAACATGCACAAGATTGTTTGAGACAGCAATTTTTCGAGCTGGGCAACAAACCAACCCGTCTCCTAGCTTATAAACTGAAGCAGCATCGAAATAGGAATTATATTACTAAGATTCAGGATGGCAAGGGGCGAGAGGTTAGGACTGTGGAGGCTATAAAGGAGCGTTTTGTGGAGTTTTATAAACAATTATACTCCTCAGAGCAGGGGGGGGGGGTGAAATAGAAGAATTTTTGCGAATGGATCTCCCTAGACTTGACCCAGAAGAAGCTGAGTTAATATCAAGACCTATTAGGGAGGAAGAGGTGGCGGAAGTGATTAAATCACTCCCTGCAAATAAGGCCCCGGGCTTGGACGGGTTTACCAATAAATTCTACAAAGTTTGTTGTCCCATGATCTGTGCCCTAATGACCCGTTTATTTAATTCCTTTAAGGAGGGGCAGCAGATTCCGGAGTCGATGCGGACGGCGGGTGTGACGATTCTTCCAAAAGAAGGGAAAGATCCTACGATATGTGGGTCGTACCGACCTATCTCGCTATTGGGAACGGATTTTAAAATTTTTACGAAAATATTGGCTAATAGGCTCCTTCCATTCCTAACTAACTTAGTACATGAAAATCAGTCTGGTTTTGTTCCGGGACGGCAAACCGTGGACAATATACGGAAAGTGTTGAATGCGATGTGGACGGGGGAAAGGGGGGAAGGAGTTGTTGCTTTTAACGATTGACGCTGAAAAAGCGTTTGATCGTGTGTCCTGGCCCTTTCTGTTTAAAGTATTGGAGAGGATGGGGATAGGTGAGAATTACCTGAAGTGGTTTAGAGCAATTTATGATCGGCCCCTGGTGAGAATTTGCATTAATGGGGAGTACTCGGCTGTGTTTGAGTTAGCCAGGGGAACTAGGCAGGGATGCCCCCTTTCACCTCTACTATTCATATTGTCCATGGAACCTTTAGCACACCGGGTGAGGGAGTGTTGTGAGATTACAGGGGTAACGTGGAGAGCGATAGAAAGCAAAGTGGCACTCTTTGCCGATGACTTACTTTTTATGGTGACTAACCCCACGGGATCGTTAGAGGCACTGTATAATTTACTGATTAGCTATGGAGAGGTATCGGGGTTTAAAATAAACACTTCTATGTCCGAGATATTGAACATCTCAACTTCAGTGGCCTCGAAATTACGAATTCAGGCAAAGTTCCCATTTAGATGGGTACAACATAGTATTAAGTATTTAGGGATTAATCTGGCTCCAAGGGTAGAGGAGTTATTTAAGGCCAACTATATTAAGATGGAGAATGTTGTAAAACAGGAGCTGGAGGGGTGGGGGGGTAGAGACTTATCTTGGATGGGGCGGATACATGCTGTCAAGATGATGATACTCCCAAGATGGATCTATCTGTTTAACAACTTGCCTATGAGGGTTCCAAAGGACTTGTTAGCTCGGATCCAGAGGAGTGTTATGAAATTCATAGGGGGAGGGAAGAAGACCAGGGTGGCGTGGAAAACACTGATGAGCAGAAGAGACGATGGGGGGTTGGCGATTCCGGACCTATCTAAATATTTTGAGGCTGCTCAAATACGTAGTGTGTTAGCGTGGGGGGAGGAGAGTCCCAAAGAGTGGGTACAGATGGAAAATGAGGCGGTGCAGGGGAGGTGGTTGAGGGATTTACTGTGGTGCCCGAGACAGGGAGGGAAAATGGGTCAAGGGGGAAATCCTTATGTACAGCTGACCTTGCAAGTGTGGGATAAATGGAAAAAGGTGTGGCTGGGAAAGGAAGGGGTATCCCGTCTGAGCCCTATAAGAGGGAATCCAGAATTTCTTACAGGATTGGAGGGAGGGGGGTTTGAGGAGTGGGGGGAGCGGGGGTTGACAACGATAGGGCAGATGTTGTAGGGGAAAGGAATTAAGTCTTTTGAATTGATACAGAGGCAGTACCAGCTGGAGGGGAAAGATTTTTTCCGCTACTTACAGCTTAGTCATTATATACGGCTTCAGATTATACCATGGCTACAGCCGGAGCTTTCAGAGTTTGAAAAACTTTTTTTAAGGGGACCAAAAACTAAAGTAATATCTGCTGTATATACCATTATGATGAAGGCTGACTCTAGGGTGAGCTTCCAAGGTAGCTGGGAAAAAGACTTGGGGGTACAGTGGGATGGGGGAGTATGGGAACGGATATATAAGAATAGATATAAGGGTCTTTTAGCCTCTAATCTGTTGGAGAATAACTATAAAGTGCTGTATAGATAGCACCTAACACCAGCAAAATTACATAACATGTTTGCACATGTGGAGGATACATGTTGGCGGATGTATGGTGGGCCGGGGTCGTACATGCATATTTGGTGGAACTGCCAGAGAGTAAGTGGTCTATGGGAGGAAATATTTATATTGCTGGGTACTATTGTGGGAAAGGTGATTGAACCGCAGCCTGCTGTGGCGTTGTTGGGGGTGAGGCTGGAGGGGTGGAGGGAGGAGGAGTTCTCGTTTCTAAATTTAGGATATACGGCCCTTTGGGTATTGCTAGCCCGGAAATGGAGGCAGGCGATGGTTTATTTATTTATTTATTACAGTTGCTTATATACCGCACTATTCGGCATCAGCGCGGTTTACAGTATAACAAAGTGACCAAATACACACATTCTGTTTGGTTTTACATCGAACAGGAATATAAACTTGTATAACAGGGGTTGAACTATATACAAGAACTATTTACATGAAATATGCTATATACATGAAGTAAAATTCCTATAACCTGAAATATGCTATATACATGAAGTAAAATTCCTATAACATTGTTGAATAGCACAATAAATGACCCTGGAGGAATTTAGAACGTATTTGGGGCATATATTTCTTATGAGTAAGCTTACGGCTCTGAAGCAAGCGAGGCCACAGAAATTTTTGAGCGTATGGGGGGCATACATTAGATGGACAGCCAATCCCTAAGTATGTTATGGCTGCGTGGAGATCCAGGGGGGGTGGTGGGAGGGAGGGTGGAGGGAGGAGGGAGAGGTGGGAGCAGTCCTAAGGGAAAACAAAAAGGAGACTAAAGAAAGCTTGGTGGTGGTTTAATTGGTTCAAGTTTGTATTGTGATATGGGACTATATTAAGGGGGTAAGACTGGATTGGTGGGCATATCACATGTTTTTGCTGTGTCTCAAAGGTGTTGTATTGTAAAGATTTGTTGTCTCAATAAAAATTTTAAAACAAAAAAACAAAAAAAAAATCTCAGAAGGACTTCTACCAATGTAGGCAATCTACAAGTGTGTGTACTGACATTTGCATATACAGTTGTGGTCAACATTATTGGCACCCTTGCATTTTAGATATGTTGTACAATATCTTGAGAAATAATTGGAAATATTCCAACTGTGTTATCATAATATTTTAATAGTATGTTCAAAGGTATAGAACAACAATAAAACAAAGATGTTTGTGCAACAAAGAAAACAAACAAAAAAAAAAGGACGTCTGTTTTCTTGTACTGTATTCAAAGGTTTTGAGTCTGGAGCCAGTCATTGGAGAGAGGTCTGGCTGGTCAGTTGAGAATGGCATGTAGAGCAGTACGTCATCAGCCTATATCAAGCAGTCAACATTGAATGATCGGATGAGGGAACAAATGGGCTGCATGTATATGTTGAACATCAGGGCGGAGAGGGAGGACCCCTACGGAACACCCTGCCTCTGGTGGAATAGTTCTGATGTTGAAGCACCGCATCGTATGTGCTGCCATCTGTCAGACAGGTATGATTTGCACCAGCTTAGGGCTGTGTCACGAATACCCTTCTCCTTAAGTCGCACCAGGAGGAGCTCATGGCTTACTGAGTCAAATGCCGCGGCTATATCCATAAAGATGAGGGCAAACCGTTGACAGGTGTTGTCGATTCCAGCAATTATGTTGCTGAAGAGGGTGGTGAGGAGTGTTTCAACATCATGAGATTCCCTGAATCCGTGTTGGCAAGGGTTGAGCGGAGCAGCGGTCTCGGTGTGGTATTGTATTTGGCATTGGACTTCTTTTTCAATTATCTTGGCAAGTAGTGGTATGCTTGATATAGGCCTGTACGAGTCAACCTTCTGGGGGTCTAGTTCGTTGTTTTTCAGCAGAGGTCTGATGGACGTGTGTTTGAGGCTTTGCAGGAACGAGCCTGTTGAGAATGACAGATCCATGAGTCTGGCTATGAACGGGCTAAATTTGCTCCGTAGCGCTTTTATCCAGAAGGCAGGCCAGGGGTCAGTTTGTGCAGTGGTGGTGTTGATGGCAGCGATAGTGTCTTCAATGCATTTCTTGGATGGGGTGGAGAAGGTGGTCAGTGGTGTTGGGTAGGGTGGCTCGTGTGCGGCGGTGGGTGCTGTGGACTTATCGGTCTGGCATAATTTCGATTGCAGGTAGTCTGCAAATTCTTGAGGCTGGATCTCGCTTGGTTGGTTGGGGGATGGTTCTTTTGTTAGGTTCTTGACCAGATTGAATAAGTCGTGTGGTTTGCTTAGTGATCGTTTCAGGGTGTCGGTGTGGAATTGCCTCAATTTCTCTGTTACTGCTTCGCAGTGTTTTGTCAGGTGAAGTTTATATGCCCTCTGGTCTTCAGAGGAGTGTGATCGACGCCAGCGTCTTTCCAGTTTCCTTAGGTGGAGGAGTGACGCTCGCAGTTCTGTGGAGTACCAGGGTGCGGCGGTTTGTTTTCTTGGCGGCTTGTTTGAGGGTAGGAGTTGGGCAATGGAGCTAAGGCTGTTATCCCAGCTTGAGATCAGTTCGTCGAGGCCGGGTGCTGACAAGGAGAGGAGCAGGAGGGTTTTACCTCAAGATAGCTTCTTTGTCCAAAGGTTGGAATCTTCGTAATGGTGCACTAGGGATGCTGGCCGGACTTCTGGGGCTCTTGTGGCCTTGGTTGAGCACAGGTATTTGGAATCTGATTAGTTTGTGGTCCGACCAGGGTACTGTGGTAATGAACAGTATGTGGTCGTGGGTTGAGTCGACGACTGACAGTGAGGCGAATACCAGGTCCAACTTATTTCCTTTCATATGGGTAAGTTCATTGACTAGTTGCTTGTATTCTAGTTCCTTGAGTGCTTCGAGGAAGGCCGAGGCTTGTGTGACTTGCAGGGCTGGCAGGGCTTGAAATCGCCTCGTAACCAGCTTGGGGTGCGTGGCTTCAGGGCGTTACAGGCAAGGTCATAAGAACATAAGATATGCCATACTGGGTCAGACCAAGGTCCATCAAGCCCAGTATTCTGTTTCCAACAGTGGCCAATCTAGGTCATATGTACCTAGCAGTTTCCCCAAGAGACACAAGTTCCACAATGCTTGTACTGGGTCAAGCATTGATATCTTCGGTCACTTCTTAATAATGGTTTATGGACCTTTCCTCCAGGAACTTGTCCAAACCTTTTTTAAACCCAGCTACACTAACAGCCTTTACTACATCCTCCGGTAACAAATTCCAGAGTTTGATTACACATTGAGTGAAAAAATATTTTCTTTTATTAGTCTTAAATAGTTTACCCTGTAGCTTCATTGCATGTCCCCTAGTCTTTCTATATTCTGATAAGGTAAACAATCGATCTACGTTTACCCGTTCCACTCCGTTCATTAATTTATAGACTTCTATCATATCTCCCCTCAGCCGTCTCTTTTCCAGGTTAAAGAGCCCTAACCTTTTTAGCCTTTCTTCATAGGAGTATCCTTCCATCCCCTTTACCATTTTGGTGGCTCTTCTCTGAACCTTTTCTAAAATCGCTATATCCTTTTTAAGATACGGCGACCAGAATTGCACACAATATTCAAGGTGCGGTCTCACCATGGAACGATATAGAGGCATTATAATATCTTTTGTTTTATTTTCCATTCCTTTCCTTATCATACCTAGCATTCTATTTGCTCTCTTGGCCGCCGCTGCACACTGGGCCGAGGGTTTTAACATGGTATCCACAATGACGCCTAAATCTTTTTCCTGGGTGGTGGTTCCTAATGTGGAACCTTGCATCGTGTAACCATAGTTTGGGTTGTTCTTCCCTAGGTGCATAACCTTGCACTTGTCCACATTAAATTTCATCTGCCATTTTGATGCCCAGTCGATTATTGTTGAGAGGTCATCGGGGGAGGTTGACGGGGCTCTGTACAGTAGGTTGATGGAGCACTGCTTGTTGGCTATGGTGATTGTATCGAGTTGCGTTGTGCTGGTGGCATTGATCAGATGGAATTGGAGGTCTGTTTTGGTGAGGACGAGCACTCCACCCCCTCTTCTACTGTCTC
The DNA here is from genome assembly GCA_033557465.1 of Ichthyophis bannanicus. Taxonomy (NCBI): domain Eukaryota; kingdom Metazoa; phylum Chordata; class Amphibia; order Gymnophiona; family Ichthyophiidae; genus Ichthyophis; species Ichthyophis bannanicus. Next base: position 227,591,715 of record CM066039.1, read on the forward strand.
TATGGCAGGTGTGGATTGAGAAATTGGTGGGTAAGAGTTGGTTGAGGAGGACCGTGTCAGCGCTGGATAGCCACGTCTCTGTGATCAGGAGTATGTCGAGGTCGTAGAGGGATATCATGTCTGAGACAGCTGGCCATTTCTGGCAGATTGAGCATGCGTTTATGAGGGCACATTTTAGGTTTTGGAGGTGGGGGTTTTCTTCTTGTTTGGCTTTCTTGGCCTGTTGAAGCATGACGTGTAGAAAGTGGGGGTGGAGAGTGCATATATCTTCCTTTGCCTTGTGATGGGGAGCACTTGATCATCTCCTCCCATGGCTCTGTAGGATTGGTATGTGATTATAGGTAGGAGATAAGGCCAGTGTGCTGCTTAGCTTCCAGAGAGGAGGTAACAGCAAACTATGGCAATGAGGGAGGGCGCCATTCTGGAAGGCAGGTAGATCAGGCAAGTAGATTATACTATCACAGGCAGGTACTACAGGCAAGCAGGTACAACAGGCCCAGGTTATGCTATCACGGGAGAAAGCAAAGTTACTTACCTGTAACGGCAGTTCTCCGTGGACAGCAGGATAAGTCAGCCACACATTCCAGCCCACCTCCCCTGTCTGAGGTCGACCGACCGGCTCGCTCCCTAGCCCCAAGTCGGAGCTAGTAAATCACTGGCTGGGCTAGGGGCGGGCCAGGGAGGTGGTGCCACCTACCATGCTCTGAAATCTGAGCTCTGGAGAGCACTTCCGTACATGGCGCCGCCCAGAGGACGTCACTTGGTGTGGCTGACTTATCCTGCTGTCCACGGAGAACTCCCGTTACAGGTAAGTAACTTCGCTATCCACTTCTTGAGAAAGGTAGACTCTTGTCCTCAACAGCTCATGCCTCAATAAAATGGTTAGTCCATAATGTGCTGTCAATCTCATTGTTGTTCTTGCTGCCACAGGTTTACAGGATTACTACTCTGGAAGAATAAAAAGTATAATCTCACTAGGAGGAGACTTGTGGAAGTGGTATTCTTGTATCTTGTGCACTAACCTGTTTTAACATGCAAAGAAAAGTTAAACATGTAAAAACTGACTAGAGTGTGCTGTTGCATCCAGAATGCAACAAAATTGAAACAGAATAAAGCACTTATAAACTCTATGATAATTTTTTCAGTCATCATTATGATGTCTCTTAAATACCCATATGTAATCTCTCAAATCTGAGCTCATTCTGTTGACTGGTTTATTTGCTGATGTTAGGTTACAGACAGATGGATGAAAATGATCCCTACTTAGGATATTCTTGCTTTACTTTGTACCAGATCACGTAAAAATGCTTCTTTGGATCCTGCATCCATATGGATTCAAGATACTTCATTATCCTTTCTTTTAATGGAATGTCTATTAATTTCTCTATCACTGAGGTGAGGCTAGCAGGCTGGTAATGTCGTCAGATTACCACTCTTATGGAGAGGGGATGACATTGATCCTTCTCCAGTGCTTCAGAACCACTCTGATATCTAAATATCAGTTGAACAGATCCATCAGCAGACCAGCCAGAAAGTGAGGACAGAGGTACAAGTAATTACTAGGGGCCTGATATTCAAAGGCACAGTTTGTAGACCTGCAAACCGTGTAAATGCCGCTAAGCAGAATATTCAGCAGCACTAATATGGATACCGCTGTTACATGCCCTGCTGCTAACAAGGCTTTCTGGAGGCAGCATCCAGGGCTAATCGTTCAACGGTGATATTCAGCCACTGACCAGGTTATCCCTCGGTGGTGAAAGTTAGGCACAGAAAAGGCTGTCCTAACCTTTCCTGCGGAAGCTAGCCGGGCAATGGCTGAATATTGCCATCACTGGTTAGCTTCCCACTTCGGCAGTGAACCTATATATTCAATGCTGGTGGCTGGATATAGCCTTGGCATTGAATATCCAGGCTTAGTGTTCAGCAGTGGCGCTAGCTGCTGTAATCGCACTAACCGCTACCGCCCTAGGGGTTTTCAGTGCTCGTTTGGTTTGGGGAATGGAAACTAGTTTCTCTTTCCCTGGGTATTTATATGTTACATCAAATTGTTAATTATATTTTTTATTTTTTTGTGAGCTGTCTTGGGCAGGCTCTTTGTTTAACTAGGCAGCTTATTAGTCCAAACAGAAACACATATAAATACTCAAAGTTACAAAGATGCTCAGAAACCTAGTTTAGACCATGACCTGGGAAAAGGCAAATTTAGTCTGTTTCATGGGGATCAATTCTGTTTTAAAGAATCATTGTCCAAAAACATGCATCTTCTTAGGTCAGTCACTAAAATGTAAGGGCCCGATATCCAAAGTGATTAATGCAGATAACAGACTTGCTAACCATGTTAATCACACTAAGCAGGATATTCAGGGACACTAATGCGGTTACTGCCACTGAATATCTGCAGCTGCCATTGCTAGGGCGTTCCAAGGGCAGCACTTGGGGATAACCGGTCAGCAATAATATTCAGTTGTTGTTGGCTGCTCAAGCATAAATTCTTCCCATGCAGGGTATCTGCACACTGTGGAATCTGTTGCTGGCGCACATGGTCAAGGCAATTATCACAGCAGGATTCAAAAAAGGTTTGGACAAGTTCCTGGAAGAAAAGTCCATAAAATCTTTTTAGCCAGGTAGACTTGGGAAAGCCATCACCTTTCCTTAGAAAGATCTATAGAAATAGATCTCCATTTTGGATCTGTTGGGTATTTGTGACCCAAACTGGCCACTGTCAGAGGCAGGATGCTGGACTAGCTGAACCTTGGTCTGACTTGTCTCTTATCGTATGTTCACCTTGAATTTGTTTAATGGAGTCATGACCCCTCTCCGATTTTTTTTAACAAAACAAGCAGACCTACATTGATAAGTACAGTATTTACTCTAGTGATTCCCAAACTTGGGGTCAGGATCAGGACCCCAAATGGGGTCACAGAAACATGCCGTTTTCTCGTCTCTCTGGACTTCCACTGTGACCTATGCCAAGTCTCCAGTCAGCATATGGCCTGTGAGCCAATGAACATTCATAGGCCCTCGTCCCCTCCTGTTATACTGGAAACCCATGCTGGGAACTGGAGTCTGTAAGCACACACTGCACGCTGACACAAGGAACCCTGTGATGACTGCTGCCGCTGTTGCCACTACTTTTGCTGCTGCCTTCCTTCTTTAGGTGAATGGAGAGAGGGAAAGAAAGCTGGAGATCTGTCAGTTTGAATTCATCATCATCTGAGGTCACGTGAATTTTCAGTTGCTAAAATAGGGTCACACAAGATAAAAGTTTGAAAAGCACTGATTAACTCTAAAAAAGGGGTCCGGGCAGTCTCGAAGGCTCAAGCACAGACCCATCTATGGGTAACTCTTATGTCTCTGGCAAAATGCATCAGAATCTGAAAAAAACCCCAAAGTATAAACACTAATTAGTAGTGTGTCGGTTTGTCTTCTACTGCTGTCATTTTAACATGATTGCTTTCTCTATTTCAGCATGATGAAGGTACAGAATGTTCCCATTTCAACACAAGCTCCAAAGGAGGAAATTTTCTGATGTTTCCCTATGCTATGGATGGAAATCAGTATAACAATGATAAATTCTCTTTGTGCAGCATCAATTTTATTGGAAAACTTTTACAAGTAAAGAAAGATCAATGTTTTGTCGGTATGAAGAAATCTCAAATATTGTGTTTTCTCCAGATCTCATCAGTCTTATCATAGGCCAACCACATGTTTTAACTTTACAGGGGACAGTTTTCATAGCTCGCCTAGGTGCAAAGTCTGGGGATAGTTTTGTACTCACAAATTTGATAGGCAATTTTCAAAGAAAATTAGATACATAGCAGCAGCAGCTAGCTGCCTTTGTTGAATTTTAGACCCGGATATTCAATACAGGGGCCTATATCCGTGGTGATATTTAGCCACTGCCTGTTAGCTTCTACGGTAAAAGTCAGACCAGCCTTTAAAGCGGCTAACTTTCATCACGTTGCAATATTGCCACTGCTCATTTTCACTGGGTGCCACCCCCAGAACACCCCATTGCTACCCATGGATATTCAGTGGACAAGACCATTAACAAGGTTAATCCCTTTAAATATTGGGCCCATAGATTTACTTTTGAAAAATTGTTTGTATGAATACACAGGCAGAAAAATCCCTGTGGACATTACACCTCCTTTTCCTGCAGACAGAAGAAAATTGGAAGCGGAAAGTACGCACATAGATATGATAAATCCATTCCGTGAACATCCTTTACATGCTCTGATCGAAACATGACTTTGGCAATCCTTTGTAATGCGTCTAAAACATGCATATTGCAAACCTTGTGCATGCTTTTTGTCCACTTTGAAAAGGATAGGGCACTCATGTAAGAGAGCTAGTTACTAAGGTAAACTAATGTTAACATGCATTAATTCTCCATTAATGCATGTTATTTTAGTGCAGGCCCCAAGTTATTCAATGCTCAAACAATACAAATAACACGCGTTAACTTTAGCTCATCTTAGTAACTAGCCCTGCACCCCAAATGGCTTTGAAAATTGTCCTCTGTTTTTAAATGAAATAAAGTGCATTGGTCTTGTGGTATTGGATGATTCAGAACATGAACCAGTTGTTTTATTAAACCTGCCATGGATTTTAGATTTGATTACTCACCCTTCCAATGGGAGCTTAAGGCAAGCTACCATCAGGTACAATAGAGTCCCTTGCCCTAGAGGGCTTATAATCCAAGTTTGTATCTGAGATGATGGAGGGTAAAGTGACTTACCCAGTGTCACAAGGAGCATCAGTAGTAAAAAGCAGGATTTGAACCCTGATTTCCCCGCTTCTCAGCCTATTGCTCTAGTCATTAGGCCACTCCTCCACATCTGCTGGTTGGATTGTGGAAAATAGGAAAGGAAAAAAGTGACATACTAAGAGAATGGGTATTATTATGATGGGTAAATGTGATAAGTTGATATTCAAGTACGGCCATATAACTGATTGTAATGTGTGCTGTTGAGTCAATGCTGATTCCTTGTGACCCAGCAGCCCTTGGGTTTTCTTGGCAAGGTGTGACCGAAAGTAGAGTGCCAGGTCTTTCTTCTGAGGCAATGGAGAGTAACCATATATTCAGCACTACTGTACAGGTTCATAGTCAGCAATGCCAAATATCCATATTTGCCACTAACTCCCGGCCACTCTCCATTTAGGCACAAGATACGCATATACAAAATTTGTCTCTTCCTCTCTGAACACACTACTAAGTCTCTTGTCTACTCTTTGGTCACCTCCCATCTTGACTGTTGTAACCTTCTCCTTGCTGGTCTCCCTCAGTGTCATCTCTCTCCTCTTCAATCTGTCTAGAACTCTGCTGCACGGTTAATCTTCTGCCAGCCCCGATACACTCATATAACCCCTCTTCTAAAATCACTTCACTGGCTCCCCTTCTGTTTCCGTATTCATTTCAAACTTCTCCTTCTAACATATAAATGCATTTGCTCTACTGCCCCTTATTACCTTTCCTCTCTTCTCTCTCCCTACACCTCTCCTTGTGAACGCCACTCCTCCTCTGGCTTCCTTCTGTCTATGCCCTTTTCTTCTTCTACAAACTCCAGATTTCGATCTTTTGAACTTTCTGCTCCTTATGCATGGAACAAACTTCCTCTATCTTTACATCAAGTCTCTTCTCTCCCCCTCTTCAAATCCATGCTAAAGGCTTACATTTTTAAGGCCGCATTTGGATCCTAATCCTTTGTTCTCCTTGTCTCCTTCCATAGCTATTTGAACCCCCTTGTTTCTCTTGTCTTGTTCTGTCTGTCTTGATTAGATTGTAAGCTCCCTGAGCAGAGACTGTCTTCTTTATAGGTTTGTACAGTGCTGCATGCGCCTTATAGCGCTATATAAATTATTAATAGTAGTTGTAATACAGTATCCCTAGGGGTAATTTCATAAATCATTTCACCCTCATAAAACACATTTTATGCTGTGGTAGAGCTGTAAGTTATGTTTGAGCAGAAAGTTGCACCTGCCTTGAACCAGGTATAACTTTGTGCAGCAACGTTTGTGTGCTACTGGAGGTTTTTCTAGGAATCTATTTTATAAAGGCACATCAACATGCACGATGCTTTTATAAAGTAGACGTAAAATGTGTTTGTTTTTCAATTTTTATAAATGTCCTGTTATAAAATTACCCCCATAGCTTGCACCTAGGCAGGCTGATGAAAATGTTTCCTTAACAGGACAACTAAAATATTTCTGCTTTCTTCCATTAGCTGTGCTTTTATTCTCACATCTTCTTATGTATTCTTAATATAGTGACACCGGAAATGTAAAAATGTCAGGGTGCTATTAGACTTTTTGCACTCCTCTATTTCTGATTTGGTTACTGTTTCATAACTCTTCTGTCTAACTTTTTTTTCCCCTAGAAAGTGACCGTCCGATCTGCGGGAACCAAATAGTAGAACAAGGAGAGGAATGTGATGTGGGTACCAGTGATTCTGACCTTTGCTGTTATGGCGCCAATGCTGCAGATGAAATGCAGTGTAGACTGAAGCCAGGAAAACGTTGCAGGTATGGCCTGAAGTGCCTATTTCATTTTTTATGCCTGATTAACAATTTCAAGACTTTATTCACTTTCAAACCAAAAAGAAAAATGCATATGGTAACCATAGAAGTGGCTAAAATGCATCTGGATAATGCATTGTCTGAGAGATTACCAACAGAGTTACTGTGAATGCTGCAAGTCCTGGGCAGTTTTAGGAACTTACAAGTCTATGATACAGAGTGAGGGGATGAGGCATGTTTCAATTATATCAATACAATGGGGTCGATATTCAAAAGGGTCTAGCTGGATAGCAGGACCTGCCAATTAGTCCACCCCTGCTCTGCCCAATATTCAGTGGCACTAACCAGTTAGTGCCAATGGATATCACCACAGACTGTCTTAGAAACATGCAGTTTGTTTCAGGGCGGTCTGTAGGTAGAGCCGGGGCGGTCCCAGTGTCTGTCTGGTTAGCGGTGATTATTTAGCCACTAATCAGATAAGCAAACCACATAAAATTAGGAGAGGGCAATGGCTGTCCTAACTTTATGCCGTCTTTGTTGTCTGGTTAGTGGCTGAATACCGCTGCTAACTGGATAGCAACAGTGTGGTGGCGAATCAGATATTGAACACCGGATACTGGATAGCCTCCAGCACTGAATATCCGCTGGTGGCACCAGGTGCTTTTAAAACACTAACCGCTGCTGCTGAATATTGACCATAATGTCTTCATCTTGGTCTTCATTTGAAGTCTATAGAAAATGTAGAATATGAATAATCATTTACACTCTGTCTTCAAAATCCTTCCAACATACCCTTCCTATCTTGTCATGTCCTCAGGTCTCTCCCTCCCTTTATTATTTCCTTCCTAAGCTTCGTCTCTTCCTGTTTAGTTCTTATCATTTCTATTCAATGTTTTTTTTTCTGTAACTCCTGTGCCCCATACTTCTTTTTGGTTCCTATCACCCTCTTCTATGACTCTTATCATAATTATTATTTTTTCTTTGTACTTTCTTTACTATACCAGAATGAACAGCAGCATTAACAGGCACAAGAACAGCCATAACCCTCTTGCCCCCCCCCCCCCCCCCAGGCATCTCATCACCTCAAAATATAACATAATAGAATTACATAACACTATCAGTCAACTAGTATTTGTAGGCACCAGGATATTCTTACATTGTCTCCCTCCACATCTGTAAGTACAGTTTTTAGATCTTCAGGGGGTGGGCCATCAAAAACCAGCCCTGATACTCCTGTCATTCCTTATTTTGGTATTACACACCCTCCCATACTCCCTTCCCCCCCACCTGATGCCAGTATGTTCTCTTAAACAACCCACCCAAGTAGCTTTAATGCAATGTCAATCCAGTAGCTTTTTCAACAATAGTGACCCAACCAGCAGGCTCATATACATATTACCAGGAAATCCACATACCCCTTCTTTCCACTGCGGATGTGGCCATGGGTACGGATTTCCCAGTGTGCCATTTCCATCATCTCATTTTGCCACTGCTGCACAGGAGGCTCTTTATCTGAGACCCAGTTATGCACTATGACTTTCCGTACTACCGGCAAGGCTATCGGGATAACCTTCCTTTCTGCCTCTCCTATTGCCAACTCCCACAAGGGCTTATCATACCCCAGCAAGAGCAGACCATAGCTCCACTCCACTTTACTCCCAATGAGTTTCCCAGTACTAGTGAGCACTGCATTCCAGTAGCCCTTCAGCATCCAACACTCTTTTATTCTGCATTTTAAACACTCCCTACTGTCCCACATCTTCATCTGATATCCACAAACTCGGGAAATGTATATTCTGTGTAACAGCTTGAATTGCATCTCCTGAAACCTGGTGTTTCTAGTTATTGCTGGAAGGATCTCAAATAAATCTGCCAAACTTTGCACTGAAAGGTCCTCATCTATTTCCCCCTCCCAGGTCGCCACCAAGGATCCCATTCGTCCCTCCCCCTTACTGATCCTGAACAATGTGTACCATATGGAGATCTTATTAAGTGTCCATGGCATCCGTTGGAAGGCCTTGTCTGTATCTTTGAATTGTATCTCCCGTCCCCCAGCCCATAGGGAGTGGTAGAAGTGCCAGGCCTGATAATAGGCCTGAGTGGAGTGGAGGAGTAGCCTAGCAATGAGATCAACAACTTAATACCCACAAGATCTGGGTTTGAGTCCCATTGGTGCTCCTTGTGACTTTGGGCAAGTCACATAACTCTCCATTGCTGAAGGTAAAAACTAGATTGTAAGCCCTCTGGGGACAGGGAGATATCTGAATGTAACTCGCCTTGAACTACCATAGGAAAGGTGTGAGCTAAATACTAACAAAGTGGTTAATGGAAAGTCCCTACTCTGCTTTCATCTGGACAAAAGTAGGGAAGGTTCACCCCCACTAACACCACTAATTGTCATAAATACTTACAGCCATGCCCTGCCCAGCTTGTAAAGGGAGATCTGGAACTGCTTGGAGAGAATTCCAGATTATGCAGTAAAGATTGGAACAGTGATACCAAGCTATCTTTCCTTTGCTCCCCTCTCCACCACTCCCAATCTTTCCAGATGGGTAATAGCAACTACCTGGGCCAATCCAGTTTGCGCCACTGTAAGAATTTAAATTGCAGTGCCCCAAATGGGCCATAAGGGTATCCACCATCCTCCTTGTTGTGTTTTTTCATTGTTTGGTTATCGATTCATTTATTTTTATTTATTTATTTAAAGTTTCTTCTATACCGCACTATTCGGCAACAGCGCGGTTTACATGGAACAAAACAACTCAGTACATTTAAACAAGTATGAGTTTACAGATAACAGGTTAAGAACTTGGATAAAAAGGGATACACTATTATCATGAACCCTTTGCATTAATATCATGAACCCTTTGCATTAATCATGAACCCTTTGCATTAATATCATGAACCCTTTGCATTAATCATGAACCCTTTGCATTAATATCATGAACTCTTTGCATTAATCATGAACCCTTTGCATTAATATCATGAACCCTTTGCATTAATGCTGCCACATTGGATCTCCTAAGATCCGGCAGTCCCATTGCTCCACTGGCCACTAACCTCTGATAGCTGATTCTCACAGATTTAGCCCTCCAGAGAAAGGTCATCACCATACTCTTGTACATTCAAAGATCTTTGCTCCTCACTCAAAGAGGCAGCATCTGTAAAGGGTAGATCAAATGGGGTAGTATCCTGATCTTCAGAAGCACTATTCTTCCCGTTAGGGACAGAGGCAAATTCTTCCACTTACTGCACAGCATTTTTACCTGTTCTAGTTTATCCACAACATTTCTTTTGTAAATGATTTCGGGGTGCGGACTAAGGTAAGCTCCCAAATATTTCATGGCTTCTCCCGCCCACGTCAGGGAAAAGGTACTATGCCCTCTACTCAAACAGTTCTGTAAAGTTGTCATCGCTTCTGATTTAGTAAAATTAATCTTTAGCCCTGAAAATAAGCCAAAACTATGTATCATGGCCATAATGTTGGAGAGACATCAACCGGTGCTATTCAGAAAAAGCAACATATCAACAGCAAACATGTTCAGTTTTTTTTCGTGAGGCTCTATCATAATCCTTTCCACCTCTTTGCACTGCCAAATCTTCATAGCCAGAAACTCCAGCAAGAGCAGAAAAAGCAATGGGAATAAGGGACATCACTGCCGGGTACCCCTCTTCAAGGGGAAGGGCTCTGTCATCTTCCTGTTGATAAGCAATTGCACTGTTGGGGATTTATAGAGGAGTTTTACCCACTCTAGAAAGGGGCCATCCAAATCATACTGTTGCTCAGAAGAGGTAGTCCTAGGAGATTTTATCAAACGCCTTTTCAGCATCCAAACTGGCCAGGATAGTGTCCCCTTCTTTATGTTTTCTGTCCTGCAATATAGTCAGTGCCTTAAACAATTTTGCTGAGGCAAACTGTCCAGACATGAAACCCACCTGTTCTGTATGAATCAAGGATGGGTTAATCGTCTCTAATCTTCGTGCCAGTATCCTTGCTATAAGCTTAAAATCCTGATTCAGTAATGATGTGGGACGATAGGACCCCAGCAAGGTCCCATCTCTCCCCAGTTTAGGGAGTACTATGACATGAGCATGCTTAAGAGTCCCTCCCAAGTCCCCTATGCGCAACACCTCGTGACACATGGGCATAAATGGGGTCATTCTGAGGCAAGAATAGCCCCGCACGTTGTACAGGGAAGTTAGATGAGGGTGGGAAAGGGGTGGATCGGGTGCAGGGTTAGAGTGGGCAGTGGGCAGTCATTGGCCCCGAACATACAGAACCAATTCCAATGTCAGTCCTGTACGTCCAGGTCCTGCGGCTTGAATGGGGAACTTACTCCACCTCGGAGGTGGAATAAGTTCCCCTAGTCAGCAGAGGATGGCGGGCCCAGGCTCAGAAAGGGCAGGAGGGGGCAGAGGACATTCCCCGCTTCCCAATCCTGGCCTTGGGAGGGCTGCAGGGAAAGCACATTTTGAGCCGGCGGCGTGGGATCACGGCTTTTGAATGGAGCCATGGCCGATGGCAACCAGACACCATGGCGCCGCGGCTCCATTGAAAAGCCCTGACTGAGCTAGCCAGGCAAGGCCTGTACATGCAGGCCGTCCTGAATTGGGGTCCCGGCCTGCATGTACAGGCCTGGACGCGATTCTGATCTCGCGGGGCTGGATATGCTTCACGGGACCAGAATCCTGGCTAACTCTGTGTGTTCAGTTCCAACTGGGCACACAGAGGGCCAGGATGTCCGGGTCTGAATCGGCCCCAGAGGGATCTACCTCCAGCTCCCATAATATTTTATAATATTCAAGTTCTAGCCCATCTGTGCCGGGTACCTTGGCAAGCTTTAACATTTTAATCACCTGCCAGATTTCCAATTTTGAAAACAGGGCGCTTATAGCCTGCAGCTGAGACTGCGTCACCCTGGGTTCCTTCACATCCATAAAGAATGCATCCTGTGCACTCTTGTTTCTTGGTCCCATATCATAAAGCACTTTAAAAATTTGTACGAACTGATGCAGAATCTCCGCTTCTTTTGTGTAGGTGCACCCCCCTCCTTTATTTGAGTAACTGACTGCTTTTTTGCCCTCGGTCTAATCAGGATATCTAACAGCTGTCCCGTTATATTCCTCCATCTGTGCAGATTGTACTTACAGAGTTTAATACTACCCTCCACCCTCTGCATCACCAGCTCAATTAGCTGCTCTTTGACTGCTAGAAGGGCCAACTTATCTTGTTCCGTAAGGGTCCAAATGTGTATCCTCCGAAATTTCTGCAGCTCTTTAAATAACTCTAGTATTGTAGCAGCAGATAAGCATGCAATAAATAAAACCAGGAGTCGTTTCAAGGATCCAAGCCAGTTTAATGTGCACATGGCTCAAGCAATAATCAAATTCAAAATGGCTGAGCAATGGCTGTTAGTAAAACAACAACTTTTATAGCGTTCTTCTCCATTCTAGACATAGGCAAACTTTTCATTGGTCCCAGTAACCCCTCTCACCCATCTATTGGTCCTGGTACTGATATGGCTACCCAATCGGGACTCTGGTCTGGGCTCAGCACCTGGTTGCCCCCCTTCTAGTCCCAATTACAATGGTCAGTGTCTCTAACTTGTTACATCTCTCCTCCAAGGTCGCTTAGCTTGTTAAAACATATGGGAAGCAGGGCACTGTAACCTTGCTTTTTGCAGAGTTAATTAATTCCATAGAAGCTGTGCTCTCTTATCAGTACCAATTAGAGCTGTTTTCTGTCTTTTATAAGTTTCGTTTCTGCTTAGCTATGTTCAGTTAAACTGAGTTAAGTTTCAATTCTATGGTGTCATCATTCAGGGGGGTTTTCATTCCTCTGGGCCTAACTACAGGCTTCAGTTACAGGTCAAGCTGCTTAGGCCTGTCTGCTTAGTTCAATTAGCATGGATCATAGGCCGTCGCCTACCACAGTATCTCTTTGTCCCTCCTCCTATGTACTCTTACAACATTTGCTACCATTTTCCCCCGCATCCCATAACGTCCGGCTGTCAACTTCCCCATTATCATTGTGTTGCATATATTTCAGCCACGCTTGTCGCAAATAGCTGTGGAATTTTTTGTCTCTGTATAGGGTGGGATTCATTCTCCACACAAAATCCCCCTTTGGTCCGGCCATCCTAAGCTCCACAGTTACGGGGGAATGGTCCAACAATACCGCCAACCCAATGTCTGCTCCCTGCACAGAGCCAAACAATATCTCAGAAATCAAAATATAATCTAATCATGCATAGCAGCCGTGAGGGTTTGAGTATAACGTGCAATCACTCTCCCTCGAGTGTAGCACCTGCCATGTGTCCAACAAGGTATGTTCTTTCAGGAGAAAATTCACCCCCCTCTGTGCCTAGTCCTTGGCAGCTTGCAATCTAACTGTGGGTCACTGACTAAGTTGAAATCCCCTCCAAGAATGCAGATAATCATATAGTCGGCAAACTCCACCAACAACGCTACTATCTGAGAGAAAAACTTGCGACTATAAACATTTGGCGTGTAGATATTGCCTAATACACGTTGTCCACCATCGTGACATACCTCCCTCCCGGGTCCTGGATCAGTTCATACAATTCATTGTATTAATGTCACCACCCCCCTCTGCCTCTTATTAAAGGAAGAGTAACCCACATCCCCAACTTAGTCTCTGCAAAGTTTCATGTGCTCCGTTGCATTTAAATGCTTTTCTTGTAAAAAAAATGATATCCACTTTTTCTCTTTTTAAATATGAGAGAAGTTTGGATCACTTCATTGGTGAATCTATGCCCGCTACGTTGAGTGACATTATTCTGAGGTCAGCCATTTCACATGCTCATTGTGAAATAACCATTCCCCACAAGCATGTTCTTCAAACCCCCTCTAGTGCCTTCCAGCTGAGCACCATGAGGGTTATGCATCTCACACTGCCTTGTTGTGTGCAAACTCCTGTACAGCAGATTCCCCCCCTCCTTTGCCTTTCCCTCCCAACCCACACACTCACCCCATACAGCCTCCACTCAAATCCTTCATCATTCAGCCCCCATCATCCATTCTCCAATACCCCTTCCTTATTCCTTTCCCTTCCAGCCTCCCGATCCACGACTCATACTCTCTACAAACTCCCAAAACACTGCCAACAACCACACCCATTTACACACCAGCTGCGCTCTGCTTCCCCCCGAACATGCACTCACAATTGCAGGTACACTAAGAGAATTATTACAATATCAAATTCTAAACATTACAGCAAGTCCAGTTTCTGATTTCACCAGACTCTGAGACGTCCACAATAACCTGGTCTCCTCTAATGTGCCCTGTGTTCATTCATCCAGTTGCAGGTGATCTTCAGTATTGCTCCAGGTTTGCCTGAGATCCAATGCAGTCAATATACGTCTCCGAACCATAGGGAAGGAGATCTCACCATCCCCGCAGACCCTCAGGCAATATTCCACAGTCCAGACTCCCCCGTACAACCACTCTTGGGGTGCCTAGTGTCTATCAGGCGCACTCCGCTTTCACAGCTAAATCTGTCCAAGCGAGGGCCCCCTCCAGATCCCTGCCTCGCTGGATATTCTGCGCTCCCAAAAAGCACCAAACAGTATGCTCCCAAAATTTAAAACTTAGTAAAACAGAACAAAGAACCGTCTCGCACCTAGAGCACTTTTCCAAGTGCCCCTGCATCATCTGCTGTCCAGTCCCATCTTCTTAGGCCCCCTTCAAAAACAGCTGGCATAAAGTCTCAAGGAGTGCTCTTCCCTGTCACTCATCCGTCTGCTCTGCACCTATAATCTTGTGAGGTCCGTCAATTTGCTCAGTGATTTGTAGGCCTGTATTTTGTTGCCATGCATTACTCTCACCACTGCCGAGAACTGGAAGGCAAAATGAATCTCTTTTGCATAAGCAGGATGCAATATGGCACCATTGCTCTCCGACTTTATGCCACTCTGGCCAAATTATCATTAAACAGGAGTAACTTAGAGCACTTATACTCCAGGTTCTGTTTATTTTTGTAGACATTCATTAGCTTATGCCTCAATACAAAGTTGAGTATGCACGCTACTACTTGCCGTGGTCTCAGCACATTGTCCTTCCGTGGCCCCTTGTGGTATACCTGCTCCACCCACAGGTGGTTTCCCTGCAGGTCCAGGCTCAGTGCCTCTGGTAACATAAGAACATAAGATATGCCATACTGGGTCAGACCAACGTCCATCAAGCCCAGTATTCTGTTTCCAACAGTGGCCAATCTAGGTCATATGTACCTAGCAGTTTCCCCAAGAGACACAAGTTCCACAATGCTTGTACTGGGTCAAGCATTGATATCTTCGGTCACTTCTTAATAATGGTTTATGGACCTTTCCTCCAGGAACTTGTCCAAACCTTTTTTAAATCCAGCTACACTAACAGCCTTTACTACATCCTCCGGTAACAAATTCCAGAGTTTGATTACACGTTGAGTGAAAAAATATTTTCTTTTATTAGTCTTAAATAGTTTACCCTGTAGCTTCATTGCATGTCCCCTAGTCTTTCTATATCTGATAAGGTAAACAATCGATCTACGTTTACCCGTTCCACTCCGTTCATTAATTTATAGACTTCTATCATATCTCCCCTCAGCCGTCTCTTTTCCAGGTTAAAGAGCCCTAACCTTTTTAGCCTTTCTTCATAGGAGTATCCTTCCATCCCCTTTACCATTTTGGTGGCTCTTCTCTGTACCTTTTCTAAAATCGCTATATCCTTTTTAAGATACGGCGACCAGAATTGCACACAATATTCAAGGTGCGGTCTCACCATGGAACGATATAGAGGCATTATAATATCTTTTGTTTTATTTTCCATTCCTTTCCTTATCATACCTAGCATTCTATTTGCTCTCTTGGCCGCCGCTGCACACTGGGCCGAGGGTTTTAACATGGTATCCACAATGACGCCTAAATCTTTTTCCTGGGTGGTGGTTCCTAATGTGGAACCTTGCATCGTGTAACCATAGTTTGGGTTGTTCTTGCCTAGGTGCATAACCTTGCACTTGTCCACATTAAATTTCATCTGCCATTTTGATGCCCAGTCTTCCAATTTATCAAGATCCTCTTGCAATTTTTCACAATCCTCTTGGGTTTTAATAACTTTAAATAGTTTTGTGTCATCTGCAAATTTGATAACCTCACTCGTTATTCCACTTTCCAGGTCATTTATGAATATGTCAAAAAGCAGAGGACCCAGCACAGATCCCTGGGGTGCACCACTATTCACCTTTCTCCATTGGGAAAATTGGCCATTTAGCCCTACCCTCTGCTTTCTATCTTTTAACCAGTTCCTGATCCACAATAGTACACTGCCTCCTATCCCATGACTCTTTAGTTTTGCCAAAAGTCTCTGATGAGGGACCTTGTCAAAGGCTTTCTGAAAGTCCAGATACACAATATCAACCGACTCACCTTTGTCCACCTGTTTATTCACTCCTTCAAAAAACATAACAGATTAGTAAGACAAGATCTTCCTTGTCTAAAGCCATGTTGGCTGTCTCCCATTAGGTTGTGACTATCTACATGCTGAGTAATTTTATTCTTTATGATGGTTTCTACCATTTTTCCAGGTACTGACGTCAGGCTCACCGGTCTGTAGTTTCCTGGATCACCCCTGGAACCCTTTTTAAAAATTGGTGTTACATTGGCGATCCTCCAATCTTCAGGTATTAGAGATGATTTTAATGATAGTTCACAGATTACTGATAGCAGTTCTGCAATCTCATATTTCAGTTCTTTCAACACCCTTGGATGTATACCATCCGGCCCAGGTGATTTGCTACTCTTCAGTTTATCTAATAGTTGTAAGACATCTTCCCGATGTATCGATATTTCCTTCAATTCTTCCGCACCTTTAAATACCACTTCAGTCATGGGTAACATCCCTACATCTTCCTCAGTAAAGACCGAAGCAAAGAATTCATTCAGTCTCTCTGCTATCGCCTTGTCGCCTCTTAGTGCTCCTTTAACCCCTTTATCATCTAATGGACCAACTGACTCTCTCACAGGTTTTTTGCTACGAATGTACTTGAAAAGGTCTTTATTTTGCTTTTTGCTTCCGCAGCAAGCTTCTTCTCAAATTCTCTCTTTGCCTGCCTTATCAATGCCTTGCATTTGACTTGCCAGTGCTTGTGCTGTTTCCAGGTTTCATCGTTTGGCTCTTTTTTCCATTTCCTGAAAGATGCTTTTTTGGCAACAACAGCCTCTCTGACCTCACCTTTAAACCATGCTGGCAGTTTTTTGGACTTCCTTCCACTTTTCTTAAAGCGTGGACTACAGCTGGTCTGGGCTTCCAAGATAGTATTTTTCAACAACACCCAAGCTTGATGTATGTCTTTAACCTTTGCAACTGCTCCTTTTAGTTTTTTCTTAACTGCTTTCCTCATTTTATCATAGTCACCCTTTCGAAAGTTAAAAGGTAGTACTGTGGATTTCCTTACTATCCCTCCTCCACTAATTAAATCAAAGGCGATCATGCTATGATCACTATTGCCAAGTGGCCCCAACACCCTTATCTCTTGCACTAGATCTGGTGTTCCACTAAGGACTAGGTCTAATATGGCTTCCCCTCTGGTCGGTTCATGAACCAGCTGCTCCAAGAAGCAGTCATTTATTTCATCTAGGAACTTTATCTCCCTAGCATGTCCTGACGTGACACTGACCCAGTCGATACCGGGGTAATTGAAATCACCCATTATTATTACTGCGCTGTAACGTTTGTTAGCTTCCTTGATTTCTTTGAGCATTTCATCATCCATTTGGTCATTCTGGCCAGGTGCTCGATAGTACACCCCCACTGCCATTGCCTTCCCCCTTTTATATGGAATTTCAATCCATATAGATTCTACAGCAGATTTTGTTTCCTGCAAAACTTTAATCCTTTCTGAGTCAATGCCCTCTCTAACATAGAGCGCAACCCCCTCCACCAATTTGATCAGCTCTATCATTACGATATAGTTTGTACCCAGGTATCACAGTGTCCCACTGGTTGTCCTCCTTCCACCATGTCTCTGATATTCCAATCATATCTAACCTTTCATTTAGTGCTATATATTCTAACTCTCCCAACTTATTCCTTAGACTTCTAGCATTTGCATACAAGCATTTTAGAGAATGTATTTTATTCATGTTAATTTGGCTATTGTTAGACATGGGTAAATTGGGATCTTTAAGCTCTGTCTGCTCCATATTTGAGGGCATTTGGGCTACTTTACTCTTTTGTGGAACCTCTCTGCTTTTGGTAGTATCCTTCAAAGATACATTCTTCCGAACCATCCGCTCTTGGGTGACTGTCGGCTTTCCCCTAATATCTAGTTTAAAAGCTGCTCTATCTCCTTTTTAAAGGTTAATGCCAGCAGCCTGGTTCCATCCCGGTTAAGGTGAAGCCCATCCCTTCGGAAGAGCCCCTCCTTTCCCCAGAATGTTCCCCAGTTCCTAACAAATCCAAAACCCTCATCTCTGCACCATTGTCTCATCCACGCATTGAGACTCCGGAGCTCTGCCTGCCTTTTGGGTACTGCGCGTGGAACAGGAAGCATTTCGGAGAATGCTACCCTGGAAGTTCTGGATTTCAACTTCCTACCTAAAAGCCTAAATTTTGCCTCCAGAACCTCCCTACCACATTTTCCTATGTCATTGGTACCGACATGTACCAAGACAGCAGACTCCTCCCAGCACTATCTAAGACCTTATCTAGGTGGCGCGTGAGGTCCGCTACCTTCGCACCAGGCAGGCATGTTACCAGGCGATCCTCACGTCCACCAACCACCCAGCTATCTACATGCCTAATGATCGAATCACCAACTATAACGGCTGTCCTAACCCTTCCCTCATGGGCACATGGCCCTGTAGAAACCTCCTCGGTGCAAGAGGGTTTTACATCACCTGGAGGACAGGTCCTAGTTACAGGATCACTTCCTGCCATACCAGGGTGATGCTCTCCTGTCACGTGACCTCTCTCCTCCATGGCAACAGGGGTGCTGCCAGACTGGAGGTGGGACTTCAGGACTATATCCCTGTAGGTTTCGTCTATGTACCTCTCTGTCTGTCTTATGTTTTCCAAGTCTGCTACTTTAGCCTCTAGAGAACGGACTTGTTCCCTGAGAGAAAAGAGCTCCTTGCACCTAGTGCACATTTAAGACCTCTCACCAACTGGGAGAAAATCATACATGTGACACTCAATGCAAAAGACTGGAAAGCCCCCATCCCGCTGCTGGACTGCTGTCTGCATCTTAGTTTAAGTTTGTGTCTAGATCTTTAAGTTCTTACTTACTAGGGGTTGCTATGGGTATTTATACCAATAAAACTGTACCTAATACGTTTAATATACCTTGTTCACCTGAAGCTTAATTAATCTCAGGTCCTTAGTGTATGACTGATTTGGGTAATGAGCTTCACCTGAAAGCACCTCCTGTCTTTTAAGATGTGTAAGTACCTATAAAGCTATGATTATCCCAGGGGAGGGAGGGAAATAACACTTATTAAAAGAGGGCTGCTACACAGTACCCTGTCTTGTGCTGCTGAGGTAAGCTAAATTCTGATTTGATTTAAATTATAGCTCTTAGCTGCTGCTAGGCTCTAACTTCTTATGAAATTTAAACTACAAGCTCTCTGCTGGGTACTAAATTTAACCAGAAAGCTCTCTTCTGTGTGTTAAATTTAAACTAAAAGTACTTTGCTGTTACTTGGCCCTGAGTGACTATTAAATTTAAACTACAAGCTCTCTGCTGGGTATGAAATGTAACCAGAAAGCTCTCCTCTGTCTTTTAAATTCAAACTTTAATTGCTGCTACTAGGCCCTAACTGATCCAACAAAAAACAGTGGGTTCACAGATTAAGTAGCTTTAATACAAATAATTCTTTTTAGAAAATTACCAGAAGTATATACTCACAGTTGCAGATTTCTCTCCAGAAGTAACAGTCCCCCTTTCTAGTCCTTCAAGAGTAGCTTGTAGCTGGTGCTCTGCAACTTCCCATAGTTCAGCATCTTTAACGTTGTCTGGCAGGTCTACAATCCCGATGTTTCACCTTCCTCTGTTCTC
Source organism: Ichthyophis bannanicus (assembly GCA_033557465.1). NCBI lineage: Eukaryota > Metazoa > Chordata > Amphibia > Gymnophiona > Ichthyophiidae > Ichthyophis > Ichthyophis bannanicus. The sequence continues at coordinate 227,611,285 of CM066039.1, forward strand.
CTGGTCCTCAACTCTGTCCAATAGGACCTTGTAGGATTGCTCCAGACCATTCAAGCACATGTCTATCGCGTTGGTCCTCGTCTCCGTCGACACGATGCGTTCCTCCATGCACTACATGCTTGCAGATTGAACCTACAGACCTTCCTTGATCTCATCCATAAAGGCTTGTAATTTCACCAGGCACTCATCAACACCGCGGTGAGGCTCCTCATCAGTGCCTGTATGGTTTCATCCTGGAGCACCACTGTCGTGCCATCTTGTGCTCCCATTCCTGTTTGCGCTGCCCCTTCACAGTCTTAGGCAGCAGAGTTATAACGCAATTCTCCCTCGCTAGCCTCAATAACCACCCCAAATGAGGCCCGATCAGGGTCAGGAACTTAGTGAGTCAGATTGGGCAGCCATTTGAAGATATTTGCAGACTTTTGTACAGTTTTTTCCGGGGGTTATGCAGAGTTCACTTTCGGGACGTCCGCTCAGCTCAGCTTCATCACGTGATCCCTAACACTTATTATAATTCTATCAATACTTTGTGTACTTTGAAGCTAATTAGTTTCTCTTTGGAAAGTGCTCAAAGATACTTTAAAAAATCACCTACTATTTGTACAGTTGAAGATCTGGAGGAAAATCTACATGCATATAATTGAAAATAAATCCTATATTCATGCTTTACGTCCCCAATCGAACACACTCCCCCTAAGAATGCCTACTTTTACACTGACTATGCACAGCAGTGTTGTGAAATAGCTGTTATTCCTAGAAAATTTCGTAACCCAAGAATCTCAGCACATCATTCCTCAGTTAGATACCTGGATCCCCTTAACGTTGTCTTGCCAATATTAAGCTCTTTAAGGCGAATTTTCAAAACGGCCGATATTCAGACACCACAGCAATCGACAGGATATTCAGCAGCAGTATCTGGATAGGAACTGCCACTGAATATAACTGCCCCTGTGGAAATATTTAGTGGCATTATCCAGATAGTGTCACTGAATATTATGTGGAGCATGCTTAGCCTGCTGGTTTCCCATTAGCCGGCTGGCTAAGGGCTTTGAAAAATTGAAGGAAAAGAGGGAGACCTTCATGAAATACAAGAGATCACAGAGGGAGGAAGACAGGCATCTATATTTGGAAAAAGTTAGAGAAGCTAGCAAAGTAGTCAAGAAGGCAAAGATTCAAAAAGAGGATGAAATAGCCAATGCAATAAAATGGGGGGGGGATAAGACATTTTTCAGATATGTTAGTGAGAAGAGGAAGGGGAAAAGTGGTATTGTCAGACTCAAGGGTGAAGGGGAGGAATATGTAGAAGCTGATGAGGATAAAGCAGAATTGCTTAACAAATATTTATGTTCTGTGTTCACAGATGAAGAACCAGGAACAGGACCTCAGAAAACACCCGCAAACAGGAACAGAAGCGAGGGGCATCTTGAACAATTTTCAGAAGACTCTCTTTGTGAGAAACTAGCTCAACTTAAAGTAGACAAAGTGATGGGACCGGATGGTATACACCCTAGAATACTGAGGGAACTTGGGGACGTTCTAGCAGCTCCACTGACTGACCTTTTCAATGCCTCATTGGAGTCGGGAGTGGTGCCAAAGAACTGGAGAGAGGCTAATGTGGTGCCTTTACACAAAAGCGGAAGTAAGGATGTGGTTGAAAACTACAGTCTGGTTAGTTTAACTTTGGTGGTGAGTAAATTATTGGAAACGCTGCTGAAAGAGAAAATATTGAGGTTTCTGGAGTCCAGTGGATTTACAGGATCCGAGGCAGCATGGATCACCAGAGGCAGGTCTTGTCAGACACATCTGATTGATTTCTTTGACTGGGTGACCAGGGAGTTGGATTGAGGGAGAGCCCTAGATGTGGTGTATTTAGATTTCAGTAAAGCCTTTGACACCGTTCCTCACAGGCCACTTATAAACAAACTGAGCACCCTAGGGATGGACCCTAAAGTTACTGCTTGGGTTAAAAATTGGTTGTGTGGGGGGCAACAAAGAGTACAGGTAAATGGAGCTCACTCTGATGAGAAGGATGTTACCAGTGGTGTGCCCCAGGGATCTGTCCTTGGTCCAATTCTTTTTAACATCTTAGTTAGTGATATAGCGGAAGGGCTGTTGGGTAAAGTTTGCCTCTTTGCGGATGATACCAAAATCTGCAATAGAGTAGACACCCAGGAAGGTGTAGATAACATGAGGAGGGATCTAGCTAAGCTTGAAGAATGGTCTACAATTTGGCAGCTGGGATTTAATATTAAAAAATGTAAGGTCATGCATTTGGGCTGCAGAAATCCCAAGGAGCAATATGGTATAGGGGGTGAAGTACTTTTATCCATTAAAGAAGAGCGGGACCTAGGTGTGGTTGTGTCTGATGATCTTAAAGTAGCTAAACAGGTAGAAAAGGCAACGGCAAAAGCTAGAAGGATGCTTGGTTGCATACAGAGAGGAATGGCTAGCAGAAAAAAGGAGGCGATAGTGCCTCTGTGTACGTCTTTGGTGCGACCTCATTTGGAGTATAGTGTGCAATTCTGGAGATCGCACATTCAAAAGGATGTGAACAGGATGGAGTCGGTGCAGAGGGTGGTCTTCATTATAAAGCATATGAGGACAGACTTAAGGATCTTAATATGTACACCTTAGAGGAAAGGCGGGATAGAGGTGATATGATTGAGATGTTTAAATACCTCCGTGGCATAAATGTTCAGGGAGAGAGCCTCTTTCAATTGAAAGCAAGTTCTGCTACGAGGGGACATGGGATGAGGGTGAAGAGGGATAGATTCAGGAGTGATATGCGGAAATATTTCTTTACGGAAAGAGTGGTGGATCCGTGGAATAGTCTCCCAATGGAGGTGGTAGAGATGAGGACAGTAACTGAATTCAAAAAAGCATGGGACAAACACAGAGGATCTCTAAAGGTAAAAAGGGGACTGTTGTAGCTGTTGATATGGAAGGACAGACTAGATAGGCCATGTGGTCTTTTTCTGTCGTCATATTTCTATGTTTCTATCGGCCCATTTGTAACTATGGAGCTAACATGATTCCCTTGTAAGACAATATCAGAATTGTCTTGTACTTGTACACTTTATCAAACGAAAGTAAACATAAACTTATCCAGGCTGATAGCCCTGTGAGTGTGTCAGATGGACCATTAGACGATAGAGGAGTAAAAGAGGCACTAAGGGAGCTCAAGGCCATAGCAAAGAGACTAAATTAATTCTTTGCTTTGGTATTTACTAAAGAAGAGATAAAGGAGATATCCATACCAGAAACGATATTTAAAGGTAATGAATCAGAGGACTTGAAACAAATCTCGGTGAACTTGGAAGATGTAGGGCAGTTTCACAAACTGAAGAGTAGCAAATCACCTTGATGGCATACATTTCAGGGTGCTAAAAGAACTCAAAAATGAAATTGCAGACCTACTGTTAGTAATTTATGAATTATCATTAAAACAGTCTATTGTACTTAAAGATTAGAAAGTGGCCAAACTAATGCCAATTTTTTTAAAGTTTTCTAAGGGTGAACCAGGAAACTAGAGAACAGTGAGCCTGACGTTAGTGCCAGGCAAAATAGTATAATGGGACAAAACTGATATGGATTTAACAAAGGAAAGTCATGCCTCACCAATCTATTAATTTTTTGAAGGTGTGAATGAAAAGGTAGATACAGGTGAGCCCAGGGGCGGCCCAACGGGGGTGCGGGGCCATGTGCGGAGACTCGGTATGGGGCCTTATTTGCATAAATATTTGCATAATGTTACCATACACTAACTTTTAGTAAACATGCCTCTTAATGAGTGTATGGATAAAGAAATTCTAAAATATTTCTACATTACTATAATCCAGTGCCAACTGCCAGGCACATTAGGAACTACTACAAACGCTGCCCATTTAGAACCCATAGAATATAAACCGTGAACTATATCCCACACAATAATCATAAGCACCATAGAGATATATCAGATATATCTCTTATGGTGCTTATGATCATTTAGAACCCATAGCAAACCGGACGCCGTATCGTAACAGCACTACCAGGACTCACAAAGCACCATACTCTATCTATCAAAAGGCAACACTGCAAACATTAAACCAATACATTTCAGAGAATAACAATACATGACCTACTGGGGAAAGAGAACAAGTGGCAATGTCAAATAGGAATTACATAAACAGAATACCCCAGCTCAGTTACACATGCAGAACATAGACCATCACCAAACAAGGAATCACAATTTAGAAACAGGAAGACAATAATTAAACTGGGAACCCCAAAAGCCAAACTTGGAATGTACAACAACATTGTAGAAATAAAACTATAAATTAATTTTCTCTTGTACTAAACAAAGCGCAGACGTTAATAATGCACATTTCCCAGAGCTGACATATTCCAGTTAATAAATTCAAAATAAAGAGATATTTTTCTACCTTTTCTGCATTTTTTTCAGTTGCAATTGTTCCAGTCACTTTCTTCTGGTTTCTTCATGTCTTCTGCTAACTCTCCATCATCTGCTGTCCATTTGTCCTTTCTTCTCTCTTCTAGTTTTTTTTTTTTCATTCTCTCTCTACATCTGCCTTAACATACTAATCTTTCTCCTTTTGCTCTTTCCTCATTCTTATTTTATCCACTCAAATTTTACCCCCTCCATCCTCAATCCCCACTTACTCTCCCAATACCCGGCCAATTGTAGATTTTTCTTCCCTCCCACACAAAATATTTTCCCTTCTCCATTTCACTCTCCCAGCCCCATCCCATTCTAATCCTCCCCCAACATCAGCTCCCTTCTAGTTCCAGCCCCACCCAGCATCCACTCCCTTCTAGTCCCCGCATCAGCCCATTTCCAGTCCTAGCCCCTATCAGCCCATTTCTAGTCCTATCCTAGCCTCATCGTCAGCCCATTTCCAGTCCTAGCTTCCCCATCTATTTCCAGTCCTATCCGAGTCCCTCCATCAGCTAATTTCCAATCCCAGCCCCCATCATCCCATTTCTAGTTCTTTCTTAGCCCCATCAGTCCATGTCAAATCCTAGCTCCCCTCCACTTAGCCCATTTCCAATCCAAGCCCCCCCCATGAACCTACTTCCAGTTCTAGCCTCTCCATGAGTTCATTTCAATCCAAGCCCCCACCACAGCTCATTTCCAAGCTTAGCACCCCCCAACAGCCCATTTCCAGTCCTATACTAGCCCCTCCATCAGCTCATTTTCTGTCCTATCTCCCCACCCCCACTCAGCCCATTTCTAGTCCTAGCTCCCTCCCCTCACAGCCCATTTCCATTCCAAGCCCCCTCCCCATCAGCTATTTGCAGTTCAAGCCCCCCTTCCACTCAGCCCATTTCCAGTCCTAGCAACCCCCCCAACCCCTTACCAGTCCTAGCCCCCCCCATAGCCCATTACCAGTCCTAATCCCATCAACCCACTTCCAGTCCTAACCCCCCATCACCCCATTTCCAGTCATAGCCCCGCCCATAGCCCATTACCAGTCCTAAGCCCCCAATCAGTCCATTATCAGTCCTAACCCCCCTCCCCCCCATCAGCCCAGGTAAATTTAAAATAAAAATTAAAAAACTGGCTGCTGTTGCTGCCGCTGCGGCAGCAGCAAAATCAAGTATCCCGCGGGCCTCCCCTCGCCTGCCTGGTAGAGTCCTCCCTCCCTGCATCAGTCCCTCTCCGTGCCGGCTTTCAGAGCCACGAAGGGAGAGTTTCTCCCTCGCGGCTCTGTTAAGCCCGCCGGCGCTGATGGGAAATAGGAATTTCCTGTTTCCCATCAGCCCCTGCGGGCTTAACAGAGCTGCGAGAGGGAAACTCTCCATTTGCGGCTCTGAAAGCCGGCGCGGAGAGGGACTGATGCAGGGAGGGAGGGAGGACTCTTTCAGGCAGGCGAGGGGGGCCCGCGGGACACTTGATTCTGCTGCAGCGGCAGCAGCTAGGTTTTTGTTTTGTTTTTTTTAATTTATCTAGGTTGATGAATGCAGAATGTTTTTTGCACGGGGCCCCCTGAAACACGGGGCCCTGTGCAAACAACATTCTTGCTCAATGGACGGGCTGGCCCTGGGTGAGCCAGTGGAAATGGTGTATCTGGATTTTAAGAAAGCCTTTGACAAGGTCCCTCATGAGAGACTCTTGAGGAAATGGTTAAAGGATAGAAAATAGAGAGTAGGTGTAAATGATCAATGTTCTCAATGGAGGAATGTAAATAATGGAGTACCCCAGGGTGGCCCAAGGGGAGTGCAGGGCCATGTGCAGAAATTCATTGTGAGGCCTCATTTGCATAAATAACTAATTTGCATAAATGTTTGCATAACGTTAACATGCGCTTTTAGTAATCATGCCTCTTAATAAGTGTCTGGATAAAGAAAGACTATCAGATTTCTACATTACTATATTCCATTGCCAACCGCCAGGTCCATTAGGAAGTACTGTAAACACTGACCATTTAGAACCCATAGCAAACCCGCCATATCATAACAGCACTATCAGGACTCACAAAGCACAAAATCCTACCTATCAAAAAGGCAACACTGCAAATATTAAACCAATACATCTCAGAGAATACCAATACATCTTCTACTGGGAAAAGAGAACAAGTGATACTGTCAAATAGAAACTACATAAATAAAATACCTTAGCTCAGTTTCACATGCAGAACATAGACCGTCACCAAACAAAGAACAAGGAATCACAATTTAGAAATAGAAAGACAATAATTAAACTGGGAACCCCAAAGGCCAAAGTTGGAACATACAACAACAGTGAAGAAATAAAACTATAAATTAATTTCCTCTTGTATTAAACAAAATCGCAAAGATGTTAGCGATACACATTTCCCAGACCTGTCATATTCCAGTTAATAAATTCAAAATAAAAAGTATTTTTCTACCTTTTGTTTGGGCATTTTATTTTTCAGTTGCATTTGCTCCAGTCACTTTCTTCTGACTTCTTCGTGTCTTCTGCAAGCTGTCCATTTATCCTTTCTTCTCTATTCTGGAGTGGAGGAGTGGCCTAGTGGTTGGGGCAAGGTACTTCAGGCTGGAAGGTCAGGGGTTCAAATCCCACTAGAGGACCTTGGGCCAGAAGGACTGGGGTTTCTAATCCCACAGGTGCTCCTTGTGGTCTTGGGCAAGCCACTTAACTCTCAATAGCCCATGTTCCCTGTAAAATAATTATCTCCAAGTTATAATGCCCTGTTCAATGTAATTTCAGTTTGTTCAATGTAAACCACACTGATGCAAAATAGCACGGTATATAAGAGAAAATAAATAAATTCTAGATTTTTTTCCATTCTCTCTCTATATCTGCTTTAACATACTGATCTTTCCCCTTTTGCTCTTTCCCCCATTTCTTTCTTTATTCCTTTATCATCCACTCAGATTTCACCCTTCCATCCTCAATCCCCACTTACTCTCCCAGTACCCAGCCAATCATAGATTTTTCTTCCCTTCCACACAAAATATCTTTAACCCTCTCCATCCTCACTCCCCAGCCCCATCCCCTTCTAGATCTCCCCCAACATCAGCTCTCTTCTAGTTCCAGCTCCATCCAGCATCTGCCCCCTTCAAGCCCCATTCTCCCATGCCTCCCCATCATCTCATTTCCAGTCCAAGCTCCCCACATCAACCAATTTCCAATCCTATGCTAGCCCATTTCCAATCCTATCCTAGCCCCCCATCAGCACATTCCAGTCCAAGCTCCCCCCATCAGCCCATTTCCAGATCTAGACCCCCATCAGCCATTTCCAGTCCTATTCCAGCCCCCCATCAGCCTATTTCCAGTCCAAGATCCCCCATCAGCCCATTTCCAATCCTAGCGCCCATCAACCATTTCCAGTCCTATTCCAGTCCCCCATCAGCCCATTTCCAATCCAAGCTTCCCATCCCATCAGCCCATTTCCAATCCTAGCCCCCCCATCAGCCCATTTCCAGTCCTAGCCCTCCCCATCAGCTCATTTCCAGTCTTAGCCACCTCCCATCAGCCATTTTCAGTCCTATTCCAGCTCCCTGTCACCCATTTCCAGTCCAAGCTCCTCCCATCAGCCCATTTCCAATCCTGGCCCCCCATCAGCCATTTCCAGTCCTATTACAGCCCCCCCATCAGCCCATTTCTAGTCCAAGCTCCCCCCATTGAAAGTTCTTTGTAGAAGCTATTGTTATTGTGTAAAATTGATGTCCTTGTATAGGTTAATATTAAGTTATTGTCTGAAAGACCCCCAATGTATAAGTTAATATTAAGGACCCCCCAATGTATAAGTTAATATTATAAGTTAATATTAAGTCATTGTTTGAAAAACCCCAATGTACCCCCCTATCCTCCCTGTATATAACCACTTGTACATAGCTCATCCTGTAAATAGCACACCAAGAAATCATCACCTCCACTCCGTGTTAACACAGCATGCCTACCCCTACTGACACTGATTTTTGATTGAAGTGTAAACCGCTTTGATTTCAGGACAAAGCGGTATATAAATCCTTTTAAATAAATAAATACATAAATTTCCAATCCTAGCCCACCAATAGCTATTTCCAGTTCTATTCCAGTCCCCCATCAGCCCATTTCTAGTCCAAGCTTCCCCCCATCAGCCCATTTCCAGTCCCAGCTTACCCCCCCCTCAGTTCATTTCCAGTCCTAGCCCCCCCCCCCATCGGCCCATTTCCAGTCCAAGCCCCCCCACCTCATCAGCCCATTTCCAATCCTAGCCCCCCATCGGACATTTTCTGTCCTATCCTAGAACACCCCCCCCCCAAAAGAGCCCCACAGCTGTCTAAGGGGCTTCAGAGGGAGCCGGGGAAGCTCGCGCGAGGCCACGGCTCCCTCCGCCCAGCCATCAGCGTGAAGAGTGTTGTTTTCCCTCATGCTGGCAGCTGTGTTACTGTGACGTTCGCTGAATGCCGGGAAAAGTTAAAGGGCATTTCCCGACACTCACGCACTTCACAGTAACAGCTACCACTGTGAGGGAAAACAATGCTCTTCACGCTGGCGGCTGTGGAGAGGGAGCCGGGGCCTCACGCGGGCTTCCCTGGCTCCCTCTGAAGCCATCCATTGTGTGAGAATGAAGTTCACGCGCAGCCCCATGAAGCGCGGGGCCCTGTGCGAACAACATTCTCACACAATGGATGGGCCAGCCCTGGGGTACCCCAGGAATCTGTGCTTTTCTCATATTTATAAATGATCAGGAAATGGGAACAAGTAAGGTGATCAAATTTGCAAATGATACAAAATTATTTAAAGTTAAATCACGAGCAGATTGTGAAAAATTGCAAGACAAACTTGAGAAATTGGAAGACTGGATGTGCAAATGGCAGATTAAATTTAAGGTGGACAGGTGCAAAGTTATGCACTTTGAGGCCGATTCTGTATAGGGCGCATGAGCAGTTTTGCATGAGAAACACGCATAAGTCTGTATCCTAAAAGACTTAAGCATGGGAATTGGTATTTCCGTGCATGCTTTGGTTGGTCACTATTCTGTAAGCACACATAAATGTCCCATCATGCATGCTTTCAGTTAGGGTGGGCACTGGGGCAGCGGTTGGGCGGCGTGTAGGCGGGGACTAACAATACGCACCTAAGTTATAGAATACTATTACTTTCGCATGTCACTGGGGTGTTCTAGGCATGGTCAGTTACACCCATATTCTATAAAGTAAAGCCCACACATACTTTATTTTACTTTATAGAATAGGCCCCACATATATGTGCAGCACAGCACTTTGCCTGCGAAGGAGTTTATCAAATTACCCTCTTAGGAAAGAACAACTCAAACTGTAGCTACGTGATGCAGGGTTCTACATTAGGAGCCATCACCCAGGAAAAGGATCTTGAAGTCATTGTGGAAAAACATTGAAATCCTCTGCTCAGTGTGCAGCAGCAGCCAAGAAAGCTAGGAATTATAAGGAAGTAATGGAGAATAAAACAAAGGATATCATGGTCTCTATGCTGTGTGCAGTTCTGATTGGCTAATAGACTAAGATATAGACTAATTGGAAAAGGTACAGGGAAGGGTGACCAAAACAATAGAGAGGATGAAAGAATTCCCCTATGAGGAAAGGCTTAAAAAGTTAGGACATTTCAGCTTGGAGAAGAGACGGCTGAAGGGAGATATATGATAGACGTCTATAAAATTATGAGCGAAGTAGAATGAGAAAATGTGAATTGACTGTTTACTCATTCAAAAAGTATAAAAAATAGAGAACGTGTAATGAAGCTACAAAGTAGTACATTTAAGACTAATCAGAGAAAATATTTTTTCACTCAACATGTAATTAAGTTCTGGAATTCGTCGTTGGAGGATGTAGTAAAAGCTGGTAAGGTATATGGGTTTTAAAAAGTTTGGAGAAGCTCCTGGAGGAAAATAATATTTATTTATTTTTTTTTTTTTTTTTAATTTAATTAAGAACTCTTATATACTATGGATGTTATTCACTCTCCGCTATTTTCATGAAACATAGGAAATAATTAAACATAAGAACACAAAATATGTCATAATGGGTCAGACCAAGGGTCCATCAAGCCCAATATCCTGTTTCCAACAGTGGCCAATGTAGGTCACAAGTATCTCTCAGGTTCCCAAAAGGTAGACAGATTCCATGTTGCTTGTCACAGGGGTAAGCAGTAGATTTCCCTGGTCCACTTTAATAATGGTTTATGGACCTTTCCTCCACATACTCGTCCTAACCTCTTTTAAACCCAGCTACACTAACAGCTTTTACTACATCCTCTGATGATTTCCAGAGTTTAATACATGTTGAGTGAAAAAATATTTTCTGAGATTTGTTTTAAATGTGCTACATTGTAGAGTAATAACATAATAATATTAAGCAGAATACAATCAATCACAACAAACAATACAGCAAATTAACACAAACACATTACCAAAAATGATAAATAGATTGATAACAAAATACAATGATAAAACATTACCCTTCAAATTCCTTCCTTCAAAAGCCAACCTAAAGTGATGCGCTTTCAGTCTCCGCTGAAAAACTAACAAATCTAATAATCGCAGCTCATAAAGCAAACAATTCCAAGCTAATGGTCGTGCAACTGATAAAATATGGTTTAATATGCTAATTCCATGCATATAACCAAGGGAGGGGCAATAAAGTTACCCTCCCCCTTGAGATATCAATGACCATATGGGGCAGAATCCTCCCAAGGTATCGTCAAAGGGAGAGCAAACCCTAACCTCAATACTTCAAAAATTAAAATCATCTCTTTAAACTGAACCCGATTATTTGAAAGATAAAAAACGAGGAGCTTGTAAATGGGGAGATATATGATCATGCAATCTAGCGCCAGTCAATCGCACCACCATATTTTCTACCTTTTGTACAGAGCTGGTGCCAGGGTTTCCGGCACCCCCGTGCAACCTATAAATTGGTGCCCTATCTTTTTGCATCCTGCCAAGTATTTGTGACCTAGATGGGCCATTGTTCAAAACAGGATACTGGGCTTGATGGACCTTTGGTCTGACCCAGTATGGCATATCTTATGTTGTCTCATGGGCACAATTTTTAAATAGCTCTCACAATTGCATAGTGAGCACTTTTACCCTTTTTACTATATGCTAGTTTTCAAAGGAAAATAAGGCAAGCAGTTTTTCTTTGAAAATTAATATAGGTATATATATACACACATACATATTAAAAGCACATACTTTGCACAAAACCCAGCTAAAAGTATCATACTTTTAGTTGACTAGAGGCAGGGTCGGCCCTAGAGTTGGTTCAAAGTGTTGAAGCCCTAGGCGAACCTCAAGCTTTACACCCCCTCTTGCTGTCAACATCTATTGTTTAGCTTTGAATGCCCTACTTTTACTGCCCTCTATAATTTGCTGCCTTAGGCAATTGCCGAGTTTCCCTAGTGATTGCGCCAGCCCTGAGTACAGGTGGCCAGTTTTCAGCCATTTCAGCTAGATAAATCATTACAAAAACTTGTCTTATTGACTTCAGTGGTTATAATCTTTCTTTCCAGAACATTTTATAACTGTTACCATATAAATGTGAGATTGCGCTGAAACCCAGAGAATTTTGATAGGTTGGTGCTGGGCTTTCACATCAGAGAATATTTCCTGCATTACACATTGGTTCCTACTTCCAGTTAGATGCATTTCATTGTGTTCAGAAAATAGATTCTTCATTGATCCAAATTTCTCTTTTCTTATGTTAATACAGGTATAGCAGTGTGGTGTGCGCTGGGAAGGGATTTTCTGTACAACACAGACCAGACAGCAGTTCAGGGAATACAGTAACCGTTTTTATTCTGTCCCATCTTGTTTAACCTCCACAAACTGGTTCTCCAAAGCCATTCCAGAAATGACATTTACAGATGTCTCTTGTGCAGGGACATCCAAGTAGGCAAGGGGAGGTGCAATGGACTTACAAGTCCCTGTTCGTTTTCAGAAATGTCCAGGACGTCTGCTGGCACCTTCACGTTTAGACCTGCTGCAGGCACAAATAGACATCAGGAACATGCTTGTTTTGTCCTTAAAACATTCTGAGAGTGTAGAGAAGATTAAGAGTTAAGTGACTAGTCTAAGATCACAAAGACCCACACTGGGATTTGAACCTGGCCATCCTGCTCCCAACCCACTACTTTAACCATTATGCTTTTAGACATCCATGTTCTGAAATGCTATTCTGGGGATGTCTATGTAGATGTCTCTGTAGACGTCCATATCAGGCATGTCCACATCTCTGAAATCATGCCTGAACTTGCATGTGCCTGCTTTTTTGTTTTGAGACGTTCTGGCTTTGAGGTCCCAGATTGCACTTGGATGTCCCATTGTAAAATGTGCTTTATATGTCACTGGGCAGCTCGGATCCCCTGCAGGAAGAGCTAAAAGCTAGGCATTTCTAGAGAGTAATCTCAGCCATTAGTACTTTCCCTTAACTAAAAGGGAGCGCTCTTGTAGCACAGGCTCATCTTTCCTCTTTCTGGGAGTATCTACAAGATATGTCCCACTCCCAACACCTTAACTGAATGAGAAAGCCCAGTCCTGCAGCACACTTTGCTTTTCCCAAGCCAGGAGGCCATTTCCAAGCAATACTAGAGCAGGTATCTGTTAGATCTAGGTTGTTTTTTTTATTGAGCCATAAGACAGGATCAGAAGAGTTCTGAGTGCCAAAACTCCACCTATCAAACCATCATCATGGGTATACGCCTAGGGCCCGATAGTTAAAGGCAGTTACACAGTTTAAAGACCTGTAAACCATGTAACTGCCTCTAAGAGGGATATTCAACTGAATATCCCTGGATACTGTCGCTATATGCCTCGATGCTACATGGTTAATATTGGCGCATTCCAAGGAGTGGTACCCATCGTTAAGTGGTGAGCAGCAATATTGAGTCGCTGCCTGGTTGGCGACCCATAGGTAAAGATATGCTTGATAAAAGCTAGCCTATCTTTACCCATGAGAGCTCTGAGCAGCAGCTCAATATCGCTGCTGTCTGGTTAGCTTCTGGGCTGTGTGGCAAAATTGGATATTCAATGCCGATGGCTAGATATGGCCCTGGCATTGAATATCCGGATATAGTGTTCAGCAACAACACTTATGCACTGTAATTGCACTAGCCGTCATTGCTGAATATCGGACCTCTAGAGCTCTAAATCCAAGAGATAGCCAGTGAAACATCCTTTGGACTGCAGTATGGCTGGTCAGTCAGCCAGTCATTTTGTCTGGTCTGCATGTACTGTTCTTTGATATGTTTCTGCATTAATTGCCAACTCTTTTAGTCCCAGTCAAGGGCTGTGTTGCAATCACCTTTGTGATTACAAAGCAAAAGAAACTTTATGTCAAGAAGAGTCCGAGTGCAAACTTGAGAGTCACTGTACAGGAGAATCGGCCATATGTTCTCTGCCTCGTCCAAAAGACAACTACACGCTCTGTAACATTGGAACAAGGATATGTTTGCATGGGGTAAGTAATAAACACAGCTCTGTGTGTTGTATTCAGATAGGATGGTAAGATGAGGAGGCTCTACATTCCCATTCCTGAATTGTTATCATCTTTGCTTCAAGGAGAGGATATCACTATCACTCCTGAACTCTGTCTCTTTCTCTGTGACGTTTCCTGGTCTAAGGAACTGTTTTTGTTCAGGAAGTTATTTCTCTTATCAATCTCGCAAATATGATGACACAATGTGCAGGGAGGAGTGGCCTAGTGGTTGGGGCAAGGTACTACAGGCCGGAAGGTCAGTGGTTCAAATCCCACTAGAGGACAGCAACCTTGGGCCGGAAGGACTGGGGTTTCTAGTCCCGCAGGTGCTCCTTGTGGTCTTGGGCAAGCCACTTAACCCTCCATAGCCCATGTTCCCTGTAAGTATTAGTGTATGTGTCTCATATCCCCTCGTGTTAAATGTATCCCCCAACCGCTTTGACCCAGTGAAAAGCGGTATATAAATACAGCTAAATAAAATAAATAAATAAAATAAATAAAAATGTGCTGCATTGTGAGGTAACACAACATCTATTCCTAGAGCAGGAAGAATTATTAGCAGGTGTGGTGAACTAAAATTTATGTGTGATTGGTGCTACAACTACAGATTACTGCATTATTACAGTCGGTTCAATTTTCAGTTGCCAAGACTAGGGGACACACAATGAAGCTACAATGTAACCCATTTAAGACTAATGAGTGAAGAAATATTTTCTCGTAAAACGTAGTCAAACTCTGGAATTCGTTACCGGAGAATGTAGTAAAAGCTGTTAATGTAGTTGGGTTTAAAAAAGGTTTGGACAAGTTCCTGGAGGAAAGGTCTATAAACCAAGAGGACCCGGGAATCCACTGCTTACCCTGGGACAAGCATCGTGGATCCTCTGTACCTTTTTGGGAACCTGACAGACACTTGTGACCTGGATTCACCACTGTTGGAAACAGGATACTGGGCTTGATGGACCTTGGTCTGACCCATTATGGCATTTCTTATATTCTTATTTGGGTATTAATCAGACTATTTTAATTAAAGTGCAAAACCTGTATTAATAAAGAAGTCTACTGGATTAGCATTAGCAACATTTAATGAATGTTCATTATTAATGCTGTCTTTTAACACACACTAACATATTCTTTAGCATTAACATAACTTAGTAAATAGTATCCAGCATGTGATCTGGATCTTACAGTATCACCAGGAGAATCCAAGACAGATGTAAAAAACATACTCTTGGAAGTCTTGGACAGCACTATTTGGCCTTAGCTTGATCTGATCATTAGATACATAGAAACATGAAACATGATGACAGAAAAAGACCACAAGGCCCATCTAGTCTGTCCTTCCATAACAACAACTACAACAGTCCACTTTTTACCTTTAGAGATCCTCTGTGTTGGTCCCATGCTTTTTTGAATTCAGTTACTGTCCTCATCTCTACCACCTCCACTGGGAGACTATTCCACTGATCCACTACTGTTTCCGTAAAGAAATATTTCCGCATATCACTCCTGAATCTATCTCCCTTCACCCTCATCCCATGTCCCCTCGTCGCAGAACTTGCTTTCAATTGAAAGAGGCTCTCTCCCTGAACATTTATGCCACAGAGGTATTTAAACATCTCAATCATATCACCTCTATCCCGCCTTTCCTCTAAGGTGTACATATTAAGATCCTTAAGTCTGTCCTCATATGCTTTATAATGAAGACCACTAATCATCTTAGTAGCAACCCTCTGCACCGACTCCATCCTGTTCACATCCTTTTGAAGGTGCGGTCTCCAGAATTGCACACCATACTCCAAATGAGGTCGCACCAAAGATTTATACAGAGGCATTATCACCTCCTTTTTTCTGCTAGCCATTCCTCTCCGTATGCACCCAAGCATCCTTCTAGCTTTTGCCGTCGCCTTTTCTACCTGTTTAGCTACTTTAAGATCATCGGACACAACTACGCCTAGGTCCCGCTCTTCTTTAGTGGACAAAAGTACTTCACCTTCTATACTGTATTGCTCCCTTGGATTGCTGCAGCCCAAATGCATGACCTTACATTTTTTAACATTAAATCCCAGTTGCCAAATTCTAGACCATTCTTCAAGCTTAGCTAGATCCCTCCTCATGTTATCTACACCTTCCTGGGTGTCTACTCTATTGCAGATTTTGGTATCATCCGCAAAGAGGCAAACCTTACCCGACAGCCCTTCCGCTATATCACTAACAAAGATGTTAAAAAGAATCGGACCAAGGACAGATCCCTGGGGCACACCACTGGTAACATCCTTCTCCTCAGAGTGAGCTCCATTTACTTGTACTCTTTGTCGCCTCCCACCCAACCAATTTCTAACCCAAGCAGTAACTTTAGGGTCCATCCCTAGGGTGCTCAGTTTGTTTATAAGTCGCCTGTGAGGAACAGTGTCAAAGGCTTTACTGAAATCTAAATACACCACATCTAGAGCTCTCCCGCGGTCCAACTCCCTGGTCACCCAGTCAAAGAAATCAATCAGATTTGTCTGACAAGACCTGCCTCTGGTGAATCCATGCTGCCTCGGATCCTGTAATCCGCTGGACTCCAGAAACATCACTATTTTCTCTTTCAACAGCGTTTCCATTAATTTACTCACCACTGAAGTTAAACTAACCAGCTTGTAGTTTTCAACCACATCCTTACTACCGCTTTTGTGTAAAGGCACCACATGAGCCTCTCTCCAGTCCTTTGGCACCACTCCAGACTCCAACGAGGCATTGAAAAGGTCAGTCAGTGGAGTTGCTAGAACGTCCCCAAGTTCCCTCAGTATTCTAGGGTGTATCCCATCCGGTCCCATCGCTTTGTCTACTTTAAGTTGAGCTAGTTTCTCATGAACACAGTCTTCTGAAAATTGTTCAAGATGTCCCTCGCTTCTGTTCTTATTTGTGGGTGTTTTCTGAGGTCCTGCTCCTGGTTCTTCATCTGTGAACACAGAACAAAATATTTGTTAAGCAATTCCGCTTTATCCTTATCAGCTTCTACATATTCCCCCCCTGCACCCTTGAGTCTGACAATACCACTTTTGCCCTTCCTCTTCTCACTAATATATCTGAAAAATGTCTTATCCCCCCATTTTATTGCATTGGCTATTTCCTCCTCCTTTTGAATCTTTGCTTTCTTGACTACTTTGCTAGCTTCTCTAAGTTTTTCCAAATACAGATGCCTGTCTTCCTCTCTCTGTGATCTCTTGTATTTCATGAAGGCCTCCCTCTTTTTCTTCACTTTTTCAGCTACTTCCTTCGAAAACCATAGCAGTCTTCTGTTCCTTTTGCCTTTATTTACCTTTTTAACAAAAAGGTTGGTTGCCTTTAAAATACCCCCTTTCAGTTTTGCCCACTGTTTTTCTACATCCCCCAGCTGTTCCCATCCCACTAACGACTCCCTGAGGTATTGGCCCATCTTTGCAAAGTTAGTCTTCCTAAAGTCTAAGATCTTCACCTTGGAATGGATTCTAACAGCCCTAGTCCTAATACTGAACCACACCATCTGGTGATCACTGGATGCAAAATGATCTCCCACTACAACATCAGAAACACTTTCTCCATTGGTAAGCACCAAGTCCAGTATGGCCCCTTCACGTGTGGGGTCTGTTACCAATTGCCTGAATAGTTCTCCCTGTACATGTTTACATTAAAAGCATTTGCTTATTTTGGTAAGCAATAAAACCAATGGGTAAATATTTAACTCCAGCAGTCAGCATTTAAGGTTTTTTTTAAACAACTGCCGCTGCAGTTAAATAAAATCCACATACTCTTTGCTGGTATCTGGATGTGGGAATAACAGTGATATTCTGGAGGGAGAAGGGGTTGAATATCACCACTATCCAGATAACAATCATCTCCACCCCAGCTTAGGGGGGCAGCACTATCCAGATAGCGCCGAGGCAGACAGAGCTGTTCATCAGCACTATCTCAGGAGAGTAGCCCAATGGTTAGAGCAGTGGGCTGAGAGTCAGGGAAGCCAGTCTTGAAATCTCACTGCTGCTCCCTGTTATCTTAACCCGCCAGTGCTGCAGGTATAAACTTAGGCGGATATTCAATGCAGGCCTGCTAACTGTGTTAATTGTTGTCACCGGGATATTCAACGGCACTAATGCGGTTAGTGTCGCTGAATATCAATGGATGCTGCCACTGAAGGCTTTGATGCTAGCTGGCTAGAATCGGGCCGGCGCCTGACGATAGTGATATTGAGCTGCTGTCTGGTTAGCACTAAGCAGTGAAAGCTAGGCACCTCAAAGGGTGACCTAACTTCTGCCATAGAAGCTAACCAGGCAGCGTTCTCCAGTTAGCTTCTCTGCTATGGCCGACTGGGATATTCAATGCCAGTAGCTGGATATGGCCCCAGCATTGAATATCAGAGTCTTTAGTTCAGCAGTGACAGCTAGTTGCTTTAGCAACGCTCGCCACTGTCACTGAATATCGGGCCTCTAGATTATAAGCCCTCGAGGGATAGAAAAATACCTAAGAACATAAGATATGCCATACTGGGTCAGACCAAGGTCCATCAAGCCCAGTATCCTGTTTCCAACAGTGGCCAATCTAGGTCATAGGTACCTAGCAGTTTCCCCAAAAGACAGGTTCCATAATGCTTGTACTGGGTCAAGCATGGATATCCTGGGTCCCTTCTTAATAATGGTTTATAGAACTTTCCTCCAGGAACTTGTCCAAACCTTTTTTAAACCCAGCTACACTAACAGCCTTTACTACATCCTCCGGTAACAAATTCCAGAGTTTGATTACACGTTGAGTGAAAAAATATTTTCTTTTATTAGTCTTAAATAGTTTACCCTGTAGCTTCATTGCATGTCCCCTAGTCCTCCCCTCAGCCGTCTCTTTTCCAGGTTAAAGAGCCCTAACCTTTTTAGCCTTTCTTCATAGGAGTATCCTTCCATCCCCTTTACCATTTTGGTGGCTCTTCTCTGAACCTTTTCTAATAACGCTACATCCTTTTTAAGATACGGCGACCAGAATTGCACACAATATTCAAGGTGCGGTCTCACCATTGAACGGTATAGAGGCATTATAATATCTTTTGTTTTATTTTCCATTACTTTCCTTATGATACCTAGCATTCTATTTGCTCTCTTGGCTGCCGCTGCACACTGGGCTGAGGGTTTTAACATGTTATCCACAATGACGCCTAAATCTTTTTCCTGGGTGGTGGTTCCTAATGTGGAACCTTGCATTGTGTAACCATAGTTTGGGTTGTTCTTCCCTAGGTGCATAACTTTGCACTTGTCCACATTAAATTTCATCTGCCATTTTGATGCCCAGTCTTCCAATTTATCAAGATCCTCTTGCAATTTTTCACAATCCTCTTGGGTTTTAACAACTTTAAATAGTTTTGTGTCATCTGCAAATTTGATAACCTCACTCGTTATTCCACTTTCCAGGTCATTTATGAATATATCAAAAAGCAGAGGACCCAGCACAGATCCCTGGGGTACACCACTATTCACCTTTCCCCATTGGGAAAATTGGCCATTTAGCCCAACCCTCTGCTTTCTATCTTTTAACCAGTTCCTGATCCACTGTAGTACACTGCCTCCTATCCCATGACTCTTTAGTTTTGCCAAAAGTCTCTGATGAGGGACCTTGTCAAAGGCTTTCTGAAAGTCCAGATACACTATATCAACCGAATCACCTTTGTCCACCTGTTTATTCACACTTTCAAAAAAACATAACAGATTAGTAAGACAAGATCTTCCTTGTATAAAGCCATGTTGGCTGTCTCCTAATAGGCCATGACTATCTACATGCTGAGTAATTTTATTCTTTATGATGGTTTCTACCATTTTTCCAGGTACTGACGTGAGGCTCACCAGTCTGTAGTTTCCTGGATCACCCCTCGAACCCTTTTTAAAAATTGGTGTTACGTTGGCGATCCTCCAGTCTTCAGGTATTAGAGATGATTTTAATGATAGTTCACAGATTACTAATAGCAGGTTTGCAATCTCATATTTCAGTTCTTTCAACACCCTTGGATGTATACCATCCGGCCCAGGTGATTTGCTACTCTTCAGTTTATCTAATAGTTGTAATACATCTTCCCGATGTATCGATATTTCCTTCAATTCTTCCGCACCTTTAAATACCACTTCAGTCATGGGTAACATCCCTACATCTTCCTCAGTAAAGACCGAAGCAAAGAATTCATTCAGTCTCTCTCTCCGCTATCGCCTTGTCGCCTCTTAGTGCCCCTTTAACTCCTCTATCATCTAATGGTGCAACTGACTCTCTCACAGGTTTTTTGCTACGAATGTACTTGAAAAAATCTTTATTTCGCGTTTTTGCTTCCGCAGCAAGCTTCTTCTCAAATTCTCCCTTTGCCTTCTTTATCAATGCCTTGCATTTGACCTCCAGTGCTTGTGCTGTTTCCAGGTTTCATCGTTTGGCTCTTTTTTCCATTTCCCGAAAGATGCTTTTTTGGCAATAATAGCCTCTCTGACCTCACCTTTGAACCATGCTGGCAGTTTTTTGGACTTCCTTGCACTTTTCTTAAAGCGTGGAATACAGCTGGTCTGGGCTTCCAAGATAGTATTTTTCAACAACACCCAAGCTTGATGTAAGTCTTTAACCTTTGCAACTGCTCCTTTTAGTTTTTTCTTAACTATTTTCCTCATTTTATCATAGTCTCCCTTTCGAAAGTTAAAAGGTAGTACTGTGGATTTCCTTACTATCCTTCCTCCACTAATTAAATCAAAGGCGATCATGCTATGATCACTATTGCCAAGTGGCCCCAACACCCTTATCTCTTGCACTAGATCTGGTGTTCCACTAAGGACTAGGTCTAATATGGCTTCCCCTCTGGTCGGTTCATGAACCAGCTGCTCCAAGAAGCAGTCATTTATGTCATCTAGGAACTTTATCTCCCTAGCATGTCCTGCCGTGACACTGACCCAGTCGATACCGGGGTAATTGAAATCACCCATTATTATTACCGCGCTGTAACTTTTGTTAGCTTCCTTAATTTCTTTGAGCATTTCATCATCTATTTGTTCATTCTGGCCAGGCGGTCGATAGTACACCCCCACCGCCATCGCCTTCCCCTTTTTACATGGAATTTCAATCCATAGAGATTCTACAGCAAATTTTGTTTCCTGCAAAACTTTAATCCTTTCTGACTCAATGCCCTCTCTAACATAGAGCGCAACCCCTCCACCAATTTGATCAGCTCTATCATTACGATATAGTTTGTACCCAGGTATCACAGTGTCCCACTGGTTGTCCTCCTTCCACCATGTCTCTGATATTCCAATCACATCTAACCTCTCATTTAGTGCTATATATTCTAATTCTCCCATCTTATTTTTTAGACTTCTAGCATTTGCATACAAGCATTTTAGAGACTGTATTTTATTCATATTAATTTGGCTATTGGTTGACATGGGTAATTTGGGATCTTTAAGCTGTGTCTGCTCCATACTCGAGGGCATTTGGGCTACTTTACTCTTTTTTGGAACCTTTCTGCTTTTGGTAGTATCCTTCAAGGATACATTCTTCCAGACCATCCGCTCTTGGGTGACTGTCGGCTTTCCCCTATTATCTAGTTTAAAAGCTGCTCTATCTCCTGCTTGTAACTTGCCTTGAGCTACTTCTAAAAGGCTTGCGCTAAATCCAAAATCTCTTCTCTTCCTCCTTTCTTATCTGACTAGAAAGTGCTGTTAATGGGATAAGCGCCTTTGAATATTGGGCCACAAATCTCTTTTTGTTGCCCTCAAGGATCAGAGCTGTGCTCATGTAAATCAAGTCAGCAATTATCTATGCAGAACTTAAGCCAGGACTGGTCAAGATTTTCTGGGACAGCTTAATCTGGGAAGAATGGATTGGATTTTATGGGATTTGTCTTGCCCTAATTATAGTCCATCTCTTTATAAACATCTCTCACTTTTCAGCTCATTCTTTGCAGACAAGGTTACTTATGCAACTGTGAGAGAAGGGGGAAATTTTCAAATATCTCACATGGTTATAAGTGACACAGATAGGTTTAATGTGTACTTTTCCTAAATTTCCAAAGTGAAACTATGTAATACTTTCCCTTTGAAAATACGAGTGAAATATGTGAGCTAATATTGCCTGTGTAGGTTGCACTGCCCTTTTGTGAGGAGAAAACCAGCAATGTACTTTGGAAAATTTCATGTACAAGTGCTACGTTCCTCCTCCAAGCCAAACATACTGAAAAGAATGGCACTTTTAATGTGGCTGAAAGTGTGTCCTTTGTGAACTGTGCACTTGCTTTATGGCACTTGAAGGTGGGCAGTTTTTAGATGGGTCAATTTACTCGGGTAAACAGGTATTTATCCACACAAATTACTTTGAAGATTGCCCTTCACATATCTCCTAGCTTTGTCACAATAGGCAGATCTCTAATTTCATTAGAAATCATTTTCTTCTACAGGTGTGTCACGAGTCCCTTTGCATCATGTATGGTTTGGAGCAGTGTGACTGTGACAGCAGCTCAATGCATGAGAAATGTCATCTGTGCTGTCAACAGCCAGGTAAGACATCTGCCATAACATTTTCCACATGGTCTAATTTATAAACTACTAGCTCTAATATTAAGACTATCTTTGAGGGGGAGGGGAAAGAATAAGGTCCTCAACCTCAAGCCCCACCCATCCAAAGATTCCATGCTGCTGCAGCAATGCCTGACATCAGTCAGGAGAATCGTGGGGCAGGGCTAGGAGCAGCTGTGACCTTCGCAACTTATATCAATGTTGGACTGGTTCAAGGAGCACTGTTCATCCCTCTCTCCCTGTTCTACTATACAGCTTGTTGGTGGGAGGTTGGGCTCCTTCACCCCCAGTGCTTCTGAATAGCTCAGAAGGGACCTTCTCCCCAGGCTTCAATCTTTGGTTTGGGACAGACACCCCCCTCCCTCCCTCTCAGTCCCATAATCTCCTCAGGTCAGCCCTGCCTGTTAACAGTTCTGTGAGTTGCTCTTTTCACATCAATTAGACGTGCTAAATATTTAAATGTTGGTAAATTGGAAACCATGAATGAGAGAAGCATCATTGTCATTAACGAGCAAAGCCTGTTTTACATGCAGAAAAGGTTTTTTATAAAATGTTTCAGCCTTATATGCATGTATAAATACATGCACTGACAAGATCATGCCTACTTATTTGTGAATTGCATGTGGGTGTTCCCAGGGCCATAGTCTGGGTGGAGGGGAGGTTGAGTTGCGAATTTGCAATGTATGCATACACCTTATAAAATAAGGAGTGGAGGAGTGGCCTAGTGCAGCAGCCTAGACCCAGAAAGGCACGCCTTCTGGCCTTGGGCAAGCCACTTAACCCTCCATTGCCTCAGGTACAAATTTAGGATAGCAATTTTAGAATAGGCCGCCTATTCTGTGGCTATTTTATAAAGACACATGTAGAGGTGGTAGAGATGAGGACGGTATCTGAATTCAAAAAAGCATGGGACAAACACAGAGGATCTCTAAAGGAAGAAAGGGGACTGTTGTAGTTGTTGATATGGAAGGGCAGACTAGAAAGGCCATGCCGTCTTTTCCTGCTGTCATGTTTCTATGTTTTTATGTCCCCAGCTTCAGTCTAGGCATGACTTCTTCCACTTTGCCCCTAGTATTTTATAAAAACACATAGGTGCCTATGTGTCTTTATAAAATAGCTACAAAATAGGCAGCCTATTCTAAAATTACCCTCCACAAATATTGTGTTTGTTTTGTTTTGTGTTGAAGTGTATATTTTCTATGGAGACTCCAGGGTTTAATTAAGGAATCTGTCTTTTTTTGTCTTATATGATGATTTATGTTTTTTGTAATCTGCCTAGAATAAGGGATTTCTGTAGACTGGCAGACAATACATTTTTTGTAAATAATTTAATAAATGCATATGTAAAATCTATTCACATACTTTTTCCCTGTGTGGGCTTCAGCGAATTTTCAAAACAAAAGTATGTATGTACGTCTGCTTTGAAAATCATCCCAGGGAATTTATGCACTTACAATTCACAGCTGCTCTTTAGCGCACACAAATTTTCTGGGTTAAGTGCCTATGACCAAACTTTCAAAAGCATACATGTAAATGAAAACTTCTCCCCAACCCCAACCTGGTAGCACCTCCACCCTTTCCATGCAAAGTTGCATATGTATAGGCTGTACATGCGTAACTCTACATGTATATTGGGTATGCAGTTTTACAAAAGCTTTTTTCCGCAGGCAAAGCACTGCTTTACCCACAAAAATGCAATTTAAATGACCCTTCCTGTGATAATCATATGTGATCTTTATGATGTATATTTACAGGAAATGATCAAACATGTGCCAGCACTGCTTCCATGGCACTTCAAAAGTATTTTAATGGCACCAGGATCCCACTTCCTCCTGGCTCTCCATGTGGGCAGAGACAAGGCTACTGTGATAAATTTAACATTTGTCAGTTTGTGGATGCAGACGGGCCAATTGCTAGACTGAAAAATGCAATCTTAAACTTCATTGAACTGGAGGATATATCAACGTGGATGAAAGTGAGAACTTCTTAGCATATACATCTTCCTTTCTGTTTATGTTAGCTTGTCGGTGAATGAAGTATATTTTTTCTTCTTTCCTGTGTCATTTGCTTTCAGTATGTTTTGAAGCTGGTACAGAAAGCTTTTGTACATTAATGAGGCTGCCTTTAGCAAGCACAAGCAGAAGGTCAAAAATGCCTTTTCACATTAAAACAGATTGCGATCTTCTAATCTAGCATGCTGTTTTTCCCAAACTGCCCAAAGCATGCTACAACTGTAAACAGTAACGTTTCACAATAGTCATTTAAGAAACACATGTGCATACAGTAAAAATATTGAGGGGGGCATTTTTAAAACATTTTAGCTTGTTAGCAGACCTGCTAACCAACTAAAACATGGTCATCATGATATTCAATGGTACAGACCACCAAAAAGCGCCTCATTAAAACTGCGGTGGTCTGTGTGCTGAGCAGGGGCAGTGGCAGCAGCGATAGTCAGCTGCTAACCAGCCTGGATATTCAGCGGCAGAAGCTGGATATATTCCGGTGCTGAATCGTTGAATTAAAGTGGTCGTGGCTGGACACTTTTTTTGCCTAGCCGCTGACGCTGAATATGCCAAGAAGCAACAAGCAGTCAAAAAATCCGACGACGCATTGCTCTTAGCAATGGATATGAAGGACTTAGACAAGATTCTCAAGAGCAGGGATATCTCCCTTCATACAAAGATTCGACTTGCTCAAGCCATGGCATTTTCGGTAACGTCATATGGATGCGAAAGTTGGACAGTGTAAAGGATAGACAGGAAGAAAATTGATGCCTTTGAATTATGGTGCTGGCGACGAATACTGTGTGTACCATGGACTGCCCGAAGAACAAATCAGTCAGTACTAGAGGAGATCAAGCCTAAGCTTTCTATAGAAGCTCAGATGACAAGACTTCAACTTTCATACTTTGGACATATCATGCGAAGAGAGATCATTAGAGAAAGACATCATGCTTGGCAAGGTAGAAGGTCAACACAAAAGAGGAAGGACAGTAATGAGATGGATTGATACAATAACAGCAGCTATGGGTGCCAGCTTGTCAACAATGAGCTGCATGACTGAAGACCGAACACAATTTACGACAATTATCCAGAGGGTCGCCATGAGTCAACACCGACTTGACGGCACTTAACAATAACAACAAAGAGAGATTCCAGTGGATGGTGAATGACAGTGTTCATGTTGGGAAGAAATCTGATTTCATCCATTATATTTATATCCTATGATAGATGCTCTGTCAGTTGTAATCCCTCTGTCACAACAGAGCAAAAAAGCAGTGTCACCCACACAGACATTGGAGCAGAAACAAGGGCCCCCATACACACACAAGTAGAGATTTGGTGATGTCTTCTTTAATAAAATCTTCAAATTATAAGCAGATGATTAAAACCAACATGGCCATGTTTTGACGGGATCTTCATCAGTGGTATATATATAATAGTCTATAAAATGACATGAGTAAATAGATAAATGGTTTTAGATACAGTATGCCAACTATCAAAATCAAATAACCTTCAATAATAACTACAGAAATTGATAAAATTGATTTTAATGTACATCTTAAAATACATCCAATAACATAAAATGACCTCAATATATACCATATGACTTTTAAACTATGATGAAATAATACAATTGAAAATTATAAAGAAATTTCAAGGAATTGTAATATTCATCCATACAATCACCACAACTCACACATTAAAAATATGAATAATTTTAAATACCTACATAATCCATATGAGAAACCATGAATATAATTAGAAGAACCCAATTTTACCTCAGTCCAGTACAACAGAAATTAAGAGCTTGCCAGTTCTAAAAAATCGCTGCAACTTTACAGAAGCAAACAAAATTAAGAAGGAATTACTGCTAATAAACTATACACCAAAGGCATGTTCTTAAGTAAATCAGTGAATAAATATTACTCTCAAAACATCAGTGACTCTCCAAGAGTCACAAAAAGGTTATGTACCATAGCAGCAAGAGATATAATGCCATACATTAGAGGGGCAAATGCTCTGCTGTCCATTAAACAGCTCCTCATAGCAGTAAAAGCACCATCAACTATGCAAGTAAAAAGAGCATAATACCCACTTTAAGAAAATCTGCAGCATTACAATGTAATTGCAGCCTTTGAAATGAGACTCCATGATTCAAAATGCCTTTTAAAGTGGCTTTCCTGTCATGTTCACCAAAGCCAATGCATGTTACCTTGAACGGCATCTCATCATCTGCTTTCAGGAGGTTAATATTATATTTGATGTTGTGATTCAAAGAAAGATAATTATTTCTTTAACACAGTATCCACATACCAATCGATGACTGGCCCCTTGCCTCATTGCTGTGCTGGTTCTTTGTTCAATTCTTGTATTGGGTCTTCTGTTTCCAGGGTCAGCTGGGGATGCTGCACTGGAGCAGCACTACTGGTGGGGGGTGAGGGGGTAAGGAGTTACAGTCATGTGAAGTGTAATACCTGGTGGCTGGATTTAAGCCATGATACAGAGTTCTAGATGGAGTCCTGATGCCCGGTTCCCTGCATGACTCTAATGACCAATCTAGAAACTGGGGTAGAGGGAAGGGAAGGTCTATTAAAATAGAGGAAAAATACCCAGGTTGTTGTGAATGAAGGCTTATGTGCCCTATCTTGGTAATGGTTCCAACAAATCTGGAAGAAAAAGGAGAAAGGAAAATACCAGACCAAAAATAAAAATTGATAGACATAAAGGCACATTTTACAAAGGATGTCCTAGTACAAACTGGGACATCCAAGCCTGAACCTCCACAAAAAAGCAAGCACGTCCAAGTTTGGCCAAAATTTCACAAACGTGGACATGCCCTATAGAGGGACGTCTGCAGGGATGTCTACATAGATGTCCCTGGTATAGTATTTAACACTGGGAATGTCTATAAGACATGCAGCAATGGTGCAAACTCAAAAGAGGTTTCCCAAACACACACAACATAGTCATTAAAAAGAGTACTGAGGATATTGTAGTGCCACCTTCTCGATACACTCCAGAGGTTTTAGTGCCTAAATGAGCACTTTTCCAATGCCTGTTCATGCCTGGACCAAGTGCAGATGTCTCCTATAGTTCTAAGACTGATCGGGATGTCTTTGTCCTCAGCTCCACCTTGGACATGCCTCTGCCTATTAAGATATCCCCACAGTGGAGACATCTAAAAAAAACATTTCCAAAATCGCTACACAATTTGAACGTCCACGTGCATCCACGTCATGTCCAAGCAATTTAACATGACCCCCATTGTGTCTTTATCAATTTCTATATCAATGTGTATGGTCACAGAGTCCTGCTGTGAAAATATGCTGTGAGAATCAGTGTATGTTCATAGTGTATCGTATTGTTATATAGACACTGGCCCCAAATATGTGAATTTCATGTGGGTACAATTATTGCCATGGAGATTGTTAGGGATAATGTTCATGGCTCAGTGAGACAAACCTGGACCTACCCCAAGCCTTCCACTGGATAAAGTTGAGCAACACCCTGGCTGTCCAAGGTTAGTAGGTCAGAACTGTCACCAAGCTATCTGGTACTTAGGCAGTTGAGGAAGGGAGGTCCCCCTCTCTAGCCATGGCATCCTCCCAGGAAGGACAGGGTGTCTCCCTCTGATATTCCCCTCTTATGATGTGATCAGGTGGCATCTTCCTCTAAGGACAGGGCCAGCCAGCAGGATGAAGGCAGTGTCATGACATTCTTATCCACCTTCAACCTGGTGCTCTGGGTGGGTGTCCATCTTTCCTACCCCTTCTGATGGCCCTGCAGGAGCGGCCCAAGGTGGGCATGGGACCACGTGTGGAGACTCATTGTGGGACCTCATTTGCATAAATATTTGCAAAATGTTAATGTGCCCTAACTTTTAGTAAACATGCCTCTTAATGAGTGTCTGGATAAAGAAAGACTACCAGATTTCTACATTACTATACTCCAGTGCCAACCGCCAGAAGTACTATAAACACTGCCCATTTAGAATCCATCTGATCAAAATCTTTACCCCACTAGCATTTGCTAAGTGTATATTCCAAAACCTTTTGTTGACTATGTTCATCAAAGCCGCTATCTCAAGCTGCTTCTAGCGTAATAGTCCGCTTTTCTCTTTTTTTTTGTCAACTTTGAATTTTTCAACTTTTTTGGTTTTCTCTTTCTTTAATCAACTTTTTTCATGCATCAACTTTATAATATTTCATTCTAAATGTGGTCCATAAAATTCAGTATTGTTTTCTTAAAGGTTTCCACACTTCTGCAAATAGAGATTGCACCTTTTGTTAACAACTACTGTATATATTCACAGATCACAACAGTCGCGTTTCAAACAGTTTTAACTTATTCTGCTTCAGGGTCTAACAGTTTTCTCTACAGAGTTCTTAACCACACTTATCTTTTTTCAAAGCATGCCTCCATTTACCATCCGATACTCATGAGGGTCCCACACCTTCTGACAATGATTTTGGTATTTGTGCTTTATATATAGCAAGTAACCGCTCCCCTCTTCACCAATTTAGAATCCATAGCAAACCTGCCATATCAAAACAGTACTACCAAGACTCACAAAGCCCAAACCCTACCTATCAAAAGGCAACACTGCAAATATTAAACCAATATATCTCAGAGAATACCAATACATCTCCTACTGGGGAAAGAGAACAAGTGACACTGTCAAATAGAAACGATATGAAGAGCTTGGTTACACATGCAGAACATAGACCAAACAAAGAACAAGGAACACAATTTAGAAATAGGAAGACAATAATTAAACTGGGAACCCCAAAAGCCAGACTTGGAATGTACAACATGGAGAAATAAAACTATAAATTAATTTCCTCTTGTACTAAACAAAAAACAAAGACTTTAGCAATGCACATTTCCCAGAGCTGACATATTCCAGTTAATAAATTCAAAATAAAAAAGTATTTTTCTACCTTTTGTTGTTTGGGCATTTTATTTTTCAGTTGCACTTTCTTCTGGTTTCTTCTGCTAACTCTGTCCATTTGTTCTTTCTTCTCTCTCTTAGTTTTTTCCATTCTCTCTCTCCATCTACTTTAACATACTGATCTTTTCCCTTTTGCTCTTTCCTCTATTTCTTTCTTTATTCCTTTTTCATCCACTCGAATTTCACTCTTTCATTCTCAATCCCCACTTACTCTCCCAATACCCAGCCAATCATAGATTTTTCTTCCCTCCCACACAAAATATCTTTTCCCTTTTCCATCCTCACACCCCTAGTCCCATCCCCTTCCAGTCCTCCCCCAACATCAGCTCCCTTCTTGTTCCAGACCCACCCAGCATCCACTCCCTTCTACTCCCATTCTCCCATCCCCTCACATCAGCTCATTTCAAGTCCTAGCCACCCAAAAAGCCTATTTCCAGTCCTAGCCCTCCCATCAGCCATTTTCAGTCCTATCTTAGCCCCCCATCAGCCCATTTCCAGTCCAAGCTCCCTCAATCATCCCATTTACAGTCCTAGCCCCCCTATCAGCCCATTTCATTTCCAGTCCTATCCTAGCCCCCCCCCCCCCCAAGAGCCCTGTGCCTCTCTGAGCGGCTTCAGAGGGAGCTGGAGAGACCCGAAGCCCCGGCTCACCTCTGCACAACACCGGAATGAAGACCAGAATGTTTCTTCACTCCTGTAGCTGTATTCTCATGAAGTGTGCTGAGGGCCAGGAAGAAGAAATTAGACCTTACCTGCTAATTGTCTTTCCTTGAGAACTCTCCGGGCCAGTCCAGGAACATGAGGATTTGTCTTCCTTCTCCAGCAACTGAGGACTGAATTCTGAAGTTTTGCTAATCAGGTATCTGGCTCCCTCTACTGGTCGAACTTCACTCTATTTCTATTCAAGCAGTTAACAAAATAACCTATAACTTGACAAAGAAAGTAACCCTTTTTCCTTTTTTTTTTAACAGTGAAAAAACAGGCAAGGAAAAAACAACAGAGAGCGTAACCAGCAAACAACAGCTGATATCCGATGTAGTTCCCCCTTTTTTTTTTTTTTAATATCTTTTATAGCTATAAAATCACGGTGCCCCGAAGAAGCCCCAGAGACCACCGTCCCCACCGATCAAGGCTCCTAAACCGAACTACCGCTGATTAGCGCACTGGCGGCCGAACACCAATCAAGACAAGCATCCAGAACAAGGGTGGGTCCTGGACTGGCCCGGAGAGTTCTCAAGGAAAGACAATTAGCAGGTAAGGTCTAATTTCTTCTTCCTCATCGACTCTCCGGGCCAGCCCAGGAACATGAGGGAAGTACCAAAGCAGTATCTAACCATGGGAGGGACCCGCCAAGCCTGCTATGATGGCCGACGCCCCTACATTCGCATCTTTCCGGGCCTGAACATCCAAACAGTAATGCTTTGCAAAACTGTGAAGCGAGGACCAAGTAGCCGCCCGGCAGATATCCACCGGCGGAATCAAAGCCATCTCGGCCCAGGACGCTGCCTGGCCATGAGTGGAATGAGCATGGAGCCCTTCCGGAGGCATTTTGCCACTCGCCTGATACGCCGCCACAATGGCCTGCTTCATCCATCAAGCGATTGTGGCTTTAGACGCAGCCTCCCCTTTCTTTGGCCCCCAAACAGCACAAACAAGCGATCCGTCTTACGAAGCGACCGAGTCTTCCGCAGGTATTTCTTGAGCATGGTACCTAAATCCAATTTCTCGAGAACTCTATAAATAATAAAACCCTCCTGGTTCCGAAAAGTCGGAAGCGAAATAGTCTGATTCATGTGAAACCTCGACACTACCTTAGGGAGAAAAGAAGGAACCGTACGCAACATCACCTTTTCCTCCGAAAATTGAATGTACGGCGCCCTACACGAAAGCGCCTGGAGATCCGAAATCCGCCGCGCAGAACACAAGGCTACCAAAAAAGCCACTTTCCATGAGAGGTGCTGAAGCGAAATTTCTGCTATCGGCTCTAAAGGAGTCCGCACCAACGCTTCAAGAACTAGATTGAGATCCCAAGCCGGAACCACCGTCCGAATTGGAGGACGAATGTTCCTCACCGCTCTGAAGAACCTCAGGATATCCGGATGAGCAGATAGTCGCCGACCTCTAACGGGACCTCGAAAACAAGAAATAGCTGCCAAATTAACTCTAATAGTGCTGAGGGCTAGACCCTTATCCAGCCCGTCTTGTAGAAAAGACAACACCTGCGGCACCAACACGCCGCCTGGACGGAAATCTCGTTCCCCGCACCAGTGCTCAAAGACCCGCCAAACGCGAATATAAGCCAACGACGTGGAACTCCTGCGGGCCTGCAAAAGAGTGTTAATGACCGACGGTGAATAGCCTTTACGCTTCAACCGTTCCCTTTCAAGAGCCAAGCCATGAGCGAGAAGCGCTCCACATCTGGCATGAGTAGAGGACCCTGCCCTAACAGATTCTCCCGATCGGGTAGCCGCCAGGGATGGTCCACCAAGAGACGAACGAGATCTGCATACCACGCTCTCCTGGGCCAATCCGGGGCAATGAGAATCATGCGCCCTGCGTGACGCTGTATCCTCCGAATGACTCTTCCTATCATTGGCCATGGAGGGAAGACATAAAGTAACTCCCCGGCCGGCCATGGCTGCACGAGGCCGTCGAGACCCTCTGCCATTCGCTCTCTGCACCTGCTGAAAAACTGACTGGCTTTGGTATTGTCGAAGGTGGCCATCAAGTCCATTACTGGCCGACCCCACCGTAGAGTGAGGTTGTGAAACTGCCGCGTTCAATTCCCACTCCCCGGGATCGACTACATGGCGGCTGAGATAATCGGCCTGTACATTGTCCTTTCCTGCCACATGCGCTGCCGAGAGGGCCACCAGGTGCGCCTCCTCCCAGGCCATCAACCGCTGACTTTCCTCCAACAAGACTTCACTCCGTGTCCCCCCTTGATGATTGATGTATGAGACCGTCACCGCATTGTCCGAGAATACTCTTACCGCCTTGTTTTCCACGAAATGACGAAACTCGCGAAGCGCCAGGGAGACCGCTCTGAGCTTCAGAAAATTTATGGAAGCATTCTGTACCTCCTGGGTCCACGACCCTTGCGCTATGGAGGCTTGACAATGAGCCCCCCAGCCCAAGAGACTGGCATCCGTAGTCAAGAGTACCCAGTCTGGCTGCCGTAAGGGAACTCCTGCTCTCAGATGATGCGGTTCCAACCACCATCGGAGACTGTCGCTCACCTCTTGAGTCCGGACCAATCTGCGAGTGAGAGGATGCTCCTGCGGAGACCACCTTGACAGCAACGCCTGTTGCAACGGACGCATATGCGCTCTTGCCCACGGCATGAGCTCCAGCGCAGCCGCCATCGTTCCTAGAAGCTGCAAATAACGCCTCGCTGTTGGGGCCTTGAGACGCAAAAAACTTGTCACTTGCTGTAAAATCTTTTGAACTCTGCTTTCCGGCAGAAAAACTGTGCCTAACTCCGTATCGAATACCGCTCCCAAGTAGAGAAGACTCTTCACCGGTTGCAACTGGCTCTTGGCCTGGTTGATCACCCAACCAAGCTGCTCCAGGAGCTGCACCACTCTTGCCGTTGCCGACCGCGACTCTGCTTCGGACTGCACTCGAATCAGCCAGTCGTCCAGGTAGGGATGCACCAGGATTCCTTCCCGTCTCAGGGCCGTCGCCACCACCACCATCACTTTTGTGAAGGTGTGCGGTGCAGTGGCTAAGCCAAACGGCAAGGCCCGAAACTGAAAATGACCCATGTGCACCGTAAACCGGAGAAACCATTGATGCTCGGACCTGATCGGAATATGGAGATAGGCCTCGGTGAGATCTATAGACATAAGCACCTCCGCCGGTTGGACAGACCGCATGACGGACTGAAGTGTCTCCATGCAGAAGTGAGGGACCCTCAAACAGCGATTCACGTTTTTGAGATCCAAAATAGGTCTAAACGACCCCTCTTTCTTGGGAACCTCAAAATAAATGGAGTATCAACCTGACCCTAACTGGTCTGGAGGGACCGGAACTACCGCTTGAAGACTCAACAACCGTTGAAGAGTAGTTGATATCGCCATTCGTTTTTCCCTCGACCCGCATGGAGACATCACGAAGGCCTCTGTCAATGGATGAGCGAACTCCAACGCATAGCCTTCGCGAACAATTTTTAAGACCCATTGGTCGGACGTTATGGTGGCCCAGACAGACAGAAAGCTCTGCAGCCGTCCCCCCACAGCGATATCTGCCTGGACCAACCTTATTTCATTGCGGTTTCTTATTTGAACCTTGTTGGGAACCAAAGTAACCTCTACCGAATCCTCTCGCGCCCCGAAAGGACTGCCCTCTGGCTACAAAATGCGCTCGCTGATAAGGAGCATAACGCGAACCTCTGAACTTACGAAACTCTCGCGCAGGACCCCTGTGCACCATTCCGGGCTTCTGAGTCTTTGGTTTATCATCGGGAAGTCTGCCGCCTTTAGAGTCTCCAAGATCCTTAACAATTTTTTCCAAGGCCGCACCAAGGAGCAAGGTGCCCTTATAAGGAAGCTTACTCAGTCGCGCCTTGGACGAGGCGTCTGCCGCCCAATTCCTTAGCCATAGAAAATGCCTAGCCGCAATGACAGTCACCATGGACTTCACTGAAATCCGAACGAGATCATAAAAGGCATCCGCTAGGTAAGCCGCCGCCGACTCCAGCTTCGCCCTGTCGTCCTCCTCCTTGCCAGAAGGAGTACCGCTTTGGATCCAACGAATGGAGGCACGAGAAACATACGCACCACAGACAGCTGCCCTTAGAGAAAGTGCGCAAGATTCAAAGGTCTGTTTCAACAGGGATTCCAACTTTCTATCTTGTACATCCTTCAACGCCGCACCGCCCTCCACAGGGATAGTCATTTTCTTAGTGACTGCCGAAACCAAGGCATCCACCTTAGGCATTTTCAACAACTCCTGCTCTTCTTGTGGCAAGGGATACAAGCGGCCAATAGCCCGAGCTCCTCGCAAGGTAGCTTCTGGACATTCCCACTCAGATTCAACCATCTGCTTCATAACTCTGTGAACCGGAAAACACCTCTGTTCTGTCTTGAAACCTTGCAAAAGAGGGTCTTCCAAAGGCTCCTCCTGAGCCACCGGCACTGACAGGTTTAAAGCTGCCAACGTCTGGGTAATGAGCGCACCCAGCTCCTCTTTCCTAAACACCCGAAACATATTGGGATCTTCACTACCCCCTTGTTCGGTATCCTCGAAATCCAGAGGCCAGTCCAAACCGGACTCTGACAGGATCTCACCTTCTTCCATTCCCTGGAGCCCTGAGAGTTGCTGCCCGAAGCTATCGGAGCTCCTCCCCGCTCCCAGATCCATTTTAGAGGACCCTTCCCCCGCGTCTGACAAAATACACTCTTTCCCCAAGGGATCTGTGACCATGGGGGAGGGACCCCCGCTCTGAGCCTGTTGCCACTTCAAGCAGTAAGCTTGATGTAACGCTAATATAAAATCTGCCAAGAAAACCGACTTAAAATCCTCCTGAATTGAAACCTGTGACTGTGGGGGAGCTTCCTCCACTTACACTGGCTTTCTAGACTTGTATTTTTTCTTAGCATGCTTTTCCTGAAGAGATCCTGACACTGGTGCTGTAGCAGGCATGGCCGCCGTTCCCGCCAATTCTGATCTGCTCTGAATGCCTCCTGTGCTTGTCTCGGGCCTGGATTCCATGACCAAAAAGAAGCGCCCAAACTGAACTAGAAAAAAACAAAACACAAATGCCGATAACCCCCGAGCGAAGGAGAACGCTGAGAAAAAAGCTGAGAAAAAAAGAAAAAAAAACCCCGCTTCAGCAAGATACCGGCTTCAGTGTGTTACCGGCATAAACCTCCGCCGACGAAACACCGCCGCGAACAACGCAAGCAGAAGAAAATACTGCCTTACCTGACCAAACATAATATGCCGGTTCTTAATGCATACACTCAAATCCGCTGCTAGCAGCAGAGTGGTGCTGCCCTCGGAGGCGGCCTAATGGTCTCTGGGGCTCCCAGCACCATTCGCCTGCTCCCCGGGAAAATGGATCTGTTGTTTGAGGCAGGCTCTGCCTCCTCTGCCCCGCGTGTCTCACACTGCCTAAGGAAAAAATAAAATATGCGCTCTTGCTTTCCGAGACCCCTGCTAGGGATCTTGCTTTTAAGACTACTTCAGCCAGAAAATAAAAATAAAGTAAAATAAATCAAAATAAAGGTAAAATGAAACCCTCTGCCGTATCTCCGGAGCCAGCAAGATTTATCTGCCCTACAGCTGCTGAGGACTGAAGTTCGACCAGTAGAGGGAGCCAGATACCTGATTAGCAAAACTTCAGAATTCAGTTCTCAGTTGCTGGAGAAGGAAGACAAACCCTTATGTTCCTGGACTGGCCCGGAGAGTCGATGAGGAAAGCGCATTTCAAGAGAATATAGCTCCTGGAGTGAAGAAACACGCCACTCTAAACTCTGGTGTTGTGCAGAGGTGAGCCAGAGCTTCGGGTCTCCCAGGCTCCCTCTGAAACCAGCCGTTTAAATAGAACACATGTGTGGAATGAAGTTCGCGGGGACCCCCTGAAGCACGGGACCCTGTGCAAACAACATTCTCGCACAATGGACGGACGGGCCAGTCCTGTGGCCCTGTAGTAGGTTTTCCACATAGTCAGGATGATTAAAAAATATAGACGTGAAATCCTTTGACATGCATTTACAAAAGCTACATTAGTAATGTTCTCGATAATTCTTCCCATAGATGGCCCAAAGTCCAATGTGAGAAAAGAGGAAAGTTGGCATCAGGAAGGCAATTAGCTGTAAAATCCATTCCAGATTGATGTTTAAGATAAGAGGGAGCCTGAAAGCTGACCCCAAATAATGGAACAAACAGAAGAAGAGAAGAACTAATATTATGAATCTCATCTATCCTAAATGAATAATAGTCAGAAAATCCAGAGTTATGGCTAGCAGAGCAAACACAACTTGTGGTCCTTTCATACGGTCATTAGACTGCACACTGCAGGAGTAATTTTAGGAGGCATTTATGAATGTAGAACAGCATTCTATGTGCATAAAAAGACTAGTATACAATTTCTCTGGGGGTACATATGCACAAACGTATATGCTGCTGATGAATAGCACATATTCACTTGCACTATACATGTAGGTGTTCCAGGGCTGGCATAGCTATTAGGAAAACTAGGCAGTAACCTAGGATGACAGATTTAAGGGGAGTGGGAGAGGGAGCAACAAAGAGCAGCTGCTATCAAGGATAAACAATGGGCCCTGAAAGTCACACAAATGCAAAGAATCATCAGTGCATACTTTTACTCCCAGTGAGAGTGGACAATTTTCCAATAGTCCATCTACCAGAGTAAATGACTTTTGGAAATTACGCTCAATATGTAAATATATATATAAAACAAAATTGGATATTTGAAAATATGATGTCCAATTAGGTGTCTTTGGATTATTTTAGAAAGGGTGGTATTTGAGTAGCTTTGATTGAGTTTAATTATTAAAATCTTGAGGGGGAGAGGGGCTCTAGGGGCTTGACAGCTAATTGAAGAGGGGTGCAAGACTGAAGGTTCACCTAGGGAGTCTAATACTCTTGCAGTGGCCTGAGGCTTTCTAGGGGGCAGAGAGCAAGTAGAGTTGGGGGTAGGTTCATCACATACACACACAATTTTAAACCTGTATTGGAGAGGTGTAAATTTGTACAAGAGCATTTGTGTACTACTGGAGATGAACTTGTGAGCCTATTTTATAAGGGCACATACATGTGTATGTTGCCTTTGTAAAACTGGCATACAATGGGTGCATTTTTTTCACCTTTTCCCTAGGTGTCCTTTTAGAAAATTAACAGCATCCTTGCGGAAATATACAGGATGTTTGCCAACATTTTGCATACCATAACACATCAGAACACATGGGCAGGACAGTTTTCAAAAGCCATTCACCCAATTACATACCACATTTTTCTGGATGAAAGAGCTTCTTAAAAAATGCCCACCTTTACAGAGTTAAAATAACACACACACTTTTAGCTAATGCATTTTTTCCTAGCATAAAAGGTGCAGGTACTCATATGCAGGGTCCGTTTTAGCAGACAATGAAAAAGGTGTCGGTACCACTGAGTATTCCTTCAAAAAAAGCCCTACTTTTAGCTCCATAACGCACATTTACCTGCTTGGTGTGGAGGGTTCCCAGGAACAAGATTTGGTTAAGGAAGACAATGGTGCATGTAGTTTTGTATTTTTAAAATCTACTTGTGTCACTTTGAAAGGAAAATCCACCTGCAGTAAAGCACAGTTACTTACCTGTAACAGGTGATCTCTGGGAACAGCAGGAATAAGTCTTCACATATGGGCACGTCGGCACCGACGGAGCCCGCACGGGAACGCTCCCCAGCACCCAATCAGAAAGCCTTTGGGAGCATCCCTCGCGCCTGCGCACTGCCTTCCCGCCTTTTCCACTGCCTCTCCTCAGTTGAGTTTCATAGCTGAGACAAAAGGAGAGAAAGAGGAAAGGAAGATAGATAGATAGATACAACTCCTAGGGGAGGTGGGTGGGTTGTGAAGACTTATTCCTGCTGTTCCCAGAGATCACCTGTTACAGGTAAGTAACTGTGCTATCTCCAGGAACAAGCAGGAATGAGTCTTCACATATGGGGACTCCTTAGCTAGAGATGCCAGGGGGAGATCACATAAAATGTGTGTCCCTGGATCAGGACTGCAGTACCCACACATGGATCTCCGGCATCCCATGAGGGATGGTGGGTAGGAGTTGAAAGGAGAGGAGCTGTAAGCAAACAGCAAAGCTAAGGACTACAGGAGAGGAGTCCTTGGTATGTATGATAAGTACCATTAAAATTATTTAATGAACAATCACAAAATGGAACTTACCTACTGGATTGTAGGAAGTAGAGAGCGTGATGGAGTCTACTGGAGATTCAGTAGAGGATCCTCAAGGTGACCTCACGCAGTGAGGGTGAAGGTCCAAATCTGGAATTGGCAGGTGACCCAGGTGTCAACTGGGATAGTATAAGTTCTCCAGGACCAAGCAGGAAGTCAGTCCTCACATATGGGTGACGTCGGCGCCGACGGAGCCCTCGCGGAGCAATTTCCCCAGCTTTCAAAGAAAGCCTTTGGGAATTGCAGCGCGCATGCGTGGTCCCCTTCCCGCCCAAGGGTGCCATTTTGCTCAGTCTTCTTTTTTCTGCGGAGCCCTACAGACGCTGTTTGTGATCACTGATGAAAAAGTTGATTTTCTCTCTTATTTTCTATTCTTTTTCGGTTTGACGCCGGATCCTTTTTCCCGCCTGGACCCGCTACGCCGGTATCGGGTCAGTTTCTTTATTTTTCGGTTTTTTGTCCTTCGTGACAAGCGTTCGCGCCATTTTTCATTTTTCACTGGCAGCCCTGTCTTTTGACCTCGCAGGGGCCCTTTTTTCCTCAATGGCTGCCAGCGGGTTTAAGAAGTGTGATCGCTGTAAGAAACTCATGTCTCTTACCGACACACACGACTGCTGCCTCCGCTGCCTCGGACCCGATCATGACCCGATGATCTGTGGTCCGTGTGGCAAGATGTCCTCAAAAGCGTTGAGGAGTCGGCAGCATCAACGAGAACGAATCTTCTCTGACTCCGCGTCCGGCCGGGCCAGGACCTCGTCAGAGGCTTCGACGTCCCGGGACTCCGGTCCTGAGCATCGCCGGAGTTCCTCTGAGCGGGGGTCTCCTACCCAGGAACATCATCGGAAGAAAAAACCCGCGAGGGCGGCGTCGGTGGACGCTCCTGGTTCCTCGAGGGCCAGGTCGCATAGCCCCGATAGCCGTCGCGGGTCCTCGGAGTCGGAGAGGCCTTCGAAACATCCTCGTCTCGAAATGGAGTCGCCTGGACACGTGAGTACTGTGGTCCTCGTGGACTCACCTCCGAAGGAGCTGCCGTCGGGGCCCGAGTCAGGGGCTGCTGGGTCTCCTGAGTTTGGTCTCAGGTTGACGGCCTTGGAGAGCTGTTTGGCTGCCTTCATGGACCAGCAGCGGGCATTGATCGCTGGCCTCGCCAATGCATCTGCCCCGGCCACCGGGACGTCGACGTCCAAGTCAACCCCGGAGACCGAGCCGATCCTCGAGTCCATTCGAGCTCGAGTCGATCCTCGGTCGCGGTCTCCCTCGGCCTCCCGTTCGGGACCGAGGTCGTCGACACCACCTTCAGCGTCGGGGCGGAGGGCATCGGTGCCCGCCCGACCGGAGCCACTCGATTCCTCCTCCGAGGAGTCCGACTGGGAAATGGAGGACGAAGAGTCACCTGGTAGTTTTCGGATTCGGTGTGTCCCATCGGACTCGCCCGAGTCTGAACCTCGGAGACGGTCCCCCCCGGAGGACACCCGGTTCTCGGACTTCGTGCGGGACATGGCCAAGGCCTTGGCATTCCCCGCGGATCCCAAGGAGGAGCCTCGAGCCGAGGAGCTCGATGTCCTCCAGTATGACTCTCCCCCGAAGGAGGCCTTTACTGTACCGGTTCCTCCGATGCTGGAACGACTTCTCTTCCGCATGTGGGAGAACCCGGCGTCGGCGCCGGTGTTAAGCAAGCGGGTTGATTCCATTTATTGAGTCCGCAAGAGCCCCGGGTTCCAAAAGGCACAACTACCGCACAATTCCATGGTGGTGGAATCGGCCATGCATAGACTCAAGAGTCAGAAAATGCACTCCTCGGTGCCTCCCGGCCGGGAGGCCCGGAGCCTGGATGCCCTTGGTAGAAAGTGTTTCCAGGGCTCCATGCTTGCTTGTCGAGTCCAGACCTACCAGCTCTATATGGGCATGTATCTCCGAGATCTGGCAAAAGAAATTGCCGGGTTCTCTGCTGGTCTCTCCGAGGAACCTTTGCAGAGGTTCCAAGCCTTGTCCACTGGTATTCGAGAGTGCTCGAAGTTTATCTCTCGAGCAGCCTACGATGGCTTCGAAGCATCAGCTCGAGTAGCCGGGGCCGGCATCGGTGCCCGCCGACAGGCTTGGCTTCAGTCATCCGACCTCGAGCCATGGGTCCAGGACAAGTTGGTCGATGTCCCCTGCAGAGGTGAAAACCTCTTTGGCAAACCCATGGCTGAAAAGGCTGCACAAATCGAGACCGAGACTCTGACCAGAACTAGGCTGTCCAGAAAAACCTCTGTCCCTTCGCAGAAGAAGAAGGGCTCGGGGAAAAAGCCCTTTTACCCGAGGAAGGCGGCTGCCTATAAATACTACCCTCAGTATCAGGCCTCAGCAGCTCCCCAAAAGGGTCAGCAGGCCAAGGGACGGGGTAATGGGTCCCGTAGGCAGCAGGCCCCCAAGCCCACAACACCGGCCCCTGCTCAGCAGGGAGGGGGGTTTTGACTCCATCAGCATAGCCTCTTCCCCTCAGCTGGTTTCTCTCAGCACAGGAGGCCGGCTGGTCCACTTTGCCCACAGGTGGTCAGCCATCACATCCGATACCTGGGTGCTTCACATAGTTCAGAAGGGCTATCTTCTACACTTTCACCAGGTATCTCCCTCCTACTTTCCAGGGGAGCCTCCAAGACTCCCTCTGCACAGGGACTTACTCCTTCAGAAGTTAGCAGGTCTTCTTCAGGACCAGGCTGTGGAACCGGTGCCCCACCACCTGAGAGGTCACGGCTTTTATTCCAGGTACTTTCTGATACCAAAAAGAACTGGAGGCCTCAGACCCATCCTGGACTTGTGAAACCTCAACAAGTTCCTGGCAAAGGGAAAGTTCAAGATGCTTACCCTTGGAATCCTGCTGCCCTACCTCCAGCGGGAAGACTGGCTATGCTCCTTAGATCTAAAGGATGCCTATACCCACATCCTTATTCATCCAGACCACAGACAATATCTCAGGTTTGTTGTGGGAGGAAATCACTACCAGTACAGAGTACTTCCTTTTGGTCTATCCTCCGCCCCCAGGGTGTTCACCAAATGCCTAGCAGTGGTAACAGCCTATCTAAGGCTTCAAGGCCTTTTTGTGTTTCCATACCTGGATGACTGGCTCATCAGGGCCCAGTCTTCCCAAGAGGCCACTCAGGCCACTCATCGCACTGTGTCCCTGCTCCAGCACTTGGGCTTTGTCATAAACTTCGCAAAGTCCACTTTGCTCCCCTCTCAAGATCTCGAATTCATCGGCGCAAGGTTAAGCACACTTCAGGCGCGGGCCTTCCTGCCTCTGGACAGGGCCCACAGGCTCATGGATCTCGCCAGCCACTTTCGCAGCAATTCCCTGGTCTCTGCCAGGCAATTTCTGAGACTGCTCGGCCATATGGCTTCCACGGTCCATGTGACCCCCAATGCCCGCCTGAACATGCGACCTGCCCAGTGGTGCCTTCGCACTCAATGGCATCAAGCCATGGGGAGCCTGACGGACTCAGTACAGGTCTCCGACCTGCTGGTCTCTTCTCTGCAGTGGTGGCTTCATCTGCCAAACCTGCTACTGGGAGTGGATTTTCAATCTCCTCCGCCTTCTCAGGTACTAACAACTGATGCCTCTCTCCTGGGTTGGGGAGCACATTGCCAAAGGACATGTACTCAAGGCCTCTGGACTCCTTGGGAGTCTACGCAGCAGATAAACTTCCTGGAGCTCAGAGCCATCCGCCTAGCTCTGAGAGCCTTCTCCCACCTCACTTCTCACCAGTCTGTACTGGTCCAGACGGACAATCAAGTTGCGATGTTCTACGTGAACAAACAAGGAGGCACAGGCTCCTTCCTTCTCTGTCAGGAAGCACGAAGGCTATGCTCTTGGGCAGTCCGCCACGGCATACTCCTCAAAGCGGTCTATCTCCCAGGTCAAGAAAATTACCTGGCAGACAAACTAAGCAGGATCCTCCAACCACACGAGTGGAGATTGGATCCATTAGTGGTTCAGCGGATCTTTCTCAAGTGGGGACTCCCCACCATGGATCTGTTTGCCAGTCCTCTGAACTGGCAACTTCCCAGATTCTGCTCTCGACAACCACATCCTCTCAGAGTAGCGGCGGATGCTTTTCTGATTCCATGGTCCACAGGCCTCTTGTATGCCTTTCCTCCCATGCCGCTGGTGTCTCGAACACTCTTCAAAGTTCTCAGAGACAAAGCCTCGCTGATCCTAGTGGCTCCCAGGTGGCCCAGACAACCTCGGTTCCCGCTTCTGATGCAGCTGGCGGTGGACACTCCTCTTCCTCTGGGGTTTCAACCCGATCTCCTGACACAGGATCAAGGGTCTCTCCTACACCCCAACCTCCGGTCCCCTTCATCTGATGGCCTGGCTGCTGAAAGGGTAGTCCTTGCTCCCCTCCAACTGCCTCGTGAGGTGGAAGAGGTTGTCTTGGCTTCGAGGAGGCCGTCCACCCGGAAGTCCTACGCTCTTAAGTGGCATCGGTTCTCCATTTGGTGTGCTCAGCAGTCTGAGAATCCCTTCTCCTGCTTGGTAGCAGTGGTCTTGCAATACTTGCTTTACCTCTCCAATCTGGGCCTTAAATCCAACTCTGTCAGGGTCCACCTCAGTGCTCTCTCTGCACATCACGCACCGGTGGATGGCAGGCCTCTTTCCAACCACCCTTTGGTGGCTCGTTTTCTCCGAGGCCTCCTTCTACTTAAGCCTCCTTTGCGTCCACCAGCCCCTGAATGGGATCTGAATGTGGTCTTGCAGCGGATTACCTGTCCGCCCTTTGAACCTATGGCTACCTGCCCTCTTCGTTTTCTTTCTTGGAAAACCTTGTTCTTGGTAGCCCTTACCTCTGCTAGATGCGTTAGTGAACTGCAAGCCCTAGTGTCTGATCCTCCTTACACTAGGTTCTACAGGAATAGGGTGGTCTTACGGACTCACCCTAAGTTTCTTCCAAAGGTAGTTTCTCCTTTTCATCTCAACCAGGAGGTGGTTCTTCCGACCTTCTTTCCCAGGTCGCACTCCAGCCGGGCTGAAATGGTCCTGCATACCCTGGACTGTAGGAGGGCCTTGTCCTTCTACCTTGACCGTACGCGGGAGCATAGGAGGGCTGTTCAGCTCTTCGTTTCTTTTGACCCCAATAAATTGGGGCTACCTGTTTCCAAGCGTACTTTGTCCATTTGGGTAGCTGACTGTATCGCCTGGGCTTATGGGGCAGTCGGCCTCTCGTTGGAAGGTCGAGTCACGGCTCATCGTGTTAAGGCGAAGGCTGCGTCAGTGGCTCATCTCCGCTCTGTTCCGTTGGCAGACATCTGCCGGGCCACTACTTGGTCTTCAAGCCAGACTTTTGCGGCCCATTACTGCCTGGAGAGGGAGTCCCGCAGGGACAGTGCTTTCGGTCAGGCAGTCCTCCATAATCTCTTTGAGGTTTAGGCAACTCCGGCCCTGGTGTTGGGCTACCGGTCGGGGGCGTTTTCAGAGAAGATTCCTTCCTTCTGAGCTGCTGAGCTAGAGGGAGCTCATTTTTGTGCTTGGGGTCTCCGGTAGCCTTAAGCTTGGGAGTCCCATATGTGAGGACTGACTTCCTGCTTGGTCCTGGAGAAAGAGTAGTTACTCATCTGTAACAGGTGTTCTCCAGGAGCAGCAGGAATCAGTCCTCACAACCCTCCCTCCTCCCCTTG
Organism: Ichthyophis bannanicus; assembly: GCA_033557465.1. Taxonomy (NCBI): domain Eukaryota; kingdom Metazoa; phylum Chordata; class Amphibia; order Gymnophiona; family Ichthyophiidae; genus Ichthyophis; species Ichthyophis bannanicus. Next base: position 227,655,268 of record CM066039.1, read on the forward strand.
GAGTTGCAGTCCTATCATTTCATTTTTGCTAAATTTTTTGCTGTCTTTTAGCTATATGTCATCAGACTGAGCAAGATGGCACCCTTGGGCGGGAAGGGGACCGCGCATGCGCGCTGCAATTCCCAAAGGCTTTCTTTGAAAGCTGGGGAAATTGCTCCGCGAGGGCTCCGTCGGCGCCGATGTCACCCATATGTGAGGACTGATTCCTGCTGCTCCTGGAGAACACCTGTTACAGGTGAGTAACTACTCTAACGGCAGGTCTTCAGTGGAAAGCTTTATGGAAAAAAGCTGAAAACTCTTTTAGCTACAGAGTCATTGACATTGAGGAGTAAAAGAGGAAGACTGACCGATTTGGACAAGTAGCCAAGTCCTGGAGGGAAGAAGGGGTATGGAAAAAAGCCCGTATTCCCAGGGAGGACAGATGTGTGAAGGGCTGAAACCTCAGCACTACTGCAGATCTACATTGTCTTTCCTAGCTGGTGAGAGATAGGAAAGATATTGAAGCATGATGCTTCAGGGATAGCGAGACCTAGAGTAAAGTGGAAGCTGCTAGTACCACAGTAGTGTTTTTGTGCATAACAGCCCCTACATAGCGAGGGACAGTACGAAGATATGCAAACCTACTGTCTGGAACCTCTATGAAGGTAAAAACCTTTATAGCAGAGACAGTTAGGGAGATAGTATGTGAGACATATCTACCTATAAAAATCATCTCGACAGATATATAGATAGAGGGATATATATATATATATATATATATATATATATATATATATATATATATTATATAGGAGCAGAACCCATGCACACACAGCTTACAGACATATGTATGTATAGAAATAGATAGAGATATATACATACATGAATATGTAAACTTGAAAATACATATTTGCAACTAAGCCCCATAAGAACATTCACATGGAAGATGTGAAGGAGAAAGATTAATCTAATAACAAGGAGGTGGAACCTACTTGAAAAGATATATAGAGAATCTATTCCTCGTGGGCTAAGAGGGTGCGGGAATGCTATCCAGTGAATAACCAGGATGGTTGCTGAAAAAACTGAGGATAACATCAGTCTGTAGAGAGCAAGTCGTGAGTTCTGTAGAACTCTGACATGGTAAATGGACAGAAAATGCATAGAGGGAGATACCAGGATGACCCACTGGAGGGACACAGGGGTATCATGCGTTACTAGTAGAATATGTGCTGTCCATGAGGAGTAGGATAGCATGAGGCCAAGCTGTAAGGAAAAAAGAGCATATTCCTGCAGGATTGGGAAAGTCCTTGGACATTGACGCAGAAAAAGCTTATATCCTGTATTATAACAGGAAACAAGAGGGTGTGGAGAACCCTCACAGTCATGGAAAATGACTGATAAGCCTTTTCTACTATATGGAATAGCCATCAGAGACAAAGTTCAATGCTCTCTAGCAAGGGCCCATAGTAGAAAGCTTCTCTGAAGATTGCAGAGAGCATTATGCAGGAGAATTAGGAGATAAAACTGACTGTAGGTCAGCTGTGTTGCCAAATCCAAGGAAATGGAGATGGCTAGAAAAAAGATAATGTAAGAAGCCTGAAGTGAGTAGGATTATCCAAGATAGATTAGGACTATCTTGGAATCACTACTAAGGCTAGACAGACTGGAAACTTGTGGAAAAGTACCAGTAGATCAATCACTGGAACTCCTGCATGAACAGCAACTGAAAGAGACAGCAGAGGGAATCTTCCTGTGAAAACACAGAGAGAACAGACAAAGGGAGAGGAGTAGTCCTGTCCCTGTCTGATAAGCTGTCTAGAGAATTTATTCAAAGAAAAACTACACTGGAATGAAAAGTGTACAGTATGGTACCACTCATTCAGGAGAAAACCTGGATGAGAGGGTAGAAAAACAGGAACTGAAGGGTGACTTACCATATGGTGAGTCAGCTGAAGAAAAAAATGTTCATGTTGGGACAGAAACTATCATGGGATATTAGTTAACTTCTCTTCTTGGTAGGAAGAAGAGGAGAAATCTGTAACCCATACACAAGAATATCCTGACAGCTCAGTACATCCTGAGAAAGGAAGCCATGTGTAGAGCTTTAAAGAAAAAAACAGTGAACAAACTTCTGCTAAGAAGAGGTTAACTGTAGGTTGCAACCTTCAGGAACCTATGGTTGCTGGGTATGCTCAGACTGGCTAGAGTTTGGATTCTTCAGACCAGGACGAGGTGTCCCCTGCTTGGGTACATCTGGATGATGGGCAGGAGAAGAGTGAAACCTTCTTTTCTTAGGGAAAGAAGGTTTGGTAGGACATTTCCTACCTCCTGGGGAAGAAGGCGGCTTAGGATGGTTTCCAGAACCAGGAAAGTCAGTGGAGCAGAGAGCAACCTGACATAAAGCCTCCTTATTGAAGAGATTTTCTCCAGTACAAGGAGAATTACCCAGTGTGTGTTGTGCCCATCTGCTCAAGTCTGAAGCCTGGAGCCAGGCTCTACGACGTGCTCCTATGGCAATAGCAGAGGATCTGCTAACAGACTCAAAAGAGTCTAGAGAAGCACGAGAAAGAAACCAAGAGAGATTCTGGCTATGACTAAGAAGTAAGGAATAGTCTGCAGCCTTAGGCTCTGATAGAAAAGGAGTCAAAAGAGATCATTTCTTTGTGACCTCCTGGAGAGATAGACTCATATAAAAAATATAAGAGATAATCCTTGATGCCAGCATAGATGTTTGGAAGGTTTGACGTCCAAAGGCATCAAGTGCTCTAGATGCATGACCTGGCGGATAAGAAGAATGCTTCTTCTTGCTTTTTACCTTCCTCATTGCTGATTCCACTACAATGGAATGATGGGGAAGTTGAGTCTTTTGAAACCCTGGAGAGGGGGGCACCTGATACAGAACATTAGTTGCTGCAGAAGGTGAGGGAACCCTTAAAGGTGATTCCCATATTCTCAGAAGAAGATCCTGCAAAGAATGATGTAAAGGAAGCATATTTTCCTTTTCTGCAGGAGAGCCTCGAGTAGGATCACAGCCAGGGATAGGAATAGCAAGAAATATTGCCATGTCAAGGAGAAATTTCTGAAAAGAGGGATCTCCAATGGGAACTATCTCTGGGCAGGCTAAGGTTGAAGGAGCAGCCTGAGCACCAGAGGATGTACTGGTCTGGTGCAGAAAAAGAACCCCACTAGATGGATAGTGGTACTGGCAGTCACGATTTGAGGCAGTCAATACTGCATCATCCATGCCAGGTATCGATTCCAAACTAGGCATAGAGAGGATCGATGGTGCCGATGTAACTGCAGGAACCGACATCGATACCGATACCGGTAGCTGAGTCGGAATCGGAGACGGTAATGCCATCGAAGCAGTCATCGGAGGCTGCTCAAGCAGTACTGAGGCAACCCGAAATGCTTGGTGAATGTCCTCGGTACTGCGTATCCGGAAACGACAAGGGTCGGTTCTGAGACGCGTCGGTACCCAGTCATCTAGACTAGATATCGATTCCAGACTCGGCATCGAAGGGAGCGAGTTCATCAATGCATGTCTAGAGGGTACCGACGTCGGTGGTGGTATCGGCGATGTTGTCGATACAGGAAAGTCGGTCCGGGTCGTATCGATCGGTCCCGAAGGTACCGAGAACGCCCAATGACGATCCCTGGTGAAGAGTGGATCACTCAACACCGGTGCCGATGCCGGGGTATCGGTACCGCTCGAAGCGGATGCCGCCACCGAACATGGCTCAGGTATGTTCTGTGGGGGGTGAGCCCCAGGAACAACCTGAAACCCCTGAAATGCTTTGGAGCCCGGAGACTCCCGCCGGGGTTTTAATGCCAATGGGGTCGAGGGCAAGGCCGGAGCCGTCATCATGCTTGGCATGAGACCTACCACTCAAGGATTGGCTAGTCTTAACAGACCGTTTGTGGGTTACCTGTTCCTGTAGAGAAGAAAAACCCGGTGCCCTCACACCGGGAGGGAAAACGGTATCGAGGGAAACTCGAAAGAGGGAAGTTCCTCTCACAGTTTTGCAGCCTGATTGTTCAGGGGAAAAGGGTCAGGACCCAAACAGGTTAGACACCAGGCATTGGAGTCTAAAAAGAAAACTGTGCTTCCACAGTGAAGGCACTTCTTAGGAGAAGAAGGTTCCATGATGGAGAGGCCTTGTAGGCCCAAAAATGTTAAGACAGAAACTGAGGGAAAAATTTCCCTGAGTTTAAGAAAAGGAAAAGAAAAACCCACCGGCGGTACCGGTGGTGGCGGGAAAAACAGCCGCGACCACAAGAAAACAAGAAATAAAGAATTTGAAGAAAAAAGTTTCTGCGGTGACAGGAGGACGTCCTGCCGGCTCCGCGGAAAAACGAAAACTGAGGAGAGGCAGTGGAAAAGGCGGGAAGGCAGTGCGCAGGCGCGAGGGATGCTCCCAAAGGCTTTCTGATTGGGTGCTGGGGAGCGTTCCCGTGCGGGCTCCGTCGGTGCCGACGTGCCCATATGTGAAGACTCATTCCTGCTTGTTCCTGGAGATAAGTAGATTCACATCTCTGTAGATACTTTCTCCTTAGGCTGTTTTCGAAAGGATAATACACATATTTTTCCATGAAAACTGGTACCAAGCCTACACGTAAACATACAGTTGTGGTCAACTTATTGGTACCCTTGCATTTTAGGTATGTTGTGTAAAATATCTTGAGCAATAATTGGAAATATTCCTAATGTATGTCATCATAATATTTTAATAGTATGTTCAAAGGTATACAACAACAAAAAAAAAAGATGTCTGTGCAACTTAGGTATAGTAATTTCTGAGAACAAAACAAAATATGACCTGGACAAGATGGCACCCTTCACTAATATTTGGTTGCACAAATCTTGGCAGTGAAGACAGCCTCCAAACGTTTCTTGTAGCCATCTATAAGTTTTGTACATCTGTCTGCTGGTAGTTTCTCCCACTCTTCAATTGTGATTTGTTCCAGCTCATGAATGTTTCAAGGATTCCTTTTACCAATGGCAGATTTCAGCTCTTTCCAAAGATTCTCAATGAGATTGAGTTCAGGACTCAATGCTGGCCAGTTTAAAATAGTCCATTTGTTCCTTTTTAATCATTCTTTTGTACTTTTGGATGTATGTTTTGGCTCATTGTCCTGCTGGAGGACCCATGACCTTCGACCCAAACCTAGCTTTCTAACACTAGATAGCACATTTTGCTTCAAAATATCTTGGTAGTCCTCTGACTTCATGATTCCTTTAATACATTCCAGGCCTCCAGTTCCTGAGGCAGCAAAACATCCCTACATCATTATGGATCCTCCAACATATTTAACTGTAGGAAGGGTGTTTTTTTCCTTATAAGCTTCATTTCTTTGCTTGTAAATGTATCACTGGTCTGCATTGTCAAAGAGCTCGTTTGGTTTTATCTGTCAACAGAACACTTTTCCAGAAGGATTGTGGTTTCTCAGGGTGGGTTTGGGCAAAGATCAGGCATGCCTTTTTATGTCTGTCTTTGAGCAGTGTGGTTATCCTTATCCTTCATCCATGAAGTCCTTCTTTGTTTAGTACATGGCGTATGGTGCAGGTTGAAACCACTACTCCAGATTTCTCCAGATCAGCCTTAAGTAACATCAGTGGATGTTATAAGTGGTATTTTTCCAACAGTTTGCACTAACGTTGAAGATGTTCTGTATTAATTTTCTTCTTCCCACCATGTCCTGGGAGGATCTTGACAGTTCCATGAGCAGAAAACTTCTTAATAGCATTGCAAACTGTAGACACAGGAATCCCAAGGTCTTTGAAGATGGCCTTATACCCCTTTGAAGTTTGATGTTTGGTGATAATGGCTTTTCTGATGTCTCAGGCAGCTCTCTTGTCTTCATCATTGTGAAAATGGAACAGAGAATGAATGTGGCCATTTTAAACATTAGAGCCACCATTCATTAGTTGATTCAAGTCATGCAAGTCATGTGAGTAGTGACAGTTGATCACAGTTGTGTCTAATTTTACTGCAATGAGAATGTGGTTCTTCTGTTCAAACTGATTTGAATTGTTTATAAGGGTGCCAATAATCATGTCCTATCAATACATAAAAAGACTGCTTGTTATCCCCACCTATAGAATGAAAATAATAAAAGGATAGACCTGTGCCTAATTCATTTACTATTAAAGCAAAAAAAAATTTGTTGGATCATTTGCCATGAAAGAGACACTCTCTCTCGTAGTGAATCCTCCATTTTTATCTATTTAGAAAGGGATCAACCCTTCATACCACATACTAAGGGATAATACCACAGTTTCCCCCAGTATCACTTAACTGAAACAGCATTTTCCGAAAGTCTGTGAAACTTCTAAGCCAGCACCATATCGAAGGCTCCTTCGATTCAAGCACTCCCCTGATGGTCATTCAAGCTGCAATCTTTATAAGTGGCAGTTACCATGCCGGTATAGAATTCCATCCCAGCAAAGTATATTCGATCTGTCCACCTCTCCGTTGATGTCAGAACCCCAGAAAACACTTGCCAATCTTTTTCCCTGTAGTCTGCTTATCATACACTCTATTTAATTCAAGCAATCTGTTCCATGCAATCTGCCCTGGCAATCATGTCCTGGCAATATCCCAGTTTTTATATTATTTCCTACTATTTCCTTTTTTAATTAGTCTTGTTTTATTTGATTCTTTGATGTGTCAAAATGTATGTGCATATATAGTCCAAAGCCATTTCACTGGCCACTTTTTTAAAGGAAATATTGGATATTAAGGGCTTGAACTGCAAGGGTACCAATAGTGTTGACCACAACTGTGCTTACAGGCTTAATAGCTACTTGGATGCTTCTGAAAACTGTCCCAGTCATTCCTGTCATATCACTTCTAATGTAATGAGTAAGAATGATAATGTTTTGATCCACCAAGCTCCTGTCAGTACAAATAATTTTTTATATTTTTCTCCTAGGCACATTGGTGGGCCATCCTTCTGGTCATATTAACATTAGCAGCTGTGATGGCTGGCACAGTGTTCCTCTTTGGGAGAACTCTGGATACTGAATACCCTGTAAAAGGTAACCCCCTTCATGCCTAAATGCATAATTCATTGATCCATGAAATAGCTAGCAATCTCCTGAAACTACTGAAATTGCTTCAACCTGTTGTTGCTAAGTGCCATTAAGTCACTATTGATTCATGGTGATTCCATGGATAGTCAGGGCTGGCACAACCCACTGTGCAAAATGTGCACTTGCACAAGGCAGCAGCCATGGGAAGACAGCATGGTTGACATAGTGAACTGGCCAAGCCCAGCTGTGGGACAGCAGATAATGGGTGGTAGATAATCTGGCAGAAAAAAATGAAAAATCAGCACAGAGCTTTGGAGCCTAACATCTGACACATCCCCACCCTCTCCAATGCAACTTCCTGTTATTGAGGTTTGGACGAGTTCCTTGAGGAAAAATCCATAAACCATTTAAACCATTATTAAAGAGGACTGGGGAAATCCACTGCTTACCCCTGGGACAAGCCTGGAATGGCTACTGTTGGAAACAGGATACTTGGCTTGATGCCTAGTAAGGCATATCTTATATTCTTATGAGATGCATCAGATATGCAGCACGCACACGAGCTCCACTCTGATTTTTCCCTTTCTGAGATTGGTACTGTCATGGCAGTAGTAAGTGGAGGAAAAATGTGATGAAGTATATAGAATGCCACCTGTCCCTCTCCAAGAGGATTATTGACAGTCCCCTTTAGGAGAGTCTGCAGTCCAGAGTTCAGTGCTGGGAGAGCATGGCTCACAGGGATTAAGAACCCAGCAGGCTGCGGGAGGGAGAGAGGCCCGTGGAGTGAGAAGTCCTTCCAAGGCAAGCCATGCAAATGAGTTCTGAGGTAGGAACTTTTTCTGGGGCTGGAGAAAGGGCCGGGAGAACCAGCTTGTGGAGGTTTGACAAGCTGGGACAGAAGTAGGCTAACTTGATTTTCCCTGAACTGCTGTCTGTTCTAGGTTTTGCTTTGTGAAGGTTTAATAAGCTGGGACAGAATAAAAATTGCTTTTGTTTTCCATGAACTGCTGTCTAACCTGTGTTTTAAAGAAAACCTCTACACTACCACATATGGTGGCAGCTTGGAGATTTCCTCTTACAACATGACTGAGGGCAAATCTACATTCCTCTAGGGCTGGGTCTCTACAGCAGGTCAGGATTTTGTCTTGTTTATATGGGCTAAGAGGGTTAGCTTCACCCTAGTTAGGGAGCTTGAAGAAGATCTAGTCAGCGCCACATAGGCAGGCTTTGTTTTGGCCATTAGAGGCTGCTAAAAGTTTCTTTGAACTGGAATGCTACAGGGTTAACTCAGCTGCAGAAGAGGAAGCTGTTGTACTGCTGCAAGAGAACAGTGACAAGCCAGGATGGAGCAGCTCCTCCAGATTCTGGCAGAAGGTCAGCAGCAACAACAATATCAGCAGCAGTTTCAACAAGCTCTGCTAGAAGGGCAACAGCAAAAACAATGTCAGCAGCAGCTACAAAATCTTATTCTCCAGGAACAAGCAGAAAGTCAGTCCTCACTTATGGGTGATGTCGGCACTGACAGAGCCCGCGTGGAGCAATTCCCCAGCTTTCAAAGAAAGCCTTTGGGATTGCTGCCACGCATGCGTGGTCCTCTTCCCACCCAAAGGTGCCATCTTGCTCAGTCTCTCTTTTTCTGCAGAGCCCTTCGGATGCACGTCCTCGTTCCTCAGAAAAAGTTCTCTTGACTTTGGCCTTTTGGCCTTTTTTCAGGTAGCACCAGTCCTCTGTCGTCCTCCCCTTCTCCAGCTGTGGGCTAGGGGATCCCTTTTTTTATTTTCTCTGGTGTTTTTTCTTTCGGGCCCTTTTTGCGCTCTTTTTTCCCCGACCACTGGCCTCAAGGGTTTTCGACCTTGCAGGAGCCCTTTTTGCCCCCATGGCCACCGGTTTTAAGAAATGTGAAAGATGCTCCAAAATATGTCACTCACAGACACCGATGACTGCTGTCTGCGGTGTCTGGGGGCTGACCAGAACCCGGAGCTCTGTTCAATTTGTAAGAAAATGTCTGCTAAGGCCTTGCTAAGCCACAAGCAGAAGTCCAATGACAGTTTCCGCAAGGCAGCCCCGGGATTCCCAGTGGCACCTTGTCCTACCGATCCACTGCTGGCGGGGTCCCCCGCAGTGACCCCGCACCCCAGGCGTCACTCCGATCAAGGTTCACCCGAGGTGGAACGGTGAAAGAAGACCTCGAAGTTGCTGTCGGGGGCTCCAATAAGCGCGAGCAGTCTCACACTCGTTCCCTTAGCCCTCCCCGGCGTTCCCGAAGGTCGGACAAGGAGCGGCCTCAAAAGGTACCTCGTACAGACACGGAGGCCTCTGGCAATGGCGCCCGGTCTCCTGAGGATCGTCCCAGTGAGGACCCCCTCTCCTTCTCCACGCCAGACCCAGTAACCCCGGCATCGGCGTCACAGGGACCCACTCCCGAGTGGGAGTCCCGTATGCTGGCACTGGAGTGCATCATTTCTGCCTTCCTCACTGCCCAGCAGGCACTTTTGCCCAGTATGGCTGGCTCACGCCCCGAGACCGAGGGTCACCTGACAAAGAGTCCCGAAAACTGCCTTGGAAACCCCCAAGAGCCGCAGGCCTCGTGAGTGTCCTCAGCACTGGTCTCGCTTGCCATCCCATTCCTCGGGGGTGAGGTCTTCCAGAGCCAGTGCCTCTGGTTCCAAGTGGGCCTCGGCCACAGGGTGTGTGGATCAGCCTGACTCCGAGTCCTTCTCGGACCTCTCGGGCTGGGAATCGGACGGGGACACTTCCCCGGAGACCAGCACTCATAGGGATCTCCCCTCTGACCCATTCCCGCCCGCCTCTCAGAGGCGGTCGCCTCCCGAGGACACCTCTTTCCTGGCATTTGTGCGGGATATGGCTCTGGCCCTCAATCTGCCGACACAGATCGAGGAGGGGCCGATGGCAGAGGAACTTGACATCTTGCAGTACAAGTCTCCGCTCAGGTAGTCTCTTACAGTTCCGGTACCATCCATCCTATCCCGGCTGCTTCTCCGCATGTGGGAAGCACCTGCCTCAGTCCCTATTGTCAGTAGAAGACTCGTTGCCAGATATAGGGTCCAGCGCGGCCTAGGGTTTCGGAAGACCCAACTTCCTCACACCTCCATGGTAGTCAAATCTGCGATGCGGAAACAGAAGAGCCCGAAGTCGCATTCTCCGGTCCCACCTGGTAGGGAATCCCATGCCTTCGACACCCTCAGGCGCAAGGCTTACCAGGGATCCATGCTGGCATGCCACATCCAGGTGTACCAATTGTATATGGGCATGTTCTTCGTGACCTCACCAAGGAGCTCTGCAGTTTTTCCACGGGCCTGGGTGGGGAGCACCTCCTTAGGTTCCAGACCCTCCTGAGGTCGGTCGCAGACTGCTCGAAATTCCTTTCCCGTTCCGCGTGTGATGGGTTTGAGTCTTCCGCCCGTGTAGTGGGGGCCGGCATCGGAGCCTGACACCAGGCGTAACTCCAGTCTTTGGACCTAGAGCAGTGGGTCCAGGAGAAGCTCCTGGATGTCCCCTGCCTTGGCAAACAGCTGTTTGCCAAGCCCATGGAGGACAAGGCAGCCGAAATTGACGGAGTTCATAACTTGCACCTGTCTTGCAAAAAACTTCCTCTCTTCCATGGAAAAAGCAGCACACCAAAAAGCCTTTCTTCCAGAGGAAAGGGCTCCCCTACCAGGGATACCCACCATACCCGCCTACCCCTGCGCCGACGACCAGTGCTCAGGGCAAAGGGGGCGCTCAGGGTCACCGGAAACCCAAGGGGCCCAAGACCCAGCCACTGGCACAACCCCAGCCAGCCCCAGGGTTTTGACGCCAAAAGCATAGCCTCTCGCCCCTCGGGGATGCTTCCGCCCGTGGGAGGACGCCTGTCTTTTTTGGCCCCTGAATGGGCAGCTATTACATCAGAGACCTGGGTCTTGCAGGTGATCCGGGATGGGTATCTTCTTTGTCTAGACAGACTCCCTCCTCCCTTCTCCCCAGCAGAGCCTACTTGGCTTCCCTCGCACCAGGCTTGCTTGCAGCAAGAGCTGAACAATCTCCTTGGTCAACAGGCGGTCGAAAGAGTTCCACCGCACCTCCGGAGTCAGGGATTTTATTCCTGGTACTTTTTCATTCTGAAGAGGACAGGGGGCCTGCAGCCCATCCTCGACTTCAGGAACCTGAACAAGTTTCTGGTGCGGGAGAAGTTCAAAATGCTATCCCTTGGCGTCCTGCTGCCCTACCTCTGGCAGGGCAATTTTCTATGCTCCTTGGATCTCAGAGACGCTTACGTCCACATTCCTGTCCACCCCAAGCACAGGAAGTACCTGCGTTTCAGGGTGCAGGGAGAGCACTTCCAGTACAGAGTGCTCCCCTTCGGGCTCACGTCTGCCCCGCGAGTCTTCACCAAGTGCCTGTCAGCGGCCGCAGCCCACCTCCAGCTGCAGGGCATATCCATCTACCCTTACCTAGACGATTGGCTCATCTCGGGCACCTCAGTAGAGGAGGCTCATCTCTCGGCGTTGCGCATGGCCCTCCACCTCAAACGCCTCGGTTTTCTGGTCAACTACTTCAAATCCCACTTCACACCGGTGCGGACCCTGGAGTTCATTGGTGCTCTTCTCGACACAGAACATGAGACCTCCTTTCTCCCTTGAGTGCGCACGGATCGGCTCTGCGCTCTGGCTGCAGAGGTCCAAGGCCAGCCCAGAGTCTCAGTGCGGGCCATGCTGTGTCTCCTGGGGCACATGGCCTCGACTGTACATGCCTTTCCCCATGCTCGCATGCACATGCGAGTGGCCCAATGGTACCTCAGAGCGCAATGGGCCCAGGCCTCGGGCCACCTCCGAGACCCCGTCCGGGTGTCTCGCAGCCTAGTTGAGTCCCTAGTCTGGTGGCAGGACCCCCCGAGCCTCCTTCGGGGCATGCCCTTCCAGACTCATCCACACAAACTCATCTTGATGACGGATGCCTCGCTGTTGGGCTGAGGAGCCCACTGCGGCCACCTCTGCACCCAGGGGCGGTGGTCACCCGAGGAATTTCGACAGCAGATCAATCTGCTCGAGTTTCGAGCGGTCCGGTTGGCCTTAAAGGTCTTCGAGTACCACCTGAAGGGCAGGTCAGTGCTTGTGCAGACTGACAACAGAGTTGTGATGTTCTAGATAAACAAGGAGGGGGCATGGGCTCCCACCTCCTGTCAGGAGGCAGTCCTCCTCTGCTCCTTCGCAGTGCATCGGGGCATGACACTAAGAGCTGTCTACCTCCCAGGCCAAGACAATGTCCTCGCAGACAGGCTCAGCAGACTTCTCCGCCCGCACGAGTGGCACCTGAATCCAGAGGTGGTTCTCCACCTGTTCCGCCGCTGGGGGACTCCATCCATGGACCTGTTCGTCAGCCTGGCAAACACGCAGCTCCCCTGCTTCTGCAGGCCGATACCACACCCGAGCAGGGTGGCTCCAGATTCATTCCTCCTGAACTGGACCTCCGGGCTTTTGTATGCATTCCCTCCCACTCCTCTCCTGGCGAGGACCTTCCACAAGATCCAGCGCGACCATGCCTCAGTGATTCTCGTGGCTCCTTCATGGCCTCGACAACCTTGGATCCCGCTTCTACTCCGGCTCTCCTCGGAGCCTCCGGTTCCCCTGGGCAGGGCCTCCGGATACAGGAGGATGGATGGGTGCTTCACCCGAACATGGTCTCGCTATCCCTGATAGCCTGGTGGCTGAACGGGTCTCTTTAGCCTCGCTGCACCTTCCAGTGGAGATTGAGGACGTCCTCCTCGCGTCAAGGAAGGACTCGACGAGGCGGGCCTACACCATGAAGTGGCGGCGGTTTTCGATCTGGTGCTCCGAGCTCCAGATCGACCCGTTCTCCTGCTCCACTCGTTGGATTCTCCAGTACTTTCTCCACCTTTCGCAGGTGGGACTGAAATCCAGCTCGGTCAGGGTTCATCTGAGCGCCATCTCGGCCAACCACTTGCCCGTCAAGGATAAACCCCTCTTGAGTCAGCCTCTGGTCTCCCACTTCATGTGGGGCCTCCTGCTTTCCAAACCCCCCATCCGACCTCCCCCAGTGGAATGGGACCTGAACATCATGCTCATACAGCTGACGCAGCTGCCTTTCAAACCGATGGCGACATGCTCGCTCTATGATTAATTACTCCAATTTACGAAAAATTTCCTTCAATAGACTCCGTTTAGGGAACCTGTTCATAAAAGTGTTATTCTTTCTAACCGGGTCTCAGACTTATAAGGGGACTTGTGATATGCAATCACTTATAACTCCCTTGTTTGCATCAATGACCCATTTTATAGGTATATAGAGAATACTTTTTCTATTATTCTAGCGGTTTCACAAGAAGTTGTTTTTCAAATAGCCAGTAGACTTATAAAGAAAATCGGGCTTATCTTTTCAATGGTATCCCTCTTTTCAATAGGAGTGGAGGAGTAGCCTAGTGGTTGGGGCAAGGTACTTCAGGCCGGAAGGTCGGGGGTTCAAATCCCACTAGAGGACAGCAACCTTGGGCCGGAAGGACTGGGGTTTCTAGTCCCACAGGTGCTCCTTGTGGTCTTGGGCAAGCCACTTAACCCTCCATAGCCCATGTTCCCTGTATATTAGTTATCTCCAAGTTATAATACCCTGTTCAATGTAATTTCAGTTTGTTCAATGTAAACCGCACTGATGCAGAATAGCGCGGTATATAAGAGAATGTAAATAAATAAATAAATCCCTCTTTTCAATAGTATCCCAACGCCAGACTTGGCGCCACTGCGTTTCACATTGGACTTGTTTCTTCAGGGGCATGTAAACTTGGCTTCAAATAGCAGTACTTCCTGGAAGAGTGGAAAACATCTCGTTCAAAACTAACTCTTAATAAAAACTAAAACAGATTATATATCCAAAATTGTAAAGATCATTGCAGAAAATAGTTAGCGGGGCTTACTGACAGTTTCAACCTAGAACAGATATCTCCCTGAATACAAACGCCGCGCATGCGGACTGGAGGAACGAGAGCCTCTTTAAATCATGGAACCCATAGTGCCATACTCAGCTGTTGACAATTGCTAAGAATATTAGCTAGCTGCACACACTCCAATCTATTTGTGCATTTAGGCCTTTAGGAATTACTGTTTGTAAAGTGTATATCCATCTTTGCTCACGAAGAATTAGTGTTTGATCTCCGGCGCTTTTATTTACTCTATCAATACAAAAGCATCGCAAATCAGTGAAAGTATGTTGGTGCAAAAGGCAATGCTCTACAATTGGGGCTGATAGAGTTTTGCATTTTAATCTGCTTTTGTGTTCTGCTAGTCGAACCTTAAAGGGATGCATCGTTTTACCAATATACAACAGTTGACATGGGCAGCGTATAGCATAAACTACCTGTGTGGTGTGACAATTAGTTGTATGTCGCAAATGATATGTTTTATCATGATACTCAAAAGAAGTTATTGTTTCATTAAATTCACACATTGAGCAATCTCCACATCTTGAATGACCTACTGATATAGTGATTGTCTCGTCATTAGATGGGTGAAGGACTGTAGGACATAACAATTCCTTCAAATTCCTATGGCGTGTCCACACGCATCTGATTTTTTTCTCTCTCAAAGCTGGAATACTCTGTATGACATTTGTGTGTTTTTGTAGAATATTACTAATGCCTTTGATACACGTTGAAAATTGAGAAACCAAATTAATGTTTGAATCATCTTTCGATTCCTTCATTGATCTGTTAGTGGATGCAGGGTGCAACAGCAATTCCCGATGATTAAATAAAGCGCGTTTGTAAGCTGTTTCTATAATATGTGCAGGATAACCTCGCTGCAAAAATTTTTCTTTCAAGTGACGCGCTTGTTGTTTATATTGTTGAGTGTCAGTACAGTTTCTCCTGTACTGACACTCAACGTGTACTGTACTCAACATGTACTGTACATGCTCGCTCTGGCATCTCTCCTGGAAGGTGATTTTCCTGGTGGCACTGACCTCAGCACGGCGAGTCAGCGAACTTCAAGCCCTCATGGCCGAGGCCCCTTACACCAGGTTTTACAGGAACAGGGTGGTCCTTCGCACCCACCCCAAGTTCCAACTGAAGGTTGTCTCAGATTTCCACCTCAATCAGGGGGTGGTCTTACCAACTTTCTTCCCAAGTCCTCACGCCGACCGTGCATCGGAGGTCCTGCATACACTCGACTGCAAGAGGGCTCTCACCTTCTACTTGCAGCGCACCCAAGGGCATCGCCGGTCCGACACTCTCCCTTCGCGCCTCTCAAAGCCTGCACGGAGGGAGGGAGGGACAGACGGACTGATTGATTCAGCTTGCAGAGGGGGCCCCGCGGGTCAGTCCATGCTGCCGCGGCAGCAGAGGGGGCCCCGCGGCGGCAGCCAGCAGTTTTATTTTTTAATTAAATTTTACTTTAGGCCGATGGGGGGGGGGGGGTAGGACTGGTAATGGGCTATTGGGGGGGCTGGGGCTGGGGCTGGGACTGGAAATGGGCTGGGGGGTTAAGGCTGGAGGTGGGCTGAAGGGGTTAGGCCTGGTAATGGGCTGGGGGCTGTTGGGGGGGTTAGAACTGGTAATGGGATATGGGGGGGTTAAGACTGGTAATGGGCTGTGGGCTGATGGGGGCTGTCTGGTAATTGGCTATGGGGGCCTATGACAGGAAATGGGCTGGGGGGTTAATACTGGAGGGTGGCTGAGGGGTTTAGGACTGGTAATGGGCTGTGGGCTGTTGGGGGGGGTTTAGAACTGGTAATGGGCTTTGGGGGGGTTAAGACTGGTAATGGGCTGTGGGCTGATGGGGGCTGTCTGGTAATGGGCTATGGGGGGGCTAGGACTGGAAATGGGCTGGGGGGGTTAAGACTGGAGGTGGGCTGATGGGGTTAGGACTGGTAATGGGCTGTGGGCTGTTGGGGGGTTTAGAACTGGTAATGGGCTTTGGGGGGGTTAAGACTGGTAATGGGCTGTGGGCTGATGGGGGCTGTCTGGTAATGGGCTATGGGGGGGCTAGGACTGGAAATGGGCTGGGGGGGTTAAGACTGGAGGTGGGCTGATGGGGTTAGGACTGGTAATGGGCTGTGGGCTGTTGGGGGGGGTTAGAACTGGTAATGGGCTTTGGGGGGGTTAAGACTGGTAATGGGCTGTGGGCTGATGGGGGGCTAGGACTGGTATTGGGTTGGGGGGTTGCTAGGACTGGAAATGGGCTGATGGGTGGCTAGGACTGGAAATGGGCTGATGCAGGGACTAGAAGGGAATGGATGCTGGGTGAGGCTGGAACTAGAAGGGAGCTGATGTTGGGAGAGGATTAGAATGGGATGGGGCTGGAAGAGTAAAATGGAGAAGGGAAAATATTTTGTGTGGGAGGGATAAAAAATCTACAATTGGCCGGGTATTGGGAGAGTAAGTGGGGATTGAGGATGGAGGGGTAAAATTTGAGTGGATGAAATAGGAATGAGGAAAGAGCAAAAGGAGAAAGATTAGTATGTTAAAGCAGATGTAGAGAGAGAATGGAAAAAAACTAGAAGAGAGAAGAAAGGACAAATGGACAGCAGACGATGGAGAGTTAGCAGAAGACACGAAGAAACCAGAAGAAAGTGGCTAGAGCAATTGCAGCTGAAAAAAATGCACAAAAGGTAGAAAAATATCTCTTTATTTTGAATTTATTAATTGGAATATGTCAGTTCTGGTAAATGTGCATCATTAACTCTGCGCTTTGTTTAGTACAAGAGCAGATTAATGTATAGTTTTATTTCTACAGTGTTGTACATTCCAAGTTTGGCTTTTGGGATTCCCAGTTTAATTATTGTCTTCCTGTTTCTAAATTGTGATTACTTGTTTGGTGATGTTCTATGTTCTGCATGTGTAACTGAGCTGAGGTGTTCTGTTTATATAATTCCTATCTGACATTGCCACTTGTTCTCTTTCCCCAGTAGGTCATGTATTGTTGTTCTCTGAAATGTATTGGTTTAATATTTGCAGTGTTGCCTTTTGATTGGTAGAGTATGGTGCTTTGTGAGTCCTGGTAGTGCTGTTAGGATACGACGGGTTTGCTATGGGTTCTAAATGGGCAGTGTTTGTAGTAGTTCCTAATGTGTCTGGCAGTTGGCACTGGATTATAGTAATGTAGAAATCTTTTAGTCTTTCTTTATCCATACACTCATTAAGAGGCACGTTTACTAAAAGTTAGTATATGGTAACATTATGCAAATATTTATGCAAATGAGGCCCCTTATGCAAATGAGGCCCCGCACCCCCCTTGGGCCGCCCCTGCTGGGGGCCCACAATTTTTGTTGGCGTAGGGCCTCACTCAAGGTAAATCCGGCCCTGGACAAGAGCAGTTTCAGTAGAGTGCAAAGGATGAAAACCGGATTGTAAGGGCTCGAGCAGAGCATGGGAAGAGAGGAAGTCAAGACAACGGCGGTAAACTGCACATTTGAGCAGTTTAGAAATGAAAGGAAGGAGAGAGATGGGGCGATAATTAGAAGGACAAGAGGGATCAAGTGAAGGTTTCTTAAGGAGAGGCGTGATCACAGCATGTTTAAAGTCAGCCGGGACAGTAGCAGTGGAGAGCGAAAGGTAACTAACAGGTAGCAGGCTGCATTCCAGGATACCAATCTTGATGGACGAGCTACATATGCAACTGTCAAGGCTGCCATATTGGAAAAGGCTGGCTGTTTACCAGAGGCCTACCGCTAGCAATTCAGAAAGGGTGAGCTACAGATGAAAGCGAGCCCTCGGAGGTTCCTCTGCCATTTGAAAGAGCTTGCATGGAAATGGCTGCAACCAGAGGGAAAGACAGGGCCAGAGGTAGCCAAGATTGTGTTATTGGAGCAGTTTTTAGAGGGCTTGACCGCCCTGATGAAACAATACCAAGCACTACATACAAGGTGTTCCTCAGCTCAGTATTTACCAGTGAACTGTGCCTGCATCCCTCTGCTTTTCTGCGGAAAAAGCAAAGTTGCTTACCTGTAATGGAGGTTCTCTGTAAACAGCAGAGGTGTGCAGCAACACTTACCCTCCTGCCATCCCCACACAAAAAAATAGAGAATAGTTTGTGAGGAATAACATTGCAACTGCAAACGACTATTCACGTCAGTCTGTAGTTAAATTAATGACTGCCATGGGGGAATGGCTAGGAGAATGCAGAACATATGCACAGGCTCAGAGAAATCGTTTTGATAACTCTGAGCTGGGAAAGAGCACCGGCATGCTGGCTCCATCAATGACATCACCAGTGAAGCATGATTGCATATCCCTACTGTCTACAGAGAACCCCCATTACAGGCAAGCAACTTAGCCAAGAAAAAGGTGATCGAAGTTCAGGCACAGTCTCCTCAGATGAGCCTTGATAGTTTGAATTTAACTGGCTATCTAGAGAGGTTAGATACAGATCAGTTGATGGCTTCTATCCTACCTATCACTGTCTCTTTGGATCTGGACTTTGGCTGGATATTGAAAATGTTCTTTAAAGCTAGACTCTCTATGAGCTGCTGTATTACATTGTTACCCTTTTTCTGGATCTTGCTTGTGTCTATAATGTAAACATTGAGAAATCTAAAATTAAAAAAAGAGAATAGTAAACTGCTATTTATACTTTATTTTTTTTTTTATCTTCTCAGAGAAACGCTTGAAAGAAAAGATCCCAAAACCAGTCTGTCATCAAGAAGGTCACAACATAGTTTACTGGGAAAAAGAAGAACTCTACATTGAAACTTCACATGTGGAACACGAGACTATAATATAATGCACTTATTCCATGCAGACCCTGTATATGAGGGACTAGTTTCTGGGATAGAGTGGTTGCCATTTTAGTCCACTTGAATATCCAAAGATACCTCGTACAGGTCAACAAGCAACAAAAATTTGAAGATATATTTTTTAAATAAATAGCAATGTTTGTAAAAGAAAATATTCACGTTGTATCCACTCAAAAAAATGAAATATTAATTACAGCTTTGAAAAAAAACACTTTAGAGAAGGCCTTGACAAATTTTCACAGAATTTAGGAGCCCACTGTTGAGAACTAGGTGGCAGAGACTCTCTGTCCATAGCCTTCTGGCCTATACCAGTCTCTTTTTTTCATAGACCCCCCTGCCTTTAGCCAGACTCTCTCTCTCATATAACTCCTCCCCCTCCAGCCTTCATCCAGTCTCTCTCACCATTCCTTTCAGCTTGCTGTTGAGAGCTGCAGTTAAAATGGCATGCTACTAAATTTCCCAGTGCAATCAGCTCTGTCCAAGCAGCTTGAGCCACACAGTGAAGGAAGTTCAGGTAGCTCAAACTTCCTCCACCACTTGGCTCAAGCTTCGATGTAGCATCGGTGCATGCTAAAATCTTTGGGGGCAGGAAATACTGGGCACCAGGATGCAAGTTCTAGGCACCATGGCGACCTGGCATCCGGGATTTGTTGAGCCCTGATTTATGGTGAATTGGTTTTTCATATACCGCTTCTTGAGCAAAGCAGCAAAGTGGTTTACAAGCAAAATAAAAAAAAGAAAGGAACTACAGTTGGTATAGGAAAGAGGAAACAAGTAATAAGGTAGCAATCACACCAGGTCAGGGCTTCATACCACCACCAGTTCATCCCGAAAGCCAGCCTAAATAGGTAGGTCTTAGAGCCAGGGCCCATCCTAGTCGGTCCAAAGTGTTGGATCCCTAAGCAAACCTCCAATTTTACACTCCCTCTGGCTGTCAAAATCTATTATTTAGCTTTGAATGGCCTGCTTTTGCTGCCCTCCAGAGGTTGCTGCCCTAGACAACCACCTAGTGGTTGGGCTGGCCTGCTTAGAGCAGAAAGAGGGAGAAGCCACCGTACACATTTCATTAATGCCCCCCACTGTACCCACAAACATCCAGTCAGCCAAATATATATGTGCCATTGATTCAGGCTTGAATGTACATTTAGTTCTGCTCCAGGAGCTATGTATTCCTGCCGCAGTAGTGTAGCTCCCATTATTTAAACTTTAACGCTTGAAGAAAGCCAGGTGCAACCTACTCTTTTCTTCTATCACACCTACAAAAATAATTTAACAGCTTGCTTCCATTTTTAAACACTGGCTAAAATATTGCCTATAAATATTGCCCTTAAAAGGCCAGTGCCATTTATTTCCTGCTAAGGATCATAGAGCTCCCTGTTTTGGCCTACCCCAATGGTTGGAATCTTATCTATAGCATGTCACCATCGGGAGGCATGTTCAGCGGTGGCCTCTAGGTTATTGGAAGAACCTAGTTGCTGCCACTTTAATTAAACCCAGATATTCAATGCTGAAACTTATTTGTTTTCCAGCGCTGAATCGGGTTTGCTAGACAGCAGCAATATTCAGCTACTAACTGGATAACAAAATCTGGTTAAAGTTAGAACAGCTATTCAGATGCCCTAACTTTAACCAGTTAAACTATTCAGTTGGTGGCTGAATATCGCCACTAATGGATAGCGATTGGCATTGCCCACAGACGCACCCAGGGTTTAGCTGGCCATTTGTTTATGTGGTTTTTGGGGATATTAAGCGGTACTAGCTGGTTAGTACTATTATATCAAGCTCAGCGCACTTTAACCAATTAGCAGGTCTGCTAATCGACCAAAATGCTTTAAATATTTCCCTCCCCCCATCATTTTTATATCATTTCTCTGTCATTCACCCTTCACACTCACATTCAGTCACATCTCACAAAACTACCCCCATAGAGTGCTAGTGCAACAGGGTGCCTATGTAAAATTTACAATACACCTATGCATATATGTGTTTTTATAAAGTAGGCTTCTGGAATAACCCCAGTAATGCACAAATGCCCTTGTAGTTTTTCTGAGGCAGGTGCAACTTTCTGTATATACTTTGTGCAAGTATAGATGTACTTCACAGCTCCACCATTGCTCCACCCAAACACCACTTTTAGGAATGCCTTCATGCCATTTTGTGTAAAAGCTTGCCTGCTCTTGTAGGCATTCATACTTGTACCTGCATAAACATCTGCACTGTTTTATAAGACCAGTTAACACATGTAAAATGTGCTCTACCTGTGGAAATGCTTTATACAAATACCCCTATACATTTTGTATCTATAGAATCATCCTAATTAAAAATGGAGAGGCTAAGGGGCTTGTACATCCCCTATTCTTTAGTTGATACCGATTTATTTATTTATTTTTTCTATACCGCGCTATTCATCATAAGTGCGGTTCACAGGAAACATAATTGTGCAATGTAGGAATCTACAATGCACTTACAATAAACAGGGTGTTTAACAGGGCTAATGGGTTAAACTATGTACAAGTTGGTAGGTGAGATTCTACATGAAATTCAGCAATATGTACAGATCAAACAACAAAGAATTGTACATACATTCAGTTGTAAGTCCCAGGGTAGTGGCTGGCTCTTCGTTAACTAGGCTAGAGTCGAGTATCAAAGGAAATGGTTTCAGTAGGGGTTGACTTAGGTGATCGGATTGATGTGATGGGTGGTGTGACAGATATAGCTGTCTACACTTTCGATACTGTGACACTTCAGGGGCATGTTTACTAAATGTTAGTGTGCATTAATGAAGATGACAAACATCCCATTTAATACAGACAATCCAGACTACACTAAACTAACAGGCTGCCTGGAGGCTATGATAGATTGGCTCATCCGCCACAACCTGAACATCAAACTTCAAAAAAACAGAGGCTCTACACATCACCAGGAACAAAGCATTCACCCCGCCATCGCACATAACATCACACAATACTATAACAGGGAAGCAGGAAATAAAATACCTTGGAATTACCTTAGACCAGAGGTTCCCAACTCCAGTCCTGGAGGGCCAAACACGATTCAGGTTTTCAGGCTGTCCCTAATGAATATGCATGAGATACATTTGAATACAATGGGGGCAGTGCATGCAAATGCATCTCATGCATATTTATGAGGGACAACCTGAATGGTGTTTGGCCCTCCAGGACTGGAGTTGGGAACCTCTGCCTTAGACCAAAGCCTCAGCTTCCAACCTCATATAAAGGAAAACAACAAAGTCTGCCTATCACAAGATGAAACTAATGCAACAACTCAAATCGCTACTCAACCAAGATGACTTTAAGACGGTATGTCAAGCTACAATCACGCCAGTCCTGGACTACTGCAACCTACTCTATCAAGGACTACCCAAGAACAGCCTAAGCTCCCTCCAGATGGCACAGAACATGGCAGCCTGCATCATAACAGGATCTGCGTGATAGGACCGTATCACCCCCATCTTGATGCAACTGTACTGGCTCCCAATACTTATGCACATTAAATACAAGATCATATTCACTACATTCAAAATCATCCACCATACAACAGCTGACTCACTACAATCTCTCATAAAACAAGTTCCTGTAACCAAATCTAGAAGAACCAATAGCATGAACCAACTAAGAGTGTCCCTAAAAACATGACAATATGTAAACAGTCCACTTGCACCAGGACTTTTTCTATATCTGTGCCAACTATATTGACCATTTTACCGGAGGACCTGAGATCAACTGCTCATGCGAAGGATTTCAGCAAAAAATATAAAACCTTCCTATTCATTGGCCACTATAGAAGTATCACTTAATCCATAAGCATCTCAGATCTTATTGACCCCCATGTTTGCTACCCTTGTTGTAATGTAACATTTACATAAGAACATAAGATATGCCATATTGGGTCAGACCAAGGTCCATCAAGCCCAGTATCCTGTTTCCAACAGTGGCCAATCTAGGTCATATGTACCTAGCAGTTTCCCCAAAAGACACAGGTTCTGCAATGCTTGTACTAGGTCAAGCATTGATATCCTGGGTCCCTTCTTAATAATGGTTTATGGACCTTTCCTCCAGGAACTTGTCCAAACCTTTTTTAAACCCAGCTACACTAACAGCCTTTACTACATCCTCCGGTAACAAATTCCAGAGTTTGATTACACGTTGAGTGAAAAAATATTTTATTTTATTAGTCTTAAATAGTTTACCCTGTAGCTTCATTGCATGTCCCCTAGTCTTCCTATATTCTGATAACGTAAACAGTCGATCTACATTTACCCGTTCCACTCCGTTCATTAATTTATAGACTTCTATCATATCTCCCCTCAGCCGTCTCTTATCCAGGTTAAAGAGCCCTAACCTTTTTAGCCTTTCTTCATAGGAGTATCCTTCCATCCCCTTTACCATTTTGGTGGCTCTTCTCTGAACCTTTTCTAAGAATGCTATATCTTTTTTAAGATACGGCGACCAGAATTGCACACAATATTCAAGGTGCGGTCTCACCATGGAACGGTATAGAGGCATTATAATATCTTTTGTTTTATTTTCCATTCCTTTCCTTATGATACCTAGCATTCTATTTGCTCTCTTGGCTGCCGCTGCACACTGGGCTGAGGGTTTTAACATGTTATCCACAATGACGCCTAAATCTTTTTCCTGGGTGGTGGTTCCTAATGTGGAACCTTGCATCGTGTAACCATAGTTTGGGTTGTTCTTCCCTAGGTGCATAACTTTGCACTTGTCCACATTAAATTTCATCTGCCATTTTGATGCCCAGTCTTCCAATTTATCAAGATCCTCTTGCAATTTTCCACAATCCTCTTGGGTTTTAACAACTTTAAATAGTTTTGTGTCATCTGCAAATTTGATAACCTCACTCGTTATTCCACTTTCCAGGTTATTTATGAATATGTCAAAAAGCAGCGGACCCAGCACAGATCCCTGGGGTACACCACTATTCACCTTTGTCCATTGGGAAAATTGGCCATTTAGCCCAACCCTCTGCTTTCTATCTTTTAACCAGTTCCTGATCCACAGTAGTACACTGCCTCCTATCCCATGACTCTTTAGTTTTGCCAAAAGTCTCTGATGAGGGACCTTGTCAAAGGCTTTCTGAAAGTCCAGATACACTATATCAACCGAATCACCTTTGTTCACCTGTTTATTCACACTTTCAAAAAAACATAACAGATTAGTAAGACAAGATCTTCCTTGTCTAAAGCCATGTTGGCTGTCTCCCATTAAGCCATGACTATCTACATGCTGAGTAATTTTATTCTTTATGATGGTTTCTACCATTTTTCCCGGTACTGACGTGAGGCTCACCGGTCTGTAGTTTCCCGGATCACCACTCGAACCCTTTTTAAAAATAGGTGTTACATTGGCGATCCGCCAATCTTCAGGTATTAGAGATGATTTTAATGATAGTTCACAGATTACTAATAGCAGGTCTGCAATCTCATATTTCAGTTCTTTCAACACCCTTGGATGTATACCATCTGGCCCAGGTGATTTGCTGCTCTTCAGTTTATCTAATAGTTGTAATACATCTTCCCAATGTATCGATATTTCCTTCAATTCTTCCGCACCTTTAAATACCACTTCAGTCATGGGTAATATCCCTACATCTTCCTCAGTAAAGACCGAAGCAAAGAATTCATTCAGTCTCTCCGCTATCGCCTTGTCACCTCTTAGTGCCCCTTTAACTCCTCTATCATCTAATGGTCCAACTGACTCTATCACAGATTTTTTGCTACGAATGTACTTGAAAAAATCTTTATTTCGCGTTTTTGCTTCCGCAGCAAGCTTCTTCTCAAATTCTCTCTTTGCCTTCTTTATCAATGCCTTGCATTTGACCTGCCAGTGCTTGTGCTGTTTCCAGGTTTCATCGTTTGGCTCTTTTTTCCATTTCCTGAAAGATGCTTTCTTGGCAACAGCCTCTCTGACCTCACCTTTAAACCATGCTGGCAGTTTTTTGGACTTCCTTCCACTTTTCTTAAAGCGTGGAATACAGCTGGTCTGGGCTTCCAAGATAGTATTTTTCAACAACACCCAAGCTTGATGTAAGTCTTTAACCTTTGCAGCTGCTCCTTTTAGTTTTTTCTTAACTATTTTCCGCATTTTATCATAGTCTCCCTTTCGAAAGTTAAAAGGTAGTACTGTGGATTTCCTTACTATCCCTCCTCCACTAATTAAATCAAGGCGATCATGCTATGATCACTATTGCCAAGTGGCCCCAACACCCTTATCTCTTGCACTAGATCTAGTGTTCCACTAAGGACTAGGTCTAATATGGCTTCCCCTCTCGTCGGTTCATGGACCAGCTGCTCCAAGAAGCAGTCATTTATGTTATCTAGGAACTTTATCTCCCTAGCATGTACTGCCGTGACACTGACCCAGTCGATACCGGGGTAATTGAAATCACCCATTATTATTACCGCACTGTAACTTTTGTTAGCTTTCTTGATTTTTTTGAGCATTTCATCATCCATTTGTTCATTCTGGCCAGGCGGTCGATAGTACACCCCCACCGCCATCGCCTTCCCCCTTTTACATGGAATTTCAATCCATAGAGATTCTACAGCAAATTTTGTTTCCTGCAAAACTTTAATCCTTTCTGACTCAATGCCCTCTCTAACATAGAGCGCAACCCCTCCACCAATTTGATCAGCTCTATCATTACGATATAGTTTGTACCCAGGTATCACACTGTCCCACTGGTTGTCCTCCTTCCACCATGTCTCTGATATTCCAATCACATCTAACCTCTCATTTAGTGCTATATATTCTAACTCTCCCATCTTATTTTTTAGACTTCTAGCATTTGCATACAAGCATTTTAGAGACTGTATTTTATTCATATTAATTTGGCTATTGGTAGACATGGGTAATTTGGGATCTTTAAGCTGTGTCTGCTCCATACTCGAGGGCATTTGGGCTACTTTACTCTTACCTGGAACCTCTCTGCTTTTGGTAGTATCCTTCAAGGATACATTCTTCCGAACCATCTGCTCTTGGGTGACTGTCGGCTTTCCCCTATTATCTAGTTTAAAAGCTGCTCTATCTCCTTTTTAAAGGTTAATGCCAGCAGCCTGGTTCCATCCCGGTTAAGGTGAAGCCCATCCCTTCGGAAGAGCCCCTCCTTTCCCCAGAATGTACCACAGTTCCTAACAAATCCAAACCCCTCATCTCTGCACCATCGTCTCATCCACGCATTCAGACTCCAGAGCTCTGCCTGCCTTTTGGGTCCTGCACGTGGAACGGGAAGCATTTCGGAGAACGCTACCCTGGAAGTTCTGGATTTCAACTTCCTACCTAAAAGCCTATATTTAGCCTCCAGAACCTCCCTACCACATTTTCCTATGTCATTGGTACCGACATGTACCAAGACAGCAGACTCCTCCCCAGCACTATCTAAGACCTTATCTAGGTGGCGCGTGAGGTCCGCTACCTTCGCACCAGGCAGGCATGTTGCCAGGCGATCCTCACGTCCACCAGCCACCCAGCTATCTACATGCCTAATGATCGAATCACCAACTATAACGGCTGTCCTAACACTTCCCTCATGGGCACATGGCCCTGGATAAACTTCCTCGGTGCGAGAGGGTTTTACATCACCTGGAGGACAGGTCCTAGTTACAGGATCACGTCCTGCCACACCAGGGTGATGCTCTCCTGTCACGTGACCTCTCTCCTCCATGGCAACAGGGATGCTGCCAGATTGGAGGTGGGACTTTAGGACTATATCCCTGTAGGTCTCGTCTATGTACCTCTCTGTCTTTCTTATGTTTTCCAAGTCTGCTACTCTAGCCTCTAGAGAACGGACTCGTTCCCTGAGAGCAAAGAGCTCCTTGCACCTAGTGCACACGTAAGACCTCTCACCAACTTGAGTTTTAATGTAAACTGCTTTGATTTAATGAAAAAGTGATATATATATATACTATAAAATAAATAATGTGCATTAAGTGCCATTATGCCTATAGGAATAAAAAGGCTGTGGACACTTAACGCACATTAACTTCATTAACGCATGTTTAAGCCTTTAGTAAACATACCCCATAATCTCGCAAAAAGCTCTCTCTGGCACATATTACATTCATGGAGGTAAAAGGCATTTCCATGAGTAAAATAGCACTAGCCTTTTATAAAATTGCACAGCCTGTATGCACATAAAGTTTATCTGAGCTAACCAGAGGTATTCTCCCGGATAGGGTGGGGTTAATGTTTACTTGCATATTTTATCAAATAAATTTCCTATATGCATAAAATAAGCCAGGAAATGCATTTGTACTCTGCATTTTCCCTAGCAAATGGTACTCATATGCAGGAATCTTTCATTAATACAAGAGGACTGTGGGTCAATTTTAGCAGGCAATAAAAAAGATGCTGGTACTCAGTACCACCAAATACCCCTCAAAAAAAGCCCTGTGTGTACTAAATAGCAGGTGTAATGTATGCATATACTTTCTTTGGAGTAATTTTCAAGGGGGGTGGGGGAAGGAAAAGGGATTTTGGATTTAGCTCATGCCTTTTTCACTAGTTGCTCAAGATGAGTTGCATTCAGGTGTTGTTTGTTGTGTGCCATTGAATTGATGCTGACTTATGGCAAACCTGTGGATGATTGTCCATTTTGTGACTATCCCCTGGGTTTTCTTGGCAAGAAGTGAATAAAAGTAGATTGCCAGGTCTTTCTTCCATGCAGTAAGTCTACAGCACCTGATATTCCAAGGTGGTCTCCTATGCAAGTAATAACCAGGCACAACCCTGCTGAGTTTCCAAAATTAAACTAGATCAGGTTCACTCAGGGAGGCTGCAGTTTTGGGGAAAGTATGGGCCCGATATTGAATTGGGCAGGCTATGTGCTGCTACGGCGCATAGCCCTGTCTGCCGACCCTTAACCCCGCATATTCAAAGCTGCAATGGCATTGCATATCTAGGGTTGCTACACATGTCCCAGAGCTGCTGAAACTAACCGGGTAGCGGTGGTTTTGCACCACTACCCGGTTAGCTTCTGCAGGTAAAACTAGACCAACTTTTGCTATGCCTAATTTTACCCATCGATTGCTAATCAGGTAGCGGTTCAATATTGCCTCTACCCGGTTAGCAACAATTTCTGCTTCTGCTCCATCCCAATAGTAACTGCATAACATCGAGGCGTGTAGCGGGGTTACAAGGGGATATTTAATGGCACTAACCATGTAAGTGCCATTGAATATCCTGATTTAAGGCATTACTGGGCTGTATACCATGTAAATGCCTTTCAAATATCAGGCCCTATGTGTTTAGAGGAGTAGCCTAGTTGTTAGAGCAACAGCCTAGTACACAAGAGATCAGGGTTTAATTCCCACTGGCACTCCTTGTGACTTTGGGCAAGTCACTTTAACCTCCATTGCCTTGGAAGGAAAGGCCTAGCAATCTACTTCCAGTCATACTTTGCTAAGAAAACCCAGAGACTGCTGTGTTGCCAGTAGTCAGCAGTGGTGCTTATATAAGTTGGTATCAATTTCTGCAACTTACATGTGTAGTTTTCTGAACTTACATATATCAACAAAAAACAATTAAAGAGCCAAGCTCCTGAAGTCAAATGTTTACATTTTTAGTATCATGTAAAATAGAAGGTTAAACACAATTGCTGTCTCAAACATTCCTCTAAATCTCTCTTCAAAGTGAGTAGTTACCAGCCACTTACATGTGACTTGGAAGTTGGATGAGGTACAAAGGTCAACAGGAATATATTTACAAAAATCCACTTATATTCTGGTGCAATTTCCGGAATTTGTATAATTTTTTGGGACCACCTAATCACACTCTTTGGAATCCCTTGGAATTTACACATATAAATCAACATTTACACAATTAAATGCCATGCAAGGCTTCTAAAATGACCTCTTTGGAGTTGAATGGCAGCCTAATGGTTAAAGCAATGGGCTAGGAAGCCAGGGTTCAAATCCCATTTAATCCTCCATTGCCTCAAGTACAAACCTAGGCATTAAGCACTTTTAGGACAAAAAAAATAAGCATCTATACCAAAATGTAATTCACCTTTGCTACTACTGAAAATGGCATGAGCTTAATCCAAAATCTCTTCCCTTCCCTTTCATGTAAAAAATAATTGAGGTTTCAATTGCTACTACATGGGAACCATGAAATCACCTATTCATCTCACCTAACAGTCTTCTATTCACCTTCTGCTCCACTTCATACATTAGAAATACCATGATAGGTCACGTCAGATGTAAGGTTCATCAAGCCCAATATCTATTTTCTAATGGTGGCCAAACCAGGTAAGTATCTAGCAGGGTTTGAAAAAGTAGATAGGAATCTGACAGCCAATAAAGACCATATAATCTATCCAGTCTGCCTTTCTATATTAACTACTAAGCTTTACAGCCCCTTTTTTCCCCTTAGAGATCTTGTGTTTGTCCTATGCCTTCTTGAGTTCAGATATAGTCCTCGTCTACCAACTCCAATGGGAAGCTATTGCATGCATTATTCATTCTATAAAGAAATATTTGATTACTTCGGCATCCATCCCCTTTCACCCTCATCTTATGTCCCCTCATTACAGAGCCTTCTTTCAATTGAAAGAGGCTCTCCTGTGCATTTATGCCATGGAGGTATTTGATTGTTTCTATCATTTCTACTCCCTTTCTTTCAAAATATACATATTGAGCTCTTTAAGTCTGTCTCCATATGCCTTATGACGAATACCACTGACCAATTTAGTAGCCGCCCTCTGCACCGACTCCATCCTGTTTATATCCTTTGTAGGTGTGGTATCCAGAATTAAAAACACTACTCCAAATGAGGTCTCAGCAAAGACTTATACAGAGGCACTGTCACGTCCTTTGTCCTGCTGGCCATTCCTCTCCCTATGCACCCAAGCATCCTTCTGGTTTTCGCCATTGTCTTTTCTATCCCTTTAGCCAGCTTGAGATCATCAGAAACAATCACCCCCAAGTCTTGCTCTTCTATCATGGACAGAAGTACTTCCCCCCCCCCCTATACTTTACCACTCTTTTGTAGACTAAGTTCATGACCCTGCATTTTTTTTGGCATTAAATCTCAGCTGCTAAATTCTCAACTGTTCTTCAAGCTTTGTTAGATCCCTCCTTATGTTATCTACACCTTGCTGAGTGTCTACCCTAGTACAGATTTTGGTATCCTCTTCAAAGAGGTAAACCTTATCCAACAGCCTTTCCATAATATCGTTTACAAAACATGTTAAAAAGAATGAGGCCAATATTCAAAGCAATTAACGAGATTAGCAAACTTGCGGTGTTAATCATGGCGACCAAGATATTCAGCAGCACTTACGTGGTTAGTGCCACTGAATATCCCTCTGTGCTACCACTGAACTCCCTGATGCTAGCCAGCTAGCATTTGTGCTTTCTGGGAGCAGAGTGGAGGCAGCACCAGAGCATAAGCGGCAATATTCAGCAGCTAGATGGTTATCCCATGGCGGCGAAAGTTAAATACCTGAAAGGCTCACCTAACTTTTGTCACCAGAGCTAACCAGGCAGCAGCTGAATATCGCCACTGTCCAGCCAGCTACAGTGCTACCAGTTGGCCCAGATATTCAATGCAGGTAGCCAGATATGGCCCTGACATTGAATATCTGGGTTTAAATTTCAGCTGTGACGGCTAGTCCCATTACAAGAGCTACCCACCACCGCTGAATATTTCCCCAGTCAGATCAAGGACAGAGTCCTGTGGCACACCACTGGTAACATCCTTCTCCTCACAGAGAGCTCCATTTATCTGTACCCTTCATTATCTCCCACTCAACCAATTTCTAACCCATTCAGTACCTAGAGCATTCATTTTATTTATAAGTCACCTCTGTGGAACAGTGTCAAAAGCTTTACTGAAATCTAAGTACATCACATCTAGTGCTTCTCCTTTGATCCAGTGCTCTAGTCACCCAGTCAAAGAAATGGATCAGATTTGTCTGACAAGACCTGCCTCTAGTAAAACCATGCTGCCTCGGATCCTGCAATCCATTGGATTCCAGAAACTTCACTATCCTCTGTTTTAGCAGCATTTCCATTCATTTACTCACCACAGACGTCAGACTAACCGGCCTGTAGTTCTCAGCCTCATCCCTACTTCTGCTTTTGTGTAAAGGGACCACATGTGCCCTTCTCCAGTCCTCTGGAACCACTCCTGACTCTAAAGAAGGATTGGTGCAATTAGTGCAGGTGTATCTACCTCCACCTATTGAGGTGGCATTAGTCGCACCTGCACTAATTACAACAATGACAGCGCATGTTATCTCCCTCTCTTCTCCCCGCTAACTGCAGTGTGTTCTCCATGCCCACTCTCTAACCTAACCCGCCCATTCATCACCCCCACATATGATTGGCAGTTAGCACAGATAAATGTTACGTCCCTGTAGTAACAATTACTGAACAGCACGCTTTAAAGGGCCCTAAGTTTGTTCTTGAAGCAATACATGGTTAAGTGGCTTATCCAGTATCACAAGGAGCAGCATTTTTTCCACACCATATGTTCCCTTAGAAAACTGGTGTAACTTATGCACATACCTGCCGCAAAGGTTCAGTGGCCCATTGTAAAATTACGCTAATAGCAATGTGTCTGTGCAGTGCTGCATATGTTTTGTAGCGCTATACAAATGTTCAGTAGTAGTAGTCGTAGTAGTAGTAGGACTGCGACATACATTTCAAGCTCAGCAATATTTCACTTTCAAAAATAATTCTTTATTGGCCATCATAAATACTACCAATATTGCACTCTAATACCCATGGATCTACTTCTACATACAGCACTCCAGGCTTTATGGAACAAAACAGAAAAAGATCTGATAGAGAAATGTATACTGAATTGTTTTTAAATCCAGGTGGCTCTTCAGGGGGAAAGTAGGAGGCTTCCAGCAGTGTCACCTGTCCACCTGCTTCTGGTGGTGATGGTGAGGGCAGGAGTCATGCTGCCTCTTTGCTTCCTATATCCAGAGCAAGTGAATGTTGCCATTTGAATGGGAACAAAAAAATATCCTGCTACCCCAGAAGAACTTTAAACTTCATGAAAGATTAGCAGAAGTTGTACTATGAATGCTAGTAGCATGGTGCACAGTAATTCTCGAATAAATATTTTTTTGAGAACAATGCTAAATAAATATTATGACAGTAGGATGTTATCTTTGAATGAGTAATTACTTTCAGTGCCTTTTCCACTGGTAAAACAGGGCTTTAACCATGGAAATGGATCTTTATAGAACTGTCTGCCCTCTGTGTGGGTAAACATATGCATTCAGTGCCATTTTGCAAGTGCTGTTACCTGGATATAGGAAAATATTCCAGGGGATGGACTTCAGATTGCTGTGCATACTTTTTCATTTTTTTAAATAGATGCATGCATTTCTGCGAAAAAAAAAAAAGAATTATCTCCACAAATTGGCAGGTGTAAATGCATGTGGGTACTTTTTCTGGGATAATTTTCAAAATTAAAAGTGTGCATGGACTTTGAAAATCTTGCAAAATCCATGGAATGAAGAGTACATGTGTACTTTTCACAACTGTGCTCTGGCATAGCCTGGTTACCCGTGCGTCCTTTTCAAAGTGGGCATCCACAGTGCTACGCTACCACCATTAGGCAAGCACACTCATTGTTAACAGCCCACATTCATAGGACTACAGTATTACCCTGGACACAGATGCCAATATAATTGAAAGTGCATTCACATATGAAGATCAGAGCATTAACAGGCCAGCATTGCCCTGGCTCAGGTAGTTGACGTGTTGTCACAGAGGACTATAAAATATGGATAGCATGTTCAAAGCGATTAACGCAGTTAGCAGACTTGCTAACTCCATTAATTGCAGTGGACAGGATATTCAGCAGCTCTAATTTGGAGCCAGCTAGCTTGGGGGTGGATCAGAGATATTCAACTGCTAGACAGTTATCCCTCAGTAGAGAAAGATAGGTCCCTGAAAGGCTTGCCTAATGTTTGCCACTGAATCTAACCAGGCAGCAGCTGAATATCACTGTTTCCTGGTTATCTTCCATGCTATCCGGCCAGATATGGATATTCAATGTCGGTGGGCCAGATATGGCCCTGGCATTGAATATCTGAGTTTAATGTTCAGCAGCAATGGCTAGCCAGTGTAGAAGCACTAGCTGTTGCTGCTAAATATCCCCCCCCACCCTAAATGTTTACTGCACAATACATAATACATACAATATCTGATGGAACCCTCACAAGATAAGGCAAAATGGAATGCTGATAGTCAAAGTGTAAGCCAGTGATGACTATACATCAAGGCTAGGTTCCATTATCATCCATCTGTCTGGGTCTGCAAAACAATAGCTACAATAATATGGTAATAGTATTTACCATACTGTGGAAGGGAAGCAGGACCTGGACTACAAATAAGGCAGAGAAGACAAGGGCAAAGCAACATATTTATAAAACTAATTTCCTATGTGTTGAAGATCCATACCTGATATTTTGTAGATCTCTCTTTACAAGACTATTCCTCTGAACTGAGACTACTTGCTCTCGCATATTTATTACTCTTTGCTGAGGAATTTTCAAGGGTTCATACAGAAGACTTAGAACCAAATAAGCCAGGGTTCAAATTCTGCTTCTTCCACTGCCCAGCAACTAAATGGACCAGCGGTGGATATCAGGAAAATATTGGCCACTGGAATTTTTTTCTTACTAGCACAAGGGATATCAAATGACACTGACATACAACCTCAAAGACATGGGCAACCCCTACACTCCCACCTTCTCTACATATCCATCCAACAGTCCCTCCCACCCAAATCTGAGTCCCCCCCCCATAACCTGAAGTGCGCACTCATTAACGCCCGCTCCATCCGCAAGAAATGGCCTGCCATTACCGCCATGCTAGCAGACCACGATCTCGACATCCTATGCATCACAGAGACGTGGATGTCTACCTCAGACTCTGTCCTCCTCCACCAACATGTCCCTCCCTATTTTGCCATACACTCCTGTCATAGGACAGACCGAACTGGAGGTGGAGTAATCATCCTCTCTAAGGAAAGCCTACAATTCCAGCCTATCTCCTCTAACAGTTCCACCCACCTTGATTATTTATCCATAGCAAATAAGAACCACACCATCAACCTGATATATAGAGCACCCTCCCCAATAGCTGATGACCTTTCAGTGATTGTTGACCTTGCATGCAACCCCAGCAATCCCCGTACAGCAAACTGGGTGTTAGGAGACTTTAACCTCCCTGTACTGCAAGACACACAAGCTAATGCCTTCCTTGATGCCCTCAAAGCATTAGGATACACCCAACTAGTTAACTCCCCCACTCATATTAAGGGAAACACCCTCGACTTGGTATTTGCACCTCAAATAGACAACTACCCCTTTCACAAATTCAATCTCTCACTGAGCCCAGTACCATGGTCTGACCACAGTCTTGTGAGATTCTCACTGCCTTCCCTTCGCGGATCTAACTACCTCCCCACCACAATTGACAATACCATCACTACTCGGAAACGTTATCTCCCATTCAATGAGCAGGAGATCATTGGGAGAATACACCCTCTCCTGGAAACACCTGAACTCAACCTTGACGACATGTTAACATTATGGAACAAGTCCCTCAACGCAGTAATAGACGCCCCAACTACCAAGAAAAACCTCAGAGGTAAGAAAAAAGCACCTTGGTATTCACCTGAACTAACAGCATCCCTCCGGCGGTTACGTCAACTCGAAAAACGATGGCGCAGATCAAGGACAACCGAGAGCCATGAAGCCTATAACACCCACCTTGACGACCATAGAACAGCAGTATCATCAAGAATGAAACAATACCATTCAGACGTCCTACTGAGAGCCATAAACAAACCACGTGAGCTATTCAATCTGGTCAAAAATCTGGCTAAGGAGCCCACCTCCAACCAAACAAATCTACCTGATGCTCAGGAATATGCGGACTACCTTCGCTCAAAGACAAGCCAACACATTGCTCCTGCAAATCACCACCCTCTGAAACATACAAGCCCGCTACCTCCCGACTCCCTCCCTCTAAATGAGACAGCAGATAACCACCACATTCTTAACTCCTTCTCCCCCCCAACAGCAAGGGAGATCCAAGATACCATCACATGCATCAATACCACCACAGCTCCGAGCGACCCATGCCCGGCACAATGGATAAAAGCGCTAAAATCAGACCTCAGCCCTTTCCTCGCCAAACTAATAGGATCATCCTTCACTTCGGGGATTTTCCCCACAGAACCTGAAGCAAACTTCAATAAGACCCCTACTGAAGAACAAAAAGCTCGACCCCACAAAGATGGACTCTTACAGGCCCATATCGAGCATCCCGCTTCTAGCTAAAATCATCGAAAAAACAGTCCAACAGCAACTAACCCATCACATTGAAAACAACGCGCCTCTTGATTACTGCCAGCATGGATTCAGAGAGTCCCATGGAGTCGATACCCTTCTGACTACATTATTCAACTCCCTTACCATTGGGCTCGATAACATCAGGAAGGGTTTTGCCCTTATCTTTCTGGACATCGCAGCCGCCTTTGACTCGGTGGACCACAAGATACTCCTATCACGCCTCACTGAGAAGGGTCTTCGTGGCAACGCTCTAGCTTGGTGCGCCTCATATCTGAATAACAGATGGCAACATGTCCGCTCCGGATCCTCTTTATCGGACCCTTTCCCACTAGAAAAAGGCGTTCCCCAGGGCTCATCCCTCTCAGCACTTTTATTCAATATCTATATGCAGCCCATCTGCAAACTTATCCGGTCCTTTAACATCAACTGCCTAGTATATGCTGATGATGTCCTAATGTTCACCCCAATAGACACAGATCATCCAAACCTCGACCAGCTCTCCTCTTGCTTCAATGCCGTCACAGATTGGCTACACAACCAAATGCTCAGAATAAATCTGAAAAAGACAGAAGTTCTATTCATCGGAAGAAACCAGTCATTCACTCCCCCATCTTCAATCAAAGTGAACAACGCAGAACTCCTCTCCAAGACAACGATCAAATACTTAGGCGTAACACTGGACCAGCACCTGGACATGCATGCTCATATAGACAATACAATCAGAACAATATACCACAAATTACGGACACTACGCCTCATAAAGAACACCCTTGAACCAAACGACTTCAGAACAGTCTTCCAGGCCATAATCATGCCCCACTTCGATTACGCCAACCCCATCCTACTCGGACTCCCAAAGAGCTCGATAAACCCCTTACAGCTTGCGATGAATACCGCAGCAAGAACCCTCTATGGTGCATCTCGCAGAGAACATATCACCCCTATCCTGAAGAGCTTGCACTGGCTCCCCGTCCAGTACAGGATCACATTTAAGATCCTCACCTTGACCTTCAAAG
Organism: Ichthyophis bannanicus; assembly: GCA_033557465.1. Taxonomy (NCBI): domain Eukaryota; kingdom Metazoa; phylum Chordata; class Amphibia; order Gymnophiona; family Ichthyophiidae; genus Ichthyophis; species Ichthyophis bannanicus. The sequence continues at coordinate 227,691,400 of CM066039.1, forward strand.
CAGTCAACTGTATCACCGCAAATATATTGTCAGATATGATCCAACTTACTCCAAACAACAGATTAAGAAGAACCACATCCTGCAATACCATCCTCCTTCCAAAAGCCATCACAAAAGGCAACAAATCCACTAGAAAGCGTGCCTTTGCCTTATTCGCCCCTTCTTGCTGGAACTCCCTCCCAACAGAAATCCGCAGCATAAATAACCTCCCCCAATTCAGAAAAGCCCTCAAACTGCAATTATTTATACAACACTTTGGTAACTCCGACAGCATCACCTAGACAGTACCACATGATCTTATAGTCTAACAAGCCAACGCTGTCTAACCAATTTCCGATGAAAACTCTTCACCTCCCCCATCTATCCCCCTTAGGGCCTGTATCATAAACTTAGATGTGATGCAATCCCTGTGTATATAATGTATAAAGTTCACCTGTTACCCTTGTTTAAATCTCCCTTTGTTTACTATGTATAAAGTTCACCTGTTATCCATGTTTAAACCCCCTGTTCTATGTAAGTTCAATGTATGGCTGTTCCTCATTGTACAAACTTGTTTATTGTAAACCGTGCTGATGCCGAATAGTGCGGTATAGAAAAACCTTAAATAAATAAATAAATAAATAAATAAAACTGAGATGCCACAATCCTCCAATTTACAACAGTAAATGTCTCCTGCCTTATATTGTAAGCCCTCCAAGGGATAGGAAAATACCTACTTTACCTGAATGTAACTTGCCTTGAGCTACTCCTGAAAAAAAGGCATGAGCTAGATCTAAAAATACTGGGGGGATGGGGAGGGGGCATACCGTGTAAATGCCACCGAGCATGGTTAGTGCCGCTAAATATCCACAGGTGTCACCACTGCACACCCCGATGCTAAACGGTTAGTATCAGGGCATTCCAGGATGGAGCAGAGATGGCACCCATCGCTAACCTGGCAGCAGTGATATTGAGTTTCTGCCTGGTTAGTGACACATGGGTAAAGTAAGGTGTGGCAACTGCTAGCCTTACTTTATCCTCAGAAGCTAACCAGGCAGTGGCCCAAAATATTGCTGATGCCCAGAGTCTGCAGCGATCCCAAATATTCAATGCCGGTGGCCGGATATGGCACAGACACTGAATATCCGGGGTTAGATTTCAGCAGCGACAGCCAGACACTTTACAAGCACTAGCCGCCACCGCTGAATATCCACCCCCTCTATCATGTTTGGATGAGACATGCTGATGTCAGCAACTCTGAATACAGAAGGACACAGTAAGGTAGCACAGTTCATCCACTGAAAGCCATGTAAATACTATAGCATCATTGTGCCAGGAAAACACTGGTCAAAACCAGGAGAGAATTGCAGAGAGTGAAGAACTAGATAGTTCCTTTTACAACTCACCATTATTGAAATGTGTCACCTCAATAGCACCAACAGAAATCCCCTCCACTGCCAAGGAGATTGTGGACAGCCATTGAATTTAGCTCTTTTTAACATTTCTATTTCCACATGGATGTCGTTTCCATGTGAGTGTAGATGCCAGATTTTCCACATGAAAACTGCTAATAAGACTTATAAAATAATCCCATACTCTATTAGAGGAGGAGAAGAATGACTGATCTCCTGGTGTTAAATGTCTTTTCCATGTAGGTAGTGGTGGGGTTCTCTCATATATTCTGGCCTAGGTTGCAACATGGCATATAGCAGGGATTTGGACCTTTCTCTTTGTGATGAGTTTCTGGTAGAAGCTTGCTTTTTACTAAGTTTCGCTTTAGGTTAGGTTACAACCTAAACTAAACAGTCACATCTAAGGATTGTCATTATATGGTTCTGACACTCAAGTCTCTGCTGATATGGAATAGTACCTTTGGTGCAGAACACTTGAATCTAATTGTTTCTAGCAAGATTCTCTTGACCATTAGTCCTGCTGCTTCAGATTTTTACCGTACAAGGTAGTGAATCAGGATACCATCATTTCCTGTGGGGCAGATTCCATTTCTGGCTAGTCTCTAATCTGAGAAATGCGGCCGTCTCTCTGGGTCTTTGCCCTAATCACATCGCTCCTCCTGTTTCATATCATCCAATGCGTCATCTCTCTCTTGGAGCTGTCAGGCAGTCAGTATCAGTGATGGGACACAAAGCAGGACAAAGCTTGCAAAACTTGTAGATACAGCAGCATTAGCACACCATTATCTGCATGGCATTCAACCAGTCACTAACTAGATCAATCCTGTTTCAGGAATAGGAGCAAAGGGACATTGTGTCCTGTTTCAAATTGCGTTTGGTGTCTTTGTATACTGCCAATACATTTTGAGTGCTATAAACAAGGAAATTATTAGCTAACATTTTAATGAAAATAATGAATACAATGAAAAAAGTGTCTAGCACATAATAATAATAAAGTCATTAGTGAGTATTCTATGGTTTCCCTGTGCAGTAATCTTCAATCTTTTCTATAGAGCTGTAATGCATGGGGGTGGGGTTTGATAGTAAGATGGGAGTCAAATTTAGTAGATGCACCAGTGGTAAGTTCCTCCCTAATGAGAAGGGGTCAAGGTTATGATTCCAAACTGATATGAATGAATTGTATTTATTGATAAAGTTGTATGTTAGAGATTGCTTTTAAATTTTTATTACTTATGCATTTTGCTATTGTCTTGTATTTTATTATTATGCTGTGTATGAATTGTTATTACTGATATTTTAACTGCACTATTGTGAACCATTTTGCATCAAACTTTTGTTTAAGTGATATGCTAAACAAACATAATTAGCATATAACATATAATTGAGGTCAGTTTAGAAGGCTTGTGCAGCATTTACATAAATAGAGGGGGAGAGATACTCAAAACTATTTAGATGGTTTGCAGACTTGCAAACTGCCTAAATGGCACTGAGTGGGATATTGCATTAGTGCCATTAAATATCCCTGAGTGACACTACTAAATGACCTGACATCAGGACATTTCAGTGGATGGAACCGGGACGGAATCAGCAGATAACCAGCTAGCGGTGATATTCAGCCGCTAGCCAGTTATTCCAAAGCTGTGAAAGTTAGGCACCTAAAAGGCTTGCCTAAATTTTACTACTTTAGCTATAACCAGGCAATGGCTAAATATCACCGCTGCCCAGTTAACTGCAGTGCTCTCTGGCCAACCCAGATATTCAGTGCTGGTGGCCGGTGGTCTGCAAAGTTCAGCAGTGATGGCTAGCCGCTGTACAAGTGCTAACCACTCCCCCCTATGAGGCCGATTCCATAACATTCATGTCCAGGCCGTAGGCACGTCCAAATCAGAGATGGGAATATTTTAAACCTGATTCCAGTAAGGATGCACCCACGTGTCCGGAATCGGAGACGTAGACATATTGAACAGCTGGGATGTCCCCACCCTCACGATATTCTGAAAAGATGAACATCTATGATACCATCCGTCTCCGCCTTCCCTGTTAAAATGTGCATCCCCTAAGCTGCTCCTCTCACTGACAGTGTTGTGTTCATGCAAATAACACATGAATACTGATCATACGTAAATGAGGTTGCCAACAAGTCAGCTCAGTGAAGTCATTGATAGAATAACAGCAAGTCTAATGTGATCTGTTTGTCCTGACATAGTTTCCATCAGAGCATACATGGCAGTAGAACCCCTCAGTTAATTGTGCATCTCTGAAAACAGTCTGTACAATGCTAATTATGGACCAGTAAAAATAAGCAAAGGGTCTCTGTGGCAAAATGTGAAAACATATCCCTGTCAAGAATAAGGGACCAGTAAAACAAAATGCCAAAATGGGACAAAACTTCAACTTGCTCTAGAGTAAAGTGCTCCCTTCTTTTAAGCATAAGCGCCATAGCTCATAGGTGATGCCTATAAGAAAGGAGCATTTTACTCTAGGGCAAGCTGATTTTTCGACCCCATATTTGGCATTTTGTTTTACTGGTCCCTTATTCTTGACAGGGATATGTTTTCACATCTTGCTATAGAGAACTTTTGCTGAGTTTTCTGACCCCATCATACTGTCACTTGGAGACGCAGCGGTAATCCCTACAGTCCAGGTACTGACCAGGCATTCATGTCCCCCCAGATTTGCAGCAGAGCATACAGATCCTCCCATGCAACCCTCACACCACACACAAACACACTCTCACTTGCTCTCACATTAAACATACTTCTGACAAAATCATTCCCTGTACCTATAAACAACAGCTACTGTAGTATAACATAATAGTATGGCATCTCAGGACTGCAAATCTGATCTGCTTTTCTCACTCGAACAAAAATCTTTTCCAGGCTCAGTCACATACTAGCCCTACATCAACAGTCTCATTTTCCAGAACATAGGACATGTTAGGGAATCATTTACAAGCCTTTCTTTTTTCCTGGCTATGACTTAGGGGCATGTTTACTAAATATTAATGTACATTAAGTGCCACTGTGCCAATAGAAATAAAAGGGCGTTCCTGAACTTAGCGCACATTAACATTTGTGAATGTGCATTAACTTTTAAACATGCCTCTTAATGAGTGCCTGAATACCATTTGCATGAGCAGTGAGGATAAAGAAAGATTACCATATTTCTACATTACTATACTCCAGTGCCAACTGCCAGGAAGTCCTATAGACGCTGCTCATTTAGAACACATAGCAAACCTGCCGTATCATAATAGCACTAACAGGACTCACAAAGCACCAAACCCTACCTATCAAAAGGCAACACTACAAATATTAAACCAGTACATCTCAGAGAATACCAATACATCTATTGGCGAAAGAAAACAAATAATGGATTGTCACATAGAAACTACATGAACAGAATACTGCAGCTCTGTTATACATGCAAAACATAGATCATCAGCAAATATAAAACAAGGGATCACAATTTAGAAATAGCCAGGGGTTTTCAACCCAGTCCTCGGGGAACCCTAGGCCAGTCAGTTTTTCAGGATTCCCAGAATGAATATGCATGAGAAAGATTTGCAGGTTCTGCCTTCATTGTATGCAAATCTATCTTATGCATATTCATTGTGTGAATCCTGAAAACCTGACTGGCCTAGGGTTCCCAGAGGACTGGGCTGAAAACCTATGATGTAGACAGTAATTAAACTGGGAACTTCAAAAGCCAAACTTGGAATGTACAATTACACTGTAGAAATAAAACTATCAATTAATTTCCTCTTGTACTAAACAAAATGCAAAGACGTTAGTGATGCACATTTCCCAGAGTTGACATATTCCAGTTAATAAATTCAAAATAAAATAGTATTTTTCTACCTTTTTGTTGTTTGGGCATTTTATTTTTCCGTTGTAACTGCCCCAGTTGTTTTCTTCTGTTTTCTCCATTGTCTGCTGTTCATTTGTCATTTCTTCTCTCCTCTAGTTTTTTCCATTCTCTCTCTACATCTGCTCCAACATACTGATCTTTTCCCTTTTGCTCTTTCCCCCATTTCTTTCTTTATTCCTTTTTCATCCCTCCATCCTCAATCCCTACTTACTCTCCCAATATCCGACCAATCGTAGATTTTTCTTCCTTCCCATACAAAATATTTTTTCCCCTCTCCATCCTCACTCCCCCAGTCCCATCCCCTTCTCGTCCTCCCCTATCAGCTCCCTTTTAATTGCAGCCCCACCCAGCTTCTGCTCCCTTCTAGTCCCATTCTCCCATCCTCCTGCATCAGCCCATTTCTAGTCCTAACCCCCATCAGCCCATTTCTAATCCTAGCCCCCCATCAACCCTTTCCAGCCCTATCCTAGCCCCCACATCAGCCCATTTCCAGTCCTGGCTCCCCCATCAGCCCTTTCCAGTCCTATCCTAGCCTCCCCTCCCAATCAGCCCATTTCCAGTCCTATTTTAGCCCCCCCCCCATCAGCCCATTTCCAGTCCTAGCTCCTCTCCCCCCGAAGAGCCCCTTTTCTGTCTGACTGGCTTCAGAGGGAGCAGGGAGCCAGAAGCCCTGGCTCACCTCTGCACAGCCGCTGGAGTGAAGAGCGGCGTTTTCCTTCAGTCCAGCAGCTGTGTTCTCAAGGAGCCTGCTGGCACGCTGAGTACCAGGAAACAGAAAATGCCCCTTAACCTCCAGCATGCCAGCGGGCTCCACGAGAACACAGCTGCCAGAGTGATGGAAAATGCTGCTCTTTACTCCGGCAGCTGTGCAGAGGTGAGGCGGGGTCTCGGGCCTCCCCAGCTTCCTCTAAAACCGGCCCCGCAAACAGTCAAGAGCAACAGCATGTGTGGGATGAAGATGGCCTGGGACCCTCTGAAGCGGGCGTCCTGTGTGAACAACATTCCTGCACAATGGACAGGTCGGCCCTCTTCGGGGCTGTAAAAGGGCTCTGTCCTTCTACCTCCAACATACCCAAGGCCATCACAAAGCCTCACAGCTTTTCACCTCCTATAACCCCAGTCGGCTGGGAGCAGCAGTGACCAAGCGGACTCTGTCCATCTGGGTGCTGGACTGCATTGCCCTTGTCTACAGGCAGGCTGGGCTCTTGCTGGAGCACCAGGTCATGGCGAACAGCATCAGGGCCATAGTGGCATCTGTGATCCCTTCTCAGAAGTCTGCTGGGCCGCCATCTTGTTCTCTGTCCATACCTTCACAGCTCATTACTGTCTGGAGAGGGAATCCCATAGGGACAGAGCCTTTGGCCAGGCGGTACTCCGTCATCTATTCGGGGTGTAGGCAACTCCTGCCCTCTGGCCCTTGTGTGTTCAGGCTATCGCAGTACTGGTTTCTTGCTGGACACTTGGGCTGCTCAGGAGTCTGTCTTCTCAAGGACTCATTGTTGCTGCTCACAGCTCACCTTTTCCTGGTCTGATAGATTTCTTTGACTGGGTAACCAGGGAGTTGGACTGAAGAAGAGCCATAGATATGGTATATTTAGATTTCAGTAAAGCCTTTGACACTGTTCCACACAGGCAACTTATAAACAAACTGAACACCTTAGGAATGGACCCTAAAGTTACCGATTGGATTAGAAATTGGTTGAGTGGGAGGAGACAAAGTGTGCATCTAAATGGAGCTCTCTTTGAGAAGAAGGAGGTTATTAATGGTGTGCTGCAAGGATCTGTCCTTGGTCCGATTCTGTTTAACATCTTTGTTAGTCATATTGCGGAAGGACTGTCAGGTAAGGTTTGCTTTTGCAGACGATACCAAAATCTGCAATAGAGTAGACACACAGGAAGGAGTTGACAACATGAGGAGGGATCTAGCTAAATTTGAAGAATGGTCTAGAATATGGCAGCTGAAATGTAATGCTAAAAATTGCAGGGTCATGCATTTAGGCTGCAAAAATCCAAAGGAGCTCTACAGTCTAGGGGGTGAGGTGCTTCTGTCCACGAAAGAAGAGCGGGCATAATTGTGTCTGATGATCTTAAAGTAGCTAAACAGGTAGAAAAGGTGACTGCAAAAGTCAGTAGAATGTTTGGGTGTATAGGGAGAGGAATGGCCAGCAGGTGATAGTGCCTCTGTGTAATGCCTCTGGTGCAACCTCATTTAGAGTATTATGTGCAATTCTGGAGACTGCACCTTCAGAAGGATATAGGCAGGTTGGAGTCAGTGCAGAGGGTGGCTACTAAAATGGTTAGTGGTCTTCATTATGTAGCATATGAGGACAGACTTAAAGATCTTAATATGTATATTTTAGAGGAAAGGCGGGAGAGGGGCGATATGATAGAGACATTTAAATATCTCCATGGCATAAATGCACAGGAGAGTCTTTTTCTATTGAAGGCAAGCTCTGCTACAAGGGGACATAGGATGAGAGTGAAAGGAGATAGACTCAGGAGTAATATGTGGAAATATTTCTTTACAGAAAGAGTGGTAGATGCGTGGAATAGTCTCCCAGTGGAGGTGGTGAACATGAGGACAGTATCTGAATTCAAAAAAGGATGGGACAAACACAGAGGATCTATAAAGGTAAGAAAGGGACTATTATAATTGATATGGAAGGACAGACTAGATAGGCCATGTGGTCTTTTTCTGCCATCATGTTTCTATGGTCACTCATGGCTTGTTACAGGTTTTTGGTAGTCTGTAGCTAGGGAGGCAGAAGAGCAATGCTAAACACTGGGGCTAGGGAGATCAAGGGGAGACACTTGACATGGGATGTGGACATAAGGAGAATGGGCACAGGGACAAGCAAGGAATGGAGATTTTTGAGACAGAGTGGAGATACTGGACATGGGGCATTATAGGGAGACTATGGGAAGATGCTGGACATGAGAGTGGAATAAAGAGAAATGGGACAGGACATGGGGTAATGAGAGAAAGGAGAGAAGACTGACATGGGGTAAGTAGAGTGAGAGAGACAGAGAGATGCTGGATATGGGAGTAATAAAGAGGGGTAGTATGGAGAAGGGGAGATGCTGGACATGGGGATAGGAAAGGAGAGAAGAAAGGCAGGATATAGGGATAGGAAAGGACCTCCTGAAATTCCTAAAGGATTTAAAAACATACCTATTCACTGAATATTTTGGTGACCCAAACAACCGCACTATTTCACAAGAAACATAAAGAACGAGCAAATAATAACATCCGTTAACCCAGACTCTTAAAATTATGTAGTACCCTTAGGGTAAATAACCTAAGCCACCATATTGTACAAAGTTATCTGTATATAGTTATGGAATGTTTTATGTATATAGTTACATCGTTCATTGTAAAACTTGTTGTGATGTTCTATGTAAACCGCCCCTGCATCTCAGGAAGGGGCGGTATATAAAACTTTGCTAAATAAATAAGAGGGGGGATACAGAAGGATAGAGAGAGAGCGGAGATGCTGGATAGAGGGAAAGAGAGAGGGAAAGAGAGAGAGGGAGAGAGAGAGAGGGGGGGGGGGAGAGATACTGGATAGGGAGGGTGAGAGATGTTAGACATGGAGTGGAAAGAGAGTAAGCAAAAGACTGGGGAATAATAGACTAGGGATGAAGAGGGGAGGGAGGACTGGGGAGAGGGTTGGAAAGTGATAGGCAGATGGAGTAAAAAAAAGGGGATTGAGGACTGGATAGTAAGAAGAAGTAGTGAAATCCTAGTAGACAGAGACAAAAATATAAACAGAAGAAAGCTGAAAAGAAAAGATCAATATCCAAGACGGAAAGAATTGAAGAAAACAAAGGAGAGACAAGAAATGGCAGGTGGACTAGAGACTGTAGAAAGAGAGCTAATAAACAAAAGAAAGCAAAAACTTCAGACTGAGACCAGCATGATCAAAGAATAAAATGATCAGACAACAAAGGTAGAACAAAATAATTTTATTTTTAATTTAGTAATCGGACTTTGCGCTATCTTTGGGGCATGTTTACTAAGGTGCAGTAGGCTTTTGCAACTAACACTGTGCCTTAGCACTGCAAAAGTGGAGTGGAGTGGAGGAGTGGCCTAGTGGTTGGGGCAAGGTACTTCAGGCCAGAAGGTCGGTGGTTCAAATCCCACTAGAGGACAGCAACCTTGGGCCGGAAGGACTGGGGTTTCTAGTCCCACAGGTGCTCCTTGTGGTCTTGGGCAAGCCACTTAACCCTCCATAGCCCATGTTCCCTGTAAAATAGTTATCTCCAAGTTATAATGCCCTGTTCAATGAAATTTCAGTTTGCTCAATGTAAAGAATAAAATTACTCGTCATGACTATCTACATGCTCTAATGGGAGACAGCCAACATGACTTTAGACAAGGAAGATCTTGTCTTACTAATCTGTTATGTTTTTTTGAAGGAGTGAATAAGCAGGTGGACAAAGGTGAGTCGGTTGATATTGTGTATCTGGACTTTCAGAAAGCCTTTGACAAGGTCCCTCATCAGAGACTTTTGGCAAAACTAAAGAGTCATGGGATAGGAGGCAGTGTACTATTGTGGATCAGGAACTGGTTAAAAGATAGAAAGCAGAGGGTAGGGCTAAATGGCCAATTTTCCCAATGGAGAAAGGTGAATAGTGGTGTACCCCAGGGATCTGTGCTGGGTCCGCTGCTTTTTTGACATATTCATAAATGACCTGGAAAGTGGAATAACGAGTGAGGTTATCAAATTTGCAGATGACACAAAACTATTTAAAGTTGTTAAAACCCAAGAGGATTGTGGAAAATTGCAAGAGGATCTTGATAAATTGGAAGACTGGGCATCAAAATGGCAGATGAAATTTAATGTGGACAAGTGCAAGGTTATGCACCTAAGGAAGAACAACCCAAACTATGGTTACACGATGCAAGGTTCCACATTAGGAACCACCACCCAGGAAAAAGATTTAGGCGTCATTGTGGATACCATGTTAAAACCCTCGGCCCAGTGTGCAGCAGCAGCCAAGAGAGCAAATAGAATGCTAGGTATGATAAGGAAAGGAATGGAAAATAAACAAAAGATATTATAATGCCTCTATATTGTTCCATGGTGAGACCGCACCTTGAATATTGTGTGCAATTCTGGTCGCCGTATTTTAAAAAGGATATAACGATTTTAGAAAAGGTTCAGAGAAGAGCCACCAAAATGGTAAAGGGGATGGAAGGATACTCCTATGAAGAAAGGCTAAAAAGGTTGTGGCTCTTTAACCTGGAAAAGAGACGGCTAAGGGGAGATATGATAGAAGTCTATAAATTAATGAACGGAGTGGAACGGGTAAACGTAGATCGATTGTTTACCTTATCAGAATATAGAAAGACTAGGGGACATGCAATGAAGCTACAGGGTAAACTATTTAAGACTAATAAAAGAAAATATTTTTTCACTCAACGTGTAATCAAACTCTGGAATTTGTTACCGGAGGATGTAGTAAAGGCTGTTAGTGTAGCTGGGTTTAAAAAAGGTTTGGACAAGTTCCTGGAGGAAAGGTCCATAAACCATTATTAAGAAGGGACTCAGGATATCAATGCTTGAACCAATACAAGCATTGTGGAACCTGTGTCCCTTGGGGAAACTGCTAGGTACGTATGACCTAGATTGGCCACTGTTGGAAACAGAATACTGGGCTTGATGGACCTTGGTCTGACCCAGTATGGCATATCTTATGTTCTTATGTTCTTAAACTGCACTGATGCAGAATAGTGTGGTATATAAGAGAATGTAAATAAATAAATAAAAGCTGTGTGTTATCTGCTGGGGGTGCATTTCCCTGGCAGATAATGCCACCAAACTGCAGGGATTGCAGAGCAGCAATAGTGCAGATGCTGCTAACACCACCCATTGAGGTGGCATTTGCTGTACCTGTGATGTCTGCCCAACTTGAGGTTACTGTGTGCTGTTGATGCCTGCAGTAATCACACATTACAGGTACTCCCACTCTCTGCCCTCTTTCTGTTCAGGTGCTCAGTTAATACACAATCTACAAATAGTGCAAGAAAACCCTGTGCTATCTGCATTTACTAATGTTAGCTGATACTGCCCGGCAATAATCCCATGTTATTGCCATGTTAGCAGCTAATGAACTTAGTAATCATGCCCCTTTATATTTTATACAGTACAGGGATATGGATCTCTTTCCATTTCTTTGGTGTTGCACTGCATGCAGAGTCTAGTTTCTTAGAGTTTCAGTTTAATTTTTGTCTACATACTTTTATTTTTAGGTTGCAGTTTATTTTGTTTTTGGTGAGAGTCTGTTTTGAATGTGTGACCGAGGCCAGGTATTCTGTTAACATGCAGTTTGCACATAGATATCTGTACTGTATTAATGTGATTTGTTCAGCATTTCAAATAAGTGTATGGATGTTCTAGGCCCGCTACAATATTTACAGTCTGCTTTGTCTGGGTAGGCTCCTTGTGTGAGTTTTGGAAGTTGCTGCTGATATGGTATGATAGATTTGCTTCGTGGATCCGCAGAGACTTTTTTTAAATTTATTTATTTATTTTATTTAACTGCTTTTTTTATACCGCTTTATCTTACGGTCAAAGTGGTTTACATCGTAACAGAACATTATACATTAAACAGGGAAGTCAATTCGGAGATGACATTGAACACTTGCTTTAGTTTGAGGGGTTTTAGGGTATCATTGAACGGAGGGGGTCAGGGGAGGGGTGTAACTTGAGGGGGAGGAGATGGGGTATGTGAGTGGGTGACTTTTGAAGGGTTTTGCATTAGTTCACAATATGCCTGGTACTGGAGAAAACCAGTCAGAATTTTTAATATACTGTATATATTGAGTTTATGGGGCGAATGTCCTAGTACTGCTCTGCACCCTTGTCAAGGGAAGGGTTTCTGTGGATACAGAATATATGTTAAAAAAAAACAAGCAAGAAACATACTGCAATTAATATACAATTATAATTTATTTTATATTGTTAAATTGGTGTTACAAACTGCACTCTGGTTCTTGCTTTTAATTACTTGGAGTGCAAGCATCTTGCATTTCCTTTATTTTTTTTTAAGAATATATATTTACATTAACACCATGCTGGTCCAATGTGCAGTTTCAGAGGAATTATGTAGGGACCGCCAAGCCCTTCTTGGGATTTCAATATGCCAGATGTTGATTGGCACATCCCTGCTGCAGTATCATCTAGAAGTAAAGAGATCCTGGATTCTCTACAGGGAGAACTATTAAGGCAACTGGTAACAGAACCCACACGTGAAGGGGCTACACTGGACTTGGTGCTTACCAATGGTGAAAGTGTTTATGACGCTATAGTGGGGGATCATTTCGCATCCAGTGATCATCAGATGGTGTTGTTCAGTATTAGGACTAGGGCTCAATAGTGAGGGTCTTAGACTTTAGGAAAACTAACTTTGCCAAGATAGGCCATTACCTCAGGGAGTCATTAGCGGGATGGGAAAAGCTGGGGGATGTAGAAAATCAGTGGGCAAAACTGAAAGGGGATATTTTAAAGGCAACCAACCTTTTTGTTAAAATGGTAAATAAAGGTAAAAGGAAAAGGAGACCGCTATGGCTTTCAAAAGAAGTAGCTGAAAAGGGGAAGAAAAAGAGGGAGAACTTCATGAAATACAAGAGATCACAGAGAGAGAGGACGACTGGCATCTATATTTGGAAAAACTTAGAGAAGCTAGCAAAATACTCAGGAAAGCAAAGATTCAAAAAGAGGAGAAAATAGCCAATGCAGGGAGGAAGTGACATCACTGGAGCCGATGGCGGCTTGAGAGAGACGCTCTGGCACCGACCCAGCCATCGGGAAGATAGCGCAGCCCCCCGGAGGTAGAAAACAGGCGCCCTGGGTGGGGGAAGCTGTCGGATGGCGGTGGTGATCGCTGCGAAGCCGGCGGGAGCAGAGACAGGAGGCGGAGAGTCGAAATTGCAGGAGCGGAGGGCAGCCACGTGTGGCAGTAAAATGGTGCCCGGAGCGACGGTGGGGTCTGAATGAGCGACAGGACAATCTCAGTGAGGAGCTGGAGCCCCATACTCTGAACATCACAGAGCAAGTCCGGCGGCAAAGCTGAAGAGAAAATGAGGTGTTGGAGGGAGAGAGGGGGCTGGTGAGTGCGGCCCACCGGCATCGTGAAAGATAACAGGAGCTGGGAGATTGGAGAGCAGAGCAGTGAACAGAGGGGAGTGCTCTGAGGCCGAAGAGAATCTTGAAGGGGCAGTGAGAAGCTCTGGCAGCACCCTAAGCAAAGGCAAGTGGAGTGGGTGCGCTGGAGGAGTGGGTGCAGAACGTGGATCTTGGAACACAAAGCTGGCTAGTCTGTGAACAGGGAGACCAGTGAAGTGCTTGATGGTGAAAGACTGTTCAGTGATGACTACAAGAAGAAAAGCAGCAGACCTCAGAGAGTACGTGTACTCGGGGTTGCAGGCAGGGAAGAGTGACTCTGCGCAGAGTGAGAATAAAAAGCACCCGAAAGGGCCCGGAGAGCAGGTGGGAGTAGTGGAGATGGAGAGTGAGAAAGCACAGGGAATGGACACTGTGCAAAATGTCACCAAAGCGGAGCTCAGGGATTGGTTTCTTGAAATCAAATCCGAAGTGCAGTCTGTGAAAAGTGAACTTAATGAGTTGCTGGGGCCCCTGAAGGAGGAAATTGGAGAGTTGGTGTGCAGAATGGGAGACCACGAAAGTAGGCTGCAAGAGCTTGAACAGCTGCAGGAAGGAGAGGCACAGAGGGGCGCAAAGCTGGGATCGCAATATGAGGCCCTACTTTACAAGCTGGAGGATTTGGAAAACCGATCGCGTCACAACAATTTGAGAATCCGAGGGGTACCAGAAGAGAAAGAATTTCAAGACAGTGAAAAGGTGGCACAGTCTGTGTGCCTAGAGGTGTTACAGAAAGGTGGTGAGGAGGTGGCAGCTGAGGACATACAACTGGAAAGGGCACACAGAGCACTGGGGTTACCAGTTGGAAACAGGCTAAGGGACATTATAATTTGCCTGGCAAGATATAAGACAAAGGAGAAGATCGTCAACAAAATGAGGAGCTGCGGAGCCCTAATATGGCAAGGGTACTCAGTGAATATATATGAGGACCTCTCTGCAGGCACATTGCACAGGAGGAGGGCAATGCAACCAGTGACACAATTGCTGCGGAAAGCGGAAGTCAGGAACCGGTGGTTGCACCCATTTGGAATATCGTTTACACTTAAAGGGCGGACTTGGAGGACACAGCTACCAGAGGAGGTAATGAGGATTTTGCGCGAAGCGGGCCTGCAACCCCAGGAATTGTCCTCGGCGGCAGGATCACCAACATGGAGGAGGCAGGAACAACGCGAAGGTAGTCAAGAACGAAGGAACAAGCAGGTGGTAGGACAAGAGCAAGAGCTGCGGGAAGACCGGACTGTGGCAGTCACCTGAGGACTGAAAATATGTTGGTTATGCACAAAAGGGGGGTGGGGGACTGTTCTGTTCCAGAGTGTTTTGATTTAGAGTGTTTTGCTTAAGAGTTACATGTGTATTACGGAATGTAAGGTTGGGTGACGAGGGTGGGGTGGAAGGGTGAGTGTGGGGTGGGGAGAGGGCACTGGAGGGTGTTGGGGTTACAGAGGTGCATGACGGGAAGGGGATAGGGTGGGGAGGTAAGTAAGAGGAGGATGGGGGTGGGGAGTGGTAATAGAAGGGAGGGGGTAGGTTTGTAGAGGAGAGTGAGGCGGGGAGGGAGGGGGTGTTTGTGAGTGCGGGCTGGAGGGGGGGTGAGCATTATGGAGCACGGGGTAGGGGGGGATGAGTGTGTGAAGTATACGGGCTGGGGAAGGTAGGAGGCGCACTACTCCTGATTTATCCTCTGGAAGCAAAGGAGGATGTGGGGGGGAAGGGGGGAAGGGGGGTGGGGGAGCACAGGAGGGGGGGCAACAGGACTCGGGTAAAGGGGGAGGGGTAAGCAGGAAGGGGAGGGGGAGGGGTAAGGGGGTGGATGGGTGGATGGAAGGGGCGGAGGGGGAGTGGAAGGGCGGGGGGGGGAAAAACAGGGGAAGGGGGTTTGCAGAGGAGAAAATTAACGGTTGTGACATTGAATGTAAAAGGGCTGCGTACAAGACAGAAAAGGAGTCTGGTGGAGATGGAAGGTTGGAGATTAGGCGCAGATATTATGTGCATACAAGAAACTCATCTGCGGGTGGGGCAGGAGTATCTATTGGAGTCTAGACAATACCCTAAGATAGTTTTGGCAGGGCAGCAAGTAAATTCTAGGAAAGGGGGGGTTGGGATCTTGGTGGGGGGTGAATACCAGAATATGGTGAAGGGTATAAGTCGGGGGAAAGGAGGTAGATGGGTGGGGTACTATTGCAAATTGAGCGGGAGGAGGTGTGGGTGATAAGCTTATATGGCCCAAATGAGAAGCAGGGTGAGGCGTATGAGCAAATTTTGAAGGAGTTGGAGGGATTTGGGAATACCCCGATAATCTTGGGGGGAGATTTCAACTTGACGTGCAACCCACGAGTGGATAACAGCGGAGGGCAAGTGGGAGGTCGAGGGGATAGGCGCAGCCTGCACAAAATGCAGGAGAGATTGGGTTTGGTATATGTCTGGCGAAGCTGGCATCCGGGAGAACGGAGGTACACATTCTACTCTCCAGTACATGGCATCTATAGTAGGTTAGATATGATTTGGGGGGGTGGTAAATGGGTGGAGAGGGTGCAGGAAGTGGAACATGGTTCAATTACCTGGTCAGACCATGCCCCAATGAGCGTGAAGTTTGATATGGGTTCAACTGATGAGTTTGCATTTTTGGAAACTTAATGACTCCCTGCTTGAGAAAGAGAAGCATGTGGGGAAGATTAAGGAAAGTATAAAGGAATATCTCCGGTTGAATGACACAGGGGAGGTGGCTATGGGCGTGTTATGGGACGGACTAAAGACGGTAATTCGTGGACAGTTGGTCAGTCTGGGTGCGCGAGTAAAGAGGGAAAAAGGGGCAGTAGAAACTGAATTATTACGACGATTGAGAAAGTTGGAGAATGTGCATCAGAGAGTGTCAGATTCGCATATTATCGCGGAGATCAATAAGATGAGAGCGGAGCTGAGTAAATTGCGGGCCCAAGAAACAGCGTATCAGCTAGCGGTTTTGAAGCAGGCCCATTTTGAAGGGGGCAATTGGGCTGGGAGACTTCTGGCCTGTCGTCTTAAGGGGAGGAGGCAGGCAACGCATGTAGAGGGCATCAGGAATGCTAAAGGGGAATTGATACACCAATCTAAGGGTATTAGGGGGGTATTTAGGGAGTATTATGAGAAATTGTATAAAAGTGAGCTAATGGTGGGGGAGGGGGAGATAGCAGAGTTTCTGGAAGAATGTTGCTTACCGCAAGTGGATGGGGAGGTCCGGGAGGGTTTAGGGCGGGAGATACAGGAGGAAGAGGTACGGAGGGCTATCGCTACTTTGAAACTTGGAAAGGTGCCGGGATTGGATGGGTACACGGCAAAGTTCTATAAGATAGTGTCCGAATATAATCGCGCCCGTATTCACTAGGGTAGTAAATGGAGTTCTTCAAGGGG
This sequence comes from Ichthyophis bannanicus, assembly GCA_033557465.1. Classification (NCBI taxonomy): domain Eukaryota; kingdom Metazoa; phylum Chordata; class Amphibia; order Gymnophiona; family Ichthyophiidae; genus Ichthyophis; species Ichthyophis bannanicus. The sequence goes on from CM066039.1 coordinate 227,708,216, forward strand.
AGGGCCTACCGAAGACAATGGCAGAGGCTGGCATCACGGTTCTTCCAAAACCGGGCAAAGATAAGGGGGTATGTGGATCTTACAGACTTATATCCTTAATAAACTTAGATGCAAAAATTTTGGCAAAGATACTGGCGAATAGGATTCAGGAGGTAGTGCCACAGCTGATTCACCCTAATCAGACGGGATTTGTAACGGGGCGGCAAGGTAGTGACAATGTGAGAAAGATTATGAATATCATGTGGCAACTTCAGAGGGCTAAAGACTCGGCGGTATTGGTTACTGTGGACACTGAAAAAGCTTTTGATCGCGTGGAGTGGCCTTTTATGTTTCAGGTTTTGGAGAAAATGGGGTTTGGAGGACAGTACATCAGTTGGATAAGAGCTCTATATCAGGGGCCACGAGCTAGAGTTCAAATAAATGGTGGGTATTCAGAGAGCTTTGAGCTACATAGGGGTACCAGACAGGGATTTTCGCCTATTTTGTTCGCACTGGTTATTGAGCCGCTTGCGGCATACATTAGACGCGCAGTAGATATTAAGGGAGTACGGATACGAGGGAGGGAGGAAAAGATTGGTCTCTTCGCGGATAATGTTATATTTACATTGACACAACTGCTTACAATGCTACCAGTGCTGATGCAGGTCATTCAGAGGTATAGTCGAATAGCAGGATATAAAATGAACCAGGGCAAAACTGAAATGTTGGGATTTAATTTAGCGTCTAGGGTGGAAGAGAGCCTGCGACATCACTTTAAGTTTCAGTGGGTGGCAGGGAGGTTTCGATATTTGGGGATCCAGTTGGGGAACCCTTCATTTAGGATCAAGCAATGGAATTATCAGGGATTGGTGGAGAGTATTAGGCAGAATTTATCTCGATGGAGGGGATTGTATTTGTCGTGGATGGGGCGTATAGCAGTTGTGAAAATGAATATACTCCCAAGGTTGTTGTTTGTATATATGTCTCTGCCGTGTAGGTTGGTAAGAAAGGAAATCGATAAGACGCAAAATATGCTTCTGCAGTATATTTGGGATGGTAAGCGTCCGAAAGTGGCTAGGGATACCATGTTTAAGACGAAGGAGGAGGGGGGTCTGGGGGTACCATCGTTGCTGCGATATTATGAGGCGGCGCAACTTAGGGCTTTGTTCGCGTGGAAGGATGGGTGGAGTGCCCAGGGTGGGTAGGGATGGAAGGGGAGGTGGGGGCTAGTGCAGGTGGGTGGATCTGGGATCCCAGTGGGGGAGGACGAGGGAAGGGGGAGGAGAACCCGTACATGGCACTTACGAGACAAGTTTGGGTGAAATGGAGGGGTTTTTTATTAGGGTGGAAGCGGTACTCTAGGGAGAGTTATCTCCAGACGGTGGTGGAGGGTTGGATGGGGGCGGTGGTAGGGGCAGTTAGGAGATGGGGGGAGAAAGGGCTGTGGAAACTTGGGCAACTGGTGGGGGAAGGGGGGAGGGTTCGGAGCTTCGAGGAGCTTCAACGGCAATATCTTTTGGAGGAGCGGGATAGATATGCGTATGTTAGTCTGTGGTATTGGCTGCAGCGGAGGGAGGTGTTAAAGGACTGGGCTGCAAAACCCACACCATTTGAGGAGATGATGGGAAGTAAAGGAATGCCTACTCGGATAATATCAGGCTTATATAAGCTTTTGGGGGAATATAAGCAGGGGGCAATACGAGGGCAGTTGCAATGGGAGGAGGAGTTGGGCGGGCAGTGGGATTCTGAGAGGTGGGACAGAATTTATATTAGGACCCACAGATTAGCCCCGAGGACAGCAATGTTGGAAAATAGCTATAAGTTAAGTTTGAGAATGTACTGGACCCCGGTGTGGCTTCATGCACTGTACCCAGACAGTCCAGAGCATTGCTGGAAGGGCTGCGGGGATAGAGGGGATTTGTTGCATATGATTTGGAGTTGCCCTGTTGTCCGGGAGTATTGGGCAGGGGTGGAAAGGCTTACGGTAGATATTACGGCGGTGAAGGTGCAGTTCACTCCAAGCATGGTAATATTAAATGAGGAGGTGGAGGGGGAGAAGAAGGGGAGATAGGGAGAATACAGGGGTAGTGTAATCGCGGGGCGGATGAGTCTTCTCCGTTGGTGGAAGAAAATGGGTATACCTCCGCTAACAGAGGTGGTGGGGAGAATGGAGCAGCTATGGAGCTTTTGTGCAATTGAAGCACATAAAAAGCATACTATTATAAGGTATAATAGGATTTGGGAGAGGTATGAACAGTGGAGGGAGGGGAGGGTGGAACGGTGGTTGGAGAAAGTGGAGGGGGAGGGGTCAGTACAGAGGTATACAAATACATGTATGACTCATATGTATAAATATTGGGGTGGGTATTAATGTTTATATTTGTTGAATATGGTGAGTAACTATAGGGATTGAAATGTATGTATGGTGTACCAGGATTCAGGTACAGAGTTCAGCGTTTATGTTTATGTTGGAAAGTGCTTCTGAGGGGAGTGTGGAAAGAGTTGGGAATTTCTGCAGGGGAGGGGGGGGAATGACTAGTTTATTTCATACCTGAGTCTCTCTCTTAGATGATTATTTGGGTAGGATGATGTCAGTCTGGTAATGAATAGGGGGAAGAGTCCAGAGGCTGATGAGGACCTTTTGTCGTGCAACTGTATGTTGGCGGTGGAAACCGCATAAAGTATAAATTACAGCTAATTACAGAAAATAGGGGACGCACCGAGAGAGGGTATCTCTCTAATGTGAAGAGGAACTATGGAATGTATCATGGTAGATACTTGGTTGTGTGGCGGTTTAATGTTATGTGTTGTATATCATGAAGTGTGTTAATAAAAAATTTAAATTACAAAAAAAGAAAATATCCAATGCAATAAAATGGGGGGATAAGACATTTTTCAGATATGTTAGTGAGAAGAGGAAGGGCAAAAGTGGTATTGTCAGACGTAAGGGTGAAGGGGAGGAATATGTAGAAGCTGATGAGGATAAAGCAGAATTGCTTAACAAATACAAAGACTATAGGAACTGATCCTGGCAGAAAGCATGGAAGCTTGGAAGACACGACGTCCAAAAGCATCCAGGGTTCTGCACTGACGTCCTGGAGGATTAGAGACATGTCTCTTTGCACTCTTGATCCTTCTCATAGCTGATTCCACTACAATAGAGTGGTGAGGAAGCTGCGTTTTCTGGAAACCAGGACAAGGAGGGACTCGATACAGAGTATCCAGTCTGTGAGAATGAGGAGAGGTGATAAGAGGTGTCTCCCACATCCTTAACATGAGATCATGCAAAATCTCATGAATGGGCAAGGTAGCTGCCTCCTTAGGAGTTTTGGGATATTGTAAAATTTCCAACTCCTTAGCTCTTGGCTCTGTTTCAGGGGCCACAGTAATGGACAGACCCCGAGCCACCTCCCTGATAAAATCCTGGAAGGAAATATCCTCTGGAGGAGACATCCGGCGCTTAGGCGAAGAGGGCTCCTCTGGGAGAAGCATTCCTGCATCGACAGAACTGTCAGAATCCTCAGATTCTCCTGAGGACTCAAAGTACCGTTTGTCCGGATACTCTTGAAGAGCCCGATACCCGTAACGACTGAAGTCGGTACCGGGAGTAATCGGTACCAGGGTATCGGTACCCGAGGGCATCGGATGACTGGGTACCGGCAAAGCAGACACCGATGCCGATGTTGATGCTATCAGTACCGGTACCGACACCGGTGCCAGGGCTGATGCCGGTACCGGCCAGATTGTCTGTCGCGGTTCCGAGGGCGTCGATGCCGCAAGGAGAGCCGCCAGACTGCGCTCAATAGCCAGGATTCTCTGGTCTATCGACGCTGCCGATGCCTGGATGTCGGTACCGGAGAAGAGCGCCGGTACCCCAGAGCATGGCACCAGTAGTTCTGCCGAGGTTGAGGCCTCGAGAACATCCTGGAGCCCCGATAATGCTTTGAAGCCTCCCGCCGGGGCAATTTTTTCCGGCGCAGAATCCTCAAGGGCAATGCCAGAGGCATCTCGATGCTTAGAAGGAGATATACCCTTTGAGGACCGGCTGGACTTATGTTTAGTTACCTGAGATCCACGGGAAGAAGAATAAGCCCTGGAAGACGTCGATGCCACCGAAGCCGCATCAGAGGGAAACAGGGTACTGAGCTTAGCAGCTCGGTTCTGCCGACCTCTTTTAGACATCATGGCGCAGGAGATACAATCCGTGATGGAGTGGTCATGACCTAAACATTTTAGACACTATTCATGGGTGTCGGTGACGGAAATGGTACCGCCACACTTGGTGCACTTTTTGAAACCTGAGGCAGGTATCTCCATTGAAGGAAAAATTTTTGGGCCTAAGGCCCAAAAAGGCGCGTGCACCTGGGAAAAAAAGGAGAAGTCCTAGTAATTTTTTTTTTTTTTTTTTAAAGACAGAAAATAAGAAGAAAGAACCGGCGGTACCGGCAAAGCGTCGAGGAAGGCAGATGCGACCACAAAAAATAAAAAAAAAATAAAGAAGAATTCTTCTGCGGTGACAGGAACAACAACCTGCTGGCTCCACGGAAAAAGAAGAACTGGAGAGAGGCAGTTGGGAAAGGCGGGAAGGCAGCAAGGAGGCGCTGTGGGATGCTCCCAAAAGCTTTCTAATTGGATGCTGGGGAGCGTTCCCGCGCAGGCTCCGTTGGTACCGATGATACCCATATGTGATGACTACATTCCTGCTTGTTCCTGGAGATAGCCTTTGACATCATTCCACACAGGTGACTTATAAACAAACTGAGCACCCTAGGGATGGACCCTAAAGTTACTGCTTGGGTTAGAAATTGGTTGAGTGGAGGCAACAAAGGGTGCAGGTAAATGGAGCTCACTCTCAGGAGAAGGAGGTTACCAGTGGTGTGCTGCAGGGATCTGTCTTGGTCAGATTCTTTTAATCATCTTTGTTAGTGATATTTCAGAAAGGCTGTCGGATAAGTTTGCCTCTTTGCGGATGTTACCAAAATCTGTAATAGAGTAGACACCCAGGAAGGTTTAGATAACATGAGGAGGGATCTAGCTAAGCTTGAAACATGGTCTAGAATTTGGCAGCTGAGATTTAATGTTAAAAAATGCAAGGTCATGCATTTGGGCTGCAGCAATCCAAGGGAATGATATAGTATAGGGGTGAAGTACTTCTGTCCACAAAAGAAGAGCGGGACCTAGGAATGATTGTGTCTGATGATCTTAAAGTAGCTAAACAGGTAGGAAAGGCAACAGCAAAGGCTAGAAGGATGCTTGGGTGCATAGGGAGAGGACTGGCCAGCAGAAGGAAGGAGGTGATAGTGCCTCTGTATAAGTCTTTGGTGCAACCTCATTTGGAGTATTGTGTGCAATTCTGGAGACCGCACCTTCAAAAGGATATAAACAGGTTGGAGTCGGTACAGAGGATGGCTACAGAAATGGTTAGTGGTGTTCATTATAAAGCATATGAGGACAGACTTAAGGATCTTAATATGTATACTTTAGAGGAAAGGCGGGATAGAGGTGATATGATTGAGACGTTTAAATACCTCTGTGGCATAAATGCACAGGAGGAGATCCTCTTTCAAATCAAAGCTAGCTCTGCTATGCAGGATCATAGGATGAGGGTGAAAGGGGATAGATTCAGGAGTAATATGTGGAAATATTTTTTTACGGAAAGAGTGGTAGATCTGTGGAATAGTCTTGCAGTCAAGACTGGTAGAGATGAGGACAGTGTCTGAATTCAAAAAGGCACGGGACAAACACAGAGGATCTCTAAAGGAAAAAAGAGGATGTTGCAGTGGTTGATATGGAAGGGCAGACTAGATAGTCCATGTGGTCTTTTTCTGCCATCATGTTTCTATGTTTGGCATCATGCAAAAAGAGTTCAGAAAGGAGTTTTGGTAAAAAGTGGGGTGAAGTGTAGCCAGCATTAATAGTAATGAGGGAGGGAGCGCCAATCTATAGGTTGCAGGGGAGCACCAGAAACCCTAGCACTGGCTCTGCTCACCAGACTGGACCTAACCTTCCAGTGTCTCAAGAAGGTTATATGCTCTGACCCATCCTGATTAGCACTGATTTCTCTCTACCGTTTATTGTGCAAACTGATGCCTCAGAGGTGGGCCTAGGAGCTGTTATGGCCCAGGAAGTCAGGGGTGCAGAACCTCCCTTAGCATTCATTGGCGGGAAACTGCTTTCTCAGGACAAGCATTATGCAGTGATTGAGAAGGAGGCACTGGCTGTCAACTAGGTACTTTAAATCTTCAACTACTACTTGCTCTGCTGTCCGTTTATGCTAATAATGGACCACCAACCCCTCAAGTGGCTGGCTCGGCATAAGGAGTCCAACGGCTGCATTATGCAGTGGTTTTTGAGTCTCCAATCCTACTAGTTCCAAGTTTGCCATAGGGCTGGTCAGACTCACCTGAACGTGGACTTTCTTTCTCTGGTGGGGATCCCAGGTGAGACAGGTGTTCAATGCAGCATGATTGTGCTGAGGGGGAGATTGTGTACAGTAGTTTATTAAAATATTAATATACCACCCTTAGTGATATCAAAACAGCTTACAATAAAATAAAATTAAAGAAAATGAAAAGAACTCCAATAAATGGTGGATGGGAATGCAAACATTCATACAAAGCAAGAGGAAATAGGAGGCATTTAAAAGTATGGGGTGGCTCTGCAAGCAAATTTGAAAATTCCAGATCTGGGAGCACCACAGTCTTTGCAGGTGCCAAGTCCACACCTATTAGTCATGTGTAGGGATTTCAAAATTAAATGTCAGTATATTCCTTGCTGTCCCCATCTGTTTGCAGAGAGGGAAGGCAATCTTCAGCCTCTGTTATTTTAGTTACCCAGGTCAAAATATTTTGAATAGTGTCTTCCCTGTCGTTACTTTTATGATAGAATGAGCATAAGCAGCAAATGGATGATATAACAGAAAAAAAAGCATACCTCACATCTTCATCCATTAAAAAATAAGTATTAAAGACTATGGGGCATTGTGTAGAACGAAACAAGATCCATTTGTACACCCAGCCAGAAGGCAGCATTGCATTTGAGCTTTTCTTGGGCTGCATACAGCACTGCGCTTAGCTTTACTGCTTTTCCATGTAATAAAACCTTGCTATGTATAGCTACAAACGTTTAAAACTGGAATATTTGCTTGTTTTTAAATTATTCTCCTAATCTAGGTTTATGTGGGGAAAAGCTGAAGAAACCGGGCCCTATAAGTGTTTGCTCTAGTTTTTTAAGAACTTTTTTTTTTTTCAAGAAAGTATGAACGTTGATTACCTAACTGCTTTTCACAGAATTTTGTGAATAGGTCTCACACATTCTAAAGTGGGAGCTTGCAATTGTTTCTGTAACAGTGTTGATTCCTGGACTGCAGTATTGGTGACGGCACACTGGCACTGCTCCCCTACTTGCCACAGAAAACACTCACTTAGCAATGTGTCACCAGCGCTCATAAAGATCTAGTTTACTCCTGCATTTCTTGATTAATGTACCTTGCTCTCTTCTAATTTCTTTGAACTTAAAGCCATGACTCAGCCTGGAATTCTGAACCTGGTAACAGTGTGTACCAGGACACAAAGCAAGAAAGCCTCTCAAATCTTTGTACTCTGCCAATTCCTTTTCGTTACAGCAGGACAGGTCATACCAGATCACTGGCTTTACCCCTACCCCTTTGAATTACCTCATCGGGCCCACACTGTAGACTCTGCTAGTTGAATCACTATACTCTGGAATGACTCTTGTTTCCAGAGCTGTTTGATCTCTAGGACTGGACACAATACTCCAGGTGAGATCTTGTCAAAAAGATAGATTTGGCATTAAAGTCTCTTTTTTTGAATACTTAAGTTATACCTTTCCCTATAGCATTCAGTTAACTGCCCCACTGCCTTGTAGGAGGGAACAGAGGATTTTTTTATTATGTTTCTGTTTCGTTGGTGGGGCACTTTCATTTCCTTTTTTGGTTTGCTTTATTTTGTTTTAGGTATGTGCACTTTTACAATGATGACACTAAAACCAAAACCCACTCAGCCAACTAAAAAAGCTCCCCCACCTGGAGTTCGTTGACACACCTACCCTCCAGACCTGGCCAAGTTTATTTGACACCCTAGGTGAACCTTCAGCATTTCTCTTTCCCTACTTCACCCTCCACTGCCCCCTTTTCCCTTGTTTACCTCCCTCCACTCATGTCCAGCAATTTCCCTTCTCTACAACCCCCCAGGTGTCCAGTATCTCTCCTTATCCCCCCCCCCCCCCATAGTCCAGTATCACTCCTTCACTTCCCTGCTCCCACCACAGTTTAGCTTCTCTCCTTCCCTTCCTACATCTCATAGTCAAGCATTTCTCCTTCCCTCCCCACCCCACCTTTCCCTTCCCCTCACCACTTCTGCTGCCCTATCACTCTTGTCCATCCCGCTCAAGCCCCAACCACTATAGCAGCAGAGTTTTGAGTACCCAATGCATGCACACTCAAAGTTTGATGAGTTCCAACCTCCTCAAACACAAACTTTATGGCAGAGGGAATTGGACATGGCAGGCTTAGAACACATGCAGGTACTCGAAATTCCACAGCCCTGTTAACAGCAGCTTTCAAATGCTGCTGTCAGCTGCACCACCACCAAGGCCAGCCCCAGAGTTGGTTCAAGGTGTTGGCACCCAAAGGCAGAGCTTCTCAACCCAGTCCTCGGGGCACACCTGGGCCCATTGGGTTTTCAGGACTCCCACAATGAATATGCGTGAGATAAATGTGCATGTACTGCCTTCATTTTATGCAAATCAATTTTATGCACATTCATTGTGGGAATCCTGAAAACCTGATGGGCCTAGGTGTGCCTAGAGGACTGGGTTGAGAAGCACTGCTCAAAGTAAACCTTAAGCTGTATGTGCCCCATGGCTGTCAGAATCTAATGTTTAGCTTTGAATGCCCTGCTGTTTGCTGCCCTCAGAAGCCATAGCCCTAGGCAACTGTCTAGTTTGCCTAGTGGTTGGGCCAGCCCTTGCCACCACCCCCAAATTTTGCTGCTCTAGGTGGATGCCTAGTTCACCTAGTGGAAGGGCCATCCCTGTTCTTCTTCTCACAGATCCTGCCCTTAACATCCTCTCCCACATTAGCCACTATCCGTGGGTCCTTCTCAGGGCAAGGGCAATGCCCAGCTGCTCTTGCTATGCTAACGCTGTATTTCAAAAAGGCTCTGGCTTTAAGAAAAAATTGCCATATGTTTAGTCAGGGCGACTAGGGGAGGGTGTTTGGAAATAAAACATAAAATGAATACATTTTATCAGGGCCGGCACATCCACTAAGAAAACTAGGAGCTTGCCTAGGGTGGCAGACCCTGGAGGGTAACATCGCTAACCCCCCTTTGAAGCGGCAGCTGAACTAATAATTCAGTGCTGTGGTGGGCTTTAAAATGCCCATGCACATGTGTGCAGTTCCAGCCTGCCGCTCCCGCCCCTCCAAGGAAGTTGCATCGGAGGGGGGCAGGAGCAGCAGGCTGTGAGTACACATGCGCATGGGCACTTTAGGCCTGATGCAGCACTGAAGCAGCAGTACAGCCACCGCCACTTCAGTGCAAGGGGGGCGGCATGGTGGCCTGGTCTTGGGGGGTCTGCATAAAACGGCAAAACCCTCGGGCCACCACTGCATTTTGGTCATTTTTTTTTCTTTATTATTTTGTTACAAACCAAAGCACATTCCTACTGTCTTGCCCTAAATATCCCAAAGAGCAGATATGGCCCCAGCATTGAATATCCAGTTCTTAAGTTCAGTGGCGATGGCTAGCCAGTTTAGAATGGCTAGCTGGGCTGCTGAATATTGGGCCATCCTGTTTAGACATTTCAATGTATGCCCCAGACATCCTGCTCAATAGCACATGCTATGGCACCACAGCTGTTTATATTTGTAAGCGTTGCTCCATGCAGTCTTACCACTGCTGTTTTGGGCTGAACTGCTTCTCCATTCAATTTACCTGTAAAAGCTGAGATATGTCTTCTTTGTGCTTACAAGAAGGCACTGAGTTTATCTACACAGTGGCAGTGACAACCCAAGTTGACTTTGTCTTTTATGCTCCTCTGCTACAGTGGTTCTCAACCCAGTACTCGGGTACACCTAACTAATTGGATTTTCAGGATCCCGACTAAATATTCATGAGATAGGTTTACACACAATGGAGGCAATGCATGCAAATCTATTTCATGAATATTAATTATGGATACCCTATAAACCTGACTGTCTAGGTGTGCCCTGAGGACAGGGTTGAGAAAGTGGGGTTACTTACTTTAACGGAGGTTCTCCATGGACAGCAGGATAAGTCAGTCACACCTGGTGAAGTCCATCTGATAATACCATGGGATGGTGTGCTTTCCTATAGCTCGAAAGGCAAAGCCTTTCTGAGCATGTGCCTCAGTGCCCCCACTTCTGGGCCCACCCCTACCTGGCTCAGTTCCTTCCAAGCCTAGGCATCTCTTTGCCGGTAGAGTAGGAGGCCTTGTTCTCCGGTCTGGCTTAAGCTTCATCTGTAGAGGAGGAGGGTGGGAATGTGTGACTGACTTATCCTGCTCTCCACAGAGAACCTCCATTACAGGTAAGTAAGTCCATTTTCTTCATCGACAAGCAGAATGCATCAGCCACACCTGGTGACTCCTTAGCTGTCGCCACAAGGTCTGCTGTGGCTGTGCAGATGGAGCCAGATAAGGACATCGTCATGCTATATATGGGAATTAGTCCAGTAACAGAGACACCGTAAGTCTGCAAAACTGTTGCTATTGTATAATATATCTATCCATCAAACAACCCCATATTTATCTCCAAGTTGACTTCCCACGTTCAATGTAAAAGCAATTTCTTTATAATTGTTATGTTGTTCCATGTAAACCGCCTTGGACAGAGGCGGTATAAAAAAATTGTTAAATAAAATAAATAAATAAAATGGGAATTTATTTCGGTAACCGTTAACGAACATCAACTGTGAACTTGTAACCATGGGTAACAAGGGATCCGTTGAATCACATTAATTCTAAGGAGCAGTGTAACAAGAACAAAGTAATTTTCATGTTAACATCATCAATAGTAACAACAATAACAGCGTCAACAATAATTCATGTTCACATCCGAAAGGTGGCGCTATGCCGGGCTGGAATTAGTCTGTCTGTGACCCTCGCACTGTGGGCATGCTTGCACTCAGGACAGCGCGGCTGAAGGAGATGTCAACCAGGGTGAGCTGGTCCAGGCAGTAGTACCTCAGGAAGGTGTGCACGAATGACCAGATCGCGGTCTTGCAGATGTGCTGTATTGGAATGGCATGGAGGTTGGCCAGGGTGGCGGCCTTAGCACGTAGCTGGTGCACATGTACCACTGCAGGCGGGTGTGCTCCCGCCTGGGAGTATCAGAAAGCAATGCACATGGAGATCCAGTGGGAGAGAGTCCTCTTTGTGACCGGGTATCCTGGCCTTTCCGGGTCGAAGGAAACAAAGAGCTGATGGCCTTTGCGGTGCACCTTGGTTCTCTCGAGGTAGATGCGTAATGCCCACACACAATCCAGGGTGTGCAGGTGGCACTCCTCCAGGGGGGCGAGGGACTCTGGGTGCAAGGTGTGGAGCTCAATGCTTTGGTTAATGTGGAATGGGGACACCACCTTGGGCAGGAACTTGGGGTATGTCTGTAGTGTGGCATAGTCCGGATAAAGGACAGTGTATGGCTGGTGTGCAACCAAGGCCTGCAGCTCACTGACCCGTCTGGCTGAGGTGATGGCAGTCAGGAACAGGGTTTTCCATGTAAGGTATTTGAGGGGTGCATTGGCCAGTGGTTTGAAGGGGTCCCTCATGAGCTATTGTAGGACGATGGACAGGCCCCACAGGTGTACTGGTTTCCAAACTGGCAGCTGTAGGTTTGCTAGGCCCTTCATGAATCTTGAGGCACGTGGGTGTATAGAGATGGGGAGATTTTGGATGCAGTTGTGGAAAGCGGCAATGGTGGAGAGGTGGACCTTGATGGAGGATGTTTGGAGCCCCATTTGGATAAGGGTATTTATTTATTTACATTCTCTTATATACCGCGCTTTTCTGCATCAGTGCGGTTTACATTGAACAAACTGAAATTACACTGAACAGGGCATTATAACTTGGAGGTAACTATTTTACAGGGAACATGGGCTATGGAGGGTTAAGTGGCTTGCCCAAGACCACAAGGAGCTCCTGTGGGACTAGAAACCCCAGTCCTTCCGGCCCAAGGTTGCTGTCCTCTAGTAGGATTTGAACCCCCGATCTTCTGGCCTGAAGTACCTTGCCCCAACCACTAGGCCACTCCACTCCACTCCAGTTAGCAAGGTATTGGAGGACCTGCAAGGAGGGGGCAGGACAGCAGGTCAAGGTCCACTTTTGCACACCAGTTGTTGAGTCGTTTCCACTTCAGCGAGTAAGACCACCAGGTGGAGTCCTGCCTGACTGCGAGGATGAACCACTGAATCTCCACTGTGAGGTTCATGGAAGACAATTTGGACCTCTCAATCTCCAGACAATCAGCGCAAGTGGGTCAGGTTGGGGTGGAGGGTCCTTCCTTCACCTTGGGTGATAAGATATGGTCTCCAGGGTAACCAGACTGGCAGCCCATTGGCCACAACTATGGCCTGGTCCTGGATGGTCTATTGTATCACTCTGGAGATGAGCAGAGTGTCGGGGTAAGCGCAGAGTAGTTGGCCATCTCTCCATTGCAGGTGGAATGCATCCGCCACAGACCTCTGCCCTGATGGGTATCTGGAGAAGAATTTGGGGTGTTTGGCATTGGAGGGATGAGCAAAGAGGTCCATCTTGGGTTGGCCCCAGTGCTGGAAAAGAGTCTCTGAGACTTCTGTACTGAGGGACCATTCATGTGACTGTAGCTAGTGGCTGAGCTTGTCCACCAGCTAGTTGTTCTTGCCGGGCAGGTAAACCGCTTGGAGATGGCAATTCTTGCTGGGGGCGAGGTTCCAAGCATGGATAGCCTCCCTGCATAGGGGTAGGGATCCCATGCCCCTTGCTTCTTGATGTAGAACATGGTGACTTGGTTGTCAATTTGGATCAGCACCACTTTGCCAAGGATCCATTCTGAAAAAGCCAGGAGGGCGTGTCTGATTTCCCGCAGTTCCAGGAGGTTGATGTGCAGCAGAGGCGTAGCGTGGGGGGTGCAGGGGGGGCCGGCCGCACCGGGCGCAACATGGGGGGGGGGCGCTCGCACTCGCAGCTCTCTGTTGCCGATGAGGTTTGCGCTATAGCCCTCGAGCCCGCAGTCCTGGGAGTCGCATTGTTCTTGGCAAACCCTCGGCAACAAAGCGCAGGCGATACGATTGACCCCCTCTAGGTAGCTATTTCACACAAGCTGCCGGGGCGGGGCGGGGTGGGAGGGGGACTGTTTATCGCGTCGTCGCCCCTCGATCTCAATGTAAAGCTGGGGTTGGGGTCGGATCGCCCTGTGCGCTCGAGAAGGCGGAGCTGCAGGGCGGCATCACGAGTTTCTGGTTCCGGATCTCCTCCTCTTCCCTGCTGTTGGGCGTTTAACCATGCTTGTCGGGCTCTTGCTGCTGTGCTGTTCGTTTCCCTGGACTCCGGCTCAGCGAGGTCAGTGCTGACGATCGCTCCCTCCCGGGGTAGGATCACGGTCGGCTCCCCCGCGCAAAGAAGCTCCCCGGCGGCTAAAATCCACGGGTTAGGGGGCGCAAATTACTTGCCTTGCCCCGGGTGCTGACAACTCACGCTACGCCACTGATGTGCAGGTGACACTCTGACTCCGTCCAGGTTCCCTGAGTGCGGAGATGGAGGAGGTGGGCCCCCCATTCTAACATGGAGGCATCTGTGGTGAGGACCAGGTCATATTAAGGGGCTTGGAAGGGTTTTCCCTGGACAAGGTGCTCCTTGCAAAGCCACCAGTCAAGCGCCCTCTGTGCCTTCTTGTCCACGTTGATCCTGCAGGACATGGGCTGTTACCTTTGGTTCCAGTTTTGCCTCAGCTGCCACTGCATGGCCCACATGTGCAACCTGGCATGGGGAAGTACTTGGGTCACTGCCACCATGTGGCCCAGGAGCCGCAGCAGTGTCTGGGCCATTCCTAACAGGGCTATACATTTCAAACAAAGCTAAGAATTTGTGGTGGGTTTTTTTAATTGCTAGCTCTCTGACTGGGAGCTCTTAAAAGGGTTTTGGTACTTTTTAAAAACAAAGTTACATACTTTTTGGTGGTATTAGTTTAAAAGGAGAAATATTTTCTTTAGTGGGGTAGGTTTAAAACTCTGCTTTAGTAACTTTCTCAGCTCTTGGGAGCTGCTGACACCTAATCAGGAGTTAGTTCCCTCCCTACCCCCCCAACTCCCACCCACCCCTAGTGAACAACCTTGCTTTATAGGGCACTTCCCCAATTAACAAAACACAGGGACTTGGAACAGCACATTTTGAATATAATTAAAGAGATTTAACTGCTTTTTCCCTGAAAGGACAGCTGGGAAACCAGCTGGTACTTTGGTAGATCTCTCTCTTTTGCTTTAACAGATACCTAAGCTCCACGAACAGAACAATGGCTGGGAAAAATTGTATCACTAAAGCTGTTGCCCCCATTACAGCTTCTGCCTTTGTCCAGACAGAGGTCCCAATGCCAGTTGAAGGCCCGGTTCCATGTGCAGGGTGGCTGCATGCTGAACCTCTCAGGAAACAAGTGAAGGAACTCAGAGGAGGTGGCAAGACTGAGGAGCATTCAAGACAGTAAGAAGTACATTGATGAGATGCTTCTTGCAGCAACCAAGCTCTCCAGCAGAGGAGAAAATGGGTGCCTACAGAATGACGAAGGTTGGACACAAGTCACCAGGGCCTGCAGAATCACCAATCCAACTTCTCCAGCCCTTGAATTGAAGAACAGTTATGCAGCCCTGGAAGTGGAGGAGGTGAAAGCAGCCCTGGAAAGGGAAGACCCAGAGCTCAAGTACCCCAAAGTTGCAGAATCAGTGACCACAAGGAAGCGAAGGGTAGTGGTGGTTGATGACTCTCTTCTGAGGGGTACTGAGGCGTCCATCTGCCGCCCAGACTTGATGTCCAGAGAGGTATGCTGTCTGCCTGGTGCCAAAATTCAAGATGTTAGGGAGAGTTTGCCAAGACTCATCAAGCCCACTGACTATTACCCAATGTTGCTAATCCATGTTGGAACAAATGATACTGCCAGGTATCCCTCTGAGCATATCAAAAGTGACTTCATGGTTCTGGGACAGAGGGTGAAGCAGATAGGTGCTCAGGTTGTCTCCTCTTCAGTCCTCCCTGTTGAGGATAAAGGCCAAGGCAGAGAGGCTTGCATCCTGGAGATGAATGCATGGCTGCGTGGATGGTGTCAGAGAGCATTTTGGTTTCCTGGACCATGGGATGCTGTTCCAAGGTTGCAGAGCAGAGATGGCGTCCATCTGTCCAAGAAAGGTCAACGCGTCTTCAGTAGTAAACTGGCTAATCTACAGAAAAGGGCTTTAAACTAGATTCATTGGGATGGGTGAAGAAAGTCCCCAGGTAAGTGAAACATTAAATACCTTTATGGAAATGGGTAAAAGGGGTAATATATGGAAAACAGTGTGCATAAATGCCCGTAGCATGGGAAATAAGATCCCTGATGTTGAAGCTTTGATGGGAGTGGCCGACTAGGATTTAGTGGCAGTTACAGAAACATGGTTAACAGAAAACCATGGCTGGGATGTAACTATACCAGGCTATACTTTATTCAGAAAGGAAAGGGGAGGAAGAAGGGGAGGAGGAGTGGCACTATATATAAAAAATACTATTAAGGCTTTGGAATTACAGAGCTTAAGAGGGAGAGAGGAGGCATTGTGGGTTAAACTAGAAAGAGGGAAAGAGAAATCTATTTGCATTGGTGTGATATACAGACCTCCCTCACAAGAGGAAGAGGTGGACAGACAGTTAATTGAAAATATATGCAGCATTGCTAGGAAAGGGGAAGTGCTATTGATACGGTATTCAATATGCCAGATGTTATAGTGGGACATCATTTTGCATCCAGTGATCACCAGATGGTGTGGTTCAGTATTAGGACTAAGGCTGATAGAATCCATTCAAAAGTGAGGGTCTTAGACTTTACGAATACTAACTTTGCCATGATGGGCCAATAACTCAGGGAGTCGTTAGCGGGATGGGAACAGCTCGGGGATGTAGAAAAACAGTGAGCAAAATTGAAAGGGGATATTTTAAGGGCAACCAACCTTTTTGTTAAAATGGTAAATAAAGGTAAAAGGAAAAGGAGATCGCTATGGCTTTCGAAAGAAGTAGCTGAAAAGGTGAAAAAAAAAGAGGGAGGCCTTAATGAAATACAAGAGATCACAGAGAGAGGAAGACAGGCATCTATATTTGGAAAAACTTAGAGAAGCTAGCAAAGTAGTCAGGAAAGCAAAGATTCAAAAAGAGGAGGAAATAGCCAATGCAATAAAATGGGGGGATAAGACATTTTTCAGATATGTTAGTGAGAAGAAGAAGGGTAAAAGTGGTAGTGTCAGACTCAAGGGTGAAGGGGAGGAATATGTAGAAGCTGATGAGGATAAAGCAGAATTGCTTAAGAAATATTTCTGTTCTGTGTTCACAGATGAAGAACCAGGAACAGGACCTCAGAAAACACCTGCAAACAGGAACAGAAGCGAGGGGCATCTTGAACAATTTTCAGAAGACTGTATTCGTAAGAAACTAGCTCAACTTAAAGTAGACAAAGCGATGGGACCGGATGGGATACACCCTAGAATACTGAGGGAAATTGGGGACGTTCTAGCAGCTCCACTGACTGACCTTTTCAATGCCTCGTTGGAGTCGGGAGTGGTGCCAAAGGACTGGAGAGAGGCTCATGTGGTGCCTTTACACAAAAGCGGAAGTAAGGATGTGGTTGAAAACTACAGGCTGGTTAGTTTAGCTTTGGTGGTGAGTAAATTATTGGAAACGCTGCTAAAAGAGAAAATAGTGAGGTTTCTGGAGTCCAGCGGATTACAGGATCTGAGGCAGCATGAATTCACCAGAGGCAGGTCTTGTCAGACAATTCTTTGACTGGGTGACTAGGCAGTTGGACCAAGGGAGAGCCCTAGATGTGGTGTTTTTAGACTTCAGTAAAGCCTTTGACACCGTTCCTCACAGGCGACTTATAAACAAACTGAGCACCCTAGGGATGGACCCTAAAGTTATTGTTTGGGTTAGAAATTGGTTGAGTGGAAGGCGACAAAGAGTACAGGTAAACAGGCCAGTACCTAACCCTGTGCGAGTGATGCGGCCGCCCAGAGCGCAAAGGCATAAGGGGCACATTTTAGCTGTCTGCCGTTGCCTGCCGCCCACAGCGGCAGGCAATGGAAGACAGCTAAAATGTGCCCCTTAAGCCTTCTCACTGGCATGCTAAGCAAGAGCAGGGAGGGACAGATCTGCTTAGCATGCCGACGACTTGCACATCGGGCACGCCTCTTCTCTCCCGCTGCTGGGGCGCGTGCCCAATGTGCAAGTCGCACAGTGCGCAATTTACACTCGGTACAGCCCTATAGGTAAATGGAGCTCACTCTGAGGAGAAGGAAGTTACTAGTGATGTGCCCCAGGGATCTGTCCTTGGTCCGATTCTTTTTAACATCTTTGTTAGTGATATAGCGGAAGGGCTGTCGGGTAAGGTTTGCCTCTTTGCGGATGATACCAAAATCTGCAATAGAGTAGACACCCAGGAAGGAGTAGATAACATGAGGAGGGATCAAGCTAAGCTTGAAGAATGGTCTAGAATTTGGCAGTTGGGATTTAATGTTAAAAAATGTAAGGTCATACATTTGGGCTGCAGCAATCCAAGGGAGCAATATAGTATAGGGGGTGAAGTACTTTTGTCCGCTAAAGAAGAGCGGGACCTAGGCATGGTTGTGTCTGATGATCTTAAAGTAGCTAAACAGGTAGAAAAGGCGACAGCAAAATCTAGAAGGATGCTTGGGAGCATACGGAGAGGAATGGCTAGCAGAAAAAAGGAGGTGATAGTGCCTCTGTATAAGTCTTTGGTGCGACCTCATTTGGAGTATAGTGTGCAATTCTGGAGACCGTACCTTCAAAACAGGATGGAGTCAGTACAGAGGGTGGCTACTAAAATGGTTAGTGGTCTTCATTATAAAGCATATGAGGACAGACTTAAGGATCTTAATATGTATACCTTAGAGGAAAGGCGGGATAGAGGTGATATGATTGAAATGTTTAAATACCTCCATGGCATAAAGGCACAGGGGGAGAGCCTCTTTCGATTGAAAGCAAGTTATGCTATGAAGGGACATGGGATGAGGGTAAAAGGGGATAGATTCAGGAGTGATATGCAGAAATATTTCTTTACGGAAAGAATGGTGGATCCGTGGAATAGTCTCCCAGTGGAAGTGGTAGAGATGAGGACAGTATCCGAATTCAAAAAAGTATGTGACAAACACAGAGGATCTCTAAAGGAAAAAAGGGACTGTTGTAGTTGTTGATATGGAAGGACAGACTAGATAGGCCATGTGGTCTTTTTCTGTTGTCATTTTTCTATGTTTCTATGTTTCTATTGCTGGCAATGTTCACTGATGTTGTCCGACTTTAGTCCAGAGAGGAAGGCTTTCGCTTGCGACAAGAGGATTGTGAAAAATTGCAAGAGGATCTTGATAAATTGGAAGACTGGGCATCAAAATGGCAGATGAAATTTATTTCAAGTCATTTTTATTAGGTTTTTCAAAATAGGCTAAATCAGACAGGCACAGAAAGCAAGAAAATATATAGTACGTAATCTCAGCTGTCAAAACAGCCACAGCACAAACAGTACAAAAACTCACACTGCTATAGCAAAAGAGGTGCACATATACAGGCCAGTAGAGATAGCAAAAACATTAACAAACATAGTATTACCATCTAAACTTACCGTTGAGTACTCCCCCACTGGCTAACAGAGTAGTATAATTAAACAATCCACACAAGACATACAGTATGCGCTAAGCAGCGGATGGTCTCCAATAATGGAAGAGGATACAAACACGTGAAGAATAATAATATAATCCCCTAATAAGTGAGCTGATGTACACTGCTGCATACCGTAAAGATAACTGCAAGAAACTACTATATCGTCCGGGGCACGTATCCCAGGAAACACCCCAACTATTACACCCACCCCCCCACCCTTCTCCCTGCTCCCTTCCACCCCCCCCCCCTCTCTCCCCCTAGCACGAGCAAGGTGGCAAAAACCCCAGCATGATAACAAAGCTCAGGTCCTCTCACATCCATCCACCAGAGGTGGCAGCAGATCTCCCAGGGCAGCACCATTCCCAAGTAACACAGATTCTACCATCAGTGAGCCAAGCAGTGGGATGCCAACTTAGACATTCAGGACAAGAGCCCTTTCCTTAGGTGACAAGTGTGAGATCATAGGTGACCACAGTGCCATGAACGCATCCCAACGTTTACCCCCTTTTTGTTTCGCCGTCGTTTTTTCCAGGCGAAGCAAATCAAACATAGCAGATTCCCAAATCACAATACCAGGAGGGGAGATCTCAATCCAACGGTGCAGTAGGGACTTCTTTACTACCAAAAAGCCACGTTCCAGCAGTGCCCGATGTCCAGCCGTATACCCATCAGCGCACAGCTCCCAACTATGGAAGAGACAAATTTCTCTGTGAGCCACAAAGCTTATGCCCAGCCAACCCGCAAGCTTTCGACAGACTTGTATCCAAAGATCCCGGACCATCCGGCATGTCCAAAATTTGTGCAAGAGGGTGCCTGATTCACAGCCACACCAGCCACAAAGGGCCGAGTCTTTGAGCCCCACCTGAGAGGCCCACTTGTCACTGGTGTACACCCGCCACAAAAACTTATATTGAAGCTCCTGCAGATATACCCATTCCGGCCCTTTCACTATCCCAAGAAAAGCTGCCTGGAGCAATTCCGTCGTCAGAGCCTCCGCTCCATCCCGCCGCCACCGCACAGTCAACTCCGTAAGAAAAACATCCCCCCTGCTTGGCCGAATCAAAATCCTACATGCCTCATCCCCCCTTTGATTGTCAAAGAACCTCTCCAAGACAGAGCGTGGAGTATCCTGCACTCCCTGGTCATGTTGCGTCAAAATCAGGCCCCGCAGATAGTGGCGCACTTGCAGGTACCCATAAAAATCCTGTTTCGGAAGAGTGTATCACCGATGCAGATTCTGAAAACTATCTATAGTCCGACCATCCGCCATATAGAGGTCCCCCACACAGATCACCTTTTTTTCTAGCCAATTCTGAAAAACATTCGCTCTGGAGAAGCCAGGGACAAAATCCGGATTGCCCACCAGGGGGAGCAGTGCCGAGCCTTTCCAATTCCACCCGAAACGCTGGCAGAGCACTTGCCACGCGGCTCGTAGGGAACCCATATAACTCCCCCCCACCCCCTTCCTAATAGTCGAGGATAGCTTGCCCATCTGCAGAACGTATAGGCGATGGTAAGGGTCGAAAGCTTCGTCAAGGTTCGCGCAGCCCCCAGTTCCTCCCAATAAGGCTCTTACATGAAAGGCTAAATAACGAAGATTATAATTTCGTAATGTGGGCATCTCCAAGCCTCCTTCTTCCCTTCTACTCATTAGGGCCTGCAATGGGATTCTAGAGCGCTTACCCTTCCACAAAAACCCCCGCAGACCTGTTTCAAAACGTTTCCAGTCTTCATTCAGAATCCACAGTGGTAACATACGCAAGATATACAGCCATCGAGGAAACTCTACCATAGTATAGAGCGCAATCCTCCCCCTAAGGGACAGAGGCAAACGTCGCCAACCCTGGAGGGTTTGCAGGCTGCGAGCTAAAAGGCCAGGAACATTCGCTTGATATAGATAGTCTGGTCGATCGGGGAGTTGTATTCCAAGGTACTTAAATAACCCCATTGGCCCAAACTAATGGGAACTCCCCCTTCCATGCCGGTTTCACCTTGCCCCCCACGTCCAACACAACAGATTTCAGTGTGTTAATTTTTAGACCGGAGAAGCTGCCATATTCCCGTATCAGCAGGAGTAACCGCTGCAAGGAGGTGGGCAAGGCAGTTAAGCAGAGCAGCATGTCATCGGCAAAAGCGCTGATTTTGAGTTGCTCCCTTCCAATCCGTATGCCCGCTATCCCCACATCCTGTTGAATAGCCAGGAGTAATGGCTCCAGCGCAAGGACAAACAACAGGGGCGACAGCGGACACCCCTGGCGCGTGCCTCTCTCCAGAATGAAAGGTTCCGAAAAGATCCCATTGACTCCCACTCTGGCCGAGGGTTGTTCATATAGCGCTCGAATCCAATGTACAAATTGCCCATGAAAACCGAAACCCGTCAGCACATCCCATAGATACTTCCAGGCAACTCTATCAAATGCCCTTTCTGCGTCCAGACTCACTAATAGTAAGGCTTCATCTTTTCTTAGGCAACGCTCCATGCCCAACAACAACTTAGTAATATTACGGGATGCCTCCCTGCCCTGTACAAAGCCCACCTGTCGTTCATCGATAAGCTGCGGCAAGATAGGGTTGAGCCGGTCCACCAAAATTGACGCCAAAATTTTCATATCACAATTAATAAGGGATATGGGTCTATAAGAGGCCGGGTCTACCGTATCCTTTCCTGGTTTCGGAATGACTGTGATATCTGCACATCGCATATCTCAAGGGAAAATCCCCGCTATACGGGCATCTTCATACATCACCACCATGGACGGGGCCAACCGAGGCGCCAACATTTTATAATATTCGATGCTGAACCCATCTGGGCCGGGGGCACGATGCGGTTTACCCCTTTTAATGCCCTGGAGAATCTCCCGTACCGTCAGCGGTGCATTTAACACCTGCAATTCGTCCACCGTCACTTGTGGTAGGGATAAGGAGGCCATTAAATTGACTCCCTTCGTGTAATCTCTCTCCTCCTCACTATACACCCGGGCGTAGAACGTTCTAAAAATCTCAGCTATACGGGCCGGCTGGTGGTGCAAGGTGCCTGACTCCCCGCGGATCAAGGGAATAAAGCGGGCCCCCCTGGGATCCCGAACAAGTCGGGCCAGCAAGGCACCCGAACGATTTCCATAACGATAAAGGCGATGTCTGTAGTAATACATTGACAAGCGTGCCCTACTTCCAAGCATATCATTAAGTGTTGCCTGCAAGCGCGTGAATTCCCGCTGCAGAGTCTTATCTCCCCCTCTACTCAGCCTACGTTGGAGGTCTTGTAGATTACATTCCAAGACAAGCAAACTACGGTCCAGATGTCGTTGTCGCGCCGCAACATAGGAGATAATTGCACCCCTTATCACCGCTTTACTGGCCTCCCAAAATAAAATTGATGAGCATTGGGGAGTGTCGTTAAAGCAAACATAATCATCCCACTGTTTTTCGAGGTAATGCCGAAAGGCCTCATATTCCCACAGGTAGGCGGGGAACCGCCATCCCATCCGCGAAGGTCCCTGAGAGTCCCAAAGAATCCAGATCATCCCATGATCTGAGATCCCGATAGGATCTATTCCCGCTTGCAATATCTTGGTAAGCCCTCCTTCGCTGACTAAAATATAGTCTATGCGAGACCACGTGTGATGCGCACGCGACTGATGGGTATATTCGCGCGCCCCGGGATTGAGAACTCTCCACACATCTATGAGATCTCCCATTCGGCATAGATATCCAACCCCCTTTCGTGTCCATGAACCCGTACTACTCTGTTGGGATTTATCCAGACCCGGGTCGTGCGGGCAATTAAAATCTCCCGCGACAATCAATTTATTCTTTCCAGGGTTGGCTACAAATCTCAATATCTTTTTAAAGAATTCATGATCATAAACATTCAGGGCATAGAGATTCACTAGCCACACTGGCTCATTATATAACTTAGCATGGATTTTAATGTAACGGCCATGGGGATCAGCCTCCACACTGCTCACTTCACATGGCACACCCCTTTTTATTAAAATCACAACTCCCGCTTTTTTGGTGCCCGAAGCAGCCCCGTGTGCCGATGCCACCCAATCTCTAGCGAGCTTGCGATGTTCCAAGGCACTCAAATGTGTCTCTTGCAACATGGCTATATGTACACCCTTTCTCTTCAACGTCTGTAAAATTTTTGTGCGTTTAATTGGAGAGCCTATCCCTCCCACATTCCACGAAATTATCTTGATCTCAGGCATGGCGCCAACTCACTTCAGAGATCAGCAGTTGGTACAACTATATACGCCTCCAAGGGTGCCCAGCCTCACCCCCAGAGTTCAAACTTAATACCGCCCCCATGCTACACCTCTTAACAAACTTGCCACCCACCAGACACTCCAAAAGCCCGTGCTATCCCACCTACAAAAACCCTCCCCGCCCTTCCCCCTCCTCCACTCCTCCCCCACCCCACCCTCCCACCTAAACAGCACTCTTCCCTCCCCCCCCACCACCCCTCCCATGCAGCACTCCCCCCCACGAATGTACAAGCTTCATTGGCGAAGAGGGCCACATATCCCACATCATCCATCACACGCACTCTGCCTGCCGCATATACTCCCTCCCCCCACGAAAAGACCTCAATCAAGCCCCCACACATACCAACACACATATAGATATACAAAAGAACATCAATGTCAAAAACAGCAATATCCCCTCTCCCTCCCCGCACCCCCCCATATCTCAACATCCCTTCGGTCCTGTGGTCTTGCGAAGCAAGGCCCTCCCAAAGGGAGACAGATCACTGTTCAAGGCACCTCCGGGCCCCCCACAAACAGATGATATCACCAAATGGTTGAAGTATATCCTCGAGCACCACCTACGGACCCCAAAGACCAAGGAGGCTCAAAGTCTGCAGATAATATGCATATATGTTTGGAACACCACAAAGTCTGTAGGATATGTTCATCTGTAGGATGCTGACACCCCCGAGCATGGTCTCCATTATGCTCTTCACGGCGCTATGTCCCCAGAGGTTCCTCATTTGGTTGCAATCGGTGGCAAAGGTGGATTCATTTTTGCCAGGAACGTATGAGCTTCCTCCGGCTTCTCAAAGGAGTGGGCAGCGCCCATGTGGAAGACCTTCAGAATCGACGGGTATAATAGGGCAAACCGAATGCCCCTTTGCACCATCGTGGTACAGACAGGTGAAAATTCTTTGCGCTTAGCAGCTAGCGAGGCGGAATAGTCCTGGAACAAGAGCACAGCTACATTGTCTAGCTTCAGCTCTCTTCGCTTGCGGTAGGCCTGCAGGAGAGCAGTTTTATGCTGAAAGTTCAAAAGTCGCGCCAACACCGGTCGCGGCCTGCCTCTGCCCTCAACTCGCTGCCCCAGCCGATGAGCCCTTTCCACCTTTATCTTACCCAGCAAGTCCAGAAGGCCGAGCTCCTTCGGCAGCCATTCCTCAAAGGCAGATGAAATTTAATGTGGACAAGTGCAAGGTTATGCACCTAGGGAAGAACAACCCAAACTATGGTTACCCGATGCAAGGTTCCACATTAGGAACCACCACCCAGGAAAAAGATTTAGGCGTCATTGTGGATACCATGTTAAAACCCTCGGCCCAGTGTGCAGCGGCTGCCAAGAGAGCAAATAGAATGCTAGGTATGATAAGGAAAGGAATGGAAAATAAAACAAAAGATATTATAATGCCTCTATATCGTTCCATGGTGAGACCGCACCTTGAATATTGTGTGCAATTCTGGTCGCTGTATCTTAAAAAGGATATAGCGATTTTAGAAAAGGTTCAGAGAAGAGCCACCAAAATGGTAAAGGGGATGGAAGGATACTCCTATGAAGAAAGGCTAAAAAGGTTAGGGCTCTTTAACCTGGAAAAGAGACCGCTGAGGGGAGATATGATAGAAGTCTATAAATTAATGAACGGAGTGGAACGGGTAAACGTAGATCGATTGTTTACGTTATCAGAATATAGAAAGACTAGGGGACATGCAATGAAGCTACAGGGTAAACTATTTAAGACTAATAAAAGAAAATATTTTTTCACTCAACGTGTAATCAGACTCTGGAATTTGTTACCGGAGGATGTAGTAAAGGCTGTTAGTGTAGCTGGGTTTAAAAAAGGTTTGGACAAGTTCCTGGAGGAAAGGTCCATAAACCATTATTAAGAAGTGACCGAAGATATCAATGCTTGACCCAGTACAAGCATTGTGGAACTTGTGTCTCTTGGGGAAACTGCTAGGTACATATGACCTAGATTGGCCACTGTTGGAAACAGAATACTGGGCTTGATGGACCTTGGTCTGACCCAGTATGGCATATCTTATGTTCTTATGTGGAGGGAGGCTCCAATGAATTTTAGAGTCTGCGTTGGCTGAAGTTGGGATTTCTTGAAATTGATGAGGAATCCCAGAGTGGACAGCAGGGAGACTGTGTTCTGTATCTCCTTCTGTGACCTATCCCTGGAGGGGGCGGATATGAGCCAGTTATCCAGGTAAAGGAAGACATAGATTCCAGAAGTGAACCACCGTCACAGCTCCGCATTTCATGAAGACCTACAGGCCGGTGAGAGTCCGAAGGGGAGCATCAGGTACTGATAGTTCTGGTTCAGTATGCAGAAGCACGGGAATTTTCTATGCATTGGATGGATGGGGATGTGGGCATAGGCATAGGTGTCCTGCAGGTCCAGTGAGGCTAGCCAGTGGTGAAGTTGCAATAGAGGCAGAATGGCTCCCAGGAACTACATCCGTAACCATTCTCTGTAGATGAATTTGTTGAGGCCCCTCAGGTCGAGGATGGGGCGCAGGTCCTCAGACTTCTTGGGAATGAGAAAGTACCTGGAGTAGAACCCATGTCCCATTTGTGCTGGTAGTACTTATTTGATAGCTCCAGCTGCTAGGAGGGACCGTATCTCCTCCGCCATGGTAGAGAGAAGGTAGTTTGGGGTGTGACTGGTAGGGCAGGATCACTGATGCGGGATCGAAGAGAGGAGGAGAGGCAGCCCTTCCACCAGCAGGATCCTGTTGGCTGCAGCACCAAAAAGGAGGGGGTGCTCTTCCCCAATGACGTTGCTGTCTGTTTCTGCTGTCGGCGGTCCTTCTGCCGAGGCTTCTGATAGTAGGACTGGTATTGTTGGCGTTATCGTCGGAACTGTTCAGATAAGGAAGATTATAAGCAGAAGGCAGGTAGTTTACAGAAAGAGTTTATTAAGCGGGGTTATCCTAGAAGAGTGGTGCAACAGGCATACACTCGTGCGTTATACAATCATCGGTCCACACTACTGGGATTGGGTAGACCCGTAAAAGAGAGTGTGCAACCAGACACTTCGGTCAATTTAATTACAACATATTCCCCCTTGAGTGGAGAATTGCAAAAACATTTACGTAAACATAGCCCTATAGTCAACACCATCTCGGGGTTAGAAAATCATATGATCCGTTGTGTGTGGCAAAGAGCACCAAATTTAAAGGACATGTTAAGTCCAGCTCGGGTACCAAGCAATATTCAGGAAACACGTAATAACCCAGCAGGACACGCACCATGTGGCACGTGTGATATTTGTGCTATCACCTTAAGCCTTGATGTATTTGTGTATAATGGGATTGTATTGCCTATAAAAAGTAGTACAACATGTGAGTCCGAAGGTGTAGTTTATGCGATCGTTTGCCCATGTGGCCTTTGCTACATAGGACAGACGATTCGCATGTTTCGCACTCGTATGCGTGAACATCGTAGTCGCCTTCGGTGTAGTTATATGGAAGCTCCCATAGTTGAACATTGTAAGCATAGAGAGCATGAGTTCGAGCAGCTACGCTGTCTCTGTTTAGCTCAAGTTTTGAAAACTTATCGAGGCAAAACTTTAGCTCAAACACTTCATCTAAAAGAGCAGCGATTAATTTTTAAATTAAATACTTTGGCCCCTGCTGGGCTAAATAATCAGATCGAATGGTTAGCTTGTAAGTAAAAACAGATCCAAAAGTGAGCGCCAATGAGAATATTCTTTCAACCTTTAAAAGGAAGTCAGGGCATGTGTTACGCATGCGCGGCATTTTTTTACTGGCGAACCAAAATTTTTGCGGCTATTGCAGTAAGAGAGAGAACGCGGGCAGCATCACTGGTATGTTAAGTTTTGGTCCTTTTTATGATCCTTTCATGTGCACATCACTAAATATGGATAAGGTGGGAGTGGGTTAATAATTAAAATGGAGATGAGGTGGTCAATAGATTTATTGTTGTTTTTTATAGTTATGTTTAGGTCCCCTGACGAAAAATCTGAAACGTCAGTCGGTACCGGGATTGAATGTTGGGATACTGAAAGCTTGAGAAGAATTAGAGCTGATTCCATATAGAAGCTGAGTATTGATTTTTTAAAACAACCTATTTAAAAAAGCTTACAACAGAACAGCCTAAAATCTGTATTAAGAATTTTAAAAGTTACACCGAGCTGGCAGAGGGTCGTTGATGTGATACAACACCATTATTAAAACCCGGGTTTCACCCGGCTGTAGAGGTGTTATTTTTAACTGAGACCTTTTCTGCCAGCGATAAGGGTGGTTGATTTTCCCCCCCAAGAAAGAAAGTTGAACGATAACACGAGTAGTTATAGTATAACTTATCGTTCGGTGGCCAAAAGAAGTTTCGTGTGATCACAGTATCGTGTCCAGACACAGCACTTTCTGAAACTGAAGAAATGCGATCTTTGCACTCAGCATAGCAGCCTAGTATGTCTTTCTCCCCGAGTTGTCCTTGTGATCATTCACAGGAGGCACATTGGAGTGAGAGCAGGAACTCTTCGACTGTTTCAACGCAGACTCCACTACGATGGATCGGTGAGGCAGCTGTTATTTGTCAAAACCCGGGGTGGGTTTTACTTGGTACTTCTTTTCTAGTCGGCAGGACGTGGCTGCACCAGACATGGGCATCTGCCAGATCGGCATGAGGTTTTCCAGGAGCAGGCAGTGGACTGGGATGGAGAAGACTGACCTGCGTGCATTGAGGATCTTTATCAGGCCGAACATTTCTGGGGTCTGGTGTGTCAGCCGGGGATAGCGCCAGACAAGTGGATAGCTTCTGGAGAAATAGGGTATGTCAGGTGGAGATGGTGGTTGTTGTGGCAGTGTTGGCGACAGCTGGGAGAGGATCCCCTCTTCATCAGAGATCCAAGGTGATCCACCCATGAGTGTCAGGCCGGTCGCTTCCTTCCTTTCACTGTCCATGATTGGATATGAGAAGCCCAATGGTGTCGGCGACCTTGGTGCAAAGGTGTCCTGGGTGGAAGCGAGGGCAACCGTTGGTGGCAAGGTGGACTGTGCTTCTGTTGCCTGCTTTTCATCCTGTTGCACCAGCAAGCGGGAGAGCAAGTCCATCAAGGTAGCTTGATAGTCCTCTGCAGGTGTGTGGATCTGATGCTTGTCATTCCCTTCGTTTCTGTGGTATCGATGCCGGTGGTGGGAGGTGTCGGGGAGTTGGAGCTGGAGACTCTAGAAAACATCTGGGTTCCACTGTGCTGGTGTCTGCAGCATTTTTCCCTTCTGTAGCAGCTGTTGCAGAAGCTGTCAGTGCTGGAACTGCTGTGCCAGCGTCGGTGCAGTCTTTGAGAGTAGGGATCTCGTCGGTGCCGACATCAGCGCATTGAGGAGGGGTCCCCCATCGACATGGTTACGGCTCGCATCACTCCTATGTTGACCAATGGCATCCGCGGGGGTGGGGTCTCCAGCGAGGTGGCTTTCTCAGCTTGGAGAGGAAGCTTTTCGGAGTGAGCTCTCTCTGCCATGGAGGTCTGAGCCAACGTTTTGGGGTGAGAAGGCTGAAGTTTAGCGGTTCTGCAGGCTGCCTGGGCTGGCTGTGAGAGACTCTTCGGTACATTGAGGGCCTCAAGGGGTGAATCCCGCAAAGAGGAAGGTCTCTGAGAGGGAATCTTGGTGGCGGCCATGTTGCTGGTGGCTACGCTGTTCTCTTTGCCTTTTCTTTTTTCTTCTGGCTATGTTCCTTTACTCTTATTGTCAGTCTGGCATGAGGAGGAGGATGAAGAGTGGTTCTGGGTGTTCTCAGAAGCCGTCAAGAAGTCCTGGAGCATGTGGTTGCGTGACCTGTGGGTTCTGGGAAACATGCAGGCACAATGGGGGCAGTCCTCCACATGGTGGCTTCCCCCAAGCAGCGGAGATGGTGATCATGAGAATCCATGAAATTCATCTTCCTGGCACATTTTGGGCACTTTTTGAACGCATGTTTGCTTGATTTTCCTTTATTCTCTTTGTTCATTTTGATTCTTGTATTGGTAGTTCAGGAGAGCTGGTAGTTCCGTCCTGCTGGCTGGATGGACAAAAAGAAACTGAGCCCACCAGGGAACATGCTCAGAAAGGCTTTGCCTTTCAAGCTATAGGAGAGCGCTCTGTCCCATGCTGCAGTTGGATGACATCACCAGGTGTGGTTGACACATCCTGCTTGTCCATGGAGAACTACTTTTCCACTCTTTCACATGATTAAAAATATAGACTTCTAAATAGGCCAACCACTAAAACCCTTCCCACACCATTTCATTTGCTCATAGGTTGCCAGGAGTAAGCACTGACTTCACAGCACTTAAAAAAAGCAACTATTACTTACTTACTTTGAGTCAATTTTTTCATTCTGTTCTACATATGAACTTTTTTTTTACTAATATTTGCTTTTTTTAAGTGCTGTGAAGTCAGTGCTGACTCCTGGCAACCCAGTAGCCTCTGTGTTTTCTTGGCAATGTATAACCAGAAGTAGATTGCCAGGCCTTTTCTTCTAAGGCAATGGAGGGTGAAGTGACTTGCCCAAAGTCACAAGTGGGAATCAAACTCTTGATCTTTTAGATACTAGGCAATTGCTCTAATCACTAAGCTACTCCTCCACTCTATGGTCACTTTTAGGGACCATTGATTCAATTATTTTGCTATGGTTAGGTAATCTGTAGCAGTGACTCATCAAAGATATCTGACACTGAGATGGCCTGAGGGAGAAGAGATGTCAGGCTAAGCAGAGGTGGAAAACCACTGCTGGAGGAGACAGGAGAGCAGTTGGAAGAGTTCTGCAGGCCCTTCTGCGCCAACTTGTGGGCTGTCGATGGGCTGAGAGGTCTCCTGACAAACATCCATTGCTTCTCTGCTATGGTTGGGTAAGTCCCCTGGCTGGCTGAAAAAACTGCTGGTGGACCCATGGGAGGAGGGGTGGCTGCCAGAGTACCTGTGTCTCTTTCTGCGGGGGCTGTCACTGCTGCTACAGCTGCTGCTCTGACAACAGTGTCTACAGCGAACCTCCTGATGCCTGCGCTGTGAGCCCCGGCCTCTGCGCTGCTTAGGGGAGTTCCTCCAATGCCGGATGCGCTGGTTGCGGCTGCTCCAATAGCAGGCAGGCTGATCGGGGCTGCTCCGATACTGGCTGCAAAGCTCTTGGCGCCGTCCTCCATTCGGCGCCGAAGGCATGATGTCAGGCATGATGTCACATCGGTGCTGTCCAATCAGCACCAGGAAGGTGTGGCTTGCATCCAGCCATCCAATCAGTGCCGGTGGGGGCAGAGACTTCCAGAAAAGATGGCGGCAGAGGAAGCATGGCCGGGGAGAAGAACAAGGCCAGGTTACCAAGGATCAGAGACCTCCAAGGCAGCGCAGGAGGCCAGCAAAGCAGCTGGGCTAGCAGCAGGCAGTTCAGCGAGAGGTAGGCAGAGCGGGGAAACATGGCTGAGGATGGAGATCTGGGGAGGCACGTCCCTGGTTGCCACGTAGTCCACAGATGTTGCAGGGCTGCTTCCATGCAGTTTATTGGAGGAGAGGAGGCCTGGGCGAGGACGTCCTGGAGCATGTGGCTGTGGGACTTCCTCACTCTGAGAGACATCCAAGTGCAGTATGGTGATCCTTCCACAGGCAACGCAAACAGCAGTCATGGGCATCAGAAATGCTCATTTTGCAAGAGCATTTTGGGCATTTCTTAAACCTCGGTTTTGGCATGATGCAGGTATGGAACCCAAAGTCTCTTCTTTCTTCTTCTTACTAGAATTCTGTGTCTATCTTGGTGATTGTTAGGAGAGAGGAGAGATCAGTCTTGTAGGCAAGGAGGAAGAAGTGAAATGGCTGGCTAGGGGCAGGCCAGGGGGTAGGGCCAGTTTGCTCATGCTCAGAAGGGCAAAAGGCCTTCTGAGCGATGGAGAGTACTTCCGTCTAGGCGCCGTCGGATAATGTCACCAATGTGGCTGACTCATCCTGTTTGTTCTAGGAGAACAAATGTTTAGAAGAGGAAAGAAAGGGATGCATTAAAAGTGGAGATCACTAGAGGAAACTTTCTCAAGCATTTTGAGGAACTATTCTTCTAGCATGGGAAAGTGGCAAAACAACTCTGGGATCCCAAAAGACAATCAGGTTGATATACAGAACCCTTAGCCAGACGCCCAATGGGAAGCTGTCTGAATAAAGCTGCTGAGCAAGATACCCAGAGACACTATCCAGACAGTGCCACTGGATATTTCCACAGACCACCATGGCACTGTCCAATTAGTGCAGGGTCAATCCATGGGTGGAATGAAGGCAGTACCAGCGCTTTCCAGATAAGTACTAGCACTTATCTGGAAAGTGTGATTTTCAGCCAGCATTAATCTGGACATCTTAGACCACCGAAAAGCAGGCCTAAGTTGCTATCCAGACAAGTGCTAGCTGAAAATTGTACTCTAAATATCCTGCCGATATTTAAACACCATCACCGACTGCTACGGTGTTTGAATATTTTTTAACAGTTTCTTTTTTAATTTACTTATTCAATTTGTTTACAAAAGGAAAATAAGAAAGAAAGCATAAAAGATGCATAAAGTACTTAAAAATGTAAACCCTCACAAATCCACATTAAGGGATTTAACAGGTTTTTATACCGTTTTATCAACCGAACCCACCAACATACAACCAGATGACACATACACATACAAACCTCAACCTCCAACATGCCAATCATCACCAGTCTGAATGCAGAAATAACAACTCTCAGATGTGCACTAACCAACACCAGATCAATAATGAAATAAGTTCCACACAAACACTGACCTACTCAAAGCCTATCGACTGGACATTCTCTGCATTACTGAAACATGGCTCACGGACACTGATAACGTTCTCCTCAATCAACTCAAACCAGAAGGCTTTGCTCTGTTCTACTGTATACGAAATAACCGGAGAGGTGGTGGAGTATTGCTGCTTACTAAAGAACATATCCACTTCAGTCCCCTCTTATCCAAGAGCACCAAAGAAATGGACACCATCACCATTACAAAAAATCAACTGACCATCCTCCGCTGCTACAGATCTCCCAACCCATCATCTAAAGACCTATCTGGCATAATAGAAAACATACTAAACAACTCCAAAACTAACAAGGACCTGTTCATCTTAGGGGATTTCAATCTCCCCTCAATGCAACCAGACATTGTTGACACCTTCCTTGCTGCCATGACATCGTTGGACCTCCAGCAAAACATAGCATCCCTATGCACAACAAGGGAAGCACCTTGGATCTAATTTTCACCCCTATACACTAAAATCACACCAGTCCAATACACTCGCTACAAACATCTACAATACCCTGGTCCGACCACAGCCTCATTACTCTCTCCCTGCCCCTTAAATACACAATACCTCAGCGAGCACAACGATTCCCGTGACAATTCAGACAATTCAACAGACACCTTCCTAGACGACATCATACCAGACCTTCTGATGGATACAACTGACCCAACTACACTTACAGAAAACTGGAACAACATACTCAGAAAAGCAGCTGCACTATCACCTGATCAACATGCTGCATGCGGAAACCAATGCACTGGCAAAAAACCCTGGTACACCCCCCGCCTGAGGAAAGTAAAAACCAAGCTAAGGCAACTAGAAAGAAAGTGGCGAAAAACTAAAAAGAATGACAACCTCAACAACTACCTATCACTACTTCAGAACTACCACACAGCTACAGATAAAGCCAAATGGACTACCATCCAAAGATCATATCGAACTCCATCAATCAGCCAAGAGAACTATCTGACATTGTCAAATATCTTACAGAACCACCCACAAACCATTCCCTGACCATCATCACTGACCACCAACAATTAGCACACATTACAAACAACTCCAACCCCTTCAGACCCCCACTCCCACCCCCTCCACCACCATCACACTCCATCCCCTTCCCACCCACTGGACCACCTTCCACACTATCATCAGTAAAGACATTGAGAAGATACTGACATCACTCAACACCTCCACCTCCCCTCTCGACCCGTGCCCATCCAACTGGATTAGATCTAGCTAAAATAGATCTCAGGCCAATCCTTGTCAGAATCACTCATGAATCCTCATAAAAAGCTTGAAAAACTGGATGTGCGAACAAGAAAACTCATAAGAACATAAGAACATAAGATATGCCATACTGGGTCAGACCAAGGTCCATCAAGCCCAGTATTCTGTTTCCAACAGTGGCCAATCTAGGTCATACGTACCTAGCAGTTTCCCCAAGGGACACAGGTTCCACAATGCTTGTATTGGTTCAAGCATTGATATCCTGGTTCCCTTCTTAATAATGGTTTATGGACCTTTCCTCCAGGAACTTGTCCAAACCTTTTTTAAACCCAGCTACACTAACAGCCTTTACTACATCCTCCGGTAACAAATTCCAGAGTTTGATTACACGTTGAGTGAAAAAATATTTTCTTTTATTAGTCTTAAATAGTTTACCCTGTAGCTTCATTGCATGTCCCCTAGTCTTTCTATATTCTGATAAGGTAAACAATCGATCTACGTTTACCCGTTCCACTCCGTTCATTAATTTATAGACTTCTATCATATCTCCCCTCAGCCGTCTCTTTTCCAGGTTAAAGAGCCCCAACCTTTTTAGCCTTTCTTCATAGGAGTAGCCTTCCATCCCCTTTACCATTTTGGTGGCTCTTCTCTGAACCTTTTCTAAAATCGCTATATCCTTTTTAAGATACGGCGACCAGAATTGCACACAATATTCAAGGTGCGGTCTCACCATGGAACGATATAGAGGCATTATAATATCTTTTGTTTTATTTTCCATTCCTTTCCTTATCATACCTAGCATTCTATTTGCTCTCTTGGCCGCCGCTGCACACTGGGCCGAGGGTTTTAACATGGTATCCACAAGGACGCCTAAATCTTTTTCTTGGGTGGTGGTTCCTAATGTGGAACCTTGCATCGTGTAACCATAGTTTGGGTTGTTCTTCCCTAGGTGCATAACCTTGCACTTCTCCACATTAAATTTCATCTGCCATTTTGATGCCCAGTCTTCCAATTTATCAAGATCCTCTTGCAATTTTCCACAATCCTCCTGGGTTTTAACAACTTTAAATAGTTTTGTGTCATCAGCAAATTTGATAACCTCACTCGTTATTCCACTTTCCAGGTCATTTATGAATATGTCAAAAAGCAGCGGACCCAGCACAGATCCCTGGGGTACACCACTATTCACCTTTCTCCATTGGGAAAATTGGCCATTTAGCCCTACCCTCTGCTTTCTATCTTTTAACCAGTTCCTGATCCACAGTAGTACACTGCCTCCTATCCCATGACTCTTTAGTTTTGCCAAAAGTCTCTCATGAGGGACCTTGTCAAAGGCTTTCTGAAAGTCCAGATACACAATATCAACCGACTCACCTTTGTCCACCTGTTTATTCACTCCTTCAAAAAAACATAACAGATTAGTAAGACAAGATCTTCCTTGTCTAAAGCCATGTTGGCTGTCTCCCATTAGGTCATGACTATCTATATGCTGAGTAATTTTATTCTTTATGATGGTTTCTACCATTTTTCCCGGTACTGATGTCAGGCTCACCGGTCTGTAGTTTCCCGGATCACCCCTCGAACCCTTTTTAAAAATTGGTGTTACATTGGCGATCCTCCAATCCTCAGGTATTAGAGATGATTTTAATGATAGTTCACAGATTACTGATAGCAGGTCTGCAATCTCAAATTTCAGTTCTTTCAACACCCTTGGATGTATACCATCCGGCCCAGGTGATTTGCTACTCTTCAGTTTATCTAATAGTTGTAAGACATCTTCCCGATGTATCGATATTTCCTTCAATTCTTCCACACCTTTAAATACCACTTCAGTCGAGGGTAACATCCCTACATCTTCCTCAGTAAAGACCGAAGCAAAGAATTCATTCAGTCTCTCCGCTATCGCCTTGTCGCCTCTTAGTGCTCCTTTAACCCCTTTATCATCTAATGGACCAACTGACTCTCTCACGGGTTTTTTGCTACGAATGTACTTGAAAAGGTCTTTATTTCGCGTTTTTGCTTCCGCAGCAAGCTTCTTCTCAAATTCTCTCTTGGCCTGCCTTATCAATGCCTTGCATTTGACTTGCCAGTGCTTGTGCTGTTTCCAGGTTTCATCATTTGGCTCTTTTTTCCATTTCTTGAAAGATGCTTTTTTGGCAACAACAGCCTCTCTGACCTCAGCTTTAAACCATGCTGGCAATTTTTTAGACTTCCTTCCACTTTTTTTAAAGCGTGGAATACAGCTGGTCTGGGCTTCCAAGATAGTATTTTTCAACAACACCCAAGCTTGATGTACGTCTTTAACCTTTGCAACTGCTCCTTTTAGTTTTTTCTTAACTGTTTTCCTCATTCTATCATAGTCTCCCTTTCGAAAATTAAAGGGTAGTACTGTGGATTTCCTTACTATCCCTCCTCCACTAATTAAATCAAAGGCGATCATGCTATGATCACTATTGCCAAGTGGCCCCAACACCCTTATCTCTTGCACTACATCTGGTGTTCCACTAAGGACTAGGTCTAATATTGCTTCCCCTCTGGTCGGTTCATGAACCAGCTGCTCCAAGAAGCAGTCATTTATTTCATCTAGGAACTTTATCTCCCTAGCATGTCCTGTTGTGACACTGACCCAGTCGATGCCGGGGTAATTGAAATCACCCATTATTATTACTGCACTGTAACTTTTGCTAGCTTCCTTGATTTCTTTGAGCATTTCATCATCCATTTGTTCATTCTGGCCAGGCGGACGATAGTACACCCCCACTGCCATCGCCTTCCCCTTTTTACATGGAATTTCAATCCATAGAGATTCTACAGCAAATTTTGTTTCTTGCAAAACTTTAATCCTTTCTGATTCAATGCCCTCTCTAACATAGAGCGCAACCCCTCCACCAATTTGATCAGCTCTATCATTTCGATATAGTTTGTACCCAGGTATCACAGTGTCCCACTGGTTGTCCTCCTTCCACCATGTCTCTGATATTCCAATCATATCTAACCTCTCGTTTAGTGCTATATATTCTAACTCTCCCATCTTGTTTTGTAGACTTCTAGCATTTGCATACAAGCATTTTAGAGACTGTATTTTATTCATATTAATTTGGCTATTGGTAGACATGGGTAATTTGGGATCTTTAAGTTCTGTCTGCTCCATACTCGAGGGCATTTGGGCTACTTTACTCTTTTTTGGAACCTCTCTGCTTTTTGTAGTATCCTTCAAGGATACATTCTTCCGAACCATGCGCTCTTGGGCGACTGTCGGCTTTCCCCTATTATCTAGTTTAAAAGCTGCTCTATCTCCTTTTTAAAGGTTAATGCCAGCAGCCTGGTTCCATCCCGGTTAAGGTGAAGCCCATCCCTTCGGAAGAGCCCCTCCTTTCCCCAGAATGTTCCCCAGTTCCTAACAAATATGCTCATGAAGTAATTTACAAAAATCAGTGTATGCCAAGATTGTACATCCTTTGAGCTGAAGGAGGGCTAGGATTTATAGAAATTGACTACACCTACAGAGCTACTATCATAGGTCTCCAAGCCTATCTGACAGCATCATTGGATCCAAATACACAAAAAGTGCTGAAATATGAAAGTAAACATCCAGAATGTGTCTCCAACATCAAACTTGGACAAGCGTTCTGAAGATTAGAAGGAATGAGCAAGAATCCACAGGTGTGCATGAGAAAGAAAGTAACAAAATTTGCAAAACAAGAGAAAAAACCCTTCAAAGAATTAGATCGGCAGATGAGGAAAAACAAGTGGCAAATGCACAGAGTGGAAAATACAGAGTGTTACTCCAAAAACCTTTTGCCGATCAAGAACGGACACATGAATGGTTGAGGAAAGGTAGACTGAAACTGAAGGATGAAAGATTGATACTTGCAGCCCAGGACAACAGATTGCGGACGAGATGGTTTACAGCGTATATTGAAAAAACTGGCACAACAGAAATATGCTGATTCTGTAAGAAAGAGCTGGAAACAGTGACTCACCTAATAGCAGGATGTGAAGTTCTGATGGCGGAAAATTTCTATACAGAAAGACACAACAAAGTAGCACGCCTCCTCCACTGGAAACTCTGTAAACACTATAATATCACTGTCCCTGA
Organism: Ichthyophis bannanicus; assembly: GCA_033557465.1. Classification (NCBI taxonomy): domain Eukaryota; kingdom Metazoa; phylum Chordata; class Amphibia; order Gymnophiona; family Ichthyophiidae; genus Ichthyophis; species Ichthyophis bannanicus. The sequence continues at coordinate 227,745,470 of CM066039.1, forward strand.
AAAGCACTGGAATCATGACCCTAAGAGATTAACAGAGAATGAAGAGGTTATGATCACCTGGGATATTCCCATTCCGATGGAGAAGAAACTGGATGCCAGAAAACCTGACATAGTGGTAAAGAAGAAGAACACCAGAACGGCATTGATAATAGAAGTGTTGGTACTGAGTGATTATTCTGTGAATTGCGTGGAGAGGGAGAAGATCTTGAAGTATCAAGAAATGCAATCAGAGACCAAGAAAATGTGGCAGAAAGATACAGAAATATTTCCCATTGTACTGGGAGCCACAGGCCTGATAAAGAAGAATTTCCAAGCACATCTTGACAAACTACCCAAACATTTTACATCTTATGAACTCCAGCAGGAGGCTCTCTTGGACACGATGCAAGTATTACACTGAGCATTAGCAGTAAATTTGAGAGATTAAGATCATATTCCACATACCCTGGGCTTAGAAGCGAGGTTCACGACTGCCATAGTATGTGCAAAACTAACCCATTAGGAGAAACTACCCAGGGAACAATGCCAAAATCTTTCAAATTGTCATCCATCCACCCCACCTTAAAGAAACATCTTCGCAGCCTTCAACAAAGTTAGCCACAACACTCTCCTACAACACCTGCAATAAATGGCACACAAGATATGGTCCTAAAATGGTTTCAGTCTTATCTCTTCGACAGGCAACAACAAATCAAACTGGGAATGAATGTCTCCAAACCATATCAACAAACACAAGGAGTACCCCAAGGATCCACACTATCCACACCCCTCTTCAACCTATATCTCAAACCCCTCTGTAAAATAATCAAAGAGCACAACTCCCACATATACGTAGATGATATTATGTTATACTGCCCACTCCACATAAAGCAATCTTCATACAGACAGATACAGGAATGCTTCTCAGATGTCTCCCACTGGCTCACAGCAAACAATCTCGCAATCAATTACAAGCAGACAGAAGCACTGTTTATTACCAAAGACTCATCATTCATCCCACCATCCACGATAACACTAGACAACATCCAGATAAATGTCCGCCCAAAGCTCAAATACCTTGGAATCATTATTGATCAACAGTTATCCTTCAAGGAACAGATAACAGCAACAGCCAAAACAATATTCTTCAAGACAAAAACCTTACAGCGACTATGCCCGCTTCTCGATCTATCAGACTTCCGCTCAACTCTCCAAGCACTTACCTTCCCCCACATAAATGGCTGCAACATAATCTATCAGGGCCTACCACAAACCATCCTCCTCCCACTTCAAACTGCCCTACACACTGCTGCACGAATAAGCCAGGGAGCTTCTAAAAGCAAACACATCACCCCTATCCTTAAACAGCTCCATTGGTTACCCCTCCCCAGCAGAATCAAATACAAATCTCTGCTCCTAACTCACAAAGCACAACACTCCCACCTAGCCACATACCTCCAGTCCCTATTACAGTTACACACCCCATACAGATCCAGAAGATCATCCACAATAAATATGCTTGCTGTACCACACTCAAAGATAAAGTCCAGCCAACAAACATGCTGCCGAGCATTTGAATTCTTTGCACCATCCTTCTGGAACACCAGATACAATAAGAAATATCAATGACCTCCCCACCTTCCGTAAACACCTCAAAACACTCCTGTTTATGGAACACCACCCAACTCCTCCCCTGACAATATCCAACTCAATAATCGTAGATAGCAAGACAAAATTAGCTCATGCAAATATTTACAAAAACTCATTTTTATTGTCAATCGCATAAATCGTACAATAACATCAACCGTACAACCCAAAACAACACATAAAACAGTTAAAACAACAAGTAGAGGAAGATAAACAGTACATAGGCATTTACAACTCTGTTCATCTCTGTTCATCTCCTGGGCCATACTCTTGCCATCTGTAATCGCTGTCCCACCTCCCTCATCCACTCCTCCTCTGGCACACATGTTCGTACTCCCCTTAAACAGAAAGCAAAAAGATTGCTTAGCTGCCCAGCCGATCGTCCAGGCTCAGCTGCCTCCAAGCAGCTATTGGCAGCTGATATTGAGGAGGCCACAGGCAGCATAGTGCCTTAATCATTAAACAGGCAGACAATAAGCAATAAGTAGAGTATGCCAAGCTCAACCACCACCCCCCACCCTCCCTACCTCCCCAGCCCCCCTCCCCCCCACCCCGAACATCCCTAGCTTCCAGGATTACCCAAAGTGGAGTCCCTACTACCGCCTAAATGTGTAGCAGACTCCCTTTTTTTTCTTTCCCGGCCTCACCCCTCCTCCCTCCCAGTGTTCGATCTAGCTTGTCGTTGGACGGGGTCCCATATCCGAGTCCATCTATCCCATGCAGCCTCTCCTAAACATCTCGCTGTACGTTTCTCCATATCGCCCAAATCCAACAATGTTTGCTCCCATTCGCCTATGTCTGGCGCTGTGTTCAACAACCAGTATCTCAGGATGCATTTCTTCACAGCTAAGAAACCCTTCTCACATAATTTACGCTCCCCACTTACTATTGAGTTTACCCCCTCACAGGACCCAATAGCCCCCATTCCGGGGAGATACGCACCGGGGAGCCCACCCATCCACTCAATTTAGCCCCCACCTCCTCCCAGAGTTTCTGAATGCGGATGCAATACCAAAAACAATGGGCCAGGGTACCAGGGTCGGTCCCACAGAGTTTACACGCATCTGTCTCTACCAAGCCTGTGCGCGCCGCCCATACATTGGAGACATATGCTCTCCACAGAAACTTATATTGCATTTCCTGCAGCTGTACCGATTCCGCAATCCCTTTGATCGCAGCAAAAGCATTCCGCAGGCACTCCGCATTCCCGACAAGCATATTATCTCTCTGCCACCTGCTCGCCAGACATTCAATACTCCCGGTGTCCCCCCTAGGCCTTCCCCCAGGGGCCAGTTCCCTCCATAAAGACCATACTGAGATTTTCCCTTCCAGGGCTCGAAAGAGCTCCCACATGCCTCCCAGTTTCAGCACTAGACTATTCTGCCTTTGAAGGCCTCTAACATAATGCCGCACTTGCAGGTAGTAATAGAAGTCATGATGTTCCAACTGATATCTTACAAGCAAGGAGGAATAAGATTCCAGCTCCGCCACTCCCTCCATTTTCAGATGCCCCAGGAGCAGTATGCCTTTCTGGGCCCACTCTCTCGCTATACGCCCCTCCATTCCTGGGACAAAATCCATATTTCCTGTTAATGGAAGACAGTCCGTTGCCTGCCAACCCGCCCCCCTATACTGGCACAAGGTTTTCCATGCCTGCCGCAGCCCTCGCAAGCACACCGAAGACCTCCAACTCCCTGGCAACTCTCTTTGTAGATTATGTAACATCTTAGCCCTATGCTGCTTTCCCGACAGATCATCTATTAAATCTAGTGGCATCACTTCTTCCGTACCATTTACCAAGTCCCTGAGAGACCTTGTCAAATATACCAAGTTATAGGCTCGGAGAGACGCTAAGCCCGCTCCCCCCTCCTCTACACCCTTCATCAACACCGCTGTTGCGATGCGAGCTCGACACCCCCTCCACAGAAACTTTGTTAAGTGCCTCTTCAATATCAGCAGGTCTTTCGTAAGTAGCCAGATTGGGAGATGCCGTAGCACATATAGCCATCTAGAAGCCTCTATCATATTATACAACGCAATGCGGCCCTTCAGTGAGAGAGGTAATTCTCGCCACTTTCTCAATCTCTCTATAGTATTGTCCAGCATTGGTTTGATATTCGCCTGATACAGTTGGGATAACGAATCAGGGATTTGGATGCCTAAGTATCTAATTTGTCCTTCCGCCCAAACCAGGGGAAATTCACCTCTCCACAGCCCCCTCACCTCGCCTCCCACATCCAGTGCCAAAGACTTGGTCCTTTTTATCTTTAATCCCGAAACAGCCCCAAACCGCTCAATCTGCCGCATAACAGTCTCTAACGAATGCTGGGGATCTGTTAGACATAGCAGCATATCATCCGCAAAAGCACTGACTGTCATGCCGCCATTCTACCAACGCATCCCCCGCACATCCTCTAAATTCAACAAAGTTAAGAGCAGTGGCTCTAACTGGAACACAAACAATAAGGGCGAGAGAGGGCATCCCTGCCTGGTTCCTCTTTGCAAGCCAAAGGAGTCCGACTTAGCCCCTCCCACAGTAATGTAGGCGAGGGGATCCGTATATAAAACTCTCACCCATCCCATGAAATCTCCCTCCAACCCGAACCTGCGCAGAGTTTCAAACATATACTCCCAAGAGACTCTGTCGAAAGCCTTTTCGGCATTCAGGCTGACTAAAAGTAAAGGGCTTCTTCGTTGCACATACTTCTCCATCCCTAAGAGTAGCTTATTTATATTCTTGGAGGCCTCCCTGCCCCTCACAAATCCTGCTTGATGCTCCCCTATCAATTGCGGCAGCAAAGCCTGTAGCCTCTCCGCCAGAACAGATGCCAATATCTTCATGTCATAGTTAATCAGAGAAATCGGCCTATACGCAGCAGGATCCTCCGTATTCTTTTCCGGCTTATATATAAGGGAGATAGAGGCTCTCCGCATATCTCTGGGAAAACTCCCCACCTCTAGAGCCTCGGTGTACAGGGCGGCCAAGGTCAGCGTCACCTGGGATTCCAGTATCTTATAAAACTCAGAACCATACCCATCTGGCCCTGGCGTCTTGTGTGGCTTTCCTCTCCTAATAATCTTTTGGATTTCTCCCCCCGAAATGGGCCTGTCCAGCTCCCCGAGTTCTAGTGGGGAGAGCTGTGGAAAAGTGACTCTATCCAAGAATGCTCTTTCTTCTATCCGGCTTTCCTCCTCTGGGGTATACAAAGTCTCATAAAACTGTCGAAAAACCTCTGCCACCCGCTGTGATTCACTCTGTTTCCGACCCTCTTTATCCCGAATAACCGTTACTACCCTCGTACCTCCTCCCCCTTTCACTAATCTCGCTAAAAGCTTGCCAGATCTATCGCCATAGCGGAATAGCTGATGACGATAGTAGTGCATTGCATACACTGCTCTATCCTGAAGCAAGGCGTTTAGTTTTTTCTGCACTTCCAAATACCCCGGTAGCTTAGTCCCGCTTACATCTCCCACTGCCGCCCCCTTCAACTTTGCCAGCTCTTGCGTTAGTTTAATGATCTCATCATTTAATTTCCTCCGCTCTCTAGCCATATAGGCAATGATGTGTCTCTGCAATACCGCTTTGCCAGCTTCCCATAACACGGCTGCCGATTCACTACTGGCCTCATTAAACTCAAGATACTCCTGCCACTTCTGCACCAGGAAGTGCTGAAACTCCTTATCCTGCCACTTGTGCCTGGGGAAAGACCATCTACCATAGCCTATACCCGCCCCCTTCCAATCCATCCACACCATCGCATGGTCGGAGACTAAGATAGGACCAACCTCCGCCTTCAGTACTCTCCCAAAGTCCCCTTCAGAGACCAGTATATAATCCAGTCAGGACCACGTCTGATGAGCTCGTGACAGATGCATGTAATCTCTCTCCCCTTCATGGAGCAGTCTCCAAACGTCTACTAAGTTTCCCCTTTGACACATATAGCTCACCCCCTTCCGATGCCATCACGTTCCCTCCTTTGGGTTAGATTTATCAAGTTCCAGATCATGGGGACAGTTAAAATCGCCCGCTAATATCACTGGGACTTTTGGGGCAGCATCAACTTTCGCCATCAAACGCCTGAAAAAATCGTGGTCATATACATTGGGAGCATATACATTGCCTAGAAACAGCTCGGCCCCATTCAGTTTCACATGTAAAAACAAAAACCTCCCCTGCGGGTCCTCCTCCACCCCTAAGGCTTCCGCTTGCACCCCTTTTCGAATTAAGATCGCTACTCCCCTTTTTTTATTGTCTACTGACGCGGCATAGACCTGCCCTACCCAGTCCCTCTTCAGCTTAGCATGTTCTACTGCATTTAAATGTGTTTCTTGCAGAAGAGCCACCTGGGCCTTCCCTTTCTTCAAGGCCTGTAGCACCTTAGTTCGCTTAACCGGCGTGTTTATACCTCCTACATTCCAGGAGACTATGCAAAGGTCAGACCTCATTTAGATTTTCCAACTGAGCCGCTCTGCTGCAGATTTTTAGTATCATTATTAGTTGTTGTCCCTTGTTTTCGTTTCCAGCATGCTAGGGGCCGCCCAGCCTCAGCCCCCAACCTCCTTCCCTGTCTTTGCAAGTCCCTACGGTCCGCCGGCCTCCCCAAGCAATCCCACATATCTTCTGTTGCCCTATCTTGCCCCCCTACTCTCCCCTCCCCCTTCCCCACCCCCGACCCTAACAACCCCCCCCCCTTCCAACCCCCATTATTCCCTTCCCCCCCCCGGTAATACTCTTATCCCCTTAAAATACTTTGAATTCTACCCTCCGCCTAAACCGGCCGAGGCTTCCTTCCTCATCGGACACTGCAGGGCCACCCCAGCCCCCCCTCCAGCCATGAATCTCGATCAACCCCCATTGCATAGCATTAACGCGGAAAGCATAATCAATATCATTACCCATCTGTAGCTCAGGGCATAGCAACTTGGAACAGAACAGTGGTAAACCTCCATATATTGATGCCCCCCTCAGCTCCTGTTTCCCCACCACCCAACATATGAAGCAGTGAAACTTTCAACATATAACTAAATACAAATATTTCCATGCTCAAATATTCTGCTCAGACCCATCTCCATTCCCCGCCACCTCCAGTCTCTGGTTCTCTCTTTCTGCCTCTCCTCCACACTCGGACGCATCCAACACGTTTCCTCAGCCAGTCAGCCGTCGTCCTTTCAAGTGTCCAACAGCTGTGCCGAGACAGTTTTCTCCAGTCCCGCCAAGAAAGTTTTCGCTGCACCAGTTGTTACAAATACATGATGGCGTCCCAAATGCGTTACTCGGAGCACAGCTGGGAACGCCAAGGTAAATCGCACATTCTTCTGAACCAGCTCCGCACAGATCGGAGTAAAGGCCTTGCGCTTCGCTGCCACCAGTGCTGAATAATCTTGAAAAATCAGCAATTTTTGATTCTCCAGAGTTAAGTCCCGTTTCTTGCAGTATGCTTGCATTAACTGAATCTTATGCTGAAAATTTAAAAGTTTCCGTATCACCACTCTGGGCCTTTGCCCCGCTGCCGTTTTGGCGCCAAGTCTGTGGGCCCGCTCCATCTTGAGCTCTCCAATCAAAGCTTCCAAACCCAGCTCCTTCGGGAGCCACTTCTCGATCAGTGGTATCAGCATTTGATCAGTGGTCGACTCCGGCATTCCTACCAGGTGCAAGTTATTCCTGTGTGACCGACTCTCAAGGTCATCCACTTTGGTGAGCAAGGCCTCTAACTTGGCGCTTTGTGTCTCATTGTCCTTCGTTTGCCGCCCTTCCTCATCCTCAATCAGCACCACTCTCTGCTCCAATTCATCGATTCTGTGACCCATTTCTGCCATCGACGCTCCCATCGACTCCAGTTTTGCCAAAATCTGGTCAAATTTAGGGTCTAATAACTTAACAACTTCACGTGCTAGCTCTTCAGTTGCAGAGCCCACGCTCTCCGTACCCGGAGATGCAGGCTGTATCTCAGCCGGCATTGCGGCGCTAGATTTCCCAGCTTTCTCCCGATCTTTTCGGGCTGGTAGCAGCATGTTACTTGCTTTTTCCACTTTCCCACTCTCTCTGCACCTTCCTTTGGCTTCCCCCTTCAGTCCACCGACGTGTGGGGATTCAGAATACTAATTTTTTAACGTTGAAATCTGCCCCGGAGCGAGCAGAGAGACGTCCTCACTCGCTCATGTGTCACCGGAAGGCCTCTCACGCAAATATTTAAACGATACCCCATGTATATAGTTGCTGTTTATGCACAGTTCTCTGATGTTATTATATATTATATGTTATACATAAACAAGTTTTTGTTTCATTGTAAACTGCTTTGACCCGGTGAAAAGCAGTATATAAGTCTAGCTAATAAATAAATTTCAGTTAAAGCAATTTACATTGTAATTTAAACTTGGTAAAGCATAGTAACTCACCTGTAACAGGAACAGCAGGAATTTAGTCTTCACATATAGGTATCGTCGGTACCGACGGAGCCTGCGTGGGAACGCTCCCCAGCATCCAATTAGAAAGCTTTTGGGAGCATCCCACAGCGCCTGCGTGCTGCCTTCCCGCCTTTCCCAACTGCCTCTCTCCAGTTGAGTTTTAAAGCTGAGACAAAGAAAGAGAGAGGGAAAGGGAAAGAGATAGATAGAGAGATACAACTCCTAGGGGAGGTGGGTGAGTTGTGAAGACTAAATTCCTGCTGTTCCCGGAGATCACCTGTTACAGGTGAGTAACTATGCTATCTCCAGGAACAAGCAGGAATGCAGTCTTTACATATGGGAACTCCCTAGCTTTAGATGCCAGGAAGAGACCCCAGAAGTTGTATGCCCCTGGACAGGGCTCCACTTCCCCCCATGGATCTCTGGCATCCAACCAGGGATGGCGGGTAGGAGTTGACTAGGTATGGAACAGGTGTTGAAGAACAGCCTGACCAAACAAGGCATCCTGGCGGGAATCCTTGTCCAAGCAGTAATGGGCTGTGAAGGTATGAACCGAGGCCCAGGTGGCTGCTCGACAGATGTCGTCGATAGACACAGAGTGCAGATGAGCCATTGAAGCTGCCATGGCTCTCACATTGTGAGCTGTGAGGTGGCCCTCCAGAGGAAGATTCTTACTCTGATAGGCAAAGGAAATACAGTGAGCAATCCAGTTAGATAGTGTTCTCTTGGAGACTGGAAGTCCCAAATGAGAAGGATCAAAAGCAACAAAGAGTTGAGAGGACTTTCTATGTTGCTGTGTTCTTTGTAAGTAAAAGGCTAAAGCCCTTTTACAGTCCAAAGTATGAAGATTCCTCTCTGCATTTGATGCATGAGGCCTTGGAAAGAACACAGGTAGGTAGACCGCTTGGTTTAGATAAAAAGGCGAGACCACCTTTGGCATAAAGTGTGGATGAGTCCTAAGGACTACCTTGTCATGATGGAACCTTGTATAAGGTGGATCAGCCATTAGTGCTTGCAACTCACTGATGTGACATGCTGATGTGATTGCAATTAGAAAGATAACCTTCCAAGAAAGGAATTTCAAGGAGGTAGTAGCTAAGGGTTCGAAAGGTGGCTTCATGAGCTGGCCAAGAACCAAGTTTAAGTTCCATGCCACAGGTGGTGGCCTAATGGGAGGCTTAGTTAGCAGGAGGCCTCTCATAAATCTTGCTATAAGAGGATGGGAGGAAATAGGTTGTCCATTTAGGGGCTTAAAAGAAGCTGCAATAGCACTCAAATGGACCCTCACTGAGTTAGTCTTAAGTCCTGCATTGGATAAATGAAGGAGATACTCCAGTAATGATTCCAGAGGTACAGCAATGAGGTTAAGACCCTTCTGCGAACACCATATGGTAAACCTTTTCCACTTGAAAGCATAAGAGCATCTTGTGGAAGGCTTCCTGGAAGCATAAAGGATATCCTTTATCTGCTAAGGGAGGTTAAGATCATGGAGATCTAGGCCTTCAGCAACCAAGCCCTGAGATGCAGAGAATAGGATTGGGATGCCATAACATTCCGTCCTCCTGAGATAGAAGATCTGGAGCAGAGCCTAACTCCAGGGAGGGAGCTTGAGAGAGATGTAGAAGCAGAGGGTACCACACTTGCCGTGGCCAATGTGGAGCTATGAGAATCATATGGCCTCTGTCTCTCTGAAGCTTGAACAAGGTTTTGGGGATTAGGGGAATGGATGGAAAGGCATACAGGAAGGCTTGACCCCAGTAAAGGAGGAAAGCATCCCTGGCCTGAGCCCCCTGAGCCGGAATTCTGGAACAGAACCGGGGAAGTTTGGCATTCCACGGACTTGCAAAGAGGTCTATGTCCGGGGTTCCCCAAATTTGAAAAATCTTGAACACCTGGTCTGCATGCAGAGACCACTCGTGTGGAAGCAGAACTCGACTGAGTCTGTCTGCCCAAGAGTTTTGTATGCCTGGAAGATATACTGCCAGGAGATGAATCTGATGCTTTCTGGCGAGGGCCCATAGTCGCAAAGCTTCGTTGCAAAGCGACAGAGAACCTGTTCCTCCCTGCTTGTTCACGTAGAACATGGCTACTTGATTGTCCGTATGAATAAGGACTGTCTTGTAGCTGAGCAGGCTGTGGAACACTCGAAGGGCAAGGAAGATTGCTCTGAGCTCCAAGAGATTGATATGTAGATTAGTCTCCTGTGGAGTCCAGGTGCCTTGGGTGGAGAGATCTTGCAGATGAGCTCCCCAACCCACTGGAGAAGCATCTGTTGTGAGAGTTGCCTGGGGTAAGGGTTGTTGAAAAGGGGACCCCAGCAACAGGTTTTGAGTGGACTTCCACCACTGGAGGGACAAAATAAGGCGATTTGTATTTGCTATTTTGTCTGACAGGCATCCTGATGCCTGGGTCCATTGAATGGATAAAGTCCACTGGGCTGCTCTCATATGGAGGCAAGCATAGGGAACCACATGCACGGTAGATGCCATGTGGCCTAGTAATTGTAGCATTTCTCGGACAGTGAGATGAGGCTTTAGCACTGCTTGAGAAGCTAACTGCACCATGCGAAGGCAACGGGCCTGGGGGAGATAGGCCCTTGCCTTTCTGGTATCCAGCAAAGCTCCTATGAACTCTAGAGACTGAGTGGGAGTTAGAGTGGATTTTGGGATGTTTATGACCAGATCCAAATACTGGAGGATACGTATTGTGCAGGATAGAGAAGTCCTGGCCTCTGACTCTTGGGGCTCAAATGAGCCAGTCGTCTAAGTAGGGGAAGACGAATATTCCTAGAGTGCGGAGAAATGCTGCTACCACAACCATGCATTTCATGAACACTCTTGGTGCTGAGGTCAGGCCAAAAGGAATCACCCTTTATTGGTAGTGCTTTCCTTGAAAAAAGAACCGAAGGAACCTTCTGTGAGTTGGATGGATGAGAACATGGGTGTACGCATCCTTGAGATCTACAGAACAAAGCCAATCCTAACTCTGAAGGTATGGCAGCAGAGTTCCCAGAGAAATCATCTTGAATTTCTCTTTGAACAGGAATTTGCTCAATTCTCTGAGGTCTAAGATAGGCCTGTATCCCCCTGTTTTCTTTGGGATAAGGAAATAGGGGGAGTAAAACCCTGTACCCTGTTGATGAATGGGTACTGTGGTGAAGACTCCCCTCCAGAGGAAATGGAGATAGGGGAAAATCCTGATAGAAGGGATGACACACACAGGATTTCCAAAACTGACTTGGAAAAAAACACAGTTATCGGCTGAGCTGAAGACAAGCCCCAGTCCAGGGGAGGAGTTAGGCTTCAGCACTGAATGGGCACGCCCAGGGGAACGACAGGGAGTGCCGGGAAATGAAGCCCTTTTTAAATCCTCAGACAGGATTGACAGAGGAGGCAGCAAGGCTGGAAAGGCAGGCAGCAAGGCTGACAAGGAGAGCAGCAAGAAACGAAGCAGACGAGAAGCAGCTTCCAGTGCACGTTGGTCTTCAGGAGGAACTTGGAATCAAAGGGGAAAAACGCTAGAACCCTGGGAGAACCCTGGGAGAAGGCAGAACCCGGGAACAGTAAGCCTTGGAGCCCAATATACTCTCAAGGAGATCCTTACTACACGGTAGAGCCTAAACGTGGGAAGGCTAGCAAACCCAGCTCTTGGAGAAAAGGTATTTTGTCTGGTGGCGAGCAGTGCTATAAAAGCCAGGAACCAAAACAGGAAAGAAGTTTTTCTGAGAGAAATTCCCCTAGCAGAAGAACTAGCCATAAGGCTCCTGAGTTTCTAGAGAGGAGAGAGTCCTGGAAGAAAAGTGCCTGTTCTTATGCCAACGTCTCTGATAAAGGTAAAGCTGAATTTCCTAATTTTAATGCCTTGCTGGAGAAACCCTTTTATTGTCCTGACCTCCCTAAGCCAAACTCTGCAACAGGAGCAGATAGTGAGTGGGGGAAGGGTGTGACCCTTACCGGAGACTATCAAGCAGCTAAAGAGCAGCTACAGGCTGAATTGCTTCTAAAAGAGTTTCAGCAATTTCTGGAGCTAAAGTCAGGGAAACATAAGAAACCTGATGAAGAGAACAATTGCCTTAGCCCAGATGAATGTATGCAGATAATGTTGTGCCTACCTTGAATTATGATCCTTGTGCAATGGATTGCTCTTTATGTTTTAGAGAGTAACAGTGTAAAGAAGCATCTGGAGTTTGTATGAGAAGAATACAAAGCGTTTGCTATACCTGTTGCCTAGTCGTGAAAGTTCACAAATTGTTTTCACCTGTTTCTGTAAAGCCACGCTGTGAGGAGAACAGCTGTTACTGTGAGGCTGCAATAATCCCAAGCAACCACACGAGGCAAAGCTGAGTAGAAGCTACCGTGACTGTGTAAAGCTGAGTTAAAGCTATTTAATTTCAGTTGTTTTCCTGACCTCCTGATTTCACCTTTATGTTGAAAGTTGCACCTTTACGTTATGCACCTTTGAATTGTAATGCGTTGAAAATATCCCCACAACAAATAAATTTCTTGCAAGCCTTATCACTCGAGTCACAACTACAACTTTCATCCCTAAAGAAAAAAAACAAGTGTACTACGAATCCCAGAATTCAGAGGGATCAGTACCACCTTTATTCATAAGGGACATTATATAAGGCCACTCCTGCCTGTAAGTTCTAGGGCCCAGGCAGGAGCGTCGCAGTACTTCTTCTATTGCCCCCTGGGCTAGAAGTATGGTGACCTCTTGATCCAACAGGTTGGTGAGAGAGGTCTGAGAATTGAACTGCCTTATCATTGTGGGAGGGGGCATGCTCAAAAAATGAAGCTTGTACCCCTCTTTTATGATAGAGAGCGTCCAATGCTCTGCTGTTATCTGCCCACATCTGGGGGCAAAGTGACACAACCTTCCTGGAATGGTGGAAGGCTCTGGTCCAATGAGAGCCAGAAAGGCTAAGTTCTCTAATTGCAAGTCAAAGGCCTTGTGGAGGCTGAGACTGCTGGGATGGTTGAGGCTTAGCAGTCTTTACCTTTCTCTGTTTGGGTGGTTGCTGACCCTTCCGGACAAGCTGACCTGCAGAACGTCCCTGCTGAGAATAAGCAGGATAAAATCTTTTCTTTTTGGAAAAGAAAGGTTTCTTGAAATATTTCTTTCTTGCAGGATCAGCTGTGGCCTTGGATAGTCTGTCCAAGGTGGAGTTGTCAGCATCCAGTTCATTGGCTTTCTCTTGCCAATCTTTGCCAAACAGGTTCTCACCAGTACAAGGAATATTGCCCAATTTGTCTTGTACCCAGAGCTCCAAATCAGATGCCTGGAGCCAGGCAATTCTTCGTGCACCTATGGCAATGGCAGAGGTTCTGCTTATGCACTCAAAACAGTCAAAAGCTGCACGGTTGACAAATTTGGAAACATCCTGGGCATGTTTGACCAATGTGAGAAAATCCTGTCTTCTTTCCTCGGGAAGAAGAGGACCCAAAATCTCTAAATCTCCTGTGATTTCCTTCAGGAACATTCCCATATATAAAATATAGGAACTGATTCTGGCAGACAGCATGGAAGCTTGGAAAATACGACGTCCAAAGGCATCCAAAGTTCTGCACTCACGTCCTGGAGGATTAGAGGCATGCCTCTTTGCACTCCTGATCCTTCTCACAGCCGATTCCACTACAATAGAGTGGTGAGGGAGCCGGGTTTTCTGGAAACCAGGACAAGGAGGGACTCGATACATAGTGTCAAGTCTCCGAGAATGAGGCAAGGTGGTAAGAGGGGTCTCCCACATTCTTAGCATGAGATCATGCAAGATCTCATGGATGGGTAAAGTAGCTGCTTCCTTAGGAGCTTTAGGATATTGTAAAATTTCCAACTCCTTTGCTCTAGGCTCTGTTTCTGGAGCCACAGTAATGGAAAGACCCCGAGCCACCTCCCTGATAAAGTCTTGGAAGGCGATATCCTCTGGAGGAGACATCCTGCATTTAGGGGAGGAGGGCTCCTCTGGATGAAGTGCTCCGGTATCGACAGAACTATCAGAATCCTCAGATTCCTCTGAGGACTCGAAGTATCTTCTGTCCGGATGCTCCTGTAGAGCCCAATACCCGTTCCGACCGAAGTCAGTACCAGGAAGAATCGGTACCGGTGTATCAGTACCGGAGGGCATCGAGAGACTGGGTACCGGCAATGTGGACACCGATGTCAATGTTATCAGTACCGATACCGGTGCTGGAGTCGGCGCCAGTACCGGTTGAAGTGTCTGACGCGGTTCCGAGGGTGTCGATACCGCAAGGAGAGCCACCAGACTGTGTTCAATAGCCAGGAATCTCTGGTCTATCGATGCTGCCGATGCCTGGGTGTCGGTACCGGAGAAGGCAGCCGGTACCCCAGAGCATGGCACCAGTAGTTCTGCCGAGGTCGATGCCTCGAACATCCTGGAGCCCCGATAATGCTTTGGAAGCCGAAGCCTCCCGCCGGGGCAATTTTGCCGGTGCAGAATCCTCTAGAGCAACGCCAGAGGCATCTCGATGCTTAGAAGGAGATCTACCCTTTGAGGACCGGCTGAACTTATGTTTGGTTACCTGAGATCCACGGGAGGAAGAGGAAGCCCTGGAAGACGTCGATGCCACCGAAGCCGCATCAGAGGGAAACAGGGTACTGAGCTTAGCAGCTCGGTTCTGCCGACCTCTTTTAGACATCATAGTACAGGACATACAATCCGTGATGGAGTGGTCAGGACCTAAACATTTTAGACACCATTCATGGGTGTCAGTGACGGAGATGGTACCGCCACACTTGGTGCACTTTTTGAAACCTGAAGGAGGTTTCTCCATTATAGGAAAAATGTTTGGGCCAAGGGCCCAAAATGGCGCGTGTACCTGGAAAAAAAATGGGAAAAAGTACTAAGTTTTTTTTTTAAGAACAGAAATAAAGAAAGAAAAACCGGCGGTATCGGTAGAGCATCGAAGAAGGCAGACGCGACCACAAAAAAAAAAAAAGAAGTAATAAGGAAGAATTTTCTGCGGTGACAGGAACGACGACCTGCTGGCTCCGCGGAAAACGAAGAACTGGAGAGAGGCAGTTGGGAAAGGCAAGAAGGTAGCACGCAGGCGCTGTGGGATGCTCCCAAAAGCTTTCTAATTGGACGCTGGGGAGCGTTCCCGCGCAGGCTCCGTCGGTACCGACGATACCCATATGTGAAGACTACATTCCTGCTTGTTCCTGGAGATTGTAAATTAAACAGGGACATTGATAACTTGGATTTTTTCTGAGGCAATGGAGGGTTAAGTGACTTGTCTAAGGCCACAAGGAGTGCTAGTGGAATTGAACCCTGCTCTCTAACCATTAGGCTACTTCTGAAAATTGAGTCCAAATATCTTATTAATGGTTGACAGGGCCTACTACAGGCAGGAGTGTAATTGGAGAAGCTAGGCTCTGGGCAGAGTGGAGCAATGCAGAAGCCAAACAAGTATTAGAAACCTGGTGGTCTTTCACCAAAAACAGGACTGAAGTAGGAATCAGGCAAAGATCAGGAATCAAAGGTCTTGAGATGGAATGCAAACTCAAATAGGCGCAGTGCAATAACAAAGCAAATATCAGGAAACAGAGAGTCTTAAGATGGAAGTAGGACTGTAAGTAGGATAAAAGTACTTCCCAAACGTGGAGTTAAGAAGAAGACCAGATAGACAGTAAACAAAGGACAGGCCTATCAAGAACGGTTGAATCAGCATGTGACTGCCTGGTTCTCATCATACCTGGCCACTAATAGGACACACCCCATGCTGGTCAAATGGGCATCTCCAGGAGGATGAGGGAGAGGCTTTGGCTTCTACTGTCTCTAGCTTATATTTCCTGGACTTTAACTTCAGGCTGCATGGCCTCTGTGGCTTCAGCTACAAGCTACTGATTTCTAATCACCAAGCAAAAGGAATTGATTCCCAGCTGGCCTGACAATAGCCTAGTTTATTCAGCTCTCTGAGGTGAAGATTTTTTTTTAACTATTGAATATAAACTTTCACTTATAGGGTTCCTCAGTGCATGAGCTTTTAGGTAAATTAAGGGAAAGCATTCTGCAGGATGCATTTTGGAAGGCTTTAAAAAATAACAGATATACTTGTAATCCCCTTTTCTGTGTGGTCCAAGCCATTGTACTACTAGCCACTTGACAGACAAGGGGGGAACCCAAGAGCTTTTTTGCAGCCTTTCAGTCTTGTGCTCATGGAATTTAATATCAGGATTCTTTAATGGGGACTGGCATACGCCAGGGGGCGCTTGGCACTTGTCACTCTCACACCTCTTCCCTTCTCAAATAAAAGAGTCTAGGCTAGAAACTTGAGTTCTGAACCAAGTGTTTACTTAAGCTTTATGGTCAGTGAGCAATAACAATTACAACAGCTGGTAGAAGCAATAAACAAGAAATACAGTATGTTACAAGTTGTTAAGTCCTTCTCCTTAGTCAAAAATGGTTATAAGTAAATAACTCTTTTCTCCTCTCAGTTTGGTATGTTACCACATTCCTTTCAATTATTCTTTATCTTAAGCTGAACAGTTACTCCACTCTTCACCACTCCTGCACCTGTTTCTAGTACTCTTGCCCAGTGTACCTGAAGCTGATGGTGATGCAGACATAGGTCCCTGATATTGTGCTGGACTCACTCCTGGATCTGGTGTCACTGGTGTTTGATGAGTGCTTGGATTTCTTTCTTCCTGAGATCTGGTGGCTTCTATAGATGCAGACCTCCAAAACAGCTCTGCAAAACTCCTGGCTCTGATATACTGGAAGGATGAGTTGTTGGTACAGTTCTTAAAACCTCTCTGACAGGCCTACTCTCCTTCTGAGACAGTAAGTAGCTGCCAAGTTTTGCACAAACATCAACCTTCTGCTCTCTTCTCCTATGCTACTGCTCTAAGACTCTTGCTCACTCTGGATGGTATGATTGGCTGTTGCCTAAGACATCTGCCCAAAGGGCAGACACCTTACTCCTGCATGGTATAGTGGCTGAGTACCAAAGACACCTGCCAATTAGGGCAAATACCTTACTCTCTCCTCACGGTGTAGTGTCTAGGTGCCAAAGACATTTCTGATCTTAGGAGTGGTTTACATATGAAGTTGAATTTTCCCTTCTGGAGGAGTCTCCTCCCAGCAAGAAGCTACTGGCAACAAAAACCTCCCCTGTTCTGGAAAATGTTAGGCTTTTCTCATTGCAGTAATTTAGTAGGGATCCTGGATGGTGCTGCTGTCACACAATAATATCTATACAGTCTCTATATACTGAAGTTTCAGATCTAAGTGTGTTTTTTTATGTCTGCATTAGAAGCAGGCACAATACTCCCCAAATACAAACTATTCATGGCAATTTAAAAATGAAAACATATGCGTACTTTCTCTTTTTATATATGATACACAGTCAATGAGTTAATAGAATAAGTGGATATTGCACCAAGACAGGTAGCTTGAAAATTATCCCCTAGAGGAGATGTTACAGGCTTGAAAATTCCAGAAATGTATCATCCAACTGCATGAAAAGTACCTTTCTGAAGACAAGTCATCAGCAGCTGGGGTATTATTTATTTATTTAACATATTTTTATACCGCCTTATCATAGATTCAAAGTTGTTTATATTACAACATGAACAAGAAATGTACATTGAACAGGGTCAATCAATTTGGAAGATTATAGAGGGGTGCCCTGCAATTTATGTGATAGTAGCCATAGAGTAGATAATAGAAGAATATATATATACTTAATTAAATCAATGCTGTGTTAAAATCAAGGCATCTATTAACAGCAAGAACCAGGTGCCTGGGAAAGTTGAAGGGCGAGGATAGGTTGTGAGAAGGAGCATTGGAATCGTCGAGGATCTGCTACAGTCAATGCATGAGGCTTGTAGTGTGTGCTTCTTACGTGGGTCCATAGCACTACATGAAGAGGAAGGTTTTTATTGCTTTCCTTTAGTCTGAGATGTCCTTTATGGCTCATTACATAGTGACGGAGTGTACAGAGATGGTACTCTCTTACAAGTTGTTTGCTTAACTCTTGTCTTACTTATAGGGATGGCCAATGTGTTTATATTTGAGGTTCTTCTTGTTCTGTTCTCTGGATTCCTCATGATCATCATTTGCAAGACAGGTGGTGATAGATTTGTATTATTTTGAAAATTATTAGTAACGCTTTGTATTTTGATCGTGCGTTAACTGAGAGCCAATGTAGCTGCTGTAATGTGGGAGTTATGTGACAGTGTCTTGCCCCTCCGGTGATTATGCGGGCAGCAGTATTTTGTACCAGTTGGAGTGGGTGTGGTTTTTTTGGAAGCCCTTGGTAAACTATATTACAGTAGTCCAAAATGGGGGTTATCATTGCTTGGCGCACAGATCTAAAGTTGCTACTGTTGAGTAATGGCTTAAGCTTATGTATTGTTCATAGTTTGTGGTAGGCGAACTTAGTTACTCTCTTGATGTGTGGCTGAAAGCGTAGTTCCTGGTCAAGTGTAACTTCCAGATACTTTACTTCACGCTTGACTGCTATATCATAGTATAGGATTCTTATGGTCTCAGGCAGTGAGAATGACCCACTTCTAGAAATATACAGCACCTCTGATTTTGTGAAGTTTATTGTGAGGTTCTGGTCCCTTAGCCATCCTATCATTGCCTCAAGGCATGAAGTGATCTGTGTGTGATCAGGTTGTTCAGTATTGAATGGTGTATATATCATTATATCGTACACATATATCTTGAATTGGATGTTATGTTGCTACTGAGCTCTGCTCTTGCTTTGTTTCTGTATTGCCTTCTTCCTCTTTCAGTTGAATGAGGCAGGAGAAGCAGTCTCAACTCCAATGCTGGGAAAGATGTGCTCCTCTTTCAAGTAAGCCGATGAGCTACCTGTGTGAACATGGAAGTTACTATCTGGGTAGGTGGGGCCTTTCCACCTGGCTGAGGAATCGTTTCCTTGGACTTCAGGTATGAAAGATCAACTTTTAATGAAGCAGTCACACTGCATACAGCTCTTCAGCTTCTGAAAGAAGCTTCATTTGGAATGCTACGTATGTCTCTGTTTATCTTAATCCCTGGTTAAGTTCTCATTACACATTCTAAAGACAAACCAGATACATTTTCTGCAAAAACCTGTGGATTAACTGTTTGGCAAATATGCCCTTTGTCACTAATGAGTTTTGGTTCGAGCATGCAGTCATATGTCAACACTTCTGCCTTTGTCAGGAGGTTAAAAATGGAAAGGGAACTTTTTTTTTCTGTTTAAGAAAACTAGAGGTCCAAATAAGGAGATTGGCTGAGTGCTGAAGATTCCTCTGGTGAACCCATGCCAGCTCATTTCTCAGAAAGACCGTAAATGAAAGACCTAGAGGCCACCAGGGACTTGGGCTGCCTCCAAACCATCCAACGATTGCTCTCTGGGAGTTTAAAGCTATCTCAAACTATTTGAACACATTTCTGTGCTCAGCCTTCAATCCAGCTGCAATTCTTCAGAACACTTATACAGTGTTTTCCCCTTTCTGCGGCAGCCCCTCATCTTTCAGCAAAAATGGAGGCTATTAAGAAAAAGATGCAGATGTTGAAACTGGACAAGGAGAATGCTATCGACAGAGCAGAGCAGGCAGAGGCTGACAAAAAGGCAGCAGAAGACAAGTGCAAACAGGTAAGCAATTCATTATGCAGAAATGGTACTTTTTTACTTCCAGAAAGAGAAGGAATAGGTTTTTGATTTACAAGATACTAGGATTTAAAATAACCTGTTTGGGGTAGAGTGTTCCAGCCTTTTCTATCTACTTATCTTTTCATTGTTTGTTGTCATATATATATATATTTTTTCATTCTATTTAATGTTCATGTCTTCTTGTGTTCCATTCCCAGCATCGTCTACTTGGATGGTACTTGACAAATAATCTATTAATGGATGCATTGTTATGGTACATTGAAGGCTGGCAGAATAAACTAGTGATCTGGGTCAAGATTTAAACAAATTTAGGTCAACAAAGAGTATTTAAGACCCACAGATCAATTTGCTTGCACTGTTTTGAAAGACACATCTTCTGTCCAAGGATGTAATGTCCTGCGACTTTTCAGGGGAGGTGAGAAATAGCACAGCCAACACTCATATAAGCAAAATCTTGTAGATAAGCACTGTGGGACGTTTTTTCCCAAAGGAAACATTTAAAGATCAGGCACAAGTCCCTCATTGGTTTCTACAAGGATTTTGCTTTTGTAATTTGTTCTGTGGAATTTTTGCTTTTGAGACATTGTAAGAAACCAAAAACCTAAGGCAATTTAAAAACTATAAGATAGCTGACAGGCAGGTTTTTTTCATTCCTTCCTTTGCATCTTCTCATTTTGCCTGATCCTTTTTTTGTTTACAGTGGTTCAAGAAAGAAAAACCACAATCCCTAGCCTTTAGCCTTCAATCCTACAAGCTGTAGCTCTGAAAAGTCTTCCGAGTAGTCCAAAATCAGTGACTGATGCAAATGCTAAGCAGTCCATGCTTCACAGAGCCACACAATGGTCCATAAAATATTTTTCTTCTAAAATCATTTTCCATAGATAGAATATCATAAAACTTTTCAAAATTAAGGCCCAGTGTTCTAGGTGACATTTAGTCACTGGAAGGGTTATTTTCATAAGCCATTTATCCAGTAAGTACTGATTTACAAAAGTAACATGCTATCTGAAAATTCCCCATCCTCAATCCAGCTAAAAGTATACGCAGAATTCTATAATGAGTGTATGTATTCATGGCTCCATTAGAAAAAGGCATTCCCCACGGCACATTTAAGTTGGGGGAAAAAAACAATACACATCGATTGCATTTTCAAATCCACATGCAACATTTTCCAAGGAAAAACATACCCAGACCAAAAGTGAATAGAAATGTCTGCAGGTTCTTCATACTAAAGGCAATTTACATAGAACCGTAGAAAAATTATAGCATACAAAGACCATACAAATACAGGATGCAAGAGAGGAGATATGATAAGACGTTTAAATACTTCCGTGGCATAAATGCACAGGAGGAGAGCCTCTTTCGATTGAAAAGAAGCTCTGGAATGAGGGGGCATAGGAGGAAGGTGAAAGAGGATAGGAGTAATATGCGTAAATATTTCTTTACAGAAAGAGTGGAGATGCATGGAATAGTCTCCCAGTGGAGGTAGTAGAGACCAGGACAGTATCTGAATTCAAGAAAGCATGAGACCAAAACAGAAGATCTCTAAAGGGAAAAAGGCACTATAGTGGTTGGTATGAAGAGGCAGACTAGATAGGCCATATGGTCTTTTTCTGCCGTCATATTTCTCTGTTTCTAACTACCAGTGTATTTTTTCCTATTGTTAGTGATATTGCGAAAGGACTGTTGGGTAAGGTTTGCCTCTTTGCAGATGATACCAAAATCTGCAATAGAGTGGACACCCAGGAAGGAGTGGATAATATGAGGAGGGATCTAGCTAAGCTTGAAAAATGGTCTAGAATTTGGCAGCTGAGATTTAATGCTAAAAAAATGCAGTCATGTATTTGGGCTGCAAAAATCCAAGGGAACGGTACAGTGTAGGGGGTGAAGTACTTCTGTCCACAAAAGAAGAGCGGGACCTGGGCATGATTGTGTCTGACTATCTTAAAGTAGCTAAACAGATAGAAAAGTCAACGATGAAAGGTAGAAGGATGCTTAGGTGCATAGGGAGAGTATGGCCAGCAGAAGAAAGAAGGTGATAGTGCCTTTGTATAAGTCTTTGGTGGTTCCTCATTTGGTGTGCAGTTTTGGAGACCGCACCTTCAAAAGGATATAAACAGGTTAGAGTCAGTGCAGAGGGTTGCTACTAAAATGGTTAGTGGTCTTTATTATAAAACATATGAGGGCAGACTTAAGGATCTTAATATGCATACTTTAGAGGAAAAGTGGGATAGAGGAGATCTGATAGACGTTTAAATACCTCTGTGGCATAAATTCACAGAAGAGCCTCTTTTGATTGAAAGCAGTCTCTGCTACAAGGGGACATAGGATGAGGGTGAAAGGGGATAGATTCAGGAGTAATATGCGGAAATATTTCTTTACGGAAAGAGTGGTAGATGTGTGGAATAGTCTCCCAGTGGAGGTGGTAGGGATGAGGACAATATCTGACTTCAAAAAAGCATGAACATAAGAACATAAGATATGCCATACTGGGTCAGACCAAGGTCCATCCAGCCCAGTATTCTGTTTCCAACAGTGGCCAATCTAGGTCACATGTACCTAGCAGTTTCCCCAAGAGACACAAGTTCCACAATGCTTGTACTGGGTCAAGCATTGATATCTTCGGTCACTTCTTAATAATGGTTTATGGACCTTTCCTCCAGGAACTTGTCCAAACCTTTTTTAAACCCAGCTACACTAACAGCCTTTACTACATCCTCCGGTAACAAATTCCAGAGTTTGATTACACGTTGAGTGAAAAAATATGTTCTTTTATTAGTCTTAAATAGTTTACCCTGTAGCTTCATTGCATGTCCATGGGACAAACACAGAGGATCTCTGAAGGAAAAAAGGGGACTATTGTAGTAGTTGATATGGAAGGGCAGACTAGATAGGCCATGTGGTCTTTTTCTGCCGCCATGTTTCTATGTTTCTTAAAAAGGTGCCAGTACTCATATGCAGGGTTCTTTCATTAATACATGAGGACTATGGGTCAATTTTAGCAGGCAGTGCTCAGCAGACAGCAGGTAGTACTCAGTACCACCAAGTACCCCCTCAAAAAAAAACCTACCAGACACTAAGCTGTACAACTTCTTCTCCCTCAGAGATCCTCAGTGCTTGTTCCATGCTTACTTGAATTTAGATACTGTCCTGGTCTCCATCACCACCCTTTCCATAAAGAAATATTTCCTTCCATTACTCCTGAGTCTAGTCTCTTTCACCCTCAATGCTCAAAGTAAAAGTGTGTACATGCTTTTCCTTTGTAAAATGGTGACAAGTCCACTGATAAAAGGACTTGTGTACTTTTCAGCAATACAGTCATTGAAATCACTGCATGTACTGTATATGTGTATATCAACATCTATTATGTCAATACAGATCCCCACAATTTTTAAAAAGCACTTAAACATTCAGCACTGTGCCTGAGTGCTTTTTTTCCCCCATTTTCGGCAGCATGATACAAAGAGCGAGATTTAAATATCCAGCTCTACTTACAAAGGGTAACTTTATAAGGCACACTTTGGTTAACGTTTGTTTTCACATCTATTTTATAAAGTAAGGTATGCACTTGCTTTACTTCGGGGTGTAAATTGTTCAAAAAGCATGTTAATTTAAATAGCGAGCACTGAAAACCCAGGAGCTTCTGGGTCGCCAGGAGTCAGGACTGACTCGAAGGCACACATTGCATTGCATTGTACATCAGCCCTTAGTTATGCTGAGAAGAGGAGGAGTTAAGAAATAGGATAAAAATCCCCAGGTTTTTATGAATGAAGTCTCATGGAGTTTCAGTTTTGCTGGAGGCTGAAAGAAGCAGAAGAAAACTGCCAAGCCAAAATAAAGAAAGAATATTGGAAGTGACTGGAGTTGTAAACTTTGCGTAATGTCTTCATTTCATAATGCAGCCAAAGGCTTTGACCAAACCTCAGGGCTGGTATTAAGCATGCTGAGACCCAGAGCAGAAATTTGGGAGGAGGCCTCAAAGCCCCCAGCAGGTTGTATCTAATTCAGCTTCAGATAGGTTGGGAGCCCCCTGTGACCTGGGAACCCAAGGCAATTGCCTTGTTTGCACCTCCCTTCTGCCAGCCCTGCCAAATACAAGAGCCAGAAGAATGTGCTCCAGCACCTCAGCATGTCCGGTATAAGAAATTTTGCCACCTTCAATATGGCTTCACCTCGTCACACCACATGATTCCTTCTCTTCCCTTCCTGTTCTCCGTCTCTCTTCCCCTTTCCAGCCTAATCAGCTCTAGGTCTTGCTGATCTCAGTACATAGTGCCAGTAGCAGCAGCAGCAACAGAACTTCTTCCCAGAATCTGGAGCTATACACTCCGTTCTCCCCCCTCCCTACCCCCCATTTCTTTTATCTCTGCCTTGCGTTCATAAGGTTCAAGGTTCAATTTATTTGACATATCACTTATTATATTATCTAGGCAGTTTACAATAAAATATTCAAAATTAATGCTCCTTGTGACCTTGGGCAAGTCAATTTACCCTCCACTGCCTCAGAAGAAAAAGCCTGGCAATTTAATTCTGGTGATACATTGCCAAGAAAACCTAGAGGCAGCTGGGTCGCCAGGAGTCAGCATTGACTTGACGGCACAAAAAAAAAAGTAAAATGAATGCACAATTAAGAAACAAAAGCATAACAAATAAAAAAGATCAGCAAATAAGTTATGGGTGATACCATTTATTTGTTTATTGATGAAAAACTGAATATATCGTTACCACGCCGACACTTTAAAGAGATCCCTCAACAAACCTCGTGACCTGTTTGCCCTCGTTAAGCAACTTACAACAGAACCTGCTTCAGAACAAACAAATGGAATCCATCCTCAAACATATGCGGATTATCTACAAACGAAACTTTGTCAGATAAACAACAACCCAGCGTCCAGCATCATCCTTCAGCCCTACAATCAAACACCACTCACTACCTTCACAACTCCATCCAAACGATGCATCGAAGACACCATAGCAGCCATCAATACGTCCACAGCGCAATCTGATCCATGCCCAGCTTTCTGGGTCAAGGAACTCCGGACTGACCTCAGTCCAATCATATCCAGACTTATTCAACAATCGTTCACAACAGGTGATTTCCCACGCACCCTCAAACAAACTTCAATAAGACCTCTACTAAAAAACAACAAACTCGACCAACAGAAACCAGAATCCTACAGACCCATAGCAAGCATACCAATGCTTGCAAAAATAATGGAAAAGATAGTTCAGAGACAAATACAAGATCACATTGACTCCAATGCACCACTGGATCCCTGCCAGCATGGATTTAGAGAATCTCACGGGGTCGAGACCCTTCTTACCACACTCTTCAGCAACATAATATCAGGCATCGACAATACCCGCCAAGGCTTTGTCCTTGTCTTCCTTGACATTGCGGCAGCGTTTGATTCCGTTAGCCATGAGCGCCTCCTAGAACGCCTCAAAGAAAAAGGAATCTCCGGTAAAGCACTCGAGTGGTGCAGGTCCTACCTCTCGGACAGATGGCAGCAGGTAAGATCCAGAAACACATCATCAGAACCATTCCACCAAAGCCAAGGTGTCCCACAAGGATCCTCCCTCTCCGCCTTACTATTCAATATATACATGCAACCTCTCTGCAACCTGATCCTGTCTTTCAACATTAACTGCATGATATACGCAGATGATGTGCTATTATACACGCCTTTTGCAACAGAAAACCCAGACCTCGAACCAATAACATGCTGCATAAACGAAATATCCAATTGGCTACAATCCCAAAACCTCCGGATTCAACACAAGAAGACGGAGGTGATGTTCATTACAAGGAACCGTAATTTCACTGCCCCAACAGTACTGAAAGTGAAGGAAGCAGACCTCCAGACCAAATCCGCGATCAGATACCTCGGCATCACACTAGACCAGAACCTAAATATGCAGGCTCATATAAGTAACACTGTAAGGGCAGTATATCATAAAATTAGATCCCTTAGATACCTAAGATCTCTGCTGGAGCCAGATGATTTCAGGACTATCTATCAGGCACTAATTATCCCGCATTTCGATTATGCAAATGCAATACTTCAAGGTCTCCCCCAAACCACCCTAAACCCACTGCAAATGGCAATGAACACCACAGCAAGAGTACTGCACGGAGCATCCAGGAAAGACCATGTCACACCTATAATGAAACAACTCCACTGGCTCCCGATTCAAGGTAGAATTACATTCAAGACCTTGCTGCTCACCTTCAAAGCCACCAAAGGTCTCTCGTCAACTTCACTAACTGAGCTAATCCAGATGACACCCCACAACAGAGACAGAAGGTCAGTAGCTCAAAACACCTTGATAGTCCCAAAATCTATAACTCAATGCACCAAGTCAACATCCAGCAGGACTTTCAAACTTTATGCACCAGTGATCTGGAATAACCTCCCTCACAACATCAGATCAATCCCAGACATATTACAATTCAGGAAGGCCGTGAAACACTACCTCTTCCTCATACATTACCCTGAAACCAATAGAAACTCAGCACCATTTGCCAAAACCACCCAAATCACCACTGTCTAAAACCATACAAACACATGATCAGCCTACAAATTGTATATATTGTATATATTGTGGTTGTACATAGTTACCCTGTTAGCCAAGTTGAATATCCTGTTCATATGTAAACACAAAGTACTATTAAAATGTGTATGTTCACTGTTTATTGTAAACCGCGCTGATGCTGAATAGCGCGGTATAGAAGAGACTTTAAATAAATAAATAAATAAATAAATAAATATCACTCGTGCAGGCGCAGTCAGCTCGTCTCAGCAGTTATAAGTCTTGCATACATAATTCCAAATACAGAAACCATCACATATAACTCAGTTTAAGCCTTACATACACAGCAGCACATATACTACACAACACACATGACGTGACTTCCCTCAAATGGCACTATCACCTACACCTTGGTTGCTGGCCATTATTTCCAGGTTCTCTGATTTTTTTTGCTGTTTGGCTCACAGGCTGCAGCATTCCTTTTTTGTCAGTAGATGTCCTCCAATCTCAGCAAGAGTCCAAAACATGACTATTGTCCAGAACAGAAATTTGAAGTCTGAGATGATCATGCATTTGGACTTTCTCAACCCAAACATAAATGCCCACATTACCAAATCTCATACATAGAGGAAGATGAGGAAAGAGCCTCAGAAGCTGCTGCAGCGCTTGGAAATGATCCCGCCGTGTGCTATAAACAGCAAGAGCTGCTGGATCTGCTGCCACTGAAATGAGGAAATAGCTGGGATGCTAGGTGTGGGGGATGGGGAAGCAGAAAAGACAGGGTGAAGGAAGAAGAGGAGAAGAAGAAGTAGAGTTGTAACAGTGAGAAGGGGGCAGTGAAAGAGAGTCAAAAAGAAGTCAGAGAGAAAGCGGAGGGTTGCCACTTCTCATCATATTAATTTTGAATCGACTAGGCAATCAGGCTATAGAGTTCTGAGCAAACTGAAAAGTGTCCTCAAAATATGTTTATTTAGATTGGGATTCTCAGAATGAAAGTAGGTGAATATGATTTGGTTTTGTGACTGGGACTTAGAAAGGTTTGGAGGAAGCAGGCGGGGGAGTGGGAGGTATTATGTTAGTATAGTACTCTATATGAGATCAAACATAAAACTATTGTCAACTTAGATGAGAGATAAATGTGAGAAAAAAGGTAAACTTTTTATGCACACATGAACCTGTTCCCCAAGAAAAACAGGATTATGCCAAATAGTTACACGCAATGAGATAATCACTTGTGACAACCCAAGGACTTGCTTGTATTAAACTTTAATCTCATAGGCAAAGAATGGTAGAAAAACTTTAGCAAATTAAACTTAGTCCCTCTTGAAACTGGGAACTAAGGAATGATCTGTCCAAACTAAATGGGTAGGTAACCAAGTAAAATCCTCAGGTGAAAAATCCTCTCCCTGGAAAAATGAACCCTCCCATGGAGATCACTTGTCCCCTGTTTGTGCGTTTGTCTTGCTTGGATTGTAAGCTCAATTGAACAGGGACGTCATTCATGTGTATACTGTATGTACGGCACTGCATTACATAAATTAGTTCACCTAGGGCAGCCATTTCTGGGGCAGCAAAGAGCAGCTGCAGTCAGAAGAGCTGTAGATCCTGACAACCAGACAAAGGTGCCTGTTTACTAAAGTTTGGTAAGTCCGTGTACGTTTGGTGCAAAAATTAAGATGCAGTAAGTCCAAAAGCTGTGTTCTAACTACTGAGGGCATTGTCAGCAAATGCCCAGTGATCGTTCTTATTTGGCAGCTTGATTACCACAAGACTATTGCTAGAGATCAGAGCCATCATTTTGAACCTGGGTAGTGATGGGGCAGGAGCATAGAGGGATTGCCCCTGCCTCCACCAATGTACCACCAGGCATAGGATATGTGCCAGAGGAGAGATCAGGGGTGTAGAGGAAGATTGGGTGATGCTCTTGAGAGTGCGGGTATGTGAGTGTGGGGGGGAGGATTGTAATGGGGGACTTGGGAGCGTGCCTGGGAATGTGTAGTGTTTGCCGATAATTTTGTTTTTGAGATGGCATACTGCTAAGTGCACTCGCACTATTGGCAGCCATGACAATTACTGTGCAGTAACGTAGTCTGTGCTGGCCACACCCATTCTTTGCCCATACCCTGCCCCGCAAGGCCTTAAGCAGTTAACATGTGATTTTTAACGTGCTGCTGTTTTTAATGCATGGTAGCCATTAATTTTGATTTAATTTTCTTTTAATATACATTCACTATTTTTATCAAGTGTATGTAATGTTTTGTCATTTTGTTTACTGTATTTTGATTGAGTTGTTTATATTTGTCTATTAACCTGTGAACCATGTAGTTAATTATTGATACATGGTATATCTAATAAAGGGAAAACTTGAAACTAACAGCGCACATTAAAGCCTGCATTGATTGTTTAATGCACTTTAGTAGACGTGTTACAAAGTCTAACAAACAACAAAGTATACTTTAAACTGGAGGGAGAGTAAATGACTTTTTGAAATTGTCTTCATTATGTCTGTATGTTTATCTACAACAGGGGTTCTCAACACTATCCTCAAGACACATTTAGCCAGACAGGTTTTCAGGATAACCACCAGGAATATGCATGAGAGAGATTTCCATTCAATGGAGACTGTGCATGCAAATTTCTCTCATGCATATTCATTGTGGTTATAGATACACAGTAACATAGTATATGATGGCAGATAAAGACCAGCAAGGTGGCAAGAGTAGGTGTACCTGCTGTTCCGTGCAGGTCACCCCTCTCCATGCCTTTGTTTAGGGGTATACCCACTGCTCCATGCAGGTCACCCCTATTTGTTGAGATAAAAGAAATAATTAAGCTTATTTTGATTGTATGCTGTTGCTATAAAAGGATCCACAGTGTCTGTCCCATGCCATTTTGAATTCTGTCACTGCATTTACCCCCACCACTTCCATCGGGAGGGCGTTCCAAACATCCACCAACCTTTCAGTTTACCCCCTTGCAGCTTCATGTTATGCCCTCTAGTTTTACAACTTACCCATCTTTGAAAAATGTTTGTTTTTTTTCATTAATACAGACCTTTAAATACTTAAAGGGTATCATATCTCCCCTATACCTCCTCTCCACCAGAGTGTACATATTTAGATCTTCAATTCTCTTCTCATAAGTCTTCTGATGCAGGCTCCAAATAATTTTGGTCACCTTCCTCTGAACAGTTTCCAGTCTTTTTATATCCTTTGTGAGATATGGTCTACAAAACTGAACACAATATTCCAAGTGAGGCCTCACCAGCGACTTATTACCTCCTCCTTTCTGCTGGTAATTCCTCTCTGTATTCAACCCAGCAATCTTCTGGCTTTGGCCACCGTCTTGTCACACTGTTTCGCCACCTTGAGATCCTCAGAAACAATCACTCCAAGGTCCTTTTCCTGGTCCATGCACACCAAACTCTCACCCCCTATCACTTACAATTCCCTTGGATTTCTGCATCCCAGGGGCATGACACTGCACCACTTCACATTACATCTTAACTGCTAAGCATTAGACCATTCTTTTATCTTTTGTACACCTTTCCTCATGTCATCTACTCCCTCAGAGGAGTCCACTCTGTTGCAAATTTTCATGTCATCTGCAAAAAGACAGAGTTTTCCATTCAGTCTTTCAGCAATATCACTCACAAATTGAACACTAACGGTCACAGGACCGAGTCCTGTGGCACACCGCTAATCACCTTCCTTTCTTCTGTGTGAGTTCTGTTTAGCATCACCTTCTGTCATCTGTCAGTCAACCAATTTCTGATCCAGTTTTCTACCTTGGGAGCCATCCCCAGGCTGTTCAGTTTATTGATAAGCTTCCATGAGGAACAGTATCAAAGGCTTTGCTGAAATCTAGGTAGATCACATCCATCGCATGCCCTTCGTCTAGTTCTCTGGTCATCCAATCGAAGAACTCAATCAGATTTGTTTGGCAGGATCGTCCGTTGGTAAACCCATGTTGCCTTGGATCATGCAACCTGTTGGTTTTGAGGAAGTCTACTATTCTCTCTTTCAGGAGCGCCTCCATTATTTTTCCCGCCACAGAGGTAAGGCTTACTGGCCTGTAGTTTGCCACTTCTTCCCTATTACCACTATTGTGAAGAGGTACCACATCAGCCCTTCTCCAGTCCTGTGGAACTTCTCCTATCTCTAAAGATCTGTTAAAAACATCCTTTAACGGTCCTGCAAGAACTTCTCTGAGCTCTTTCAGTATCCTTGGATGTATCCCATTCGGTCCCATGGCTTTGTCCACTTTCAGTTTTACAAGCTGTTCCAACACACCATCTTCTGTGAATGGTGTGGTATCTACTCCATTCCCGTTTGTATATTTGTTAATCACAGGTGGTCCTTCTCCAGCATTTTCTTTAGTAAAAACAGAGCAGGAGTATTTGCTTAGCCGTTTCACTTTTTCAATGTCATTTTCTATTAATCCGTTCTCAGCACTTTTGAGTCTTGCAATTCCACCTCTGATCTTCCTCTTCTGAATATACCTGAAAAACATTTTGTCACCACGCTTCAGATCTTTAGGCATATTTTCTTTTGCCTTTGCTATCCTTTTTCTCTCTCTCTCTCTCTAGATGGATATTAACAAAGTTTACAATTTAAAAGTATGAGGGGGCATGTTCAAAGCAATTTACATGTTAATCATGGTGAGCGAGATATTTAGCAGCACATGGCCGGTTTGTGCCACTGAATATACCCCCCCCCCCAACACTGCTAGATGCCTCAATGCTAACTGCGTAGCACTGGGGCATTCTGGGAGTGGTGCTGACAATAACCAATCAGTGGCGATATTCAGCCACTGGCTGGTTATTGTAAACCGGCTAAAGCTAGGTACTTGAAAGGCTTGTCTAACTTTAGGCAGGTTAGCTAACTGGGCAGCAGCTGAATATTGCCACTGCCCCCTTAGCTAATACTCTATCTAGCCACATCAGATATTCAATGCCGGTGGCTGGATATGACCCCAGTGATGAATATCCGGTACTATGTGTAAGGCAGCGATAGCCAGATGCTGTAAATGCGCTGGCTGCCGCCGTTGTATATCTCCCCATGATGCCCAATTCTGTTTTCACAGGATCATTCTAGGAGGGGTGGCATTGGGGTGACCATCATTGAGTTTAATTATCTTAATATCAGAGGGGAGAGAAACTAGAAAAGTTACTTAAGGGGGGGGATGCAAGATTGAAGGATCATCTAGGGTACCCTTGCACCCAAGGCTAGCTCAACCAGTAGGCAAGACTAGGCAGTCAACATCTGCAAAACAGAAAAGAGCAAAAGCAAAACAATAGATGCTGATAACCACACAAACTCAAAGAGCTATCAGCACATTTTTTTTACCTGCAGGGAGAGCGGGCATACAATATATACGAAGCAAAGTTTAATATTTAAGGGGTCAATATTTGACCATGGCAGTCAGCAGTTTTTTTAGATCCCAGCAGCCATGGATAATATAGTCTAGATATTCAGCACCAGTCTCCAGATCCTGGCAGGCACTGAATATCTAGATTCAGCAGCCATGGTGGCCACTATCCAATTAGCCACAATATTCAGCCACTATCCACCTGGCCAATCTGAATAGTACTTACAACAGCTTTTTTCACTGTTCTAATTTATGCTGCTTGCTATTTTGGATAGCGGCACTAAAAATTGCTGCTAAGCAGATAACATCCAACTCACTCACAGACTGCCCAATCAGAGGGAATAGTCAGTGGCACTGTCTGCATAGGGCTGCTGAATATTGCTGTCACCAGCACTTAGCACATTAGAAGCTGCTGCCTTGGAATACCGGTCCCTAAAAGCATGATGTCTGATTACTCATTTCTACAGGAATGTTGTTGGAGGGGGTTATTTATTTATTTGAACTTAGAAAAAGAAAATGGCCTATATTAGCTGCTCTACAATGCCTTTCTTTCCCTCAGATATCCTCTGTACTTGTCCTATGCTTTCTTGAAATCAGATACAGTTCTCATCTCCACCACTGGGAGGCTACTCTATGCATCCACCATTCTTTCCATAAAGAAATATTTATTTAAATTACTCCTTACTCCATCCCCATTCCCCTTCATTCTATCATCCTTTGTTCCAGAGCTTCCTTTCAATTGAAAGAGGATCACATTCTGTGCAATTATGACTGAGACATTGAAATAGCTCTGTGGTATATCTCCTCTCTCCCACCTTTCCTCCAAAATAAACCTATTGAGATCTTTATGTCTATCCCCATATGCATGCAAAGACCACTAATAGCTGCCCTCGGGACTAACTCCATGCTGTTTATATTCTTTTGAAGGTGCAATCAACAAAATTGTAGGCAGTGGAATGGGGTGGGCCATGGGGCCATGGCCCCACCAGTACTTTGCTCAGCAAAGCAACAGAAACTAAACAGCTTGGGGAGGGACTGGAGATTGACTTGTTTGGTCTCTCCAACCACAAAGATGTTC
Organism: Ichthyophis bannanicus; assembly: GCA_033557465.1. NCBI lineage: Eukaryota > Metazoa > Chordata > Amphibia > Gymnophiona > Ichthyophiidae > Ichthyophis > Ichthyophis bannanicus. The sequence goes on from CM066039.1 coordinate 227,778,113, forward strand.
CACTGCCCCTGTCCAAAATTGTACTCAATACTCCAAATGAGGTCTCACTAGAGACTTATGCAAAGGCATTATCACCCCCTGCTTCCTACTGGCCATTCCTCTCCCTAAGCACCCAAGCATTCTTCTGGCTTTTGCCATCGCCTTTTCTACCTGTTTGGTCACATTGAGATCATTCATTATGATCACACCCAGTCCCGCTCTTTTTTCATGCACTGAAGTATTTTGCTGTCTATACTGTACTGCTCCCCTTAGGTTTTTTGCAGCCCAAATGCATGACATTGCAATTTTTAGTATTAAATCTTAACTGCCAAATTCTAGACCATGCTTCAAACTTCACTAGATCACTCATCTTTCATCCAGGGCCAATGAAAGGAGATGAGGTGCCTTAGGCGAACCTCATCCCTTGCACCCCCTGCTGTGGCTCTCAGCCCCTCCCTGGCCCCCATTGTTGCCATTGCTGCCCCTCTCTGGAACCTGCAGTAGCAGCAAGGGCCTCAAACAGCCCCACAGCGCTTACCTCAAACCGCCAACACTGCGAATCTGTTTAACTTCTGCTCCCTCCAACTCTCAATGCTGACTTTCTTTTTTAGGGGACAGAAGCCTGTTCTAAGTCACAGATAAATGTGGCCTTGTCGCATCTCCGTGGGCTGTCATCCATTGTTCATTTCATGGCTTGTCAATCTGAACCCAATAGTGCCGCACCACAATTTTTGCCTGATCAATATGCTGATTACTTACATATGAAGACAGTTATCCTTCCTGCCAGTGCACCTCCCAATCATATTCTTCCTCTGCCCTCTGCTCCTTCCCATGTTACTACTTCTGGTAATATGTGGTCCACTTTTTCAAAACTGTCCATGGCCGATACTTCAAAGTTACAGTCCACTGGATTATGTGACAGTCACCATCAGGGCCGGATTTACCTTGAGTGAGGCCCTACGCCAACAAAAATTGTGGGCCCCCAGCAGGGGCGGCCCAAGGGGGGTGCGGGGCCTCATTTGCATAAGGGGCCTCATTTGCATAAATATTTGCATAATGTTACCATATTCTAACTTTTAGTAAACGTGCCTCTTAATGAGTGTATGGATAAAGAAAGACTAAAAGATTTCTACATTACTATAATCCAGTGCCAACTGCCAGACACATTAGGAACTACTACAAACACTGCCCATTTAGAACCCATAGTAAACCCGCCGTATCCTAACAGCACTACCAGGACTCACAAAGCACCATACTCTACCAATCAAAAGGCAACACTGCAAATATTAAACCAATACATTTCAGAGAACAACAATACATGACCTACTGGGGAAAGAGAACAAGTGGCAATGTCAAATAGGAATTATATAAACAGAACACCTCAGCTCAGTTACACATGCAGAACATAGACCATCACCAAACAAGTAATCACAATTTAGAAACAGGAAGACAATAATTAAACTGGGAATCCCAAAAGCCAAACTTGGAATGTACAACACTGTAGAAATAAAACTATACATTAATTTGCTCTTGTACTAAACAAAGCGCAGACGTTAATGATGCACATTTACCAGAGCTGACATATTCCAATTAATAAATTCAAAATAAAGAGATATTTTTCTACCTTTTGTGCATTTTTTTCAGCTGCAATTGCTCCAGCCACTTTCTTCTGGTTTCTTCGTGTCTTCTGCTAACTCTCCATCGTCTGCTGTCCATTTGTCCTTTCTTCTCTCTTCTAGATTTTTTTCCATTCTCTCTCTACATCTGCTTTAACATACTAATCTTTCTCCTTTTGCTCTTTCCTCATTCCTATTTCATCCACTCAAATTTTACCCCTCCATCCTCAATCCCCACTTACTCTCCCAATACCCGGCCAATTGTAGATTTTTTATCCCTCCCACACAAAATATTTTTCCCTTCTCCATTTTACTCTTCCAGCCCCATCCCATTCTAATCCTCCCCCAACATCAGCTCCCTTCTAGTTCCAGCCTCACCCAGCATCCATTTCCAGTCCTAGCCACCCATCAGCCCATTTCCAGTCCTAGCCCCCCATCAACCCACTTACAGTCCTTAACCCCCCATCACCCCATTTTCAGTTTAAGCCCCCCCTATAACCCATTACCAGTCCTAACCCCCCATCAGCCCACTTCCAGTCCTAACCCCATCAACCCATTTCCAGTCAGCCCCCCATAGCCCATTGCCAGTCCTACCCCCCCCCATCAGCCCACAGCCCATTACCAGTCCTAACCCCATCAGCCCACCTCCAGTTTTAACCCCCCAGCCCATTTCCAGTCCTAGCCCCCCATAGCCCATTACCAGACAACCCCCCTCAGCCCACAGCCCATTACCAGTCTTAACCCCCCCCCAAAGCCCATTGCCAGTTCTAAACCCCCCCCAACAGCCCATTACCAGTCCTAACCCCATCAGCCCACCTCCAGTCTTAACCCCCCAGCCCATTTCCAGTCCTAGCCCCCCCATAGCCCATTACCAGACAGCCCCCATCAGCCCACAGCCCATTACCAGTCTTATCCCCCCAAAGCCCCTTGCCCGGTCTAAGCCTCCCCCACAGCCCACAGTCCATTACCAGTCCTAACCCCATCAGCCCACCTCTAGCCTTATACCCCCCCAGCCCATTTCCAGCCCCAGCCCCCCCAATAGCCCATTACCAGTCCTACCCCCCCCATCGCCCTTTACCCTTCCTACCCCCCCCAGCCCATTTCCCGCCCCTGCCCCCCCAATCCCCCATTACCCGTCCTACCCCCCCCAAAGCCCATTACCAGTCCTAACCCCCCCCCCCCCGTCGGCCTAAAGTAAAATTTAATTTTTAAAAAAAACCTGCTGGCTGCTGCCGCGGGGCCCCCTCTGCTGCCGCGGCAGCACGGACTGACCCACGGGGGCCCCCTCTGCAAGCTGACTCCGTCGGTCCGTCGATCCCTCCCTCCCTCCGTGCACGCTGTGAGAGGCGCGAAGGGAGAGTGTCTCCTCGCGTCTCTGTTAAGCCCGCAGGGGCTGATGGGAAATTTCCCATCAGCCCCTGCGGGCTTAACAGAGACGCGAGGAGACACTCTCCTTTCGCGTCTCTCACAGCCTGCAGCCTGCACCCTGCACGGAGGGAGGGAGGGAGGAATGAACCGACGGCTTCAGCTTGTAGAGGGGGCCCCCGCGGGTCAGTCGGTGCTGCCGCGGCAGCAGAGGGGGCCCCGCGGCGGCAGCCACCAGGTTTTTTTTAAAATTGTATTAAAAAAAATTAACTTGTTCTTTTTTTGTGGGCCCCTGCCGGCTGTGGGCCCTACGCCACGGCGTACATGGCGTATAGGTAAATCCGGCCCTGGTCACCATGGTTAAGACATTATGGTATGGTTATTCTTATGTTGAATAGTGAACTCTTCCTTTTTTTAGTGGCGAAGTTCTGCTTGTGCTTAAGAAACCCACTGGCGGCCTATAATGAAAGATCACACTGGTGATCCTGGTGACGCTTCAAATTACCGTCCCATCTCTTGCCTCCCGTTTTTGCTTAAGATGGCTGAACAGGCAGTTCAGCAACAATTAGACAACTTTGTGGACAATCGCCAACTGCTTGATCCCTGACAGCAGGGTTTTCGGCTGGGTCATGGTGCCAAAACCCTAATGATTTTTTTATTGGGCCAGCTCATGCGAGGACTGTCTTGTAAGCAGACTGCCTATATGTCATCGTTTATTGATTTATCCTCTGCCTTCGACTCTGTGGTGCCACACATTCTTTTAACTCGTCTGGCTAAATACAGCCTCACTGGAGTTGTTTCTAAATGGTTCCAGTCCTTCCTGGTAGAGAGATCACATCAGGTCAGTTATATGGGGAAATCATCTTCTCGGTGTAATATATTACAGGGGTGTACAGTAGGGATTGGTGCTCTCTGCAACATTATTTAACCTCTACTTGGTCCCTTTTTATAAACGCTTGGGTTTGGAATTTCACATGTATGCTGACAACATTTTAATTTTCGAGAAATTCAATCTCAATGACCCTTCAGGGTCACTTCAGGTGGTGTGACAACGTTCTTCTATTGAGCAGTGGCTAATTGACAACAGGTTGCAGGTCAGTTATAAAAAGAAAAAGGCTTTGATCATTGTTAGGGATAGTTCCTAACTCCCCTCTCCCCTTAGCCCTTATTCTTGGCCCTTACTTCACTCTGATTCAAGGTATGATTTGGCATCTTACTAGATACTAACTTATCTTTCAGTGATCAATTTGAGAAAGTAGTCAGTGATGTTTTCTTTAATTTGCGTTCTATACGCAAGTTCTATTCTTACTTAGATACTTCTGACTTGGACAGGCTCTTGTTCTACTGTCAGGGCCAAACTAGGTGGTCACCTAGAGTGCCAGCCCTCTGGAAGCATCCACTGCTGCCCATTGCCACAGTCGCCAGCCCTCTCTGTGGCCAGCAGCGGCAGTAATGGCCCCAAAACCACAATCTAGCACTTGCCCACTGTCTCCGGGGCTGCATTGTGGTTTCACTCTTGCTCAATTTGCCACTTCTGCCTCCCTCCAACAAAGAAAATGCAGACTAGCAAAGCAGGACTGAACAATCTTTGAAATCTGATCATCCAACAATAATTTTGTGTCCACATGTATTCCTGAACTACAAATCGAAGAACTAAGTCTAACTGAAGATTCCGCAACATACTGTACATATAGTAACATACAGTAGTATATGATGGCAGATAAAGACCAATATGGTCCATCTAGTCTGCCCTGTAAGTGGCTAGTTGTAGAGCAGGTACAGCCCTGTGTTTAGGGCTGTACCTGCTGCTCCGTGCAGGTCAAAAACTGATAGAGGAAACTCCTCTCCACTCCAACTAAATCTAACTACCTCCAATTTTTCAGGATTCAATTTTAATTTATATTTAATTTATGTTTCCTGCATCTACTTACCAAACCTTACAAATGGCAGTTAATCTGCTCAACCAAAACTGAAGGGTCTTCATCTAAATTAATTAATAATTGTATATTGTTGGCATAAAGATGCCCAGTAAACCCAGGGCCAGCCCAACCATTAGACAAACTAGGCAGCCACCTAGGGTAGCAGCTTCTGGGGGGAGTGGCAAAGAGCAGGGCATTCAAAGCAAAACAATAGATTCTGACAGCCAGAAGAGGCATAAGGCTTGAGGCCTGCCTAGGGTACCACACCTTGAACCTGCTCTGGGACCGGCCCTGAGTAAACCCAAACTGTCCAGTTTGGGTAAGGATAAGTGCCAAAAGATATTTATTTATTTATTTAGACATACTTGTATACCACCTTATCCTACAATCAAAGTGGTTGCATCACATCACAATTGGGTTACATTTAACATGTGGGTGCTTTACAACATTTAACATGAGGGTATTTAACAACATTAAGACAACACAATTTGAGGGTTACATTTATCATGAAGGTGTCGTGAGTCTAGCTGGGTTGGTTAAGTATTGAGTTTGCAGTGTAGTTTACTTACTACTTACTTACATTCTCTTATATACCGCGCTATTCTGCATCAATGCGGTTTACATTGAACAAACTGAAATTACATTGAACAGGGCATTATAACTTGGAGTGGAGGAGTAGCCGGAAGGTCGGGGGTTCAAATCCCACTAGAGGACAGCAACCTTGGGCTGGAAGGACTGGGGTTTCTAGTCCCACAGGTGCTCCTTGTGGTCTTGGGCAAGCCACTTAACCCTCCATAGCCCTTGTTCCCTGTAAAATAGTTATCTCCAAGTTATAATACCCTGTTCAATGTAATTTCAGTTTGTTCAGTGTAAACCGCACTGATGCAGAATAGCACGGTATATAAGAGAATGTAAATAAATAAATAAATACAGGGAACATGGGCTATGGAGGGTTAAGTGGCTTGCCCAAGACCACAAGGAGCACCTGTGGGAGTGTAGCAGCAGATAAGCATGCAATAAATAAATCCAGGAGTCTTTTCAAGGATCCAAGCCAGTTTAATGTGCACATGGCTCAAGCAATAAGCAATTTCAAAATGGCTGAGCAATGGCTTCTAGTAAAACAACAACTTTTATAGCTTTCTTGTCCATTCTAAGCATAGGCAAACTTTTCATTGGTCCCAGTACCCCTCTCACCCATCTATTGGTCCCGGTACTGATATGGCTACCCAATAGGGACTCTGGTCTGGGCCCAGCACCTGGTTGCCCCCCTTCTAGTCCCAATTACAATGGTCAGTGTCTCCAACTTGTTACTTCTCTCCTCCAAGGTCGCTGAGCTTGTTAAAACATATGGGAAGCAGAGGCACTGTGACCTTGCTCTCTGCAGAGTTAATTAATTCCATAGAAGCATAGCACACCTTATCAGTACCAATTAAACTTGTTTTTCTTTATTTTCTCAGTTTCGTTTCTGCTTAGCTATGTTCAGTTAAACTGAGTTAAGTTTCAATTCTATGGTGTCGTCATTCAGGGGGGTTTTCATTCCTCTGGGCCTAACTACAGGCTTCAGTTACAGGTCAAGCTGCTCAGGCCTGTCTGCTTAGTTCAATTAGCATGGATCATAGGCCGTCGCCTACCACAGGAGCACCTGTGGGACTTTACATTGCAATCCCGCTCAGGTGGGGGGCTGTTGTCTATCTGTTCATACGTTTCTGTGAAGAGCAGGGTTTTAAGGGCCTTGCAGAAGTCTGTGATGTCCTCTAATTCCCTTAGGCTCATTGGCAGGGAGTTCCATAGTGTGGATGCCATTAGTGATGGAGCTCTTCTTGACGTATTTTGTTTAGTCTTGTGATATCCTGAAGGTGTGCTGATCATGTTGTCGTAATTGTTCCTTCTTGGTCTATTACTGATGTTCCTTGTTACAATTTCTTGTAGTGCTTCTACTGAAAGATGGTGGATGATCTTTAAGATGATCAAGATTATTTTAAATTTTGCTCTGGCTATCATTGGGAGCCAGTGTAGTTGCTGTAAGATAGAGGTGATGATGTGTGCTGTAGTGTTTTGCACCATTTGGAGTGGGTGTAAGGTCTGCTGGGGGAGGCCTTGATATAAAGAATTTCTGTAATCAAGCAGAGGTGTCTTGGCATACTGTTCGGAAGTGGTCCTGGCGGAGTAGTGGTTTTATCTTTCTTATGGTGAAGAGAAGAGGCACGAGAACTAATCCCTGAGATAGTCCACATCTCATCCTAGTCATAATAATTGATTGCCTGCTATATACCTCCTCTTGAGAACTGTCAGTTAGGTATATGGGTGGTGATCATAGTTGCTGAGTTTAATTATCAAAATCTTGGGGAGGAGCATAAGGCTAAAGGCTAAGGTGACCCAAATAATTGCACTAGCCCTGCTTCTATCAACCTTGCAAACAACACAAGGGGATTTCATTTTGAAACCCTATGCTTGATTTATGGCACCAACTCTGATGTTTAATACATCCTTTGGTAAAATTATACTAATTTGTATTCAAACACCATAGTAATACTCCCTTTTCCTGCTTCCATTTTGTCTTAGGGCACTTTGAGTCAGTGCTGATGCTCTGGTAGGGAGTGGTGTATTCCCAGAGGCTGTTTGTACAGTGCTGACATCACCCCTGTTCTGAAACTGTGATGAGCTAGGCCTCTGTCTCCCTAGGGCTTGATTGCAAGGTGTTTTCCAAACCATCTTCATGTGCATAGTAATACAAGTACTTCTCAGAGCAAGAGAATCCACAAAACATCCTAGTCTTTGTGGAGTCAAAAACAAAAGACATCACTTTCTGAATAACTTGTGGCTGTTCCCAAGATCAGCAGGCTAAATGGAGTCCTGATGCGCTGAGAGAAAGGGAAGGGAAATCTCTCTCCAATGGCACACAGGAGCAGCTGCCTGGAACTTACTTCTGCCACTGTTGTGACACTGGCAAACACTGGACTGGCACCAGCCCTTTCCCCCACCTCAGCATGGCAACACAGGGGGCATTCATCCTGTTCTTTCCTCTGAAAGGCCCTGGAAGTTCCTTCTTTCAGTTTTCAATGTACAATAAACAAATATTTTGAAAGGACTCCTTTTTTGCCTACTTTCTAAAGGGAAGAAGGCTTATGAGAATAGCATGACTGTGTTTGTCTGTGTGTCCCCATCCCCACCCCAATAACTTTTGTGTTGGGTGTTCTATTCACATCAAATTCCTAGTACATGTCAGGGGGGATCCAAGGGAATCCGAATAGGGTTACAGTTTTTGGAATCATGTATGTGTGTGGACGTACATGCTCCTGAAACCTCTTGCTTGTTTTGAGAGGGCGGGTTTGAGTATTTTCACTACTACTGGGCAGCTTGAGGCATCTGAGGGTCTTTTGGGTGTCTTCTAATTTACAGTGCCTGTTTGGAGTATTTATTGTTTATTGTTTATTTACACTTGATATACTGCCCCCCATTACATCGGGGTGGTTAACATTACAAATATAAATTAGAAAAGGGAAAAGAAAATTACAATAACTTAAAAAAGAAATGGAGAGAGAGGAAAAGGAAAGTGAGAACAGATTTGAGTAGCAATAGGAAAGAAAGAATCAGGGATCATGGGGGAAGACTGAAAGCAGAGGAGAAAAGATGAGTTTTGAGAAGGGAGCGGAATTTAGAGTAAGACTCTTCAAGTCAAAGGGTGGTAGGTAGGGAATTCCACAGGGAGGGACCGAGGTAAAAAAATGCTGATTGCCAGGTTGATTGAAGGTGAGCCTGAGAGGGAGAGGGGAGGTGTAAACGATTAACATGAACGGATGGGAGGCTACAAGTGGGAGTGTGAAAAGTTAATAAATCGGATAGATATTGAGGTCTGTGGAGATAAATGGCCCGATGTACTAGGGTAAGAATCTTAAATTGGATCCGGAAATTTAGCGGTAACCAATGGAGATGTTGCAGGATTGGGGTAATGTGATCACGGGAGGAAGCGTGTAAGATCATCCGAGCTGCAGTGTTTTGCAGTAACTGTAACCGATGACGCTGGTATTGAGGGATGCCGGCATAAATAGAATTACAGAAATCCACTCTGGTGATAACCAAGGAAAGCAGGAGAGTAGTAAGGGCTTTAGAAGATAAGAATGGCCTAATGGCACGAATCTGCTGAAAGGCAGAAGAAAGAGCGCCAGGAGACCTGGGAAATGTGATCGTTGAAAGTAAGGTTACTGTCAAGAAGGACGCCAAGATAGCGATGCTTAGAAACTAGGGAGATTGGGGTGCCTGAAAAAGAGGGAGTAAGTGATGGAGTGATGGAGCCGTGAGTAAACCAAATGGCCGCGGTTTTAGAGACATTGAGAACGAGACAGTTGGAGGAGAGCCATGAAGAGACCAAGGACAAACAGGTGTTGAGAGGAGTGATGCCAGGATGAGAAGAGGACATATGATATAAAAGGAAGATATCATCAGCATAATAGCAGCCTGAGATTCCTAATTGTTGAATTAGTAGAGTTAACGGGACCAAAAATATATTGAACAGTAGGGGGGCCAAAATTGAACCCTGTGGAACACCGCAGGTGAGAGGGAAATTGTCTGTGGTAGAGGAAGCAGAAGTAACTGTAAATGACTGGGAATATAAGAAAGAATAAAACCAGTGATAAACAGTACCTCGAAGACCCGCATCCCGTAGTCTAGAAAGAAGAAGAGAGTGGTCTACCAAGTCAAAAGCGGCCGAAAGATCTAGGGATACTGCCACTGTGATATCACCATGATCATGGGAAGAGTGAATTTCGTTCATGACTGCCGTAATAGTAGTTTCAACGCTATGGCCAGGCCGAAAGCCGGATTGCCGAGGATACAGGAAATGTGTTGAGTCCAGGTGATGTGAGAGTTGGGAGAAGACAATTTTCTCCAGAAGCTTGGAAGCATATGGAAGGTTAGACACGGGACGGTAATTTGCAGGTACAGATGGATTCAAGGAGGGATGCTTTAGGAGGGGGCGGACCAAAGCGCATTTCCATGAGTGAGGAAAGGAACCATATGACAGACTGGAGTTAATGATGGTAAGGAGTGGCTGAAGTAAATCAAAAGAAGAACATAGAATTTATGTTGAAATTAAAGGAGTGCTATAAAGGTGAACACTGATATTATTCTAACATGACACCTAGGTGCCAGTTCTGTGGGTATAATATTGAACAAACTCCTTCACTGTGTCCAGTGAAAAGTTGTTTCTATTATGTTTAGCACCCCCTCCCCCTCAAGTTGTTCTGAAATGTTTTCTCCTATGGCCAAACTATTGCACATTTGTTTATATCGGGGCTGGGGGAGGGCTGATTTCATCAGCATTTTCTCACATTTTGGTAAGTTCCAAAAAGGAGTAAAAACCTGGCTGTATTCTGAGACAGAGGTGGGGTAGGTGAGACTGAAGTGAGGCAAGAGTCTATGGCTCTTAAGGTAGGTGCTATTTAAGTGTCAGATTTTTTGTCAGTGAAAATCTTCTGGAAGAACTTACTGATGTTTGCAATGTTGTAGTATTTTTGTATTTGATTGTTATGGTTTTATGCATGTAGATTTGTAAACCACATTAAGGAATGCTGTTTTTTACGGCAGTATATAAGAATTTTATAATTACATTAATTAAGTCTGTGACTACAGGAAGAAAACTTGTTTTTACACAACTGGGGTTTCATGCTGTCAAAACCAATTTTCCTGTCAATGTGAGATAGTTTGTTCCTGTGTGAAAGACTGGAGTAAGGTGTTGCAATATTGGCATTATTTTTAAAATCATAACAAGTTTCCAAATCTGCCTGAGGGGTAGACCAAACTGTAGACTTAAGAGCAACCTCAGGAAGTATTTCTAAAATGGAAAGGGGCGTCAGATGCATGGTGCGGCCTCCTGGCCGTAGAGTCTCTAGACAAAAATATGTAATGTGGCAAAGGAAGGGCACATTAGGGTTGGGGATGCAAATCTCTACCAAAACCTGCCATATGTAAAGTGTGCTTGTGTCCTTATAGATATAAGAAAATCATTGTGAAGCTATTTACCATTTCATGATAATGAAATTTGGAGAGTAACATTAAGCAAACAAAGATGAATGTAGAACTTAAATCAGCCCCACTGCAATATGCATAAAGAGTTAGTCAGTAGGATTTATCACCTTTTTGAAGAAATCCACCCAAGGTAGTGAACTGCAAGTATAACCTGGACATATACAATTGTTGTTGCTGTTAAGTGCTGTCGAGTCTGTGTCGACTCATGGCGACCCTCTGGATAGTTGTCCTAAACTTTGTTCGGTCTTCACTCAGGCGGCTCATTGTTAATATCATTGTTAACAGAGTGGCATCCATAGCTGTTGTTATTGTATTGATCCATCTCATTACTGGCCTTTCTCTTTTGCATTGACCTTCAACCATAGCAAGCATGATGTATTTCTCTTGATCTCTCTCTTCACATAGTGTGTCCAAAGTATTAAAGTCAAAGTCTTGTCATCTGAGCTTCTAAAGCTTAGGTTTGAGCTCCTCTAGTACTGATTGGTTTGTTCTTCGGGCAGTCCATGGTATATGCAGTATTCGCCACCAGCACCATAATTCAAAGGCATCAATTTTCTTCCTGTCTATCTTTTTCACTGTCCAACTTTCGCATCCATATGACATTATTGAAAATACCATGGCTTGAACAAGTCAAATCTTTTTATGGAGAGAAACATCTCTGCTCTTGAGAATCTTTTCTAGGTCCTTCATAGCCATTCTGCCATGGGCAATGCATCATCGGATTTCTTGACTACTTGTTGTTTCTTTATTGATTATTGATCCAAATAGGTTAAAATTGTCAACTATTTCAATTTCTTCTCCATCAGCAATGATCTTATTGATTTTGCCAGTTGTCAGGATCTTTGTCTTCTTTATGTTGAGGTGCAAACTACTCTATTCGTCTACGAAGAATGCCTATCAACACAACTATAATGCAAGTATATGCCCCAACAACAGCTGCAAAAGAGGATGAAATTGAAGAGTTCTATGAACAAGTTCAAGCTGAAATTGACAGAACATGCAAACAGGATATCCTGATAGCCATGGGTGACTGGAATGCAAATGTTGGCAACAAAAAAGGCAAAGTGATTGGAAAAGACGGACTTGGCAAAAGAAATGAAGCTGGAGAAAAACTGATAGAATTCTGCAAGACCAATGATCTATTCATCTCAAACACCTTCTTCCAGCAACACAAGCGGCGACTGTACACATGGACTTCACACAATGGATTGTATAAAAATTAAACTGACTACATCTGTGGAAGTCAACGATGGAAAAGCTCTATAACGTCAACAAAGATAAAACCTGGAGCTGACTGTGGTAGAGATCATCAACTACTAGTATGCAAACTCAAGCTAAAGTTGAAAAAGAGCAAACCACTCATGAATGCAGCAAAATATGACCTTGAGAATATACCACTGGAATTTAAAGACTGCCTGCAAAATTGATTTGCTGCTTTAGATACAAATGAGAGAGCTCCAGAAGAGTTATGGAATGACATCAAGAAGATTGTGTTGGAAGAAAACGAGAAGTCTCTATAAAAAGTTGAAAAAGCAAAAACGGCCAAAATGGATGATGGAAGAAACTCTGAAAATTGCCCAGAGACACAGAGAAGCTAAAGCAAGAGGAGAAAGAAAATCACAGAACTCAACAGAGATTTCCAACATGCAGCAAGACAGAACAAGGAAAAGTACTACAATGAAACATGCAAGGAAATAGAAGCAGAAACTATTAGAGAAGGAACAAGATCGGCTTTCCTAAAGCTACGAGAGTTAAAGAAAAAATTGGAATGTTACAAGATGCTCAACATTCTATGTTGAATGATGCTGAGAAGATCAAGAAAAGGTAGAAAGAATATACAGAGTTTTTATATGATAAAGATCAAGTGGACCAACAGCCATTTCAATCTGTACCTTATGATCCAGAACCATTGGTGATGAAAGAAGAAGTTGAAGCAGCATTGAAAGCTTTATCAAAGAACAAAGCACCAGGCATTGATGGAATTCCTATAGAGATATTAGAGCAATCTGATGCAGCTGTTACTGTATTTACAAGGCTCTGACAAGAAATTTGGAAGACAACATCATGGCCAATTGACTGGAAAAGATCTATGTTTATACCAAAACTAAAGAAAGGTGATCCAATTGACTGTGGAAATTATCGCACAATCGCTCTGATCCCATAGGCCAGCAAGATTCTACTGAAGATTATTCAACAGAGACTACAACCATAGCTGGAACAAAAACTACGTGAAGGGCAAGCAGCGTTCAGGAAAGGGCAAGGAATGAGAGACATCATCGTGGATGTGAGATGGATAATTGAAAAGACTAAAGAATACCAAAAGGATATCTATTTGTGCTTTATCGACTATAGCAAGGCTTTTGACTGTGTAAACCATGAGAAACTCTGGGCCACATTAAGAAGCATGGGTATATCAGAACTCCTGATCGTTCTCTTGCACAATCTGTATATTGATCAAGAAGCAACAGATCGAACGGAACAAGGAGAAACAGAATGGTTTAAAATAAGCAAAGGTGTAAGACAAGGCTGTGTACTTTCCCCCTACCTGTTTAATTTATATACAGAACAAATCATCAGAGAAGCAGAATTGTATGAAGACAACAGAGGTGTGAAGATTGGTGGAAGACTCATCAACAACCTTCGCTATGCTGATGATACCACATTACTGGCTGAAAGTAAAGACGATCTGAAACATTTGCTTGTCACGATCAAAGAACATAGTCTCAAAATGAGCCTGCACCTTAATGTAAAGAAGACAAAGATCATGACAACTGGCAAAATCAACAGGTTCATCATTGAAAGAGAAGAAATTGAAATCATAAACAACTTTAACCTACTTGGATCAACTATCAATAAAGAAGCAACAAGCAGTCAAGAAATCCGATGACGCATTGCTCTTGGCAGAATGGCTATGAAAGACCTAGACAAGATTCTCAAGAGCAGAGATGTCTCTCTCCATACAAAGATTCGACTTGTTCAAGCCATGGTATTTTCAATAACATCAAATGGATGTGAAAGCTGGACAGTGAAAAAGATAGAAAGGAAAAAAATTGATGCCTTTGAATTATGGTGCTGGAGACATATACTATGTATACCATGGACTGCCCGAAGAACAAACCAGTCAGTACTAGAGGAGATCAAACCTAAGCTTTCTTTAGAAGCTCAGATGACAAGACTTCGACTTTCATACTTTGGACACATCATGCCAAGAGAGACAGATCATTAGAGAAAGACATCATGCTTGGCAAGATAGAAAGTCAATGCAAAAGAGGAAGGCCAGCAATGAGATGGATCAATACTATAACAGCAGCTATGGGTACCAGTCTGTCAATAATGAGCAACCTGACTGAAGACCGAACACAGTTTAGGACAACTATCCAGAGGGTCACCATAAGTCGACACCGACTTGACGGCACTTAACAACAACAAAGTTATTCCTAAATTAATTCATTTTTGGAAAGTTGAAGGGTATATTAAAATTATAATAGAAACAGAAATATGACGACAGAAAAAGACCACATGGCCTATCTAGTCTGTCCTTCCATATCAACAACTACAACAGTTCCCTTTTTACCTTTAGAGATCCTCTGTGTTTGTCCCATGCTTTTTTTAATTCAGTTACTGTCCTCATCTCTACCACCTCCACTGGGAGACTATTCCATGGATCCACTACTCTCTCCATAAAGAAATATTTCCGCATATCACTCCTGAATCTATCTCCCTTCACCCTCATCCCATGTCCCCTCGTAGCAGAACTTGCTTTCAATTGAAAGAGGCTCTCTCCCTGAACCTTTATGCCACAGAGGTATTTAAACATCTCAATCATATCACCTCTATCCCGCCTTTCCTCTAAGGTGTACATATTAAGATCCTTCAGTCTGTCCTCATATGCTTTATAATGAAGACCACTAATCATTTTAGTAGCCAACCTCTGCACCAGCTCCATCCTGTTGACATCCTTTTGAAGGTGCGGTCTCCTGAATTGCACACTATACTCCAAATGAGGCCACACCAAAGACTTATACAGAGGCAATATCACCTCCTTTTTTCTGCTAGCCATTCCTCTCCGTATGCACCCTCCTTCTAGCTTTTCCCGTTGCCTTTTTTACCTGTTTAGCTAATTAAGATCATCAGACACAAACACGCCTAGGTCCCGCTCTCCTTTAGTGGACAAAAGTACTTCACCCCCTATACTATATTGCTCCCTTGGATTCCTGCAGCCCAAATGCATGACCTTACATTTTTTAACATTAAATCCCAGCTGCCAAATTCTAGACCATTCTTCAAGCTTAGCCAGATCCCTCCTCATGTTATCTACACCTTCCTGGGTGTCTACTCTATTGCAGATTTTGGTATCATCTGCAAAGAGGCAAAGCTTACCCGACAGCCCTTCTGCTATATCACTAACAAAAATGTTAAAAAGAATCGGACCAAAGACAGATCCCTGGGGCACACCAGTGATAACATCCTTCTCCTCAGAGTGAGCTCCATTTACGTGTACTCTTTGTCGCCTCCCACCCAACCAATTTCTAACCCAAGCAGTAACTTTAGGGTCCATCCCTCTAACCCAAGCAGTAACTTTAGGGTCCATCCCTAAAAATTAATTTGGTGATATGGAGGAGTTTCTGGACCTGTGATGAACTATGATGCCGTTTTCTCCTTTAGACAAGTGATATACTGCCATTTAGTGTGATACCATGTGTTGATTAGGTCTTTTCTCCTCTTTTTAAATATTTTAAGTACTTTTCAGTCTGTTTGAATGTAGCTTTTGTATATGGCATTTCCTTGTGTTACCTTTAAGGTTTGAAGTGGGATGAATTGATATGACTGCTTAGCAATATAAATTAAAGGATTTTTATAAAGATTTGTATAATTTGAGGTAATAGGATTAGTGATTTAGTAGGATTTTATACTCTTGATACAGTTTTTTTGTTGTATGAACTACATAACATATGAAATGCCATACTGGGTCAGACCAAGGTCCATCAAGCCCAGTATCCTGTTTCCAACAATGGCCAATCCAGGTCAAGGAACCTGCCAGGTTCTCAAAAAGGCACACAGGTTCCACAATACTTGTCCCGGGGTAAGCAGTGGATTTTCTGGGTCCTCTTTAATAATGGTTTATGGAATTTTTCCTCCAGGAACTTGTCCAAACCTTTTTTAATCCCAGCTACACTTACAACTTTCACTACATCCTCCGGTAATGAATTCCAAAATTTGATTATACATTGAGTTGAAAAAATATTTTCTCTTATTAGTCTTAAATGGGTTACATTGTAACTTCATTGCTTGTCCTCTAGTCTTTCTACTTTTTGATGGCATAAACAGCCAATCTATGTTTACTCCTTCCATTCCATTTATTAATGTATAGTTCTCTATCATATGTCCCCTCGGCTGTCTCTTTTCCAAGTTGAAAAACCCTAACTTTTTAAGCCTTTCCTCATAGGGGTATCCTTCTATCCCCTTTACCATTTTGGTGGCTCTTCTCTATACCTTTTTTAATTCTGCTATATCCTTTTTAAGATATAGTGACCAGAACTACATACAATATTCAAGGTGCAGTTGCAGCATGGAACGATACAGAGGCATTATAATATCCTCGGTTTTATTCTCCATTCCTTTCCTGATGATGCCTAGCATTCTATTTGCTTTCTTGGCTGCCACTGCACGCTGGGCAGAGGGTTTCAAAGTATTATTCACAATGACGCCTAAATCTTTTTCCTGGGTGGTGGTTCCTAATGTGGAATCTTGCATTGTGTAGCCATAGTTTATGTTCTTTCCTAGGTACATAACTTTGCACTTACCCACATTAAATTTCATCTGCCATTTGAATGTCCAGTCTTCCAATTTAAAAAGGTCCTCTTGCGATTTTTCACAATCCTTTTTTGCATCTTAACAACTTTGAATAATTGTGTGTCATCTGCTAGTTTGATTACCCCACTAGTTATTCCTTTCTTCTCAGGGTATGGAAAGAGTTGCATAGTTGTTGCAGGTGATAGAGGCAGCTCCTGAAGATTGCTTTGTTTTGAGGAATCAGCACAACTGTTGAGTCCAGCTGTACCCAAAGTTCTTGACGTGTGATTTAAGGGGGAGTTTGTAGCTCCCAAAAGAGATTTTGATGTTAGATATGTGGTTGTTTGTATTAAGAGCTAACAAGAGCTCTGTTTTGCTTGCATTCAAAGTTTGTTGCTTTTAGATCATTCTTGAATTGCTATTAAACAGACAGTCAATTTATTCAGAGCTATAGTAAGTTTGATTCAATGGGTATGTGCAGCTGCATTTCATCTGCATAGATGTAGAGCTGAATATCCATTAATCCAATCAACTCAGCTAGTGACTTGAGGTAGATAGTAAACAGAATGGGCATCAGTATGGACACCTGTGGTAGTCTGCAGGTCAGTGCCTAAGGTTGTGAAGAGGTGCTGACAAACAGTATGGACTATTGCACATCTGATAGATAGGACTGGAACAGGGCAAGTACTGTGCCACTGATACCTATTTTTGCCAGTAGTGCTATCTTGATATTCTGGTCCACAGTCAGGGCCAACCCAAGGGTTTCTGTCACCCTAGGCAGAAACACCAGCTGTGCTGCCCTCCCCCCCCCCCCGTGCCAACCCCCCCTCATGCACTGCACTGCACCCCACCCTATGCTAAGACATGCCCCTCCCCCGTTGATTCAGGCAGCTCACCAGCAGCAGCAAGCCATGTACTGATGCACCTGTCCTGCTGCGAGCTGCTGCTGCCAAGCCTGGTCACCCACCGCAGGAATCAGCAGCAGCAAGGGGGGTGGTATCATGATTCAGCATGGGGAGAGGTTGGCAAGCTTGGCGCATGTGGGAGAGGAAGCAGGCCATGTGTGCCAAAGCATATGGCCTGCTGCTGCCCACAGAAGTCTGCCACCCTAGACAGCCACCAACCTGCCTAGTGGATCTAACATTGCTTACATACTGCCTTTCATGATATCAAGGCAGTTTACATTGAACAAACTGAAATTACATTGAACAGGGCATTATAACTTGGAGATTTTACAGGGAACATGGGCAATGGAGGGTTAAGTGGCTTGCCCAAGACCACAAGGAGCACCTGTTGGACTAGAAACCCCAGTCCTTCCAGTCCAAGGTTGCTGTCCTCTAGTGGGATTTGAACCCCCAACCTTCCAGTCAGAGGTACCTTGCCCCAACCACTAGGCTACTCCTCCACTCCATGGGCTGGATGGGCTGGACCTGTCCACAATGTCTGAAGTTGCTGAGAAATCCAGGCACCAAGGCAGATCCCCTGTCACGGTTTCTGTGGAGATCATCTAGCAGAGCTATGAGGAGTGTCTTTGTTCCATAACCAGGTCTGGATTCAACCAATCCCACCTCTTCACTATTGCTTTCCATTCCTGTCTTACCCTATCTTGATCTCTCTATCAACATTTGCTTACTTTGTCCTGTAAATTTTTGTTATTTGTATTATGTAACTTATTTTGTTTTCTGTCTTATTAGATTGTGAGCTCTGATGAGCAGGGACTGTCTCTCTTCTATGTTTGTACAGCGCTTCATATGTTGCGGCGCTTTATAAGTCTTTAATAATAATAATAATAATAATAACCAGTCACTGAGCTGAATGCAGACTGTTTGTTCTGTAAGTTTTCATAGCTTGTTCTGGTCAAGGTAGCTCTTTTTTAGGAGAGGGTACACCACTGTACTTTTTAATGCTTTTGGTAGCTTCCAGTTAGAAAGAGAGAAGTTCACAATGTTGCGGCCTCTTCTATGAGGCCACTGCTTGCTACCTGTACTATCTTTCATGGACAAGGGTCGAAAGAGCAGGAGGTCAGACATAGGCCTCTCAAAATTCTATCAAGGCCCTCCTTTACTGGATTTAAAGAGTCCCATATGTCTATGTATGGAGGGGGCAAGTTTGTACGGTCCTGATTAACTGACCGGAAACTGGGTGGAACTACTATTAAATCATGGCAGACGCTTTTAATTTTATTGTCAAATGGGGTAATTCCAGATCCTGAATAGGCCATTTGCACATGCACAAGGGATGTGTATCTCGCAAAAATGTCTACGATTGCATTCAGTGCCTGGGGGCATGGCTTGCGGAGGAGATGTGTATGACATATTCCGGAAAGGCTCGTGTATGTTTTTGGACTTCCCTGCAGACATGTCCTTTATTCCTGCTGGAGACATGGAATAAGGCCAGTACTTACGAAATATTCTATTGTGTTCTACAATTAGTCCTTGCAAGTGAGAGTATGTATGTGTGTGTGTTTGAGGGTTGCACAGGAGGATCTGGCGTGTTGATATGCAATTCAGGGGGGAACATGAATGCCTGGCCAGTACCTGGACCTTACAGATGACCACAATGACACCAGGTGCCACTGTGATAGGGCAGCCATATAGCAACTGTGCCAAGCACTGGGAGACCTGACAACTGTTCTGCCAACATTCCCTAGATCGGGCCATGCAGCTTACATCCTTACCCAGTCCAGGATCTATGCAAGTGGTGATATATCTGGAGGCTGGTTACTTGGTATGATGGCACAGGGATCTCCCTCCCATGCCCACACAGGCCTGACCAGGGGAGCAGAAACACAAAGTAGACAGCTCTTTCAGTATCCTGGGATGTATCCCATCCAGTCCCATGGCCTTATCCACATTCAGTTTTGCAAGCTGTTCTAACACATAATCTTCTATGAATGATGTGGTATCTACTACATTCCCATTTGTATACGGCAGGCAGGCAGGGTAGTCCCACAGATAGAAGATATATACAGACCACCATAAGCCAGGACAGAGAGAGAGGACATTGTATGGGACAGGTGTAGTCACATATAGGGAGCTGCTGTGAGAAACGCCACTACCCAGATATGTAGGAAACAGATGCCATAGCCAGACAACCATAGTCATTAGAAGAGCATAGTTATGTCACTCAGAAATACAATGTATCCACTGGGGAATTGCAAAGTTACTTTAGGTTTTGGTGAGGTTGGTTAGTTTTTTAAAGAGCATTTTTAGAGATGACCAATGCAAGAATAACTAAAGAGTTATTATACTGCCATGTACGTTTTGAATTAAGGTATGTCATGACAAACATGTGAATATCTACTTCATTTTATACAGTAATTTATTAGAGTGCACTGAGATTACTTTGCAGTGTTCTGGGTAACATAGTATATGACAGCAGATAAAGACCAGTATGGTCCATCTAGTCTGCCCAGCAAGGTGGCAAGAGTAGGTGCACCTGCCGCTCCATGCAGGTCACCCCTCCCCATCCTTTGTTTAGGGGTGTACCCATCGCTCCATGTAGGTTACCCCTATTTATTGAGATATAAGAGATAGTTATGTTTATTTTGATTTTATCTTGTTGCTATAAAGGGATCCATTGTGTCTGTCCCATGCCATTTTGAATTCTGTCACTGCATTTGCCCCCACCACTTCCATTGGGAAGGCATTCCAAGCATCCACCACCCTTTCAGTGAAAAAGTATTTCCTGACATTGCTTTTCAGTTTACCCCCTTGCATCCTGATATGCCCTCTAGTTTTACAGCTTCCCCATCTTTGGAAGTGGTTTGTTTGTTCATTAATACTCTAAGTATTTAAAGGTCTGACTCATATCTCCCCTGCCCCTCCTCTCCTCCAGAGTGTACATATTTAGGTCTTTAAGTCTCTTCTCATAAGTCTTCTGACGCAAGCTCCAAATAATTTTTGTCACGTTCCTCTGAACCTTTTCCAGTCTTTTTATATCCTTTGCGAGATATGGTCTCCAAAACTGAATACAATACTCCAAGTGAGGCCCCAACAGCAACTTGTACAGTGGCATTAATACCTCTTCCTTTCTGCTGGCAATTCCTCTTTGTATGCAACCCAGCATCCTTCTGGTATTTGCCACTGCCTTGTCACACTGTTTTGCCACCTTGAGATCCTCAGAAATAATCACTCCAAGGTCCTTCTCCAGGTCTGTGCACACCATCCTCTCGCTCCCTATCGCATACAATTCCCTAGGATTTCTACTTTCCAAATGCATGACACTGCACATCTTCACATTAAATCTTAACTGCCAAGCATTAGACTATTCTTCCAGCTTTTGTAGATCTTTCCTCATGTTATCCACTCCCTCAGGGGAGTCCATTCTGTTGCAAATTTTTGTGTCATCTGCAAAAAGACAGACTTTTCCATTCAGTCTTTCAGCAATATCACTCACAAATACATTGAACAGTACCAGTCCCAGGACCAAACCCTGGGGCACACCGCTAATCACAGAGTGAGTTCCGTTTACCATCACCTTCTGTCATCTGTCAGTCAACCAATTCCTGATCCACCATGGGACCCATCCCCAAGCTGTTGAGTTTATTGATAAACCTCCTATGAGGAATAGTATCAAAGGCTTTGCTGAAATCTAGGTAGATCACATTCATCACATGCCCTTGATCTAGTTGTCTGGTCACCCAATCAAAGAACTCAATCAGATTTGTTTGGCAGGATCATCCTTTGGTAAAACCATGTTGCCTTGGATCATGCAACCTGTTAGTTTTGAGAAAGTCCACTATTCGCTCTTTCAGGAGCACCTCCATTACTTTTCCCACCACCGAGGTAAGGCTTACTGGCCTGTAGTTTGTCACTTCTTCCCTATTACTACTTTTGTGAAGAGGTACCACATCAGCCCTTCTCCAGTCCTGTGGAACCTCTCCTGTCTCCAAGGATATATTAAAAACATCCTTACTGGTCCTGCAAGAACCTCTCTGAGTTCTTTCAGTATCCTTGGATATGTCCCAATCAGCCCCATGGCCTTGTTCACTTTCAGTTTTGCAAGCTGTTCAAACACATCATGAATGGTGTGGTATCTGCTCCATTCCCATTTGTATATTTGGCAATCGCAGGTGGTCCTTCTCCAGAAAACAGAGCAGAAGAATTTGTTTAGCATATTTGCTTTTTCAATGTCGCTGTACATATAGTTTAGTTTGCATCAGCATTTATGCATCATCAGTATGTACTGTAGGTCTAATTTGCATCAGCACAACACTGTCAATCAGAAGAGAAGCTTAGGAGATGCACAGTTTAACTGAGGAGGGGTGGCCATCGGAGATGTCCACGGGTATATCGCAGAGACGGGCAGGATCAGAAACGTGCAACTTTCCAGAATACAGTGAGCATGAGTACATCCAAAATGATTGCAGCATTTACCTATGTCCAGTTATATTAGCAGGGATGTTTTTTTCTGCTATACTCTATGGCCCGTGCTTGCACCCATGTGCAGGCCTCGCGCTGGATACAAGCACGGGCCAACTGAACAGCATGTTGGATGTGCCGTGCCACACATGTCTACGAACTCATCCCAGAAACATGAGTGCATCTATACCCGTGGCTGCGGAATTCATTCTGAATCACGTCCATGCCTGATTTAAATGTTTCTGCCGGAGCTTGCCAGCCTATATGGAATCTGCTTCAAAGTGTGCAGCAAAATCACTGCACTTCAGTTCTGTTTGTGCAGCCAATTCTGTTTGCGGAGTTATAGGAGGCCATTTACTGAATAACTGCATGGTTGCTGAATATCCCCGGGTGCCGCTGCTGAAAGTCCCGATACTAGCTTGTGGGGCATTATGGGAGCAGAGCAGAGGCAGGACCCATCAATACCATTAATGAAATTAAAGTAGTCAGTCTTCTAAAGGTGAACTCTGATGTTATCCTCACATGACACAAAGATGCCAGCGTTGTGGGCACAATATTGAGCAGACTCTCTAATTCTATACAGGTCATATGTGTGGGGAGGGGGGCCTTATGTGTCAACCTTAGCACCTTCAGATATTTAGAAAAGTTAGCTCCACAGCAGGGGCACATACATGAGGCACTCTCTGCCCTATAGAGCCTCCATCATCTAAATTGGATGCATATGGACTGTGACAGCCATGGGATTAGTTGAACAACAGGGAAATTACTGGGGAGAGACAGATTAGGAACTGAAAAGAGGTTGAGGAGGCATTTCAAAGGAAACATGATAACTGGAGAAGAAAAGAAGGGAGAAGAAGAAGAGAGATAAGGCTGGAGGAATGTGAGTAGACATGTGTTGAGAAGATAAGATTAATTTTAAAGGACCAGGATAGAGATTGGTATCTCCAGCCAGCCAAAAGGAGGAGGGGCATAGGAATAGTATGCCTGCTAATTTGGGGGATGGGGAGGGTATGGAGGAGAAGGACCAATTCAACATTATCACCCATAACATTTGGGATGGTGCTGCCACCACAAAAAAAATACACCTATGATGAGGATGATGAAAGCATGGAAAAGGATGGAGGTGTGATAATGGTGTTTCAGATGAGATACTCTAGGAAAGAGAAGTGATAGCTACATGATGAGAGTAGAAGAGAGAGGGAAGAGTATTGAATGGGGCAGAATTGAGAATGCAGAGAACAGGAGGAATGAAGCTGAAGTTTTATGGCATGGAGTGGCTAAGGAATAAGAGCTATATTGAGATTATAGGAAGTGAAGACAGGAAGTAATGGTGTGATGTTATAAATGCTGTCTGGAACTGTGTATGATCATGTAGGCCTCTTTCCTGTGAAACTCTGTTGGCCCTGATACACACAGTAAAGGGCGGTATATCAAGTGACTAAACCATAAACCATAATATGGAAAGGTTTCTGTGGGACAGCACCAAGAGGGCCCTTTGCTGGCCTGAATATATCTCCTTTGCAATATAGGAAAATATCTTATCACTAATATCTTGAGGTATTTAGTCATTTAGATAACTCAGGACTAAGCAGAATTGAGGCAATGAAGCCTGGAATACGATTTATCTATTTATTTAACAGGTTTTCTATACCGCCTTCTCCTTCAATCAAAGCGGTTTACAGGATAACTCAAACGTATTACATAGTAATGGAGGGAGGGTAAACATGCAGGATTGGTTGAAGATGTTGGCATATACTATCAGGTGTGTCAGAATGGTTGCTGAACACCTCATGGACTGAAACAAGTGTATGATGCATTATGGTTATCTTCATTATTACATGAGATGGTGCAAGAGAACATTACATTAGTCATTGACTCATGCTTTAGGTAACTTTTGTCAAGAGCACTCAATGAGCAATGATTTCAGTGACTATAACTTGAACATCCAACTTAAGCAACTATTCTGCCAGCCCTAGTCTAGGTCTTGCTCCACTTTCACTGTCTTCTCATACCATTGTTTGTAAATCTAAAAGCTAATTTCCTTTTCTTTCAAGTTGGATGATGAACTGGTGGCACTGCAGAAGAAGTTAAAAGGAACTGAAGATGAGCTGGATAAGTACTCTGAAGCTCTGAAAGATGCCCAGGAAAAACTAGAACAAACTGAGAAGAGCGCAGCTGATGTACGTATAAATACATAGTCCTACTACTACATTATTTTTTATATTTGTTAAAGGTGAGTTTATAATTGTTTAGAAAACCATACTCAAAGTGTATTTATTAATGTTTAAGTGCTAGTCTGGCAAAGAGTCCAAGTGGGGCTCCACAGGGACCAGTATTCAATATTTTTAGCAAAATAGATGAAGACATGAAATACACACAAACTCTGTCATTTATACCAAGTTTGGAGGAACTGCAGGCATTTGAGGGGACCAAGATTAGAACAAAAAATGATTTATATTAATATGAGGAAATCAGAAATAAATAGGATGGATTTCTAGGTCAGGTCTTCCATTCCCTAGTGTCAGACAAGGTTTGGGATACTGTAAAGGAAGCATTCACAGACCTTAGGGCAAGGAATCCTGGTCATCATACAATGGTAACACCTAATGGGTAGACTTAAAGCCCATGATTGCAGGGCTCTGGAAAGAGCTTGGGTGTGTGGCCCCCAGCAGAGGACTCTCATGCAAAGAATGGGCTAAGTGAATTAGGAGTGGATATAAAATAAAGAAAATTTTCTTAGAAGTTGCAAATAAACAGGCTGATGCAGAAAACAAGTGCAACCTTTAAGCACAGATGATGCCACTTTTAGGCACAATTACCGCTTCAGCCAAAAGCAGAAAAGAAACGAATGTGTGCGTAAACAGCAAAGGAAAAGCTAGCGCACAATTAATACCAAGAGTACTTATAGACAAATGAGCTGTGCATATTAAAATGGCATGCTAATATTGTCTGCACCTGATGCAGAGAAACGTGTAGAGGATTTTGTAACTAGCCTTAGCAACAATATCTCTACACCTAGTCTTGAGATGGCTTAAACATCTAGCGCTGCCTCTGACAGTATTCTTCAGGGGCTTTCCCCAATGCCTGAATCATCTCAAATGAAGTGCCAAACTTCCCCTCAGATGATCCAAGTATCAGCGAAAGCCCCCGATGCCATCAAAATACTGTCAGTGGGCCAGCCAGTGTCCCCAACAGAAAACAAATTCCTGGTGGCCCAGCAGCCCTGATCTCCCCACCCACCCAACAAAAAATAACCCTGGTGGCCCAGCAGCCCCGATCCCCCCTCCAACCTGCCCAACTAAAGAAAAACCCTGGTGACCCAGTGGCCCCAATCTCCCCAACCACTAACTAAAAATAAGCCTCGTAGCTCAAAAGCCCTGATCCCTCCCACCTGCCCAGCTAAAAATAAGCACGGTGGGCCAATGGTCCTAAAACCTCCACGCTCCTCTCAGTACCTTCATAAAGGAGTGGGACTGCTGCCCATACGCTCCTGTGCCACCATCTTGAAAAATGGTGGTGCCTGGCCCCGTGTGATGCATCCTGGGATGCACTGGATAGGTCAGACTGCCATATAAGGCATTTTCTACCTTATATAGCAGTCTGACCCCACCCGGTGCATCCTATTTTTAGTTGGGCAGGTGGGGGGTTCGGGGCTGCTGGGTCACCAGGATTATTTTGGTTGGACGGATGAGGAGATCAGGGCCACTCCTGCAGCTACCGGGTTGTGCGGCGCAAACTGGATTTTCAATGCCAAGGCCACATATGATCCCTGCATTGAAAATCCAGGTTAGACAGATGGCGGGCAGGCTATGCACCGACACGGCACATAGCATTGCCCAAATGAAAATCAGGCCCTTTGAAAATTAACCCCATAGTTCCTACTGTTATGTAATATTTCGAGTAGGTGTACCAGGAGGTGAAAACTGAGCAAAACAAAGGTGGGATTGTCTCTTATTCATGTATTGTATAAAATACATGTATATATGTTGATCCCTACTGGCCCATATGTTCACAAAGTTACTCCTGCCTCAGAAAAGGTGTAATATTGTGCAGGAGCTTTCAGTTACAGTAGGCAATTTTATAATGTTGCTTTAATAAAATAGGAGCAAATGTGTTCCAGTGTGCCCAGGGACCAGTGCTGGGCCCACTGCTTTTTAACATATTCATAATGACCTGGAAATGGGAACGAGTGAGGTGATAAACTTTGTAGATGACACAAAATTATTAAAAGTTGCTTAAACATAAGAGAATTGTGGAAAATTGAAAGAGGACCTTCAGAAACTGGGAGAACGGGCATCCAAATGGCGGATGAAATTTAATGTGGACAACCCAAACTATGTTTGCATATCTCAAGGTTCAACATTAGAAATCACCATCCAGGAAAATGATCTAGGCATCATCGTGGATAATATGTTGCAACCTTTGGCCCAGTGTGCAGTGGCGGCCAAGAAAGCAAATAAAATGCTAGAAATCATATGGAAAGGAATGGAGAATAAAACTAAGGATACTATAATGCCTCTGTATTACTTCACGGTGAGAACGCACCTTTAATATTGTGTGCAGTTCTGGTCGCCATATCTAAAAAAGGGTATAACAGAGTTAGAAAAGGTATAGAGAAGGGTGACCAAAATGATAAAGGGGATGGAAGGATTCCCCTACAAGGAAAGGCTTAAAAGGTTAGAGCTTCTCAGCCTGAAAAAGAGACGGCTGAGAAGAGATATGATAGAAGTTTATAAAATAATGAATGGAGTGAAACAGGTAAATGTAGATTGGTTCTTTACGCCTTTAAACAATAGAAAGACTAGGGAACAAGCAATGAAGATACAATGTAGCACATTTAAGACTAATTGGAGAAAATGTTTTTCACTCAACACGTAATCAAACTCTGGAACTCATTGCCAGAAAATGTAGTAAGAGCTGTTAGTGTAGCTGGGTTTAAAAGAGGTTTGGACAACTTCCTGGAGGAAAAGGCCAAAAACCATTATTAAAGTGGAATCTGTCTACTTAGCAAGGTTTATGCAGTCAGTAGGTCCTGCTAACTGCATAAACACTTTTGAATATCAGGCCCTTAGAGCTCATCCCTGTTTGAATCCTTGCTCTTCATCCTCAGGCATCAGTAAAGGATTTGTATTTGCTGTGTGATGCTGAGTATTTGGGGCAGCTGTGAGAGTTTGCATGAACTTGGACCATAATGGCCTACACCACAACCTCTTGGGGAATAGCAATGTATTGAACTTCTAGTTCAGGCCCCACTTGGGCACTGGAGTTTTATGGACCCATTGACCTAGAGGTGCAAGAGCATTGGATGTGTTTGGTTTTGTGTGTGTGTGTAACATTGAAATGAAAAGTAATTTAAGTGGAGGAGTATTGTAGTATGGATATGTGTATAGTTGGTTATGGGGTGCCTCTGAGATTGGAAGGAGGGGAGGCTATTGTGGTTGTAATACTGGAGATTTTAAAGGGGGCAGCCGTCATAGAATAAAGTGACTGTTTCTGGGCTTTGATGAAGTGATTGGTAGAGAATTCCAGATGGTTGATGTGAAGAGGTATAGATCATGGGTATAGTGGGGTGAGAGGTGGGAGAAGGAAGATCAATGGGGAATATAGTGTGAATATGGGAGTATGTGCATCGATGGAGTGAATATGTATGACAGCAGGAGGAGCTTGGGGTGGGAGCCTCAACTGCTGCATAGTATGAGAGCCTGGGAAATAAAGAGCCAAACAGCATCAGTGGATTGATAGTTATGCTTCCATTGCAATGTTTGTCAAGAATTTAGGAGGAAGCATTAGCTCTCCTGTAAAGATATACAAAATTTCAGCATCCCTACAGCACCGTAAAGACCAGATGAGTTTCCTGCAGGAAACCTGCCTAGATAACACAGAGCATACCAAACTGAGGTTGGTTTGGGTGGGAGAAGTATTTGCGGCCTCTTCAGGAACACAGCAGATGTGAATTGTCATTATAATTTGTAAGACTTTAGTGTTACGGGTTCTTACAGTGCTTAATGGTTAAAGAAGTATTATTGGGGTCAATTTATAGGTTGAATACCTACAGCCATTAGTTTTTTTGCATGTTAGTAACAAAGCAGGCACAATTTACAGAAGTCCCAGTGATTTGGGAGGGGGATTTCAATTGTGTGGTGAACCCAACTCTAGGCAGGGCAGTGCATTTCAAACTTTTATCTCGTATAACCCCATTTTAACAACTGAAAATTCATGTGACCCCAGCTGATGATGATATCAAAATAGCAGGTCTCCAGCCGCCTTCCCCTCCCTCCACTCATCTAAAGCAGAAAGCAATGGCAACCATAATGGCAGCAGCAGTCAGCACAGTGTCCATCGTGTCAGTTGGCAGTGTGCACTTGGTTTCCAGCCTAACAAGATGCTTACTCAGGAGGGGGCAAGGACCTATGAATGTTCCCTGGTTCACAGGCTGCATGCTGATTGATGACTTGCATCAGAGAGATGGAGAAATGGCCGTTTCTGTGACCCCATTTGGGGTCCCAACCCCAAGTTTAGGAACTACTGATGTAGGGGCTTGCCCTTTCTATGCAAAACTGTGGATTTGGTCGTTTCATGCTCAGCCCTTTAACCCCATGTAATAGGACTATACACATGTTTCCCATGCATGTACAGTAGCTTGTCCTGAATTGATTGTTTGTTGGTATCCCCTTCCTTATTTTCCAAAGTCACCCAGGCAGAATTAGGCCTGATAGAAATATTGAACCACACCTTAATTTGGTTGGAAGTAGAGGTGCTTCAGGCTTACGAAGGGGAGAAAAGATGGATGTTTCCTGGATATTTGTACCAAAATAATGTTTTTCAACAATTTCTCCAGTAGAAATGGTCGTTGTACTCAGAGCATTACTGGGAGCATGCCCAGAATTCCTTGTTATTTTGGAGAGCAGTGAAAGCAATTCTAATGGATGATATAATAGCATATGTGGTTAAGAGTAAGAGGGATTTTCCCCAAACATATTCTGGCTTTGGAAAAACAATTAGCTAGGAACAGGAAAGCATTAGCAGCATGACCTTCAAAACAAACTCCTGAATAGCTTACTGCAACTCAGGTTGCAAAAATAGCAAGAGTGGGTAAAATAATGACCAAAGTACTGAAAAGTAGTGTGGGATCCAAATTTGTGCAGTCACTTAGACATTGGAATGGAATGGTCCATACGAGTTTTGAATTTTATGCTCAGCTTTATAGTAGGGAAATTGGGGATGGGGCAGAAATTAGGACATTCTTAGTTGCAGTTAAATTACCTCAATTGACAGGGCAACAGGCACTGCTTCAGTGCCCAATGACAGCATTGGAAATTAATTTGGCCGTTCAGGCCACAGGATTGTATAAAGTGCCTGGCCCTGACATCTTTGGAGGAGAGTTCTATATAAAATTTTACAAGATAAATAGGCTTACCGTTAGCCTCCATATATGAAGTGGCTCTGAAGGATGGTTCATTTCCACCAGAAATGAATGGCACTTCTAACAAAACTAGGACAGGACCCTATGCTTCCAGAACTGTATAGGCCACTTTCTTTATTGAATTTTGATATCAAGCTCTTCTCCAAGGTTTTGGCCAACTGCCAGTCTAATAGCTCCAACCTAAGTGGGATTTGTATAAGGGCACTATTCAGGACTGCATGTCAGGAGTTTGTTAGTGTCTATGGAATGCTGTAAAAGGCTAAAATTACCTTCTTGGATTATCAGTTTTGACATGGAAAAAGCCTTTGACCAAGTCAATTGAGAGTATTTGTTTTCAGTCAGAGGTTTATGGTTTTGGGGCAGATTTTCTAAGTGCAGTAGGGGTCTTTTATGTAAATACCGGAGCTGCTGTGGCAGTTAATGATGTGGTCTCTTGGGATATTTCTCTGATGTGGATGTCCCCTCTAACCTTTATTGGGTGTTGAAAGAACTGAAATATGAGATTGCAGACCTACTATTAGTAATCTGTGAACTATCATTAAAATCATGTGTAATCCTGAAGATTGGAGGATGGTCAATATAATGTTAGTTTTTAAAAAGGGTTCCAGGGGTGATCAGGGAAACTACAGACCGGTGAGCCTGACGTCAGTACCAGGAAAAATGGTAGAAATCATCATAAAGCAAAAATTACTGAACATGTAGATAGTCATGGCTTAATGGGAGACAGCCAACATGGCTTTAGCCAAGGAAGGTCTTGTCTTACTAATCTGTTATGTTTTTTTGAAGGTGTGAATAAACAGGTAGACAAAGGTGAGTCGGTTGATATAGTGTATCTGGACTTTCAGAAAGCCTTTGACAAGGTCCCTCATGAGAAACTTTTGGCAAAATTAGTCATGGGATAGGAGGCAGTGTACTATTGTGGATCAGGAACTGGTTAAAAGATAGAAAGCAGAGGGTAGGGCTAACTGGCCAAGTTTCCCAATGGAGAAAGCTGAATAGAGGAGTACCCCAGGGATCTGTGCTGGGTCCGCTGCTTTTTAACATATTCATAAATGACCTGGAAATGGAAATAACGAGTGAGGTTATCAAATTTGTAGATGACACAAAACCATTAAAATTGTTAAAACCCATGAGGATTGTGGAAAATTGCAAGAGGATCTTGATAAATTGGAAAATGAAATTTAATGTTGACAAGTGCAATGCATCTAGGAAAAAACAACAACTTTGGTTACACTAAGCAAGGTTCCACATTAGGAACCATCACCCTACATAAGAACATAAGATATGCCATACTGGGTCAGACCAAGGTCCATCAAGCCCAGTATCCTGTTTCCAACAGTGGCCAATTTAGGTCATAAGTACCTAGCAGTATCCCCAAGAGACTCAGGTTCCACAATGCTTGTATTGGGTCAAGCATTGATATCCTGGGTCCCTTTTTAATAAAGGTTTATGGAGCTTTCCTCCAGGAACTTGTCCAAACCTTTTTTAAACCCAGCTACACTAACAGCCCTTACTACATCCTCCGGTAATAAATTCCAGAGTTTGATTACACGTTGAGTGAAAAAATATTTTCTCTTATTTGTCTTAAATAGTTTACCCTGTAGCTTCATTACATGTCCCCTAGTCTTTCTATATTCTGATAGCGTAAACAATCGATCTACGTTTACCCGTTCCACTCCATTCATTAATTTATAGACCTCTATCATATCTCCCCTCAGCCGTCTCTTTTCCAGGTTGAAGAGCCCTAACCTTTGTAGCCTCTCTTCATAGGAGTAGCCTTCCATCCCCTTTACCATTTTGGTGGCTCTTCTCTGTACCTTTTCTAATAACGCTATATCCTTTTTAAGATACGGCGACCAGAATTGCACACAATATTCAAGGTGCGGTCATACCATGGAACGATACAGAGGCATTATAATGTCCTTTGTTTTATTTTCCATTCCTTTCCTTATGATACCTAGCATTCTATTTGCTTTCTTGGCCGCCACCCTGGAAAAAGATGTAGGTGTCATCACGGATAACATGTTAAAACCCTCCGCCCAGTGTGCAGCGGTGGCCAAGAGAGTAAATAGAATGCTAGGTATCATAAAGAAAGGAATGGAGAATAAAACAAAGGATATTATAATGCTTCTGTACCGTTCCATAGTGCGACTGCACCTTGAATATTGTGTGCAATTCTGGTCACCGTATCTTAAAAAGGATATAGCGTTATTAGAAAAGGTACAGAGAAGAGCCACCAAAATGGTAAAGGGAATGGAAGGATACCCCTATGAAGAGAGGCTAGAAAAGGTTAGGGCTCTTCAACCTGGAAAAGAAACAGCTGAGGGAGATATGATAGAGGTCTATAAATTAATGAATGGAGTGGAACGGGTAAATGTAGATTGATTGTTTATGCCATCAAAATATAGAAAGACTAGGGGGCATGTAATGAAGTTACAGGGTAGCCTATTTAAGACTAATAAAAGAAAATATTTTTTTTCACTCAACGTGTAATCAAACTCTAGCATTTGCCACCGGAGGATGTAGTAAAAGCTGTTAGTATAGCCAGGTTTAAAAAAGGTTTGGACAAGTTCAAAGGTCTATAAACCATTATTAAAGGGGACCTAGAATATCCAACTGCTTGACTCAATACAAGCATTGTGGAACTGTGTCTTTTGGGGAAACTGCTAGGTACTTATGACCTAGATTGGCCACTGTTGGAAACTGGATCCTGTGATTGATGGACCTTGGTCTGACCCAGTATGGTATATCTTATGTTCTTATGTATCTTGAGCTCTTACTGTTCTCACCTTAATTCACATCCAAGAACAAAGGGGTAGGGGCTAGATGTGTCATAAGCAGGGCCAATGCAACTATTAGATGAATGCTGATCCTCCGGGGCATCCATTGTCGCTGCTGCTGCCCCTCACTGGGACTTACAGCAGTAGCAATGGCCTGAAACAACTTTGGGTACTTACCTTAAAACTTCGATGGCATGGAACTCTTTGCTTCCGCCCCCACCAACACTCAATGCCGACTTCCTGTTTGCATGGGGGCCATAGCAGTTTCTACCTCCCATACAAATGGGGGCTAGGTGGACACAAGGGATGAGGTTCACCTAGGGCCCCTCATCTCCTTGCAATGGTCCTGGCTGGGAAAACCCTTTAAGATAATAGCTTTCGCAGATGAGTTACTGGTTTACATCACAGAACCAGTGTCATCTTTATAGAATATTTATCTGAAATTGATAAATTTGAGGCCTTTCCTGTATTAAAATTGAATCACCAGAAATCTGAAGTTTTGGCACTTCTTCCCACTACTACAACCTTATGGTGTCAGGGGTCCCCTTTGAAATGAGTGGGAGATTGGGTGACGTACTAAGGTATCTAGATCCCTTGCAGCTTTGTATAACAGTAATATGGTTCCTTTACTGAAGGAGACCCAGTGACTTCAACACAACTGTGTGTCATTTCCCCTGTCGTTGCTAGGCAGTCTCGCCCTCTGGTGCTCCTGCCAAAATGGATCTACATGTTGCGGATGGTCCCCATTTGGCTTAGACAGCAAGAGTCACATGTATTCCATAGGTGTATGTAAAGTTTTTTTTTTATGGAAAAGCAAGAAACCAAGATTACAACTCAGGGCCCTGATTACCCCAAGCGAGAAGAAAGGATTGGGGGTACTTCAGTTGCAACTGTACAATACCGCTTGTCAGATGCACCATTTTAGGGACTGGATTTTGAAAGAATCACATTTTACATCTTGTGAATTAGAAGTGACCCTGCTAAGGCCAAATAGTTTAGTATGTGGTCTACATGCGAGTACTGAACAACTTCCCCAGTCCTGGAAGGTACATATTCTAGTCTAGCCTTTTCTAAGGGCTTGACATTAGATCAGTGAAAGACTGGAAAAGAGGCCTTAGGCCTTGGTTGGTTAACAATTAGAGGCAATGCAGGCTTCCAGCCTATCCTATCTTCAGTAGTTTTTAGGAGATGGGAATGGCAGGGTGTTAAATGTTTGAGTAGTATCTTAGATGGGGCCATGAAATCCTTTCAAGAGTCATATACATTGTATCACATACAGGCTAGAGGCTTTTATGCCTATTTACAGCTGTATGGGAAGCCTTGGAACAGGAACTCTTTCAGAGCAAGTCACGGAATCATTGGTAGATCGCTTGATGCCAGAGGCAGAGGGTCAAATGACTGTGTCTTTTTTACCATCAATTGACTGCAATGGTGCAGTTTAATTTATCTCATATAGTGAATAAATGGAAGGAGGAACTAGGGGCAGAAATTACTAAAAAAAACTGGAGAAGTCAGACAAAGACTTTTGGAAGATGACCTTGAAGAACTGCATATAAAGTTAGAATAAGGCTTAATTTCTCACAATTGCAGGCTTATAGAGAGAGAGGAGTACACAGAATATGTATTGACTAAATGTGGCTCCAGGAGGATTCTCTAGGACATGCTTTCTGGTTGTGCCCTGAGATGAAGACATTTTGGGACAAGGTTGAGCAATATTTGCAAAAGATAATAGGTATTCCAGTGACTCTAGAGATTAACACAGCTCTTTTTGCAGTAAGCACAAAAATCTCAAGGAGAAGCAAGAAAGAAAAGTGGGTTCTTTTTACAGGAAGCTTGGCTAATTCTCGAAAAATGCATATTAGTATAATGAGTAGCAACTTCAGCGCCTTCATTAATGCCATGGCTGTTGGCACTGCATAAGATAATTATAATGGAGAAAAAAAGCTGCAGGGGCTCCCACCAAGAGTGTGTAGAAGTCTTTCATGAGGATGGAGTCGGTGCAGAGGGTGGCTACTAAAATGGTCACTGATCTTCGTTATAAAGCATATGGGGAAAGACTTAAAGGTCTTAGTATGTATACGTTAGAGGAAAGGTGGGATAGAGGAGATATGATAGAATCATTTAAATACTTCCATAGCATAAATGCACAGGGGGAGAGCCTCTTTTGATTGAAAGCAATTTCTGCTATGAGGGGACACAGGATAAGGGTGAAAGGGGACAGACTCAGGAGTAATATGCGGAAATACTTCTTTACGGAAAGAGTGGTAGATGTGTGGAATAGTCTCCCAGTGGGGGTAGCAGAGACGAGGACAGTATCTGAATTCAAAGAAAGCATGAGACAAAGACAGATCTCTAAAGGAAAAAAAGGGACAATTGTAGTTGATATGGCAGGGCAGACTAGATAGGCCATATGGTCTTTTTTCTGCCATCATGTTTCTATTTGGAGAGCATATTTATTTATTTTATCTATTTATTAAACATTTTTATACCGCGCTTTCCAAAGGATCAAGCGCGGTTTACAAAAAACAAAGGTATGAATAGTACAAATAAGACAAGTACTTATTCGGTTACATGGAACATTGTAGAACTGTTTACAGTGATGATTCAAATATTAAACAGTAAACATATAACAGCATAAACTATATACAGTAGTAGAGCATGTAGGAGATGTTATGGGTTGTACTAGCTAGACGGAACGATCATGTTGCTATAAGATATTTGCTGCTCTATTTGCACTGATGTGTGTGTGTGATGTGTTGTCTGCTTGTGTGCCAGTATTGGTTGTGAACCATAGTGTAAAGTAAAAAGGTGTGGTTTTAGTTTTTTTGAGGAATGTCCTAAGGTCATTCAGTTCTCTGAGGTATTCGGGTAGGTTGTTCCAGAGGATAGGGGCAAAGTGGGAAAAAGCTTTGTTGCTTTTTAATTTTTTGGATTTTCTGAAATCTGTCGGGGTTACAAGTTGGTGTTTGTTTTTGCTCCTTTGGTATCGATTGGATATTTCCTTGGTGATTAGGGTGATGAGAAACGATGGAGCTATATTTGGATGCATTGCCTCATAGAACTCACAGTACGGTTTGGAATGTTTGAGGAAGTATCTGAGT
Organism: Ichthyophis bannanicus; assembly: GCA_033557465.1. Lineage (NCBI taxonomy): Eukaryota > Metazoa > Chordata > Amphibia > Gymnophiona > Ichthyophiidae > Ichthyophis > Ichthyophis bannanicus. Next base: position 227,813,476 of record CM066039.1, read on the forward strand.
ATGACTGTATGTCTGCCCATCAATATATTTTTGATCTTGGTTTGGGGGTTGGAATATTGGGATGGAACAATTGTAAAAATTGCTCTCAAGAGACCCAGTAGTGCTTAAAATCTACTCATGCCAGGATGTTGGATGTTCTTTCTTGTTTTTAATAAAAATATTTAAACATAATATAACCCTCTAAGTGATTCAGTGTGTTTTCCTTCATTCTTTTTCAGCAATTATAGCAAATTAAGCCAGTTATAACATTAGTCTTGTACTGTGGGGTAGTTTTTATCAGATTAAGGATTTACATAGGCTCATTAGCCTTACAACGAATGGAGTGACACATGTTTGGAACGGTCACAAAGTACACATGTGGAATATGGAAAGGTGTAGACTAATACTATATTCAGCTTAAACGAAAAGCCTTTCCAATGAAGGGAAAGACCAAGTAACAAAGAAATATTGCACAGTATCTACTTAAATATTTATTCAGCAACCACAAGAGAATGCAGTTCTAATCCTACCTTTTTTTTCACATTGTTGCCCAAAAATCTGTCTGCCTGGCTGACTCTTTTAGTGTAAACAGTTAGGGCAGAGGCAGGGCCGGATTTACCTATACGCCAACTACGCCGTGGCGTAGGGCCCACAGCTGACAAGGGCCCACAAAAATTGAAAAAATTGTTAGCCTTCTTAAAATTAAAAAAAAAAACGCTGGCTGCCGCCGCGGCAGCATGGACTGTCCCGCGGGGCCCCCTCTGCCCAGCTGAATCCGTCCGTCCGTCCCTCCCTCCCTCCATGCCGGCTTTGAGAGGCGCGAAGGGAGAGTGTCTCCCTCGCGTCTCTGTTAAGCCCGTGGGTCAGTCCATGCTGCCGCGGCGTCAGCCAGCGTTTTTTTTTTTTTAATTTTAAGAAGGCTAACAATTTTTTCAATTTTTTTTATTAAATTTTACTTTAGGCCGATGGGGGGGGGGGTAGGACTGGTAATGGGCTATTGGGGGGCTGAGACTGGAAATGGGCTGGGGGGGTTAAGACTGGAGGTGGGCCGATGGGGTTAGGACTGGTAATGGGCTGTGGACTGTTGGGGGGGGGGGTTTAGAACTGGTAATGGGCTATGGGGGGGTTAAGACTGGTAATGGGCTGATGGGGGCTGTATGGTAATGGGCTATGGGGGGGCTAGGACTGGAAATGGGCTGGGGGGGATAAGACTGGAGGTGGGCTGATGGGGTTAGGACTGGTAATGGGCTGTGGGCTGTTGAGGGGGGGGTTAGAACTGGTAATGGGCTATGGGGAGGTTAAGACTGGTAATGGGCTGTGGGCTGATGGGGGGGTTAGAACTGGTAATGGGCTATGGGGGGCTGACTGGAAATGGGTTGATGGGGTTAGGACTGGAAGTGGGCTGTGGGCTGATGGGGGGTTAGGACTGGCAATGGGCTATGGGGGGCTGACTGGAAATGGGTTGATGGGGTAGGACTGGAAGTGGGCTGATGGGGGGTTAGGACTGGTAATGGGTTATAGGGGGGCTTAAACTGAAAATGGGGTGATGGGGGGTTAGGACTGTAAGTGGGTTGATGGAGGGGCTAGGACTGGTTTTGGGTTGGGGGGTTGCTAGGACTGGAAATGGGCTGATGGGTGGCTAGGACTGGAAATGGGCTGATGCAGGACTAGAAGGGAATGGATGCTGGGTGAGGCTGGAACTAGAAGGGAGCTGATGTTGGGGGAGGATTAGAATGGGATGGGGCTGGAAGAGTAAAATGGAGAAGGGAAAAATATTTTGTGTGGGAGGGATAAAAAATCTACAATTGGCCGGGTATTTGGAGAGTAAGTGGGGATTGAGGATGGAGGGGTAAAATTTGAGTGGATGAAATAGGAATGAGGAAAGAGCAAAAGGAGAAAGATTAGTATGTTAAAGCAGATATAGAGAGAGAATGGAAAAAAACTAGAAGAGAGAAGAAAGGACAAATGGACAGCAGACGATGGAGAGTTAGCAGAAGACACGAAGAAACCAAAAGAAAGTGGCTGGAGCAATTGCAGCTGAAAAAAATGCACAAAAGGTAGAAAAATATCTCTTTATTTTGAATTTATTAATTGGAATATGTCAGCTCTGGTAAATGTGCATCATTAACGTCTGCGCTTTGTTTAGTACAAGAGCAAATTAATGTATAGTTTTATTTCTACAGTGTTGTACATTCCAAGTTTGGCTTTTGGGATTCCCAGTTTAATTATTGTCTTCCTGTTTCTAAATTGTGATTACTTGTTTGGTGATGGTCTATGTTCTGCATGTGTAACTGAGCTGAGGTGTTCTGTTTATATAATTCCTATTTGACATTGCCACTTGTTCTCTTTCCCCAGTAGGTCATGTATTGTTGTTCTCTGAAATGTATTGGTTTAATATTTGCAGTGCTGCCTTTTGATTGGTAGAGTATGGTGCTTTGTGAGTCCTGGTAGTGCTGTTAGGATACGGTGGGTTTGCTATGGGTTCTAAATGGGCAGTGTTTGTAGTAGTTCCTAATGTGTCTGGCAGTTGGCACTGGATTATAGTAATGTAGAAATCTTTTAGTCTTTCTTTATCCATACACTCATTAAGAGGCATGTTTACTAAAAGTTAGTATATGGTAGCATTATGCAAATATTTATGCAAATGAGGCCCTTATGCAAATGAGGCCCCGCACCCCCCTTGGGCCGCCCCTGCTGGGGGCCCACAATTTTTGTTGGCGTAGGGCCTCACTCAAGGTAAATCCGGCCCTGGGCAGAGGAAAGGGAGTGTGCTAGTGGAAAGCATGGATGGAAGCAAGCTAATGTGTAGTATCCGTTTCTCATATTAGGGCCCACTCCCCCCAAGTCAACACAGAAAAAAATGAGAAGAAAAGAGGCATGCATATATATATTATATATATTAGCAAAAATATCATTACATTGGGGGGGCGCTCGTGAGCCCGCTGTGTGATGGCCGCATCCTAGCTGAGCTCTGTCTCAACCACCACAAAAACTACAGCTAACATGCGCTAAATACTGCAAATTCCCCTGAATTCACCTACCCTGGGTCGGCGCCGGCGAGCGGTGTCCCGCGGAAGCCCGATCTGTCTCCCGGTAAGAGCTCTGGCGGCTGGGCGGCGGTGGAGCCCCTCTCTGAGGTGAGGCCTGCTGGGTTCTGCTACTCGACGCTTGCCTTGGGCCCGGTGCACTCCGCGGCTGCCCCTACACTCTGGGTAAATTGAGCGGTGCTTGAGCAGACTTCCCTTGGGCTGTCCCTGCGGATCTCTCCGTCGGGTCGGAGCATGTGCGATAGTGGGTTGCCGGGTGGAGCAACTTTCCCGGGGTTGAGCTGCCTGCACGCGGCTTTGGAATCACTTCGGCGGGGCTGAGGAGAAGGACTGGAGTTTCGGCGGCGAACATCAATGCCCAATACCTCAACCTATTAGCGCAAATCCCCTGAGGGGGGTAGGTTTACAGACGGCCTCTTTCTTCTCAGAATCTCTGAGTCCCTGGATAACCTATGGAATCAACGACAGTGCCTGCCTGTTAGCGCTCTAGGGCCCTGCTGAGGCCTACATTTATCAGCGTGGACCTCCTGTGCCCTGCTGGGATTTCTCTGAGCTCTCTGTGATCTTGGATCCTCTCTCGGGGTGCACACCTCGCAACCATGGGCCTTTTGTGACCTATTCTCATACAGCCCTGCAGAGCACTCTGAACACTATATCTGGCAGCCCGTCTATCCAAGGGGGTCAAAAGCAGCCGTCTCCATCTTTGCATTGCTGCTCCTTCCGAGCCTTGGTCTTTGCGGATATTACTTGTGCTTCTCTCCCCACACTGTGTGATAATAACTGTCCTGTGAAGCCTAGTGCTCTGTTACCTCTCTAGCGCCTCTGCCCTTGCTGACATTGACTCTCTCCCTCTCCTAACACTGTGTGGCATTGAGGGCCCTGCGGAATGGCCACTAAAGCTAAAAATTCTGATACCCGAGAGGGGACGCGTTCCTCCCAGCGCCTGCAGAGTAAATCTGGGCCCTCAGGCAGCCCCCCTGAGCAAACCCATCCATCAGACACTGATGATGAGACTGTAAGTGAAGATGACCTGGTTTCCCACCAACTGCTCACCTCTGCTCTAATCAAACAAGAGCTCCGCAGGGGTTTTGAGGAGTTAGCCAGCGAATTCCGCTCTTTACGCGAGGAACTGATGAAGGATGTTGCAGAACTCCGAAATGACGTCAAAGAGCTGGGAACCCGTGTGGAGGATGTGGAGACCAAGGTAGCTGACCATGATGGGTCCTTGGTGGATTTACAGTGTGCGCTTGACCGGCAGCATGCGCAAGCAATGGAGCTGACCTACAAAATTGATGACATTGAAAACCGCTCCCGCCGCAATAATGTGCGTTTTCGAGGGATTCCAGAAGCGGTGGGGGGCGGAGAGGATTTGCCGACTGTGCTTAAGCTGTTGATGACAGAATTGCTCCCGGCGGAGGACCTGACTGCCCATGCCTCTGGGATGGAAATTGAACGAGTCCATTGTGCCTTGGGGAAGCCTCCCAATAATCAGCCTCGTGATGTTATTGCGAGATTCTTGCGCTATTCTGATGCTGAGCTGCTCATCCGCCGTGGCCGGGAGAGGAAAACGATCCGCTTTCAGGACGCCACAGTATCCATCTATCAAGATCTTTCGACGTTCACCTTGGCGCGCCGGAGGGAGATGAAGCCAATTACGACGGTCCTGAATAGCAAGGGGATTCATTACTCTTGGTCTTTTCCATTTCGAATGAACTTCCTTTTGGGAAATAAAAAGATTTCTGCAAAAGACCATACTGAAGCTTGGCGAGCTCTTCGTCAGGCGGGACTAGTTGATGATAATGCTCAGCCTCACCCGCCGCCCCCTAAGCCCCATCACTCCAGGTGGACTCGAGTGGGTAACTCCGCTTGATCTTTTGGGGAGTGGGAGCGCTCCTATTACCTTTTTGCGAGCCCCATCTGTTGGGTCTCTCGACCCTCAGTATTGGGATAGCAGGACTGACTCTTGATGCCTGACCGCTTTGTGTTCTCTCTCAGTAGTATTTTTTCACTGAGTTATTGGTCATTGGCGTGAGCCAGCCTGAGCTCCCACTCTAGTATACAGGGGGGGCGACGGGTGATTGGCAAATGTCTTGATGATGATATTGTCTTGCTGAGGTGACGCGCTGGAGTAGCTGACTCAGGGTGGGTGGGGGGATAGTGGGGAACTGTTATTACTTGCTTTGCTTGTAATGTTGCTTTGTGGGGGTTTGGGGGGGGAACAGGGTTTGTGGTCAATTTACCATGTCCTGTATTACCTTTGACAGGCAGGTGGTATTGACGGGAAGGGGGGGTTGGGTTTTGAGGGAGGGCGTTCTATTCTGGGGGTGGAGGGTGGGTTTGGGTTTGGGGGGGAGGACTATGGCACTTGTTTCTGGGGTGTGGGATAGGTGGGCTAAGCTAGTTAATCCTTTGGGTCCGCGGGGGGGGAAGCTATCATCGGGACCCCTCGGGCAGCTGGAAGGAGCGGGGGTTTAGACTGTGAATATTAATGGTGCGATTTATCTCTTTGAACGTTAAGGGCCTTAACTCCCCACGAAAACGGTCGCTGCTGTTTTCAGAATTGCGTGCCTTACAGGGGGACATTGTCTTTTTACAGGAGACCCACCTCCAGAATTGTAAGCAGGGCTGGCTGAAGCGGTCCCCGTACTCTGAGGTGCAGGTGGCCTCAGACGCGCAGGGCCGGAAGAAGAGGGGGGTAGCCTTTCTATTCCATCAGAATCTGTCCTTGCAGGTAGAGGAGGTTAGCAGAGATACCCTGGGGAGGTGGCTTTTTCTGAATATCCGCTTAGAGGGGCATTTGCTGACCTTGGCTAATGTTTATGCGCCCAATACAGGCCAGGGGTCATTCTTTCAGTGCTTAAAAACCCTATTGGCGGACTTTGCAAAGGGCCCCATTATATTTGATGGGGACTGTAACACGCATTTAGTGCCCCACTTGGATTCCACAGGTCGCGCTGGGGGGGGGGGGACCGGCTAGAGCTCTTCAGCGCCTTATGCTAGACTTAGGCTTGCGGGATGTTTGGAGGGACACCCATGAGGGGGAGAGGGGCTATACCTTTTACTCTCCGGTCCATCAGGTTCACACTCGCATTGATTATTTCCTACTGGATCAGCGTCTGATGGACGGGAGAGTGAAGGCTGGACATGGCGCGCTGACCTGGTCAGACCATGCCCCATGCTGGCTTGCCCTCCCGAAGGGACTGTACAGCGAGCATCACCGTCTTTGGCGCTTAGACGCGAGGTTCCTGCGGCGACAGGGTGCGGTTCAGGAGCACACCCGCTTCATTACTGAATTTTTTGAGCTTAATGATTCTGGGGATGTTACCCTCCCCACGGTGTGGGATGCTTTCAAGGCTACGGCCCACGGCCAACTTATGGCAGAAGCGGCCCGCACACGGAAAATATGGACGCGTGATGACGATCAGTTGGTGCGGGAGTCCTCTCGGCTAGGTTTGGAACATGCCCGAACCGGCTCGCGGCAGGTCTTGCGCCAGTGGCGGGCTGTACGAGCCAAATTGGACGCGTGTTCACAGAGGGAATTAGATAATAAGCGCCGGAAACTACGGCAAACTTTTTATGAACATGGGAATAAAACTGGCCGCTTTTTGGCCCTGCGTCTTCGGCAACAACAGTCCACGAGAGTGGTCCGCGAATTGCGCGACTCGGGGGGGGTCGGAAAAGGGTCATTTCTCGAGAGATCCGAGATCTTTTTGCTGATTATCTGGAGCAGCTCTATACGGCAGAACCTTTTGACCGGGACCGTGTGCAGGACTATTTACAAAGGATTGTGCTGCCACGTCTCCCTGACCCTGACCGAGCCCAGTTAGATTCTGATTTCACGGTGGATGAAGTGGTCACTGCAATCCGGAGGCTGAAAACTGGCAGTGCCCCGGGTAATGATGGCTTCCCAGCGGAATATTATAAGAAGTTTCAGGTACAATTGGCGCCAACCTTGACCATCCTGTTTAATGAGGTCTTGGGTGGGGTTTCTCTCCCTCCGACTCAGCGCGAGGCGTTGATAGTGATGATACCCAAACCGGGTAAGCCCATGCACGACGTGGCGTCATATCGCCCCATCTCCCTGTTAAATGCTGATGTTAAAATCTTTGCTTCTGTTTTGGCGGCGCGCCTGAATCGGGTCCTTCCGAGTTTGGTTCACCCTGATCAGGTGGGGTTTGTGCCTGGTTGCCAGGCTGCCGATAACATAAGGCGCATGTTGCAGGTCCTGCACGTGGCACGTCGGGAACCACAACCAGCTTTGCTAGTGGGGATTGACGCAGAAAAAGCTTTCGATCGGGTCGATTGGGAATACCTACGGTGTGTTTTGGGGACAATGGGCTTCGGCCCTAACTATATCCGTTGGGTCCATAGTCTCTATCAATATCCTCAGGCGTGCGTTCGGATCAATAGGGGACACTCGAGGAACTTTTTCCTGGGGAGAGGTACACGTCAGGGGTGTCCACTTTCCCCCCTGCTCTTCGCACTTGCGATGGAACCCCTGGTGCAAAGCTTTCGTGATCACCCAGACTTGCGGGGGGTCCGCATTGGTCACGCGGAATATCGGATTGCGCTCTTTGCGGACGACATTATATTGTCCCTGGTGGATCCGTCCGCTTCCCTTCCAGCCGCAATGCAACTGTTTGATAACTTTTCTCGGATATCCGGTTTTAAAATTAATTATACTAAATCGGAGATTTTGAATGTCGGGGTCCCCGGGGTGATTTGTGCGGAGCTCCAAGCGGCCTATCCTCTTCGCTGGGTGTCAGGTGCCTTACACTATTTAGGGGTGTACTTGACTGTTGAGCGGGCGGACCTCTTTAGGGCTAACTATGATCCCCTGCTCCGTCGGGTTCGGCGGGACCTGGATATTTGGAGTGGTTTGCTCCTTTCCTGGTTTGGGCGCATAGCGGCGGTCAAAATGGTAATTGTTCCTCGCTTTCTCTATTTTTTTCAGGTACTACCGCTTCCCATTGCGCGGGCTACTTTGGCGACTTGGCAGCAGTTGCTTATGAAGTTTGTCTGGCATTACCGCCGCCCATGATTAGCGCGGCACGTTCTCCATGCCCACATGCGCTCTGGGGGTATGGGCATGCCCAATTTGCATTGGTACTATGCGGCGGCGCAATGTCGGGCGGGGGTGGAGTGGATGATTGCCGATAGCACCAAACGCTGGGTACAGATGGAAATGAGTTTGGCGGGGGGAGTGGGGTTGGGGGATTGGCTGTGGCTTGGTTCCAAACTCCGGCGTAGTAAATGCATTAGTAATCCCTATGTTTTTCATACCCTCCGGTGCTGGGACCAGCATTTTCGGTCCCGGGGCGCAGACCTGTCTCCCTTGGCCCCTATAGTAGACAATGTTTCTTTCCCACCGGGGTTGAGTGATTCAGTTTTTCGGCAGTGGGGACACCATGGCCTTAGCCGGGTCGGGCAACTTTTTGACGATGGTCAGTTGCAATCCTTCCGGGCATTGCAAAATGAATTTGGCATTCCGGATGGGCATATCTATCAATATATTCAAGTGGCGCACTGGGCCCGCTCCAGGCTTGTTCGACCCCAGGTTGCACGGGACCTGACAGATCTGGAACGTTACTGTGAGGGGTGCACCACTACTAAGGGACTCGTGGCGACTTTATATGCCCACTTGCAGGGGCGCCAACCGTGCACTACCCGGCACAGAGAGTTTTGGAATTCTGACTTGAATCTTGCTTATACCGAGCAACAGTGGGAGCGGGTGGAAACGCGCTTATGGCGGAGTTCGGTAGCGACTAATACCCATGAAACTAATTATAAACTGGTGTATCGTTGGTATATGACCCCGGCACGGATTGCTTGTATTTATCCTGGGGCTGTGGACCTCTGTTGGCGTAACTGAATCGGGCTACCAATTCAAAGTAGAATAACCTACAAAGCAATAATAACTGTATTTAAGGCGTTATACGACATGGCCCCAACCATGCTATGTAACTTAATACACAAAGAACCATCCAAGCCCACACACAGAAAAGGACAATTAAACAGATTAAAGACCCCAAAAGATTATACAAGAGCCCATAAATCAACAAACAACAGAGCCTTTTCCCACATAGCCCCAATGACCTGGAATTCCCTCCCAGAAGAGCTACGAATCTTAACCGAAATCATGGAATTCCGTAAAAAATTGAAAACTTATCTGTTCACCAAACACTATAACATAGATAACTCAGCGCCTGCACTAGACAAAGGGTAAACAGGTATTCAGTCCACATTAAGCAAAAGCCTTTAACACAAACAAAAACACACACCCACGATGACCTATCAGCTTACATCCTTTCACATCCATGTATATATATACATATAAAAACTGTATATAGTTAATCTGTGCCACTTTGTATTTATCTCACATTGTTTGACTGTTTACTTATAATATGATGTTCCTTGTAAATATGTTCTGTTATAATATGACGTTCTCTGTAAAACAAATTTACTTTGCTAATTGTTGTTCATTGTAAACCGCAACTGAACTTTGGAAGATGCGGTATATAAATATATATATATAAATAAATAAATAAAAATAAATAAATAAACTGTGGACAACGAGGTACTCTGGGGCATATTTGGTGGGCTTGTCCCCGCATTCGTGCCTTCTGGAGGGGTGTACAGTTCCGGCTGCAGCTGCTTTTGGGAGTGAGCATTCCTTGGGACCCGGGGATTTTTCTCTTTGGGGCCTTGGTGCCGGGTGCACAGGCCCTGCAGCTTGCTCTGCTCCGCCACAGTTTGAATGCGGCCCGGTTAACTCTTGCTGCAGCATGGAAGCGTGCCTTAGCCCCCTCCCTCTTGGCTTGGTTGGACAGAATGTGGGATATATACTCCATGGAGCGGGGGGTAGCTCTTAATAGGATGCGTTTGGCGCGCTTTGAGCTGGTGTGGGCCCCCTTTATTTCCCGTTATGGTGCGTAATTGCTATGGGCAATTGGAGGGGGACACTTAAACCTTGAAGGGACCTTACCCCCTGTGTGCGCTTCTTGCTCACCGCCTTCCTTTGTTTACGACCTAGCTAGCCATAGTTGGGGGGGATGGGGGGTGGGGAAGGGGGAGGGTGGTTGTTTTGTACTTCTTCTGGGAAACAATAAACAGAAAATAAAATATAAAAATGAAGGCGTATTGTACGCTACTACTGTGTTCTGAAACCCTGCTTTTGCTGTAGCACTCTTTTTTGATGCTGTTTGTGGTTTTTGTTACTATGTACCCGTTGGAAGCCTTTCAATAAAAAAAAAAAAAAAAAAAAATATCATTACATTTATTGTAGCCTACTTTCAAAAAGGAAGAAAGCTTATGAGATTGCCATGGTTGTGTATGTATCCCCTTTCTTCACCCCAAAACCTTTGGGTTTGGTGTCCTGTCCATACCAAATGTTTAAGATATGTCCCTTACAGATGTAATTCTGGGAGGATACACAAATAGCCACGCACATGCGCTTGTCCTAGAAAGTAGGATGCACTAGTTCTGCTAGGAACTCCTTGTTCAGTGTATACTATTGTTCAGCTAATAAAATTGTGGCCCAGGATAGTCAACCACGCTATGCATTGTTTGTCTTGAGTATTTGTTTATCCTTGGCAGGGCCAGCCCAAGAGTATCCACCACCCTAGGTAAACTTTCAGGAATATGCCCTCCCTGTCTCTGGGCGGCTCACAGCTTTACTGCCACCACTGCCCTGCCACCACTGCCCTGCCCCCCCCCCCCCCCCCCCCATCTTCTGGATGCAGCTGCTTTTTTCTTGGTAATCCTGGATGTTAAGAATGTAAAAGTAAATTAACCCACCCTTGAGCCTCACATTCAAGCATGTTGGAAACTCCTATCAGTCCCATCCTCTCTGATGTTCACTTGGCAGGACCGGTAGGGGGCTTACAGCGTACTCGAGTGTGAGGCTCTGCAGTGGGTTCATTTACAATACTTTTCAGCGTCAACATTTAGAAATACTAGGAAGAAAGGAGCTGTGCCCAGAGAGTATTGAAGTGATGGTATGTGCATCTGCTCTAATTGCAACATTGGTGATTAGGACAAATTACTAATGCCCACGCTAATTGCAAAGTGCTGTCAGTGCCCACTCTCTGCCCCAACTCCACTCAGACCCCACCCCATTGTGTGATGAATGGTTAATATGTCTTTTAGTGTACAGTAATTGTCTCGCCTATACAGTAACAATTACGGTGGTTCGCGGAAGCGGTTAACTCACACTGAAACAAGTATTATCTGTAGAACACACTTTAGTAAAATAGCCCCTTAGTGACTAGCATTAAGAAACAAAAATATAACATCCTTTTTCCAATATTACACATACTTTTCATGCCAGATGCAATTTTAAAATGTTAACTATAATTTATAGCTTGAATAGGCATACAGTTGGGGCGTGTAGGTATTAGGACATGAGTGGAGATGGTTCATTGAAAATCGAGGGTCCCAGACTTTAGGAAAACTAATTTTGCCAAGATGGGGAAATATCTTGGAGGGAGGAGTGGCCTAGTGGTTAGGACAAGGTACTTCAGGCCGGAGGGCCGGGGGTTCAAGTCCCACCCAGGGGACAGCAATCTCAGGCCGGAGGGACTGGGATTTCTAGTCCTATAGGTACTCCTTGTGGTCTTGGACAAGCCACTTAACCCTCCATTGCCCATGTTCCCTGTACGTATTAGCGTATGTGTGTCATATCCCCTCGTGTTAAATGTATTCCCCCAATTGACAGCTTTGACCCGGTGAAAAGCGGGATATAAATACAGCTAAATAAATAAATAAATAAATCACCAAGGAGCTGTTAGCTGGATGGGAACATCTAGAGGAAGTAGAACATTAGTGGGCAAAACTGACAGGAGAAATTTTAAGTGCAACAAAACATTTTGTTAGTAAATTAAATAAAAGCATTGTGGAAATAACAGTTTTGGATTACACATTTAATACATTTGATTTTAAATGAGAAATGGATAAGAAAGGATGGATTTTTTATATGCAGTATAAAATTTATTGGACTGATGATTAAAAATTTGAATTATGGTATCAGAGCATGATGGGCGTTGTGGCAGTGTTACTAATAAAGATGGACACCTGTTGTACAAGGGATAAATTAATACTGCAGAGGTGAGGGTTAAGTAGAATGTCAGTTTCCATTTATATAAGGGATAAAGTGTTGTGGAGGTGGGTAAGGGGAATCAGATGGTTTGATACCCATTGTATAAAGATTAGGGGGATATGTTTGCATGTGTTTGGTTATGTAAAGGAGTGATGGTAATAAAATATTTAAAGAGAAAAAGAAAATTTGAATTATGGAGAGACTGAAGTAGTTCCATTCTATAAACCTCCTATGACGTATGATGGTCTGAAAAAATAGGAAAGATTATAAATTGTGCTGGATTATTTATGTTTAAATTCTTGTCTCAGAATTTATATTTTTCTTCCAAAAAATATAAATGTTAATTAACCTGTGACTTCAGCATTTACATAAAGTTTGGGCCAGCTTATTGGCAGTAGCATGTGCTGCTGTGCAGTGCATCTGGGTTCAATAGTCAAATCTTATGTTCCTGGGCTGGCCAGGGCTGAATTTGCTGTGGAGGTCGTGTTCACAGCCCTTGGAGAAGGAGTTCAGCCATGTCTATGGGGCGACAGCCACTGACCAAACTTGCAACCCGATGCAGAAACCTTGCTCTAGTGCAGGGGGTTTCCTAATGCAAGTTTAATGCTGATTTTTTGCGCTGAGATGTTGTAAGCAAACAACTGCAAATCAGCTGTGCACAAAAAGTCAGCACTAAACAAGGAAAGCAAGCTAAGCACATGCGCACAGGGGTCTGCATTAGCAACCCTTGTTTTTGCACAAGTTTGGCATGCTGTACTGTATAAAAAAAAAATAACACAATTCAAGACACAAAAACCGAGGAGCCGAGTTCCAAAACAGTGGAGCCAGGCTGTAAACCTCAGAGTGCTGTGTGCACTCCAGTTGTGCCTGAAAAGTGATAGGCTGTATAAGAAAAAAAAAGGTAATCTGAGATGAAGTTTGACATTTCACCTCAGATGTCCCAGGGGTAGATCCCACTGATGCCCCCAATTTTTGGCCTTCAAAGGGTTGACTACTTGTTCCTGCAAATTGGACACCTAACTTTACCCCCAGCCTTCTGATAAACTCTGACCCTTGTAACTGTAATCTTGCTAATATGGGGTAATATTTAGGGGCTGTTTTATTAAAACTCGTGAGATTCATTTTCACAAAGGGGAATGTTTACTAAACCACGCTAACCAGTTAATGCAAGGTTTAAAGCGCACTAAACCCACAACGATAACTTACTGTACAGTAATGCAACTGCAGTAAAACTCTCATGCTAACCACTTAGTTTGGGTTGCAACAGAGATGGGGAGGCTTAAGGCAGAGTGTGGGCATTGACTGCACACTGTGGTTAGCATGGGCATCTTTAGCATGCACTCACCTTCAATGTTGCAGTTAACATGGATGCACTTGCTGCCACCTCAATGGGTGGTGGTAACTGCACTTGTGCTAATCGTGGCACATAGCTTAGTGCAGGCATCACACTGGACCCATGCTAACTGCATGAGGACATGCCATGTATGCCGTATTCATGAGCATGGGCCCAGCACCACCCCCATGCTAGGTTTTGGGGCTGAACGTGCAGTAAACTACCGCATTTTAGTACACATGCTCCTTTATGTACGTCTAATGTGAAAACTAACATGCATTAAGTGCACAGCCTCCATGGTAACTGTCAGGGCATGGACATCATGTTCCCAGCAGTTACCACATGGATGTGTACTCTAACACGCAGCACAATTAACACAGGTGCACCTAATGCCACCCACAGAGTTATTGCTAAATGAACCCACACTAACTGCTACATTGGCAGCACATAATATGTATCCCCATTCTAACTGCAATGTGCTCTCCGTGCCCACCCTCCACCCATACTCTGCCCATCCCCTGCCCCTTCAAGTGATTGGCAATTAATGCACAGTTCAGCAACTAGTAACTGCTTATCATGCAATACCTGTCACCTTGGCCCACTACTGCCAGCTAAAACATGCATTAACCATTTAGCAGGCTTTAGTAAAAGGGTCCCTTAAGGGGCCCCCCTTAATGTTTAAGGCATGAAAGTGGCTTACAAATTAAAAACAGCAAATATAAAACATAGACCAGAGTAAAAATAATAATATCTCACAAAGCAATAGATAACAAAAATTAAGTCAAAGTGGATAACACAATAAATAGTAAAATAAAATACAAATTTAAAAACATATAAATAATAACAGCAAATAATAGCAATATCCACTGCAGCCTGGGGTTGGTTTCTTCCACAAGTAGTCAGCATCTTCCCCAAAAGACTGAGTAAAAAAATGTCTTGACACCGGTCTTGAATAACACAATTCAAGACACAAAACCTGAGGAACCAAGTTCCAAAACAGTGCAGCCAGGCTGTAAACCTCAGAGTGATGTGTGCACTCCAGTTGTGCCTGAAAAGTGATAGGAACAGTCAGATGTCTATCACTCTGTGAACACAATGCACAGGCTATAAGGGACCCACCTATCAGAAAGATAGCTAGGCCTTATGAATGAGCATCAGCACTTTAAATTTCACTCTGAACACTAGCAGCAGACAATGTAAGTACTGAGGTGACATGATCAAAGTTGAAAAACAATGCATTTTAGCTGCCAAATTTTGAATATTCCGTAAGTTTAAACTATTGTAAAGAGTGTTACATTAATCCAAATGATGTATATCTAAAGCATGGATTAAAATTACTAACTCATCCTTCCTCTTAATCTTTTGTCTTAAAAAAACAAAACCAAAAACCTCTCCACTCATTAGAGACCCTCCTTTTTCTAATCTCTCACCTCCTCCCTAGTCAAATATTTCACTATCTGGAATAAAATTTAGGCTAATTATCAGCTGTTGCCAGTCTAGTGCTTGTGAATTACTTTTTAACCTCTCTAACTTGCAATTGCTAGTATCTGTTATGAATCCCACATTGTACTCATTTTACATCTGGGAATGTTTATTCTTGTCTTTAATTGTTGGCTTGTTTCAACAGTATAGCATCCTTCAAATTTTTTTGCCATTGCATCATGCACACTAGGTACACAGAGAAGCATGAATGTGAACCCTTTATTTTGCACATATTTCCCATACAAATAGCTATGGGGTCCTGTGATATTTGCTGCTACAGCTTGCACTGTGGCACCTTATAGGGTTTTGCATCATTTTCTTCTATTTGGGTTTCTGTGTGAAACTTATTTCTTATACGATTGTGTTTCACATTAGGTTATTGCCTTCTAGAACTGGAGCAGCAGCAAATATTTCTTTCAGTAATTTATCCTCCAATTGCAGTGGTTGTAGGATTTTTGTGAGCTTTATTTGTTTTTCTAGGTCCTGGTTGTTTGTTACAATAAGTAGTCTCCTCACTTTGTATTTCATTGTTTTAAAGGTGTTTTGAATAAAGATATAGGGGGAGATATTCAAAGGGATTAACACAGCTAGCAGACCTGCTAACTGTGTTAATCCTTTTATCTGGGATTTTCCTCAGTACTAACACAGTTAGTGCTGCTGAATATCCCCAGATGCCGCCACCGCACGCCTCAGAGTTAATCAATTAGCATTGGGGCATTCTGAGGGCGGCACTCAGCCATAACCAGGCAGCAGCTCAGTATCGCCGTTGCCCAGTTATGGCAAAGCAGCAAAAGCAAGGCGCAGAAAAGGCTGGCCTAACTTTTGCTAATTATCGCTGCTGCCTAGTTAGCTTCCTGACAATCTGGGCAACCCGGATATTTAATGCCAGGGCCGGATATGACCCCAGCATTGAATATCCAGGCTTAAGTTACAGTGATGGCAACTAGCCATGTTAGAATGGCTAGCCACCACCACTGAATATCCATGCCACAGTTTTCTTGGAGGTGGCCTTGGGGCAATAGCCCTTTTCTTTGAAAGATTCAGTTATAATTTTGAAGGATGGGATATTCAGCAGCGGCAGAACACATTGTAAAGTAGCTAGCCATTGCCACTGAACTGTAACCTTGGATATTCAATGCTGGGGCCATATCTGGCCACCGATATTGAATACCCAGGTTTGCTGCAAACTCAGAAGCTAACTGAGCACTGGTGATACTGAACTGCTGCCGGGTAGGCATTAAGCAGCTAAAGTAAGGCCAGTATTTGCTGTGCCTTACTTTACCCACATGTCACTGCTGCCTGGTTAGCGACAGATACCACCTCCGCTCTGCCCTGGAATGACGTGTAGCAGTAGCAAACCTTGTAAATGCCTTGGAATATCCCTCCACCCCCCCTGAAGTTTTTATTCTTGTCCTTTTTTTTTTTGTATTTAAACTTTTTATTAGAGTACTATTCAACTCAATTCCATACACAACTATAACATGCACAACTCACATTCGATTACATTTACAGCTGACACCGGTAATCACATATTTCCCCCCCCCCCATGTCGTCCCCCCCTGTTACCACTCTACCCCCCTCCCCCCGCAGGTACACCAGCACACTCTGCCATTTACTTTCAAACTTAGGCCACCTCTGTCTACGAATTGTGGTCAATTTTTCCATTAAATAAATGCGGTGAAGCCTATCTTCACAGTGCTCCACCTGAGGCGGCGCCACCTGTTTCCACCTATAGACTACTTCACATCTCGCAGCACTGAGACAGGCCATGATTTGCTTCCTTTCTTTCCTCGGGCCCCCTTCCCTCCACCATTCAAATAGGAAAATTTCCATGTCCCTCTTTATTTCCACTCCCACCACCCGCTGTATCCACCTTCCCAAAAAAGTTGAATTCGTGGACATGTCCACCAAACATGGAACATGGACCCCCTCCTCCCCACAATTCCTCCAGCACCCCTTTGCCACTGCCGGGAACATCCTATTCAGCCGCACCGGTGTATAGTACCATCTCATTATAACTTTATGCCAATTCTCTCTAATAGCCACCGATATGGGTAGTTGTCGAGCTTAATCCAGAATAGCTTTCCATTGTTGGATATCGAGTGTTCTACCCATCTCCTTTTCCCAAGCCAGCATATATGCAGTTTTCCCCTCCCATTTCCCTCCCCTCACTGCCTTGTATAGCATCGATATCAGCCCCCAAGACCGCTTTTTCCTATACGATATTGTTTCAAGATTAGTATAATCTCGCTCTAGCCCTTCCTTACCTAATTTTTGCCTTAAATAATGTAGCACTTGTCTATAATGAAATAAACTACCTTGGTATTTGTCTCGCAGTTCCGCAAATGGGACGCAGTCTCCCCCATCTATAAACTGATAAAACCACCTTAGACCTTCTCGCTCCCACTGTTTAAAATATCCCTCCCTCTTGCTCTGGAATGAAATCCCCCATGTAATACAAAGTTTGCATCACCGAAAAACGGGAGTCCCTACCTCCCTCGACGAATCCCCTCACTCTGTCCCAAATCCGAAGGACATGCCCCACATATGGATTCTCATGCATTTGGTATCCCCGCTCCCATCTACTCATCCACGGGAGTGCCTCCAGAGGCAGCTCCTTAATCCTTGCTCCCTCCAAAGCCACATAAGTTTTCCTTTCCCCTCCTTCTCTCCAGTCCAAGTGCCTAATCTGGGATGCCCAATAATATACCTGTAGGTCCTGGATCCCTAATCCTCCCTCCTCCCGAGACAGACACATTACTGCCCAGACAATTTGCAGTGGCCTTTTCCTCCATATAAATCGGAATACTTTCACTTGGAGCTCCCGCATGTGCCCCAATGGGATCACTATTGGGAGAGCCTGGAAGTAGTACAGCACCCTGGGAAGAACGTTCATTTTAACCACTGCTATTTGTCTCATCCACGATATTTTCATATCCATCCACTCCCGCAGATCTTGGCCCACTGTTCTCCACAACTGGGGATAATTTGCCTCATATAAGCTCTGGGGATGGGCTGTTATTTGTACCCCCAGATATTTAATGGCCTTCCGTGCCCACTTAAATGGATACTGTTTCTTTAGCCGATCTAAATCTGCACCCCAAAGACTGATATTAAGCCACTCTGTCTTGTCCATATTCATCTTAAATCCTGATACAGTTCTATACTGCTCAATCAACGCCACTACTCACGCCAATGTTTCCTCCGGCTGCGTTACCATTAAAAGAACATTATCTGCAAATAAAGAGATTTTGTGCTGCCGCCACTCCACCACTAATCCCTGGATTCTCTCATCCATTCTTATCATCTGTGCTAAGGGTTCCACTGCTAATGCAAAGAGCAATGGAGAGAGTGGGCACCCCTGTCGAGTGCCCTTTTCGAGTTTGAATGCCTCAGAATATCTACCATTGATTCGCATCCTAGCCTGAGGTTTATTATATAGGGCCCACACCCAGTTTAAGTAGCTAGACCCAAAACCCATCTTATGCATCACTGCAAACAAAAAGGGCCTGCTAACTCGATCAAATCCTTTTTTAGCATCAATTGGTGCAAATCCTACCTGACCAACAGATGGCAGCACGTAAGAACCGGTACCGCAAACTCGGAACCGTTCCAACAAAAACAGGGTGTGCCACAGGGGTCCTCCCTATCGGCACTGATGTTCAACATATACATGCAGCCCATCTGTGCCCTGATCCGCTCATTTAACGTCGCCTCCCTGGTTTACGCAGACGATGTACTACTCTACATGCATTTTGCAATGGACCAGCCAGACTTCTCCCCACTAACAAGCTGCTTCGACGCCGTTGCTGACTGGCTCCATATGCAAAATCTCCGAATAAACCATAACAAGACAGACATCCTCTTCATCACGGGGAACCAAGGTTTCACCCCTCCAGCCTCCTTAAAGGTGAAGAACGCCGAGCTGTTATCCAAACCCACAATCCATTACCTAGGTGTCACCTTGGACCAACGGCTGGACATGAAAACCCACATAAGAAACACAGTCAAGACAATATACCATAAAGTACGGACACTATGGCATCTACGACCTCTACTGGACCCCAACGACTTCCGAACAATCAAGGCCTAGTAATCCCATACTTCGACTACCCCAATGCAATCCTATATGGGCTCCCGCAAGCATCACTGAATCCACTCCAGCTTGCAATGAATGCAGCCGCCAGAATTCTATACGGAGCCTCAAGAATTGACCACATTACACCAATCCTGAAGAAGCTCCACTGGCTACCAATCCACAGCAGACTATGTTTTAAGATCCTAGTAATGACCTTCAAGGCCATAAACAATCCACCCTCCACATCCATCACCGAGCTAATCCACCTCACACCCCCGAACAGATCCAGAAGATCCACAGCTGTCAATACACTGATAATTCCAAAGGAAACAACGAAATGCACCCAGGCGACATCTAATAGGGCTTTCATGCTTTATGCACCCCGATGTTGGAATGCCCTCCCTACAGCCATTCAAGCAATCACCGAGCTGGCCCAATTCAGGAAGGCGCTGAAGCACCACCTAGTCATACGGCACTACTCAGAGGACAGCTTCAAAGGACAGCTCGCAAACAGTCACCCAATCACCAAGACTCCCCCAACAGCACACCCAGCACACTGGAGGGCAGCTAGCCCCACCGATGCAACTCCATGTAAATTTAAGGTGTACAGTACAGTTATTAGTGTAAAGAATTTGTTGAAAGTTACCCCAGTTATGTCCAAGTTATAGTTCCTGTTTATTGTAAATACAATGCAGCCCCGACTTCATTGTATAAAGTTCTGTTAAATGTACACCATGGTGATTTGAATAGCACGGTACAGAAGAGACATTAAATAAATAAAATTAATAAAATTAACACCACCATCATTTTTACCCGCTGTTGATGTGCCACCCAAATCACTTCTTTTTATATTATCTGAGGTTTGCCTTCCACTTATAAACCCCGTTTGATCTATATCAATGAGAGAGGGCAACCTCTTAGCCAATCGATTAGCCAACACTTTTGCCAAGATCTTCACATTCATATTAAGCAATATTCTCCTTGCTGGCCTTCCCGCAAACCATCTCTTTCCCCTTTAATCTATTCAACATTCTGCTGCTTGACTAATTTTCCATCAGCATCACTTTTCCCATGTCACTCCTCTTCTCAAGTCCCTTCATTGGCTTCCCATCCGCTTCCGGATCCAATTCAAACTCCTCTTGACCTATAAATGCATTCACTCTTCAGCCCCCCACTACCTATCATCTCTTATCTCTCCTTACATCCCCTTTCGCGTTCTTCGCTCTTCGAACAGCCTACGTCTATCTATGCCCTCCATTCGTACTGCTAATTCTAGACTTCGCTCCTTTCATCTGGCTGCACCCTTTGCCTGGAACAATCTACCTCTGTCTGTGCGCAATGCGCCCTCTCTGGACCTCTTCAAGTCCAGATTGAAAACCCATCTCTTCTCTATTGCTTTCTGTTCTTGATTCTTTTTTTGCTCTTCTTGTTTATTGTATACTTTGGGGCTTGTTTACAAAGCCGCGGTAGCGGTTTCCGATCGCTATCGGAGCCGCGGCCCCATTGATTTCAATGGGGTCGCGGCTCCGATAACAATCGGAAACCGCTACCGCGGCTTTGTAAACAAGCCCCTTTGTCTTACTTGATTGTATTTGTATTTTGTGATCTTCTTGACTAGATTGTGAGCTCTGATGAGCAGAGACTATCTTTTCTTCATGTATGTACAGCGCTTCATACATTTGAAGCGCTTTATAAATGTTAAATAGATAGATAGGATCCACAACACAAGGGATCCTTCCCTGTCTTTGATAGCACTGTGATTCCAGCTGTCAGCATTTCTAGAGACAATTGTCCACCCTCTCCTAGTATCCCATTAAATATCCGCTCCAAGAACCCCAACACCTCCTCTCTGAAAATCTTATAAAAAGTATTAGTCAACCCATCTGGTCACGGTGCTTTACCAGAGGGTATTTCCTTAATCACCTTCTCAATTTCTTCTCAGTGTATTCTCTCCTCCAACCGTGCCCCCATCTCCTCCCCTACTCTAGGTAGTTCTATCTTCTCCAGAAATTCCTGTATGCTTGTTGTTACCCCCCCCCACACACACACTTGTTGAGTGTACAATTCAGAGTAGAATTGGCAAAAATCAGTCTCTAATCTGCTTTCCTGTCCTCAATAAATCATCATCTCTTCCCTTAATCAACACTATGGAATTCGTTATCTCCCTTTTCCTAAGTTTACGTGCCAGCAATCTCTCCGCTCTATCTCCCCACTCATAAAACTTCTGTTTCACCTTCTCCATTTGAAAGGCAATGGATTTGAGTTGCAGTTTATGTAATTCCATTCTTAATTGATTCAAATACTTCAACTTCCGAGCCATACCTTGTATACTGTATTGCTTTGTGACGTTCTTAATCTCTTCATATAATTGCTCTTCCTTTTCCTTCCGGTTCTTTTTAATCTTGGCTGCCCATATAATTAAGCGCCCCCTGATTACTACTTTCATCCCCTCCCACATTCCCACATCGCGCACCTCCCCATCGTCATTCATCCGTCAATACTCCTGAAGGCACTTCTTTACATCTTGGACAACTTCCTCCCTCTTGAGGAGACTTTCATTCAGCTGCCAAAAATGTATTCCCCCCTCCCCCTGCCCCTCTCGAACTTCCACCCACATCGGGCATGGTCCAACCACGAGATATTACCAATCGCCACCTCCCCCACTCTTAGCTCCCATAATTTATCCATTAGCAGATAATCGATCTGACTAAAGGTCTTGTGTGGGTGTGAATAAAAGGTATATTCCCTACACCCCCTATTGTGTACCCTCCAGACATCCGATAAATGAAATGTCCTAATCATGCCTTTCACTATGCGTCGACTTTTCGCATTCCCATCTCCCCCCCTAGGCTGTCGATCCCATCCTGGATGTAATGCCAAATTGAAATCGCCCCCCAGCACCAATTTCCCCTGATCCCAAGATCTCACAGACTTCCCTCCAAAAGGGGTCTTGTCCCGTATTTGGAGCATAAATGTTTGCCAAGGTTACCTTTTCCCCCATCAACTCACCTATAAGTATTAATACCCTTCTGGCATTATTCCGAACTACATCCCCAACTTGTAGTAAACACCCCTCTGCACCAAAATTGCCACCCCCCCTTTCCTCCCCTCCCCCCCTTTTCCCTGGTCCTCTTTAGCTCTCCCAAAATACTGGTGTGGGAACTGCCTAAAGGACATTAACCCCTCATCTTTACATTTTAAATGGGTTTCCTGAACCAGGATAATGTCCCATTATAAACTCTCTGCCTCCCTGAACAATTACCATCTCTTCTGTGGGCTATTCAGTCCTTTGGCATTTATAGTGTCTATTCGCTCCATGACATCTGTTGGATATATGCTTGTTCACCTCGAGTGACCCCCCCCAAAACCCTCCCCCTCTCTCTTTACCCTCCCCTCCCCATTAACCAGTCCCTACTGGGGAAACCTTCCTCTTGTAGGTAGTGACATGCTGCCCATTTCCCTCCACTGCTGTTCATTCCCCACATCTCCCCCCTTGCCCAATGTACAGCTTCCTCCTGAACCCCCCATATGCCCCTTCTTCCTCTTCTCTCTCTTCCCCGTTAAATCTAATACCGTCCCCTCCCCCTCCGCTTCGTATTCCCCTCACTATTGTTCCATATCGGACTCTCGGGAAGTTCTTAATCCTCCCACTATGCAGTCAACTTTTGAACAATTTAACATGCCCTCCAACAGAACACATCCCTTGCCTCCAACTACCAGGAGATTCCATACAAGGATAACATTAACAAATATCCTAAATTTAAACATCTCTTCTAAGGAGAAACTCTTATAACAGTCCTCAAAGATTATGCTGCCGAATCCGCTGCAGTTTCAGCTGCTTACATCCACCGCACCTCCAGTCTGGAATGTTGAAGACCGGGATTGAAGCCAGCACGCTGCTGACACTTCCCTGTCCCAGCAGATTACTGGTCATCTTCACTGTCCAACTTTACAATGTCCGTTCATAGATTATCCTTGGCCATATTGTTTTCTCCATTTTTCCCTTTTGATAGACTGGCCAGCCTCTGCCCAATGGTGGGTACTCGCTACCATTTCAAACCCACATTCCTGGAGGTTGGAGTCAAGCTTGCTTTGGCCTGGCCCAATGGGCCCTCAGGGAGGTTTGGTACTCCAAGTTCTTTTAACACTACCCACACTTCTCCGCTGTTTTTCACACGCCTGGATACCCCTTTCACTGTAATGAGCAAATCGAAGGGATACAGCCATTTATATCTCAGCCCCTCTCTCCTTAGGAATGCTGTCATTTCTCTCAGTTCCCAGTGATGCTGCAGAATTCCCAGTGACAAGTCCTGGAACAGCTCTAGAATGTTACCTTCCCATGAAAATGCCCTAGTTTTCAAGCGATTTTTCAGTATCACACTCTGATAATATCTTTGAGATGTAATGTTATTCACGCATTGTTCTCCAGTAGAAGCAAGGAGGGAGGGAAGAGGGGATCCGCGACTCGTTGTCAGCAATGGCGAGTGCTTTCAAAAAAAGAACCCCCTGATGAAACTGAAGAACAGTGAAACGCAGAAAAAGCACTGAGGTTTGGCAATGGGGACTTGCGTTGAAAGTTAAGCATTGTTTTGGATTATCTAAGGAGTTAACAGTTATTTTGATTAAGCAACGTTGCAAGGTCACTGATGCAATTAGGGTGTATATTCAGTAAACTTGTTGAAGTCTGAATGTCAAGTCACCCGGATAAGTCTGAGACCTGTTGCTTATAAATAAGATAATATCCATCAAAAATTATTCATCGGAAGTTATGTTTTGCAATGCGTGAATAACATTACATCTCGAAGATATTATCAGAGTGTGATACTGAAAAATTGACAGAATAATTCGCTCTGGGAAGTGACCATATTTTGTTCTAGTTTTCAATCGGCCATCAGGATCCGCTCCTTCGTCTTATAGGAGTTCATGCACACCACTATGTCCCGGGGCGGTTTTCTCGAATAGGGCCTAGACCTTGGTGCACTCGCTCTAGTTGTAGCGATACCCCTTCTGCTGTGCTCTCCAGCTCTGCCACCTTTAACAAAGCCCCAAAAGCTTCTGTAATTACCACTTCGCAGTCTCTATATTTAGGGTCCTCCGGGATACCCCTCACTCTGACATTGCACCGCCGTAAGTGATCCTTGAGATCTTCTGCCTTTTCTTTCAAAGATTCTTGTGCCTGTTTCAATTTGTCCCTTCCTCTCTGCAATTCACCCAGTGTGTCTGTCTGCTGTTCCAATTGGTTTTCATTCTCTTCCACTCGGACGCTGAGGTCCACAATATCTTGCCTCAAGGCTCGCAAAGTCTCTTAATTCAGTTTTTACCCCACTTATTTCTGCCCTGAGCTCTTCTTTAGGCTCCGTGAGCCATGTTTTTAGCGTTTCCGCTGCCCCAGAGCCCCATGCCCTATCTATCTCCTCATCCAGGTCGCCCACGCTCTCGGCTGCCATCTTGCCTTCTTTATCAGCGTCCTGCACCCTTTTGTTTGGGGTATATGAGGAGCAAAACTCTGCCAATCTTTTCCTCGCTGCTAGCTCTCCTCTGGACATCCATCTGCTCTGTGTTATTCTGGGCCTACCGTCTGCTCTCTATCTTGCTGTGCTGGCTGTTTAGTTGCAGCCTAGCCCGCGGCTTTCACTCCACTCAGCCCTCCAGCTAATTGTCACCTGCAGCAATGAATACTGGAGTCCCAAAGCAGTTTCACAGTGCCGTTTTACTTCCGTGCTGTCCGCTCTTCTCCCTGGGCTGTCTAAAGACGTTGATGCACCCTGTTGATCGCCATCATCAGGCCGCTGCAGTGCCCCTAATGAAACGTTTCCTTTCAGAGTCTTTTGTCCCACTCCACTTCCTCTCGAGCCCCAGTGCTCACAGCACCTTCAGCCCTTCGTTTCGGCGCATTTCGCTGTATTTGGGGATTATTTCATGCTTGTTTCGGCAGCTTTGGCGACAGAGTATTTCCTCTCACACCGCCATCGAGCCCAGTGACATCACTTCCTCTATTCTTGTCCTTTTAGTCAGAACAAATATAGTGGTATCGTATAGCATGGCTGTGTATAATAGACTTTTTGTTTCTGACATTTGGAAACTGGAGGTGTAAAGGAAGCTGTATGTGTAGTTGGTTTTCTGTATGATTCTTCAGATCATAAATGATTTTGTATAATTTTTATGAACTTTTCTACTGGCTATTGGATGGTAAAAAATGCCAGCACAGTAAACACCTGCGTTAACTGCTTAACTCATGATAGGATGGGGACTGGGTGGGTTATGGGCAGAGTGAGCGTGGGCTGCATATTGCAGTTACAGCGGTACCTAGTGGGCACTGTCAATTCTGCAGTTAATGTGTGTGAACACCAACTCAAGAGGATATATTAAGTTCATTCAGTTAGCCTGGGTGATTTAACACGTGGTAAGGAACTTTTCTGTGTGGTAACTATAGCACACCTGCTAACCATGCCTCTGACACAGCCTTTGTACTTACTGTGCATTGATTTTTGCTCCTAATGCAACGTAATTGTGAAAAACTTACACTTTAGTAAAAGGGTGTCATAGTGTTGATAAAAATTCACAATCCTGATTATGTGTGCCATTTACCATTTTTCCTTACCTAATCATGTTTGTGAAGCCATTTTCACTTCAGTGTAGTGGTTCCTTAAATTGTTACTTAATTCACCTTCATTGGATGCATTCACCACCTTTTCTGCAAACCACAGCACATAGTACATCAGATGCAGTTGCTACTTTCATTGTACAATACATGAAGGAGAATGCATAACATCTGGAAAGTTTTATTCTGGAGTAATACTAGCAGGGACGCCTTTTGCCTGGAGCGTAAGAGGTGCACCGTATTGTGAAGGCTGCATTCCAGGTTTAAGACCCCACAGTAGCTTAGCAGCAGGGCTTATGAGGACAGCTACACACTAGTGGTAGCTCTGGAATCCCAGCTATGCTAGGAAAGCAAACAAACCTCTATTTTTTTCTTCCAGGCTAATTCGTTTTGGTCAGTTGAAACATGTGAAATATCTTTACATCTGTGAAGAATATGCAGACACTGAGAAAAAGACTCAGCTGCAGCTTTGCATTTCAATCTGAATTTACATATTTAATTAACTGAACTTAAAACAACCATGTAATTTAAAGGTCTTACATAACCACCTAGTATACAATGGCAGATAAAGACCGAAATCTGCCTCCTCCCACCCTCATGCCTTTTGTCACTTTGTACAGTCTTCCCATCCATGCTTTTATTTAGGGTTGTACTTGCTGCTCTGTGCAAGTAACCCTCCTCCTCCCCACCCCCATAACTTTGTGAAAGATCGTACTTGCCACTCTGCAGGTTACATTTCCCCTTCATGGTTTCTTAAAAAGTGCAAAAGTGATTTCACTGCTGAATTACTCAATGCTTGTTTTCCATCCTAATGCTCTTTAGTTATCCTCTCAGTATATTGCACTTCTTTTTGAATTCCATCATCATGTTTTGTCAATCATCTTCTCCAGGAGGGCATTCCAAGCTGCCACCACCCTCTCTGTGGATGTTTTCTGAGTTGCTCCCTAGTCTGCTTCTTTGAAGCTTCATATTACATCTTCTAGTTCTATACTGAAGCTTCATGTCCTTTGGGAAAGGTGTATTTGTTGTGTTTTAATACCTTTCAAGTAGTTGAATGTGTGTATCATATCTCCTCTGTCCCTTCACTCCTCTTGGGTATACATATATTTCAGTCCTCAAGTTTCTTTGTGTACATCTTCTGCTGCAGACCCTGTACTATTTTGGTTGTTTTCTTCTGGGCTGCCTTCAGCCTCTTTAGAAATACAACCTACAAAACTGAACAGGATATTCCAGGTGAGGCCTCACCAATGACTTGTATAGGGGCATTATCACCTCCTCCTTACTGCTGGTTATGCCTCTCTCCATGCAGCCCAGCACCTCTCTAGCTTTTGCTACTGCAGTGAAGAAGCAATGTGAACTCAAGTGGAAAAGCTCTCTCTTTCTTCTTCTTTCTCTTATATTCCCCTGTATCCCCTCTCCCTCTTGCCTCTGCACCCTATTTTTCTCTTTCTTTTATGCCCTCATACCTCATCTCTCTCCATCTACCCCACACCCACTCTCTCTTATGCTCCCTTACCCTGCCCTCATCCAGTTTCTCTGCCAGAAGTCCTTGTCCTCCACCTCATATACTATACCTCTCTCTTGGGTTTTTGCAGCCCAAATGCATGACTTTGCATTTTTTAGCATTAAAATGTTAGCTTAAAGAATGGTGGAGAATTTGGCAGTTTTGCTAGATGCCTCCTGATGTTATCCATGAGGAGGGATCTAGCATAAAAGCTGCTAATGTAAAAATGGTAAGCCACTGTTTTAGGGGTTTAAGCATGAATCGTAAAGTGAATAATAATCTGCAAACTTATTAGGTATTGTGCATCTTTCATGTTACTATGTAAAACGTTTTTCTCATGCTTAGGGCCACTTCAACACCTTATGGGGCCCTGGACAAACTTTTGAGAATGGGCTCACCCCTCCTGCCCCCCTCCCCCCTGAGCAGCACAGTCAGTTCCTCCCTCCTGCACCCTCTGGTCTCTTGCAAGAGAAGCGAGTGGCGCTTTAGTGAACAGACCAGCGACTTCCTGCTTGCAGGCCAGTCTTTCGGTATGAGCTCATACCACAAGGTTGACCCACAAGGAACACGTCTCCGGACTGCTCACTAAAGCGCTGCTCACTTCTTTTGCAAGCGGCCTGAGGGAGCACAAGGGAGGAACCGGGCCGCTTTTACCTATGGGCAGCAGGGCAGCTGGGCCCTCCATGTGCAGAGACCCGGGATAGCTGTCCCTTTTGCCCTTAGGTAAAAGTGGCCCTGCCCATGCTGGCTGGGTGAGAAGAGATAGAATATTTATTTTTTCTCAAGCACTCTGATATTATATCTATGGCATAATTTCACTTTTTCCATGCTTTACATTTTTGTAAATTAAAAAAAAACTATTTAGCAAATTATCATGATCCTTCATCTCCCCTACCCCATTATTTCTAGAGACAATTATGTTTACACAAAATGCAAAAATTTTAAAGTATATATATTTAAATATAATACCACTTCTTCCCCCTTCCCTCCCCTTGCCCCCTCCCACCCTAACTCACTTATAACAGTGCTCTTATATTCTGGCAATCAACACTGCAAGTCAGCAGAAGGGCAGTTTAGCCAACCCCAGACACAGGAGAGGCACCCAGCTTAGTTCAAACATTCTTTGTTTAGGGTTGCCAACTGGCTCCAGATGCACTCAACAGGCCTGATCCAGTCTTGGGCTTACCCCACTGCATTCAGGGACATGTGTTTTGATTTCTCTATTGTACTCCATAAGAAAAGCAAGACTACAAGTCCCTGAATGCACAGAGATAAACCCAGGACAGGATCAAGTCTGATGGGTGCATCTGGAGCCACTTGGCAACCCTATTCTTGTTTAATTTTTATATTACTATACTGCCGTGGTTCTCAACCTTTTTTTCATGCAGGACATACCTGATGGGCGATGCTTGTATATGGGACACACCTCACACGTGACCTTCACAAACCTTTGATCTGACACTACATAGCAGCTCTTGTGAATTAAATGTAAACACACTCTGCATTCACAAAAAACCCTAACTCCCCCAACAACAAGTGCAGATCAGACCTAGGGCATTTCTCCATGTAAGTCACCATATAAAACTTTTTCAGATTTTCATGTTATCTGAGTAATAGCAACATAAATCTCTCCATTACCATGCATATTGCTAGATAATACAAAACCTGAAAAAGAATCCCTAAGAAATGCACATGTAGCAAACCTGCCACACCATAGTAGCACTAATTCCTATGTTTCAAACAGCAAGAATCTTACCCATGAATAGCAGCACTACAACATTATATGGGGCCCTGGAACACCAATACACCTACTCCTGGTTAAATAGAACAAGTAGGGTTACTATAAGATTCTACAATAAGAAACTACATACTAAGAATTATGTGCCTCGGTCACATGCAATACAGACTATCACCAAATACCGAATAAGGAACCATAGATTAGAAAGAGAAATATGAACACAAGAACATGGGAAAAATAATACACAACTGCATTTCCTCTTGTACTGAATAAAATACAAAAAAATAAATAAATCCATGATCCATACTTACTAAAGCAAACCTATCTCAGTTGATAAATTCAAAATAAAATCATTTTCTGTCTTTGTGGTCTGGGCATTTTATTTTCACAGTCATGTTCATCCCAGTCTTTCTTTTCTGCTTTCCCCATCTAATGTCTAATGCTCTTTCCGATATCTGCTGTCCATTTGTTGTTTCTCCTTTTTCCTCCTATCTTTTCCCATTCCCTCCCTACATCTATCTCTGATATACTGATTTTCCCCTTTGATCCCTTTCCTTGGTTTGTCTTTTCTGCCTCTCTGTCCATTTAAATTTCAACCTCAATCTCTTTCTTTTTAATTTTCATCCAACTATCAACTTTCCATCTTCTTTCACCTCCTGCCCAGTCCATCTCCCCTAAGTTTGTTATTTTCCCTGCCTCATTCCTTCCCCAATTTCTTATCCCCTTCTATCTTCCATACAATCCCCATTACATTTCTGCCCTCTGTACTCAACTTCAACCTTAACAATGCCCCCATGGCCTCTTCTATATGGTTCCACCATGCCCAAAAAGCAATGCTCCTCTCTCTCTCCCTCCTTCACCCCATTCTTGTAGCCCAGCATGCCCCTCTCCCTTTTGCCTCCAACAGTACAGCATCTGCCCTCTCCCTTATCCTGCCACCTCAAGTATGGCATCTGCCCTCTCCCTTATCCTGCCACCTCAAGTATGGCATCTGCCCTCTCCCTTATCCTGCCACCACAAGTATGACATCTGCCCTCTCCCCTTCTCTGCCACCCCAATAGTACAGTGTCTGCCCTCTCCCCTAACTTGCCACCCTAAATACAGCAACTACCTCCTCCCCTTTTCTGCCACTCGAATAGTGCAATAGCTGCCTTCCCCTTCAACCCCTCCTCAGTACAGCATCTGCCCTCTCCCCTAATCTACCACTGTAAGTTCAGCAACTGCCCTGTCCTCTGCCATCCAAATAGTACAGGAGCTGCCTTCTCCCTATCACCCCAAGTACAGCAACTTCCCCTCCCCTGCCTTACTATTTAACTAGTGCGACGACAATTGTTTTCTCCCTTCTACCACCCTCCGCCCCAGCTCATCTGCCTTCTTTTAGGCAGGGGGGTGCCAATATACAGGGGTGCCAAAGTTGCTGCATCAACCGAGTTGGCATCATGAGAATTCCCAGTGAGTCACAGGACTGGTGTGGACAGATCAGTGGCAGCGAGACACACAGAGGCACAAAGCCCAGTGACAGACAATGTAGCCGTAAAAGCCACAAAATTCTCTTTCACTTTAATCAAAGCTGTGCTCCTTCCCAGAATCACAGAGGCAGGAGGAACTTAATATGATTTTAGTTCCGGTGCGCGGAGACACTGAAGTGAAATCATATTAAGTTCCTTCTGCTGCTGTGATTCTGGGAAGGAGGGTAGTTTTAATTAAAATTAAAGAAAATTCCGCCAGCCTTTGTGCCTCTGTGCTTCCTGCTGCCGCTGACCTGCCTGCACTGGCCCTGCGACATACTGAGAATTCTCATGATGCCAACTCAGTTGATGCAGCAGCTTTGGCGCCCTTGTATATTGGTGCTCCCTGCCGCGCTTACCCTGCTTACTGGGTAGCGCTGGCCCTGAGACCATGTACTGAACCATGAGGTACACTACTACAAGACCCCTTTATCTCCTCCAAGTGAATTCCATTTACCACTACCCATGATTGCCCCTTAATCAATCAATTTCTAATCCAGGTCACCTCTTTAAGGTCCACTCCCATACTGTTCAGTTTATTCATGAGCCTCTTATGGAGAACAGTATCAAAGGCTTTGTTGAAATCCAACTAGACCAGATCCAGTGCATGCCTTTGATTTAGTTCTCAAGACATCAGTTGAAGAAATCAATTAAATTTGATTGGCATGATACGTTTTTGGTAAATCTATGTTGCCTTGTATCTTCCAACCCACTGGACTGTAGATAGTTCACCGTCCTTTCCTTAGGTTGTGTTTCCATTACTTTTCCCACCACTGAGGTAAGGCTCACCAGCCTGTAGTTTCCCTCTTCTGTTACCAGTTTTGTGAATAGTGACTACATTCACCAATCTTGTAGAACCTCTCCCATCTTCAAGGATCAATTAAATACTTTCTTCAGTGAATCCACCAGAACCTAGCTGAGCTCCCTTAGTATCCTTCAATTTTGCTCATAAGCACTGTCTTCCATGAAGCTCCAGTGCAAGGACTGGAGGCGCCCTAGTCAGGACCCTGCTGCCCTGCCCCCATTGCCACCACCACCCTTTACCAGGGCTAGCCATAGTGGAAAGGCTAAAGGAACTGTGATGTAGCACTTACCAAAGGCTCTGCCATGGCATCGTGGTTCCTGACCTTCTGTTATGCTTCTGCCCCCCTCAGAAGTCTGCAGCAGAAGGGGGTGGAGGTGGCCAGGAACTGCTACACGGTGCCGGAACCTTTGGTAAGTGCCGCATCACAGTTCCTTTGCTGCTGCTGCTAGCCTTGGTGGTGCTCTAGGCAACCACCTAGTTCACATAATGGTAGTGCTGGCCCTACTTCCATGAATGGTAGGTATCTACTCCATGCCCATATGTACCATGGACAGCCATCTGCGGTCTTTCTCCAGGGTTTCTTTTGTGAACACTGAACAAAAATATTTGTTCAGCAATTCTGACTTTTTCCTTGTACTCTCCACATGTTGGTCCTTAGCACCTTTCAGTCTTAAAATTCCACTTCCAGCCTTCCTTCTCTTCCTGACATACTTGAATAAAGTCTTGTCATTCTGATTTGCATCATTAGCCATCTTTTCTTCCATTCTCTCTTTACTCATCCAGATTTCTTTCATTGTCTCTTTCAGCTTTATCCAATATTCTTTTCTATGTTCATCTTTTTGTAAACCTCTGTAGTTTGTGACGGCTACTCTTTTTGCTTTTATTTTTCAGCCACTTCCTTGGATAACTGTTTTCTTTTCTTCTTGCTCTTATTTACTTTCCTTATATAAAGATCCATGGCAATTATTAAAGCTTCTGTTAGTTTAGCCCATTGTTCCTCCACTTCACCTCTCTCCTCTCACTCTGCCAGCTCCTTCAGATACTTTCTCATATAATCAAAGTCAGCATTTTTGAAATCCAGGACTTTGAGTTTTGTGTGTCCATTCTCTGCCTTATCTGTTCATACTGTCTGATCATCATTGATCTTTAGGTGGACACCTATCTGCACATTAGACACATTGAGGGGAATTTTAAAAGGCACCTAGTTTAAGAGAACAAGTAGGTGCCTACTTATGTGCTAATTTATAAAGGCATATAGACACCTATGTGTCTTTATAAAATACGAGTGTAAGAAGCAGAGATTGTACCTTAACAAACCAGCTTGCGAGCAGATGTAAATGAACATGCATACAGTTTGGAAGTACATAGAGAAATTAGACTTACCTGCTAATTGTTGTTCCTTATTGTTCCTCCAGTCCAGTCCCACACCTCTGGGTAGTGTACCTCTTCCAGCAGCTTGAAGACTAAGCATGTCATCTTTTTAATGACACTGGTGTACATATGCAGCTGGCACCGCCCACCAGCCCCAGTACCTATTGACAAAGCAGACTCAGAGGAGCAACAAATAAGTAGTTAAACATTCAACAAACACTTCTACGTCTAAATAAACTAGTACCCCCTCCATCCCCTGGAAAGGATACCCCGTCTCCCCCTTCCAGGATGGGGAGGCCTACCTGTTGAGCGCCTGAGCAACTCCAACCAGCGGGAAGCGAGCAACTGACAGCTCTTCTGGTCCGCCCCTCCCCCAAACACTGATTACACACCCCTCCCTGGCTCCCCCTGGCCACTTCCTCCACCAAGGGAACCAGCTTCAGGACCGGGGTGTGCATAGAATATCACAGAAAGCACTCAGGGAGGGTTCCAGGACTGGACTGGAGTTCCTCAAGGAACAACAATTAGCAGGTAAGTCTAATTTCTCTTTCCTTATCGTCCCTTCAGTCCAGTCCCGCACTTCTGGGATGTATCAGAGCAGTTAAACTAACGGGAGGGACCAGCAGAACCAGCCTGAAGCACTGCTGATCTGAAACAAGCGTCCCCTGCCGCCTGGACATCCAGGCAAAAATGTTCAGATAAAGTATGCAAGCCTACAGATTTCCACCGGTGGAACTAAACTATACTCTGCTCACGAGGCTGCCTGAGCCCTCGTGGAATGTGTCTGCCCCGCCGACACTGCTCTACCCTTCAAGATGTATGCAGACATGATTGCCTCACTGATCTATCTGGAAATGGAGGCTTAGCTGCCGGCTCACCTTTGCACGACTTGCCAAACAGAACCAACAGACGGTCCGATCTATGAAAGGACGATGCCCTTTTCACATACCTTCGCATCCAAATGGCACCGCTGTGGAGTGGCAGAGCCCATATCCGCTCTCGCCCACATCCGCGCTCGCCAGAGCCGGTAAGGAAACGGCCTGATTTACATGAAATGCTCACATTACTTTGGGCAAAAAATGAAGGCACCGGGCGCAGGACCACTTTCTCCTTGGAGAAGGAAAAGAATAGTTCCTGGCATGACAGGGTCCGAAGCTCCGAAATCCTGCGTGCAGAGCAAATTGCCACCAGGAATACAATTTTCAGAGTCAAATCCTTCAGGAAAGCTTGACTAAATGGTTCAAAGGGTTCCCCAGACAGCACCATCAGCACCAGATTGAGATTCCAAGGCGGTATCACTGCCCTCTTTGGCAGACAGAGGTGGGTCACCGCCCCTAGAAAGCTCAGCACATCTGGGTGTGTACCCAACAGCACCCTATGGACTTTTCCGTGATAACCGGAAATCGCTGCCAGTTGCACCCTCAAGGAACTGGCAGCTAGATCCTTATCAAAACCGGATTGCAAGAACGCCAAGATGTCCGGGACAGAGGCAGTGGAAGGGCGCACCTCTCCCTCCCTGCACCATGATTCAAAGATGCACCCTAGGTTCGTACACCACCTCTGGGCCTGTAGCAAAGTTGCTATCCCCGAGCCTGATTATCCTTTTTTCTTCTACCTCGCCCTTTCAAGAGACATGCTGTAAGCGAGAATTGATCCACATGGGGCATGCGAAGCGGCTCCTGCGTCAAGAGGTCCTTCCAACCGGAAGCCACCACAGTCAATCTGCCAGTATCCGAATCAGGTCAGCATACCACAGGCACCTCGGCCAGTCTGGTGGCACCAGAATTACAAATCCCTGGTGTGCCTCTAGCCATTGCACTAACCAGCCTATAAGCACCCATGGGGAAAAACAGAGAAGACCTTCTTCGAGCCACTGCTGAATTAGAGCATCCAGGCCCTTGGACTTCCTCTCTTCTTCTGCTGAAAAACCGGCAGGCCTTGGCTGACTCGAACATTGCCATTAGGTCCATGACCGGTGTGCCCCATCGGCAGACCACCTGCTCAAACACCTCCTGATTGAGCTGCCACTCTCCGGGGTCCATGCGCAGTCGGCTGAAGTAGTCTGCCGTCACACTGTCAACTCCTGCTACATGCACCACCGATAATGCCTGGAGACGAATTGCTGCCCATCCGAACAGCCTTTCGACCTCCTCCTCCAGGGCTGCACTGCCCATGCCTCTCCTTGACGGTTGATGTAAGCCACCGTGATCACATTGTCCGAGAGGACTTGGACCACCTTCCCCTGCAACCATGGCTTGAACTTTCTAGCACCAAGGTCACCGCTCGCATCTCGAGCCTGTTGATCGACCACAGGGCCTCCTGCGGACTTTTGTCCCTGAAAAAGGCGTCCTTCGAAATGGGCTCTCCAACCTGACAGGCTGGCATCGGTCATCAGAGGAACCCACACCGGGGACTTCTTCCAGGCTCCCCACATGCACTGAGGGCTCTTCTGGCACTCTATGGGCAGGGGAGTATTTGGGACAGGGGTTGACTCTGATGGGACCATCGAGTGAGCAGAGCCCTCTGCAGCGGTTGCATGTGAGCCCTTGCCCATGGGACTAGCTTGAGAATGGCCGCAATGGTCCCCAGAACCTGCAGATAATGCCACTCTGATGGTCTTGCCATATTCACTGTTGTAGCTCCTGCGCCCAGCGAACTGGCAGGAAAATCCTGCCCACGCAGGTATCAAAGCACGCTCTCAAATACTCTAGCTCCTGGGCCGGCCGTAACTGACTCTTGGCCAGGTTGACCCCAACCGAAACTTTGAAAGAACTCTTCCACCCGCACTGTTGCTCTTTTCGCTATCGTCCCTGGACTTCGCCTGGATCAGCCAATCGTCTACGTACAGGTGGACGAGAACCCCTTCCTTGTGAAGCGCTGCCGCCGCCACCACTACCATGACCTTGGTGAAGGTACGGGGGTGGTCGCCAGACTGAAGAGCAACGCTTGAAACTGGAAATGACCCCTTGGCACCGCAAAGCGGAGAAACTGCTGATATTCTGGATGAATGGGAACGTGCAGATATGCCTCTGTGAGATCGAGAGTTGCCCAAAATCTCCGATTCCTACCGCCATTATTACTGTGAAAATGTGGTACCCGGAGACCATAGTTCATGCCCTCGAAGTCGAGAATTGGGCGAAAGGAACCTTCCTTTTGGGCACCACAAAATACATGAAGCATCGACCGCAGACATACTGGTCTCAGGGAACCAGTTCCATGGCTCTCAGCTGTGCAGGAGACAAGTCAAGATCTCTTCTACTGCTGCCAATATCACTGCGCCCACTTTGGGCGATCAAAGGAGCTTGTTCTTGCTCCGGCAGCGGGTATAGGCGCGTCATGGATTGCACCCCTTTAAGGCCAACCTCTGGCAGATCCCATTCATCCTGGATCATCTGATCTACTACTCCATGTACTGGTAAGACTTTCTGTGATTTCCATACCGCCTGGAACAGATCCTACAGCGCCTCTTCCTCTTTTGGGAGGTTAGCAGGCATATTCAGGGCCTTGAGGGTCTCCATGGTACACATAGAATGCGAGCCCTTTGGGGATGAGGAATTGTATCAGTACCCACTTGTAGTGATTGTAAACTGCCCTGATGGCCTTCGGCCTGGGCGGTATATCAAGAAATTGCATAAACATAAGCATAAAGATGAGCATTGATAGCTCCTCCCGGCGGAAAACCCGAACAATCCGTGCCTGATCCTCCTGTTCTGGGCGCTCTTTCTTCCATTTCCTCCTGCAGATCTAGCTCTGTATCAAAGTCTTCCCCATCCAGCCCCTCCGACAACAGCGATTGTTGCCACTCCTCTAAGCCTCTAGTCTGCTTAGACGCCACTGCTCCTGACTCATGCTCTTTTGCGTCTGACATCCTCTTAGCCCTGTGTTCCGGGGCTGAGGAACCACTTGGTAGGCAAAACGCCTTATGCAAAAGTAAGACAAACTCCGGTGAGAACTCCCCCAGGAGCCCTACTGCTCCCTGAGCTTGAAGGGTGGATGGTCCGGGCATCGTGCAGGGACCGGAGGCCGGATCCGTTTAAGGTAACATGGCGCCCCCTGCCCCTAGGGTCTCTTGCAACTGGGAGGGACTCTCCTGCCTCATTTCATCCTGAAGGTCCTGCTCCCATGACAGCCTCTTGCGTGCAGTTTAGGCAGGCGCCTGCCTCCGAGACCACACCACATCGGGGACTGCATATCTTGAGGATTTTTAGATTGCGCTGCAGTGTTGTATCTTAAAGATATGAAATGGACCTTGCCCTGATCCAATCAAACTGACACGTTCTCCGAGTAAAGTTTACATTTTTATTCTAATACTACAATACTATAAGGGAGTCCAGCTTCCCTTACAAGCAATATTACAGATTTAATAGGTACATAATCTGGGCTAAGAGACAAGAGATGATCATGTCAGGTTACTCACTGACCATAGACAGATGGAAGGATTTCATTTGCGTCCTATCCACTGACTTATCTTTCAAATTACGTGCATTTCTTGTATGCAGGTACTTCCTGTTTTCCACAGTGCTGTAGCTGCTACATACCTGTATGCAGCACCTCTTTTTTTTTTTTTACACTTATCTTTATTTCTGTCTCTGACTTTTTATCTGACCCTTCTCAGGAGAAAGTAACAATGTCTCAACCAACTGCCACCTACATCACCTGACCAAGCACAATAGCACTCTGGAATCTGCCCAGCAACAACCATGGCCTATCTGATTAGGCTTTTCCCACATGTCTGCATCAAATCATTGTGCACTGAATCAGTTTTGAGCTATATAACACAAGGAATGCTTAAGGATTAAGTGGGGTTCACGCCCCTTGATACCATCCTATACCAGGCACTGCGGTCTGGCCAACATGGTGGGAAGGGCTGGGGGCACTCCCCAGGAATGCCCTCAATCTGTTCCTGGGTAGGAAAAAGGATCCCCAGCACAGTGCATCTCCACAGGCTCAGGCACAGAGCACTAGAGTACTTGAACTAAAATAAAATAAAACAAAACCAAAATCTAATTAACTGAAACTGAAATTAAAAAGAAACTGAAAATGGCCCCCTAGGAAGAGGCTACTCTGTCCTGCTTTATTCTCCGGTAGATGCCTCTCCCGGGCACCCAAAATACAGCAGGGGGTTAAACACATGCGGGCCTGCATAGGAAGAAATTGTGCCTAAATGCAGTGGGGGGAGTTTCCCCACACTGCTGCAGGCTCCCAAACATGTGGCTGCAGGCCGCTCTTTGTCTCCTCGTGTTCTGGCGGTTGCTAGAGGTTTCTGCTGTCCTCCTCCCCCATCCCGACACTCTTACCTTGGAGCCTCTTTGCTGCATGGCTTTTCTACTCCTTGAGCTCAGCCTTCCTTCCTAGCTTCGGCGCTGAGGGGGGTGACTTTGGGGCTATCAGCTTTCACTCCTGTAAAGCAACTGCAGTCC
The DNA here is from genome assembly GCA_033557465.1 of Ichthyophis bannanicus. Lineage (NCBI taxonomy): Eukaryota > Metazoa > Chordata > Amphibia > Gymnophiona > Ichthyophiidae > Ichthyophis > Ichthyophis bannanicus. The sequence continues at coordinate 227,851,439 of CM066039.1, forward strand.
CTGCAGTGGCTCCTCACCCGATAACGGGTTCAGGAGCAGCCAGAAGTCTCGGACTGAGGAAGGCCCCCACAGAAACCCCCCCGAAATCCTGGGGGGAGGGGAGGAAGAAGGAATATCCTCCCCTCAGCCCTGTTGTCCCCCGGGTTCTCTCTGTTCCTTCTGATTTTTTTTTTTTACTTCTGCCTTTAAAAACAAAGAAACCTGCACCTTAACAGAGGAAATAAAAGCAAACTCTAACTAAACCTATCTCCTTAGTTGCTCCTTCAGTGAGTCCAGCACCCTGGCTCACAACCTCCTCCCGCTGCTTGGAGACTGAGCATACTGGGGCTGGTGGGCGGTGCCAACTGCATATGTACACTAGTGTCATCAAAAAGATGACATGCTCAGTCTCCAAGCTGCTGGAAGAGGTACAATACCCAGAGGTGCGGGACTGGACTGGAGGGACGATAAGGAAGCATAGATTAAGATATTTTGTAATCAACACATGTCATTGCAAACTCTGCCCACGCACTCTCTCCCCCTCCCCCGACTACGCCTGCCAGCAAAGTACATGGATGAAAAAGTTGGACAGTGAAAAAGATAGACAGGGAGAAAATTGATGCATTTGAATTATGGTGCTGGCAACAAATACTGTGTATACCATGAACTGCCAAAAGAACAACCAGTCAGTACTAGAGGAGATCAAACCTAAGCTTTCTTTAGAAGCTCAGATGACAAGACTTTGACTTTCATACTTTGGAGACATCATGCGAAGAGATAGAGAGTGTTAGAGAAAGACATCATGCTTGGCAAGGTAGAAGGTCAACGCAAAAGAGGAACGTCAGCAATGAGATGGATCAATACAATAACAGCAGCTATGGATGCCATTCTATCCATAATGAGCTGCCTGACTGAAGACTGAACACAGTTTAGGACAACTATCCAGAGGATTGCCAGAGTCGACACTGGCTCGACAGCACTTAACAACAATAACAGAACAAGTATATACTTGGTATATACTTCAAAAAGTAGAAAGACTAGGGGACGTGCAATGAAGCTACAAAACAGTACATTTAAGACTAATTGGAGAAAATATTTGTTCACTCAATGCGTAATTAAGCTCCTGAATTCATTGGCAGGATATGCAGTAAAAATTATTAGTGTAACTGGGTTTAGAAAAGGTTTGGATGAGCCCCCTTGAAAGGCATCCATTACCTCTCTAATTTTTCCCAATTCTGTAGATGGACTACTCCAATCTATATCTAGCAGCTTAATGTTTCCCAATAATACCACCTCTCCATTCCCCACTGTTTAGATCTCTTTGATCAGATCTCTGTCCACTTCTTCCATTTGAGTCAGAGGGCTATTTAGATCATACTAGGATGGATAGAAATGCCATCTCCATTTTCCAAGATGAGTCACAGCACTTCCTCCTTTTCCTGTTTCTCCTGCATTTTTAGAACTATTCCTATCCCTTTTCTGCCATTTGAATCTCTCTTAAACAGAGCACAGTAGAGCTGTATCCCATCCACTGGACTCTGAACCAGGCTTCCATAATGTTCACAATCTCCGCTTCCATCATTATGGCTTCCAGATCTGGAATTTTATTGCTTGGACTGCGAGCCTTAGTGCTCATAGTCTTCCAGAAATTTTAGGATGGCTTGCTTGCATAATTATATAGCTTTGTTTCTAGTCTCTTCTTCCACTTTGTTGCTGATGCTTTTGTTGAGGGGTGGCATCCCAAACTCCTCCTCTTCATCTGTCACCTTCTTCCTCTAGTTCAAAAGTCTACATATTGTTTGAATCTCTCTCTTAAAATCCTTGTCCCTGCTACAGAAAATGTAGCCCATTTTTACAGTAAAGCTTTATGTATATCTGTTGCCTCAGTCATCTATATATCTAAAACCTTTTGGCTTAGATTAGATCTGCAGCTATATATTGATGTTTGCTGTATGGTGCAGCTGCTCTTCTCCCTCATCATGAACAGATTGGGGGGGGGGATATTCAAAACTATTAAAGCGGTTAGAAGATCTGCTAACCATGTTAACCGCACTGACTGGGATATTCAGTGGCACTAACATGATGCTAACCAGCTAGCATCAGGGTGTTCCGGGGGCGGAGAGGGGATGGCGTCCAGCAATAACTGGGCAGTGGTGATATTGAGTCACTGCCCGATTATTATTATGCAGCAAAGGTTAGCCACTTTAATATTGCCACTGCCCAGTTAGCCTTGTCGTTATCCAGCTGACCCAGATATAGCCCTGCCATTGAATATCCAGGTCTAAGGTTCAGCAGCAGCGGCTAGCCACTTTAGCAGTGCTAGCCACAGCTGCAGAATATCGGATCATAGTACTTAAGTCTCTCCCACATTCTAGAAATCTGTGTGCACTTTAGAGGTGCAGTTTCTAACTAGGCCATTCTTCCACGAGTGGATAATATCAGTTTTAGAATCCTTGCTTTCTTATCTGATTTCACTTACTATTTTATTGGTATTGCTGCTAGCTGAGCATCCTGGGGGACATTTAATCTCTGTGTGTCCCTCAAACTATGTTTCCAAGTTAATACCATATTTGGGGTCCGGAAGGATTTTTTTAATCATTGGCAATAAAGGCATGGTGATTTGTTTTGCCTTTCTCTGGAGGCAGCGATTAAGTAATGACAAGAGCCGCCAATGCAAAAAAGACATCTTTTGGCACTCAAATGAAGTATAATTGGATTTCTTTATTTATATAAAAGGGAGACATTATATATTATTCATAAACATCCTGGTTCAAGCCCTCTCGGTCTTTACTTTGCAACTTCAGAGCCATGCATGTGACGACACTCAGGTATTAAATCTCACTCCTATTAACAGTGACACTTTTTTTTTTTGGAACTATGAATTTATTTATTATTTTTTAGTAAGCTTCTGAAAACAGTACATTTTGGTATAACACCACAACAATGATAGTAGGTCACGAATGTAAGAGAACTTGACAAAATCTGTTAATTTCTTGGGAACAAAACAACAGAAATGCTGTCTGTGCCCTCAGTTCAAAATCAATGGGAAAATCACACAATTATCATTTTATTTCACTGAATGTATTAAAAATGATAAAAAAAACATAGCAAAAATAAATGCATACTATACTTTCAGACATTCATCATTGTCTTTCTGCATTGTCCTTTGTTGGATGGCTTGTTTGATATCTTCCTCCCAGCTTCTATTATCTTCTGGTGGTGGCCCAACTTCAGTGTTTTTTAACCTATGTAGGAGGCAGGGCCGGATTTACCTATACGCCCATTACGCCGTGGCGTAGGGCCCACAGCTGGCAAGGGCCCACAAAAATCGAACAAATTAGCTTTTTTTTTAAATAAAATGTTTAAAAAAAACTGCTGGCTGCCGCCGCGGCAGCATGGACTGACCCGCGGGGCCCCCTCTGCAAGCTGAATCAATCGGTCCGTCCCTCCCTCCCTGCAGGCTTTGAGAGGCGCGATGGGAGAGTGTCTCCCTCGCGTCTCTGTTAAGCCCGCAGGGGCTGATGGGAAAGCCTGCACGGAGGGAGGGAGGGACGGACGGACCGATTGATTCAGCTTGCAGAGGGGGACTCGCGGGTCAGTCCATGCTGCCGCGGCAGCAGAGGGGGCCCTGCGGCGGCAGCCAGCAGTTTTTTTTTTATTAAGTTTTACTTTAGGCCGATGGGGGGGGGGTAGGACTGGTAATGGGCTATTGGGGGGCTGGGGCTGGGGCTGGGACTGGAAATTGGCTGGGGGGGTTAAGGCTGGAGGTGGGCTGATGGGGTTAGGACTGGTAATGGGCTGTGGGCTGATGGGGGCTGTCTGGTAATGGGCTATGGGGGGGCTAGGACTGGAAATGGGCTGGGGGGGTTAGGACTGGAGGTGGGCTGATGGGGTTAGGACTGGTAATGGGCTGTGGGCTGTTGGGGGGGGGTAAGAACTGGTAATGGGCTTTGGGGGGGTTAAGACTGGTAATGGGCTGTGGGCTGATGGGGGGCTAGGAATGGTATTGGGTTGGGGGGTTGCTAGGACTGGAAATGGGCTGATGGGTGGCTAGGACTGGAAATGGGCTGATGCAGGGACTAGAAGGGAATGGATGCTGGGTGAGGCTGGAACTAGAAGGGAGCTGATGTTGGGGGAGGATTAGAATGGGATGGGGCTGGAAGAGTAAAATGGAGAAGGGAAAAATATTTTGTGTGGGAGGGATAAAAAATCTACAATTGGCCGGGTATTGGGAGAGTAAGTGGGGATTGAGGATGGAGGGGTAAAATTTGAGTGGATGAAATAGGAATGAGGAAAGAGCAAAAGGAGAAAGATTAGTATGTTAAAGCAGATGTAGAGAGAGAATGGAAAAAAACTAGAAGAGAGAAGAAAGGACAAATGGACAGCAGACGATGGAGAGTTAGCAGAAGACACGAAGAAACCAGAAGAAAGTGGCTGGAGCAATTTCAGCTGAAAAAAAATGCACAAAAGGTAGAAAAATATCTCTTTATTTTGAATTTATTAATTGGAATATGTCAGCTCTGGTAAATGTGCATCATTAACTCTGCGCTTTGTTTAGTACAAGAGCAAATTAATGTATAGTTTTATTTCTACAGTGTTGTACATTCCAAGTTTGGCTTTTGGGATTCCCAGTTTAATTATTGTCTTCCTGTTTCTAAATTGTGATTACTTGTTTGGTGATGGTCTATGTTCTGCATGTGTAACTGAGCTGAGGTGTTCTGTTTATATAATTCCTATTTGACATTGCCACTTGTTCTCTTTCCCCAGTAGGTCATGTATTGTTGTTCTCTGAAATGTATTGGTTTAATATTTGCAGTGTTGCCTTTTGATTGGTAGAGTATGGCGCTTTGTGAGTCCTGGTAGTGCTGTTAGGATACGGCGGGTTTGCTATGGGTTCTAAATGGGCAGTGTTTGTAGTAGTTCCTAATGTGTCTGGCAGTTGGCACTGGATTATAGTAATGTAGAAATCTTTTAGTCTTTCTTTATCCATACACTCATTAAGAGGCACGTTTACTAAAAGTTAGTATATGGTAGCATTATGCAAATATTTATGCAAATGAGGCCCCGCACCCCCCTTGGGCCGCCCCTGCTGGGGGCCCACAATTTTTGTTGGCATAGGGCCTCACTCAAGGTAAATCCGGCCCTGGTAGGAGGTATGGTTTTCTCATCTTGTTTTGGAAACAGAAGAATACAATGGCGTTATCTTAATATTCTGAATAAAGCTGGACTTGATAACCCTAGAAACAGAGAAACATAGAAAAATGACGACAGAAAAAGACAACATGACCTATCTAGTCTGTCCTTCCATATCAAAATAACTTTTCATTCAACCCGTTAACAGAGTTAGAATATCTTAAAGAATTCTCCAGCTGATCTCAGATCAATACGTGCATCACTCTCTCGTTTCAATGAAACTTCAATGGTGTGCCGATTTCACATCAAGGATCTGCTGAATTTTCTAATTATTTTACCAAATAAGTTTGCCAGTAGTTCCAGATTGCTGTCAATGTAACAGGGCTCCAAGCTTAAATTGTATATATGCATAGAATACTTAGCTTGGTAATCAGGATGCTGCCCAATAACTCTTCGGCAAATAGAATCTGTTGCTACTTGGCTGTTTTCCAAATCGGCACACCGTTGAAGTTTCATTGAAACGAGAGAGTGATGCACGTATTGATCTGAGATCAGCTGGAGAATTCTTTAAGATATTCTAACTCTGTTAACGGGTTGAATGAAAAGTTATTTTGATTTGGTTATAGAATATATTCCTTCAGAAACAATTTTGACCCATAGCACGTTGTGTCCTTCCATATCAACAAATACAACAGTCCCCTTTTTTCACTTTGTAGACCCTCTGTGTTTGTCCCATGCTTTTTTGAATTCAGATACTGTCCTCATCTCTACCACCTCCACTGGGAGACTATTTCACAGATCCCGATCCACCACTCTTTCCGTAAAGAAATATTTCTGCATATCACTCCTGAATCTATACCCTTTCACCCTCATCCCATGTCCCCTCGTAGCAGAACTTGATTTCAATCAAAAGAGGCTCCCCCCTGTGCATTTATGCCACAGAGGTATTTAAACGTCTCAATCAAATCACCTCTATCCCGCCTTTCCTCTAAGGTGTACATATTAAGATCCTTAAGTCTGTCCTCATATGCTTTATAATGAAGACCACTAACCATTTTAGTAGCCACCTTCTGTACTGACTCCATCCTGTTTATATCCTTCTGAAGGTGCGGTCTCCAGAATTGCACACTATACTCCAAATGAGGTCGCACCAAAGACTTATACAGAGGCACTATCACCTCCTTTTTTCTGCTAGCCATCCCTCTCTCTGTATGCATCCAAGCATCCTTCTAGCTTTTGCCATCGCCTTTTCTACCTGTTTAGCTACTTTAAGATCATCAGACACAACCACGCCTAGGTCCCGCTCTTCTTTAGTGGACAAAAGCACTTCACCCCCTATACTATATTGTTCCCTTGGATTGCTGCAGCCAAAATGCATGACCTAGATCTTCTTTCAAGTTGAACCACCTTTGTCCCCTTCTGCACCCAGTCACTGTGTTTGCCTCTTTTCAGTCAACTCTTCAAGGTCTTTTCTTGAATGCTTCTTGAACCTCTTGTCCTGACCAGTTCCTCACGCTCCTCTACTCCCACCCCAAGCTCCTTTTATTTTACTACAGTTTATGGGTTAAGGCTTTAGGCAATTTACAAACTTTTAATATTCAAATACACTATCGGAATCAATATTCAGCAGCAGTGGTCAGCATTTTTAAAGCACCTAGCTGCTGCTACTGAAACAAAAACTACATATTCAGCGAAGAAGCCTGGCATCTGGTGCTGAATATCCGGTTTTGCCACTCAGAGCTTTTGCTATTTGGTTAGTGGCAATGTTCAGTCACTAACCAGAGAGTAAAAACTGCATAAAGTTAAGACAGTCACTGAACTGTCCAAACTTTATGTGATTTGCTTTTCCGATTGTGGATAGAGCTGGAGCAGCCACTAGACTACAGCGAAATAAACTGCATGTTTCTCAGGCAGACAGCGGGAATGTTCATCAGCACTAACTAGTTAGTGCCGCTGAATATTGGGGAAAGTTGGCTTTAGCCGTTGAGCAGGTCCTACTAACCGGCTAGACCCTTTTGAATATTGATTCCCATGAGAATAAATAATCACTAAATCAAATAAAATCCAGCAAAAACAAAAATAAACTCCATATAATTTAAGAAACAAAAGCAGATTTATACAATTCAATCTTTCCTAAATGTCTAAATCTAAAAAAATCTTCTCATAATCTAATGTTTATTCCATATAGTGGGGGCTACCCAAGATAAGACCCAAGATTTGATATCCCCAGCTTCACTTCTTGTTTATTTATAACAGTTTGCTTGATGCAATAAGGAATAGGCAGCCCAAGTGATGTACAATATAAAACCAAATCAAAATAACAGTATCAGTTACCCCCAAAGCTACCTACTCCCCCAACCCCTCTTGTCTGTCCCCATCTCAACAAATGACCCGAAGACTCAAATTTCAGGTCCTCTAAACCTCCAACAATACAAATCTGTGCTCCCCATTTCTTCAACCTATGCTAATCAGCTCATAAAACCCAGTCCTCAGTTTTCTTCAGGAGAGCAAACCTGGCCAAACAGCCACAAATTGATCTGTTTTCTCAACACCAGGCAATTTGGTATATTATGAATTTCCTGCAGAACAGAATTCCACAATGTGGGTTAAAACAGTTAAATGCTCTTTGCTTATAGTCACTGATAGATGCACCCATGGAGTCTGACCATAAAGGCAGAACCTCCAGGAACGACTGCTGGGAATATATCAATTGTCTAGCTGGTAGAGACCTGTCTCTACCAGCCCAACCCCATCTTAGCTTACCTGTGGTTCTGGTCTAGCTGCCTAGCATCTCCTCAGCCGTCATCAGCTTTTCTCTCATACCACCAGCTCTGCATCTCAGTTTTCTTCTACACCCCTGTCTCTTGACTTAACCTCTCACTGCTCCTCCATGATCCCAGTTTAGTTTCTTTACTCTCTCCTGACCTCCTCCTCTACTTTCTTCTGTTGATCTCAGTTCCATACTATGCCAACATGCACTACTATAATGGATATCCTTCCCTCTGCATGTTTAAAGAGGAATTGGAACACATGATCAATGCATCTTAGAAACATAGAAACATGAAGGCAGAAAAAGACCACATGGCCTATCTAGTCTGCCCTTCCATATTACTCACTACAAGAGTCCTTTTTTCCTTTAGAGAGCCTCTGTGTTTGTCCCATGCTTTTTTGAATTTAGATACTATCCTCATTTCTGCCACCTCCACTGGGAGACTATTCCACACATCTACCACTCTTTCCGTAAAGAAATATTTCTGCATATAACTCCTGAGTCTATTCCCTTTCACCCTCATCCTATGTCCCCTCGTAGCAGAGCTTGCTTTCAATCGAAAGAGGCTCTCCTCCTGTGCATTTATGCCACGGAGGTATTTAAACGTCTCAATCATATCACTTCTGCCCCGCCTTTCCTCTAAAGTATACATATTAAGGTCCTTAAATCTATGCTCATATGCTTTATAACGAAGACCATTAACCATTTTAGTAGCCACCCTCTGTACTGACTCCAACCTGTTTATATCCTTTTCAAGGTGCGGTCTCCAAAATTGCACCTAATACTCCAAATGAGGTTGCACCAAAGATTTATACAGAGGCACTATCACCTCCTTTCTTCTGCTGGCCATTCCTCTCCCTATGCACCCAAGCATCCTTCTAGCTTTTGCCGTTGCCTTTTTTATATTTTTAGCAATTTTGAGATCATCAGACACAATCACGCCTAGGTCCCTTTCTTCTTTCATGGACAGAAATACTTCACACCCTATACTTTATCGCTCCCTTGGATTGTTGCAGCCCACATGCATGACCCTACATTTTTTAGCATTAAATCTCAGCAGCCAAATTCTAGGCCATTCTTCAAACTTAGCTAGATCCTTCTTCATGTTATCTACACCTTCCTGGATGTCTACTCTGTTGCAGATTTTGATATGATCCGCAAAGAGGCAAACCTAACCCGACAGCCCTTCTGCAATATCACTAACAAAGATGTTAAAAAAGAATCAGACCAAGGACAAATCCCTGCGGCACTCTACTGGTAACCTCCTTCTCCACAGAGGGAACTCCATTTACCTGTACCCTTTGTCGTCTCCCACTCAACCAACTTCTAACCCAAGCAGTAACTTTAGGGTCCATCCCAAGGGTGCTTAATTTGTTTATAAAGTTGCCTATGCGGAACAGTGTCAAATGCTTTACTGAAATCTAAATACTCCACATCTAGGGCTCTCCCTCGGTCCAACTCCCTGGTCACCCAGTCAAAGAAATCAATCGGATTTGTCTGACAAGACCTGCCCCTTGTGAATCCATGCTGCATCGGATCCTGCAATCCGTTGGACTCCAGAAACTTCACTATTTTCTCTTTCAGCAGTGTTTCCAATAATTTACTCACCACCGAGGTTAAACTAACTGGCCTGTAGTTTTTAACCACATCCTTACTTCCGCTTTTGTGTAAAGGGACCATATGTGCCTCTCTCCAGTCCTCTGGCACCACCCCCAATTCCAAATAGGCATTGAAAGGTCAGTCAGTGGAGCTGCTAGAACGTCCCCAAGTCAACGATCTTCATGAATAGCATATTAAGGTCTCAGAATAGTGCTAAATCCTCTAAAATCAGAATCCACTTGGTCTTAGCAGGAAAAAATATCCAGCTCCTTTTTCCCCGGTTATTGCAGGTCTCCAAATTCCAATGAATATTTAAGGTTTAATCTATTTGATTGACCACTCTACATCCTTGGATACCAAGGCAGTTTACAATTAAAACAAACTGAACAGGGTATAAATACATAAATGACTACAACATACCAATTCCAGGAAACAAACAGGACACCAAAGGACTCAGTCCAGTTTTCGGGAGTTATGCTTGACAGTTCTCTATCTTTTATTTCTCGTATTTCTCTCATAGTCAGCAACTTCTTTAGTGCTCTCAGGTTCATTAGATCATTCAGACATTATCTGGATTCCAGAACCTTGAAAATTCTTCTTCAGGTGCTCATGTGGAGACCTATTCCAATCTGTACGTCCCAGGCCTCTGTGCATCTGATTGGAACCGGATGCACAGAGATAGCCCCTGTCGGATCAGAATCGCATCTAAGCCTGTACATGCAGGATGGGACCCGATTCTGGTTGGCCTGCACGTTCAGGCTCCTGCCTGGCTAACTCAGTCGAGCTTCTGAATGGAGCCACGATGCCCATGGCACCACCGACTTTATTCTTTCCCCGCAGCCCGACCCCCGATCTGGCCTCCCATGGCCAGAGTCGAGCTGCGAGGAATCTTCCTGCACCCCCTCCAATCTTTGTCACTGCCGAAGCCTGCCGTCCCCCGAAGTCACTGCCCAAGCCTGCCAGCCCCGGTCATACAGGGCCGACTTCAGAATCAGCCCTGTATGTCCGGGGCCAAGGACCGCCCACTGCCCACCTTAACTCCGCCTCTGTCCTGCCCCCATCTAGCCTCCCCGTATAAACTCCTAGTTCATACAGTGAGGCTTATTTGGTGATAGCAAGGGGGACGAATAGCAGGGATGGACATCCATCCCCACTATTTGTGGTTCAGAATAGACCCCATAGTAAATAAGTTGGCCTATTGCAATTCACTCTCGTTCAAAATACTGTTGTGAAATTCCAGTGCTATTCTAAATGTTATGACCATTTCTCCCCACTCCTAGTTAAGCAAAGGGAGATGCCTGTTTTATTTTATTTATTTATTTATTTCCAGTCTCTTTTATACCGCGCTATTCAACATCAGCACAGTTTACAATAAACATAGAACTACACGTTTCCTTGGGTACTCTGTGTTTACAATGAACAGGTGTTTAAAACTTGGATAACATGGGGTAACTATTTACAATCTCGCAACAAGGTGGGGTTCACCTCATTGGTCTAGCCGTGGGAGTTTTGTGTTGTACCCGTGGATGGGGCTGTTATGGCATTGTCTATCGAGTAGTACAGGAGGAAGAGGTGGTGCTTTAAGGCCTTCCTAAACTGGGATAGGTCAGGAATTGCACGGATGTTGGGAGGCAGGGTATTCCAGCATCTGGGCGCACAGAATTTGAAGGCCCTACTTGCTGTTGACTGGGTGCATTGGGTTATTGATTTTGGGACTGTCAGTGTATTGAGTGCTACCGATCTTCTGGACCTGTTAGTGGGAGTGGTCTGGATCAATTCAGATAATGATGAAGATGAAAGCCCATTGATGGCTTTGAATGTCAGCAGTAGGGTTTTGTACTTGAGTCTGCTATGTATCGGAAGCCTGTTACCAGCAACATCAAATATAAGAGCTTGATCTTGGCACACCAGGCTTATTCAGGAATACCCAAAATATAAATATACTAGACATTCTTTATCACCCAAATCAGATTCTTAGATTGTCCAGGCTTAAGTACTTTGTGATCTCTCCCCCTGCTCTATTCCAATTGGAGATCACGCATCTAGCAACTTTTAGCTTCTGGCTCCTACCTTATGTGATAGCCTCCTAACAGCAGTCCATCTGGCCTCAAAATTTAAAAAAATAGTTAAAACCTGTTTTATTTAGCAGTGCATTCTCTAACCTACTGAGCAGGTTACTCCTCATCTTCTATATTGAACAGTGGTGTCTTGCAGCTTCTGTGCTATTCCCCTTCCTTCCCTTTGGTCTCTACTGGATTGCTATTTGTACTAGGATATTATTGTTCCGTTCATTCTTTTCCCTCTGTGTGTTGTCTTGCTGTTTTATGTGTGTCATTATATTGATTGTTGTAAGCCGCCTTGATGTCTATTTTTTTAGTCAAATGGCAGTATACCAACTTTTAATAAATAAAAAAAATAAAAAAAAAAGATTTCATTTTCCAACTAGTGTTAATCCCTACCAGTGCAAAGAGAATTATATATTCCCATGTCATAAGACACCATTAACCTGGTTAACTGATAATTTTTTTAAATTAAATCTCTTCAAAACAACCGCTACTTGGATCACTGGCTCTGGTTTTGTTCCCTCTTTGGCCCCCATCCTCGGTTCTGCTCCTATAGCTCTTCACTCTACCTTCAAATATCTGGGTGTCCACATTGATTCAGCTCTTTCCTTCTCTGATCACATAAGCACCACTGTCGGATCCTCCTTTATTGCTCTCCGCTGTTGTAGGGCACTGCGTCCTTTACTTGATTAATCAGCATTCACTTCTATTCTCCTTGCTACAGTCATTTCACGCCTGGATTATTGCAACATTGTCCTTTCAGGTTTACCACACTCTTCGCTTAAGAAAGTCCAATTGTGGTAGCCAAGACCTATAGACTAGGCCATAAGCCTGAACCTGAAAAATGACAGGCCTAAGAACCAAGCCTGGATTTCAGTAGTGCTGAGACATAAAATTAAAAGACAGAATTAAATGCTGCTTTAGAATGAAATGCTGCTATTGCAAAGTTTGCACAAAGTGAATACAATGCCTGTATGTTAAATCGTTACTCCAGAATTGTTACTTACACATTTTAGGAGCTAGATATGACCTTGATGAAGAAAAGTAACCAGGTTTGAACCAAACCATTGTTCAGCTAGTTGGAGAAAGCGGAGCAAAGGGCATAGACCCTGATTGGTCAAATTCAGGGAAATGTCAGACCAATAGAAAGCTTGTAGAAATTAGCATGAGACCAATAGAATGTTTTCATGTATCAAAATGTTTAAACTGTATAAAATGAACATGTTTCCGCTAAAGCGGTGCTCTGTCACTTTTAGACTGCCTTGTGCACAATATATTGGCTTGAACCTTGATAAAGACTCCTGGTGTAATTTGTTTGGTGGCGTTCCGTCGCTACATATTCTTGGTGCGTTGGCCTGGAAGGTGTGGTGGTGGAGAGTGGTCAGACTGATTTACCACGAAATTTGCCTCAAGGTTTGGCCTGGTTGGGACCGCGTCTGACCGACGTGTGAATTCTCAGGCACCAACCGGTCCATTGAATCGGAGAGGGTTCTAGCCTCGGCAGGCGTTGGGTCCGGCTAGGCCAACACCTTCGAACCCGAGGAGGGGAGTCCAGGCTTCAACCCATGCGCTGGCTTGGGGACGGGTACCGGTCTGGGTGAATATTGAGTTTTTGTATTATTAAGTCAGACAGTACTGGAACCTGGAACATTATGGTAATGGGAAAAATGGTAAAAGGACACTGATCACGTCCGGAGCGGTCCGAGTACTCTTGGTAAGGCTATTAAGAGCGCAAGAGGAAACCACTGACTCCTTCTGGTAAAAAATCATGATTAATGGTAATGGTAAAATTTTGGTAAGCCTAGATAGTCAGGATTGGGCTTTTGGGAAATGCAATTGTGTTTGTGTGTGAGATGTGTGAGTGAGAGGTCTTGAAAAGGCTGAGCGAGAGTGGACTCCGGACTAGCGCAGTTCCTAGCCGGGTGACCGCGTCTAGGTCGCGAAATGGAGGAAGTAATTGGTGTTTGTGTCCCTATCTGTCTCCAGAGCTGTGAGGACCCCTTACCCCACAGTTCGACCTCCCTCTCCTACTGTTTGAAGTAATAATTTGTTGTACGTGATTACGTAGTACAGACGCACCACATTATAGGTAAAATGGGTGGGATGGAGTCCACGCAAACTCCGCTAGAAATCATGATCAAGAACTTTAATAAAGGGTTTACTGGGGATTATGGTATTACAATGTCTCCTAATAGAATGGCTGTGCTGTGTGAAAGAGCTGGGGGAAGGGCAGACTTTCCCGACTGAAAGCCCTAAGCAAAGTCCTAGCACTTCGGGGAGACAAACTACTGATGAAACTGAAAGTGCAGAATCATCCACAAGTATAGAATCTCCTGCAGCTATAGAAAGTTTTTCTCAGAAAACATACGATTTAAGAAGTATTGGCGGTGCCAGTAAAAAAGTAATGCCCCTACGTCAGGTACCTGGCCTGCCTATCAGGGATGATCAGGGACAGATGGCTTTAGGACCTACCAGCCTGATTTACGTACCATTTTCTACAACTGACTTTTTAAATTGGAAAATACATTATGCATCCTATACTAGCAAGCCTCAAGATTTAACTGAATTAATGAGCAGTATTATGCAAACGCACCAGCCTACCTGGTCAGATTGTCGTCAGCTCTTGTCTACTCTATTTACTACTGAAGAAAGAGTAAGAATTGTGCAGGCATCCACTAAGTGGCTAGAAGAAAACTTTGTTGAAAGAGCAGATTTAAATCCTCAGCAAGCAGCAGCCGCAGCTTTTCCAAACGAAGATCCTGGATGGGATCCAAATAGTGAAAGGGGGGCGAGAGCTTTAACACAGTTTCGCCAAGCCCTATTACAAGGCCTAAGAAAGGGAGGCCAAAAAGCAATGAATATTGGAAAAGTAGCAGAAGTAATACAATGTCCAACTGAAAGTCCTGCAGCTTTTTATGAGCAATTATCTGAAGCATATAGACTGTATACCCCATATGATCCAGCAGCTATGGAGAATTTGCGCATGGTAAACGCAGCTTTTGTAAGCCAATCCCAAGGGGATATTAAACGAAAATTGCAGAAAATGGATGGCTTTGCAGGCATGAATACAGCGCAATTAATGGAAGTTGCTCAAAAAGTATTTATAAATCGTGATAATGAAAGAGAGAGAGAAAGTGAACGAAAAATGAAAAAGAAAGCAGATCTTTTAACCACAGCTTTGGTAGAAAGGCGAGGGAAACGTTTTTCCAACAGAAGAATGAGAGGGCGTGGGAGGAGTCGAGGAAATAGCCTACCCCCACTAGGTGAGAACCAATGTGCCTATTGCAAGGAAGAGGGGCACTGGAGAAATGAATGCCCACAGAGAGACCCTGCACAGAGGGGAGGAGGGAGCTGAAGAGGGCGTAACCAGAATCAAGCAGGAACAGGTCGTATGCAATTTCAGCAAAAAAGAGAAGAAGCTATTGAAGGAGTTGCAGAGGCAGAAGCAGAATACAATAGTGATGAAGATTAGGACAGACTGGGTTCTGAGTTTACTCTAGGTCCCCAAGAGCCTATGGTCTGCATGAAGATAGGGGATCAATACATGAACTTTATGATAGATACAGGAGCTGAACATTCAGTAGTAGCAAAACCAGTAGCTCCTTTATCTAAACGAACTGTCACTATTGTTGGAGCCACCGGGACAAAAGCAACTAAACCATTTTTACAGAATCGCATGTGTGAATTAGGAGGACAAAAGATAACACATCAATTTTTATACATACCAGAATGCCCTATTCCACTTTTAGGTCGAGATATGCTTGCTAAACTGCAGGCACAGATAACTTTCACTGAAGAAGGAGAAATGCAAATGTCTGTAAACACAAATCCTAAACCTGCAGGATTAATGGCACTAACAGTTCCACGAGAAGAAGAATGGAGATTCTACAGCATTTTTCCTGTCAAGAAAGCAACTATTCCTATTGAAATTTCAGCACCACCTGGAGTATGGGCAGAAGATAATCCACCTGGCCTAGCAAAGAATATAGCCCCAATTCTTGTAACTCTCAAATCAGGAGCAGAACCTGTGCATGTGAAGCAATATCCTCTTCCACGACCAGCAATAGAAGGAATTCATATCCATTTGAAGAGATTATTGAAACATGGATTACTTAAAGAATGCCAATCATGGAATACTCCTTTACTTCCAATCAAGAAACCTGGAGGTGACTACAGACCAGTACAAGATCTGAGAAGAGTCAATGATGCAATTGAAACTATACATCCAGTAGTACCGAATCCATACACACTGCTGGGATTAATTCATACTGAAGCCACTCACTTCACTGTTCTAGATTTAAAGGATGCTTTCTTCTGTATACGGCTTGCCCCTGCCAGTCAGCTTTTATTTGCATTTGAATGGAGAGATCCAACAACAGGAAGAGGAGGCCAACTTACCTGGACAAGATTACCACAAGGATTAAAAAATTCACCAACAATCTTCAGTACTTCACTCAGCAAGGATTTATCAAGTTATCCAGTTATCCCAGGAGAGAGAATTCTTCTTCAATACGTAGATGATTTGCTGATTGCCACCAACTCAGAAGAAGAATGTTTGCAAGCCACAAGTGAACTTCTACATCTCTTGAATGAAGCAGGATACAAAGTCTCCAGAGCAAAAGCACAGCTATGCCAAAAAGAAGTCAAATACTTAGGTTTTCAGCTATCCAATGGAACACGACGACTGGGACCAGAACGCAAAGAAGCAGTATGCAGTATTCCAATTCCAACTACCAGAAGACAGGTAAGAGCTTTTTTAGGTGCAGTAGGATACTGTCGAATATGGATACCTAACTTTGCTCTAATTGCAAAACCACTATATCAAGCCATCAAAGGATTGGAACAATCTACATTAGAATGGGGACCTGAACAAGAAACAGCATTCAAGACTCTGAAGACAGCCCTGATGACATCACCAGCCCTTGGACTACCAGATGTACAGAAGCCATTTCGTCTATATGTTCATGAGTCACAAGGAAATGCCTTGGGAGTGTTGACTCAGCCACTTGGATCTTGGCAGCGACCTGTAGCATATCTATCTAAGCAATTGGACATTGTTGCAAAAGGATGGCCACCTTGTCTGAGAGCCATCGCAGCTACAGCACTTCTAGTAACTGAAGCAGACAAGCTCACTCTAGGACAAAATCTCTGTGTAATAGTGCCACATTCTGTTCAAACCCTCATGGACCACAAAGGAAATTACTGGTTCACCAACTCACGAATGCTAAAGTACCAGAGCATGTTGTGTGAAAATCCTCGATTGCAATTGATGGTCAGTCAGGCCTTGAATCCAGCTACACTGTTACCAATTGGAACTGACCCTCCTGATCATGACTGCATAGAAGTCATGGATACTGTATTCTCAAGTCGACCAGACCTGACAGATGTACCTTTTGAAGATCCAGAACAAACTTTCTTCGTGGATGGAAGCAGTCTTGTAGTCAATGGACATCATTGTGCTGGATATGCAGTAGTAACCCTGGATCTTGTAATTGAATCTTCAGCCCTAGCCTCAGGAACATCAGCACAGAAAGCAGAATTGATAGCACTCACAAGAGCACTAATACTGGGAAAAGGACTCTGTATAAATGTATACACAGATTCTAAGTATGCATTCACAACATTGCATGCTCATGGAGCCTTGTACAGAGAACGGGGATTGATAACTTCAGGAGGAAAATCTATCAAATATGGCCCAGAGATATTGACATTGTTAGAAGCTGTATGGGCCCCCGAGCAAGTTGCAGTTATGCACTGTCGAGGACATCAAGCAGGAAAAAGAGAAATTGCACAAGGGAACAGATTTGCAGATGCTTCTGCTCGTAAAGCAGCCATTACCGGACAGACTCTAACTCAGAATACTACAATTCAAGCAGTTCTATTTCCAGTACCTCTTAATTCATGGGATCCCAGATATACTACAAAAGAATTGGACTATTATTGTGAACAAGAAGGGGGAGTACTCAGAAATGGATGGATAGAACTTCCACCACAGGAGGGGAGTCAACCTCCTGGACAAACAGTGATTCCTGAAGCATTAAGTTTAGCCTTTGTTCAAGCATTTCATCAAGCAACACATTATGGGAAAACTGCAATGACAAAAGCTTTGAAACCTCATTTTTATATTTCTTTGTTGGGACCTTTGACAGCTTCAGTAGCTCGTCAATGTAAAACATGTGCCAAAAACAATGCCAAGCAAGGTCCTAATCTACCAATAAGAATTCAATCAACAGGAGTTACTCCCATGAGTAATTTTCAAGTGGACTTTACTGAAATGCCAAAAGCAAATGGATACCGTTACTTGCTTGTTCTAGTGTGTACCTACTCTGGGTGGGTAGAAGCTTTTCCCACCAGGACTGAGAAAGCCAGAGAGGTCACTAAAGTCCTACTTCGTGAAATTGTTCCAAGATTTGGAATACCATTAGTCATAGGGTCAGACAATGGGCCCTCATTTATATCCCAAGTAACTCAACAGTTAGCTAAAGCTCTACAGATACAATGGAAGTTACACACAGCATACAGACCTCAGAATTCAGGGAAAGTAGAGTGTATGAATAGAACTCTGAAATCTCAATTGTCCAAACTTTGTCAGGAAACACATTTAAAATGGCCACAGGTACTTCCAATAGCTCTTTTAAGGATACGCTCAGCACCTACTAAGTCATTAGGACTTTCTCCCTATGAGATTTTGTATGGTAGACCTTCACCTATTGTCAAAGGGATCAAAGGGGATATGAAGCAGATAGGATCTGAAATTACTAGGCAAGAACTATTAGCACTAAGTTCTGTTTTGCAGAATCTTCACAAATGGGTACAAGACCAATCACCCATCAACCTGACTGAACCACTGCATCCTTACAAGCCCGGTACTTCGGTGTGGGTCAAAGACTGGAAGAAGACACCATTGGAACCATACTGGAGAGGACCATATGTCGTCATCCTGTCAACACCTACAGCAGTGAAAGTTGCAGAACTCGAACCCTGGATTCATCACAGCAGAGTGAAATCAGCAGCAGCTCCAGAGCCAGACCAGTGGACATCAGAACATGATCCAGAAGTTCCATTGTGGCTAACTTTGCGAAGACAAGCAAATTGAAAAATTCAGGAAATTTTTAAAAGAGACTGTGCCAATATAGAAATCCTGAATCCCAAGAGACTATTTGTTTATTCTGAAGAAATTATCATCAACTGAAAGAGACTGTATTATGGACTATATTATTTGAAACTCTTTGTGCCATTTTGATCAAGAACAATGCAAACTAAAAGGACTGTGTCTATTGAAATACGTTGGAATCTACAGCTCTACACACCTACCAATGAAATTGGTAAGGTCATGTACAGCGGAAGCTTGAGGATCTACAATCAACGCTACATCTGTTGCATGCTACTGAGAGCAAAACAGGTCAACGTACAGTAAAGAAGAAGAAGATTTTGTGGTCAAGAATTATCAACAGTTGCACTGGTTTTTCAAAGACTTGCACTAATTCTTCAGAGACTTTTCATCATGATTCTCTACTGTTTCATCTTAATAGCAGCCTTGAGATGCTTTGAACTGACTTTTGCCTTGCCACCCTGTGCTGCATGCATAACTACTACTCGTACTGGAGAAAAGATTACACAGACTTTGCTTTATCATACCTACTATACTTGTACAGGTATAGTGAGTCAATGCATATATAACGGCACGGAACTGAACATTTGCACAAAAGGAAAGAGCAGAATTTGTTTTCACCCACGACAGAATCCATCCTATTATGTGCTAAAAATACGATGGAATGATGAAGATGGAGCTCTCTTAAATGCTACTCAACAACTTGAAGACCCTACAAAACCTGCAGCTCTATACTTTGATGCTTGTGATGCCATAAACAGAAACTATAATCAGAAATGTGGGACTTGGGAGAGAAATTATTATGTTGATGATAAATATATGTGTCCTGAAGGAGCATATAAATGGGGAATATGTACAG
Source organism: Ichthyophis bannanicus (assembly GCA_033557465.1). Taxonomy (NCBI): domain Eukaryota; kingdom Metazoa; phylum Chordata; class Amphibia; order Gymnophiona; family Ichthyophiidae; genus Ichthyophis; species Ichthyophis bannanicus. Next base: position 227,870,953 of record CM066039.1, read on the forward strand.
GGGTACACTCTCCAACACATTATGGTAAACCTTCAAGAGCTGATTATTACTGTCCAAAATGGGAATGTGTATACTATGCTACATGGTCAGGTAGCCCTACAGGACAGGAAGCCCTACTTAATATATCTGCAATCATTGAGAATATTGTAGAAAGAAAGACAACAGCTAAGCTTCTAGCTATGAGACGGTATCAGCCTATACCACATAACATGGCAACAACTCAAGTATAAGTGATTTGTTTCTCACCCATCTTAACATTCAGGGTGAGAATAATCAAAGGGGGGAATGTGGTAGCCAAGACCTATAGACTAGGCCATAAGCCTGAACCTGAAAAATGACAGGCCTAAGAACCAAGCCTGGATTTCAGTAGTGCTGAGACATAAAATTAAAAGACAGAATTAAATGCTGCTTTAGAATGAAATGCTGCTATTGCAAAGTTTGCACAAAATGAATACAATGCCTGTATGTTAAATCGTTACTCCAGAATTGTTACTTACACATTTTAGGAGCTAGATATGACCTTGATGAAGAAAAGTAACCAGGTTTGAACCAAACCATTGTTCAGCTAGTTGGAGAAAGCGGAGCAAAGGGCATAGACCAGTGATGGCTAACCTTTTTGAGCCCGAGTGCCCAAACTGCCGCACAAAACCAAAGAATTTCCTCAAAGTGCCAGCACGTCATTTGCATAAGTGGTCTCATTTGCATAAATATTTGCATAATGTTACCATACACTAACTTTTAGTAAACATGTCTCTTAATGAGTGTATGGATAAAGAAAGACTAAAAGATTTCTACATTACTATAATCCAGTGCCAACCGCCAGGCACATTAGGAACTACTACAAACGCTGCCCATTTAGAACCCATAGCAAACCCGCCGTATCCTGACAGCATTACCAGGACTCACAAAGAACCATACCCTACCTATCAAAAGGCAACACTGCAAATATTAAACCAATACATTTCAGAGAATACTGGGGAAAGAGAACAAGTGGCAACGTCAAATAGGAATTTCCTCTTGTACCAAACAAAGCGCAGATGTTAATGATGCACATTTCCCAGAGCTGACATATTCCAGTTAATAAATTCAAAATAAAGAGATATCTTTCTACCTTTTGTGCATTTTTTTTTTCAGTTGCAATTGGTCCAGCCACCTTCTTCTGGTTTCTTCATGTTTTCTGCTAACTCTCCATCGTCTGCTGTCCATTTGTCCTTTCTTCTCTCTTCTAGTTTTTTTTCCATTCTCTCTCTCTCTCTACATCTGCTTTAACATACTAATCTTTCTCCTTTTGCTCTTTCCTCATTCCTATTTCATCCACACAAATTTTACCCCTCCATCCTTAATCCCCAATTACTCTCCCAATACCTGGCCAATTGTAGATTTTTCATCCCTCCTACACAAAATATTTTTCCCCTCTCCATTTTACTCTCCCAGCCCCATCCCATTCTAATCCTCCCCCAACATCAGCTCCCTTCTAGTTCCAGTCTCACCCAGCATCCATTCCCTTCTAGTCCCTGCATCAGCCCATTTCCAGTCCAAGTCCCTTCATCAGCTCATTTTCAATCCTAGCCCCCCCATCAGCCCATTTCTACTCATTTCCTAGCCCCACCATCAGCCCATGTCAAATCATAGCTCCCCTCCACTCAGCCCAATTCCAGTCCAAGCCCCCCCATGAGCCTACTTCCAGTTCTAGCCCCTCCATGAGTCCATTTCAATTCAAGCCCCCACCACAGCCCATTTCCAATCTTAGCTCCCCCCAACAGCCCATTTCCAGTCCTATCCTAGCTTTTCCATCAGCCCATTTTCAGTCCTAGCTCCCTTCCCTCACAGCCCATTTCCATTCCAAGCCCCCTCCCCATCAGCTATTTGCAGTTCAAGCCTCCCCTTCCACTCAGCCCATTTCCAGTCCTAGCAACACCCCAACCCATTACCAGTCCTAGCCCCCCGTCAATCAACTTCCAGTCCTAACCCCCATCACCCCATTTTCAGTTTAAGCCCCCCCTATAACCCTTTACCAGTCCTAACCCCCCATCAGCCCATTTCCAGTCAGCCCCCCATAGCCCATTGCCAGTCCTAAACCCCCCCATCAGCCCACAGCCCATTACCAGTCCTAACCACATCAGCCCACCTCAAGTCCTAACCCCTCCCCATCAGCCCATTTCCTGTCCTAGCCCCCCCTCATAACCCATTATCAGTCCTACACCCCCATCAGCCCACTACCAGTCTTAACCCCCCCATAGCCCATTACCAGTCCTAACCCCCCCCCATCAGCCCACTACCAGTCTTAACCCCCCCCCATAGCCCATTACCAGTCCTAACCCCCCCATCACCCCATTTCCAGACAGCCCTCATCAGCTCATAGCCCATTGCCAGCCCTCATCAGCCCACAGCCCATTGCTAGTCTTAACTCCCCCCCATAGCCCACTGCGTCTTAACCCCCCTCCCCAGCCCACTGCCAGTCTTAACCCCCCCTCCCTAGCCCATTGCCAGTCTCAACCCCCCTCCCTCCCTAGCCCATTGCCAGTCTCAACCCCCCTCCCTCCCTAGCCCATTGCCAGTCTCAACCTCCCTCCCTCCCTAGCCCATTGCCAGTCTTAACCTCCCTCCCTCCCTCCCTAGCCCATTGCCAGTCTCAACCCCCCTCCCTCCCTAGCCCATTGCCAGTCTCAACCCCCTCCCTCCCTCCCTCCCTAGCCCATTGCCAGTCTCAACCCCCCTCCCTCCCTACCTCCCAAGCCCTTTGCCATTCTCTTCCCACCTCCCTCCCTAGCCCATTGCCAGTCTAAACCCCCCTCCCTCCCTCCCTCCCTCGCCCTTTGCCAGTCACACCCCCCCTCCCTCCATAGCCCATTGCCAGTCTTAACCCCCCTCTCTCCCTCCCTAGCCCATTGCCAGTCTTAACCCCCCTCCCTCGGCTCATGGCAATAAAAATAAAAAAAAGCTGCCCGCTGCCGCCGCGGCGGCATGGAGTGTCCCGCGGGGCTCCCTCTGCCCGGCGGGACTCTCCCGGCGCTGCTCAGCCCCTCTCTGCCGGCTTGCAGAGATGCGAAGGGAGAGAGAGTCTCCCTCGCGTCTCTCTTAAGCCCGCAGGGGCAGATGGGAAATTTCCCATCAGCTCCTGCGGGCTTAACAGAGACGCGAGGGAGACTCTCCCTTCGCGTCTCTGCAAGCCGGCAGAGAGGGGCTGAGCAGCGCCGGGAGAGTCCCGCCGGGCAGAGGGAGCCCCGCGGGACACTCCATGCTGCCGCGGCGGCAGCGGGCAGCTTTTTTTTTTTTTTTAATGTGCGACCTTCCCGCGTGCCAGCTGCAAGGCCTTCGCGTGCCACAGCTGGCACGCGTGCCATAGGTTCGCCATCGCTGGCATAGACCCTGATTGGTCAAATTCAGGGAAATGTCAGACCAATAGAAAGTTTGTAGAAATTAGCATGAGACCAATAGAATGTTTTCATGTATCAAAATGTTTAAACTGTATAAAATGAACATGTTTCCGCTAAAGCGGGGCTCTGTCACTTTTAGACTGCCTTGTGCACAATATATTGGCTTGAACCTTGATAAAGACTCCTGGTGTAATTTGTTTGGTGGCGTTCCGCCGCTACACAGTCAGTTCAGAACACTGCCGTCCGTTTGCTTTCATATGCACGTAAATACAATCATGTCATTCCCCTTCTTATCAATCAACACTGGCTTCCCTTTCCCCAGTGAGTGTCATTCAAAATTCTGACTCTCGTAAACAAGATATTGTCTGGTAAAGACCCACTGTATCTTTCCTCCCTAGTTCATCTTTACGTCTCTTCCCGCTGCCTGCACTCCCTTCAGGGCCTTTGGCTAGTCATTCTGTCCCCTACCCACACTAAATTTGAGTCTACTAGGCTTTTTTCTCTTTTCTCTCTCACTCCCTCGTTATGGAATTGCTTATCCACGTACATTTAGTTAGAACTTTCCTTGCCAAAATTAAAATCTCAGGCCTTTGGGCCATTTTCTTTGCATGCTACTTGAGCATTCTGTACAACTGATTTGGCTAGCATATAGCTCCTGCTAGTTTGCACGATTTCTACTGTTTGTGTCTGTGTCTTATCCTATCTAGTGGAGGAGTAGCCTAGTGGTTAGAACAGTAGCTTGATAACCAAGCAACCTGGGTTTGATTCCACTAGCACTCCTTGTAGCCTTGGGCAAGTCACTTAACCCTCCATTGCCTCTGAAGAAAGGACTGGCAATCTACTTCCAGTCACACTGCCAAGAAAACCCAGGAGCTTCTGGGTCGCCAGGAGTCAGCAATGACTCAAAGGCACACATTGCATTTTTATTATCCTATCTAATATTGTAGTTTTGTTCTTTGTGTGCGATTAAGTTTCTTTTTTTGTAAACCACTCTGTATGACCCACAAAAGACAGTATATTAAGTATGAATAATTGCAGCTTTTGGGCTGTAAAAAGCAACTACTTTTAAAATGTCTTTTCACAGATTAAAATCACAATAAGGCAACAGTACATTGTGAAGTAATTAAAAACTGTTTTGCCATTGGTTGGCATCTCATGACATCCTCTCTGTACCTAGATTTCAGCACAACTGTGGCCATTAAATGCTGACTGCCAAGTTACAAGCCTAGACTTTTCTCAGTCACTTTCTAAAGAATTTGTATTCATTATTTACATATACCAGGAACATGCTTTGAACTCTTTTAATGCTCAGTCTGGTAGAGGGTGACTGCCTGCCTAAAGACACTTAACAGAAACAAGTCAAAGCAATCCAGCGGAATACTCAGCAAAAAATTAAACGGTAAGAGGTCTCTACCTTGCCATTGAAATATGTTAAACAAATAACTAAAACCAAATATTAACAGTGCAGAGTTGGTCAACTAGAGGTGGGAGGCAGGTCAGTACCTTGTTGTTCAGTCACAATTTTGGCAACCCCAGAATCAGTCTGTCAAGATGTAACCTGTATGGAAACCTGTGGGCAGGGCTGGCCCAGAGTTGCTTCAAGGTGTTGGCACCCTAGGCAAACCTTAAACTTTATGCCCCCTTGGCTATCAAAATCTACTGTTTAGCTTTGAATGCCCTGCTGTTTGCCTCCCCCCTCCACCTGCTAGAAAATGCCACCCTAAGCCACCACCTAGTTTGCCTGGTGGTTGGGCAGGCCCTGCCTGGGGGCACCTTAAAAGTATAATTGTACACTTCTTATATCCTCTTCAAAAGCCCTGGCAAGATACTTCCAGTTGCACCATGCCAAGAATACCCAGGGAATAAGCTAGGCATAGGGTGAACAAACTCCACAGGGTCGCCAGGAGTCAAAATGGATTCAAAGGCACGTAACAACATACGTATTGGGGTTAGTTCAGAAAAGAAATGGTTGTAAGAATTGCACTTTTAGTGTCCAAAACAAATCTAGAAAAATAAAGGTGATTACATAAAAGCAAATAATATATTACCTTATCTTCTATTTGTTTTATTTATTCACTTTTATTTTGGTGCAATCAAGCGAACTAACAAGGCAAGTTATCCAAAATGAATCTTTTTGATTTGGAAGTGTATGGGATTTTTGGCACAAAGCTTCTAGATTCTGCCGGTTTGTGCTTGCACCGCTGATTTCACATATAAGTTCCATTATTAAGGCTCATAATTCCCGGCTGTAATCGTGCACGCCCTTTCTTATTACGTAAACGCCCCTTGTCTCTTGAGGGCTCGGGATTCTCGCTCTTTCCAATTTTCTATGCGTTTCCGGCACCGGGGGGAGGGATCAGGGAAATGGTACTATTTGAATTTTCCCAAATAAGTCGAAAAATGCTGTAGAATTAAAACAGCAAAAGGCGTCTAAAGGAAGTCCACGTCAGCCTCCCCAACCCTCCTTATTCCGGCTCCGCCCCCTCTCCGCCCATTGTGAGCTCATCCCCGGGGAGAGGCGCCAGTGCCGCCCCGCAGCCTCTGGACACACTTCCCGCTTTTACTCCCGGCACCTTTCATCCCCCTTTTCTGTTTTAAACCTATTGCTTTCTTTAACAAAAAACCCCCCACTATATGTTATTTTTTTTGGGGGAAAAAGTTATTTAATTTTGGTTTGAATCGTGAATAACTTTGAGAAGTCAGCTACTTCTGTGCAGATTTATTTCTGTAGTTTGCATTTTTGTATTGTACTGCGGTCGCCGAGTGGGTGACTCCCCTCACTACACTGCAGTACTCTTCCCTCGCAGTCCCTGGGAGGTTTCTATTTTTTTCTCTTTTGCTGTAAGAAGGATTCGTTGGTAGTAATATCATGGCCGGACTGAACTCTCTGGATGCTGTGAAAAGGAAGATTCAGTGTTTGCAGCAGCAGGCGGACGATGCGGAGGAGAGAGCACAAACTATACAGAGAGAGTTGGACGCTGAGCGAGAGATGCGCGAGAAAGTGAGACTTCTTGAACTCCTATGGTCATTTCTTCTGTCTCTGCCAAACTGGGACCTCTACCCCAGACCCGTTTTTCTGTTTCTCTAAAACTGGCATTTCTTTCGACCAGGCTCACGTTTTAGTTCTAGATGGGAATTCCTCCCAGGCTCACTTTCCTGCCTCTTCCAAACGGCTCTCTGGGAAACACATTTTTCCTACCTCTCCCAGACTGAGAAATCTTGCAGGTTTACTCTTACAAATTAGAATCTGTCCCATGCTCATCCCACGTCTCTTCCGGATTCTGATCTTTTCAAAGGTTAGCGGTCTTTCCTTCCTGGTTCTGTTCCCTTCTCGGCTCACCCTCCCATTCTGGTCTCTTCTTTCTTCGCTTTCCTATCCTATGCTTCCTAAACTCGCTTTCTATTCAGGCACATGCTTGTCTCTCTGCCAAACACCTCCCCATCTCATAAATTCCAAACTCATTTGACTCCTGCTCTTAAACCTTTCTAAACTTGTGGTTCGTTTGTTTAAAAGTTAATATACTGTATTAAAGTAATCTCACAGGACTTGGGTTTTTAGGGGGGTTTGTTTTGCAAAAGCTACATGTATGTGTCCTTCATACTTGCATGCTTTCTAAAATAATCTTGTGCTGTCCCACATTGTCTTCTCCAAACTGGAGAGAGATCTGCACAAAGTGGCAAGGGTGAGAACCATGGTAGGCTGCATAGATATTGAAGTAATGGCCGTAGTCATTTTTAATATTTTATTTTTTTAGTATTTAACTCATGCCTTTCTTGCAAGGTGAGTTAGATTCAAGCATAGTAGGAATTTTCCTGTTGCCAGAGGGCATACATTCCAAGTTTGCCCTTGATGCGGGAGGGGGGGTAGGTAAGTAACTTGCCCAGTGCCACAAAGAGTACCAGTGGTATATTTGTCTAGAGCTGATGAAGTGATATTGGGTGCTCTAGATGAACCTTTGGCCTTATGCCTTCCCCCACAGGACTTTGATAATTAAACTCTCCAGTCTTTATCCCAACACCACACTTTCCACAACAATCCTGTAAAAATGCATAATTGGACATCATACGTTTAAATATGAAACTTTTGCTTTGTGTACACTTCTTACAAATAGAAAAAATGTGTTGGTTCTTTGAGTTAGTGGAGCTTTTAGGGTCAATGTTTTAGCTTTACTGCTGCTGCTGTTCCTTGTTACCCCTAGGAAGCTACTGCCTTTCCTAATGGTTGGGCTGGCCCTGTTTGTCAAATTCTGAAGGCCATATTTCCAAACGGATGGTGTTGGGCAAATATTTGGGGCCCAGGGGCTACTTTGGGGGCATAGTGTGGTGTAACAGTAAGAGGATTGGAGAGGGGACTGCTTGCCTTTAAAGCCTAAAGGGTGTGCAAGGAATGAGCATCTCTTAAAGCCTACTTGCCCACCACTGTCATTTCAGGCTGATGGAGGCTAAGGAGGAATCTGATCTGTGGGTCACATTGTGCCATTTTAAGGATTTAAATATATGTAGCCTTAGGGAGAGGGGATATGAGAGACATTGATACCTCCAAAGGCCTAAATAAAGCCCAATAATAAACATTTTCTAAAGGAAAAGAGGTTAATAGAACAGAAGTGGTCAAACTGTGGCACATGGTAAGAGCATGTCTCTTTTTTTGCTTAGGAGTGAAGCCTACAGATTGGAAATAAAGCTGCTGTCATGGGCCAGACTTCTACTGCTTGGCTGGAACTGCAGCTCCCCTCTGTCCTTTTAAAACTCTGAAAGACTCCAGGGCTTCCTTCTCCAAAATATCACTGCCACACTATCCAGAGAGGGCTACTGATAGGCCCTTAGGTCCTAAAGTTTGCACATTCCTTTTCCAGAAGTTAGCATGAGAGAGAGTATTGTGGAATATGTATCTTCTGGGGAAACTGCTAGGTACTTGTGACCTAGATTGGCCACTGTTGGAAACAGGATACTGGGCTTGATAGACCTTGGTCTGACTTAGTATGACATTTCTTATGAAGCATTTCTTCATGGAAAGAGTTGGTGTGGATGCAAGGAACAATTTCCCAGTGGAGACAAACGATAAGGAAGCCTCAGCTAAGCTCTGAGGATCTTTAGTTTGGAAGAATGTGCAAGTAAAGCCAGAAATCCAGTGCACTTTGGATACTGGAACAGGAAAGAAAAAAGGGCAGAATAGCTGGGCCTCGTGGAGCTTATGTGCTGTCATATTTTTTGTAACTTGTACTGGTGCCTCTTCCAAACTCTGATTACTCCCTGAACTGTTTCTCTTACAAGCTTGTCTCTCATCCAGCCTGGCACTCGATCACTCCCAGACTTGACCTTTTTTTAAATTCACTTACCTTACATGCTTATACTGCTCTCAAACTGACTTTTACATACACCACTTCAGAAAATCTTTATTTTTCAGGGCATTTTTTCCATTAATTTATAGGGCTAAGCTCTCTTGGCAGGGCTTTACAGTATTTGTATTAACATTTGATATACCGTCCTAGGCAGCAAGGCATCAGAGCAGTTTACAATTTTCAAAAAAACCTCTGTTCTTTGGCATTTTCCTAGTCTATTTTTAATGTTTTTGTTAATCAGGATATCAGTCTCATGGAATCCATCTATTGTAGAGGCTAGCTTCAGTGAATGGTGCTGGGTAAATAAATGCCCCAGGCCTAAGGGACATGTTTACTAAGTTGGGTTAAGTTAGCCTGTGCTATTTGTAATTAGGTCCTATGTTAAACAGGGACATGGATAACTAGGATTTTTCTGAGGCAATAGAGGGTTAAGTGGCTTGCTGAAGGCCACAAGGAGTGCTGGTGGGAATCAAATCCTGGTCTCTTGGTTCCCAAGCCATTGCTCAAACCCAGTGTTTTTCAACCTTTTTTGTGCAAAGGCACACTTTTTTCATGAAAAAAAATCACGAGGCACACCACCATTAGAAAATGTTAAAAAAATTTACCTCTGTGCCTATCTTGACTATATATAAAGTAATTCTCTTGAATAGGAATCAAACACTCACACCAACCCCCCTCCCCTGCTGGTTCACACCAACCCCCCTCCCCTGCTGGTTCACTCACCCACCCCCCTGTCACTTACTCACCCCTCCCCTGCTGGTTCACTCACACCATTGCCCCCCTTGCTGGTTCACTCACACCATTGCCCCCCCTTGCTGGTTCACTCAAACACCCCCCCCCCTTCTGCTTTGTACAGAGCAGCGGCTGCACTACACTTACATTGAAAAGTAAAGAGAAACTGTGTCAGGAGCCCTCCGGTCATCGCAGAGCCCGAGGAAGTGATGTCATGGGGGCGGGCTCCTCACAGGCTGTCTTTCCTTTTCAAATTAACTTTATTGCAGCTAAAGTTAATTTGAAAAGGAAAGACATCCTGTGAGGAGCCCGCCCCCATGACATCACTTCCTCGGGCTCTGCATGATCGGAGGGCTCCTGACACAGTTTCTCTTTACTTTTCAATGTAAGTGTAGTGCAGCCGCTGCTCTGTACAAAGCAGAACCAGCGGCTGCACTGCTATAGGGAATCGCGTTCGCGCCGCGGACTTCGGCACAAAAGCCGGATTTTTGCTCTGGCCGCTCCCGATCTTGCGGCCAGAGCAAAAAACCGTCTTTTCAATGGCCGGTTTTACAACTGTGCCGGCAGCCGGCCTGGCCATGGAAAAACCGGCCAGGCCGGCTGAAAACCGGCCGGTTGGCAACCCTAATTTGTGAGCCGAGGCCACATGTTACGGATGAAATTGGAATTTTTCCCACGGCACACCAGACAATATCTCATGGCACACTAGTGTGCCGCGGCACAGTGGTTGAAAAACGCTGCTCCTCCATGCCTTGGCACATGCTAACTGTGTGCTCTGACTGATGTTAAGTTACCATGGGGACATGGCCATTAATGCATTTTAAATTTTACACCATCTGCCAGTTGTGAGTTAGTGTGCTGAATGAGTGTGGTGAGCACATGAGTTAGTGCAGGGGTACATATTGCATGTTAGTGTTTCTATTAGCACTGCTTCACTTAGTGCCGCCTCAGTAAAGGGAGGCAAGTGCCCCTGTGATAAGCACTGTTAGGGTGTGCATCCATGCACTAGCTATTGGGAACATGCTGGTTCTACCCCTGACAGTTACTGCAGCCGCTTTGCACCTAATGCACGTTTAGCGCAAAAACTATTGTGCAAAAACCTAATGCCCTTTAGTGAAAGGGCTCCTTAGTTTTTTCTTTAGTGTACCTGCCACATACCCTCTTAAGTCACCTAATGTATCTTATCTTTTAAACAGATTTCCATTGTTACATTTTTGGGCTGAGTAGTGATCAAGGAGCTGGGTGAGTTAGGGCTCTGTTGCTGTTTTGCCAGATGTGTGATATTAGATCTTATCCTGGATGTTAGCCTTGCTTCTGGAAAATGAATCCTCCTATAGGTTATTCATAGTTTTATTTCTGCATAAGGCTCATTAGTGAACATCACTTTTTTTTTTTTTTTAGCCATTGCGTATGTGATGCCTGTTAAAGAATGGTCTTAGAAGATTAACTTAATGCAGTGTTTCTCAAGCCAGTCCTGGTGTACCCCCTCACCAGTCTGGTTTTCAGGATACCCACAATGAATCTCATGCATATTCATTGTGGGTTTCTTGAAAAAGACTAACTAGGGAATACACCCGGATCTGCTTAAACATTGACTTGATGGATTTCTGGTCTTCTCTAACTTTTTTTTTCCATGATATTGCCTACACTAGGGCTTCCCAGAGCTGTCCTGTGGAGACCCATAGCCACTGTGACTGAGGTACATTTGCATATACTGACCTTACATTTCCATACAGGGATCTCATGTATATTCATTCTGGATATCCTAGAAATCCAGACTGACTATGGGGTGCCCAGGACAGGTTTGGGAAATCCCTGTGGGATGTAGCAGCAGGGCTGTGTGTATCCAGACAGGGTGTGGCACATTTCAGCTGGGCTGCCCAGACTCTGATGCATTCCTCTAAAAGAGTTAAAATGGTTCGTTAAACAAAACAGGCAGGGATTCAAACTTGTTTTGAGTCTTCTGGGCATGCATGCATGTATAATGCATAACCCAGGGAGTATTACGTATGTATTAGGAGTCGTCATACAACCAGTTCTGAATTAGAACTATCTGGTGCGGTATCTTATACTGCTTCACAGCTGCACCATGAGGAAGAGCAAACTGTAGATTAACCAAAGAAGGTTGAGTAGTTCAGAGGCTTATAAATCTCAGGAGACACAGGTGGCTATAATTGCCCAGCTCTAGGGGCCTTGTACTGCACATGTGCTTGCTAGGTGCACTACATTGCTGTGCAATTGAGAGAAAGTAACAAGTGCTTGAGATAAAGACTGTGGCTTGCCCTGGGAAAGGAGCTTTCTTGTTGCAGACTGGTCAAATACCAGCCGGTTGGTAACTCTGGGCAGTTTTACTGAAGGGAGACCAGTGACTGGCTGGACTTTAAAAACAGCATTATAATAGTAGTCAGCTGCAAGTATTGAATCATTAAATTGCTTGCTCTGACTCGAGCACCAGCTGCTGGATGAGTGGCAACAGTAGCACTCAATGCCCCACAGTGGGCTTCCTTCTGTAGGTTTCCTTTATCAACAGGAAACAGAGGAGGAGGAGAAGGGACCACTCCACTGAGCATGTGTTGGTTGCTCAGATCCCATGCTTGCAGACACCTTGCTGTTACAGTGGCAGGAAAAGTGTTTAGTTGAGAGTGATGGAGCAGAGGTTCAGAGGAACTGGGATGATGTCAAACAATGAGGAGGAAGGCTGGCTGTAATTTTGAGGCTGGCAACCCAAATTTCAGAATAGGGGCTCTATTAACATTGTTTGGCCCTTAGGTAGTTTATGCACATAATTTATGGTGTGGTTATGGCAATGATGGCCTGGGTGCAGGCAGCATCAGGCTGTTGGTATCACCATGATGTGACATTATGGAGGTAATTTTTATAAATGCATTTCTGCACATGTGCACATAAACATGCATAAATGACCTCTTATAAAATTCTGACTAGTGTAAAAGTATGTTTTTCACTCCGGAAAGGACCTTTTTTGAACTTGTAAAACAATCTTGACGCCCTGAAGAAGCATTTCTAGCGGAACTTAACAAGCGCCAAGGAGTGGCATTGGGGTGTTGCAGATCAAAGCACAGGATAGGATTTTCCTCGATCTCTTGGAATCTGAAGATAAGTTGTGTTTCTGAGCGTATGATCTGCAGGGCTTTGTTGGAATACCTGGATGGTTAAATACAAGAAGGAAGATTTATGGGTCACTGATGTGTTGGGACAGTGGCTTGAGAGATTGCCTCGTTGTCCCATGTTGATATGATACCTGTTTTCTCTTAACTTTTTTTTTTGACTGCTGTGTCAAGTACTATCATTTTGGATGTGAGTGGAGTTATATATATATATAATTTTTTTTTTTTTTTAATTTTTGGTGGAAAGTATGTGCTTTTGGCATGGTGCGTAATTTGCTGGTAGTTGTGCACAGAGGCAAAGCTTGAACAGAGTGCACAGATTGTTAGATACGCACATAAGGTGAAGTATTTTATAATGTATAGGCACAAACATTCTGCACCATCTATAGTTCTGGCATAAATGTCAATGCTGGGCACAAGATTTGCCATTCAAAATAGGCTCGTGCTTGTGAAATACTACTTGTCTTTATACAATTGCCTTAATATAGACCCCTGAAAAACGTGCTTAAACTAGGTGGCTCTTTATAAAATTACTCTCTATCTGCATAACCTAATCTGCAAGAGGCAGCAGTCTGGATGTTGAGATTTGGGAGGGAGGAACAAAGTTCAATCGCCACCCTATCTGTTCTTGCACTCATAGGCATCCCCTGATTGACTACATTCTAACATGCGCAAGTACAAGGTGGTGGAGATTTTAGGACATTATGGTAAAATTGGGGCCATATTAAAAGCACAGGGCATCCTAACCAGGGGTCTCAGACTCCAGTCCTGGAGAGCACCAAATCAGTCAGAATTTTGGGATATCCCTAATGAATATGCATGAAATATATTTGCATGCCTTACTCCCATTATTTCATGCATATTAGGGATATCCCAAAAACCTAACTGGTTTGGTGCTCTCCAGGACTGAAGTTGGAGACCCCTGTATCCAGGGCCGGCTCAAGGGTTTCTGCTGCCCTAGGCAGAAACCCCGTCTGTGCCGCCTCCACCCCATATGCACTGTACTGCCCTCCCTTTCTCCTGCTGCTGCTGAGCCTAGCTGTCTGCTGCTGGAATCAGTGGCATCAGGGAGAGGTGGCATCGCAGTTCAGCATGGGGGAGGTGGCAGGCCATGAATTCCAAAGCATATGGCCTGCTGCCCTAGGCAGCCACCTAGTGGATGGGCTGGCCCTGCCCTGCCTGTACCTGTTCTCTTTGGACCCTAGGCTTGTTTGTCTCTGCCTTAGTCTGACTCTTTCAGGATGCCCTGGGAGCCTCCCAAGTAAGTACTAATGTTTCTGGCATGCATTTTCACTTGTACAAGTGAAGGCTTCCTGTTTCTAAAAATCATTTTGATCAATTGTGTCCATTATCTATCTAGTAACTTCTAGATGGCAGCACATAAAGACTGAAATGACCCATCTCTAGTCTGCCCAATGAGGTGGTTAAGGTTGTAAAGGCCATTCTGTGCAGGCTAAGATCCCTGTGCTTTCAGAGTTGTAGCTGCTGCTCAGTGTAAAACTAATTTCATTGTTTGAGCTAAAGTGCCCAATGCTTGGTTTCCATCCTACACATATATCCCACTCCTCCCCCCCCCCTTTTTTTTTTTTCTTTTTTTAAATTTAAATTCCATGTTTGTGGGTTTTGTGTTTTTTTTTTCCCACCACAATCTCCGGGAGGGCGTTCCAGGCATCTACTACCCTTCTGTGAAAAAATATTTCCCGACACTGCTCCCAAGTCTGGGACATGTGATGTCAGTTACTGATTGCTGTGCCATTTGGCAAATGTTTAACTGTATCATGAGATGTAGAAGCTGGGGAGGCTGTTCTTGCACTGGGCTTGTGCTGGCTATCTGATTGCATACTGAAGTTCTCAGGAGTAAGCAACAAATAGGTGTCCAAATTTTTACCCAGTATTAATCTGTGGCTATGTGAGAAATGGGGCAAAATATCATCCTTGATTACTTGCCTGTTCGGTACATTCCTGGGCAGGTTTTCACTTCTGCTCTTATTTTTTATTTTTGATACTCCTGCTCCCACACATTTTCAGGCCTGTTTTTGACTCTGTCCTTTTGACCTAGTTCTGTTCAGGCTGGTTTTAAGATTTCGGTGCCCCTAGACAGGACTGGAGGTGGAGGAGGTTAGACTGTCCTGGCAGCAGCCCTTTGACTTGCATGCCATTAAAGCAAAGGGGAGCAGTTCCCTTTTAAGCTTAGGATTTGACATCTTCAAAATAGGCATCTGCCTAAGGCACCAGCGTGTCCTATTGGTGACTGCTATTGCTGTTTGTATTATAATTTTGTTTTGCCCTCCTGTTAAAGGAGGAAAAGATACCATAAAATCCTGCCCTTAAAATGCAGGCAACTAATAGTGGACTACATTTAAAAATTGGACAGCATGGGCAAGGAATTTCACATAGGCAAAAGATGAACTACATATAAAATATCTAAGGACTTAGTTTCCTATTCCTTTTGGAAGGCGAAGAATGTGAGGACCTTTGCCTCTTCCTAAAGAACAGGCCAAAGTCCAGCAGTGCTATTGTGCACAAGTTTTGGCTTGCATATTTCTTTCAGAACTTCCCCTCTCAGACATTGCATGAAATGTAAAGCCTTAGACCAGAGGTGTGCTGTGAGAGCCAACTAATTTGTAGGCTTTGATACTTAAAAAAAAAAATCCTTTAATCTGGCCAAGTAACATAATAGGATATCAAAAATACAGACCTGGTGCCAGTTTATAGACTAACATTTGAGACAGAAGCCCACTTTGTCAGATTTGGCCAACAGTAGGATAGGTGGGTGGGAATGCCCAGCAGGCTCAATTGCCATAGACTGGCATGTTTTTCAACAGCTGTTAAACAATCTATTTAAGCACAGTTTTCTGCAGTTGAGGACTTTTTCAAGACAATTGCATTTAACAAAAGGCAAGGTTACAAAGCTATTTTGTGCTAAACTGATAGTCTTTGTATCTTGTTAAATATTTAGTTTGGCTGTTTAGTCAATCAGTTTGGGATTTGAAAGAAACTATTATGAGCTCAAAACTGAATATTACTGAATATCAGTTTACATTGTAGGCAAAAGGTTTTGTTGTCCATGTAGTGTAAGAGGGTTGTGAAAAGTGGCCTGCACAGGTGAGCACTTTGACCTTTAGTTCTAAGGTGCAATCAGCTGTGAATTCCAGAGGGTGCAGACAATGTTAATGTGATATACAGCTCAGAGCTGCATTTGAAAGAATTAAAATAACTACCTGATTTTCAAGCACCTATTTAGCAACTGCACTAAAATCATTCACATTTGGCATATGCGTTATTGTACATTAACAATTTTATCAAGGCTATATTCTTAAATCCGTGGGCTACTTAAGGAACAGCTTCCCTCACATCTGAGCAGGGGAAATAAATGCTGTCTCTAAGGAGCAAACTTGATTTACAGTATTTTGATTTGTGCCATTTGTGAATCGGGGTTATGAGAGGTCTAGGAAATTCCAGCCTGCAGAAGCCTCCAGCCCCTTGCTCAATGGGGAAGCACTTTCATAGGCCATGTGGTCTTTTTTTCTACCTAGTTTGTCCTTCCATATCAATCACTACAACAGTCCCCTTTTTTCCTTTACAGATCCTTTGTCCCAGGTTTCTTTGAATTCAGATACTGTCCTCATCTCTACCACCTCCATTGGGAGACTATTCCACGGATCTACCACTTTTTT
Organism: Ichthyophis bannanicus; assembly: GCA_033557465.1. Lineage (NCBI taxonomy): Eukaryota > Metazoa > Chordata > Amphibia > Gymnophiona > Ichthyophiidae > Ichthyophis > Ichthyophis bannanicus. The sequence goes on from CM066039.1 coordinate 227,887,203, forward strand.
TCCATAAAGAAATATTTCTGTATATTACTCCTGAATCTATCCCCTTTCACCCTCATCCCATGTCCCCTCATAACAGAGCTTGCTTTCAAAATCAAGAGGCTTTCCTTCTGTGCATTTATGCCATGGAGGTATTTAATTCTCAATTATCACTCCTATCCGCCTTTCCTCCAAGGTGTACATATTAAGATCCTTAAGTCTGTCCTCATATGCTTTATAATGAAGACCACTAACCATTTCAGTAGCCACCCTCTGTACCGACTCCAACCTGTTTATATCCTTTTGAAGGTGCGGTCTCCAGAATTGTACACAATACTCCAAATGAGGTCACACCAAAATCTTAGTGCCTCTGTATATCACCTCCTTTCTTTTGTTGGCCATTCCTCTCCCTATGCACCCAAGCATCCTTCTAGCTTTTGCGGTTGCCTTTTCTACCTGTTTAGCTATTTTAAGATCATCAGACACAATCATGCCTAGGTCCTGCTTTTTCTTTAGTGGACAAAAGTACTTCACCCCCTATACCAGCGATGGCGAACCTATGGCACGCGTGCCAGCTGTGGCACGCGAAGGCCTTGCAGCTGGCACGCGGGTAGGTCCGCAAAAAAGAAAAAGCTGGCTCTGGCTGCTGCCGCGGATGCGGCAGCGGCAGAGTGCAGTGTCCCGCGGGGCCCCCTCCGCCCGCTAAGCCCCTCTGCAAGGGCTTTCAGATTCGCGAGGGAGAGCGTCTCCCTCGCGTCTCTGTTAAGCCCGCAGGGGCTAATGGGAAATTTCCCATCAGCCCCTTTAGACGCGAGGGACTGATGGGAAATTTCCCATTAGCCCCTGCGGGCTTAACAGAGACGCGAGGGAGAAGGTCTCCCTCGCGAATCTGAAAGCCCTTGCAGAGGGGCTTAGCGGGCGGAGGGGGCCCCGCGGGACATTGCATTCTGCCGCGGCAGCGGCAGCGGCAGCAGCCAAAGCCAGCTTTTTTTTTTTTTAATATGCCATGGGGGGGGGGGGGTTAGGACTGCTAATGGGCTGGGGGGGGTAGGACTGCTAATGGGCTGTGGGCTGATGGGGGCTGTCTGGAAATGGGGTGATGGGGGGTTAGGACTGATAATGGGCTATGGGGGGGGCTAGGACAGGAAATGGGCTGATGGGGAGGGGTTAGGACTGGATGGGCTGTGGGCTGTTGGGGGGGTTAGGACTAGTAATGGGCTGTGGGGGGGTTAAGACTGGTAATGGGCTGTGGGCTGATGGGGGCTGTCTGGAAATGAGGTGATGGGGGGGTTAGAACTGCTAATGGGCTATGGGGGGGGGTTAGGACTGATAATGGGCTAAGGGGGGGGGGCTAGGACAGGAAATGGACTGATGGGGAGGGGTTAGGACTTGAGGTGGGCTGATGTGGTTAGGACTGGTAATGGGCTGTGGGCTGATGGGGGGGGGGGGGGTTTAGGACTGGCACCGGGCTGTGGGGGGCTGACTGGAAATGGGCTGATGGGGTTAAGACTGGAAGTGGGCTGATGGGTTAGGACTGGTAATGGGCTATGGGGGGGTTAAGACTGGTAATGGGCTTTGGGCTGATGGGGGATGTCTGGAAATGGGGTGATGGGGGGTTAGGACTGGTAATGGGTTATAGGGGGGGCTTAAACTGAAAATGGGGTGATGGGGGTTTAGGACTGGAAGTGGGTTGATGGGGGGCTAGGACTGGTAATGGGTTGGGGGGTTGCTATGACTGGAAATGGGCTGAGTGGAAGGGGAGGCTTGAACTGCAAATAGCTGATGGGGAGGGAGCTTGGAATGGAAATGGGCTGTGAGGGAAGGGAGCTAGGACTGAAAATGGGCTAATGGAGCAGCAGCTAGGATAGGACTGGAAATGGGCTGTTGGGGGGAGCTAAGATTGGAAATGGGCTGTTGTGGGGACTTGAATTGAAATGGACACATGTAGGGGATATAAATGTAAGTAGGCTCATGGGGGGGGGGCTTGGACTGGAATTGGACTGAGTGGAGGGGAGCTATGATTTGACATGGGCTGATGATGGGGCTAGGAAATGACTAGAAATGGGCTGATGGGGGGCTAGGATTGGAAATGAGCTGATGAAGGGACTCAGACTGAAAATGGATGGGGGAGCTAGGACTGGAAATGGGTTGATGGGGGGCTAGGACTGGAAATGGGCTGATGCAGGGACTAGAAAGGAATGGATGCTGGGTGAGACTGGAACTAGAAGGGAGCTGATGTTGGGGGAGGATTAGAATGGGATGGGGCTGGGAGAGTAAAATGGAGAGGGGAAAAATATTTTGTGTGGGAGGAATGAAAAATCTACAATTGGCCGGGTATTGGGAGAGTAAGTGTGGATTGAGGATGGAGCGGTAAAATTTGTGTGGATGAAATAGGAATGAGGAAAGAGCAAAAGGAGAAAGATTAGTATGTTAAAGCAGATGTAGAGAGAGAGAATGGAAAAAAAGACTAGAAGAGAGAAGAAAGAACAAATGGACAGCAGACGATGGAGAGTTAGCAGAAAACATGAAGAAACCAGAAGAAAGTGGCTGGAGCAATTGCAACTGAAAAAAAATGCACAAAAGTTAGAAAGATATCTCTTTATTTTGAATTTATTAACTGGAATATGAAACCTCTGGGAAATGTGCATCATTAACGTCTGTGCTTTGTTTGGTACAAGAGGAAATTAATTTATAGTTTTATTTCTACAGTGTTGTACATTCCAAGTTTGGCTTTTGGGGTTCCCAGTTTAATTATTGCCTTCCTGTTTCTAAATTGTGATTCCTTGTTTGGTGATGGTCTATGTTCTGCATGTGTAACTGAGCTGAGGTTTAAATGACGTGCTGGCACTTTGAGGAAATTCTTTGGTTTTGTGCGGCAGTTTGGGCACTCGGGCTCAAAAAGGTTAGCCATCACTGCCCTATACTATATTGCTCCCTTGGATTGCTGCAGCCCAAATTCATGACCTTGCATTTTTGAACATTAAATCTCAGCTGCCAAATTCTAGACTATTCTTCAAGCTTAGCTAGATCCCTCATGTTATCTACACCTTCCTGGGTGTCTAGTCTATTGCAGATTTTGGTATCATCCGCAAAGAGGCAAACCTTACCTGATAGCCCTTCCGCTTTATCACTAACAAAGATGTTAAAGAATCAGACCAAGGTCAGATCCCTGGGGCACACCACTGGTAACCACCACCTCCTCAGAGTGAGCTCTGTTTACCTTACCCTTTGTCGCCTCCCACTCAACCAATTTCTACCCCAAACAGTAACTTTAGGGTCCATCCCTAGGATGCTCAGTTTGTTTCTAAGTTGCCTGTGAGGAACAGTGTCAAAGGCTTTACTGAAATCTAAATATACCACTTCTAGGGCTCTCCCTCGGTCCAACTCCCTGGTCACCCAGTCAAAGAAGACGGATTTGTCTGGCATGACCTACTAATGAATTCATGTTGCCTTGGATCTTGTAATACACTGGACTCACGAAAGCTCATTTTCTCTTTCAGCAGTGCTTCCAATAATTTGCTCACCACTGAAGTTAAACTAACCGGCCTATAGTTATCAATCACATCCTTGCTTCTGCTTTGTATAAAGGGACCACATGTGCCTCTCTCCAGTCCTTTGGCACCACTCCTGACTCCAAGGCATTGAAAAGATCAGTCAGTGGAGCTGCTAGAACGTCCCCAAGTTCCCTCCGTATTCAAGGGTGAATCCCATTCCCTCCCATCACTTTGTCTGCTTTGTTTTGCTAGTTTCTCACAAACAGTCTTCTGAAAGTTGTTCAAGTTGTCCCTCAATTCTTTTCCTGTTTGTGTGTGTTTTCTGAGGTCCTGCTCTTGGTTCTTCATCTGTGACACAGAACAGAAATATTTAAGCAATTCCGCTTTATTGTCAGCCTCTACATATTCCTCCCCTTCACCCTGACAATACCATTTTTGCCCTTCCTCTTCTCACTAACATATCTGAAATGTCTAATCCCCCCCCCCCCCCCATTTTATTGCATTGGCTATTTCCTCCTCTTTTTGAATCTTTGCTTTCCTGACTACTTTGCTAGCTTCTCTAAGTTTTTTTCCAAATACAGGTAGTCGTCGACTTACGACCTATGCAACGTACGACTGATAGACTTTACGACTGTTTTTCTGGCCATGACTTGCAGCCCGCGAGAGCAAAAATACCAGCCCTGAATCGTCCTGAGGCGAAATGCTGGCAGAATCCTGATCGGCATGTGCGCTACCGGTCCAGGCAGTAAGAAAAAAAAAACCCGGTGAAGATTTCACCCCGTGGCTCTAAAGGCACAGCTACCTAATAAAAAATCAAAGAAAATTAAGTGGTCCGACTTACGACTGGTCTGTCGGAACCAGACGTGGTCGTAAGTCGACGACTACCTGTATAGATGCCTGTCTTCCTCGTTCTGTGTTATGTATTTCATGAAGGCCTCCCTCCTTTTTTTTTTTTTTTTTTTTTTTTCTTCACATTTTCAGCAGCTACTTTTGAAAACCATAGTGGTCTCCTTTTTCTTTTTACCTTTATTTATCATTTTAACAAAAAGGTTGGTTGCCCTTAAAATATCCCCTTTCATTTTTGCCCACTGTTTTCTACATTCCCCCCCCCCCAGCTGTTCCCATCCTGCTATGACTCCCTGAGGTATTGGCCCATCTTGGCAAAGTTGGCTTTCCTAAAGTCTAAGATTCTCGCTTTTGAATGGATTTTAACAGCCCTAGTCCTAATACTGAACCACACCATCTGGTGATCACTGGATGCAAAATGATCTACTATAACATCAGAAACACTTTCACCATTGGTAAGCACCAAGTCCAGTATGGCCCCCCCTTCATGTGTGGGTTCTGTTACCAGTTGCCTGAACAGTTCTCCCTATAGAGAATCCAGGATCTCTTTACTTCTAGATGATACTGCAGCAGGAATGTGCCAATCAACATCTGGCATATTGAAATCTATCAGTAGCACTTCCCCTTTCCTGGCAATGTTGCATATGTCTTCAATTAACTCTCCATCCACCACCTTCCTCCTGTGAGGGATGTTTGTATGTATATTCACACCAATGCAAATAGATTTCTCTTTCCCTTTTTCTAGTTTAACCCACAGTGCTTCCTCTCTCTTTTTAAGCTCTGTAGTTTCAAAGCTTTAATGTTTTTTACATATAGTGCCACTCCTTCTCTCCTTCTTACTACCCTGTCCTTTCTGAATAAAGTATAGCCTGGTATAGTTACATCCCAGTCATGATTTTCTGTGAACCATGTTTCAGTAACTGCCACTAAATCTAAGTCAGCCTCTCCCAGTTTCAGTGATATCAGATTTAAAATATTTTATTATAATTGGTGTTGCAGATTTTAAAGATTTCCTATGCAATACAAAAGCTTTCTCCTCCAGCTGCAATCATATTTCATTTCCTTTTAACTTGATGAATGCCACATGTTAAAACTTGGTAGGCTGGGCATAATAGAACAACCACCTGTACTGCCCCTCCCTTTACTGTCCAATCTTGAAAGTTTCAACTAATAAAGAATTCCTATAGTTGTATTGGCCTTAAAGGAAGGTTGTCAAACTTCAGGCCTGTAGGGCTAAAAAAGTCTGGTTTTCAGCATAGCCTAATGAATATGTATGAGGGAGATTTGCATGCACTGCCCCCACTGTGTGCAAATCTGAGCATTCATTAGGGACATCTGAAAACTAGGCTGGTTTGCTGATAACCCTTTAGGAATAGTTTGACATCCGTGTCCTAGAGCAATTATTTTCACCTTGGTGTTTGAGACAGCCATCTAATTGGGTTTTCAGGATCTCATGCATATTCATTGTGGATAGTCTGAAAAACATGGCTGAGTGTGCTCCAGGTTTGAAAGCTCCAGTCTTACCAAGAACTGGAATTTTTTGCAGGCTCTGTGCTGCTCTTTTTCCATGTGCCGTTATTCAAAGATGAGCTCTTGAGACTCCATAGGGTTTTGCAAATCATGTTTCTATTGCCTCAGTAGGAGTTATTCCATCCCAAAGAGATTATGGATCAGGAACAATTGAATAGTCAATTTTGTGGTGTTTGACTAGTGAACAGGATGGACTGATAAAACTTGCCCTTGATTTAGGCTGGGCAACTTAACTTCACCTTTGGTGTGCTGGGATTTAACAGCAGAACTACAGAATTTTGGGTAGCTGAGAGCAGTTAAAGGCTAGGGAGTCCTGAGTGCACTAGGTCTAGGGCTTAGTACCTATACCAAGTGGCCCTTTCCATGGGTTTTGCAGTATTGCTGAGCAAGTTTGGCCAGGCTATAAGTGGCTTATCGGGCAACAGGTGCCACTGTCTCACCCTACACAGAGGAAGCACAGAGATTAATTTCTCGCAATACTCACAAAATCTTTACTCAGCATAAATTCTTCACACAGATTCTCTTAAGTCACTTACAGGTACAAGGTAGCTACTCTATAGGAATAGATAGAAGCACTTATTTCTTTTTTTTAAACTTAGAGCATAAGCAAAAAAGAATATTACAACTCCAAACAACCAAGTTTATGTATGTCACAAAACACAACCCCCTACTTTATTATAAACCACCTACTGTACATCCCTCCCCCCCCAAGAATAGTACATTGACTGAAATCGGTAGACAGTCTGTACTTAAAAGGGATATAATTCCCACAAGCTTCTAAATTCTTTCCTGCCCATTGTCCAAAGGTCATCCAATCTTAACATTTTTGTTTTCAAGGTACCACAGTGAGTCTGTGAATCTAGCCACTGCATATGTTAAATATAAACCTTAAACCATCTTGATTCTACATCACATTGCACTTACACACTGAAGCAATTTGCTTCCTAGCAGCAATAGTCACATTCAGAAAACATTTTTATAATCATTTGGCAAGCCCTCAGGGACATTGTGCTGTCTCCCTGTTCTTGTCTCCTTGCCAAAGTTAACTCCCATTAACTGCTCTGCAGATTCTCATGTCTGCAGAAGGGCTTTGGGCCACTTTTTACAAAAGTACCACCACAGCCCCTCCAAAATACATCATAAACTCTAGTTTTTACGTACTTTTGTCTAATTGGGTTTTATACCAGTAGTAAAGCATTTTCATAGGCATTTTATACCTAAGATGGAAGAAATTTAGCCCAGGAATGGTCCAAAAAGTGTCCACCCATTCATCTGCTAACTCCACCTCCAAGTCATCTTCCCATGCCCTCTGAAACCATTGTTTATCTTCTCATGCATCCATAAGCATCTGGTATAATTGAGAAATGAATGTCTTGTTAAATTGCATATACGTAATTAGCTCATTGACAGGCTTTTTTTCTGCTAAGATCACCTGTTTAGTCAACATACATACCTCCCTCTCCCCCCCCCTGCACATAAAGTACCGTGACTGAAGGAACCCATAAGTGTCACCCCCCCAACTGATTCTCCTAGTTCAGCAGATTCCAAAGATCTCTGCTTCTCGAATAGTAACAGATTCTCAGATAAGACAATATTCATTGCCATTGATTAGACATGTACCCTGTATGACTAATGCATTTGGTGCCCCCACTCCATCCAATCACACCCAATAACATGTCCATTTTGAACTTCTTGGAAGCCCATTGATGATGGTGCCAATTCTATACTTGCACCTTGTGCAGCTGCCCTGCTCGCACATCTCTAGGTATGGCCCTGACTGAGTTAAATTTCCATATAATGCATAACGAGTTTGGAAGAGAAGTTAAAGCGTCTGAAAGGGAGAACATTATGTTCTTGAGGAGCAAGCAGGAAGTCAGCCCTCACATATGGGTGCTGATGGAACCTCTGTGGAAGCATCTCTCCAGCTTTCAAAGAGAGCCTTTGGGAGATGCACCACACGTGTGGTCCCCTTCCCACCCAAGGATGCATCTTGCCTCAGTCTCTTTTTTTTTTTTTTTTTTTTTTTTTTCATCACAGAGCCCTCCAGATGCCTGTCCATTTTCCCCTAGAAAAAGTGTTTGGGGGTGGTGTGTGTGGTGTTTTTTTTTAATACCTTTTTGTCTGGTTCGCATACTAGATCCTTTCCTCCCCCCCCCCCCCCAAGCTAATTCACCTTGATGTCGCTCCTTGGGTTTATTTCTTTGAGGTATCCCTTGACTGGTATTTGCCTTTTTTCAGCCAAAGGCCTCTGACTCCTGCCAGGTGGCAGGGACCCTTTTTTTCTGATGGCTTCTAGTGGCTTCAAGAAGTGTGATCGGTGCAGCAAGATGTCTCTGATCTGCACGACTGTTATCTCTGGTCCTTGGCCCGGAACATAACTCAGACTGCAAACTTCGCAGGACCATGACTTCAAAGGCCCTGAAGAGCAGTCACCAGCAGCAGGAAAAAATGTTTCCAGAAGTCAGACTCCACACTGGAGTCTCTGATACCCTGCTCCAGGGCCCCCTCCAGTACCTCAGTGCCCCATAAATCCTGGGCCACCTCTGAGTCCCATGGCCACGGTTCCTCCAAGAGGAAATCCGAGAGGTAGAACGCAAGAAGCCAAAGTCCTCCAAGACCTCATTGGAGATTGGGTCTGGGAAGGTGGGAAAATCCCACACCAGTCCCACAGTCCCCTGTGTGAGTCAAGAGTTGGAGCGGGAGCAGCCCCAGATGGAGTCATCAGTACCTGCCAACCAGCCTCGGACACCCAAGACCATTATCGCTGGACCCGAAACCCTCATGTCTATGTCGAAGGCTGTGGAGCCAACTAGCACGGAGATCAGGATGGTGGCCTTAAAACACAGTATCTCCACCCTCATGGCCCAGCAATGGATGTGAATGTCTGGTCATTCCACCCCGTCAATGGGACCCTTGACATCGAGGGCCTCTCTGGATGTCGAGCCAGTCCTTGAGCACTACCAGCCTCGAGAGCCATTGGTGTCGGATGAGGTCCTGGTCCTGTTCTTCAGGTCACCAGTCCTCCCAAGAAAGTGCATGTAGCTCAGACCATGGTCCTTCGAAGGCCCCAGGCCCCTCGGCTTGGACCTCGACAGGTGACCGTGAAGCTTACAAGTCGACATCATACTTCCAGGCTGATTGGGAGACAGGCTGAGTCCCTGGACACTCAACACCACTGAGATGTACCTTAGGACCCATTCCCCCCCCACCCCCCGCCACTTCCTGCTCAAGGATGTCACCTTCCTCAACTTTGTGCAGGATATGGCTAAGGCACTTGCCATTGAGGCAAAGGAGGATCCCTGCATGGGAAGAACTTGAGATCTCCATTATGAGGCCCCTCCAAAAGAGGTCCTCATGGTGCCCATTCCTCCAATCCTTGAGCGCCGCCTCCTGTGTATGAGGGAGACACTGGCATCTGTGCCCATTGTCAGCAGGTGGCTTGACTCCATGGAGTCTCCGGGGCCCTGTGTTCCAGAAAGCCCAACTTCCCCACAACGTAATGGTGGTTGAGTCCACCATGCGCAGACTCAAGAGCCAAAAGACCCATTTCTCATTGTCCGTGGCAGGGGGGCCTGGACCCTTGACACTGTTAGAAGGCTTTTCAGGGCTCAATGCTGACATGCCAGATCCAGTGCTATCAGCGCTACATAAGCATGTACCTAAGCTGTCTTTAAGAGCTCTGTGGGTTCTTGGTAGGTCTTGACGGGGAACCCCCCCAGAGGTTCAGGTTGCTTGCCTTGGCGGTCAGAGTGCTAGAACTTTGTCTCAAGTGGCTTACGATGGCTTCGAGTCATCGGCCAGGGTGGCTGCTGCAGGCATCGGGGCCTGACACCAAGCATGGCTGCAATTGTCTGACCTCAAATAGTGGGTTTAGGACAAACGTATTGATGTCCCCTGCATCGGAAAGAACCTCTTTAGGAAACCCATGACTAACAAAGCAACAGAGAAACTGAGTTCCTAACAAGGACCAGACTCTCAAGACATAAGAGATGCCATACTGGGTCAGACCAAGGTCCATCAAGCCCAGTATCCTGTTTCCAACAGTGGCCAATCTAGGTCATACGTACCTAGCAGTTTCCCCAAAAGACACAGGTTCCGCAATGCTTGTACTGGGTCAAGCACTGATTATCCTGGGTCCCTTCTTAATAATGGTTTATGGACCTTTCCTCCAGGAACTTGTCCAAACCTTTTTTTAAACCCAGCTACAATAACAGCCTTTACTACATCCTCCGGTAACAAATTCCAGAGTTTGATTACATGTTGAGTGAAAAAATATTTTCTTTTATTAGTCTTAAATAGTTTACCCTGTAGCTTCATTGTTTACGTTATCAGAATATAGAAAGACTAGGGGACATGCAATCGATCTACGTTTTACCCATTCCACTCCGTTCATTAATTTAGACTTCTATCATATCTCCCCTCAGCCGTCTCTTTTCCAGGTTAGAGCGGTAACCTTTTTAGCCTTTCTTCATAGGAGTATCCTTCCATCCCCTTTACCATTTTGGTGGCTCTTCTCTGAACCTTTTCTAATAACGCTATATCCTTTTTAAGATACGGCGACCAGAATTGTGCACACTATTCAAGGTGCGGTCTCACCATGGAACGATATAGAGGCATTATAATATATTTTGTTTTGTGTTTTCCATTTTCCATTCCTTTCCTTATGATACCTAGCATTCTATTTGCTCTCTTGGCCGCTGCTGCACACTGGGCCGAGGGTTTTAACATGTTATCCACAATGACGCCTAAATCTTTTTCCTGGGTGGTGGTTCCTAATGTGGAACCTTGCATTGTGTAACCATAGTTTGGGTGGTTCTTCCCTAGGTGCATAACTTTGCACTTGTCCACATTAAATTTCATCTGCCATTTTGATGCCCAGTCTTCCAATTTATCAAGATCCTCTTGCAATTTTCCAGAATCCTCTTTGGTTTTAACAACTTTAAATAGTTTTGTGTCATCTGCAAATTTGATAACCTCACTCGTTGTTCCACTTTCCAGGTCATTTATGAATGTCAAAAAGCAGCGGACCCAGCACAGATCCCTGGGGTACACCACTATTCACCTTTCTCCATTGGGAAAATTGGCCATTTAGCCCAACCCTCTGCTTTCTATCTTTAACCAGTTCCTGATCCACAGTAGTACACTGCCTCCTATCTCATGACTCTTTAGTTTTGCCAAAAGTCTCTGAGGGACCTTGTCAAAGGCTTTCTGAAAGTCCAGATACACTATATCAACCGACTCACCTTTGTCCACCTGTTTATTCACACTTTCAAAAAAACATAACAGATTAGTAAGACAAGATCTTCCTTGTCTAAAGCCATGTTGGCTGTCTCCCATTAGGCCATGACTATCTACATGCTGAGTAGTTTTATTCTTTATGATGGTTTCTACCATTTTTCCCGGTACTGATGTGAGGCTCACTGGTCTGTAGTTTCCCGGATCACCCCTGGAACCCTTTTTTAAAAATTGGTGTTACATTGTTGATTCTCCAGTCTTCAGGTATTAGAGATGATTTTAATGATAGTTCACAGATTACTAATAACAGGTCTGCAATCTCATATTTCAGTTTTTTCAACACCCTTAGATGTATACCATCCGGCCCAAGTGATTTGCTACTCTTCAGTTTATCTAATAGTTGTAATACATCTTCCCGATGTATCGATATTTCCTTCAATTCTTCCGCACCTTTTAAATACCACTTCAGTCATGGGTAACATCCCTACATTTTCTTCTGTAAAGACCGAAGCAAAGAATTCATTCATTCTCTCCGCTATCGCCTTGTCGCCTCTTAGTGCCCCTTTAACCCCTCTATCATCTAATGGACCAACTGACACTCACAGGCTTTTTGCTACGAATGTACTTGAAAAAATCTTTTTCGCGTTTTTGCTTCCGCAGCAAGCTTCTTCTCAAATTCTCTTTGCCTGCCTTATCAATGCCTTGCATTTGACTTGACAGTGCTTGTGCTGTTTCCAGTTTTTGTTGTCTGGCTCTTTTTTCCATTTCCTGAAAGATGCTTTTTTGGCAACAGCCTCTCTGACCTCACCTTTAAACCATGCTGGCAGTTTTTTGGACTTCCTTTCACTTTTTTTAAAGCGTGGAATACAGCTGGTCTGGGCTTCCAAGATAGTATTTTTCAACACCACCCAAGCTTGATGTAAGTCTTTAACCTTTGCAACTGCTCCTTTTTAGTTTTTTAACTCTTTTTCCTCATTTTATCATAGTCCCCCTTTCGAAAGTTAAAAGGTAGTACTGTGGATTTCCTTACTATCCCTCCTCAACTAATTAAATCAAAGGCGATCATGCTATGATCACTATTTCCAGGTGGCCCTAACACCCTTCTCTTGCACTAGATCTGGTGTTCCACTAAGGACTAGGTCTAATATGGCTTCCCCTCTGGTTGGTTCATGAACCAGCTGCTCCAAGAAGCAGTCATTTTGTCAACTAGGAACTTTATCTCCCTAGCATGTCCTGCCGTGACACTGACCCAGTCGATACCAGGGTAATTGAAATCACCCATTATTGCTGCGCTGTAACGTTTGTTAGCTTCCTTAATTTCTTTGAACATTTCATCATCCATTTGTTCATTCTGGCCAGTTGGTTGATAGTACACCCCCACTGCCATTGCCTTCTCCTTTTTTACATGGAATTTCAATCCATAGAGATTCTTCAGCAAATTTTGTTTCCTGCAAAACTTTAATCCTTTCTGACTCAATGCCCTCTCTAACATAGAGCGCAACCCCTCCACCAATTTGATCAACTAACATTACGATATAGTTTGTACCCAGGTATCAGTGTCCCACTGGTTGTCCTCCTTCCACCATGTCTCTGATATTCCAATCATATCTAACCTCTCATTTAGTGCTATATATTCTAACTCTCCCATCTTATTTTTTAGACTTCTAGCATTTGCATACAAACATTTTAGAGACTGTGTATTTTATTCATATTAATTTGGCTATTGGTAGACATGGGTAATTTGGGATCTTTAAGCTGTGTCTGCTCCATACTCGAGGGCATTTGGGCTACTTTACCCTTTTTTTGTTTGGTTTTTTTGGAACCTCTCTGCTTTTGGTAGTATCCTTCAAGGATACATTCTTCCGAACCATGCGCTCTTGGGCGACTGGCTTTTTCCTATCTCCTTTTTAAAGGTTAATGCCAGTAGCCTGGTTCCATCCCGGTTAAGGTGAAGCCCATCCCTTTGGAAGAGCCCCTCCTTTCCCCAGAATGTTTCCCAGTTCCTAACAAATCCAAACCCCTCATCTCTGCACCATTGTCTCATCCACGCATTGAGACTCCGGAGCTCTGCCTGCCTTTTGGGTCCTGCATGTGGAACTGGAAGCATTTCGGAGAACGCTACCCTGGAAGTTCTGGATTTCAACTTTCTACCTAAAAGCCTAAATTTAGCTTCCAGAACCTCCCTACCACATTTTCCTAGGTTATTGGTACCGACATGTACCAAGACAGCGGACTCTTCCCCCCCCCCCCCCCCCAGCACTATCTAAGACCTTATCTAGGTGGCACGTGAGGTCCTCTACCTTCGCCCCAGGTAGGCATGTTACCAGGCGATCCTCACGTCCACCAGCCACCCAGCTATCGACATGCCTAATGATCGTATCACCAACTATAACGGCTGTCCTAACCCTGCCCTCATGGGCACATGGCCCTGGAGAAACTTCCTCGGTGCGAGAGGGTTTTACATCACCTGGAGGACAGGTCCTAGTTACAGGATCACTTCCTGCCACACCAGGGTTATGCTCTCCTGTCACGTGACACGTCTCCTCCATGGCAACAGGGATGCTGCCAGACTGGAGGTGGGACTTCAGGACTATATCCCTGTAGGTCTCGTCTATGTACCTTTTGTCTTATGTTTTCTAAGTCTGCTACTCTAGCCTCTAGAGAACGGACTCATTCCCTGAGAGCAAAGAGCTCCTTGCACCTAGTGCACACGTAAGATCTCTCACCAACTGGGAGAAAATCATACATGTGACACTCAATGCAAAAGACTGGAAAGCCCCCATCTCGCTGCTGGACTGCTGTCTGCATCTTAGTGTTAATTTTTTTGTTTAGATCTTTAAGTTCTTTACTTACTAAGGGTTGCTATGGATACTTATACCAATAAAACTGTACCTAATACGTTTAATATACCTTGTTCACCTGAAGCTTAATTAATCTCATGTCCTTAGTGTATGACTGATTTGGGTAACAAGCTTCACCTCCTGTCTTTTAAAATGTGTATGTACCTATAAAGCTATGATTATCCCAGGGGTGTGTGTGTGTGGGGAGGGAGGGAAATAACACTTATTAAAAGAGGGCTGCTACACAGTACCCTGTCCTGTGCTGCTGAGGTAAGCTATATTCTTATTTGATTTAAATTATAGCTCTTTGCTGCAGCTGCTGCTAGGCTCTAACTTATGAAATTTAAACTACAAGCTCTCTGCTGGGTTCTAAATTTAACCAGAAAGCTCTTCTGTGTTTTAAATTTAAACTAAAAGCACTTTGCTGATGCTAGGCCCTGAGTGACTATTAAATTAAAACTACAAGCTCTCTGGGTATGACATGTAACCAGAAAGTTCTCTTCTGTGTGTTAAATTTAAACTTAAACTGCTGCTACTAGGCCCTGACTGATTTAGCAAAAATAGTGGGTTCACAGATTAAATAGCTTTAATAGAAAGAGAGAATTCCTTTCATAAAATTCCCAGAAGTATATACTCACAATTGCAGATCTCTCTCTCCAGAAGTAACAGTCCCCTTTTCTAGTCCTTCAAGACCTCGGTGCAGCCCCACAAGGAGGCCCTGGGAAAGAAGCTGCCCTTCCTGAGGAAAAGGGGCGGATTTGGCAATGCCTTATAGTTCAGGCTTTCTCGGCCCCACAGCACAGTCAACAGCACAAGGGGCAGGGACATGGCCCTGTAAACGAAAGACCCCCATGTCCCAGGTGCCAGCCCCAGCTTAGTCTCGGGAGGAGCTCTTGATTCCCTGGGTGTGACCACCTCTCCTCTAGGTGGTCCCCTACAGCCCACAGGTGGTCCACCATCACCACAGACACCTGGGTCTTGCAAGTGGTCAAGGAGGGTTACCACCTCCACCTATGGCAGATGCCACCCTCATACTTCCAAGAACGTCTAAGGCTTCTCTTCCACCAGACCCTGCTCCTTGCTGAGCTCGCAGGTCGTCTCAAGGAACTAGCCATGGAGCCAGTGCCCAAATATCTTTTGGGTACCGGCTTCTACTCCCAGGTATCTCCTCATTACCAAGAGAACAGGGAGTCTCCAGGCCCATTCTGGATCTGCAGGATCTGAACAAGTTCCTCATAAGGGACAAATTCAAAATGTTCTTCCTTGGAACATTGATGCCATTCCTCCAGCAGGGAGATTGGATGGCTATGCTCCTTAGATCTAAAGGATGCCTATACACACATCCTAATCCATCCCAGCCACAGAGAATACCTCCTGATTAGTGGTGAGAGGAGAGCACTAATACAGGGTTCTAGCCTTTGGGCTGGCTTCTCGCTAAAGGTCTTCAAGTACCTCACGGTTGTCACGGCCCACCTACATCTACATGGGGCCTTTGTCTTTCCCTACCTGGACAACTGGCTCACAAAGGGAGGCACAGCGGCAGAGGTTCAGTATGCCACAGGGCACACCATTGACACTCTCTGCAGCACCTGGGGTTTGTCATCAACTACCCCAAGTCCCACCTCTCTCCAGCTCAATGCCTGGAGTTCATAGGAGCTCAGATATCCTCCAGACCTGACCTCTCCTGAGAGGAAGGCCTTGAACACCTCAAGGGGCTAGCCACAGAGGTACAGCAATGCTGGTTGCTACCTGCCCGACCTCTCCTCCACCTGCTGGACCATATGGCATTCACGTGACCCTGAATACCCAATTGCACATGAGGGCAGTCCAGTGGTGCACCTGGTTTCAGTGGACTCAAGCCACAGATAGGATCCAGGACAAGGTGAGTGTCCTGCCAACTGGTGGACTCCCTCAGATGATGGCAGGCCCCCAGTCACCTTCAGGCTGGGGACACTCTTCAGGCACCCACCCCCCATAGGGTCTCCTCATGGACCCCTCCTTACTGGGTTTGGGGGAGTGCATTGCAAGGGTCTCCAGATGCAGCAGCCAATCCCAGATTGAGTCCCAGATGCAAATCAATTTGCTGGAGCTCTGGGTGATATTTATGGCTTTCTGGGCCTTTTGCCACCAGCTGCAGCACCAGTTGGTGCTGATCCAGACCAACAACCAAGTTGCAATATTCTACGTGAACAAACAAGGGGAAACGCTCCTCACACAGAGGGATGCTCCTCAGAGCAGTCTACCTCCTGGGCCGAGACAATGCCCTGGTGGGCAAGCTGAGCAGAATCCTCCATCTGCATGAGTGGTGCCTGAATCCTGAATTGGCTCCTGGCTGTTTCGACTCTAGGGTGTAACCCTGGTGGACCCATTTGCTAGCCTGAACAGCATGCAGTTGCCCTGCTTCTGCTCCCACCAGCCACACCTGTCCTGGGTGTTGGTGGACACATTCCTCATTCCATGGTGGAAGGCCGCTTCTATCTATGCCTTCCCGCTGACACCACTGGTTACCAAATCCTCCTTCAAGGTCCATCGCAACAGGGCATCACCTTGGTTCTGTTGTTCCTCTCCCTGTTGGTGGCTTTGCCAATTCCCCTGGGCCAAGCCCCACGACTACTCAGAGGAGCAGGACTCTCCTACACCCCAACCTGAGGTCCCTGTCACTAATGGCTTGGCTGCTGAAAGGGTAGCATTAGCTCCTTTCAATTTCCCATGGGACATGGAAGAGGTTCTTCTGGCCTCTCGTAAGGCATCCACAAGAACAGCATATGCCTTCAAGTGATGCCAATTCTTGGTGTGGTATGCTGAAAGACAGGTGAACCCATTCTCCTCCTCAGTACAAGTGGTATTCCAATACCTGCTCCACCTGTTGCAAGTGGGACTAAAGTCCAACTCGGAGTGCACATGAGCGCTATATCGCAGCACATCATTCCAGTGAGGGCAAGCACCTCTCGGCTCAGCCCCTTATATCTCAGTTCTTGCAGGGCCTCATGTTATCCAAACCTCCTGTGTTCCCTCCAGCAGCAGAGTGGGATCTCTTCATGGTGCTCTTGCAGCTCACTAATCTGCCGTTTGAGCCCCTGGCTACCTGCCACTTAAGGTATCTCTCCTGGAAGGTCATCTTCATTATGGCATTCGCAGAGCTCCCCTACACAAGCTTCTACAGGAGTAGGGTGGTTCTCTGCACACATGAAGCTTCTGCCAAAGGTGGTGATCCCTTTCCACCTCAGTCAGGAGGTGGTGCTCCCCACCACCTTCCTCATGCCGATAGGACAGAGATCGTTCTCCATTCTTTGGCTTGTAAAAGGGCCCTTTCCTTCTATCTACAACAGACTTGGGTCACCACAAAGCACCCCAGCTTTTTGTATCCAAGACACCAGTCATCTGGGGCTCCCAGTGACTAAGCAAACTCTGTTCACTTGTGTGGTGGACTGCATTGCCCTCACCTAAGAGCATTCTGGGATATCACTAGACCAGCAGGTCACAACACAGTGTCAGGGCCATGGCTACTTCTGTGGCAAATTTGCATTTTGTACCTATGATGGGAATCTGCTGGGCTGCCACCTGGTCTTCAGGCCATACCTTCACAGCTTATTACTGCTAGGAGAGAGAATCCTGACAGGATAGTGCCTTTGGCCAGGCCATACTCTGTAATCTCTTTGGGGTGTAGGCAATTCCTGCCCTCCGACCCTTTTTGTGCAACATAACCTCTTAATCAACCAATCCAAAACAGAGGTTCTCCAGGTATTTTTTAATCCTACATACACCCCACCTCCCACTCTTACTAGCGGTGATCTCACACTTACTATAAAAAAAACAAGTGAAATATCTTGGTATTATCCTGGACCAGAACCTTTCTTTCACTGACCAAATAAAGAGAACCACTAATATAATATACGCAAAGATCCGTACCCTCTGCCACCTCAAACCCCTTCCTAAGCCCTAACTCCTTTAGTACTGTCTGCCAGGCCCTCACAATCCCTTTTCTTGATTGTAACCATATCTATCATGGCCTCCCCAAGAACTCTATTCAATCGCTCCAACTTGCCCAGAACACAATAGCGCGGCTTATAACTAACAACCCTAGACATTCCCACATTACACCTGTCCTCTCATCTCCACTGGCTCCCCATCCAATACAGAGTTCAATTCAAGGTCCTCACTCTCATTCATACATAAAATCATTTCTAATGAGTCAGCTCCATGCCTCTCCCCTCTCCTTCTCTCCTCCAACAGCACAAGATCACGCTGCCCTATTACCAAAAACTTACTGACCATCCCTATAAACAAGATACACTGCAAACAATCGACAAGTAACAAGGCCTTCTCCCTCTATGCTCCATCCTTATGGAACTCCCTTCCTCATGAACTTCGGAACTGTTCAAACCACTGAGTTCTGAAAAAAGTTAAAAACCCATCTTTTCCTTGAACATTTTTCCCTTCCACCTTAGATTATAACCTTTACCTATTCCTTCTGCAACTCTCAAATTCTTTTACACAACCATACGGCTCATTGTAAATAGTTGATCTTTGTAATTCTTCTCGTTACTATATTTATTCATCGTTATCTTGTTCCATGTAAACAGTTGAAACATACTGCTAAATATGTTCGATGTAAACCGTCTTGACTTGTAGAAAGATGGTATATAAAATTTGTTAAATAAATAAATGTTACCAGAGTGCTGGTTCCCCACCAGACACATGGGTCTTGCAAGAGCCTCTCATTAGGAACTCAACTGCTGCTGTTCACGGCTCACCCTTTGCAGGTTGCTGTGGTGTTTTGACAGGTTCTCGGTAGCTGGGAGTCCTATATGTGAGGATGGACTTCTTGCTTGTTTCTGGAGAAAGTGTGGTTACTCACCTGTAACAGGTCTTCTCTGGGGACAGCAGGAATCGGTCCTCACAACCCTCCCTCTTCCCCTTGGAGTTGCTGCTTTATCGTATTTTAATTTTTGCTGTCTTAGCTATGTCATTGGACTGAGGCAAGATGGCACCCTTAGGTGAGAAGGGGACCACGGATGTGTGGTGCATCTACCAAAGGCTTGCTTTGAAAAATGGGGAGATGCTTCTGTGCGGGCTCCGTCGGCACCAACATCCCCCATATGTGAGGACAGATTCTGCTGTCCCTGGCGAACATCTGTTAAAGATGAGTAACTACACTTTGCATATAGACATCTTATTCCTTCCCATGTGGATTCCCTTAATATCTGGACAATTACAGATTAAGATCATAAGTGGTTTTAAAGATAGAGGACAGCCTTGTCTAAGTCCACCCCCCCTTCTTTCAGGGGCAAGGAAGCAGAAATTTTATTTTATTTATTTATTACAGGCTCTTATATACCGCTCTATTCAGTATCAGCGCGGTTCACAATATAACAGACCAGAACAACAAACTGTTTGGTTTTACAGAGAACAAGGACAGAGAACTTGGATAAAACATGGGACGTCATTACTGCAACAATTTATGAGTATTTACAAGTATACATAACAGGATTTGTTCTTAGTTTGGGTAGTGATCGAGATTGGTTAGCTGGAGAAATGTCACCACCTCATCTGCAGTACTACTCTGGGTTGACTATATACATTCAAGTCAAAATGTTGCCACCCAATCCTGTGTTCTCTAGGATAGGCCTTCCTGTGCAGGTACTGAACTATTGAACCCGGGTTTTCTCACATTTTGGCGCTAGCTGCATTTTGTTTAGCAAGATGTCAGTCTCCCTTTTGTGATTGAATGCTGCATTGTAAACATGACACTGGCATTAGAGTATGACTGTTTTCATGATGGATCATGTTTTATTTATGCACTGGGCAAAATCTTCTTTTTTTTTTTTTTTTTACCATTGAAAATGGTCTATGCTTTGCCCAGTAGATATATTCTCACTTCTAATTCACTTTTAAGACTGCAGTTATTTAGTATGTGTGCTGGTATTTGAGAAATAATACTTTGAGTTGCTGTCACGGGAAGAGTGTGTTCCATACAGTGTGACTCTTAAGGTTGGGGCGTGAAGCTGTAACTTCTGTTTACTTTTCATTGGCCACTGAAATCAGCTGCAGTGCTGCTTACATCTGGATGTTCCTGATCAGTGGTTCCATGTTGGTTCAAGGACCATGCTTAAAAATTCTAATGTCCTGTCCCACAACCCATGTAATGGTTCCTAGAAGTGTATGAAATGAATTGTGGACTTGCATATGTGGGGCAAAGCTGTCTTAGCTATATCATTGGACTGAGGCAAGATGGCATCCTTGGGCAGGAAGGGGACCGCACATGTGATGCATCTCCCAAAGGCTTTCTACAATAGAGCACATCTCAACATTGAGAAAGTATGAGCCTCATGGAAGGCTAAAGGACAGCTATTGGAGCAAAAGAACCTGGCCTTACAAAAACTTTTTTTTTTTTTGTGTCTACTTGTAAGTTAGTTTTAGACACACATGCAAGCTGATGCAGAAAGTTGGTGCTAGATTTGCGCTGAAGCAATTCTCTACATTCTGACAATGCACACATTTTAACATATGATGCAGGAAAGAGGGCATGCAAAAGACCCCTGCATTAACTGTATGCATGCAAATGAGCCACTGCAGCGTTAAACAGGGAGAGCAAACCAAACGCATGTGCTAGTTTGGCTTGCTCTCTGGGCACTGCGTGACTAATTTGTATGAGTATTTTGGCATCTGGGACGATCACAGCATTGGTGTAAAGCCCCCGATACCATCAAAATACTGGCGGGGGCCCTACCTAACAAAAAACATTCCCTTGCTCAGCGGCCTGTTCCTTCCCCCTCCCCCACATGTTTTGATGGTATTGGGGCATTTACAGCGGATTACAATGACCACGGCCTACCACAATGGTTAAAATTCTTTATTAGGGACCCAATAAAGAATTTTAACCATTATTGTGGTAGGCCATGGTCATTGCAATCCACTGCACCTTTTGTTCCTGTTTTAATTGCGGAAGGCCTCTTTTCCTTTTTCCGGTATTGGGGCGTTTCCCAATGCAGTGATCATCCCCAATACCATCAAAATACTGTTTGGGGGAGGGGGGCTACTCTGCCCCAGGGAATGTTTTTTGTGTGCGGTTTTGTTTTTTTTGACAGGTAGGGCCCCTACCAGTATTTTGATGGCATCGGGGGCTTTTCCTGCTGCCTTGATCATCTCCTTAGATTAGGCATCTGGGAAAATACCTGGTGCCATCAAAATACTGTCAGGGGCACATGTTAACCTTTAATGTCTACTTGGACCCTGCAGTAAGAATTTTGGCGCTATGACTGGTTGTGAAATCCTCTGCCTGTCTCTGCATCGGTGTAGCCATGATTTGCATACCAGACCAGTTGATACAAATAACTTTTAATAATTTTAAAGTAAATTTAAATAGATTTAAATACGTGTGGTGTTGGGTGTTTTCCCATTGGTATTTACAACTGTTTTCTACACTTAAAGGAGCGTAAACTTAAAAATGGTGTTAGTGTGGGCTTTACAAGCCTCTAACTTTCTGCATCAGCCCAATGGCTTTCTAGCTGTCATGCCTTTGTCAGCTGCAGGTGCTGGAGGACAGTGGTTGATTCTGTAAGTGTAGAGGAACAATGGGACAGGTGCACTCTAATGTCCAGAGACTTTGAATTGATATGCAGCATTTATTTATTTTATTGTTTTTCTATACTGCACTATTTATCAGCGTGGTTCACAGGCAACAAGAATTGTGCAATGTAGAACAGTCTAACATTGAACTTACAATGAACAGGGAAATTAAAACATGATGAACAAGTGAAATATATATGGTCACACAAGGGAGGCAAGAAATCATGTTGCTATCAAACACAGTCCAAAAACGTGATATTGCTGGAAAAACAATTTATTAATTCAAAAGACCTATAACCAACCCGACACAAGCTGTGTTTCGCAAACCTTCGTCGGGTTGCTCTGGCAGGTACTAAAACATAAAAACTACTTACAATGCTAGTTAAAACAAAATCATACAACGTGAAAGATCAGATCGCTATACTGATAATATGGAGAACATGCATAAATATACACTTGTGTATATATATACTTTTATTATATTTATTTTTAATTATATTTATATTAAATATGACAGAAGGGTAAAAGTGTATAGCAAGCACATATAAATAATTAAAATCAAACTATAGTCAATAAAATGTTATAAAACAAAAATAAACTATAGAAGAAATTGTTATAGAAAAATCAATTAACAGGGATGTAACAACCAAATACAGTGGTAAAAAATACCTCTATGTTGAACAGTGAAGACCCAACAGCTTATAGCCTTCACAGAAGGTTATACTTGCAAAACTAAAAAGCAAACAGATAAAACTTTATATCCATACTATATAAAAGGTGGAGCAGAAGTATCATAAAAGAAGCAGCAGGAGCGAAAAACTTGGTGAAGATGATGGGTTTTCTGATTAATAAAAAGCTTATACATAAAACAAATCTCTATAAATAAATAGATGATAAATGATAAGTAAAAAAGATAAATGACATAACTTACTCAATAGTTACAAGACTAAAGTGATTGAGAAGCACCGTCCAAAAAAAGAAGAGGGGGAAGACCTGGCACAAACCCCCTATTTCATGTATGGAACAACTCAATGGAGATTAGGCTAAACCATCCTGTCGTCACATTCTAAATGAAAAAAAGGGGGGATGTATGTGCACACTTCGGACTGATTTAAAAAGTGGCGCTGTGTAATCTTATTTTAACGGACCACCCCTACCAGGTATCGGGCCATAAAATTCCACTGTGGCCAAATCACAAAGCATAACCTATTTTTAGGTGATTGCACCCCAATATAAAATATAGTGAAAAATCTAACAAAGTGATCCATCTGGGTGTGTCATTAGTTATTCAGAACCCTATCACGTTCCGCTGAAAAAAGAAAAAGCGAATTGCATTCAAAATTTAAGAAGCCGGCATGATGTGTCGCTGGATCGTGAACCCGTCAAAATAAAACCACCAACCCATGCTCACACGCACACCTCTCTACCCTGTATAGGATGAGACATACTGTTGTAGGCAACTTTGTTGGAATCGCTGGTCTAAATTAAAGACAATCGCTTTTGGAAGAACTCTTTATCTAAACTTAACCATGACTTCAAACTCATACCTTTTGAATCATTTAGGGCATTTCCAGGAAAGAAAAAGCCAAAGTTTTTTCCAATTCCACGGAGTCAACACATTGCACACTGATCATGTAACCGTAGAATGAAAAACGCCAGCTCATGCGCATACTTATCTATCTGAAAAAGACACTGGGGGCGGATCGGAAGGCGGAGCTAAATTGCCGCTTGATCTCAGAAGGAGAATAGTGGCTGGAGGGGGCTGTCGTGACACTATACAGTGTTAGAGACACTTCAGACAATATATATCAATCGTGTTACATGTAAAAAGAGGCCACTTAAAGAAAAACAGTAATCTTTGTCCATATTGAGGCCATTTGGAGAGAGTGAATCTAATAAAAATATATACTTCTGTTCTAGCCTTAAAATAGTTGTATTGACATCTCCACCTCTCCAGTTTAACCTTTTTTTATGACAAAAAATCTTAAGTCAGTAGTTTTATGTTGGTAATCTTGCCAAAGGGCAACAAGGGGTTTGTCAGCCACCTTTCTTTTAATGCAGCTCTTGTGCTCCATAATCCTAGTTCTGACGTTCCGGGTGGTTTTTCCAACATACAATAAATTACATGGACATTGTATTACATAAATGACGTTAGATGTATCGCAATTGGAAATATCATTGATATAAAACTTCTTATGTGTGGTGGGGTGAATGAATGTGTCTCTGTTGGGTAACACATTAAGACAAACTGAACACCTCCCACATTGGAATTGCCCTTTGTATGGAGAAAGATATTTCCTTTCAGTGAGGACTGAGGGCACAAGAAGATTGCGTAAATTTACATTCCGCTTATGTACTATCGTAAGACTCTTATTTTGAAATGTTGGCAGAATTTGTAAGAGGTCATTCATTCGTCAATATCTTAATAATTTTCGCTGAATGTTGAGAATATAGGAGAGGACAGACTATCTCTATTTTCTTTTTTCGGCCTAGGTTTCAGAAGTAATTCGCGTGAGGACTCTCTTGCCCTTATATAGGCAGACTCTATGTCGTGCAGGATACTTTTTAGACAAAAAGCCCTCTTTCATGTTTAGTGCCTCATTTTCAAAATCTTGCAAGTTGGTGCATGCTCTCCTAACTCTTAGAAATTGACTTACGGGAAGATTGTTCTTCAGTGATGGATTGTGGAAACTGTCATAATGTAGGAAATGATTCTTATCAGTTGGTTTTTTATAAAGTGTTGTGGAGAAACCACATCCTTCTTTCCTAATCAAAAGATCGAGGTATGGAATCTTATGAAAATCATATGTAATCTGAAACCGAAAAAGGCGATTGTATCTCTATAGAGATACAATCAGATTATTATCAAACCTGCCAATAAAGGAGGTGCTGTAGTTGTGTGTGTTAAACAAGATTATATACAAGAAGTTAATAGGCAAGTAAAAGAGAAGACTATCAGATTGGATGGTGATCCTACATCTGACATTAAAAAGAGTATTGACAACTTAGTAATTAATGCTTTTGATATCGGCTATATTACTAGAAAAGAGGGATTTTCTTATCGTTGATGCACCCGTAATTCCTACAATTTATATTCCCAAAATTCATAAATACCTTGGGAAACCACCTGGGCGTCTGATTGTTTCATCCATCGGTTCAGTTTTAGAACCTATTTCTAAGTTTTTAGATCTATTTTTACGTCCTTTTATTAAAGATATGTGGTCTTATGTATGGGATTCTGTGCATGTTATAGACATTTTTTTTATCTACTTTTAAATTATATGGAGCGGATATCATTCTCGTTACTTTAGATGTAGAGTCCCTCTACACTAATGTTCCTCAAAGAAGCTTTAGACATTGTACAATAAAATAAAATTGTCATCAATATACCGAATCTATAAAACCACATTCTCTTTATATGGATGTACAATATTTTCTTAGACGTATGGTACACCAACGTATTCCAACCACATTCCTTTTATTAGCACAAATCGTGCTTTTTGAGAATTACTTATGTTTTAGAAATTTGTGTTATAAACAAAAGGAGTAGCAATGGGGTCAGCAATGGCCCCAGATGTAGCTAATCTCTATGTTCAATTTCAAAGAACGTTTTTTAAAAGAACATCCATATAAAGAGAATGTGGTTTTATGGATTCGGTATATTGATGACATTCTTATTTTATGGAGAGGTACTGTAGATTCACTGTCTGATTTTAATGTATGGATTAATCAATTGGACACTAACTTACGGTTTCAGATTACTATGATTTTCATAAGATTCCATACCTCGATCTTTTGATTAGGAAAGAAGGATGTGGTTTCTCCACAACACTTTATAAAAAACCAACTGATAAGAATCATTTCCTACGTTATGACAGTTTCCACAATCCATCACTGAAGAACAATCTTCCCGTAAGTCAATTTCTAAGAGTTAGGAGAGCATGCACCAACTTGCAAGATTTTGAAAATGAGGCACTAAACATGAAAGAGCGCTTTTTGTCTAAAGTATCCTGCACGACATATATAGTCTGCCTATATAAGGGCAAGAGTCCTCATGCAAATTACTTCTGAAACCTAGGCCGAAGAAAGAAAATAGTCTGTCCTCTCCTATATTCTCAACATTCGGTGAAAATTATTAAGATATTGAAGAAAGAATGGCATCTCTTACAAATTCTGCCGACATTTCAAAATAAGAGTCTTATGATAGCACATAAGCGGAATGTAAATTTACGCAATCTTGTGCCCTCAGCCCTCACTGAAAGGAAATATCTTTCTCCATACAAAGGGCAATTCCAATGCAGGAGGTGTTTGTTTACCCATCAGACACATTCATTCACCCCACCACACAAGTTTTATATCAATGATTTTTCCAATTGCAATATATCCAATGTCATTTATGTAATACAATGTCCATGTAATTTATTGTATGTTGGAAAAACCACCCGGAATGTCAGAACTAGGATTATGGAGCACAAGAGCTGCATTAAAAGAAAGGTGACTGACAAACCCCTTGTTGCCCATTGGCAAGATTACCAACATAAAACTACTGACTTAAGATTTTTTGTCATAAAAAAAGGTTAAACTTAACTGGAGAGGTGGAGATGTCAATAAAACTATTTTAAGGCTAGAACAGAAGTATATATTTTTATTAGATTCACTCTCTCCAAATGGCCTCAATATGGACAAAGATTACTGTTTTTCTTTAAGTGGCCTCTTTTTACATGTAACACAATTGAGAGATATGGTCTGGAGTGTCTCTAACACTGTATAGTATCACGACAGCCCCCTCAGCCACTATTCTCCTGAGATCAAGTGGCGATTTAGCTCCGCCTTCCGATCCACCCCCAGTGTCTTCTTTTTCAGATAAGTATGCGCATGAGCCGGCGTTTTTTCATTCTACGGTTACATGATCAGTGTGCAACGTGTTGACTCCGTGGAATTGGAAAAACTTCAGCTTTGTTTTTCTTTCCTGGAAATGCCCTAAATGATACAAAGGTATGAGTTTGAAATCATGTTTAAGTTTAGATAAAGAGTTCTTCCAAAAGCGATTCTTTAATTTTAGACCAGCGATTCCAACAAAGTTGCCTACAACAGTATGTCTCGTCCCATACAGGGTAGAGAAGTATGCATGTGAGCATGGGTTGGTGGTTTTATTTTGACGGGTTCATGATCCAGCGCACATCGTACCGGCTTCTTAAATTTTGAATGCAATTCGCCTTTTCTTTTTTCAGCGGAACAAGATAGTATTCGGAATAACTGACACACCCAGATGGATCACTTTGTTAGATTTTTCACTATATTTTATATTAGGGTGCGATCGCCAAAAAAATAGGTTATGCTTCATGATTTGACCACAGTGGAATTTTATGGCCTGATACCTGGTAGGTGGTCCGTTAAAATAAGATTACACAGCGCCACTTTTTAAATCAGTCCGAAGTGTGCACATACATTCCCCCCCCCCCTTTTTTTCATTTAGAATGTGACAGGACGGTTTAGCCTAATCTCCATTGAGTTGTTCCATACATGAATTAGGTAGTTTGTGCCAGGTCTCCCCCTCCTCTTTTGCACGACGGTGCTTCTCAGTCACTTTAGTCTTAACTATTGAGTAAGTTATGTCATTATTTATCTTTTTTACTTTTTATACATAGAGGTTATTTATTGTTTTATGTATAAGCTTTTTATTAATCGGAAAAACCATCATCTTCACCAAGTTTTTTGCTCCTGCTGCTTCTTTTATGATACTACTTCTGCTCCACCTTTTATATAGTATGGATATAAAGTTTTATCTGTTTGCTTTTTAGTTTTACAAGTATAACCACCTGTGAAGGCCGTAAGCTGTTGGGTCTTCACTGTTCAACATAGGTATTTTTTACCACTGTATTTGGTTTACATCCCTGTTCTAATTGATTTTTCTATAACAATTTCTTCTATAGTTTGTTTTTGTTTTATAACATAACATTTTATTGACTATAGTTTGATTTTAATTATTTATATGTGCTTGCTATACACTTTTTTTTTTTTTTTAACTGTTTATTAAACACATATCAATACCAGACAGAACAGACAAACGGTACACAATGATAACATCTCGAGCAGGGGTTGTATCTTATCCCCTACTCCAGTACAACTCGACAGATCATTCGTCAGATAAATACAGCAAAGTTTACATTTAGTCCCCCCCCCCTTCCTCATACCCCAAGGGAACAGGCACCTAAACTACCATATCGCATTCTACTATGATTCCATGTCGCTCCATGGACTCCTACATACTATCCCCCCCTCATCCCAGCCGAAGCACCTCATTCCAGGCAAGGGGACCCAGTGACTGAATATAGGGTTCCCACACCAACAAAAACGAGGCCCAACGACAGGCATTGCCCCTAGCACTCCTCCTTTCCATAAGCATTAATTGGTGGAGACTATTTCGCCACTCCCAAAAGGTAGGGCTCGATTCCTCCCTCCACCGGTGAAGTATCGGGCCCTTACCCACCAGACATGCATTCCTAACTAGCAAGCGCTCCCACCTTCCCTTCGGGTGGAGTGGTCCAAGCAGGTCGAACACCACAAGCAATGCCGTCCAGTCAATCTGCTGCTGAATGATCTTACTCATATACTCAGCAATCTTTCTCCAATACTGACGATTCCTCTGACACCCCCACCACATATGCCCCAGATCGGCCAAGGGACAAGAGCATTTTGGACACCCCCCCCCCTCCTCCGTGAGATGACATCGTAGTGCTCGTCTCGGATATGTGCTCGGATCAGGCACTTGAACTGCACTTCTCGCCAGCGGGACCCCTCCACCAACCCCTTGATTCTACCCAAGACTCGGTAAAGTGTCCCGGGGGGACCCCCAGATAGAGCTCCCGAGCCCACAAACAACCCTCCTCTTTT
Organism: Ichthyophis bannanicus; assembly: GCA_033557465.1. Taxonomy (NCBI): domain Eukaryota; kingdom Metazoa; phylum Chordata; class Amphibia; order Gymnophiona; family Ichthyophiidae; genus Ichthyophis; species Ichthyophis bannanicus. The sequence goes on from CM066039.1 coordinate 227,915,587, forward strand.
CCATACTCTGGCAGGCTCCCATAACTGTCTATACGCTTCTTTAAATTAGCAATTGTGGGTGGGTCCTCCTCTCCCAATGCAAAAAAACTCCAATATCTGCGCAGCTCTTTCCACCCGCAGAGCTGCCTGTGGGAGAGAGGCTATATAATGGTGTAGTTGGGCATAGGCAAAGAAGTGTTGTCGGGCCACCCCATATTCCTTGCCCAAATTCGCCAGGGATCTGCACTTTCCCGTAGAGTCAATCACATGTCCAATGTTTCGTATACCTAATCGCCTCCATTCCCAAAACGCCTGTGTTTCTGACCCCGGAGTAAACCGATGGTTCCCCTGTATGGGCAACCAGCTCGACACCTCAGGGGGTTCCCTCCAGATGCCATTTAAGTGCTGCCACGTCTGTCGTGCCGGACGGATCAGCACGCTACTCACCACTCCCCCAGGGAGAGACCCACGGTCCAAGTGCAGCACCGCCAACAAGGACATCGGGGCTACAAACGCCTCTTCGAACACCCGAGGGGTATACACCTCCGTATTCCCCAACCAGTCGCCTATATGTCTCGCTTGGCAAGCTAGGGCATAGTTCTTTAAGTCTGGAAGGCCTATCCCCCCCCCTTGCTCCCATCCCCCTCGTAACCTATGCAGGGGTATACGGGCTTTAGCTCCTCTCCAAAGAAACCTCCGAATCTCTCTGTCCATGGTATTTAAGTCCTGCTTCAAGATCCACACTGGAAGAGTCTGTAACCAGTAAAGCACCCGCAGTAAGATCACCATCTTTAATGCCGCCACCCGGCCCAACAACGACAAAGGCAACTGAGTCCAAGCCGAGAGCTGCACGTGGGTTCGGGCCAAGACCCATTCCAAATTCTTCCTATACAGCTCTCTCGGTTCTCTGGTCAGAAGCACCCCTAAGTACACGAACGAGTCCCCCGTCCACCTAAGTGGGAACCTCCCCTGCCACTGCCCCCTCAGCGTCCCTGCCACGTCTAAGGCCTCTGACTTATCCATATTAATGCAAAGCCCGGCAAAACTGCCGAAACGGGAGAATTCTTCCAATAGATGGGGTAACGACGCCTGGGGAGACAAGTGCACCAACATATCATCGGCAAACGCAGCTATCTTAAAGGTATGCGACCCGATAGCTATCCCTTGTATATGTCTAGAAGCCTCTATCCTCTGCACCAGCGGGTCTAAGGACAGTACAAAAAGCAGGGAGGGACAGTGGACACCCTTGCCGCGTCCCCCTCTCCAACAGAAAGCCCTCCAACACCCCATTGCACAGCACCCTCGCCGAGGGTCTCGTGTATAGGAGCTCTACCATACTACAAAAGGACTCCCCCAGTCCATACTGAGGCAACAAATATCTTAGGTAGGACCAGCTCACTTGGTCGAATGCCATCTCCAGGAACAAGCAGGAATAAGTCCTCACATATGGGTACGTCGGTACCGACGGAGCCTGAGCGGGAAAGCTTCCCAGAAGGAAAGCTTTTGGGGCCTCCCACTGCGCATGCGCGCTGCCTTCCTGCCTTCCTGACCAACTCTGCTCAGTTCTTCTTTTTCCACGGAGCCAGCAGGTCGTGTTCCTGTCACCGCTGAAGAAGTTATTTTAATTTATTTCTTTGGCTGCATGTCAGCCTTCCCCGATTTCCAGACCAGTACCGCCAGTCTTTTTTTCCTTTTATTTATAAAAAAAAATAAAAAAAAAATATTTTTTTTCCCTCACTTGGTGTGTTAGTTCTGTGAGGCCTTTAGGCCTTCACTAATTCTCCCTCATGGAGAAACAAGCCTCTGGGTTTAAAAAATGCACCAAGTGCAGCGGTACTATTTCAGTCACAGACACCCATGAATGGTGTCTTAAATGTTTGGGGCCTGACCATTCCATTCCGGATTGCCCATCCTGTTCTTTGTCTAAACGTGGCTTACAGAACCGGGCAGCCAAGTTTCACATGCTGTTTTCTACAGATACTCCAGCATCGACATCTTCCAGGTCTTCCTCTCCTGATGGATCTCAGGTAACCAAACATTCCTCTGGCAGGTCCTCAAAGGGCAAATCTCCCTCTAAATATCGAGATACCCTGGCGGGAAGCTCCGGCTTCCAAAGCTCCTCCTATGGGGTTACAGGTTGACATCGATGGCACGGCCTCGACCGATCACCTGTTAGACTGTTCTGGGGTACCGGCTCAATCATCCGGTACCGACATCCAGACAGTCGTGGCGTCCATGGATCATACAGTTCAATCCATGCAGCAGGCCATTTTGGCCTTTATTAAGGCTGCGACGCCCTCGGTACCACGCCCTGCGGTACCGACTCCGGTTCCGGTACCACAACAGATACCGGTACCCATGCCATCCACATCGACCAGGATACCGATTCCGGTTCCCAGTTCCGGGGTTTTTCCCGATACCGATCCGGTTCCGGGTACCCCCGATGTCGATACGCTTATCGATCCCTGGAAGCAAACAGACGATACTTTGAGTCTTCTGATGATTCTGATTCATCAGATGACTCTGCTGAAGTATCCCTTACTCTACCTGAGGAGCCCTCTTCTCTAAAGAGGAGAATGTCTCCTCCAGAGGATTTATCCTTTCAAGACTTCATCATTGAAGTAGCTAAAGGTCTTTCTATTTCTGTATCCTCTGAAAAAACCTAGAGCAAAAAAGTTAGACATTTTAGGATACTCTAAGGTTCCCAAAGAGGCAGTCACCTTGCCCATCCATGAAATTCTTCAAGAACACATGATGGAATTGGGGTGAGAGGAGTCTCCCATATCTCCACATTCTCGTCGTCTGGACACCATGTATCGTGTCCCCCCTTCTCCTGGGTTTCAAAAAACTCAGCCCCCGCACCACTCCATCGTGGTGCAGTCAGCTATGAAAAGGATCAAGAGTACTAAAAGACACTCTTCTACTCCTCCAGGAAGAGAATGTAGGACTCTGGATGCTTTTGGAAGAAAAATCTTCCAAGCAAGTATGCTTATTGGCAGAATCAACTCATACAGCCTCTATATGGGCATGTTTCTGAAAGAAATTGCATTAAAAATACGCCATTTTCTCCCCTTTATCCCAGAGGACAGAAAGGAGGAGTTCCTTCTTTTGCTGAAGCATACACAAGATATTTCAAAGTTCTCCAGGTATTGCCATAGCGGCTCGCAGAATTGCTTGGCTCCAGGCCTCTAACCTAGAACCATTGGTCCAGGATGGGTTGGGAAATTTGCCCTGTACAGGTGAGAATCTGTTTGGTAAGGAGTGGCAAATCAAAGCCACTCAAATGGATGCAGAAAATGCTGCTTTAGATAGACTTTATAAGTCTACCTCTACCCCTGTCAAGAAGAAATCTTTCAAAAAGCCTTTCTACAAGAAGGCCAGATTTGCCACAAATACTGGCCAACAATCTTCTGCAGCTCGCTTTGCTCCTAAGCGTCAGCAGCCTAAACAGGCCAGGGCAAAACCTGCAGGGGCTGCTACAGCCCAACAGTCCCAACCCCCTCAGGGTTTTTGACTTAAAACTAGAGAACTTAACCTTTCTGGCTCTAAAACATCCAGAACCTCTCACCATTCCAGGAAGGTTAACTCATTTTGCTCCCAGATGGGAGCAAATCAGATCAGGGCAATGGACCCTCTCTATCATCAGAGAGGGCTACAAACTACATTTCTCCAACCTTCCTCCCCATACCATGGTGAGAAGTTTCAATTCTCCCCCATCTCTCCTAGACCTGTTGGGTCAGGAGGTGACCACTCTTCTCGCCCAAAAGGCAATAGAGGTTCCTCTTCCTCAACAGGGGTCAGGTTTTTACTCCCCTTATTTTCTCATTCCCAAGAAAACAGGGGGGTACAGACCCATTCTGGATCTCAGAGAATTGAACAAATCTTTATACAAGGAGAAATTCAAGATGCTTTCTCTAGGTACTCTCCTTCCATACCTACAGAGTCAGGATTGGCTTTGTTCTCTAGATCTCAAGGATGCGTACACACATATACTCATCCATCCATCCCACAGAAAATTCCTACGGTTTCTGTTCCAGGGAAAACATTTCCAATACAGAGTACTTCCCTTCGGTCTAGCCTCTGCTCCAAGGGTATTTACCAAATGCATGGCAATAGTAGCTGCATTTCTACGCGCCCTGGGAATTTTTGTCTTCCCATACCTGGACGACTGGCTCATCCGAGCTCCGTCTCAGTCCGAGGCTCAGACTTCCCTGGATTGCACCAGGCAAATTCTACAGTATCTGGGACTTGTGATCAATCTGCCAAAGTCCCAACTCACCCCTACTCAATCCCTAGAATTCATAGGGGCCTGGTTGGATACCACCACCGCAAGGGCCTATCTACCTCAGGCCCGTTGCCAACATCTAGTGCACTTAGCCTCTGACTCCAGTCCAGAAGCCACTTGACTGCCAGAGAGATGCTACAACTATTAGGCCACATGGCCTCCACAGTGCATGTGGTGCCTTATGCTCGCCTACATATGAGAGCAGCTCAATGGAATTTATCCACCCAGTGGACTCAAGCATCAGGAGCTCTCTCAGACCAAATAGCAAACTCCAGTCGTCTCTTTTGGTCTCTCCAATGGTGGATATCCACTCAAAATCTGTTGTTGGGGGCCCCCTTTCAACCATTGTTGTCCCAAGCAACCCTCACAACAGATGCCTCCCAAACAGGTTGGGGGGCTCATCTCCAAGATCTCTCCACTCAGGGCACTTGGTCTCCACAGGAGACCACCCTTCATATCAACCACTTGGAACTTCGAGCAATCTTTCTAGCTCTCAAAGTTTTTCATACCCTCCTCAGCAACATGACAGTCCTTATTCACACGGACAATCAAGTAGCCATGTTTTACATAAACAAACAAGGAGGGACTGGCTCTCTGTCGCTTTGCAACGAAGCTCTAAGATTATGGGCCTTCGCCAGAGAGCATCAAATCCATCTCCTGGCAGTATATCTTCCAGGAATCCAAAACTCTTGGGCAGACAGACTCAGTCGAGTTCTGCTTCCACACGAATGGTCCCTGCACATGGATCAGGTACTCAGAATCTTCCAGGAATGGGGAACCCCGGACATAGACCTCTTTGCACGTCCGTGGAATGCCATACTTCCCCGGTTCTGTTCCAGAATTCCATGTCGGGGAGTTCAGGCCAAGGATGCCTTCCTCCTTCATTGGGGTCAGTGCTTCCTGTATGCCTTTCCACCCATTCCTTTGATTCCCAAGACTCTGTTCATACTTCAAAGGGATCAAGGGTCCATGATCCTCATAGCTCCATGCCAAGTGTGGTACCCTCTACTTCTGCATCTCTCCCAAGCCCCCTCCCTGGACTTGGGAGCGGCTCCAGACCTTCTGTCTCAGGAGGAGGGGACTTTGTGGCACCCAAACCCCAAGTCCCTTCACCTCGGAGCTTGGTTACTGAAGGCCTAGACCTTCAACACTTCAATCTTTCGCAGCAAGTGAAGGATATCCTACATGCCTCTAGGAAACCTTCCACTAGGCGTTCTTACGCTTTTAAATGGAAAAGATTTTCCATTTGGTGTGCTCAAAAGGGTCTTAACCCTCTGGCACTCCCATTGAATTCTCTTTTGGAATATCTCCTGCATCTTTCCAATGCAGGACTCAAAACGAATTCAGTCAGAGTCCATTTGAGTGCTATTGCGGCATCATTTAAGCCCATCAATGGACAACCTGTTTCCTCTCATCCTCTTATTGCAAGATTCATGAGAGGCCTTTAACTAAACCTCCCATTCGACCTCCTCCGGTGGCATGGGACTTAAACTTGGTTCTTGGTCAGCTTATGAAGCCACCTTTTGAACCCTTAGCCACTACCTCCTTGAAATTTCTTTCCTGGAAGGTTATTTTCCTCATTGCAGTCACTTCAGCTCGCCGCATCAGTGAACTGCAGGCCTTAGTGGCTAATCCACCTTATACAAGGTTCCATCATAAGGTAGTCCTTAGGACAAATCCTCACTTTATGCCTAAAGTGGTCTCACCTTTTCATCTTGACAGGTAAATATACCTCTTGATTTTTTTCCAGCTCCTCATGCATCCAGTGCAGAGAGGAACCTTCATACTCTAGACTAAAAGAGCTCTTGCCTTTTACCTCCACAGGACACAGCAACATCGAAAGTCTTCTCAGCTTTTTGTTGCCTTTGATCCTTCTCATTTAGGACTTCCAGTCTCCAAAAGAACACTCTCCAATTGGATTGCTCAGTGTAGCTCTTTTGCTTACCAGAGTAAAAACCTTTCTCTGGAGGGCCATGTCACCGCTCACAACGTGAGGGCCATGGCCACCTCTATGGCTCATTTAAACTCTGTGTCCATTGACCAGATCTGTTGAGCAGCCACCTGGGCCTCGGTTCATACCTTTTACAGCCCATTACTGTTTGGACAAGGACTCCCGCCGGGATGCCTCGTTTGGTCAGGCTGTCCTCAGACACCTGTTCCATTCTTGAACAACTCCAGCCCACCTTCCCTGAATGGATGCCTGAGATCCATAGGAAGATGAAGAACCTTTCAGGGTCTCATACCCTTCAGGGGATCTCCCGGGCATCTTAGCTAGGGAGTCCCCATATGTGAGGACTTATTCCTGCTTGTTCCTGGAGATAGCACAGTTACTTACCTGTAACAGGTGATCTTTGGGAACAGCAGGAATTAGTCCTCACAACCCACCCACCTCCCCTAGGAGTTGTATCTCTCTCTCTCTCTTCCTTTCCTCTCTCTGTTGTCTCAGCTATAAACTCGAACTGAGGAGAGTTGGTCAGGAAGGCGGGAAGGCAGCGCGCATGCGCAGTGGGAGGCCCCAAAAGCTTTCCTTCTGGGAAGCTGGGGAGCTTTCCCGCTCAGGCTCCGTCGGTACCGACGTACCCATATGAGGACTAATTCCTGCTGTTCCCAGAGATCACCTGTTACAGGTAAGTAACTGTGCTTTCTCAGCATCAAAACTCACCAGAAGGGATTGCAATTTCCTGTCCCGCACCCACTCCATCGAAGCCATGATCTTACGCAAATTCCGCACAGCATAGCGGCCTTTCACAAACCCCACCTGAGAAGCATGCACCAGTTCTCCAAGCTCCAGGGCCAAGCGATCCGCCAGCACCTTGGCCAAAATTTTTACATCGAAGTTTAATAAGGAGATAGGCTGGTAAGACGCCGCCTGTGTACAATCCTTCCCTGCTTTGGGGATCAGTATAATGTGCGCCTGGTTCTCCCCCCGCTCAAAACCTCCTTGCGCCACTCTCCTATGATAAACTGCCAGCAGGGGCGCAGACAGCTCTGTCCTCAACTTATAGAATTCCACCCCAAACCCATCCGGGCCCGGCGCCTTGCAACAGCTCGCCTTCTGAATAACCCTTTGCACCTCTTCCTCCGATACTGGTGCATCCAGTTGTGCCCGCTGAGCTGCTGTCAACTGGGGCAGCTGCACTTCTCATAAGTAGTCCTCCATGACATTTTGAGCCCCCTCCCTCCTCGCATACAGTTTTTGATAGAACCCCTTGAATACCTCAGCAATCGCCTTACTATCCTGCTGTAGCGTCCCCCTGTCATCCCGCAGCGCCCCACCAAGCCCGATCCCCTGCTACCCTTAAGACATCTCGCCAATAGCTTACCCGGTTTATCCCCATATCTGTATAATTGGTATTTATAAAATAAAAAAGATTTCTTGGCTCGCTGATGCAGCAGCTCATTAAGAGCTGTCTGGAGCTCCCACAGCCTATTCCTCCTCGCCCCCCCAGGATGTTGAGCTTGCTTACGTCTCTCCTTACGCACTTGCTGCTCCAGCCGCACTATTTGTTGCGTCTGCATATTCCGTTTCCTCCCCACATACCCCATGATCTCTCCCCGCAAGACTACTTTTGCCGCTTCCCAAAAAAGCTCAGGGACGTCTCGATGCTGGGCATTGTGGGCTGCGAACTCCCGCCACCTCTGCCCAAGAAAAACCTGGAAGTCCATCTCCCTGTACAATTCAATAGGAAATTTCCAGATGCGGGACCGCGTACTCAAATCATGCCACCCCAGGTCTACCCATACCTGCGCATGATCAGATATCTCCATAGGGCCCACTTGCGCATCCTCAACTTGAGCAAAGGATCTCTCCAAGACGAACACATAATCTATACGGGCACTCAAGCCATACGCTCAGGATTGGTGCGTATAATCCCTCTCGAAGGGGTGCAACAGCCGCCACGGATCTACCAGCCCCAATCTACGCCTCAAGTTCTGCAGCGATTTGGCAGTTTTCACCCGTGTTCTGTCCCCCCCCCCCCCCCCACCTCTGGTTGTATCCAGTTCTGCATCCAAGACCCCATTAAAGTCTCCTGCTTAGATCAGAGGGACATCCGGCAACTGCTCCACTCGGGAGCCCAGACTAGCGTATAATGCTTCGTCAAGCACATTGGGGCTGTACATGTTGCCCAGCACCACAGGCTTCCCCTCCAGTAGTCCATGTACAAGCACGTATCTCCCGCCCTCGCCCTCGAAGATGCTCTCCTGGACAAATCTAATTCTCTTGTGTATCAAAATAACCACTCCACCTTTCCGCCCCCTTGCCGGCGCCCCCCACACCTGTCCCACCCAATCCCTCTTTAATTTAAGATGTTCTGCAGCAGTCTGGTGGGTTTCTTGTATCATGGCTATATCGCATTTCTGCCGCGCTAGGGCCTGCAACACTTTATATCTCTTGATAGGAGTACCTATCCCACAGACATTCCATGATATAACCCTCAGGTCAGTGGGTTACGATAAGGCTCAAATCCCATGGCAAAACGCCCACTATGTTGAAGGACCCCCCAGCCTGAGGCCCTCCCATTCCGTTAGATGTATGTTCCCCCCTCCCCACAATAAATCCCCAAAGGTACAGCTCTCCTCCGCCTCCTCCTCCCCCTCCTCCTCTACCACACTCCCTCCCCCACCCCCCTTCGCACTCCTCCCCCCTCCAGTTCCCCATCTCTACTACCAGCCACCTCTCTCCCTCTCTGTGACTCCAAGATGCGTGTAGTACCCCCCCCACTGCCCCTTTGTACCGACTCTCTAAGAGCCATCTGGAGTCCCCCCTCCTCCCCCACCCCCCTCCCTCTCCTATGCTAAAACAAACCCAAGAAACACAAACTCCCCGCAACACTTTCCCATAGCCCCAAGAGAACAGCAAACGGGTAATTCTTAAGACAACCTTAACAGTCCCCTTGTATCCCCTCCCCCCTACATGATTATTACAACCTCCTACTTCCAGTCCAAAGCAGTGTGCTCCAAACGTGCTCTTCCGCTTCACTCTCATCGCCGCTTAGTGTCATGACTCTGCTGCCGCTGTGGCTACCCGCCGTATCTCCTCCACGTAAGGCGTTGCCGCTGCTGCTGAGTCAAAAGTCCGAACCCCACCATGGGTAAAGATCAATCGGGCGGGATATTGCACCATAAATTTGATATTGTTATCTATCAATGTCTGACACAAGGGTCCATACTCTCGTCAACGCTGTCCCAGGGCTGCTGAGTAATCCTGAACTATATGCAGCTTAACACTGTCCTTGTGAACCGCGCCTTACTGCCTGCAACACCGCCTCCTTTTGCGGGAATCGCAGGAACCGTGCCAGAACCACCCTGGGGCGGCCGTCGCTGGCTCTCCTAGGCCCAACCCGGTGCGCTCTCTATTTGCACTAGGGTACCTTCAGGATCGTTTTCCAAAATTTGTTTCACCAGGTCTTCCAGATAGGGTTTTAAGTCCCTGTCCTCTATGGCATCTGGGATCCCCAAGAATATCAGGTTGTTACAGCGAGACCTGTTCTCAAGGTCGTCCTGTTTGGCCTCCTGTCCCTGGAGTAGCTTTTTCACACAAGTCATCTCCTGCTGCAGCTCCAGCACATGATCCTCCGTCTTCTCTATCCGGTGCTCCGCTTCCTGCATTCGGCTCCCCCGGGCCTCCACCAAGGACTGAAGAAGGTCCATTCTGCCCCACAGATCTTCAAATTACGCAGACAATGCCCCCACCACGGCTAGGGAGATTTCATCCGCCAGCTCCGCTTTGGCCCCCCCCTTTCGGCGGCGAGGATTGCTCCGCCACTTTATGTGGCAGAGGTATCTTCTTCTCCCCTCGGCGGCCCCCCTTTGCCGCCATTGCCAGAACTGCTTCGGCCTTCAGGGGTCTCGCCCCCCCGTCCTTCCACTTCTGTGGCAGGCTTCTGCGGCGCAGGCTCACCCTCCTCTTGTTCGCGCCTCTCAGTCTCCGCGGGGGGGGGGGGGGCAGGGCCTTCCCTATTGCAGGTTCCTCTGGGTCGCCTCGAACCCCCAAGCGCTTGGCGGGGCTAATTCTGGGCTAGCCTGCCCGTGCGGAGTTCCCGGGGCAGACAAGAGGCAATAAATTCAGCCCAGTACATAGGCCAGGCCCGGGCTCCAGGCCTCCCCCAATGCTTCTGGAGGACGGTAGATCCCGGATCAATCAGTTGCAGGGGGGGGGTGGGGGAAGCAGGGAGCAAGGATCGGGGAGACACCCGCCGCCGCAGGTTGCGGCTCCGATGCGCTGCAGTCCACTTCTTACCGGCTCGTCCCACCGCGTGGCATGCTGTTCCGGCCAGGCGTCCTCCCCTTCAGGTCCAGGGCCGACTCTGCGGATCAGCAAGGGAAAGCGGAGCGGGGGCTCAGGGTCTTCATTCCTCGGTGCAGTCCAGTCGGGTGAGCAGGGGGGAGGACCCGAACCCCGAATTCGGCCCTTGTCATCGCATTTTACCCCTCGGGGGAGCGAGGGGGCCCAGAGCTCAAGCAGCGTGCGACTGCTCACGCTCACCGCATCACCGGAAGTCCTCTTGCTATACACTTATCACCAGGAACAAGCAGGAATGAGTCCTCACATATGGGTTCGTCGGTACCGACGGAGCCTGCGCGGGAAAGCTCCCCAGCTTCCCAGAAAGAAAGCTTTTGGGATCCTCCCACAACGCCTGCGCGCTGCCTTCCCGCCTTTCCTAACTAACTCTCCTCAGTTCTTCTTTTCCGCGGAGCCAGCAGGTCGTGTTCCTGTCACCGCTGAAGTTTTTTCTTTTAATTTATTTCTTTGGTCGCGTGTCTGCCTTCCCCGATGCCAGACCGGTACCGCCAGTCTTTTTTTCTTTTCTTTCAAAAAAAAAAAAAATTATACTTTTTCCTCACTTGGTGTATTTTTCTTCTTAGGCCTACAGGCCCACAAGAAAATTTTCCCTCATGGAAAAACCAGCCTCCGGGTTCAAAAAATGCACTAAGTGTAGCGGTACAATTTCTGTTACAGATACCCATGAATGGTGTCTTAAATGTTTGGGTCCTGAACACTCCATTCCGGATTGCCAGTCCTGCTCCCTAATGTCCTAAATGAGGGTTACAGAACCGAGCAGCCAAGCTCCATGTGCTGTTTCCCACGGCTGCACCGGCGGTGGCATCGACATCTTCCAGGTCTTCCTCTCCTGATGGGTCTCAGGTAACCAAACATAAACCTAGCAGGTCCTTGAAGGGCAAATTTCCCTCTCAACATCGAGATGCCTCCGGGCTTGCCCTCGAGGATCCTGCCCCAGCCAAACAACCCTGGCGGGAAGCTCCGACTTCCAAAGCTGCTCCTATGGGGTTACAGGTTGACATCGATGGCACGGCCTCGACCGATCACCTGTTAGACTGCTCTGGGGTACCGGCACAATCTCCCGGTACCGACATCCAGGCAGTCGTGGCGTCCATGGATCACACTGTGCAATCCATGCAGCAGGCTATAATGGCTTTTATTCAAGCTGCGACGCCGTCGGTACCGCAACGAGTCCCGTTGTCGGTACCGGCGCCGGTACCGGTACCAACACAGATACCAGTACCGACTGCATCGACATCGGTCAGGATACCGACTCAGGTTCCTTGTCCAGGGCTATCTCTCGGTACCGATCCAGTACCGGGGACGCCCGATGTCGGTACCGATCGATACGCGTATCGATCATTGGAAGGGGACAGACGATACTTAGATTCCTCTGATTCTGATTCATCAGATGAGTCTCCCGAAGTATCCATTACCCTTCCTGAGGAGCCTACTTCTCCAAAAAGGAGAATGTCTCCTCCAGAGGATTTGTCCTTTCAAGACTTCATAATAGAAGTGGCTAAAGGACTCTCTATTTCAGTAACCTCTGAAGCAGAGCCTAGAGCAAAAAAATTTGATATTTTAGAATACTCTAAGGCTCCCAGAGAGGCAGTCACCTTGCCAATTCATGAAATTCTTCATGAACATATGATTGACTTATGGGAGACTCCTCTCACCCTTTCTCCTCATTCTCGCAGATTGGACACAATGTACCGTGTCCCTCGTCCTGGATTTCAGAAAACCTGGCTTCCTCACCACTCCATTGTGGTGCAGTCAGCTATGAAAAGGATAAAGAGTACCAAAAGACACTCTTCTGCTCCCCCAGGAAGAGAATGCAGGACCTTAGATGTTTTTGGTAGGAAAATCTTCCAAGCCAGTATGCTTATTGCCAGAATCAACTCATATAGCCTTTATATGGGTATGTTTCTAAAGGAAGTTGCACAAAAGCTGCACAACTTTCTCCCTTTTATTCCAGAGGATAGAAGGGATGAATTCCTCCTTTGGCTTAAGAATACTCAAGATATTTCAAAGTTTTCAAACAGGGCAGCCTTTGATTCCTTTGAAGGTGCCAGCAGAGTCTCAGGCATCGCCATAGCTGCTCGCAGAATTGCTTGGCTCCAGGCTTCTGATCTAGAACCCTGGGTTCAGGATACAGACCCATTCTAGATCTCAGAGAATTGAACAAATTCCTATGCAAGGAGACATTCAAGATGCTTTCTCTAGGCACTCTCCTTCCATATCTGCAGAGTCAGGATTGGCTTTGTTCTCTAGATCTCAAGGATGCGTACACTCATGTCCTCATCCATCCATCTCACAGAAAATTCCTACGTTTTCTGTTCCAGGGAAAACATTACCAATACAGAGTGCTTCCTTTCGGTCTAGCCTCTGTTCCAAGAGTGTTCACCAAATGCATGGCAATAGTTGCTGCATTTCTACGCACTCTGGGAATATTTGTCTTCCCATATCTGGACGACTGGCTCATCCGAGCTCCAACCCAGTCGGAGGCTCAGATCTCCCTGAACCGCACCAGGTGCATTCTGCAATACCTGGGACTTGTGGTGAACCTCCCAAAGTCCCAGCTCACCCCTACTCAGTCCCTGGAATTCATAGGGGCCTGGTTGGACACCACTTCTGCAAGGACCTACCTTCCTCAGGCCCGTTAACGTCTAGTGCAGCTAGCCTCCCAGATTCAGTCAAAGAGCCATTTAACTGCCAGGGAGATGCTACAGCTGCTAGGCCATATGGCTTCCACAATACATGTGGTACCCTATGCTCGCCTACACATGAGAGCAGCTCAATGGACTTTGTCCACCCAGTGGACTCAAGCTTCAGGAGCTCTCTCAGACCAAATAGCAACCTCCAAACGTCTCTTTTGGTCTCTCCAATGGTGGATGTCCACTCAAAATCTGTTGCTGGGGTCCCCCTTCCAACCTTTGTTGCCCCAGGCAACCCTCACAACAGATGCCTCCCAAACAGGTTGGGGAGCTCATCTACAAGACCTCTCCACCCAAGGCATTTGGTCCCCTCAGGAGACCTCTCTTCATATCAACCACTTGGAACTTCGAGCAGTTTTCCTAGCTCTCAAGGTCTTTCATACCCTCCTCAGCTACAAGACAGTCCTCATTCATACGGACAATCAAGTAGCCATGTTTTACATAAACAAGCAAGGAGGAACTGGCTCTATATCGCTTTGCAACAAAGCTCTAAGATTATGGGCCTTCGCCAGAGAGCATCAAATCCATCTCCTGGCAGTATACCTCCCCAGGAATCCAAAACTCTTGGGCAGACAGACTCAGTCGAGTTCTGCTTCCACACGAATGGTCCCTGCACATGGATCAGGTACTCAGAATCTTCCAGGAATGGGGAACCCCGGACATAGACCTCTTTGCACGTCCGTGGAATGCCATACTTCCCCGGTTCTGTTCCAGAATTCCATGTCAGGGAGTTCAGGCCAAGGATGCCTTCCTCCTTCATTGGGGTCAGTGCTTCCTGTATGCCTTTCCACCCATTCCTTTGATTCCCAAGACTCTGTTCAAACTTCAAAGGGATCAAGGGTCCATGATCCTCATAGCTCCACGCCAAGTGTGGTACCCTCTACTTCTGCATCTCTCCCAAGCCCCCTCCCTGGACTTGGGAGCGGCTCCAGACCTTCTGTCTCAGGAGGAGGGGACTTTGTGGCACCCAAACCCCAAGTCCCTTCACCTCGGAGCTTGGTTACTGAAGGCCTAGACCTTCAACACTTCAATCTTTCGCAGCAAGTGAAGGATATCCTACATGCCTCTAGGAAACCTTCCACTAGGCGTTCTTACGCTTTTAAATGGAAAAGATTTTCCATTTGGTGTGCTCAAAAGGGTCTTAACCCTCTGGCACTCCCATTGAATTCTCTTTTGGAATATCTCCTGCATCTTTCCAATGCAGGACTCAAAACGAATTCAGTCAGAGTCCATTTGAGTGCTATTGCGGCATCATTAAGCCCATCAATGGACAACCTGTTTCCTCTCATCCTCTTATTGCAAGATTCATGAGAGGCCTTTAACTAAACCTCCCATTCGACCTCCTCCGGTGGCATGGGACTTAAACTTGGTTCTTGGTCAGCTTATGAAGCCACCTTTTGAACCCTTAGCCACTACCTCCTTGAAATTTCTTTCCTGGAAGGTTATTTTCCTCATTGCAGTCACTTCAGCTCGCCGCATCAGTGAACTGCAGGCCTTAGTGGCTAATCCACCTTATACAAGGTTCCATCATAAGGTAGTCCTTAGGACAAATCCTCACTTTATGCCTAAAGTGGTCTCACCTTTTCATCTTAATCAAGAGGTATATTTACCTGTCTTTTTTTCAGCTCCTCATGCATCCAGTGCAGAGAGGAACCTTCATACTCTAGATTGTAAAAGAGCTCTTGCTTTTTACTTACACAGGACACAGCAACATAGAAAGTCTTCCCAGCTTTTTGTTGCTTTTGATCCTTCTCATTTAGGACTTCCAGTCTCTAAGAGAACACTGTCCAATTGGATTGCTCAGTGTATTTCTTTTGCTTACCAGAGTAAGAACCTTTCTTTGGAGGGCCATGTCACAGCTCACAATGTGAGGGCCATGGCCGCCTCTATGGCTCATCTTCATTCTGTGTCCATCGACCAGATCTGTCGAGCAGCCACCTGGGCCTCGGTTCATACCTTCACAGCCCATTACTGTTTGGACAAGGACTCCCGCCGGGATGCCTTGTTTGGTCAGGCTGTCCTCAGACACCTGTTCCATTCTTAACTCCTGCCCTCCGTCCCTTAATGGATGCCTGAGATCCATAGGAAGACGAGGAACCTTTCAGGGTCTCATACCCTTGGGGATCTCCCAGGCATCTTAGCTAGGGAGTCCCCATATGTGAGGACTCATTCCTGCTTGTTCCTGGAGATAGCACAGTTACTTACCTGTAACAGGTGATCTCTGGGAACAGCAGGAATTAGTCCTCACAACCCTCCCACCTCCCCTAGGAGTTGTATCTCTTTCTCTCTTTCCTTTCCTCTCTCTCTATTGTCTCAGTTTAAACTTGAACTGAGGAGAGTTGGTTAGGAAAGGCAGGAAGGCAGCGCGCAGGCTCGGTGGGTGGATCCCAAAAGCTTTCTTTCTGGGAAGCTGGGGAGCTTTCCCACGCAGGCTCCGTCGGTACCGATGTACCCATATGTGAGGACTAATTCCTGCTGTTCCCAGAGATCACCTGTTACAGGTAAGTAACTGTGCTTTACCCTTATCTTTGTATTTTGTATATATTTTTAATTATTATATTCATTTTTAACTATTTATTATATTTGTTAGTGTATATTTATGTATATTCTCCATATTATCAGTAGAGGGATCTGATCTTTCACGTATGATTTTGTTTTAACTAGCATTGTAAGTAGTTTCTATGTTATATTTTAGTACCTGCCAGTGCAACACCTGACGAAGGTTTGCAAAACACAGCCTGTCGGGTTGGCTATAGGTCTTTTGAATTTTGTTTTTCCACCAATATCACGTTTTTGGACAAGTGAAATATATATACACTATATACAAATTAGCATAAGGGTTGCACATGAGATTTGGCGGCGATTACAAACTGCCATGGTGGCTAAATACATATACATATTTGTGGTGTTAAGCATGACTTTCTGCATAATAATCTGGGAGCGACAATGGTTTGCTAGATGTGCCTTCTGCTCCACAACGGGCAGAATGTCGAATTGTTGTGTACAGAATTCCAGTAGGAATAACAGTTGCAGAATTGGCTCTAATTTCTCTGGATTGCATTTGTAGTGGAAGTTGGATTCTGTGACCCTCTGTGCCCAAAACTGGCACAAATGTTTGTTCACATTGATATGTTCAGGGCAGGATTAATACTATATTGGGGCCTAGGCAAAGATAGATTTTTGGGCCTTTGCCATGACATAAAACCCCCCCCCCCCCCCCCCCCTGTTGCTTTCACTCTTGCCCCAGGACCTATTTCCCTGAGGCTGTCACACTTCCTTTCCAGCAGTAGGGAGGGAAAAAACTGCAGAGCTTGGTTCTGAATGTTGTGGCATTAACAGATTGTGAAAGAGCATGGGGACTGTTTAAGCCCATGCTTTAAATGGAGTGGCCTAGTAGTTAGAGCAGGGGGCTGAGAGTGAGGGAAGCTAGGTAAGTCTGTTTTGTGTGGGGTTTGTTTTGTTTTGCCTTCAATTGCTTCTAGATTGTATCCAAAGAGTGAGATTTACAGGGGATATCTGGGGTATAAATTTAGAAAGTTCTAAGCAGCAAAAGAAAATAATGTAGCTTTCTTTGGTGCCTCTGAAAAGATGTAGACAGAATGGAGGTACTCATTAGGACTGTTTTGTAAGACATTTGCCCAGGTAATTAAAGAGATGACAGATGACAGGGCAAATTTCACAGAATAATTTCCCTTCAGTAAGTATCCAAAGGGGTATTTCTACTACTGGACTTCTCCAGCACAGAATTTCAAAGAGAAATTCAACACAGACACACACAGACACACACACTTTCAGATGCATGTGTGTACTTTGTCACGTTTCAGGTACACACACACTCTTCTGGTAGTCGCGGCCAGTGTGGGACCTGCAGTGGTGGAGCTTACCCAGAGCCTCTGGTGCTGTTGCTACTGTGCTTCCTCTGCAGATTTCCTGTTTGCATAGGGGTGGTACAATCTAGAGTGCAGCAGTGTTGGAGGTTCTGGGTAAGTGCTGCATTGATGATTTTTATTGCCATGGCTGCAGATCTCAGGGGGGGGGGGGCAGTGGGGGGTACACTTTGAAGGTTGGTGCTTTAGCCCAGTGTTGTTCAACCTTTTTTGTGCAAAGGCACACTCTTTTCATGAAAAAAATCACGAGGCACACCACCATTAGAAAATGTTCAAAAAATTTACCTCTGTGCCTATATTGACTATATATAAAGTAATTCTCTTGAATAGGAATCAAACACTCACACCAACCCCCCTCCCCTGCTGGTTCACTCACACCACCACCCCCCCCCCGGTACACACACACACACACACACACACACACACACACACACACACACACACACACACACACACACCCCACCACACACACACCCCACCACACACACACACCCCACCACACACACACACCCCAACACACACACACACACACACACCCAACACACACACACACACACACACACCCCAACACACACACACACACACACACCCCAACACACACACACACACACACACACACACACACACACACACACACACCCCAAGCCCGCTGCTTCTGCTTTGTACAGAGCAGCGGCTGCACTACACTTACATTGAAAAGTAAAGAGAAACTGTGTCAGGAGCCCTCCGATCATGCAGAGCCCGAGGAAGTGATGTCATGGGGGCGGGCTCCTCACAGGCTGTCTTTCCTTTTCAAATTAACTTTATTGCAGCTAAAGTTAATTTGAAAAGGAAAGACAGCCTGTGAGGAGCCCACCCCCATGACATCACTTCCTCGGGCTCTGCATGATCGGAGGGCTCCTGACACAGTTTCTCTTTACTTTTCAATGTAAGTGTAGTGCAGCCGCTGCTCTGTACAAAGCAGAACCAGCGGCTGCACTGCTATAGGGAATCGCGTTCGCGCCGCGGACTTCGGCACAAAAGCTGGTTTTTTGCTCTGGCCGCTCCCGATCTTGCGGCCAGAGCAAAAAACCGGCTTTTCAATGGCCGGTTTTACAACTGTGCCAGCAGCCGGCCTGGCCATGGAAAAACCGGCCAGGCCGGCTGAAAACCGGCCGGTTGGCAACCCTAATTTGTGAGCCGAGGCCACATGTTACGGATGAAATTGGAATTTTTCCCACGGCACACCAGACAATATCTCACGGCACACTAGTGTGCCGCGGCACAGTGGTTGAAAAACGCTGCTTTAGCCAACCACCCAATTTGCCCAATGCTGTTGCTGCCTGCTGCTCAGGTGCTCATTCAGTCTGTGCTCCTATCCCTAACCCCACCATCCAGCTCTGCCCATCATGTAAAGTTCTTTCCTTGCCAGCTTCTTTCCTCAGGTTGTAGCCCCTTCCCTATTCCCAAAAGGATACTGGCTGATTTCACAGGCTCTTTCCAAGGCTGCCACTCTCACTTGCACACCTCGGGAAGGTTTCGTGGCCCCCCTCTTCCTGTGACTAAGAGCAGCCTTCTCGTTGACTGTATCCTACCACAGCCTCTCCTAGGCAGGGGAGGAAGGTAACATTGCAGATAAACTTCAAACCCTGAAAATATCCAAACGTGTTTAGCCATTCTTGTGGCTTGTTATGAATGCAAACACATTTTTTTAGAATATTGAAAAACTTGGACTTGTGGCAATATCCTCTTGAAGGCGACCAAAATGATTTGTAGCCTGCATCGGGAGACGTATGAGAAGAGACTTTAAGACCTAAATATGTACACTCTGGAGGAGAGGAGGGACAGGGGAGATATGATTCTGACCTTTTAAATACAAAGAGTATTAATGAACGAACAAACTAATCTCTTCCAAAGACTGGGAAGCTGTAAAACCAGAGGGCATAATATGAAGCTGCAAGGGGGTAAACCGAGAGTGTCAGGAAATACTTTTTCACTGAAAGGGTGGTGGATGCTTGGAATGCCCTCCTGATGGAAGTGGTGGGGGCAAAGGCAGTGATGGAATTCAAAATGGTATGGGACAGACAGTGGATCCCTTTTATAGCAACAGGATAAAATCAAAATAAACCAAACTATTTCAACAAAAAGGGGTGACCCATACAGAGCGGTTGGTACACCCTTAAACAAAGGCATTTGGAGGGGTAACCTGCACAGAGCAGCCGGTGCACCTGCAATTGCCGCCTTGCTGGGCAGACTAGATGGATCATACTGGTCTTTATCTGCCGTCATATGCTCAGGGCTCATAGTAACATAGTATATCTGACAGGGTCTCCCCTCCTCCCTGCCCCCTTCCCCCTGGATATTTTTGCTTCTAGGCACTCTTATTTGGGAGGAGTAGCCTAGTGGTTAGAGCAACTGCCTAGTACCCAGAAGATCAAAGGTTTGATTCCCACTGGCACTCATGACCTTGGGTGAGTCACTTTACCCTCCATTGCCTCAGAAGAAAAGGCCTGGCAATCTACCTCTGGTGATATGTTGCCAAGAAAACACAGAGGCAGCTGGGTCATTGTGAGTCAGCACTGACTTGATGGCACAAAAAAAGGGCACATCTTATAATTTTGTCTATGCTTTAATCTAGCCTTGAATAAGTTTATTAGCCTGTTGACATGTGCCAGAACATGATGGCAGAGAAGGGCTGGCAGGTACATTTAGCATAGTTCTATTCCTAACACAATTCCTAATCCAGTTTCCCCCCTTGCTTTTTTGTTCTTAGGAATCCAACTCTTGTTTTTGTCTTAAACACCAAAGTAAAGGTTGGTTTGGGGATATTTGGCTCTTCCCTTGGACAATTGTAGTTGTATATAATAAGCCCTGGATCTTGAACAACTTGCCTGGTCTCTGCTTTACAATTTAACATATTAAAGTACATTTTCCACCTCTCGGCCCAGATGCATTGTTTTAGGGTTGTGTTTCTAGACCTGTGGGTTGTGACATAGCATGTACTTGCTTTCCTCATGTGAGGAGGGGGTTTTCCTATTTAAGAAAATGAAAGGACACACTTATACTTTTTTCTTAAGTCCTACTGTAAGTACATAAACTAGTCCTTAATAACTTAAGTCTAAATGCTGGGAAGCTCTGTCTGGTTGCAGAGAGAGAAACCTCAGAAGGCCTGAGAAGATCAGAAGGCATTGAGCTGTCTGTCCTGCAGGCCAGAGATTCAGCCAGCTGGTTTTATTTAGATTTTAGTGTGGTTATCTGGCATCTTCCTGTTGCATTTACCACTCTGAAGTTCAGCTACTTTACCTTATAAGGAGACTCCTTTTGTGCTGTGTGGCAAGCTGGGGTGGAGCTACTTCTGATGACTAACCCTGACTGTGCTGAGAAACAAAGCCAGCCCAGTGCTGAGAGAGGGTATTTTGTCCTGCTTCTGGAATTCCACTGATGACTTTACAATAGTTTATGGTCTCGGAGGCTTTCTACAGAGCTGGCATTTTTCTAGCTTAGAAAATAAAGCAACAATTAAAAAACAAAACAGACCTTCCCACCCCCCCCAGTCGTCTTGCCCTCTGTAATGCTCTTATGGAATACAGAAGTGTGGCAGCTGTGTTAGTCTACTATAATGGTAGTTAAAGTAAAATAAGGCCATAGCCCAATAAAAAGGTATTGCCTTTTTTCTTAAGGAATGCAGTCACTGCCACTGTACAAAGGTCAGCGCTAAAGCATTTTACAGCAATATTAGGTCTCTCTCCCCCCCCCCCCCCCCCTGTTAATAAAAAAACAAAACAAAAAAGAGAACCTGAGTCAGGGGATTGTCTCCTTGCAGTCTTTGAGGCAGTGGTCCATTTATTTTATCTTTACAGAAGAACCTTTGTGTCAATCTCCCACTATAGCTGCAATGGAGAAAAGGAACCAGATTTCAAAAATGTTCCACATCGGTGACCTGGCAGATGAGCAGAATTGATTTGAGGCTGGGATGGAATACCCAGTAGCCACAGGTGGCAAATTGACTCTGCCATATTTTGGCTTTAACAAAATGTAATGAACCTTTTTCTTGACAGTATGGTCTGCTGTATAGAATCAACCAATGAAAGAGTGCTATCATCACATGATCACTCATGTATTCTTTTCCACTCTGACCCATTGACACAGTGCTACCAGTCAATACTTCCTCCACAGTCCATGGTATGGTGAAGTTTTACTTTTCATTGGTACCTGTGGCTACATTGAAATTAGTTATCCATCCTTGGTTTGAGGGGGAAGGAGAAAAGGTGTACAGCTTGCCTACTCTTACTTTCTCTCTGTAGGAGTGAGGGCAACTACTGAATGGGGGTAGGTTTTCTCACAGCTGCTTCTTTTTATGTGCCTGTTACACGCACTGGGCTGGCAAAACAATAAACCATTCTTTAACTATGAACAGTTGTCATTTAATTACACACTAATATGTATTGTTCCTCACCACATTATTACACACTTTTATCTGTTGTACCTAATGACCCCTTCTCAGGACAAACCAGTCCCTTAGATCTAACATAGTTTGTAGTTTGTACCCTTGGTACTTTGCCTAGTCCTCGATAGACTTCTTCATGTTTACAGATGCTGTTCTGACACATCAATCAAAGATGGTCTTATATTTTTAGAGTAATAGCACAGTTAAGCCAAAAAAGTAACCAATTACTCTATTAGTATGAGAATTCCTCACAATTAGTCTAACTTCCCACATTGCATTTAAAATGCATGTCATATGTTTATATATAGAAACCGGGTCTCAGACTTCCAGGAGCTATGGTATTAACTTTTTGACCAGGTGTTTCAATTTGCATCAATGACCCTTTTTTTTTTTTTGTTTTTTTTTGTTTTTATTAATTTAGTTTAAAGTAAAAATCTTTGAAAGAACAAGCAAGTCAGGCATCATGTCTCAAAGATGAAAACCAAAGGCTGGCCTGGAAGCTTATTGGCCTTGCTAGGACTTGGATTTGATTTTTTTTTTCAGGTCTTCTCCCTGGCTTGGTGCTCTAACCCATCACAGGCTGGTTCTAATTGAGCTAGAAGCCTAGAAGAGCAGGGGGGAAACAGATGGACAAAAGCTATAACATTTTCCTTTATTTTGCCATGTTTATCCCACTGTGCCAAAGAAAAGCTTGGGCTAATTGGAATTTAAAAGGTTTGCTTAAACATTTTGTGTCCTAAAGAGGGTATCTGAAATTTATATAGCCTTATTTGTGTAATTTCATACCTTCTGTATATGATAGGTTATGCTAGAAGCTGACAGCACTTCTGCTTTGCAGGATGAGGCAATTTGAAAAGGTACAGAGTTAAGTAGTTCCAAACTACGGATAAATGTTTGCTAAAGGCAGAGCAGGCTTAATGGTAAATCTGATCACTCAGCTGGGAGATCCTGCTTCTCTGCAAAATGAGCTCTGACTTTTGTGCCATGGGTCAAGAAAAACAAGTTGTAGAAAAGGGAAACAAGTCATTGTGTCACATTTAGAAACAAGGGGGTGGTGTATATAGGGTTTGTATTAGTGGTTCAGTGTTGTACAGTTTTTATTGGGAAGGTTATGCATATGGCTGTCTAAGGCTGGAATTATCAGGAGTATATGTATTTGTGTAATATGTGAGGTGTGGAGGAGAGTTGGATGCCTAAGTAGGCGTAGGGATAGAGATGTGTTGGGGATTGAATATGCATAGATGTTTGGGTGGAGTGTGTCTGCGAGAAGATGAAAGCATGGGTGTTGGGTGCATATGTGGGATAGGTGTGCTGTATGTTTGCACATGTTTGTGTGATAGTATGTTCAATAAAGGCTGCTTTCTCCCATCTACTCTTCCATATTCCTCTTTCCCGTAGCCTCCCTCCTGTACATTCCACCTAGCTCTTCACAGCCACTGTTGCATACTTCCAATGAGGTTCTGCCTACTATTCTTTGGGAGGTTCTCTGCCACCTGTGGCCTCAGTTTGTGCAGAGCTGCATCAAAGGAAGCTACTAATCTCCAGGAATAAGCAGGAATGAGTCTTCACATATGGGTATCATCGGTACCGACGGAGCCTGCGCGGGAATGCTCCCCAGCGTCCAGAAAGAAAGCTTTTGGGAGCATCCCACAGCACCTGCGTGCTGCCTTCCCGCCTTTCCTAACCACCTCTCTCCAGTTCTTCTTTTCCGCGGAGCCAGCAGGTGGTGGTCCTGTCACCGCTGAAGAAGTTCTTTATTTTTCTTTATTTCTTTGGTCGTGCGTCTGCCTTCTTCGATGTTGGACCGGTACCGCCGGTCTTTTCTTCTTTCTTTTTAAAAAAAACAAAACAAAAACAAACTACCGTTTCCCATTTCTGTGCAACTTTTCCTTTTGGGCCTTAGGCCTAGCAAACGTTTCCTCATGGAAAAGCCCGCTTCCGGGTTTAAAAAGTGCACAAAGTGCAGCGGTACTCTTTCTATCACCGACACCCATGACTGGTGTCTAAAATGTTTGGGCCCTGACCACTCCAACACCGATTGTGAGTCCTGTTCCATGATGTCTAAAAGAGGTCGACAGAATCGAGCGGCCATGCTCAGTACCCTGTTTCCCTCTGATGCAGCTTCGGTGGCATCGACATCTTCCATGGCTTCTTCGTCCTCCCATGGATCTCAGGTAACCAAACATAAGTCCAGCTGGTCCTCGAAGGGTAGATCTCCCTCTAAGTATCGAGATGCCTCCAGGCTTGCTCTCAAGGATCCTGCACCGGCAAAATTACCCTGGTGGGAAGCTCCGGCTTCCAAAGCTTCATCTATGGGGTCACAGGTTGACATCGATGGCGTGGCCTCAACCGATCACCTGTTGCCATGTTCTGGGGTACCAGTGGTTTCCACTGGTACCGACATCCAGACATTGGTTGCGTCGATGGATCAGAATATTCTGACCATGCAGCGTGCCATTACAGCATTCATACAAGCTGCGACGCTTCTGGTACCGCAACAAACTCCGTTGTCGGTACCGGTTCTGGCACCGGCACCAATATCAATGCCGGTACCGATTGCATCGACATTGGCTTTGGTGTCGACTGCAGCGGTACCCTGTTCTGTGATGCCCATCGGTACCGTTCACTCCCGATGTCGATACCACTCGGTACGCGTATCTGGCTCTGCAAGAGCATCCAGACAGGCGATACTTTGATTCCTCCAAAGACTCTGATGAATCAGAGGCTTCTGTCGAAGCATCGGTACTCCTTCCTCAGGAGCCCTCTTCTCCAAAAAGAAGAATGTCTCCTCCAGAAGACTTGTCTTTTCAAGACTTCATTAGGGAAGTGGCCAGGGGCCTCTTTCAGTGGCCCCTGAACCAGAGCCTAGAGCCAAGAAATTGGATATTTTACAAGATCCTAAGGCTCCTAAAGAGGCAGCTACTTTACCAATTCATGAGATCCTTTATGATCACATGTTGGGCATATGGGAGACACCTCTTACTACCTCCCCTCATTCTCGCATGTTGGACACCATGTACCATGTTCCTCCTTGTCCTGGCTTTCATAAGACTCAGCTTCCTCACCACTCTATTGTGGTGGAGTCTGCTATGAAGAAGAAGAGTGCAAAAAGACACTCATCTAATCCTCCAGGAAGAGAATGCAGAACCTTGGATGCTTTTGGCCGGAGAATCTTCCAGGCCAATATGCTTACTACCAGAATCAACTCCTATAGTCTCTATATGGGAATGTTTCTAAAGGAAGTTACAGATCATCTGCAAACTTTATCTCCTTTTGTCTCAGAAGATAAAAGGGAGGAGTTTCTCACCTGGCTTAAATATGCCCAGGATGTTTCCAAATTTTCCAACGGTGCAGCCTTTGACTCTTTTTTTTTTTTTTTTTGAGTGTGCCAGCAGAGCCTTGGCTATTGCCATAAGTGCACGCAGACTTGCTTGGTTACAAGCTTCTGATTTGGAACCCTGGGTCCAGGATGGATTAGGTTTTCACCTGTACAAGGAAGATTTCCTTTTTGGCAAGGATTGGCAAGCAAAGGCCACTCAGATGGATGCTGAGAATTCTGCCTTAGACTTTCAAAGTCTACTTCTGCTCCTGTTAGAAAAAGGTTATTCAAAAAGGCTTTTTTTCCCAAAAAAGGGAAATTATTATCCTGGTTATGGTCACCAGGCATCTTCTGCAGGTTGTTTTGCTGCAAAGTGTCAGCAACAACCTAAACAAGCCAAGCCTAAGGCTCCAAGGACTGCTACGGCCCAACAGCCTCAGCCTCCTCAGGGCCTTTGACTTACAACTAGAGAACTTAGCCTTTCTGGCTCTAGAAGAACCAGAGCCTCTCACCATTCTAGGAAGGTTAGCTCACTTTGCTCCCAGATGGGAACAAATCACAGCAGAGCAATGGACCCTCCATCATAAGGGAGGGGTACAAGCTTCATTTCTTAAACCTTCCTCCTCACACCATGGTGAAACAGTTCAATTCGCCAACATCTCTCCTCGACCTTCTGGGCCAGGAGATTGCTACCCTTCTTACCCAAAAGGCAATAGAAGAAGTACCCCTTCTTCAACAGGGTTCAGGGTTCTACTCCCCCTATTTTCTTATCCCAAAGAAAACAGGGGGCTACAGACCCATATTAGATCTCAGAGAATTGAACAAGTTTCTATGCAAGGAGAAATTCAAGATTTCTCTTGGTGCTCTCCTTCCATACCTTCAGAGTCAGGATTGGCTTTGTTCTCTAGATCTCAAGGATGTGTACACCCATGTCCTCATCCATCCAACACACACAAGGTTCCTTCGGTTCCTTTATCAGGGAAAGCACTACCAATACAGAGTGCTTCCTTTCGGTCTGGCCTCTGCTCCAAGAGTGTTCACAAAATGCATGGCAGTGGTAGCTGCATTTCTACGCACTCTAGGAATATTTGTATTCCCATATCTGGATGACTGGCTCATCCAAGCTCCATCCCAGACAGAGGCCCAGGCTTCCCTAGCCTGCACAAGGCGTGTTCTTCAGTATCTGGGACTGGTAATAAACATTCCAAAATCACATCTCAACCCTACTCAGTCACTAGAGTTCATAGGGGCCCTGCTGGATACCACAACTGCAGGGGCCCTGCTGGATACCACAACTGCAGGGGCCCTGCTGGATACCACAACTGCAAGGGCCCTGCTGGATACCACAACTGCAAGGGCCCTGCTGGATACCACAACTGCAAGGGCCTATGTTCCCCAAGCCCGTTGCCTCCGATTGGTGCAGTTAGTCTCACAAGTTCAGTTAAAGTCCCATTTAACTGCTCGAGAGATATTACAACTGTTAGGCCACATGGCATCCACCGTGCATGTGGTTCCTTACGCTCGCCTTCACATGCGAGCAGCTCAGTGGACTATATCCACCCAATGGACCCAGGCATCAGGGTGCCTGTCAGACAAAATAGCAACCTCCAGTGGTGGAGGTCCACTCAGAATCTGTTGCTGGGGTCCCCCTTTCAACAGTTGCTACCCCAAGCAACCCTTACAACAGATGCCTCTCCAAGGGGTTGGGGAGCTCATCTATAAGATCTCTCCACCCAAGGCATCTGCTCTCCACAGGAGACATCTCTACATATCAACCTCTTGGAGCTCAGAGCAATTTTTCTAGCTCTGTCTTCCACAACCTGCTCAGCTACAAGACAGTCCTCATCCACACGGACAACCAAGTAGCCATGTTCTACGTGAACAAGCAGGGCGGGACTGGCTCTGTCGCTTTGCAAAGAAGCTTTGAGATTGTGGGCCTTTGCCAGAGAGCATCAAATTCATCTCATGGCAGTGTATCTTCAGGGGTTCAAAACTCTTGGGCAGACAGACTCGGTCGAGTTCTGCTTCCACACGAATGGTCCTTCCATGGGGACCACATAGCCAGGATCTTTCGAATTTGGGGAACCCCGGACATAGACCTCTTTGCAAGTTTGTGGAATGCCAAACTTCCCCAGTTCTGTTCCAGGATTCCGTGTCAGGGAGTTCAGGCCAGGGATGCCTTCCTCCTCCATTGGGGGCAGGACTTCCTCTATGCCTTTCCACCCATTCCCCTAATTTCCAAGACACTGTTCAAGCTTCAGAGAGACAAGGGGTCTATGATCCTCATAGCTCCACGTTGGCCACGCCAAGTGTGGTACCCTCTACTTCATCTCTCTCAAGCTCCCTCCCTGGACTTGGGATCTGCTCCAGACCTCCTGTCCCAGGAGGTGGGAACGTTGTGGCACCCAAATCCCCAGTCTCTTCATCTCAGGGCCTGGTTGCTGAAGGCCTAGACCTTCAAGATTTGCATCTTTCTCAGCAAGTGAAGGATATCCTTCATGCTTCCAGAAAGCCTTCCACTAGACATTCCTATGCTTTTAAATGGAAAAGGTTTACCATTTGGTGTGCAGAGAAGGGTATTAACCCTCTTGCAATACCTCTGAATTCTTTACTGGAGTATTTACTGCATTTATCCCATGCAGGCCTTAAAACAAATTCCGTAAGAGTCCATTTGAGTGCTATTGCAGCATCCCTTAAGCCTCTCAATGGACATCCTATTTCCTCTCATCCTCTTATTGCAAGATTCATGAGAGACCTTTTTTTTTAACTAAACCTCCCATTAGACCACCTCCAGTGGCATGGGATTTGAATTTGGTTCTTGGCCAACTCATGAAGCCACCCTTTGAACCCTTAGCCACTACTTCCTTGAAATTCCTTTCCTGGAAGGTTATTTTTCTCATTGCAGTCACCTCAGCTCGCCGTATCAGTGAGCTGCAAGCCTTGGTGGCTAATCCTCCTTATACAAGGTTCCATCATGACAAGGTAGTCCTCAGGACTAATTCACACTTTATGCCTAAAGTGGTCTCACCTTTTCATCTGAACCAGGAGGTGTATTTACCTGTCTTTATTCCAGGACCTCATGCATCAAGTGCAGAGAGGAATCTTCATACCCTGGATTGTAAGAGAGCACTTGCTTTTTACTTTCAAAGGACACAGCAACATAGAAAGTCCTCTCAACTATTTGTTGCTTTTGATCCCTCTCATTTAGGACTTCCAGTCTCTAAGAGAACTCTGTCCAATTGGATTGCTCAGTGTATTTCCTTCACCTACCAAAGTAAGAACCTTTCTCTGGAGGGCCATGTCACAGCTCACAATGTGAGGGCCATGGCAGCCTCTACAGCTCATCTAAATTCTGTGTCCATCGACCAAATCTGTGGAGCGGCCACCTGGGCCTCGGTTCATACCTTTACAGCCCATTACTGCTTGGACAAGGACTCCCACCGGGTTGCCTTGTTTGGTCAGGCTGTTCTCAAACACATGTTCCATACCTAATCAACTCCTACCCCCCATCCCTGGTTGGATGCCCGAGATCCATGGGGGGAGGTAGAGCCCTTCTCAGGGACTCACAACCTTGGAGATCTCCCTGGCATCTCTAGCTGGGGAGTCCCCATATGTGAAGACTCATTCCTGCTTGTTCCTGGAGATAGCACAGTTACTTACCTGTAACAGGTGATCTCTGAGAACAGCAGGAATAAGTCTTCACAACCCACCCACCTCCCCTAGGAGTTGTATCTCTCTATCTTTCCTTTCCTCTCTCTCTCTCTCTCTTTGTCTCAGCTTAAAACTCGAACTGGAGAGAGGCGGTTAGGAAAAGCGGGAAGGCAGCGTGCAGGTGCTGTGGGATGCTCCCAAAAGCTTTCTTGATGCTGGGGAGCGTTCCCGCGCAGGCTCCGTCGGTACCGACGATACCCATATGTGAAGACTTATTCCTGCTGTTCCCAGAGATCACCTGTTACAGGTAACTGCTTTTCTCTGCTAACTGGGCATGAGAGGACCCTTGCTAGCTGTTTCTTATTATGGCACTACCATGGCTGCTGCTGAGTGCCTTCTCTTCTGCTGCTAGCAGAAATTTGGTCCCCAACTGATTGATTTTGCTTCTGCTGTGCTGTTTTTTCGTTTTTTCCTTGTGCTGTGGAGGGTGGGATCCCAGCAACACTTACTACTTTTTTCTGCCACTGAGATCTCTTGCTGATCTTTAGGTGGCATGGTCAAGCCTCCTTGCCATCCTGTGGCTTACTACTATTCCCTAATAATTTTTTAAGTTGTATGCAAACGGATGTGTATAGATGGACTGACCTTTTTATAAAATTTGTTTATTTGAGAGACCTGCCTTTTAAAGGTGGATTTTGTGCAACAGGATCTCGGAGTGACTTCATGACACTGTTTTAATGTCTCTAGACCCACAGTGTTTATGCGTTTTCTATAAAAAAAAAAATAAAGTAAATTCCACCCTCCCCAATGAAATGTGAACTTGCGGAGGTATCAAAGACTTCAGGGAAAGAACCCAACACCCTTCTGTTCCTGGAATACTATGGGAAAGTCATAGTCCAGCAACTACACCGGGGTCCTCAGCCTGAAGCCCCTTAGACCATTAGAATGGCTTTCTGATAATTCTGCACAAACGGTAAATAGCATGGACCATCTGTAAATGTCAAGCCAATTGTAAATAGGTTATATTCTGTTGAGTACCCTGCATGCCAACCTTTTTGATCTAGTTCACTGTATCCAGTTAAGTTTGAGTTGCAATGTAAACCAATTTGATTTCGGGATAAGGTGGTATAAAAGTCTGGTTAAATAAAATAAATTGTTCAAAAGTTGCATGCTTTAAAAAAATTTAGACAAAGCAACCCTGCAGAAATCTGTTCTTCTGGTCCAAACCTTGTTTCTGATCATTTTAGCATTCAGATTTTGAAACCTCCTCCAATTCAGCTGCTTTCACTATTAAATAAGCCAAGTTAAATGGGCTGTTGCAGTGTTAATCCATATTGGAATCTCCTGCAGGCATTTGATTCATGTACAGGATTTATATAGCATTAACAAATAGATTTTTCAAAGGGACGTCTGTTTATGAAATGGAAACTTGTAAAATCTATGCAAAATGAAACTTATTCCAGTACTTGTTTTGGTTTTTTTGCATTCAATTTTGTGCCTGTGGGGAAAAATACTACCACCAGATGTAAGCAGCATTTTGTTTAGTTTCTTACATCCTTTTATAATTTGTAATGAAAAAGTGTAAATTTTAGGACCACATATGGCGCAACAGTAAAATTATGCAGATTGAAGTGACATGAATTGGCAGCAGTTCACTCAGCGGGATGCCTGTTTGGAAAAATGCACTATGGTTGTAAAAGACTATTGCAGGGTGCCTACCACTTATTTCAAAAATGGTGAATAAAAATATGTGAGGACATAGGAGCAAAGAATAAAACCCCAAAAGAAAGCAAAAGGGCCCACAAATGGGCAGCCTGACATTAGAACACAATACATTTGCTTCCTTTCTTCTGTTAGGAAAAAAATGATTTTCTATGTGCAGTTTTCTTCCAACATAGGCAGATTTATCAGTTAGGTATCTGTGCTTTTGGTTTTTAAGCTGGGGTGGGCTGGGGGGGGTGGTTTGTTCTGATGGGTTAAGGTTTGAAAGCAGGAAGCCTACACAGTTCTGCCTTTAATCCACTCTGAGCCAAGCCCAAACTAACATTTGTACTGAAGCTACCTTGTTGGGGACAGCTGTCTTTGTATTTTTTTAAGGCATAAAAACACCATGTTAAAATTTTCATAGAATAAATAGTAAATTTACAGCACAAATCCAAGATTTCTGACTAACCTCAAACACCTGCTAGCTATACTTTGACAAATGCATAAACCTATCATATGAGCTTTGATCATTTCTAAATCTAAATAAACAAACAGGGACTCCAAACTTCAGGTCATTTGGATGCCACTTCTAGCCTTGACTAAAATCCCTAGTATAGGAGGGATTGAAATTTTCTTTACCCACTCCTAGTTTTCCATGGCCCTGGGTATAAATGGCAGCCTGTCTGTCCAGAGGGATGTCTGAAAGATTTGATTGGCATCTGAACCCCCATAATGTCTGTATGCTGGGAGGAGCATGGTGTGTGATGAGTCCAAACCGCAGGTGTTGCAATGATGCAATGCAATGATTATATAAATCTCCAGGAACAAGCAGGAATGAGTCTTCACATATGGGTATCGTCGGTACCGACGGAGCCTGCGCGGGAACGCTCCCCAGCGTCCTTAAAGAAAGCTTTTGGGAGCATCCCACGGGGCCTGCACGCTGCCTTCCCGCCTTTCCTAACTGCCTCTCTCCAGTTCTTCTTTTCCGCGGAGCCAGCAGGTCGTGTTTCCTGTCACCGCTGAAGAATTTCTTATTTTCTCTTATTTTTCTTTAGTCGCGTGTCTGCCTTCTCGATTCTGCACCGGTACTACCGGTTCTTTTTCTTTCTTTAAAAAAAAAAAAAAAAATTCTACTTTTTCAGTGAATTTTTCTTCTGGGGCCTTAGGCCTACAGAGAGATTTTTCCCTCATGGAAAAACCCGCCTCCGGGTTTAAAAACTGCACAAAGTGCAGTAGCACTATTTCTGTCACCGTCACCCATGACTGGTGTCTAAAATGTTTAGGTCCTGACCACTCCATTGCGGATTGTGAGTCCTGTTCCATGATGTCCAAAAGAGGGTTACAGAATCGGGCAGCTAAGCGCAGTACCCTGTTTCCCTCCGATGCAGCTTCTGTGGCATCGACGTCTTCCAGGGCTGCTTCTTCGTCCCATGGATCTCAGGTAACCAAACTTAAATCTGGCCGGTCCTCAAAGAGTTCATCCCCCTCTAAGTATCAAGATGCCCCCGGGCTTACTCTTGAGGATACCACACCGGCAAAGTTACCCCGGCGGGAGGCTCTGGCTTCCAAAGCACTACCTATGGGGTCACGGGTTGACATTGATGGCACGGCCTCGACCGATCACCTGTTACAATGTTCTGGGGTACCGGCAGTTTCTACCGGTACCAATATCCAGACATTGGTGGCGTCGATGGATCAGAATATTCTGACCATGCAGCATGCCATCACGGCATTTATTTAAGCTGCAACGCCTATGGTACCACAACAAACCCTGTTGTCGGTACCTGTACCGATCCCAGTACAGGATCCGAATCTGGTTCCGATACCAGTACCGCTTGCATCGACATCAGCATTGACGGCAGCGGTACGCTATCCAGTGATGCCTATCAGTACCAGCCCGGTACAGATTACTCCCGATGTCGATACCTCCCGGTACGCGTATCGGGCTCTTCAAGAGCATCCAGACAGTCGATACTTCGATTCTTCTGAAGACTCTGACTCTTCAGAGGCCTCAATTGAAGCATCGGGGATCCTTCCTCAGGAACCCTCTTCTCCAAAAAGGAGAATGTCTCCTCCTGAAGACTTGTCTTTTCAGGACTTTATTAGGGAAGTGGCCAAAGGCCTGTCCATCTCAGTGACTGGAGACTGAACCTAGAGCCAAAAAATTAGATATCCTACAATATCCTAAGGCTCCTAAAGAGGCAGCCATCTTACCAATACATGAGATTCTTTATGAACACATGTTGGGTATATGGGAGACTCCTCTTTCCACCTCCCCTCATTCCAGAAGGTTGGACACCATGTATCGTGTTCCTCCTTGTCCTGGATTTCATAAGACTCAGCTTCCTCACCACTCCATTGTGGTAGAGTCTGCCATGAAAAGACTCCTAAACCTAGGAATAGGAGGAACAATTCTACAATGGTTTATATCATACATTACAAACCGACTGATACGCGTTAAATTAGGCCAAAGCACCTCAGAACCCTTCACACAAGGACAAGGTATTCCACAAGGCTCGGCCCTATCAGCCCTCCTTTTCAACCTGTATCTTCAACCCATCACAAATATATTTAAAAAATATAAAGTCAACCACTACATATACGCAGACGATATCATGCTCACACTACCGATAAACACAAATAATCCCACCTACCAGAACTTACTAAACTGTATCAGTGAAGCAAATACTTGGCTAGAAAATAATAACCTCAGCATCAACCTAAAAAAAACTGAAGCAATGTTCGTATCAAGAAAACCAGACACTACTCTCCCTGAAGCTATAACAATTAACAACACAATAATCCCAGTTAAAAAAGAAGTAAAATACCTAGGCATCATAATAGATCACACACTTAGTATGCTCCCTCACATAAAACAAACAGTGAAAACCATATTCTATAAACTTAGGACCATTCAACACTTACGACCACTACTAGACACACATGACTTCAGATCTGTTATCAGCACACTCATCACTCCACACTTCGACTATTGTAATAGTCTACTTATCGGCCTCCCTCTCACAAATACCAATATACTCCAACGAGCTCAAAACATCTGTGCTCGAGTAACAGCAAAAGCTCGCCTCACTGACCACATAACTCCCATCCTTGCCGAACTACACTGGCTTCCCATAAATAGTAGAATATCGTACAAAATACTCCTAACCACATTTAAACTTATCAACGGCATCTCACCCTCACATCTAGCCACTCTGATACATGCTCCAAAAGAACTTAGAACCCGCAGGCAAAACGCAACCCACTCTCTAGACATAAAAAAATCCATCCGAAAAACAAAAAAAACCACAAGCTCAAGAGCCTTCTCATATGCAGCCCCCACCCTGTGGAATAAACTTCCGCTAAGCCTCCGCAAAATAAAAGATCTCCATATATTCCGGAAAGAACTAAAAACATATCTGTTTATAGAACACTTTATAAATCTTAATGAATCCCCTCCATCCCGCACACTACACCTCCATAACAATCCTCCTTAACCACAGATCAAAAAGCCTCAAACCTCAATACACTTAAGAAAAAAAGCAACTCTTATAAACTACGATTAATAATGAATGATTAATGTAAATAGTTACAGCATTACTAGCCAATGTTAATTGTATATAGTTATGAAAAAACACTGTTCCATGTTGTTCATGAAAAGTTTATTGTACATAGTTATGAAAAACGCTGTTCCATGTAAAACCATGTTCATTATATGTTAAGTGTAAACCGCCTTTGATCTCTGGAAAAAGCGGTATAAAAGAAAAGCATAAATAAATAAATAAATGAAAAAGATCAAGAGTACAAAAAGGCACTCCTCTGCTCCTCCAGGAAGAGAATGCAGAACCCTAGATGCCTTTGGCAGGAAAATCTTCCAGGCCAGTATGCTTGTAGCCAGAATCAACTCCTATAGTCTCTATATGGGGATGTTTCTAAAAAGTTACAGGTCATCTGCAAACCTTATCTCCTTTTATGTCAGAAGATAAGAGAAGAATATATCACCTGGCTTAAACATGCACAGGATGTATCCAAGTTTTCCAACCGTGCAGCCTTTGACTCTTTTGAGGGAGTTAGTAGAGCCTCGGCTATTGCCATAGGTGCACGCAGAGTTGCTTGGTTGCAAGCCTCTGATTTGGAATCCTGGGTACAGGATGGTCTAGGTAACCTTCCCTGTACAGGCGAAAACCTGTTTGGCAAAGATTGGCAAGCAAAGGCCAACCAGAGGGATGCTGAAAATTCTGCTTTAGATAGACTTTCAAAGTCTACTACTGCTCCTTTCAAAAAGAGGTTGTTCAAAAAGGGATCTTTCCCAAAGAAAAGAATTTTCTTCTTATGGTCAGGCCTCTTCTCAAGGTCGTTTTGCTACAGAGAGGCAACAACAACCAAAACAGGCCAAAACCCAGGCTGTGAGGACTGCTACGGCCCAACAGCCTCAGCCTCCTCAGGGCCTTTGACTTTCCACTAGAGAACTTAGCCTTTCTGGCTCTAGAACATCCAGAGCCCCTCACCATCCCAGGAAGGTTAGCTCACTTTGCTCCCAGATGGGAACAAATTACAGCAGAGCAATGGACCCCCTCCATCATAAGGGAAGGGTACAAACTTCATTTCTTAAACCTTCCTCCTCAAACCATGGTGAGACAGTTCAATTCTCCAACATCTCTCCTCAACCTTCTAGGTCAGGAGATGCTACCCTTCTTGCCCAAGGGGCAATAGAAGAAGTCCCCCTTTTTCAACAGGGTTCAGGGTTCTATTCCCCCTATTTTCTCATCCCAAAGAAAACAGGGGGCTACAGACCCATATTAGATCTCAGAGAATTGAACAAGTTTCTATGCAAGGAGAAATTCAAGATGACTTCTCTCGGAACTCTCCTTCCATACCTCCAGAGTCAGGACTGGCTTTGTTCTCTAGATCTCAAGGATGTGTACACCCATGTTCTCATCCATCCAACACACAGAAGATTCCTTCGCTTTCTGTACCAAGGAAAGCACTACCAATACAAAGTGCTTCCTTTCGGTCTGGCCTCTGCTCCAAGAGTGTTCACAAAATGCATGGCAGTAGAAGCTGCATTCCTACGCACTCTAGGGATATTCGTATTCCCATATCTGGATGACTGGCTCATCCGAGCTCCATCCCAGTCAGAGGCCCAGACTTCTCTAGCCTGCACAATGCGTGTTCTTCAGTATCTGGGACTGGTAATCAACATTACAAAATCCCATCTTACCCCTACTCAGTCTCTAGAGTTCATAGGGGCCTTACTGGATACCACAACTGCAAGGGCCTATCTTCCCCAGGCCCGTTGCCTACGCTTGATGCAGTTAGCCTCCCAGATTCAGTTAAGATCCCATTTAACTGCTGGAGAGATATTGCAACTTTTAGGCCACATGGCATCCACAGTGCATGTGGTTCCCTATGCTCGCCTTCACATGAGAGCAGCTCAGTGGACCCTATCCACCCAATGGACCCAGGCATCAGGTTGCCTGTCAGACAAAATAGCAACCTCCAGTCGCCTATTTTCATCCTTCCACTGGTGGAAGTCCACTCAAGATCTGTTCCTTATCGTCACTCCAGTCCAGTCCCTTTACTTTAGGGTTACGCAACCCTTCCAGCAGCTTGGAGGCTGAGCCCAACCTTTTTGGGGGTGGAGCGGTATATATACCACTGGTGCCACCCACCAACTCCAGTATACTCAGCCTCCAAGCAGCTGGAGGGTTCCGTAAGCCTAGGGCTTACTGGAGTCTTACCTTCTTTTAATTTTGGCTAAATCTTACTAATTTTAATTTAATTTTCATTCATTTATATATTTATTTCTTTAGGCAATCTTCCTTCTCTACTGTTTGCTGTTTTTTCTCCCTCCCCCCCCCCCCCCCGGCCCGGGCCGAGGAACGGAGGTGTTAACATTTTGCTTACAGCAGCGAGCAGGGGAATCAGAAGCCTCTCGCTGCTGACCAGGCCTGCTGCGGCTCCTCTTCAACTCTCCGGAAGGCCTGCGTCCTCGCGCCGAAGCCCTCCCCGGTGGCTGAGCGCTGGAGGAGACGCGAAGCGGAGGAGCGGTCTGCGGCGCTCAGCCTTTACCGCTCCCCCCCCCCCGAGTCAGCCGAGTGCAGGGGCGAGCTCCGGAGACGCGATCGCAGCGCAGGTGAACAACCGCGAGCGGGTAAAGCAGCACTCGTCCTCCTCTGTCCCTCTCTTCAGCCGGAGGCTCCAGAGAGGCGCTAAGACCAGCCGCATCCCTCCGTTCTGAGCTCCACGTGGCCGCGGCCTGCCACGTGTTGAGCCAACGGTGCAGGAATCGCAGCTCCAGTCCGGGTAACAGCAGAGGAGCTGGAAGAGAAGCATACAAACAAATCGCAAGTACTCAGCCCATTGGCTCTAGGGAGATTGTAATTGCTGTTTTCTTTTTTGTTTAACTTCAGTTTGCTTTAATTCTTGTCTATTCCCCAGTGGTTTAAGGAGATTTCGCTGCCTTATCCTTGCTCCTGGAGAGAGCAGTGCAGGAAGTTTTAGAGGGAATTTTAATTATATATTTTCATTTGAATTTTATTTTAAGTTTAAAGTTGAAAATTTATTTTAAGTTATCCACTAGATAGCATGACTGGCAAGTCAAGGTGCCCATCTTGTGGCACACGTAGGGGTACTGCATCTGAGGCAGGAGTCTGCAGAGGCTGCGCTGCAGTAGCCACCTCAATAGAACAAGAAATCAGCCTTTCTATGGCCCAGTCATCCCAGGGGTCCTCGGATCCTATGGAGGGGGAAGTAGTGTCCCAGTTATCCCTTCCCTCTCACTCGGAAGCACCCCCTCCTCCGCTCCCCCCCTCCTCCCTTCCCCCTGGGGAGGGGCAGTCGGGACTTCTTTTCCCCTGACTTCGTGCTTTTATTACACCAGGCCTATTGCATGCGCAGACAGGGGCTTGCGACAGGAGAGGGGGGCTCGACATCCGAAGGCAGAGTAGCCAGACCCCTGAGGGCAAGCGTTCAGGACTCAGGAATACCCCCTAAGCGCCCCAGGCTGCTGCATGAGGAACCTCTCTCTTCCCTTTCCCAGGGCACCCTAGAGGAGGAGGTCTCTGAAAAGGAATTAGAGGAGGAAGAGGAGGAGCTGGAAGAAGGGGAGATCCCTGAGGAGGACCAGGCTCGCATAATTAGAGTGTTCCGACGAGAGGAGCTGCCTGCTCTAATTAATGATTCCCTGAAAGCTCTCAATGTAGCCTCAGATACCCCAGGGGAAGAGGAGGCATTGGAGGATCCCTTAATCCAGGCCATCAGGAAGTCCCAGAAAGTTTTTCCAGTCCACAGAGTGGTACGTCAGATGATACAGGAGGAATGGGATCAGCCTGAGTCTGGGTTAAGAGGGGTCCGGGCCATGTCCCGCCTCTACCCTCTCTCCCTGAATCGGACAAAGAGCTGCTGAAGTCCCCCAGGGTGGATGCGGCGGTTTCAGCAGTAACAAAGAAAACTACTATCCCAGTTGAGGGCAGCGCGGCGCTAAGGGATCCCCAGGATAGGAAATTGGACACGCTCCTAAAACAAGCCTTTGATGTCAGCGCTCTGGCCTTACAAGCTTCAGTCTCAGGGGCCTGGGTAGCGCGGGCCTGTTTGAGGTGGGCTCAGCAACTCCAGGCAGAGGAGGTTTCCGCCGAAGGATCATTGGCCAACGCAGCGAGGTTGGAATCCGGTACGGCCTTCCTGGCGGATAGTCAGTATGACCTCATCCGCAGCTTAGCTAAGAACATGGCCTCGGTGGTAGCAGCCAGACGCTATTTGTGGCTACGGAATTGGGCGGCCGATGCTTCCTCCAAAACTCGCCTGAGTCGTCTTCCCTTCAAAGGGAAGCTGTTATTCGGTGAGGACTTAGATAAGCTGGTAAAGGACCTGGGCGAATCCAAGGGCGGCAGGCTTCCGGAGGACAGGCCGAAACAAGCGCGGCCCTTAACCCCAGCACGGAACCAACCTAGGGACCCCCGGAGGTTTCGCTCGACAAGACCGAACCCCTTTCTTAGGGGTCGTTTTCCCGGTAGAGGACAAAGCTCCCGAGGTTTTTGGGGGGCGGGCAGAGGTTTCTCCGCCTCCTCCTTTTCCACGGGCCCCAGGAAACAACAATGAGAGTCCGGGGGTCCAGGAGGGCGGAATGCCGATAGGCGGTCGCCTGAGGCTCTTTCTTCCCGCCTGGTCCCGGGTCACGTCCGATCAATGGGTTCTGGAGGTGATCAGAGGGCTACGCTCTCGAATTTGCAAAGCAAATACCTCCAGCATTTGTTCAGTCTCCTTGCGGCTCCCCAACAAAAAGAGCCGCTATAGAATCTACACTGTCCCGTCTCTTACAGCTCGGGGCCGTGGTGCCCGTCCCTCCAGGCCAGGTCGGTACAGGTCGGTACTCGATTTACTTCGTGGTCCCAAAGAAGGAGGAGACCTTTCGTCCAATCCTGGATCTAAAGCAGGTCAATCGATGTCTCAAGGTGCCACACTTCAGGATGGAAACCCTTCGGTCGGTCATAGCGGCCGTAAGGGACGGCGAGTTCCTAACAGCACTGGACTTGACAGAGGCCTATTTGCATATCCCCGTCAGAAAATCTCATCAACAATTCCTGAGATTCGCGGTTCCTCGGGGCCATTTTCAGTTTCAGGCGCTGCCCTTCGGTCTAGCGACCGCGCCAAGGACGTTCACCAAGGTGATGGTTGTAGTAGCGGCGGCACTACGAAAGGAGGGAATCCTGGTGCACCCCTACTTGGACGACTGGCTCATTCGGGCAAAGTCGGAAGAGGAAAGTCGCTGGACAACAGCCAGAGTGATACAGGTGCTGGAGGACTTGGGGTGGGTCATCAACCGCGCAAAGAGCAGTCTGGTACCCTCCCAAGAGCTCGAGTATCTCGGAGCAAGGTTCCACACAGGCAGGGGCAGGGTTTTCCTGTCCAGCACAAGGGTGAGGGACCTAAGGATCCTAGTCACGCAGTTCATGTCCAGGCGCCTTCCTTCGGCGTGGCATTACCTGCAACTCCTGGGAACCATGGCGGCAGCCATAGAGGTAGTTCCGTGGGCCAGGGCGCACATGCGTCCTTTACAGCGATCCCTGTTGCGTCGATGGTCCCCTCAACAGCACCCTTTGTTCCTTCAGCTGCCCTGCGCCCCTCGAACCAAGCAGTCCCTCCACTGGTGGAGGTGTCCAAAGAACCTCAATCGCGGTATGCCCCTCGAACCTCCACAATGGTTGCTGTTGACGACGGACGCCAGCCTAGCAGGCTGGGGAGCACATTGCGAGGACCAGTTTGTCCAGGGGCGTTGGACGACGTTGGAATCTCAGTGGCCTATCAACCGGCTGGAATTGAGGGCAGTCACCCTGGCACTCAAGGCTCTCGAGTCTTTAGTGCTAGGGAAGGCGATTCGGGTACTCTCCGACAATGTCACCGCGGGTGGCATACATCAATCATCAAGGAGGCACCAGCAGTCCAGCCTTGGAAAAGGAGGCGGACACACTGTTCCAGTGGGCAGAACATCGCTTGGAAGCACTCTCAGCACAGCACGTGGCCGGCACGGACAACATCACCGCCGACTACCTCAGCAGGTGCAAGATAGACCACGGGGAGTGGGAACTACATCAGGAAATCTTCGACCAGATAGTAGCTCTTTGGGGCCCCCCAGTCATGGACCTCATGGCGCGGTTCTCATCTGCCAAGGCCAGCCGATTCTTCAGCCGACGGAAAGAAAGGATGTCCGAAGGCTTAGACGCTCTGCCCAGAAGTGGCCCTCGGAGGGTCTCCTTTATGTCTTTCCCCCTTGGGCGCTGATAGGGAAAGTCATCCAGCGGATAGAAGCTCACCAGGGCATAGTAATCCTCATTGCCCCGGACTGGCCCCGTCGCCCCTGGTATGCGGATCTGGTAAGGATGATCGCCGACCGCCCCTGGCGGCTCCCCAACAGGAGGGACCTTCTGAAACAAGGTCCAGTCCAGATGCCACACGTGGATCGATTCTCGCTTACGGCTTGGCTATTGAAAGGGCACGGCTCTTGAAGCGCGGCTACTCGGCGGCAGTAATCACCACTTTGTTGAGCGCTCGGAAGCGCTCAACTTGCCTCTCCTATGTGAGAGTGTGGCGCATCTTCGAGGCATGGTGTGCAGAGCGCCGGAGGAAACCTCTGGCTTCCTCGATCCCGGAGGTCCTGGAATTTTTGCAAGCTGGATTCGACAAGGGCCTAGCACATAGCTCCCTCCGGGTCCAATTGGCGGCCATCTCCTGCTATAGGGGTAAGGTCTGCGGGAAGCCTTTAGGAGCACACGCGGACGTTTCCAGGTTCCTGAAAGCGGTCAGACGGCTCCGTCCGCAGAGGAGATCGGTCATCCCCCCTTGGGACCTCAACTTGGTACTAAACGCACTAGTCACGGAGCCGTTCGAACCATTGAAGAAGGCCTCCTTGAAGGATCTGACTCTGAAGACAGTCTTTTTGGTGGCCATTTGCTCGGCCAGGCGGGTCTCCGAATTACAAGCCCTGTCTTCTCGGCCGCCCTTTCTGTACTTTCTCAAAGATAAGGTAGTTCTTAGGACGGTCCCCTCGTTCTTGCCTAAGGTCATCTCCCCCTTTCATGTCAACCAATCGATCACTCTCCCGTCCCTTCCGGCGGATGAGCTCGGAGGGGGAGATAATAGGCTCCTCCTACTCGACGTACGCAGGACATTAAAGCGTTACCTCTCCTGCACAGCCCCCTTCAGGAAGTCCGAGCGACTGTTCGTTCAGTTTGGGGGTCCCCATAAGGGGAAAGCGGCGGCCAAAGCCTCAATCTCAAGATGGATCAGGGAAGCGATTGCCTCCGCCTATATCCTCAAGGGGAAGCAAGTTCCAGGAGGGCTGCGCGCCCACTCAACTAGGGCGCAGGCCACCTCTTGGGCGGAGTTCAGTTTGGTTCCCCCGCTGGACATCTGTAGAGCGGCGACCTGGTCCTCCCTGCACTCCTTTACCAAGCACTATAGACTGGACGTGCAGAGTGCTACGGACTCCAGGTTTGCGCATGCGGTTCTATGTTCCGGAATGGCGAATCCCACCCGGGCGGGTACTGCTCTGGTACTTCCCTAAAGTAAAGGGACTGGACTGGAGTGACGATAAGGAAGAAGTAATTAGATCTTACCTGCTAATTATTGTTCCTGAAGGAACGACAGTCCAGTCCCTGTTCCCTCCCGAGGTTGCCATTCCGGACGTTTGTTTTCAGGGTCGGACTCCGGCTCGTGGGCGGACACAGGCCTATCTGGTGGGTCACTGGGGTGGGTGGACCGGGCAGTTGCAGGCATTCGGCTTCCGCCCTTGACCCCCCCCCCCCCCTCATTCTTTCTCGTTGGTTTTTCATTCTCTCTTTCGTCTACGCCTGTATATAAAAAAAAAAAAAAAAAAAAAAATACGCTTGGCTTAGAGTGTTTTTCATTTATGATATTTTGGAATGTTTGTTTCAAGTCTGCTTTTGCAGTAGGTTACTGGAGTTGGTGGGTGGCACCAGTGGTATATATACCGCTCCACCCCCAAAAAGGTTGGGCTCAGCCTCCAAGCTGCTGGAAGGGTTGCGTAACCCTAAAGTAAAGGGACTGGACTGTCGTTCCTTCAGGAACAATAATTAGCAGGTAAGATCTAATTACTTCTTGCTGGGGTCCCCCTTTCAACAGGTGCTACCCCAAGCAACCCTTACAACAGATGCCTCTCCAAAGGGTTGGGGGCTCATCTACAAGATCTCTCGACCCAGGGCATCTGGTCTCCACAGGAGACATATATCTTCATATCAACCTCTTAGAGCTCAGAGCAATTTTTCTGGCTCTGTCTTCCACACCCTGCTCAGCTACAAGACAGCTACCTGGTTGTCCGTGTGGATGAGGACTATGTTCTACATGAACAAGCAGGGGGGAACTGGCTCTGTCGCTTTGCAACGAAGCTCTGAGATTGTGGGCCTTTGCCAGAGAGCATCAAATCCATCTCATGGCAGTATATCTTCCAGGAGTTCAAAACTCTTGGGCAGACAGACTCAGTCGAGTTCTGCTTCCGCACGAATGGTCCCTCCATGGGGACCAGATAACCAGAATTTTTTGGATTTGGGGTACCCCAGACATAGACCTGTTTGCAAGTCTGTGGAATGCCAAACCTCCCCGGTTCTGTTCCAGGATTCCATGTCAGGGAGTTCAAGCCAGGGATGCCTTCCTCCTTCACTGGGGGCAAGACTTCCTTTATGCCTTTCCACCTATTCCCCTAATCCCCAAGACTCTGTTCAAGCTTCAGAGAGACAAAGGGACTATGATCCTCATAGCACCACTTTGGCCACGCCAAGTGTGGTACCCTCTACTTCTGCATCTCTCTCAAGCTCCCTCCCTAGACCTGGGGTCTGCTCCAGATGTCCTCTCCCAGGAGGAGGGAAACTTGTGGCACCCAAATCCTCAGTCTCTTCATCTCAGGGCCTGGTTGCTGAAGGCCTAGACCTTCAAGATTTACAACTTTCTCAGCAAGTGAAGGATATCCTTCATGCTTCCAGAAAACCTTCCACCAGACGTTCATATGCTTTTAAATGGAAAAGGTTTTCCATTTGGTGTGCAGAGAAGGGTCTCAACCCTCTTGCAATACCTTTGCATTCTTTACTGGACTATTTGCTGCATTTATCCCATGCAGGCCTTAAGACAAATTCAATCAGACCATTTGAGTGCTCTTGCAGCATCCCTTAAGCCTCTCAATGGACAACCTATTTCCTCTCATCCTCTTATAGCAAGATTCATGAGAGGCCTTCTTTTGACTAAACTTCCCATTAGACCACCTCCAGTGGCCTGGGACTTGAATCTGGTTCTTGGCCAGCTTATGAAGCCACCCTTTGAACCCTTAGCCACTACCTCCTTAAAATTCCTTTCTTGGAAGGTAATTTTTCTCATTGCAGTCACTTCAGCTTGCCGTATTAGTGAGCTGCAAGCTTTAGTGGCTAATCCTCCTTATACAAGGTTCCATCATGACCAGGTAGTCCTCAGAACTAATCCACACTTTATGCCTAAAGTGGTCTCACCTTTTCATCTGAACCAGGAGGTCTTTTTACCTGTCTTTTTTCCAGGACCTCATGCATCAAGTGCAGAGAGGAATCTTCATACCCTGGATTGTAAAATAGCACTTGCTTTCTACTTGCACAGGACACAGCAACTTAGAAAGTCCCCTCAACTTTTTGTTGCTTTTGATCCTTCTCATTTAGGACTTCCAGTCTCTAAGAGAACTCTGTCCAATTGGATTGCTCAGTGCATTTCCTTTGCCTACCAAAGTAAGAACCTTTCTCTGGAGGGCCATGTCACAGCTCACAATGTGAGGGCCATGGCAACCTCTATGGCTCATCTAAACTGTGTCCATCGACCAAATCTGTCGAGCGGCCACTTGGGCATCTGTTCATACCTTCACAGCCCATTACTGCTTGGACAAGGACTCCCGCTGGGATGCCTTGTTTGGTCAGGCTGTTCTCAAACACCTGTTCCATACCTAATCAACTCCTACCCTCCATCCCTGAACTGGATGCCTGAGATTCATGAGTAGAGGTAGAGCCCTTCCCAGGGATTCACAATCTGGGTGATCTCCCAGGCATCTCTAGCTGGGGAGTCCCCAGATGTGAAGACTCATTCCTGCTTGTTCCTGGAGATAGCACAGTTACTTACCTGTAACAGGTGATCTCTGGGAACAGCAGGAATAAGTCTTCACAACCCACCCACAGTAAGGGGTTGCTGAGCTAGAGGTTGCCTGGGATGGAGGACGGGAGTAGTACGGTACAGAAAATCTGTGTTCTGCAGAATTCATGGATGAGGAGGACAGGGATTGCATTGTACAGATCACAGGAAAAAGGGAACCAGAAAGAGGAAGAAGACCAGAGGAACCAGAAGGGAAGGTGAAGGAGGAATGAGTGAAAATCCACCAGTAG
Organism: Ichthyophis bannanicus; assembly: GCA_033557465.1. NCBI lineage: Eukaryota > Metazoa > Chordata > Amphibia > Gymnophiona > Ichthyophiidae > Ichthyophis > Ichthyophis bannanicus. The sequence goes on from CM066039.1 coordinate 227,959,736, forward strand.
CTTAGTGGCTAGGGCAGCAGCCTGGGACCAGACAGACCAGGGTTCAAATCCCACTGACACTCCTTGTGGCCTTGGACAAGTTGCTTAACCCTGCATTGCCTCTGGTAGAAACTTAGATTGTAAGCCCTCTGGGTACAGGAAAATATTTACAATACCTGATTGATTGTAGCTCACCTTGAACTATTACTGGAAAGAGGAGACAAACCGAGAAACTTCAAAGAATGAGATGAGAAAATGAGGAAAAACAAGTAAGGGGGGGGGGGGGGGTAGGGGAGGGGGGGGGTAGGGGGGAGGGGTGGAAAGATACTCCAGGAATCCTACATTGATCTAAACCAGACACCTGAATGGTTAAGGAGAAGTGACCTGAAATCTAAAGATGATTAAGCAGCACATTATCTTTGGGGGAGCAAGGCTGTTGGTGTGGTTTGGGAGTGCCAGATTTTGGCCAGTACTTGGTTGGCTCATGCTCCCCAGTGGGTGGGGGCAGGGCCGGCCTGTCCATTGAGCGAGAATGTTTGTTTGTTTGCACAGGGCCTTGCGTTTCAGGGGGCCCCGTGCACAGAACATTCTGCTTTAAAAGTAAATGAAAAAGTGGCAGAATCAAGTGTCCCGCGGGGGCCCCCCCCTACCCGGCAAAGCACTCCCTCCCTCCCTGCTGCTTCGGCTTTCAGAGCCGTGAAGGGAGAGCTTCTCCCTCATGACTTTAAGCCCACTGGGGCAGATGGGAAATTTCCCATAAGCCCTAGCGGGCTTAACAGAGCCATGAGCGAGAAACTCTCCCTTCGCGGCTCTAAGCTGAAGCGGAGAGGGACTGAGTCGAGCAAGCAGGGAGGGAGGGAGTGCTCTGCTGGTCAGGGGGGGGGGCCCGCGGGACACTCGAATCGGCGGTGGCAGCCAGGTTTTTTTTTTTTTTTTTTTTTTTTAAATTTTCCCTGGGCTGATGGGAAGGGAGGGGGTTAGGACTGGTAATGGACTGGAGGGGGGTTTAGGACTGGTAATGGGCTGTGGGCTGATGGGGGGGGGTAGGACTGGTAATGGGCTATGGGGGGTAGGACTTGAGGTGGGCTGATGGGGTTAGGGCAATGTGCTGTGGGCTGATGGGGGGGGGGTTAGGACTGGTAATGGGTTGGGGGGTTACTAGGACTGGAAATGGTCTGAGTGGAAAGGGAGGCTTGAACTGCAAATAGCTGATAGGGATGGGAGCTTGGAATGGAAATGGGCTGAGTGGAAGGGGGGCTTGAACTGCAAATAGCTGATGGGGAGAGGAGCTTGGAATGGAAATGGGCTGTGAGGGGAGGGAACTAGGACTGGAAATGGGCTGAGTGGGGGGGGGGCTGGGACAGGAAATGGGCTGTGGTGGGGGCTTGGATTGAAATGGACTCATGGAGGGGCTAGAACTGGAAGTAGGCTCATAGGGGGCTTGGATTGAAATGGGCTGAGTGGAGGGGACCTAGGATTTGACATGGGCTGATGATGGGGCTAGAAAAGGACTAGAAATGGGCTGAGTGGAGGGGACCTAGGATTTGACATGGGCTGATGATGGGGCTAGAAAAGGACTAGAAATGGGTTGATGGGGGGGCTAGGACTGGAAATGTGCTGATGTGGGGACTAGAAGGGAGCGGATGCTGGATGGGGCTGGAACTAGAAGGGAGCTGATTTTGGAGGAGGATTAGAATGGGATGGGGCTGGGAGAAGTGAAATGGAGAGGGGAAAAAATTGTGTGGGAGGGAAGAAAAATCTACAATTGGCCGGGTATTGGAAGAATATGTGGGGATTGAGGATGGAGGGGTAAAATTTGAGTGGATGAAATAGGAATGAGGAAAGAGTAAAAGGAGAAAGATTAGTATGTTAAAGCAGATGTAGAGAGAGAACGGGAAAAAAAACGTAGAAGAGAGAAGAAAGGACAAATGGACAGCAGATGATGGAGAGTTAGCAGAAGACACGAAGAAACCAGAAGAAAGTGGCTGGAGCAATTGCAACTGAAAAAAAATGCACAAAAGGTAGAAAGATATATCTCTATTTTGACTTTATTAACTGGAATATGTCAGCTCTGGGAAATGTGCATCATTAACGTCTGCGCTTTGTTTAGTAGAAGAGGAAATTAATTTATAGTTTTATTTCTACAGTGTTGTACATTCCAAGTTTGGCTTTTGGGGTTCCCAGTTTAATTATTGTCTTCCTGTTTCTAAATTGTGATTCCTTGTTTGGTGATGGTCTTTGTTCTGCATGTGTAACTGAGCTGAGGTATTCTGTTTATGTAGTTGCTATTTGACATTGCCCTTGTTCTCTTTCCCCAGTAGGTCATGTATTCTCTGAAATGTATTGGTTTAATATTTGCAGTGTTGCCTTTTGATAGGTAGGGTCTGGTGCTTTGTGAGTCCTGGTAGTGCTGTTACGATACGGTGGGTTTGCTATAGGTTCTAAATGGGCAGTGGTTTGTAGTAGTTCCTAATGTGCTTGGTGGTTAGCACTGGATTATAGTAATGTAGAAATCTTTTAGTCTGTCTTTATCCATACACTCATTAAGAGGCATGTTTACTGAAAGTGTATGGTAACATTATGCAAATATTTATGCAAATGAGGCCCCGCACCGCGTCTCCGCACATGGCCCTGCACCCCCCTTGGGCTGCCCCTGGGTGGGGTGGTGGTTGGACCCTCTGCATGCCTGAGAGGGGGGGAGGGGAGTTTCTGGCATCTTAATGATGTGCTGTTGGAAGTCCCAGAGGCCTGTGCCCAGATTCAAGGGGTGATTCAGGACTAGTTGTATCTTAACAATATTGATGACTATACCCCTGGGATACTTTGACTACTTGAAGGCAGTGGTACGGAACTGTTTGATTAGTCTGGGTGACCATAGGAAATGGGAGCGGGAGAAGGTCTTAGAGCAATTACAGAAGGATATTGAGAGAGTGGAGCAGCAAATGAAACGGGGCAACTGTGACATCTGCCTGGTGAAGGTGCTGGTCTGCAAGAAGTGTTTACTTGATCTCCAGCTAATCGAGATTAGGTAGGTGCAGGAACACTGAGTATGAGAACAAAGTGGGGAAGCTTTTTGCATTTCAGCTGCAGAAGGCCCACTCCAAGAATTTGATTTGGAAGGTCAAGGACAAGCAAAGGGTGGAGATTTTTGACGAAAAGGGTATACAGTGGTGTTTTATGGAGTTCTATATAGAACTCTAACCCAAATGGGAGGCTGCTGAGGATCATATTAATGACTATCTAAAGGGCTGAGACCTTACATGTATCACTGAGGTGGAAAAACGCCTCTTGGGACGTCTTGTCTTGGGTGGTTGAGATTCTACCTGTCATTAAGCATCTACCATGCTCAAAAGCCCTGGGTTTAGATAGGTATACTAATTTTTTTTTCTGTAAGACCTTCAAAGATTAGCTTGTTAGCAAAGGTTTGCATTAGTTTTTTTTCAGGAGAAGGTTATGCCCCTCTCTGTGTGAGGTAGATGTCACGATCTTGCTAAAGGAGGAAAAAGATCCTACATTGTGCAGATTGTACTGCCCCATTTCATTATTGGGTATTGATCAAAAATGTTTTGCTAGGGTATTGGCTAACTGCCTGCAAACCCTGCTGCCCAAACTTGTACTTGGCAATCAGTCTGGTTTCATACCGGGTAGGCAATGCTTGGATAATGTCTGCAAAATTCTCAATTTAATCAAGATGGTGAAGTGAGGGGGGAGGTGACTCTACTTATCCCTGTGGATGCTGAGAAGGCTTTTAATAGGACCTACTGGCCCTATCTTTCATATCTTGGAGAGGGTAGGCCTCTTCTTAAGTAAAGGATTCAGGTGCTGTATACACAATTAGTGGATCAGCTGAAGGTCAATATGTCCTACTACCCGCCTCTTTGTTTTGCGGCAGGGCTTCCACCAGGGCTGCCTGTTGTCGCCTCTCTTGTTTGCCTTGGCAATGGAGCTCCTGGCTCACCATAGTTGCTCTCGGACTGATATTGAGGGGCTCCTAGGTGTACAAATTTGATATTTATTTGTGGATGATTTGTTTACCTTGTCGAACCTAGTGAAATCCTTTAGTTGGGGTGGGGGAGGAATTGGAACAGTTTGGACAGGTGTCTCCTCCAGTCCTTCCACTAGGAAGTTTTTATACATGAGACCTTTCCTTATCACTAGGCCAAATACCAAGTTAGCTACCTTGGTGTGAACCTTGTGGTTGATCCTGCCAGGCTGTGTTGTACACTTTAGCTATGACCCTGTGGCATGCCATTATCTCTGACTTCCAGCAATGGAAGAAAGTGAGCTTGTCGTGGTTTGGCTGGATCAATAGCATTAAAATGATGGTTCTACCTAAATTGTTATGCCTATTTAATACCCTCCCTGTAGGAATTCAGAGAGCTTGCTTTGTCTGTGGCAACGGGGAATCCTGGATTTTGTTTGGGGTTTCAAGTGCCCCCCAGGTGGCTAGGAGACCTTCAGAGGTACTATGATGCAGCCCAGCTCTGGAGTGTGGTAGAATGGGTGAGCATAGAGCAGGAGTCTGAGGGCGTGCCCCTTGTGCTATCTATTGTAGAGGGAATAAGGGAATGGGTACGTTGGTTGAGGCTAACCCTTGGGTGGAGTTTACTCTCTTCAGGTCTGTGAGAGACAGCAGAGGAGACATTTTGGAGAACCAGTGGCCATTTTGGCTTGCATCCATTCGCTTTAACCCTTCTTTTCCACCAGGCCTTTCTGATTAAAGCTTATAAGATGGGATGAACTGGACCAGAGGACCCTCAGGCAGCTGTGGAGGGATGGAAGCCTATCCTCTTGCAGCTGTATAGCAGAAGATTGGCCTGGAAGAGCAGGATTGTTTGTTTTTCCATACCCCAGGTTTGCCACTATTTGAAGAAGGGTGCGTGTGTCGTTGGGGTGAGGAGTTGAGTGCCTTGGAATCCTCTTTTATGGGAGGGTCCATGAAAGGCTGCTTGTCCAGGCTGTACAAGGCCTTGGGTGAAAGAGAATGAAAAACCTGTGCATCAGGCCCAGTTGGAGTCAGATCTGGAGGTAGAGTGGACAATAAGGATTGGGTCCAGTAATTCAGCACCTTTATAAAGGCTTGCAGGTGGTATACTTGATTGAGAACAATTATAAACTGTACTACAGGTGGTACTGTACAACCCAGAGGCTGCTGTGGTTGGGGTGTGAAGATGAAAAATGCTGGCATTTTGTGTGGGTAAGTTGAGGCCTTTTTTGCACATTTAGTAGGAGTGCCCCCTTATTCCTTTTTGGGAGTGGGTTTTTGACCTCAGTTTTCTGGTGCTGAGGTGCAAGATCATTTCTTCGGCAGCCTTGGCGCTGTTGCACATTGGGCTGGGTGATGGACAGGTGGATGACTATTGGTTGTGATACTGGTGCCCTGCAAAGCCCAAGCCTCTTGGGAGTCTCATAGCTGCGTTTTCTCAGAGTGGAAATCCCTGGAGATGGAACGCAAGAAGGCAAAACCCTCGACGACCGCCTTGGAGGACGGGCCTGGGAAGAAGGGGAAATCCCACCCTAGGCCCTGCAGCCAGGCGTGAGTCTGAGGAGGCCGTGGGAGCAGCTTCCCAAGCTGCCCTGCAAGGAATAGTCGGCATCTGCCAACCAACCTCTGACCTCCAAGGCCATCCTCAAGGACTCCCCATTGACAGTACCAACACCAGACCCAAAGCCCTTGATGCCCACTTCGAAGGCTGCGGAGCCAACTGGTATGGAGACCAGAATTGCAGCCTTAGAGAGCAATATCTCTGCCCTCATGGCCATGCAGTCCATGTTTGTCTGGCTCGTCCGGTTCATCTGCTCCAACAATGGGACCCTCCACATCAAGGGCTTCCCTAGACATTGAGCTGGTCCTTGAGCGCCACTGGCCATGAGAGTCCCCCGGATGTTGGAAACACCGGTGTCTGTACCAGTTGTCAGTAGGTGCATCGATGCCAAGTACCGGGTATGCTGAATATCTGGGTTCCAAAAGAGACAGCTTCCCCACAACTGGATGGTTGTGGAGTCGGCCATGTGCCATCTGAAAAGCCAAAAAACTAATTCATCAGTGCCACCCAGCAGGGAGGCATGAACCCTTGATGCCCTCGGGCAGAAGGCCTTTCAGGGCTCTTAACTTGCCAGATCCAGTCCTACCAGCTCTATAGCAGCATGTACCTGAAGGATAGGTTGAAGGAGCTGGGGGGGGGGGGGGGGATTCTTGGCTGATCTCTGTGGTAAGAGTGCTCGAAGTTCCTCAAACAACCTATGATGGCTTGAAGTCCTCAGCTAGGGTGGCTGTTTGCAGGCGTTGGGGTACGAGGCCAAGCATGGCTGCAGTCGTCTGACCTAGAGCAATAGGTGCAGGTCAAACTGATAGGTTCTCTCCTATGCAGGGGACATCTATTCAGGAAACCCATGGCAGACAAGGCTTCAGAGATAGAAACAGAGTTCCTGACAAGAACCAGGCTCTTGAAGATCTCTGTGCAGTCCCGGAAGAAGGGGGACTTTGGTGGTACTCTGCATTTCCAGGGGCATGGTCCCTGAAAGAAAAAGATCCTGAAGTCTCGGGTGCCGGCCCAGGCTTAGCCTGGGAAGAGCTTTTGATTGCCTGGGTGTGACTGACTCCCCCCCCCCCCCCACCCCCCTCCCAGGGGGTCTTCTACAGCCCACAGGGGGCACTTAGCCCTTTTTGCTCACAAGTGGACAGCCATTACCACAGATACCTGGGTGCTACAACTAGTCAAGGAGGTCTACTTCCTCCACCTACAATGGGTGCCACCCTTGTACTTCCCAGGAGAACCAGCCAGGCCTCTCCTTCACCAGATCCTGCTTCTCACTGAGCTAGCAGGCCTAATCCAGGACAAGGCAGTGGAACCAGTGCCAAAACCTCTCGTGGGCACAGGCTACTAAACCAGGTATTTCCTTGTCCCCCAAGAGGACAGGGGGCTTCAGGCCCATCCTGAACCTGCAAGAGCTCACCAGGTTTCTGGTCATGGAGAAAGTTCAAGATGTTCTCCCTTGGGACACTGCTGCCATTCCTTCAGCAGGGAGATTGGCTATGCTCCTTAGACCTAAAGGATGCACACACACACATCCTAATTAATCCCAGCCACAGAAAATACCTCCGGTTCATTGTGGGGGGACAGCACTACCAATACAGCATGCTGCCCTTTGGTCTGGCTTCATTACCAAGGGGCTTCACAAAGTGCCTTGTGGTGGTCACAGCCCACCTACGTCTCCAATGGGCTTTCGTCTTCCTTATCTGGATGATTGGCTCATAAAGGAGGCACAGCTACAGAGGCACAATGCGCCACTGGGTGCACTGTAAACACCCTGCAGCACCTGGGGTTTGTCATACATTATCCCAGCCCAGCACCTAGAATTCATAGGGGTGCAACTAGATATCCCCCAGGAACAGTCAGAACGCCTCAGGGAATTAGCCACAGAGGTGCACAGATGCCGGATGCTATCCGCCTGGTTTCTACTCCCACTGTTGGGACACATGGCCTCCACGGTTCACGTGACCCCGTATGCACATGAGAGCAGCCTAGTGGTGCCTCTGCTCTCAGCAGATACAAGCCACTGGCTGGCTGAGGGACAGAGTGAGTGACCCATCAGCTTGCGGACTCCCTTTGATAGTGGCAGATTTCATGCCACCTTCAGGCACCCACCCCCAAGAAGAGTCCTCACCATGGATGCCTCCCTATTGGGCTGGGGAGTGCATTGCGAGAGTCTCCATATGCAAGGCGGCTGGTCCCAGAAGGAATCCTGAATGCAAATTTATTTAAACAATCATTTATATACCGCACCTTCCATAGATCAGTTGCGGTTTACAGAGAACAAGAACTGCACAGATCGGGTCTGTTTTACATGGAACATCAAATTACAAGGAACAATATAAGTGACATGATAACAGTGTGATAGTAATGATAACAATAACAATAACAATATGATAACTATATACAATAACTATGTACATTTGAGATTTCATAGGTGTTAGGGATTAAGAGGGGGTTATGTTTTCATAATTGTAATGTCCTGGTATAAACCTGTTGGTTGTGTGAACAGGGTTACATTATTAGCCATTATCTAATAGGTGGGAAGAATTGTCTAAGAATTGTCAAATCAACCTGCTAGAGCTTCGGTGATATTCCTGGCTGAGCCTTCTGCCACCAACTGCAGCACCATTCTGTGCTGATCCAGACCGACAAAGTTGCAGTGTTCTACGTGAACAAATGAGGAACAGGACGGTACCCCCTCTGCCAGGAGGCAGTAGCTCTCCGCTCCTATGCGGCACTGCAGAGGAATGCTACCAAGGGCGGTTCACTTCCCAGGCCAAGGCAATGCCCTGGCGGACAAACTGAGCAGTGTCTTCCAGCCGCAAGAGTGGTGCCTGGATCCGGTAGTAACCTCCCGACTGTTTTTTGTCTCTGGGGTGTCCCCTTGATGGACCTGTTCGCCAGTCTGTTGAACACACAGTTGCCCCGATTTCTGTTCCTGCCAGCTGCACGATTCCTGGGTGGCAACGGTGCAGTCCTCATCCCCTGGAAAGAAGGCCTTCTGTATGCCTTCCCACTGACACTGCTGGTCACCAAGACCCTATACAAGGTCCAGTGCGACAGAGCATCACTAATGCTGATAGCTCCTCAGTGGCCCAGGCAGCCCTGGTTCTCACTGCTCCTCGCCCTATTGGCGGCATCGCTGATTTTTCCCCTGGGCTGAGCCCCAGGGCTACTTTCACAGGAGCAGGGTTCTCTCCTACACCCTAACCAGGGAGCCCTGTCATTCACGGCTTGGCTGCTAAAATGGTAGCCTTAGCTCCCTTCAACCTCCCACGGGAGGTGGAAGAGGTTCTTCTGGCCTCTCGTAAGGCCTCCACAATAATGGCATATGCCTTTAAATGGTGCCAGTTCTCAGTGGGGTGTGTCAAAGTCAGGCAAACCCATTCTGCACGGTCAAGTGGTACTCCAGTATCTGCTCCACCTGTCACAGGTGAGACTAAAGTCTAATTCAGTGAGCGTACTCATGAGCGCCATCACAGCGCATCACCATCCTGTTGAGGGAAAGTCCCTCTCGGCTCAGCCCCTGGTGTCTTGATTCCTGCAGGGCCTCATTTTTATCCAAACCACCCCTGTCTGCCCTCCTGCGGTGGAGTGGGGTCTCAGTGTGGTGCTTTCGCAGCTTACTAAGCCTCTGTTTTGAGCCTCTCCTGTAAGCCTCCGTCTGCAGTACCTCTCCTGTAAGGTCATCTTCCTCGTAGCATGCACATCAGCTTGTAAAGTCAGCAAGCTCCAGGCTCTGATGGCAGGGCCCCCCTACATGAGGTTTTGCAAGAACAGGGTGGTGCTCCGCACACACCCCAAGTTTCTGCCAAAATTGAGTGTCCCCATTCCACCTCAGTCAGGAGGTGGTGCTCCTCACTTTCTTTCCAAGGCCTCACACCGGTAAGGGGAGACTGTTCTTCATACACTGGATTGTAAAAGGGCCCTGTCCTATCTGCAACAGACTCAGGGCTACCACAAAGCACCTCAGCTTTTCGTATCTTATGACCTCAGCTGTCTGGGGCTCCCAGTGACTAAGTGAACTCTGCCTGCTTGAGTGGCAGATTGCATTACCCTTGCCTACAAGCCTTTTACTGGAGCAGGAGGTCACAATGCACTGCATCAGGGCCAAGGCTACTTCCATGGCAAATTTGCATTCTGTTCCAGTGATGGAAATCTGTCAGGCCACCACCTGGTCTTCGGTCCATACCTTCGCAGCTCACTACTGCCTGGAGAAGGGAGTCTAGACAGGACAGTGCCTTCAGCCAGGTCGTACTCCTGTAATCTCTTCGGTGTGTAGGCAACTTCTGCCCTCCGACCTCCGACCCTTCTTTGTTCAGGCTACCGAGTGCTGGCTCTCTGCTGGACACTTGGCTCTTGCAAGAGTCTCTCAGTAGGAACTCAACTGCTGCTGATCACGACGCACCCTTTGCAGGTCACAGTGGTGTTTTTTATAGATTCTCAGTAGCCAGTGAGGACTGACTTCCTGCTTGTTCCCGGAGAAAGTGTAGTTACTGACCTGTAACAGGTGTTCTCCAGGGACAGCAGGAATCGGTCATCACAACCCTCCTTCCCTCCCCTTGGAGTTGCTAGAGAAGAAAGACAACATACCACAGAAAGTAGGGCTTTGAGTTATCTCCTTGCCCAGCATGACCCAGAAGCCTGGAGTTTTGTCCCTAACTCTTGCTGTATTCCTGGTGTGAAGCTGCTCAGGCCATTTAAACTAAGGTTTTTTTATCTACATTTTAAATGTTAATGTATTTGTGCATTTGATATACTGCCTTTTGGCCTAAAAAGCAGTTTACAATATAAATCCATAAAACAGAAGAATATGACATTTTTTTCTTCTCATACCATGCTGTTTAGCAATCCTCCTTTTTCTACTGATTAATTTATACAACCATGAGTCACACTCTCTTTTTAAAATTTCTCTCAACCATAAAGTGCAGTTATGAATGATCATCCTTTAACAATGCTTTGCCCTCCTTTTTCCTGGTTTTCTAGCTTCTCAGTTGCAAACTAAATCCAAGAACAGGCAACGAATGGATGTATAATAAAAAAAACATTAGTTGACTTCAAGTTCTAGAGTGACAGCTGTGTTGCTAAGGGCAGTGCCAGGGCAGATGTGGCTTCTGAGCGCAAGCCTTTTTTTGTCCCCTGGGAGCTCTGTAAAAGGAGCATTCCACTTTGGACTGAGCGGGAAGGAGCTATAGACATTGTTCTGTAGTGGCATTTGTTTGGCCTCAGCTGCCAGCATGCATCCTTAAGTTTCCTGCTAGGTGGGGCATGGGAGTGGTTGGACCAAGGTTTCAAGATAGATATAAGGTGGTGTGGAGACAGCCGCTAGAGCTCCAGTTGATCTCATGCAGCCTTCGGGGGGAGGGGGGTATGTTTTGTGTGGTTGTGTGGTTTTTCCCCCCCCCCCCCCCCACACCCATCCTCCCCGTTATTGTACATTTTAAGATATACATCTGGTGAGGGGTCCATATTGAATAAAAGGAGGCCAGATGCTTGGGGATACAACTTCGCTGGTTTGGTAGCTATCTGGATTGTTGTAGGGCATGGTGGTGGAGAGGAGGGTTGTACATTACATATAGGATCTTGCATGCTCATTGTCTGAAGAAGCAAACAAAATTACTTGGATAAGGAATGATATCCTGCAAGCTGTTTGGCATCTGGGATACGGTGTTAGCTTCAATGTAACACATTTTAAGACTAAGACTAATTGGAGAAAATATTTTTTCATTCAACATGTAATCAAACTCTAGAATTTGTTACCGGAAGATGTAGTGAAAGCTGTTAGTGTAGTAGCTGGGTTTAAAAAAAAGTTTTGACAAGTTCCTGGAGGAAAGGTCCATAAACTGTTAAGAGGATGCAGGAAATCCACTGTTCTCTGGGAACAAGCAGGAAGTCGGTCCTCCACATGTGTGATGTCGGTACTGACGGAGCCCTTGCGGAAGCATCCCCCCAGCTTTCAAGGAAAGTCTTTGGGAGATGCCACCATGCATGTGGTCCCCTTCCTGCCCAAGGGTGCCATCTTGCTCAGTCTCCTTATTTTCCATGGAGTCCTTCAGACATTGTCTGGTTTGTCCCTGGAAAAAGTTGATTTTTTTTTTCTCTGTTTCATACTCACCTCCAGTATCACACTGGTACTCTTCATCCTCGTTGCCTTGGCGTTTGAGTTCGGTTCATTTTTGTAGCTTTTTCTTTCCTTTCTTTTCCCGATGTCTTCGCACCTTTTTTTCTCCTGCTGGCAGCCTGGAGAGTCTTTGACCTCGCAGGGCTACTTTTTTCCCCCATGGCTACCAGTGGCTTTAAGAAGTGTGATCTGTGCTCCAAAATTGTCCTTGACCGACACACATGACTGCTGTCTCCGCTGCCTGGGGCCTGATCATGACCTGGCAGCCTGCAGTCTCTGCAAGAGGATGTCCAGTAAGGCCCTCAAGAACCGCCAGCAGCAGCATAAGTGTGTTGGTTTTAATTTTTTTTCCCCCTAAGTCCCGAATGCCTCCAAAGGCCAGGGCCTCGTCTGAGGGCCTGACATCTCGGGCAGAATGTTTTGAACCCAAGCCTCGTCGGGAGTCCTCGGAAAGGGGATCTCCCTCGAGGGAACCCAGGAAGAAGAAACAACCCTCGAAGGTGGTGTCCTTGGATGGTTCCGCCCGGCTGGGGGCTCCCGGGCCCAGTCCCACAGTCCGAGCAGCCTGCAAAGGTCCCTCAAAGGATCTGACCACGGACCGGCCTTGGTCCGCAGGCAGTATCATTGTTAGATTCCCCTTCGGGGGAGCTGGCATCGGCCAGAGTCCCTTGGTACCCACGCTGAAGGCTGTGGAGCCTTCTGGCCTGGAGTCCAGAATGGAGGCCCTGGAGCACAGTGTGTCTGCCTTCATGGACCAGCAGCAGATGCTGCTGTTGTCTGTCACGACCAGTTCATCCGCTCCGACCACTGGGCCTTCGATGTCTGAGACGTCCCCGGAGGCCAAGCTGATCTTCAAGGTCCTTTTGGCTTCGAGTCTATCTTCAGCCAAGGTTGCGTTCTGAGTCCTGCTCAACGGGACTGCGGTTATCCCTGGCAAGTCTGCTGGATATCAGCCACGGGGCATTGGGAGCCCCAAAGCCTGCGGAGCAGCCCTTCGGGTCCTCAACGGACTACTGAGTGGGAGACGGAGGACGAGGAGTCCCCCGATACCTATTGCCACCGACATCCCATCTGACTCTCCCGTCTCGGAGCATCGACCCGAGGATATGGCCTTCCTTGACTTGTCAAGGACATGCCCAAGGCTCTGGAAATCCTCCAGTACGAGGCCCCTCCGCAGGAATTGCTCATGGTGCCCATTCCTCCCATCCTGGAACGGCTGATGCTCTGAATGTGGGAGACACTGGCTTCAGTGCCGGTGGTGAGCAAACAGCTTGACTTGATGTATTCAGTCCGGAGCCCGGGCTTCCAGAAGTCGCAACTCTCACATAACTCCATGGTGGTGGAGTCAGCCATGCGTCAGCTGAAAAGTCAGATGCATTCCTCAGTGCCCCCTGGCAGGGAGGCCTGCACTCTGGACGTCTTCAACAGGAAGTGATACCAGGGCTCGATGCTTATCGGCCGCATCCAGGCTTATCAACTGTACATGGGCATGTATCTGAGAGACCTGGCAAGGAAAATTTGCAGCGGTTCAAGAACCTGGCCAAAGCAGTCTGCTCCAAATTTATGTCTCAGGTGGCCTATAACTGGTTCGAGTTGGCGGCTCAAGTAGCAGCGGCTGGCATCGGTGCACACTGCCAAGCTTGGCTACAGTCATCCGACCTCGAGCAGTGAGTTCAGGACAAATTTGGTCATTTTATTTTTTGTTTTTCATTGTCCCCTGCCAAGGAGAGAACCTCTTTGGTAAACCCATGGCCGACAAGGCTGCTGAGCTGGAGACAGAGGTCATGACAAGGACCAGGCTCAAGACCGCTGCCCCTCCCCGACGGAAGGGCACTGGCAAAAAGCCCTTCTACCAGAGTTAGAGTGCTGCTTACAGAAACTACCCACCTTATCAGGCCTCCCCAGCTTCCCAACAGGGTCAGCAGGCCAAGGGAGATGGGCATGGCCCAAGTAAGCAGCAGAATCAAAAAGCCCAGGCCCTGGCTTCGGCCTAGCCAGGGGGGAGTTTTTTTGACTCCTTGAGCATAGTCTCTTTACCCCAAGGAGATCAGCAGCTCACAGGGGGACATCTGGCCCTCTATGCCCAGAGGTGGGAGACCATCGCTACCGATTCCTGGGCACTGTGTAGTCTGGGAGGGGTACCTCCTCCACCTGACTCAGACACCTCCCCCCCCCCCCTTATTTCCTGGGATAGCTCTTCAGGTTGCCCCTCCATCTTTTGAAGGAGTTGGCAGATTTTCTCGAGGACAAAGTGGTGGAACCGGTGCCCCACCATCTCGAGGGCAAAGGGTTCTACTCCAGTTATTTCCTTGTGCCAAAGAAGACGGGGGGGGGGGGGGGGATGTATAAGACCCATTTTCGACCTGTGCAACCTCAACAAATTCCTGGTGCTGGAGAAGTTCAAGATGCTCTCCCTTGGAACATTACTGCCATACCTCCAGCAGGGAGACTGGCTATGCTCCTTTAGACATCAAGGATGCTTATACCCAAATCCTCATCCACCCCAACCACAGGCAGTATCTGTGGTTCGTAGTAGGGGGCAGGCATTTCCAATGCAGGGTGCTCCCCTTTGGCCTAGCCCAGAGGTACTCTAATCCAGTCCTGGAAGGCTGCAAACCAGTCAGGTTTTTGGGATATCCCTAATGAATATGCATGAGAGATTCAAATACAATGGAGGCAGTGCATGCAAATATCTCATGCATATTCAGTAGGGATATCCCAAAAACCTGACTGGTTTACGGTCCTCCAGGACTGGATTTGAGTACCTCTGGCCTAGCCTCTGCCCCAAGAGTCTTCACAAAATGCCTGAGTGTCGTGGCTTGCCTTCCTCCGGCTCCAGGGGGTCTTCGTCTTTCCCTTCCTGGTTGACTAGCTTATAAAGGGAGGCTTGGCCTCAGAGGTGCAGCAGACCACCGCACGCACCATCCAGGTTCTGCAACACTTGGGCTCTGTCATAAACTACCCCAAGTCTCACCTCCACCCGACAGTCTGGAGTTCATTGGGGCAAAGATCAACACTCTTCAGTCGAAGGGCTTCTTGCCCAGAGACCGAGCCGATCGTCTCAGTTCTCTAGCTCGGGATGTACAGTACCGTCCCTTGGTGCCCACCTGGCTGCTTCTTCACCTCCTTGGGCACATGGCCTCCACAGTCCACATCACCCCAGACGCTCGCCTCCACATGAGGGCGGTGCAGTGGTGTCTCCAACTAGTGGTCCCAGGTCACAGGCCGCCTCCAAGACAGTTTCTGTAACCCGCCAGTTGGCAGACTCCCTGGTCTGGTGGCAGTTGCCCCAGCATCTCGAAGTGGGCATGCCTTTTCAGACTCCAAGCCCCTTAAGGGTCCTTACCACAGACGCCTCCCTGCTTGGCTGGGGAGCCCACTGCAGAGATATCTGCACCCAGGGCAACTGGTCACCAGATGAGAGCACCCAGCAGATCAACCTTCCTGGAGATCTGAGGCATATACCTAGCCCTGAGAATTTTCCGTCACCAACTGGTCCTGGTCCAGATGGACAACCAGGTGGTGGTGATCTACATGAACAAACAGACTCTAATCCTCTGCTCGTACGCAATCCGATAGGATATCCTCCTGCGAGCAGTGTACCTCAGCAGAGTTCTCCAGCCGCACGAGTGACAGCTGGACCCCAGGGTAGCTGGTTGGCTTTTCCAGCTCTGGGGGGAGCCTGTAATGGACCCATTGTCCAGTCTGGACAACTTTTCAGTTGCTCCGCTTCTGCTCTTAGTAGGGCCACCCCTCAGGGTGACAGCAGATGCGTTTCTAGTCTCATGGTCAGAACAAGGCCTCATGTATGCCTTCCATCTGATGTCGCTGATTTCCAAGACCTTGTTCAGGATCCTCTGCGACAGGCTCATCCTGATAGCTCTTCGGTGGCCCAGGTAGCCCTGGTTCCCTCTGCTTCTACAGTTGATGGTGGAGGCCTCCATCTCCTTGGACCGCTCCAGGACTCCTATCTCAGGAGGGGGAGCACTCTCCTGCACCCCATCCTGGGTTTCCTGTTGCTGACAGCATG
This sequence comes from Ichthyophis bannanicus, assembly GCA_033557465.1. Taxonomy (NCBI): domain Eukaryota; kingdom Metazoa; phylum Chordata; class Amphibia; order Gymnophiona; family Ichthyophiidae; genus Ichthyophis; species Ichthyophis bannanicus. Next base: position 227,975,403 of record CM066039.1, read on the forward strand.
GCTGCTGAGAGGGTGACTCTGGCCCTTTCAACCTTCTAGTTGAGGTGAAGAACGTTCTGCTAGCCTCTCACAAGGACTCTACTAGAAAGGCTTATGCCCTCAAATGGCGCAGGTTCTCTGCTTGCTGCGCAGAACACAAAGCTGATCTTTTCTCCTGCCCAGTGGCTCTGGTGTTACAGTACCTTTTCCACCTCTGTCAGAGCTTAAATCTAACTCCATCAGAGTGCACCTCAGTGCCCTGGCAGCGCACCACCATCCAGTGGATGGTAAGCCCTCTCAGTCCAGCCTTTGGTGACCAGTTTCCTTTGGGGCCTGCTCTAATCAAAGCTCCCAGTTCGTTTGCTGGCAACCGAATGGGACCTCAACATGGTGTCGGCAGCTCACTCTCCTGCCCTTCGAGCCTCTGGCTACCTGCCACCTTCGCTACCTTTCTTGGAAGGTGGTTTTCCTGGTTGTACTCATCTCCACTCGCAGAATTTAGTGAGCTCCAGGCAATGTTCCCTCTAATTTTCGTAGGCTGTGTGCGCATAAAATATCAGCTGTGTGCAGCTTTTGAAGGAAGGTTAAATTTTTGTGCGCCACATAACGACACTCAGTTATATACTTTAAAATTTGACTACATGTCAGAATACAGTATGTACACCACATTGATTTTAATCAAATTAAATGAAAATAGACTATTACTAAATGAAGTGGGAAATTTCTAGTAATTGCAGTCATAACTTTTAAATTTAAGACGTCTGTTTTCTATCAGAATCAGAGCCGTAATTTTTGTGCGCTCTGTTGTAAAGTATGTGCGCTCACTCGGCGAGGGGTGTGTGTATGTGTGTGCGCACATGCGCACAGCTTAGAAGTAACAGTGGCTCCAGGCCCTGGTGGTGGTGGCACCTTTATACCGGGTTCCGCAAGAATAGTGGTGCTTCGCGCACACCCCAAATTCCTGCTGAAGATAGTGTTGCCCTTCCATCTCAATCAGGAAGTGGTGCTTCCTATCTTCTTTCCAAGACCTCACTCCAGTCAGGCGGAGACGGCCTTCATACCTTGGATTGTAAGAGGGCCCTGTCCTTTTCTATCCAACGCACTCAGGGCCATTGCAAAGCTGCTCAGCTTTTCATCTCTTATTTACCGTCTCTTCTATACCGCTCTATTCAACATCAGTGCGGTTCATATGACGACAAAACTTATACGGTGCAGGAATCTGCACCGCATTACAATAAACAGGTGCTTAAACGTGGGTAAAACCGGGATAACTATTTACATATAGGCATCACATCAATTCGAGTCAGAGTAACCGTAGTGTGTTTGTGTGGTGGTACTGGGGGGTGGGGGGAGCGGTTAATGGTGCGCGGCCGTCCGGGTAGTGTTTGAGGAAGAGGTGGTGCTTCAGAGCCTTACGAAATTGTTAGGTCAGGGATTGCCCGGATGCTAGGTGGTAGGTCGTTCCAGCACCTGGGCGCGCAGAACCTAAATGCCCTGCCTGCCTATGACTCCAGAAGGCTGGGGGAAGCGGTGACCAAGCATACGTTGTCCACATGGATAGTGGACTGTATCGCCCTTGCTTATGAGCAGGCGAGGCTCCCGCTGGAAGGTTACATCATGGTGCACCATATCAGGGCTATGGCGGCCGCTGTGGCAAACATGCTCTGTCCCAGTGGTTGACTTCTGCTGGGCCGCCACCTGGTCTTCAGTCCATACCTTTGCAGCCCATTAGTGACTGGAAAGAGTCCCAACAGGACAGTGCCTTCAGCCAGGCTGTGCTTCGTAACCTTTTTGGGGTTTAGGCACCTCCTATCCTCCGACCCTTCTGTGGTTCATCGGACACAGGGGTCTTACTGTGGTCTCTGTACTTGGGCTAATTGCTGCTGCTTGCAGCTCCCCATGAGGGAGCCCCTATTTTTGCTATGGACTTTCGTTAGCCTGTAGCTGGGAAGTTCCATATGTGAGGATTGACTTCCTGCTTGATCACAGAGAAAGTGTAGTTACTCACCTGTAACAGGTGTTCTCCAGGGACAGCAGAAAGCAGTCCTCACAACCCTCCCTCCTCCCCTTGGAGTTGCTCCTTTACCATCTTTTATTTTTGCTGTCTCTTAGCTATGTCGTCTGACTGAACAAGATGGCATCCTTGGGTGGGAAGGGGACCACACATGCATGGTGGCATCTCCCAAAGGCTTTCTTTGAAAACTGGGGGGATGCTTTCGAGAGGGCTCTGTCAGTGCTGACGTCACCCATATGTGAGGACTGATTCCTGCTGTCCCTGGAGAACACCTGTTACAGGTGGGTAACTACGCTTTTGCCCTGGGACGAGCACTGTGGAACCTGCCAAGTTCTTGTGATGGATTGGCCACTATTGGAAACGGGATACTGGGCTTGATGGACCTTGGTGTGACCCAGTATGGCATTTATGGTGTGGACAGGAATAACTTGGCAAATTGAATGGGCCAATCATTTTTTTTCTATCACCTCTAAGTCAAAAACAGTTGAGTTTAAAAAAAAAACCCCAAAATGCTAATTATTTGACACTTTGTGTAGGTTATGAAACAAGATTTTTTTTCCATGCAAGTTAGTGTTTTTAATCCAGTTTTCAGTTTCTAACACATACTGTGTATGTTGCAATTCACAGGCTGAAAGTGAGGTGGCAGCACTGAACCGACGTATCCAACTGGTTGAGGAGGAGCTGGATCGTGCTCAAGAACGTCTGACTACTAACCTACAGAAACTGGAAGAGGCAGAGAAAGCAGCAGATGAGAGTGAAAGGTAATTGTAACATCATACTTATGTTTTAAAATCCAGTACCCCATAACGTGGTTCTGAGTAACATTTTTGCTTTTTCCATGTATACAGCTTGTTTTAGATGCAGAAAAGGGTACATAAAAGGTAGGCATATGTAATAAGAGTTCCTATCTCCAGGAACAAGCAGGAATGAGTCCTCACATATGGGTACGTCGGAACCTGCGCGGGAAAGCTCCCCAGCTTCCCAGAAAGGAAGCTTTTGGGGCCTCCCACAGCGCATGCGCGCTGCCTTCCCGCCTTCCTGACCAACTCTCTTCAGTTCTTCTTTTTCAGCGGAGCCAGCAGGTCGTGTTCCTGTCACCGCTGAAGAAATTGTTGTTTTAATTTGTTTCTTTGACCGCGTGTCTGCCTTCCCCGATTCCGGACCGGTACCGCCGGTCTTTTTTCGTTTATTTAAAAAAAAAATAAATAAAAATAAAATTACTTTTTTCTTCACTTGGTGTATTTTTTCTGTGAGGCCTCTAGGCCTTCTCAGGTCTCCCTCATGGAAAAACCAGCTTCTGGTTTTAAAAAAAGCACCAAGTGTACCGGTACTATTTCAGTCGCAGATACCCATGAGTGGTGTCTTAAATGTTTGGGGCCTGACCATTCCATTCCGGCTTGTCCATCCTGCTCTCTGATGTCCAAAAGGGGCTTACAGAACAGAGCAGCTAAGTTTCATATGCTGTTTTCTACCGATACTCCAGCATCAACATCCTCCAGGTCGTCTTCTCCTGATGGATCTCAGGTAACCAAACATTCTTCAGGCAAGTCCTCAAAAGGCAAATCTCCCTCTAAGCAGCGAGAGGCCCTTGCATTTGACCCTGAGGACCCTGCCCCAGCCAAACAACCCTGGCGGGAAGCTCCGGCTTCCAAAGCTCCTCCTATGGGGTTACAGGTGGACATCGATGGCACGGCCTCGACCGATCTCCTGTTAGACTGCTCTGGGGTACCGGCTAACACCGGTACCGACATCCAGGCAGTTGTGGCGACTATGGGTACTACGGTACAATCCATGCAGCAGGCCTTACAGGCTTTCATTAATGCTGCAACGCCATCAGTACCGCGACAATCGGTTCCGACTCCGATTCCGGTACCGCAACCGATACCGGTACCCAGAGCATCTACTTCCAGTAGCATGCCGGTTCCAGTCTCCGGTTCCGGAGATTTCCTTGATACCGCTCCGATTCCCGGTACGCCCGATGTCGATACCGGTCGGTACACGTATTGATCTCTGGAAGCAAATAGGCGATACTTTGAATCCTCTGAAGATTCTGATACATCAGATGATTCTGCTGACGTCTCTCTTACTCTTCCTGAGGAGCCCTCTTCTCCAAAAAGGAGAGTGTCTCCTCCAGAGGATTTGTCCTTTCAAGACTTCATCATTGAAGTAGCTAAAGGACTTTCCATATCTGTATCCTCTGAAAAGGAACCTAGAGCAAAAAAATTGGATATTTTAGGATACTCTAAGGTTCCCAAAGAGGCAGCCACCTTACCCATACATGAAATTCTTCAAGAACACATGATGGACTTGTGGGAGGCTCCTCTCACCCTATCTCCACATTCTCGACGTTTGGACACCATGTATCGGGTTCCTCCTTCTCCTGGTTTTCAAAAGACTCAGCTTCCTCACCACTCTATTGTGGTGAAGTTTGCTATGAAAAAGAGAGTACCAAAAGGCACTCTTCTACCCCTCCAGGAAGAGAATGTAGGACTCTGGATGCTTTTGGGAGAAAAATCTTCCAAGCTAGCATGCTTATTGCCAGAATCAATTCATACAGCCTCTATATAGGCATGTTTTTGAAAGAAATTGCAGTAAAGATACGTCAGTTTCTCCCCTTTATCCCAGAGGATAAGCAAGAGGAGTTCCTTCTTTTGCTAAAGCAAACTCAAGATGTTTCAAAGTTCTCCAACAGAGCAGCCTTTGACTCTTTTGAGGGGGCAAGCAGAGCCTCTGGCATTGCCATAGCTGCTCGCAGACTGGCTTGGCTCCAGGCCTCTGATTTGGAATCCTGGGTACAAGAAGGCTTGGGCAATCTGCCCTGTACAGGTGAAAATCTGTTTGGCAAGGAGTGGCAAATCAAAGCCACTCAGATGGATGCAGAGAATGCTGCTTTAGATAGACTTTCTAAGTCTACCTCTACCCCTGCCAAGAAAAAAACCTTTTAAGAAACCTTTCTATAAAAAGACCTGATTTTCCACAAATACTGGCCATCAATCTTCCCAAGTTCGCTTTGCTCCTAAGCGTCAGCAATCTAAACAGGCCAGAACAAAGTCTACAGGGGCTGCTACAATCCAGCAGTCCCAACCCCCTCAGGGTTTTTGACTTGATTCTAGAGAACTTAACCTTTCTGGCTCTGCAACAACCAGAACCTCTCACCATTCCAGGAAGGTTAACTCATTTTGCTCCCAGATGGGAACAAATCACATCAGAACCGTGGACCCTCTCTATCATCAAAGAGGGCTACAAACTACATTTCTCCAGCCTTCCTCCCCATTTCATGGTGAGACAATTCAATTCTCCCCCTTCTCTCCTGTACCTGTTGGGCCAGGAGGTGACCACTCTTCTTGCCCAAAAGGCAATAGAAGAGGTTTCTCTTCCTCAACAAGGGTCAGGTTTTTACTCCCCTTATTTTCTCATTCCCAAGAAAACAGGGGGGTACAGACCCATTCTGGATCTCAGAGAATTGAACAAATTCCTATACAAGGAGAAATTAAAGATGCTTTCTCTAGGCACACTCCTTCCATACCTACAGAGTCAGGACTGGCTTTGTTCTCTAGATCTCAAGGATGCGTACACACATATACTCATCCATCCATCCCACAGAAAATTCCTACGGTTTCTGTTCCAGGGAAAACATTTCCAATACAGAGTCCTTCCCTTCGGTCTAGCCTCTGCTCCAAGGGTATTTACCAAATGCATGGCAATAGTAGCTGCATTTCTACGCACTCTGGGAATCTTTGTCTTCCCATACCTGGACGACTGGCTCATCCGAGCTCCATCTCAGTCCGAGGCTCAGACTTCCCTGGACCACACCAGACGCATACTGCAGTATCTGGGACTTGTCATCAATCTGCCAAAGTCTCAACTCATTCCTACTCAGTCCCTAGAATTCATAGGGGCCTGGCTAGATACCACCACTGCAAGGGCCTATCTTCCTCAGGCCCGTTGCCACCGTCTAGTGCACTTGGCCTCTCAAGTTCAGTCCAAAAGCCACTTGACGGCCAGGGAGATGCTACAACTGCTAGGCCACATGGCATCCACAGTTCATGTGGTGCCTTATGCACGCCTACATATGAGAGCAGCTCAATGGACTCTGTCCACCCAGTGGACACAAGCATCAGGAGCTCTCTCAGACCAAATAGCAATCTCCAATGGTGGATATCCACTCAAAATCTGTTGTTGGGGGGCCCCCTTCCAACCTCTGTTACCCCAAGCAACTCTCACTACAGATGCCTCCCAAGCAGGTTGGGGAGCTCATCTCCAAGACCTCTCCACTCAGGGCACTTGGTCTCCACAGGAGACCACCCTTCATATCAACCTTTTGGAGTTGCGAGCAATTTTCCTTGCTCTCAAGGTCTTTCATACTCTCCTCGTCAACATGACAGTCCTTGTTCATACCGACAATCAAGTAGCCATGTTCTACATAAACAAACAAGGAGGGACTGGCTCTCTGTCGCTTTGCAACGAAGCTCTAAAACTGTGGGCCTTCGCCAGAGAGCATCAGATCCATCTCCTGGCAGTGTACCTCCCAGGAATCCAAAACTCTTGGGCAGACAGACTCAGTCGAGTTCTGCTTCCACACGAATGGTCCCTGCACATGGATCAGGTATCAGAATCTTTCAGGAATGGGGAACCCCGGACATAGACCTCTTTGCAAGTCCGTACAATGCCAAACTTCCCCGGTTCTGTTCCAGGATTCCGTGTCAGGGAGCTCAGGCCAAGGATGCCTTCCTCCTTCATTGGGGTCAGGCCTTACTATATGCCTTTCCACCCATTCCCTTGATTCCCAAGACTCTATTCAAACTTCAGAGGGATCAAGGATCTATGATCCTCATAGCTCCACGCTGGCCACGCCAAGTGTGGTACCCTCTACTTCTGCATCTCTCCCAGGCACCCTCCCTGGATCTGGGAGCTGCTCCAGATCTTCTGTCTCAAGAGGAGGGGACTTTGTGGCACCCAAACCCCAAATCCCTTCACCTCAGAGCTTGGTTACTGAAGGCCTAGACCTTCAGTCAGCATACAGAACTCACCTTGCAATCTACAGAGAAGCCATCTTAGCAAACATGAAACAATACTATACCGACACTCTCAAAAGATCACTAAACAAACCACGTGACCTTTTCGAACTAGTTAAATCATTCTCTAAGGAACCATCCCCATGCCAACCTGAAGAGATCCACCCACAAGAGTATGCCAACTATTTACAATCCAAGCTACTTCAAACTGATAAAATTACCACGTTCATAGCACAAGACACCTGCAGTCCAACTTCCCTTTCTAAGTTCTCCACACCACCCAAGAAACTTGTGGAAGATACTATTGCAGCCCTCAATACCACGACTGCACAAACTGACCCCTGCCCCGCATATTGGATTAAAAATTTACGAACAGAACTCAGCCCACTGATCACAAAAATGATGAACTTATCATTCACAACTGGATCCTTCCCTGCAGCACTCAAGCAAACATCCATCAGACCGCTTTTGAAGAACCCTAATCTTGACCCAAGCAAAGTTGAATCCTACAGACCCATAGCCAGTATACCTCTCTTAGCCAAAATCGAAAAGGAAGCACAAAGACAACTTCAAGACCATATAGATTCATCCTCCCCACTAGACCATCGTCAACATGGCTTCAGGGAATACCATGGCGTCGAAACACTACTTACCTCCCTCTTCAATAAAATCGTCACAGGTATCGACAACATCCGTCAAGGCTTCGCTCTCATCTTCATAGACATCGCGGCAGCCTTTGACTCTGTACACCATGGTCTGCTAGTAGAACGACTAAAAGAAAAGGGCATAAATGGCGTCGCCCTCGATTGGTGCAGGTCATACCTTGAAGACAGATGGCAGCATGTAAAATCAGGATCAGGATCTTCCGAACCCTTCCATCAACGACAGGGCATCCCCCAAGGATCTTCCCTATCATCTCTCTTATTTAATATTTACATGCAACCGATTTTCAACATTATCGGATCATTCAAGGTCGATTGTCTAATTTACGCTGATGACATCCTCCTCTTCATGCCATTCGTCACAGAGCAAATGGACCTTTCGCCACTGATTGAATGTTTCAACGCAGTCTCCGAATGGCTTCTGTCTCAAAATCTCAGGATACAACACAAAAAGTCTGAGGTGCTATTCATCACCAGAGACCAGAGTTTCTGCCCTCCACCTCATTTAAAGGTCAAAGAGGCTGAGCTCCAAACCAAATCAACAATTCGGTACTTAGGGGTCACCCTCGATCAACGATTAGATTTGAAAACCCATATATCCAACATAATCAGAACCATATATTTCAAAATCCGGTCCCTCAGACACCTGCAATCCCTTCTAAACCCTGAAGACCTCCGGACAATATACCAATCCCTGATCTTACCACACTTTGACTTTGCCAGCGCTATTCTTCAAGGTCTCCCTCAATCAACACTCAATCCGTTACAACTTGCCATGAATGCCGCAGCCAGAGTCTTAGTGGGAGCAGCAAGATGCGACCATATAACACCTATCCTAATACAGCTTCATTGGCTCCCCATACAAGGGTGGCTTACATTCAAATCTTTGTTACTCACTTTCAAATCCATCCATGGAATCCCCTCCCCTTCATTAACCGACATCGTCCAACCCATTCCTCCCAACAGAACAAGGAGATCCCTATCTACAAATGCGCTAGTAATCCCAAAGGCTTCAACAAAGTACACAATCGCAACATCTAACAGGGCATTCAGTATCTATGCCCCAAAATGTTGGAACGCATTACCACCAGGCATCTGTGCAATTACTGACTTAACACAATTCAGAAAGGCTCTCAAATTCCATTTATTTACACAGTACTACCAGATTAACCCAACCCCTACCTAATTGCCTCTCCTCTTACCTCCTCAAGATAACATCTCAACCCTACTATACACATGTAACACACTAAATTCTCAGCACTCAATCTCATTGTACATATGTAATTAGTTCAGTTTGCACCCCCCGTGTTATCCAAGTTGTTGTTCCTGTTCTCTGTAAAGCAAAACATGTTATCATGTTATCATGTTATCAAAGTTGTTACTCCTGTTCTATGTGAAGCCAAGCAATTTGTTATGCTCATTTTGTTTTATGTAAACCGCGCTGACAATAGTGCGGTATATAAGAAATTGTAATAAATAAATAAATAAATCTTTCTCAACAAGTGCAGGATATCCTCCATGCATCTAGGAAACCTTCCACCAGGCGTTCTTATGCTTTTAAATGGAAAAGATTTTCCATCTGGTGTGCTGAAAAGGGTCTTAACCCTCTAGCACTACCTTTAAATTCTTTACTCGAATATCTCCTGCATCTTTCCAATGCAGGACTTAAAACCAATTCTGTAAGGGTCCATTTGAGTGCTATTGCAGCATCTCTTCAGCCTATCAATGGACAATCTGTTTCCTCTCATCCTCTTATTGCAAGATTCATGAGAGGTCTAACTTTAACTAAGCCTCCCATTCGGCCTCCTCCGGTGGCATGGGACTTAAACGTGGTTCTTGGTCAGCTTATGAAGCCACCCTTTGAACACTTAGCCACTACCTCCTTGAAATTCCTTTCCTGGAAAGTCATTTTCCTTATTGCAATCACTTCTGCTCGCCGCATCAGTAAACTGCAGGCTTTAGTGGTAGTCCTTAGGACAAATCCCCACTTTATGCCTAAAGTGGTCTCACCTTTTCATCTTAATCAAGAAGTATATTTACCTGTCTTTTTTTCCAGCTCCTCATGCATCCAATGCAGAGCGGAACCTTCATACTCTAGACTGTAAAAGAGCTCTTGCCTTTTACCTCCACAGGACACAGCAACATCGAAAGTCTTCTCAACTTTTTGTTGCTTTTGATCCTTCTCATTTAGGACTTCCAGTCTCAAAAATAACACTGTCCAATTGGATTGCTCAGTGTATTTCTTTTGCTTACCAGAGTAAGAACCTTTCTCTGGAAGGCCATGTCACAGCTCACAATGTGAGAGCCATGGCCACATCTATGGCTCATCTTCATTCTGTATCCATTGATCAGATCTGTCGAGCAGCCACCTGGGCCTCAGTTGATACCTTCACAGCCCATTACTGCTTGGACAAGGACTCCCGCCGGGATGCCTTGTTTGGTCAGGCTGTCCTCAGACACCTGTTCCATTCTTAAACAACTCCTGCCCACCTTCCCTGAATGGATGCCTGAGATCCATAGGAAGATGAGGAACCCTAGGGGGGGGGATCTCCCCGGCATCTTAGCTAGGGAGTCCCCATATGTGAGGACTCATTCCTGCTTGTTCCTGGAGATAGCACAGTTACTTACCTGTAACAGGTGATCTCTGGGAACAGCAGGAATTAGTCCTCACAACCCACCCACCTCCCCTAGGAGTTGTATCCTCTATCTTCCTTTCCTCTCTCTATTGTCTCAGCTATAAACTCGAACTGAGGAGAGCTGGTCAGGAAGGCGGGAAGGCAGCGCGCATGTGCAGTGGGAGGCCCCAAAAGCTTCCTTCTGGGAAGCTGGGGAGCTTTCCCGCGCAGGCTCCGTCGGTACCGATGTACCCATATGTGAGGACTAATTCCTGCTGTTCCCAGAGATCACCTGTTACAGGTAAGTAACTGTGCTATCTCCGGCTTACCGCTAGCAGCGGCAAAGCGTGGGCGGAGCGGTTAGCTGCTGTCTGTTTCCGCAGGTAAGCGGGGAGCACGAGTCGCATAGGGAGTTTTCGCCGCCACGGTTAGTAGGTCGGCGCTTCTCTTTAGTTCAGCGGTCAGTCTACTTGAGCGGGGCAGCCCGCACTTCCCGTTTCCGCGGCTCCATTTTTTGTCTGAGACTAGGAGGGGCACAATTTTTGTTTGTCTGGATTCGGGGTTCTTAGTTCTCTTCTCTCCTCTCCATTGATGGAAGGCAAGGTGGCAGGGGAGTTTTCAGCTCAGTCTCCCAGCTCCTTAGAGCGGGAATGGTGCTCATTTTGAATGAGCCGGCCGTGTCTCCTGCGCTGCAGGGGAAATCACAAAAGAAGAGATCTAAGTCCCACAAAGCTGCTTCGTCGGAGGAGCAAAAGCAGCTGCCTTTGCCCTCATTGCAGGAGTCCTTGGGATCCTTTTTCTCCCCGGAGTTCATTTTAATGCTGCATAATGCTTATGTTTTAAAGAGATCTCAATTGGCACACAGTGCAGCCTCAGACAGCCAGCCTGTTGGGGGGGGGGGTCAGAACTTGGATCCTATTTTGGCAGACCCTGGGGAGGGCAGCTCTTCGGTGGAGAAGGGTTTGGAAACAGGATTAGATGCAGGGGCACTTAGTTCTTTTTCCCAAGTTGCTGAAGAAGGGGAGATCCTCTGAGACAGGTTTGGATGCCTGGCCAGGAGAGTTGGAAGAAGGAAAGTTGGCCCCGGGCGAGGACCCCAATATTTTTAGGGTCTTTCTTAAGGAAGAGCTAGGAGCTTTGATTACTCAGTCTCTCGCTGCTTTAAATATGGTGCTGCCGGCAGTGCAGCAGGAGCCCCTTGAAGATCCCTTGTGTTAGGGTTTTAGATCAGAACACAAATATTTTCCGATTCATAGGGTTATAAAGCAAATGATAGTCGGAATGGGAATGCCCAGAGGCGTCATTGAGAGGCGGTCGCGCGATAGCTCGGCTCTATCCCATTCCTCAGGATGAGAAAGATTTGTTGCGTATGCCTAAAGTGGATGCGCTAGTGTCAGCGGTCACTAAGAAGACCACCATTCCTATGGAAGGAGGGGCAGCGCTTAAAGATTTGCAAGATTGTAGGTTGGAGGCGCTTCTGAAGCAAGCATTTGACTCCAGTGCCCTAGCGCTGCAGGCATCCGTCTGTGGAGCCTATGTGTCTCAGGCATCTATCCGATGGCTTCAGGGGGATCAGACTCCAGATAAGGGGGAAGATTCTTCGGCGGATGGAGCTAAGCTAGAGTCAGCGGCGGCTTATCTAGCGGATGCCTTTTATGATTTAATGCGTATTTCTGCGAAGTCTATGGCATCGGTGATTGCGGCTAGATGTTTCCTCTGGCTAAGAAATTGGGCGGCCGATGCGTCTTCTAAGGTGCGTCTCACTAAGCTTTCCTACAGGGGCAAGTTGTTCGGGGAAGCCTTAGAGAAGATTGTTAAGGATTTGGGAGACTCTAAAGGTGGTCGACTTCCCGAGGACCGGCCAAGAGCGGCTAAGATGTCTTATCCAGGACCAAGCAGGAAGTCAGTCCTCACTTATGGGTGACGTCGGCGCCGATGGAGCCCTCGCGGAGCAATTTTCCCCAGCTTTCGCAGAAAGCCTTTGGGAATTGCAGCGCGCATGCGCGGTCCCCTTCCTGCCCAAGGGTGCCATCTTGCCCAGTCTTTTTTCCGCGGAGCCCTACAGACGTAGTTTGTGATCGCCGCTGAAAAGTTGATTCTTTCGTCGTTTGTTTTTTCTCTGTTCGACACCGTGTCTCTTTCCCGCCCAGCCTCGATACTCCAATATCGAGTCCGTTCTCATTTTTTCAGTTTTTGTCCTTTGTAACGGGTGTTCCCGCCACTTTTTTTTCTTTTTCCCTGGCAGCACGGTCCTTCGACCTCGCAGGGGCCCTTTTTCCTCCGATGGCTGCCAGCGGTTTTAAAAAGTGTGATCGCTGTACCAGACTTATGTCTCTTACCGACACACATGACTGCTGCCTCCGTTGCCTCGGACCCAATCATGACTCGGTGGGTTGTGGTCTGTGCAACAAAATGTCCTCGAAGGCATTGAGGAGTCGGCAGTCACAAAAGGAACGAATCTTCTCTGACTCTGCGTCCGGTCGGGCCCGGACCTCGTCAGAGGCTTCGTCTCGTGACTCCGGCCCCAAGCATCGTCGGAGCTCCTCTGAGCGGGGGTTTCCCGGCCGGGAACATCGTTGGAAGAGGAAATCCGCGAGGGTGGTGTCGGAGGACGCTCCTGGTCCCTCGAGGGCCAGGTCGCATAGTCCCGCCAGCTGCCCCGGGTCCTCGGAGGCGGAGAGGTCGTCGAAGCATCCTCGTCTCAAAGTGGAGCCTCCTGGACACGTGAGTACCGTAGTCCTCGTGGACTCACCTCCCAGGGAACCGACGTCGGGCCCCGAGTCGGGGGCTGCTGGGTCTTCTGAGTTTGGTCTCAGATTGACGGCCTTGGAGTGCAGTATCGCTGCCTTCATGGACCAGCAGTGGGCATTGATGGCCGGCATCGCCAGTGCATCTGCCCCGACCACCGGGACGTCGACGTCCAAGTCGACCCTGGAGGCCGAGCCAATCCTCGAGTCCATACGAGCTCGAGTCGATCCTCAGCCAAGGTCTCCCTCGGCCTCCCGTTCGGGACCGAGGTCGTCGACGCCGCCGGCCTCGGCGTCGGGGTGGAGGTCCTCGGCCCCCGCCCGCACGGAGCCACTCGATTCCTCCACGGAGGAGTCGGGCTGGGACACGGAGGAGGACGAGTCACCCGGTTCTTTTCAGACTCGGTGCGTCCCCTCTGACTCGCCCGAGTCGGAGCCCCGGAGACGTCCCCCCCGGAGGATACCCGGTTCTCCGATTTCGTGAGGGACATGGCCAAGGCTTTGGCCTTCCCCGCAGATCCGGAGGAGGAGCCTCGAGCCGAAGAGCTCGAGGCCCTCCAGTATGACTCTCCCCCGAAGGACGCCTTTTACTGTGCCGGTTCCTCCGATGCTGGAGCGGCTGCTCTTCCGCATGTGGGAGAGCCCGGCCTCGACGCCGGTGTTAAGCAAGCGGGTCGATTCCATGTATCGAGTCCGCAAGAGCCCCGGGTTCCAGAAGGCACAACTGCCGCACCATTCCATGGTGGTGGAATCGGCCATGCATCGACTTAAGAGTCAGAAGATGCACTCCTCAGTGCCTCCGGTTAAGGAGGCCTGGAACCTGGATGCCCTCGGTAGGAAGTGCTTCCAGGGCTCTATGCTTGCTTGCCGAGTCCAGACATACCAGCTGTATATGGGCATGTATCTTCGAGACTTGGCAAAGGAAATTGCCGGGTTCTCTGCTGGTCTCTCCGAGATACCTTTGCAGAGGTTCCAGGCCTTGGCCACTGGTATTCGAGAGTGCTCGAAGTTTATTTCTCGAGCAGCCTACGATGGCTTCGAAGCATCGGCTCGAGTAGCCGGAGCCGGCATTGGTGCTCGCCGTCAAGCTTGGCTTCAGTCATCCGACCTCGAGCCATGGGTGCAGGACAAGTTGGTCGATGTCCCCTGCAGAGGTGAGGACCTCTTTGGCAAGCCCATGGCTGATAAGGCGGCAGAACTCGAGTCAGACTCTCACCAAAACTCGCCTATCCAGAAAGACATCTGCCCCCTCACAGAAGAGGAAGGGCTCGGGGAAAAAGCCCTTTTACCTGAGGAAGGTGTCGGCCTATAAACAGCACCACCCACAATATCAAGCCTCAGCAGCTCCCCACCAGGGCCAGCAGGCTAAGGGACAGGGCAATGGGTCCCGTAGGCAGAAGGCCCCCAAGCCCACTACACAGGCCCCTGCTCAGCAGGGTGGAGGTTTTTGACTATGCCGGCATAGCCTCTCCCCCTCCGACTTTCGCTCAACACAGGGGGCCAGCTGACCCACTTTGCCCACAGGTGGTCAGCCATAACATCCGATTCCTGGGTGCTGCAGGTGGTTCAAAAGGGCTACCTCTTACATTTTCACCAGGTACCTCCTCCCTACTTTCCAGGGGAGCCTCCAAGACCCCCTCTGCACAGGCACTTACTCCTTCAGGAGCTGCAAAGTCTGCTCCAGGAACAGGCTGTGGAGCCAGTGCCCCAGCACTTGTGGGGTCACAGGTTTTATTCGAGGTACTTCCTGGTTCCGAAAGGAACGGGAGGCCTCAGACCCATCCTGGACTTGCGCAACCTCAAGTTCCTGCAGCGGGAAAAGTTCAAGATGCTTACCCTTGGAATCCTACTGCCCTACCTCCAGCAGGGAGATTGGCTATGCTCCTTGGATCTAAAGGATGCTTACACTCACATCCTTATTCATCCGGACCACCAGCAATATCTGAGATTTGTGGTGGCAGGGAATCATTACCAGTACCGTGTACTGCCCTTTGGCCTCTCCTCCGCTCCCAGGGTGTTCACGAAATGCCTGGCAGTGGTGGCAGCCTTCCTGAGGCTTCAAGGCCTCTTCGTCTTCCCCTACCTGGACGACTGGCTCATCCGGGCACAGTCTTCCCTAGAGGTCACTCGGGCCACTCAACGCACAGTGGCTCTGCTTCAGCATTTGGGCTTCGTCATAAACTTCGAAAAGTCCACTTTGCTCCCCTCTCAGGATCTCAAATTCATAGGAGCACGGCTGGACACTCTGCAGGCTCGGGCCTTCTTACCCCTGGAACGGGCCAATGGGCTCATAGCTCTGGCCGGCAGGTTCCACAGCGCGTCACCGGCCTCTGCCAGACAATTCCTGCAACTGCTCGGTCACATGGCCTCCACGGTCCATGTCACTCCGAATGCCCGTCTGCATATGCGACCTGCTCAGTGGAGCATTCGCACTCAATGGCATCAGGCCACAGGGAGACTGACGGACTTAATACAGATCTCTGACCGCCTGGTCTCCTCTCTGCAGTGGTGGCTTCACCTGCCCAATCTGGTACTTGGCATGACTTTTCAGTCTCCTCCTCCTCAAGTGCTCACGATGGATGCCTCTCTCCTGGGATGGGGAGCGCATTGCCAAGGAACATGCACTCAAGGCCTTTGGACACCTTGGGAGGCTGTTCAGCAGATAAACTTCCTGGAGCTGCGGGCGATCCGCCTAGCTCTGTGGACCTTCTCTCACCTCACTTCTCGTCGGTCTGTGCTGGTGCAGACAGACAATCAGGTTGCCATGTTCTACGTGAACATACAGGGGGGCACGGGCTCCCTCCTATGTCAGGAGGCTCGGAGACTGTGCTCTTGGGCAGTCGACCACGACATCCTCCAAGGCTGTTTACCTGCCTGGGCAGGACAATTGCCTAGCTGACAAACTGAGCCAGATTCTGCAGCCGCACGAATGGAGGTTGAACCCCATAGTGGTCCAATGGATCTTCCGCCGGTGGGGCCTCCCCACCATGGATCTCTTTGCCAGTCCCCTAAACCGGCAACTTCCCAGGTTCTGCTCCCGGCACCCGCATCCTGTCAGAGTAGCGCCAGATGCTTTCCTCATTTCGTGGTTCACGGGCCTACTGTATGCCTTTTCTCCCACGCCACTTGTGTCCTGGACGCTGTTCAAAATTGTCCAGGACAGGGCCTCCGTGATCCTGGTAGCGCCCAGGTGGCCGAGACAACTCTGGTTCCCTCTACTCCTACAACTAGCGGTGGACATCCCTCTTCCTCTGGGGTTTCAGCCCGATCTCCTGACCCAGGATCAGGGTACTCTCCTCCACCCCAACCTCTGGGCCCTTCATCTGATGGCCTGGCTGCTGAAAGGGTAGTCCTAGCTCCGCTCTTACTTCCTCCGGAGGTGGAGGCTGTCATCCTGGCGTCTCGGCGACCTTCCACCCGGAAATCTTATGCCCTTAAATGGCATTGCTTCTCGGTCTGGTGTTCTCAGCGCTCTGAGGACCCCTTCGCCTGCTTAGTATCGGTGGTACTGCAATATTTGCTTCACCTCTCCGATCTAGGCCTCAAATCCAACTCTGTCAGGGTCCACCTCAGTGCTCTCTCTGCACATCATGCGCCGGTGGAGGGCCAGCCTCTTTCCGCGCACCCCCTGGTGGCGCGTTTTCTCAAGGGCCGCCTTCTGCTTAAGCCCCCGTTGCGCCCTCCAGCTCCTGACTGGGATCTCAATGTGGTCTTGCAAAGGCTTACCTGTCCGCCTTTTGAACCCATGGCTACCTGTCCTCTTAGTTTCCTCTCCTGGAAAACTCTCTTCTTGGTAGCCCTTACCTCCGCTAGGCGCGTTAGTGAACTGCAGGCCCTAGTGTTGGAGCCCCCTTACACTAGGTTCTATAAGAATAGGGTGGTCTTACGGACTCACCCTAAGTTTCTTCCGAAAGTGGTCTCTTTTCACATCAATCAAGAGGTGGTTCTTCCGACCACCTTTCCCAGACTGCATACCAGCCGAGCTGAAACTGTTCTGCATACCCTGGACTGTAGAAGAGCCTTATCCTTCTACCTTGACCGTGCGCGTGAGCATCGAAAGGCTGTCCAGCTTTTCGTCTTTTGACCCCAATCGGTTGGGGGTACCCGTCTCTAAGCGTACTCTGTCTGTCTGGGTAGCTGACTGTATCACCTGGGCTTATGGAGCAGCCGGCCTCTCCTTAGAGAGTCGCGTCACGGCTCACCGTGTCAGGGCGAAGGCTGCATCAGTAGCTCACCTCCACTCTGTTCCGTTGGCGGACATCTGCCGGGCCGCTACTTGGTCTTCAAGCCAGACGTTTGCGGCTCATTACTGCCTGGAGAAGGAGTCTCGCAGGGACAGTGCTTTCGGACAGGCAGTCCTCCACAATCTCTTTGAGGTCTAAGCAACTCCTACCCTCCGGCCCTGGTGTTGGGCTACCGGCCGGATTTGTATTCAGAGAAGATTCCTTCCTTCTGTACTGTTGAGCTTGAGGGAGCTCATTTTTCGGTTGAGGTCTCCGTTAGCCTTGAGCTCGGGAGTCCCATAAGTGAGGACTGACTTCCTGCTTGGTCCTGGAGAAAGAGTAGTTACTCACCTGTAACAGGTGTTCTCCAGGAGCAGCAGGAATCAGTCCTCACTACCCTCCCTTCTCCCCTTGGAGTTGCAGTCATTCTTTTTGCTAACGTTTTTTTGCTGTCTCTTCGCTATGTCATCAGACTGAGCAAGATGGCACCCTTGGCCGGGAAGGGGACCGTGCATGCGCGCTGCAATTCCCAAAGGCTTTCTGCGAAAGCTGGGGAAAATTGCTCCGCGAGGGCTCAGTCGGCGCCGACGTCACCCATAAGTGAGGACTGATTCCTGCTGCTCCTGGAGAACACCTGTTACAGGTGAGTAACTACTCTTTCCTTGCAGAGAGGTCACGCCGGTTCCGAGGATCTCGCTTCTCGCCTTATCAGCGGGGCCGTTTTGTGGCCAGAGGTCAGTCCTTTCGTGGAGCCAGCGGTTTCAATAGGGGCTACTTTAAAGCCCAAAAGAGCTCAGCTAAGAAGCCGCAATGAAGTGCAGCCAGTCCAGGTGGAGATTCCGGTAGGGGGTCGATTGCAGCGTTTTCTCTCCGCCTGGGCCAGTGTAACTACGGACCAGTGGGTTCTGGAAATTATCAGGGAGGGCTATGCGCTGGAGTTCGTGCAGCCCTTGCTGGATGCCTTTGTCCTGTCTCTGTGCGGTCCGTAGGCAAAGAGATGTGGTCAACGAGACTCTGTTGCGTTTGCTGCATCTTCAGGCAGTAGTGCCGGTGCCTGCAGACCAGTACGGCTTAGGTCGATACTCGATTTATTTTGTAATCCCCAAGAAGGAAGGTTCTTTTCGGCCTATTCTAGATCTCAAACACGTGAATCGGTGTTTGCGAGTGCCTCATTTCCGTATGGAAACCTTACGGTCCGTGATCCGGTCGGTAAAACAGGGTGAGGTTCTGTCCTCCATAGATCTGACAGAGGCGTATTTGCACATTCCAATCAGACCCGAGCATCAAAAGTTCCTGCGTTTTGCAGTTCCCATGGGTCATTTTCAATTCCGAGCCTTACCTTTTGGTCTGGCCACAGCGCCCCGAACCTTTACCAAAGTGGTGGCGGCGGCGCTCCGAAAGGAAGGGATTCAGGTCCATCCTTACCTAGACGACTGGCTAATTCAGGCGGCGTCTCAAGCGGAGTCAGTTGCGGCCACCGCTCGTGTGGTGGAGTTCCTCGAGCAGTTAGGCTGGGTTATCAACCGTGCAAAGAGTCATTTAGAGCCCTCCATGCAGTTAACCTATCTGGGTGCCTTCTTCGACACGGAAGTAGGTTCAGTGTTTCTTCCAGCAGAAAGAGTGAACAAGATTTTGGCTCAGGTGTCGGCGTTCCTGCGCATAAGGTCTCCGACGGCCTGGAGATACCTACAGGTGTTGGGATCGATGGCAGCGGCCTTGGATCTGGTTCCCTGAGCCAGAGCGCATATGTGGCCTCTTCAGCAGGCATTGTTGTCACGTTGGTCTCCAAGATCATCCTCTTTCTCGGAGGTTGCCTTGCCCAGAGGAGGTGTGCTGCAGCCTACAGTGGTGGCTGATTCCAGCTCACCTGCGGGCAGGAGTCCTGCTGGATCTGCCGGATTGGGTATTATTCACGACAGATGCAAGTCTATCCAGCTGGGGGGCTCATTGTTGCAGATAGCAAAAGGGGTCTGGACGGAGGAAGAGTTTGGTCGATCAATCGCTTGGAGCTGAGAGCAGTTCGCTTAGCGCTAGTAAGCTTTGTCGGCTTGATCGAAGGAAAGGCGGTTCGCATTTTCTCCCACAATCGAGTGACGGTGTCTTACATAAACAGGCAGGGCGGCACCGGCAGTGCAGTGTTGTTGGAGGAAAGTCAGCAGTTTTTTTGATGGGCGGAAATCCATCTCTTAGCGATATCAGTGGCGCATGTCGCAGGAAAGGACAACATTCAAGCCGATTATCTCAATAGTAGTCACCTAGACCCCGGAGAATGGGAATTGAACTGGGCGATATTTCAGGAGATTTCGCTCCGCTGGGGTCAGCCAGTTATGGATCTCATGGCGACTCAAGCCAATGCCAAAGCGCCGTGCTTTTTCAGCAGGCGCAGGGAGCATATGTCGGAAGGGCTAGACGGCCTGGTGCAGCCTTGGCCGTCGGATCAGCTCCTTTACGTGTTTCCTCCGTGGCCTCTCTTGGGGAGGATCATACAAAGGATTGCGAACCACGGGGACCGGTGATTCTGGTGGCTCCAGATTGGCCCAGATGCCCGTTGTATGCCAATCTGATCAGACTTCTAGTGGCTCCTCCCTGGAGACTGCCCGTTCGGTTCGATCTGTTAAGGCAGGGACCGGTGCTCATGCCACAGGTGGATCGGTTCTTGCTTACAGCTTGGCTCTTGAAAGGGACTGGTTGTGCCATAAGGGCTACTCGAAGGCAGTGATAGCCACTTTGTTGCAGTCCAAGAGGCAGTCTACTTCATTGGCGTACATTAGGGTATGGCAAATTTTTGAAGCATGGTGTACTGATCGTCAGCTTATGCCCGGGAGGGCCCCACTGCCAGAGATCTTAGGTTTCCTTCAGGACGGACTGGAGAAGGGGCTGGCTCTTAGCACGTTGAGAGCCAAGCTGGCGGCGCTCGCCTGCTACAGAGGGAGAGTGCAAGGCAGGCCGCTTTCCTCGCATCCAGATGTGCTACGTTTTTTTCCGTGCTGCGAAGACCATTCGGCCTCCGGTAAGGCCAGTAGTGCCTCCTTGGGATTTAAATTTTGGTTTTACAGGCGTTGACGGAACCTCTGTTCGTGTCAAGATCATCGGGGCGCCTTCGAGAGTTGTCCTGGAAGACAGCCTTTTTGGTGGCATTGTGTTCGGCTAGGAGAATTTCAGATCTGCAAGCTCTTTCGTGCAGAGAACCATACCTTCAGTTTTCGGACAAAAAGGTAGTGTTGCGGCCAGTGCCGTCTTTTCTGCCTAAGGTCATTTCCACTTTTCACGTGAATCAGGTGGTGTCGCTTCCCACCTTTAGGGATCAAGGAGGTGGTGGATTTGATCGGTCGCTGAGGCGGCTAGATTTAGGTCGCATATTACGTCGATATCTGAAGGAAACTGAGTCCTTTCAGCGATCTGACAGGTTGTTTGTCCTCTTTGGGGGATCTGCAAAAGGTAAAGCGGCTACAAAAGCTTCTATCGTTCGCTGGGTGAAGCATGCGATACGGGTCGCATATGAAGCAAAGGGCAAGCCGGTTCCAGTGGGACTCGGAGCTCATTCTACTAGAGGGCAGGCCGCCTCTTGGGCGGAGTATGCGTTGGTGCTGCCGGTTGATATCTGTCGAGCGGCGACATGGTCTTCCCTGCATACATTTGCAAAGCATTAGCGGCTGGATGTTCAGGCAAGAAATGATGCTAGAGTGGGTGCCTCGGCAATTGTTGCGGGGCTCGCAGGACCCTCCTGTTTTTAGGTACTGCTTTGGTACTGCCCTTAGGTCCTGGACTGGCCCGGAGAGACTGATAGGAAGAAGAAATTAGGCCTTACCTGCTAATTGTCTTTCCTTGAGTTCTCTCCGGGCCAGTCCAGGGCCCGCCCTGGAGGTCTGCGATGCTTCAGTATCTTGGCGTTTTCAGCCGGTGTGTGGCTAATTGGAAGATATCTTATCAAGTTCGTAGTCACAGATGCGGTTAGTGGAGAGCATTTGGAAGTGGATTCTGGGGGTTCCTGGCCCTTTGGTTCGCCGGGGTGTTCAGGGGGAAAAAAACAAAACAAAACAGGCATTTGACATGCAGGGGAACTAGGCTTAAGAAGGGTCAAGCATAGAATGGCCTTTTTCTTTTGGTAAAGATTCTGTTTTGCTCTCTGGACATCGTTGTCCACTAGTTAGGTTTTGTTTTTGGTTTCAGTACTAATTGAGTTCACTGCTTGGATACCGTAAGACTGACTCTGACACCAGGGGGAGCTGGGTAAGCTGTCAGGAAATCTTTCAGTATTTCAGTCCTCAGCTGCTGGAGCGGATTGACCACCCAAAGGTCCTGGACTGGCCCGGAGAGAACTCAAGGAAAGACAATTAGCAGGTAAGGCCTAATTTTTTCTTATAGATCATTCCTTCTCAATTATTTCTCATCTTTAAGAACATAAGAAATGCATTACTGGATCGGACCAAGGGTCTATCGAGCCCAGTATCCTGTTTCCAACAACGACCAATTCAGGACACAATACATGTCCATAATACATGTCCAGTCTCCCAGAAAGGTACACAGATTCCATGCTGCTTATCGCAGGGTAAGCAATGGATAATGGTTTATGGACTTTTCCTCCAGGAACTTGTCCAAACCTCTTAACCCACCTACACTAATTGAGCTTTTACTATTTCAATAAAGTCTTGCTAGATTAATTCATAATTCTACAGTCTTTTTATTATATACAGTACTCGTAATCACTTATTTTTAATTGATGCAGGGAAAATCCATTGGGATTATGCTTGCAGTGACAGGGCTAAGATGTATTGTGTTTAAAAAAAATATTGAAGAAACCCAAGGAAGCAATTGATAGCCAATGGTTTCACCCTAAAGAGTCGTCTTCAGAGTTAAGTGTCTGACATGCCACCCGAGATTCAAATGGGTGGCATGTTGGACATCTTTACCCCAAAAACTGCACTAAGAAGGGACCTACAAAATGATTAGCCTTTCTGAGAACTTCCTGCATGATACATGATAGTAAAAAGTCTTACTGGCATAAATCATATTTGAAAGTTACTAGTACTTCCTAAACTCTTATCCA
Organism: Ichthyophis bannanicus; assembly: GCA_033557465.1. Classification (NCBI taxonomy): domain Eukaryota; kingdom Metazoa; phylum Chordata; class Amphibia; order Gymnophiona; family Ichthyophiidae; genus Ichthyophis; species Ichthyophis bannanicus. Next base: position 227,997,705 of record CM066039.1, read on the forward strand.
GTATGTCTCATTTTAACATATGAAATTCACATAACCTCTCCCCCATCCCTTAACAGTGAGCCTAGCAAAAACAGACCTCAACTAGCCCCCCCTCTGACTTTCATACATGGACACATTATATAAAGAGATCATTAGAGAAAGACATTGTGCTTGGCAAGGTTGAAAGTCAGCACAAAAAAGGAAGGTCAGCAATGAGATGGATTGATACAGTATTAGCAGCTATAGATGCCACGCTGGTCTTCAATCAGGTGGCTAATTGTTGATAAACACAATTTAGAGCAACTATTCAGAGGGTTACTGTGACTTGACATTGACTTGATGGCAGTTAACAACAAAATCAGCTCCCACCCCTGTTCTTTTCCCATCCATAAAAATGGGGGAAAGGAGCAGTAGTCTGTGTGGGCCCTGAGGATTGGTATTCTCCCAGGCCCCAGTTCTCTGCACAGGCTTCCGATCTTGCAGGACAGGATGAAAAGTAAGGGCTTCAGAGAACATACATGCTCACAAGGGCCCCCATTTTCTGCTGGTTACTGGTCAGTATGGAGGCTAGGAGGAGGGGGAGTGACACCATCCACTAATTTTGTGACCCTGTTTGGGAATTGCTGTGCAAGGTGTTGCCCAACAAAATGTGAGATCTGCCTCCCTATTCGTTCCTTTCCCTTATTCCCTTCTACCCTAAAGTGTGTTTTTTGTTTTGTGTAAAGTATTTCTTCTCCAATAGGTGTTTCAGTAAGAATCCTGCTTTTTCTTTTTTAGAGGTATGAAGGTAATTGAAAACAGAGCGATGAAAGATGAAGAGAAGATGGAAATTCAGGAAATGCAACTAAAAGAGGCCAAGCATATTGCTGAGGAAGCTGATCGCAAATACGAAGAAGTAAGGTGCACTGAAGAGGCCAGTAAATGCACCATGTGCATCTGTGCCAGCCTGAAGGATCAGGGGAGACAGCTGCGAGTGTCTAGGGCTTTAGGACTGTGTCCCCTGTCTGTGTATCTGAATAAATGCCCCAGAGAGAATGCACGTTTCAGAATGAACATAGTATGACATGTTGCCTGTTTGAATGCTGCTTATCCATTCTTTGGCTGCTAGGCTTCAGTCTGGCCTTGGTCAGAGCAGAATCCTACTTATGTGGCTCTCAGATGTTGAGCTCCCAAAAGTCCTAAGGAGACCTTTTATTGGCATTATTTGTATGGGAATGAATGCCGAGGTATCCCAAAAATGGGAACAAATTGTCAAAACCTTTTTTGTAATTTCTGTGACAAAAGTATATATGGAAGAACCATAAAAGAAATGGGAGTGAGTGCACAACTCCCTGATACCACTGCCATGGGTAAAGGGACATAAGATTTCTGAACTTTTAGAGGATAATTTTTCTAACGGAACACATGTTGAAAATCAAATAAGGTGCCTATATTATACTTATTTTATTTATTTATTTAGCTGTATTTATATACCGCTTTTCACCGGGTCAAAGCGGTGTTACATAGGGGTGGGGGAATTAAGTCCAAGAAAACATAGGTGTCTGCCCCCAGAACTGACCCAAGTAGTGTGCAAATTCAAATGAAGGTGAAAATGTGGTATATTACCTGTGTATTATAAAAGGAGTACATTGTAACTCCTCTCTATGCTATCTGAACTACACCCCAGCGAATGTCTACAGACAGATAATGTAATTTAAAAATAGGTGCAATCTTTTGGTGCATGTATACAGCTATGCAGTTCTACGAAAGGCCTCTACTATGTGTAAAACAAGCTTTCCATGTATGCAGGGCCGTACTGAGCGTGAATTGCATCCTCTGCGACGTGCACATTGGGTGCGCATGCCCCCCCCCCGCACCTCCATCCAGCCACTTTCTGGACGGTGGCGGGAGAGAAGCGGCGCGCCCCATCTGTCCCTCCCTGCTCTGACGCTGTGTCAGAGGAGGTAGGGACCAGACCTGCTTAGCGTGCAGCGAGAAGGCTTAAGAGGCGCATTTCAGCTGTCTGCCATTGCCTGCCACCGCCACTTTTTCTTCTGTTGGCAGCAGCAGGCAACGGCAGACAGATGAAATGCGCCCCTTAAGCCTTTGTTCTCCAGGAACAAGCTGGAAGTCAGTCCTCACATATGGGTGACGTCGGCGCCGATGGAGCCCTCGTGCGGAGCAATTCCCCAGCTTTCAAAGAAAGCCTTTGGGATTGTATCACGCATGCGCAGTCCCCTTCCTGCCCGAGGGTGCCATCTTGCTCAGTCTTCTTTTTTCCGTGGAGCCCAATAGACGTGGTCCTGTTTTCACCGTGGAAAAAGTAGAAAAGTTGCCAGTGGGTTTAAAAAATGTGATCGGTGTAAGAAGTTCTCACCGACACACATGACTGCTGCCTCCGATGCCTCGGCCCTGACCATGACCCAGTGGTCTGTGGGCCATATGGTAAGATATCTTTGAAGAGCAGGCAGCATCAGCGTGACAGGATTTTTCCTGAGTCCGCATCCGGCTAGGCCTGGACATCATCGGAAATCAGAGCCCAAGCACCGTCCATCTTCTGAGTGGGGTCTCCCTCCAGGGAACACTGGAGGAAGAAGAAACTCGTGAGGGTGGTGTTGCTGGACGCCTCTGATCGGCTTGGGCCCTCGGGTTCCAGGCTGCGGAGCCCGGACTGCCGTCCCAGGTCCTCAGAGTCGGAGTGGCCGGCTAAACAACCTCGCAAAGAGCCAGAGACGTCAGACAAGGTAATGTCTGTTGTCTTCGTGGACTCTCCTCTGGGAGAGCTGGCGAGGGACCCGAGCCGGGAGCTGCGGAGCCTTCTGAGCTCAGTCTCAGGTTGGCGGCCCTGGAGAGCAGCAAGGCTGCCTTCATGGAGCAGCAGCAGGCGCTGATGGCCGGTCTCACTGGTCCATCTGCTCCGACCACCGGGATGTCGACGCAGGAGGCAGTCGATCAGGTCTCGAGTCTACTTTCAACAAGGGGGTTCGGGACCAAGGTGGTTGACTCCGGTGCCCTCTGCGTTGGGCTGGTCGGGCTTGAGGCCAGAGCCCATCGAGTCCTTCTCAGAGGACTCGGCGTGGGAGATGGAGGAGGAAGACTCCCTAGACACCGACCGAACCTGGTGTATAACACTTATTAAAAGAGGGCTGCTACACAGTACCCTGTCCTGTGTTGCTGAGGTAAGCTATATTCTTATTTGATTTTAAATTTTAAATTATAGCTCTCTGCTGCTGCTGCTAGGCTCTAATTTATTATGAAATTTAAACTACAAGCTCTCTGCTGGGTTCTAAATTTAACCAGAAAGCTCTCTTCTGTGTTTTTAAATTTAAACTAAAAGTACTTTGCTGATGCTAGGCCCTGAGTGACTATTAAATTAAAGCGTAGTTACTCACCTGTAACAGGTGTTCTCCAGGGACAGCAGGAATCGGTCCTCATGACCCTCCCTCCTCCCCTGGAGTTGCAGTCCTTTGATTCATTTTTTCTCATTTTTGCCGTCTTTTTAGCTATGCCATCTGACTGAGCAAGATGGCACCCTTGGGCGGGAAGGGGACCGCACATGCACGATGCAATCCCAAAGGCTTTCTTTGAAAGCTGGGGAATTGCTCTGCATGAGGGCTCCGTCAGCACCGATGTCACCCATATGTGAGGACTGATTCCCGTTGTCCCTGGAGAACACCAGTTACAGGTTAGTAACTACACTTTCCCTGTGCGACCGCACCGCTCGCACAGGGCTAGGTACGGTCCTGTATTTATGGAAAATAATTTGTAAAAGGGATGTCAATTTTCCAAAGATTTTATCCAGGTGAGTAGTTATCTGGGTAAAACTGGGGGCTGAAAAGTGCTCTCCCTGCTGTACGAAGAGGCAGGGTGAATGGAGGGAAAAGCGAGCAGTTAGTGCATAGTAATTTGATTTTGAAATCCCTGCATGTAATTTATGGCATAGTCTTTGCACCTGTAGTAAAACAGGTGCAGCATACACAGATATGGATATACAGGTAGTCGTCGACTTACGACCATGTCAGGTTCCGACAGACCGGTCGTAAGTCGGTCGTAAGAGCGTCTGCCATGTGGCCGCAGGCTTCGGTGGGAAATAGGCCTCTTCACCCTTCTCTGCCCTGGCTGCTCTCCTCCCCGGAACCAAAACAAAAAAGATGCGGACACCGCCAGCAACATGTCTGAGGCCAAAGCTTTTACCTTCCTCAAAGGGCTCTGCAATGCCAGTATGCAACTCTCACTCTTCGCGCTCAGCTGGAGACACGCGGCTTCGGTGCTGAGGAGGCCTCCAAGAACAATATGTTCCGCTGCTCAGTGCTAGACTATGGAGCTGGCCCCTCAGCCATGGGTTTAGAAGAGGGAGGGAGCATTAGAAGGTGGAGCCAGAAAACCGGTCGTAAAGTCGATCAGTTGTAAGTCGCATAGGTCGTAAGTCGACGACTACCTGTACTGATGGTGCTGACCAGCTTTCTTTTTCAAAGGGGAGCCTTTTGCAGGTAGTTTTCATTTTGCAAATCTGCTTGCAACCTCATGGTATAATGTACTGATGGCCCTACAAGCAATGTGTCTCTTTAAAAATCACCTTATGGTGACAGTGTGTAGTGAAAAACTGTTCCTCTAATTTTTGATACGTACTCTAATACTAGAGCAGTACTAAATTCTTGAATAAGCAGAACTCTGGTGCTAAATGTTTGAAAACCAGTTGAAAATCTTTTGCCTTCAAATAGAATGCCTTCTATTGTATGTCTGCAGGTTGCACGGAAGCTAGTCATTCTGGAAGGTGAGCTGGAACGAGCAGAGGAGCGCGCTGAAGTTTCAGAACTGTGAGTGACTAACAATTTACCTAGTGATTATTGTTTGAGAGGTATTCACAGCATGTACACCTGTGGGAGGCGGGGGTGGGTAGAAGGGCAGAATGTCTCAGTCCACAAAGTCTTTGCCATCCCTGCGTTCATTAATAACTGGTATTATGGTTTATTAAAAATTTGCTTTACTGCCCTTTTGATTCAGCAGAGTGGTGTACATAGTAAGATCTTAAAAGTAGGAACAGAACACCAATAAAAAAAGAGGATGGTCGCATCAAAAAGCAAGACATAAGGGAAGGGAGGGGATTAGATGAGATGAGCCTGACTTATTTTTAAAAAAACTTGACATCTGATCAGTCTAAAAGTACATTTATTATCTTTTAGCACATAATTTAAATTTCCCAAAGTCCTTTTAGACTATCTTCAAAAATTTGCATTATGTATTTGTGTGTATTTTGATCCTAACCTAATAAAATAAAAAAAACAAACCTGCACACACCACATATTACACTGAAGTAAAAATGACTAATTAGAAAGTAGTGGGGTTCTTTTGGCTTCTTTAAGCTGCCTTCTTGGGTTGTCCATGCATCTGGATAAAATATGAAAAAGTTTTCACAAATGACTCTATAGTTATTGGAAAGCGAGTTGGTTCATGCAGCATTAGGCAGAGTCATTGGGGGCTCTTGCATTTTAAGGATATCCATTTTATCAGATTCTCTTACAAACACATTTTGTCCTGGGAAAGTACAGACACTGCTGAGTAGCCTGCCGTTTTAATAATTTTGAAATCGGTGATAATGTCTGTTAATAAGGTAGTTCAGTTTTAGACCTGTGGCAATAACTTTTGATACAGCTGACTTTCTGCTAAGTTATCCGTGTGTGTGTGTGTTCATATATATTTATTATATGAAGATTTGCCTTCCTTGGTTGTCCTATCTCTTGGTTTAAAGATGGCTGACTTAGAAAGTGATGTCACCAGGCACGATGGAGGCTTGAGAGCCTAGCTCCGAAGCCAACCCCATGAAAATAAAGCATTACTTCTCACTAGCGGTATACTGGGTGCAGAAAGGTACATCAGAAGTCGGAGTGTGTGTGATGGTATCGGCAAGGACGACACGGCGGTGTGCAGCTGACTGAAGGAGTTTGCCTATGCCGGTGGAGGTATGGAAGGCTGTGGGAAAGTTAAAAAAAAAAAAAAAAAACAGTGGGGGAGGCTGGTAGTTACAAGCGAGTGTGGGAATAGTGAGAGGAGGCAGAGGAAGGTGCACTGGTAACCATGGCTCAATTGCCAACAGCAGAACTGAGAGAGTGGTTCAAAGAGCTCAGGACAGAGCTAGCCGCCAGGAAAGCAGAATGGAGGTCATTTTGCAGGAGAAATCCAAGAGCAGCTAGCAGACATGGGGCGCCACGTGGGTGACTGGACAGATTGGAGTGGGTGGCCGAGGATTATAATCTGGAACAGAAGCTAGCTTCAGCCAAAGAGTGAATGGAGCAGATGAGTTTAAAACTGGAGGACTTGGAGAATCAGACCTGAAGAAATCTGTTTATCCGGGGGGGGGGGGGGGTTCCCGGAAGAGTATGAATTTACAGATAGCAGGAAGGTGGCGGTTGCTATGTTCAAAGAAGCCTTGTGGCGTGGAAGAGACGAGGAGGTTCCTGATAATATTGTCTTGGATAGAGCACACAGAACTTTGGGGACACCGTGGGAAAATGCACCAAGGGATACAGTGGTGTGCTTCTAGGACTATCACCTAAAAGAAAGGGTTGCGCTAAGATGAGAGGCTTAAATAAATTTGAGTAGCAGGGGTACCCTATGGTAATTGCGGACCTGACTAGTGGCACTTTACAGCGTCGCAAAGACATGGCGCATATAACCAGGGCCCTCCAAAAGGCCCAGCTGAAATACAGGTGATTATACCTCTTCGGCCTTTTTTTCCAAAGAAGGACATACGTGGCAAAGTAAGGTTGGTTGGGGAGGCTGAAAGAGCCATGTGAGAGGCAGGAGTGCTAGTGGAGAAGCCCGCACTTCTAGAGCGCATACACCAGGAGGGCAGGAGTGAGGAGTAGTGGGCAACTGCAGTAGAGGATCACTGCAAGAAGGAGCAATAGAAGAAGATACAAACTTCACGAGAGACTGAGAGACTTGGTTTCTGATGAACATTTGCAGTGTGCACTGTTGGAGTGAAAGAGGGTGGGGGGGGTGAATGAATGTGAAGAGTGAAGGCAGTTGGATGGAGTATGGGGCATTTGAGGGGAACCAATAAGATAAGTTGGTAGAAGGAGTGAGCACGAAAGAGGGGAGAGTGTGAGAAAAGGTGGGGACTGTCTCGTTGAGCATTACTCCAAGGAGATGACTTTGGAGAGGGAGGGGAAGGGGAGGGGGACAAGAGTTTAACAATGGCCACTCTCAAATGTAAAGGGATTGGGGTCCTGGTCCAAATGGAAGCTGCTGGAGAATGAGGGGTGGGAGTGCCTTAGAGTGGCTATATTGTGTGCAAGAGTGGGGCAAGAAAAAATAAGGCCCGGCGGTACCCTTGGCGTTTCTAGCATCCCAAAGGGGGGGCCCTGAAGAAAGGAGGGGTGGCTATAATGAATGGACATGGTGGTGAGGCATAAAAGGGGGTGGTATATTGGGGTATACGTTAAGTTGGAGGAGGTAGAAGTGACGGTGGTCAGTTTGTATAGCCCAAATCAGAAACGGGGCCAGTTCTTTTCTGAAATGCAGGTGGTGCTGGAGGGTAGAGGGGATATCCCTATTATGATGGGTGGAGACTTCAACTTGACAGTGAATCCTAGGGTGGACAACAGCAGGGGTGGGGGTGGCAGCCATGGGAGATGAGAAAGAAAGGCAGGGACTGAAAGAGGATATGGATGTCTGGAGGAGCAAGCAACCTGGGGAGCGAGGGTACATGTTCTATTCACACCCACGCAGCTCATACAGTAGGACTGATATGATCTGGGTAAGGGGGAGTCTTATGCACAAAGTAAATGCAATAGAGCATGGCAGTATCACGCCCCAGTGACGATGACCTTGGAAATGGGGGGTGGGGGGGAGGATGGGGTGTGATTTTTGGCACCTGAATTATTCCTCCTTTGAGGGGGGCCAAAACATCCTGTTTGTAACTACCTTGTTATCCAAGTTTTGTAATCCTGTTTTGTTGTAAACTCAGACACATGTATCTGTCTAAATTTTTGTTCGATGTAAACCGCGCTGATGTTGAATAGTGCGGTATATAAGAAATGTAAAAAACATAGGGCGAATACAGGGGGGTGCTAGAAGAATACCTGCAATTCAATAAGGGGGTAGGGGTGGGAATAAGAACAGTTTGGCATGGGCTGCAAGCAGTGGTGAGAGGACCCTTGATGAGCATAGCTTCTAGAACAAAAATGGAGAGGGGGGGGCTAAAGAGGGAGCTGTGTGAGCGGTTGGGGATCCTGGAGACCCATCACCAGAGCAACCGGGACCCAGAGGTTCTGGCAGCTATGGCACATCTCCGGATGGAGATCAGTAGGCTTTGGGCTATCCAAATAGCTCAGGAGTTGAAACAGGCTCATTTTGAGGGGGGAAATTGGGCGGGTAGGGTACTGGTGGGGCCAGCTGAGAGCCTGTGCGCAGCAAAGCGAGAACTAGTATACGCAATCTAAAAGGGGAAGTGGTGACAGAATCTGCTCCAAATTTGAAGTGTCTTTAAGGATTTTTATGCCAAGTTATATCAGGCAGAGGTGTCTGGGGGAGGCTCCAGTGAGGAGAGCTGCTTATAAGGCTGCAAATTAGGGAGATTGGAGGAGGTGGAGGCAGGGAAGTTGGACAGGGCCATAAGTATAGAGGAGGTTAAGGTAGCACTTCAGTCACTAAAAATTGCCAAGGTGCCAGGTTTGGACAGACTAACTCTGCCAATTTTTATAGCAGGTTCAGAGCAGGTGGCACCGCTCTTGTCAGAAGTCTTTAATGGGGTGTTGAGTACGGGGAGGTGCCCGATTCCAGAAGCTGGGATAACTGTCCTGCCAAAGCCAGGGAAAGATAATATGGTCTGCAGATCTTAGACCTATCTCCCTCATTAACTTAGATGCCATGTTACTAGCGAAAAGACTAGCTAGTCGCCTCCAAAGTTATCTACCTAAGCTAGTGCACCCAGACTAAATGGGGTTTGTTGTGGGTAGGTTGGGGTGGGATAATATAAGGAGGATCTTGAACCTGACCTGGAAACTGCAGAGGGCTGGAGAGAGGGCAGTCTCTCACAGTGGATGCTGAAAAAGCATTTGACAGTGGAGTGGGAGTTTAAGGTGTTGGAAAGAACGGGGATTGGGGAGAACTTTTTTAAAATGGGTTAGGCATTGTATGCTGGGCCCTGGACCAGGATTCAGATCCATGGAGGATATTCCAAGCCGTTTCCGTTGGGACGAGGTACTAGACAGGGCTGCTCTCTCTCCCCACTGCTCTTTGTGTTAGTCATAGAGCTCTTGGTGGCCCGAATACAGGTGCAGGGGGATATCAAAGGGTTGGAGATGGGAGGGGAGAAGCGAAGATCAGCCTGTTTGCTGATGTCATATTTACTATTAGGGATCCTCTACCTCTCTCGGAACGGGAAGAGGAATCAGAGGCGCGTATAGTGCTGTCTCGGGATAGAAGATTAATGTAGACAAGACTGAAATACTGGGTTTCAATCTCCCTGGAGAGCTAGAGAGTGGTTTAAGGGCTGATTTTTCCCTTTAAATGGGTGAAGCAGACTTTCCACTATTTAGGGGTACATCTGGGCAATACATTGCAGTATCTGGTGTGATGGAACTATGACCTGCTGCTGGGGGCCCTGAAGAGGGATTTTTCTAAGTCGAAGAGGTTATCTGTCATGGTGTGACAGAATTGCAGCAGTACACATGAAGGTGTTGCCCAGAGTGCTGTTTTTGTTTCTCTGCCATGTGTGGTCCCAAAGAAGTATTTGAGAGCTTTAGTAATGGCCTTCATTTGGGAAAGGAAGGTGCCGAAAGTGGCTCGCAGGGTTAAGTTTAGTAGATGGGAGAGAGGCGGATTGGGAGTGCCATGCTTTGCTTTGTACTACAAAGTGGTGCAGCTGAGGGCTCTTTTGGCCTGGAGGGAGGCCCTGCAGTGAGTGCAGATGGAGCTGGAGGGGGGTGCTCTTTAGAGCAAGGGGTGGTGATGTTCAGGGGAGGGAGTTGGATATGGTATGGGGGAATCCCATGGTACAATTTGTGGATATTTGGAGCAAGCAGAAGAATTGTTTTGTTCTGACAATCAGGTGACCATGTTCTACATCAACAAGCAGGGCGGCAGGAGATTGTACCTTCTGTGCTGGGAAGTAGTTCACTTGTGGAAGTTTGCTGCAGGATGGAGCTGTGGGCGACTTATCTGCCTGGAGAGCGTTAATGTTCTGGTAGATCATCTGAGCTGGGTCCTCTAGCCACATGAGTGTTATGTTATGTTTTTTTGAAGGAGTGAATAAACAGGTGGACAAAGGTGAGTCGGTTGATATTGTGTATCTGGACTTTCAGAAAGCCTTTGACAAGGTCCCTCATGAGAGACTTTTGGCAAAACTAAAGAGTCATGGGATAGGAGGCAGTGTACTATTGTGGATCAGGAACTGGTTAAAAGATAGAAAGCAGAGGGTAGGGCTAAATGGCCAATTTTCCCAATGGAGAAAGGTGAATAGTGGTGTACCCCAGGGATCTGTGCTGGGTCCGCTGCTTTTTGACATATTCATAAATGACCTGGAAAGTGGAATAACGAGTGAGGTTATCAAATTTGCAGATGACACAAAACTATTTAAAGTTGTTAAAACCCAGGAGGATTGTGGAAAATTGCAAGAGGATCTTGATAAATTGGAAGACTGGGCATCAAAATGGCAGATAAAATTTAATGTGGAGAAGTGCAAGGTTATGCACCTAGGGAAGAACAACCCAAACTATGGTTACACGATGCAAGGTTCCACATTAGGAACCACCACCCAGGAAAAAGATTTAGGCATCATTGTGGATACCATGCTAAAACCCTCGGCCCAGTGTGCAGCGGCGGCCAAGAGAGCAAATAGAATGCTAGGTATGATAAGGAAAGGAATGGAAAATAAAACAAAAGATATTATAATGCCTCTGTCGTTCCATGGTGAGACCGCACCTTGAATATTGTGTGAAATTCTGGTCGCTGTATCTTAAAAAGGATATAGCGATTTTAGAAAAGGTTCAGAGAAGAGCCACCAAAATGGTAAAGGGGATGGAAGGCTACTCCTATGAAGAAAGGCTAAAAAGGTTGGGGCTCTTTAATCTGGAAAAGAGACGGCTGAGGGGAGATATGATAGAAGTCTATAAATTAATGAACGGAGTGGAACGGGTAAACGTAGATCGATTGTTTACCTTATCAGAATATAGAAAGACTAGGGGACATGCAATGAAGCTACAGGGTAAACTATTTGACTAATAAAAGAAAATATTTTTTCACTCAACGTGTAATCAAACTCTGGAATTTGTTACCGGAGGATGTAGTAAAGGCTGTTAGTGTAGCTGGGTTTAAAAAATGTTTGGACAAGTTCCTGGAGGAAAGGTCCATAAACCATTATTAAGAAGGGACCCAGGATATCAATGCTTGAACCAATACAAGCATTGTGGAACCTGTGTCCCTTGGGGAAACTGCTAGGTACGTATGACCTAGATTGGCCACTGTTGGAAACAGAATACTGGGCTTGATGGACCTTGGTCTGACCCAGTATGGCATATCTTATGTTCTTATGACCCTCAAAAGGGAAGTGGTAGACCAGATCTTCTGGGAGTGGGGTACTCCCAAGTTCTCTTTGCCTCTCCACACAACGACCAGATGGGACAAATCTGCTCTAGGATGGCTGCTAGTGGCCAACTGGCTCCGGATGCCTTCCTTCTCCATTGGAGGGAGGGGAGGGGTGTCGTATGCATACCCTCTGATCCTGCTCATGCCGAAGACCTTGCTGAAGCTTCAGGCCAACAAGAGTACCATGATTCTCATTGTCCCATTTTGGCCCAGACAGCTGTGGTTTCCCCTACTGCTCCAGCTGTCTTGGGAGCCTCTCTGTCTGGGCTCCAGCCCGGACCTCATCTCTCAGGAGGACAGGACCCACCTGCATCCCAACATCTGGTTGTTGGCCCTCATGACCTGGATGTTGAGCAGATAGTTCTCTCAGAACTTAATCTACTTGGGGAGGTAACAGACATCCTCCTGGCCTCCCACAGGGATTTTACACGCAGATTGTAGGCATTTAAGTAGCAGACGTTTTCCAACTGCTGCACTGACAGGGTTCTGGATACCTTCTCCTCCACTCTAGACACATTGCTGGAATTCCTCTCAAACTCTGGTCTAAAGTCCAATTTGGTCAGAGTCCATCTAAGTACAACTGGGGCCTACCATCGTGGCTCTGAGGGAAAGCCCATCTCTGCCCAGCCCCTGCTGGCTCGCTTCATGCAGGGCTTACTCCTTTCAAACCTCCTGTCAACCCCCTGCTGTTGGCTTGGGACCTTAATGTGGTTCTGGCACAGCTCTTGCCGGCTCCCTTCAAGCCACACTCTTCCAGCCCTCTGAAGTTCCTGATCTGGAAGGTCTTGTTCCTGGTGGTGGTTACTTAGACCTGCCTTGTCAGTGAGCTCCAGGCATTGGTGGCTCACCCGCCATGTTTCACCGTAATCAGGTGGTTTTGTTGACGCATCCACATTTCTTGCATAAGGTGGTTCCTGCTTTCCACCTCAATAATTCGGTTCTTCTGCCCACCTTCTTTCCCAGGCCTCATGCCAACCATGGGGAGGCAGTGTTGCACATGCTTGACTGCAAGTGTGCCCTGGCCTTTTACCTCAAGTGGCTGTTCATTTTGTTTGATCCCAGTGCTGTCGTCTCCAAATGCACTCTGTCCCTTTTGGCTGGCAGACTGCAACCCTTTTGCTTATTTCCAGGCAAACCTGAGCCTTAAGGGTCACGTCATGGCTCACAATGTCTGAGCCATGGCTGCATTGGTGGGAAAACTTGCGCTCTGTCTCCATGGATATTTGCAGGGCTACTACATGGTCTTCAATCCACACCTTCATAGCGCATTACAGATTGGATAGGAATTCCCAACATGATAGCAATTTTGGCCAAGCTGTACTCTGGCATCTCTTTGGGACTTAGGTTTAACTCCTTCCCACCAGCAGTTCTGTCTGTCCAGACTACCAAAAGGAGCCTTCTCAGTGGTGGTGTGTGCCCAGGATGCTAAATCAGTCAAGCTCCTTGGGGGGACTACCCATGCTGTTTTTTACAGTTCTCCAGTTAGGCTTGACCTCCTCTATTTTTGGTAGTCTGTAGCTTGGGAGTCCCAAATGTGAGGACTGACTTCCTGCTTGTCCACGGAGAAAGCATAGTTACTAACCTGTAGCAGGTGTTGTGTGTGGACAACAGGAATATGCCCTCATAACCCTCTCGCTTCCCCCAGGAGCTGTTTTTTGGCTACTAGCTATGTTGTACCGCAGGCTAAATGGTGCTGCAACAGGTGGGAAGGCAGGCACACATGCGTTGTGGAGCCTTCCAAAAGCCCTCGCGTATGGGCTCCATCAGGCACATTGCCCATACGCGAGGACTTACTCCTGCTGTCCATGGAGAACACTTGCTATAGGTGAGTAAGTATGCTTTTCACAATGTCAGAGTCCTCATTTGTGGTGAATGGGGTGAAAGTATTGTATCAGTGGTAATGAACTCAACTCCTCCCTTTATAAATTTACTCATCTGTGTAGTAATTAAATGCTGGAGGGGATGTGGGCAGTTCTGGACATTGCTACCACATATGAAAGCATGTCCTTAAGTTAAATTCTTGGAGAAACGTATTACTTGTGTGGAATGGGTTGTGAGATATTCAGTGTGATTTCAAAGTTGTCTTGTTGCATGCTCAGTCTTGAATTATCCCTCAAAGGTTTTGGGACTTTTTGAAGTTTGCTATCCTGGTGGCTAGAGGAGAACTTGCACACAACTGGTGGAACGCAGTTTCGTGTGATCAGGGGAGGGAGGGGGCATGTTTTCATGCCTGTCTACAGAGACTTACAGCTATTCATCGAGGGCTGTGTGATAAGGCCAAAGAACTTGGGGGCTCATTGGAGAAAAGGAGGGGGGGGGGCTAGGGGTTTTATTTTCATCTCCAGGAACAAGCAGGAATGTAGTTTTCACATATGGGTATCGGTACCGATGGAGCCTGCGCGAGAACGCTCCCCAGCATCCAATAGGAACGTTTTTGGGAGCATCCCACACTGCCTGCGTGCTGCCTTTCCGCCTTTACCAACTGTCCCTCTCCAGTTCTTCGTTTTCCACGGAGCCGACAGATTGCACATCCTGTCACCGCAGAAAAAATTCCCTTATTCTTTTTTGTGGTGGCGTCTGCCTTCCCTTGACGCTACACCGGAACCGCTGGTTCTTTTTTTTTTTTTTTTTTTTTTTAAACTTTCTGGAGTCTTTTCCAATAATTTTCTCCTCAGGTGCCATGTGCCATTTTGGGCACTAGGCCCAACTTTTTCCCTCAGAATGGAAAAACCCGCTTCGGGTTTTAAAGTGTTCTAAGTGTGGGGGTACCATCTCCGTCACCGACACCCATGAGTGGTGCCTCAAATGTTTAATTCCTGACTACTCTATTTCAGAGTGTGTTGCCTGTGGGATGATGTCGAAGGGCCGGCAAAACCGAGCTGCTAAACTTAGCAGCCTTTTTCCCTCCAATGCAGCCTCCATGGCATCGACATCTTCCAGGGCTTCATCTTCCTCCCATGGATCTCAGGTAACTAAACATAAATCTAGCCGGTCCTCAAAGGGTAGATCTCCTTCTAAACATCGAGATGCCTCTGGCATTGCCCTTGAGGGACTTTCACCGGCAAAATTGCCCCGGCGGGAGGCTTCGGCTTCCAAAGTACTAACGGGGCTCCAGGATGTTCTTGAGGCTTCAACCTTGGCAGAACTACTGGTGCCATGCTCTGGGGTTCCGGCCGCTTCATCTGGCACCGATACCCAAGCATCGGCAGTGTCAATAGACCAGAGACCTCTTGGGCAGACAAACTCAGTCGCGTTCTACTTCCACATGAATGGTGTCTCCATGCAGACCAGGTGGCCAAAATTTTAAAATTTGGGGAACCCCGGACATAGACCTCTTTGCAAGTCCGCTGAATGCCATACTTCCCTGGTTCTGTTCTTGAATTCTGGCTCAGGGTTGTCAGGCCAGGGATGCTTTCCTCCTCCTCCATTGGGGTTAGGACTTCCTGTATGCCTTTCCACCCATTCCCCTAATTTCCAAAACCCTGTTCAAGCTTCAGAGAGACAGAGGTCATATAATCCTCATAGCTCCACGTTGGCCATGGCAAATGTGGTACCCTCTGCTCCTATATCTCTCTCAAGCTCCGCCTCTGGAGTTAGGATCTGCTCCAGATCTCCTTTCTCAAGAGGGCGGGATGCTGTGGCATCCCAATCCCCAGTCTCTGCATCTCAGGGCCTGGTTGCTGAAAGCCTAGAACTTCACAGTCTTGACCTTTCCCAGCAGGTAAAGGATATCCTTTTATGCTTCCAGGAAGCCTTCCACAAGATGCTCTTATGCCTTTAAGTGGAAAAGGTTTACCATATGGTGCTCGCAGAAGGGTCTTAACATAAGAACATAAGATATGCCATACTGGGTCAGACCAAGGTCCATCAAGCCCAGTATTCTGTTTCCAACAGTGGTCAATCTAGGTCATATGTACCTAACAGTTTCCCCAAGAGACACAAGTTCCACAATGCTTGTACTGGGTCAAGCATTGATATCTTCGGTCACTTCTTAATAATGGTTTATGGACCTTTCCTCCAGGAACTTGTCCAAACCTTTTTTAAACCCAGCTACACTAACAGCCTTTACTACATCCTCCGGTAACAAATTCCAGAGTGATTACACGTTGAGTGAAAAAATATTTTCTTTTATTAGTCTTAAATAGTTTACCCTGTAGCTTCATTGCATGTCCCCTAGTCTTCCTATATTCTGATAAGGTAAACAATCGATCTACGTTTACCCGTTCCACTCCGTTCATTAATTTATAGACTTCTATCATATCTCCCCTCAGCCGTCTCTTTTCCAGGTTAAAGAGCCCTAACCTCCTTAGCCTTTCTTCATAGGAGTATCCTTCCATCCCCTTTACCATTTTGGTGGCTCTTCTCTGTACCTTTTCTAAAATCGCTATATCCTTTTTAAGATACGGCGACCAGAATTGCACACAATATTCAAGGTGCTGTCTCACCAAGGAACGATATAGAGGCATTATAATATCTTTTGTTTTATTTTCCATTCCTTTCCTTATCATACCTAGCATTCTATTTGCTCTCTTGGCCGCCGCTGCACACTGGGCCGAGGGTTTTAACATGGTATCCACAATGACGCCTAAATCTTTTTTCTGGGTGGTGGTTCCTAATGTGGAACCTTGCATCGTGTAACCATAGTTTGGGTGGTTCTTTCCTAGGTGCATAACCTTGCACTTGTCCACATTAAATTTCATCTGCCATTTTGATGCCCACTCTTCCAATTTATCAAGATCCTCTTGCAATTTTTCACAATCCTCTTGGGTTTTAACAACTTTAAATAGTTTTGTGTCATCTGCAAATTTGATAACCTCACTCGTTATTCCACTTTCCAGGTCATTTATGAATATGTCAAAGCAGCAGACTCAGCACAGATCCCTGGGGTACACCACTATTCACCTTTCTCCATTGGGAAAATTGGCCATTTAGCCCTACCCTCTGCTTTCTATGTTTTAACCAGTTCCTGATCCACAATAGTACATTGCCTCCTATCCCATGACTCTTTAGTTTTGCCAAAAGTCTCTGAGGGACGTTGTCAAAGGCTTTCTGAAAGTCCAGATACACAATATCAACCGACTCACCTTTGTCCACCTGTTTATTCACTCCTTCAAAAAAACATAACAGATTAGTAAGACAAGATCTTCCTTGTCTAAAGCCATGTTGGCTGTCTCCCATTAGGTTGTGACTATCTACATGCTGAGTAATTTTATTCTTATGATTTCTACCATTTTTCCCGGTACTGACGTCAGGCTCACCGGTCTGTAGTTTCCCGGATCACCCCTGGAACCCTTTTTAAAAATTGGTGTTAAATTGGCGATCTTCCAATCTTCAGGTATTAGAGATGATTTTAATGATAGTTCACAGATTACTGATAGCAGTTCTGCAATCTCATATTTCAGTTCTTTCAACACCCTTGGATGTATACCTTCCAGCCCAGGTGATTTGCTACTCTTCAGTTTATCTAATAGTTGTAAGACATCTTCCCGATGTATCGATATTTCCTCCAATTCTTCCGCACCTTTAAATACCACTTCAGTCATGGGTAACATCCCTACATCTTCCTCAGTAAAGACCGAAGCAAAGAATTCATTCAGTCTCTCCGCTATCGCCTTGTCGCCTCTTAGTGCTCCTTTAAACCCCTTTATCATCTAATGGACCAACTGACTCTCTCACAGGTTTTTTGCTACGTATGTACTTGAAAAGGTCTTTATTTCGCGTTTTTGCTTCCGCAGCAAGCTTCTTCTCAAATTCTCTCTTTGCCTGCCTTATCAATGCCTTGCATTTGACTTGCCAGTGCTTGTGCTGTTTCCAGGTTTCGTCGTTTGGCTCTTTTTTCCATTTCCTGAAAGATGCTTTTTTGGCAACAGCCTCTCTGACCTCACCTTTAAACCATGCTGGCAGTTTTTTGGACTTCCACTTTTCTTAAAGCGTGGAATACAGCTGGTCTGGGCTTCCAAGATAGTATTTTTCAACAACACCCAAGCTTGATGTACATCTTTAACCTTTGCAACTGCTCCTTTTAGTTTTTTCTTAACTGTTTTCCTCATTTTATCATAGTCTCCCTTTCGAAAGTTAAAAGGTGGTACTGTGGATTTCCTTACTATCCCTCCTCCACTAATTAAATCAAAGGCGATCATGCTATGATCACTATTGCCAAGTGGCCCCAACACCCTTATCTTTTGCACTACATCTGGTGTTCCACTAAGGACTAGGTCTAATATGGCTTCCCCTCTGGTCGGTTCATGAACCAGCTGCTCCAAGAAGCAGTCATTTATTTCATCTAGGAACTTTATCTCCCTAGCATGTCCTGACGTGACACTGACCCAGTCGATACCGGGGTAATTGAAATCACCCATTATTATTACTGCGCTGTAACTTTTGTTAGCTTCCTTGATTTCTTTGAGCATTTCATCATCCATTTGGTCATTCTGGCCAGGTGCTCGATAGTACACCCCCACTGCCATTGCCTTCCCCCTTTTATATGGAATTTCAATCCATATAGATTCTGCAGCAGATTTTGTTTCCTGCAGAACTTTAATCCTTTGAGTCAGTGCCCTCTCTAACATAGAGCGCAATCCCTCCACCAATTTGATCAGCTCTATCATTACGATATAGTTTGTACCCAGGTATCAGTGTCCCACTGGTTGTCCTCCTTCCACCATGTCTCTGATATTCCAATCATATCTAACCTTTCATTTAGTGCTATATATTCTAACTCTCCCATCTTATTCTTTAGACGTCTAGCATTTGCATACAAGCATTTTAGAGAATGTATTTTATTCATGTTAATTTGGCTATTGTTGGACATGGGTAAATTGGGATCTTTAAGCTCTGTCTGCTCCATACTTGAGGGCATTTGGGCTACTTTAATCTTTTGTGGAACCTCTCTGCTTTTGGTAGTATTCTTCAAGGATACTTTCTTCCGAACCATCCGCTCTTGGGCGACTGTCGGCTTTCCCCTAATATCTAGTTTAAAAGCTGCTCTATCTCCTTTTTAAAGGTTAATGCCAGCAGCATGGTTCCATCCCGGTTAAGGTGAAGCCCATCCCTTCGGAAGAGCCCCTCCTTTCCCCAGAATGTTCCCCAGTTCCTAACAAATCCAAAACCCTCATCTCTGCACCATTGTCTCATCCACGCATTGAGACTCCGGAGCTCTGCCTGCCTTTTGAGTCCTGCGCGTGGAACAGGAAGCATTTCGGAGAATGCTACCCTGGAAGTTCTGGATTTCAACTTCCTACCTAAAAGCCTAAATTTTGCCTCCAGAACCTCCCTACCACATTTTCCTATGTCATTGGTACTGACATGTACCAAGACAGCAGACTCCTCCCCAGCACTATCTAAGACCTTATCTAGGTGGCGCGTGAGGTCCGCTACCTTCACACCAGGCAGGCATGTTACCAGGCGATCCTCACGTCCACCAGCCACCCAGCTATCTACATGCCTAATGATCGAATCACCAACTATAACGGCTGTCCTAACCCTTCCCTCATGGGCACATGGCCCTGGAGAAACTTCCTCGGTGCGAGAGGGTTTTACATCACCTGGAGGACAGGTCCTAGTTACAGAATCACTTCCTGCCACACCAGGGTGATGCTCTCCTGTCACGTGACCTCTCTCCTCCATGGCAACAGGGGTGCTGCCAGACTGGAGGTGGGACTTCAGGACTATATCCCTGTAGGTCTCGTCTATGTACCTCTGTCTGTCTTATGCTTTCCAAGTCTGCTACTTTAGCCTCTAGAGAACGGACTTGTTCCCTGAGAGAAAAGAGCTCCTTGCACCTAGTGCACACGTAAGACCTCACCAACTGGGAGAAAATCATACATGTGACACTCAATGCAAAAGACTGGAAAGCCCCCATCCCGCTGCTGGACTGCTGTCTGCATCTTAGTTTAAGTTTGTGTCTAGATCTTTAAGTTCTTACTTACTAGGGGTTGCTATGGGTATTTATACCAATAAAACTGTACCTAATACGTTTAATATACCTTGTTCACCTGAAGCTTAATTAATCTCAGGTCCTTAGTGTATGACTGATTTGGGTAATGAGCTTCACCTGAAAGCACCTCCTGTCTTTTAAGATGTGTAAGTACCTATAAAGCTATGATTATCCCAGGGGAGGGTGGGTGTGGGGAAGGAGGGAGGGAGGGAAATAACACTTATTAAAAGAGGGCTGCTACACAGTACCCTGTCTTGTGCTGCTGAGGTAAGCTAAATTCTGATTTGATTTAAATTATAGCTCTTAGCTGCTGCTAGGCTCTAACTTCTTATGAAATTTAAACTACAAGCTCTCTGCTGGGTATGAAATGTAACCAGAAAGCTCTCCTCTGTGTTTTAAATTCAAACTTTAATTGCTGCTACTAGGCCCTAACTGATCCAACAAAAAACAGTGGGTTCACAGTTTAAGTAGCTTTAATACAAAGAATTCTTTTTAGAAAATTACCAGAAGTATATACTCACAGTTGCAGATTTCTCTCCAGAAGTAACAGTCCCCCTTTCTAGTCCTTCAAGACCCTCTTGCCATACCTCTGGAATCATTACTGGAATATCTCCTTCATTTATCAAATGCAGGGCTTAAGACCAATTCAGTGAGAGTCCATTTGAGTGCTATTGCAGCTTCTTTCAAGCCTCTAAATGGACAACCTATTTCCCCTCATCCTCTCATAGCGAGATATGAGAGGCCTTCTTTTAACTAAGCCTCCCATTAAACCACCACCTGTGGCATGGGACTTAAACCTGGTTCTTGGCCAGCTCATGAAACTATCCTTTGAACCATTAGCCACTACCTCTTTGAAATTCTTTTCCTGGAAGGTCATCTTTCTTATTGCAATCACATCAGCACGTTGCATCAGTGAATTGCAAGCGTTGGTGGCTGATCCTCCTTATACAAGGTTCCATCATAAGGTAGTCCTTAGGACTCATCCACACTTTATGCCAAAGGTGGTGTCACGGTTTCATTTAAACCAAGCGGTTTACCTCCCTGTATTCTTCCCAAGGCCTCACGCCTCAAATGCAGAAAGGAATCTTTATACTTTGGACTGTAAAAGAGCTTTGGCCTTTTACTTGCAAAGGACACAGCAACATAGAAAGTCCTCTCAACTTTGTTGCTTTTGATCCTAGTCATTTGGGACTTCCAGTCTCCAAAAGAACACTGTCCAGCTGGATTGCACAGTGTATATCTTTTGCCTATGAGAGTAAAAACCTTCCTCTTGAAGGCCATGTCACAGCTCACAATGAGAGCCATGGCGGTCTCTATGGCTCATCTTCACTCTGTGTCTATTGACGACATCTGTCGAGCAGCTACTTGGGCTTCAGTTCATACCTTCACAGCCCATTACTGCTTAGACAAGGACTCCTGCCGGGATGCCTTGTTTGGTCAGGCTGTTCCACAACACCTGTTCCATACTTAATCAACTCCTACCCACCATCCCTGGTAGGATGCCAGAGATCCATGGGGGGAAGTGGAGCCCTTTCACAAGGGCACACAACTTCTGGGGCCTTCTCCCTGGCATCTGCAGCTAGGGAGTCCCCATATGTGGAGACTACATTCCTGCTTCTTCCTGGAGATAGCATAGTTACTCACCTGTAATGGATGATCTCCGGGAACAGCAGGAATTTAGTCTTCACAACCCACCCACCTCCCCTTGGAGTTGTATCTCTCTATTTCTCTTTCTCTCTTTCCCTCTCTCTTTTGTCTCAGCTTTAAAGTCAACTGGAGAGGGACAGTTGGGAAAGGTGGGAAGGCAGCACCCAGGCGCTGTGGAATGCTCCCAAAAGCTTTCCTATTGGACGCTGGGGAGCGTTCCCGCGCAGGCTCCATCGGTACAGACAATACCCATATGTGAAGACTAATTTCTGCTGTTCCCGGAGATCACCTGTTACAGGTGAGTTACTATGCTTTATATCAGGGGTCTCAAACACGCGGCCCGCGAGAGAACGTTGTGCGGCCCGCGATGGCTTCTGCTGCTGCCGCCGTGGCAACGGCAGAATCGACGGTCAATTTAAAAAAAAAAAAAAAAAAAAAACTGGCTTCTGCTGCTCAAGCAGCAAAATCAGCTGTCCTGCGGCCCCTTCCTCTCTGCCCGGAGATCCCCGAGAGTGCTCCATCAGCGGGTGCTTTTCAAGCCGCGAAGAGAGTATTTCCCTCTCGCGAGGCTTGAAAAGTGACTAGGTTTAAGCCGCGCGAGAGGGAAATACTCTCTTCGCGGCTTAAAAAGCACGCCGCAGATGAAGCACACTCAGGGCTCTCCGCGCAGAGGGGAAGGGGCCGCGGGACAGCTGATTTTCTGCTGCAGCAGCAGAAGCCAGGTTTTTTTTAAATTTACCTGGGGGGGGGGTGTAGGACTGGAAATGGGCTATTGGCAGGGGGGTATGACTGGAAATGGGCTATTGGCAGGGGGGGGGGGTTATGACTGGAGATGGGCTATTGGCAGGGGGGGGTATGACTGGAAATGGGCTATTGGCAGGGGGGGTATGACTGGAGATGGGCTATGGTGGGGGCTAGGACTGGAAATGGGCAGGTGGGGGTTAGGAAGGACTGGAGGTGTGCTGATGGGGGGAGTTAGGACTGGTAATGAGCTATGGAGGGGCTGACTGAAATGGGGTAATGGGGGTTAGGGCTGGAAGTGGGCTATTGGCAGGGGGGGTTATGACTGGTAATGGGCTATGGGGGGGGTAAGACTGAAAATGGGGTGATGGGGGGTAAAACTGGAAGTGCGCTATGGGGAGGTTAGGACTGGTAATGGGCTATGGGGGGTCTAGGACTGGTAATGGGCTGGGGGGGGGGGTTGCTAGGACTGGAAATGGGCTGAGTGGAAGGGGGGCTTGAACTGCAAATGGCTGATGGGGAGGGGGGCTTGGAATGGAAATGGGCTGTGAGGGGAGGGAGCTAGGATTGGAAATGGGCTGATGGTGAGGCTAGGATAGGACTGGAAATGGACTAATGGGGGGACTAGAAGGGAGCGGATGCTGGGTGGGGCTGGAACTAGAAGGGAGCTGATGTTGGGGGAGGATTAGAATGGGATGGAGCTGGGAAAGTGAAATGGAGAGGGGAAAAATATTTTGTCTGGGAGAGAAGACAAATCTACAATTGGCCAGGTATTGGGAGAGTAAGTGGGGATTGAGGATGGAGGGGTAAAATTTGAGTGGATGAAATAGGAATGAGGAAAGAGAAAAAGGAGAAAGATTAGTATGTTAAAGCAGATGTAGAGAGAGAATGGAAAAAAAAACTAGGAGAGAAGAAAGGGCAAATGGACAGCAGACGATGGAGAGTTAGCAGAAGACATGAAGAAACCAGAAGAAAGTGGCTGGAACAATTGCAACTGAAAAAAATGCACAAAAGGTAGAAAAATATCTCTTTATTTTGAATTTATTAACTGGAATATGTCAGCTCTGGGAAATGTGCATCATTAATGTTTGCGCTTTGTTTAGTACAAGAGGAAATTAATTTATAGTTTTATTTCTACAGTGTTGTACATTCCGTTTGGCTTTTGGGGTTCCCAGTTTAATTATTGTCTTCTTGTTTCTAAATCTTTTAGTCTTTCTTTATCCATACTCATTAAAGAGGCATGTTTACTAAAAGTTAGTGTATGATAACATTATGCAAATATTTATGCAAATGAGGCCCCGCGTCTTATGCGGCCCCCGGGTTACTTTACAAGTCCTCATTTGGCCCTCAAAGCAATTTGAGTTTGAGACCCCTGCTTTATATGGAGGTTGTTTTGCTGTGTCCTTTTTCAGGATTCCAGCCAGTATGGCTGCATTTCTTATGCTCTTGAATTTTGAAATGCTAATAAAATACCTTTCAAAAAAATGTGCCTTTTTTGTAGTGGATAAGAATTTACTATCATTTGTGTAGTGCAACATGAGCCTCTCTTTGATTCCTTAGTTGAGTGGACTGTTATATGGTATCTGTGCCTGTCCTTGTGTAGCTTCTGGTGCTCTTAGTTCTCAAACTACAGCAGCATGGCATTAGACTGGACAGATGTTCAGGGACCATGTGCCTCCTATTTTTGAAGGCGTGTAATCTGCTTCCAGTGAGGTGGCAGATTTTTGTTTTAATAGTTTGACTTTGTAAGGCATTATATCAAGAGGCCTTTTTATTTGGAGTTTTCTTACTGTCAGTCAGTGCATACCCTAAAATCTTCATGGTGGGCCCTTCTTGCAGTTCCAAAGATGATTTTTTTTTGTGCAGTACAGTTATAGATTACATAGCAAGAGCGGCTCCAGCTCTTTTTAGTTCCTTTTAATATTTGGGTGTAGTAGAATTTTAGCATTCCTTCAGACTGAAAGCATGGCTCTTTTGCCAGGTGTTTACATACAGTATGTGGAGGTAAGTTGGTATCTGCTACCTGTTCATGGAGGAGTTATGAAATATCTATAATTAGGTTGGGGAAGGATGTGTTTGCTGGCAATGAGGGAGGGCTGGAGGGTTGTATGGTAATCTGCAATATATTCTCTATAACCTTTCAAGAAACAGTGGTTTATTAAATACTCTTAAAATATATATTCTTGGTTTTGTGGTGGTACACATTTTGGATAAATGTAGTGTCTGCTGCCTTTATCCCCCATTTGAGAATGAGTACTTGGTATGTTTATTAAATGGCGGTAGTGGCTTTCTTGCGATTATTGGAGCTGTGGCCCCATTGAAATCAATAGGGCTGCGGCTCTGATATCATCTGGAAGCTGCTACAGCCATTTAGTAAACATACCCCTTAGTGTCTCATGGGATCTTAATAGATTTATTTTCTAATGTTTTATGATATTTTTTTAGAGTAATGCCCTGATTTCTTACTTTATGCATGAGTAATGAGGAGTCTAATAAAAGAGAATGTTAAGTGAAGATACTGAGCAAGTGAAAATCCTATATGTAATGTGTACTTAACTTTGCAAGGCTTTGAAAACTTTCTTCTTGGTGTTAGAGAAATAGAAATGACTGTGTATGCTGCTGTATTTTGCAGCATTAACTTTTAGACATTTGGGTCTTGGGCATTAACCTTTACATTCTTTCTCTTGTGTGTATAGCAAGGCCAGTGATCTTGAAGAAGAACTGAAGAATGTGACCAATAACCTGAAGTCTCTGGAGGCGCAGTCAGAAAAGGTTGGTTGAATACAAAATCAGAATGGCCAAGCCTTGCCCTCATAAACTCAAATACAAACCTTTTAATGTAACTTGTCTTCTGTGCTCAAATTATTTGATTGTGTATTTTGGCCTGCAAAATAGGATAATACCAAGGATTATGATTGTAGAATGCTGCTTAGGTTTGTTTGTTTGTTTTTTTTTAAATAATTGAAAATCTGTTTTAATTTAAAGGTCCACATGTTGATGTGAGGAGATATATGATCTGAAAGTTGTAACCATGAACATATATAGAAATATCTGTGTAATTTCTTCCTCAATGGATGGCAAACTGGCCTAGTTTACAGGCTACTCACTATGAATATTTGTCAGGTTTGTTTGCATCTAATCTATCAGCCTGGCTTCCCCATAAAAATCAGAACTAGCTAAGACCTCAGACTAAATTTGAGTACCCCCATGAGCCCAAGTCTAGCACCCCCATGAGCCCAAGTCTGGCAGCATCCCTGTTGCCATGGAGGAGAGGGGTCACGTGACAGGAGAGCATCACCCTGGTGTGACAGGAAGTGATCCTGTAACTAGGACCTGTCCTCCAGGTGATGTAAAACCCTCTCGCACCGAGGATGTTTCTGCAGGGCCATGTGCCCATGAGGGAAGGGTTAGGACAGCTGTTATAGTTGGTGATTCAATTAGGCATGTGGCTGGTGGAGGCGTCAGGATCGCCTGGTAACATGCCTGCCTGGTGTGAAGGTAGCGGACCTCACGCACCACCTAGATAAGATCTGAGATAGTGCTGGGGAGGAGTCTGCTGTCTTGGTACATGTCGGTACCAATGATATAGGAAAATGTGGTAGGGAGATTCTGGAGGCTAAATTTAAGCTTTTAGGTAGGAAGTTGAAATGCAGAACTTCCAGGGTAGCGTTCTCCGAAATGCTTCCCATTCCATGTGCAGGACCCAAAAGGCAGGCAGAGCTCCGGAGTCTCAATGCGTGGATGAGACGATGGTGCAAGGATGAGGGTTTTGGATTTGTTAGGAACATTCTGGGGAAAGGAGGGGCTCTTCTGAAGGGATGGGCTTCACCTTAACCGGGATGGCACCAGACTGCTAGCATTAACCTTTAAAAAGGAGATAGAGAAGCTTTTAAACTAGAAAATAGGGGAAAGCCGACAGTCGCCCGAGAGTGCATGGTTCGGAAGAAGATATCCTTGAAGGATACTACCAAAAGCAGTGAGGTTCCAAAAGAGTAAAGTAGCCCAAATGCCCTTGAGTATGGTGCAGATAGCGTAAAGATTCCAAATTACCGATGCCTACCAATAGCCAGATTAATATGAATAAAATACAGTCTCGAAAATGCTTGTATGCAAATGCTAGAAGTCTAAACAATAAGATGGGAGAGTTAGAATATATAGCACTAAATGAGAGGTTAGATATGATTGCAATCTCGGAGACATGGTGGAAGGAGGATAACCAGTGGGACACTGATACCTGGATACAAACTATATTGTAATGATAGAATTGATCAAATTGGTGGAGGGGTTGCGCTCTGTTAGAGGGCATTGAATCAGAAAGGATTAAAGTTTTGCAGGAAACAAAATTTGCTGTAGAATCTCTAGGGATTGAAATGCCATGTATGAAGGAAGGCGATGGCAGTGGGGGTGTACTATCGACCGCCTGGCCAGAATGAACAAATGGATGATGAAATGCTCAAAGAAATCAAGGAAGCTAACAAACGTCACAGCAGAGTAATAATAATGGGTGATTTCAATTACCCCGGTATTGACTGGGTCAGTGTCACAAGCAGGACATGCTAGGGAGATAAAGTTTCTAGATGAAATAAATGACTGCTTCTTGGAGCAGCTGGTTCATGAACCGACCAGAGGGGAAGCCATACTGGACCTAGTCCTTAGTGGAACACCAGATCTGGTGCAAGAAATAAGGGTGTTGGGACCACTTGGCAACAGTGGTCATAGCATGATTGTGTTTGATTTAATTAGTGGAGGAGGGATAGTAAAGAAATCCACAGTACTACCTTTTAACTTTCAAAAGGGAGACTATGATAAAATAAGGAATATAGTTAAGAAAAAACTAAAAGGAGCAGTTGCAAAGGTTAAAGACTTACATCAAGCTTGGGTGTTTAAAAATACTATCCTGGAAGCCCAGACCAGCTGTATTCCACACATTAAGAAAAGTGGAAGAAAGTCCAAAAAACTGCCAGCATGGTTTAAAGGTGAGGTCAGAGGAAGTTGCTGCCAAAAAAAGCATCTTTCAGGAAATGGAAAAAAGAGCCAAACGACAAACTGGAAACAGCACAAGCACTGGCAAGTTAAATGCAGAGCACTGATAAGGCAGGCAAAGCGAGAATTCGAGAAGGAACTTGCTACGGAAACAAACACGAAATAAAGATTTTTCAAGTACATTTGTAGCAAAAGGCCTGTGAGTCAGTTGGACCTTTAGATGATAGAGGGGTAAAAGGGGCAGTAAGAGGGGACAAGGCTATAGCGGAGAGACTGAATTCATTCTTTGCTTCGGTCTTTACTGAGGAAGATGTAGGAATGTTACCCAAGACTGAAGTGGTATTTAAAGGTGATACTGCAGAGGAATTGAGAGAAATATCGCTACAACGGGAAGATGTGTTACTATTTGATAAACTGAATAGTAGCAAATCACCTGGACCGGATGGTATACATCCAAGAGTGTTGAAAGAACTGAAATATGAGATTTCAGACCTGCAATTACTAATCTGTGAACTTTCATTAAAATCATCTGTAATACCTGAAGATTGGAGGATCCCCAATGTAACGCCAATTTTTAAAAAGGGTTCCAGGGGTGATCCGGGAAATTAGACCGGTGAGCCTGACGTTAGTACCGGGGGAAAATGGTAGAAACCATCCTAAAGAACAAAATTACACAGCATGTAGATATCCATGGCCTAATGGGAGACAGCTTGGCTTTAGACAAGGTAGATCTCGTCTTACTAATCTTATGTTTTTTTTGAAGGTGTGAATAAACAGGTAGACAAAGGTGAGTCGGTTGATATAGTGTATTTGGACTTTCAGAAAGCCTTTGACAGGTTCCCTCATCAGACTTTTGGCAAAACTAAAAAGTAATGGAATGGGAGGCAGTGTACTATTGTGGATCGGGAACTGGTTAAAAGAGAGAAAGCAGAGGGTAGGGCTAAATGGCCAATTTTTCCAATGGAAAAAGGTGAATAGTGGAGTACCCCAGGGATCTGTACTGGGTCTGCTACTTTTTGACATATTCCCTTTTCCAGGTCATTTATGAATAACTAGTGAGGTTATCAAATTTGCAGACGACACAAAACTGTTTAAAGTTGTTAAAACCCAAGAGGACTGTGGAAAACTGCAGGAGGATCTGGATAAATTGGAAGACTGGGCATCCAAATGGCAGATGAAATTTAATGTGAACAAGTGCAAAGTTATGCACCTAGGAAAGAACAACCCACACTATGGTTATACAATGCAAGGTTCCACATTGGGAACCACCACCCAGGAAAAAGATTTAGGAGTCGTCATGGATAACAGGTTAAAACCCTCCGCCCAGTGTGCAGCAGCAGCCAAGAAAGCAAATAGAATGCTAGGTATCATAAGGAAAGGAATGGAAAATAAAACAAAGGATATTATAATGCCTCTGTATCGTTCCATGGTACGACCGCACCTTGAATATTGTGTGCAATTCTGGTCACCGTATCTTAAAAAGGATATAGCGTTATTAGAAAAGGTACAGAGAAGAGCCACCAAAATGGTAAAGGGGATGGAAGGCTACTCCTATGAAGAGAGGCTACAAAGGTTAGGGCTCTTCAACCTGGAAAAGAGACTACTGAGGGGAGATATGATAGAGGTCTATAAATTAATGAATGGAGTGGAACGGGTAAACATAGATCGATTTTGTCATCAAATATAGAAAGACTAGGGGACATGCAATGAAGCTACAGGGTAAACTATTTAAGACAAATAAGAGAAAATATTTTTTCACTCAATGTGTAATCAAACTCTGGAATTTGTTACCGGAGGATGTAGTAAGAGCTGTTAGTGTAGCTGGGTTTAATTAAGGTTTGGACAAGTTCATAAACCATTATTAAAAAGGGACCCAGGTTATCAATGCTTGACCCAATACAAGCATTGTGGAACCTGTTTCTCTTGGGGATACTGCTAGGTATGTATGACCTAGATTGGCCACTGTTGGAAACAGGATACTGGGCTTGATGGACCTTGGTCTGACCCAGTATGGCATATCTTTTATGTTCTTAAGATTATTTGATGCTGGCACACCGAAAGCAGAAACAAAGTAAAATTAGAAGCAGCTAGTTAAGTAAAGGTAACCCTCTGCTTTATTTCCATTTATGGTGGTCTGCCAAGAAAACCCAGGAGCTTCTGGGTCGCCAGGAGTCAGGACTGACTCGAAGGCACACATTGCATTTTTGATATAGGAGATATTGCACTCCTTCAGCATCATTGACTCAAACAAATATTTGTAGAAGGTGACTTTTCTTGGACTTATGGCTGCAATAGTCTGTGTCAGAACTATAATCTGAAACTCTGTTTGGCCCCTCTTTGTTTTTTTGTTAACTTAAAACTGGGAACATGAGTAGTATTGAGAGGTGGTTAAGGCCCTAACAGCCATCTCCATCAGGATCATAAGATCATTGCTGAAGGAGCTTTAAACCACCTACTTGACAAATTTCTATCTGCTTCCATCTTACTCGGACTGAAGATAAGTTACTGGACTTGTGCTTTGAGAGTCTTGTATATGATTTTCTGCCTTCTTGACACTCAGTGCTACCAGTAATTTTAATATGCCTCTTGCTGAAGATGGATTGCCTTGGGCAGTTTTGCAGTTAAATTTGCTTGCTCAGAACACCCTATGCTGCTTTGAGACAATGTATTCTTACTCATGGCATCATTGCCAGCATAACCTTGAGAGTGTAATCCTGACTTTATGATCTTCCATGAATACTAACTGAGCAATGTAAAAGTGATTTCTAATTAAGCTGATTCGCTTTTATTAGTTGCCTTTTTCACCCTAGAGAAACTTCAAACAGTGCATAGGCCTTGTATGAAATTGTTCACAGCTAATTTAAACTTTCTCTTGCATGTTAAAATTTAAAAAATCACAATATGATAATCTTAAGAACAAAATGTGAAGAGTAGATTGATAAGACAAGTCACTTGCAGAGGACTTAATTCTCAGGATCATTTTTTGTTTTTTTTTTTTAGCTGGCAATCTGTTCAGGGGCGCCTAGCTTTCTAAAAAATGACACAGGGATTTGCTTTGTTCTGTCTACCTTGGGGAGGGGGTGAGGACAGTGAGGCAAATTCTCATTCTAACAAATTTTACAGAACTGCCCAGGACTGATTGCACGTGCTGATGCACAAAGAGTGGAAAGGACACTGGACTGTGGTGAACTTTAATTGAAGAATATCCCAACTCTGCCCAGTTTTGGTTCCTAGAGCCTTCGTCAGGGATCTACAAATGTAATATAGATGTAACATTTACTGTATATAAAATGTTTTGATAAAAATAAAACATAAAACCTGTGACGAAGGCTCTAGGAACTGAAATGGGGCTGGGCTGGGCTGGGCTGTTATTCAATAAGAGTTCTGACATGCCATGGTCTCCTTCCACTTTGTGCATTTGAAATCTCCTGCGGAAGTCTGTACTTCCTACCTGTCTTTTACTGCATGTGCACAGCTATATGAAGGGCAATTTTCAGGCACTTTTTTCCTAAGCTGCTTTGAAAACTTTTATGAAGAGCTAGATGTAATATTTTTCTCCTTTTTTTATAGATTAACCATTATGATGGACTTTAGCGTTCTGGACATTGTGTGAACTGAGGACTGAGAATATCAGTCAGGCTGTAGATTATGTATAAATACCTGAAGTAAGAATGCTCATGTTTAGAATTCAAGATGGGGTGGGTTTTTTTTTTTTAATTGGTATTTTAAAGAGCAAACCTTGACAGTTGTCTCATACAAAGAACAATGCATCAAGCATAAAAATACCAAAAAATCAGTTTGAATCCAAACTAAACCATTGTTCCTTATTGTCTGTCAAGTCCAGTCCTCTGGGTAGTGCACCTCTTCCAGCAGCTTGGAGACTGAGCCATGCCATCTTTTGATGACGCTGGTATTAATACAGCCCACTAGCTCTAGCATGCTTAGTCTCCAAGCAGCTGGAGGAGGTGGTGAGCCAGGGTGCTGGACTCATTGAAGGAACAACTAAGGAGGGCTAGTTTAGTTTTGTTAGTGTAGAGGTTGGGTGTTTTCTGTTTTCTGTTTTTGTTTTTTGTTTTTCTTTTTCTAGACTCAATCTCCGTGTTAAAAAAAAACAAAACAAAAAACAAAACAGAAGATGGTAAAGAACAGGGAAAAGTGGAGGACTCCCCCTCCCTCTGGTCATGGGGGTGAGTGGTGGTTTTCCTGGAAGTTCTGGAGGTTTTTGGGTGAGGAGCCACTTTGCCAGCGAAGGCGCCAGTGCAGCAGGCATCCCCGGAGACCTCCCCCTCTAGCGCCGAAGCTGCGAACGGCTGAGTGCAAGGGAGAAAAGGAGTCAGGAGTGCTCCCCATGAAGGCAATGGGTAGAGCTGGTCTCCATCGCTACTCCGGGCTGTGAGCAGATAATTGGGAGCATTGCTGTTTCTCCAGGACCAAGCAGGAAGGAAGTCCTCACATATGAGTGACGGTGGTGCCGACGGAGCCCCCATGTGGAGCATTTCCCCAGCTTTCAAAGAAAGCCTTTGGGAATGCAGCGCGCATGCGCAGTCCCCTTCCCGCCCAAGGGTGCCATCTTGCTCAGTCTTCTTTTTTCCATGGAGCCCGACGGATGTGTTTTTGTTTCACCCGAGGAAAAAGTTGATTTTATTCTGCGTGAACCCGTTTTCTTCGGTTCAACGCCGGTTTCCCTTTCCCGCTTGGGCTTGATACATCAGTATCGAGCCCGGACCTCTTTTTTTCGTTTTTTGTCCTTAGTGACTAGCGTACGCGCCATTTTTTCTGTTTTCACTAGCAGCCCTGTCTTTTAACCGCGCAGGGGCCCTTTTTCCCCTGATGGCTGCCAGCGGGTTTAAAAAGTGTGATCATGTAAGAAACTCATGTCTCTCACCGACACACATGACTGCTGCCTCCGCTGCCTCGGACCCGATCATGACCCGATCTGTGGTCCGTGTGGGGAAAATGTCCTCTAAGGCGTTGAGTCGGCAGCACCAAAAGGAAAGAATCTTCTCTGACTCCGCATCCGGTCGGGCCCAGACCTCATCAGAGGCCTCAACATCTCGGAACTCCGGCCCTGAGCAGCGTCGAGGCTCCTCTGAAAGGGGGTCTCCCTCGCGGGAGCATCACAAGAAAAAAAAACATGCGAGGGCAGCGTCAGTGGACGCACTTGGCTCCTCGAGGGCCAAGTCGCATAGCCCCGAGTGCCGTCCCAGGTCTTCGGAGTCGGAGAGGCCTGCAAAACAACCTTGTGTGGAGATGGACTCCCTGGGTCACGTGAGTACTTGTAGTCCTCGTGGACTCTCCTCCAGGGGAGCCAACGTCGGGCCCGTGCCGCCAGGGCTCGAGTCGGGGGCTGCTGAGTCTCCTGAGCTCGGACTCAGGTTGATGGCCTTGGAGAGCAGCTTGGCTGCCTTCATGGAACAGCAGCGGGCACTGATCGCCGGTCTCACCGGTGCATCTGCCCCGACCACCGGGACATCGACGTCCAAGTCGACCCCGGAGGCCGAGCTGATCCTCGAGTCCATGCGCGCTCGAGTCTATCCTCGGCCAAGGTCTCCCTCGGCCTCCCTTTCGGGACCAAGGTCGTCGACACCAGTGCCTGCCCGACCGGAGCGGCTTGATTCCTCCTCTGAGGAGTCCGGCTGGGAGATAGAGGAGTCACCCGACACCTTTTGGACTCAGTGCGTCCCTTCGGACTCACCCAAGTCTGAGCCTTGGAGACGGTCCCCACCGGAGGATACCCGGTTCTCGGACTTCGTGCAGGATATGGCCAAGGCCTTGGCATTCCCCGCGGATCCCGAGGAGGAGCCTCGAGCCAAGGAGCTCGAGGCCCTACACCTCCGAAGGAGGCCTTTACTGTTCCGGTTCCTCCGATGCTGGAACGGTTGCTCTTCCGCGTGTGGGAGGCACCGGCATAGACGCCTGTTTTAAGCAAGCGGGTCGATTCCATCTATCGAGTCCGCAAGAGCCCCGGGTTCCAAAAGGCACAATTATCGCACCACTCCATGGTTGTGGAATCGGCCATGCATCATCTGAAGAGTCAGAAGATGCACTCCTCGGTGCCTCCTGGCTGGGAGGCCCAGAACCTGGATGCCCTCGGTAAGAAGTGCTTCCAGGGCTCTATGCTTGCTTGCCGTGTCCAGACCTACAGCTGTACATGGGCATGTACCTTCGAGACCTGGCAAAGGAGATTGCCGGGTTCTCTGCTGGTCTCTCCGAGGAACCTTTGCAGAGGTTCAATGCTCTGTCGTCAGGTATTCGTGAGTGCTCGAAGTTTATTTCTTGAGCAGCCTATGATGGCTTCGAGGCTTCGGCCCGAGTAGCCGCGGCCGGCATCGGTGCACGCCGTCAGGCCTGGCTACAGTAATCGGACCTCGAACCATGGGTGCAGGACAAGTTGGTCGATGTCCCCTGCCGGGGTGAAAACCTTTGTCAAGCCCATGGCTGAAAAGGCTGCAGAACTCGAGACCGAGACTCTTACCCGGACTAGGCTGTCCAGAAAAACCTCTGCCCCTTCTCAGAAGAAGGGCTCGGGGAAAAACACCTTTTACCCAAGGAAGTCATCTGCCTATAAACAGTACCCTCATTATCAGGTCTCTGTAGCTCCCCAACAGGGTCAGCAGGCCAAGGGGCAGGGACATGGGCCCTGTAGGCAGAAAGCCCCCAACACCGGCTCCTGCACAGCAGGGAGTGTGGTTTTGACTCCAGTGGCATAGCCTCTTCTCCTCAGCTGGCCATCAGCACAGGAGGCTGGCTGGCCCTGTTTGCCCACAGGTGATCAGCCGTCACAAGGGATACCTGGGTGCTCAATATAGTCCACAGGGGCTATCATCTTCACTTTCACCACGTACCCCCCTCCTATTTTCCAGGGGAGCCTCCAAGACTCCCTCTGCACAGGGACTTACTCCTGCAGGAGTTGGCAAGTCTTCTAAAGGAACAGGCTGTGGAACCGGTGCCCCACCACCTGAGGGGTCAAGGCTTCTATTCCAGGTACTTTCTAGTACCAAAAAGAACAGGAGGCCTCAGACCCATCCTAGACTTGCGAAATCTCAAGTTCCTGGAGAGGGAAAAGTTCAAGATGCTCACCCTTGGAATCCTGCTGCCCTACCTCCAGCAGGGAGACTGGCTATGCTCCTTAGACCTAAAGGATGCATATACTCACATCCTCATTCATCCAGACCACAGACAATATCTCAGGTTTGTAGTGGGAGGAAACCACTATCAGTACAGAGTACTGCCCTTTGGCCTAACCTCCACCCCCAGGGTGTTCACCAAGTGCCTGGCGGTGGTGGCAGTCTACCTAAGGCTTCAAGGCCTCTTTGTGTTTCCATACCTGGACGACTGGCTCATCAGGGGCCAGTCTCCACAGGAGGCCAATCAAGCCACCCTTCACACTGTTGCTCTCCTTCAGCACTTGAGGTTTGTGTTAAACTTCGCAAAGTCCGCTTTGCACCTTTCACAGAACATGGCGTTCATAGGAGCAAGACTGGACACCCTTCAGGCCAAGGCCTTTTTACCCATGGACAGGGCCCACAGGTTAATGGATCTGGCCAGGCAGTTCCACAGCAATTCTTTGGTCTCTGCCAGGCAATTCCTGAGGCTTTTAGGTCACATGGCTTCTACGGTCCATGTAACCCCAAATGCCTGGCTGCACATGAGGCCAGCTCAGTGGGGCCTCGGAACTCAGTGGCACCAAGCCACAGGACGCCTTACGGACAAAGTGAGGGTGTTCACGCTACTAGCCTCTTCTCTGAAGTGGTGGCTTCATCTTCCGAATCTAATGCAAGGGGTGTTTTTTCAGACACCTCTACACTCTCAAGTGCTGACTACCAATGCTTCTCTTCAGGGTTGGGGTGCACATTGCCAAGGAGCATGTACTCAAGGCCTGTGGACCCCTTGGGAGGCTGCTCAGCAGATCAATCTCTTAGAACTGAGAGCTATCTGCTTAGCCCTGAGAACCTTCTCCCATCTCTCACCAGTCTGTCTTGGTCCAGACGGACAATCAAGTTGCTATGTTCTACGTGAACAAACAAGGGGTCACAGGGTCCCTTCTATGTCAGGAGGCACAGAGACACTGCTCCTGGGCAATCTATCACGGCATCCTTCTCAAAGCAGTCTACCTCTCAGGTCAGGAAAATTACCTGGTGGACAGACTGAGCCGGATCTTGCAGCCGCACAAATGGCAATTGAATCCCTTAGTGGTTCAACAGATCTTCCTGAGATGGGGCCTTCCAACCATAGATCTCTTTGCCAGTCCTCTGAACCGTCCATTTCCAAGGTTCTGTTCCAGACAACCGCATCCTCTCAGAGTAGCAGCGGATGCGTTTCTCATTCCTTGGTCCACAGGCCTCCTATATGCGTTTCCTCCCATGCCTCTAGTGCCCAAGACACTGTTCAAAGTGCTCAGGGAAAGGGCCTCGATGATCCTGGTGGCCCCCCGATGGCCGAGGCAACCGTGGTTCCCACTTCTTTTGCAATTAGCGGTGGACACTCCTCTTCCTCTGGGGATGCAACCCGATCTCCTGTTTCAGGAGCACGGATCTCTTACACCCAAATCTCCAGTCCCTACAGTTGATGGCCTGGCGGCTGAAAGGGTAGTTCTAGCACCCTTACTGCTGCCTAGGGAAGTGGAGGACGTGGTCTTGGCCTCTAGGAGGCAATCCACCCGAAAGTCTTATGCCCTTAAGTGGCGTAGGTTCTCTGGTGTACTCAGCACAACGAGGATCCTTTCTCATGCCTGGTACCAGTTGTGCTGCAATATTTGCTTCACCTGTCCAACCTAGGCCTTAAGTCCAATTCTGTGAGAGTGCACCTTAGTGCTCTTTCAGCACACCACTCCCCAGTGGAAGGTTGGTCTCTTTCCAGCCATCCTTTGGTGGCTCGCTTCCTCAGAGGACTACTTTTGCTTAAACCTCCACTGCGTCTTCCTGCCCCTGACTGGGACTTGAATGTGGTCTTGCAACAGCTTACTTGTCCACCTTTTGAACCTATGGCTACCTGCCCTCTACGTTTTCTCTCCTGGAAAGCGTTGTTCCTGGTAGCCCTTACCTCAGCAAGACGAGTGAGTGAGCTTCAGGCCCTAGTATCAGATGCTCCTTATACTAGGTTCTATAGGAACAGAGTAATCTTACGGACTCACCCTAAGTTCCTTCCTAAGATTGTCTCCTCTTTCCACTTCAATCAAGAGGTAGTTCTTCCGACTTTCTTTCCCAGGCCGCATGCCAGCCGGGCTGAGATGGTCTTGCATACCCTGGACTGTAGGAGGGCGTTGTCCTTCTACCTTGACCATACGCGGGAGCAATGGAGGGCTGTTCAGCTCTTCGTCTTTTTTGACCCCAATAAGTTGGGGTTGGCTGTCTCCAAGCGTACTTTGTCCATATGGGTAGCTGACTGTATCGCCTGGGCTTACAGGGCAGCCGGCCTCTCGTTGCAGGGTCGAGTTACAGCTCATCGTGTCAGGGCGAAGGCTGCGTCAGTGGCTCATCTCCGCTCTGTTCCGTTGGCAGACATCTGCCGGGCCGCTACTTGGTCTTCAAGCCAGATTTTTGCGGCCCACTACTGCCTTGAGAGGGAGTCCCGCAGGGACAGTGCTTTCAGGCAGGCGGTACTCCATAATCTCTTTGGGGTTTAGGCAACTCCTACCCTCCGGCCCTGGTGTTGGGCTACCGTTCGGGGGCGTTATCAGAGAAGATTCTGTTCTTGCATGCTGAGGCTCTAGAGGGAGCTCATTGTTTCAGTTTGGGGTCTCTGGTAGCCCTGAGCTGGGGAGTCCCATATGTGAGGACTGACTTCCTGCTTGGTCCTGGAGAAAGAGTAGTTACTCACCTGTAACAGGTGTTCTCCAGGAGCAGCAGGAATCAGTCCTCACAACCCTCCCTCTTCCCCTTGGAGTTGCAGTCATATGATTTATTTTTGCTATTTTTGCTGTCTCTTAGCTATGTCATCAGACTGAGCAAGATGGCACCCTTGGGCGGGAAGGGGACCGCGCATGCGCGCTGCATTCCCAAAGGCTTTCCTTGAAAGATGGGGAAATGCTCTGCACGGGGGCTCCGTCGGCGCCGACGTCACCCATATGTGAGGACTGATTCCTGCTGCTCCTGGAGAACACCTGTTACAGGTGAGTAACTACTGTCTTTTCAGAGGTTTAAAAGGGCAGCGGCTCCAGCACAAAGGCCTGTTTTGTAGCAGCCCTAGCTGCATGGCAGTTGTAGAGCTGGAGTTCGGGGGGGGGGG
This sequence comes from Ichthyophis bannanicus, assembly GCA_033557465.1. Lineage (NCBI taxonomy): Eukaryota > Metazoa > Chordata > Amphibia > Gymnophiona > Ichthyophiidae > Ichthyophis > Ichthyophis bannanicus. The sequence continues at coordinate 228,034,786 of CM066039.1, forward strand.
GGGGCGGGCCTTCCAGGCTCCCACTCCTGCTCGTCGTGTTTTCGGCTTCTCTCCTAGTGGGGCTTTCAGCTCCAGTTTCTGGGTGTGACTTAGCTGGTTTCTTGGGAGCAGCTAGTTGATATAGTTTGTATTCTTCTACTTTTTTTTTAAGCAGTACAGGAGTAGAAGTGGACTGGTTTCCCCCCCCCCTTGCCCTTTGTGTGGGGGTTGTTGAGGGGGTGGTAGTGTATCAGGCAGGGGGATATTAAGACACAACTATTCAGCATTTACTCAACTGCCTTGCTTTACATTATTCCTGCTAGACCCCAGTGTCTAGTGTGTGGGACACGTCGTGGAGCAGTTTGAGACGGGCGTGTGTAGGGTATGTGCTCAGGAAGCCGCCTCAATGGAACAATCCCTGAGGGATAAAGGAGTGCAGGATAGGGCACTCTCTCCTGTGGCTGAGGTGCAGGAGTTAGGGGACTCAATGCTGCTTCCTCGGGACTTAGGGTCTTGTCCCCGTCCTTGCCTGGGCCCTGATCCAACCAGTCCCTGGGGGAGAGAGCAATCCCGGATATGTTCTCTGGAGTTTGTTCTTCCTCTACATCAGGCTTTCTGTCTGTCGTCAGTCACAGTCGGAGGGGGGGGGGGGTGGTTCCTCAGGGACCCAGCAAGGAATCAAAAGATTGGAGAGTCCGGTCCTGGGGTTTGTGGCTGCGAAGAGGTCCAGGACCTCAGGAAGGTCTGGCTGACTCCCAGTGGTCTGAAGACCCAGAGGTGGAGGAGTTGGTCGTGGAAGAAGGCGACGAGGATTTGGAAGAAGGGGAGATCTCTGAACAGGAGGAGCAGACGCACGTTCTGTTCTGCATCTGGGGTCAGGGGCTGCTTATTTGGGAGATATCCACTACAACCTTATTAGAGGGCTGTTAAATTCCATGGCTTCGGTAGTTGTGGCCCACTGCTACCTATGGCTGCAGAATTGGGCAGCAGATAGTTCCTCGAAAGCTCGCCTTAGTAAGCTCCCCTTCAGGGGTAAGCTGCTCTTTGGTGAAGACCTTGATAAGCTGGCTAAAGATCTAGGAATCCAAAGGTGGGCGGCTTCCCAAAGATAAACAGAAGTGCAGTCGCGATCCACTGAGTCAGCCATGGGACTTCAGGCATTTTCGCTATTCACGTTTCACCCCTTTTCAGAGGCAGATTTTCCTCCAGAGGGCAAGGGTTTCAAGGCTCCAGGGGAACAGGCAGAGGTTTTGCCACCCCCTTGACCTCGAGGCTCAAGAAATCACAATGGAGAGGGGGAGGGGTCCAGGCAGGGGGTGCAGCCCATGGGCAGTCTGTGGCATTTTTACTCTGCCCGGGCCCATATCACATCCAACCAGTGAGTTCTGGAGGCCATCAGAAGGTAAGGTTACACTCTCGAATTTGGTCGCCCGCTGGGAGTTTTTCAGTCTCCTTGTAAAGCTCGATCCAAAGCAACAGTGGTTCAAGTAACCCTAACCCGACAACTACAGCTCGAGGCCATGGTGCTGGTTCCTCCAGAGCAGTATGGCTGCGGTTGATACTTCATTTACTTCATAGTACCGAAGAAAGAAGGTTCCTTCTGTCCGGTTCTTGATCCTCAAGCAAGTGAACCGCTGCTTGTGGGTTCTCCATTTTCACATGGAGACTCTGAGCTGCGTCATTGTGGCCATTAGATCGGGGAGTTCTTAATGTCCCTGGACTTGACTGAGGCGTATCTGCACTTGCACATACCCATACAGCCCGAACACTAGCAGTTCCTCAGGTTTGCAGTCTGATGGGGCACGTCTAGTTTTGTGTGCTACTGTTTAGTCTCACAATGGTGCTGCAAACCTTCACTAAGGTCACGGTGGCGGTGGCTCTCTTCCAAGAGGGCATTCTGGTTCATCCTTACCTCGATGGCTGGCTGATTCGAACAAAGTCCAGGGTCGAAAGAGTGAGTGACAGCTTGGGTGGTATAGTTCCTCCGCAGCCTGGGTTGGGTGGTCAACTTGGCCAAAAGCCATCTAGTCCCTTCACAAGATCTCAAGTACCTGGGGGCTTGCTTAGACACCCACACAAGGAAAGTGTTAGTCCCGGCACAGTGTGCTCGAGGCCTTTGGGCTCTTGTCCTTCAGTTTCTGAGAAGGGCGGAGCCAACAGCCTCGTACTATCTTCAGCTTCTCGGGACCATGGCAGCTACTCTTGAGCTGGTGCCTTGGGCAAGGACACACATGTGACCTTTACAGAGGATCTTGCTCTGGTGGTCACACCAGACCCAGCCGTTGTCTCGGAAGCTTCCTTGCCCAAATCTGGCCAAACGGTCCCTCAAGTGGTGGTTGCATTCAGAGAATCTTCTGAGGGATGCCCCTGGAATCACTGACCTGGTGCCTGGTGATCAAACACCAGCCTGATTGGTTGGGGAGCCCATTTCAAAGGGCACTTAACTCAGGGGCTTTGGAACAAGGAGGAGGCCGGTTGGTCAGTCAACAGATTGGAAAGTCAGGAATACCGCCTGCATTTCCAGAGTTTCACGATGAGATTGCAGGGAAAGGCGGTAAGGGTCCTTTTGGACAATGCAATTATGGTGGCCTATATAAACCGCCAGGGTGGCACGGGCAGCACTGCCTTGGAGGAAGCAGAGGGGTTGCTAAGGTGGGTGGCAAGCCACCTCCAAGCTCTGTCAGTGGCGCATGTAGCGGGTACAGACAACTTGACAGTGGATTATCTGAGCTGGGTGCGAGTGGACCCAGGGGAGTGGGTGCCTAACGAAGGTTTTCACCCAGGTGGTAAGCCGCTGGGGCCCACCAGTGATGGATTTGATGGCAACCGTCCAGTTGACCAAAGCGTCTTGTTTCTTCAGCAGATGGCGGGAATGAATGTCAGAAGGCCTGGATGCGCTGATACAAAAGTGGCCCGACCAGGGGCTCCTGTACATGTTCTCCCTGTGGGCTCTCATAGGTTAGGTGGTGCAGAGGATCAAGGCACATCTGGGCTTGGTAATATTGATAGTTCTGGATTGGCCAAGGTGTCTGTGATACACCGATGTCTGGCAGCTTCTGGCAGATTATTCATGGTGCCTGCTGGCTCGGGAGGGACCCACTTACAGTATAGCCCAAGTGAGACTGAGGAAGAAAGGCTACTCGCCGCTTGTAATCTCTAATTTACTAAGAGCCAGGAGACTTTCGACCTCTCTTGCCTATGTTTGGGTATGGCAAATCTTCGAGTCTCGGTGTAGCGATAAGACAGATTCGGCCATCCAAGGCTCCAAGTCCTGATATTCTGGCCTTCAGGCAGGTTTCGACAAGGGGCTAGCAGCTAGCTCTTTAAGGGTGCAGTTCGTGGCAATAGCCTGTTACTGTGGCAAGGTCCAGGGAGCTTCTCTAGGATCTCAACCGGATGTGGTGCATTTTCTGAGAGCTGTGGCCTCAGAGGAGGCTGGTGATGCCCCCTTGGGATCTCAATCTCATCTTAGCGGCGTTAATGTGGGAGCCGTTTGAGCCTCTCAGTAGGGCATCCTTGAAGGACTTGATCCTCCAAAGAGGTTTTTCTTGTGGCTATCTGCTCGGCACGCAGGATTTCAGAGCTTCAGGCCTTGTTGTGCCGGGAACCTTTTCTCTCCTTCTCAAATAGGACAGTACCACCTTTTCTCCCCAAGATGCTTTCGGCCTTTCACTTGAATCAGGCCATCTTTGCCAGTCCTGGGGAACTCAGAAGGTTCCTCCGTAGGACCTGTTATGCCTGTTGGATGTCTGGCACATCCTGAGGCGCTGTCTCAAGAGAACAGAGCCCTTCCGAAAGTTGGATCACTTATTCATTTTGTTTGGTGGTCGGCGCAAAGGGGAGATGGCGGTGAAGGCTTCCATTTTGAGATGGATTAAGGAGGCAATTGCGTTGGCCTATATCCTGAAAGGGAGACCAGTGCTGGCGGGGTTGTGGCACATTCCACGAGGGCACAAGCTGCCTCATGGGCAGAGTATGCGTTGGTGCTGCCACTGGAGATTTGTAAGGCAGCAACTGGTCAACGCTTCACACTTTTTTGCTAAGCACTACCGCCTGGATGTTCAGGCTGCTGGCGATGCCTGTTTTGGATTGGCAGTTCTTCAAGCTGGTCTAGCAGGTCCCTCCCAGTGATTTAATACTGCTCTGTTTATATCCCAGAGGTGTGGGACTGGACTGGAGGGACAATAAGGAACATGAAATTAGACTTACCTGCTAATTGCTGTTCCTTGAACTCCAGTCCAGTCCCAGATTCTCCCTAAGTGCCTGGGGACTCGTTTTTTCTGGTGTCTGCAGCCTGTCAGGGGTTGCAAGGGCATCAGGCTATGGGGGGAAAGGAGTAGTCCGAGGGTGGCTGGAGGTTTGATCCAGGGGCTTGCTCAGCACATTCAGCCTTATTCTGGGATATCTCGGGCAAGTCCCTACGCCTTTGGAGGGGGGGGGGGAGTTCCCTTCTCCTGGTGGTGGGGAAGAGTAATTTACAGAGTAGTTTTAGAGGAGTTTTACTTGTATGTTTGTGTTTGTGTTTTGTTTTTTTTTTTATTGACCAATTATTTGTTGCTCCTGTAAGTTTGCTTTGTCAATAGGTTACTGGAGCGTGGGCAGTTCCTGCTGTATTAATACCAGAGTCATCAAAAGATGACAAGCTCAGCCTCCAAGCTGCTGGAGGAGGTGCACTACCCAGAGGTACGAGACTGGCGGCGTCCTTGGATGGCTCTGATCAGCTGGGATCCTCCCGGGCCCGGTTGCAGAGCCCCCGGCACCCGCTCAAGCTGTCGGAGAGGGAGCAGCCAGCCAAGATTCCCCAGAAGGATCCAGTTGCGGACCGGCCTCAGCAGGTAGACAGTCCTGGTCGAGGATTCCCCTCCTGGAGAGCCGGCGTCGGGTCAGTCCATCAGTGCCTGTGTCGAAGGCTGTGGAGCCACCAGGACTGGTGTCCAGGATGATGGCCTTGGAGCACACTGTGACTGCCTTCTTGGACCAGCAGTGGGCACTGATGTCTGGCACGTACGGTTCCTTCGCCCCAACCACTGAGTGTTCATTGTCAAAAGGTGTCCCCGGAGGCCGGGCTGAGCCGATCCTTGAGGCCATGCGGGCCCATTGATCCTCTGCCTAGGTCGCGCTCTGTCTCCTGCTTGTCAGGGCCAAGGTTGTCAGTCTTCCAGGCTCGGGGCATGCGGCGCCGGGGCCCTTGAGGCCTGAGGAACACCACAAGTCCTCCTTGGAGTATTCCGACTTGAAGACCAAGGACGAGGAGTCCTCAGACACCCGTAGGCACCAAGATGTCACTTCCGATTCCCTGGTCTCTGAACCTCGGAGAAGGTCCCCACCGGAGAATATGGGCTTCTTGGATGTTGTCAAGAACATGTCCAAGGCCTTGGCTTTTCCTACTGAGGAGGATCCTCGGGCCGACGAGCTTGAGATCCTCCAATAACAGGCCCCTCCCCGGGAATCACAGTGCCCATTCCTCCCATCCTGGAGCAGCTTATGTTCCACATGTGGGAGACGCTGGCGTCTATGCTGGTGGTCAGTAAGCAGCTCAACCTGATGTATCGAGTCTGCTGGCGCCCTGGGTTTCAGAAGTCACAGCTGCCGCACAAGTCCATGGTTGTGGAGTCGGCCATGAGTTGGCTGAAGAGTCAAGACGCGTTCCTCGGTGCCCCCTGGCAGGGAGGCCCACACCTTGGATACCCTCGGCAGAAAGTGCTATCGGGGTTCAATGCGGAATTGCCAGATCCAGGCCTATCAGTTGTTAATGGGCATGTACCTCAGGGACCTGACGAAGGAACTCGCCGGGTACTCGGTCTCTCAGAGGAACCTTTGCAGCGCTTCAAGAGCCTGTACAAAGCCATCCATGAGTGTTCCAAATTTGTCTCAGGCAGCCTATGATGGTTTCAAGTCAGTGGTCCAGGTAGCCGCAGCAGGCATCTGTCCGTGCCACCAAGCTTGGCTCCTGTCCTCCGACCTCAAGCAATGGGTACAGGATAAGTTGGTCGATGTCCTAGGTCAGGAAGAAAACCTCTTTGGCAAACCCATGACTGACAAGGCCGCAGAGCTGGAGACCAAGTTCATGACAAGGACTAGGCTCTCCACGAAGACCACTGCCCTTCCCCAAAGGAAGGGCTCGGGCAAAAAGCCCTTTTGCCTGAGGAAGTCCACTGCTTACTGAGACTACCCACCTTACCAGGCCTCCCCAGCAAGGGCAGCAGGCCAAGGGACCAAGGGCATGGCCTGTGTAAGCAGAAGACTCCCAAGCTCTGGCCCAGCCTGGAGGGAGTTTTTGACTCCTGCAGCGTAGCCCCTGTCTCTCAAACAGAGATCAGCAGCCTACAGGAGGCCATCTTACCCTTTATGCCCATAGGTATAAACACCGACTCCTAGGCATTAAAGGTGGTCAGGGAGGATTACCTCCTCTATCTGGGCTAAGTACCTCCACACTACTTCCCAGGAGAGCCCCTCAGGTCTCCCTTCGTCTGAACCACCTTCTGAAGGAGTTGGCAGGCCTTCTCGAGGACCAGGCGGTGGAATCAGTGCCCCACCACCTCAAGGGCAAAGGGTTCTACTCCAGGTACTTCCTCGTGCCAAAGAAGACGGGGGGCCTAAGGCCCATCCTCGACCTGCACAACCTCAACAAATTCCTGATGAGGGAGAAGTTCAAGATGCTCTCCCTTGGAACATTGCTGCCTTACCTCTGCCAGGGAGACTGGCTATGCTCCTTAGACCTAAAGGATGCCTATACTCGCATTCTAATCCACCCAAACCACAGGCAATACCTACGCTTTGTGGTGGGGGGGGGGGGGCAATCATTTCCAATACAAGGTGCTTCCCTTTGGCCTAAGCCTCAGCCCCCAGGGTATTCACAAAGTGTCTGGCAGTGGTCACCGCCTTTCTCAGGCTTCAGGGGATATTTGTCTTCCCCCTATCTTGACGACTGGCTCATCAAGGGCACTACAGCCCCCAAGGTGCAGCAGGCCACGACACGCACCACCCAGGTCCTGCAACACTTGGGTTTCGTTATAAACTACACCAAGTCAAAACTTTGCCCGTCGCAAGGGCTGGAATTCATTGGGGCAAGAATCAACACTTTTCGGTCAAAGGCCTTCCTGCCCACAGACAGGGCAGCCAGGCTCATGGCACTAGCCAGAGATATGCAGCATCACCCCTTGGTGCCAGCCAGGCATCTTCTGACCCTTCTTGGGCACATGGCCTCCACGGTGCATGTCACTTCAGATGCCTTCCTCCACATGCAAACAGCACAGTGGTGCCTTGGGGACCAATGGTCCTAGGCCACCAGACACCTCCAGGACAGTGTCCAAGTGACCCACCAGCTAGTAAAGTCCCTGATCTGGTGGCTGTCCCCCCAGCACTTATAGGCAGGCATGCCTTTCCAGACCCCCAACCACTTGAGGGACCTCACCACAGATGTCTCCCTGCTGGACTGGGGAGCCCATTGCGAGGGCTACCGCATGCAGGGCACTTGGTCCCCGGATGAGAGCACTCAGCAGATCAACCTCCTGGAGCTGCGGGCCATTTATCTCGCACTGAAGGCCTTTCATCATTACCTAGGCCACCAGTCAGTCCTAGTTCAGACGGACAACCAGGTGGCCATATTCTATGCAAACAAGCAGGGAGGCACGGGGTCACGTGCCATCTGCCAGAAAGCCCTGGATCTGTGCTCTTATGCAGTCCAACAGAGCATCCTCCTCAGCAGTATACCTGCCAGGCCAAGTTAACTTGCTGGCCAACAGACTCGGTAGGATTCTCCAGCTGCACGAGTGGCAGCTGGACCCAGGGGTAGCCGGCAGGCTTTTCCAGACCTGGGGGGAACCAGTGATGGACCCATTTTGCAAACCCGGACAATCACCAGTTACCCTGCTTCTGCTCCTGGCAGCCTCACCCCGCCAGGGTGGCTGCCAATGCCTTCCTGCTCTCATGGTCAGAGGGACTTCTGTACGCTTTACCTTCGATACCACTGATCGCCAGGACTCTGTTTAAAGACTCCACGACAGGGCCTTGGTCATCTTGGTAGCTCCAATGTGGCTCAGGCAACAGTGGTTTCCACTGCTCCTGCAACTGGCGGTGGAGGACACCATACCCCTGAGGTCCACCCCCCCAACTCCTTTCCCAGGAGGGGGCTCTCTCCTACATTCAAACCTCGGCTCCCTCTCGCTGACTGCATGGCTGCTGAGAGGGTGACTTTAGCCCTGCTCCACCTCCCCAGAGAGGTGGTGGATGTTCTGCTAGCCTCACAAAAGGTGTCTACCAGACGGGCCTAAGCTTTTAAGTGGCATAGATTCGCACTTTGGTGCACTGAGCAGGGGGCCAACCCCTTTTCTTGTCCAGTGTTGCAATACCTGCTCCATGCAGGGCTCAAGTCTAACTCTTAGAGTACACCTCAGTACCCTAGTGATGAACCACCAAGTGGATGGGAAGCCCCTCTCGGCCCACCTAGTGGTGTCTTGCTTCCTAAATGACCTACTCCTGTCTAAGCCCCTGGTTTGCCCCCCGGCAACCGAATGGGATCTCGGTGTGGTGTTGGGGCAGGGTGGGCAGCTCACCCTGCCACAATTTGGGCCTCTGGCTACTTGCCACCTTTGCTATCTCTTCTGGAAGGTGATTTTCCTGGTCATGCTCATTTCTGCCCATAGGGTAAGCAAGCTCCAGGCCCTCGTGGCTGAGATGCCTTACACCAGGTTTTACAAGAATAGGGTGGTGCTTTGCACGCATCCCAAATTTCTTCCAAAGGTGGTGGTCTTTCCACCTCAATCAGGAGGTGGTCCTCCCTACCTTCTTTCCCAGACTGCACGCCAGTTGGGCAGAGACTATCCTCCATATCTTGGACTGTAAGAGGGCCTTGTCCTTCTATATCCAGCGCACTCAAGGCCACCAAAGTCTCAGCTTTTTGTTTTCTATGACCCCAGTAAGCTGGGGGAGGCGGTGTTCAAGCGTACGCTGTCCACATGGGTGGTGGATTGTATTGCCCGGACCTTTGAGGAGGCAAGGCTTCCGTTGGAAGGCTGGGTGTCAGGGCTATGGCAACCTCAGTAGCCAACCTGCGCTTGGTCCTGCTAGCAGACATCTGCTGGGCCATCACCTGGTCTTCAGTCCATACCTTTGCATCTCATTACTGCCTGGATAGAGAGTCCCGACGGGACAATGCCTTCAGCCAGGCCGTGCTCCATAACCTTTTCGGGGGTCTAGGCAACTCCTACCCTCCTTTGTTGAGGCTACTTGAGTGCTGGTTCCATCAGATACAGGGGTCCTGTTTGGTCCATTTATGCGGCCTTCATTGTTGCTGCTTGTGGCTCTCCATGAGGGAGCCCTTTTTTGGCTATAGGTTTTTGGTAGCCTGTAGCTGGGGAGTCCCATATGTAAGGACTGACTTCCTGCTTGTTCCCGGAGGAAGTGTAGTTACTCACCTGTAACAGGTGTTCTCCGGGGACAGCAGGAATCGGTCCTCACAACCCTCCCTCCTCCCCTTGGAGTTGCGGTCACACCATTTTTATCTGTGTATTGCCGTCTTTTAGCTATGTCATTTGACTGAGCAAGATAGCACCCTTGGGTGGGAAGGGGACCACACATGCGTGGTGGCAATCCCAAAGGCTTTCTTTGAAAACTGGGGATTTGCTCCGCGTGGGCTCCATTGGTGCTGACGTCATCCATACGTGAGGACTGATTCCTGCTGTCCCTAGAGAACATCTTTTTACAGGTGAGTAACTACACTATATCTCAACCCACTGCCTGCATGAATGTGCATTCCACTCTAGAATACATAGAAACATAGTATATGACGGCAGATTAGTATGGTCCATCTAGTCTGCCCAGCAAGGTGGCAAGAGTAAGTGCACTTGCTGCTCCGTGCAGATCACCCCTCCCTATGCCTTTTGTTTAGTGGTGCACTCACTGTGCGGGTAGGTCACTCCTATTTGTTCAGATTTAAGAGATTATGCTTATTTTGCTTTTATCCTTTTTGCTATAAGGGATCCACTGTGTCTGTCCCATGCCAGTATGTAACTGAGCTGTCGCATGATATTTCTGGAATTTGGGAAGTACCATTCCCAACCCCCTCTTTTTGGGCTTGAAAAGGTTCCCACTTAATCCTTGGTGGTCTTTTCTTCCAGATATAATCAAGGGGAGAGCAGAAAATAAACATTTTGGTGGTAACATCACCTTAACTGCGACTACCCGTCCAAGTGAAGACATATTCAGTCCTATCCATCTATCCCGTTCTTTAACTCTGATTCTTTAAGAGATACCTTTTTAAGCTTATACAGACAACTTTGTTAAATAAAGTTTGCTACACTGCTGTAAGGGAATGCCATCTAAGAGGTTTACAAAATCCAATATTCATTGCAGAGGAGCATAAGACAAATTCAGACTGGTCTACAGCCAGCCACATTAGGAGGCGATGAATACTACTACTATTTGAACATTTTAGAAAGCATTACAAGGCATTCGCAGCGCTGTACAGACATATATAAAGACAGTCCCTGCTCATTAAAACTTAATCATCTAAGTCAGACAAGACAAAAGATAAGAATAAAGGAAAAAGCAATGGGTGAAGAGACATAAGGAATAAGGAGTCAGGATCCAAAAGCAGCTTAAGAGGTGAGCCTTCAGCATGGACTTAAGAGGCAGAAATGAAACCTGATGCACAGACTTGGGAAGCCTGTTCCAGGCATAAGGACCAGCAAGATGAAAGGTCCGAAGTCTGGCGTTGGCAGTGGAAGAAAAGGGTAAAGAGAAGTAAGCAGTTAGAAGAGCGGAGCTCATGAGGGGTGTAAGGAGAGAGGAAAGGTAGTGAGGAGCAAAAGAGTGAATGCACTTTTATAAGTTAGAAGAAGCAGCTTGAATTGGATATGGAAAGGAAGCCAGTAAAGTGACTTGAGAAGAGGGATTATATGAGCATATTGAGACTGGCGAAAGATCAGAACTCTGCTGCACAACTAAACAGATTGAAGGTGAGAGATGTGACTAAGAGGGAGACCAGCAAGGAGACTGCAATAGTTGAGACGGGAAGTAATTAGAGAGTGGACAGTTGTGTTCTGAAAGGAAAGGGTGAATTTTGTTAATGTTGGAGATCAACCGGTTTTAGCCATCTGTTGGATATGTGAGAAGGAGTCAAAAATGACCCCAAGGTTGCAGGCTGAGGAAACAGGAAGTAAGAGTGTTCTCCACAGAGATGGAGATGCCAGTCTCTTGGGCTGGGGAGCCTGTTGCCAAGACTGTACAGCCTAGAGTTGTTGGAGCTGCAGAGAAATGTGGTTCATCAACCTTCTCGGGACGAGGGCCATCAGGTTGGATCCTCTGCATTTCCGGCTTTTGATTGAGGGCTGCACAATTTGAGTGTTTTTCAGACTATGCTACAATGGTGGCATATGTCAGTTAGCCAGGTGGCACGAGGAGTGCCGAAATAGCCCTGGAGATGGTTGCCTGGGTGGAGAAGAACCTCCTAGCCTTGTCGGCTCAGCAAATTGCTGGGGGTGGACACAAATACCTAGGCAACACTAGCGTGTGTCTTCTAGGAAATGTTTGACCTGTGGCAAGCGAGGTGCCCCATCTCCAGTTTCTGGACTCTGCTGTTCTTTAATGACAGCTTCTGAGTCTGGGGGATACAATTTCAGCTGGGGGATATGATTAATCCGACCTTGCCTGCCTTGGGTAAAGATATCTAGCTGGCTGGAGGATCTAGTGACCATGCTGTAATGTTCATCATCCTCTAGGGGGTTTGGGGAGGCTGTGCCCCCTGGTGTTAGGGGGAGTCATTTCAGAGAGGAGAGCTTCCAGACTCCAGATTGCAAAAAAGATTTTTGGGGTGGGCAACAGGCCTGGTCCTTCTGGCATGGAAATTCAGACCCTGTGGCCTCGGTGCCCCTGGGTACAGTCTCGTGCGGGGCAGGTAGACAGTGGAAGCCTTGTTCAATTGCTTTTGACTGACTAAGCGTCACCGGCATGGGGTAACCCCTGGAAATGGGGAACAGCTGGGAGCTGTCCAAGATTTTGACTGTGACTTAAATTGAGATGGCTTGCTACAGGGCTCTAATGTGAATGTAGAAGTGCCTTTAGAAGATTGTGAGGAGGCTGGTGTTTGCTTATTCCAGAAGGAGAAGCTGGTGACATTGCCAGAATCTCATCCCCCTTGAACGTAAAGATGCTTCCGGCATGGAGCAGGAGCCGAAGATACACCTGCTCCTTCAAAGGGTGCAAAAATCTACTACTGTCTTTCCATTTCTGGATGTGTTCAAGGATATGGTCCATTCAGAGTGAGACTCTCCCGACTCCCTGCCTTAAGGGTTAAGGGTGTGTAAGATCATCTCCATTCTCCTAGAGGAGGAAAGCATTGAGTGGTTTGGCATTCCCAAGATGGACACGCAGGTCACGGTGGTTACCACAAAGACCACTGTACCTGTGGCAGGCAGATCAGCCTTAAAGGATTTTCTGGATCATAAGGTGGATTTGTGGTTGAGGAGCCAGTTTCACCTTGGCAGCAGCTATTCTGCAGCTGGTGGTATGTACCAGCTTGACATCTCGAGCCCTGCCCAGTGGATTCAGTCTTTTCCGCCAAATGATACTCCTCTTGGAGTGGGATACATCCTTCCTTTCTGATGCCATGTATGACCTGGTATGTTTGGCCACGAATGGTGCCATGATGGCTGTCATGGCATTGGCTTTGGCTCCAGCTTTGGGCAGCGGACACATCTTCCAAAACCCAGTTGGCCCAGCTGGTTTTTAAGGGGAAGCATCTATTTGAGGCTGATTTTTGGAGACGCTGGTGAATGACACGGGCAAAACAAAATTTGCAGCCTTCTTGAAGACTGGTTCAAGAGGGTTATGAAGCGGACTAGTGCACCTTCTCTTCAGCCTCCATTTGTCAGCTGAGGGCACGCTGGCCAGATTCCCAGGGATCTCGGGACTCCTCATTACCAACCTGGAAAACCTTTCTTTCCCTCTGCTTCTGGGCTTCGTGCTTATTCTCAGTCCTTTCATGGAGCTCTGGGCCCAGGAATCAGTCCCCTCCAGAGGAGGACCCTCCCAGGCTGCGCAGTGAAGGTTTGGGGGCCCATTCCCTGGTTCCTTCAGTTGGAGGCAAGCTTCTCCTTTTCTTTCAGGAATGGACCTGGGTTACCAAGGATTGTGGGGTGCTAGACATTCGGTTCGGCTATGTCCTGGAATGCAGAGTCTATTCCAGATGTCTTCATCTCCCCTTGTGGGTCTGCGATCAAAACTGCCATTGTGCAGTTCACTTTGGACAAGTTTCTGCAACAAAAGATGGTAATGCCCTTCCCGACGGATGAGTGGGGCTAGGAAAAATGCCAACTATTTCATCGTACCCAAAAGAATGGTTCCTTCTAGGCCATTCTTGACCTAAAGGTGGTCAGTGGCACTTATGCACCCTGTGCTTCTGGATGGAAAACCTAGCATTCCATGATTCAAGCAGTGTGCCAAGGGGAGTTCTTGGCTTCTTTGGATCTGGCCAAGGCATATTGCCATATCCCAATCTGGGGGGATCAGCAAAGTATCTGCATGTTGCCATGCTTGGCCCTCACTATTAGTTCACCACCCTCCCTTTCAGGCCTTCCACCACCCTGAAGGTGTTCTCCCAGGTCATAGTAATTTGATCAAGGGATGTGTGTCCTTAGAAAGCCTTGGCTGGGTGATCAATTAGGGAAGAGCCAGCTGTGGCCTTCCCAGTCCCTGAAGTTTCTGGGAGCATGTTTTGACTCAAGTGGGCAGAGTTTTTTTTTCCCTACCAGAGGAGACCGTCAAAGTTGTTTGAATTGCCTGTCTCTGTTCTGTGCACAGCAGGCTCCCAGAGTTTGGGATTTTCTTCTTCAGCTTCTTGGATTGATGGCAGCGCCCAGAGAGATGGTGCCATGGACACATGTTTACATGCAACCATTTCAGCAATCCTTGCTGACTCTGTGGTCCCAGAGATCTCAGGGGTTCAAGCGCAGGGGTTCATCTGAAGACGGGGTTGCCACTGGACAAACCTCTGGATCCTCCTGCTGATGGATGCCAGTCTCTTGGGCTGGGAGCCTGTTGCCAAGACTGTACAGCCTAGGACCATTGGAACTGCAGGAAAGCGGTGTGGTACATCAACCTTCTCGGGGCGAGGGCCATCAGGTTGGATACTCTATGCTTCCAGCCTTTGATAGAGGACTGCACGGTTTGAGTGTTTTTCAGACAATGCCAAGGTGGTGGCTTATTTCAATCGGCCAGGTGGCACGAGGAGTGGCTAGGTAGCCCTGGAGATGGTTCTCCTGTTTGCCTGGGTGGAGAAGAAGCTCCTAGCCTTGTTGGCTCAGCACATTGCCAGGGTGGACAATGTGGAAGCAGACTTCTTCAGCCAGTACTCGGGATTTTGGAGGGTGGGAGTTGAGTCAGGAGGCATTTTAAATTGATTCTGCACCACTGGGGTTGCCTCGAAATGGATCTGATGGTGACTTGCTCTAATGCTGAAGTTTGCTGCTGCTTCAGTCGCCACACTGAGACTAGGTCAGAAGGCATTGATGCCCTGACCCAGTCTTGGCCAAGTCAGCACCTGGCTGTATGTGTTTCCTCTGTGGCCTCTGGTAGGGCATGTGATTTGGCATATAGAGCACCACCTGGGCAGGATTGTTTTGGTGGCACCAGATTGGCTAAGGAGAGCATGATTTGGAAACCTCATGTGACTCCTGCAGGTGCTGCCTCCGCGGTTGCTTCCGTTTCTGAGCCTATTGCAGCAGGAACTGATTGTTTATTGTTTATCAAACATTTGATATACCGCCCCCCATTACACTGGGGCGGTTTACAATTAAAAAAAAAAAAAAAAAAGAAAGAGAAAGGAAATACAATCAATATAGACAGGAAAGATAAAAGAGCGAAAAGGAGGCGGTGGGACTCAAAATAAAGGGGAAGGAGAGTCAAGGGTTAGGAGGGAGGTTGAAAGCGGAGGAGAAAAGGTGGGTCTTCAGGAGGGAACGAAATTTGGGATAGGACTCTTCCAATCTTAAGGCAGTAGGCAGGGAGTTCCACAGGGAGGGCCGACATAGAAGAAGGCTGACTGTCTAGTGACCTGCAGATGTGCTTGTGAGGGGGAAGGGAGGTGTAAGCGGTTGATATGAATAGAGCGGAGACTCCGGGTGGGTGTATGGAATGTTAACAGGTCGGCTAAATACTGAGGTCTATGGGAATAAATGGCACGATGAACAAGTATAAGGATCTTGAATTTTGTCCGAAATAATACTGGGAGCCTGATAGTCTTGGAGGGCCTGGTTCCCTTCTCGCTTATGGCTTGGCTCTTGAAAGGAGATGGCTAGCATGTAAGGGTTACTTTCCAGCAGTGGTCTTCACTCTGCTTGGAGCCCAGAGGAAGTCTTTAAAAAAAAAAAAAAAAAAAAAAAAAAAAAAAGTTACATCTGCACATATGCCAGCTTGGTAATTTTTCTTTATTTAACAACTTTGCAGTGAGAGATAGAGCAACTTATGCCAATGGCCTCCAGTTACCAATCAAACAATAACAATGAGGAACAATTAATACAGCATCCAACTATCCTGAGGGCCTCCTCCCTCAGCCAAAGATAGTATCCACAGATCAGTAGCATTATATAATATACATTAAAAAAACAAAACAAAAAAAAAAACCTTTTTCCTTGAAAGCTAACTAGGCCCTCATTATGTCCCCTTAGCAGCATATGAAATCACCCTGCTTATTTGGAACAAGTTACTATCCCCATCCCCATCTCCCCCCCCCCCCCCCAAAGTACTGAACCAAACCCACATCACCAATGACCGCCCCCACCCCTTCTCTCTCCTCTGCCTTCAATGAAATCCCCTCTACCTCACTTTCTCTCCAGAGCCTGAATCAGTTTCTTCCAGTCCTTCTCAAATCTCTCCAATCGCTGATGCCTATGTGCCATCAATTGCTCCAGCACCTGGCAAAAACGCATTGTACATTTCTCCATATCAGGGACCTCCGCACACTTCCAATGGGCTGCCACCTCACATTGTGCTGCACACACAGGCCAATAGCATATCTTCCCCCCCCCCCACCCCCCAAGACAACAGGAACAGACACAGATCCATACCAAACAATTGGCTAACCCACCCCGTGATGGTACTCCAGTAACTCCATATCCTGTGGCAGTCCCACCAGATATGCCAGAAAGTACCCCGGTCCCCGCACACCTGCCAGCAGTCCAGCGATACCCCCGGATACATCCAGGGAAGGCGCTAGAGCATGTAATACCACCTCTCAGAATCTTACAACAGTTTTCTCTGATTGTGATGAACAGAGGAGCGTGGCGTATCCAATCCGTTTCCAATCTTTCTGAATCAACACCCTCCCCAGATCCTGCTCCCACGCCCTCATATTTTAGGGAACAAAATTGTGTTCCTTGTAGCACATAGTACAGGGCAGAGGTTGAGTCCCCCAAGAACACTGCTTCCCAATCATGCCTCTTCCAGATCTGTGAAGTCTCTTTGGAACCTCTATCCCCAATTTCCTCCTCAAAAAAAAAAAGGGCAAACTTGCCCATATTGAAACCGATCTGTCTTCCTGGTCAACACAATTTGTCACAGACCTGCTCTGACCTGTTTCGTATGTAATTTTTCCCATTGTTTACAAATAGAAAAATTCTGATACCATATCACCCATACTTCAGGAGATATCTAGTAAAGTGTGTACATTATTGTAAATTAGCCATTACAGTTTTGTTTCAGTAAACAAAGGTTGAATATGAAAAATGCTATCATAATTGTATGTTAGCCACAACCAAAAATGCTGAGTCATGCAGTTATAATATAATTAACTGGGCCCCTTGCCCTACTGGTCTGGCCGATATAAGCAGAAAACGCTGAGTCATGTATTGGTATGCTTTCTGTTGCTGTCAGCGACTGTGGTTTGTATTTGAAAAAAAACCAATCTGAATGGATGTGAGTTTGCGTTAATCTATTTCATAAACAGTAGTTGGTTAATAAATATTACGGTTATTGCTTATAGTTTACCAATGCCTCGAAAATGTGTTAATCGTCCGGATTCATTTTGCTACATTTCCGGTGAGGTTAGTTTTAAGAAGCAGAGAAGACGTTTTACTCTGCTTGTTGAGACGTGTTATAAGCTGTACTTTGGATGTCAAGTTGGTGACCAGGACAAAAATTGGGCACCTCACATCTGCTGTATTACCTGTATCAGACTCCTAACAGGTTGGGTAAAAGGTGTTCGACACATGAATTTTGCTGTTCCAATGATCTGGAGGGAACCAAGAGATCACTTGACAGATTGCTACTTTTGCCTTACAAACATTGCAGGCATTACTTCAAGATCAAAACACACTGTAAATTATCCAAATTTACCATCTGCCATGAGGCCTGAGCCTCGCTGTCAAGAATTGCTGGTGCCAAAACCTCCAGAAAATTTTAGTGAATGATGAAGAAGAACCAATGAATGCTGATGACGATGATGGCGGTGCTGTAATGCAGGATCCAAGCTTTGAGGCATTCGGTTCCTCTTCTGAACCACATTTACTGGACCAAGGCGATTTGAATGATTTCATCAGATTTTAATCTTTCAAAGCGATGAGCAGAACTGTTAGGGTCACGATTGAAAGGCTGGAATTTTCAGAAAGAAACCAAAGTGTGCACGTTTAGAAATAGGCATACAGAATTTGTGGATTACTTTGCCTTTGAAGATGGAATTGCTTTTTGTTAAGTTAAATCCCTGATGGAAACACTTAGTCACCAATCCTCTGTTCTATAATCCAGACAATTTATTGATTCTTCAAAATATAGCCTAAAAGCTGTGTTTATCCACAACGGAAATATTTTACCATCAGTTCCAGTAGCTCATGCCACCAGTATGAAAAACTTACAGCAGTATGCATCTCCTGCTAACAAATATCAAGTATGAAGAACACAAGTGGAATATTTGTGGCGATTTAAAAGTAATTGCCCTCTTGCTTGGACAACAGCTTGGTTGGACAAAGTATTGTTGCTTTCTGTGTGAGTGGGACAGCAGGGACCGGAAAAATCATTACATCAGGAAACAGTGGCCAAAGAACATCACTAGTCCCAGGCCAGAAAAATGTTGCACATGACTCACTTGTGGAGCCAAATAAAGTATATCTACCTCCACTCCATATAAAGTTGAGTCTTATGAAGAACTTTGTAAAAGCCATGGATAGAAGTGGACTTGGATTTGCATATCTAAGAGACAGTTCCATGAATCAGTGAGGTGAAGATCAAAGAAGGTATCTTTGTAGGACCTGATATTAGAAAACTGATGAAAGATGAAAACTTTGACGGTCAGTTGAATGAAACTGAAAGAGCTGCATGGGAGTCCTTTAAGACTGTCTGCCGCGACGACGGGAAATAAGGCAGACAACTATGCAGAATCAGTGGATACTCTACTGCAGGCATGTCCAACTTTGAACAGGTCGTGATCTACTTTTTCCGGCCAAAAGTGCCGGTGACCTACCACCGTGAAAATTAAGTTTCAGATTAGTTTCAAATTAAATTTTAACCCAATAAAGTTGGAGGATTCCCCCCCCCCCCCTATTTTTAATGAACCTTCTCTCATTTACTTGGATGTGATCAGCTGTTAAGCAAATTAAGCAAAAACAAAGCAGACGAAGATCCAGTAAGAACTGTGAGGGGAAATGGAAAGTACATTTTTTTTTCTTAGTTTTATTAAGTAATAACTAACTTAAACTTTTGAGTAATTTTGTGTTAAATTTAGGTTGAGTATTGATCCAGGCTGATCTTGCACAATCTTTAATATTTCGCTCTTGCTCATTAGTGAGACGTCTGAGCCTGCATTTCATCCACCAGCTTTATGAAGTTGGGTGAACATTGCGTGAGGGCCAGTCTCGGGGCATCCTGGAGATGTTCATCTGTCATGTTGGAACATTGTGTACTCTGTCATTTTCAGATGGGAAAACGCAGATTCACACAAATAAGTTGAACTGAAACAGGAGTGTACAGCTTCACTGCATATTTTCAAGTTGGGAAATTTGTCTCTAGGCACTTGCTTCCAAAACTATTCTTGCTCAGCACGGGTCTTGAGAAAAATGTTTTCAAGTGTTAATATTTCGTTTCCAAGAGATGGCTTGTTCAATGAGTAATTTTTACTGATAGCAGCTGCAGTTTCTTTAATGTCCACATCACATTTAATGGGCATGACAAGTACTCCACAACTGTTCCAATTTTTTTAGAAGTCTCAGAATCTGTTTTCGAATTCCTGGATAACAGAACAGATTTCTGTCGCATACTTCTCGTTCTGAAAAACAAAATTTGGATATTGTCCCAGATGGTCCTGCATATTAGGAAAATGATCAAAAGTGGTGTTTGCAAGGTCAGTCATTAGCTCAAATTTGCTCTTGTAGGATGAAACTGTGCTCATCTTGCCAATGCATTTGTTTTTACCTTGTAGTTTAAGGTTCATATCACTTAGTTCGCTTGTAAAGTCAGCAAGAAATGCCAGATCACGTAACCACTCATCTTCCAACTCTGCTTTGGTCATCTCTCCTCTCCTTCAAAAAGCGTATTTCATTCAGCAAATCACGAAATCTTGGCAGAAATTTGTGCCTACTTAGCCACCTTATATCTATGTGCAAAATGATTTCCGCTGCCCCTTCAAGAGTAAGATTGGTAAGAAAGGAAATCTGGGAAGTCGTTATGCTATCTACAGAGGGCTATGAAACCGTTAACCTCACCTGTCATTGCTCTTGCTCCATCAGTAGTGATGGAAACAAGTCTATGTAATGGAAGATTATACTTCAGTTCTTTTCATTCTTTTGTGACTAAATATATCTCCAGGAACAAATCTTCACATATGGGTATCGTCGGTACCGACAGAGCCCGCGTGGGAACGCTCCCCAGCATCCAATAGGAACGCTTTTGGGAGCATGCATGCGCGCTACCTTCCCGCCTATCTACCTCCCTCTCTTCAGTTCTTCGTTTTCCACGGAGCCAACAAGACGTAAACCCTGTCACGGCAGAAAATTCTACTTTTATTTCTTATTTTTTGTGGTCGCGCCTGCCTTCGTTCAACGCCCACCGGTACCACTAGTGCTTTTTCTTTCTTAAAAAAAACAAAACAAAACACAGAACTTGTGCTTTTTCAGTCGTGGGGTTTCCCCTGCTTACTGCTTGGCGCCATTTTGGCCACTAGGCCTTTTTTTTTTTTTTTTTTCAGCATGGAGAAACCAACTACTGGTTTCAAAAAATGTTCGAAGTGTGCTAGCACAATTTCTGTCACACACTCATGACTGGTGTCTTAAATGTTTAGGTCCTGACCATTGCCCAGCGGAGTGTCTCTCCTGCAGGAAGCTGACTAAAAAGTCTTCAGAATCGAGCAAGTCAACTCGGTGCCCTGTTTGCATCGGATACAATGTCAGTAGCATCAGTGTCTTCCAGGGCCTCTACTTCTTCCCAGGGATCTCAGGTAACTAAACATAGATCTAAATCAAGCCGGTCCTCGAGAGGTAGTTCTCCCTCTAAGTATCGAGATGCCTCTGGCGTTGCCCTCGAGGATTCTGCACTGGCAAAACAGCCCCGGCGGGAGTCTTTGGACTCCAAAGCACTATCGGGGCTCCAGGATGATCTCCAGGAACAAGCAGGAATAAGTCCTCACATATGGGTACGTCGGTACCGACGGAGCCTGCGCGGGAAAGCTCCCCAGCTTCCTAGAATGGAAGCTTTTGGGACCTCCCACTGCACATGCGCACTGCCTTCCCGCCTTCCTGAACAGCTCTCCTCAGTTTCTCTTTTTCCGCGGAGCCAGCAGGTCGTGTATCCTGTCACCGCTGAAGAAATTGTAGTTTTTTGTTTTGTTTCTTTAGACTGCGTACCTGCCTTCCCATACCGATACCGGTATCGCCGGTCTTCCTTTTTCTTTCTAAAAAAAATATTTTCTTTTCTTTTATTATTTTTTCAGCACTTGGTCACTTCAGTTAGGCCTTCAGGCCTACTTTAATTCTCCACATGGAGAAGCCAGCCAATGGATTTAAGAAGTGTAACAAGTGTACTGCTGTAATATCAGTCACAGACACCCATGAATGGTGTCTTAAATGTTTGGGGCCTGACCACTCCATTCCGGACTGCCCTTCCTGCTCCCAAATGTCTAAGCGTGGGCTGCAGAACCGGGCCAACAAATTCCATGTGCTGTTTGCTTCAGAGAATCCAACATCACAGTCATCCCGGTCATCATCCCCGGATGGATCTCAGGTAACCAAACCTTCTGTGGGCAAGTCCTCAAAGAGCAAATCTCCTTCAAAGCATCGAGAGGCTCTTAGTTTTGAGGACCCTGCCCCAGCCAAACAGCCCCGGCGGGAGGTCCTACCTCCTAAAACGCCAATACAGGGGCTACAGGTTGACATCGATGGCACGGCCTCGACAGATCACCTGTTGGACTGCTCTGGGGTACCGGCCCATACCGGTACCGACATCCAGGCAGCCGTGGCGTCTATGGGCAATACTGTCCAATCCATGCAGCAGGCCGTCATGGCTTTCATTAAAGCTGCAACGCCATCGGTACCGCTTCCAGCGGTTCCGGGCCCGGTTCCGGTATCGTCCGCCATGCCGGAACCCAGGCCTTCCTCTTCTAAACGCAAATCGGTACCGTATGGGCCTTCGCTCCATACCGCTTCCATACCCGGTACGCCCGATGTCGATACCGATCGGTATGCGTATCGTGCGTTGGAGGAAACTAGACAATACACCGATTCCTCTGAGGATTTTGTCTCCTCTGAGTCTGCAGAGCTCTCCCTTGACCTTCCTGAGGAACCTTCTTCTCCAAAAAGGAGAATGTCTCCTCCAGAGGATTTGTCCTTTCAGGACTTTATTTTAGAAATGGCTAAAGGCCTTTCTATCACTACTTCCTCTGAAAGGGAACCAAGGTCAAAAAGATTGGATATTTTAGGATACTCCAAGTCTCCTAAAGAAGCAGTTACTCTGCCTATCCATGAAATCCTTCAAGAACAATTGATGGATTTCTGGGAGAACCCTTTAACTCTGTCTCCTTATTCCCGTAGGTTGGACACCATGTATCGGGTCCCTCCGTCTCCTGGTTTTCAGAAAACTCAATTGCCTCACCACTCCATTGTGGTAAAGTCTGCAATGAAAAAGATCAAGAGTACTAAAAGGCACTCTTCTACACCTCCAGGAAGGGAATGTAAGACACTGGACTCTTTTGGTAGGAAAATCTTCCAGGCTAGTATGCTTATAGCCAGGATTAATTCCTACAGCCTCTATATGGGCATGTTCCTAGGGGAACTTGCCAAGAAAGTACGGCATTTTGCCTCCCTTATCCCTGAGGATAAACAGGAGGACTTCCTTTCTGTTGTGAAACAACTTTTAGATGTTTCTAAGTTCTCCAACAGAGCTGCCTTTAATTCCTTCGAAGGAGCCAGCAGAGCTTCTGGCATTGCTATTGCAGCCAGACGTCTGGCTTGGCTCCAGGCTTCTGATCTGGAACCCTGGGTTCTAGATGGCTTACGGAATCTGCCCTGTACAGGTGAGAACTTATTCGGTGCAGAGTGGCAAGTTAAGGCCACTCAAATGGATGCTGAAAATGCCACCTTAGAGAGACTTTCTAAGTCCACTTCTACTCCCACTAAGAAGAAGTCTTTCAAGAGGCCTTATTATAAGAAGGCCAGATATGCTTCCAATACTGGCCAGCAATCTTCTCAACCTCGTTTTGCGGCTAAACGTCAGCAAACGAAACAAGCAAGAGCAAAGCCTGCAGCAGCTACTACAGCTCAACAGGCTCCACCCCCTCAGGGGTTTTGACTTGCCCCTAGAGAACTTGCCATTCCTGGTTCTGGACCAACCAGAACCTCTCACCATACCTGGAAGGTTAGCTCACTTTGCTCCCAGATGGGAACAGATCACAACAGAGCAATGGACCCTCTCTATCATCCGAGAGGGTTACAAACTTCATTTCTCCAGCCTTCCTCCTCATCACATGGTGAGACCCT
The DNA here is from genome assembly GCA_033557465.1 of Ichthyophis bannanicus. Taxonomy (NCBI): domain Eukaryota; kingdom Metazoa; phylum Chordata; class Amphibia; order Gymnophiona; family Ichthyophiidae; genus Ichthyophis; species Ichthyophis bannanicus. The sequence goes on from CM066039.1 coordinate 228,057,717, forward strand.
TCAATTCTCCATCTCCTCTCCTAGCCCTGTTGGATCAGGAGATCTCTTCTCTGCTTGCCCAAGGGGCCATAGAAGAGGTTCCTCTTCATCAACAGGGGTCAGGTTTCTACTCCCCCTATTTTCTCATTCCATAGAAAACAGGGGGATTCAGACCAATCCTAGATCTGAGAGAATTGAACAAATTTCTGTACAAGGAGAAATTCAAAATGCTCTCTTTGGGCATTCTCCTTCCATACCTTTAGAGTCAGGACTGGCTTTGTTCTCTAGACCTGCAGGATGCATATACACATCTACTCATCCATCCATCCCACAGAAAATATCTTCGCTTTCTGTTCAGGGGAAGTCATTACCAATACAGAGTACTTCCCTTCGGTCTCGCCTCTGCCCCAAGAGTCTTTACCAAATGCATGGCAGTCGTAGCCGCATTTCTCAGAAGCATGGGGATTTTCGTATTCCCATATCTGGACGACTGGCTCATTCGAGCTCCAACTCAGTCGCAGGCCCAGATTTCCCTAGACCGCACAAGGAGCCTTCTGCAGTATCTGGGACTGGTAATAAACCTCCCCAAGTCTCAACTCAGCCCTACTCAGTCTCTAGAATTCATAGGGGCCCAGTTGGACACCACCACTGCAAGAGCCTACCTTCCACTGATTCGGGGTCAGCGTCTGCTGAGCTTGGCCTCCCAAGCCCAGTCCAGTACTCACTTGACAGCCAGGGAAATGCTACGCCTCCTGGGCCATATGGCCTCCACAGTACATGTGGTGCCCTACGCTCGTCTTCATATGAGAGCAGCTCAATGGACCCTGGCCACCCAGTGGACTCAGGCGTCGGGAGCACTCTCAGACCAAATACAAACCTCAAACCGTCTGTCTTGGTCCCTCCATTGGTGGATATCCACCAAGAATCTGTTGTTGGGGGCTCCCTTTCAGCCCTTGCTACCCCAAGCAACCCTCACAACAGATGCCTCCCAATTGGGGTGGGGAGCCCATCTGCTAACTCTCTCCACTCAGGGCACTTGGTCTCCACAGGAGGCCACCCTTCATATCAACCTCCTGGAACTGCGAGCAATTTACCTTGCCCTCAAGGTCTTCCATACCCTCCTTGCCAACCTGACTGTCCTGGTTCAGACAGACAATCAGGTGGCCATGTTTTACATAAACAAACAAGGAGGGACGGGCTCTCTGTCGCTTTGCAACGAAGCTCTCAGATTATGGGCCTTCGCCAGAGAGCACCAAATTCATCTGCTAGCAGTGTACCTTCCAGGAGTTCAAAACTCTCGAGCAGACAGACTCAGTCGAGTTCTGCTGCCACACGAGTGGTCCCTACATGTGGGCCAGATAACCAGAATCTTTCAGGAATGGGGAACCCCGGACATAGACCTCTTTGCAAGTCCGTGGAATGCCAAACTTCCCCGGTTCTGTTCCAGGACTCCGTGTCAGGAAGCTCAGGCCACGGACGCCTTTCTCCTCCATTGGGGTCAGGCGTTCCTATATGCCTTTCCACCCATTCCGCTGATTCCCAAGACTCTGTTCAAACTCCAGAGAGATCACGGCTCTATGATCCTCATAGCTCCACGCTGGCCACGCCAAGTGTGGTTCCCTCTGCTTCTACAGCTCTCCCAGGGATCCTCCCTGGACTTAGGAGCTGCACCAGACCTTCTGTCTCAGGAGGACGGGACTTTGTGGCACCCAAACCCCAAATCCCTACATCTCCGAGCTTGGTTACTGAAGGCTTAAGTCTTCAAGACTTTAATCTTTCTCAACCTGTGAAAGATATCCTTCATGCCTCTAGGAAACCTTCCACGAGGCGGTCTTATGCTTTCAAATGGAAACGTTTTTCCATTTGGTGTGCTCAGCAGGGCCTTGACCCTCTGGCACTTCCTTTGAATTCCCTCTTAGACTATCTCCTGCATCTTTCCAATGCAGGCCTTAAGACGAATTCTGTAAGAGACCATTTAAGTGCTATTTCAGCATCCCTGAAACCTATAAATGGACAACCTATCTCCTCTCACCCTCTTGTTGCAAGATTCATGAGAGGCCTGACCCTCACTAAACCTCCCATCAGACCCCCCCCGGTCGCATGGGATTTGAATCTAGTGCTTGGTCAGCTTATGAAGCCACCTTTTGAGCCGTTATTTTCTACCTCCTTGAAATTTCTTTCCTGGAAGGTACTATTCCTAATTGCAGTCACTTCCGCTCGTCGCATCAGCGAACTGCAAGCTCTAGTGGCTAATCCACCTTATACAAGATTTCATCATGACAAGGTGGTCCTTAGGACGAATCCCCACTTTATGCCTAAAGTGGTCTCGCCTTTTCATCTTAATCAAGAGGTATATCTACCTGTATTTTTTCCGGCTCCTCATGCCTCCAATGCAGAGAGGAACCTTCATACTCTGGATTGTAAAAGAGCTCTAGCCTTTTACCTTAATAGGACTCAGCCACATCGAAAGTCTTCTCAACTTTTCGTGGCTTTTGATCCTTCACATTTGGGACTTCCAGTCTCCAAGCGTACACTTTCCAATTGGATTGCTCAGTGTATTTCCTTTGCTTACCAGAGTAAAAACATTCCTCTGGAAGGCCATGTCACAGCTCACAATGTGAGAGCCATGGCAACTTCTATGGCTCATCTGCACTCTGTTTCCATTGATCAGATCTGTCGAGCCGCTACCTGGGCCTCGGTTCATACCTTCACAGCCCATTACTGTTTGGACAAGGACTCCCGCCGGGATGCCTTGTTTGGCCAGGCTGTCCTCAAACACCTGTTCCATTCTTAGACAACTCCTGCCCACCTTCCCAGGATGGATGCCTGAGATCCATACGAAGATGGCGAACCTTGACAGGGGATCCCATGCATCTAAGCTAGGGAGTCCCCATATGTGAGGACTTATTCCTGCTTGTTCCTGGAGATAGCACAGTTTACTTACCTGTAACAGGTGATCTCTGGGAACAGCAGGAATTAGTCCTCACAACCCACCCACCTCCCCTAGGAGTTGTATCTTTTATCTATCTATCTTCCTGTCCTCTCTCTATTGACTCAGCTATAAACTCGAAACTGAGGAGAGCTGTTCAGGAAGGCAGGAAGGCAGTGTGCATGTGCAGTGGGAGGTCCCAAAAGCTTCCATTCTAGGAAGCTGGGGAGCTTTCCCACGCAGGCTCCGTCGGTACCGACGTACCCATATGTGAGGACTAATTCCTGCTGTTCCCAGAGATCACCTGTTACAGGTAAGTAACTGTGCTTTCTCGAGACTTCAGCCTCTATGGACGTTCCTGTTCCATGCTCGGGGGTTGTGGCCGCTTCTGTCGGTACCAACACCCCGGCATCGGAAATGGTAATGGATAAAAGACTCCTTGCCATTGAACGTAGTCTAACGAATCTTTTGGCTACTTTGGTATCGCTAAAGTCACTGCAGACTGTTCCACAGGCACCAGTATCGGTGCCGGTACCCTCGGCACCTGCTTCGGCAGGCTTACTTCCCCCAATGCTAAGTTTGGAATCGCTCTCAAGCATGGGGGATCAAGTACCGACTTGCTTCGGTACCGACCTCGAGCGGTACCAAAGACAACTTTTTGAAGTAGAATCCGGTGCTTCCTCCCTTTGAGTCTTCTGATTCCGATGACTCTGATTCCACCGGTACCAGAGCTGAACTTTTACAAGATTCAACTCTTTCTCCTCAACGTAGGTTGTCTCCTCCTGAGGACATGTCTTTTCACGATTTTGTGTGTGATATGGCAAGGGCTCTTGCCATTACAGTGGTTCCTGAAAAGGAGCCTAGGGCAGAAGAATTAAGAATTCTACAATACCCCTTGGCTCCAAAGGAAGCAGCTATGCTTCCTATACATCAGATCTTGCATGATCTAATGTTAAGGATGTGGGAAACTCCTTTAACAGTAACCCCACATTCTAAACGCCTTGACTCTATGTATAGAGTGCCACCTTGTCCAGGTTTTCAAAAGACTCAACTACCACACCACTCTATGGTGGTGGAGTCTGCCATGAGACGCATTAAGAGTACAAAGAGACACTCTTCTAATCCTCCAGGTCATGAATCTAGAACACTGGATGTTTTTGGGCGTAGATGTTTTCAGGCCTCCATGCTTTCAGCAAGGATTAGTTCCTATATTTTATACATGGGAATGTGCTTCTTGAGGAGGTTACAAAAAACTTAGAGCTTTTGAACCCTTCCTTCAAGATGATAAAAGAGCAGACCATTTATCACTAGTCAAACATGCTCAGAATGTCTCTAAGTTCATGAATTGTGCTATCTTTGACTGTTTTGAATGCATTAGCAGGACTTCTGCTATAGGAGCACAACGAATTGCCTGGCTCCAAGCTTCTGACTTGGAGGAATGGGTGCAGGAAAAGCTGGGAAATATTCCTTGCACTGGAGAAAATCTTTTTGGCAAGGATTGGCAATCTAAGGCTAATCAGTTGGACATTGATAATGCCACTTTGAATAGATTGTCAAAGATTTCTATTAACCCAGCTAAGAAAGACCTTTTAAGAAAACTTTTTTCTCTAAGAAGAAAAAATTCTATCCATCTTCCACCCAACAGGCATATGTTCCCCAAAAAGGGCAACAGACAAGACAAAGAAAACCCAAACCCCAACCGGCTCAGCAGACTCAGCCTCCTCAGGGTTTTTGACTTTTGTCCAGAGAACATACTCTTCCTGTGTTAGGCCCAGTCCAGAGAACATACTCTTCCTGTGTTAGGCCCAGAACCTCTAAGCATTCCGGGCCGTATTTGCCACTTTGCCAACAGATGGCAACAGATCACATCAGAGGCCTGGACTTTGTCCATAGTGAGTTTGGGGTACAAGCTTTGTTTCCTCAGCTTACCACCACCTACACTGGTAAAACAGTTCAACTCTCAACCTCTAGGCATAGACCTCTTGCTCAAGGAGCTATAGAAGAGGTTCCTTTATGCCAACAAGGTACAGGGTTTTATTCCCCCTTCTTTCTCATTCCAAAAAAAACAGGGGGTTTAAGACCAATCCTGGATCTCAGAGCTGAACAAATTTCTAGTCCGAGAGAAGTTCAAAATGCTTTCCCTCGGCTCTCTTCTGCCATACCTTCACAGGCAAGATTGGCTATGTTCTCTAGATTTAAAAGGTGCCTACATGCATATCCTTCATGTAGATCACAGGAAATTCCTTGGGTTCCTGGTCCAGGGAAGACATTTCCAGTACAGAGTCCTTCCCTTTGGGCTGGCCTCAGCTCCAAGGGTCTTCACAAAATGCATGTCAGTAATAGCAGCATTCATGAGGACCCTGGGGATTTTTGTCTTCCCTTACTTGGACGATTGGCTCATCCAAGCACAGTCATCTCAAGAAGCTCATCAGGCCCTGTTACGAGCAAAACAAATACTCCAGTATTTGGGATTGGTCATAAATCTTCCAGTCTCGGCTCGCCCCATCTCAGACCCTCGAGTTTATAGGTGCTTGCAAGGGCTTTCCTGCCCCAACCGCGCTGTCTGTGAATCATCGAGCTAGCATCTCAAGCAGGGCTGCAGACCTTTCTCACTGCTCAACAGATGCTTTGCCTACTAGGTCACATGGCATCGACCGTCCACGTAATACCTTATGCTCGTCTTCATATGTGAGCGGCCCAGTGGAACTTGGCTTCTCAGTGTTCCCAGGCCTCAGGAGGCCTTTCAGACAAGATCAGGGTTACCACATGCCTGATTCTGTCTCTCCGTTGGTGACAATCTCTGGAAAACCTTTTAATAGGCGCTCCTTTCCAGCAGCCACAACCTCAGGCTATCCTCACAACAGATGCCTCCAAGATGGGTTGGGGAGCCCACTTGGACAGTCTATCAACGCAGGGCCTTTGGTCTTCACAGGAGGCTCTTCATATAAATCTCCTAGAACTCGGAGCCATCTCCAATGCTATTCGAGTCTTTTGCATCCAGCTCGTAAACAAAACAGTTCTGGTGCAAACAGACAATCAAGTAGCCATGTTTTACCTCAACAAACAAGGTGGAACAGGCTCTCTGCATCTATGCAACGAAGCTCTGCAACTATGGGCCTTTGCCAGAGAGCATCGGATTCATCTGCGGCAGTCTATCTTCCAGGTGTTCAAAACGTTTGGGCAGACACTCAGTCGAGTACTCCTGCCACACGAGTGGTCACTCCACTCTTATCTTGCTCGAGTTTTTCGTGTCTGGGGAACACCAGACATAGACCTCTTTGCAAGTCCACAGAATGCCAAACTTCCCCGCTTTTGTTCCAGACTTCCAGCACAGAACTGTCAAGCCAGGGATGCATTCCTGCTTCATTGGGGTCAGGATTACCTATATGCATTTCCGCCAATCCCTCTAATCCCCAAAACCTTATTCAAACTCCAGAGGGACAAGGGACGCATGATACTCAGCACCTTCCTGGCCGAGGCAAACATGGTATCTTCTACTCTTGCAACTCTCTCAAGCCACCCCTCTGGAGTTAGGGAGTGCTCCAGATCTTCTGTCCCAGGACAACGGATCCCTACTGCACCCCAGTCCCCAGTCCCTACATCTCAAGGCCTGGTTACTCAAGGCCTAGACATTCAAGATCTAGACCTGTCTCAACAGGTGAAGGACATTCTTCTGGCCTCCAGGAAACCTTCCACAAGACATTCTTATGCTTTAAGTGGAAAAGGTTTTCTTCCTGGTGTAATCAGAGAGGACTTAATCTCCCTCTTTGGTACCAGTAGACTCTCTTCTAGAGTATCTCCTTCATTTGTCGGCTTCTGGTCTTCAGACCAATTCTGTTAGAGTCCATCTTAGTGCTATTGCTGCGTCTCATAAGCTCTTAGATGGACAACCAATTTCCTCTCATCCACTTATTTCTAGATTTATGAGAGGACTTCTTCTAACAAAACCTCCCATTAAACCACCTCCGGTGGCATGGGATCTTAACCTTGTTCAAGGTGTGCTCATAGAGCCACCTTTCGAGCCTTTGGCTACTTCGGATCTAAAGTTTCTTTCATAGAAAGTTGTTTTCCTGATTGCCATCACTTCTGCCAGACGCATTAGTGAACTTCAGGCTTTAATGGCTGATCTGCCTTATACAAGGTTTCATCATAAGGTGGTTCTTAGGACCCATCCTCATTTTCTTCCAAAGGTGGTTTCACCTTTTCATCTAAACCAGTCAGTTTATCTTCCCGTTTTCTTTCCTAGGCCTCATTCCTCCTCTGCGGAAAGAAAACTTCATACTTTGGACTGTAAGAGAGCTCTAGCTTTTTATCTCCAAAGGACCCAGCCTCACAGAAAGTCTTCTCAGCTTTTTGTGGCTTTTGACTCTAGCCATTTAGGACTTCCTGTCACTAAAAGAACCCTCTCTAAATGGATTGCAGATTGTATCTCCTATACATATCAAAGTAAAGGAATACCTATTGAAGTCCATGTCACAGCTCATAATGTCAGAGCCATGGCAGCCTCAACAGCTAACCTTCGTTCTGTGGCTATTGATGAAATCTGCAAAGCAGCAACTTGGGCCTCAGTACATACTTTCACTGCCCATTATTGTCTAGACAAGGACTCCCGCCGGGATGCTTTGTTTGGTCAAGCTGTTCTACAACACCTTTTTCCACTCATAGTTCAACTCCTGCCCTCCATCCATTTGGATGCCTGAGGTCCCTGGGGGAAGCATTGCCCTTCTACATAAATTTGCTACGTGCTGGGCCTTCCCTAGGCATCTTTCAGCTCGGGAATCCCCATATGTGAAGACTCATTCCTGCTTGTTCCTGGAGATAGCGTAGTTACCTGTAACAAGTGATCTCCGGGAACAGCAGGAATAAGTCTTCACAACCCGCCCGCCTCCCCATGGAGTTGTCTTTCTTTCTCTCTCTCCCTCTATTTTTATCTACTTCTCTCCGGTCTCAGCTTTAAACTCAACTGAAGAGAGGGAGGTAGATAGGCGGGAAGGCAGCATGGATGCACGCTCCCAAAAGCATTCCTATTGGACGCTGGGGAGCGTTCCCACGCGGGCTCCGTCGGTACCGACGATACCCATATGTGAAGACTTATTCCTGCTGTTCCCGGAGATCACCTGTTACAGGTGAGTAACTACGCTTTCCTGACCGGTAGTTCTCCCTTTTAAAGAAATCATTCCAAGTAATTCTTCAAAAACCATCCGGATAAAGACTAGTAACTGGGCTATGTCTTATGTCTGTAGATTCATCCAGTTGGAGTGAGAAAGCAACACAATTTGAAACATCCTCCAACAATTGTTCAGTTGTGTCTCCACACATCTTTTCTATTCGCCGCACGACAGTATTTCTTGAAAATCGTACATCTTGAATAGCAGCTATGATCGCTTTCTTATTTTTAAATCCTTTAAAAAGATTGTCAGCTGCTTCAAGAAAATAATCTTTTACAAATTCCCCTTCAGTGAAAAGTTTGCATTTCTTTGTGATCGGGTTGTTGACCTTGAAGGATGCTATGGCTGCATTGACCGAATGTGACCTTGGCTTTGCCATGAACTGTTGCTGAGTAGCCAATTTTGATTTAAGTTCTTTGAGCTTCAGTTTACGAATTTCACTTTTGGGTGGAAAATCAGCATCAACCTTATTGCTATGCAGAGCCTTATAATGACGTTCCAGATTACCCTTTTGGGGTAAAGATACTGGGGCGTTATAAATTAAACACTTATCTTTCACCATGACGAAGTAGTCCATTTCCCATTCATCATGAAAGTGGTAGGTTTTGCTCTTCTTTGGAACACTCATCTGGGGTGGCTGGATGTAAGAAGGCCAAATCTGTTAAGTTAGTATAAACACTGGCTGAATCTGGTCCAAAACTGTCACTGTCCCAAAGTATTAAAGATCAACAGGAACTGAAGACCTCTGGATGATATGCAATACAAGGACTGGAGATGCCAAAACTACACATGCAGTTCTAAAAGTATAAATAAGAATTCATCATACTGGCACCAATAATCAAATACCTCCAATCAATCATCAAAAAAACTAAAACACCTGTCCAGCAAACCAGATAAAATCAAATACTGCCAAACAAGTTCAAATACCACCACACGCGATTTAATAAATTCTGCACACAGTGTAGAATCAACGCAAAGGCTAGGCAAAATAAAATTGCAGAGGCAAGCAAAAGTCACAGTGGTTTGAACCAATTCAAAGGCAAGGCATAAGCAAGTTAGAACAAAATTGGAAAAGCCCGCCAAAATCACCAAATTCTTGACACTTTGTTGTGTTTGCCCGAAAACGTTTAATGAAAGCGAACTCTAAAGCGACCAACGACCAGCACACGACACAACTAATACGGTAAGTGTATTCAGGTAAAGCCCGGGCGAATGGATATCGCCTGGTATATAACACACTTCTAAGGGGTGTTGGGGCGGGGGCAGGAATGGGTGATTCTGAGAGGCAGGAGACCAGGTATGACACCGGGCCTGTGACATCTCGTTGCGGGGCACGGGCGGCAGCCTCCTGGGGTACCCACAAACTATTGGCACGAAAACAACAAGTGCCCCAATACACCCGCAGGCAAGATTCCCGCAGGCAGAGAAAAAAGACAGGCAAAGGATCATCAATGGCAGCAAGCCCTCGGCAGATGACCTGCCGGCACGAGCTCTTTTAACGACGGGGCAAGCTGATGGAGAGATGGAGCCAAGTGGGGCTGGTGATCTACCTCTGACCCCTCTGATCTACAGGTAGATCATGATCTACCTGTTGGACATGCCTGCTCTACTGAAATCTTACCAGAAACTGGGATGTGTAACATGTCTTTGAAAATGGACTTCTTGCATTCACACCTGGATTTTTTTCCTGTAAATCTAGGAGCAGTCAGCGATGAACATGGGGAAAGGTTTCATCAGGACACTTCGGTAATGGAAAATAGGTACCAGGGCAAGTGGAGATCCAGTATGCTTGCAGACTATTGTTGGACCCTTAAGAGGGATGTTCTTGAGGCTCAATACAGCAGAAAATCATATACAACTACCTTTTAGGAGACATGTTACAATATACATCTATATACATATAATGTAAATATGAGCAACATAGTCTAAATTTAAACTACATGTCACTCAAAAACATTACGTGATGGAGAATTTCTAAGCACATATCCGAGTTCCAAAAACAGTACTAGAATCGGCCATTTTCATTTCTGTGACAGAAAATTTTTTAAATCTTGTTTACCAGTATGGGCCTTCTGCAAATCATCGAAGGGGATCCAACACCCCATTGTCAACAAATTGATGAAAATATTGTTACCCTTCTCGGGCCCACCTAACATATACCCCCCGACTGGAACTCAGATAGTCCATCAATTGGTGCCATCAGTGAAAATCCCCCTCTTCCCCCCCCATCTCTAACCCCTTTCCTCTTCCTTACCCTAGATCAAATTCTAAGGACTTGTTGCATCCCTGGATTGTCCCCTCCCCACCATTTCCTAACCCCCAGTGGAACCCAGGGTAGTGCCTTTAAACTGCCCTCCCGTAGCTGGTCCTGTGCAGTTGCACCCACCGCTTGGATCCCCCCCCCCCAGGTTTGCCTAATTTGCCCTGCCCAATAGTAGGTCAGACACCCCCTCTTCCCTACACCTATATATCGTTTCGCAAGCAATTCGAGGTGGCCGCCTGTTCCAAATATATTAGAAGACTTTCCATTGAAAACGCATCAGCGCCACCTCTGGAACGGACACCAGTGGTGCCTGAAACAAGTATAAATTTTGGGAGGATCACCACCGCAATCTGTCCCAGCCAGGAGATTTCCATCTTCATCCATCCCTCCAGTTCGACCCCCTATAGATATAAATAGCTTGGGGTAATTAACCTGGTACCAGCATCCCTGGGGGAGTTATATCTGCACCTCGGATATCTAATCAAACAGGACCTTTCAGCGAACAGTCTGCAGTCCATCAGTTTTGACTCAAACCCCAGACCCAGGAGGAAGGGCACCACGGACACCATCAAAACCACTGAAGATTTCACCAAGATGCGACAAACCACCTGAAGGAGGGCAATATCCCTGGCAGCGCCTACTCTATGGAACTCCCTCCCTGCCAGCTTATCAACTGTGGACGTCAAGGACTTTAAAAAGTTACTTGAGACCACAGAGCATTACAGCAACATCACATAACTTGTCCAGGGTCCCTTCGACTTAATTGTTCATGACACCACCCCCCCTGCCTTTGCCTCCCCTCCTCCCCTGTGTATATAGCACACTGTAGATAGCTCACCCTGTATATATTGCATATTACAATCAAGTAACACCTTTCCTACACCTACACACTCACTACCTGATAAACACTGCATGCTGACACCCCAGCACCCTTCATTCTGATTCGTGTGAAGTGAACAGCGCTTTGATTTCAGGATAAAGCAGGATATAAATCCTTTAAAACATAAACAATAGGGCCATGCACCCATTAAATAGGGAACCTCCCCTTGCGTGCCGCTTCCACCTCCGGTGTTACCAAAACATTCAATGCTTCCATTTTATCCATATTAACTTGAAAACTGGAGATCCCGCCATACCACTCCAACTCCCTCACCACATCAGGTAGTCTTATCTCCAGGAACAAGCAGGAATGTAGTCTTCACATATGGTGGTATCGGTACCGACGGAGCCTGCGCAGGAACACTCCCCAGCGTCCAATAGGAACACTTTTGGGAGCATCCCTCAGCACATGCGCTCTGCCTTCTTGCCTTTCCAACTGTCCCTCTTCAGTTCTTCGTTTTCTGCGGAGCCGACAGGACACATACTCTGTCACTGCAGAAAATTTCTTCTTTAAACTTGTTTTCTTGTGGTCGCACCTGCCTCCGCACAATACCTACCGGTACATCTGGTTTGTTCGTTCGTTTAAAAAAAAAAAATAAAAAATTTTTGAACTGTTTCTCTTCAGAAACCTTTTTTCTTTTGGTGCTAGGCGCCATTTTGGGCATTAGGCCCCATTTTTCCCAAAAGATAGAAAAACCAGCTAGTGCTTTTAAAAAACGTACTAAATGTGGCGGTACCATCTCCGTCACCGACACCCATGACTGGTGTCTAAAATGTTTAGGCCCTGACCATTCTCTATCTGAGTGTTCCTCCTGTAGGGGGATGACTAAAAGAGGAAGACAGAACCGAGCTGCAAAGCTTGGTACCCTCTCTTCTTTGGATACCAGGTCCATTGCATCGACGTCTTCAAGAGCCTCGTCTTCCTCCCATGGATTTCAGGTAACTAAACATAAGAGCCAAAAGGGTAGCTCTCCTTCAAAGCATCGAGAGGCCATTGGCATTGCCCTTGAACTACACCGGCAAAACAGCCTCGGCGGGAGGCTTCGGCCTCCAAAGCATCAAAGGGGTTCCAGGATGTTCGAGGCTTTGACCTCGGCAGAACTACTGGTGCCATGCTCAGGGGTTCCAGCCGCTTTTACCGGTACCAATACCCAGGTATCGGCAGCGTCGATAAACCAGAGATTGCTCACTATCAAACGCAGTCTTGCAGCTCTCCTTAGAGCTGCGGTACCATTGACACCAGTGGTTCAACCGGTACCTATGCCGGTACCAGCATTGGTACAGATACCAGTACCAGCACCGACTGTACCGGCCCCGGTGGGAATCCTTCCCATGCAGACTTTTTCTGGCACTGACATATCGGTACTGGACCAATTCGGTACCGACTTCGATCGATACCGAGACCGTGCTTTGCATGAACATCAGGATCAGAGATACTTTGAATCCTCCGATTCCGATGACTCTGATAATTCTGCTGGTACCAGAGTGTTTCTACCGGAAGACGACTCCTCTTCTCCCCAACGCAGAATGTCTCCTCCAGAAGACATGTCTTTTCAGGATTTTATTCGTGATGTGGCCCAAGGCCTTTCAATCACGGTAGCTCCTGAAAAAGAACCTAGAGCAAAGGAATTGGAAATTCTCCAATACCCTAAGGCTCCAAAGAAAGGAGCCACTGGGCCCATTCATGAAATTCTTCATGATTTGATGCTCAGAATGTGGGAGACACCTTTGACCACATCTCCTCATTCTAGGAGACTCAATACCATGTATAGAGTTCCACCATGTCCTGGTTTTCAAAATACTCAGCTGCCACACCATTCAGTGGTAGTGGAGTCAGCCATGCATAGGATGAAAAGTGCAAAGAGAATGCATCCAATCCTCCAGGTCGTGAATGCAGGACTCTTGACGCTTTTGGGCATCAAACCTTTCAGGCTTCCATGCTTTTAGCTAGGATCAGCTCATATTTTATATATGGGAATGTTCCAAAGAGGTCGTCACAGGAGATTTGGCGCTTATGAGCCCCGTTCTCCCTGAGGACAAACGACAGGAGTTTCTCACTCTGGTCAAGCATGCTCAAGATGTCTCCAAGTTTGTAAACTGTGCAGCCTTTGACTGCTTTGAATGCATCAGCAGAACCTCTGCTATTGCCATTGGTGCACGTCGGATTGCCTGGCTTCAGGCATCAGACTTGGAGATTTGGGTACAGGATAAATTGGGAAACATCCCTTGCACAAGAGAACCTCTCTGGCAAGAATTGGCAGGAGAAGGCTAATGAGAGAGATACTGACAATCTCACTTTAGACAGATTGTCAAAATCTACAGCCACTCCAGCCAAAAAAACCCATATAAAACCCTTTTTCAGCAAAAAGAGGAAGTTTTATCCATCCTATACCCAGCAAGGGCAAGCTCGGGGTCACATTGCCCAGAAGGGTCAACAACAACAATCCAGACAAAAGAAGCCAAAAGGCCTTGGAGCTCAACCAGCTCCACAGGCCCAGCCCCCTCAAGGGCTTTGACTCCTCCATAGAGAACTTAGCCTTCCTGCCTCTGCAGGGGCCAGAACCCCTAAACATTCCAGGCAGGTTGTGTCATTTTGCCAACAGATGGCACCAAATAACAGAAAACTGGACTCTGTGTCCATTGTGGGAGAGGGGTACAAACTTCATTTTCACAGTATGCCCCCTCCTACAATCGTAAGACAGTTCAATTACCAAGCCTCTACACGCAATCTACTGGATCAAGAGGTCTCAACACTCCTTGCTCAAGGAGCAATAGAGGAGGTGCCCATTCTTCAGCAGGGTGCAGGGTTCTACTCCCCCCCCCCTATTTTCTTATTCCAAAGAAAACAGGAGGACACAGACCAATTCTAGACCTCAGAGAATTGAACAAATATCTTTTCCGAGAAAAGTTCAAAATTATTTCTCTGGGAACTCTTCTGCCATACCTTCAAAGTCAGGATTGGCTTTGCTCTCTAGATCTAAAGGATGCATATACTCATATTCTGATCCATCCAGATCACAGGAAATTCTTACAATTCCTTTTCAAGGGAAAACATTTCCAATACAGGGTTCCTCCCTTTGGTCTGGCTTTGGCACCAAGAGTATTCACGAAATGCATGGCAGTAGTAGCTGCATTTCTGCAAACCCTGGGAATATTCGTCTTCCCTTACTTGGATGACTGGCTCATTCGAGCCCCCACGGTTCCAGAAGCCAGATCTGCACTGTCTCGCACAATGCGAATCCTTCAATACTTGGGATTGGTCATAAACCTCCCAAAATCCCAACTTGCTCTGTCTCAGTCCCTAGAGTTCATAGGAGCTCGTCTAGATACCAGACACAGTCAAGGGCTTTTCTCTCACAACCCCGCTGTCTTCATATAATGCAGCTAGCTTCTCAAGCAGCAGTGAAGTCCTCCCTAACTGCTCGAGAACTACAATTACTGGGACATATGGCATCCACGGTTCATGTGGTTCCCTACGCTCACCTTCATATGCAAGCAGTCCAGTGGACCCTATCCACACAGTGGACACAGGCCACAGGACATCTGTTGGACAAGATATCAAACTCACAACAACTGATCTTGTCCCTACAATGGTGGCAATCGCTGGAAAATCTTCTAGTGGGGTCTTCTTTCCAGCAACCCCTATTCCAGGCCACTCTAGCAACAGATGCATCACAGGTGGGATGGGGAGAACACCTGCATCATCTCTACCCAGGGTAACTGGACTCCACAGGAGGCTTGTCTTCACATAAACCTCCTAGAACTCAGAGCGCAATCTATCTAGCTCTTTGAGTATTCCATGCCCAGCTCAGCTACAAGACAGTCCTAGTCCAAACGGAAAATCAAGTAGCTATGTTCTACGTGAACAAGCAGAGCAGAACAGGTTCTCTGTCGTTATGCAACAAAGCTTTACGACTATGGGCCCTCGCCAGAGAGCATCAAATTCACCTTCTCGTGGTATATCTTCCAAGCATTCAAAACCTTTGGGCAGACAAACTCAGCCGAGTACTGCTGCCTCACGAATGGTCTCTCCACCTAGACCTGGTGGCCAAGATATTTCAGATCTGGGGAACCCCAGACATAGACCTATTTGCAAGTCCACTGAATGCCAAACTTCCCTGGTTCTGTTCCAGGATTCCGGCTCAAAATTGCCAGGTAAGGAACACCTACCTTCCTTCACTGGGGTCAGGACTTCCTCTATGCCTTCCCACCCATTCCCCTCATCCCCAAAACATTCTTCAAGCTTCAGAGACAGAGGTCATATGATCCTCATAGCGCCACGGTGGCCACGCCAAACGTGATATCCCCTGCTTCTACATCTCTCTCAAGCTGCACCTCTGGAGTTAGGCTGTGCTCCAGATCTCCTCTCCTAAGAGAACAGGATGCTATGGCACCCGAATCCCCAGTCCCCTACATCTCAGGGCCTGGTTGCTGAAAGCTTAGACCTTCAGGATTTTAACCTTTCCCAACAGGTAATGGATATCCTTCAGGCTTCTAGAAAACCTTCCACAAGACGCTCTTACGCCTTCAAGTGGAAACGTTTTACTATATGGTATTCACAGAAGGGGTTAAACCCCCTTCTGATACCTTTTGGAATCGATACTAGAGTATCTACTTCATTTATCAAATTCTGGTCTAAAGACCAATTCAGTAAGAGTCCATCTTAGTACAATTGCAGCTTCCTATAAGCCTCTAAATGGACAACCAATTTCCTCTCATCCACTCATAACAAGATTTATGAGAGGTCGTCTATTAATAAAGCCTCCCATCAGGCCACCACCGGTGGCATGGGATTTAAACCTAGTTCTCGGGCAGCTCATGAAACTGCCTTTTGAACCTTTAACCACTACAACCCTGAAGCTTTTGTCCTGGAAGGTCATTTTCCTAATTGTAATCACCTCTGCACGTCGCATTAGTGAATTGCAAGCTTTAGTGGCTGATCCTCCTTATATTATACTAGGTTTCACCATAAGGTTGTTTTTAGAACTCATCCACACTTTATGCCAAAGGTGGTTTCGCCTTTTCATTTAAATCAATTTATCTTCCTGTATTCTTTCCGAGGCCTCATGCCCCTAATGCAGAAAGGAACTTTCATACTTTGGATTGTAAAAGAGCCTTGGCTTTTTACCTACAAAGAACACAGCAACATAGAAAGTCTTCTCAACTTTTTATTGCTTTTGATTCTAGTCATTTGGAACTTCCAGTCTCCAAGAGAACTCTGTCCAAATGGATTGCACAATGCATATCTTTTGCTTATGAGAGCAAGAGTCTTCCTCTTCAAGGTCATGTCACAGCTCATAATGTGAGAGCCATGGCAACCTCTATGGCTAACCTTCACTCTGTGTCTATTGATGACGTTTGTCGAGCAGCCACCTGGGCTTCGGTACACACCTTTACAGCCCACTACTGCCTAGATAAAGCCTCCTGTCGGGATGCCTTCTTTGGCCAAGCTGTTCTTCAAAATGTCTTCCAGACCTAATTTAACTCCTACCCACCAACCTTGGTGGGATGCCAGAGATCCATGGGAGGAAGCATGGCCCACCTTACTTGGGTGGCAGCTTCCTGGGGCTATTTCCCTGGCATTTTCAGCTAGGGAGTCCCCATATGTGAAGATTACATTCCCGCTTGTTCCTGGAGATAGCATAGTTACTCACATGTAACAGGTGATCTCCGGGAACAGCAGGAATTTAGTCTCCATAACCCACCCACCTCCCCTAGGAGTTCTCTCTCTCTTTCCTCTCTCCCTCTATCCTTTCACTCGGTTACAAACTTAACTGAAGAGGGACAGTTGGAAAGGCGGGAAGGCAGCGTGCATGTACTGAGGGATGCTCCTAAAAGCGTTCCTAATGGACACTGGGGAGCGTTCCTGCGCAGGCTCTGTCGGTACCAACGATACTATGTGAAGACTAAATTCCTGCTGTTCCCGGAGATCACCTGTTACAGGTGAGTAACTATGCTTTCTGGATCCACTAAGCAGAACTGCACATCGTCGGCAAACATTGTGTGTTGACTCCCCCCCTGATGGCTGCATTAGCCCGAATTACTTGGGCAAGGGTTCCATGACCAAGTTGAAGAGAAGTGATGACATGGGGTATCCCAGCCTAAAACAAAATCCTCCGAATAACACCATTTCACCTTTACTCGAGCCCATGGTTCCCTATACAACTCCTGTATCCAGACTAGGAAGTTATCTCCAAATCCCATTTTCCCCATAGTTGCAAATAGGATGCATTGGTCCTTCTTTTTCAAAGGCCTCCTCAGCTTTGATAGAGAGGAGCATAACCTCCTCCCTCTCCATGGCCCACAATAGTTCCACCACCTGATGTATACTATCTGCGGCCTGCCGCCCTGTGATGAAGCCTGTCTGATCCACCTGGACCAACCTCCCCATCCAGGGGGCCAACCGGACTGCCAAGATCTTAGCTAGAATTTTTACATCCACATTGAGGGAGATTAGCTGATAGGAACCACACTGCAGTGGGTGCTTCCCTTCCTTGGGGATCAGGGTGATGCCCGCCGTGATCACTGCCAGGGGTAACTCTCCCCCTTCCTCCAGTACCCCGTTGAACACCCTTGCCATTAGGTCACTGAACTCTTCTTTTATATAGTTTGTAGAAAGACTACTGCAGGCTGTCCAAACCAGGGGCCTTCCCTGTAGGCAAGTCTGATTACTCCCTTTATTTCCTCACTATCAACGGGCCTGCTCTAGGTGCTCTATTGTGCACGCCTCCAACCGAAGAAACTCCACTCCCTCCAAGTAATGCAGCACCCTTTTCTCTCCAATCCCCTCCTGCCCTGTATATAGGGTCCAATAGAAAGCTGCAAATTGCTCCCTAAAATTTCTCTTTCGAGCAGATGCTCCCATCACTCCCTTGAAGTCATCTAATCGTAGACATCACCTGCCGCTTGAGTTTCCAAGCTAGTATCCTATTAACCCTATTCCCCCATTCATAGTAAACTTGTTTCACCCCGCTGCAAATTTAAAGGCTATCTGGTCTGCCTGCAACTCCTGTAATTCCACCCTCTTCCAAGCACTCTTTGCCCCTGTCCTCTGATATGCTAATAATGTTTCCTTAAGCTCCCTCATTATTTGTTGCTCCCTTTGAAAGCAGTTTTTAAAAGTGCAATGCTCACATAATTAATCTCCCCCGCACCACAGCCTTCAGGCCTTCCCAAACTATGGCCGGGCACACCTCCACCTGGTCATTTAATGGAAGGTATTCCCTAATATGTTCCCTCATATCTGCAACCACCCCTTGTTTCTTCAGAAGGCTCTCATTAAGCCTCCAAAAGCTTGTTCTTCCCCCCCCCCCCTCCTTTCTCAAACACCCAAGCCCATCCAAACTGGACCATGGTCCGACCACGTCGTGGAGCCAATCTCCGCCTCTTTCACCTCTGCTGCCCTTAGCTCATCCACTAGGATCACATCAATCCTACTAAAGCTATCATGCACCCCCAAATAATAGGAATACTTCCTACTGTCTGTTCGCCTCCCTCCAGATGTCCACCAGGTGAAATCTTATTCTCCTCACCACCTGGTGGTTACTTCTCCCTCCCCCCCAAATTGCTTACCTTTGAACTCCTGTCCTATGCTGGTTGGAGGGCAAGATTAATATCCCTCCCCCACTACCAATTTCCCCTGGACCTGGCCCTCAAGCAGATCAACCACACCCCTCCAGAAGGTCCCCTGAGGGCCATTAGACCCATAGATACATACTATCGTGATCTGTTCCCCCCCCCCCCACCAGCTGTCCCCTAACCCCCACTACCTACTCCTCCTTATCGGCAAAGGATCCCTTGAGTTGAAAATTCACCCCTTGCCTAATCAGGATCGTGACCCCCCCCCTTTCCTTTCCCCACCTGGGGATGCCGAGAACTGTTCCGGAAACCAGCGATGACTCAATTGCCCATCATCCCTGACACTCAAATGAGTTTCCTGAAGTAATACAAAGTCCCAGTGATTCCCCTCTAGCTCCCTGAACAAGTGCCGTAGTTTGTGTATGTATGGGGGGAAAGAATTCAGCCCCCTAACATTAAATGTACCAATGCGCACCATGATGCAGCTTCCTGCTATCATCCTCTCTCCCATCAGGCTCTTCTCCTCACTGGCCTCCCCCCTCCAGAGCCACCCGATCCATGGTAGTTTGCTGGCATCTGCATCCCCCATCCATCTTGCCATGCAATCATACTCTCAACCTCCCTCCACCCCAAAGGCCCCCCACACTCCTCCCCATAAACACATTCCACAACCAGAACCCCCCTCATTTCTTACCCCATAAAATGTCCCCATCTACCCTCCCATTTCCCTCTACTGACCCCCCCCCTCAATTTTCCCAAAGCAAAGACTTCCTTCCCCAATCTTCAACCTGTTGGCACCTGTATTGTCCCTCATGTTCTTAGGGCCAATCAAGTGTCCATTCCAGATGTTTGAGCAGGCTGATTTGGCTGGCTCTCCTGTGACACTCTTCAAGCGTGTCCCCTTCGCTGCTACCCTCTGCCACTTAGATGCTGCCGTTTTTGCCGCCAGTCTCAGTTCAGAGGCCTGATACTACGACATCTGGGGAAGGCAGTCCCTCACATCCCATCTCTCATAGAGCTTGCTGCGCTTCCTCCACTATCTTCACCTTCCGAGAGACCCCTCGAATAAAGCAGTTACTTACATGTAACAGGTGATCTCTGGGAACAGCAGGAATAAGTCTTCACATATGGGTATGTCGGTACCGACGGAGCCTGCGCGGGAACGCTCCCCAGCATCCAATAAGAAAGCTTTTGGGAGCATCCCACAGCGCTTGCGTGCTGCCTTCCCGCCTTTCCCAACTGCTTCTCCTCAGTTGAGTTTCAAAGCTGAGACAAAGAGAGAGAGAGAGAAGGGAAAGAAGAGATAGAGATACAACTCCTAGGGGAGGTGGATGGGTTGTGAAGACTTATTCCTGCTGTTCCCAGAGATCACCTGTTACAGGTAAGTAACTGTGCTATCTCCAGGAACAAGCAGGAATGAGTCTTCACATATGGGGACTCCCAAGCTAAGATACCTGGAGTCCCAGCATGTCATAGATTGGAACATGCTATACCTAGTAACACCAGGCATCCTAAAGATGGAGGGTAGGAGTTGAAAAGAGAATGGTGCTGTGGAAAACAGCTTAACCTAGCATAGGACTGCAGACAAGGAGTCCATGTGTGGATGATAATTGTCATCAATGATATTGAAATGAAATACTGCAATATGGACCTCCCCTAAGGATTTCACAGAAGTATGGAGGTTCATGGGATCTACTGGGGAACCCAGTAGAGGAACCTCGAAGAGGACCTCACTGTAAAGTGGAGGTAATAAACCTGTAGGAAAAACAGTGGAGGTCAGAATCCTGAAAGGTAACAGGTAACCCCAGTAAGAAAAATGGGGTAGTACAAAAACGGTGGGCCTTCAGCAGAAGGCTTTATGAGAAAAGCCGAACTCTTTTGGTGGCAGAGTGGCTCACTCTTAAGAGCAAAAAGAGAAAGGCTAACCGATTTGGACAAACAGGCACAGTCCTTGAGGGGAGAAGGGTATGGGAACCCCTTGTATCCCAAAAAGAGAGAACAAATGCCTGAGGCGTTAAAGCCTGTGATTAACAGGAGACACATTGCTGATCTTCAAACTGGGGTAAGCTAGGAGAGATATTGGAGCATGGAGAGCTTCAGAGGTACCTAAACCCTAAGGTTATGGTATAAAGGTTGTTGATTACCAGAGGAGTGGTTGTTTGTGTAGAACCCCAAACCTGCTGGATAGCATAGGTATGGGTAAAGCCCATCTGTCAGAATCATATAGCTATATGAGCAGAGAGAGTCAGATAAGTATGTGGATACATATCTATCTATAATAAAATATCTCAACAGATACATATATATATATATATATATATATATATATAGATAGACATATAAGAATATATCTATAGTGAGATATGGAAGGGCATACAATACACACAAAAGATAGATATGAATATGTAGGCCTATATAAGGGTGTCTGCAATTAAGCAGACAGATATGCCTACAGCAGGGTATTCACATAGGATATGTGGAGAGGAAAGATTCATCTAACAACAAGGGGGTGGAACCCACTTGAGAAGATATATAGAGAATCTATTCCTCCTGGTTATGATCTGCCAGGATGCTAGCTAGTGAAATAACCAGGACGGTTACGTGAAAAACAGAGGATAATATCAGTCTGCAGCCAACAAGTCCCGAGTCTTCCAGAACTCTAGCATGGTAAGTGGACAGAAGACGCATAGAGATGAGACCTTTTGCCCTTAAGCAGGTCAACAGGGTATCATGCGTTCTGACCATGAGGACGAGCTGCAAGGAGAGAGCATATCCCCGATTGGGAATACTATGGACCAAAGCAGGGAATTGGCAACTCCTTAAGCTTTCACGTAAGAGAAGGCCTATGTCCTTTATGTCAAAAAGGAGATAGTAAAAGAAGGGAGAACCCTTCTAGTCATGGGATACATGACTGAAAAGCCTTTTCCAACCATCTAGGATAGCTGTTGGAGAAAAAAACCCCATGCTCTCTAGCAAGGGCCCATAGTGGAAAGCTTCTCTGTAGGATTGCAGAGAGCATGATGCAGGAGAATGAGGAGATAGAACTGGCTGCTGGAGAGCCAGTATCTCTGCCAACTATACTGCCAAACCCAGGAGAATGGAGATGGCAGAATAGAAGAAAATTTAGAAAGGCTGTAGTGAGAATCTCCAAGATAGATGAAAGCACTGACTTGGAGCCACTACTAAGACTAGACAGAATGTTAGTGGAGGACAAATCTGGTTGTTTGTGGACAAGAACCAGTGGTCCAAACATTAAGGCTCCTGCATAGGCAGCTGCTAGCAAGACAGCAGAAAGAATCTTACTGTTCAAAAACAGAAAGGACAGACAGAACAGGAGTAGAAAACCCTGGACATGTCTGATAAGCTGCCCCAAGCAAAATGGAAAAAGAGGAGTTAACTTAGAGAGGAAAACTCTGCACTGGAAAGTGACAAAACTAGAGAGGCTGAAGAAAAAGCCCTCCAGTGAAGTAATATCCCTCTTACAGAGGAAAGACCTGATAAGAGGGTGAAGAGAATGGAGCTGAAAGACTTACCAAGTAGTAAGTCTATAGAAAGGAAAAAGTACATGCTGGCCCAGGAACTATAGAAACATGATGACAGAAAAAGACCACATGGCCTATCTAGTCTGTCCTTCCATAACAACAACTACAACAGTCCACTTTTTACCTTTAGAGATCCTCTGTGTTGGTCCCATGCTTTTTTGAATTCAGTTACTGTCCTCATCTCTACCACCTCCACTGGGAGACTATTCCATGGATCCACTACTCTTTCCGTAAAGAAATATTTCCGCATATCACTTCTGAATCTATCTCCCTTCACCCTCATCTCATGTCCCCTCGTAGCAGAACTTTCTTTTAATTGAAAGAGGCTCTCTCCCTGAACATTTATGCCACGGAGGTATTTAAACATCTCAATCATATCACCTCTATCCCGCCTTTCCTCTAAGGTGTACATATTAAGATCCTTAAGTCTGTCCTCATATGCTTTTATAATGAAGCCCATTAATCATTTTATTAGCAACCCTCTGCACCGACTCCATCCTGTTCACATCCTTTTGAAGGTGCGGTCTCCAGAATTGCACACCATACTCCAAATGAGGTCGCACCAAAGACTTATACAGAGGCATTATCACCTCCTTTTTTCTGCTAGCCATTCCTCTCCGTATGCACCCAAGCATCCTTCTAGCTTTTGCCGTCGCCTTTTCTACCTGTTTAGCTACTTTAAGATCATCAGACACAACCACGCCTAGGTCCCGCTCTTCTTTAGTGGACAAAAGTACTTCACCTCCTATACTGTATTGCTCCCTTGGATTGCTGCAGCCCAAATGCATGACCTTACATTTTTTAACATTAAATCCCAGCTGCCAAATTCTAGACCATTCTTCAAGCTTAGCTAGATCCCTCCTCATGTTATCTACACCTTCCTGGGTGTCTACTCTATTGCAGATTTTGGTATCATCTGCAAAGAGGCAAACCTTACCCGACAGCCCTTCCGCTATATCACTAACTAACAAAGATGTTAAAAAGAATCGGACCAAGGACAGATCCCTGGGGCACACCACTGGTAACATCCTTCTCCTCAGAGTGAGCTCCATTTACTTGTACTCTGTCGCCTCCCACCCAACCAATTTCTAACCCAAGCAGTAACTTTAGGGTCCATCCCTAGGGTGCTCAGTTTGTTTATAAGTTGCCTGTGAGGAACAGTGTCAAAGGCTTTACTGAAATCTAAATACACCACATCTAGAGCTCTCCCTCGGTCCAACTCCCTGGTCACCCAGTCAAAGAAATCAATCAGATTTGTCTGACTATTTATTTATTTAACGTACATTTGTATCCCGCTGCTTCCAGTGATCAGCAGCGGTTGCTATACATGGGAGAGTTGGCTGTACCGGCCAGTAATTAAAGTATGTACATTTCGATTAGGGAGGGGAGATAGTGCACAGCAAGCATGGGGTTACAGGACCTGCCTCTGGTGAATCCATGCTGCCTCGGATCCTGTAATCCGCTGGACTCCAGAAACCTCACTATTTTCTCTTTCAGCAGCGTTTCCAATAATTTACTCACCACCAAAGTTAAACTAACCGGCCTGTAGTTTTCAACCACATCCTTACTTCCGCTTTTGTGTAAAGGCACCACATGAGCCTCTCTCCAGTCCTTTGGCACCACTCCCGACTCCAACGAGGCATTGAAAAGGTCAGTCAGTGGAGTTGCTAGAACGTCCCCAAGTTCCCTCAGTATTCTAGGGTGTATCCCATCCGGTCCCATCGCTTTGTCTACTTTAAGTTGAGCTAGTTTCTCATGAACAGTCTTCTGAAAATTGTTCAAGATGTCCCTCGCTTCTGTTCTTATTTGTGGGTGTTTTCTGAGGTCCTGCTCCTGGTTCTTCATCTGTGAACACAGAACAAAAATATTTGTTAAGCAATTCCGCTTTATCCTTATCAGCTTCTACATATTCCCCCCCTGCACCCTTGAGTCTGACAATACCACTTTTGCCCTTCCTCTTCTCACTAATATATCTTAAAAATGTCTTATCCCCCCATTTTATTGCACTGGCTATTTCCTCCTCCTTTTGAATCTTTGCCTTCTTGACTACTTTGCTAGCTTCTCTAAGTTTTTCTAAATACAGATGCCTGTCTTCCTCTGTGATCGCTTGTATTTCATGAAGACCTCCCTCTTTTTCTTTACTTTTTCAGCTACTTCCTTCGAAAACCATAGCGGTCTGTTCCTTTTGCCTTTATTTACCATTTTAACAAAAAGGTTGGTTGCCCTTAAAATACCCCCTTTCAGTTTTGCCCACTGTTTTTCTACATCCCCCAGCTGTTCCCATCCCACTAACGACTCCCTGAGGTATTGGCCCATCTTCGCAAAGTTAGTCTTCCTAAAGTCTAAGATCCTCACCTTGGAATGGATTCTAACAGCCCTAGTCCTAATACTGAATCACACCATCTGGTGATCACTGGATGCAAATGATCTCCCACTACAACATCAGAAACACTTTCACCATTGGTTAGCACCAAGTCCAGTATGGCCCCTTCACGTGTGGGGTCTGTTACCAATTGCCTGAATAGTTCTCCCTGTAGAGAATCCAGGATCTCCTTACTTCTAGATGATACTGCAGCAGGAATGTGCCAATCAACATCTGGCATATTGAAATCTCCTATCAGTAGCACTTCCCCTTTCCTAGCAATGCTGCGTATGTCTTCAATTAACTCTCTGTCCACCTCTTCCTCCTGTGAGGGAGGTCTGTATATCACACCAATGCAAATAGATTTCTCTTTCCCTCTTTCTAGTTTAACCCACAATGCCTCCTCTCTCCCTTTTAAGCTCTGTAATTCCAAAGCTTTAATAGTAGTTTGTACATATAGTGCCACTCCTCCTCCCCTTCTTCCTACCCTGTCCTTTCTGAATAAAGTATAGCCAGGTATAGTTACATCCCAGTCATGGTTTTCTGTGAACCATGTTTCTGTAACTGCCACTAAATCCAAGTCAGCCACTCCCACCAAAGCTTCAACTTCAGGGATCTTATTTCCCATGCTACGGGCATTAATACACACTGCTTTCCATATGTTACCCCTCTTACCCATTTCCATAAAGGTATTTAATGTATCACCTACCTGGGGGCTTTCACTTACCCGGGGGCTTTCTTCACCCATCCCCAACGAATCTAGTTTAAAGCCCTCTTCAGTAGATTAGCCAGTCTACTACTGAAGATAGTGGTTAGACCTCTTTCCCTAGCAGGAAGAGGAGGAGAAACCTGTGACCTATAGGCATGAACATCCTGACAGCTCATAGAAATATAGAAAAAATGGATGTCTTTTGGAAAGAGATCCATGTCTAGGGGTTAGAATGAAGTAGTGGATTGCCTCTATTGGGAAGAAGCAAACTACAGATTCTAAACCCCAAGAGTCACAAGCATCTGATGATCAGAAACCCTGCAGTTGCTGGGTTTGCTGAGCCTGGTGAGAGGTTGGGTTCTTCAGACCAGGATGATGCTTCCCTTGTTTGGGAACATCTGTATGATGGGCAGGTGATGAATAAAACCTTCTCCTATGTGAAGAAAGTTTGGTAGGACATTTCTTACCTACTGGGACAGAAGAAAGGGTAGAACAACCCCTAGGAACAGGTAAATCAGTGGACCACTGAGTAACCTGACGTAAAGACTCCTTGTTGAAGAGATTTTTCTCCAGTGCAAGGAGTATGTCCCAGTGTTTGCTGTGCCCATTTGTCCAAGTCTGAAGCTTGGAGCCAGGCTCTACGTCGTGCCCCTATGGCTATAGCAGAAGTCCTGTTAACAGACTCAAGAGTCTAGGGAAGCACGAGAGAAACCAAGAGATATTCTGGATATGCTTAAGCAGTGAGGAATAGTCTGCACTCTTGGAATCTGGAAGGAAAGGAGTCAAAAGATGTAATTTCTTTGTGACCTCAAGAGATACTCATATAAAAAATATATATGAGAGAATTCTTGCAGAAAGCATAGATGTCTGGAAGGTTTGACGACCAAAGGCACCTAGTGTCCTAGACTCACGACCTGGCGGATAAGAAGAGTGCTTTTTCTTACTGTTTACTCGCCTCATTGCTGATTCCACTACTATGGAATGATGAGGGAGTTGAGTCTTTTGAAACTATGGAGAGGGGGGCACCTGATATAGGAGATCAGTTGCTCTGGAAAGTGGGGGCACCCTTAAGGGTGCTTCCCACAGACCTAGACGGAGATCCTGCAAGGAATGATGCAAAGGAAGCATTATGTTCTCCTTTGCTTTGGTAGGAACAGAGCCTTGTGCAGGGTCCTGTCCAGGGATAGGAATAGCAAGTGATCTTGCTATTTCCAGGAGAAAACTCTGAAAAGAGGGATCTCTAACGGGAATCTCCCTTGGACAGGTTAGATCAGAAGAACTAGCCTGAGCACCGAAGGATCTATCCAAATATATAGGAATTAGAGGATCCTGCATGGTGCAGGATGGTATCCCTAAAGGATGGTCGCTGGTACTGGCTGTCGGGAGCAGCGTCCGTCAGTACTTCATCGTCCATGCCAGGTATCGACTCCAAGTCTGGTATATAAGGGAGTGATCCTGTTGAAAGAAGCATGGTAGGAGCTGGCCACGATGCTACCGTGGGTGCCGATGCCGACACCGACACCGGTACCGATGTCGGAGCCGAAGCGGATACAGACATCGGAGTAGCCATCGGTGACAGCTCAATCGGTACCGAGGTAACCGAAAACCTCCGGCAGCCATCCTTGATACCAGGCCTGCAGTACCGATCGGTGTCGGTACCAAGGCGTGCCAGTACCCAGTCTTCCAGACTAGCAGCAGGCAACGACCGTAAAGGTAATGTGGACATCGGTACCGACTTCGGTACCGTGTCTGATACCGGTGGAAGAAGGCCAACCGGTGGCAACTCAAACGGCATCAGAGGAACCGAGAGTTGCGGATCCGAATCATCGGAACCGAGCCTTTGGTACCGAGGGGAACCGGTACCAAGGCGAGTCAGTACCCAATCCTCCAGACTGGAAATCGATTCCATACTCCAGCATCGAAGGAAGCAAGTCTATCAATGCACGTCTGGAGGGTACCGACGTCGGTGGTCGTATTGGTGTCGGTACCGATACCGGAAAGTCAGTCTGGGAAATATCCCCCGGACCCAAAGGTACCGAGGACGCCAGATGACTATCCCTGGTGAGGAGTGTTTCATCCAACACCAGTGCCGGAACCGGCGTATCGGTACCGCTCGAAGCGGATGCCACCACCAGACACGGCTCAGGTATGTTCTGTGGGAGGTGAACCCCAGGAACAACCTGAAACCCTTCATACGCTTTGGAGACCAAAGACTCCCGCCGGGGTTTTGAAGCCAGTGGGCCCTCGAGGGCAAGGCCAGAGCCGTCTGCATGCTGTGCATGAGACCTACCACTCGAGGACTGGCTAGTCTTAACAGACTGTTTGTGGGTTACCTGATCCTGTGTAGAAGAAGAATGGGACGGTGCCCTGAAGTTGGAGGGGAATCGGGTATCGAGGAAACCTCTATGTTGAACTCCTCACCACACTGTTGCCGAAAGGCTCCGGAGGAAAAAGGTCAGGCCCCAAACAGGTTAGACACCGACTTTGAGGGTCTAAGAATAAAGTTGTACCGCCACAGTCTGAACATTTCCTGGAGGAAGTGGCTGGCGGTTCCATGAAGGAAACAGGAAAAGCCTAAAGGCCTGAGAAACCGTGAAGAAAAAATTAGTCCTTGGAAAAGTAAAATCTCACAGAAAAGAAAAGAAAACACTGGCAGTACCGGTGGCGTCGGGGAAGACAGCCGCAACCACAAGAAAAATAAAGAAATAAAACAATTTTCTGCGGTGACAGCAGGACGTCCTGCCGGCTCCGCAGAAAAACGAAAACTGAGGAGAGGCAGTTGGGAAAGGCGGGAAGGCAGCACGCAGGTGCTGTGGGATGCTCCCAAAAGCTTTCTTATTGGATGCTGGGGAGCGTTCCCGCGCAGGCTCCGTCGTCGGTACCGACGTACCCATATGTGAAGACTCATTGCTGCTTGTTCCTGGAGGTAAAACAGCATGCCAAATAGGAAGAGCCACCGATAGCGGATCTCTGCCCTCATGTACACAATCACTTCTCGAAGCTAACAGCAATGCATCACTGTCCCTTGTGAAAGGTCCTGAAACAGTCAGACCTCCTGCTCCTGCAACCTGATGCAGCCATATTTGCGGGCAATATTCAGTAATTGTTCTTTTATGGGGAAGGAGGACAACGAAACAACTATATCCCAGGGTCTATTCTTTCATATCGGCCCCAGGCTCAGATGTGCTTTTTCCACACTAACGGGAGGAGGGGCATCCACCTCGCCTACTTTATCGAGCTCAAGTATGTGTGTGAACAACTTCTTCACTGCTGCCGCACTCAGTCCTTGTATTTCTCACCTTCCAGTACCCCTCGCACTCTCAAGCTGCAGTGGTGGGCTCTATCCTCCAAGTCCTACAGCTTTACATGGAGTTGCTCCTGGCTCTGCCACAAGCTCTCCAATCCCTGCACCATCTCCTCCAGCGCCACCGCGTGGTGCTCCTCTGCCTCCATCACCTGGCCCCTGAGCTCTGTCAAATCTTGCTATAGCGTGGCCAAGGTAGATTTTAAATCAAAACGTAGGGTGCTGATGTCGGCTTTCACTTTGTGCCAAAATTCTTGCAGCCAGTGCTTTGTCATCTCTTCTTACCTTGCCTCTATGCAGTCTCTCATCTGCTGATGCCTCCAAGCCATCAGAGGCCCCTGAGCACTCCGCACTGCCCTTGGGACTGCTCTCTCCGGTCATATTTAGTTTGAAATTCCTTCAGCTGCTTCCAAGCCGACATTCTGATTCTCTGACTACAATCCATTTTCGCTTGCAGGCTAAACGGCTATTTGGCGCCACTATGGGGAAAGACTAGACGGAGCTTCACTAAGCTGCATCCATTCGCTGTCATCACTACCGGAAGTCCCGATCTGTGCCTCTTTAAACTATGGTGCGGTGTTCTGCAGTTGGCTCCTGAGGCGGCCAAGCTGCTGTTTGTTGGCCTTTCTACAGGATGAAAGTTCAGGTAGCAGCTTTGGCTTATTTGTGAGATCCGGTTGCTGGTAAATCTCTAGCCTTGCACCCAGATGTCTGGGACTTTCTCCAGGGGGTTTGACATCTGCATCCTCCCCTGCGGTCTGTGATCCCTTCCTGGGATCTGTCTGGTGCTCAGCCCTGATAGCAGCACCATTTGAGCTGTTGAAGCACAGTACTTGAAAGGATTTGATGCTCAAGACGGTTTCCTTGGTCGCAATTTATTTCACAAGGCGAATTTCCAAGCTACTGACACTCTCGCTGTGATCTTTATTTGAGGAGGTTGTTTCCATTCAGCCTGTGCCTTCCTTCTTGTCACAGATGACTTCTCCTTTCCGGTGAACCAAGTGGTATGCCTGCCCCCCTTTTCTAAGGAGTTGTTGGGGGGGGGGGGAAGGATAAGGATCTTCACCTTATGGATGTCCAAAGGATGCTTCTCCAGTACTTAGAAGTTACAAATTCCTTTAAGTTTGACCATGCTTTTTTTTTTTTTGTGTGCTGTTTTTTGCTGGACTGTATAAGCATGACCTGGTGGCTAAGTTGACTTTGGGGTGTTGGATTAAGGAGGCCATTACCTCAGTGTATCTGTTATGGAACTGGCCAGTTCAGGAGGGTTTGCCTGCCCATTCTACCTGAGCACAAGCATCCTCGTGGGCAAAGGAATTCAGTAGCTGCTGCAGACATTTTGTCAGGCAGTGACGTGGGCATTACTTACCACTTTTGTCAAGCATTACTGCTTAGATGTCCACATGCGTGTAGACATAGTCTTTGGCTCTAAGGTTTGGCAAACTGCTGTCTCTTCCCGCCCAGTGAAGTTGTAGCTTTGGTACAACCCACTTGTCTAGATTGGTCTAGCAGGAAGATATGGAAGATGACATTTTACTTAACAGTTAATGTCCTTTCCTTGAGTCCTGTTAAACTAGTCGAGAGCCTGCCCCTGAAACTGTATTTACTCTGTTATGCTGCTGCTATGGGACACTTGGGTCAGTTATGATTTTTATGATTGGCTCTGCAGGTTCATTACCTACTGACAGCCTTATGTTCATGCTTTCCTGTATATAGTTCTCTACTATTGATTACTCATTATTGCCCACAGTTGAAGTTGTGTGAGGTTTGCCATGTTTCTCCCTTATGTTTTGAGACAAATACTGAAGGGACCTCTGGCTGAGTTTAATAGAGGCATGGGAGTGATGTCATTGAAACCTGTCTTTTTTTCATTGGTTCTTTGTCTCTACCAATCTGCTGGTAGTCTAACACAACCCACTTGTCTGGAGTGGTTTAGCAGAACTCGAGGAAAGCACATTAACTGGTAAGTAAAATATCACCTTCATCTGTGTTGTCCTGCCCACCTATTAGTTGCCCCCTTTTTTCCATTAACATAAAATCCTGTGTTGCATTTAACATGAGACGTAATGTATATAAACAGCATTGACTAAGCAGTAAATGAATTTTATAATGTTTAACTTCCTAATGTGTGTGTTAACACCTAAAGGACTCTAGTTAAGATCCAATGTTTCCTTCAGATCAAGAATGTTTCAGCTTTATGATAGACCTCAACATGATAAAATAAGGGAGTATAAGCAATCATAAATAAAATAAAAAATTTGGGGTTAGGTTAAGGTAGACAATAAAAGCATCAACAAATATCAGTAAAAACAGAATTAGAGAGAGAATAGTAGGATTGAGGTTACTTTATGGGTTGTAGCAGACCACCTAGCCTGGCCAGAAAATTGTTCTAGCCAAGTTAGGGCTGTGGCCTTCATCCTGCATTTCTCCATGGACAAGCAGTCCTGAGTCAGCCACGGGTAGGTGTCGCCTTCTGGGACTGGAGTAGCTCTCCCAGTAGCTCAGAGGAATTCTAATTCTTTGTTTAAATTCCTCTGAGCTTCCTGCCTTCCCCTTCCTGTGCCTGGTCCCAGCCCTTTCTGTCTCAGTTTTTTTTCATACGCCATTCTGGACAGATACCAATGCTCTCCTAAGTTACCAAAAAAACCCCAAAAAAACAGAAGAGAAACTTACTACAGCAGAAAGATGGGTCAAACAGTTCAGCAGCTATAAACGAAAACTCACACAATGCTGCTTAGGACTGCTGCTCCAAGTGCCTGAACTCACACTTGGCGGACAAGGACAAAAAGACAAGGGGAGCTGGGCCACAGCTGCACCCACAGACTCTGAGGAGCGAGCTGGCCCATCGCACAGTCAGGGAGCAGATAGAGCCCCCTGCAATCTCCCCTGCATGCTCCACGCTCCCTGAGGTAAGCCATCTGGCACACCACCCTTACCTCCCATCCTGCATGCCTTCGTCCTCAGGACCTCCGCTGACGTCCCCTATACTGCTGTGATGATCCCAGGAAGCATTGGAGCCCCTCCCTCCTCCTGCAAGCTTCTGCCCACGCGGCTGCTACTCCCTCACAGGCCTCTGGATGTGACATACCACCACAGCAGCAGGAGCCCATTTCCTGCATATCACAGACGCTGCCGCAGCTCCAGTCACTCCTGCAGCAGCTGCAGTTCTCCAGACTCGCACTGCCACTGCAGGATCAGGCACCATTGACACAACAGGTCCTCTTGCTGTCGCAGTTCCTCCGGATACTCCATGTGCCATTTCTCCTGGAATGCTCAGCATCTGCATCACAGGCCCAGCAGATCCTCTGCTGCCCCCTCTGGCCAGGAGGCACCATCACAGCTCTTCAAACCTGCACCCCTGAGCACAGCTCCCTCGTGCCACCTGCAGGCCACAACTGGGACTCTGCCATTCTCAACCCTAGGACTGGCCAACAGCAACTGTGAGCCCAGAGCTACCATACACCACCCAGAATTGATGGAGCTGTGGGGCAGATTCATGGCACAACTCCTCCTGGGAACCCAGGACCCTACAAATCCCCCCACCTTCCATCATGCCAGTCCACCGGACCCCTCTCTCATCAGTCAACCAGGGAACCCCAGTCCCCCACTCCCTTCCGCTCCCCCGGAGGAGTCTCATTCAAGGGAGGAGGGCGAGATCCTGGACTCTGCCTGGGAATCCAATGGCAAGGCTCCTCCCGCCTCTCTACCTTCTCCAAACCCACTTCTGATTGCGTCCACGCCTCCCACTATGCTGGCCTCCCCACCAGAGGCTTTGACATACCCAAAATTTCTCCAGAAGATCATGGTGCACTTGGGACTGTCACCGGAAGACACCCCTGACCCAAGAAATGAGGTTCTGGGGATCCTAAAATTTCTGGACACCCCCAAGGTTATGGTGGAAGTCCCCGTCAATCAAGTACTTCTGGACTGCAGGGAGTGCCTCTGGCAGACCCCTGTGGCTACTCCATCAACCACCAAGCGACTTGACCTGAATACCAGGTCCAATCTGTACCTGGCTTTGACAAACTACAGCTCTCCCACCGGTCCACAACAAAAATTTACACTCAGGCCAACGCACCACTGGGAAAAGACCCCCACACACCTTGGACAGGGTTGGGAAGTCTACCAGGGTGCCATGCTCAACGCAAGAATTGCCGTCCATCAATTCCAGATGGTTATGTACCACGACACCCTTGTCACCAAAGCCAGGGATGCCCTAGCCACATTAACCCCAGAAGCTCTCAATGCTCTTAGGCCCATCCTTCAAGACCTTGGGGACCGCAGGAAGCACCTCATCAGATCATCCTTTGATGCTTTTGAAACTGCCTCCAGGACTGCAGGAACAGCAATCACTGCCAGGTGGGTAGCATGGTTAAGAGCATCTGAACTCTGCGAGGACACACATGAATGCATAGCGAATAACCCGTGCACAGGGGATAGCCTCTTCAGCAGAAAGGTCAAGGAGACAGTGGACTGTCTAAAAGAAGACTGCACGACCCTGTAGACCCCGTCCAATGAAGGACTCACCCGCCAGCGACCCTCAAAGAAAAATAACTTGCAAAAAACAGTACTACCCAACTCGAAGTACAATTCCTATCGCAACCACAACAGTAGCTATCAAAAAAACCCCCCAATGTTACCAAACCTACACAAACAAATCATTGCAGAGATAGAAAGCAGCAGAAACCTCAGTCTTCCTCAGCTTCTAAAGCTACCCTGGGTTTTTGACCATCCGAACACAAAGGCCATCGCAGTGGGAGGCAGGCTGACCCACTTTGCAAAGGCCTGGGTGGACATATATCTACTGACCACTGGGTGCTTGAGATCATCGGCAAGGGATTTTGCATTTGCTTCCAAAAGCATCCACCCTCAGCACCACCCAGGAGGGTGACACCAGGACAGCACCTTCTGCACCTGCTCAGGGAGACTCAGCACCTCCTACTACTAGAAGCCATAGAGCCGGTCCCGCCCTCCCAGCTCAACCAAGGTTTCTACTCGTGGTATTTCCTTGTGCCAAAAAGATCAGGGGGATGGCGCCCCATCTTCGACCTCAGACTCCTCAACAAACAGGTCCGCAAGGAGAAGTTCTGAATGCATTACCTTGTAACCATTCTCGCCCTCATCCAAGACAACTGGCTTGCATCCCTGGACCTCCTCCAGGATGCCTACACTCACATTCCCCTCCACCCCTCCCAGAAGAAATTCCTACTCTTTATGATGGGCGACAAGCACCACCAGTACAAGAGGTATCTGTCTTCTCAATCCTGGACAACTGGCTGATTGTGGCACGTTCTCAAAGGGGCACAGAAGTCCCCCAGGCCACGGGCAGCCTCCTACAGTCCCTGGGGTTTCTCATCAACCACAAGAGGTTAGACAGAACCCATGCAAGTGCTGGAATTCATAGACGCCCTGATCCACACCACGCAGTCCAAAGCCTTTCTACCATGCCAGAGAGTGGACAAGATCATCACTCTGGTAGCCTGCATTTTTGGGGGCAACCATGATCTTGGCACGTGCCCTCCTAGGTCATATGGCAGCAGCCATCCACGTCATCACACACACTAAACTCCACATGCGCCAACTTCAGTGGCACCTCCACTGCCACTGGGACCAGCACAGGCAGACCCTGTAACATAGAATCCCCATGGACATCCACATCAAGAGAACCCTCTGATGGTGGCTGACAAGACAAAACTTAACCAAGGGACGCCCACCACAAACCCACATCACCCTCACCACCAATGCATTGAAGAGGGGATGGGGGGGCGCACATCTTCTACCTCTGCACCAAGGGGACTTGGTCTCTGGCCAAGTCACGGCTCCACATCAACGTACTGGAACTCAGAGCCATCAAACACCCTGCAAACCTTCCAAGCATGGATCCAGGGCAAAGACATCCTGGTTCAAATGGACAACCAGGTGGCCATGTTCTACATCAACAAGCAAGGGGGCACAGCTCATGCCCACTATGCAGGATCTGGAGCTTTGCAATCTCCATAGGGGCACACCTCCAGGCCTCTTATCTACTCGGAGATGACAACACGCTGGCAGACAACCTCGGCCAACAACTTGCACCCTACAAATGGTCTCTGAAACACTTCATCACGTCGTGCCTCTTCCACCTCTGGGGGCACCCAACTATGGACCTCTTCGCCAGCGAGGACAACTCAGTGTCAGGCCTGCTTCAGGCAGCCGTCCAAATGCAGGACAGTACCAGATGCATTCTCAGTCAACTGGGGCTTGTAAACCTGTTATGCCTACCCGCCAACTCCATTCATTGCCAAGGCACTCCTCAAGATCATGCAAGACAGGATGAAAGCCATCTTCATGGCCCCCTTCTGGCGCAGGCAGCCATAGTTCCCGCTGCTCCTGCAAATATCCATCGGACATCTGTGGCTACCTGCTCACCCAGACGTAATCACCCAGGACGAGGGGTGGATGCTCCACCCCAACTTGAAATCGCTGGCACTCACCGCGTGGATATTGGATAGGCAGCCCTAAGATCTCACCTGCTATTGCAAGATGCCATGGAAGTGGTCCTGGCAGTCAGACGTCTGGCAATCCAAAGATCCTGCACCGCAAAATGGGACAAATTCAGCACATGATGTGAGGCTCAGCAGCAAAACCCATTTACCTGCTCCACCCCAGCGCTCCTGCAATACCACCTCTCCTTCTACTGGAGAGGGTTGAAACCATCCTCTGTCAGGACTCACCTGAGCGCCATAGCAGCATACCACAATATGGTCAGCGAAAAACCAGTCTTGGGTCTCCTGCTGGTGACCTGCGTCATGCGTGGCCTCAACCACCTACATGCCCCGTGAAGTCTCCAACATCGGGGTAGGATCTCAACATCGTCCAACAGCTTACAGGGCACCCATTCAAACCCCTCGAGCAGGTGACCTTGAAGTTCCTCACATGGAAGACTCTCTTCCTTGTGGCTATCACATCAGCACGACACAAGCCCTGATCAACACAGATCCACCACGACCGGGCCATTCTCCGGACCCACCCCAAGATGGCCTCAGCTTTTCACATTAACGACGCTATCATTCTACCCAGCTTCCACCCGGAACCACACGACACTGAGGAGGCATGCCACCTCCACACGCTGGACTGCATATGTGCCCTCAGGACCTACCTCGACGGAACACAGGCCCACCCGCAAGGCATCACAAGTGTTCATTGCCTATGACCCAAACAGGCCAGGAACACTAGTGACCAAACAGACCATATCCAGGTGGCTATCAGACTGCATTGCATACTGTCATATCCGTGCAGACACCCATCTGGGGGAAAAGGTACATGCACACCAGCTGTGGACAATGGGAGCCTCCCTGGTGCACCTGCACACCGCAGCCCCGGCAGACATCTGCAATGCAGCCACTTGGGCCTCCATCCATACCTTAACTAAACACTACTGCTTCGACTGCCCCCTGGACACCTCCACATTGTTTGAACAGCTGTCCTGCACATGGCAGAATGGCAGCCAGAAAGTGAGGTTACCTACTGTAACAGGGGTTCTCCGTGGACAGCAGTATGAGTCAGTCACGCCATCCTGCCCTCCTCCCCTTGGTCGAGCCTGGGAAACCACTGACAAAGGAAGGACTGGGACCAGGAATTAAATAACTAAATCAGAATTCCTCTGAGCTATTAGGAGAGCTACTCTGGTCCCAGAGGATGACACACCTATGCGTGGCTGACTCATACTGCTGTCCAGGGAGAACCCCCGTTACGGTAAGTAACCTCACTGTTTAGTCCACTTCCCCAAAAAATATGGGGCCTGATATTTCTTTTTTCTTCAAAACAGAGCTGCTAAATTTGTAGCCTAACTGTTTTTGTTTTTGGGGGGAGGAGAGTTGTTTGGTCTTTGGTATTTTTTTTTTATGTAAAAATTCCTCTTAATTTTGGAGCTTGTGTCCTCTCTTATGCCTGTAAATGTAGGCCTGTCATTCGTCTAGATTTGAGCCTAGTGCTGAAAATTGATGCTAGGGACTTTTTTCCCCCAGCCTAAATTTGCCTCTGCCACCCACTTTGTGCTCCTATATTAGGAGTTTACTGAAACCTTGAGCACAAATTCAAGCATTTGTCACTAGTAAATTTTCAGAGGCCAATTTTAGTAGCCTAACTCTCAGCATAAATCCTTTGACTATTGGCTTCATAATTGTTTGACAACTTTATTTTTTCAGCCGCCCTTTTTTTCCTGAAAGGAAAACGTAAAGAGTTTCAAGGTGACCAAATCAGAATGCTCCACCATAAGCATCGGAAAGGAATAGACCACACGGGCCCTGGCCCCACCAAAAATTGCAGCATGGTAGCTGTCCATGGAAATCCCATCCCCTGCAAGCAGAAAAGCCCCTTCCTGTCTGCCCACAAGAGATCAGATCTCTGCAGGCGGACAGGAAGGGTCTTTGCTGCGATTGCATCTTCTCTTCTTATGCCCATGGGCAGCCTACTGCCTGCATTACAAAGACCCTTCTTGTCGGGCCATAGGAATCCCATTCCCCGCAGGCAGAAGAAAAACCATGATTGCGTTAAAGACTCTTCCTTTCTGCAAACAAGAAGGGTCTCTGCCCCTGGGATGGGTCTTGGGCAGAGTTAGGGTGTTGCTCGAGGACCCCCAAAAATAAGCCCTTCCACCTGCTCTCCACACCTTTTTGGTTTTTTTTAAGTCTCTGAAATCAGTAATGGAATGAGAGAATCTCCAATCCTGTCGTACGTTTTGCTGAAAGTAGACAGGGGCATTTATAAAGGAGCAGAGAATATATATTTTTCTCTATGGTCTATATTACTGATAATTTTCTTTTGCACTTCACATTCCTTCACTACTAGCTCTTCTGTGTTAAGGATTCCTTGAGCCAAGATGCTCTAGAAAATTTTCTTTTGGAGGAGGGGGGAGTGTTCTTCTAATATTGTGTACTGAACAGAATAATCTACTAATTTCTCATACTAGGAATTTTCACAGTGGTGTTCTACCATTGATGTTTTTCAGTACTCTGAAAAAGAAGATAAATATGAAGAAGAAATAAAACTCCTTTCTGATAAACTGAAAGAGGTGAGATCTTATACATTTCTTATTCAGGGCTTGATGCAGAAACCCTGCGCTAGAGCCCAGCACAAGTTTAGCACAGATGTTTTGCTCGGTGATGTTGTAAGAAAACTGCATGCAAATGAGCTGTGCACAAAGTCTGCACTAACAAGGGGAGCAAGTCAGGCACATGCACACACTGGTCTGTTAGCAGCACCTATATCCTGCTCCCAAACAAAAACAAAAAAGTTTGGCACTTGTGTACCTGTACTGGAATGATATGGAGCGCATCACAGCAATATTTTGTGCAGAATTAATATTGTTATGCACCACACAGCATTCCAGCACGCTTCCTGTCTTTTGGCTATATCCTCCAATAAATACAGAAAAAAGTTGTGGGTGCTGTGTTGAAGAAATGAGACAAAAAAAAACCTCCACATATAATGGAAAATCAAAAGTATCTATTATATAGCCATCAATATACTAAACCCATTATTCATGCTCTATTTCTTATGTCGGAGCTTGCCGAGGGAGGGCTGGAACAGCATAACCAACCCCCTCCAGACGGCAAACATTTATTTTATTTCTCACCCCAATAATGGTGCATTAAACAGTCACTTATCTTTAATGAATATCGAAAAAACTCTTCTTCTGAGTTGCTAACCATGAAGTTGCACGACATGCACGTTTCGGGTGAAAACCCTGTTTCAAGTGCTCTGATCTTTTCATTCATGCAACGAAAAAACGCCGTGACTGTTTAATGCACCATTATTGGGGTGAGAAATAAAATAAAAGAAGTTTGCCGTCTGGAGGGGGTTGGTTATGCTGTTCCAGCCCTCCCTCGGCAGGCTCCGACATAAGAAATAGAGCATGAATAATGGGTTTAGTATATTGATGGCTATATAATAGATAGTGTTTATTTATTTAACAGTATTTCTAAACCGCCTTATCATAATAATCAAGGTGGTATCACAGCAAACAATCTGGTAGTGTGAGTGTGTTATACATGCAGTGAGGGTGAGGATATTTTGTTTAGTGTGTGTTGTATTGTGTGCTGGATTGGTTTGAGCTATGTACAATGTGGGCTATATACAGTGGTGCTAAAGACATTTATATACATACAGTGTTAGGCGGTTAACATTCACTGCTATACAGTCAATTAGGTTATGTGATGTGTCCATAGTGTTCTATGAACAGCATGGTTTTCAGCTGTTTTCTAAAGTCTTTGAGGTCTGTGGTTGCCCTCAAGTCGTCCGGTAGTTTGTTCCATATTGTTGGAGCAGCCATGGATAGTGCTCTGTCTGTTGTGTCCTTGCGTGTGTGTTTGTATTCACTTGGGGTGCTGACACGGTTGTGTGTTTGCTTTCTTCTAGGACGTGTGCTGGTGTCTGGTTGTATGAGGGAGTGCAGGCTGTTGGCTGATGTGTGCTGTTTTATCTTGAATAGGTTTATGATAGTTTTGTATCTGATGCGTGCACCGATTGGAAGCCAGTGTAGGTCCTTTAAGGTGGGTGTGATGTGCTCCTGTCTTGCAGTTCCGGATATGATTCTTGCTGCTGTGTTTTGTGCCAGTTGGAGTGGTTTGATGGCTTGTTTTGGTAGTCCGAGGTATATCGGATTGCAGAAGTCCAGTAGTGGGGTTATCAGTGCTTGACAGACGGTACGGAAGTGTTCTGGGGCGAGGAGTGGTTTCAGTCTCCTGATGATTCGCATCTTGTAGTAGGCTTTTTGGAAGTGTTGAAGAAATGGGCATAAACTCCACCTAAGCACGGACCATAGAACTGAGTGAACCCTTACATTTCCTCAGACCTGGCATTAAAGTCCCAGCTTTGAGCTCAACCTTCTGGTCTTTTGTGTACTTCTCTGCATCTGTGCCACATAGCTTATTGCTTCATTAGCATCCATTTAAATAGATTTGAATTTGCTGTAAACTGTTAACGCAGGCAATAACGCATTGATTACACTTGAGTTAAATCCCTTATAGCATTTTGTGCGCTCTAGTGCAGAAAATTGTGCACAAACACTACGCTATTGCCTGCGTTAATAGTGCAATTGGCTCCTCAGTTCTTGGTTTCTGTTAGGGGGCAGCTTTCAGTGTTTGCCTAGTTGCAGAATCCAGACACTACATGATTTTCAAAGGCACAGTGTGCACATACTTTCCTCTCAAACATGCTGCAGTACAAAGTACCCATGGACTTTACAGCTGCATTTATGTGCAGTGAAATGTTCATGGAAAGTAACTTTATTTGAAAACACAATCTATGTGCACTGTTCTGCAATCCCACACAAATATACCTGTAGGAATGCCTCCCCTATACTGAAACAACATATGTACTTTGAGGCAGATGGTGTTTGCAGAATACAAGCTCACCCAAAAAAAACAGAGCATATTTTTTTCAAAGACTTTTACCTGGCTAACCTGTCCTTCAAATGTGGCTAGAAAAGTGTGCATAGTGTGAATTCTTCTAGTTGCAGTGCATGAAAAATGTGTTCCAGTAGTGCATGTTAAGTTGGAAGAAAGTAGTGCATGTGCTTTTGATTTTTCAGATGCAGGGCTGGCCCAAGGGTATTTGATGCCCTAGGCAAACCATTGGCACTGTACTCCAATAGTTCAGCATCTTCCCTTCCCTGCTCCCTCCCTGCATCTCTCCTCCTCGTCCCCCTCCCCCAAAGCGTCCAGTATATTCCTACTCTTACCTCCCTCTTACCACTGTTGCTACCATTCCACCACCCTACCTTCATGGAAGGCAGGGCCAGCCTGTCCACTAGGTAGCAGACCTCTGTGGATGGCATGGCACTTGTGGCAGGCCATGTGCTTCAGCACACATGGCCTGCTGCTTCTGATCCACTTCAGACAGGAAGTTAGCTGAAAGGGTCTATAAGCAGCAGGCCATGCGTGCTAAAGCACATGGCCTGCCACAGGCTGCCGAGCTGAGCAATCCCCCTCCCCTGACCCCACAGATGGAATCAGCGGGGGGTAATGCAGCATGGCTGGGGCTTCTACCTGGGGCAGCAGAAACCCTTGAGCCGGCCATGATGGGAGACTCAATAAGAAGAAATTAGGTCTTACCTGCTAATTGTCTTTCCTTGAGCTCTCTCTGGGCCAGTCCAGGCAAGTGAGGGTTGTCAACCTTCTCCAGCAGCTGAGGACTGAAAAACTGAATTTTTACTGAAACAGTCTGGCTCCCCCTGCTGACCGAACCTCAGTCTACACTTACCAAGCAGCAGAACGAGAAAGAAAAGACTATACAGAAAAAACACAACTAACCGACTGAGCCTGCCTAAAACTATGTGCTCCACCCGCCTAACTCGGTACCCCAATCAAGAGACATCCCCCCGATGGGTGTTAATGCATGCTGGGTTTTTTTTTTTTGCTTTACATAGGTATTCGGGGAATCAGCAAGCAAGGATGGAAAGAACCCTCGCAGTAAGTCGAGGGAGCCCCACAGACCATATCGAGCAATGCCGCTGGACGGAAGATCCAGAACCGACCTTGGGAACCCCCCGCGCAGAACGGCCTATGTCGTGGAGCTAAGACTGAGAATGAGCCCGAACAGCAGAAGTCGCGGGACACGGCCAAAAACAACGATCTCTTGCAAATGGAACAGGGCGGGTCCTGGACTGGCCCGGAGAGCTCAAGGAAAGACAATTAGCAGGTAAGGCCTAATTTCTTCTTCCTCTTCGTCTCTCCGGGCCAGTCCAGGCAAGTGAGGGAAGTATCAAAGCAGTAACTATCCCTGGGAGGGACCTGTGAGACCGGCGATGACAGCCGACGCACCCACGTTTGCATCCCCCCTGGCCTGAACATCCAACCGATAATGTCTCAAAGTGTGCAGCGACGACCACGTTGCCGCCCTACAAATATCCACCGGCGGAATCAGGGCCAGCTCAGCCCAGGACGTCGCCTGGCTACGAGTTGAATGAGCTCGGAAAAGCTCCGGCGGCGACTTGCCGCTTGCCCGATAAGTCGCTGCGATGGCGCATTTAACCCATCTCGCTATGGAGGCCTTGGAGGCAGCTTCCCCCCTTCGCGGCCCCCCAAACAATACGAACAGCCTGTCCATTTTGCGAAAGGGCTCTGTTCGGCAAAGATACAGTTTAAGTACTCTACCTAAATCCAACTTCCGGAGAACTGAATCGATGGGAACCCCCTGGCGATCCGGAAACGTCGGAAGGGAAATAGACTGATTCACATGGAAACTGGATACCACCTTTGGGAGAAAGGAGGGCACCGGCCGCAACACCACCTTTTCCTGCGTGAAGTGCAAGAAGGGCTCTCTGCAGATCCGACACTCTCCGAGCCGAACATAAGGCTACCAAGAAAGCAGTTTTCCAGGAGAGTTCTTTGAAGGGAACCGCTTTCACTGGCTCAAAGGGAGGTTTCGCCAAAGCCTCCAGTACCAAATTAAGATCCCAAGCAGGGACGACGGGGCGTACCGGAGGACGCAGGTTCCTGACCGCTCTCAGGAACCGTATAACATCCGGATGACGTGAGAGCAGCCTCCCGGCTATCCTACCCCTAAAACAAGCCAGTGCCGCTACCTGCACCTTGAGAGTGGAGAGGGCCAAACCCTTATCGAGACCACTTTGCAGGAAAGCCAACACATCAGACACTAGAGAATTGCTGGGCCGCAGACCACGCTCCCCACACCATCGCTCAAAAATACGCCCGACGCGAACGTACGCGAGAGAAGTAGAAGAGCGTCGAGCCCGAAGGAGAGTGACGACCGGGGAATAACCGCGACGCCTCAGCCTTTCCCGCTCAAAAGCCAAGCCGTAAGCGAGAAGCGATCCACGTCCGGCATGAGAAGCGGACCCTGACTCAATAGGTTCGCCCGCGCCGGCAGCCTCCAAGGACGGTCCACCATCAGGTGGACCAAATCCACGGCCTCCTGGGCCAATCCGGAGCCACCAGAAGCACCCGACCGCTGTGCCTTTCTACTCTACCCACCGTAGGACTCGGCCTATCAGAGGCCAAGGAGGAAACACATAGAGCAGACTCACTGACGGCCAAGGCTGCGCAAGAGCGTCCAGACCCCCCGACATGCGTTCCCTCCTTTGCACGGAGCAAATAACGGACCGGAGCGTCTCCATGCGAAAGTGCAGAATTCACAAACAGTGGTTCACATGCTTGAGATCCAGAATAGGACGAAAAGACCCCTCTTTCTTGGGGACTACGAAATAAATGGAGTATCAACCCAACCCTAACTGGTCGTGGGGAACCGGAACCACCGCCCGAAGACGCAACAAGCGCTGAAGAGTCTCGTCCACCGCCTGCGCTTTTTCCACAGAACCACAGGGAGACGCCACGAAAGCGTCCCGTAACGGGCAAGCAAACTCGAGGCCATAACCGTCGCAAATCTCCAGAACCCAGAGATCTGTCGTTATGGTGGCCCAGACAGAAAGGAACCACTGCAGCCGTCCCCCCACCGGAAGATCTGTCTGGACCAACCTCACTTCATTGTGGCTTTTTGGAAGAGTTCTGCTGGGTTGGGAAATAACCCCTGCCGAACCCTCGCACCCCCCGAAAGGACTGCCCGCGAGCCATAAAGCGCCCCCTGTGATAGGGGGCAAACCGGGAGCCCCGGAACCGGCGAGGCTCCCGCAACGATGCCTGGTGGCCCCCGTCCGGTCTCTGACCTTTCGGCCGGTCTTCTGGAAGGCGACCACCTTTGGAGTCCCCTAAATCCTTCACAATCTTCTCCAAAGCATCCCCAAAAAGCAAGGTGCCCTTGTATGGGAGCTTACTAAGGTGCGCCTTGGACGAAACGTCCGCCGACCAATTTCGTAACCATAGGAATCTCCGAGCAGCAACCACTGTTGCCATAGATTTCGCTGAAATCCTGACAAGGTCATAAAACGTATCCGCTAGATAAGCCGCAGCTGATTCTAGCTTCGCACCTTCCTCCTCCTCACCTTTTGGCTTGGACTCCACCTTGAATCCACCGAATGGAGGCCCGAGACATACGCCCCACAGATAGCCGCTCGGAGCGACAGGGCGCAAGTCTCAAAAGTCTGAGCAGAGTCTCCAGTCTCCTATCCTGCAAATCCTTGAGGGCCGCTCCGCCCTCCACCGGAATTGTGGTTTTCTTGGGCACTGCCGACACTAAGGCATCTACCTTAGGCATTTAAGCAAATCCTGCTCCTCTTGCGGCAAGGGATACAAACGGGCTATAGCCCGAGACCCCCGAAGAGTCGCTTCTGGGCATTCCCATTCGGACTCCACCATCTGCTTCATAACACTGTGCACCGGGAAACACTTCTGCTCCGTTCTAAATCCCTGAAGCAGAGGATCCTCTAAAGGCTGATCCTGAGCCGGTGGCAGCACAATATTTAAGGAGGCCAGCGTCTGGGAAATAAGAGCCCCCAATTCCTCCTTCCTAAATACCATGAAAAGACTAGGATCCTCGCTGACCCCCAACTCCCCCTCCTCAAGATCAGTAGCCCACTGATCCAGTAAAAGCTCACCTTCCTCCACATTCTGGAGCTCAGGGAAA
Organism: Ichthyophis bannanicus; assembly: GCA_033557465.1. Lineage (NCBI taxonomy): Eukaryota > Metazoa > Chordata > Amphibia > Gymnophiona > Ichthyophiidae > Ichthyophis > Ichthyophis bannanicus. The sequence goes on from CM066039.1 coordinate 228,101,952, forward strand.
GTCAGACCGATGCTATCGGCAGCCCCTTGGGTCCCATGGACTGGGTGGGAGGTACCTTCCCCTGGGTCCAAAAGAGAAGGTCCTGTAGCCAGGTTCTGGGAGGGAAGAACGGTAGATTTCCTGAATCTGAGCCTGCTGCTTCTTTAAACAATATGCCTTATGGAGAGCCAGAATAAAGTCAGCTGAAAAAGTGGTCTCCAAAGTCCCCTGAACCACAGGCAAGGAAAGTGAAGGAGCTTCCCCCACTGTCAATGGCGTTTTAGCCTTTGCCTTTCTTTTTGAGGAGTGCTTTTGATTAGAAGGCACAAGAGACGATGCAGTAGAAATAGCCGCCATTCCCGAGGCAGAAGGAAGGCCCCCCGATGCGCTCACAGACATCAGACTTAGATTCCATGATGTTACGCGCGGCGGCATGAAAAGAAAAACGATTTGCACGGAAAAAGCTGCCCCGAACCTCGGAGGCGCCCCAAAAGTGAGGAATCTCCCGAGACCGGCGCGCCGCAAACCGCAAGCCTGCGCACTGACTGACCTGAGCCTCGCCGGAATCCGGCGATCGCTGAAACGTGCCCTCAAGCAGCTGCCGCCCACTGCTAGCGGTGGAGTGCTGGGGACTGCGGAGGCCGCCGGATGGTCTCTGGGGCTCCCAGAACCACTGTCCGTTTTCCCCCTTCGGGACTGGAGCGGAGGACGAGGCAGGCTCTGCCGAAAACGCTCCGTTGAAGCACTGTTTCCCCCCGTCGGGACAGGAGCTGAGAGTGAGGCAGGCTCTGCTGCTAACGCTCCGTCAAGCTCTAAGCCAGTATGGAGAGGGAGAGCTCTGCTAGAACCCTTTCCCCCGACATAGGCATCAGAAAAAAGGACCGAAAACTAAACCAAAGTTAAACTCTAAATAGTCTATCACCAACTCCGGGAGCCAGACAAGAAAACGTCTCCTTCAGCTGCTGAGGACTAAAAGACTGAGGTTCGGTCAGCAGGGGGAGCCAGACTCTGTTTCAGTAAAAATTCAGTTTTTCAGTCCTCAGCTGCTGGAGAAGGTTGACAACCCTCACTTGCCTGGACTGGCCCGGAGAGACTAAGAGGAATATGGTTTTGGGAGTAGCAACAAAATGGTGAATAATGACAAGAAATCCCTTTGAAACCGCTGAATAGTGAGATTTTTCGCATTTGCGTACTTGCATACAGTCAGAGCACTTGGAGCAGTTTTAAAGGGCTTTCCTGGTGGTGGTTGGTGTTCTGCTGCCACCCCCGAAGCCCAATTTTCATGCATGCTGCAAAGGTAAGGTGGTGGGGAGTGGCAGCAATGGTGGTAGAGGGGGAAATGCTGCATTGCTGCCCTCCTGAAACCTGCTGCCTTGGGTGGCCACCTAGTCCGCTTAGTGGCAGGGCAGGGCCAGCCCTGTTCCAATGTTATGCATTATTTTGCATTGCCTTCCTTCTTCCCCACCCCCACTGTCCATATAAATAGCAGTTGCAAATTGCATGCAACTTGTACCTCACATACTTCAAATTTTCTCTTTAGAAAACAGCCTATTCTTTAAGAAAATGAAATGCCCACCCCTGGCTCTGTAGTGTACAACTATGCAGGCTATTTGAACATCTCTTTTTAAAACTCAGTAAGATGGAGAAGGGAAAGAGATGGAATTGTAGAAGATTACTTTCTGCAGTATTTTTAGTAAGGGAATGTGGTGGGGGGGAAGAGTAGTTTCAGTAAGATGGTTTGGTTTTGATTAAGGTTTTGTCCACAGCAAGAGACGTATGTTGAAGTTAAGGTATAGTGAACTATAGTAAATACAACAAGTTTTCTGGCCAAAATTTATTCACTAGCTCACGCTTTGTGGCAAGCTTCAGGTATAGACTACATAAGTGCTTTTGAATATTGACCTGAGTGTGTTTGCCGCCATCCAGTTGCTGGTAGATATTGTAGGATACAGAAGGGAGAGCATGATATGCTTAACTGTTTATTACATTTGCTTAACCGCTTTTTGAGGTAAATCAAGGCAGAATACAAAATTAATAATGATGAGAGAAAAAATACAAAGTACAAAACTACAAAAAAAAAAATAAAAAATTATATATTAAAATTTGATAGCTAAAATTTCTACTTAAAATTCATCACAGGATTTTGCAGGGTTTCTCATTCTTCGATCTGATTTTTTTTGTACCTGCTGCTATAATTTCTTGATTTTTAGTTTGCTTGCAACCTATTTTATAGGCAGAGACTCGTGCTGAATTTGCAGAAAGAACAGTAGCAAAACTGGAAAAGACAATCGATGACTTGGAAGGTATAGAATTTTAGAACTACATGTGAAATCTGTTAGTGTATAATCAGTTTTGAATTGACATACATATCCTTTTAGAATGATATTTTGGCAGTTTCATTAAATATATATGGCATTTTGGGGTTACTGATATTTTGGTATCTGGTACTCTGTGCCAAAATAGGGAAACTTAAAAAGAAATAAGGTTGTGTTTTCTGGAATGGATTTTGGGAGGCATATTCAGCAGTGGTTGCAGCCAGACTGAGTAAAGTTGCTGGCTGCTTTAAATTAGACCTGAATATTCAATGCCAAGGTCATATCCAGCCACCTGCATTGAATATCTGGTGTGCCTGGTTAGTGTTTTAACTAATCGGGCAGTGGAGATTTTCAGCTGCTGCCTTTTAGCTAATTGGGTAAATTTAGGACAGCTTTGTTTCCCTAACTTTAGCCAGTTTAGGTTAACTGGTTAGCAAATGGAAATTACACTTACCTGGTAATTGAGGTTCCTGGAGGAACTCCAGTTTAGTCCACACCTGGGTTATGCACCTCCTCCTGCAGCTTGGAGACTGGGCATGTCAAAAAAGTGACATCACTGGATGTAGTCTGCTGGCATCTCCCATCAACCCCAGTGAACTATTGACAAAGCACATTTAAAGGAGCAATAGATAAGTAGCCAATAGAACTATATACAAGGAAACTTCCTTTCAGGAAAACCAATCTTCCTTGTGCCACTTCCTTGCGCCTCATCAGATCGATAGGTCAGAATTACAAGCGTAGACAGAAATGAGAGAGAAAATGTTACCTACCGGTTAGCCAAGTCCTCCCTCAACGGAACTAGCACTGCCAAGTAATGCTCCCGGGTGGGAATGAGGACCAAACTGGAGTTCCTCCAGGAACCTCAATTACCAGGTAAGTGTAATTTCCATTTCCTTATCGTCCCTCCAGTTTAGTCCACACTTCTGGGATGTAGCAGAGCAGTACTCATTGGAGGGACCTTTCCAGCCTGCTTGCAACACAGCCAAGCCAAATACATCATCCTTTGCTGACAAAACATCCAGGCAGTAATGTTTACTGAAAGTATGCAAGGACGACCACGTAGCCGCCCTACAAATTTCCACAGGCGGAACCAAACTGTGCTCTGCCCAAGAAGTTACTTGCACTCTGGTAGAATGAGCTTGCAAGCCTGACGGCACCTGCCGACCTGACAAAAGATAAGCTGACGCAATCGCCTCTCTAATCCACCAATAAATAGAAACCTTTGCAGCCGCCTCCCCCTTCCGAGGACCCCCGAAGAGAACGAACAGACAGTCTGATTTACGAAAGGCCTCTGACACTTTTAAATAATGCTGAAATACCCGCTTAACATCCAAACGGCATAGCCCCCGGTCCATTGCGTCCCCACCCAGGGAACCCAGCACCAGAAGCGAAACTGTCTGATTTAAATGAAACGGAGAGACTACTTTAGGCAAAGGACGGAACAGGCCACAGTACCACCTTTTCATGAGAAAAAGACAAACGGCTCCCGGCAAGAAAATGCCTGCAACTCCGAAACACGCCTCGCTGAACAAATAGCCACCAAAAACAGTCTTCAGAGTCAAATTTTTTTTGAGATGCTTGTTGCAACGGCTCGAAGGGTGCCTTAGCCAGCGCCCCCAACACTATAAATTGAGATCCCACGGAGGCACCAAAACTCTACAAGAGGGACGCAACCTGGTGACTGCCTTCAGAAACCTCAGAACATACACATGCACGCCAAGCGCCACGCCCTGAACATTGCCTCTATAGCAAGACAGCGCCGCTAACTGAACTCTCAAGGAACTGGCCGCCAGGCCCATGTCAACCCCCTCTTGCAGAAAGCTTGACTATCGGCACAGACACCGTCGCCGCCCATACTCATCTCCTTGAGCACCAGTTCTCAAATATACGCCAGATACGAACATAGGCTAAAGACGTAGACGTCTTCCTTGCTTTAAGCAAAGTAGAGATCACTGCTCCAGAATAACCTTTCCTTCTTAGCCTCGCCCTTTCAATGGCCAGACCATAAACAAGAATCGATCCACTTGAGGCATCCGTAGAGGCCCTTGCACTAACAGACCCTCTGAGACTGGCAGCCACCACGGCTCCCCATCTAGCAGACGTATGAGGTCAGCATACCAGGGATGCCTCGGCCAGTCCAGGGCCACTAGCAACTCTCCCCCGATGAGCTTCGATGCGCTGAACCATCCAACCTGAAGGTCCCACTTGAACCTCTGGAGCGTCCCCTGGCGGACTAGCCTGCAGGACATCCCCTTCTGGTGTCAGGGTCACTCCCTGGAGGTCCTGCCCCGTTTTAAGCTCCAGCTGCTGCTCCACGCTGGCAGATGCCGCCATACAGCCACAGCAGATCCCAGAGTCCATGATGGCATCCTGGCTGCTTTGCGTGGTCTGGTGCATGTAGGGGCACTATCTCTCACCGCTCTAGCAGTCAAGACCCACAGTAACAGCCAAAAGAGCAAGCTTGACCAAAAATTATTATTTTTTTTTTTTCAAATCAAATCAAGTCCAACTATGTCCTCCCTCCAGCCAGGGATTGAACCCAAAATTTCCCAGTTCCCAGGACTGGGGACCACACCGCAGGGATCTAGTATATACCGTGATTATCCTGTCAGAAGTCCCCCCCCCCCCCCCAAGAAACTGACTGACTAGGTCCAATGAAATCCCAAAATTACCCCGTAATGACCCCGGGAGGGGGACAAAACAAACCCAAAAGAACAAACAGCTATCCAAAAAAACCTACCGCGTGCGAATCCCTGCTGAATGGCATGCCACATGGCCACCGCACTGCCCAAAATGGCCACTGCTGAATGAAGGCAGGAGACAGGGCGCCAAAACACATGGGAATGAGCCCTGCACCTGCGGCCTCCTGCACCCCGACCGTCCCGGCGAAATACTGTGCCCAGCCTACCTGCACCTTTGCTGAAGCAATCCGCTGCCTTGGGGCTTGCAGCCGCGCTCAGCTAAACAGCGAGTGAGCCGCCGCGGACAAGCTGCCTGCTGTCCTCAATGACCTGGCTTCTGCAGGATCGTGGCTGCCCCAGAGCGCCGGATTCAACTGCCAGTCTGCTGCTACAGGGCGCTCTCCCAAACTGCCCAGGAAGAGAACTGCACTAGAGAAGACTGCCAGCTTCCCCCCCCCCCCCCCATACCAATTGCCTTCAAAGCAGACCCCACAGGCAGGCAAGACAGGACCTGGCACAAAGAAGAGCAGCCCCCGTTCAAATAGTCTCCTCTCTACGCTGCCCTCCTTTCTTTTTACTTTACACTACTAGCTCCCTTATGTGTTCCTCCAGTGAGCCCAGCACTAAGGCTCATGTCCTGCATGGAGACTGGACACACTGGGGCTGATGGGAGATGCCAGCAGACTACATCCAGTGATGTCACTTTTTTGATATGCCCAGTCTCCAAGCTGCAGGAGGAGGTGCACAACCCAGAAGTGTGGACTAAACTGGAGGGACGATAGGTTAGCTGGTGAATGGCAATATTCAGTTTCTTAAGTTGTCATCTGGAATGTCCCAATGCTAGAAGTAGATATTTAGCGGCCCTAAATAATTTTGTGATGCTAAATATCCCACTGACTGCAATTTTTTTTTAATTGGTTAACAGGTCTGCTAACAGGTTAAATCACTTTGAATATGCCTTCATTTAGAGTTTAAGTTCATTCATAAAGAACACAAAATGAAAAAATAATAGAGCAGGCATGTTCCATCTCAAAGGACTACAGCTAAGATACATATCTGTGAAGCTAAGATCAATATCTGGGAGATAAATGACTATACACAGAGCATGCAGACATAAGGCTTCTGTCCATCTTCAACCAAAGCCATTATGTTCAAGCCTCTTTAGCTACCAATCTGCTGGCTTCCTAACTGTGATCAAGGGGAAGGCAAAAAAATACTCCTGCGTTTCCACTTTCCCAAAACAGCCTAGACCAGACGTTTTCGATCTAGTCCTTGGGACACACCTAGGCAATCAGGTTTTCAGGATAGGCAGAATGAATATGCATGAGGGAGATTTGCATACAGTGGAGGTAATGAATGAAAATCACTCACATGCACATTCACTGTGTTATCCTGATTGCCTAGGTTTTTCCCAAGGACTAGGTTGAAAACCCTTGGCCCAAACTAGTAATTTTTTTTCACATCTAGTCCTTGACGTTTTAATAGGATATCCCTAATGAATGAGAAATCTGCATGCATACTACTTCCATCATATACAAGTCTTGCATTCATATTCATTAAGAGACTCATAAAACCCAACCTGTTAACTTCAGTGAATACCTTATGAAATTCTGATGATGATGGCTAAGACTCCACAGAATGATTCTAGGAATTCCAAAAAACGTTAAAATTGGTGCAGGGTTGGTGGCAGTTTTGAAAACTCAGATTTCTTGGGATATAAGCTTTTGAGGACAAGAGCTTAATTTTATCAAATGCAGCATGAGTGGACTCTTGAAAGCATATGCCACAACAAATCTTGAGTCAGTAAGTTGCCTTGGAATTTGACTGAGGAATTTATTTATTTTTTCCTATGATGTAATATGGCTACCCTTCTGGAAGTTTTCTCACCAAATTGATTTTGATCTTATTTGTTTTCTTTCACATTGAAAAACATGTCCCTTTTTTTTTCTTGTTTCATGACTTCTTCCAAACCTTTACTTTCTGCTCTGCAACTCCTTTTCAACTGCTGCTGTCTCTGCTGTACACTTCCTGTGGATTCCTGCTGCACTTCCTGTTGAACATTGCATGGGTCCTTTGACATGTAGATGAATTGTATGCTCAGAAGCTGAAGTACAAAGCTATCAGTGAGGAACTGGACCATGCTCTGAATGACATGACCTCTTTGTGAACCAGCTTTGCTCTTAGGCTCCTAGAATGCTTAATTGTTTCCTGCTGAGATTCTACCTTCTCTCTGGATACGTCTCTTCTGAGTGGGTGCTAAAGTTTATTATACTATTACACTGATACTCAGTTTCGCTTCTCTGCCATTTATTTCTTTTCTGTTATTTCTGTAAAGGTGATGTTTCAATAAAATATGAAATCTCAAGCCTATGAAAGTCTCTGTCTTTTCTTAGGCAGTGGCATAGAAAGCTTACTATCTAAGCATTATAAAATTGCTAGTTCATTTGGCAGATGTAAAAAAAATAAAAATCATTAAGTAAACAGGGATGCTATGGGATGGTGGTCATGCAATCATTACACTGATGTCTCCATATAATTCAAATGAGCGGACTTTGAAATTGGATTATTAAAATCATGAGATGTGGCTGCATATAAAAAAGTGAAAATGTAACAAAACAAATCAAGAAATAAGGCCTGCAAAGCCAAGAAATTGATATATTGGTTTGAAAAATCACTTAATGGTGGTGCTTTAATTCTGGAAGACTTTCCAAAGGTTCCTATAGCTGTTCTGTAGTGAGGTGGGGGGGTGGGGGTGGGGCGGGATTTCTTTGACCTCAAAGTACACATTGGTGAAACTAGGTTGGATAATTTTGGCTTGCTCTGAAATATGTTATGGCTATTTCTCCAGGACCAAGCAGGAAGTCAGTCCTCACATATGGGTGACGTCGGCGCCGACGGAGCCCTCGCGGAGCAATTTTCCCCAGCTTTCAAAGAAAGCCTTTGGGAATTGCAGCGCGCATGCGCGGTCGCCTTCCCGCCCAAGGGTGCCATCTTAGCCAGTCTTCTTTTTTCCGCGGAGCCCTACAGACGTACCCGTCGTGTCCCCGCGAAAAAGTTGATTTTACTCATAATTTTCTCTTTTTTCCTTCGGTTCGACGCCGGTCTTTTTCCCGCCCGGACTCGCGACGCCGGTCACGAGTCCTCTTCTTCTTTTTCGGTTTTTCTGACTTAGTCAGTTTCGTTTTCGGTTTTTCCCTGGCAGCCCGGTCCTTTGACCTCGCAGGGGCCCTTTTTCCCCCGATGGCTGCCAGTGGTTTCAAGCGGTGTGGTCAGTGTGACCGAAATATGTCACTAACTGACACACACGACAATTGCCTCCGCTGCCTGGGCCCGGATCATGAAGAAATGATCTGTGGGGCCTGCGGCAAAATGTCCTCCAAAGCGTTGAGAAGTCGGCGGCATCAGCGGGATAGGATCTTCGCTGACCCCAGCCATACCCGGACCTCGTCGGAGGCCTCCGCGTCCAGAGGTTCCAGCTCGGACCGTCGCCGGAGTTCCTCCGACAGGGGTTCTCCCTCCGGGGACCATCGACGGAAGGTGAAACCCGCGAGGGCGGCGTCGGTGGACGCTCCTGGCTCCGCGAGGGCCAGGTCGCATAGCCCCGACAGCCGTCCCGGGTCCTTGGAGAAGGAGCACCTCTCGAAGCGACCTCGCCTGGAGTCGGAGCTGCCTGCTCGGGTAAGTCCTGTGGTCCTCCTGGACTCGCCTCCGAGACCGCCGACGTCGGGCCCGACGCCGTCGGGGCCCAAGTCGGGGGCTGCTGGGTCACCTGAGCTCGGACTCAGGTTGACGGCCTTGGAGAGCAGACTGTCTGCCTTCATGGACCAGCAGCGGGCACTGCTCGCTGGCCTCGCTGGCGCCGCTGCCCCGACCGCCGGGACGTCGACGTCTAAGTCGACCCCGGAGACCGAGCCGATCCTCGAGTCCATGCGAACTCGAGTCGATCCTCGGTCGAGGTCACCCTCGGCCTCCCGTTCGGGACCGAGGTCGCCGACGCCGACTCCCTCGGCGTCGGGGCGGCAGGCGCCCTGCCCGGGCCGACCCCACCGATTCCTCGTCGGAGTCGGTCTGGGAGTCTGAAGAGGAAGAGTCGCCTGATTCTTTTCGGACTCGGTGTGTCCCCTTGGACTCACCTGAGTCCGAACCTCGGAAGCAGTCCCCCCCGGAGGATGCCCGGTTCTCGGACTTCGTCAGGGATATGGCCAAGGCTTTGGCCTTCCCTGCGGATCCCGAGGAGGAGCCTCAAGCCGAAGAGCTCGACGCCCTCCAGTATGACTCTCCCGCCAGGGAACACTTTACTGTACCGGTTCCTCCCATGCTGGAACGACTACTCTTCCGCATGTGGGAGAGTCCGGCCTCCTCGCCGGTACTGAGCAAGCGGGTCGATTCTATCTATCGAGTCCGCAAGAGCCCTGGCTTCCAGAAAGCACAGCTACCACACCATTCCATGGTAGTGGAATCGGCCATGCATCGTCTTAAGAGCCAGAAGATGCACTCCTCGGTGCCTCCTGGCAGGGAGGCCCGTAACCTGGATGGCCTTGGTAAGAAGTGTTTCCAGGGCTCTATGCTTGCGTGTCGTGTCCAGACCTACCAGCTATACATGGGCATGTATCTCCGAGACCTGGCTAAAGAGCTAGCCGGATTCTCCGCTGGTTTGTCCGAGGAACCCTTGCAGAGGTTCCTGGCCTTGTCCTCTGGCATTCGGGAATGCTCAAAATTCATATCCCGAGCAGCCTATGATGGCTTTGAAGCATCGGCTCGAGTGGCCGCAGCCGGCATCGGTGCCCGCCGACAGGCTTGGCTTCAGTCGTCTGACCTTGAGCCCTGGGTGCAGGACAAGTTGGTCGATGTCCCCTGCCGAGGTGAAAACCTCTTTGGCAAACCTATGGCAGAAAAGGCTGCACAGATCGAGACGGAGACTCTCACCAGGACTAGGCTTTCTAGGAAGACCTCCGCCCCTTCCCAGAAAAAGAAGGGCTCGGGAAAGAAGTCCTTTTACCCGAGAAAGGCGGCTGCCTACAAACAATACCCCCAATATCAGGCCCCTGCAGCTCCCCAACAGGGCCAGCAGGCCAAGGGACGGGGTAACGGGTCCCGTAGGCAGCAAGCCCCCAAGCCTGCACCACCAGCCCCTGCTCAGCAGGGTGGGGGTTTTTGACTCCTTAAGCATAGCCTCTCCCCCTCCGCTGGCTCCTCCCAGCACCGGAGGCCGGCTGGTTCACTTCGCCCACAGGTGGTCCAGCATCACTTCAGATGCCTGGGTGCTTCAAGTCGTAAGAGAAGGCTACCTTCTCCACTTCCACCAGGTCCCTCCCTCCTATTTTCCGGGAGAACCTCCACGACTCCCTCTGCACAGGGAATTACTCCTTCAGGAGTTAGCAGGTCTTCTACAGGAACAGGCGGTGGAACCAGTGCCCCACCACCTGAGAGGTCAAGGCTTTTACTCCAGGTATTTTCTAGTACCAAAAAGGACGGGAGGCCTCCGACCCATCCTGGACTTGCGCAACCTCAAGTTCCTTGTGCGGGAGAAGTTCAAAATGCTTACCCTTGGAATCCTTCTGCCCTACCTCCAGCAGGGAGATTGGCTATGCTCCTTGGATCTAAAGGATGCCTACACGCACATCCTCATCCACCCAAGCCACCGCCAATACCTAAGGTTTGTGGTGGCAGGAAATCATTACCAGTACAGAGTACTGCCCTTTGGCCTGTCCTCCGCACCGCGAGTCTTCACAAAATGTCTCGTGGTGGTGGAGGCCCATCTCCGGCTTCACGGCCTCTGTCTTTCCGTACCTCGACGACTGGCTCATCAGAGCAGCGTCCGCTCCGGAGGTCACCAACGCCACACGCCGCACGGTGACTCTTCTGCAGTACTTGGGCTTTGTTATAAACTTCGCAAAGTCCACTTTGCTCCCCTCACAGGATCTCGAGTTCATCGGTGCAAGGCTGCACACTCCTCAGGCTCGAGCGTTCCTACCGCTCGACAGGGCTCAACGGCTCATGGACCTAGCCGACCGTTTTCGCAGCCAGCCCCTGGTCTCCGCCAGGCGCTTCCTGAGACTACTCGGCCATATGGCTTCCACCGTCCATGTGACCCCCAATGCCCGCCTGAATATGCGGCCTGCTCAATGGTGTCTCCGCAAGCAGTGGCAACAAGCCACAGGCGGCCTAGCAGACCTAGTGCGCGTCTCCGAGCCGCTGGCCTCGTCTCTCCAGTGGTGGCTTCATCGGCTGAACCTGGTACTCGGCATGCCTTTTCAGTCACCTCAGCCGACCCGGGTGCTGACGACAGATGCATCCCTCCTGGGCTGGGGAGCACATTGCCAAGGGGCACGTACTCAGGGCCTCTGGACCACGTGGGAGTCTGCTCAGCAGATCAACTTCCTGGAACTCAGAGCGATCCGCCTGGCTCTCAAGGCCTTCTCCCACCTGACCTCTCACCAGTCCGTCCTTGTCCAGACGGACAACCAAGTTGCAATGTTCTACGTGAACAAGCAGGGGGGCACGGGCTCCTTCCTTCTCTGTCGGGAAGCACAGAAGCTCTCCTCTTGGGCCGTCAGTCACGGCGTTCTTCTCAAGGCCGTTTATTTCCCAGGCCAAGAAAATTGCCTGGCGGACAAACTCAGCAGGATCCTCCAGCCGCACGAGTGGCGCCTGGATCCCTTGGTAGTTCAGAAGCTCTTTCTAAAGTGGGGCCTCCCCACGATGGATCTCTTTGCCAGCCCTCTCAACCGGCAACTTCCTCGCTTCTGCTCTCGTCAGCCACATCCCCTTCGAGTTGCGGCAGACGCTTTTCTACTCTCATGGTCGGAGAGCCTTCTGTATGCCTTTCCTCCCATCCCGCTAGTCTCTCGGACCCTTTTCAAGGTTCTCCGAGACAAAGCTTTCATGATCCTGGTGGCCCCTCGCTGGCCCAGACAGCCGTGGTTTCCACTCCTGCTGCAATTAGCGATAGAGGATCCATTCCCTCTGGGGTTACAACCGGATCTCCTCACTCAGGATCAGGGGTCTCTGCTACACCCCAACCTCCGGTCTTTCAATCTAATGGCCTGGCTGCTGAGAGGGTAGTCCTTGCTCCCCTTCTCCTGCCGGCAGAGGTGGAAGAGGTCGTCCTAGCTTCTCGGCGACCTTCTACCCGCAAATGCTACGCCCTTAAATGGCGTCGCTTTTCTGTTTGGTGTGCACAGCAGTCTCATGATCCCTTCTCCTGCCCAGTGTCGGTGATCCTGCAGTACTTGCTATACCTCTCTAATCTGGGACTTAAGTCCAACTCCGTCAAAGTTCACCTTAGTGCTCTTTCAGCACATCATGTGCCGGTGGACGGCAGGCCTCTTTCCAGTGACCCTCTTGTTGCGAGGTTTCTCAGAGGTCTCCTTCTGCTTAAACCACCTCTGCGCCCGCCAGCGCCTGACTGGGATCTGAATGTGGTTTTACAGCGGATCACCTGTCCGCCTTTTGAACCTATGGCTACCTGTTCTCTCCGTTTTCTTTCTTGGAAAACATTGTTCTTGATAGCCCTCACTTCCGCTAGACGCGTAAGTGAATTGCAGGCCCTTGTGTCTGATCCCCCTTACACTCGGTTCTACAAAAATAGGGTAGTCCTACGGACTCACCCAAAATTTCTTCCAAAAGTGGTCTCCCCTTTTCACATCAATCAGGAGGTGGTACTTCCAACCTTCTTTCCCAGACCGCACTCCAGCCGAGCTGAAACGGTCCTCCATACCCTGGACTGTAGAAGGGCATTGAACTTCTACCTTGACCGTACGCGGGAGCACCGTAAAGCTGCTCAGCTTTTTGTGTCTTTTGACCCCAATAAATTGGGGCTCCCGGTCTCCAAGCGTACTCTGTCCATCTGGGTTGCGGACTGTATCACTTGGGCTTATGGGGCAGCCGGACTCTCCTTGGAAGGTCGAGTCACAGCTCATTGCGTTCGGGCAAAGGCTACGTCAGTGGCTTACCTCCGCTCTGTTCTGCTGGCAGACATCTGCCGGGCTGCTACTTGGTCTTCGAGCCAGACTTTTGCGGTCCATTACTGTCTCGAGAGGGAGTCCCGCAGGGACAGTGCTTTCGGACAGGCAGTCCTCCGTAATCTCTTTGAGGTTTGAGCAACTCCTACCCTCCATCCCGGATGTGGGCTACCGGTGGGTAATAATTCAGCGAAGATTCCTTCCTTCTGTGCTGCTGAGCTAGAGGGAGCTCATTTTTGTGCTTAGGGTCTCCGGTAGCCTTAAGCTTGGGAGTCCCATATGTGAGGACTGACTTCCTGCTTTGTCCTGGAGAAAGCGTAGTTACTCACCTGTAACAGGTGTTCTCCAGGAGCAGCAGGAATCAGTCCTCACAACCCTCCCTCCTCCCCTTGGAGTTGCAATCATCTGCTTTAGTTTTTTTGCAAATTTTTATGCTGTCTTTTTTAGCTATGTCATCTGACTGGCTAAGATGGCACCCTTGGGCGGGAAGGCGACCGCGCATGCGCGCTGCAATTCCCAAAGGCTTTCTTTGAAAGCTGGGGAAAATTGCTCCGCGAGGGCTCCGTCGGCGCCGATGTCACCCATATGTGAGGACTGATTCCTGCTGCTCCTGGAGAACACCTGTTACAGGTGAGTAACTACGCTGTATCAACAAAATTAGTGTCTGTGGCCCTGGATTCTCATATGGAGAGAGAAGGTAACTTTCAAACTTTTTTTTTTTTTGGGACCAAGTGCACTGATACTTTTTTAATCCTTGGCTTGTTGCCCCAGTTTCCAAAGTGAAAATGCATGTAATTTTTGTTTGGAAAGTTTGTTGCATCTGCAAAAACTCTGCTGACAGCGCCTATTTTTTTTCAAAGGTACTTTTTGAATGGACAGTTTTGATGATGCAATCTGTTTTCCTCTAATAGACTGATTTTCTACTGACCCTTTTGCTCAGCTATACAGATAGCAGCAGAATGTTACTGCTCTCCATGTAGTGGTGGAGTTGGTGCAGCCTATGAATACAGTACTGCTGCCCCTATAGTGGTCCAATTGAAAATGTCAAAAATACAATAACTATATTATAGGAGGAGATATATATCCAAAGGTAGTTTAAAAAAAACCAAAAACCCTTCCAATCCAAAAATGCAACGCAGCATTCATTATTATTATGAAGACCTCAAATCATCTTTTATCAGGCATATCAAGCCCAGAATCTACAGGCTATTGGGCCAGATCAATAAGATTCATCATCCAGCCAATGAACGTATAACTGCTGTGGGTTTTTAACAATATATCACTTTCAAAGCAGCCAAACAATATGCTGTTTATTGCTTGGCTGTTTTAAAAGTGATACAACTGGTGTGTGTTTAATGATATGACAAGTTCATTGGACTGAACCTGTAGATTCTTGGCTTGATATCTTTATCTGTGCCTGATGAGGTGATTTGAGATATTTTTTAATAATATGTTGTATTTTTGGATTGGAGAGTTTTCTGAACTAGTTTCTTTAGTGGTGGCACTGAATATACATTTAAATGCCATGGTGGTATTTAAGCAAATGCTGACTCATACTAGGCTGATTCTTTGTACAAATTAATCTTTGGGTTACTGACAATGACTCCCTCTTTTTTTTTTTTTTTTCTCTGCAATTTACAGAAAAGCTAGCTAGTGCAAAAGAAGAAAATTTGGGGATGCATCAAGTCCTGGATCAGACACTACAAGAACTTAACAATTTATAAGCCAGAACTGCAGAACTAATCTGCATGCCATCTTCCCATTTACAATAGTTAAACTCCATTTCTTCTCTATACTTTCCTTGGGGGGGGGGGGGAGAAATGTGACCAAATATTTTATATAAAGGAAATACTTTCTATGAATGTCTGAATAATACCTTTAAACAACTATTTATGTCATTGTTAAAGCCTTCCCCTTCATGAGACTATCCCTACTTTGCTTTCTGAATGTTTAGACTTGGGCTCTTGTATTCCTGTGTATCTTTGCATGTTCATAACAGCATTTACTGCTTCAGTTAAAAAAAAATTTAAACTGTTTGTAACAAGTCCAAGTCTATCAGTGAAGGATACCCAAATTGATCAACATCATCTTGTAATGTCTAGAAGTTCCTGTTTCATATCTTCTGGGGTTTTGTTTGTTTTTTAGAAAGGCAACATTTTTATTTGCACTGCCTCTATACATATACAGGGGAGTTTTTTGAAGGGAAGGCTATAGAGATTGTAGGTCAGATGTGCAAGTGAATTTTCAAATGGAAAACCTTGTGATTTATTTTTGAAATTGTGGGCCAGTGGGGTTTTTATGTCCCTGGACTTTGCACTTGCCTTATAGAAGGTGCAGAGTGGAGGAGTAGCCTAGTGGTTAGAACACTGGCTTGGTAACCAAGCAACCAGGGTTCAATTCCCACTAGCACTCCTTGTGGCCTTGGGCAAGTCACTTAATCCTTCCTCCATTGCCTCGGAAGAAAGGCCTGGCAATCTACTTCCGGTCACACAGCCAAGAAAGCCCAGGAGCTTCTGGGTCACCAGGAGTCAACATTGACTCAGAGGCACACATTGCATTTTTTATAGAAAGTGCAAAGCACCAATGGTAAAGTACTGCAGGGGGATTTCAAAATTAATGCCATGTCCCCCCTCCCCCATATTCTTGCCTGTTCCTTTGGGAGTGTATCTTACCTACACTGATGGAGGAGGGGTAGTTTTTTTTAAATGGCCCCATCTGTCAATTTGAACACATCTAGATCCATTTGAAACTTTTTTTTTTAACTTCCTCAAATAAACTTACATTATAAATGCAAGACTTGTAATAGTCAGTAGCACACTTATGCAACATTGGAGCAAGAACAGCCATCTATAGAGCCCTTCAATTGGGATTGAAATATTCTGAATGGTGCTCAGAATAGGAGGGGCAGAGATGTGAAACAGAACAAATTTCAAGGTAGTCCAATTTCTCCACTGTACAATATCCAAATTCCACTTTGTTGGGTATCTATTTTTCCTCACTTTTTGCCTTCTGCAGGCAAGTGAAAATGCGGAAGAGGAAATTGTGAAGGCTATGGTATCAATGTAGTTAAACAATTGGCCCCTCAGTATACTTCAGGATTTTATAGTTAACGCTAAACATGCAATCCTAAAGGAATGTTGTACTAGCCAACTTCATAAATGAGGCTAAATTCATTTTTTTAAATATCTGTTTAATATTCATGACTGTATCATGACTTTTTTTCTATTAAAGATTTTTTTTTTACATAAGCTGTGTTTGTAGTCTGCACTCTGATAGACATCTTGAGTACTATAAATGGTATAAATTCCAGCTTTCATTTGATTGAACTTGTACTTATAAAACTATCCTTATCTTTGATCCCGTTTGAAGAAGTAGGGGGGAAACTATGTATCAACTGGGATCTGTGACACTGGATCAGAGATTAAATTGGGAGATTAGAGGTGTCCACTAGCCATTATCTACCACATGCTTACAGTTTTAAGCACAGAAACCTGGAATTTGGAAGCTGCAAACCTTATTGGTAGGAAGTCCCATCTCTCATCCTATCCTCTGGCTTTCCTTACATTCCACTTGCAGCTTTTGATTTACTAGGCCAATTATATGGACTGCTGCTCCTCCACACATGCTCTAAGAGTAGACTGTATTTTTACAAAGAATATTCCTCCTATACTTATGTCTTTCTGGTAGAATGTGGACTTTCAGCTGCCAATTCTGCATCTCTTGAGGCCGCAGTTATCCTCAGGCCCCCGTTATTCCTGGTTTACTCCCCAGTCTTCAGTAGCCTGTCAGTGTATCCATCATGTGCAATGTACTTCAATAAGCATCATGAGGGATGCTCTGAAACGTTGAACTAAGCCCATAAGCAAGAGAATCAGACATTTGTTGGGAGTAAGCTAGACTTAAATTAATGCTCTGATGAAAGAGATGAAATAATGGTGAGCAGAGTGAAAACTCAGCAATATTTAAACGTAAAGATCATGTGATGTATGCACATTGCTGTCAAGTTGAAAAGTGTAGAGTAGCAGTGTGACACAATGGTGCATTTCCAGAATCAGCATGTGGGGAGTTCATATTTGTCTCATGTGAAGTGTCTGGTGTATGCTGAGGCAGTATCGGGCTGGGTGGGGGCTTGTCTGTCTCTGACCTCCCCCCCCCCTTCTCTCAGGCTGCTTCCAATTTTCTCTCTTATAATCCTCAGTACCAGCTTTCCACCACTCTATTGCTCATCTCTCATATATACCCCCGCCCTTCATCCAGTCCCTCTTTCACTTCCCGATTCCCTGGCTGCAGCTCATTAAAAACATGGTAGTTCACATATCCGCCTCTGCGATCAGCTCTTAGCATGGTGGAGTTTTGTATGGTGTAGAATCCAGGAGATCAGCCAGAACATCTGTGCTGTACAGCTCCACCATGCAAAGAACCAATTGGAGTGGGGAAGGTGAACCACTGAGTTAATGGGATAGGATATGCATGCGTATATATGCACGAACAAAGATGCATATGGATACACAATTTGCTTGCCCCTTGAACCCTTGTCAATAGATACTATGCCTTAGTGTAATGCACCTAATAAAAAGAATTGAGGGTTCTCCAGGAACAAGCAGGAAGTCGGTCCTCACATATGGGTGATGTCAGAGACAGAGCCTGAGTGGAGCATTTCCCCAACTTTCAAAGAAAGCCTCTGGGACATGCTAGCACACATGCGTGGGTCCCCTTCTGGCCCAATGGTGCCATCTTGCTCAGTCTCCTTTCTTCCGCAGAGCCCAACGGACATCTGTCCTGTTTCCTCCAGAAAAAATCCTTGCTTAATTATCCTCAAAATAGTTTCCCGGTTTGCATACTGGCTCCTCTTCCTGCCTCGAGCTGATGCTGTTCTCTGCTCTTTTTGTCTCTTCTAATAGAGGCTTGCCTTGACCAGTGTTCATGCCTTTTTTTGCCTGGGGGTAGTCGACCCCCATCTGGGTGTTCCCCACCATGTCTCCCAGTGGGTTCAAAAAATGTGACCGTCCATGACTGCTGCCTGGGATCGGACCATGACAGCACCTCCTGTGACCTGTGCCAAGCCTGTATGCCTAAAACCAATAAAAAGAGGTTGGAATTGCCAAGAAAAACCATTCCCCAGGCCCGATTCGGCACCATCCTCACTGATGCAAAGCTCCAAGCCCAGGACTTCCCATGAGGCTTGATTGTCCTCGGAATCCCATGGCAGTGGCTCCTCTGAGAAGACCTCTGACCCCCAAGAGACAAGATAAAATCCTCGCAGTCGACTGAGGTGGTACCGGAGAAACCCAGTAAAACCGCCCAGAGGGAACTCGGGCGACTCCAAGAAGCATCCCACCACGGTTCTCAAGGACAATTCTTCGGCTGGTGGAGATCATGTTAGGTTCCTCAAGGCCATAATTCTCAAGGATACATTTGTGAGTGCTGGTGCTGGGCCCAAAATCCTCTGCCTGCGCCAAAAGCTGTGGAGCCTTCTGGCTTGGAACCCAGAATAGCAGCCATGGAGCAGAACATTACTGCTATCCTGATCATGCAGTAGGCAATGATATCTGGTTTGTCCACACCATCTGCCCCGACGACTGGGCCCCTGACTGCAAGGGAGTCTCTGGTCTTCAAGCTGAACTCTGAGTGCCACCAGCCTCGGATAAGCGCTCTGCCCCAGTCAAGGTCCTGGTCCTGTTTCTTTTGGCATCTTCCCTGGCAAGTTTCTGAGACTCGGACCCCAGGTCCTCTGGGGGCTCCTGGCCCTTTGGCCCAGGCCTCGAGACACAGAGCCATAAGGCCTTGGACTCGTCATCTCTCCTCAACTCCGATTGGGAAACAGACGATGAGGCCTCCCCATAAACCAGACGGCAGCAAGACATCCCCTCAGACCTGTCTCCCCTGGTGCCCCAGCGCCATTCTCTTCCAGAGGATGTGGCCTTCCATGACTTTGTTAGGGATATGGCCCAAGCCTCCTCAGTGCAAACTGAAGCAGATGAGGACCCCTGCATCAAGGAACTGGAGATCCTCCAGTTTGAGTCTCCACCTAAGGAAACTCTCATGGTGCCATGCAGCCGATCCTTGAGCAGCTACTATTGTGAATGTGGGAAATCCCAGCATCTGTGCTGGTGGTCAGCTGACACCTCAACGCCATATACTGTCAGGAAGGGGCCAGGGTTCCACAAGCCCCAACTCACAACTCCATGGTTGTCGAGACAACCATGCAGAAGCTCAAGAGCCAGAAGAATTACTCTTCTATCCCCCCTGGAGTTGTCTGGGTTCTCAGCGGGACTGATCGGGGAACCTCTTCAACTGTTCCAAGCCCTGACCTCCGGGATCAAGGACTGTTCAGTGTTCCTCTCCCAATGGCCTATGACAGATTTGAGTCAGCAGCTCAAGTAGCAGCAGCAGGCATTGAGGCTCGACACCAAGCCTGGCTACAGTCATTGGATCTCGAGCAAGGGGTCCAGGACAAGCTGCTCGACGTCCCCTACCTGGATAACTGGCTAATCAGAGGGGGTTTGGACTCTGAGGTCAGTCAGGCTGCAGAGCGAACAACCCTCCTACTGTAGCACCTGGGGATAGTGATCAACTACTCAAATCCCATCTCTCTCCAGTCCAAAATCTGGAGTTCATAGGGGCTTAGTTGGACACATTGCAAGTCAAGGCTGTCCTCCCAAGAGAAAGGGCAGACCGCTTCATACAACTGTCAAGAGGTAGAATACCACTGGTCAGTACCAGAGTGCCACCACCTCTGCCTGTTGGGCCACATGGCTTCAACAGTCCATGTTGGACCTTTAGCCTGCCAGCACATGCAGATAGCCCAATAGTGCCTCTGCTCACAGTGGAAAGCCATGGGCAGGCTACAGAATAGGGTCAGTCACCTGCCACTTGGCAGAGTCCCTTCCTGGTGGCAAAACGTACACCACATCCAGGTGGAAATGCCTTTCCATGCATCCCCACCGCAGAGGACTCAGACAACAGACGCCTCCCTCCTGGGATAGGGGGTGCATTGTGGGGACCGCTGCATTCAAGGCAGCTGGTCCCAGGAGGAGTCACACTTGCAGATCAACCTCCTAGAACTCAAGGCAATCTTCCTGGCCCTGTGAGTGTTCCGGCACCAACCTGTGCTGATCCAGTTTGCCATGTTTTATATCAACAAGCAGGGGGGGGCATGAGCTTGTACTTCCTCTGCCAGGAGGCGGTGGCCCTCCTCCTTCGCAGTGCACAACAGCATGCTCCTACAAGCAGTGTACCTGTCAGGCCAGGACAACTGCTTAGCAGACAAGCTGAGCAGAGTCCTTCATACAAACAAGTGGTGCTTGAACTCCACCCCCCCCCCCCCCCGGGTAACGAAGCAACTCTTCCACTGCTGGGGCAGGCCTGTGATAGACATATTCACTTCCCTGGACAATGTGCAGCCACCTCACTTTTGCTTGTGCAAACCGCACCCAGGGAGTGGTAAGATGCCTTCGTGATCCTGTGGTCAGAGGGCCTACTCCATGCATTTCCATTGATCTCTTCCCCCTCCCCCCACCCCCCACCCCAAGTCACTAAGAACCTCCAAAGTCCAGAGTGAGAGGGTGTCATTTATCATGATTACCCCCAGGTGGCCAAGGCAACCTTGGTTCCCTCTGCTGCTTTCCCTGTAGGTGGCACTCCCAGTCCTGTCCGAGGAGGACTGCTCCTTTCTGCACCCCAACCTGGGGTTGTTAACACTAACAGTGTGTATTACTAATTAAAGATTTATTTGGATCAGCAAGGAATATTGAACTTTGCAAGGAAATTGAACCTTTGAGCCATTCTGCATGTGAGAAATCAACTGAGGAATCATGCTGAGCCAGCTTGCTAGCCCAGAGGCTAAAGCTGTATTTACAGTCTAGTGAGAAACTGCTTACACATCTAGCCTGAGGGATACCTGAAAGACCAGGTAGGGGTCCCCACAATGTTACCAGTATCTTATAGGTACAATCAATAGTCAAAGGACTGAATGTGGTTCAGATGAATTTTGACTATTGATTATGGCACTATTGAATATGCCTCAACAGTAGGTAAGGGGTGAAATAAACCATTGAAATAGGGGTACTTGAAACAATTTACATAACTACAGAAAGATACTGGGAGATCAGGGAGGAGTTCTTCTAGCAAATGAATGGAGATCCATTAGAGAGGACAAAAGAACAATTCACCTAGGAGTCCTTCTCCTAGCAAACAAATGGAGACCCATTAAAGAGGACAAAAAGGACAATTCACCTAGCCTTGGGAACAATTCTCCTAGCCAATGTAGACAGGATAAGAATTCATCAATTATAATGTAGAAGTTTTGAGCTTCTAAAACCATGGGGGAGGGGGGTGTCCCTTGAGCATTGTCAAACACCTGGCCAGTGTCTTGAATGTGCTTAATGGATAACTGACCCTATACTATGTGTATGTCACACGATAGGAAATACAACTTAATAAAATGGGTATGTTTTCAGCTAGACAGAGAAACAGATGGATTTCTTCTAGGAATGGATGCATTGCCTAGAGAAACTCCCGATTGAGAAGTGTCTCTTGTCTGGTTGAATCAGGGATCCATTCAATCGAAGTGTGACAGGAGATGAAGTATTATTCTTCTGTAATTAGCTTTCTAGTTAACTAGAATAATAACTAAAAGCACTTAATTACAGAAGAAAAAGATATCTTTTCTAACTACTCATGTGTAACTAAGAGAATAACTTGCCTTTCTAAATAAGTCAAATAAGTGATTGTTTTATGAATAAACTGCACGTCTTCATTAAAGGTGTTAGCCTTTGATGTAGTAAGACACAGTGTGGCTGCTGAAAGGGCATTGTTGGCCCCTTTCAATCTCCTGGGGTAAGTTGAGGAAATCCTACTGGCCTCCTGAAAGCTGTCCACCAGATGGGCTTATGCCTTTTGAGTGGAGGAGGTTCTCCCCCTGGTGTATGGAGAAGAATTCCTTCTCCTGCCATGTACAACTGTTTTATTCAGTACCTACTCCACCTCACACACTGGGCTGAAATCCAACTCGGTGAGGGTGCATCGGAGTGCCATAGCTGCACACCACCACCCTATAGAGGAGAAACCCTCAAGCCAACCCCTGGTCTCCAGGTTCCTCCGAGGCTTCCTGTTATCCAAGCCCCCTCTCTGCCCTCCAGTGGCAGAGTGGGACCTCAACATGGTGCTTTCTCAGCTCACCAAACCATTGTTTGAGCCCCTGGCCACTTGTCACCTTTGGTGCCTATCATGGAAAGCACAGTTACTTACCTGTAACAGGTGATCTATGGGAACAGCAGGAATAAGTCTTCACATATGGGTACGTCGGTACCGACTGAGCCTGCGCGGGAACGCTCCCCAGCGTCCAATCAGAAAGCTTTTGGGAGCATCACTCAGCGCCTGCATGCTGCCTTCCCAACTGTCTCTCCTCAGTTGAGTTTTATAGCTAAGAGGAAAGGAAGATAGACAGATACAACTCCTAGGGGAGGTGGGTGGGTTGTGGAGACTTATTCCTGTGTTTCCCAGAGATCACCTGTTACAGGTAAGTAACTGTGTTATCTCCAAGAACAAGCAGGAATGAGTCTTCACATATGGGGACTCCCAAGCTAAGATGCCTGGAGCCCTAGCATGGTGAGGATTGGAACATGCTACACCTCATATGGCCAGGCATCATGAGGATGGAGGGTAGGAGTTGAAAAGAGAGGAGCTGTAGAAAAACAGCTAACCTAAGGACTCCTTGTATGTATGATAATTATCATGAAAAATATTGACATGGACCTCACCCACTGGATTGCAGGAAGTAGAGAGGCTGATGGCGTCTACTGGAGATCCAGTAGAGGAATCTTCAAGGTGACCTCACTAAGGTGAAGGTCCAAATCTGGAATTGACAGGTGACAACTGGGGTAGTACAAAAACATCAGGTCTTTAGTGGAAGCTTTATGGAAAAAGCTGGGAACTCTTTTGGCTACAGAGTTACTAACATTTAGGAGCAAAAGAGGAAGACTGACCAATTTGGACAACTAGCCCAGTCCTGGAGGGAAGAAGGGGTATGGGAAAAAGCCCATATTCCCAAGGAGGAGAGATGTCTGAAGGGTTGAAACCTCAGATCTACTGAAGATCCACCCTGTCTGTCCTAACTGGTGAGAGATAGGAAAGATATTGAAGCATGGAGCTTCAGGGATACCTAAACCTAGGGTTAAAGTAGGAGCTGTCAGTACCACAGTAGTGGTTGTGTGCATAATACCCCAGACATACTAAGGGACAGTATGAACATATGCAAGCCCACTGTCTGGAACCCATAGGAAGGTAAAACCTTTAGAAGCATAGACAGAGAGATAAGTATGTAAATACATATCTACCTATAAGGAAGCATTTCGACAGATATATATATATATCTCCCTATATTTGTGTGTCTATAGTGAGATCTGGAGGGGCATAACATATGCACACACAGCTTACAGACGTATCTATAGAGAAGTATATACATACATGAATATATATATGTCTAAAGATAAATGTCTGCAACTAAGCAGATAGAGATATGCCCATAAGAACATTCACATGGGAGATGTGAAGGAGAAAGATTCATCTAATAACAAGAAGATGGAACCTACTTGAGAAGATATATAGAGAATATATTCCCCCCTGGCTAAGATGGTGCAGGAATGCTATCCAGTGAAATAACCAGGAAGGTTGCATGAAAATACAGAAGATAATATCAGTCTGTAAACAGCAAGTCTGGAATCCAGTAGAACTCTCGCATGGTAAATGGACAGAAAACGCATAGGATGAGATACCAGGTTGATCCACTGGAGGGACACAAAGGGGTATCATGCATTACACAGGTACACTAACAAAAAACTGCCTCCAGTTTTGCAACTGATTCCTATAGATTTTGGGGTGCTGAATCCAGGAAAAATAGCCAAAATGTTCCATCACGTCACGTTTTCTTGCAAAATTAGATTTCTTACCCATATAAGGAATGTTCACATAATTTCTTTTTAGCCGACTGCAGTTTATTTTCTTGGCCCAAAATAGAGGTTGTAATGGTTAACTAACTAGAAACACTCCCTCATGATATTTTAGAGTGTTTTGTATTCATTTTATACATTAACAGGACAATTGGGAGGCGGGGGGCTAAATCCAGTACTCGCGCTGGCGCATGTTCTTTCCTGTTCGCCTCGCCTCGTTCGCTCAAACACGGTGGTTGCGACATGAACGTTCCTGTCAAATTTCAGTTTCTTGCAAGTTCATTATTACCTTTTGTTTGCTCAGTCGTAATCCAGCTTTATTCCGAAGTGGTTCACTACAGTTGTAGTTTGCAGTGCTGTGTATTTGTGATGGCTCACAGAGCCAGAGGTTGCGTCAACTCTCCGGACAGTTTTTGTTTTATTTGTGGGGAATATACCGTGAAAAAGCGGCAGAGGAACATTTCTGCATTTATTAAAAAAGTATATTTCGCCTATTTCGGTTTGAAGTTAGGCGATCAAGACAAACCGTGGGCTCCTCACAAAGTGTGCAAGACATATGAGGAAGATCTACGCTTATGGATGAAAGGTAAAAAACAAGCATTTCGTTTCGGAATACCTATGATGTGGCGTGAACAAAGAGACCACAGCAGTGACTGCTATTTTTGCTCTTGCATTGTGAAGGGATACAACTTAAAAAATAAGAACGTAATAAGTTACCCCAACCTTCCCTCAGCAATTAGGCCTATGCCTCATAGCAACAAAGTACCTGTGCCTGAACCACCAAAATCTTTGGATCATATTTGTGTGGACGGTTCTGATCATGATGAGACTCATCAGATGGCTTTTCCCAATGAGTCCAGTACTTCCGAGTTTGAAACTGAACCAGATCCGAAACCTGAACTTTTCTCTCAAGCTGAATTAAATGATTTAGTCCGGGATTTAGGACTCCCAAAAGATGCTGCCCAACTGCTAGGTTCTCGTCTTAAAACAGAAAAATCTATTGTCACTAGGAACAACTTTTTATTGGTACCGCAACCGCGAGACACAATTTTTGAAGTATTTCAGCAAAGAGGAAGATTTGGTATTTTGCAACGATATATACGGAGTGATGGAAAAGTTTAAACTCAAGTATGATCCTGCTGAATGGCGGTTGTTCATTGATTCGTCAAAAGACAGCATAAAAGGTGTTCTTCTTCATAATGGCAACACATTCGCTTCAGTTCCTATTGCTCACTCTGTTATTCTCCAAGAAAAATACGAGAATTTGGCCTTGATTCTTCAGAAGATTCGTTATGATGAGCATAAGTGGATGATTTGTGGAGACTTTAAAATTCTATCCATGCTATTAGGGCAGCAATCCGGTTTCACCAAATATCCCTGCTTCCTTTGCTTGTGGGATAGCCGGGCCCGCGACCTACACTGGGGGAAAAAAGACTGGCCAATTCGGGAGTATTTGAGACCCGGTGAGAAAAATGTTCTTCATGAGAGCTTGGTACCTCGTGATAAAATTCTATTACCACCTCTCCACATTAAGTTGGGTCTCATTAAGCAATTCATCAAGTCCCTTCCAAAAGATGGTGAGTGCTTTCGGTACCTTTGCTCAAAGTTCCCCCAACTTTCTGAAGCAAAGCTAAAGGAAGGAGTGTTTGTTGGCCCTGATATAAGGAAACTCATTTCAGATGGAGCATTCGCTGAAACGATGTCTGAGAAGGAAAAAGAAGCCTGGGATTCCTTCAAGGATGTTGTTCTCAAATTCTTGGGGAACAGGCGGGATGAGAACTATAAGGATATTGTTGCCAGGATGCTCAATGCTTTCAAAGAACAAGGCTGTAACATGAGCCTGAAAGTCCATTTCTTGCACTCCCATATGAACTACTTTCCCGAAAACTTGGGGGCGTACAGTGAAGAACAAGGTTTCACCAGGACATCAAGGACGCAGAGAGAAGGTACCAAGGAAGATGGAACACCATTATGATGGCTGATTTCTGCTGGTTGCTGCTGCGGGAAACCCTAGATGAAAAATACGCCAAGCAGCGCACCAAGAGAAGCATTCGGGGGAAGAAGAAACAGGCCCACCAGGAAATTGATTGACCCAAGAATGACTTTAAAATCTAAACTGTGTTGACAAATATCGTGTTTTTACTAAACTTTGAAATAAAAATTTGCTAGTTATTACCACAGTGTCTGATCTCATTTATTAGAATTTTATTTTCACACCATCGGGTGTTTGTCTTCATGTATTGCAATGGTGCGGTTTGCGTTTTCTATTCTTACATACATACCTGTACAACATTTTTTGCACATTTCTTTGCTTTGCTTTGTGTCTAACCTCGCTCTTATATGCTCAATGTTTGTGCACATGTATGTGGCTGTTTTAAGTGCAGACAATTTTGCTACTATCACAGTGTGTTTTGTTGACATTACTCTATTCTTATGTGCTGCCTTGTTACAATTTTCTTTATTCTTATTTGAATAACTACTAAACAATTAGTATAAAGAATTCATCCAAGAAACTTTTATCTCGATCGCACTCAATCTGAAACGTTCACCTCAAACTGCTAACCCAATGTAGCAAAAACTCTGTACGTGATGGAGCAAATTGGTTACCAGATTTGGATTCAGCGCACCAAAAAACGTAAAAATCAATTGAAACATTAGAGGCAGTTTAAAAAAAAAATTTTTTTAGTGTACCTGTGTTATTAGTTAAATATGTGCTGTCCATGAAGGAGTAGGATACCATGGGGACAAGCTGCAAGGAAAAAAAAAGAGCATATTCCTTGTAGGAATTGGAGAACTCTTTAGATATTCATGTAGAAAAGGCTTATGTCCTGTATTATAACAGGAGATAATAGGGTGTGGGAACCCTGACAGTCATGGAAAATGACTGAGGAAGCCTTTTCCAACCATATAGGATAGTCATCAGAGACAAAACCCCATGCTCTCTAGCAAGGGCCCATGGTAGAAAGCTTCTCTGTAGATTGCAGAGAGCATTATGCAGGAGAATTGGGAAATAAAACTGGCTGTACGTCAACTATGCTGCCAAATCCAAAGAAATTGGAGATGGCAAGAAAAGAAGATAGTGGGATAAGCCTGAAGTGATTAGGATTATTCAAGATAGTAGTGATTCCAAGATAGTGCTTTCATCTAAGGCCAGACAGAAGTAGTGGAAGACAGACTGGAAATTTGTGGAAAAGTAGCAGTAGTCCAATCACTGGAACTCCTGCATGGGTAGCTGCTGAATAAGACAGCAGAGAGAATCTTTCTGTGTAAAACAGAGAGAACAGACCGAATAAGAGGATAAATTCCTGTCCCTATCTGATGAGCTGCCCAGAGAAAAGAAGGGAGTTTATTCGAGAGAAAAAACTCCACACTGGAATGAAAGAAATGACTAGAAAGGCTAGAGAAGCCCTGCAGTAGTATGGTACCACTCTTTCAGGGGAAACCCTGGATAAGAGGGTAGAGAAACAGGAGCTGAAGGGTGACTTACCATGTGGTAAGTCTGTGGAACGAAAAAATCCATGTTGGAACAGAAAACTATCATGGGATAGTTGTTAACTTCTCTTCTTGGTAGGAAGAAGAGGAGAAACCTGTGACCCATAGACATGAATATCCTGACAGCTCAGCATACCTAGGAGCAAATGGATGTCCTGAGAAAAGGAATCCATGTGTAGAGTTCTGAGTGAAAAAACGTCTACTGAGAAGAAGTCAACTGTAGGTTGTAAACTTCAGGACCCTATGGTTGCTGGGTTTGTTCAGCCTGGCTAGAGTTTGGATTCTTCAGACCAGGGTGAGGTTTCCCCTGCTTGGGAACATCTGTATGATGGGCAGGAGAAGAGTGAAACCTTCTTCTCCTAGGGAAAGAAGGTTTGGTAGGGCATTTCCTACCTACTGGGGAAGGAGAAGGCTTAGGATAGCCTTCAGAAACAGGGAAGCCAGTGGAACAATGAGCAACCTGATGTAAAGACTCCTTATTGAAGAGGTTTTCCCCAGTGCAAGGAGTATTACCCAGTCTTTGTTGTGCCCATCTGTTTAAGTCTGAAGCTTGGAGCTAGGCTCTACGTCGTGCCCCTATGGCTATAGCAGAAGTTCTGCTAACAGACTCAAAAGGAGTCTAGGGAAGCACGAGTAAGAAACCAAGAGATACTTTGAATATGACTAAGTAGTAAGGAATAGTCTGCAGTCTTGGGTTCTGAAAGAAAAGGAGTCAAAAGAGATAATTTCTTTGTGACCTCCTGAAAATATATGAAAATAAAAAATATATGAGAGAATCCTTGTTGACAGCATGGATGTCTGGAAGGTTTGACGTCCAAAGGCATCTAGTGTCCTAGACTCACGACCTGGTGGGTAAGAAGAGTGCTTCTTCTTACTTTTCACCTTCCTCATTGCTGATTCCACTACAATGGAATGATGGGGAAGTTGAGTCTTTTGAAACCCTGGAGAGGGGGGCACCTGATACAGAAGATCAGTTGCTCTAGAAGGTGAAGGAACCCTTAGAGGTGCTTCCCACATTCTTAGAAGAAGATCCTGCAAGGAATGATGTAAAGGAAGCATTATATTTTCCTTTTCTCTAGTAGAAAGAGAGCCTTGTGTAGGATCATAGCCAGGGATAGGAATAGCAAGAGATGTTGCCATAGTCAGGAGAAAATTCTGAAAAGAAGGATCTCCAAAGGAAACCGTCCCTGGGAAGGCTAGCCCTGAAGAACTAGCCTGGGCACCGGAGGATCTACTTGAGAATATAGGAATATAAGATCCTGTACGGTGCAAGGAAGGATCCTTAAGGTATGGATGCTGGTACTGGAGGTCATGACCTCCGACAGTCAGTACTGCATCGTCCATGCCAGGTATCGACTGCAAACTTGGTATAGAAAGGAGCGATCCTGGTGAAAGAAGCATGGAAGGAGCTGGCCCCGATGTTACTGCGGGTACCGATACCGGTAGCTGTGTCGGAATTGAAGGCGACACCGACATCGAAGCAGTCATCGGTGGCTGCTCAAGCGGTACCGAGGTAACTGAAAGCCTTTGGTAATCACCGTCGGTACCGAGCATCCGGAACCGGTAAGCGTCGGTACCCAGTCTTCCAGACTAGAGATCGATTCCAGACTCGGCATCAAAGGAAGAGAGTCTATCGATGCATGTCTAGAGGGTACCGACGTCGGTGGTAGTATCGGCGTTGATGCCGATACTGGAAAGTCAATCTGGGGCGTATCGACCGGTCCCGAAGGTACCGAGAAAGCCAGATGACGATCCCTGGTGAGGAGTGAATCGCTCAACACTAGTGCCGATGCCGGGGTATCGGTACCGCTCGAAGTGGATGCCACCACCGAGCATGGCTCAGGTATGTTCTGTGAGGGGTGAGCCCCAGGAACAACCTGAAACCTCTGATAGGCTTTGGAGGCCGAAGACTCCCGCCGGGGTTTTGAAGCCAATGGACCCTTGAGGACAAGGCCGGAACCGTCATCATGCTGTGCATGAGACATGCCACTCAAGGGTTGCTAGTCTTAACAGACTGTTTGTGGGTTACCTGATCTTGTGGAGAAGAAGAAATAGTCGGTGCCCTGACACTGGAAGGGAACTCGGTATCGAGGGAAACTCGAAATGGAAAATCTCTTCTCACAATATTGCAGCCTAATGGCTCCGGAGGAAAATGATCAGGACCCAAACAGGTTAGACACCAGTTCTTGGAGTCTAAAAACAAAACTGTTAGGCACTTCTTAGGGAAAGGAGGAGGCGGCTCCATGATGGAGAGGCCTAGAAGGCCCAAAAAATTTAAGACAGAAACTGAGGGAAAAAAATTCCCTGAAATTAAAAAAGAAAAGAAAAGAAAAAGGTACCGGTGGAGTCGGGGAGACAGCCGCGACCACAAGAAAACAAGAATTAAAGAATTTAAAAATTTTCTGCGGTGACAGGAGGACGTCCTGCCGGCTCTGCGGAAAAACGAAAACGGAGGAGAGACAGTTGGGAAGGCAGCACGCAGGCGCTGAGGGATGCTCCCAAAAGCTTTCTGATTGGACACTGGGGAGCGTTCCCGTGCAGGCTCTCTCGGTACCGACGTACCCATATGTGAAGACTCATTCCTGCTTGTTCCTGGAGATAGTGTTTTTTCTGGTGGCCCTCGCATCCGCTTGTAGAGAGAGAACTCCAGGCTCTGGTGCCAGATCCACCATGTACAAGGTTCTACAAGAACAGGGTAGTGCGCCACACGCACCCTGAATTCCTCCCAAAGGTGGTATCTCCTTTTCACCTCAACCAAGCGGTGGTCCTCCCCACTTTCTTCCCGCAGCCTCAGGCAGGGAGGAACTAGTGCTTCATACAATGGATTGCAAATGGGCCCTGTCCTACTTACAGCAGACTAAGACCCATGGCAGAGCTGCTCAGCTTTTCGTATTATATGATTTCAGTAGACTGGGGCTCATTGTGACTAAGCAAACTGTCCACTTGGGTGGCAAACTGTATTACCCTCTCCTCTGAGTGAGTTGGCCTCTCCCTTGAGTACCAGATCACAGCGCATTGCGTGAGGGCGATGGCCATTTTAGTAGCCAACCTCCACAGTGCTGTTGACAGAGATCTGCATGGCCACCACATGATCTTCAGTTCATACGTTTGCAGCTCACTACTGCCTAGAGAGAGTCCCACAGAGATGGTGCCTTTGGTCAGGCAGTGCTCCGTAATATTCTCTGGATGTAGGATACTCCTGCCCTCAGACCCTTCTATGTTCAGGCTACCGGAGTTGGTGTCACTGGATGATAGTCTTGCAGAGTCTCTCAGTGGGGAATCACCTTCTGCAACTCACAGCTACCCGATTGGTCGTTGTTGCTCCTGTCATGGTTTGGTCCTCAGTAGCCTGGGGTGGGGAGTCCCATTTTGAGGACTGACTTCCTGCTTGTTCCTGGAGAAAGCGTAGTTACTCACCTGTAACAGGTGTTCTCCAGGGACAGCAGGAATCTGCCCTACCCTTCCTTTTCCTGGGAGTTGCCTCCCTACCTTTTTTTTTTTTACTGCCGTCCTAGCTATGTCAGCTGACTGAGCAAGATGGCACCTATGGACGGAAAGGGAAACACGCATGTGTGGTAGCATGTCCCAAAGGCTTTCTTTGAAAGGTAGGGAAATTCTCTGTGCAGGCTCCGTCAGTGCTGATGTCACCCATATGTGAGGACTGATTCCTGCTGGCCCTGGAGAACACCTGTTACAGGTGAGTAACTACACTTTACCATTCACAGATAGAATTTAATGATATGATCAAGCACAGATGGAGAAACTTCAGCAATATTCCATCGGTATCTGTATTAATAGGAATTATAGGCTAGTGCTCTTTAGATTTCTTGATCATAGATATGGGTCTTATTTCCTCTTACACTGACTATACACTATCTGGATGAGGCCCAATGAGTGCATGAAAAATTGCCCAAATGTGATGTTGAGCATATCTGATTTCCCAGAAACAAATTCAGATTGGCGGTGGGAGATAATTTTAGAAATAATTTAACTGAGTAAAGTGGCCTGATAGTGTCCTAGTTCCTGAGCTCACCAGCCTGTTAATGTTTCCAAGGTTGTATTTGTCTATGCTAAACGGAAAGCACCTCTTGCTAGCCAAGGGCAAAACAGCATGGGTAGAAAATCACCCAGAAATCAAAGTACTTTTTAATACAGTTGTGGTCAACATTATTGGCACTCTTGCATTTTAGATATGTTGTATACAATATCTTATACAGTTGCAATATTTCCAATTATATCATAATGTTTTAATAGTATGTTCAAAGGTATACAAAAAAAAAAGATGTCTGTGCAATATAGACATAGTAATTTCTGAGAAAAAAAATAAGCATAGCTTGGAGCTATCTGTAAGTTTCATACATCCGTTCGCTGGTAGTTTCTCCCACTCTTCAACTGTGTTTTCTTCAAGCTCATGAACGTTTCCAGGATTCCTTTTACCTATGGCAGAAGTCATTTCTTTCAAAGATTCTCAATTGGATTGAAAAAATGACTCATTCCTAGACACTTTAAAAGGCATTTGTTGCTTTTCAATCATACTTTTCTGACACTAGGTAGCACATTTCACTCCAAAATACCTTCGTAGTCCTCTGACTTAATGATTTCTTTAATACCTCCCCGGCAGCAAAATAGCCTCACAATCACTGTTCCCTCTAAGCTGTGCGCGCGCACACACCTCGCCGAGCGAGCGCACATACTTTATAACAGAGCGCACAAAAATTACGGTTCTGATTCTGATAGAAAACAACACAGACGTCTTAAAAGTTGTTGTGTATTTACGGTTTTCACAAGTTCTACAATATTTTCTAATGCAATCAATGTGGTTTACATACTGTATTCTGACATGTAGTCAAATTTTAAAGTATATAACTCCAAGTGTCGTTATGTGGCACACAAAAATGTAACCTTCCTTCAAAAGTTGCACAGCTGATATTTTATGTGCACACAGCCTATAGAAAATTAGAGGGAACATTGCCCACAATATTATGAAATCTCCACCATATTTAACTGTAG
This sequence comes from Ichthyophis bannanicus, assembly GCA_033557465.1. NCBI lineage: Eukaryota > Metazoa > Chordata > Amphibia > Gymnophiona > Ichthyophiidae > Ichthyophis > Ichthyophis bannanicus. Next base: position 228,134,342 of record CM066039.1, read on the forward strand.
GAAGGGTGGTGGTTTTCCTTATAAGCTTCATTTCTTTGCCTGTAAATGTATAGGTGGTCTGCATTGCCAAAGAGCTTAAGTTTGGTTTCATCTGTCCATGGAACATTTTCCCAGAAGGACTGTGGTGTCTCAAGATGGGTTTGGGTAAAGATCAGGTATGCCTTTTTGTCTGTCTTTGAGCAGTGGGGGTCCTCCTTTGTTTAGTGCATGGTGTATCGTGTGGGTTGAAACCACCTGTCCAGATTGCTCCAGGTCACCCTTAAGCTCTTTTTATGTTGTATGTGGTGTTTTTCCAATAGTTTGTACTAATCTACAAAGTCGTCTTGGATTAATTTTCCTCTTCCCACTACATCCTGAGAGATTCTTGACAGTTCCACGAGTCCCATAGATACAGGAATCCCAAGGTCTTTGGAGATGGCCTTGTACTCCTTTGAAGTTTGATAATGGCTTTTCTGACCATCTCAGGAAGCTATCTTGTCTTCACAATTGTGAAAATGGAACAGGGAGTGAATGTGGCCATTTTAAACAGAGCCATCTATCATTGGTTGATTCAAATCATGTGACTGACAATTGATCAGATGTCTAATTATACTGCAATGGCAACGTGGTTCTTCTGTTCTAACGAATTTGAATTGTGCATAAGGGTGCCAATAATTTAAAGCATATTGAGCTGTTCGTTTCAGCTCATTAAAATGAATAAAAAGGAAATTGTTACCTTGCAAGGGTTTCCCTCATGGTAACAGTTCCAACAAAAACATTGTTTGTAGTGAATAGGGTTTGGGACCAAAAGGCTATAATTTTGTGAATAATTGTGTCCTGGCAATGTCCCAGTTTTTATACTATTTCCTACTATTTTATTTTCTCCAGGAACAAGCAGGAAGTCGGTTCTGACATATGGGTGATGTTGACGCCAACAGAGCCTGTGCGGAAGCATCTCCCCAACTTTCAAAGAGCCTCTGGGAGATGCACCATGCATGCATGCATGGGTCCCCTTCCCGCCCAAAGGGGCCATCTTACCTCAGTCTCCTTTTTTTCCCCATGGAGCCTTCTGGATATCTGTCCAGTTTCCCCTGGAAAAAGTGTTTTTTAAAATATTTTTATCTGGATCTGTGCAATGGTGTCTTTCCCGCCCCTGAATCAGCTCACCTCAGCGTTATTCCTCAGGTTCATTCCCTTGGGGTTTTTTTTTTTAATTTTTCTTAGAAGTATCCCTCTAGCAGCATTTGCACCTTTTTTTGGCCAAAGGCCTCGGCCCCTGCCTGGAGGCAGGGTTCCCTTTTTTCTGATGGCCTCCAGCAGCTTCACAAAGTATGATCAGTGCAGTAAGATGATGTCCCTCACCAAACTGCATGACTGCTGCCTTGGCCCGGAACACAACTCAGCCTGTGAGCTTTGCAGGACCATGACACCAAAGGCCCTTAAAAGCCATTAGCAGTAAACTTTTTTTTTTCACAAGTCCGTCTCTGGCGATGCCCTGTGAAACCTGGGCTACCTCTGAGTTCTGTGCTAATCGGTTCCTCTGATAGACTTTTTGCATTTCATCTCTGGGGATTTCCTAAGTCTTTGGAGAGCAGGTCCGGGAAGACTAGGAAAATACCACTCCAGGCCCCACAGCCCCCAGTGTAAGTCAGAAGGATCGGAGCAGGAACCACCTCACAAGCTGCCCCAGAAGCAGTCGTCGGCACCTGCTGACTGACCTCTTGACACCAAAGGTCATTCTCATCAAGGACTCTCCCTTGATGAAACAGATGCTGGACCCAAAACTATCGGTGTCCACATCAAAGGCTCTGGAGTCAACTGGCATGGAAAACAAGACAGCGGCCCAGAACACATTCTCTGCCCTTGTGGCCCAGCAATAGATGTTCATCTGCCCTGATGACGGACATAAAGGACCTCCCCAGACATTGGGCTGATCCTCGAGCACCACCAGCATCGAGAGAGCCATCGGCGCCGGATGAGATCGCAGTTCTGTTCCTCGGGTCACTTGTTCTCTCTGGCAAGTGCACATGGCTTGGACCATAGGTCCTCCAGTGGCCCTGGGCCCTGACGGTGACCATGCAGCCTCTGAATCTACCTCTGACTTCCAGTCCAGCTGGGAGACTGAGGAATCCCTGGACACAGAGACATGTCCTTGGACCCATCTCCCCCAGTGGCCCGACCGAGGATGTCACCTTCCTCAACATTTTGCAGGACATGGCTAAGGTGCTCACCATCGAGGCAGAGGAGGACTCTCGCATGGAAGAACTGGAGATCCTCCAGTATGAGGTCCTTTGAAGGAGGCCCTCCTGGTGCCCATTCTTCCGATGCTCCAGCACTGCCGCCTCTGTATTGTGGGAGACACCGGCATCGGTGCCCATTTTAAGCAGGTGACTCGATTCCATGTGCCAAGGCCTTGGGTTTCAGAAAACCCAACTTCACCACAACTCGATGGTCATAGAGTCTACCATGAGCCAAAAGACCCATTCCTCAGTGTTCCCCCGATAGGGAAGCCCAGGCCCTCGGCTGGGAGGCCTTCCTGCTCATTGCTCATGTGCCAAGTTCAGTCCTATCAGCTGTACATCGGCATGTACCTCAAAGAACTAGCGAGGGAGCTCTCAGTAGGCCTCGACTGAGAACCCTCCAGAGGTTCAAAGTTCTGTGATGAAGGAGTGCTTAGATTAAAAAAAAAAACAAAAAAAACCCACACTATGACGAGCAGCCTACAATGGCTTCAAGATCACAGCCAGAGTGGCCGCCGTCGGCATGGCTACAGTTGTCTGACCTCGAACCATATGTTCAGGACGAACTTGTTGATGTCCCCTGTATCAGAGAGGATCTCTTCAGGAAACCCATGGTGGACAAAGCTGCAGAGATAGATTGAGTTCCTGAGGAGGACCAGACTCACTAAAAAGACCTCAGTCCAGCCCCAAAAGAGGTCACCAGGGAAGAAGCCCTTCTTCCCAAGGAAAAAGGGAGACTTTAGTAATGCTTCACAGTTCCAAGCCTTCTTGGCCCCTCAGCAAGGCCAACAGCACAAGGGAAAGGGACAGGGACATGGCCCCTTTAAACAGAAGGCCCCTGCCCCCCAAGTCCTAGGCACCAGCCCTGGCTCAGCCTGGGGGGAGCTTTGGACTCCCTGGGCGTGACCTCCTTTCCCCCTAGGAGGTCCTCATCAGCCCACAGGGGGGGTGTCTGTGTCTGGCCTGTTGGCCCACAAGGTGGTCCACCATCACCACCAAATTTCCTGGGTACTGCAAGTGGTCCAAGAGGGTTACCTCCACCTGCAAGGACCACTGCCCTTGTACTTCCCAGGAGAGCCAGTAAGACCTCTTCTTCACCAGAGCTCTCAGGTCTCCTTGAGGATAAGGCAGTAGAGCCAATCCCCAGAAATCTATGGGGCAAGGGCTTCTATTCCAGGTATTTCCTCATCCCCAAGTGAACAATGGGCCTCAGACACCATCCTGGACCTGTGGGATTTGAACAGATTCCTGGTGAGGGAGAAGTTTAAGATGCTGTCTCTTGGAACATTGCTGCCCTCCTCCAGCAGGGAGATTGTAATAAATAAATAAATCAATAAAGAACATAGCCATTCTCTTATATACCATGCTATTCTGCATCAGTGCGGTTTACATTGAACAAATTGAAATTACATTGAACAGGCCATTATAACTTGGAGATAACCCTCCATAGCCCATGTTCCTTGTAAAATAGTTAAGTGGCTTGCCCAAGACCACAAGGAGCACCTGTGGGACTAGAAACCCCAGTCCTTCCGGCCCAAGGTTGCTGTCCTCTAGTGGGATTTGAACCTCCGGCCTGAAGTACCTTGCCCCAGACCTGACAGATGCTTATTGCACATCCTGATTCATCCCAGCCATTGAAGGTACCTCTGCTTTGAGGTGGGAGGAGGCCACTACCAATACAGGGTGCGACCCTTTTGACTGGCCTCATCACCAAGTATCTTCACCAAGTGCCTAGCGGCACATCTTAATCTCCAGGGGACCTTCATCTTTCCTTACCTGGAAGGCTGGCTCATAATGGTGGGAACCTCCGCACACAAGGCAGCTGGTCCCAGATGGAACACAGGCTGCAGATCAACCTTCTGGAGCGCTGGGTGATATTTCTATTATCTATGAGCCTTTCACCACTGACTGCAATGCCAGTCAGTGCTGGTCCACACCAAAACCCAGTCACAATGTTCTATGTCAACAAGCAAGGGGGCATGGAGTTGTACTCCTGCAGAGAGGCGGTAGCCCTCCGCTCATATGCCACGTGCAACGAGATGCTCCTGAGGGCTATCTACCTCCTGGGCCAGGACAATGCCCTGGCAGACAAGCTAAGCAGAATCCTTTTCAGCTGTCCAAGTGGTGCCTGGATCCCAGAGTGGCTTCATGGCTGTTTTGACTCTGGGGCGTCCCCCTAGTGGACCTGTTTACCAGCTCTGACAACATGCAGTTGCCCTGCTTCTGCTCCCAACAGCCGCTCCCGGCCCAGGTAGCAACAGACATGTTCCTTTATGCAGTGAATGGAAGGCCTCCTCTATGCCCTCCCACCACTGGTCACCAAGACCCTCTTCAAGGCCCAACGTGACAGGGCATCACTGATACCAATAGACTCCCGATGGCCCAAGCAACCTTGGCTCCCATTGCTCCTCTCCCTGGTGATGGAATCGCCAATTCCCCTGGGCCATGCCCCAGACCTACTCTCACAGGAGGAGGGCTCTCTTGCACCCCAACCTGGGGTCCCTGTCACTCATAGCTTGGCTGCTGAAAGGGTAGTGCTAGCTCCCTTCAACCTTCTGCAGGACGTGGAAGAGGTCCTTCTGGCCTCACGAAAGGCCTCCACAAGGAGGGCTTATGCCTTCAAGTGGCACCGGTTCTCAGTCTGGTGCACCAGGAGGCAAGCAAACCATTCTCCTGCTCGGTGCTCCAGTACCTACTCCACCTGTCACAGGTGGGACTGAAGTCTAACTCAGGCAGGATGCACATGAGCACAATTGCAGTGCACCACCATTCTGTTGAGAGAAAACTCCTCTCAGCTCAGCCCCTGGTATCTCAGTTCCTGCAGGGCCTCATGCTATCCAAACCCCCCCCCCCTCCTCCTCCACATCCACTCACCAGTGGTGGAATGGGATCTCAACATGGTGCTTTTTCAGTTTACTAAGCTGCCCTTTGAGCCCTGGCTACTTGCCACACACGATACTTCTTCTGGAAGGTTGTCTCTCATGGCAGTCACATCAGCTTGCAGGGTTAATGAGCTCTAGGCTCTGATGGTAGAGACACCCCCCCCCCCCTAAATTAGGTTCTACACGAATTGGGGGGGGGGGGGGTGCCCTGCACACACCAAGTTTCTACCAAAGGTAGTGTCCCCATTCCACCTCAATCAGGAGGTGATGCTCCCCATTTTCTTTCTGAGGCCTCAGGCAGGCAAGGTGTAGATCGTCCTCCATACTTTGGATTGTAAAAGGGCCCTGTCCTATTTGCAACAGACCCAGGGCCACCGAAAAGCACCTCAGCTTTCGGTCTCCTATGACCCCAGTTGACTGGGGCTCCCATTGACTAAGCGAACTCTGTCCACTTGTGTGGCAGACTGCGGTGCTCTCGCCTATGAGCAAGCTGGGATCTCACTAGACCAGCGGGTCACAGTGCACCGTGTCAGGGCCATGGCTACTTCCTACGGAAAAAGGCCAGGCTGCCACCTGGTCTTTGGTCCATACCTTCACAGCTCACTACTGCCTAGAGAGGGAGTCCCAAGGGGACAGCACCTTTGGCCATCTGTACTCTAATCTCTTAGGGGTGTAGGCAACTCCTGCCCTTTGACCCTTCTGTGTTCATCTACTTGAGTGCAGGTGGCCTGATGGACACTTAGATCTTGTGAGTGTGTCTTGCTTCAGATTCAACTGCTGCAGCTCATGGCTCACCCTCTGTAGGTCACAATGGTGTTTTTACAGGTTCTCAGTAGCCTGTAGCTGAGGAGCCCCCTGATGTCCTGCTTGTTCTAGGAGAAAATGAAGTTACTCACCTGTAACGGGTGTTCTCCGGGGACAGCAGGAATCAGTCCTCCCCTTGCAGTTGTTTCTTTACTGTAATTTAATTTTTGCTGTTTAAGCTATGTCACTAGACTATGGCAAGATGGCACCCCTGGACAAGAAGGGGGCCACGCATGGCCACCTTAACCCCTCCAAGTCCACAGCCATGTGGGTTTTCTTAAGTATGCCTTGTCCTAACATTGCCCCCCAGCTCACTTCTACTCCAGTCCCCCTGGTTGCCTCATCTTGCTACTTGGGTGTGACTGGATTCTTCACTCTCTTTTCAGGAACATGTGTCCATCCTCGCTTGCCAATCCTTTTGTGCACTCTGGCAGATTAGAGTGGTCTATCCATTGCTGCCACCCTCTTCCCTTATCACCCTGCTGTTGGCACTTGTAATGTGGCCCTTGCAAACTTGCCTATCAACTTCAGCGTTTAAAATTACTACAAAATACAGCAGCTCGTCTCATTACTCATGCTAAGTGGTCTGATCATATTACTCCCCTTCTAATTTGTCTCCATTGGTTACCCCTCTGCTACCGAATTCAGTATAGGTTTTTGATTTTGACTCTCAAAGCTGTATCTACATCTACATCCACTCCTCAGTACCTTGCTGATCGCATAGCTCTGCACACACCTTACCGTCAACTCCGGTCCCTTCATGCAAATCGGCTTATCCTTCCATCCCCATCCCAGGCTCATTTAGAGCTAACTCGCCATGCTGCGTTTCTTAGCCCCTCACTCAGTCTCAAACTCTCTTACCAAAAATTAAAGACACTGCTTAAAACTCACCTGTTTCAACAGGCATTTGAGCTCCCAATTGCTAACCCTCCTTAGTTGCTTCCCTTCTGTCCTAGGGTGCCTGATATCACTGCACCAGCCCTACATAGGATAGAGTGCAAACAAACAAGGGAGCAGGGGTGGAACTGTTGGGCCAGAGTGCCATGGTGGTGCCTCTTAGAAGTGGTAGAAGGCTCCTTTCTGGCCTGGGTATCTAAGTAGCTGCCTTTATGAGAGTTACCAAACATCCCCAATTAAAGGTCTCTGTCCCTGACAGAGGCTGTAGCAGCTCTACCATTAGACAGAATGAGGTGGCTGCCTCAGGCAGCAAAGTTTTGGGAGGGGCAAAAAATGCCCCCAAAATACCCCAGCAGTGGCTGCCTCACTCTCTTCTCAAAAAAAAAGTGTTTTAAATTTCAGCGTCTGCTGCTGCCACCACCACCTTGGACATGGTGAGAAGCGGCAGCGGGCACCAAGTTTGCAAAAAAACCAAACCCAACCCAACCCCCCCCCCTCCCCTCCCCTCCCCTCATAAACCCAAAGCAAAATTGCTGGGTATTTGTGACTCTGGTACATTTAGAAAGTCCTGCCCCCTTTTGATGCATGCTTCATGTCAGAAAGGGGCAGGACAGGCGTGGTCTTCCAAATGCTCTGGAGTCAAGAAGATCTCACACTTTTGTTTGTGTATTTGCTGCCTCTGCCACAGCAGTTGAGAGAGGTAGCGGCAGGATGGGTGCATGGGAAATAAGGAGAGGAGATGCTAGATATCGATGAGGTGGAGAGCATGGGAGGACAGGTGCTGGCCATGAAATGAGGGAGATAGAAGCCAGATGGTGGCAACAAGGTCAGAGTGGTGGAGCATAGGGGATATGGGATGGGGGTAGGCAGTAGAAGCTGGGCGGCAGGGGGGGGGGGGGGAGGTGAGCATAGAAGAGGATGGGAGGGCAGATGCTGGACATGGGATGGGTGTGGGAGGTGAAGGACAGATTGTGGGCATGAGATATTGTCCAGCAGCTGCTGTCTACCCTGAGTAGAGGGCATCAAGGGATGGAGAGCAGATGCTGGGCTTGGGGCTGATGCTGGACATGGGTTGATAAGGACAAAAGAGATGGTGGGCAAGTTAGAGGACAAATGAATGACATAGGATGGACTAGAGAGCAGATGATGAACATGGAGGGAGAGCAGATGCTGGGCATGGAGAAGATTGACGAGATGCTGGACATGGGGAGGAAAAGAGGACAGATGTTATGCACAGAGGGAGGGAGAGAGAGGATAGATATTGGGCAAAGAGAAGGGGAGACAGGAAAGATGCTGGACACAGTGAGAATGAGAGAAGGAAGATAGATGCTAGGCACAGAGAGAGAGGAGGAAATGCTAGATGGGGAGGGATAAGGAGTGGAAGATGTGAAATGCTGGACATGGGGGGTGGGGATAAACAAGGGGATATGTTTGACAGGGGAATGGAAAGAAAGAAGGATATATTTAATACAGAGAGGAATAGGGAGAGAAGGGGAAAGGTGGACAAGGGGAGGGGAAAAGGGATGAGGTGCTGGAAAGAAGAGAAACACTGGATAGGGGAGGAGAAAAGGGGAGAGATGCTGGATGGGAGAGGAAGAGAGAAAGGGGAGAGTGTTAGTTAAAGACTAGGGATAAGAGGCAGGGAATGACAGGGCTGTGTTGAAGGCTTGAAAAGTGGTAGATGCAGTAACAAGAGAGATGATTGAGGACTGGATGGCAAGAAGGAAGAGTAAAATCGAAGCTGATAGAAAAATAAATGGAAAAAAGGTGAAAGGAAAAGAAATGCTGGAGATGTAAGGAAGTGCTGGGGAGGAGTCTGCTGTCTTGGTACATGTCTGTACCAATGACATAGGAAAATGTGTTAGGAATGTTCTGGAAGCTAAATTTAGGCTTTTAGGTAGGAAGTTGAAATCCAGAACTTCCAGGGTAGCGTTCTCTGAAATGCTTCCCATTCCACACGCAGGACCCAAAAGGCAGGCAGAGCTCTGGAGTCTCAATGCATGGATGAGACGATGGTGCAAGGATGAGGGGTTTGGATTTGATAGGAACAGGGGGGGGGGAACATTCTGGAGAAAGGAAGGGCTCTTCCGAAGGGATGGGCTTCACCTTAACCGGGATGGAACCAGGCTGATGGCATTAACCTTTAAAAAGGAAATAGAGCAGCTTTTAAACTAGATAATAGGGGAAAGCTGACCGTCGCCCAAGAGCGCATGAGTCGGAAGAAGGTATCCTTGAAGGATACTACCAAAAGCAGAGCGGTTCCAAAAAAACAGTAAAGGTAGCCCAAATGCCCTTGAGTATGGGGCAGACAGAGCTTAAATATTCCAAATTACCCATGCCTACCAATAGCCAGATTAATATGAATAAAATACAGTCTCTAAAATGCTTGTATGCAAATGCTAGAAGTCTAAAAAATAAGATGGGAGAGTTAGAATATATAGCACTAAATGAGAGGTTAGATATGATTGGTATCTCAGAGACAGGGTCAACAGAGGACAACCAGTAGGACACTGATACCTGGGTACAAACTATATTGTAATGATGGAACTGATCAAATTGGTGGAGGGGCTGCACTCTATGTTAGAGAGGGCATTGTGTCAGAAAGGATTAAAGTTTTGTAGGAAACAAAATTTGCTGTAGAATCTCTATGGATTGAAATTCCATGTAAGAAGGGGGAAGGCGATGGCAGTGGGGGTGTACTATCGAGCGCCTGGCCAGAATGAACAAATAGATGATGAAATGCTCAAAGAAATCAAGGAAGCTAACAAAAGTTACAGCACAGTAATAATAAAGGGTGATTTCAATTACCCTGGTATAGACTGGGTCAGTGTCATAGCAGGACATGCTAGGGAGGTAAAGTTCCTAGATGAAATCAATTACTGCTTCTTGGAGCAGCTGGTTCATGAACCTACCAGAGGGAAGCCATATTGGAACACCAGATCTGGTGCAAGAGATAAGGGTGTTGGGGCCACTTGGCAATAGTGATCATAGCATGATCATGTTTGATTTAATTAGTAGAGGAGGGATGGTAAGGAAAGGGAGACTATGATAAAATGATGAAAATAGTTAAGAAAAAACTAAAAGGAGCAGTTGCAAAGGTTAAAGACTTACATCAAGCTTGGGTATTTAAAAATACTATCTTGGAAGCCCAGACCAGCTGTATTCCATGGATTAAGAAAAGTGGAAGGAAGTCCAAAAAGCTGCCAGCATGGTTTAAAAGTGAGGTCGGAGAGGCTGTTGCCAAAAAAGCATCTTTCAGGAAATGGAAAAAAAAGAGCCAAATGATGAAAACTGGAAACAGCACAAGCACTGGCAAGTTAAATGCAAGGCATTGATAAGGCAGGTAGAGAGAACTTGAGAAGAAACTTGCTACAGAAGCAAAAACACGTAATAAAGACTTTTTCAAGTACATTCATAGAAAAAAAATGAGAGTCAATTGAACCATTAGATGATAGAGGAGTAAAAGGGGGCAGTAAGAGGGGACAAGGCTATAGCAGAGAGACTGAATTAATTCTTTGCTTCGGTCTTTACTGAGGAAGATGTAGGGATGTTACCCATGACTGAAGTGGTATTTAAAGATGATACTGCAGTGGAATTGAAAGAAATATCACTACACCAGGAAGATGTATTACAACTATTTGATAAACTGAAGAGTAGAAAATCACCTGGACCGGATGGTATACATCCAAGGGTGTTGAAAGAACTGAAATATGAGATTGCAGACCTGCTATTAGTAATCTGTGAAATGGAAATTACACTAACCTGGTAATTGTAGTTCCTGGAGGGTCCAGTTTAGTCCTCCAACATCGGGTAGTGCCCCTCCTCCTGCAGCCTGGAGACTGGACCAATCAAGTCTTCTGTAGTATATATGCAGACGGAGCTCCCAGAAGCCCCCAGTGTACTAGTAACAAAGCATACTTAACGAAGCAACACATTAGATTAATATACAAAATGACATAATGAAAATGACATAATTAAAGAACAATTTGTTTCCCCCCCACAAAAATATCCAACTTTCTCCCCAAACGAGGAAGTCAGAACACTGTATTGCGCTGGAACCAACGCCCCAGAAATCAAAATACAGCTCCGTATCAGAAATCTCAGGAGCTGACTGAACACCTGAGAAAGAAAGAGCCATAGCCAAAAACGCGGCTGCAAAAAAGGCTCGAACGGCAAGAGGAACCGTCTTATGATCCACCGTTCGGAAAGCGCGCCGCATTTTTATAACAGATAGTCGGGAGGGAAGGAGGACTAAACTGGACCCTCCAGGAACTACAATTACCAGGTTAGTGTAATTTCCATTTCCTGTTCGGTAATCCAGTTTAGTCCTCCAACATCGGGATGTAACAGAGCAGTTAAGACCGGGCGGGACCTTGCCATCCGGGGCGCAAAACCGCCGAACAAAAGAGGAATCCCGAGCCGCTGACACATCTAAACGATAGTGTGTACTGAAAGCATGCAGAGACGACCAGGTGGCCGCCTTACAGATATCTGCTGGCGGAACTAGGCTATACTCTGCCCAAGCGGTCGCCTGAGCCCTAGTGGAATGATCCAGTAGCCCCTCCGGAACAGACCGCTGCTGCAACAGATACGCAGACGCGAACGCTTCCTTGAGCCATCTTGCAACAGAGGCCTTAGCCGCCGCTTCCCCTTTACGTGCACCACCGAAGAGCACGAATAGCCGGTCAGTCTTCCGAAAAGATTCGGTAGCCTTCAAATAACGACGAAGTGCACGACCCACATCGAGACGGTGAAGACTTCTGTCCGCCGACCCGACAGAGTGGGAAGAAAGAACTGGAAGAAACACTGCCTGATTCACATGAATAGGGGAAACCACCTTCGGCAAAAAGGAAGGGACCGGGGAAAAAGACAAAAAAGGTTCTCAGCAGGACAACGCATGTAGATCTGAAATACGCCGTGCCAAACAGATGGCTACAAGAAAAACCGTCTTCAGCGTAAAATCTTTCAGAAACGCCCTACTCAGGGGTTCAAAAGGTTCACGAACCAGGGCCCGCATCACTAGATTCAAGTCCCCCGGAGGAACGAAAATCCTGCGGGAGGGCTGCAAATGAAAAACAGTCGTAAGAAAACGACATACGTCCGGATAAGAACCGCGGAGACGGCCTAAAACTTTGCCTCGATAACGAGATAGCCGCCAACTGGACTTTCAGGGAACTAGCCGCAAGGCCCTTATCAAAAGCAACGTGAAGAAACTTAAAACGACGGAAACGGAAACCGTCGCCGCCCGGACTCCACGCCGGGAGCACCAGTCTTCAAAGATCCCCCAAATCCGAACGTAAGTAAGAGAAGTGGACTTTTCCCCGCCCGCAGTAGGGTAGAAATCACCGCGGGGGGAGTAACCCTTCTTTTTCAGCCGAGCCCTCTCCATGGCCAAACCGTAAGCGAGAATCGACCCACTTGGGGCATCTGCAAGGGTCCCTGAAAAAGAAGATTCGGCAGCGTGGATAGGAGCCAAGGAATGCCGTCGCTCAGCCGGACCAGATCGGCATACCAGGGCCACCCAGGCCAGTCCGGGGCCACCAGTAACACTCGACCCCGATGGCCCTCGATGCGCTGAACGACCCGGCCAATCAGAACCCACGGAGGAAAGACATAAAGAAGGCCGGACGTTGGCCACGGCTGAATGAGAGCGTCGAGCCCCTCGGACATGCGCTCCCTTTGCCTGCTGAAGAAGCGTCCTGTCTCGGCCGATTGAAATGTCGCCATGAGATCCATGAAGGGCGCCCCCCCCCCCGACGAACTATTTGCGCGTAAACTTGCGGGTTTAGCTCCCACTCTCCGGGGTCCACCCGCACTCTGCAGAGAAAATCGGCCTGAACATTGTCTGCGCCTGCAATAGGCGCTGCCGAGATGGCCGGAAGACGAGACTGCACCCAATTGACCAAGGCCATCGCTTCTGATTCCAGGGCCATGCTGCCGGTGCCCCCTGGGCGATTGATGTAAGCTACGGTGGTCGCAATGTCCGAGAGGACTTGCACCGGCCGGTCGAGAACTAGGGCTTTGAGGCCAAGAGGGCTAGCCGCACCGCCCGCAATTCGAGGCGGTTGATCGACCAAGAAGTCTCCAGGGGAGACCATTCCCCTTGAGCGAAGCGGGTCTCGCAGTGAGCCCCCCAGCCGGTTAAGCTGGCATCCGTTGTGAACGGAACCCAAAGTGGAGGCTCCAGGGAATCCCCCGCGCCAGGTTCTCGGAGGAGAGCCACCACCGAAGTGATCGGCGAACCGCCCTTGGGCAAGTCAATCTCCTGTTCAACGAGTCGAATTGGTTGGACCAACGGCGCAGCAGAGCACTCTGCAACGGGCGCATGTGGAAGCGCGCCCAGGGCACCACCTCCAAGGTTGCTGCCATCGTACCGAGGAGCTGTAGCTATCACCATGCAGACGGAGCGGGCATCCCCCTGAAGAGTCGGACAAGAGACCGAATGCGGCGCTCCGGTAGGCACACCAAGCCCCGTGCTGTGTCGAGGCTCATTCCCAGATACTCGAGATCCTGAGTCGGGCACAGACAACTCTTGCATTCTTTCACCACCCAGCCGAGGGACCGCAGCAGAGCCACCACCCTGCTCGTGACGTGCACACACTCCCGACTGGACTTTGCCCGAATCCACCAGTTGTCGAGATACGGATGGACCAGGATGCCCTCTTTGCACAAGGCCGCCGCGACCACTACCATCACGTTTGTGAAGGTGCGGGGGGCCGTGGCGAGACCAAACGGCATGGCCGGAAATTGGAAGTGGCCCCACGGAAGAGCGAAGTGGAGAAACCGTTGAGGAGACGGCCGGATGGGAATGCGTAATGTGGTCTGCAGCGGCTGTGGAAGATCCTGCCGCAGGGGCTCTGAGGAGGGGGGAGATAAGGTGCTGAGGGACCCAGCTAGCAACGCAGTGGGTATGGGGAAAGCCGCCGGGATGCAGCGTGCAGGTGTAACACAAGCAAGCTATTAATGTACCCTTCGGCTGATTACATTTCACATATAATACAGCCAGAGAAAAAAGCATTGTAGAGACTTAAACCACCTTTCCTCTTCTTGTGTGGGGTTTCATTTATTTATTTATTTATTTTTTTTTTTGCATTTAAAACAAAAAGCAAGGAAGGCTCAGGGAAACCCAAGACTGTTTAAGAAAAGGATTATGAAACTCCACGTGCCTCCACAGCATGATTAAGTGTGTGGAAACTGCTGTTTAGAGCTGTTTCCTCTAAAAAGAAACACTGAAGAGAAAAACAAAACAGCCGCTGGCACCGAAAAACTGTCAGGTATTCGCAGAACTGAGAAGGGAACTGTCAGTCATTCACTGTGCTGGCATAGAGAAACTTTCAAGGTCAGGGTAAGGCAATTACAGTGACTAAAAGTAGGGAAATTAGAGTGGGATCCCTCCGCAGCCATTCAGACCTCCATGGTAGGGGCTGAAAGGTGTTTCTGGGGAGGGATGTAGAAGCTCAATCCAGCCATAGGAAAATTACAGTGAGCATGCTTAATTAGGCCGAGCCCAAAAACAGTCAGGATCCAAAACCCTGACTTAAAACCTCAACCAAATGGTAAATTGAATAAGACAGGTACAATAATCAGTAGGACGTACAAAGTAACCCGGCTGCAGTTTGTGGACTAAAAAGTCAAAGTAGGCACTTCCAAACTCAGGGGCAGCCGGTCCGATACTGAAAGCATCCCAGAGCAGCTGAGGCAAGGAAGAAAAAACAAAAACAGAGTACTCACAGTTTTCTTACAGAAAATGATACCTGAACATCCTGGAGGTATCCAAACTCTCGTGGTAAAGACTCAGTGCAGCGTAAAGCCAATGGAGAGCTCCCCCGAAGCCAAGCTCCGGAGTTCCCAAGTTCCTCAGGGGAAGCAAGATGCTGGGGGAAGAGCAGAGCTGATGCCTGAGGTCCCGGTGTTTCTTCTGACAGCCTATGCAGCGTAAACCTGAATAAGGCACAGGGAGAACTAAAAAGAAATAACTGCGTCCCGCAGGAACAGGCATTTAACAATATTCCCCATAATAGGTAATGCCTCAGCCAGCCTTCTTTGTTGGGCACAGTGGGGAATGGAACCCATGAGCCCTGCACCCTTCGTCAGTGACTCAGCATTGTACTGTGGCTCTGAATTGCATACTGTTCTCTATCCATGCCTTCTGTACTTTTTATCCATTATGTTCATACATAAGCAGAGAAAAAAGTAACCTCTGCACAACTGACATCTAGCAAGTGTTGTGGAAAAAAACTGAAACAATATAGCTTTTAGAAGCCAGCAGAGAAGTAATCTGGCTTCCCGCCAAAAACCGAGGCTCATTAGCTATTCAAAATGGCCACCAGCAAAAATAAAACACTAAAAGAGTGAATTAAAACCCCCAAAAGCTAAGGAATTAACTTAAAAAGTCACAGAAGAAGGTGGGAGGGTTGCAGGCATGAGAAAAATGCCTAAAATCGCTGAAAAATCAAGAAAAATCAATCGAGTTACCACAGAGCTGCAAACAGCAGTGGGAGAAGACATTCCAGGTCTAAAGAAACTGCAGCACAGCTCTTGCAGATGCCAGAGTCAGTCATTGTACCTCTGCGGGACCCACAAATCACACATTGAGGTTTGGCAGCCATGCTAAGGCAACCT
This sequence comes from Ichthyophis bannanicus, assembly GCA_033557465.1. Lineage (NCBI taxonomy): Eukaryota > Metazoa > Chordata > Amphibia > Gymnophiona > Ichthyophiidae > Ichthyophis > Ichthyophis bannanicus. The sequence goes on from CM066039.1 coordinate 228,149,766, forward strand.
GCTTCCAGGGGGAAAGAAGGAAACAGGAACAGGGAAGCCCACAGCAAAGGGACTAACCGTATTCAAATCAGTACAGCTTTAAATTTAAAACTTTTTTTTTTTTTTTTTTTTACAGAAAACAAAATACTCCCCAGAATCCTAGGGGTGCCCTGAGCAAAATCGCCAGCAAAAGAAACCCCAAAAATGCCAGGGGAACCCGTGCACAAGTGTTAAAAAGTGCCCTTAAAAAGCACACTTTATAAATCCAAAATGGCCGCCGCACTTTTTCACCCACAATAAAAAAAGGCGCGAAAATACAAAGGTAACCAAATAATATGGAAAAGAAAGAAAACGACCCTCTAATACAGGGCAAGCGAAAAAAATCAGGAAAAAGTGCAATTCGGAAGCCAGGGGAGCCGACAGAGCCTCTGACAATGCAAAAAACCAACAGAGCTGAAAAGATAAAGCAAGGAAAATTCCTACCAGCTCAGGGAACAGCAAGGAACTCAGCCAACTCCTCCAAGTGACAGGCAATGCTGTAGCAGGTATGGCTCTTCCCCGAACAGTCTTGGGGAGAGCTCAACCCAGGTTTCAGATATTCCCAGGCAGGAAGGCAGGAGCCCAATGCAGGTCTGGCTTCCCCCAGGATGTCCCCTGTGGCAATGCTACTTTTTTTTAAAGTTACAGCTACCTAGCAAAGAAATGGTAAATAAAGGACCCAAAATAAAACCCCAAAAGAACTAACTAACTAGTGTTGCTCCTTCAAGTGTCACTTAGTGTGCCCAGAAAGGGCACAGAAGTCTGCAAGCTGCAAGGAGACTGGACACACTGGGGGCTTCTGGGAGCTCCGTCTGCATATATACTACAGAAGACTTGATTGGTCCAGTCTCCAGGCTGCAGGAGGAGGGGCACTACCCGATGTTGGAGGACTAAACTGGATTACCGAACAGGAACTTTCATTAAAATCATCTGTACTACCTGAAGATTGCAGGATCGCCAATGTAACGCCAATTTTTAAAAAGGGTTCCAGGGGTGATCCAGGAAACTACAGACCTGTGAGCCTGACATCACTACCTGGAAAAATGGTAGAAACCATCAAAGAACAAAATTACTCAGCATGTAGATAGTCATGGCCTAATGGGAGACAGCCAACATGGCTTTAGACAAGGAAGATCTTGTCTTACTAATCTGTTATGTTTTTTTGAAGGTGTGAATAAACAGGTAGACAAAGGTGAATCGGTTGATATAGTGTATCTTGACTTTCAGAAAGCCTTTGACAAGGTCCCTTGTGAGAAACGTTTGGCAAAATTAGTCATGGGATAGGAGGCAGTATACTATTGTGGATCAGGAACTAGTTAAAAGATAGCAGAGGGTAGATATAAATGGCCAATTTTCCCAATGGAAAAAGGTGAATAGTGGAGTATTCCAGGGATCTGTGCTGGGTCCGCTGCTTTTTGACATATTCATAAATGACCTGGAAAAGGGAATGAGTGAGGTTATCAAATCTGCAGATGACACAAAACTATTTTAAGTTGTTAAAACCCAAGAGGATTGTGGAAAATTTCAAGAGGATCTTGATAAATTGGAAGACTTGTCATCCAAATGGCAGATAAAATTTAATGTGGACAAGTGCAAAGTTATGCACCTAGGAAAGAACAACCCAAACTATGGTTACAGGATGCAAGGGAACCATCATCCAGGAAAAAGATTTAGGCGTCATCGTGGATAACATGTTAAAACCCTCCGTCCAGTGTGCAGCAGCAGCCAAGAGAGCAAATAGAATGCTAGGTATCATAAGAAAAGGAATGGAAAATAAAACAAAGGATATTTTAATGCCTCTGTATCATTCCATGGTGCGACCGCACCTTGAATATTGTGTGCAGTTCTGGTCACCGTATCTTAAAAAGGATATAGCATTATTAGAAAAGGTACAAAGAAAAGCCACCAAAATGGTAAAGGGGATGGAAGGCTACTCCTGTGAGGAGAGGCTAAAAAGGTTAGGGTTCTTCAACCTGGAAAAGAGACGGCTGAGGGGAGTTATGATAGAGGTCTATAAATTAATGGAGTGGAACGGGTAAACGTAGATTGCGTTATCAGAATATAGAAAGACTAGGGGACATGCAATGAAGCTACAGGGTAAACTATTTTAGACAAAGAAGAGAAAATATTGTTTTTACTAAACATGTAATCAAACTCAAATTTGTTACCAAACGATGTAGGCTGTTAGTGTGGCTGGGTTTAAAAAAGGTTTGGACAAGTTCCTGGAGGAAAGGTCCATAAACCATTATTAAAAAGGGACCCAGGATATCAATGGTTGACCCAATACAAGAATTGTGGAACCAGTTTCTTTTGGGGAAACTGCTAGGTATGTATGACCTAGATCGGCCACTATTGGAAACAGGATACTGGGCTTGATGGATCTTGGTCTGACCCAGTATGGCATATCTTATGTAACACAGGAGGGAAGAGAAGTGGTAGATGGGCTGGGGACCCTAGGAAACGAGTAAGACAAGACAGAAGAGAGCAGAAACTAGTGACAGAGCAATATGATTACAGCAGAAAATGGCTAGTCAACAAAGACAGAAAATGAATGTTATTTTCAGTTTAGTGACTGCAATATGTTAGTCTTTGAAATATACATATTCTATGTATCTTGCCCAGTACATGGGCACATGCATCTTTTTCTATTTCCCTGGTGTTGTGCTGCATGCAGGGGTGTAGCCAAGGGTGGACCTGGGTGGGCTGTGGCCCCTCTATTTTAGCATGAGGCCCATTGAATCGGTGGCAGCAGAAATGATAATTACACTTACCTGGTAACTGTAGTTCCTTTAGTGACGACAGTTCAGTTCTCTACCTCTGGGTTGTCAATCTCCTCCTGCAGCTAGGAGACTGGTATGTCAGAATGATGACATCACTGGATATAGCCTGCTGCACTTCCACTTGCATCCCAGTGTAAACTATAACAAAGCAGACTCAAAGGAGCAACAAATAAGTAGCTAAACATAATAAACATGCACCACTAGAAAATATGCGCCCCCCCCACAGACAAGGCTTTCTTACTACCTGCCCCGTCATCGAGAAGGCAACAAATCACAGAATGGAAATAAAATGTAGACTCACCTGTAAGCAGCTGTCGCCGGCCACCAATCAGGAACTCCCTGAAACATCCGGGCGGGAAGGAGGACTGAACTGTCGTCACTAAAGGAACTACAATTACCAGGTAAGTGTAATTATCATTTCCTTATCGTTCCTCCAGTTCAGTCCTCTACCTCTGGGATGTACCAGAGCAGTGATTAATGGGAGGGACCCTTCCAGCCGGCAGACAAGACCGCCGCACCGAAACGAGCATCCGAGGCTGCTGCCACATCCAGTCGGAAATGCTTGCTGAACGTGTGCAGCGACGACCAAGTCGCAGCTCGACAAATGTCTCCCGGGGGAACCAAACCATGCTCCGCCCAAGACGCCGCCTGCGCCCTTAGCCCAACCAGCGCAACACGCCCACGAAGTAAATAAGCGGACACAAATCGCCTCCCTAAGCCAGCGGGCGATGGAAGCCTTAGCCGCCGCCTCACCTTTGCGGACACCGCCGTAGAGAACAACTGCTCAGACTTGCGGAAAGTCTCCGTGACCCGCAAATACTGACGCAAGGTCCTCTTCACGTCAAGACGCCGAAGACTGAGACTGGAGGCGTCGCCCTCCAAGGACCCCAGCACGGGCAAACACACGGTCTGGTTCACATGAAAGGGAGACATCACTTTGGGCAAAAAAGATGGAACTGGCCGCAAAATATCTCCTGTTAAATGTAATTGACCAGACATATGTAAATTGTCGGATGTTTTTTGTTCAATGTAAACCGCGCTGATGTCTAATAGTGCGGTATATAAGAATTGTTAATAAATAAATAAATAAATAAAACCACCTTTTCCCTGGAAAAATTCAAGAAAGGTTCTCGACACGACAAAGCTTGTAGTTTGGAAACGCGCCGAGCGGAACAAATAGCCACCAGGAAAACCGCCTTCAATGTCAAATCCTTCACGGATGCCCGACGCAAGGGCTCAAAAGGGGGACTCGGCCAGTGCTGTGAGAACGAGATTCAGGTCCCACAGTGGAATAGATACCCGACGTGCCGGGCGCAACCGAGCGGCCGCCCTCAGAAAACGACCCATGTCAGGATGAGCCCCCAACGACACGCCACTGACCTTGCCCCGATAACAGGAGAGGGCCGCCAGCTGTACGCATAAAGAACTGGCCGCTAGTCCTTTTTCAAAGCCGCTCTGCAGAAACTCCAAGACCAGCGGAACCGAAGCCGAGCTCGGCCGAACCTGGCGCGGTGCACACCAATCCTCAAAGATACGCCAGACACGCACATAAGCCAGGGAAGTTGAATGCTTACGCGCTCTCAGTAAGGTCGCTACCACCGCCGATGAGTAACCTTTCTTTAGGAGCTTAGCCCTCTCAATGGCCAAACCGTAAGCGAGAACCGATCCACTTGCGGCATGATCAGGGGCCCTTGAAGCAATAGATCTGACTTTGCCGGCAACCGCCAAGGTGCTCCGTCCAGGAGACGTATGAGGTCGGCGTACCAAGGACGCCTCGGCCAATCGGGTGCCACCAACAGCACCGTCCCGGCATGTGCTCCAATCTTTTGAATTACCCTGCCTATCAGCGCCCAGGGTGGGAACACATACAGAAGTCTGCTCGACGGCCACGGACGAAGCAAAGCATCGATGCCCTCAGACATCCGTTCCCGACGCCTGCTGAAGAAGCGTCCGACCTTTGCCGACTGAAAGGTCGCCATGAGATCCATGACCGGAGTCCCCCAGTGCCAGACTATCTGTCAGAAAACTGCGGGATGCAGCTCCCACTCTCCGGCATCCACCTGCACCCTGCTGAGGAAGTCCGCGGTGACATTGTCTTTGCCGGCAATGTGTGCTGCCGAGATCGTGGCCAAGCGAGGCTCCACCCACGCGAACAACTTGTCGGCTTCTGCCTCCATCGTGGCACTCCCGGTGCCGCCCTGCCGGTTGATGTAGGCCACCGTCGCCGAGTTGTCTGACAGCACTCGCACCGGCTGAGCGCGCACTAAGTCCCCGGAACACCGCCCAAAGCTCCAGGCTCCTTGCGCAAACTGGCTCCCGCAGTGGGCTCCCCAGACCACCAGACTGGCATCCGTTAGCAACAGAATCCATTCCGGCTGTTCCAGGGGCAGACCGGCCGCCAGTGATGATGGGCGAAGCCACCAGCGAAGGGACTGCCGAACCTTGCTTGGGCAAGAGAGACGCTTGCCTAATGAATCCCGCTGATGCGACCAATGACGGAGCAATGCCCTCTGGAGAAGACACATATGAAACTGTGCCCAAGGCACAGCCTCCAAAGTCGCCGCCATGGTGCCCAGCACCCGGAGATAATCCCACGCCAAAGGCGCCAACACCGACAGGAAGCAGTACACTAGGGACCGCAAGCCCTCGGCCCGTTTGTGCGGGAGAAACACTCGTCCTTCCTTCGTATCGAACCGGACCCCCAAGTATTCGAGGTCCTGAGTAGGCTGTAACCGGCTCTTGGTCGGGTTGACCACCCAACCCAGCCCTTGTAGGAACTGTACTACCCGGTCCGTCACCCGTAGACTTTCCTCCGCAGACTTGGCCCGAATCAGCCAGTCGTCTAGATAAGGGTGGACCAGGATCCCTTCCTTGCGCAACGCCGCCGCCGCCACCACCACCATAATTTTGGTGAAGGTCCTCGGCGCCGTCGCCAAGCCAAACGGCAACGCCTGAAACTGATAGTGGCCCCAAGGGAGGGCAAACCGCAGGAAGCGCTGGTGAGCCTCCCGAATAGGAATGTGCAAATACGCCTCCGACAGGTCTAGAGACGTCAAGAATTCTCCGCGTCGCACCGCCACTATGACGGAGCGCAACATTTCCATTCGAAGGTGCGGCACCCGTAAACACCGATTCACCCCCTTCAGGTCGAGGATGGGTCTCATTTGGCTGCCCTTCTTGGGCACCACGAAATAAATGGAGTAGCGACCCATGCCGTAATCGGCTCTTGGAACGTCCACCACGGCGCCCAACCGAATTAGTCTTTGCAGAGTTTCGCGAACTGCCATGGTCTTCTTGGGACCTCTGCAAGGGGACAAGACAAAGGAGTCTCGCACGGGCCGCGCCAACTCCAATGCGTAGCCGATTTGAATGATCTCCAGCACCCATTGATCGGACGTGATGAGGGTCCAGGCGATAAGAAACTCCCAAAGTCTTCCGCCTATGGGAGTTTCCCCCGCCGGGACCCGCCTCGCTTCATTGGGCTTTGCGCGTAGCGGATCCAGGGTTGGCCGAGAAGCCTCTATTCGCTCCTCGAAACCCACGAAAACCCTGGCCCCTAGAGGAGAACTGGCCTCTCTGGAAGGCACCGGGACGTGTCGAGTGAAATCTCCGAAAATCCCGAAACTGACCCCGACCGCCCAGGCCGGGCTTGGCCGGCTTCGGCTTGTCCTCGGGCAGCCGACCCGCCTTGGACTCCCCGAGATCCTTCACCAACTTCTCCAAGTCCTCACCAAACAGCAAACCTCCCTTAAAGGGAAGCTTGCTGAGACGGGACTTAGAAGACCCGTCCGCTGCCCAATTGCGGAACCACAATGATCTGTGGGCCGCCACTACAGAACCGGTGCTGTTGGCCAGTGCTCTAATCAAATCATAGTGCACATCGGCGAGGAAGGCCGCACCGGACTCCAAGCGATCCAACTCCATGTCCTCAGGATCGATATGCGACGACTGGCGCAGCCGCTGAGCCCAGCGTAAACACGCTCTGGCCACCCAAGCTCCGCAGATGGAGGCCTGAAGAGAAACAGAATCCGCCTCAAAAGCCTGCTTCAACAGACCGTCAACTTTACGGTCCTGGGCATCCTTCAAGGCCGCACTGCCTTCAACCGGAATAGTTGTTTTCTTCGTAACAGCGGAGACCACTGCGTCAATCCGTGGCGCTCAGAACCTCTCTTTAGTAGAATCCGCCAGGGGATACAACCTATTCAGCGTCCGAATTCCCCGCAGCCCAGCTTCCGGCTTATCCCATTCATCCTGAATCATCTTCTCCACCACGCGGTGTAAAGGAAACACCACCTGGGTCTGTCGAACCGCTTGGATGACTGGATCCTCCACGTCGTCCTCCACCGCCGGCAGCGGCACAAGATTCAATATCTGAACGTTTCCGCAATCAGAGCAGCCAACTCCTCTCTGCGGAACACTCTGATGATTTTAGCTTGATCCTCAGGCTGCGGGATCTCACCTTCTTCCAGATCCTGCGATCCTTCTTCAGGATCCCAGTCCGGATCTTCAGCCTCCGGCCAGGAACCTTCCCCCGGCTCAGAAAACTTTGCCCGCTTCGGAGCTGGCGAGGTAGCGCCTAGCCCTCCCTCCGCCACTAATAGTGGGGGCTGGGAGACCGGCGAGTCCGAGCGCGGCTGCTTGCCCTGCTGCCGCAGGCAAAACGCTTGATGCATAAGAAGGACAAACTCCGGACTAAAGTCCCTGAGACAGGCCGCCGGAGCAGTCAAGGATACTCCAGAGGGTCCTGCCAGCTCCTCCGACTCTGCCTCTAGCGCCAATAAGCGCGCGGAAGCAGGCTCCACCGCCACCAGCGGACCCTGCGCCTCAGGGGCCTCCATTTGCAGTTCCACAGCCGAAGAAAGGGCAGCACAGCCCCTGCACACCCCGGTGTCACCGACTGTGCCCCTCCTAGTGCCACACACGAGGCACTGAGGCCGGGCAGCCATACGTAGAGAAATCAAGCCACGGAGCCCACGGATAGAAGGGCCCCGGCGTGAGCTATGCTGCCCGGAGCACTCGGAACCGCACTGCCTGTTTTATTCCTTTAAATTCTGAAAGGAATAGGGATCTAACCAAATTACTTCCCTCAGCCTCCCCTTCCCCCCGATCTGAAGGGGCCGACTGAAGAAACGGACCCACAAGGGCAATTAAGAAATCAAAGAAATCCAAAGGAAAACAAAAGAAATCACAAAACAAAAATCAAAGAAACAAAACCGCAAAACAAAAACCGAAGGAATAGGCCGCCATGCGGCTGCAACGCGGCTCCTAAAATGGCCGCCAGGAGCGAATGCAAAAAGGCGCCAAAAACAGCGACGCTCCAGAGCTCCATCGGAGCAGTGCGGCCTGGCGAAAAGCAACAGCCGGGAGCAGGCGAACACTTACCTGCTCCTGTCAAGAAGACAGCTGGGCACGTTGCTAGTGCCACGAATCCCGGGCCCAGAATAGCTTGTGCTGTGCAGTGAGATACACAGCCGCGATCCACAGAAACACAGACCCGCAGTGCACAGTGACATAGAAGGACTCACCCCCGTAATGTCAGGGAGGTGAGGCTTCGGGGCCAAGCGGGAGAGAGGAGAGGACTCAAATAGCCTGAGTCAGAACCCCCCAGGAAGAAGCACAGCACCGACACAGGCAAGGTGCAAGAAAGCCTTTCTTCCTTCCCCTGTTTGCTGCAAAGAAGCAGCCGGGGCTAAAGTTTCTCTTGTTCCTTTTTTTTTTTTTTTAAGAAACAGTAGTATAATGACCCTTGGAACACACTGAACTATCCTAACACCCCTTAGGCTCCTTATCCATTCCTCCAAAGATCCTCTCCCTAAGGCTCGTCATGTCCTCCTGCTGCAAGGAGACTGGTTACACTGGGATGCAAGTGGAAGTGCAGCAGGCTATATCCAGTGATGTCATCATTCTGACATACCAGTCTCCTAGCTGCAGGAGGAGATTGACAACCCAGAGGTAGAGGACTGAACTGGAGGAACGATAAGGAACAGTCGAATGAGAGGATAACTGAAGGCAGTGTTGACATTTGCACTGCTTTGGGCCCACTCATATTAACCATAGGCTCCATCAAAAAAATCTCAGTCCTGGCTTTGCCACTGATGCAGAGTTTGGCTTTTTGAGGTTTCAGTTTAATTTTGATCTAAATCTGTTTTTAGTGTGCGGTAATTTATTCCTTAATTGATGTAAATAGCCAATGTGTTGTATTCATTGTAAATAATTTCCCCGGTTATCCAAGTTTTTGTTCCTTGTTCTATGTAAAAAACAGATAACATGTACCTTATCTGATGTTTTCTTGTTCTATGTAAACCGCGCTGATTATAAATAGAGCGGTATATAAAAGATGTTAAATAAATAAATAAAATGAAGATTTGTCTATTTTTTGACTGTGTGACCATGACCAGGTGTTAGCATGGAGTTTCTATGTCAGGATTGGTAGCAATTCGATTTAAAAGGTTAGTGAGGGTGGGGGGAGAGGGAGGAAGAGGAATGGGGCCACTGCCTTCTGTTGGCACTTTGCCGTGGCCCATTAAGAGTATGATTTATTAAGCTTTTTCCCATAGAAAATGGGAAAACAGTCTTAGTAAGTTACGTCCTAAAATCTAAGTAACTACAGTCTACCATTGTGGGGGAGCAGGGCTGGTGAAGGAAGATGAGGTGCCCTAGACACATTGCTTTTCCCCTGCATTCATTGTCGCCGCTTCCACCCCTCTCTGGACCTGGGGCAGCAGCAATGATAACAAAGAGCCCCGTGGTGCCTTACCTTAATCTTTATAAGCCAACCCTTCTCCAGTGAATGTAATTATAGCATGAACAAAAATCCACCGTTAAAGTCCCATCAAATTTTAAACTCTTTTTGTCGGAGTATATCGAGGGAGAAATGACACTTACATACATCCACACCAGCCGGTAAACTCCTTTTATTCGTGAATAGGTTCACCTCATTGAAGCTGCATTACACACGTCACTTATCTGAAACTGGTCGCCTTAAAATTGCAGTTAAAGTGCAATTGTCCACACCGTTGCTACTCTTCAGAAAATTTCACACGACGTGCACGTTTCAGGAACCAGTCCCTGTCTCAAGTGCTTCACCAGCCATGTTCATGTACAACTGTGCCAAAACACCATCCCACGGCTTATATAAGGACTCCCATTTAAACCTAATTGGCTGAACCGTTTCACTTCAAAGGAGAACCTGCCAATGAAAACAGGGAATACCCCACTCTCAGGGGTACCTTAATCTTTGGCATCACGGGCTGTTTGAGGTGATTACCATCGCTGTAGGTCCTAAGAGGGGCCTTCAGGGATGGTACTGTAGGTGACTGCCTAGTTTGCCTAATGGGTAGTGCCAGCCTGGACTGTGACCTAGATTGTTGCAACAGACTCCTAGATTTTTAAGCTGGCTCCTAGTTTGCAAGAAAAATTGATGAGGTAAAAATTGCAAACGGGTAGAAAAAAATAACATTTTCAATATAATGACAAGAATATGTCAGTTCTAGGAATTTATATTTACAGTGTTTACATTTTGCACAGCACAGTGTGCATTACTGTTTCCATTTCTTTGGATCCGTTTGCTTGGAAGTGATATCGCTGCTGTCATGAGATGAGGAAGGGAAGAAGGGTCAATCTCTTTTCCACAACTATCCCCTATTGTGCAATCCTGTAACTAACTCCCGCCCCTTTCCCATCTCTCCTCCATCCCCCTCCCCCTCTTCATTGGATGAGTGTCCCAGATTTGCTAAAAAAAAAAAAAAAAGAATAAAAAAATCAGGTAACCTTACCTGACTTCTACCTGAAAGTAAGTGCTAAGAAGTACACATTTACCTCATTATGGCCTGGACAACTATTACTTTCTGTTCCTAAAACGTTGTACCCTCATAAATTAATTTTAAACCCTATATATGTATCTATATATAGTATCTACGTTCAAAATGCGCCACAGGTCTCCTATGATCGTCCCTTATCTGCTCCCGCAAGGCATCAGATTCACTATTCGGTGTCCTTGAGCAGCTGGAACCTGGAACGTGTGGAGAGATACCGAATTTGGTTTCCAAGCTGCGGTTTAACCTTAACCGGAAGGACAAAACGCCAGTAAACGTGATAATAATCTTTATAACTAGAATGCTTTTCGATCCCTAGATTAGAAGCGAGCGGGGCGGAGGTAATATGACGTCAGAAAAGGAAATAAAGACCCCGGCTAAAAAGAAAACACGCATTATTTATTTAGGACTTTCTATTTAAACTTTTTCTCAGCAAGCGCCATTTTTTTTATAGTCACTAAGCGAAAGTATGATTAGACGCAGCTGGTAGTGGCGGGAAATTTAAAATAATATAAACAACAGAAAAAAAAAAACGCTGAACAACTCCTTTTCTCCCAGCAGTACTATAGCGTAGGGAGAGAGTAGGAACATTTTTTTTTATTTTACCTCACTTTACGTTCTTTGCGGGGGGAAAAAAAGAAGTAGAATGATTTAAAAAAGTTGGGGGATAAATCCAAAGACTTATTATTATTTTTGCCCCCCCCCCCCACCCCACGCCAGACTGTCGGTAAAAGCGTTGCTTTCCCTAGGCCTAGGATCGGTGAAGTTAAAATTTCACTATTGAGAGGTGAGTTACGTGTACTTGTTTTTGTGTATGAGTTTAGAAATGTTATTTTTTTGTTGTAGTCTTGTAAGAGGCGAGAGACCCCCAGGCTTCCTTTCGCCCTGGAAGGACTGACGACAAAGCCGAGGTCAATAACTAGTTTTAAAAGGAGTAATGAGAGGAGAACGGATAACGCAAAGAATAAATACGTAGCAGCTACAGGGTTGTATTTTTGTTTGATGCTTATATTTTATTATGATATTAAGCTGTTGAAGAGAGAGCCGCACAAAATGTAGTCCGCATCATTTCTCTTGGTGTGCTTGAATATAATAAACTATCCCTTTCAGTATCTGACTTTTCACTATACATTAGTTGTGTTTTAGCTTTATTGTCTAGAAACGGTGCAGTGAAGTTCCACGCTCTTAGCTGTTGCTTTACATTTTTAACTGTTTTATTTAAGAAAAAAATCAGTTACTTTAAAATCTTAAGAAAGTAGTATAATATGTGTATTAACGTTTTCGTAAAAGAAGTAAATACTTATGTGTATTCCAAAATAGGTTATGCTTACTAGCGAAGTGCGAGTTTGTGTGGAAGAATATGTAAGAAATAAAATTTGATAGAACTAGTGTCTATATAGCAATTTGAATTTCAATACACGAACTTTTATAGGTGTTGAAGGCCTTAGTCCTATAGGGGCTAGTTATTAACGTGGGGGAGGGGTCACTTAAAGTACATCATCGTCATAATGCATGTTAGGCTATTAATCAGTGTCATAAATTCTGCCCAAGCAGCACCTGCAATGCTAGGCTTGGCAGGTGGGTAGAAAGGCAGGGGTCCCACACAGCAGCAGTAAATAAGAGCTGTAAATGTACTTTTGTAGCAGCGAAGTGCACGCAATGAATAAAACCAGGAGTCGCGTGCACTTCGCTGCTACACTTTAACATGGTGGTTATACTGCCTTCGCTCTTTAAGCTTGCACTAGGCCTGATGGGCTGTTATCTACCCTTCTGAAGTCTCATGATAATGGCAGCACTGTGAGACTTTAGCCTGGTAAATAACAGCAGGGCCGGGCCTGTTGGGAGCTTAAGAGTAATGGGAGACTGGGACCATGAGGGGTGAGGTGTGCTGCCTTGACAATGAGTTTCCTTTTTGGAACTTAAGCCACTGCCATTTAATGCTAATGTCCTTCAGAACCTAATACGCTTAGAAATAGTATGGACAACAGGCTTGTATGCCATTTGATTTCCATAAAACAAATTGGGCAACATCCAGAAGGGCTCCGTCATTATATGGCCCAAACTATGGAATACTTTTACTTGATTGCATACGGGCAACAAGAGACTTAAAAGATTTCAGACAAATGTTTTAAGACTCTTCTATTTATACAATTTTATGGTCTTACTTAGGATCTAGCATAAGCATCTATTTATACAATTTGTATTCCTGTTTTGTGTATTCTTCCTATACCCCAAACCTTTCCTTGCTTTTACCTGTATTTGTATACCTTGTCTTGTAACCACTTGAAGGATAAGGTGGTATATAAAACTGGTTAAATGCACAGTATAGAGCCAAAACTGAACATTTGTATAGGGCTGTAGACATACACAGTACTGCACAGACACATGCAAAAAAAAAAAGGGTTCCTGCTCATCAGAACTTATAATCTAGTCAAGAGAGACAACACAGTAGCTGTAGATATGGGATACAGCTCGCAGTGGGGCCAAACACCAGTCAGGTTTTCAGGCTGTCCCTAAAATATGCATGAAATGCATTTGCATGCACTACCCCCATTGTATTCAAATATATATCATGCATATTCATTAGGGCCAGCCTAAAAACCTGAATGGTGTTTGGCCCTCCAGGACTGGAGTTGGGAACCTCGGGGGGAATGGTAAGGAAACACAAAGAAGATCAGAAAGTGGTAGCAACAAGGTGAGTTTTTAGCCTGGATTTGAAAAGGGTCAGAGAAGGTGCTTGGTGTACAGACTCAAGTAGTTTGTTCTAGGCATAAGGAGCAGCAAGGTGAAAGGAGCAAAGTCTGGCATTCGCTTCTCTGTGCCCTTCTCTTCTATTGCTATTTGCCAGAAAAGCGGAGTTCCCAAGGAGGGGTGTAGGGAGAGATGAGAGAGGAAAAATAGTGAGGAGCTGCAGCGTGAATGCCCTTATAGATCAGCAAGACAAGTTTTGAAGTGGATGTGGAAAAGGATAGGGAGCCAATGAAGTACCTTGAAAAGAAGGATATGAGCATGATGAGACTGGCAGAAGATTAGCTGCACAACAGAGTGTTGAACAGATTGACGGGTAGAGAAATGATTCAGAGGGAGATGGACAATGAGTAGGTTACAATAGTTAAGAAGGGAGGTGATTAAGGAGTGGATAAGTGTCTTAGTAGGGTATTCAGAAAGGAATAGGTGAATTTTGTTGATCTTGTAGAGAAAGAGACAGCAGGTTTTAGCCATCAGATGTGGATGTGTATGGAGAAGGCGAGATGAGTCAAAGATGACTCCAAGGTTGCGAGCTGAGGAGACGGGGAGGAGTAGAGTTTCCAGGGAGATGGAGGAAGGGGAGAGGAAGTTTTAGGGGGAGAAATAAGTAGCTTGGTTATGGCTATATTCAATTTCAAGCAGCAGTGAGACATCCAAGCAACAATGTCAGAAAGGCAGGCAGAGATCTGGGCCTGGCTTGCTGGCGAGATCTCGGGTGTAGAGGCAGATTTGGGAGTCATCAGCATAAAGATGGTACTGAAAGTTATAGGAAGAGATGAGTGCACCAAGGGGACTGGGTATATAGAGAGAAAAGGAGTGGACTTAAGAAAGATCCTTGGGGTATACCAACTGAGAGCAGGACAGCAGTAGAGGAGGATCCACCAGGACAAACATTGAAAGGGGGATGGGAGAGAAAAGAAAAGAACCAGGCTAGCACAGAGCCCTTAAAACCAAGCGAGGACAAGGTATCAAGGAGAGGTATCAACAGTGTTAAAAACAGCATAAAGGTCAAGAAGGATGAGGATGGAGTAAAGGCTCTTGGATTTTGCCAGGAATAGGTCACTGAAGACTTTGGCAAGAGCTGCTTTGGTCGAATGTAAAGGACGAAAGCCAGATTGTAGAGGATCCAGAAGAGCTTGAGAGGAGAGAAAGTCAAGGCAACGGCGGTGAGCCACACGTTCAAGTAGTTTAGAAATGAAGGGGAGGGGGGAAATGGGTCTCTAGTAGAAGGACAGGTAGGGTCTAGTGAGGGTTTCTTGAGAGGAATGACCACAGCATGCTTGAAGGCTGCAGGGAAAGTTGCAGTGGAGAGCGGTAGGTTGAGAATATGAGATGGAAGGGACTACAGTGGAGGAGATTTTGATAAGGAGACAGGTGGGCGAAGGATCAGAGGAGTAGGTCGTGAGTTTGGATGAGGAAAAAAAGGTGAGTGATTTTCTTCTCAGAGAGCATAGAAAAAGGAAGAAAGAGTAGCAGAGGTTGGAGGGGGGGGGGGGGTTGGGAGTGAGGAGAAGGGAGTAGCTGACCTTGTGGGGAAAAAGTGTGATCTTGGGGATTTCATCATGAAAGTAGTCAGCCAGGGTTTGTGCAGGGAGGGAGGGGACGTAGGCACCTTGAAGAGAGTTGAGTTGTAAAGAGACAGTGAGGGTCAGAGACAAGAGAGTTAGACATAATATTCTTGTTTGGCGAGTGCTATGGCTGACTGGAAAGAGCTGAGCATTTAATTTGAAGTGTAGAAAGTTTGCAAGCATGCATTACTGCATTGCATAATTGGCCATTGCAATGCATAGTCAATAATAACGAGATGCAACTGCAAGCTGTGTTTCTCACAGTAAAATACCAGCCAAAAGCTGGTGATGGTTTTTCTGCCTAGAGCATTGTGCCGCAAATAGAAGGTCCAATGCTCCAGGTCACAATTGTAAAGGGTCATGGTGTTGGTCACTGAAGGTTCCCTGTCCCCAATGGCACGGCCAAGGAGCTGGGCCTTCCAAAGTTTTGATGGGGACAGGCCCCCCCCCCCAAGCCACAGGCCAAGCCCCATCTCCACTAGGGCCAAGAAATGAAGTTCCTCATCCCCCCTTAGGCTCCCTTGGGCCCATCTGAAGGTCCACCTGAGTGCAAAATGACAGGCGCAATCCCCTTATCTCAAGATTTTAATGCTAGAGATCAACTTTAGTGGTAGTAGCCCCCAAGGACTACTTTTAACACCTTGTCCCTTTTAAGTTACTAAGCTGGGATAAAGTATGTTATCTACTGTAGGTCCCATTGAATAATATGGGACCTGTGCTAAATAACAAATGTCACCTTGAGCTAAGGTCATTAACTTTAACCTTAGTAACTAGTCTCCTATATATGCATGTATTTATAGCACATAACTTTATTCAGAAAGGACAGGGTAGGAAGAAGGGGAGGAGGAGTGGCACTATATGTAAAAAAAAAAAAAAAAAAAAACCAACAAAAATATTAAAGCTTTGGAACTACAGAGCTTAAAAGGGAGAGAGGAGGCACTGAGGGTTAAACTAGAAAGAGGGAAAGAGAAATCTATTTGCATTGGCGGGATATACAGACCTCCCTCACAGGAGGAAGAGGTGAACAGAGTTAATTGAAGATATACACAGCATTGCTAGGAAATGGGAAGTTCTACTAATAGGGGATTTCAATATGCCAGATGCTGATTGGCACATTCCTCCTGCAGTATCATCTAGAAGTAAGGAGATCCTGGATTTTCTACAGGGAGAACTATTCAGGCAACTGGTAACAGAACCCACACTTGAATGGGCTATACTGGACTTGGTGCCTACCAATGGTGAAAGTGTTTCTGATGTTATAGTGGGAGATCATTTTGCATCCAGTGATCACCAGATGATGTGACTCAGTATTAGGACTAGGGCTGTTAGAATCCATTGAAAAGCGAGGGCCTTAGACTTTAGGAAAACTAACCTTGCCAAGATGGGTCAATACCTTAGGGAGCCATTAACAGGATGGGAACAGCTGGGGGATGTAGAAAAACAGTGGGCAAAACTGAAAGGGGGTATTTTTAAGGGCAACTAACCTTTGTTAAAATGGTAAGTAACCAGGAGACTGCTATGGTTTTCAAAAGTAGCTGAAAAGGTGAAGAAAAGAGGGAGGCCTTCATGAAATACAAGAGATCACAGAGAATGGAAGACAGGCATTTATATCTGGAAAGACTTAGAGAAGCTAGCAAAGTAGTCAGGAAAGCAAAGATTAAAAAAGAGGAAGAAATAGCCAATGCAATAAAATGGGGGGAGGGATAGGACATTTTTCAGAGATGTTAGTGAGAAGAGGAAGGGTAAAAGTGGTAGTGTCAGACTCAAGGGTGAAGGGGAGGAATAGGTAGAAGCTGATGAGGATAAAGCAGAATTGCTTAACAAATGTTTCTGTTCTGTGTTCACAGATGAAGAACCAGGAACAGGAGCAAGGGGCATCTCGAACAATTTTTCAGAAGACTGTATTTGTGAGAAACTAGCTAAACTTTAAAAGTAGACAAAGCGATGGGACCAGATGGGATATGCCTTAGAATATTGAAGTAACTTGGGGACGTTTTAGCAGCTCCACTTACTGACCTTGGATCCTGTAATCCATACTGCCTCGGATCCTGTAATCTCCAGAAACCTCACTGTTCCATATCGTTCCTCCAGTTCAGTCCTCTACCTCTGGGTTGTCAATCTCCTTCTGCAGCTAGGAGACTGGTATGTCAGAATGATGACATCACTGGAGATATAGTCTGCTGCACTCCTACTTCCATCCCAGTGTGACCAGTCTCCTTGCAGCAGGAAGACTTGACGAGCCTTGTGATAGAGGCTCTCTGGAGGAATGGATAAGGAGCCAAAAGAAGATTAGATTTGCTAAGTGGGTTAGAGCCTTTGTGGCAGTGTCCCTTTAAAAAAAAAAAAAAAAGAGAGGATACTTCACGGCTTTCTTATTTCCTGCCTGTGCTACTTCTTATTGTTGGGGGTTCTGGCTCATGACTTCGAGTCTTTCCCCCCCCTCCCCGGTGGCCCAGATGTCTCTCCTCCCTGACTCTACGGGGGAGAGCCCTTCTTATGCAGGCCGCATATTTGAGGCTGCAGTGCTGTCCTTCGGCGGCTGAGCCTCAGGCAGTAAATAGCAGCAGTGCTTCAGGTCCAGGTTTGGAGGCTCAAAACACAGCGGATTTGGCAGGAGCGGGAAGACCGGGTCGGTAAGTGCTCACCGGGGTCCAGCTGCCTGGTTTTTCGAGGGGGAGCGTTTTCCGGGTATGCGGAGGCACTGGAGCTGTTTTTGGTGCCCTTTTTCCCCTTTGTCGGCAATCGCGGTGGCCATTTCCTATTCGTCTCTCCGGGCCAGTCCAGAACATTAGGGTAGTCAAGTCAACCTCCTCTAGCAGCTGGGGACTAAACACTGAACAAACTTGCTGACAGCCTAACCTGCTCCCCTTGGCGTCAGAGAGCCAGTCTTTCAGTCCTCAGCAGCTGTACTGGACATGTGGCTGACAGGCTCCCCTGAGAGGCACATAGGAATTTGACAGTGGCTTTCTCAAAGTTTGTTCTGCGATTTAAAGAATTAGTGTGGAGAACAGTTTGGTTTGCCCTAGCAGGGTAGATTGCCACACAAAGCTGGTACTATTTCTCTAAAGCTTTTTTTCTTTTTGTAAAAAATAAAAAAAAAACGACTCTGTAGAGTCGACTGTGGAGCAAACACCTAGAGGCAGAGCCTGTCTCTCCGGAGTGTCTCTACTGATTAGAGGTGTGGATTTCGGATCTGGGAGCCCCAGAATCTCCTTCCTGCCTCGGATCGCTGCTGACCTGCCTCCCCGCTAGCAGCGGATGAGAGGTTGGCGGCTGCTTTACCTAGTGGGATTTCAGGTAGGAAAGTGCGCTTTCGAGTCTCAACTTCATTTTCTTACTGCTCCTGCCGCCGTTGAGGGTCAGGCTCTCCACCGTTTTTCAGTTTCTTTAACCGGTCGATATTGCCGAGAGCTCTGCCGGCTCCGTTGGTTTAGATCGGGTGCTTCCGGTTTTGGCGGGAAAGATCGCGGCGGCAGCGGTTTCGCTCCTTTTGCTTATTTTTTCTGGTTTTGGGGCAAACTTGGTGTCAAGATAGCCATGGAGCCTCCTAAGGTTGCGGGAGCAGACCTGTTAGATAAGTTTCTGGTACCTGGAGAAAGAGCGGGAACGGCGGCCATTTTGTCTGAGCCCGCCGTTCCTTCAGCTCTGCAAATGAAGCCGTCTGAGCCCACCGTTCCTTCAGCTCTGCAAAGGAAATCAAAGTCGCAAAAGAGGCCGTCGGCTGACGACCCTCTGCAGCCACCATTATGCTCAACTCTGGAGTCCAGTGATTCTTTTTTCTCCGCGGAGTTTATTTTAGCCTTACATAAGGCTTATTTGTTAAAACAGTCTAAGGCTTCTCTGTCTGCGGATGGAGACAGTCCAGTCTCTTCTCAGAAAGTGGACTTTACAGGGGCAGACCCCGGTGAGGGAATGTCCTCGGGGGCTGCGATGGTTTCCACCTTAGAGGGAGCGGATTCCCGAGAGATTGCTCGGCTTCCTGAGGAAGGGGAACCTTTCTCAGAGGCTGGGTTAGAGGCCTGGCCAGAGGAGTTGGAGGAAGGAGAATTAGGGCCGGGCGACGATCCCAATCTGTTCAGAGTGTTTAGGAAGGAAGAACTGGGACCGCTGATCTCTCATTCGCTGGATCTCTCATTCGCTGGCTGCATTGAATATATTGCTCCCTACTGTGCAGCAGGAACCGCTGGAGGATCCCTTGCTACAGGGATTTAAAACCGAACAACGTTGCTTTCCCTTACACAGGGTGATTAAGCAGATGATAGAATCTGAGTGGGAATGTCCCGAGGCATCCTTGAGGGGGGGCTGAGCGCTTGCTCGGCTGTACCCGGTTCCCCAGGAAGAGAAAGAGTTGTTGCGTATGCCTAAAGTGGATGCCCTGGTGTCAGCTGTCACCAAGAAGACCACGATTCCCGTGGAAGGCGGGGCAGCTCTTAAGGATTTTCAGGATCGTAGGTTAGAGGCCCTCCTGAAGCAGGCTTTTGATTCTAGTGCGCTGGCGCTACAGGCTTCCGTGTGCGGGACTTGTGTCCAGGACTTCGATTTGCTGGCTTCAGGGAGAACAGATCCCAGTCAAGGAGGATGGTTCTCAGGCGGAAGGGGCGAAGCTGGAGTCTGCAGCGGCTTATCTGGCGGATGCCTTCTATGATTTGGTCCGGATTTCCGCGAAGTCAATGGCTTCGGTCATTGCGGCGCGGAGGTTTCTTTGGTTGCGGAACTGGGTGGCCGATGCATCTTCCAAGGCCCGTCTTAGTAAGCTTCCGTATAAGGGCAAGCTGCTCTTTGGGGAAGCGTTGGAGAAGATAGTCAAGGATTTGGGGGATGCCAAAGGCGGTCGCCTTCCCGAGGACCGCCCAAGAGGAGCACAGACAGGTTCCGTTTCGCGAGGTCTGGGTAGAGACTTCCGTACGTTTCGTGGGTCTCGCTTTACGCCTTATCAGCGGGGGCGCTTTATGTCTCGGGGCCAGTCCTTTCGAGGAGCGCGGGGCTTCAGTAGAGGCTATTTTCACGCCCAACAAAGCGCCGTTAAGAAGCCGCAATGAAGGGACGCGGGCTCAGTCGGAGATTCAGATAGGAGGGCGATAGCAGGAATTTCTCTCCGGCTGGGCCAGCATCACGTCGGACCAGTGGGTGCTCGAAATTATCCGAGAGGGGTATGCTCTGGATTTCGCTCATCCGCTGTCGGAAGCGTTTGTGGAGTCCCCCTGTGGTCCGGAGGCAAAGAGGATGGCGGTCCAGGACACGTTGTGGTGTTTGCTGGACCTCCGTGCAGTAGAGCCTGTTCCGGCAGACCAGTGCGGCTCAGGTCGATACTCGATTTATTTTGTGGTTCCCAAGAAGGAGGGTTCTTTTCGGCCCATTCTGGATCTAAAGCACGTAAACCGTTGCTTGCGAGTGCCTCATTTTCGGATGGAAACATTGCAGTTCGTGATCCGTTCGGTAAAGCCGGGAGAATTCCTCTCATCCATAGATTTAACAGAGGCCTATTTGCACATTCCGATTCGGAAAGAGCATCAGAAGTTTCTACGTTTTGCGGTTCCCATGGGTCATTTTCAATTTCGAGCATTGCCCTTCGGTCTAGCTACCGCGCCTCGCACCTTCACCAAGGTGATGGTGGTGGCCGCGGCAGCACTTCGGAAGGAAGGAATTCAGGTTCATCCATATCTGGACGACTGGTTGATCCGAGCGCCATCTCTGCAGGAGGCCTGTGCGGCAACCTCGCGAGTAGTAGAATTTCTTGAGCATCTTGGTTGGGTTATCAACCGCGCCAAGAGTCATCTGCAACCAGGGCAGCAGTTGACTTATCTAGGTGCGACCTTCGACACGGCCCAAGGAGTGGTGACTCTTCCTCCGGAAAGGGTTCAGAAGATCCTGTCTCAGGTGCAGGCTTTCTTGGGCATGGTGGCTCCGACGGCTTGGAAGTATTTGCAGTTGTTGGGGTCGATGGCAGCTGCCTTAGACTTGGTGCCGTGGGCCAAAGCGCATATGCGTCCGCTCCAACAGGCGTTGCTGTCGCGTTGGTCTCCGCAAATTCATCCTCTCGCTCGTCGACTACCGTGTCCAACAGTGCGGGACAGTCTGCAGTGGTGGCTGGTCCCAGCGCACCTTCAGGCGGGGGTACCGTTGGACCTCCCCGATTGGGTGTTGCTCACGACAGATGCAAGTCTGTCGGGCTGGGGAGCTCATTGTTTGACGCGGTTAGCGCAAGGCACCTGTTCAGCAGAGGAGTCTCTTTGGTCGATCAATCGTTTGGAGTTGAGAGCGGTTCGCTTGGCCCTATTGGAGTTTGTCGAGCTGCTCGAGGGCAGAGCAGTTCGGGTGTTTTCGGACAACCTGGTGACTGTTTCTTATCTCAACCGTCAGGGGGGCACCGGCAGTGCAGATCTGTTGGAGGAAAGTCTCCAGTTGTTTCGGTGGGCGGAGTCTCATCTACTGGCAATCTCGGCAGCGCATGTGGCAGGAAGAGACAACATCCAGGCGGACTATCTAAGTCGGCATGTTCTAGATCCCGGGGAATGGTAGCTGAACGCAGAGGTCTTTCACCGCATAACTCGTCGCTGGGGTCTCCCGGTAATGGATCTCATGGCCACGCTAGCCAATGCCAAAGTGCCTCAGTTCTACAGCAGGCGCAGAGAGCACATGGAGGGGCTGGACGGCCTGGTGCAGCCCTGGCCGTCCGGCCAGCTTCTTTATGTGTTTCCGCCGTGGCCCTTGCTGGGGCGTGTCATTCGCAGGATTGCCAGGTTCGATGGCCTGGTGATTCTCATTGCTCCAGATTGGCCCTGCCGACCGTGGTATGCGGATCTGATGCGCCTTCTAGTAGCTCCGCCTTGGCGACTTCCAGCTCGGGAGAACCTGTTATGCCAAGGTCCCGTACTAATGCCGCAAGTGGATCGGTTCTTGCTTACGGCTTGGCTCTTGAAAGGGCACGATTGCGTCGCAGGGGTTATTCCAGCTCCGTCATTGCCACTCTGTTAAGCTCCAGGAGGCCATCTACGTCTTTGGCGTATGTTCGTGTGTGGCGCATTTTTGAGGCTTGGTTTGCGGAACGCCGGGTGAGCCCGGCGACAGCGCTCCTACCGGACATCTTGTCTTTTCTACAGGACGGTTTAGAGAAGGGTCTGGCTCTTAACACCTTGAAAGTACAGTTAGCGGTACTGTCTTGTTATCGAGGTAGGGTGCACGGCCGTTCGCTCTCCTTTCATCACGATGTCCAACGTTTTCTGAGAGCGGCCAAGATTCTTCGGCCTCCCATTCGGCCGGTAGTTCCGCCTTGGGATTTGAATTTGGTTTTGCAAGCCTTGACAGAGCCGCCCTTCATTTCTGGTTCGCCTGGTAATCTCAGGGAGGTTTCCTGGAAGACTACCTTTTTAGTGGCTTTGTGTTCCGCGCGTAGGATTACCGATCTGCAAGCGCTCTCGTGCAGGGCGCCCTACCTTCAATTTTCTGCTGAGAAAGTGGTGTTACGGCTGGTACCCTCTTTTCTTCCTAAGGTGGTCTCAGCTTTTCATGTCAATCAAGCGGTTTCGCTTCCCACTTTTTCCGTATCTGGAAGCGGTAGGGCAGATAGCTCGCTTAAAAGATTGGATTTGGGATGTGTTCTGAAGCGTTACCTCAAAATAACCGAGCCGTTCCGTAAGTCTGATAGGCTGTTCGTTCTTTTTGGAGGCGCGTCTCAGGGAAATGCAGCTACCAAGGCTACTATTGCGCGCTGGGTCAAGCATGCCATAAGAGCAGCATATGAGGCCAAGGGTGTGATCCCTCCAGTTGGTCTCCGAGCGCATTCCACGAGAGCTCAGGCGACATCCTGGGCAGAATATGCTTTTGTGCCGCCGGTTGATATCTGTCGGGCGGCGACGTGGTCGTCCCTCCATACCTTTGCAAGACACTACCGTCTCGATGTTCAGGCTAGGGAGGATGCTAGAGTGGGCGCCTCAGTTCTTGTAGTGGGGCTCGCCGGTCCCTCCTGTCTTTAGGTACTGCTTTGGTACTGCCCTAATGTTCTGGACTGGCCCGGAGAGACGAATAGGAAGAAGAAATTAGACCTTACCTGCTAATTGTCTTTCCTTGAGTTCTCTCCGGGCCAGTCCAGAACCCACCCGCTCCTGCACTCCAGCCCAATCGGGGCTGTGGGAGGACTCAGCGGCTCCTTTAAAACAGCGCCGCCGGCAGGCGGCCCGCACCTGAGGGCCTCGCAAGAGGGCCCTTTGGCGTGGCCCTTAGGCGGGGCACGACAGGCGGGAAAAAGACTGTAACCTAGACCAACTCTCTACTAGACAGACTGCTCGTGGTCCTCTCTGCTCCCGATACCAGCAACAGCTCTCACCAGCCCGGGGATAGAGCCACAACATAAGGAGCGGCAACAACACCCTATTCGCTCAATCGGAGCACACCAAAAAGATATAAAAGATCGTGCCATCAGGGAATGCGCCTGAGGAGGGGCACTTGATAACAGCTGATAATCATCCACAACGACTCAGATCGTCCTTCAACCACGCTACCCACATCAAGTATACAACAATTAAAAAAAAAATAAAAATAAAATAAAAAAAAAGACATTCCCTCAAGACCTATATTAAATGCTGTTAGATATCAATACTGATATTATGTTGCCAGTAATAATTACCCTCCCTGCACTGTTATTGTGAGATACTGTTGCCAGTAGTAAGTACCCTCCCTGCACTGTTATTTTGAGATACTGTTGCCAGTAATAATTACCCTTCCTGCACTGTTATTTTGAGATACTGTTGCCAGTAATAATCTCCCTCTCTCTAACTACTTCCCCCCCCCCACTCAACCCTCTACCTCAAAAAAAAAAAATGAACACAATGTCTCCTACTAAGATTATAAATCTCCTTCTCACTCTCTTTTTAATAACCCTCCTAACTCAACACATATACACTTACAAAACCAACCAAAGCCCATACAAAAACATCCCAATCATCCACAATCATTACCGGAACCCTTATAATAACTTCCCAATCACCTACAATCAGTACCAGAATCCAATACACAGCTCTACATACACAAACTCTCACAATCACTATTCGCGCCACACCTCGCACAAACGCCATCACCGTCTCATCCAAATAAAGCACCAACCCATCAGTGATATAATTGACCAAGCTGACAATACAAATACCAAACTACAACTCATCCTAATAAACATCTGGTCCATACGAAACAAAATACCAATAATTAATGACATAATAAACGACACATCCCCTGACATTATCTGCATTACTGAAACATGGCTATCACCTACAGACACTATACTACTAAACCAACTAACCACATATCAATATGACATATTCAATTGCCAACGGAATATAAAAAGAGGAGGGGGTGTATTGATTCTCACCAAAAAAGACCTAAAATTCACCCTAACAAACCTAAATAACATAGATGGAATGGACATCGTTAACATAGAAAATAAAACCTTGGCTCTCACCCTCATCTACAGACCCCCTTCATCCGATCAAAAAAAACCTCACCCCTATCCTAGAACTCGCATGCACAGCATCGCAAAGCAAACAACTTATACTCCTTGGTGATCTGAACCTTCCATCACTGAACCACTCACAATCAGATAACTTCATAGATGCTATGACACATATGGGGTTCACACAGATAATACATGCTCCCACACACAAAAAAGGTAACATGCTTGACCTAATTTTCCTCCCATCCACACTCTACAGTCACCTACTACATACCACTCCGAATATAACCGAAGTACCCTGGTCAGACCACCATCTCATCACAATCCAGCTACCGGCACAAGTCCCAAAAAACAATGCAAGCACAACTCCACATACATCACGTTTCGTAAGCTTTGACAAAAAAACATTCCTCGACAAAGTATTACCTAAACTAAACACAAGCTCACCAGACATCAACTCAACCATAACACATTGGAATCTAAGCATTCAAAAAGCAGCTGTCCCCACACAAGTCTTACATAAACAAACAAAAAAGACAGAAAAATGGTTCACGAAAGAGCTGACAAAACTAAAAAAACAACTGAGGAGACAAGAAAAGAGATTGGGAATCTAAAATCTGATGAAAACAAATCCCAATACATGCTCCTACTTATAGAATACAAAAACGCAATTAACAAATCAAAAAGAGACTACCATTCTAAAGTAATAAACTCATCCATCAACCGCCCTAGGGAGTTATTCGCGATAGTAAGAACACTAACCAAAACTAATAACACTGAACCTAAACAACAAGCAATAAATATACAAACACTAGCAAAACATTTTGCAGAAAAACTAAAAAGCAAGACCACTACCCCGACTACACTATTATCAAACACAAAAACCACACATGAATGGACAAGTTTCCAGTTGGTAGAACAAAAGCAACTCCTCAAAATCATAACAATGATAAACACCACCACCTCCCCACTCGATCCATGCCCTGTATCATGGATTAAGTGTGCGAAAGATGAACTGGCAGTAAACCTACAACACATAGTTAACCAATCCCTTTCACAAGGCATCATGCCTGATGCTCTAAAACTCACAACACTCCGACCAATAATAAAGAATAATAAGCTCGACTCAAAAGACCCGAACTCATACAGACCCATAGCCAGCATTCCATTCATAGCCAAAATAATAGAGAAAACAATTCAAATTCAGTTACAAGAACACATTGAGCACAAACCACTTGACTCACACCAATTTGGTTTCCGCCCATCCCATGGAGTAGAAACCCTCCTAATCACCCTAATGGACTTCCTCATCAGGGGTACAGATGACAAACACCAAGGCTTCTTATTCCTATTTATAGATATCTCTGCCGCCTTCGATAACATCAATCACCTGACACTGATCAACAGATTAGAGAACCTAGGAATAGGCGGGACTGTCCTTAATTGGTTCAAATCCTACATCTCACATAGATTAATACGCGTCCAAATTGACCAACAAGCATCAGAAACATTCCCCCAAGGACAGGGAATACCCCAAGGATCAGCCCTTTCAGCCCTCCTATTTAACTTGTACCTGCAACCGATAACAAACATATTTAAAAAACACAGGATTAACCATTTTATATATGCCGATGACGACATGCTAGCTATCCCCATAACCATTAAAAACCCTACATATGACTCACTATCCAAATGCATGGCTGAGACCTCCTCCTGGATGGAATCTAACCACCTCAGCATCAACCTCAAAAAAACTGAGGCAATGTTCGTAACAAGGTCATCTATGACTGAGAACACTTACCCGGAAACAATCACAATCAACAAAACCTCCATACCTGTTAGAAAACAGGTAAAATACTTAGGAGTAATAATAGACCACACTCTCACCATGCTACCACACATAAAACAAACGGTAAAAACCATTTTCTATAAACTCAAAACTATTCAGCACCTAAGGCCACTCCTCGAAACACAAGACTTTAGATCTGTAGTAAGTACACTGATCACCCCTCACTTCGACTATTGCAATAGTCTCCTAATAGGCCTTCCTCAAAAAAGCACATACCTTCTACAAAGAGCTCAAAACATCTGTGCAAAAGTAATTGCTAAAGCTCGCCTAACAGACCATGTAACCCCAATACTGCTAGAACTCCACTGGCTCCCTATAAACAGCCGAATTAAATATAAAATTATCCTAACAACCTATAAACTCATAAATGACATAACCCCCTCACACCTATCTACATTACTGCACTCTCCAACATTGACAAGGGCCCACAGACAAAACGCAGCCCACTCCCTTATCATACCAAAAGCCATCCGGAAAACTAAGAAAACCACTAGCTCCAGAGCATTCACATTCACTGCTCCTACACTCTGGAACGACCTCCCTATTGACCTTCGCACCATAAAAGACCTCATCCAAATCAGGAAAGAATTAAAGACCTACCTGTTCACTGAACACTTTGAAATCCCCTACTCCCCCAAAGCCAGCTCCACAACAAACGTGGTTACACATGCACAAACTCCCTTAATCCCAACAATCTAACTACATGTCTGTCCCCCTCCCCATACACGCCCCAAAGACGACATAAAAGGAATTAAATTCCAGCACCTACACCAATATCTGCCCTATACACCACACACAACCACTGTAAATATACATTTGTAAAAAGTTTGATGTTTTGCTTTAACACCTACAAAGTTAAATTTATTGTTCAATGTAAATAGTTGACTTCTATTGTTCAATGTAAAATGTATACAAATGTGTACAAGACTGTTAAACCGTTATATGTAAACCGCCCTTGATCTCTGGAAGGGGCGGTATAAAAGAAATTGTTAAATAAATAAATAAATGGTAGGGTCTTATTGTTCTGGTATTATTCCTCGGTCAGTAGGTCATCTATGTTGTGGCTCGCTGAGCTGGTAGCCGAGGCTAACTGTTTCTGATCCATGGCACAGTCGAAGGAGGCTGTGGGGTTTCCTCTTCTAAGGGATGCTCTATTATTACAAGTTTTCAAAAAAAAAAAAAAAAAAAAAAAAGCCCTCACCTCTGTGGAGGTGGACGGTGAGCTGAACAAAAGCGAAATGGGAAACAGTATTAATCTTAGTGTTTGGGTAGGTGTGTTTTGTTCTTTGGTTCCCAGTGGGGTGATTAGTTCTACTGCTTTGTTACTGTAAGACTGACTCTCTGACGCCAAGGGGAGCAGGTTAGGCTGTCAGCAAGTTTGTTCAGTGTTCAGTCCCCAGCTGCTAGAGGAGGTTGACTTGACTACCCTAATGTTCTGGACTGGCCTGGAGAGCTCAAGGAAAGACAATTAGCAGGTAAGGTCTAATTTCTTCTTTCTGTGCCACGAGCAGCCGCGTGTCAGCGAGTGCTCTTCCGTCTCCATGGCAGTGCAAAGCTGGGGTTTGATTTATTGCCCTCTGGTTCCCTTCTCTTTGTTTTTGAGGGGTTTATTTTTCTTTTGTGTTTGTTTCTTTTGTAGTTTCTTTTTTTTTTTTATGGGGCCTCTTCAGCCATCCCTTCAGAGTCGTGGGGGGGGGGGGAGGGCTGAGGGGGGATCGTTTTTCTGCAAAGCCTTAGCAAGTACATAAGTAGGATCTGCAGAGCAGTTGCTTGGTATACATATCCAAAAAAATACAAAAACCTAAAACTCAATAAACCTGCCTTCAGCGGGGCTACCCGATCAAGTGAGCCCCGGGGGGGGGGGGGGGGGGGTTTGGCTAGCCTTGTTATGGCTGCCAGGCCTCAGTGCCTCGTGTGTGGCACTAGGAGGGGCACCGTTGCGGACACTGGGGTGTGCCGGGGCTGTGCTACCCTCTCATCCGCAGTAGAGCTTCAGATGGAAGTCCAGGAGTCCCTGGAGGCGCAGGGTGCGCCTGCGGAGGTAGAAGCTGCCTCCCCGCAACTGTCGGCACGAGGGCCTGCGTCGGAGGAGCCGGCGGGACCCTCCGGCGAGCCTTTGGTAGACCAGGCGTCGGGTCTCGGAGGGTTTAGCCCTGAATTTGTTCTGCTGATGCATCAAGCTTTTTGCCTACGGTGACAGGGCAAGAGGGCAGGCTCCGGGTCGCTGGCATCCCCACCTCCACAGCTAGTGGTGGCTGGGGAGGGAGGCGAGGAGCCGCCAGTGCCAAAGCGAGCGAGACCTGGCGACCCGGCGGAGGGCGAGTGGCTTGAAGCCCAAGATCCGGAATGGGATCCTAAAG
Source organism: Ichthyophis bannanicus (assembly GCA_033557465.1). Lineage (NCBI taxonomy): Eukaryota > Metazoa > Chordata > Amphibia > Gymnophiona > Ichthyophiidae > Ichthyophis > Ichthyophis bannanicus. The sequence goes on from CM066039.1 coordinate 228,178,342, forward strand.
AGGGTTCGCAGGATCTGGAAGAAGGGGAGAGCCCTGAACCCGAGGATCAAGCGAAAATCATTAGGGTCTTCCGCAGGGAGGGATTGGCGGCCCTGATTTCAGAGACGTTGCAGATGTTGAACCTTACTGCGCTGGCGACGGTGGAGGATGAGGTAGAGGATCCCATCATCCAGGCAGTGCGTCAGACACAGGTGGTGTTTCCAGTGCACAGGGTCGTCGAGAAGATGATTCAGGACGAATGGGATAAGCCGGAGGCAGGACTTCGGGGCATTCGGACAATGACTAGATTGTATCCTTTGGCCGATAAGGATAAAGACAGGTTCCGGGCACCGCGGATTGACGCGGTGGTGTCGGCTGTTACAAAGAAGACCACTATTCCGGTTGAAGGGAGTGCGGCCTTAAAGGATACTCAGGACCGTAAAGTTGACGGTCTCCTAAAGCAGGCCTTTGAAGTGGATTCTATTTCGCTGCAGGCCTCCATCTGCGGAGCTTGGGTAGCCAGAGCATGTCTGTGCTGGGCCCAGCGTCTACGTCTTCGCGTATGGATCTCGAGGAGGAAAAGAAGCTAGATCGCCTGGAGTCTGGTGCTGCCTATCTCGCAGATGTGCATTACGACTTGATTCGGGCCCTGGCCAACAGCACGGGGTCTGTGGTGGCTGCCTGTAGATCTTTGTGGTTATGCAATTGGGCAGCGGATGGCCCTTCTAAATCCCGCCTTAACAAGCTTCCCTTTAAGGGGGGGTTGCTTTTTGGGGAAGATTTGGATAAGTTGGTGAAGGACCTGGGTGAGTCCAAGGCGGGCCGGCTGCCCGAGGATAAACCGAAGCAGGCCAGGTCCGGCCAAAGCGTTCGGGGTCAGTTTCGTGATTTCAGAAGATTTCGGTTGCCGCGCTTCGGTAGTTTCCAGAGAGGGCGGTTTCCGTCGCGGGCCCAGGGCTTTCGTGGGTTTCGGGGAGCGAGTAGAGGGTTCTCCTCCAACCCTGCGTCCACTTCACGTAAGACTCAATGAAGTGAGGCGGGTCCTGGCGGAGGGGCCTCCCATAGGCGGACGACTTCGGGAGTTTCTTTCCGCTTGGACCTGCATCACGTCAGACCAATGGGTGTTACAGAGAGTTCAACATGGCTACGCGCTGGAGCTGGCTCGGCCTGTGCGGGATTTGTTCGTTTTGTCCCCTTGCAGGGGTCCCAAGAAATCGGCGGCGGTTCGCGTGACCTTGGAAAGACTCATTCAGTTGGCCGCCGTGGTGGATGTTCCCAAAACCGATTATGGCATGGGTCGGTACTCTATTTTGTGGTGCCCAAAAATGGCGGTACATTACGGCCCATACTAGACCTGAAGGCAGTAAACCGGTGCTTAAGGGTTCCGCACTTCCGAATGGAGATGTTGCGGTCGGTCATAGTGGCGGTTCGGCGCGGAGAATTCTTGACGTCTCTGGACCTGACGGAGGCGTATTTGCACATTTCCATTCGGGAAGCTCACCAGAAGTTTCTGCGGTTCACTCTTCCTTGGGGCCACTATCAGTTCCAAGCCTTGCTGTTCGGTTTGGCAACGGCGCCGCAAACCTTCACCAAAATTATGGTGGTGGCGGCGGCGGCGTTGTGCAAAGAAGGGATTCTAGTCCACCTGTATCTCGACGATTGGTTGATTCGGGCCAAGTCCGAGGAGGAGAGTCTCCGGGTGACAGACCGGGTGGTGAAGTTTACAGGAGCTGGGTTGGGTAGTCAACTCAGCCAAGAGTCATCTACAGCCCACCCAGGACCTCGAATACTTGGGGGTCCGGTTCAACACTCAGAGCGGGCAGGTGTTTCTGCCGCACAAGTGGGCCGAGGGCTTGTGGTCCCTGGTGCAGCAGTTTCTGTCGGTACCAGCGCCATTGGCGTGGGATTATCTCCGGGTGCTGGGAACCATGGCAGCAACGTTGGAAGCGGTGCCCTGGGCCAAGATTCATATGCGACCTCTCCAAAGAGTGCTGCTCCGCCGCTGGTTGCTCGGGCAACGAAGACGCTTGCTCAGGGAATCGGTCTGATGCAAAGTCAACAGTCTCTTCGTTGGTGGTTTCTCCGCTCGTCGTTGACGGCCAGCATGCTGCTGGAACAGCTGGAGTGGCTTCCATTGTTGACGGATGCCAGTCTAGTCGGGTGGGAGCCAGTTTGCGCAGGGGCTTTGGTCCCCTCTGGAGGCCTCTTGGTCGATTTAAACCAGCTGGAGCTTCGGGTGGTGTTCTGGGCCCTTCAGACGTTCGAGGACATGGTACGCGGGCAACCCGTAAGGGTGCTCTCTGACAACTCGGCGACGACAGCGTACATCAACCACCAGGACAGCACGGGGAGTGCCGCGATGGAAGAGGCTGACTAGTTGTTCGCGTGGGTGGAGATTCGCTTGTCCGCGATTTCGACGGCGCACATTGCAGAAAAAGACAATGTCACAGTGGACTTCCTCAGCAGGGTGCAGGTGGATGCAGGAGAGTGGGAGTTGCATCCCGAGGCTTTCGAGCAGATAGTCCATCGTTGGGGACCTCCGGTCATGGATCTCATGGCGACCTTCCAGTCTGCAAAGGTCGAGCGTTTCTTCAGCCGAAGGTGCGAACGAATGTCGGAGGGCATAGATGCGTTGCTTTGTCAGTGGCCGACGTTCTGTTTCCTGTATGTCTTCCCGCCATGGGCGTTGATAGGCCGAGTGATGCAGGGAAAGTTCTTTTGGTCGCGCCCGATTGGCCGAGGCGTCCTTGGTACGCAGACCTGATACGTCTCTTGGACGGTGAACCCTGGCGGCTGCCGGTGAGGTCGGATCTGTTGGTGCAAGGGCCTCTGTTCATGCCTCAGGTGGATTGGTTCTCGCTTACGGTATGGCCATTGAGAGGGCTAAGCTGATGAAGAAAGGTTGTTATTCCTCGGCGGTTGTGGCGACTTTGCTTAGAGCTCGTAAACATTTGACATCTTTGGCATATGTGAGTCTGGCGTATTTTTGAGGATTGGTGTTCGAGGCGTCGGGTACGGGCGGCATCGGTTTAGATTCCGTTGGTCTTGGAATTTCTACAAGGCGGATTTGACAAAGGTCTTGCGGCAAGTTCCTTGCGCGTCCAGTTGGCAGCCCTTTCCTGTTATCGGGGCAAGGTCAATGGAGTGCCTTTAGGGGCTCACCCTGATATAGGTCGCTTCCTGAAGGCGGTAGCTAGATTGCGCCCGCCGCGTCGGGTGTGTGTTCCGCCGTGGGATCTCAATCTCGTTCTCACAGCATTGGCCAAGTCGCCCTTTGAGCCGTTGCGTCGGGCATCGGTGAAGGATTTGACGTTAAAGACGGTATTTCTGGTGGCGATTTGTTCGGCGCGGAGAGTTTTGGAACTGCAAGCGTTGTCGTGCCGAGAGACATTCTTGTCTTTTTCTAGGGAGAAGGTGGTTTTACGTCCGATCCCGTCCTTTTTGCCTAAGGTGGTATCTCCCTTTCATTTGAACCAGGCGGTGTGTTTGCCTGTTCTGGGGGGCGACGAGTCGGCTCGCAGTCTTCGTCTCGATGTAAAGAGAGCATTGCGTCAGTATTTGGCAGTCACGGAGTCCTTCCGCCGGTCTGAGCGGTGGTTCTTTTCGGAGGAGTGCGCGAAGGTGAAGCAGTGGCTAAGGCGTCCATCGCCCGCTGGCTTGAAGCGATTGCTTCTGCTTATTTGCTTCATGGTCGGGTTGTGCCTGAGGGGCTGCGGGCACATTCCACCAGAGCGCAGGCGTCTTCTTGGGCGGAGCACAGTTTGGTTCCGCCTGGGGACATTTGTAGGGCGGCACTTGGTCGTCTCTACATACATTCAGCAAGCATTATCGGATGGATGTTGCAGCGGCTTCGGATGCTCGTTTCGGGTCGGCGGTCTTATCTGCCGGCTGGAAGGGTCCCTCCCATTGATTACTGCTCTGGTACATCCCAGAGGTACTGGAGGAACGTTAAGGAAATGATAATTACACTTACCTGGTAATTGTACTTCCTTGAGTGACGACAGTTCAGTCCTCCTTCCCACCCGGATGTTTCGAGGGGCATTCCTATTTGGTAACCAGCAGCAGATGGTTACAGGTAAGTCTGGATTAGTTCAATTTCTTTCCTTGTTCACTTCTCGGTGGCAAGGCAGGGTGTAAGAAAGTCTTGTCGTATGGGGTGGATAGTTTACGGTTAGTAGATGTTATATTATGTTTCGCTACTTATTTATTGCTCCTTTGAGTCTGCTTTGTTATAGTTCACACTGGGATGGAAGTAGGAGTGCAGCAGGCTATATCTCCAGTGATGTCATCATTCTGACATACCAGTCTCCTAGCTGCAGGAGGAGATTGACAACCCAGAGGTAGAGGACTGAACTGTCGTCACTCGAACTACAATTACCAGGTAAGTGTAATTATCATTTTTCTCTTTCAGCAGCGTTTCCATTTATTTATTTGCAGTCTTTTATACCGCGCTATTCGATATCAGTGCGGTTTACAATGAACATAAGAGTTGCACATCTCAATTTCGTGATTTGTGCTTACAGTGAACAGGTATAATAACTTGGGTATACATTAAACAAGAAAATTAAATTTGGGTATGCAATAAACACGTATAACAGGTAAAACAAATAGGGTACAAATTAACCAGTCCCTTAACAGGGAGACATTATGAATAAATACAGTCTACTATATACAACAATATAATGAGTTATGCGGCACTGCATAAATTTCTCATGGTGGGTGAAGGGGAAGGTGTGATTGCGAGTGATCAGTCTGGGAATGTGAAGTGCATGAGTTTGAGGTGCTGCATTGAGATGTGAGAGTGGGTGGGTGTGGGGGAGAGAGAGACTGCAACATCATAGTGCTGAAGAAACTCACCACCGACGTTAAACTAACCAACCTGTAGTTTTCAACCACATCCTTACTTCTCCTTTTGTGTAAAGGGACCACGTGCCTCTCTCCAGTCCTTTGGCACCACTCCCGACTCTGAGGCATTGAAAAGGTCAGTCAGTGGAGCTGCTAGAATGTCCCCAAGTTCCCTCAATGTTCTTAGGTGTATCCCATCTGGTCTCATCGCTTTGTCTACTTTTAAGTTTAGCTAGTTTCTCACGAACACAGTCTTCTGAAAATTGTTCAAGATGCCCCTCGCTTCTGTTCCTGTTTGAGTGTTTTCTGAAGTCCTGCTCCTGGTTCTTTATCTGTGAACACAGAACAGAAATATTTAAGCAGTTCCACTTTATCCTCATCAGCTTCTGCGCATTCCCCCCCTTCACCCTTGAGTCTGACTGTACCATTTTTGCCCTTCCTCTTCTCACTGACATATCTGAAAAATGTCTTAATCAATGCAATAAAATGGGGGGATATTTCCTACTCTTTTTGAATCTTTGCTTTTCTGACTACTTTGCTAGTTTCTCTAAGTTTTTCCAGATATAGATGCTTGTCTTCCCTTCTCTGTGATCTCTTGTATTTCACGAGGGCCTCCCTCTTTTTTTTCTTCATGTTTTCAGCTACTTTTGAAAACCATAGTGGTCTCTCCCTTTAACCTTTTTATTTACCATTTTAACAAAGGTTGGTTGCCCTTAAAATATCCCTTTTTCAGTTTTGCCCACTGGTGGTTTTTTTTTTTCTACATCCCTCAGCTCTTCCCATCCTGTTAGTAACTCCTTAAGGTATTGGCCCATCTTGGCAAAGTTAGTTTTCCTAGTCTAACAGCCCTAGTCCTAATATTGAACCACACCATCTGGTGATCACTGGATACAAATGATCTCCCACTATCAGAAACACTTTCACCATTGGTAAACACCAAGTTCAGCAAGGCCCCTTCACATGTGGGTTCTGTTGCCATTTGCCTTTAGAGAATCCAGGATCTCCTTACTCCTAGATGATACTGCAGCAGTGATGTGCCAATCAGTAGCACTTTTCCTTTTCTAGCAATGCTGCGTATGTCTTCAATTAACTCTTCATCCACCTCTTCCTCCTGTGAGGGAGGTTTGTATATCACACCAATGCAAATAGATTTCTCTTTCCCTCTTTCTAGTTTAACCCACAGTGCCCCTCTTTCTCCCTTTTAAGTTTTGTAGTTCCAAAGCTTTAATATTTTTTACATATAGTGCCACTCCTCCTACCTTGTCCATTCTGAATAATGTATAGCCTGGTATAGTTGCATCCCAGTCATGGTTTTCTGTGAACCCTGTTCCTAAGCGTCCCTCCAGTCCAGTCCCTTTCATCTGGGTTGTGCTCCCCCCCCCTTCCAGCAGCTTGGAGACTGAGCAACCATCTTTTTGATGACCCTAGGATATAAATACCACTGGCACCCCCCACCAGCTCCAGTATCCTGTATGCTCAGTCTCCAAGCAGCTGGAGGGAGTCAGTAAGCCAGGGAATGGGCTTACTGGAGAGACTTTAGGAATTAGTGGGGTTTTGGTGTTCTCTTAATTTTTTATTGCATTTCTGCATTTGTTTTTTCCTCTTCGTCTCTCCGGGCCAGTCCAGGAACTCTCTGGTAGTCAACCTCCTCCAGCAGCTGAGGACTGAATACTGAAAGTTTCTCTGACAGGCTATCCAGCTCCCCCTGGAGTCAGGCACTCTGTCTTTCAGTCCTCAGCAGCTGAACAGGACATTGGGCTGACAGACTCCCTGGAGGGACAAAAAGGATTAGGCATCAGAGACCTGTTTAGAGACAGGAGAAGCTGACACCTGGTTTTTGCCCTAGCAGGGCAATAAAGCCAAAGAAATTCATTGTAAAAGAAAAAAGAAAACCCCCAAAAAACCGGTCAGACAGTCGGCCTCAGGGATTCAAAGAGGCAGTAAGGGGCAGAGCCTGCCCTGCTGGGCTAAGTGTGCAAGATCTGTTGATCCGGGGAGGTTGAGGGAGACACTGGGAGCCCCAGAATCCACCCCTCTCCTTCCAATCGCGTGATCTCCGTTTCCCCACTAGCAGCGGCTGAAAGGGGATTGGGCAGTAGACACAGCTTCCATGAGGTAAGTGGTGTACTGCAGCATGTGTGGTTTGCTAATTTCCGTCTTTCCGTCGGTGCCGTGGGTTTTAAGCTGTTTGGAGTTCGTGTTGGAAAGTGGGGAGTTTTTTGTTTTGGGTTGTGAGCGCATGTTACCGGCGGCAGCTCCATGCGTTCAGTGTGGGAATCGACAGGGGCTGTCGGGGCCGGGCATCTGACGATCTTGTATTAAAGATAGCAGTTGTGTGGAGTTGGGTTTGGTGTCGGGGGAGCCCTCAGGCTGCAAAGCATGGAGAGCAAGGTGGGAACGGCAGCCATTCTATCAGCTGCAGTTGTTCCTCCCACGCATCAGGACAAGGCGGGAAAGAAAAAGGTGAGAGCAAAGAAGCCCTTTCCTGTGGGGCTCCAGGTGCAGGGGCAGTCTGCAGGGTCTTTGGAGGGCTTGGGATCCGTTTTTTTTCGACTGATTTTATTCTAGTCCTACATAGGGCTTATTGCTTAAAGGTGCGGCAGGCAGTGAGCAATGAAGTCTCTTCCAGGCTGCTGGGATCGCAGTGAGAGGGGGTGGGGGGCAAAGTGATAGATCCAGGAGAGGGGACCTCTCAACAGGGTAAAGGTCCTGAGGCAAGCCTGGATAGCTTCAGGATGCATATTTCAACGCTTCCGGCAGTAGAGGGAGATCTCTCGGAGGCTGGCATAGACTCCTGGGCTGGTGATTTGGAGGAAGGAGAGATATTGCCCGGCAAAGACCCAAACGTGTTTAGGGTGTTTCGTAAGGAGGAACTGGGAGCCCTGATTTCTCAGTCACTAGCAGCTCTCAGTGTGGCTCCTCCTGGTGATTCAGCAGGAGCCACTGGAGGATCCATTACTGCAAGGCTTCAAAGTGGAGCAGCGCTGTTTTCCCATTCATAGAGTAATAAAACAGATGATTGAGTCTGAATGGGAATGTCCGGAGGCTTAAGGGGTAGCCGGGCCATTGCTCGCCTTTACCCGGTTCCGCAGGAGGAAAAGGAGTTGTTGCGGATGCCTAAGGTGGATGCCTTGGTGGCGGCGGTGACAAAGAAAACTACGATTCCGGTGGAAGGCGGTACAGCTCTTAAGATCTTCAGGATCGTAAGTTGGAGGCACTGCTTAAACAGGCGTATGAGTCAAGTGCTCTGTCCTTACAGGCCGCCATCTGTGGAGCGTATGTGTCAAGGGCCTCTGTCCGGTGGCTTCAAGGGGAGTCGGGGCTGGACACGGGGAGCAGATCTTTCTCGGAGGGAGCGAAGTTGGAGTCCGCCGTGGCTTATTTGGCAGACGCCTTCTATGATTTAGTTAGGATAGCAGCAAAGTCAATGGTATCAGTCATTGCCACTCGGAGATTCCTCTGGCTCAGAAATTGGGCAGCGAATGCCTCTTCCGAGACTTGCCTTAGTGAGCTCCCATATAAGGGCAAGCTGCTTTTTGGGGAGGCCCTAGAAAAGATTGTGAAGGACTTGGGAGATTCCAAAGGAGGCCGGCTGCCTGAGGACCGACCTAGAGCAGCAAAGCAGGGGGTTGACACTCGGAGGCAAGGTAGAGGCAGGTTTCGAGGGCCTTGCTTTGCTCTGTATCAGAGGGGCTGGTTTCTATCCAGAGGTCAGGCCTTTCGAGGGGCTAGAGGGTTTGGCAGGGGGTACTTCAACACCCAGCAGAGCTTGGTTAAAAAACCACAATGAAGTGAGGCTGGCCCAGATGGAGACTCCGGTAGGGGGACGTTTAAAGGACTTTGGTTCCGTCTGGGCCTCCATAACTACAGACAAGTGGGTGCTGGAAGTCATCCACAAGGGGTACGTGCTGGAATTTGCTCAGCTGTTGTCGGAGGCCTTCGTGAGGTCCCCATGTGGGTCACAGGCAAAGATAGCGGCGGTTGGCGACACGCTGCAGCGGTTGTTGCGGCTCCAGGCGGTGGTCCCGGTGCCTCTAAACCAGTGCGGATTAGGTCGATACTCGATTTATTTCGTGGTCCCCAAGAAAGAAGGCTTGTTTCAGCCAATTCTGGATCTCAAGCAGGTGAACAGATGTTTGTGCGTACCGCATTTTCAGATGGAAACCCTAAGGTCGGTAATTCGGTCAATGCAGCCGGGAGAGCTTCTGTCCTCCATAGATCTAATGGAGGCGTATTAAGAGCAGAGCATCAAATGTTTTTGCGATTTTGCCGTACCTATGGGGCATTTTCCAGTTCAGAGCACTGCCCTTCGGGTTAGCTACAGCGCTGTGCACCTTTACAAAGGTAATGGTGGTGGTTGCAGTGGCGTTGCGGAAAGAAGGAATTCAGGTTCATCCTTATCTGGACGATTGGTTGATCTGGGCTGGGATGGTGGAGGAGGTGGCTGCCTCAAACAGGCGAGTGGTGCTCTTCCTGAAACATTTAGGCAGCCTGTGCAACGCCTAACATACCTCAGAGCCTTGTTCGACACGGAGTTAGGGGTCGTGTTGTCTGCCCGAGGACAGGATGCGAAAGATCGTGGTTCAGGTAAGGGCTTTCTTGCGGATGCTGGCTCTGACGACTTGGAGATACTTGCAGTTGCTGGGGCCCATGGCGGCGGCCTTGGATCTGGTGCCGTGGGCCAGAGCTCATATGCGGCCGCTTCAGCAGGCCTTGCTGACCAGATGGTCACCGCAGGAGCATACTTTATCTTGACGGCTGTCTTGCCCGGAGGAAGTGCGCAGCGGACTGTAGTGGTGGTTAGACCCAAAGCATCTTCAAGCAGGGGTGCCCTTACAAGACCTGGAGAGGGTATTGGTCACCACAGACACCAGCCTGTCAGGCTGGGGGGCCCATTGCCGGTTGCAAGTGACGCAGGGCATCTGGTCGGCAGAAGAGCGGTTGGTCGATCAATCGATTGGAGCTCAGAGTAGTGCGTTGGGCGCTGCGAGAGTTCAGGACTCTTAACGGGGAAAGCGGTTCCCGTGTTCTCCGACAATCGGGTGACAGTGTCTTATATCAACAGGCAAGGAGGCACGGGTAATGCGGTTTTACTAGAGGAGAGTCAACAGTTGATGCAGTGGACAGAGGCCCATCTAATGGCTCTCTTGGCGGCACATGTAGCAGGAAGAGACAACATGCAGGCCAATTATCTCAGTCGGCATGTTCTGGATCCTGGAGAATGAGAGCTAAACGCAGCCATTTTTCACGACATTATGGTGCGCTGGGGACAGCCAGTGATGTATCTGATGGCGACCCTCAGCAATACCAAGGCGTCCGTTTTACAGCAGAGGCAGGGGGCACATGTCCGAAGGCCTCGACAGCCTGGTGCAGCCCTGGCCAAGTTACGGTCTGCTGTATGTGTTTCCCCCATGGCCGATGATCGGCCGGGTTATTCAGAGGATAGCGGGTCACAACGGGACGGTGATCCTCACTGGCCCAGGAGGCCCTGGTATGCGGATCTGGTGCAGCTGCTAGTGGATCGGGTCAATCTATTGTATCTCAGGGTCCTGCTCTTATGCCGCAGGTGGATCGGTTCTTGCTTACGGCTTGGCTCTTGAAAGGGAAAGGTTGTGACGGCGAGGGTACTCGACGTCAGTAGTGGATACCATGTTGCGGTCAAAGAGGAGATTGACTTCCTTAGCGTATGTGCGAGTATGGTGCATCTTTGAGGATTGGTGTAAAGACCGGTGTCTAAGACCGATGGTGACGACCTTGCCGAAGGTCTTGTCCTTTCTGCAAGGGGGGCTAGACAGAGGGCTACCGCTTAGCACGCTTAAGGTTCATCTAGCAGCCCTGTCATGCTACAGAGGTAGAGTGCAGGGAGTAGTGTTGTCTTCACATCCGGACGTTCAGCGTTTAAGGGCAGCAAAGAATATTAGGCCTCCAATAAGGTGGGTGGTTCCTGCTTGGGATTTGAACTTGGTTCTGGAAGCGTGGACGCAGCCTCCTTTAGAGTTGGCGACGTCTGGTAATGTGAAAGAATTATCTTGGAAGACGCCTTCCTAGTGGCCTTATGTTCCGCTCAAAGAATCTCAAATCTGCAGACACTTTCATGTAGGGAACCATACATACAGTTTTCGGGAGAGAAAGGTGTCTGAGGCTGGTGCCGTCATATCTCCCTAAAGTTGTTTCCAGTTTTCACTTGAATCAACTGATTTTGCTTCCAACCTTCTCTGGTAGGTAGCGGATAAGACGGATCGGTCGCTTTGCAAGTTGGATTTGGGACAAGTGCTTTGTAGGTACCTGAGAAAGACAAAGCCGTTTCGTAGGTAGACAGGTTGTTAGTGCTGTTTGTGGACCCCGTAAAGGGTAAGTGACTGCCAAAGCATCAATTGCCCATTGTGTAAAGCAGGCAATAGTAGCAGCTTGCGTGGCGCGAGGGAGGTCGCCTCCCGAGGGACTCAAGGCTCATTCTACCAGGGGGCAGGCGGCGTCCTGGGCCAAATTCGCATTAATTCCTCCGGTAGATATCTGTCAAGCTGCAACGTGGTCGTCTCTCCACATGTTCACAAAACATTATCGCTTAGATCTTCAGGCAAAGGAAGACGCGAGGGCTGGGGCTGCAGCCATGGTGGCAGGGCTCGCTACTCCCTCCCAGGTTTAGGAACTGCTTTGGTACTTCCCGAGAGTTCCTGGACTGGCCCGGAGAGACTAAGAGGCAGGAGAAGTTAGACCTTACCTGCTAATTGTCTTTCCTTGAGTTCTTTCCAGGCCAGTCCAGGACCCATCCAGTTTCTTATTGCCCGGCCGATAAGTAACAGGTAGAAGACATTTGGCCGTTGTTGGCCGGGGCAATTAAAAATTAAATTGGATATGCTGTTTGGGCAGCAAAGATCATTAAGTTTGGAGGGACTCTGTGTGGATTTTTGGTTTCCGGTAGGGAGAGTAAGGTCTCCCAGTGGGGGGGGGGGGGGGGAGGAAAGAGTGTTAGAGATGACAAAGGAGAAATGGTCTATTCCTTATCGTTCCTCCAGTTCGGTCCTCTACCTCTGGGTTGTCAACCTCCTCCTGCAGCTTGGAGACTGGCATGTCAGAATCATGACATCACTGGATATAGCCTGCCGGACAGTCCCATCAGCCCCAGTGTGACCAGTCTCCATGCAGCAGAAGGACGTTGTGAGCCAGTCGCTATGCAGCAGAAGGACGTTGTGAGGAACGGATAAGGAGCATGTAGTGGTAGAACAAATTTAGTTTATGGAACTTTGGTTGGTTTTCTTTTAATTTCATTTTTGTGGCTCTGTGCCTTTTTTTTTTTGTTTGTTTTAAAGTGAGGACAGACCTTTCTTTGCTGCTCCCTGCCTAGCAGTCTTCTGTGGTTCAGGCTAGTGCTTATTGCTGTCTCCGGGCATTCTCTCCTCCCTGGCCTTTTCACTCCGCCGGGACCGCAGAGCAAGCAGAGATCGCAGCTGTGGTGGACCAGCTGGAGAGTGGCGCAAACGCGGTGGAAACGGTGAATAATCGCCAGCGGCACTCTAGGGCTCTTCGGGGTGGTGTGGGGAGACAGCCCCGGGCGGAGCAGACTTGTCCGGTGAAAGGAGAACCGGGATTTAGTCTGTCGCTTCTGTGGGAGCTTGACCGGGCACTAGTGCTTCTCGTCAGCGTTTTTGTTTTTGGCGCCTCTTTTTTTTTCCCCTCTCTGCTACTGGTGGCCATCTTAGAGTAGGGAGAGAACCGCGTGGCTGCTGGGCGGCAGAGGAGCGCGTGTGCAGGGGATTTCTTTTGGGATTTTGGTCAGCCGTTCCAACGGTTTTCTTCACAGCGACTTTATTTCTTTATTTCTTTGATTTATTTCTTTGATTTTTTTCTCAGTCTCGGTGGTGAGTAAATTCCCGGGGGGGAGGGGGGTTCTCCCGTGCTGACAATATGATCGTTTACATGTGTTTAGGCTCAACAAAATTTATAGTGTGTTAGCACTTTCATTTTCTACATTTCCTTTGCCTTTCATATTCATAAAAAAGGGGTTTTCTTTTTTCACAAGCCTCAAAAGTGTTTATATCTGGGTTAGCCTGATGGTGGCACAGCCACAGTGTGTGCTGTGCAGCACCCGAAGAGGCATGGTGGCATAGTCCGGGGTTTGCCGCGGCTGTGCAGTTCTTTCATTCACTGTAGAACAGATGGACTCCAAAGAGCTCTCGGAGGTGCAAGGGGCGTCGGGGGGGGGGAGGGGGGGAGCGCTGCTTGAGTTGGCGCAATTGGCCGGGCAAGAGTCTCCGTTGGTGGAGGCGGCAGGGTAGTCAGGCACTCTGTCGGCCTCGGGGTCTTCGGATCTCGGGGAGTTTTGCCTTGATTTCATTTTATTGATGCACCAGGCATTTTGCTTGCGGCGGCAAGGCAAGCTGCCTGGACCAGGGCCGCTGCCTGCCCTTTCTCAGCATATGGACGTAGCTGAGGGGGGAGGGGCGGGGCCGTTGGCGCCTAAGAGACCACGGACGCAAGTCCTGTCGTCCACAGAGAATGACTGGACGGAAGTTGACGTTCCCGACTGGGAGCATGATGAGGAGTCAGTGGATCTCGAGGAAGGGGAGATCCCTGAGCCCGAGGATCAGCCTAAGATCATTGGGGTCTTCCGGAAAGAGGAGCTAACAGCGCTAATCACGGAAGCTCTGCAAATATTGAATCTAGCGACTCAAGTGATGAGGAGGTTGAGGATCCGGTTATTCAGGCAGTAAGGCAAACGCAAGTGGTGTTTCCGGTGCACAGAGTGGTCGACAAAATGATCCAAGACGAATGGGACCATCCAGAAGCGGGGCTCAGAGGAATGTGTACAACGAATAGACTTTATCCTCTCGCCGAAAAGGATAAGGAGAGGTTTCGGTCGCTTCAGCGGCTACGCCTTTCGCCTCACCTGGACCAGGAGGAACTCAAGGAGCTCGGCTGCTTGGAGTCCGGAACGGCATATTTTAGTGGACGTCCATTACGATTTGATCAGGTCTCTCGCGAATAGTACGGCGTCCATAGTGGCAGCCCGCAGGTTGGTATGGTTGCGAAATTGGGCTGCGGATGGTGGTTCTAAGTCTCGTCTGGGTAAGTTGCCATTTAAGGGGCGATTGCTGTTTGGAGAGGATCTGGATAAATTAGTAAAGGACCTCGGAGAGGCCAAGAGTGGTAGGCTGCCAGAAGATAAGCCGAAACAGGGGAAGTCCGGGCTGGGCTTTCGGGGGCAGTTTCAAGACTTCCGAAGATTTCATGTGTCACGTTTTGGAGGCTTCCATAGAGGACGTGCTTCCTCGCGGGGCCAGGGCTTCCGGGGCTTTCAGAGAGCGAATAGAGGTTTCTCCGCTAGCGCTGCGTCAGCGACACGAACCACAATGAAGAGAGGCGGGTCCTGGTGGGCGAAACTGATTGGTGGGAGACTTCGGGAGTTTCTTCCTGCTTGGACCCAAATCACGTCCAACCGGTGGGTGTTAGTCTGTCAGGGTTACGTGCTGGAGTTGGCGCGGCCCGTACGGGATTCGTTCGTCATGTCTCCTTGCAAAGGCCCAAAGAAGACTTTAGCGATTCGCGCTACTTTACGATGGCTCATACAATTAGGAGCGGTCGTAGAGGTGCCAGAGGTCGAGTACGGCGTGGGTCGGTACTCCATTTATTTTGTGGTGCCAAAGAAGGGCAGTGTGTTGCGGCCCATTTTGGATCTGAAGGGCATAAATCGTTGTATGCGGGTGCCACATTTCAGGATGGAGACATTGCGGTCCGTCATTGTGGCAGTGCGGCAAGGGGAGTACTTGACGTCGCTCGACCTTACTGAAGCATACTTGCATATTCCCATTCAGTCAGCTCATCAAACGTTTTTGCGGTTCACTTTTTCCTTGGGGACACTACCAGGTTCAAGCGCTGCCCTTCGGATTGGCAGCAGCGCTGCAAACTTTCACCAAAATCATGGTGGTGGTGGCGGCGATGTTGCGCAGAGACGGAATCTTGGTACATCCGTATCTCGACGATTGGTTAATTCGGGCAAAGTCCAAGGCAGAGAGTGTTCAGGTGACAGACAGACAGTAGTGCGGTTTCTCCAGAGTCTGGGTTGGGTGGTCAACCCAGTCAAAAGCCGGTTAGAACCATCTCAGAATCTGGAATACCTGGGGATCCGGTTCGACACTAAGAACAGCAAAGTGTTTTTGACGGAGAGGCGAGCCTAAAGCCTCAGGCGGTTGCTGCGCACTTTCCAGGCTACGCCGTCGCCCTCGGCTTGGGCTTACCTGCGCGTCCTGGGGACCATGGCGGCGACGCTGGAGGTGGTCCCGTGGGCAAAGGTCCCTTCTTTGCCGGTGGTCGCACCAGTTGGATTCGTTGAACAAGCGTCTTCCGTGTCCTTTCAAGGTCAGACATTCTCTTCGGTGGTGGTTGCTCCCTATGTCATTAGCGGCGGGTATGCCGTTGGAACAGCCGGAGTGGCTTCCA
The DNA here is from genome assembly GCA_033557465.1 of Ichthyophis bannanicus. Lineage (NCBI taxonomy): Eukaryota > Metazoa > Chordata > Amphibia > Gymnophiona > Ichthyophiidae > Ichthyophis > Ichthyophis bannanicus. Next base: position 228,193,603 of record CM066039.1, read on the forward strand.
TTGTTGACGGACGTCAGCCTCAGGGGTTGGGGAGCCCACTGGGAGAGCAGATTCGCGCAGGGGATTTGGTCTCCTCTGGAGGCCTCTTGGTTGATCAATCGTCTGGAGTTCCGCGTGATTTTCAGAGCTCTACAAGTGTTAGACGTTGGTGACGGGTCGTGCAGTCCGGGTGTTATCTGACAACTCAGCAGCAGTCGCTTAGATCAATCGCCAGGGCGGCACGGAGTGCGGCCATGGAGGAAGAGGTGGACTTGTTTGCCTGGGTAGAGAGTTGGCTGTCGGCGATTTCGGCGGCACACATCGCCGGAAAGGAGAACATGATGGCCGATTTTTCTCAGCAGAGTCTGGGTGGAGGCAGGAGAGTGGAAGCTGCATCCGGACATCTTTGCACAAATAGTTTGTCGTTGGGGAGTCCCATAATGGATCTAATGGCGACCTTCCAGTCAGCAAAGGCCAGCCGTTTCTTCAGCAGAAGGCGAGAAAGGATGTTGGAGGGCATAGACGCGCTATTGCATCTGTGGCCGTCCACCGGCCTTCTGTATGTTTGTGTCTTTTTTTCCTCCGTGGGCTTTAATCAGTCGGGTGATTCAGCGGATTGAGGCTCATCCGGGGAGGGTGCTTCTGGTGGTGCCCGATTTGGCTGAGGTGTCAGTGGTATGCGGATCTGGTGCGTCGTCTGGACGGGGAGCCCTGGCGGTTACCGGCCAGGGTGGATCTATTGTTTCAGGGGCCTCTTCATGCCGCAAGTGGATCGATTCTCGCTTACGATATGGCCATTGAAAGGGCTCGGCTGAGGAAGAAAGGCTATTCGCTGGCGGTCGTAGCTACGCTGCTCAGAGCTAGGAAACAGTTCAGTCCACTTCCCTGGCGTATATTTGAGGATTGGTGTTCATGATGACAGATTCGGACGTCTATGGTGTCCGTCCCCTTGATTTTGAGTCTTCTACAGGATGGTTTTGATAAAGGGCTTGCTGCCAGTTCCTTGCGAGTGCTGTTGGTCCTGTTATCATGGCAAGATAGAGGGAGTTGGTCTCGGTGTTCATGCTGATGTGCTGCGCTTTCTCAAGGTGGTTGCTCGGTTACGACCGTCGCGTAGAGTGATGGTCCCGCCTTGGGATCTCAATTTGGTGTTGGCGGCGTTGTCCAAGCCTCCCTTTGAGCCGCTGCATCGGGCTTCGGTGAAAGACTTTAACGTTGAAGGCCGTTTTTTTTCTGGTGGCCATCTGTTCGGCCCGGTGGATCTCGGAGTTGCAAGCGTTGTCGTGCAGGGAACCGTTCTTGTTCTTTTCTAGAGAGAAGGTCGTACTGCGACCAGTTCAGTCCTTTCTACCTAAAGTGGTTTCACCCTTTCATGTGAATCAAACGGTGTCCTTACCAGTGTTTGGGTTCGTTGGAAGGGGGCGACCCTGATCGCAGCTTGTGCCGTTTGGATGTGAAGAGGATGTTGTGGCAGTATTTGAAAGTGACGGAGCTATTTCGCAAGTCAGATTGGTTGTTCGTGCTGTTCGGGGGAGTGCGCAAAGGTGAAGCGGCAGCGAAGGCTTCCATTGCGAGATGGATTCGGGAGGCGATTGCTTCCGCCTATCTCCTTCAAGGTCGATCGGTTCCTGTGGGATTGCGAGCTCATTCCACTAGGGCGCAAGCGTCTTCATGGGCGGAGCATGGATTGGTTCCACCAGGAGACATTTGTAGGGCGGCGACATGGTCGTCGTTGCATACATTCAGTAAGCATTACCGTTTGGACGTCGCGGCAGCAAGTGATGCCAGTTTCGGATCGGTGGTATTGTGTGCTGGCTTGAAGGGTCCCTCCCACTGATTACTGCTCTGGTACTTCCCAGAGGTAGAGGACTGAACTGGAGGAACAATAAGGAAATGTTCCTTATCGTTCCGACAGTTCAGTCCTCCACCTCTGGGTTGTGCACCTCCTCCTGCAGCTGGAGACTGGACCTGTCAAAGCGCTGACATCACTGGATAAGGTCTGGTGCACACTCCCCTTCCCTCCAGTGTGTCCAGTCTCCATGCAGCAGGTGGATCTAGTGAGCATAGGTGCTGGGCTCACTTGAGGAACTCATAAGGAGCCTTAGTGTAGTTAGTTTAAGGGTAGTTTAGTGGGGATTTGATTTTCTTTCCCACTGCCTTTCTTTCATTTGTAGTTAGCTACTGTTCCTTTAAAAAAACAAAACAAAACAGGACTCGTGAACGAGCACTGCCTTAGGTGCCGGTTCCTGCCTGCCCCTGATCTCCGGGGCTGTGGGCTCATCTTCAGGTCTCTGTCCCTAGACTGCACGGGGGTGAGCCCTTGAGCAGGACCGAGGCGGCGTCCTTGTCGGGTCAGGGAGCCAGTCTGCACTTCAGGGCAGGAGCGGTTGCACGGAAGGCTCGCTGGCGGGAGACTGCTCTGCTGAAAAGCAGTCCCGCTGGCTGGAGCCCCGTGGAAGGCACGTAAGTTCTTCTTCGGGCATTCTTACTTTCCGCGGGGTTGGGGGGATCGTTGCCCTGGTCCTCGGCAGTGTGGAACGCCTTCCTTGCTCGCTCTGCTCACGAGGCGGGTTTTCGTGCCCTTTTCGGCTCAAGTGCCGGCGACCATTTTAACATCGGCTGTGAGTTTTCGGAGCGGCTCCGTTCAGCGGTTTGCAGGGGGAGCTCGGCGGCGGAGGCTCTGCGCTCCGACTTTCTTCAGCTTCTTTAGTTCTCTTTCATTGTTTTCTTTCATTTTGGTTTTCTTTTTTCTGCGATTTGTCCCGGGCCGCGTCGGTGAGCAGTTTCCTTGTGCTCCCCTTGTCCCGGGGGGGGGGGGGGGGGTTCCCTTCATTGGAACCTTCCTTGTGAACTTCATTTTTCAGCAAAACCAATAAAAAATAAAAAAAACAAAAAAACAAAAAAACCCCACAGAGCTACTGAGCCCAAGTCTGCCTTTCTAGTGCCGCTTCCCTGGGATGGCTTCCCGGCCCCAGTGTGTCCTCTGTGGTTCTCGCAGAGGTACTGTGGCAGAATCCGGGGTTTGTAGGGCTTGTGCCTCGGGGTCTGCGAGCATGGAACGGCAGATTGAGGCCAAGCCGTGCCAGGATAGCCAGCTGGCGGCGGCACTCCCGGAGGAAGACTTGGCGATGGCTTCCTTGTCGGGGGCTCCCCAGGAGGCTGGGCTTCCGGCCACGTTGACTCCGGCCCTCCCCCAACTTTGTCTTGCTCATGCATCAGGCGTACTGCAGACACCGCCAGGGGTTTTCGCAGGAGCCAGGGGATAGGTTTTTGGCCGTCCCTCCGGCCTCTGTGGCTGGTGGCCCCACAGTTTCCCCCAGGCCCTCTAAGAGATCTCGGTCGGGCGACCTCTCCCCTTCCTTCAGGTAGGCGATCGCTTCTGATGGGGAGGACTGTGATTTGGAGGCGGATATCGAGGATCTCGAGGAGGGTGAGATTCCAGAGCCGGAAGATCAGGCCAAGATTATCCAGATATTCCGCAGGGAGGAGCTCTCTGCTCTTATCACAGAATCCCTCCAAATGTTGAACTTGTCGACGGCTTCTCCGACGGAGGACGTGGGGGTGGAGGACCCCATTATCCAAGCGGAGCGGCAAACACAGGTGGTTTTTCCTGTCCACAAGGTGGTAGAGAAGATGATCCAGGACGAGTGGGATCAGCCCGAGGCTGCACTCAGAGGTATCCGGACGATGAACAGGCTCTATCCTTTGGCAGATAAGGATAAGGAACGCTTTAAATCCCCCCGCATTGATGCGGCGGTCTCGGCGGTTACCAAGAAGACCACTATCCCTGTGGAGGGTAGTGCCGCCTTGAAGGATGCGCAGGATAGAAAGGTGGATGGACTGTTGAGGCAGTCCTTTGAGGCTGACGCTCTGTCCTTACAGGCTTCTATTTGTGGAGCTTGGGTGGCCAGAGCATGCCTCCGATGGTCTCAGCGGCTTCGGCAGTCTTCTGGTTTGGACCAGGAGGGGACTGCGGAGCTGGATCGCTTGGAATCCGGTACTGCGTACCTGGCGGATGTCCATTATGATTTGATCAGGGCCCTCGCTAACAGCATGGCTTCCTTAGTGGTAGCGCGCCACTCCCTTTGGTTGCAGAGCTGGGCAGCAGATGGTTCCTCCAAATCCCGCTTGAGTAAGCTGCCATTTAAGGGCAGGTTGCTCTTTGGGGAAGATCTGGATAAGCTGGTGAAAGATTTGGGGGAGTCCAAGGGCGGCAGGCTTCCAGAGGACAAACCCAGGCCGGGTAGGGCTACGCCATCCTTTCGGGGTCAGTCCAGGGATTTTCAACGCTTTCGGACGTCTCGGCTGGGTGGCGCCCAGAGAGGTAGATTTCCGTCCAAAGGCCAGAATTTTCATGGCTTTCGGGGAGCAAGCAGAGGGTTCGCGGGATCCTCCTCCTCCCCGGCTGGCAGGAAGCCCCAATGAAGGTTTGCGGGTCCTGGTGGAAAGCGCCCCGGTGGGAGGAAGGCTGAGGGAGTTTCTTTCTGCTTGGACCCAGATCACCATGGACCGGTGGGTGTTGGAAATCATCTGCGACGGTTATGCTCTAGAGTTCACCCATCCTGTCCGCGATTCCTTTGTGATATCTCCCTGCAGAAATCAGGTCAAGGCCCTGGCGATTCGTCAAACTCTCGATCGCCTGTTGCGCTTGCAGGCCATCCGGCCTGTACCGTTGGAAGATTACGGCTTGGGGACGGTACTCAATCTATTTCGTGGTGCCCAAAAAGGATGGGTCCCTTCACCCCATTCTGTATTTGAAGGGCATAAATCGTTGTCTATGGGTGCCCTATTTCAGAATGGAAACTTTGCGTTCCGTTATTGTAGCCGTGCGCAAGGGGGAGTTCTTGACCTCTCTAGACCTCACGGAGGCGTATCTTCATATTCCGATCAGGGAAAGTCACCAACTGTTTCTGCGGTTTGCTCTCCCCTGGGGGCACTTTCAATTCCAAGCGTTGCCCTTTGGCCTTGCTACGGCTCCGCGTACTTTCACCAAGATTATGGTGGTGGTGGTGGCGTTGCGAAAGGAGGGCTTTTTGGTTCACCCCTATCTCGACGACTGGTTGATACGGGCGAAGTCCGCAGCCGAGAGTGTGCGAGTGACCAACAGGGTGGTGCAGTTCTTGCAGCATCTCGGTTGGGTGGTCAACCCGGCCAAGAGTCATCTTGTGCCGACCCAAGAGCTCGAGTATCTGGGGGTGCAGTTCGACACCCGCTTGGGGTCGGTGTTTCTGCCCCATTGCCGGGTCCTGGGCCTGCGGCGTCTTGTCAGCCGGTTTCGCGCCGCCCCGGCTCCCTCGACGTGGGAGTACCTGCGTGTGCTTGGGACGATGGCTGCAACTCTGGAGGTGGTGCCCTGGGCTCGGGGTCACATGCGACCCTTGCAGAGGGCGCTTCTCCGCCGCTGGTCCCACCAGTCAGACTCATTGAGCAAACGTCTTCCCTGCCCTCCGCGGGTCAGACGGGCGTTGCGGTGGTGGCTCGTGCCTGCTTCGCTTCAGGCGGGAATGCCACTGGAACAGCCCGTCTGGGTTCCGCTGATGACGGACGCGAGTCTCGAGGGCTGGGGAGCCCACTGCTGCGATCAGTTCGCGCAGGGGCGGTGGTCCGCCCAGCACTGTGGTTGGTCCATCAATCGTCTGGAACTGAGGGCGGTCTTGCTGGCGCTCCAGGCCTTCGAGTCCTCGGTGGTTGGCCGGGCGGTCAGAGTGCTGTCCAACTCCGCGACGGTGGCCTACATCAACCGTCAGGGGGGGACCGGCAGCGTGGCCTTGGAAGAGGAGGTGGAGTTGCTGTTCTCCTGGGTGGAACAGTGTCTTCTAGCGCTGTCCGGCGCACATTGCGGGAAAGGACAATGTGACGGCAGATTTTCTCAGCAGGGTCCAGGTGGACGCGGGGGAATGGGAGCTCAATCCCCAGGTGTTCACTCAGATAGTCCGTCGCTGGGGACCCCCGGTTATGGATCTCATGGCTACCTTCCAGTCAGCGAAGGCAAACCGATTCTTCAGCAGACAGAGGGAACGGATGTCGGAAGGGATCGACGCCTTGATGCAGCGGTGGCCGAGTCACGGCCTCCTCTATGTTTTTCCGCCTTGGGCTCTGATAGGACGCGCCTCGTCCGTCTGCTGGACGGCGAGCCGTGGAGGCTGCCGGCTTCGGAAGACCTCCTGTTCCAAGGTCCTCTTCGCATGACTCACGTGAATCGTTTCTCGCTTACGGTTTGGCCATTGAAAGGGCAAAGTTGAGGAGGAAAGGATACTCAGCTTCGGTGGTGGCGACACTGCTGCGTGCCAGGAAGAGGTCAACGTCCCTGGCTTATGTTCGGATTTGGCGCGTTTTTGAGGATTGGTGTTCATGGCAGCAGGTTCGCGCGGCTACGGCCTCCGTGCCTGTGGTCTTGAGCTTTCTGCAGGACGGTTTCGATAAGGGCCTGGCGGCTAGTTCCTTGAAGGTCCAATTGGCGGCGTTGGCCTGCTATAGAGGCAAGGTACAGGATGTCCCGCTGGGAGCGCACCCGGATGTGTTGCGTTTCCTGAAGGCAGTATCAAATCTGCGGCCCTGCCGCTGGGTTATGATACCTCCTTGGGACCTCAACCTGGTCTTGCAAGCGCTAGTTCGGGAACCCTTTTGAGCCTTTGGGTTCGGCGACGGTGAAGGATTTAACCTTGAAGACGGTGTTCTTGGTGGCCATTTGTTGCGCGCGACGCATTTCGGAGTTACAGGCGCTTTCTTGCAGGGAACCATTTCTGGTTTTTTCGAAGGAGAAGGTGGTCCTGCGTCCCGTACCCTCCTTTTTGCCTAAGGTCATCTCTCCGTTTCATCTTAATCGGTCTCCCTCCCGGTGCTTTCTTCGGGAAGGGATTCTTCTTCGGCGGAACCGTTACATCAGTTGGATCTCAAGAGGGTGTTGAAGCGTTATTTGCAGGTGTCCGCGTCGTTTTGTAAATCGGATCATCTGTTCGTGCTGTTCGGCGGGCCTCGCAAGGGTGAGGCGGCAGCTAAAGCTTCCATTTCTAGATGGATTAGGGAGACCATTGCATCTGCGTATCTTCTTCAGGGGCGCGTGGTGCCCTCGGGCTTACGGGCGCACTCTACTAGAGCGCAGGCGGCCTCTTGGGCGGAGTTCGCTTCCATTCCTCCGGTGGATATTTGCAAAGTAGCGACATGGTCTTCTTTGCACACATTCAGTAAGCATTATTGTCTCGATGTCCTAGCGGCGGGGGATGCCGTTTTCGGTTCTGCGGTTTTGCGTGCCGCGATGGACGTCCCCTCCCGTTGAACACTGCTCTGTTACATCCCAGAGGTGGAGGACTGAACTGTCGGAACGATAAGGAAATGATAATTACACTTACCTGGTAATTGTAGTTCCTTGAGTGAGGAATTCCCGCCCAGGTATATTGAAGGGTATGTTTTTTCTCTTGGATCGCCTGATTCAGTCATAGGTAGGTCCGCCTCCTTTCTGTTCTGTTTCTGTCTCTGTTCCTTTTATGAAGGGGTTTGCAGGAACCGGTACTGTGCAATGTTTGTTCCATGTTGGGGGTTACGTTTTTAGATAGTTTTGATATTATTCATTTTTGGCTACTTATTGGTTGCTCCTTTGAGTGTGCTTTGTCAATAGTTCACTGGAGGGAAGGGGAGTGTGCACCAGACCTTATCCAGTGACGTCAACGCTTTGACAGGTCCAGTCTCCAGCTGCAGGAGGAGGTGCACAACCCAGAGGTGGAGGACTGAACTGTCCTCACTCAAGGAACTACAATTACCAGGTAAGTGTAATTATCATATTACACTTACCTGGTAATTGTAGTTCCTTGAATGATGATAATTCAGTCCTTATTCCCACCCGGGTGTATTGGATGGTAGGTTGGTGGCACAATGACAGGACTTACTGGTAAGTTTCATTTAGATATTGTTTTCGTTGCCATGTTTCCTTGCTCTGTTTCAGGGGTTAGCAGGGAAGAGTATAAAAGAGGTTTTACTAGTTAAGGCAATGGTTCTGTTTAACTTGTTATAGCTACTTATCTGTTGCTCCTTTTGAGCCTGCTTTGTTAAATAGTTCACACTGGGGCTGATTGAAGTGTCCGGCAGGCTATATCCAGTGATGTCATGATTCTGACATGTCAGTCTCCAAGCTGCAGGAGGAGGTTGACAACCCAGAGGTAGAGGACTGAACCGTCGTCACTCAAGGAACTACAATTACCAGGTAAGTGTAATTATCATTTACTTGGAAGAGTGAACAGCGGAGTATAGCAAAGGAAGTAGATTTAGGTTTGTAGTACTGGGGAGAATTAGGCTGCTTTGACAATAGTAGACTGAGTGCCTGACTCCAGCGGGAGCTGGATAGCCTGTCAGAGAAACTTTCAGTATTCAGTCCTCAGCTGCTGGAGGAGGTTGATTACATGAGAGTTCCTGGACTGGCCCGGAGAGAACTAAAGGAAAGACAATTAGCAGGTAAGATCTAATTTCTCCATTTCTTTAGGTTTTGTTTTGAGGGCTCCTTTTTGGTAGGAGAGATTTTCCCACCCCCCCCCCCCCTAATTCCTTAGGTGCGGGCTGCCTCCTGTCCCCCGATTTTTAAAAACTACAACAAAAAAGAGGCATTGTTAGTTTATCGTATGCTGTGTGTGTGTGTGTGTGTGGTGTTGGACAGAGGTACATCACCATGCCTGTGAGACCGCAGTGTTTAGTCTGTAGGACCTGGCGAGGGGGGGAGGCTGGGGTGTGCAGAAGCAGCCTCTGTGGAGCAGGGAATCCAGGCTGGTATGTCACAGGATCCACTGCCTTCTGCCTCTCAGGAGTCAGGGGAGCCTCTGGAGGAATGCTCCTGTCGGGGTCCCCTCACCCTTTGAGCAGTCCGTCCCGCCGCTGCCTCAACCCAGGCTCTCTACTTCTTCGGGAGGCTTGGAGGTGGAAGGCGGGGGGGGGGGGGTGGCTTCTCCCTAGAATTTGTTCTGCTGCTGCATAGGGGTGTTCTGCCTGCATCAGCAAGGAGCGCATGGACAGGTGTCAGCGCAGGGGTGTGCGGTGGCATGGCAGCCGGAGTCCAAGAGACAGGAGAATTCAGGCTTACCGCCTAAGCGGGCTGGACTCGCTAATGAGGAAGTTCTCTGATCCCCTCTGTCAGAGACTCTGGAAGGGGAGATCTCGGACAGGAGGTTGGGGGGAGGACGAGGAGGAACTTGAAGGCGAGATCCCAGAGGAGAGGAGCAAGCCAGAACTGTTCAGGTTTTCTGCCAAGAAGAGTTGCATGCTTTGATTGGCAAATCTCTGAAGGTTCTCAATATGGCAGCGGGGGTTCCAGTGGAGGAAGAGGTGTTGGAGGACCCGCTGATTCAGGCAGTCAGGAAGTTGCAGACTGCTTTCCTAGTGCACCGGGTAGTTCGGCAGATGATTCAAGAGATCAGCCGGAGTCCAGGTTAAGGGGGGGGGGGGTATGGTTTGTCATGCGTGTACCCCTTGCCGGAAGGGGAAAAGGAATTGCTTTGCTCACTTAGAGTGGATGCAGCGGTGTCGGCAGTCTCTAAGAAGACGATACCAGTTGAGGGCAGCGCTGCCCTTTAAGGATACCCAGGATAGGAAGCTGGACACGTTAAAGCAAGCTTTTGACATCGGTGCCTAGCTCTCCAGGTGTCGGTGTGTGGGGCTTGGGTAGCCCGAGCTTGCTTGCGGTGGTCCCAACAGCTCCAACTGGCTAGTGACCTCCTGGAATCGCCAGGGGAAGCAGCAAGAATTGAGTCTGGAGCACATACCTGGCAGATAACCAGTATGATCTCATCAGGAGTTTGGCAAAGAACATGGCTTTGGTGGTAGCAGCCCGTCGTTGCCTCCTAGCTCTGCAACTGGGCGGCTGATGGTTCTTCTAAGGCCTGCCTCAGCAGGCTCTCCTTTAAGGGAAAGCTGCTTTTCGGGGAGGAGCTGGACAAATTAGTAAAGGAACTGGGTGAGTCTAAGGGAGGCAGGGTCCCGGAGGATAGGCCAAAGCAGAGTCACACTCCCGCTCCTGTGCGGCCTCAACTGCGGGAGTCCCCGAGTTTTTGGTCAGCTCGTTCGGTGCCCTTTCAGAGAGGTCGCTTCCTCTCTAGGGGGCAGGGTTTTCGAGGATTTCGAGAGGCAGGGAAGGGGTTTGGCACCTCTTCCTCCGCCTCTGGTCCTAGAAAGCCGCAGTGAGACCACGGGGGCCCAGGAGGGAGTTCTGCCAGTGGGAGGACATCTGCGGCAGTTCTCGTCTGCCTGGGCCCGAGTCACGTCCGATCAATGGGTCCTGGAGGTGGTACAAGAAGGCTATGCCCTCTAATTTGCAAGGTCAGTTCTTCCTTCGTTCGTGCAGTCCCCTTGCAAATCTCCGTCCAAGGTTGCAGCGGTGGAGGAGACGGTAGCACGACTGCTGTTGCTTGGGGCACTAATGCTGGTGCCTGTAGACCAGTGCGGCTGTGGTCAATACTCCATTTATTTTGTGGTACCCAAAAAGGAGGGCTCGTTTTGCCCGATCCCCTTCAGGTCGAGGAATCATTGCCTCTGAGTTCCTCATTTTCGTATGGAAACTCTGAATTCTGTGATTGTAGCGATATGGCAGGGAGAGTTTCTGACAACTCTCTACCTCCACAGAGGCCTATTTACATAGTCCCTTCCATGAGTCACATCAGCAGTTTCTGCAGTTTGCGGTGCCAAAGGGGCACTTCCAATTTCAGGCATTGCCATTCGGCTTGGCGACGGCTCAGTGCACATTTACCAAGTCATGGTCGTGGTGGCTATGGTGCTACGCAAGGAAAGGGATTCTGGTTCTCAACTGGTTGGTCCGAGCGAAGTCCAAGGACTAGAGTCTAAGGGCAATGTCCAGAGTGGTCGGACTCCTGAGGAGTCTAGGATGGGTGATCAATCTGGCAAAAAGCAGGTTGGTTCCTTCTCAGGAAATAGAGTATCTTGGGGCAAAGTTTGACACTGGCAAGGGCATAGTGTTCTTGCCGGTTCAGAGCAAGAGAGCTAAGGCGGCTGGTGAGACCATTTCTAACCATGAAGGTGCCCTCGGCCTGGCATTATCTACAGGTACTGGGGACCATGGCGGTGGTGATAAAGTTGGTACCTTGAGTCAAGGCCCATATGTGACCACTTCGGTGGTCCCTGCTCCGTCGCTGGTCCTATCAGCATCAGCCCATGTCTGCGGCGCTCCCCTATCCATCGGCGACCAAGGAGGCCTTGCAGTGGTGGCTCTGTCCAGGGATCCTGGAGCATGGCATGCCCCTCAAGCCCTCGCTGTGGCAGCAGTTGACGACTGAAGCCAGTTTATCTGATTTTGGAGGGTTCACTGCGAGGGATGTTTTGCCCAGTGGTCTATCAACAGATTGGAGATGCGAGCGGTAGCTCTGGCGCTCAGAGCGTTTTGAGCATTAGATTTGCCAGAGGGCGGTCCGGGTGCTGTTGGGACAACATGACTACAGTGGCATACATCAACTGTCAAAGCAGCACGAGCAGTCCTCCTTTGGAGAAGGAGGCAGAGAGCCTACTGGAATGGGCTGAAGCCCATCTAACGGCCTTGTCGGCGCAGCATGTAGCTGGAATAGAAAACATCAAGGCAGATTATCCGAGTAGATACAAAGTGGATCATGGTGAGTGTGAGCTCTGCCAGGAAGTGTATGAGCAGGTGGTGCGCCAATGGGGGCTCCCATCATGGATCTCATGGCGCAATGGGATTCGGCCAAAATGAGCTGATTTTTCAGCTGAAGAAAGGAAAGTATGTCGGAAGGCTTGGATGCTGTGGTTCAGAAGTGGCCTGTGGAAGGGCTTTTGTATGTTTCCTCCATGGGCGCTCATAGGCAGGGTCCTCCAGTGGGTAGAGGCCCACCCAGGGTGGGTAGTTCTCAGCCCCGGATTGGCCTCAGCGCCCATGGTATGCCAACCTCATGTGGCTGCTGGCCAATTGTCCATGGTGCCCTCCAGTGAAGGACTATCTCATGGTTCAGGGTCTGTTGCGCATGCCGCAGGTGCATCAGTTTTCGCTTACGGCCTGGCTGAGAGGGCAAGGCTGCGGAAGCGAGGATACTCTGAGGCAGTGCTCTCCACATTGCTGAATGTCCGCAAACGTTTGACCTGCCTCCCCTATGTGAGGGTCTGGCGCACAGACCAGCAGAAGAGGTCCCTCATGGTGTCAGTTCCAGAGGTATTGGATTTCTTACAGGCAGGTTTTGAGAAGTCTTGTGGCCAGCTCATTGCGTGTGCAGTTGGCAGCTATTTCTTGTTACAGGGGCAAGATTCAAGGAAAGCCCTTAGGGGAACATTCAGACGTAAGTCGGTTCCTGAGGGCAGTGTGGCGGCTACGGCCCCAGCAGAGGTCATCTGTCCCTCCTTGGGACTTCAGTCTCGTATTGGATTCTCTGGCTGGGTAACCTTACAAGCCAATGCAGGGAGCATCTTTGAAGGACTTGAGACTCTTAAGGCAGTTTTTCTGGTTGCTATCTGTTCGCCTAGATGTATTTCGGAGCTTCAGACTCTGTCCTCCTGTCTGCCGTTCCTCTCTTTCTTTAAGGAGATGGTAGTCCTCCAGACAGTGCCTGCCTTCTTGCCCAAAGTGGTTTCGTCCTTTCATGTGAATCGGACCGTTTCTCTCCCTTCCTTCTCCAAGGCGGGGCAGGGAGTGAATGATGTGCAGTTACGCTATTTGGACGTGCACAGGGTTCTGTTACATGGATGTCGGAGCAGTTGTTTGTATTCAGTGGACTGCGTAAAGGGGAGACGGCAGCCAAGGCTTCCATCTCCAGGTGGATCAGGGAAGCCATTGTTTCGGCATATATCTAGAAGGGAAGGCAGGTTCCGGTAGGAGTCTGGACACTCTACACGAGCCCAAGCGGCCTCGTGGGCGGAAGTTTTAGTTTGGTCCCGCTGCTGGACATTTTGTAGAGCGGCTACTTGGTCTTTCCTACATACGTTTGCCAAGCATTACCGGTTGGATGTTCAGACCACAGGAGATGTGGGTTTTGGGGGAGTGGTGCTTTGGTCCAGTCTTGCAGGCCCGTCCCAGACTTGAACTGCTCTGTTACATCCCAGAGGAAAGGGACTGGACTGGAGGGACGCTTAGGAAAGAGTAATTAGGCCTTGCCTGCTAATTAGCGTTCCTGAAGGAACTCCAGTCCAGTCCCTGATCCTGCCCAGTTTTGTTTTTCCAGACAGGTATCACCGGCCCGAAGCGGTAAGCAGGTGAGAGAAAGGGTTCTGAAGACTTCTTAGTGAGGGTTCCGGTGATGAGGCAGTGTGGACTGGCAAGGTTCCCTGGTGGTTGGTTGGGTAAGGGCAAGTGCAGTATCGGGTAAGCCGCTGCCTCCTCTTCAGGGGGGATGGGAAGCTCCTTCCGGGGGAGGCGGGCGGTGGTGCTTTAGAGTGTTTGGTTATAGATAATTATTGGGTGTGGGGGGTGTTTTTTCCCTTCTTCTTAATTGTCTCTCCGTTAAGTCTGCTTTCTCAGTAGGATACTGGAGCTGGTGGGAGGTGCCAGTGGTATTTATATCCTAGGGCAGTGATGGCTAACCTTTTTGAGCCCGAGTGCCCAAACTGCCGCACAAAACCAAAGAATTTCCTCAAAGTGCCAGCACGTCAATTAAACCTTAACAACAAGATTTTAGTATCTAAAAACTCTTTATAAAGTTGCCTGAACTATGTAACATCATTTGTAAAGGTTGGAATCTTTGTATTGTCAGAGAATCAATTTGATTCACAATCCTTTGTTTTTCATTTCAATTTATTGGCAATTTATAATGTTTTAATGATTTCATTCAATTTAATGAATTTAGGAAGAATTTGATTCAGTTACACAATATATTTTAAATGTATTATTCACATAACATGTCAAATGTATCCTGAGTAAAAAAAAGATAAACTTCTTAAAACTGTTAACTGTGTCAGGACTCGGTGTGTATTCCCAAAGAATCTATACATGAAAAAAATTAATGTGATGTTTGTTGTTGCATGCATGCTGATAACTTGTCAAAGAGATCTTTCTACCTTTTGTGCATTTTTTTTCAGTTGCAATTGCTCCAGCCACTTTCTTCTGGTTTCTTCATGTTTTCTGCTAACTCTCCATCATCTGCTGTCCATTTGTCCTTTCTTCTCTCTTCTAGTTTTTTTTTTCCATTCTCTCTCTCTACATCCGCTTTAAACATACTAATCTTTCTCCTTTTGCTCTTTCCTCATTCCTATTTCATCCACTCAAATTTTACCCCTCCATCCTCAATCCCCACTTACTCTCCCAATACCCGGCCAATTGTAGATTTTTTTATCCCTCCCACACAAAATATTTTTCCCCTCTCCATTTTACTCTCCCAGCCCCATCCCATTCTAATCCTCCCCCAACATCAGCTCCCTTCTAGTTCCAGCCTCACCCAGCATCCATTCCCTTCTAGTCCCTGCATCAGCCCATTTCCAGTCCTAGCCCCTCATCAGCCCATTTCCAGTCCTAGCAACCCCCCAACCCAATACCAGTCCTAGCCCCCCATCAACCCACTTCCAGTCCTAACCCCATCAACCCATTTCCAGTCAGTCCCCCATAGCCCATTGCCAGTCCTAACCCCCCCCATCAGCCCACAGACCATTACCAGTCCTAACCCCATCAGCCCACCTCAAGTCCTAACCCCTCCCCATCAGCCCATTTCCTGTCCTAGCCCCCCCATAGCCCATCAGCACTCCTAACCCCCCCCAGCCCCCCCATAACCCATCAGCACTCCTAACCCCCCCAGCCCATCAGCACTCCTACCCCCCCCAGCCCCCCATACCCCATCAGCACTCCTAACCCCCCCCCGCCCCCCCAAAGCCCATCAGCACTCCTAACCCCCCCCCCAGCCCATCAGCAATCCTAACCCCCCCCCAGCCCAGCCCAGCCCAGCCGAGGGAATTTTTATTTTTTTTTTAAAAGCTGTCTTCTCCCGCTGCCGGGGCCGCCGCGGCAGAATCGAGTGTGCCGCGGGGCCCCCCCTGCCCAGCACAGCCTGCCCTCCCCCTCTATCCGCTCTCGCGTCGCAGCTCACAGTGACACGCGCCGGCTTTCAGAGCGCGAAGGGAGAAACTCTTCCCTCGTTCTCTGAAAGCCGGCGCGTGTCACTGTGAGCTGCGACGAGAGAGCGGATAGAGGGGGAGGGCAGGCTGTGCTGGGCAGGGGGGGCCCCGCGGCACACTCGATTCTGCCGCGGCGGCCCCGGCAGCGGGAGAAGACCAGCTTTTTTTTTTTTTTTTTTTAATTTTACTTGCGGACCTTCCCGCGTGCCAGCTGCAAGGCCTTCACGTGCCACAGGTTCGCCATCGCTGTCCTAGGGTCATCAAAAGGTTGAAGTGCTCAGTCTCCAAGCTGCTGGAAGGGGGGCACAACCCAGAGAAAAGGGACTAGACTGGAGTTCCTTCAGGAATGCTAATTAGCAGGTAAGGCCTAATTACTCCCTTCAGTAACTGCCATTAAATCCAAGTCAGCCTCTCCCATTAAAGCTTCAACATAGGCCATGTGGTCTTTTTTCTGTCATCATATTTCTGTGTTTCTATCTAGTCTGTCCTTCCATAACAACTACAACAGTCCCCTTCTTACCTTTTAGAGATCCTCTGTGTTTGTCCCATGCTTTTTTTGAATTCAGTTACTGTCGTCATCTCTACCACCTCCACTGGGAGATTATTCCACGGATCCACTACTCTTTCTGTAAAGAAAGATTCAGGAGTGATATGCGGAAATATATCTCCCTTCACCCTCATCCCATGTCCCCTCGTAGCAGAACTTGCTTTCAATTGAAAGAGGTGCTCTCCCTGAACATTTATGCCATGGAGGTATTTAAACATCTCAATCATATCACCTCTATCCCACCTTTCCTCTAAGGTGTACATATTAAGATCCTTCAGTCTGTCCTCGTATGCTTTATAATGAAGACCACTAATCATTTTAGTAGCCACCCTCTGCACCGACTCCATCCTGTTCACATCCTTTTGAAGGTGCAGTCTCCAGAATTGCACACTATACTCCAAATGAGGTCGCACCAAAGACTTATACAGAGGCATTATCACCTCCTTTTTTCTGCTAGTCATTCCTCTCCGTATGCACCCAAGCATCCTTTTAGCTTTTGCCGTCGCCTTTTCTACCTGTTTAGCTACTTTAAGATCATCAGACACAACCACGCCTAGGTCCCGCTCTTCTTTAGTGGACAAAAGTACTTCACCCCTTATTATATTGCTCCCTTGGGTTGCTGCAGCCCAAATGCATGACCTTACATTTTTTAAAATTAAATCCCAGCTGCCAAATTCTAGACCATTCTTCAAGCTTAGCTAGATCCCTCCTCATGTTATCCACACCTTCCTGGGTGTCTACTCTATTGCAGGGATCTTATTTCCCATGCTATAGGCCAGCGATGGCGAACCTATGGCACGCGTGCCAGCTGTGGCACGCGAAGGCCTTGCAGCTGGCACGCGGGAAGGTCCGCAATCGAAAAAAAAAAAACCCCCTGTCTGCTGCCGCTGTCGGGGCCGCCGCGGCAGAATCGAGCGTGCCGCGGGGCCCCCCTGTACCCGGCAGATCCTGCCCTCCCCGTAGCAGCTCTCTCTTTGGAGCTACAGTCAGACGCGCCGGCTTGCAGAGCGCGAAGGGAAGAGTTTCCCTTTCGCGACTCCGTTAAGCCCGCGGGGGCTGATGGGAACTTCCCATCAGCCCCCGCGGGCTTAACAGAGCAGCGAGGGAACTCTTCCCTCGCGCTCTGCAAGCCGGCGCGTCTGACTGCAGCTCCAAAGAGAGAGCTGCTATGGGGAGGGCAGGCTCTGCCGGGTGGGTACAGGGGGGCCCCGCGGCACGCTCGATTCTGCCGCGGCGGCCCCGACAGCGGCAGTAGACAGGTTTTCTTTTTTTTTTTAATTTTCCCTGGGCTGGGGGGGGGTGGGGGTTAGGAGTGGTGATGGGCGGGGGGGGTAGGGGTGGTGATGGGCTGGGCTGGGCTGGGGGGTTAGGAGTGGTGATGGGCTGACGGGGGGGGCAGGAGTGGTGATGGGCTGGGCTGGGCTGGGGGGGTTAGGAGTGGTGATGGGCTGAGCTGGGGGGGGTTAGGAGTGGTGATGGGCTGGGCTGGGCTGGGGGGGTTAGGAGTAGTGATGGGCTGGGCTGGGCTGGGTTGGGCTGGGGGGTGTTAGGAGTAGTGATGGGCTGGGGTGGGGGGGGGGTTAGGAGTGGTGATGGGCACTGGGCTGGGGGGGTTAGGAGTGGTGATGGACACTGGGCTGGCTGGGGGGGTTAGGAGTGGTGATGGGCACTGGGCTGGCTGGGGGGGTTAGGAGTGGTGATGGGCGCTGGGCTGGGGGGGTTAGGAGTGGTGATGGGCGCTGGGGGGTTAGGAGTGGTGATAGGCGCTGGGGGGGCTTAAACTAAAAATTGAGTGATGGGGGATTAGGACTGGGAGTGGGCTGATGGGGAGGTTAGGACTGGAAATGGGCTGGTGGGATTAGGACTGGGAGTGGGCTATGGGGGGCTAGGACTGGTAATGGATTGGGGGGGTTGCTAGGACTGGAAATGGGCTGAGTGGAAGGGGGCTTGAACTGCAAATAGCTGTTGGGGATGGGGCTTGGAATGGAAATGGGCTGAGGGGAAGTGGGGGGCTTGAACTGCAAATAGCTGATGGGGACGGGGCTTGGAATGGAAATGGGCTGAGGGGAAGTGGGGGGCTTGAAGAAGGGAATGGATGCTGGGTGAGACTGGAACTAGAAGGGAGCTGATGTTGGGGGAGGATTAGAATGGGATGGGGCTGGGAGAGTAAAATGGAGAGGGGAAAAATATTTTGTGTAGGAGGGATGAAAAATCTACAATTGGCCAGGTATTGGGAGAGTAATTGGGGATTGAGGATGGAGGGGTAAAATTTGTGTGGATGAAATAGGAATGAGGAAAGAGCAAAAGGAGAAAGATTAGTATGTTAAAGCAGATGTAGAGAGAGAGAGAATGGAAAAAAAAACTAGAAGAGAGAAGAAAGGACAAATGGACAGCAGACGATGGAGAGTTAGCAGAAAACATGAAGAAACCAGAAGAAAATGGCTGGACCAATTGCAACTGAAAAAAAATGCACAAAAGGTAGAAAGATATCTCTTTATTTTGAATTTATTAACTGGAATATGTCAGCTCTGGGAAATGTGCATCATTAACATCTGCGCTTTGTTTGGTACAAGAGGAAATTCCTATTTGACGTTGCCACTTGTTCTCTTTCCCCAGTATTCACTGAAATGTATTGGTTTAATATTTGCAGTGTTGCCTTTTGATAGGTAGGGTATGGTGCTTTGTGAGTCCTGGTAATGCTGTCAGGATACGGCGGGTTTGCTATGGGTTCTAAATGGGCAGCGTTTGTAGTAGTTCCTAATGTGCCTGGCGGTTGGCACTGGATTATAGTAATGTAGAAATCTTTTAGTCTTTCTTTATCCATACACTCATTAAGAGACATGTTTACTAAAAGTTAGTGTATGGTAACATTATGCAAATATTTATGCAAATAAGACCACTTATGCAAATGACGTGCTGGCACTTTGAGGAAATTCTTTGGTTTTGTGCGGCAGTTTGGGCACTCGGGCTCAAAAAGGTTAGCCATCACTGCTATAGGCATTTATACATGCTACTTTCCATATGTTGCCCCTTTTACCCATTTCCATAAAAGTATTTAATGTTTCACTTACCTGGGGGCTTTCTTCACCCATCCCCAACCAATCTAGTTTAAAGCCCTCTCCAGTAGATTAGCCAGTCTGCTACTGAAGACACGTTGACCTTTCTTGGACAGATGAATGCCATCTCTGCAACCCTTGGAACAGCATTCCATGGTCCAGGAAACCAAAACGCTCTCGTTGACACCATCCATGCAGCCATGCATTCATCTCCAGGATGCGAGCTTCTCTGCCTTGGCCTTTACCCTCAACAGGGAGGATGGAAGAGAACACCACCGGTGCACATATCTGCTTCACCCTCTGTCCCAGAGCCATGAAGTCACTTTTGATACGCTTGGAGGGATACCTAGCAGTATCATTTGTGCCGACATGGATTAGCAACATTGGATAATAGTCAGTGGGCTTTGAGTCTTGGCAAAAGCTTTGTAACATTTTGGATTTTGGCACCTGACAAATGGCATATCTCTCTGGACATCAAGTCGGGTTGGCAAATGGATGCCTCAGTACCCCTCAGAAGAGAGTCACCAACCACCACTGCCCTTCGCTTCCTTGTGGTCAGTGATTCTGCAACTTTGGGGTGTTTGAGCTCTGCTTCTTCCCTTTTCAGAGATACTTTCTCCTCCTCCACTTCCAGGGCTGCATAATGGTTTTTCAATTCAAGGACTGGAGAAGTTGGATTGGTGATTCTGCAGGCTCTGGTGATTTGTGTCCAAGCTTCGTGATTCTTTAGGCTTCAATCTTCTCTGATGGAGAGCTTGGATGTTGCAAGAAGCATCTCATCTATGTACTTCTCACTGTCTTGAATGCTCCTCAGCCTCGCCATCTCCTCTCTGAGTTCCTCCACTTTTTTCCTGAGAGCTTCAGCATGCAGGTATCCTGCACATGCAACCAGTCTTTCATCTGTCATTGGGACACCTTTCTGGAGAGAGGCAGAAGCTGTAATGGGGGCAACAACTTTGGCGATA
The DNA here is from genome assembly GCA_033557465.1 of Ichthyophis bannanicus. NCBI lineage: Eukaryota > Metazoa > Chordata > Amphibia > Gymnophiona > Ichthyophiidae > Ichthyophis > Ichthyophis bannanicus. The sequence goes on from CM066039.1 coordinate 228,213,180, forward strand.
CGGTTTTTTCCAGCCATTGTTCAATTGGTGGACCTTAGGTATCTGTTAAAGCAAAAGAGAGACCTACCAAAGTACCAGCCAGGTTCCCAGCTGTCCTTTCAGAGAAAAAGCAGTTAAATTTCTTAAGTGTGCTGAAAATGTGCTGTTCCAAGTTCCTATGTGTAGTTAATTGGGGAGGTGCTCTATAAAGCAAGACTGCTCATTAGTGATGAGTGGGAGGTGGGGGGGGGGACACTAAAGAAAATATTTCCCCTTTTAAAATAAAGCACCAAAAAGATTATACCAAAATGCTTTTAAGAGCTCCCAGGCAGAGAGCTAGTAATTTTAAAAAGCTACATACTCTTACCTTTGCTTGAAATGTATAGCCCCTGTTAGGAATGCCTTAGTGCAAGGCTCTGAAGCCTTTTTTATGCGGGTCTCAGCTGCTCTCAGTTCTTTCACAGGCTAATCAGGCCCACTACTCCTGATGAGGTGTCAGTAGCTTTAAAAAACAAAACAAAAAAAAAACCTGCAAGAGAACCTTGATTAAATATCATCTGCCATTTGGACACCCAGTCTCCAAATTTATGCGGACAAGTGCAAAGTTAGTCACTTGGGGAAGAACTACCCAAACTAAGTTACATGATGCAAATTTCCAAATTAGGAAACGCCACCCAGGAGAAAGATTTAGGCATTGTCGTGGATATGTTGAAACCCTCTGCCCGGTGTGCAGCAGTGGCCAAGAAAGCGAATAGAATGCTTGGTATCATAAAGGAATGGAGAATAAAATGAAGGATATTATAGTGCCTCTGTATTGCTCCATGGTGAGACCACACATTGAATATTGTATGCATTTCTGGTTGCTATATTTTAAAGGATATAGCAGAATTAAGAAAAGGTACAGAGAACAGTGACAAAAATGACAATGGAAATGGAAGGATATCCTTTCGAGGAAAGGCTTAAAAGGTGGTTACTACTGAGCGTTTGTATAGCGTTACAAACTACAGGCTGGAAAGCCTTACCTCGGTGGTGTGAAAAGTAGTGAAGGCACTAATGGACTTTCTTAAAACAGGTTGCATGTTCCGAGGCAGCATGGTTTTACCAAAGGACGATCTTGCCAAACAAATCTGAGTTCTTTGACTGGGTGACCAGAAAACTATTTCAAGGGCATGGATGGATGTGTTCTACCTAGATTTCAGCAAAGCCTTTGATACTGTTCTTCATAGAACGCTTATCAATAAACTCAACAACTTGGGGATGGGTCCCAAGATGGTGAACTGGATCAGAAATTGGTTGACTGACAGACGACAGAAGGTGTCGGTAAATGGAACTCACTTGGATGAAAGGAAGGTGATTAGCGGTGTGTCCCAGGGTTCAGTCCTGGGACCAGTACTGTTCAATGTATTTGAGTGATGTTGCTGAAAGACTGAATGGGAAAAGTCTGTCTTTTTGCAGTTGACACACAAATTTGCAACAGAGTGAATGGAGTGGAACGGATAAACGTGGATCAATTGTTTACGCTATCAGAATATAGAAAGACTAGGGGACATGTAATGAAGTTACAGGGTAAACTATTTAAGACAAATAAAAGAAAATATTTTTTCACTCAACGTGTAATCAAACTCTGGAATCTGTTACCGGAGGATGTAGTAAGGGCTGTTAGTATAGCTGGGTTTTAAAAAAGGTTTGGACAAGTTCCTGGAGGAAAGGTGCATAAACCACTATTAAAAAGGGACCCAGGATATCAATGCTTGACCCAGTACAAGCATTGTGGAACCTGTGTCTTTTGGGGATATTGCTAGGTATGTATGACCTAGATTGGCCACTGTTGGAAACAGGATACTGGGCTTGATGGACCTTGGTCTGACCCAGTATGGCATGTCTTATGTTCTTATGTTCTTATGACTCCCCTGAGGGCGTGGATAACGTGAGGAAATCTACAAAAGCTGAAAAAATGGTCTAATGCTTGGCAGTTAAGATTTAATGTGAAGAAGTGCAGTGTCATGCACTTGGGAAGCAGAAATCCAAGGGAATTGTATGTGATAGGGGGGCTAGAGGTTAGTGTGCATGGACCAGGAGAAGGACCTCGGCGTGATTGTTTCAGAGGATTTGAAGGTGGCGAAACAGTGGGACACAGTGGTGGCAAAAGCCAGAAGGATGCTGGGTTGCATACAAAGAGGAATTACCAACAGAAAGGAAGAGGTACTAATGCCACTTGTGATAAGGAAGCTTATCATGACCTAGGAGACAGGGATAAAGAGAGAGAATTCACCCTTATCAAAGGACCTATTTTACAAGGTCAGAGACACACAACTCCATTTACACCTAGAAAGCAGGTAATTCCTAACTGCAATAGGTTGCAGAATGCCCCTAGTGGAGAAAAGGAGAGGGAATGCAGGCCCAGGGTAAGGAACCCTTACGTCACTGAATTCCCCAATTACTCAGCTGCCACGAGGCAGTTTGATCTCCAACACCTGAGAGGAGAAGGGGTGGGGCTGGAGCCTGAGAGGTTTAAGTCTAAGTCTAAGTCAGATTATCCAGAGGGAGAGAGGAGTAGGAATGCATACTGGAAGAGGAATGGAATTGGAACAGTAAGAACAGCAGGAACAAGGAACACAAGTTGGAGGACAGGACGAGGAAGCTCAGGTGAATGGTGGCCAGAGCATGAGAGGAGAAGCTGATACAAGCCTTGACCCAGGTATGAGCATTAGAAGCTTGTCTAATTTGGAGCACTACAGAATTGCAAGAGACAGCTTTAGCCCTAAGGGAGGCAGTCAGCTAAGCCCTCTGAGCCAGACAAGGAGGTAGAGCCTATGCAACTGGGTGAACAAGACCTAGCTGTAGAAGAAGACGACTCGTACATGGATTGCTCTTTATGCCAATCTTCAAATACAGAGGGTTTGGAAGGGAGTCAACCGTAAGGAAAACCTCCAGAGTCCGGTAGCCCTGATAGCCTGTAGATAACTTGTGAAAGTCCTGTGTTAAAGGAGAAATACCTTTTGCTGAGCCAGCTGAAGTTGTCTAACTTGTTAAACAGCTGCTAGCCAGTGCAGTGCACAGCCTGAAGCCGTGCTGATGGTGAAAGTAAGAAAAGCTTTGATTTTGCTTTCACTATTCCTAAAAACCTTGCATAGAGAATTGTTTGCCTATGAAGAGTTTAACTTCTTGTTGAAAGCTTTTACTGTGCTTAAGGAGACAAACAGCCGGGAAATGTTCTGGACTGAGAGAAAAGAAAACCTGCTTTAGGAAAAGCTGTTTCTGTTTGTTTTAAACAGCACTGCTAGCCATATCTGATAGCATTGGCTGTTGAAAGGACTTTTCTTTATGCTGAAGAACATTATAAGCTGTTTTGTTTTGAGTTCAGTTATATCCTGATGTATTTTTGAAAGAATCCTGGAGAAACAATCCAAAGGTGTTTTTTGCGAACCTAGCGTTTTCCACATCAGTAAATTTCTGTCATAGCCTTACCACTCAAGCCAACTACAAATGTGTGTGTTTGTGGTGGTTTTTTATTTTTTAACCTGAAGCCAAGTACTTTCTGACGGGACTACATTTCCCATGAGGCATTACAAGGCAGCCAGTCAGGTAAAGGCTAAATGGTGAATCTCTCCTATGACAAGCACGCCCCCTCCATACTGAATATAAGGGGCTAAGGGCGTGACACACTACAGATTGCTGGTGAGGCCTTACTTGGAATATTATGTTCAGTTTTGGAGACCATATCTCGCAAATGATATAAAAAGACTAGAAATGGTTCAGAGGAAGGCGACAAAAATGATTTGGAGCCTGTGTCAGAAGACCTAAATATGTATACTCTGGAGGAGAGGAGGGACAGAGGAGATATGATTCAGACCTTCAAGTACTTAGAGTATTAATGAACAAACCTTTTGCAAAGATGGGAAAGCTGTAAAACTAGAGGGCATAACATGAAGCTGCAAGGGGGTAAACTGAAAGGCAATGTCGGGAAATACTTTTTCACTGAAAGGGTGGAGGATGCTTGGAATGCCCTCACAATGGAAGTAGTGGGGGCAAATACAGTGACAGAATTCAGAATGGCATGGGACAGACACAGAGGATCCCTTTTTATAGCAACAGGATAAAATCAAAATAAACATAACCCTTATCTCAACAAATAGGGGTGACCTACACATAGCAGTGGGTACACATCTGAACAAAGGTATGGGGAGGGGTGACCTGCACAGAGGCGGCAGATGCACCTACTCTTATTGCTTTGCTGGGCAGACTAGATGGACCATACTGGTCTTTATCTGCCGTCATTTACTACGTTACTATGTAAGACATATGCAGTGCTGCACAGACATGTAAAAGACAGTCCCTGCTCATCAGAGCTGACAATCTAGTCAAGGCAGACAACACAGTAGGTGTAGACAGGGATACATCTAGGGGGAATGGTAAGAAAACAGAAGGAGATCAGCTGAGTCGAGATCTGAAAGTGGCGCGAAGAGGTGAGTTTTTCAGCCTGGATTTGTAAAGGGTCAGAGAAGGTGCCTTGCGTACAGAAAAAGATTAGGGCTTTTCAACTTGGAAAAGAGATGTCTGAGGGGAGATAAGAGAGGTCTATAAAATAATTGTATTTGAATGGGTAAGTGTAGATCAGTTGTTTACGGCTTCAAAAAGTAGAAAGACACGGGTACACGCAATGAAGCTAATCGGAGAAAATGTTTTTTTTCTCAACGCATAATCAAACTCTGGAATTTGTTACCAGAGGATGTAGAAGAGCTGTTTAATATAGTTGGGTTTAAAAGAGGTTTGGACAAACTCCTGGACAAAAAGTCCATAAACCACTATTAAAGAGGACCAGGGACATTCACTGCTTTTCTGTTGGACAGGCAGTATGGAATCTGGATACCTTTTGGGAATCTGACAGGTACTTGTAACTTGGTTTGGCCACTGTACAGGTTACTGGGCTTGATGGACTCTTGTCTGACCCAGTATGGCTTATCTTATGTTTAAAATAAAACACATTAAAAACAGAGCTCAAAATCACCCTTCAGGGGTCCGAAAAGCAGCTAGCCAACTGAATACAGCCCAAAAGCTTTTTCAGGAGCTGCAGAGCAAGCTGTTCCACAAGGGGCCCCCAGATTCTTGGCTAGTGCCATCCTGCCATTTTCCGCTCTTACCAGGTCCATGCAGTCCACCAAAGTGGCTGCCAGGCTCACTGGCAGTAAAGAAAAAAGGAGCAGCAGAGACCACAGGCATGGCATCAGGCCCCAAGCCATTCACAGGTGGTGTCGTGATACTGGTCAGAAGGTGTCCTAGGCATCACAGCCTAGTCAGGGGGAAAAACTGTAGCCATGGTGCGAATCCACACTAGTGGCCATGACTGCATTAGGCTAGAGAACAATGGTGAAAGAAGAGAAACTGTAACTATTTTTGGTACAATTTCTTTTTCACAGAGTTGCAGCAAAAGGGAATCCTGAGGCCTGTCGGGCTGACTGGTGAAACCTTATTAGGGAGGCAGAGCTAAAGGAAGATCTTCTCTTTATTTGGAAATTGAAGTTGCATTAGTCAGAGCATCTGACAGCCAACCAAACACCCCCCTGAAATCAATGGGAGGTGGGAAACAAGGACTTGGGGGGTTAAAATAGGCAAAAAGGTAAAGATCAGATAAGGACAGCAGGAGTGAAGGGCCTGTGTCAAACTAGTGACACCCCCCCCCACCCCCACCCGATGCCCTGTGGGATCATCCTGCTCCTCTTTTGACCTACCAGCAATAGTAACCCACAGAAAACTGGACAAAGGATGGCTGGCTGCTACAAAAGACTCAAGTGTACCTGGGCTCTGAGCTGTTTAGGCTTTTGGGTCTCAGTCCAAGGCTCTGCACTGCAGAGTGAGCAAGGGGAGTTGGGCCCATCTTCTCTGCTTTATCAGTCCACACATTTTGACATCTGCTAGTGGCAGACAGCACTGGTTTCTTTTTCAGTGCTGTAGCAGGTGATGGCAGAACTGAAAGTTGCTCAAGTCTGCCTCTACTTGCTGGCATGGAGACATAGCCAACTCTTCTGGGCTTGTCTAGCAGGATGATGGAATGCAATGTGTGCTGTTGCATCAGTGCTGACTTCTGGTGATCCATCCTCCTGAGCTTTCTTGCCAAGGTGTGACCGGAAGTGGATTGCCATTCCTTTCTTCCACACAGTGAATTTACAGTCCCTGGTATTTCAAGGTGGTCATTTATCCATTACTAGCCAGGCCTGACTCTGCTTGCTTCTGAGATAAACCGAAAACAGGTTCATTCAGGACAGCTGAGGGTAAGAAAATATTGCATGGAATTTTCCCTGCTAAAATGAGCCCGAAGGAGGTACTTTTTTTGTCAAGTTATATATGTATTATTTTTTCAGGGTAATGAGTTCCCAAAGTGCAAATCTCAAAGTTGAGACGTACATGTCAACAGCAGTGCAAAGTTGCAGAGAAACCTATTAAACCGGTTGTCTTTTTGGCTCTTTAAATGAGTTGGAGGGAGTCATGGAGTTGATGCAGAAGCTCTGGCTAGAGCCCAGCGCTTGAAGTTGTAGTGCAGGATTTCATACCACAAGTTTTAATATGGACTTTGCCTTGATGCTGTAAGCAAACAGCATGCAAATAAACTTAAAAGGCCAGTTCTAAACTGGAAGAGCAAGCCAAACACATACATACAGGGGTCTCTGTTACCAGCCCCTGTATATTGTGCAAGGTTTTGGCATGTTGTCTTGGAGAAAACAACTTAATCTGACTTGATTCATACTTCCTCAGATGATTTGGGTATTGGGTATTGGGTAAGACCCCTGATGCTATGGACACAGTGTTTGGGGGAGGGGGGACACTGCCTGGGGATATACTGCTCAGAAGGGGGCTCAGCTTGCTAAATAAGGAACAAAATTCCTCCTTTGGCAGACTGACCTCACCCCCCTTGGTGCATCTTCAGACACAGCCTAGTGCGCAGTGTGGGGGAGGGGAGGGGCTCAGTCAGCTAAATTTGCCATTGTGAGAAATAATGTGGGGAGGCTCCTTCCTCACATTCAGCTTAAAGTGCTTTAGGGGGATGGGGGTGTTTACTGGAGGCCCATGGAGTCACCAGTGATCTTTAAGAAAGGGAGGGTGAGGATCAAGACCCACACACTGTCTGGGCAAGTGCACCCAGGGCCTGTGGTCTCCCTGGGAGGCCCAGCAGCAGATCAATCTACTGGAGCTCCGGGCTATTTGCTTAGCCCTCAAGACTTTCTCGCAAACCCTGGCTCACCAGTCTGTCTTAGTGCAAACAGACAAACAGGGAGGCACTGGGTCCAGGCTCCTTTGTCAGGAGGTGCAGGACCTTTGCTTGTTTGCGCTCAGGCACAACATGTTGCTCAAGGCAGTTTATCTCCCTGGCCAGGAAAATTACCTGGCAGACAAATTGAGCAGAATTCTGCAGCCACACGAGTGGCAGCTCCATCCCTTGGTAGTTCAGAAGATCTTCCTGAGATGGGGACTTCCATCCATAGATCTCTTTGCCAGTCCCCTGAACAGACAGCTGCCCAGGTTCTGCTCCAGGCAACCGCATCCTCTGAGACTAGCAGCAGATGCTTTTCTGATTTCCTGGTCCCAGGGCCTCCTATATGCGTTTCCTCCCACACCTCTGGTGGCCCGAACCCTCTTCAAAGTTCTGAAGGACCAGGCCTCAGTTCTTCTGGTAGCCCCCAGGTGGCAGAGACAACCTTGGTTTCCACTTCTGCTTCAGCTAGCAGTGGACACTCGACCAGGGGTCTCTTCTGCACCCCAATCTCAAATCTCTCAATTTGATGGCCTGGAAGCTGCAAGGGTAGTTTTGGCTCCTTGGGGCCTCCTTCCTGAATTTGAGGAGGTCATCCTGGCCTCTAGGAAGCAGTCCACTAGAAAAACCTATGCCCTGAAGTGGAAGAGGTTTTCTGTGTGGTGTCAGCTGCATACAGAAGATCCTTTCTCCTGTACTGTACCAGTGGTGCTTCAGTACCTGCTACACTTAACCAATCAGGGCCTTAAGTCCAATTCTGTTCGGGTCCACCTCTCAGCTCTAGCAGCTCACCACTCACTGATGGAGGGACACTCTCTCTATCGGTTCACCCCTTTGTGTCCCGGTTTCTCAGAGGTTTGCTTTTGCTCAAACCTTCTGTCCGTCCTCCAGCCCCTGAGTGGGAGTTGAATGTGGTCTTGCAGCAACTGACTCGCCCACCTTTTGAGCCAATGGCTACTTGTCCTCTCCGCTTCCTTTCCTGGAAGACACTCTTCCTAGTAGCTTTAACCTCGGCTAGATGGGTGAGTGAGCTTCAGGCCCTAGTCTGTGACAGGCCTTAAACTTGCTTCTATAGGAACAAGTTAGTCCTTAGGACTCATCCAAAGTTCCTCCCTAAAGGTGTCTCCTCTTTCCACCTCAACCAGGAGGTGATTCTTCCAACATTCTTCCCTAGGCCTCATGCAAGCCAGGCTGAAGCGGTCCTGCATACCCTGGACTGTAGGAGGGCCTTATCCGTCTACCTTGACCGTACGCAAGGACATAGAAGGGCTACTCAGCTCTTCATCTCTTTTGACCCTAATAATTTGGGGTTAGCTGTGTCCAAGCGTACCTTGTCCATGTGGGTGGCTGACTGTATCACCTGGGCTTACAGGGCGGCTGACCTTCCCTTGCAGGGTCGGGTCACGGCCCATCATGTCAGGGCAATGGCTGCCTCAGTAGCTCATCGCCGCTCTGTACCGTTGGCAGACATCTGCAGGGCTGCAACTTGGTCCTCAAGCCAGACTTTTGCAGCCCATTACTGTCTGGAGAGGGAGTCCTGTAGGGACAGTGCTTTTTGCCAGGCAGTACTCTGGAATCTCTTTGAGGTTTAGGCAACTCCTGCCCTCCAGCCCTCCGTTGGGCTACCGGTGGAGGTTCTTTCAGTGAAAAGCCTTTCTTTGATGCTGGGACTAGAGGGAGTTCTCTTGTTCGGCCTGGGTTCCTTGGTAGCCCCGAACTTGGGGGTCACCCATATGTGAGGACTGACTTCCTGCTTGGTCCTGGAGAAAGAGTAGTTACTCACCTGTAACAGGTGTTCTCCAGGAGCAGCAGGAATCAATCCTTACAACCCTCCCTCCTCCCCTGGGAGTTGCAGTTGTACATAGTTTATTTTACATTTTTTGTGTGCTGTTTTTTAGCTATGTCATTTGACTGAGCAAGATGGCACCTTTAGGCGGGAAGGGGACCGCGCATGCGTGCAGTATTCCCAAAGGCTTTCATAGAAAGCTGGGGAAATGCTCTGCAGGGGCTCCATCGACGTCGATGTCACCCATATGTGAGGACTGATTCCTGCTGCTCCATGAGAACACCTGTTACAGGTGAGCAACTACTCTTTCCCCAACAGGGTACAGGGTTCTACCCCCCTATTTTCTTATTCCAAAGAAAACAGGAGGACACAGACCCATTCTAGACCTCAGAGAATTGAACAAATATCTATTCCGAGAAAAGTTCAAAATGATTTCTCTGGGAACTCTTCTGCCATACCTTTAAAGTCAGGATTGGCTTTGGTCTCTAGATCTAAAAGATGCATATACTCATATTCTGATCCATCCAGATCACAGGAAATTCTTACGATTCCTTTTCAAGGGAAAACACCTCCAATACAGGGTTCTTCCTTTTGGTCTGGCTTCGGCACCAAGAGTATTCACGAAATGCATGGCAGTAGTAGCTGCATTCCTGCGAACCCTAGGGATATTCGTCTTCCCTTACTTGGACAACTGGCTCATTCGAGCCCCCACGGTTGCAGAAGCCAGCTCTGCACTGTCTTGGACAGTGCGAATCCTCCAATACTTGGGATTGGTCATAGACTTCCAAAAATCCCAACTTGTTCCTTCTCAGATCCTGGAGTTCCTAGGAGCTTGTTTAGATACTAGACAGTCAAGGGCTTTCCTCCCATAGCCCTGCTGTCTTTGCATAGTGCAGCTAGCTTCTCAAGCAGTGGGAAAGTGCTCCCTAACTGCTCGAACTGCTGTAATTACTGGGACATATGGCATCCACAGTTCATGTAGTTCCCTATGCTCACCTCCACATGTGAGCAGCCCAGTGGACCCTATCCACACAGTGGACACAGGCCACAGGACGTCTGTCGGACAAGATATCAAACTCACAACGACTGATCTTGTCCCTAAAATGGTGGCAGTCATTGGAGAATCTTTTAGTGGGGTCTACTTTCCAACAACCCCTATTCCAGGCCACCCTAACAGATGCATCACAGGTGGGATGGGGAGCACACCTGACCATCTCTCCACCCAGGGTACCTGGACTCCACAGGAGGCTTGTCTTCACATAAACCTCCTAGACCTCAGAGCAGTCTATCTAGCTCTTTGAGTATTCCATGCCCAGCTCAGCTACAAGACAGTCCTAGTCCAAACGGACAATCAAGTAGCCATGTTCTACATGACCAAGCAGGGTGGAAAAGGCTGTCTGTCATTATGCAACGAAGCTTTACGACTATGGGCCTTCGCCAGAGACCATCATATTCACCACCTCGTGGTATATCTTCCAGGCAGTCAAAACCTTTGGGCAGACAAACTCAGCCGAGTACTGCTGCTCATGAATGGTCTCTCCACCTAGACCAGTTGACGAAGATATTTCAAATCTGGGGAACCCCAGACATAGACCTCTTTGCAAGTCCACTGAATACCAAACTTCCCCGGTTCTGTTCCAGAATGCTGGCTCACAATTCTCGGGCAAGGGACGACTCCTTCCTTCACTGGGGTCAGGACTTCCTCTATGCCTTCCCACCCATTCCCCTCATCCCCAAAACACTTCTCAAGCTTCAGAGAGACAGAGGTTGTAAGATCCTTATAGCGCCATAGTGGCCACGAGAGACGTGGTATCCCCTGCTTCTACATCTCTCTCAAGCTGCACCTCTGGAGTTAGGGTGTGCTCCGAACCTTCTCTCCCAAGAGAACGGGATGCTATGGCACCTGAATCCCCAGTCCCTGCATCTCAGGGCCTGGTTGCTGAAAGCCTAGACCTGCAGGATCTTAACCTTTCCCAACAGGTAAAGGATATCTTTCAGGCTTCTAGAAAACCTTCCACAAGGCGTTCTTATGCCTTTAAGTGGAAACATTTTACTATATGGTGTTCTCAAAAGGGCTTAAACCCCCTTGTGATACCTTTTGGAATCGGTACTACTTCATTTATCAAATTCTGGTCTGAAAACAAATTCAGTAAGAGTCCATTTTAATGCAATTGCAACTTCCTATAAGCCTCTAAATGGACAGCCAATTTCCTCTCATTCACTCATAGCAAGATTTATGAGAGGTCTTCTATTAACAAAGCCTCCCATCAGGCCACTGGTGGCATTGGATTTAAATCTAGTTCTCGGACAGCTCATGAAACCGCCCTTTGAACCTTTAGCCACTACAACCCTAAAGTTTTTATCCTGGAAGGTCGTCTTCCTAATTGCAATCACCTCCGCACGTCGCATTAGTGAATTGCAAGCTTTAGTGGCTGATCCTCCTTATACAAGGTTTCACCATGTTAAGGTTGTTCTCGGAACTCATCCACATTTTATGCCAAAGGTGGTTTCGCCTTTTAATTTAAATCAATCGATTTACCTTCCTGTATTCTTTCCGAGGCCTCATACCTCTAATGCAGAAAGGAACCTTCATACTTTGGACTGTAAAAGAGCCTTGACTTTTTACCTACAAAGAACACAGCAACATAGAAAGTCTTCTCAACTTTTTGTTGCTTTTGATTCTAGTCATTTGGGACTTCCAGTCTCCAAAGGAACTGTCTAAATGGATTGCACAATGCATATCCTTTACTTATGAGAGTAAGTCTTCCTCTTCAAGGCCATGTCACAGCGCATAATGTGAGAGCCATGGCAGCCTCTATGGCTAACCTTCACTCTGTGTCTATCGGTGACATCTGTCAAGCAGCCACCTGGGCTTTGGTGCACACCTTCATAGCCCACTACTGCCTAGATAAAGCCTCCCATCGAGATGCCTTTTTTGGCCAGGCTGTTCTTTAACATCTCTTTCAGATTTAATTCAACTCTTACCCACCAACCCTGGTAGTATGCCAGAGATCCATGGGAGGAAGCATGGCCCAACTCACTATAGGGGGCAGCTTCCTGGGGCCATCTCCCTGGCATCTTCAGCTTGGGAGTCCCCATATGTGAAGACTACATTCCTTCTTGTTCCTGGAGATAGCGTAGTTACTCACCTGTAACAGGTGATCTCCGGGAACAGCAGGAATTTAGTCTTCACAACCCACCCACCTCCCCAAGGTGGTGTCTCTCTATCTCTGTCTCTTTACTCTCTCCCTCTATCCTTTCACTCAGCTACAAACAACTGAAGAGGGACAGTTGGAAAGGCGGGAAGGCAGCGTGCATGTGCTTAGGGATGCTCCCAAAAGCGTTCCTATTGGATGCTGGGGAGCGTTCCCGCGCAGGCTCCGTTGGTACCAACAATATCCACATGTGAAGACTAAATTCCTGCTGTTCTCGGAGATCATCTGTTACAGGTGGGTAACTACGCTTTCTGCCCCAACCCTGTTGCGCTCGACTTAATCAGTTAGCATCTCAGGCAAGCCTCAAGAACTTTATTACTGCTTGAACTGCTACAGCTTCTGGGTCATATGGCATCAGCAGTGCATGTTCCATATGCTCGTCTACATATGCACGCAGCTCAATGGACACTGGCCTCCCAGTGGTCTCAGGCATCGGGTCTCCTGGGAGATAAAATAATGGTCTCTACCCAACTAATCTCGTGTCTCCAGTAGTGGCAATACCCAGAAAACCTCCTGGTAGGGTCACCTTTTCAGATACCAGCACATCAGTGTATCCTGATGGATGTGTCCAAACTGGGCTGGGGAGCTCATCTGGACAATCTTTCCACTCGGGGGGGCTTTGGTCTCATCAGGAGTAACAACTCCACCTAAATCTACTGGAACTCGGAGCCATTCAGAATGCTTGCAAAGTGTTCCAGGACCATCTTCGATTCTGCACAGTTCTAATTCAGACGGACAATCAAGTAGCCATGTTCTACTTGAACAAGCAGGCTCTTGGATCCTTTGCAGCGAGGCCCTCCATCTCTGGTCTTTTGCCATACAGCATCACATTCACCTACTTGCGGTATATCTTCCGGGCAAACTCAATGTCTTGGCGGACAAACTGAGTTGAATCCCTCTACCCCACGAGTGGGGTCTGAATGCAGACAAGGTTGTTCACATTTTTCAGATCTGGGGAACTCCAGAGATACACATGTTTGCCTCAGAATACCAAGCTTCCTTGTTTCTGTTCCAGGATGCCTGCACTGGACAGCCAGCAGGTGGATGCTTCCTTTATGCCTTAACACCCATTTCCCTCATTCCCAAGACATTTTTCAAACTCCAGCTAGACTGGGGCTACATGATACTCATAGCCCCATGCTGGGCACGACAACCGTGGTATCCTCTCCTTCTACGTCTGTCTCCGGCTCAACCCGTAGATCTGTGGTCTGCCCCAGATCATCTCTCGTAAGAGGAGAGGATGCTGCTCCATCCCAATCCTCAGTCCCTTCATCTTACAGAATGGCGGTTGAAGGCATAGTCTTCCAGGACATTAACCACACTTAACAGGTTAAAGATATCCTTTTATCTTCCAGGAAGCCTTCCACCAGACGCTCCTATGCCTTCAAGTGTTGTAGTTTTTCTCTCTGGGGTTTGCAGAGGGCGCTTAACCCCTTCTCAGCGCTGGTGGATGCATTACGTGACTATCGTTTCCACCTGTCATCTTCTGGACTCCAAACCAATTTAAGAGTACACTTAAGTGCAATTGTGGCCTCACATGCTCTTAAATGGTCAACCCATCTCTTCTCAGCTGCTTGTAGCACGCTTCATGAGGGGTCTTCTATTAACCAAACCTCCCATTAAGCTCCCTCCAGTGGCATGGGATCTTAATGTTTTAGGACAGCTTCTCAAGCTGCCCTTTGAACCTCTAGCCACTACCTCTCTGAAGTTTCTCATGTGGACTATCACCTTCCTTATTACCCTCACTTCAGCAAGACGCATTAGTGAGCTCCAGGCTTTGGTGGCTGACCCTCCTTATACATGATTCCACCATGATAAGATAGTCCTTAGGACTCATCCTCACTTTATGCCAAAGGTGTCCTCACCGTTCCATTTAAACCTGTCAGTCTTCCTCCCTGTCTTTTTCCCTAGACTACATTCCTATAGGGCAGAGGCAACCCTTTACACTCTGGATTGCAAACGTGCCTTGGCTTTTTATCTCCAGAGAACTCGAGAGCACAAGCTTCCCAGCTTTTCATCACCTTTGACCCAAGTCACCTGGGTTTGCCTGTATCTAAGCAAACTCTCTCCACATGGACAGCAGATTGTATCTCCTTTGCTCACAAAAGTGCAGGACTCTCTCTTGGGGGTCACGTAACTGCACATAATGTTCGGGCCATGGCTACCTCTATGGGACATCTACGCTGTTAGCGATTGATGAGATATGCAAAGCAGCAACTTGGTCTTCTGTCCACACTTTTGCTGCTCACTATTGCCTAGACAAGGACTCCCTCTGGGATGGCTTGTTTGGCCAAACTATTCTCCAGCATCTCTTTCAGACTTAGAACAACTCCTACTCTCCGTCTTGGGTTTCGATACAAGACATCTTTGGAGGACACATGACCTACTTAGTTATGCTTGTGTTCCATAGCTCAATCTGAGGTCATCTCTCTGGCATCTCCGAGCTAGGGAGTCCCATATGCGATGACCCAGTCCAAACATCGTAAAGAGACAAATATTTTTATTGAATCGAATACAGGGGATATAAGCCAAGTAGACACAGGCCGTGTTTCAGTTATGCCTTTCTTCAGGGGTATTCTTGGCATACTAAAATCATAAAAAGATGATGAAAAAAAATAACAAGCAACTATTAAAATTAAAATATAATAAAATGATAAAATAAATTGTAATAAATAATGAATAAATAATAAACCATACATATAAAACTGAACAAATAAATAATTGTGTAAATCATTCAATCATCAGAAATAGATATTTTTATATAAAATGAATTCCTAATAATAAAAAACAGCCATGCAAGGGTGTCACATGTAACCACAAGTCATTTGCCAAAAACTGGAGGGAAAATACCTCTGTTGGTTATAACCCCATATGTAGTCTTGTAAGCTAAAGAGAAGTGAAGACTACATCCCTGCTTGTTCTTGGAGATAGCATAGTTACTCACCTGTAACAGGCGATCTCCGGGAACAGCAGGAATTTAGTCTTCACAATCCACCCTCCTCTCCTAGTAGTTGTAGTTCTTCTTCTCCTTCTCTCCTTTTATCTCAGCTACAAACTCAACTGAGGAGGGAGAGCTGGAAAGGCAGGAAGGCAGCTACGCAGGTGCAGTGGGATGCTCCTAAAAGCTTTCCTATTGGACGCTGGGGAGCATTCCAGCATAGGCTCTGTCGGTACCAACGTCACCCATATGTGAAGACTAAATTCCTGCTGTTCTTGGAGATCACCTGTTACAGGTGAGTAACTATACTTTACCTGTTTCCATAAAAGTATTTGTTTCACTTACCTGGAGCCTTTCACTTACCTTGGGGCTTTCTTCACTCATCCCCAGTGAATCTAGTTTAAAGCCCTCTTCAGTAGGTTAGCCAGTCTGCTACTGAAGGAATGTCGACCTTTCTTGGACAGATGGATGCCATCTCTGCTCTGTAACCCTTGGAACAGCATCCCTTGGTCCAGGAAATCAAAATGTTCTTGACACCATCCACGCAGCCATGCATTTTTCTCCAGGATGCAAGTTTCTCTGCCTTGGCCTTTATCCTCAACAGGGAGGATTGAAGAGGATACGACCTGTGCATCTATCTGCTTTACACTTTGTCCTAGAGCCATGAAGTCACTTTTGATACGCTCAGAGGGATACCTGGCAGTATCATTCATGCCAACATGGATGAGCAACATCGGGTAATAATCAGTGGGCTTGATGAGTCTTGGCAAACTCTCTGAAACATCTCTGATTTTGGCATCTGACAGACAGCATACCTCTCTGGACATTGGTCGGCAGATGGATGCCTAAGTACCCCTCAGAAGAGTCACCAACCACCACTACCCTTCGCTTCCTTGTGGTCACACTCTGCAACTTTGTGGTGATAGAGCTCTGGTTCTTCCCTTTCCAGGGATGCTTTCACCTTCTCTACTTCCAGGGCTGCATAATGGTTCTTCAATTCAAGGGCTGGAGGAATTGGATTGATGATTCTGCAGGCCTTGGTGACTCGTGTCCAACCTTTGTCATGTAGGCTCCCATCTTCTCCTCTGCTGGAGAGCTTGGATGTTTCAAGAAGCATCACATCAATGTACTTCTCACTGTTGAATGCTCCTCAGCCTCGCCACCTCGTCTCCGAGTTACTCCACTTGTTTCCTAAGAGCTTCAGCATGCAGGCATCCTGCACATGGAACCAGTCTTTCAACTGCCATTAGGATCTTTGGACAGAGGCAGAGGCTGTAACTGGGGCAACAGCTTTGGTGATATGATTTTTTCCAACCATTGTTCAGTTGGTGGAGCTTAGGTTACTTGTTGAAGCAAACGAGAGACCTACCAAGTACCTGCCAGTTTCCCAGCTGTCCTTTCAGAGAAAAAGCAGTTAGCCTCTTTTAAATGTGTTCAAAGTCCCTGTGTGCAGCTAACTGGGGAGGTGCCCTATAAAGCAAGACTGCTCACATGGGGTGGGTGGGCGGGCATTGGGGGCAGGGTAGGGAGGGAACTAACACCTGAGGAGGTGTCAACAGCTTCAGAGAGGAGAGAGAGATTAAAAGCAGAGTTTTAAACCTACACCACTAAAGAAAATATTTCCCCTTTTGAACTAAAGCACCAAAAAGAATATAACTTTGTTTTAAAAATTTACCAAAACCTTTTTAAGATCTCTCAGGCAGAGAGCTGGTAATTTAAACCCACACACTTACCTTTGCTTGGAATGCAGAGCCCCCTGTTAGGAATCCCTCCATTAAACTTTGACTATCTACGTGTTCAGTAGTTTGTTTTTTATAATGGTTTTGCCTGGTACTGATGTCTGTCTGGCTCACTTGTCTGTGGTTTTCCGGATCACCCTTGGAACCCTTTTTAAAAATTGGCATTGCTTTGGCCATTCTCCAGTCTTCAGGTACTACAGATTTTAATGAGAGTTCACAAATTACTAATAGTAGGTCTACAGTCTAATATTTCAGTTCTTTGATAACCCTTGGATTATATCGTCAGTCCAGGTGATTTGCTACTCTTTAATTTATCAAATAGTTGTAATACATCTTCCCAGTTTATCTAAATTTTTCAGTTCTTCTGATGCATCTCCTTTAAATAGCATTTCAGGCATGGGTAACTTCCTACATCTTCAGTAAAGATAGAAGTAATTCACTCTCTCTGCTATGGCCTTATCCTTCAGCACTCCTTTTATCCCTCTACCATTTAGTGGTCCAATTGACAAGGATTTTTTTTTTTTGCTACAAATGTATTTGAAAGGTTTTTATTGTGCGTCTTTGCTTTCACGGCAAGCTTTTTTGAATTCTCTTTACCTGCCTTATCAATACCTTGCATCTAACTTGCCAGTGCTTGTGTTTCCTGTTTTTCGTCATTTGGCTCCTTTTACAATTTCCTGAAATATGCATTCTTTATCGTTCCTCCAGTTTAGTCCTCAACCTCTGGGTAGTGAACCTCCTCCTGCAGCTTGGAGACTGGACATGTCAAAGTCATGACATCACTGGATATAGCCTGCTGATCCCTCCCATCAGCCCCCAGTGTGTCCAGTCTCCAGGCAGCAGGAGGACGTGAGCCTAGCTGCTAGGCTCACTTGAGCAGAGGAGGAGCAATTTAGGCAGGGTTTAGGGTTGTAAACCTTAAGTCATCTAGTTTTCTTTTAATTGGTTATTTTTCTTTTAATTTCTTTTAATTTCTTTTACTTATTTCATTCAATTTAGTTACATTTTTTGACCTCTGTAATTCAGTCAATTGCAGGAGTTGTCCCCTTAAAAGAACCAGTCAGTTCTGCCCTGGGGACTGTCTGGCTGGCTTTTCCCTTTTTAGCTTCAGCGTTGTGAGAGCTTGCCGGTTTGGATCTCTCCCCCTGGACAGTACGGGGAAGAGCTCCGCAGGTCGTACCAGCACTCTGTGTGGGTGTCAGTGACGACGGCTTGCTGCAGCGGCGGGATGAGACCATCAATCTTTTGAGTTGGCAAAGCGGTTGTCGCTGCGAAGGCCACTCACGGCTTAGTTGGGCGGCATCGCGGCTTGGCAGCCTGTCTCCTTCCGCCTTAGCCGCGGCATTTCCTGCCAGTTTTGGCGCCTCAGGTAAGGTCTTCGGACACAGAAGGGAACTTTGCCAAATTTAAATAGGCTGAGTTTTGGGTGCCTACGCCAGCCCGGCATGGGTTGGTGCCATTTTCTTCCCTTGCGGGTACTGCATAGCGGAGGCTGGCAGCTGCCCGCGTTCGGGGAAGGGTCATCTTCTAGAGGGAAAGCACCTTTTTCTTGTAATTAATGTATATACTTATTTTAATTTTATTTTAATTAATTTCAGTATTCTTAGGTCCCGTCAATTTGGCGGGAGGACCCTTTGAATATACATACAATAAAATAATCAGGGCAAAGGCTTCCTTCAATCTGTGTTTATAGTTTGGCAGAGCTCTCACAGGTATAAACATCCGGGGCTTGCCACTGTTTGTGGGGGGTGTGGGGGGTTTTTTGTTTTGTTTTTTGGCGGTGGCGGGCCGGCATGACGGTTGTGGGGACCAGTTTTTTTCTTCTCGCGCGTTTGCCATGGTGCAGTTAGGCGGCGCATGAAGACAGTATTTTGTATTCCCTTTAGATTTCTTTAATTTTATTATTTGGCTTAGATGGCTGGAAGGGGCACTAGTTAATGTCCTAGGTTGAAGGAATTTGATTCTAGTCTTTAGATTGCCGGAGAGTTAAAAAAAAAAGCAAAAAAAAAAAAAAAAAAAAAAAGCAGGGCATATTCTCTGCAGAAGCAATTAGAAGGTCTGACTTTGTCCATTCAGGGCTCCCAAGCTCAAGGGCCAGTTTGCGGTCAGGAGTTCCCTTTGTTTGCCCTTATTCAGACGGGCAGGCACGTAATTTTGCCAATGGACACCAGAGGGCAGCGGGTAAGCTCAATAGTCCCTTCTGTGACCGACTATATATGCAGCAGTTATCTGACTGATTCCTAAAAAACAAAACAAAAAAAAAACCTTCTGTCCTCCAGGCATTATGAAGAGGGGATGTGCTGGAGGTGCGTTGAGGAGCATTAGCTCTACTGGGAGGAGCAGAGATGCGGAATGGCTATACATTGGCGTCCACCCCCACTCAGGAGCAGACCTGGCATGCCAGTGCCCCCACTTTTCGTGGGTAATACATTTTACCTTCACTATTGTTAGAGGATAATTAATGAAGGCTGTGATCTTGTTTGAAGAGGTGGAATGGGAAACAGCCTAGAATGCTGAGATTCTGCCCATTAATTCCAGAAGTAATTATTTGCAACCGAAGAGTCAAGAGTTCTAGCAGTCTTAGGGTTTCAAGCTGAAAGCTGGATTTTTAGTGGATTGCGATATGCCTTTTATTGGCCAGAGTAGATATAATCTGACAAGCCTAGGAGACCAGCTTGGTCCCCTCTGATGAAGGGGGGGAGTAGTGCACGCAGTTGTGCACACTGCCTCGGAGCAGTTTGTCTGGATGTGAAATCTATAGCAAACATAACTACACTATTTCAGTTTCAGGCATGCGCTTCAGCATGACATGCACAAGACTGTAGAATGATTAGGACAACATTGCATTGTATAATGAGTTTTAAAGGAAGTCGCTTCTCTTGTTTACTTGGTGTTTGACTATTTTGATTTGTTGTAACCATAATTTGGAATTTAAAAAAAAAATGTACGAACCACAGCACTGAAATCATGATAGGTTCTTAATGTCTTCATGAAGGAAGCTTGAGAAGAGTTTGCGTGGCCAGAGGTGTCAAAAAGCAATGGTGTGTATTTGAAACTTTTGTTATAAAAATCTCAGAACCCCTCACCTTCAAGGCTGTGTTCATACAGAATGGTTCTTGTGAAAGCTTCTCTTTCATGATTGCTTCACTATAGTTGTTAAGCGCAGGCGCCAGTTTCTTTTGGTCGTGGGCTTGGTCACTAAAATCCTAGCCCCTCTTTGTTGCTGCTACCCAGGAGGCAAGTTCCCAGGCCCCCTGGGCAATTTATTCTCAGTCTCTTTTCAATGCTGGCAGTAGGACGGGGAGCACAGAAAAGGAAGACCACCAGGCAGCACCAGCCTTCATGGTACTTCACTGCCAGGGGTTTCTAGAAATCACATAATCCCAGGCATTTGTTTGTTTAATATGCTGTTCCTTTTCATCTCTCTAGTCCAGTCCCGGAACCATAGAGTTTAGAATCTCCTCCAGCAGCCTTGGAGACTGAAATAGATCATCGCTTTGCTGGCACCAGTATAAGTAGGCAAGGACTGCCCCTTCTCACCAGTACTTTCAGTCTCCAAGCAGCTGAAGGAGATTCTGAGCCTAGGTTGGGCTCAGTCTAAGCAAATAAGCAGAGTAGATTGGATACATCCCCTGTTCTAATTTCTGGGGTGCTTGGGTTTAAATTTTCTTTTGAATTTTAATTGTTAGCTTCTTTTAATTGGTCCTTTACTGTTTGTTGCAGGAGCAGGGCTTTTGCTGAAGAGTTCTTCCTCTGGCTCCATCTCCTCTTCAGCCCCTCTCTCTCTCTCCCCTCCTTCCCTCCCTCCCTCCCTTTTACAGGCCCTGGGGCTTAAACGAGCATTGCTGCAGTGAGCTTGTCTGCATTACGTTGTGTGCCTCCCTGCTCCTGAACCCGCTTCTAATGGTGAGGAGCAGGTAGAAGGCTTACCAGCAGCACCGCAGGCTTGTGAGTCAGCCCTGCTTGTGTTCGGGCGTCGGAGCGGAAGCCGCGGCACGGCTGAGCTCCGGCGTGGCTGATGATTCTATGCTCTGTGGACGGAGCGGTGAGTGCGGGAGCTGTCATTTCTTAAATTCACGGGGCCGTGAGCGCGTTGGGCACTTGGGTAGGCTGCTGGCTGCTTTAGTTCTGTCGGGGTGGCTGGCTGCATGGTAAAGAGCGGGAAAACTGCTGCGGCGGCCATTTTGAGTTGGTAACCCGGGGATAAGCCATTTTCCGTTTACTTTACTTTTACTTTCTTTGATTTGGGAGTTTTTGGCCGTTTCTAGCCCTCGTTTTGGGCAGCGGACTAGGAGATTCTTCTCTGGGGGGGGGGGGGGCGGCAGTTGCCTGAAGAAAAAAAAAAAAACGCACAGAACCGCAGGCCTGACTGTCTTGGCGGAGGAGCTCTGGCTCTGGGGTTTTTTTCCTTCAGTGCCTGTAGGGAGCCTTTAGAGGGGGGCTTTGAGAATTAGTATGCCCGCTAAACCACGCTGTGTAGTGTGTGGCACGCGGCGTGGATTGCTGGCAGACTCAGGGGTGTGTGGGACTTGCACACTTGAGTCTGCGTTGATGGAGAGTGCAGCAACACCGACTGCCGTGGCGCAGGAGGCAGGTCCATCAGGTGCAGGGGATGTCCTGCCTCCGTCGCTAGACCCAGTGGTACCAGGGCCGGGGTTGTCCTCAGGGGAGGGGTCCTCTCAGGGGATGAATCCTCTGTGGTCGGCTCCGGTGATCCCGCCCGATTTCTTTGCCCTAATGCAGCAGGCTTTTGCGCTTCTGCAGCCCGGGATGGCCTTGCCGTCTCGGGGATCAGTGAGTCAGAAGCGGCGGGGGTCCCTGGTCCTGCCTGAGGAGGGTGTCCCTCCCTCGAAGATTAGCAAGGGGACGGTGGATGAGCACCCAGCGTCGCGCCTGGGAGACTATCTGGTAACAGAAGACGTGGATCTGGAGGAACTCTCTGGTGAGGAGCTGGAGGAAGGAGAGTTACCTGACGCAGAACAGCAGAGTAGGGTCGTCAGTCTTTCGGTGCGAAGAACTACCGGCATTGATAGCCGAGACTCTCAAGACCCTCAATATGCCCTCTGAAACGGCGGGACCGGAGGATGCTTTGGAGGATCCCTTGTTGCAGGCAGTGCGGACATCCCAGCGGGTCTTCCCTCTGCATAGGGTATTTCGGAGTATGATTCAGGAAGAGTGGGACTCCCCAGAGTCGGCCCTGAAGGGTTCCCGGGCCTTGGCGCGCCTCTATCCGTTGTCAGATTCCGATAGGGAACTATTTCGCTCTCCAAAGGTAGATGCGGCGGTATCGGCGGTTACTAAGAAAACTACGATCCCGGTGGAAGGGGCGGCAGCGTTGAAGGACGTGCAGGACAGGAAACTGGAAACTCTCCTGAAGCAGGTTTTTGATGTGTGTGCTCTCTCAATGCAGGCCTCGGGGGCATGGGTGGCGAGAGGCTGTTTGCGCTGGGCCCAGAGGTTGCAGGGGGATCTGGTGGCTGCGCAGGTGGAGGATGGAGCGCGTTTGGAATCGGGGTCCGCTTATTTGGCGGACATCCACTATGATCTGATCCATGGCTTGGCTAAGAGTATGGCCTCAGTAGCGGCTCGTAGGTATCTCTGGTTGCGGAATTGGGCAGCCGACGGTTCCTCCAAGACTCGCCTCAGCAAGCTACCGTTTCAGGGGAAGCTGTTTGGGGAGGATTTGGAGAAGCTGGTCAAGGATCTTGGAGAGTCTAAGGGGGGTCGCCTTCTGGAGGATAAGCCGAAGCAGGTACAAACTAATGCGGGGCCACGAGGAACCCCTCGAGACTTTCGTAGGTTTCGATCGTCTCATTTTAGCCAGCCCCAGCGTGGAAGGTTTCCGGTTCGAAGCCAGGGGTTTCGGGGTTTCCGTGGTGCCTGCAGAGGTTTCTCCCCCTTCCAGTCCCCGTCCGCTAAAAAGTCGCAATGAGAGAAGGCGGACTCAGATGGAGGTAGTTCCCGTGGGGGGGGGGGGGGTGTGATTGCGGGAGTTTTACCCTGCCTGGGTCCACATTACTTCGGATCAGTGGGTTCTAGAGGTCATCCGAGAGGGGTATGCGCTAGAGCTTCACCGTCCTGTGTTAGATTCCTTTGTCCAGTCACCTTGCAGAGCTCCTCTCAAGCGGCGCGCGGTTGCAGACACGCTGCAGCTCCGAGCGGTGGTTCCCATTCCGCCGGATCAGTGCGGATGCGGTCGATACTCCATCTATTTCGTGGTGCCAAAGAAGGAAGGAACGTTTCGGCCTATTCCGGATTTGAAAAGGGTAAACCAGTGTCTCTGGGTCACTCATTTTCGGATGGAGACGCTGAGTTCCGTTATTGCGGCAGTCAGGCCGGGAGAGTTCCTAGCATTGCTCGATCTCACAGAGGCGTATCTGCATATCCCGATTCGACAGGAGCACCAGAAGTTCCTGCGGTTTGCGGTTCCCATGGGACACTTTCAGTTTCAAACGTTGCCCTTCGGTCTTGCTACGGCGCCGCGGATGTTCACCAAGATCATGGTAGTGGTTGCGGCGGCGCTTCGCAAGGAGGGAGAGCCTAGTTCATCCTTACCTGGACGATTGGTTGATTCGGGCGAAGTCAAGGGATGAGAGTATGGACGCCACGGCCCGGGTCGTAAAGCTGCTAGAGGGCCTCGGCTGGGTGGTCAACTTTGCAAAGAGCCGGTTAGTTCCCTCGCAGTCCTTGGAATACTTGGGAGTGTGGTTCGAGACGGGGCAGGCCGCAGTGTTTCTGCCGGATCAGAGAGCGCAGGGGCTGAGGCGATTGGTACGGCAGTGTTTGTCCAGGGCGGCTCCAACGGCGTGGCAGTATCTCCAGTTGCTAGGGACAATGGCAGCAACAATCGAGGTGGTGCCCTGGGCCAGGGCACATATGCGGCGGTTGCAGAGCGCGCTTCTTCGGTGTTGGTCTCATCAGCGAGATGCGTTATCCCAGCGATTTGACCTGTCCACCAGAGGTGCGGCTGGATCATCTTTGGTGGTTGCGACCAGAGAACTTGGCTGCAGGCATGCCTTTGGAAGCTCCCTCCTGGAGACTGTTGACCACAGATGCCAGTCTTCTGGGGTGGGGGGCGCATTACGAGGGCAGGTTTGCCCAGGGGCGGTGGTCACACATGGAGAAGGAATGGCCCATCAACAGGTTGGAGATGAGAGCGGTGTTTTTAGCTCTGCGGGCATTTCGAAAGCGCTTCATTCAGCAGGCAGTTCGGGTGCTGTCAGACAATGCGACGACCGTAGCTTACATAAATCGGCAGGGCGGTACCAGCAGCGTGATGCTGGAGGAAGAGGCCGGTCTTCTCTTAGCTTGGGCTGAGCGACATCTAGCGGGTCTGTCAGCACAGCACGTGGCCGGAGTTGACAATGTCGAGGCAGATTTTCTCAGTCGCCACAGGGTGGACCCGGGGGAGTGGGCTCTCTACCCAGACGTCTTTGCGTTGTTGGTGAAGCGTTGGGGGGTCCCTCAGATGGACCTCATGGCGAGCTTCGAGTCGGCGCAGGTACCGCGCTTTTACAGCAGGCGGCGAGAGCGGATGTCCGAAGGCCTCGATGCTCTGGCGCAGCAGTGGCCGGAAGGTGGTCTTCTGTGTTCCCGCCGTGGGCTCTGATAGGCTGGGTGGTGCAGCGCATAGAGAGGCATTGCGGCCTGGTGATTCTGGTAGCGCCAGACTGGCCCAGGTGACCGTTGTACGCGGATTTGGTGCGGCTCCTGGCAGACTGACCATGGAGATTTGCCTCAGCGGGTCGATCTCGTGCGTCAGGGTCCGTTGCGCATGCCCCAGGTGGATCGATTCTCGCTTACGGCTTGGCTCTTGAGCGGGCTCGGGTGACGGCGAAGGGATATTCGGCAGTAGTCATTTCCACTTTGTTAAAGGCGTGTAGAAGATCTACTTCCCTAGGGTACATCAGGGTTTGGCGCATTTTTGAGGCCTGGTGCGCGGAGCGCAGTGTTGATCCCTTGCGAGCTTCGGTGTCTGATTATTTCGTTTTTGCAGGATGGCGTGGACAAGGGTTTGGCGGCGAGCTCTTTGCGCGTGCAGTTGGCGGCCATCGCTTGTTACCGGGGTAAGATCCAAGGTTAGGTGCTCGGTACTCATGGAGACATTCGAAGATTTTTGTGGGCGGTGTGCTCATGTGTCTGCCGCGGCGCTGTGCAGTGCCACCGTGGGATTTGAATTTGGTATTTGGAGGCCTTGGTCCGTGCGCCTTTTGAACCACTGGCCAAGGCCTCTATGAAAGATCTCACATTGAAAACAGTTTTTCTGGTGGCCATTTGTTCGGCGCGGAGGATTTTGGAGTTGCAAGCGCTTTCCTGAAGGGAGCCTTATCTCTCTTTTTTTACGATCACAAGGTGGTTATGCGTACAGTGCCGGCCTTCTTGCCTAAGGTGGTCTCCGCGTTTCATGTCAACCAGGTGGTGTCACTCCCGGTGTTCTCGGAGTGGCAAAAGGAGCATTTGGGGGGCAAGTCACATCGATTGGACGCTAGGCGGGTTCTGAAGTATCTTTCTAGGACGGCGCCCTTTCGGAGGTCAGACAGGCTGTTTGTGGGCTTCGGTGGGCCACGTAAAGGAGAGGCGGCGGCAAAAGCATCTATTTCTCGTTGGTTGAAGGAAGCGATTGCTTCGGCATATCTTCTGAACGGTAGATTGGTTCCTGAGGATCTTCGGGCTCATTCGACCCGAGCACAGGCGGCATCGTGGGCGGAATTCAGTTTAGTTCCGGTAGACGACATTTGTAGGGCGGCGACTTGGTCGTCCTTGCATTCCTTTGCGAAGCATTATTGACTGGATGATGTGGTGTCAAGAGACGTTCGTTTTGGTTCGGCGGTGATTCAGGCTGGGCTTGCTGGTCCCTCCTGTTGATATTCACTGCTCTGTTACATCCTCTATGGTTCCGGGACTGGACTAGAGAGACGAAAAGGAAGATTAAATTAGACTTACCTGCTAATTGTTGTTCCTTAAGGAACTCTAGTCCAGTCCCGGATCCCTCCCTGTCTGTTTGGTACCTTAGCTGGTGTAGGTGGTCAAGAAGCACAGCCTGGAGCCTTTGGGGGTCCTCTTCCATAGCGCTGCTACCTAGCCAGCTTACAGTTTCAGGTTGTACCTTTCGGTTTAAAACAAACAAAAAAAAAGGCAGAGATAGAAAGCAAGACATAACCTATAGCCAAAACTATCTTGTGTTTGACGGGTTGAATGTGTTCTTATTTAATCTGCTTATTTGTTGCTCTGCTGAGTATGCTTTGTCAATAGGTACTGGTGAGAAGGGGCAGTCCTTGCCTACTTATACTATTGCCAGCAAAGCGATGATGTATTTCAGTCTCCAAGGCTGCTGGAGGAGATTCTAAACTCTATGGTTCCGGGACTGGACTACAGTTCCTTAAGGAACAACAATTAGCAGGTAAGTCTAATTTAATCTTCTTCTATAAGACTAGGTGGCATACTTTTAGATACTGTGTTAATATTTCCCTGGTCCCTGAAAAGGTCAGAAGGACCACCTGTGGAACCGGGGAACCCAGTGCTTGTGGCCCAGGGTGGCTGTTTTTCGAGTAGGATTCGAACCCTTAGTTCTCTGGCAGTTTATTTGTGAGCTTTTCTATACCGCCCCTTCCAGAGATCAGGGGCGGTTTACAAGAAATTTAAAAACAATATAACAGTGCAATATTGTATTACATAGAACATTGAGTGCATATAGAAAATGTTACATAGAAACAATGTGTAAACTATTTACATGGTTGAGTAAAAACTATTTACAATAGTTAATTGTAATCATGTATGTAGTGTTGGGAGGGGGACCATTTAGGATAGCTATTCAATGATTAGGATTCAGTGAGTAAAGGATCAAAGAAGGTTGTAAGCAAATGCTAACAGAAGTGAGTCTTGAATTGCTAACAGAAGTGAGTCTTGAATTAGGTGGGATAGACTTGTTTGGTTAGTTGTGTATTCTTGTGTAGTATATTTGATTGTGGGTTGTAGGTTGCCATAGTGTTGGCTAAACAGGTAAGTTTTGAGTTCCTTCCTGAAAGAGGGAAGGTCCTTAATCTCTCTTAAGTTTAGTGGGAGTTTGTTCCATTGGCTGGGAGCATGATATGAAAATGCAGTGTTGGTGGTTATTTGCTTCGATTTTCTCACGGTATTGGGAATTAGTAGCATGTTGAGGTTTATTCTTCTAAGTCTATTTTCTGGCGGAGTCTGAAGTAATGTTGCTAGCTGTGAAGGGGCAAAGTTAATGAGTTTAAAAGTGGTGACGAGGGTTTTATATTGAATCCTACTAGTGATTGGAAGCCAGTGGAGAGCATATAGAATGGGGGAGATATGGTCGAATATTTTGGCTTTAGAGATGATTCGGGCAGTGACATTCTGGGCTCTTTGAAGGATATGTAGATTCTTTTTAGAGGTCCCTTGGAGTATGCCGTTACAGAAGTCTAGATGTGGCATAATGAGAGCCTGGACAACTGTTCTGAAATCGTTGATGTCTGAGGGGTCTGAGTTGCTGGATGGTTCTAAGCTTAAATATAGTTTTGGCGGTCTGTTTTAAGTGGTGTGTCATGCTTAGTGTTTTGTCCAGTGTAACTCCAAGATATTTAATTTCAGATTTGACTGGGAGAGTAATGTTCATCAGGATGATGACAGCTGGAGGGGTGAAGTTGGCGTTTCTGGTTACGAAGAGTGCTTCAGTTTTTTTGAAGTTGATAACCATATGGATTGAGTGGAGCCACTGATCTCCAGGAACAAGCAGGAATAAGTCCTCACATATGGGTACGTCGGTACCGACGGAGCCTGAGCGGGAAAGCTCCCCAGCTTCCCAGAAGGAAAGCTTTTGGGACCTCCCACTGCGCATGCGCGCTGCCTTCCCGCCTTCCTGACCAACTCTCCTCAGTTCTTCTTTTTCCGCGGAGCCAGCAGGTCGTGTTCCTGTCACCGCTGAAGAAGTTGTTATTTTAGTTTATTTCTTTGGCCGCGTGTCTGCCTTCCCCGATTCCAGACTGGTACCGCCGGTCTTTTTTCCTTTATTTAAAAAAAAAAAAAAAAATCTCTCCTTTTCCTCACTTGGTGTGTTACTTCTGTGAGGCCTTTAGGCCTTCACTAATTCTCCCTCATGGAGAAACAAGCCTCTGGGTTTAAAAAATGCACCAAGTGCAGCGGTACTATTTCAGTCACAGACACCCATGAATGGTGTCTTAAATGTTTGGGGCCTGACCATTCCATTCCGGATTGCCCATCCTGTTCTTTGTCTAAATGTGGCTTACAGAACCGGGCAGCCAAGTTTCACATGCTGTTTTCTACAGATACTCCAGCATCAACATCTTCCAGGTCTTCCTCTCCTGATGGATCTCAGGTAACCAAACATTCCTCTGGCAGGTCCTCAAAGGGCAAATCTCCCTCTAAGTATCGAGATACCCCTGGGCTTGACCCTGAGGACCCTGCCCCAGCCAAACAACCCCGGCGGGAAGCTCCGTCTTCCAAAGCTCCTCCTATGGGGTTACAGGTTGACATCGATGGCACGGCCTCGACCGATCACCTGTTAGACTGTTCTGGGGTACCGGCTCAATCATCTGGTACCGACATCCAGACAGTCGTGGCGTCCATGGATCATACAGTTCAATCCATGCAGCAGGCCATTCTGGCTTTTATTAAGGCTGCGACGCCCTCGGTACCGCACCCTGCGGTACCGACTCCGGTTCCGGTACCACAACCGATACCGGTACCCATGCCTTCCACATCGACCAGGATACCGATTCCGGTTCCTGGTTCCGGGGGTTTTCCCGATACCGATCCGGTTCCGGGTACCCCCGATGTCGATACGCTTATCGATCCCTGGAAGCAAACAGACGATACTTTGAGTCTTCTGATGATCCTGATTCATCAGATGACTCTGCTGAAGTATCCCTTACTCTACCTGAGGAGCCCTCTTCTCCAAAGAGGAGAATGTCTCCTCCAGAGGATTTATCCTTTCAAGACTTCATCATTGAAGTAGCTAAAGGTCTTTCTATTTCTGTATCCTCTGAAAAAGAACCTAGAGCAAAAAAGTTAGACATTTTAGGATACTCTAAGGTTCCCAAAGAGGCAGTCACCCTGCCCATCCATGAAATTCTTCAAGATCACATGATGGACTTATGGGAGACTCCTCTCACCCTATCTCCACATTCTCGTCGTCTGGACACCATGTATCGTGTCCCCCCCCTTCTCCTGGGTTTCAAAAAACTCAGCTCCCACACCACTCCATTGTGGTGCAGTCAGCTATGAAAAGGATCAAGAGTACTAAAAGACACTCTTCTACTGCCCCAGGAAGAGAATGTAGGACTCTGGATGCTTTTGGAAGGAAAATCTTCCAAGCAAGTATGCTTATTGACAGAATCAACTCATACAGCCTCTATAGGGCATGTTTCTGAAGGAAATTGCATTAAAAATATGCCATTTTCTCCCCTTTATCCCAGAGGATAGAAAGGAGGAGTTCCTTCTTCTGCTTAAGCATACTCAAGATATTTCAAAGTTCTCCAACAGAGCAGCCTTTGACTCCTTTGAAGGTGCTAGCAGAGCCTCAGGTATTGCCATAGCGGCTCGCAGAATTGCTTGGCTCCAGGCCTCTAACCTTGAACCCTGGGTCCAGGATGGGTTGGGAAATTTGCCCTGTACAGGTGAGAATCTGTTTGGTAAGGAGTGGCAAATCAAAGCCACTCAAATGGATGCAGAAAATGCTGCTTTGGATAGACTTTATAAGTCTACCTCTACCCCTGTCAAGAAGAAATCTTTCAAAAAGCCTTTCTACAAGAAGGCCAGATTTGCCACAAATACTGGCCAACAATCTTCTGCAGCTCGCTTTGCTCCTAAGCGTCAGCAGCCTAAACAGGCCAGGGCAAAACCTGCAGGGGCTGCTACAGCCCAACAGTCCCAACCCCCTCAGGGTTTTTGACTTAAAACTAGAGAACTTAACCTTTCTGGCTCTAAAACATCCAGAATCTCTCACCATTCCAGGAAGGTTAACTCATTTTGCTCCCAGATGGGAGCAAATCACATCAGAGCAATGGACCCTCTCTATCATCAGAGAGGGCTACAAACTACATTTCTCCAACCTTCCTCCCCATACCATGGTGAGAAGTTTCAATTCTCCCCCATCTCTCCTAGACCTGTTGGGTCAGGAGGTGACCACTCTTCTCGCCCAAAAAGCAATAGAAGAGGTTCCTCTTCCTCAACAAGGGTCAGGTTTTTACTCCCCTTATTTTCTCATTCCCAAGAAAACAGGGGGGGTACAGACCCATTTTGGATCTCAGAGAATTGAACACATTTCTATACAGGGAGAAATTCAAGATGCTTTCTCTAGGCACTCTCCTTCCATACCTACAGAGTCAGGACTGGCTTTGTTCTCTAGATCTCAAGGATGCGTACACACATATACTCATCCATCCATCCCACAGAAAATTCCTACGGTTTCTGTTCCAGGGAAAACACTTCCAATACAGAGTACTTCCCTTCGGTCTAGCCTCTGCTCCAAGGGTATTTACCAAATGCATGGCAATAGTAGCTGCATTCCTACGCACCCTGGGAATTTTTGTCTTCCCATACCTGGACGACTGGCTCATCCGAGCTCCGTCTCAGTCCGAGGCTCAGACTTCCCTGGATCGCACCAGGCGAATTCTACAGTATCTGGGACTTGTGATCAATCTGCCAAAGTCCCAACTCACCCCTACTCAATCCCTAGAATTCATAGGGGCCTGGTTGGATACCACCACCGCAAGGGCCTATCTACCTCAGGCCCGTTGCCAACGTCTAGTGCACTTAGCCTCTCAGACTCAGTCCAGAAGCCACTTGACTGCCAGAGAGATGCTACAACTATTAGGCCACATGGCCTCCACAGTGCATGTGGTGCCTTATGCTCGCCTACATATGAGAGCAGCTCAATGGACTTTATCCACCCAGTGGACTCAAGCATCAGGAGCTCTCTCAGACCAAATAGCAAACTCCAATCGTCTTTTTTTGGTCTCTCCAATGGTGGATATCCACTCAAAATCTGTTGTTGGGGGCCCCCTTTCAACCATTGTTGCCCCAAGCAACCCTCACAACAGATGCCTCCCAAACAGGTTGGGGGGCTCATCTCCAAGATCTTTCCACTCAGGGCACTTGGTCTCCACAGGAGACCACCCTTCATATCAACCACTTGGAACTTCGAGCAATATTTCTAGCTCTCAAAGTTTTTCATACCCTCCTCAGCAACATGACGGTCCTTATTCACACGGACAATCAAGTAGCCATGTTTTACATAAACAAACAAGGAGGGACTGGCTCTCTGTCGCTTTGCAACGAAGCTCTAAGATTATGGGCCTTCGCCAGAGAGCATCAAATCCATCTCCTGGCAGTATATCTTCCAGGAATCCAAAACTCTTGGGCAGACAGACTCAGTCGAGTTCTGCTTCCACACGAATGGTCCCTGCACATGGATCAGGTACTCAGAATGTTCCAGAAATGGGGAACCCCGGACATAGACCTCTTTGCAAGTCCGTGGAATGCCAAACTTCCCCGGTTCTGTTCCAGAATTCCGTGTCAGGGAGTTCAGACCAAGGATTCCTTCCTCCTGCATTGGGGTCAGGGTTTCCTGTATGCCTTTCCACCCATTCCTTTGATTCCCAAGACTCTGTTCAAACTTCAAAGGGATCAAGGGTCCGTGATCCTCATAGCTCCACGCTGGCCACGCCAAGTGTGGTACCCTCTACTTCTGCATCTCTCCCAAGCCCCCTCCCTGGACTTGGGAGCGGCTCCAGACCTTCTGTCTCAGGAGGAGGGGACTTTGTGGCACCCAAACCCCAAGTCCCTTCACCTCAGAGCTTGGTTACTGAAGGCCTAGACCTTGTCAGACGGCTGCCTGGGTGAGAATGTTCACAGTCTTGGCAATTGCATATATCAATATGATTTGCAAGGGATTGTGGGAAATGCAGTCCATTCACACCAGACACAGCTGCTCACAATAATTGTGCTTGAGTGTAAAGCCAATAAATTATTTATGGGGTTATTTCTCCCAACACAGATATGCTTGGTAGCACATAAAACAGGATACTTGCTTTCAGTGTTAAACTTAGAAAAACAAAATCAGGAAAACAGATGATCTTGTCAGGCAATCAAATGAAAAGAATAAAGACCTGGTTAGTAACAAACTGGTCTTTTCTGTAGGCTTTAGCTAATATTTTCTTAGCAGTGTTTCAAACAACAAGCAAAACCCACAAAGAAGGGAAAACTGTTCTTGTCAGGTTAACTTCTTATATCTTCACACATAGATTCAGAAGTGATTCCCTCAGAGCTCACAAGCAATTAGGTAAGGCTCAATTGCTAGCAGTTACCCAGCTGAAACCCCTTAGCTGGCTTGCTTTCTACTGCGTGGCTCAAATCCTACTTCAGGAGCTTTTCTGAGTAGATTAAAGAACAAGTTTGTATTTCTTTGTGATGGTTGTTGTACTTTGTACTTTGTAACAGAAAATTACCAAAGGAGTTTAGACAGAGCAATCCATATATTCACAGCCTGTATCTAAGACCGCTCCCCCTTCAACAATCATGGGTTCAATATCATGGATTGGCACAGAGGAATTTCTCAATGTAGCACTCTCAGGAGAATACTTGTTTCCCTGCTGTCTTTCAAGGTTATAGCTAGGGCATAGATCAGTGTTCATACCTGAGCTTCCATTGCTGTTAGAGTTCCTCTCTAAATAGCCTGACCAGTATGTAGTCCAGTTCTTATGTCCAGCCTTCCAATCCAGATCCCTGGACACTGGATCTCTCTTCACATACCTTCTGCCACGGGTCTTTAGGGTCCCTTCCACGTGCAGCCGTCTCCCTCACAGGTACCGTCTGGAGATTCCTAGCTCTGCAGCACCATTCCTCTGGCTTTCCCCAGTCCAATGGTGTATGCTGGCCTTTTGAATGTCTCCCAGTATACGTAATGCTCTGGACTCCTTTAGACCTCCCAAATGCTTTTCTCTTCTTTCTTCCAAAGGGTTTCTTGCCCTCTCTGTCCGTCCGGTCTGGCTTCTGCTTCTGATGATCCTCCAGATGATGAAGACCTCCAAGCTGAGGATATCCAAGCTGATTCTGAGGATCTCCCAGATGAAACTGAGGATAATTCTGAGGATCTCCCAGATGGAGGATAATTCTCTGCAGAATAAACTCTACCTTTATTCTGCTTTGAGTGCTCCACCCTAGCACAGCGCAGCTGTGCTGAATCAGGCCATGCCCTTTGAGATGAGTGCTTGGGGATTACCTCATAGTCCTCCTGATTGAACACACGTTTCCCCACTTCAGCTCCTCTAATGGCTGTTGGAAACCTGGTGCATTCTGGGACTGGTAGTCTTTTATGGGAAAATTGTTTTCTTATTTCTACCAGAACTGACAGGTTGCTTGTTCAGAGTCACTTCACCTTTTCTATAGCTCCTTCCTGAGCTATGATAAGCTTCCTTATCACAACCTTCAACACTTCAATCTTTCGTAGCAAGTGAAGGATATCCTACATGCCTCTAGGAAACCTTCCACTAGGCGTTCTTACGCTTTTAAATGGAAAAGATTTTCCGTTTGGTGTGCTCAAAAGGGTCTTAACCCTCTGGCACTCCCATTGAATTCTCTTTTGGAATATCTCCTGCATCTCTCCAATGCAGGACTCAAAACAAATTCAGTAAGAGTCCATTTGAGTGCTATTGCGGCATCACTTAAGCCCATCAATGGACAACCTGTTTCCTCTCATCCTCTTATTACAAGATTCATGAGAGGCTTAACTTTAACTAAACCTCCCATTCGACCTCCTCCGGTGGCATGGGACTTAAACTTGGTTCTTGGTCAGCTTATGAAGCCACCTTTTGAACCCTTAGCCACTACCTCCTTGAAATTTCTTTCCTAAAAGGTTATTTTCCTCATTGCAGTCACTTCAGCTAGCCGCATCAGTGAACTGCAGGCCTTAGTGGCTAATCCGCCTTATACAAGGTTCCATCATAAGGTAGTCCTTAGGACAAATCCTCACTTTATGCCTAAAGTGGTCTCACCTTTTCATCTTAATCAAGAGGTTTATTTACCTGTCTTTTTTCCAGCTCCTTATGCATCCAATGCAGAGAGGAACCTTCATACTCTGGACTGTAAAAGAGCTCTTGCTTTTTACCTCCACAGGACATAGCAACATTGAAAGTCTTCTCAGCTTTTTGTTGCTTTTGATCCTTCTCATTTAGGACTTCCAGTCTCCAAAAGAACACTCTCCAATTGGATTGCTCAGTGTATCTCTTTTGCTTACCAGAGTAAGAACCTTTCTCTGGAAGGCCATGTCACCGCTCACAACGTGAGGGCCATGGCCACCTCTATGGCTCATCTAAACTCTGTGTCCATTGACCAGATCTGTCGAGCAGCCACCTGGGCCTCGGTTCATACCTTTACAGCCCATTACTGTTTGGACAAGGACTCCCGCCGGGATGCCTTGTTTGGTCAGGCTGTCCTCAGACACCTGTTCCATTCTTGAACAACTCCAGCCCACCTTCCCTGAATGGATGCCTGAGATCCATAGGAAGATGAAGAACCTGTCAGGGTCTCATACCCTTTAGGGGATCTCCCGGGCATCTTAGCTAGGGAGTCCCCATATGTGAGGACTTATTCCTGCTTGTTCCTGGAGATAGCACAGTTATTTACCTGTAACAGGTGATCTCTGGGAACAGCAGGAATTAGTCCTCACAACCCACCCACCTCCCCTAGGAGTTGTATCTCTCTCTCTCTCTTCCTTTCCTCTCTCTATTGTCTCAGCTATAAACTCGAACTGAGGAGAGTTGGTCAGGAAGGCGGGAAGGCAGCGCACATGCGCAGTGGGAGGTCCCAAAAGCTTTCCTTCTGGGAAGCTGGGGAGCTTTCCCGCTCGGGCTCCGTCGGTACCGACGTACCCATATGTGAGGACTAATTCCTGCTGTTCCCAGAGATCACCTGTTACAGGTAAGTAACTGTGCTTTCAGCTTCAGAGAGGCACGTGGCGAATTTGCTGAAATTAAGGTTAGCTATGTCACAAGGGGCGAACAACATGTCTGCATAGATAAAATAGCTTAGATTATGGCGTTGAAAGATTGTGCAAATAGGTTGGATATAAAGGTTAAAAAGTAAGGCGGAGAGTGAGGATCCTTGTGGGATACCCCGTTCTTGAGGGAAAGGTAGTGAGGGGGAATGATCTATATGAACATATTGGAAACGATTAGAAATGTAGGACTTAAACCAGTTAAGAGTGGTCTCATTTATTTATTTATTTAACTGTATTTATATCCCGCCTTTCTCCGGGTCAAAGCGGTGCAACATTGAGTGGGGGGGGGGGGGTGGACAGTAATCAGCTTCTGGGGTGGGGGCTATCACCAGGAGTCCAACATTAATGATTTTAACAAATACTTGGGACATAGACATAAATGTTGTGTTAGTCTCTTAGAGCATATGTTCATGGAGGTGAACTGGGGGGGGGGGGTTGGGGGGTGGTCAGAGGTGGGTGCTTGTTTCTGGTCTGAGGTATTCCTGGAATAGGGCGGTTTTTAGCTGTTTCCTGAACGATGAGGGGTCTCTTTTGCATCTGAAGTGACTTGGTAGAGAGTTCCAGAGGGTTGGTGCATACAGTTCGAAGGCTCTGTTGCAGGTCCGTTGATTGAATTTGCGAGGGCAACAGAGGCCATCGCCCGTCCCTTCTGAACGGTGCTGGACAAATCCTAGTTGTGCTAGTTTGGATAGGAGGGTATTGTGATTCACACTGTCGAAGGCTGAGGAAATGTCAAGGAATATGAGCAGGAAGACCTGCTTCGTGTTATCCTTACCTCGGATTAGTGAGTCAAAAAGGGATATTAGTTAAGTTTCTACTCCGTGATATGGGCGGAAACCGTACTGGTGCTCATCCAAAGGGAAGTTGGTATCAATGTGATCTTGCAGTTGTATCTGAGTTACCTTTTCAATGATTTTGGCTAAAAAAGGTATGCTGACAATGGGGCGGTATGAGGAGGGGTCATTACTGTTAAGGGTTTTATTTTTTAGTAGAGGGCGAATTGCCAAATATTTAGTTTGCCCCAGCTGCTAGGACTCCATCCCTCCAGGACATCACTGAGCCTTACAGTGCCGTGTGAGCTAGCTACAGGGTCATCGGACGAGGCTCGTCCTAGTACATCCAAGAGAGAGTTCTTGGGCAGGTCCTTTTCATAGGGATGCATAAGAGGCCATGCTGGCTCAGTTCAGGGTCCTTCGAGTCTAGGGTCCCTTTTTTTCTATCGGGGTCAGTCCAGGTCCCTGGTACCACACACTTTCCTTAAAAGGCAAATAGCATACACATCGTTTCTACGGAGCGAGCAGTAACTTCAG
Source organism: Ichthyophis bannanicus (assembly GCA_033557465.1). Taxonomy (NCBI): domain Eukaryota; kingdom Metazoa; phylum Chordata; class Amphibia; order Gymnophiona; family Ichthyophiidae; genus Ichthyophis; species Ichthyophis bannanicus. Next base: position 228,249,412 of record CM066039.1, read on the forward strand.
GTATATTCGTAGGCAAAGAGTGCTCTTACATGTATAACAGAGTTAACACTCTGGTAAGATGGTGGTGAATAGAACAATTAACTAAATTCATATTTTTCTCAGGTGCTCTTGAATACAAGGAGCTTGGCCACAACTTTTAAGCTCTGCTGCATTGCGGAGATCCTTTCGCATGAGGCTCTTGGGGTATGCAGGAGACCCAGTGGTCCATCAACCGTCTGGAACGTCAAGCGGGGTGCAGGCCGTTCCGGGCGTCCCTAGCTATGCTGGAAGTTTGAGTGGTGCGAGTGTTCTTCGACAACTCCGAGGCAGGGTATCTGGTTGCGTGGATAGAACCTCGGCTTCCAGCGATCTCAACAGCGCATATTACGGGTTTCCTTACCAGGATTCCAGTAGAAGCCAAAGAATGGGAGTTACATCCGGAGGTGTTTCCACAGATCGGTCGCAAATAGGGACAGCCAATAGTCCTCATGGTGACATTTTAGGACCACCCCCCCAAACATCCCCCCGATCGTTTCTTTCGCAGACAATGCGAAAGACTCTCGGAAGGCATCGACGCCCTGATACATCGGTGATCGTCGTCCGGCCTACTCTAGGTCTTTCATCCTGGGATTTTCATAGGCGAGTGCTTCACTAGGTCAAAGCGTCTCAGGGAAAGGTTCTTGGGGGCCTCAAGCTGTTTGAGGCGCTCATGGGACGCCAACCTCATTCTGTGGTTTGACGGGAAGCCATGGAGGTGACCGGCGCTGGAGAATCTGTGTTCCGGAGTTCCCTTAGATGCCTCAGGGGATTGCTTCTCGCTTACAATGTGGCCAGCAGAGGGTAAGGTTAAGGATAAGGAGTTATGGCCACTTTAGCCTTTTTTTTTTTTTTTTTTGCGGTATTTCCCTGATTGCTGTCTGTGGAGGCATGTTCGTGCAGCAACAATGTCAGTTACCTTGGTATCCAGCTCTATGGAACAGGTTGGATAAGGGGTTAGCGGACAGTTTGAGAGTTTAGGGAGCAGCTCTGCCTTTCTATAGGGGCAATGTACAGGGATTGCTGCTCCTACACAGGTCGATGTGGTACGTTATTTATGGTGGGTGCCAGAATGCACCCTCTGGTAGAATAGTCTCCCCCAGGGGAGCGCAATTTGTTTTGAGGGGCGTTCGCTAGTGCTCCATGTGGGCCCTTGCAAAAGGCGGCGGTGAAGGATTTAACCTTGAAGACAGTAGGTTCGGGGACCTTCTGTTCGGGAAGAGAATTTCGGAGTAGCAGGCATTTGTTCTGTCTAGACCCCTTTTTGGTTTTGTTCTCGAAAGAGAAGGTGGCCTTCGGCCAGTGCTAGTGTGTTTGCCAAAGGTGGTGGTCGCCGTTTCAATGGAATTACACGGCTTCTTTTCCAGCGGTAGGTTCGGCAGAGAACAGTGTATAGGTTTATAGCAGGCACTCTTTGGACGGCGAGAGAACGTTGTGGCAGTGATTATGGGTCTCTGAAATTTTTCGCAAGGTGGGTTGCCTCTTGTCGGACTGTTTGGAGAGCTCCGTGAAGGATTCCATCTGGGGATGGATTAGAACGGCGATTGCGTTGGCTTATCCTCTACCGGACCGTACAGTCCCAGTGGCCTTACGAGTTTATTCTCCTAGAGCGCAAGCGATTTCCTGAGCGGAGCGCAGTTTGGTTCCACCACTAGTCATCTGTAGAGCGGTCACTTGATCGTTTCTCAATACTTTCAGTAAGTACTACCGCCTAGATGTTTTGGCGGCTAAGGATGCCGTGTTGCGATCCGGCTAGAAAGGTCCCTCCCAATGAGTACTGCTCTGATACATCCCAGAGGTTGAGGACCAAACTGGAGGAACGATAAGGAAATAGGAATTACACTTACCTGGTAATTGTGGTTCCTTTTAGTGACTCCAATTTAGTCCTCATTCCTGCCCGGGGGTGTGGTCTTAGCGGTGGTCATTTCTGGTGGGAGGAGGACAAGGTTAAAAGTGGACATAGGCCTTCCTGGGTGTTCAGTCATTTTAATGTTCACGTTGGCTTTGCGCTATAGGATTATATTATGATATTGTTATATTTATAGTATATTGTATTATATTATACTATGATATTATATTATGCTGTTATATATATTGCTGGATTGTGCTGGATTGTGTAAGGCTTGGCATTCAATGAAAGGAGAGATTGCAAGAAGCAGTTCCTTCCCTTCGGGAAGAGGCGTGGTAGGTAGTTAGGGTATATGTTAGGCATGCCCTTGAATATAATAAGTTAAAAAAAAAAAAAGTTACTGATTTGTTGCTCTTTTGAGTCTGTTTTGTCAATAGTTCACTGGGGGCTGATGGGAGAGATTGGCAAGCTACATAAGAACATAAGATATGCCATACTGGGTCAGACCAAGGTCCATCAAGCCCAGTAGTCTGTGGCCAATCTAGGTCATATGTACCTAGCAGTTTCCCCAAGAGACACAAGTTCCACAATGCTTGTACTGGGTCAAACATTGATATCTTCGGTCACTTCTTAATAATGGTTTATGGACCTTTCCTCCAGGAACTTGTCCAAGCCTTTTTTAAACCCAGCTACACTAACAGCCTTTACTACGTCCTCCGGTAACAAATTCCAGAGTCTGATTACACGTTGAGTGAAAAATATTTTCTTTTATTAGTTTACCCTGTAGCTTCATTGCATGTCCCCTAGTCTTTCTATATTCTGATAAGGTAAACAATCGATCTACGTTTACCCGTTCCACTCCGTTCATTAATTTATAGACTTCTATCATATCTCCCCTCAGCCGTCTCTTTTCCAGGTTAAAGAGCCCTAACCTTTTTAGCCTTTCTTCATAGGAGTATCCTTCCATCCCCTTTACCATTTTGGTGGCTCTTCTCTGAACCTTTTCTAAAATCGCTATATCCTTTTTAAGATACTGCGACCAGAATTGTTCTGCGTGAGGCTGAGGAAGTACTGCCTGCCGCAGAGAGGAAATCAGGCCTGCCCTTCCCGCCTCGTGCCGAAGCCCTGAAAGCGGCTGAGCATGGGGGCAGAGGACTGCCGGTGAAAGGAAAGCTCCCGGCGTGCAGGAGAGCGAGGTCGGGCAGGTGGACAGCGGCAGCGAACCGCATGGTATTTGGCTGCCACGTGGCCACCGACCGCATGGCACAGCATGGTTTCTGCGGCCTCGGGGGTGAAGTTGAACAGCTGAGAAGGTACGTTCTCTTTTCGCATGCTTTCGTGCGTCTTTTAAGGGGCTGTACAAAGAGGAGTCTTTGGCTTGGGGGGGAGTTGTTCCTGGGGCCCTTTTGATGTGGTTTAAAAAAAAAAGGTAATAAGTGTATATTTATATGTTTGGGTAGAGTTTTTATATAGATAGATACTTTTAGATATCTTGAGTATAAGTTGGTTTTTGTGGCAGGTCACCATGCCAGGTAGCCCACAGTGCTTGGTCTGCGGCACCCAGCGGGGCACGGTTTCAGAAGCCGGTGTCTGCAGAGGCTGTACTGAGGAGGCTGCCTCAGTTGAACAAGAGATACAGATGGGTATATCTCAGGAGTTGCTGCCTTCCGACTCCCAGGGATCAGGGGATCCTCTGGAGGTGGAGTGTGTGCCGGCCTCTCCTCTACCTTTAGTTTTAGAGCAGTTGGCCCTTCTGCTGTCTCAAACCATGCTCTCTACTTCCTCAGGGATACTAGAAGGAGGAGGAGGGGGGTTTCTCCCCTGAGTTTGTTTTGCTGCTGCATAAGACGTTTTGTTTGCGCCAGCAGGGAGCGAGTTGGTTGTCAACTGTCAGGGGTGTGTGCCTGCAAGGCAGGAGGGCATCAAGGTGCAGGAGGAGGTGGTCGTTCCTCCTAAGTGGCCTAGACTTGCAAATGAGGATATTCACAGATTCCCCCCCCCCCCCTTCCTGAAATTCTGGAGTGCGAGGCCTCTGACAGGGACTTGGGGGAAGATGAGGAGGAACTCGAAGAAGGAGAGATCCCAGAAGAGGAACAGGCCCGGATTGTTAGTTTTCTGTTGGGAGAAGCTCCCGCCGTTGATTGGTGAGTCTGTGAAGGTGCTCAATATGGTGGCGAGCATCCCAGCAGACAAAGAGGTGTTGGAAGACCTGCTGATTCAGGCGATCAGGAAATCTCAGAAGGTTTTTCCAGTGCACTGGGTAGTTCAACAGATGATTCAGGAGGAATGGAATCAACCAGAGTTGGGTTTAAGGGAGGTGTGGTCTGTACCCCTTGCCAGAGTTGGATAAAGAGGTGCTGTGATCCCCTAGAGTGGATGCGGCAGTGTCGGCGGTGACAAAGAAGACAACTATACCAGTTGAGGGCAGTGAAGCCCTTAAGGATACCCGGGATAGGAAGCTGGATACATTACTAAAACTGGCATTTGATGTCAGTGCTCTGGTTCTCCAGGCCTCTGTTTGTGGGGCCTGGGTAGCCAGGGCTTGCCTGCAGTGGTTGCAGCAGCTTCAAGTGGCTGACGACCGTTCCGGAAATGCACAGGGGGAAGCGGCCAGGATCGAGTCGGGAGCGGCTTACCTGGCAGATAGTCAGTACGATCTCATTAGAAGCTTAGCGAGGAATATGGCTTCGGTGGTAGCAGCTCGATGTTACCTTTTTGGGTGCACAGTTCGGTGGCAGATGCTTCTTTGAAAGCACGCCTTAGCAAACTCCCCTTTAAGGGAAAGTTGCTTTTTGGGTAGGATCTGGATAAATTGGTAAAGGAGCTTGGCGAGACTAAGGGAGGCAGGCTCTTTGAGGATAGACTGAAGCAGAGCCGAATACCCGCTCCCGCGTGTAGTCAGCCGCAGGAGTTTCAGAGGTTTCGTGTGGCTCGGTCAGGGTAATTTCCCCTCTAGGGGGCAAGGTTTCCGGGGATTTTGGGGAGCAGGGAAGGGGTTTTGGGGCCGCCTCTTCCTCCTTGGGCCCTAGGAAGCCACAATGAGACAATGGGGCCAGTGGGAGGTCATCTAAGGCAGTTTTTCTCCGCCTGGGCCCTGGTCACATCCGATCAATGGGTTCTGGAGGTGGTCTGAGAAGGATATGCCCTTGAGTTTGCAAGACTAGTTCTTATTGCGTTCGTACAGTCTCCTTGCAGATCCCCGGCAAAGGCCGCGGCGGTGGAGGACACGCTAGCATGACTACTGCTGTTGGGGGCGGTGGTACTGGTTCCTTTGGACCAGTACGATTGCGGTCGATACTCCATTTATTTTGTAGTGCCCAAAAAGGAAGGTTCCTTTCGACTGATCCTAGACCTAAAATGGCTCAATCGTTGTCTCGGGGTTCCACACTTTCGCATAGAGACTCTGAAGTCCGTGATTGTGGCCGTCTGGCAGGTAGAGTTTCTGACATCTCTAGATCTCACAGAGGCGTATTTACATATTCCCATACGCAGGTCTCATCAGCAGTTTCTGAGGTTTGCTGTGCCAAAGGGACATTTTCAGTTTCAAGCGTTACCATTCGGCCTAGTGATGGCCCCACGGACCTTCACCAAGGTGATGGTCGTGGTGGCTGCGGTGCTTCGCAAGGAAGGGATCTTGGTCCACCCGTACCTCGATGACTTACTGATCCAAGCAAAGTCCAAGACAGAGTCAGAAGGCAACAGTCAGAGTGGTAGGACTCCTGAGGGAGCTGGGGTGGGTTATCAATCTTGCAAAAAGCAGGTTGATGCCCACGCAGGAAATAGAGTATCTTGGGGCAAGGTTAGACACGTCAGGGCCAGAGTGTTCTTGCCAGATCAGAGAACAAAGGGACCTGAGGCGTCTGGTGCGGCAGTTTCTAGCCATGCCGGTGCCTTCGGCCTGGCATTATTTACAGGTACTGGGGACCATGGTGGCAACGATAGAGTTGGTGCTGTGGGCTAGGGCTCACATGTGGCCGCTTCAGCGGGCTCTGCTCTGTCGATGGTCCCATCAGTGTCAACCCTTGTCCGTGGTGATCCCCTGCCCTCCAGCAGTCAAGGGGGCCTTGCAGTGGTGGCTCCGCCCAGGGAATTTGGCACACGGAATGCCCCTTGAGCCTCCACAGTGGCAGTTGACGATAGACGCCAGTCTGATGGGTTGGGAGGCTCACTGCGAGGGCCATTTCGCCCAGGTCCTCTGGAATGTGATGGAAACTCTGGTCCATCAACAGATTGGAGATGCGGGTGTTGGCTTTGGCTCTCAAGGCATTCAAGCTTTGGTTCCACCAGAAGGTGGTCTGGGTGCTGTCCGACAACGTCACCACAGTGGCCTACATCAACCGTCGGGGCAGTACGAGCAGTCCTCTATTGGAGGAAGAAGCAGAGAGCCTGTTGCAGTGGGCCGAAGCCTATCTAATAGCCTTGTCGGCTCAACATGTAGCTGGGGTAGAAAATGTCACGGCGGATTACTTGAGCAGGTACAAGGTAGACCACGGCAAGTGGGAGCTCTGTCAGGAAGTGTACAAACAGGTGATATGCCGTTGGGGGATCCCGGTCATGGACGTCATGACACGATGGGATTGGCCAAGGCGAGCCGGTTCTTCAGCCGGAGAAAGGAGAGGATGTCGGAGGGCTTGGATGCTCTGGTTCAGAGATGACCCGCAGAAGGGCTTCTGTATGTTTTTCCGTCTTGGGCCCTCATAGGAAGGGTTCTTCAGCAGATGGAGGCCAACTGAGGGTTTGTGATTCTCATAGCCCCAGACTGGCCGCGGTGGCCATGGTATGCCGACCTCGTGAGGCTGCTGGCCCATCATCCGTGGCACCTTCCTTGCAGAGCCGATCTCCTGGCTCAGGGTCCTGTGCAGAAGTCTCAGGTGGATCGGTTCTCGCTTACGGCCTGGCTATTGAAAGGGCAAGGCTCCGTAAGCGGGGATATTCGGGAGCAGTTGTCTCGACCTTGTTGAATGCTCGCAAGCACGCGACCTGCCTTTATGTGAGGATCTGGAGCATTTTTGAGGGCTGGTGCACAGCCCAGAAGAGACCCCTCGTGGTCTCGGTGCTGGAGGTTTGAGTTTTTACAGTCAGGTTTTGAGAGAGGCCTGGCGGCCAGCTCTTTTCGGGTTCAGTTGGTGGCTATTTCCTGTTACAGGGGCAAGGTTCACGGAAAGGCTTTAGGAGAACATACGGACATAGGTAGGTTCCTGCGGGTGGTGTGGCGCCTGCAGCCTCAGCAGAGGTCGGCAATCCCTCCTTGAGATCTCAATTTGATGTTGAATGCTTTGGCTGGAGAACCTTATGAGCCAGTGGGGAAGGCTTCTTTGAAGGACTTAACCACCAGGAAAACTGCCTTGAGTTATCTGTTCCGCTAGGCGTATTTCGGAGCTTCAGGCTGTCGTGTCATCCGCCTTTCATTTCCTTCTTTAAGGAGAAGGTAGTCTTGCGGATGGTACCTTCCTTTTTGCCCAAGGTGGTTTTACCCTTTCATGTGAAACAGTTTGTTTGTTTTTCTCCCTTCCTTTCCAAAAGGGGGGTCTGGAGGCGGACAATGCGCAATTGCACCATCTGGATGTGGGCAGGTTGCTGAAGCGCTACCTGAGTTTTGGAAGTCGGAACTTACGTTTGTCTTGTTCAGTGGACCGCGTAAAGGTGAAGCGGCAGCCAAGGTGTCCATCTCTAGGTGGATCAGGGAAGCCATTGCGTCGGCCTACATCCTGAAGGGAAAGCAGGTCCCAGAAAGGTTCTGAGCGTATTCGACCTGAGTCCAGGTGGCCTCGTGGACAGAGTATAGTTTTGGTTCTGCCGCTGGACATTTTGTGGAGCGGCTACTTGGTCATCTTTACATACTTTTGCCAAGCATTGCTGGTTGGATATTCAGGCAGCATCGGATGCTGGTTTTGGGAGAGTGATGCTTCAGTCTGGTCTTGCAGACCACTCCCAGGCTTGAAATGCTCTGTTACATCCCAGAGGAAAGGGACTGGACTGGAGGGACACTAAGGAAAGAGTAATTAGGCCTTACCTGCTAATTAGTTTTCCTGAAGGAACTCCAGTCCAGTCCCTGATCCCGCCTGGTTTTTAGTGTAAAGTTTCAGGAAACGTATCACCGGCCTGAAGCTTTAGATAAGGGAGTGGAGAAGATGTCCGGATGCTCCTTGCTGAGGGTTTCAGTGGCGAGGCGGTGTGCAGCGGCAAGGTGCCCTGCTGATTGGTTAGATAAGGGCAGGTGCGGTATCAGGTAAACCTCCTCCTCTTCCGGGGGGTGGGAAGTTCCTTCCTGGGGAGGCGGGAGGGGGTATTCTAGAGTTAATTTTTTGAAGTTAGTGTTTTAATGTTACCTAATTGTCTGTCTCTCCGTTAAGTCTGCTTTTTCAATAGAATACTAGAGCTGGTGGATGCTGTCAGAGGATCATCAAATTGATGAACTCAGTCTCCAAGCTGCTGGAAGGGGAGCACAACCCAGAAGAAAGGGACTGGACTGGAGTTCCTTCAGGAACACTAATTAGCAGGTAAGGCCTAACTACACTTCCCCCCCCCCCCCCGGCCCAAATTAGGGCAGTGAGAATACTGTTGGAAAATGCAACCATGATGGCTTACATCAATCACCAAGGGGGGGGGGGGGGTGGCCGCCATTGGCAGTTGCATCCTGACAATGGAGGTGGCCCCACTACTGACTTGGATGAAGGCCCAAATGCTGACACTGTCTGAAGCCCATGTGACAGGAAGAAAAAATGTGCAAGCAGATTTATCTCTGCTAAAATCTCTTGGACTTGAGGGAGGTGGTCCTTTGCAGAACTAATGTTTTAATAAATCATGGACCACTGGGGATTAGCTCATAATGGATCTCATGGTGTCCACAGTCAATGCCAATGTAGCCAGATTCTTTAGCTGTAGATGGGAGAGAATATCAGATGGCCTGCATGTCTTGTTGCAGAGGTGGTTTGATGAGAGGATGTCTTGTAAATGTTTCTCCCATGGCCCCTCCATAGTCTGTGTGGTGTAGAAGATGGTCACATCCAGGTCTGACTGCGGTGGCTCCAGATTGGCCACAAAGAGCATGGTATGCAGATTTCATTAGTTTGGCAGTGGAAAAGATTGACATCCGCATACCATATTATTGAAATGGAAGGGCAGACTAGATAGGCCATCTGGCCTTTTTCTGCTGTCATGTTTCTATGATATACTGCATGATCTCCTATAACGGGGTCCAGTTCTCATGCCAGAAGTGGTTCAGTTTTTGCTTACATCCTGGCTGTTGAGAGGGCCAGACTAAGGAAGCGGGGCTACTATCCTTGAATCATAATGACCTTGAGTGGCACAAACTGTCTACCTCAGGTGTATTTTCAGGTATGATGACTTTTTGAAAACTGGTGTGTGGAACGGAGTCTACGTCTCTTGGGATCCTCTCTGCCTGACATTGTTATCCTTTTTTTTGCAAGGAACTTGCCCTTAATTCTGTGGGTGCAGATAGCAGTATTTTTGCCTGCTTTTAGAGGCTGTATCCAGGGAGGGTCCCGGGCCTCTCAGCCAGATGTCTTGTGTTTCGAGAGGAGTAAAACACATGCGCCCTCCAGCACGTAAGATTGTTGTGTCTTGGGATTGTAATTTGGTGTTATCTGTGCTTATGGGGACTCCTTTTGAGCCCATCTCGGAGGCTTCACTGAAAGGCCTCATGTTGAAGGTCTTTTTTTTTTAAATTTAAACTTCCTACCTACCTACCTACTCTCCTTCATCCTACCAACATATTTTACAAACAAATGTTACCAACTGGGGCCGAATGGACCCCCATGTACTGTAGTTTTTGTGATTGCTGATGAAAGTTTTCATCACTGAACACTTAATGTGGAACATATTCTTTGATGTTGACAACACAAAATTTAAGTTAGACATTTTTCATGTAGCACTTTTAATCAGGAATAATTATAAATCAATCAAAGAAATGTGACTGTGTAATGAAATTATGTCCGGTTTTGATGTTACATATGAACTTAACAAACTATGAACTTTAGAAACTAATGGTAGGCAATGTTTGTGATAACTTTTCAAATGCTAACATAGGAATGCACGCATTCACTTATATTTTAATGGATTCATTACAAACGATACTTATAAAATAAAGTCCAAATAATTTGGGGTCCTTTTGTACCCCAGAGACTAAATAGTTGCTGTGGGCAAAATAACGTTTAACATAAAAGAAAAATTGATTTGGACTTACCACTGGTGAGAACAAATTTTCAAAATGGCGGCTGTTAACTTCTGGTGTTTCTATAGCACTAGCAAACTACTGCGTGGGGTCTGATTTGACCCCACTTGGTAGGATGAGGGAAATTAGTATTCAAATCAATTCACAACTGTCTCACAACTCACAATGTATATCAATTACAACTTGTAGCAGCATTCTCATTTTATCCTTTCTTTTCCCCTATTTCATCCCCCCTTCCTCTCTCCCTTCCTCCCTCCCTATATAGGTAAACTAGCATGTTCAGCCATTCACTCTCAAACCTAATCAACCGCTGTCTGCAAATAGCTGTCAGTTTTTTCCATTAAGTAGATTTGATGGAGCCTATCCACACAATACTCCACTTGGTGTGGCCCCACCTTCTTCCACCTATACGCGACTTCACATTTCGCTGCACTTAAACAAGCTATGATTTGTCTCCTTTCTTTTCTTGGGCCGCCTCCTATCCACCATCCCAACAGATATACTTCAGGTTTCCTCTTTACCTCCACGCCTACTACTTGCTGTATCTATCTTTGGACTTTTTCCCAAAAGAGTTTAATTTGGGGGCATGTCCACCAAAAATGGTACATAGACCCCTCTTCCATGCGTTCTCTCCAGTTTATGCCAGTTTTCTCTTATAGCCGCAGATATGGGTAGTTGTCAGACTTGGTCAAAAATTGTTTTCCACTGTTGGGTTTCTATTGTTGTTCCGTCTCCTTCTCTCATGCTAGCATGTATCCAGGTTTATTATCCCCCCTTCCTGCTCTATATAATACCAATATCAATCCAGAGATCTGCTTTTTCCCATTCCATATAGTATTGAGATTAGTATAATCTCACTCTAATCCTTCCTTGCCTAATTTCTACCTTTAAATAGTGTACCACCGTTCCTTACTGTAAAAGGCTTCCTACCCCCAATTTGTACTTTTCTTGCAGTTCCTTGAAGGGGACCTAATCTCCCCCATCTAAAAATTGATAAAACCACCTTAGTCCTGCTCTTTCCCACTTTTTATAGATCCCTCCCTCTTGCCCCAGGATAAAGTCCCCTGTATAACACACAGCCTTCATCACTGAGAATTGAGTATCTCTCGCACCCTCTGCCTTTTGCTTTACCCTATCCCAAATCAGAAGGGTTTGCCGCATATAGGAGTTATCTTGCGTTTTGTGTCCCCGTTACACCTTATACATTCATGGGAGATCTCCCAGTGGTCATCCCCTGTTCTCCGCCTCCTCTGAGGTCACAAGTTTTTTCCTTTCCCCTTTCTCTCACTAGTCCATTAGATGTCTAATCTGAGATGCCCAATAATATGACTGTAGGTCTGGTACCCCTAATCCTCCTTCCCTCCCTCCCTCCCTCCCTCCCTCCCTCTTTAGGTCTATACATTACTGCTCGGGTAGTTCTTGGTGGCCCCTTTTTCCATATAAATTTATATACTTTTCTTTTGAAGTTCTTGCATGTGCCCTATTGGAATCACTATTGGAAGAGCCTGAAAATAGTATAATACCCTGGGTAAAATATTCATTTTAACTGCTGCTATATGTCCCATCCATGATATTTCAGTATCAGTCCAATCCCCCAAGTCTTGTCCCACTGTTTTCCACAGTGGGGGATAGTTCGCTTTGTATAAGCTCTGGGGGTGTGCTGTTATATTTACTCACAAATATTTAATAGCCTTGCGAGCCTATTTGAATGGGTACTGTTTTAACTTGGTCAAGACTGTTAAGATATTAAGCTCCTCTGTCTTGTCCATGTTCATTTTAAAGCCTGATACGGCTCCATACTGCTCTATTGCTTCCAATACTCTTGATGATGGTTTCTCAGGGTGTGACACCATTTGCAATATGTCATCCGCAAAGAAGGATATTTTATGTTGCTGGTCCTCCACCACTAATTCTTGATCTTCTCATCCATACTTATTGCCTGCATTAGGGGTTTGACTGCTAATGCAAATAAGAGTGGGGGACATTTGGCAACCCTGCCTGGTACCTCTTTCTAATTTAAATGCCTCTGAATATCTGCCATTAATTCTTAACCTGGCCCGGGGAGCCTGGTATAGGGCATACACCCAGCTTAAGAAGTTGGACCCAAATCCCATTTTTGCATCATTGCAAACAAAGGTCCAGTTTACTCTATCAAATTCTTTTTCAGCATCTATTTGAGAAGATCATCATTTTCTCCCGCTGTTGATGTTCTGCCCAAATCATTTCCAACACTATTTATATTATCTGAGTCCTGTCGTCCACTAATAAAGCCCATTTGATCTATATCAATGAGGATGGGCATCCATTTAACCAATCGATTGGCCATCACTTTAGCAAGGATCTTTACATCTGTGTCGAGTAGTGATATTGGACGATATGAGCAGCATTGTAACGGGCCCTTTTCTAGTAAACTGTTAAATATCCTCCCTAAGACCTCTACCACCTCTTCTCTAAATGCTTTATAGAAAGTATTAGTTAATCCATCTAATCCTGGTGCTTTCCCAGTGGGCATTTCTTTAATTGTTCTCTCAATTTCATCTCTGTATTTCCTCCTAGTATTGCCCTCATGTCCTCCCCCACCTTGGGCAGTTCTATCTTCTCCAGATATTTCTGGACTTCTGTTATCTCACCTTCCTGTTGGGTGTACAATTCTTTGTAAAATTGACCGTCTCTGGCCCCGATTTTGTTTCTCTGTCTTCAGTATATTGCCATCCTTCCCCTTAATTGTCATTATGGAGTTGAATGTTCTTTGTTTCCTTAGTTTACGCGTGAGCAATCTCCCTGCTTTATCCCCCCACTCATAAAACTTTAACCCTCTCCATGTGAAATGCAATTGTTCCTTATTATGCCTCCAGTTCAGTCCTCCACCTCTGGGTAGTGCACCACCTCCTGCAGCTTGGAGACTGGGCATGTCAAAACTGTGACATCACTGGATGTACCCTGCTGGTCTCCCATCAGCCCCAATGTGTCCAGTCTCCATGCATCAGGAGGACGTAGTGAGCCTAGGTGCTGGGCTCACTTGAGGAACAGATAAGGAGCAGTTTAGTTAGATTAGCCTTTATAATTTCTTTAGTCCCTATAACTTAATTTTTTTCTTTGTAGCTGTGTCCTCCTTTTTTTAACAAAGATATTTCAGGGTTTGAGCTGGCCCTCAGCCTGTCTTCTCTCCTTCTTTCTCTAACCGGACCAGTTTCCCTCAGCAGCTCTCTCCTCCAGGGCTGTACGGGGAAGAGCTCTGCAGCTCGCAAACTTCTGTCCTCTGGCTCTGGATCACCGTGAGACGTCAAGGCAGGCAGCTCAGGCCAGAAGACAAGTTCTCACTGCAGATGTTGCTTGCATCGGCGCTGAGCATCGAGCTCGTAAGAGGCATTTCTTTTCAGTTTGTTCTTCAGGGCAGGGATTGGCTCTGTTGGCCGCGCAGCATGCCGGTAAAGTTTCGGCATCTGCATAGAGGTTTTTGGCACCAAGCAGGGCCCGATTGCATTCGTGGCCATTTTCCTGTTTGCTTAAGCCGCGTGGTGGTTTTCAGCGAGGTGGCTCACGCTGGGGGTGAAGGCACAGCAGGTTTGAGTCAGCAGCAAATGCAATTAAGTTAGGTTGGTTTAATTTTTTTGTGGCAGATTCTGTGTAATTGGAGAGGTTTTGCATTGTAAGCTGGGTTTCCCTTCTCCCTTAGGTTGGATGTAAAAAAAATAAATAAATAGTGGGCAGTATTAGCTCATCTTCCTTTTCTTTACTACACCAAGAGCTTGATAGTGTTAATAGCTAATGCCTTCACATCCCCAGTGTCTGGTGTGGGGCACATGCAGAGGCACAGTCTCGGACGCCGGAATCTGCCAGGGCTGTGTTGCAACTTTTAACCAGTATGGAACAGCAGATGGAAGATAAAGTTGCTCAGGATTCACACAGCTCTTCGGCAAGAGCCGAAAGGGAGTTACTGTTGGATGTTCAGTCATTGCCCTTGCCGGAGATGCCCGTGGGACCATCTAGTGCAGTGTCTTCGGTTTCGGGGCTGCCTCTGGGAGATTTCTCTCCAGGTTTTGTCTTAATGCATCAAGCCTATTGCTTGTGGCAGCAGAGGAAGCTGCCTGAGCCACTGCCACTGGCGACTCCGGTGAAGCAGTCTGGGGCAGAAGGGGTCAGTAACAACCTGGCAAGACCCCTTAAGAGGGCTCCGCCTCTAGATCATCCACCTTCAGAAACAGAGTGGACGGAAGAGTCTGAGTTAGAACTTGAATCAAGAATGGACGAACTTGAAATGCAAATTCTGGAGCCTGAGGATCAGGCGAGAATCATTCGGGTTTTCCGGAAGGACGAGCTTACGGCGCTCATTACGGAATCCCTTCAGGTGCTCAATCTAGCTGCGGTACAGCCAGCGGAGGAAGAGGGTTTGGAAGACCCTCTTATTCAAGTGGTGAGGGAATCTCAGGTGGTGGTTCCTGTTCATCGGGTAGTTGACCGGATTATCCAAGATGAATGAGATCTGTCAGAAGCGGGCCTGAGGGGAGTTAGGACCATGAACAGGCTCTATCCCTTAGTGGACAAGGAAAGGTTTTGTTCCCCACAGATAGATGCGGCAGTGTCAGCAGTCACAAAGAAGACGACTATTCCGGTAGAAGGCAGCGCGGCTTTGAAGGATAAGCAAGATAGGAAAGTAGATGGATTTTTTAAACAGGCCTTTGAGGCGAATGCTCTTTCATTGCAAGCTTCTATTTGTGGGGCTTGGGTGGCGAGAGCGTGTCTTCGGTGGTCCGAACGCTTACAGCAATCCAATCAACTGGAGCAAATGGAGGTGACACGGCTGGAATCTGGATCTGCATATTTAACAGATGTCCACTACAATTTGATTAGCGAATAGTATGTCTTTGGTAGCCGCTTGCTGTGGCTAAGAAATTGGGCGGCAGATGGTTCTTCCAAGTCGCATCTCAGTAAGCTTCCGTTTAAAGGCAAGTTATTGTTTAGTGAAGACCTGGACAAATTGGTGAAGGATTTGGGAGAGTCCAAAGGTGGCAGGCTTCCAGAAGACAAGCCTAAGTAGGGGAAGCCCCTGCCGGCCACACGGGGACAGTTTAGGAATTTCAGGAGATTTCGTACTTCTCGATTAGGAGGCTTCCAAAGAGAAAGATTTGCTTCTAGAACCCAGGGGTTTCGGGGAGCAGGTAGAGGTTTTGCAGCTGCCTCTGCAGCGTTGAGTTGAACCACAATGAAGCGAGGCGGGCCCAGGTAGGAAGTCAACCGATTGGAGGGCGACTTCGAATTTCTTCCTGCCTGGGTCCAAATAACTTCCGACCAATGGGTGTTGGAGATAATACACGAAGGTTATGCACTAGAATTGGCCTGTCCAGTCCTGGATTCATTTGTGCTTTCACCTTGCAAAGGCCGGCAGAAAACGCTCGCAGTACGACAAACGTTGGATCGGCTCATTGCAAATGGGAGCAGTAGTGCCGGTTCCGTTAGCAGCCTACGGTGTAGGTCATTACTCCATTTATTTCGTTGTTCCAAAGAAAGACGGGTCACTCTGGCCTATCCTGGATCTAAAAGGGGTGAACCGCTGTCTGAGTCCCTCATTTCCAGATGGAAACATTGCATTCGGTAATAGTGGCGGTACGGCAAGGAGAGTTCTTGACCTCCCTTGATATCACCGAGGCATATTTACACATTCCAATCAGAGCAGTTCATCAAAGGTTCCTAAGGTTTGCTATCCCGTGGGGACGTTACCAGTTTCAAGCATTGCCCTTCGGTTTGGCGACGACTCTCTACACCTTCACCAAGGTCATGGTGGCGGCAGCGTTGCGAAGGTATTTTAGTTCACCCTTATCGCGATGATTGGTTGATTCGGGCAAAGTCCAGGGCTGAGAGCATGCAGGTTATGGATAAAGTTGTACAGTTCCTGCAGGGTCTCGGCTGGGTGGTCAATTCGGCCAAGAGTCAATTAGTACCATCACAGGTGATAGAGTACTTGGGGGTACGCTTCGAGACACGGAGAGGAGCTGTGTTTTTGCCAGATCGGGCTCAAGTCCTTCGGCAGCTAGTACGCAAGTTCATGTCAACTCCCAGCACATCAGCGTGGAGCTATCTTCACGTGTTAGGGGACAATGGCGGCAACCCTGGAGGTAGTCCCGTGGGCCAGAGCTCATATGCGGCCGTTGCAGAGGGCGTTACTCCAACGATGGTCACACCAGAACGATTCTCTGAACAAACATCTCCCCTGTCCACTTCGAGTGGCAGTCTCTTCGGTGGTGGCTTTGCCCAGGAAATCTGGTAATGGGCTTGCCACTGGAACAGCTGCAGTGGCTCCCACTGTTGACAGACGCAAGTCTTGCAGGGTGGGGAGCACATTGCAGGGATCTCTTCACGCAACGTACTTGGAGCGACCAGGAGGTCCAATGGTCGATCAACCGTCTCAAACTGCGAGCAGTGTTTCTGGCACTACAGACGTTCGAAGCCGCTGTGAAAGGCCGGGCGGTACGAGTGCTTTCAGACAATTCTGCAACGGTGGCTTACATCAATAGGCAAGGTGGAACGGGAAGCACGGCCATGGAAGAGGAAGCAGGGGCGTTGTTCGCCTGGGTAGAACCTCGGCTACAAGCGGTCTTGATGGCGCACATTGCCGGAAAGGACAATGTGGTGGCAGATTTTCTCAGCAGGTCCGGGTGGATGCCGGGGAATGGGAGCTCCATCCGGAAGTGTTTGCTCAAATAGTCCACAGATGGGGGCTGCCGATTAGGTCTGCGACTAAAAAGCTGTTTGATTATTTTCATCTAATTTCCATGTATTTTGGTGTGCTGAAAACAAAATATTGAAAAAACTCCTAGACGTCATGATTTGCCACAACATGCAAAATTGTCTTCAAATTTATCAATTTTTTTCAAATTACTATTAATTTCACATAAGTGCATTTAAGATATAAAATGCCAAAAAACCCTTAAAGGGGTTGTCCGAGTTATGTAAAAAATAAAAATAGCACTGTAAATCTGATGGTCAGCAATATATACATAAGCTAAGCAAGTTTTAAGTCCATGCTTCTAATGGTAGAAGGGGTTAATCTTTCCTGAAGAATCCAGTGGGAAGGAGACACAGGGTAGATAGCAGCAGCTCCGGTCAGTGCAAGGGGGCGTGGCCAGCACTGTGACGTCTCGTGTACAGACACAGAGCTGCTCTCTCCTGCATGCCACACTTGTGCACGAATCATCATCAAGTTCTTGGTTCTAGGCTGTTCACACTTTTTCATTGCAATTCGTGTTAGGTCGTCATTCTTCAACAGTTATGTTATGGCTCCGCGAAAGTGTATTAATTCGCCAGACAGTTTGCTTCATCTGTGGTGAATATACAGTGTTGAAGCAACAGCAGAATACTACAGACTTTGTGAAAAAAGTATACTTTGCATACTTTGGACTAAAAATTGGAGATCAAGATAGTCTGGGTGCCTTATAAAGTGTGCAAACGGTGTGTTGAGGACCTCCGAAACTGGTTCAAGGGTAAGAGAAAATCTTTCCGTTATGGGATTCCTATGGTATGGCAAGCAAAAGAACCATAGTGACGACTGTTTTGTTCATGCGATGTGAAAGGGTTTAATTCCAAATGGAAGCATTCCATTTCATACCCCAATCTTCACTCGGCAATTCGTCCCATCCCCCATGGCACAGATATACCAGTACCCAAGCCCCCTGCTACCTTGGAAGAGATACCTAGCTCCGATGAATGTGAAGTCATACCTGAACCAGATGACAAATCAAGTTCTGACTTTTGAGAAAACAATTTTGGTCTTGTATCATCTTCAGAGGAGATGAATGATTTGTTAAGAGACTTGAATCTTCCCAAAGATGCCGCTGAGTTACTCGGATCAAGGCTGAAAAGCAGGAATTTGTTGCCAGGAGTGTCATCTTCATGGTTCAGACATCGTGAAAAGGAGTTCGTTCCTTACTTTGCCCAGGAAGACAAGTTGGTTTATTGCATCGATGTCGAAGGTCTGATGGGTCAATTTAAAATCCAATATGATTCAGAGCAATGGTGTCTTTTTATAGATTCTTCAAAAAGAAGTCTCAAAGCAGTTTTACTCCACAACGGTTTTTACACTTCCATACCTGTAGGTCATTCCGTACACTTGAAGGAAACCTACGAGAACTTGGATTTGGCTCTTCGTAAACTTAAATATGAAGACCATGGTTGGCAAGTGTGTGGGGACTTGAAGGTCTTGTGCATGCTGCTCGGGCAACAAGCTGGGTATACCAAATATCCCTTGTTGTCTGTCTATCGGACAGTCGAGACTGACAAAATCACTGGACCAAGAAGAGTTGTCAGCGAGGGTGCTAACAGTCGATGAAAAAAATGTCCTCCGAGAAACTTTGGTACCTTCCCATAAAGTTCTTCTACCACCTCTCCACATAAAATTGGGATTGATGAAGCAATTCGTAAAATCACTTCCAAGAGATGGAGAATGCTACAAATACACCAAGTTTCCAGGCCTGTCGGAGGCAAAATTGAAGGAAGGTGTGTTCGTCGGACCAGACATTAGAAAGGCTTGTAGTTGTTCAAGAGTTTGTCAATACCATGACGGATCCTCAAAAAGAAGGGTGGATTGCATTTAAAGAAGTCGTACAGAAATTTTTAGGCAATAACAAAGATCCTCATTACAAAAAGATTGTCGGATGAATGCTGAAAGCATTTCAAGCTTTAGGTTGCCTGATGAGTTTGAAAGTGCATTTCCTCCAGTCCCACCTTGACTACTTTCTTGAAAATTTAGGAGCTGTGATTTGAGGAACAAGGTGAATGATTCCACCAAGACATTAAAGAGATGGAAAGGAGATACCAGGGAAAATGGAGCATTACAATGATGGCAGACTATTGGATGCTTCAGAGAGACATTCCAGATGCTACTCACAAGCATAAATGCACCAAGAGGAGCCTCACAAGGAAGAAGAATCGAGTTTAGTGTGTGTAGGTGAGCTCATTTCAGTTCAAAAAGATTTTCATGAAAATATTGTAATAAAACTTTAATTTTATAAGTCTATTTCCATTTATTTTGAGGTATTGCCTTATTTAACATAGTTACCTAAATTGTCAGGAAACGTGATGTCCTATGACAAAATGGAGGTCATTTTCGGATTCAGCGCACCAAAAAACACAAAGATTACGTGGCATAACCAAAACAGCTCTCAAAAAAATTTTTTTTGCAGACCTATGTTATGGATGTCATGGTGACCTTTCAGTCAGCAAAGACGAGTTGCTTTTACAGCAGGAGATGAGAGAGGATGTTGGAAGGGATCGATGCCCTGATACAACATTGGCCATCGTCAGGTCTCCTCTGTCTCCCCCCTCCCACCCCCCCCCCCCCGTGGGCACTCATAAGGCGAGTGGTTCAGTGCATCGAGGCTCATTGAGGAAGAGTGCTGTTGGTGGCTCCAGATTGGCCGAGATGTCCATGGTATGCCGATCTGGTCCGACTTCTTGACGGGGATCCTTGGAGATTACCGATAAGAGAGTCTGTTGCTTCAGGGCCCACTTTGAATGCTTCAAGTGGATCGGCTCTCGCTTACGGCTTGGCCATTGAAAGGGTGAGGTTAAGGAAAAAAAGGTTATCCGGGAGCGGTCATCACGACTTTATTTCAGGCCAGAAAGCGGTCCACATCCCTTGCATATGTGCGAATTTGCCGTATTTTTGAGGACTGGTGTTCTTGGCAACATGTTTGTGCTTCCACGGTATCCGTTCCTGTGGTTAAGTTTCCTACAAGATGGGTTCAATAAGGGTCTGGCAGCTAGCTCTTTAAGGGTCCAGCTGGCAGCTCTGTCTTGCTATAGAGGTAAAGTCCAAGGAGTGGCCTTGGGCTCTCACGTCGATGTGGTGCGTTTTTCTTAAAGCGGTATCTAGGCTTCGGCCCTCTTGCAGAATAATGGTGCCGCCATGGGATCTCAGTTTGGTTTTAGGAGCATTGTCTACGGAACCTTTTGAGCCCTTGCACCAAGCTTCTGTTAAGGATTTATCCTTAGAGTTTTTTGTGATCATCTGCTCAGCGTGGCGAGTTTCAGAACTGCAAGCGTTGTCCTGTCGAGCCGTTTTTGTCCTTTTCTAGGGAAAAGGTGGTGGTGCGACCAGTACCGTCGTTTTTGCCCAAGATAGTTTCTCCGTTTTCACTTAAATCATTCAGTCTCCTTACCAGTATTAGGATCTGCGGAGGGGAACGTCTGAGACCGTAGTCTACGCCGCTTGGACATTAAGTATTGCCGTAGCATTCTCTTTAAGGTTTGAGTCTTTTCGAAAGTCTGAAAGCCTATTCGTTCAGAGGTCCCCGTAAAGGGGAAGCGGCTGATAAAGCTTCTATTTCCAGATGGGTCTGAGAAGCAATTGCGTCAGCATATATTTTGCAAGGTCGTCAGGTGCCAGTGGGGTTGCGGGCTCACTCTACTAGAGCGCAAGCGACATCCTGGGCAGAGCACAGTTTGGTTCTGCCAGAGGAGATTTGCAGAGTGGCCACTTGGTCATCTCTTCATACCTTCAGTAAGCACTACCGCCTGGATGTTCTGGCAGCGAACGATGCCTGTTTCGGGTCAGCGGTGTTGCGGTCTGGGTGGAAAGGTCCCTCCCAATGATTACTGCTCTGTTACATCCCTGAGGTGGAGGACTGAACTGGAGGAACGATAAGTAAAGAGAAATTAGACTTACCTGCTAATTGTTTTTCCTCGAGGAACTCCAGTTCAGTCCTCGTTCCCGCTCGGGGATGATTTCTTCAGAGGTTGCTTATTGGTTTTGGGGGAATACCAGTCACTGAGTGGGTAAAAACCTTAATAGTCTCGGGATTGCTGTGATTCTTTTTCTCTGACTTTCCTTGGCTTTTTCTCTTTTGCTCGGCTCGGGGGGGGGAAGGGAAAGGGCAAGAAGTTTCCCTTTTTATTTGAGGGGGTTTTAGTTAAAAGTTAATGTTGAGTTTAAAGTTGAAATTAATATGATAGCTACTTATTTGTTGCTCCTTTGAGTCTGCTTTGTCAGTAGTTCACTGGGGCTGATGGGAGAGACCAGCAGGGTACATCCAATGATGTCAGTTTTGACATGCCCAGTCTCCAAGCTGCAGGAGGAGGTGCACTACCCAGAGGTGGAGGACTGAACTGGAGTTTCTCAAGGAACAATTAGCAGGTAAGTCTAATTTCTCTATTCTAGTTGTAATTTATTTAACGCCATTCTTAACTGATTTAAGCGTTTTTTTCAGCCTCCGTGCTGTACCCTTTGCTCGATATTGTTCTGTGGCAATTTTAATATTCTCTTGCAATTGCTCTTCCTTTCCCCTCCTTTGCTTTTTTTTTTTTTTTTTTCTTCATTCTTCAACTACGCAACAACTTCCATATACAACTCCACAACATTACTCCCCACAGTTCAAACAGGAAGAACAATATACACATTCCTTATCACTTCCCACAAAACGCGTTGTGCATGTTTTCCATTATGGATAGAACTCTGCTACCCCCTCACCCTCCCTCCCCCTTCCCCCCCCGGGCCCCCCCCCCCACCTACACCTTAACACACATCTCTTCCACGATCACTTACTCTCCAACAGTGCTGTCCATTGAATGTTTTTTTTTTCCCCCCCCCACACCCTTAGGAATGTTTTCTGACTGCCCCTCTTGAGCGCTGTCAGTTTGCTCGTCAAATAGATCTGTGACAACATGCCTTTAAACTCTGTCATCGTGGGTACTTCTTCCATTTCCTAGCCAATAAGATCCTCAGGGCTACGCACCCCAAGTCTACAAAGGTTCCCTCAACCTTATTTAGGAGTGGGGGTTGTACGCCCAGTAAAACTGTCTCCGGTCACGGATCCAGCTTTTTCCCCAGAATCTCCCCTAACAACCCCACCACTGCTATCCACACTCGTTGCACCTCCCCACAATTCAACCACATATGCAGGTACGTGCCCCTCCCCCCACAATTCCTCCAGCAGTTCTCGGATATGTGAGCGTACATTTTATGCAATTGAACTGGAGTTAAATGCCATCTGTATAGCACCTTATACCGTGTTTCCCTGAAAATAAGACCGGGTCTTATATTTATTTTTGCTCCAAAAGATGCACTAGGGCTTATTTTCAGGTAATGCCTTAATTTGTTTTCATATACAACAATCCACATTTATTCGTGAACAACTTTTAAGTACAGCAATCTACATTTATTCATGTACAGCAATCTACATTTATTCAAATACAATCATGTCATCTTCTTCCGGAACATCGTCAAAACTCTCCAAACCCCGAATTCCGGCCCGATTTTCTTGCGACTTCATTCCCTGTAGAACCATTGGCCCCAATTTCTCATGTCTAGCAATAGAGCTCTCCTTAAATGAGCACTTCTTGTCCAAGCACTCGATGTACTGTTCTATACCTCTCAATCAGTACTGATAGCACTTGAAGCTGATTGGCTGCTTGTCATGAGGTGGCAGCCAATCAGTGAAGTGTTAGTATGCTGTTGCTGCTGCGGGCGGCGCACACGGGGAAGCAAGGGATGCGGGCAGCGTGATAGCACAGAATGTGATCACCTGTGATCACACTGGGAATGAGTGGCGCTGCAGCGCCCGGCCGCACAGATGATCAGCACTCGCCTGCACTGATGACCAGCACCTGCCCACCATGAACAGTTAGAAATCATATTTCTCCAGGACCAAGCAGGAAGTCAGTCCTCACTTATGGGTGACGTCGGCGCCAACGGAGCCCTCGCGGAGCAATTTTCCCCAGCTTTCAAAGAAAGCCTTTGGGAATTGCAGCGCGCATGCGCGGTCCTCTTCCCGCCCAAGGGTGCCATCTTAGCCAGTCTTCTTTTTTCCGGGGAGCCCTACAGACGTCCCCGTCTTGTCCCCGCGAAAAAGTCGATATTTCTTCATTATTTTATTCTTTTTCCTTCGGTTCGATGCCGGTCTTTTTCCCGCCCGGACTCGCGACGCCGGTCACGAGTCCTCTTCCTTTTTTCGTTTTTTCTGACTTAGCTTTCGTTTTCGCTTTTTCCCTGGCAGCCCGGTCCTTTGACCTCGCAGGGGCCCTTTTTCCCCCGATGGCTGCCAGTGGTTTTAAGCGGTGTGGTCAGTGTGACCGAAATATGTCACTAA
Organism: Ichthyophis bannanicus; assembly: GCA_033557465.1. Taxonomy (NCBI): domain Eukaryota; kingdom Metazoa; phylum Chordata; class Amphibia; order Gymnophiona; family Ichthyophiidae; genus Ichthyophis; species Ichthyophis bannanicus. Next base: position 228,272,549 of record CM066039.1, read on the forward strand.
CTGACACACACGACTTTTGCCTCCGCTGCCTGGGCCCAGATCATGAGGAACTGATCTGTGGGCCCTGCGGCAAAATGTCCTCCAAAGCGTTGAGAAGTCGGCGGCATCAGCGTGATAGGATCTTCGCTGACCCCAGCCGTACCCGGACCTCGTCGGAGGCCTCCGCGTCCAAAGGCTCCAGCTCGGACCGTCGCCGGAGTTTCCTCTGACAGGGGTTCTCCCTCCGGGGACCATCGTCGGCAGGTGAAACCCGCGAGGGCGGCGTCGGTGGACGCTCCTGGTTCCGCGAGGGCCAGGTCGCATAGCCCCGACAGCCGCCCCGGGTCCTTGGAGAAGGAGCACCTCACGAAGCGACCTCGCCTGGAGTCGGAGATGCCTGCTCGGGTAAGTCCTGTGGTCCTTCTGGACTCACCTCCGCGACAGCCGACGTCGGGCCCGACGCCGTCGGGGCCCGAGTTGGGGGCTGCTGGGTCACCTGAGCTCGGACTCAGGTTGACGGCCTTGGAGAGCAGACTGTCTGCCTTCATGGACCAGCAGCGGGCACTGCTCGCTGGCCTCGCTGGCGCCGCTGCCCCGACCGCCGGGACGTCGACGTCCAAGTCGACCCCGGAGACCGAGCCGATCCTCGAGTCGATGCGAACTCGAGTCGATCCTCGGTCGAGGTCACCCTCGGCCTCCCGTTCGGGACCGAGGTGGCCGACGCCGACTCCCTCGGCGTCGGGGCGGCAGGCACCGCGCCCTGCCCGGGCCGACCCCACCGAGTCCTCGTCGGAGTCGGTCTGGGAGTCTGAAGAGGAAGAGTCGCCTGATTCTTTCCGGACTCGGTGTGTCCCCTCGGACTCACCGGGGTCCGAGCCTCGGAAGCAGTCCCCCCCGGAGGATGCCCGGTTCTCGGACTTCGTCAGGGATATGGCCAAGGCTTTGGCCTTCCCTGCGGACCCCGAGGAGGAGCCTCGAGCCGAAGAGCTCAACGCCCTCCAGTATGACTCTCCCGCAAGGGAACACTTTACTGTACCGGTTCCTCCTATGCTGGAACGACTACTCTTCCGCATGTGGGAGAGCCCGGCCTCCTCGCCGGTCCTGAGCAAGCGGGTCGATTCTATCTATCGGGTCCGCAAGAGCCCTGGCTTTCAAAAGGCACAGCTACCACACCATTCCATGGTAGTGGAATCGGCCATGCACCGTCTTAAGAGCCAGAAGATGCACTCCTCGGTGCCTCCTGGCAGGGAGGCCCGTAACCTGGATGGCCTTGGTAAGAAATGTTTCCAGGGCTCTATGCTCGCATGTCGTGTCCAGACTTACCAGCTATACATGGGCATGTATCTCCGAGATCTGGCTAAAGAGCTAGCCGGATTCTCCGCTGGTTTGTCCGAGGAACCCTTGCGGAGGTTCCTGGCCTTGTCCACTGGCATTCGGGAATGCTCAAAGTTCATGTCCCGAGCAGCCTATGATGGCTTTGAAGCATCGGCTCGAGTGGCCGCAGCCGGCATCGGTGCCCGCCGACAGGCTTGGCTTCAGTCGTCAGACCTTGAGCCCTGGGTGCAGGACAAGTTGGTCGATGTCCCCTGCCGAGGCGAAAACCTCTTTGGCAAGCCCATGGCTGAAAAGGCTGCACAAATTGAGACTGAGACTCTCACCAGGACCAGGCTTTCTAGGAAGACCTCTGCCCCTTCCCAGAAAAAGAAGGGCTCGGGGAAAAAGTCCTTTTACCCGAGAAAGGCAGCTGCCTACAAACAATACCCCCATTATCAGGCCCCTGCAGCTCCCCAACAGGGCCAGCAGGCCAAGGGATGGGGTAACGGGTCCCGTAGGCAGCAAGCCCCCAAGCATGCACCACCAGCCCCTGCTCAGCAGGGTGGGGGTTTTTGACTCACTAAGCATAGCCTCTCCCCCCCCGCTGGTTCCTCCCAGCACCGGAGGCCGGCTGGTTCACTTCGCCCACAGGTGGTCCAGCATCACCGCAGATGCCTGGGTGCTTCAAGTCGTGCGAGAAGGCTATCTTCTCCACTTCCACCAGGTCCCTCCCTCCTATTTTCCGGGAGAACCTCCACGACCCCCTCTGCACAGGGAATTACTCCTTCAGGAGTTAGCAGGTCTTCTGCAGGAACAGGCGGTGGAACCGGTGCCACACCACCTGAGAGGTCAAGGCTTTTATTCCAGGTATTTTCTAATACCAAAGAGAACAGGGGGCCTCAGACCCATCCTGGACTTGCGCAACCTCAACAAGTTCCTTGTGCGGGAGAAGTTCAAAATGCTTACCCTTGGAATCCTTCTGCCCTACCTCCAGCAGGGAGATTGGCTATGCTCCTTGGATCTAAAGGATGCCTACACGCACATCCTCATCCACCCAAGCCACCGCCAATACCTAAGGTTTGTGGTGGCAGGAAATCATTACCAGTACAGAGTACTGCCCTTTGGCCTGTCCTCCGCACCACGAGTCTTCACAAAATGTCTCGCGGTGGTGGCGGCCCGTCTCCGGCTTCACGGCCTATATGTCTTTCCGTACCTCGACGACTGGCTCATCAGAGCGGCGTCCGCTCCGGAGGTCACCAGTGCCACGCACCGCACGGTGACTCTTCTGCAGCACTTGGGCTTTGTTATAAATTTCGCAAAGTCCACTTTGCTCCCCTCACAGGATCTCGAGTTCATCGGCGCAAGGCTCCACACTCCTCAGGCACGAGCGTACCTACCGCTCGACAGGGCTCAACGGCTCATGGACCTAGCCGACCGTTTTCGCAGCCAGCCCCTGGTCTCCGCCAGGCGCTTCCTGAGACTGCACGGCCATATGGCTTCCACCGTCCATGTGACCCCCAATGCCCACCTGAATATGCGGCCTGCTCAATGGTGTCTCCGCCAGCAGTGGCGACAAGCCACAGGCGGCCTAGCAGACCTAGTGCGCGTCTCCGAGCCGCTGATCTCGTCTCTCCGGTGGTGGCTTCGGCAGCCAAACCTGATATTCGGAATGCCTTTCCAGTCACCTCAGCCGACCCGGGTGCTGACCACGGATGCATCCCTCCTGGGCTGGGGAGCACATTGCCAAGGGGCACGTACTCAGGGCCTCTGGACAAGGTGGGAGGCTGCTCAGCAGATCAACTTCCTGGAGCTCAGGGCGATCCGCCTGGCTCTCAAGGCTTTCTCCCACCTGACTTCCCACCAGTCCGTCCTTGTCCAGACGGACAATCAAGTTGCCATGTTCTACGTGAACAAGCAGGGGGGCACGGGCTCCTTCCTCCTCTGCCGGGAGGCACAGAAGCTCTGCTCTTGGGCCGTCAGTCACGGCATTCTCCTCAAGGCAGTTTATCTCCCGGGCCAAGAGAATTGCCTGGCGGACAAACTCAGCAGGGTCCTCCAGCCGCACGAGTGGCGTCTGGATCCCTTGGTAGTTCAGAAGCTCTTCCTAAAGTGGGGCCTCCCCACGGTGGATCTCTTTGCCAGTCCTCACAACCGGCAGCTTCCTCCTCGCTTCTGCTCTCGTCGGCCACACCCCCTTCGGGTTGCGGCGGACGCTTTTCTAATTTCATGGTCGGGGAGCCTTCTGTACGCTTTCCCTCCCATCCCGCTAGTCTCTCGGACTCTTTTCAAGGTTCTCCGAGACAAAGCCTTCATGATCCTGGTGGCCCCTCGCTGGCCCAGACAGCCGTGGTTTCCGCTCCTTCTGCAATTAGCGGTGGAGGATCCATTCCCTCTGGGGGTACAACCGGATCTCCTCACTCAGGATCAGGGGTCTCTACTACACCCCAACCTCAGGTCTCTCAACCTCATGGCCTGGCTGCTGAGAGGGTAGTCCTTGCTCCCCTTCTCCTGCCGGCAGAGGTGGAGGAGGTCGTCTTGGCTTCGCGACGGCCTTCTACCCGCAAATGCTACGCCCTTAAATGGCGTCGCTTTGCCGCCTGGTGTACCCAACAGTCCTCAGGATCCCTTCTCCTGCCCGGTGTCGGTGATCTTGCAGTACTTGCTACACCTCTCTAATCTGGGACTTAAGTCCAACTCCGTCAGAGTTCACCTCAGTGCTCTTTCAGCACATCATGTGCCGGTGGACGGTAGACCTCTCTCCAGCGACCCTCTCGTAGCGAGGTTTCTCCGAGGTCTCCTTCTACTTAAACCACCTCTACGCCCGCCAGCGCCTGACTGGGACCTGAATGTGGTTTTGCAGCGGATCACCTGTCCGCCTTTTGAACCTATGGCTACTTGTTCTCTCCGTTTTCTGTCTTGGAAAACACTGTTCTTGATAGCCCTCACTTCCGCTAGACGCGTAAGTGAATTGCAGGCCCTCGTGTCTGATCCCCCTTACACTCGGTTCTACAAAAATAGGGTAGTCCTACGGACTCACCCAAAATTTCTTCCAAAAGTGGTCTCCCCTTTTCACATCAATCAGGAGGTGGTACTTCCAACCTTCTTTCCCAGACCACACTCCAGCCGAGCTGAAACGGTTCTCCATACCCTGGACTGTAGAAGGGCATTGAACTTCTACCTTGACCGTACGCGGGAGCACCGTAAAGCTGCTCAGCTTTTTGTGTCTTTTGACCCCAATAAATTGGGGCTCCCGGTCTCCAAGCGTACTCTGTCCATCTGGGTTGCGGACTGTATCTCTTGGGCTTATGGGGCAGCCGGACTCTCCTTAGAAAGTCGAGTCACGGCTCATTGCGTTCGGGCAAAGGCTACGTCAGTGGCTTACCTCCGCTCTGTTCCGCTGGCAGACATCTGCCGGGCCGCTACTTGGTCTTCGAGCCAGACTTTTGCGGTCCATTACTGTCTCGAGAGGGAGTCCCGCAGGGACAGTGCTTTCGGACAGGCAGTCCTCCGTAATCTCTTTGAGGTCTGAGCAACTCCTACCCTCCATCCCGGATGTGGGCTACCGGTGGGTGATAATTCAGCGAAGATTCTTTCCTTCTGTGCTGCTGAGCTAGAGGGAGCTCATTTTTGTGCTTGGGGTCTCCGGTAGCCTTGAGCTTGGGAGTCCTATAAGTGAGGACTGACTTCCTGCTTGGTCCTGGAGAAAGCGTAGTTACTCACCTGTAACAGGTGTTCTCCAGGAGCAGCAGGAATCAGTCCTCACTACCCTCCCTCCTCCCCTTGGAGTTGCAATCGTCTGCTTATGTTCTTTTTGCAAATTTTTTTATGCTGTCTTTTTTAGCTATGTCATCTGACTGGCTAAGATGGCACCCTTGGGCGGGAAGAGGACCGCGCATGCGCGCTGCAATTCCCAAAGGCTTTCTTTGAAAGCTGGGGAAAATTGCTCCGCGAGGGCTCCGTCGGCGTCGACGTCACCCATAAGTGAGGACTGATTCCTGCTGCTCCTGGAGAACACCTGTTACAGGTGAGTAACTACGCTATTTGGGCAGCCAGTGCAAACCCCACCCCCCCCCCCCCCCCCCCCAGGTACCGAATTTGTCAGTTCGCCCATGATCTGCATTAGGTCTTATTTTCAGGGTAGGGCTTATATTATGGGAATCTCTGAAAAACGTGCTAGGTCTTATTTTCAGGATAGGTCTTATTTTCGGAGAAACACGGTAGTTGTTCTCAATTAGATTTGTAGCTAGGATTCCCTTATATCTACTCACATAAATATGATTCCACGTTGAGTCCTCCCACTGCACCCCCAGCTCTGCCTCCCACAATTTTTGATAGCCTTCCTTCCTCCTTTCCCGCACCATCATCCGATAAAACTTTGGCAGGGCCCTTTTCCTTTGCCCCATCAGAAAAAACTTCTCTACATCCGTAAGATCCATTTTTAAATTCAGGATAATCCTCTGTTGTATATGTCGTAGCTGCATATAGCCATAGACATCCTTCTCCTCCAGCATATACTCCTTCGCCAATTCAGCAAACTCCCTCACTTTCTTCCCCTCCACCAATTGGCCCAGTCTGCATAAACCACTATTTTCCCAGTATCTAAAAATGGATTTCCCCACTGCTGGCAGGAAGTCTGGGTTCCCCCGAATAGGGAGTAATCTAGAAATTCCATGTTCACCCAGCCATATACCTCTCCATTTATTCCAGACCCTTAACTATCTTATGACTTAGGGGTTCTGGCCTGGGAATCGTGATTTTATCATCCTCGGTATCCACACCCATTCCCCCAACTTCCCCTCTGCTAATTCCTCTGATTCCATGTGTACCCACTCCTTTGGATCCTCTGCAACCCATTCCACAGTGGCGCATGTTTGTGCCGCCTCCCAATATTTCAACAGATTCGGCACCGCCATCCCCCCCCCCGTACTCCCTCCGATCCATCATTATACGCGCGGCTACCCTATTTTTCTTCCCCCCTCCCACAAATTTCATAATAATCCTCTGCAATCTTGCAATATAAACCTTTGGAACTCCGATAGGAAGATTCATAAAGAGGTACATCCATCTAGGCCAAGCCATCATTTTTATAGCTGCTACCCTCCCCATCCATGATAAATGTTTATACCTCCACTCGTCTAAGTCCTTCTGTATATCCTTCTCAAACCGCCCATAGTTTTCTTTAAACAGATTGGACTCTTGAAGTTAGATAAATACCCAAATATCTTATACTATGCTTGGCCCATCAGAAGGGGAAGGATGCCTTTATTTGTGCTTGCTCTTCCACTCCTGCCAAAATATTCAATATTTCAGACTTGGTATCATTAACTTTAAAGCCTGAATGTGCCCCAAACTCTCTTAATACCTTAGTAAGTTCCTGCAGGGAATCTCTTGGTTTAGTCAACATAAATAACAAATCATCTGCAAAAAGGGATACCTTACTTTCCAGGGATCTCCTTGTTAGAATGCATTGCAATACATGGGGTATCACCCTTTGGGCTAACGGCTCCATGGATAACACAGAGCAACTGGGATAGCGGGCACCCCTGCCTCATCCCTCTAGACAAGGCAAACGGCCCAGAATACTCCCTGTTAATTTGAATCCTGGCCAATGGCTGTGCATATATAGCCCTATCCCACCTTAAGTAGTCTCCGGTAATCCCCATTCGTTCTAATACCTTAAATAAAAAGGGCCAAGAGACACGATCGAACGCCTATTCGGCGTTGACTGCCAATAACACCATCTGCTCAGCCCCCTTCCTCCCTTTCCATACTACATTTAGCACCTTCCGCATATTATCCACCGTGTGGCGCCCCAGGACAAACCCCGACTGATTTTCATGCACCAAATGAGGCATAAACCGCAGAAGCCTATTGGCCAGTATTTTAGTAAATATCTTAAAATCCGTCCCTAGAAGAGAAATAGACCGATAGGAACCACACAAGTTTAAATCCTTCCCCGCCTTAGGCAATACGGTAATCCCTGCAGTCCTCATCGTCTCTGGGATAGGCTCACCCTCCTTAAAAGCATTAAATAATCTCATCAGAGGACCACATAACACTTTGCTAAAGGTCTTATAAAACTTGTTTGTGAATCCGTCCATCCCCGGAGCCTTATTGGCCGGGAGTTCCTGGATCACCTCTGCCACCTCCCTCTCCTCTATGGGCTTAGAAAGCTGTTCTGATTCCACCCTGGTTAAACACGGTAAGTTCACCTGCAGGTAATGATCCAGATGTTCCCCAGTCTTGGTAATCTCTTCCGTATATAAATGTTTATAATATTCTACAAAACTCTGCTGAATTAACTCCGCTTGCCTCACTTCTTTCCCTCTTGCATCTCGTATTTTGGTTATAAGATTCCTACTCTGATGCTGTTTCAGCTTCTGCGCCAACAGCCGACTCGGTTTGTTTCCCAGCTCAAAAAATTGTTGCTTTAGAATGTTCTGCGCATGCTTAATCTCCCCTAACTCCATTTCATTTAATTCTCTTCTTATCCTATTTAATTCCTGGCCTATCCCCTCCTCCCTGCTCCCCTGCAGCATCATGTTCTCTGTCTCCCTAATCTTTCCCCTTAATTCCTCCTTTTGCCGTTCCTTCAGTTTTTTCATATGCGCCCCCAAAGATATCAAATCCCCTCTTATTACTGCCTTCAGACATTCCCATAACGTTCCAATCTTGCACCCATCTCTATCATTTATTTCCAAATATTGTTTAATTTTTTTCCCGCACCTGTTGTGCTGTTTCCACATTCTCCACTAAGGACTCATTCAACATCCACATCCTGTGCCTCCTTTTCTCCTCCCCCAGACTCACTTCTACCCACAGGGGCGCGTGATCTGACCATGTCCGTTCCCCCACCTCACAGTCAGCCACCTTCGCCAGTAACTCTTTGGACACCCATATGTCAATCCTGGAGAAGGACTGGTGAACTGGTAAGTAAAAAGTAAAAACTTTTTCCCTCCCCCTCAATTCCCTCCAAACTCCACCATTCCCAAGTTGTTCCCCATCGCCTTCAGGCTTCTCCTCCCTGTGGCGTTCCCCATCCCTTTCCCCGAGGAGTTATCTAGGTCCAGATTAATTGTTAATTATGGGGGGAGACTTTAATTTATTTGGCCTTCTGCAACGCGTTCCACCAACCCATGTAAACCGTCATAAAATATCCCGTGGCTCGCATTTGGCCCATATACATTGATCAGAGTATAAACCTGTTCTTTAATTCACAACTTAACAATGATATATCTTCCCTCTTTATCCCGGTGCACCACACAGTCAGAATACACTATCTTCCCACTCATCAAAATCCCCCCCCCCCTTTTTTTTTTTTAATTCCACCCTGTTAGAAGCAAACCATTTCTCTGGGAATTTTTTATGTGCCACTCTCCATTCATCGCATTTTTTCAGGCGCGTTTCCTGTACAAATATAATGTCTCCTTTAAGTCTATTAATCTCCTTAAATATTCTCCGCCTCTTTACTGGGGAGTTTAATCCTCTTACATTCATGGACATTATTTTAACACTTTCCATTTAACCATTCCCCCCTCCCTTGCTCATACTACCTGGAACCCGTTTACCCCCTCCCTCCCTACCCCTTCGCTCACCTCCAACTCCCCAACCCTTCTATTTCCTAGAGGCATGAAGCATCACCACTCCAGGAAGCTTTACCAACATATATTTGTACCCTTATGCCCGTTTGCCAATCTGGTCAGCGTTTGGAGGGAGAGGCAAAGGAGGCACACAATAGTTCTCTTCCCCTCCCATCTCATATCCTACTCATCTTATTTCCCCCCCCCCCCCAGAACAATACCCGTAGCTCTCAACATCTCTCAGCAACTCTTAACAGCCTTATGCTTAAACTTTAGAATAACTCCAAATAGTGTAGCAGTAAAAGGCAATGTCCTGCGCTCATCCAGCGCCATCTCCTCCTGCCACGTTGCTCTGCTTCTGCCGCCGCAGTCTGCGATCCCCTTGCGGAGCTCTTCTCCATTCACTGCCTCGCAGCTGCCTTCTCGGCCCTTTCTCAGCCCTCTGCTGGGATGCCTCCGGTAGCTTGGTCCAGCCTGCCTCTTTCAGTGCCGTGATGGCCTCTGCCGTGGTCTTGACATACGATGTTCTCCCCTCCACACAAAATTGCAAACCAAAAGGAAATAGTCATCTGTACTTGATGCCTTTCTCACGCAGCACCTTGGTAACTCCTGCCATTTCCTGTCTTTCCTCATCGTGATAGCTGACAAGTCCGTATATAGTTCAATTCGTTGATTATTCCATCTGAAGTCAGAAAGCTGCTTCACCGCCTCCACCACTGCACATTTAGTGGCATACTCATGGAATCTAGCAATTATATCTCTATGGTATCCCATCTCGTTTGGGGCCCAGCACTCTGTGTGCCCGATCTATTGTCCAGCACAACTGGGAGCCATCTTGGCCAGCTTCCTCCAGAATTCGCTTGCAAATGCACACTACCAGGCTGCCACATTCTGCCGATTCCGTTGATTCCAAGACCCTTCTCATCCGTATATTTGCTCTTCGGGATCTGTTCTCCATGTCTTCAACTTTGGACCATAGTTCTTCCGCCTCCAGCTCCATATTATCCATCCTTTCTTGCAACTTGATTATAGTGTTGTCTTGCATCTCCACCTTTCCCTCCAGGGCTTCCACCCGCTGGCCCACCTCTCTCACATCGGCTTTCAGCTCATCCACCCATGCTTGCGCCTCCGTTTTGAAATGTGTGAGATCCTGTCTGAGGGTGCTGAACCAGCTTTTTAACTCCCCTCTCAGGACCTCCACTTCGCCCCTCTGGATGATCTCCAGGAACAAGCAGGAATGAGTCATCACATATGGGTATCGTCGGTACCGACGGAGCCTGCGCGGGAACGCGCCCCAGCGTCCAGTAAGAAAGCTTTTGGGAGCATCCCACAGCGCCTGCGCGCTGCCTTCCCGCCTTTCCCAACCGCCTCTCTCAAGTTCTTCTTTTCCGCGGAGCCAGCAGGTCGTGTTCCTGTCACCGCAGAAGAAGTTCTTTATTTTTTCTTTATTCTTTTGTGTCGCGTCTGCCTTCTTCACTGTGCATTTTCAGTTTTTGGGCCTTAGGCCTAAAAATTTTCTCCTCATGGAGAATCCTGCCTCTGGGTTTAAAAAGTGTACAAAATGTGGCGGTACTATTTCTGTCACTGACACCCATGATTGGTGTCTAAAATGTTTGGGTCCTGACCATTCCATCACGGATTGTATGTCCTGTACCATGATGTCTAAAAGAGGTCGGCAGAACCGAGCAGCCAAGCTCAGTACCCTGTTTCCCTCTGCAGCTTGGTGGCATCAACGTCTTCCAGGGCTGCTTTTTCCTCCCATGGATCTCAGGTAACCAAGCATAAATCTGGCCGGTCCTCGAAGGGCAAATCTCCCTCTAAGCATCGAGATGCCTCCAGGCTTGTCCTCGAGGACTCCGCACCGGCAAAATTACCCCGGCGGGAAGTTCCGGCTTCCAAAGCATTGTCTATGGGGTCACAGGTTGACATAGATGGCTCGGCCTGTTGCCGTGTTCTGGGGTACCAGTGGCTCCCACTGGTACCGACATCCAGACTTTGGTGGCGTCGATGGATCAGAAGATCCTGACCATGCAGCGCACCCTGACGGGCATTCATGCAGGCTGCGACGCCTCCGGTACCGCAACAATCCCCGTTGCCGGCACCGGCATCATTCCCGGTGCTGGTACTGATTGCATCGACATCGACATTGGCTTTGGTGTCGACTGCAACGATACCCTGTCCTATGATGCCCATCGGTACCGAACCGGTACCGGTTACTCCCGATGTTGATCCCACTCGGTACGCATATCGGGCTTTACAGGAGCATCCAGACAGGCGATACTTCGATTCCTCCGAAGACTCTAAGGAGTCTAAAGGATCTGTCGAGGCATTGATACTTCTTCCTCAGGAGTCGTCTATTCCTAAACGACGAATGTCTCCTCCAGAAGACTTGTCTTTTCAAGACTTCATTAGGGAAGTGGCTAGGGGCCTCTCCATCACAGTGGCCCCTGAGTCAGAGCCTAGAGCCAAGCAGCTGGATATTTTACAATATCCTAAAGCTCCTAAAGAGGCAGCTACTTTACCTATTCATGAGATTTTGTATGATCTCATGTTGAGCATGTGGGAGACAACTCTTACCACCTCTCATTCTCGCAGGTTAGACACCATGTGTTGTGTCCCTCCTTGTCCTGGCTTTCATAAGACTCAGCTTCCTCACCACTCTATTGTGGTAGAGTCTGCCATGAGAAAGATAAAGAGTGCAAAAAGACACTCATCTAATCCTCCAGGACGTGAATGCAGGACCCTAGATGCTTTTGGCCGTAGGGTTTTTCAAGCTTCTATGCTAGCTGCCAGAATCAACTCCTATAGTCTCTATATAGGGATGTTTCTAAAAGAAGTCACAGATCTGCAGACTTTAACCCCTTTTATTTCAGAAGATAAAAGGCAGGAATTTCTCACTTGGCTCAAATATGCCCAGGATGTTTCCAAATTTTCCAACCGTGCAGCCTTTGACTCTTTTGAGTGTGTAAGCAGAGCCTTGGCTATTGCCATAGGTGCACGCAGAATTGCTTGGCTACAAGCTTCTGATTTGGAACTCTGGGTCCAAGATGAATTAGGTTTTCACCTGTACAAGGAAGATTTCCTTTTTGGCAAGCAAAGGCCACTCAGATGGATGCTGAGAACTCCGCTTTGGATCGACTTCCAAAGTCCACCTCTGCTCCTGCTAAGAAAAGATTGTTCAAAAAGACAACTTTTTCTAAAAAGGGAAGATATTATCCTGCTTATGGTCAGCAGGCATCTTCTGCAGGTCGTTTTGCTGCAAAACGTCAGCAACCACCTAAACAGGCCGTCAAAGGCTGCTAGGCCTTCCACGGCCCAGCAGCCTCAGCCTCCTCAGGGCCTTTGACTTCCAACTAGAGAACTTAGCCTTTCTAGCTCTGGAAGAACCAGAGCCCCTCACCATTCCAGGAAGGTTGGCTTACTTTGCTCCCAGATGGGAACAAATCACAGCAGAGCAATGGACCCTCTCCATCATAAGGGAAGGGTACAAGCTTCATTTCTTAAGCCTTCCTCCTCGCACCATGGTGAAACAGTTCAATTCTCCAACATCTCTCCTCAGCCTTCTGGGTCAGGAGATTGCCACCCTTCTTGCCCAAGGGGCAATAGAAGAGGTACCTCTTCTTCAACAGGGCTCAGGGTTCTACTCCCCTTATTTTCTTATCCCAAAGAAAACAGTGGGCTACAGATCCATATTAGATCTCAGAGAATTGAACAAGTTTCTATTCAAAGAGAAATTCAAGATGATTTCTCTTGGTGCTCTGCTTCCATACCTTCAGAGTCAGGACTGGCTTTGTTCTCTAGATCTCAAGGATGCGTACACCCATGTCCTCATCCATCCAACACACAGAAGGTTCCTTCGGTTCCTTTTTCAAGGAAAGCACTACCAATACAGGGTGCTTCCTTTCAGTCTGGCCTCTGCACCAAGGGTGTTCACGAAATGCATGGCAGTAGTAGCTGCATTTCTACGCACTCTAGGAATATTTGTTTTCCCTTACCTGGACGACTGGCTCATTAGAGCTCCATCCCAGTCAGAGGCCCAGAATTGTCTAATCTGCACAATGCGTGGTGTTCAGTATTTGGGACTGGTAATAAACATCCCAAAATCAAATCTCACCCCTACTCAGTCTCTGGAGTTTATAGGGGCCTTGCTGGATACCACAACTGCAAGGGCCTATCTTCCTCAGGCCCGTTGCCTACGCTTGGTGCAGTTAGCCTCCCAGATACAGTTAAAGTCCCATTTAACTGCTCGAGAGTTGTTACAACTCTTAGGCCACATGGCATCCACCGTGCACGTGGTTCCATATGCTCGCCTTCACATGAGGGCAACTCAATGGACTTTGTCCACCCAATGGACTCAGGCATCAGGTTGCCTGTCGGACAAAATAGCAAACTCCGGTCTCCTGTTTCCAGTGGTGGAAATCCCCTCCAAATCTGTTGCTGAGGTTCCCTTTTCAGCAGTCACTACCCCAAGCAACTCTTACAACAGATGCTTCTCCAATGGGTTGGGGAGCTCATCTGCAGGATCTCTCCACCCAGGGCATCTGGTCTCCACAGGAGACTTCTCTGCATATCAATCTCTTGGAACTCAGAGCAATATTCTTAGCTCTGAGTGTTCCATTCCCTGCTCAGCTACAGGACAGTCCTCATCCATACGGACAACCAAGTAGCCATGTTCTATGTAAACAAGCAGGGCGGGACTGGCTCTCTGTCGCTTTGCAACGAAGCTTTGCGACTGTGGGCCTTCGCCAGAGAGCATCACATTCATCTTCTGGCAGTATATCTTCCAGGCGTTCAAAACTCTTGGGCAGACAGTCAGTCGAATTCTGCTTCCACACGAGTGGTCCTTCCACATGGACCAGGTAGCCAGGATTTTTCGAATTTGGGGAACCCCGGACAATAGACCTCTTTGCAAGTCCGTGGAATGCCAAACTTCCCCGGTTCTGTTCCAGAATTCCGTGTCAGGGAGTTCAGGCCAGGGATGCCTTCCTCCTTCACTGGGGTCAAGACTTCCTTTATGCCTTTCCACCCATTCCCCTAATTCCCAAAACACTATTCAAGCTTCAGAGAGATCGAGGGACCATGATCCTCATAGCACCACATTGGCCACGCCAAGTGTGGTATCCTCTACTTCTGCATCTCTCTCAAGCTCCTTCCCTGGACTTGGGCTCTGCACCAGACCTTCTATCCCAGGAGGAGGGAACGTGGCACCCAAACCACCAGTCTCTTCATCTCAGGGCTTGGTTGCTGAAGGCCTAGACTTTCAAGGTTTTCATCTCTCTCAGCAAGTCCGATATTATTCATGCCTCTAGAAAGCCTTCTACTAGACGTTCCTATGCTTTCAAATGGAAAAGATTTACCATTTGGTGTTCAGAGAAGGGTCTTAACCCTCTTGCAATTCCTTTGAATTCTTTGCTAGAGTATCTCCTGCATCTTTCCCATGCAGGTCTTAAAACGAATTCAGTAAGAGTTCATTTGAGTGCTATTGCAGCGTCCCTCAAGCCTCTCAATGGACAGCCTATTTCCTCTCATCCTCTTATAACAAGCTTCATGAGAGGCCTTCTAACTAAACCTCCCATTAGACCACCTCCAGTGGCATGGGACTTAATCCTGGTTCTTCGCCAGCTTATGAAGCCACCCTTTGAACCTTTAGCCACCACCTCCCTGAAATTTCTTTCTTGGAAAGTTATCTTTCTCATTGCAGTCACCTCAGCACGCCGTATCAGTGAACTGCAAGCTTTGGTGGCTAATCCACCTTATACAAGGTTCCATCATAAGGTAGTCCTCAGGACCAATCCACACTTTATGCCCAAAGTGGTCTCGCCTTTTCATCTAAACCAAGAGGTATATTTACCTGTCTTTTTTTTCCAGGACCTCATGCATCAAGTGCAGAGAGGAATCTTCATACCTTGGATTGTATGAGAGCTCTTGCTTTTTACTTACAAAGAACACAGCAACATAGAAAATCTTCTCAACTCTTTGTTGCTTTTGATCCTTCTCATTTAGGACTTCCAGTTTCTAAGAGAACACTGTCCAACTGGATTGCTCAGTGTATTTCTTTCGCCTATCAGAGTAGAAATCTTTCTCTGGAGGGCCATGTCACAGCTCACAATGTGAGAGCCATGGCAGCCTCAATGGCTCATCTAAACTCTGTGTCCATCGACCATATCTGTCGAGCGGCCACCTGGGCCTCGGTTCATACCTTCACAGCCCATTACTGTTTGGACAAGGACTCCCGCAGGGATGCCTCGTTTGGTCGGGCTGTTCTCAAACACCTGTTCCATTCCTAATCAACTCCTACCCACCTACCCTTGTTGGATGCCAGAGATCCATGGGGGGAGGTAGAGTCCTTTTCAAGGACACACAACCTGGGGTCTTCCCCTGGCATCTGCAGCTAGGGAGTCCCCATATGTGAAGACTCATTCCTGCTTGTTCCTGGAGATAGCACAGTTATTGACCTGTAACAGGTGATCTCTGGGAACAGCAGGAATAAGTCTTCACAACCCACCCACCTCCCCTAGGAGTTGTATCTCTCTATCTTTCTTTCCTTTCCTCTCTCTCTTTGTCTCAGCTTTAAAACTTGAACTGGAGAGAGGCGGTTGGGAAAGGCGGGAAGGCAGTGCGCAGGCGCTGTGGGATGCTCCCAAAAGCTTTCTTACTGGACGCTGGGGAGCGTTCCCGCGCAGGCTCCGTCGGTATCGACGATACCCATATGTGAAGACTTATTCCTGCTGTTCCCAGAGATCACCTGTTACAGGTAAGTAACTGTGTGCTTTCTCTCCCTCTCTCTTGCTTTATTCTCTTCCTCCACGTGTCCAGCACTCGACGCGGCCATCTTGTTCTTCCCACCGGTACTCCCTGCGGCGTTTTTATAAGCGTACCCTTTCAGGTCCGCCACACTTTTCCTCATTGCCTCTCACTCCCACACCAATGCCACACTCACTGGGCTTTTTTCCGCCATTTCCTCTCTCTGTTTTAGGGTATTTAAGGCTAATTTTCCCTTGCTTCTCTGGAACTCCGCTTTCAAGCGGTTTCTCTGTTCGGTGACGTCATTTCCTCCCCTCCTTTGCTTTTTAATCCTACTGCCCACATAATTAACTGCCTCTGAACACTACTTTCATTGCCTCCCACAATCCCACTTCTCCGTACCTCCCTGTTGTCATCCATCTGCCTGTATTCCTGGAGGCATGTCTGTATATCTTTTACAACTTCCTACCTTTTAAGGAGACTCATTCAGCCTCCAAAAGCATGCCCCCCTTTCCCCCCTCGCTTGTCAGACTTCCACCCATGTCGGGACATGATCAGACCATGTTATATTACCTATCTCCACCTCTCCCAGCCTTAGTTCCCATATTTTATCAATCAGAAGGTAATCTATTAGACTAAAGCTTTTGTGAGGATGTGAATAAAAATTATACTCTTTGCGTCCTTATTTTGTACCCTCCCTACATCTTGTTGACTCTCTATAACCCCCCCTTGGGGTCGTGATCCCACTCACACAAAATACCTGGGTTCTTATCTTCCAGTACTCTTCAACAGGAAATAAAGACACAACACAGTTAATTAATCAATCAATTGCTATTGAGCTCTATAGGGAAGAGACACACCGAGTCTAATGCGACTATTCCAACATGCCTCTTCAAAGATGGTTCCGAAGAGCTTAGCTTTTTATTAGGTGATATCAGCTGATTCAGTTAATCTTTAATTAACATCTGGTACTTTCCAAATTCCACATGTACATCAATTTTGCCAACATAGACAATATTATTTATATAAAAAGCAGAAGTTATATCTTATAATTATGTTCATTAAATCCAGTAGGTGTCACTGTGCTGTTAAAAGCTAATTAGTTACTCATTATATTTTGCTGATTTCTATTAAACTAAATCCGTTATTTGCTAAGTGGCTTAGATTCAATTTCACAAGAGCAGGGCAACCTGCCCCAGTAACCGCTTAGCCTATCCTCTTGCAGAATGAACCAGCCTCTCCCTTTGTTCTATTTAATTAAGGAACTTCAATCTGACCTAATATCTGTTTAGCACACAGACTGTTTGCAAAAGCGCAAATGCTTCTAATTTCTCAACTTTATGTCTAGCTGAAAGCAGAAGTGTTTCTTAAAGGGATAGATTTAAATGCAATCTTGACCTATACTTTAGGCCTATACTGAGCTAGATTATTATACTTTTGTGTCATGTATGGTTTCATGTGTAGCTGACTTTGTTTTTATTCCAATCGAGATTATTGAGCCTGATCTGCTGTTTGTTCCTAAATCTGAATCTGAGTCTGACATGTCCAAATCTGCATATCCAGGATAAATCATAGGTGTATAGACTTGCTTATCAGCAGTGCTCTCATCTACTTCACTGATTACATCCAACTTACACTTGGGGCCTAGCTGGGGTAGACCACGCCCACAGTCCTCCCTTTGGTTCTGCCCAGAACCACAATCTTCATAGAAAGGCATTTCACGAAGCAAGTCTCCTGTACTAGGAACACTTCGCAATTTCAAAACTGCAATAGTGTGCGTAGATTTAGGCAGGTATGTAGTACAACACTTCATAAAACAAACAAGACCAATTCCTAAAAGTAGGAGAGCCACTAGGAAACCAAACAAGCCTGTCAGTATCACTTTTACTGGACCTGACAAGCCACTCCATATATTATCAAACCAAGGCCATACGGAATCAGAGGTTCCCTCTATATTATCTTTGGAGAAGTGGGTTTCTTTTCTCACCTGTTCTAGAATACCTGAGACTACCTTACTTTGTGAATCTACAATCGTACAGCAGTGATCTCTTACGACCCCACAAACTCCGCCGTCTTTGGCTAGCAAATAATCTAAGGCCATCCTATTCTGTGCAGAGTAAGCAGTCAACTTGTCTACAGTACCTTGCATGATTGTAAGAGCATCAGTCAAATCTTGGGCTGTTACTTCAATTAGAGCATAAATTCGCAATAATTGCTCACCATAACGTTGTGTAGGACGTATGGCACCAAAAGTACTTAGCCACACTGTTCCTGCAAAAGTGCTCACTTCTTGTTGAGTTAACATAGTGGTATCTTCTAACAATTTCCTTGCTGCACGTATATCAACACTAGAATCATCTGTTGCTCTGCGCTGACGACTTGAGGGCGTCCCTAATAAAGTCTCATAAGGGACCAGTTTCCATGGTAAGTCAAGAGTAGCTATGTAACAATTGCCAGACCAATCAGCAGGCAATCGAACATAAGCAAGGGTACCACACACAAAATAGTGACCTACCAAGGCAAGGAGTCCATCAGGCCAAATTTTAAAATCTTTAGGATTTGTGATTAGAACTTCAGTTCCAGGCCCCATATTTCTTAACCATGGGTGATAATATCCTAAATAGGGATACACATAGTTGTCAACATATCCAGATGACAACCCATCTTTGCTATTCTGCAATCTATACTTCCCATATGCTGGGAACCCATCCTGATCATAATACTGTAATTCATACTGATCAAGACGAGACTTGGGATCAGGGATGACATTGACTACCTTCAAATTTGAAAGGGCTTGCACAGAACTTGGTGTAGAGGACTCTAACACTAAATGGACATGGTTGTTAGTCATAACAGTCTGACACTTAGACAAAGGAGTTTCACCCACAGGATATGTTCCTTTTCTTTGGAAACAGATAGGAGGATCAGCCATTGGCTGAGGGCTAATTATTCTTGGAGCAGGAGTGACTCCTTCTGACCATGTTATAGTAAGATTAAACAGGGTTTCATTCATAGATAATTCCTTCAGCTCTTGCAAGGAAAGAGGTCGAGGTCTAGGCAGGAATCCAAACTGTGTAGCCACTGGGTGAGGCAAGCAGACTGCACAGCTGGAAATATTAAATCGCTGAATTAAGGAGTAAATGTGTGAATGAAACACATTATAGAAAGTACCATGTTTTGCCCAAGGAGCATGTGGGTCATATTCAGGAACTGTATGGTCAGGGACTGTAGGAACTGGGTCTGGAGGAGTAGTAACACCCTCAAGGTCCCTGAGCATCTTATCTACCATTTCCTGATGTATAGGGGCTATGGTTGCTCTTCTTGACAACCACGTTATCAACTCATCTATGCTGTTGAATTTCTTAATTCCTTTCACTATTAGTTGGCTTTTTGTATTGCCATTCCTTCCCTTAGCTTGCCAATCCTAACTAGGGTGTAGTGGTAAACTGAAATCCCCTCCCAATACCAATTTCCCTTGGACTGATTTGGACCCCGATATCTCTGACCTCTCTCCAAAAGAGGACTTGTCTCGTGTTTGGAGTGTGTATATTTGTCAGAGTGACCAATTCCCCCATCAATTCTTCTTTTAGTAGCAACACCCTTCCTGTTTTATCTTGGCTTGTTTCCCCAACTTGTAGTGGACATCCTTTCCTCACCAATATGGCCACCCCTCCTTCCCCCCTTTCCCACCTCTAGAGCTTCCAGAATATGATGCGGGTATTGGCTGCGAAGCAGTAACCCCTTGTCTTAGGTGGGTTTCCTGAACAAATATAATATCCCATCTCAACCTCTATAAAGAGGTGTTGTCTCTTCTGTGGAGTATTTAGCCCCTTAACGTTTATAGTGCCTATTTGCACCATCTTGCCTTTTGGGTACATTTATTTATTTATTTAACTGTATTTATATCCCGCTTTTCACCGGGTCAAAGCGGTGGGACATATAACAGGGGGGGGGGGGATCAATAGTGGGGGGGCCCCATCACCGGGGGTTCAACATTGATGATTTTGGGATGAACATAGAGATTGACAGGATAGCACATTTACTGGTCTGGAGTTCTTGAAGAGAAATAGGGGGGATTCCTATTCAGAGATGTTCTTGGAATAGGACGGTTTTTAGCTGCTTTTTGAATGATGGGAGATCACCGTTGTTCCTGATGTGGCTTGGTAGAGAGTTCCAGAGGGATGGGGCATAGAGTTCAAAGGCTCTGTTGCAGGTCCGCTGTGTTGCCTTGGTCCTTTTGTGGGGGACGGCAATAGAGCTGTTGGAGGATTGTCTGGTTGTTCTGCTGTGGGTTGGGCGAGGCAGTAGGGTGCGGAGTGGGGTGCCCTGTGTTTGGTGGATGGTTTTGTGGGTGAGTAGAAGAGCTTTGTACTTGATTCTTGCTTCGATGAGGAGAATATGAAGGTCTCTCAGAATTGGGGTGATGTGGTCCCGTTTTTGCATTGTGAATTATTCTCGCCGTGGTGTTTACGGCAGTTCGGAGGGGATTGGTTTGTGTGGCAGGTAGACCATGGTAGATTATGTTGCAGTAGTCCAGATGAGGGAGTGTCAGAGCTTGCATTACTGTCCTGAAATCCTGCAGTTCGAGGAGAGGTCGGAGACGTTGTACCGTTTTTGCCTTGTGGAATACAGTTCGAGTGGTCTTGTTGATTTGCTGCTTAAGGGTTAGGGCTTGGTCAATGATAATGCCGAGATATCTTATGTGTGGTTGTATTTGGATTTGCGTGGTTCCCATGGTGAGGTGAGTGGGTGGTTTGAAGTCTGGGTCTTTTGTCACTATAAGAGCTTCGGTCGTCTTTGTTAATGGATAGGTTCTCTTGTAGCCAGTTGGATACGTCGGTGAAGCAGGTTGATAGCTGGTCGTTGGGTCCGTGGTTGTAATTGGGGCGTAGAGCATTATATCGTCGGCATATATGTGGAAGTTGACATTGTGAGTGCGTATGACTGAACAGAGTGGATGGAGATAGATGTTGAAAAGCATGGCTGATAATGTGGATCCTTGAGGTACTCCTTGATGTTGCTGGAAGGGGGGTGATGAGGTTTTGGTGCGGATCAGTTGCTGTCGGTTGGCTAGATAGGACCTGAACCATTGGAGTACAGTATCTTTGATCCCAATTGTTTGGAGTCTGTGGATAAGGGTGTTATGGGAGATGGTGTTGAAGGCTGCTGATATATCCAGGAAAATTAGGATGTATCCTGAGTGTTTCTCTTGGGCTCCTATGATGAGGGTGTTCATCAGTGTGGTCATGAGGGTCTCAACCCCATGTAATGGTCGGAATCCATGTTGCTGCGGGTCCAGTATGTTGTTGACGTCTAGTAGGTGTTGAAGCTGACGTTGTACTATCTTCTCGATTATCTTTGCGGTGAGTGGGAGGCTCGCTACTGGTCTGTAGGAGGTGGGGTCTAGGGGATCTAGGTTGTGCTTTTTTAGGGTTGGTCGAATGATTGTGGTCTTGAGGGCGTCTGGCATGTATCCTTGGGTAAAGGATTTGTTTACGATGTGGGTTAGTGGTGCACTGAGGTCTTCTTTGGTTTTCTTTATCCAGTCGGTAGGACAGGGATCCAGCGGGGAGGTGGTGGTGTTCAAGCAGGAGATGGTGGAAGATTTCTTCTTTTGAGGTTGTGTCGAATGTATTCCAGTCTCTTTTCAGGATGGGGTATGAATTTGCCTTGGTTGTTTCAGCATAGTAATGTGGGCTCTGTGGTTGTTGAAGCTGTTTGTATTGTTGGGCTAGAAGGTCAGGGGGTATATCTGGCAGTTGGTCGGAGCTACTGGGTGTCCTTGTTAGTTTTTTGACAATTTGGAAGAGCTCTCGGCTTGTTTATGGCTGTTGTGATGGTTTTGGTGTGGTAGTTTTTTTGGCGTTGTCGGTTTCTGAGTGGTATGCATTGAGTTCGTAGAGGTATTTTGCTTTCTCTGTCACTTTTGGTTTTTCTCCATTTCCTTTTGGTTCTTCTAAGTCTGGTTTTCAGTTTTCGGAGGCTGGGGATGAACCATTGGGCTTTTGAGGAGATGGGTCTGGTATTGGTGTTTCTAGTTGTGTTGGCTGCTGAGGAGATTGTGGCATTCCAGTTGTGGATCAGATCATCAAGATTGTTGGAGTTTGTGTGTAGGTTAGGCAGGGTTTGCATTAGGAAGTCTTCCTTGCTAAATGCTTTGAATCTCCTTGCGTGGTGTTCGTTTTCTCTGTTATTTTTGAGTTGATAGGTGTGGGATATGTTGATGATGTAGTTTGACCATGGTACTGGTGAGATTGTCGGTCTTCTGTATGAGGAGGTGGTTTGGGAGTTTAGAAATATGAGGTTGAGTGTGTTTCCTTTTTCATGTGTTGGTTCTTGTATGATCTGTGTCAGGTCCATTGCTGTCATGGCGTTGAAGGTTTCTGCTTGTTTTTCCTGGAGTGATGGGAGGTTGAAGTCTCCTAGGATAATTTGTTCTTTCGAAGGACTGGTGCTTTCGGAGTTGAGGTGTAGTATCTGTGGTAGGTCGGTGGTTGTGGGTGCACAGTAGATCAGGCATATCGAGAGGTGTTTGTTGGTGAGGGTGAGGATGTCTGCTTCATTGGAGGTTTCCGAGGCGTGGAGCCACAGGTGGAGGTTGTCTTTGGCAATGATGGCTACGCCTCCGCCTTTGGCATGTGTCCGGGAGCTGTGTTGAAGGCTGTATCCTTTTGGTGTTAGCTGGTTCATTACTACTGTGTCGTGGTCTGTTAGCCAGGTTTCTGTTACACAGAGTATGTCAATCTTCTCAGCTGTGATCAGGTCCTGGAGCATGTGGTATTTGTTCCTAACTGAGCGAGCGTTTGAGTGAGATGGAGAGGTGGTGGTGGTTTGTGGGGTTGGTGGTGTGGGTTGGTGTGCAATGTGTGAGTGAGTATGCGTGTGCATGGTTGTGGATGCTTGTGGGTTGAGCTGTTGTGGTGTCTGGGCAGAGGGGGTTGTAGGGTTTGGCTGAGTGGGGGTAGAGGGTCAGGAGGGGGGTTAGGAGATAGATGGGGGTTAGGAAGGGTGGCATGGTGTGTGGGAGTACTTGGATTATTGGAGTGGTGGGGTCTTTTCTTTGTGAAGTTGTTGTCATTGTTCTTCAGTTCCGTGGTTGAGGTATATCTCCTGCTGGATGTGGTGTGGGTTTCTTTGAGTAGGATCTGTCGTTTGTTGCTTCTTTTTTTGTGCGCCTCTGTGCCGCGCCTAAGGCGCGGGCCCGCCTGTGAGGGACGCCGCTTTTATGGAGGCGGCCCTGTTGTCTTCTCTCCTCTCCCACTGCCCCGATTGGGCAGGAGCACCGTGGGGGGTGGTGAGTCCCACGGCGGTAGCGGCTCCCTCCGGAGGTGAGGGACGCTGCTTTTATGGAGGCGGCCCTGTTGTCTTCTCTCCTCTCCCACTGCCCCGATTGGGCAGGAGCACCGTGGGGGTTGGTGAGTCCCGCGGCGGTAGCGGCTCCCTCCGGAGGTGAGGGACGCCGCTTTTATGGAGGTGGCCCTGTTGTCTTCTCTCCTCTCCCATGCTGGTTCCTTACGTATTTCTCTTGACCCCTCCCCAAGTATCCAATCTCCTCCTGGAAACATATCTATCGTAGGTAGTGACATACTTCCCAGCACAGTTTTCTACCACTCACTTCCCTCTCTCCCCTGCAGCCCCTGTTTAGAACCCCTGGTGGAGCAAATGGGGATTATCTCCCTCTTCCCTTCCTCTCTACCCCCTTGGCTTGTAATCTGAGTCCAGAGTTCTTCCCTCTATTGTTTGTCCCCCCCGCCCTCCCCCTCCAATACTTGCTTATTAAACTAAACATTTTTTTACTATTTGACACTCTGGATATGCCTGACCTTTGAAATATGCATTTAACTTCTTTAGAAATCATTCGGTCTAGGACATCATTCTCAATTCAGCCGGTACTGAACTCTGGAGCTTTGGAGTCATAACAAAAAACATTCATTCAAACATCTCATTTAAACAAATCTTCCTAAGAGATAAATCAACAGGTTACATAGGGCCTGATATTCAGTGGTCAATTCCAGACCCGGATGTTCAAAGCCAGGGTTGTAACACGATGAAGCTGCCCGGTTAGCTTCTATGGTGAAAATTAGGCCTGCCTTTGCTTTGCCTGGCATTTGCCTGTTTGTTGTAATCCTTTCAAGAGTGTTCCCCTCTAGGGTATCGCCCGCACTGTTTTCCCCATTTCAGTCCTATATTTCTAGGTGCTGTAGTCTTCTCCGATTTCGATTGGCTCAAGGGGGAGTCTGGAAGATTCTGTACCCCAAGTTCTTTTAACACCATCCACGCTTCTCCACTGCTTTTCACACACCAGATTGTGTCTTTCACTGTAATTAACAATCTAACTGGGATAGAGACACTCTCCTTAAGTGCTGTCACTTCCCTCAGTTCCTGACGATGCTGCAGAGTTCCTGGTGACAAGTCTTGATACAACTCTATAGTGCAGTCCCCCCATTGAAAATGTCCCAGTTTTCGGGATGCTGCCAGGATCCGCTCTTTCATTTTATAAGAGCTCAAATATGCTACTATGTCCTGAGGGGCAATTTTCTTTAATGGGTCCTAGGCCCCAGTGCGCTCCAAGTTGCAGCTATGTCTCCTCTACTATGTGCTCCGGCTCTGTCTTTTAATAGTGCCCCAAACATTTCCATAAACACTTCTTCACAATCTCTATATTTGGATTCCTCCAGGATTCCTCGCACCTGTACATTACTCCTCCGGGAGCGGTCCTCTAGGTCCTCTGCCTTTTCTTTCAGGAGTTCCTGCGTCTGCTTTAATTCTTTCCAACCACTCTGCAACTCTCCAATTGTCTGTCTGCTGTTCTAATGGACTCTTGTGCTCTTCTACTTGGGCTCCAAGGTCTACCATGTCTTGCCTCAGCGCTCTGTCTCTTTAATTTCAGTTTTTACACCACTTATCTTTGCTTTCAGCTCTTTAAGCTTGGTAAACCAGGTTTTTAGTGTTTCTGCCACACCAGAGTCCCATGCCTCGTCACCTCTTCGTCTGCGTCACTCACACTCCAGCTGCCATCTTACCTTCTCCTTCAGCTCCCCATGTTGCTTGGGCGGTGGTGTATGCGGAGCAGTATTCCACCAATCTTTATTTCATAGATGTCACTCCCTTGGGTTTCTCCATCTCTCTGGGGCTACTCGGGACCGGCAGGGTTGATTCCCTGCAACTTTATTGCTTTTTTAGAGGCAGACTGCCATGGGGTTGTCTCAGCACGCGGCCATCCTGCCTGCTGACCTCACTTCCTCCCAGAAAGTGGTCTATTTAGCAGCTATCTATTTGGTGTGTAGAATTTCCAAGCTCCGGGTCTTGCTCTTTCTGTTTATTTCCTGGAAGAAGGTTGTTCTTTTGGCCAGAACATTTTCTGTCTACAGTGCCATAATGTTTTGCTCCTTAACCAGTCAGTGACCAGTCTGTGTGTTTGTGGATTTGGCTGAAGATCTGCACTCAGGACTTGCATAAGCTGGATGTCTGCCAAGTGTTTAGGGTACTTAAAGAGAGCAAAGGAGTTTAGGCAGTTGGATCATCTTTGTACTTTTTTTTTCCCAGAGGACCATGCAAAGGGGAAGCACTTCTAAAGTGTTTGCTCACTGGTTGAAGGAAGCTATTATATCTACCTACATGCTTAGGGGGTGGATGGTGCCATTGAGTCTCAGGACTCATTCCAGCACAGCTCAGACTTCGTCATGGTGGAGTGTAGCTTGGTGCCACATTTGTAGATCTGCAAGGCAGTGAGTGATATGGTTCACGTGTTGTCATCTCAAAGTTGATGTGCAGGGGGGGTACATAATTTGGAGTAAGAGTATTGAAGATTAGGCTCTTCTGTATTCCCCACCTCCTCACCACATCCTAAAACATGCCACACTGCTTTAGTATGTTGCACACGTCTGGACTGAACTGGAGGAACAATGAGGAAGGTGAAATTAGAACTTGCTAACTTTCTTTCCTTGAGTCCCTCTAATCTAGTCCAGGATCTACTCTCTGTTTTGAGCCCAGCTGGGGGAAGATTGTATGGAGTATCTGCAGTCCAGTGGCCTTTGAGGGATTTCTCCTAGTCAGTTTTGCCTTTTCTGCGAGTATGCTGCTCTTTGCTGCTGTACTGTGTGTTGTGATTTTTTTTTTGTGGTGGTTTCAGTCCACTGCTCTGGACACTCCTTGGAGCAAGCAGAGTTATTTAATGTGACTGTTCATGCTGATAATTGATTATTAAAGTTAATTAACCATTTTTTTATGGAGCTTGCTTTGTTGCAGACACTGGTGAGATGTGGCTGCACAGGACCCTTAGGGTGATGACATAACCAGTAGTTCTGACTCCATTTACTCGTAGGCAGACATAAACCCTCACATCTGGACTGGACTGGAGGGACTCAAAGAAAATTAGCAGGTAAGGTCTAATTTCACCTTTTTAGTAACATTTTCATTAATTTAGTCTTAATTTAGTCTTAACTGGCTTGTAGTTCATAGCCTTGTTCTTGCTTTTCCTCTTTTGTTTAGAGGGACCATGTGCGCCTTTCTCCAGTTTTTTGGGACCACTCTGGACTCTAAAGAAGCATTGAAAATGTCAGACAGTGGAGCAACCAGAACTTAACTTTGAAATAAGTTTGCCGCGCTACCTTCATGAAAAGCGCTTCCCTCCATCAACCAGAGAGAAATAAACCCTCCTCCCACCCCCTCCAGGAGAAAGTCCCACAACGGCCACAAAATTACTTCTCCCCATCAGTGGAAGGCACCCCTCCAGATAGCAGGAAACTGCACTTTTCATGGAGAAAGGCAGAGGGAAGTAGCACGGCCAACTTTAAAATAAGTGGTGGTTGCACTCTCTATCCTCTCTGCTGCAATGAGGGATTGCTGTTGAAGGTTAATCTGCATATAAAAATCAGATATAGCCAGATAAATTTTATATGCAACTCTTAAGTGTTATGAAATCTAGAACAGATTTGGTGATTTACTCATATGCTTACAGAATGATGACTGAGTTCCCTTGTCTATAGGTTTTCTGCATATACATTTCCTCCTGAATTGTGCTTGCATCAAAATGATTGTGGATGACTATGAAGAACTTCTCAAATACTATGACCTTTATGAAACGATTGGAGCAGGTATGTTTTTATTTATTTAAACTTGCTTTTAGATCGCCTTTCTCCCATTCAAAGCGGTTTACATAGAACCAGCAAGCTTAATAGAGCATATAAATGCAAACTGTTGTACAGAGAACCAATAACTTAACAAAACTTTCCAGTTCAGCCTACTAGACCAGTCCAGAAAAATGGGTTGTGTCCACCTGTCAGCAGATGCTGAAACAAGAAAATTCCAGAAGCTTAGTGACATCACCCTTGATAGATAAACCTGTATCCCTAGGGGTCAGCTTCAGTATTTTCTCTCTCAGCAGATGGTGGACTCCTCCTTGGTCTGGTTACCAGCATAGTACTTTCAGAATTCCCTTCCTCACACTCTGGGATATTCTCTGTTTGGACATTCCCCTTGTCGATTCCAGAGGTGTTCCCTGACCAAGAGGGTTGGAGCACCTCTGAGGCTCAGGGCTCCTGTTCAGGAGAAGCAGTGTAGCCCTACGCTGCCTGACAGACAGGCTCCAGCTTCAGGATTCCTGCCATTGCCATTGTGTTAAAAAAAGTCAGATGAGGTAAGGTCAGACAATGGCAGCTGAGGAGGCAAGGTGGTGCAAGCTGAGTTAGCCACTCTGTCCTGTATTCAATTTGCCTTAGGCTGCCGCCAGCGCAGGAGTAACGGGTCCTTCCTCCCTCTCATGCGGCCAGTAGTGAGTACCTGCCATGCAAGCAAGAATGTTCCTCTGCATGTCTCATCTCTGGCTACTGTTGCTCCTACCGTTATCTTTGGGTTGCTGTTCCAGCTGGAGGCCACTGCTCCACGCTGAGCAGCCGCTCTTCTTTTTGCTGAACTGCTAGTCCTGTGATTCTGGCCCGTTTCTCCTGCTCAGTTTTCGGTGGCTCAGACCTCCTCGCAGGCCTCATTTCTTCCCTCCAAAACTGCAGCCACCATTTTCTTCTGGGGGTTGGTGGTTTAGGGTTGTGTTTTTGTTTAAAATCTCGGCAAGGCCCATTTTCTTCGCCGCTGTGGAACACAGGATGTCTTTGTCAGGCTAGTGCTGTCTTGCGTGAGGCAGGAAACGTACTTTTTTGACGGGGAGTCTGTTCTGTTTGCATGGCGGATCAGGGAGGAATGTCGGCAGGCACACTGGCTCCGTCTGCACCCGCACCTTTGGCTGGGAGCATGCCCTTACCGGCCCCTCTTGTTCTGCTCACCTCAGGGTCTCTTCTGCCTCCCGAATCCATTCCGCCCATACTCCTACCTGAGGATCAACTCCCTACTCCTTTGCAAGCTCAGGCCCCAGAACTTCAGCTATCCTTGCAGTCCCCCTTACCACAGGCTCCTTTCCTTCAGCAGCCTCTGCTGCTGCAGGCCATCAGCCCTCAGCTATTGCACCTACTGATGCCTCCTACAGCCCCTGCATTTCATGGAATTCAAGTCTGCCTGGGACTTCTGGCGTTCTGGGGCCACAGTGATTCTGAGGGATCCTACACCCCCAGGGGCTCAACTCTTCCTTCTCAGAAGCTCTCCCATCTATATGTAGCTGCGTCGAAGGCGACTCCCACACCCTCAGGGGACTGGTACCCTGTTGGGGAATATGGTGAATGCCTCTCTGATGCCTGCTCCCCTGACTCGGATAGAGAGGAGGGTGAGAGCTCTCCCCGGAGACGAGAGAGGAAGGGCAGGACATACACCTATTCCTTAGCGTCCCTCCAGTCTAGTCCCGAAACCTCTGGGTTTTGCTCCTCCTCCAGCAGCTTGGAGAATGAGAAGCATCACTCTTAAGAACATAAGAACATAAGATCATAAGATATGCCATACTGGGTCAGACCAAGGTCCATCAAGCCCAGTATTCTGTTTCCAGCAGTGGCCAATCTAGGTCATACGTACCTAGCAGTTTCCCCAAGGGACACAGGTTCCACAATGCTTGTATTGGTTCAAGCATTGATATCCTGGGTCCCTTCTTAATAATGGTTTATGGACCTTTCCTCCAGGAACTTGTCCAAACCTTTTTTAAACCCAGCTACACTAACAGCCTTTACTACATCCTCTCAGTCTCCAAGCAGCTGGAAGATGAGTGAGCCTAGCAGTGCGGGGCGCACTAGAGTAGCAATTAAGAGTTAAGGTAGTTTGATTTGATTTGTTGGAAAAAAAAAAAGTAGAGTAGGTTTTTATTTTGTTTTAGCATTTTCACTGTGCTGTTGGTGCTGAGGCCCTCCCCCCACCCCCCTTGGGTTGAATCTACTTGTTGGGGAGAAAGCTTCATTCCGATCCTGGTAGCAGGGGAGACGAAAGAGTGCAGACGAGACCTTGGCGTGCAGAAGCAGTGCCTGCTAGTGCTATCGGGCCGTTGACAAGGGAGAAAGAGAGAGCGCAGTGTTTGACTTGCCTCAGGCAGTCAGCCTCGGCAGCGAGGGCTTTGACGCGGCAGCTCCCATGCTGCGGTAGAGCCCGTGAAGGAATCCTGTTCTCCGCTTTTCACTGGCCTCTGGTAAGGGGGCCCTTTTGTTCGTTGGGAGAACTCGGGGCACAGGAACGGCGGTGCGCTGAGACGTGGCTTCGGCAGGGCAGGCCGAGCCGCATGGCGGAAGCGCGGGAAACGCCAGCTTCCTTTGTAGGTTTTACTCAGCTGTGGGTAGGCATTTGGGGAGCCTCGTTTTGAGTTGGGGTGCCTAGTAGCTTGAGCGGGAAGGCACTCGGAGGCTCTGGAGGTGCTGAATTAAAAAAACAAACAAAAAAAAATGTTGAACGTCCTTGGAGCAGTGCTCTAGGACGGCTGTGGATCAGTATCAGCGCGTTCCGGGGGGGTGTTAGATGACGGGATGCCTAGGCAGCACTGTTTGCTCTGTGGGGCAAAAAGGGGCACAGTTTCTGAAGCAGGAACCTGTAAGGGCTGCAATCAGGAGGCTGCGGCCCTGGAGCCGATCTCAGAGGGGGTAGAGGACGCTCCGGGGGGAGCCTCCATAGCCCTTCACCAGCCAGACTCCCCAATCCTTCAATTCCGGGTACGTCGTTGGCTCCCTGCCTCTCTGGTCCGCAGCCCATGTTACCAGGGGGTTTGGCGGCGATATTTTAGCCGGATTTTGTTACTGATCTAGCATGCCTTTGGCAGTCCTTCAGGAAAGCCTTCCCCCGGTAACAGAGGTGATCTTGGGGCTTAAACGGCCGGGGACTCCTTTGGATACGGGAGGGGCAGGAATAGCGGCAAAAAAGTCCAGGGCCGACAGGGATCGGTCTGAGTAGTCGGTGGTATTGGAGGGTCTGCGTTTGGAGGAAATGGATCCCGATTTGGACTTGGAGGACCTGGAGGAAGGCGAGATTGCAGAGCTAGAAGACCAGGCAAGGGTCGTACGCGTTTTTCGGAGAGAAGAGTTACCGGTGCTTATCGCGGAAACACACTGAAAGCACTGAATATGCCCTCAGGGGGTCAAACAGAGATTCTTTCCTGGAGGACCCGTTGTTGCAGGCATTTCGAAAGACTCGGAGCTTTCCGGGTACACAGGGTTATTAAGGAGATGATTCGGGGAGAATGGGATTTGCCTGAGTCCGCCCTAAAGGGGTCTAGGGTTATGGCGTGGCTATACCCGCTAATAGACCAGTATTGCGAGTTTAAGTCTCCCAGAGTGGATGCCTCTGTTTCCGCGGTTACTAAGACTACCATTCCAGTGGAGGGTATTGCGGCCCTTAAGGATGCCCAAGACCATAGACTAGAAACTCTGTTGAAACAGTTTTTTGATGTCAATGGCAGGTACTCACTACTGGCCGCATGCAAGCAGCTATTTGTGGAGCTTGGGTAGCTAGAAACCTGTCTGATGGGTACAGCGTATTCAGACAGAACAGACTGAGGAAACGATTGCAGAAGCCTCCAGGTTGGAGTCAGAGGTGGCCTATCTAGCGGATATTCATTATGACCTTATCTGGGGTCTTTCTAAGAGTATGGTGTCGGCTGTTGCAGCTAGGTGGTGTCTTTGGCTATTCAACTGGGCAGCGGACGGCTCTTCCAAAGCAAGATTAAGTAAGCTCCCTTTTAGGGGGAAGCTATTGTTTGGAGAGGAGTTAGAAAAGTTAGTTAAGGATTTAGGGGAGTCTAAGGGTGGCAGATTGCCCGAGGACAAGCAAAAGCAGGGGCGTTCGACTCCTGGGCCTAAGGGTCAGCAAAGGGAATTTCGGCACGTTCGTTCCCCCAGGTTTGGACAAGTTCAGCGAGGGCGCTTTCCCTATAGAAACCAGGTGTTTCGGGGGGTTCGAGGAGCAGGTAGGGGATTTTCAGCTTCCTCCTCCTCTACCTCAAGTCTTAGGAAATCACAATGAAGCCGAGGGGGCCCAGGTGGGGCTGGTTCCCATAGGGGGTCAGTTGCAGGAATTTTACCCTGCCTGGGTCCAGATCACTTCAGATCAGTGGGTGTTGGAGGTGATTTGAGAGGGTTATGCGTTGGAGTTTCAAAGGCCAGTGACAGATTCTTTCATACAGTCGCCATGCGGAGCAAGTCTCAAGCACAAAGCGGTGCATGGCATGGTACAAAGGCTGTTAGCCCTCAAGGCAATAGTGCCGGTTCCTTCTGACCAATGTGGCAGCGGTCGATACTCCATATATTTCATAGTGCCAAAGAAAGAGGGAACATTTCGGCCAATTTTAGACCTAAAAAGGGTAAATAGCTGTGTCAGTGTCCCATTTTCAAATGGAAACCTTGTGATCGGTCATTGTGGCAGTACAGAAATGAGAATTTCTTATGTCCTTGGACTTGTCGGAGGCATATCTGCACATTCGATAAGGTGGGAGCATCAGAAGTTACTCAGATTTGCGGTTCCTATGGGACATTTTCAATTCCAAGCGCTACCCTTCAGACTGGCAACGGCGCCGCAAACATTCACCAAGGTGATGGTGGTAGTGGCAGTGGCTCTGCGAAAGGAGGGAGTGTTAGTGCACCCTTATCTAGACGATTGGTTGATCCGAGCAAAATCGAGAACGGAAAGCGAAGCAGCTATGGCCAAGGTAGTAGCTTTTCTGCAAAGTCTCGATTGGGTGGTCAACATGTCCAAGAGCAAGTTGTCTCCATCTCAGCGCCTGGACTACCTGGGAGCACGCTTCGATATGAGCTTGGGGAGAATATTTCTTCCGCAGCAGTGGGCGCTAGGACTTCGGAAGATGGTCCGAGAGTTTCTCAGGAAACAGTCTCCCACGGCGTTGAGCTATCTGCAGCTACTAGGGACCATGACGGTGACGCTCGAGTTAGTTCCATGGGTGAGAGCTCACATGAGACCATTGCAGAGAGCATTTGTTACGGAGGTGGTCACACCAGAAGGATCTATTGGGACAGCATCTGCCCTGCCAGCCAGAGATGCGCGCGGCTCTATGGTGGTGGTTGTGCCCAGGATGTCTGGAAAAAGGAATGCCCTTGGAGGCTCCAACGTGGATTGCTCTGACGGATGCCAGTCTCAGGGGCTGGGGGGCTTACTGCCAAGGCAGATTCGCTCAGGGGCAATGGACGGAACTGGAGAAGGTCTGGTCCATCAACAGATTGGAGTTGAGACCGGTGGCAAGGGCGCTGCAAGTTCTTCAGCCTTATCTACAGGGGAAAGCCATTCGGGTATTTTCCGACAATGCGACCGCAGTGGCATATATCAATCGTCAAAGGGGCACCAGCAGTGTGGCACTCAAAGCAGAAGCCGAGGATTTGTTAGTGTGGGCTGAGGAGAATCTTCTGGTGCTGTCGGCGGCACATGTAGCGGGAGTGGACAATGTGGAAGACGACTTAAGTCGGGTAAGAGTAGACCCAGGAGAGTGGGCTCTTCACCCGGAAGTGTTAGCAATGCTGGTGCGCCATTGGGACGCCGGTGATGGATCTGATAGCGTCCTTTCAGTTGGCTCAAGTTGATCGCTTCTTCAGCAGAAGAAGGGAGAGAACGTCGTAGGGCCGGGATGCTCTCATTCAAGCCTGGCCGGAAGAACAACTTCTGTACGTGTTTCCGCGCTGGGTGTTAATAGGTCGAGTGTTGCAGCACATAGAGCGTCACTGGGGACAGGTAATATTGATCGTGCTGGATTGGCCAAAAAGACCATGGTATGCCAACCTGATGAGACTTCTAATCTGGAAGCCGTGGCACCTTCCCCGGCGGGAAGACCTTCTCTCTCAGGGGCCGCTGTTCATGCCTTGAGTGGATCGATTCTCGCTTATGGCTTGGCTCTTGAGAGGGCAAGGTTGACAGCAAAGGGATATTTGACAGCGGTTATTTCCACCTTGCTGAAGGCTAGTCAGTCGACTTCCTTAGCCTATATCCTCGTATGGTGAGTATTTGAGGCTTGGTGTGTGGAGCGACAGGTGGCGGCGTGGAGAGTTTCGATCCCGCAGGTTCTGTCTTTTTCCTGCAGGATGGGTTTCAGAAAGGCTTAGCAGCCTTGTCCCTAAGAGTGCAGTTGGTGGCCCTGTCCTGTTATAGGGGAAAGGTTCAGGTGATTGCCTTGGGAGTACATCTGGATATTAAGCGATTTTTAAGAGCGGTGGCTCTGTTACGGCCTCCTTGGAGGCCGGTGGTGCCGACGTGGGATCTGCCTCTGGTGTTGGAGGTGTTGGTGCGTGAGCCCTTTGAGCCGCTGGCGAGGGCGTTGCTTAAGGACCTTACCCTTAAGGTTGTGTTCTTGGTGGCTATTGCGTCGGCATGGAGAATTTCCGAGTTGCAAGCACTGTCCTGTAGGAAGCCCTTTCTGTCGTTCTGTGAGTCGAAGGTGGTTCTGAGGCCTGTACCGTTATTTTTGCCGAAGGTGGTCTCAGTTTTTCATATGAATCAAGTCGTGTCTTTGCCAGTTTTCAGATCTAACGTGGAGGGCTCTTCCTCAAGGCGCTTACAGTGCTTGGATGTTCGGAGAGCCTTAAAGCACTATTTGTGTAGGACAGCCTCTTTCCGGAAGACGGATAGACTTTTTGTTCTCTTTGCGGGAACAAGGAAAGGGGAAGCAGCCTCTAAGGCTTCGGTTGCCCGTTGGGTGAAGGAGGCGATAGCATTTGCATATCTTCTGAAGGGCAAGCAGGTGCCAAAAGGGTTGAGAGCTCATTCTACTAGAGCGCAGGCAGCGTCATGGGCGGAGTGCAGTTTAGTGCCTGCTGTGGAAATTTTGTAAGGCAGCAACCTGGTCATCTCTGCATTCTTTTGTCAAACATTACCGTCTGGATGTCCAGGTGGAAAGGGATACCTGTTTTGGATCGGCGGTGCTTCAGGCAGGTCAACAGGATCCACCCATTGATTTTTCACTGCTCTGTTACATCCCCAGAGGTTTCGGGACTAGACTGGAGGGACACTAAGGAAGGTGAAATTAGACTTACCTGCTAATTGTTGTTCCTTATGGAACTCAGTCTAGTCCCGTATCCCACCCTGGTGGTTGCAGTGGACTTGGGCCTGAAGCATAAGAGTTACAGGTAAGCGACAGGTTCCAGAGGGGACGACAAGTCTTTTCCTCAAGGTGGACATTCTGCAAGTTAAAGTAGATTCCATGTTTCCATAAGGGAAGGGGTGGACCTAAGCACTTATGGAACATTTTTGGGACAATGTGTGTAGTTTTGTCGTATTAGGCACAGTTTAGTCAGTTGGTATGGTTCTTTGGTGGTAGTACTTATTAATTAATTGTTGCTTCGGTGAGTCTGCTTTGTCAATAGGTTACTGGTGGAAGAAGGCGGTTCCGGAGCTTATGTACCAATGACATCACAAGAGTGACGTTTCTCAGTTTCCAAGCTGCTGGAGGAGGAGCAAAACCCAGAGGTTTCGGGACTAGACTGGAGTTCCATAAGGAACAACAATTAGCAGGTAAGTCTAATTTTCACCTTACCTTATCGTCCGTCCAGTCCCTCACCACTGGGTGGTGCACCTCCTCTCGCAGCATGGAGACTGAGCATGTCAGAGTTCTGATGACACTTGGACCATTACCGATGGCACCTCTCATCAGCTCCCAGTGTGCCCAGTCTCCACGCAGCGGGAGGTGTTAGTGAGCCTAGGTGCTGGGCTCACTGGAGAAACACATAAGGAGCAATTAGTTAGTCTTAGAGAGGTGGCTTTTTGCTTAGTTTCCTAAATTGTATTTATTTTCTTTTGGTTAAAGTTAGGAAAAAAAAGGGGTATTCCTTAAAGAAAAGGAAAAAAACCAGACAGGCTAGGAGAGGAAAGGCAAAGGGGGCTCCCTGCTCTGACTGTGCTGCCTGTTGTACTCTCCCCTCCTAGTTTGAACAGAGGGGATTGAAGTGCCTGCCAGTCTCTCTTCGGCCCGGATGGCTCTCCTCTCCTCAGCGAGTGAGCAGCCGTCAGTGGATATCGGTGGTTGTCTGCTCTCTGCCGGTGAAGAAACTTTCGTCGGCAGCCAGCGTTGTGCTAGTCTGGCTCCGACTTGCCTGGCAGTGCCTCCGTAGGGTCTCAGCAGTGCGGTGATTAACTGATTGGGGAAATCTCAGGCGCTTACAGGCATGCGGCCTAGCGCCATGTGGTGAGCCTGCTGCTGGGCCTGTTTTTGTCACGGTGTTGTGTTTCTTTCCCATGCTTGTCAGCTCAGCGATTTTGGTGCGTTTTGGCTTCGGGAAGTTTTCTGGGAAGGTTTTCAATGTTTCTTTGGGCTTTTTCAAGGCCAATCTGGTTTGGCAGCGTGCCCGGAGCTCATATGGTTTAAAAAAAACCCCAAAAAACGGTTTTTTTTTTTTTTTGGTTTGTTTTTATTTGGGCTAACTCTCAAAGCTTCCTATTAGGCTTCAAATAGTTTTTGTTAGCTGATGCCTTCCCGTCCGCAGTGCCTGGTTTGTGGAACCAGTCATGGCATGGTCTTGGATGATGGGATTTGTTGTGGTTGTGCGACAGAAGCAACCACTATGGAGCAAGAACTGCAAGAAAGGTCTAAGTACGCCTTATCGGGTTCAGCACAGGGACCTCAGGTATCTGGAGACATTAATGTTCCGCTCGAGCCTCCTCCATCTCCACGAGGAGGGGCTTTGGCAGTGGCTGGTCCTTCTAACCCTCTGCCTCAGGGAGGGGGTTCGCTAGCGGGGTTTTCCACAGACTTTGTTTTATTGCTGCACAAAGCCTTTTGTTTGTGCCAGCAGGGTGTGTCTTCGGACCTTTCGGCACTCAGAGCTATGGCAGGCTGTGACCCTCTGTAGAAGTCCGACCTAGCTGGTGCAGGGCCGGCTAAGAGAGCATGATCAGCTGAGGAGCCGCTCCCATTGTCGAAGTGGCAGGACATGGAAGATTTCGAGCTGGAGCCGGAGGCAGGCAGGGAAGAGCTCGAAGACGTTGAGATTCCGGATCCAGAGGATCAACTAGGATAATACATGTTTTCCAGAGAGAGGAGCTGCCGGCCTTGATTAGTCTCTTCAGGCTCTCAATTTATCAGTTCCTCAGCCGGTGGAGGACGTGGGTGGTGGAGGGTCTTCTCATCCAAGCGGTATAAAAGACTTGGACTGTATTTCTGGTTCACAAGGTGGTTAAGCAAATGATCCAGGATGAGTGGGATCTGCCCGAAGCAGCCTTTTAGGGGGGTTCGATCTATGAATCGTCTATCCGTCGTCCAACCAGGAGCGGGAAAGGTTTTGTTCCCCTCGCATGGATGCAGCTGTTTTGGCAGTCACAAAGAAGACAACCATCCCGGTAGAGGGTGCTGCAATGCTCAAGGATGGACAGGACCGGAAAGTTGTTGAAACAGGCCTTTGAAGTTAATCTGCTGTCCCTTCAGGCTTCAATTTGCAGGGCTTGGGTGGTGAGGGCCTGTCTTCGCTGGTCGCAAAGGTTGCAACTGCCGACGAGTGCATCACAAGAGCACTTTGCCGATACCACCAGAGTGGAATCGGGGGCGGCTTACTTGGCTGATGTCCACTATGATCTCATCAGAGGTTTAGCGAACAGCATGGCCTCATTGGCAGCACGGTGCTACCTTTGGCTGAGGAACTGGGCAGCGGACAGTTTCTCCAAGGCTCGGCTTAGCAAGCTCCCCTTCAAGGGGAAGCTATTGTTTTGAAGAGTATCTTGACAAACTGGTCTAGGACTTGGGCAAGTCGAAGGGTGGCCGCTTGCCGGAGGACAAGCCGAAGCAGAGGAGAGCAGTTGTGTGATTTCTGGCGTTTTCGAACCTCTCACCTGGGGGGTTTCGAGAGGGAGGTTTCCATCATGTGGGCAAGGATTTAGAGGAGCGAGCAGAGGATTCTCTGGTTCCTCATCCTCGGGATTTAAGAAGCCGCAATGATGCGAGGGGGACTCAGGTTGGAGAGAAGCCCGTGGGAGGTCGACTTCGGGAATTTCCCTCAGCTTGGGTCCAGATAACATTCAACCAGTGGGTGCTGGAGGTTATTCACGAGGGTTATGCCCTCAAATTTGCTCGGCCGGTAGTCGACTCCTTTGTCCTTTCGACTTGCAGGGCACGAGTTAAGACAGCTGCCGTGGGACAGACGCTGTCTTGACTTCGGCAGTTAAGAGCGGTGGTCCCGGTTCCTCCAGACCAGTACGGCTGCGGTCGCTACTCCATTTATTTTGTGGTTCCCAAAAAGGATGGGTCCTTCCGCCCCATTTTGGACCTCAAATGGGTGAACCGTTTTCTTCGGGTTCCTCATTTTCGAATGGAAACACTAAGGTCGGCAATTGTCACGGTCAGAAAGGGAGAATACTTGACCTCACTCGACCTTACAGAAGCGTACCTTCACATTTCTATATGGCTGGACCATCAGCAATTTTTAAGGTTTGCAGTGCCTCAGGGTCACTTCCAGTTTCAAGTGTTGCCGTTCGACTTGGCGACGGTGCCTCGAGTTTTCACTAAGGTGGTAGTGGCGGTGGCGCTTCGAAAAGAAGGCATCTTAGTGCATCCTTATCTCGATGACTGGCTGATCCGAGTGAAGTACAGGACAGTGTGTACAAGCTACGGGAAGAATAGTTCAACTCCTACAAAGTCTAGGCTGGGTGGTCAATGTTGCTAAGGGCAGCTTGGCACCCTCCCAGATCCTGGAGTACCTGGGTGTCTGGTTCGACACTCGGGTGGGCGCAGTGTTTCTTCCGGAGCGTCGGGCGCAGGAGTTGCGTCTTCTGGTGCACAGCTTCCTGGGGCGCTCGGCTCCAATGGCCTATCAATATCTTTGAGTGCTCGGCACGATGGTAGCCACGCTAGAGGTGGTTCCATGGGCCAGGACACACGTGTCCATTGCAGAGATCTCTGCTCCATCGCTGGTCTCATCAACGGGATTCCTTGATCAAACGGCTGCCTTGTCTGTTGGCAGTCGGGAAGGCCCTATGCTGGTGGCTTCATCTGAAAAATCTGGAAGTGGGCATGCCTCTCGAGCAGCCGCAGTGGGTTCCGGTGCTAACAGATGCCAGTCAGACAGGCTGGGGGGCCCATTGCAGGGAACTCTTTGCACAGGGGAGCTGGAAGGGCCAGGAGCTCGGTTGGTCGATCAGTCGACTGGAACTGCGAGCGGTAGCGTTGGCGCTACGAGCCTTCGAACCCGAGCTGCTCGGAAGGGCAGTAAGGGTGCTGTCTGACAATGCATCAGCAGTGACCTACCTCAATCGACAAGGGGGCACAGGCAGCAGAGCACTGGAACAAGTCAGAGGCCTTGTTCAACTGGGTAGAGCCTCGAATCAAAGCGCCGTCATCAGCGCACATTGCCGGGACAGATAATAGAAATATAGAAACATGATGACAGAAGGACCACATGGCCTATCTAGTCTGTCCTTCCATATCAACTACAACAATCCCCTTTTTTTCCTTTAGAGATCCTCTGTTTGTCCCATGCTTTTTTGAATTGTTACTGTCTTCATCTCTACCACCTCCACTGGGAGACTATTCCATGGATCCACCACTCTTTTCGTAAAGAAATATTTCCGCATATTACTCCTGAATCTATCCCCCATCACCCTCATCCCATGTCCCCTTGTAGCAGAACTTGCTTTCAATTGAA
Source organism: Ichthyophis bannanicus (assembly GCA_033557465.1). Taxonomy (NCBI): domain Eukaryota; kingdom Metazoa; phylum Chordata; class Amphibia; order Gymnophiona; family Ichthyophiidae; genus Ichthyophis; species Ichthyophis bannanicus. The sequence continues at coordinate 228,311,142 of CM066039.1, forward strand.
AGAGGCTCTCCCCCTGAACATTTATGCCACAGAGGTATTTAAACATCTGTCATATCACCTCTATCCTGCCTTTCCTCTAAGGTGTACATATTTAAGATCCTCAAGTGTGTCCTCATATGTTTTATAATGAAGACCACTAACCATTTTAGTAGCCACCCTCTGCACCAACTCCATTCTGTTCACATCCTTTTGAAGGTGTGGTCTCCAGAATTGTACCCTCTACTCCAAATGAGGTCGCACCAAAGACTTATACAGAGGCACTATCACCTCCTTTTTTCTGCTAGCCATTCCTCTTTGTATGCACCCAAGCATCCTTCTAGCTTTTGCTGTCACCTTTTCTACCTGTTTAACTACTTTAAGATCATCAGACACAACCACGCCTAGGTCCTGCTCTTCTTTAGTGGACAAGAGTACTTCACCCCCATACTGTATTGCTCCCTTGGATTGCTGCAGCCCAAATGCATGACCTTACACTTTTTAACATTAAATCCCAGCTGCCAAATTCTAGACCATTCTTCAAGCTTAGCTAGATCCCTCCTCATATTATCTACACCTTCCTGGGTGTCTACTCTATTGTAGATTTGGTATCATCCGCAAAGAGGCAAACCTTACTGGATAGCCCTTCCGCTATATCATTAACAAAGATGTTAAAAAGAATCGGACCAAGGACAGATTCCTGGGGCACACCACTGGTAACATCCTTCTCAGAGTGAGCTCCATTTACCTGTACTCTTTGTCGCCTCTCACACAACCAATTTCTAACCCAAGCAGTAACTTTAGGGTCCATCCCTAGGGTGCTCAGTTTGTTTAAGTCGCCTGTGAGGAACAGTGTCAAAGGCTTTACTGAAATCTAAATACACCACATCTACGGCTCTCCCTCGGTCCAACTCCCTGGTCACCCAGTCAAAGAAATCGATCAGATTTGTCTGACAAGACCTGCCTCGGGTGAATCCATGCTTCCTCGGATCCTGTAATCCGCTGGACTCCAGAAAACTCACTGTTTTCTCTTTCAGAAGCATTTCCAATAGTTTAACTTCGGTGGTGAGTAAATTAACAGGCCTGTAGTTTTCAACCACATCCTTACTTCCGTTTTTGTGTAAAGGCACCACATGAGCCTCTCTCCAGTCCTTTGGCACCACTCCCGACTCCAATGAGGCATTGAAAAAGTCAGTCAGTGGAGCTGCTAGAATTGTCCCCAAGTTCCCTCAGTATTCTAGAGTGTATCCCATCCGGTCCCATTGCTTTGTCTACTTTAAGTTGAGCTAGTTTCTCACGAACAGTCTTCTGAAAATTGTTCAAGATGTCCCTTGCTTTGTGGGCGTTTTCTGAGGTCCTGCTCCTGGTTCTTCATCTGTGAACAAAGAACAGAAATATTTGTTAAGCAATTCTGCTTTATCCTCATCAGCTTCTACATATTCTTCCCCTTCACCCTTGAGTCTGACAATACCACGTTTGCCCTTCCTCTTCTCACTAATATATCTGAAAAATGTCTTATCCCCCCATTTTATTGCATTGGCTATTTCCTCCTCTTTTTGAATCTTTGCTTTCCTGACTACTTTGCTAGCTTTAAGTTTTTTCCCAAATATAGATGCCTGTCTTCCTCTCTCTGTGATCTCTTGTATTTCATGAAGGCCTCCCTTTTTCTTCACTTTTTCAGCTGCTTCTTTCGAAAGCCATAGCGGTCTCCTTTTTCCTTTTACCTTTATTTACCATTTTAATAAAAAGGTTTGTTGCCTCTTAAATATCGCCTCTTAGTTTTGCCCACTGTTTTTCTACACCCCTCAGCTGTTCCCATTTCGCTAACAACTCCCTGAGGTATTGGCCCATCTTGGCAAAGTTAGTTTTCCTAAAGTCTAAGACCCTCGCTTTTGAATGGATTCTAACAGCCCTAGTCCTAATACTGAACCACACCATCTGGTGATCACTGGATGCAAAATGATCTCCCACTATAACATCAGAAACACTTTCACCATTGGTAAGCACCAAGTCCAATATGGCCCCTTCACATGTGGGGACTGTTACCAATTCCTTGAATAGTTCTCCCTGTAGAGAATCCAGGATCTCTTTACTTCTAGATGATACTGTAGCAGGAATGTGCCAGTCAACATCTGGCAGATTGAAATCTCCTATCAGTAGCACTTCCCCTTTCCTAGCAATGCTGCATATGTCTTCAGTTAACTCTGTCCACCTCTTCCTTGTGAATGCAAATAGATTTCTCTTTCCCTCTTTCTAGTTTAACCCACAATATCTCCTCTCTCCCTTTTAAGCTCTAATGCCAAAGCTTTAATAGTATTTACATGTAGTACCACTCCTCCTCCCCTTCTTCCTACCGTGTCCTTTCTGAATAAAGTATAGCCAGGTATAGTTACATAAATCCAGTAATGGTCATCTTCTTCAGTCGTATATGTCAATAATTATGTTGTGTACTCTGAACCTATACCTGAAAGTGATATGTATCTCCCAACTTGTATGTACAAACTTATAACGATTAACTATTATTATTACTAATGGCGGCTATACGGGTCTCAGACTCTGGGCACCCAGAACATTAAAATATGACTCTGGGATTAAAGCCCTTATCGCATCAATGACCCATGGATCTTATAGCCACCTTTTTGTAACAATTGTTTAAATGATATTTAGACAGTGCTTAGCTTATCAGTGCTTTGTTTAGGCATTGTCCCCAACGCTATCAACCGCGCTTCTTCTGCGTTTCACCTGCGACGGTTTCATCAGGGGGTAGCCTCGACAATACTGAAATGAAAAGCAAGTTCAAGTTCATTTGGTACATACTTTCAAAAGTGTATATCTGAGTTCATATAACTCCAACCAGCTTAGAAAACTGCCATGAGACTGCTACAGTTTCTTACCCTGATGTTAACGGTCGTTTCTCCAACCGCATTCAAACGTTATCTGGGGGCACTATTTCAAGTCTGTCGGTACCAGTAGTTAGGACGCCGTGCATGCGGAAAAGCTTTTTATACTACATTCAGGTTACCCCTAGCGGTGTGTGTTGCTAATACTATGGGCTGGTTATATACATTGTTCCCATTCAACTCTGTTATTCAAGCCTCTGGGGAATACTGAATCTAATTTATGTATCCATCGTTGTTCATTCTTTACTAGCGTTTGCGCTTGTGATCTGCCTTGTTGACCCTGCGGGCTATGATCTATACAAAAACAGCGGAGTTCTTCAAATGAATGCTGTAGTTCCAAGCAATGATCAACCATCGGTGCTTCTCGGTTTTTGCATTTGATTCTACTCTTGTGCTCGTTTAATCGTATCTGAAGAGTTCTAACCGTCTTGCCTACGTATAGTAGCCCACATGGGCACAAAATCCCATAGACCACGTGTATGGACTTGCAAGTGGTCAAATGTTGTAAATGATAAGTCTTATTGTGATAAGTGAACTCAGTCAATTCTTTAGTGATATGACAAATATTGCATTGTCCGCATTTCATATGTCCTATTGTGATGCCAACTTCCGTTGTTCGAATTAATGGTAATGCTGCGGGACTCAATATTTCTTTTAAGTTTCTATGTCTTTGCCAGACACAACGAACAGTCTTGTCCTCCAGGCCAGGAATGCTGTTTAATACATTTGCATGACGTTTTTATGATTTTCTTCAGTTGTGACGCTAAAGGTGAATATTTAGTGACCAAATTGATATTGGTGTCAGAGGCCAATGTCAAGTCTGATTTCGGAGGTGGATACAATAACAGTTGTCGATTACAGTATAGCGCTCTCTTGTAAGCTTTATCTATGACTCCAGACGGATATCCCCGTTCAGCAAAATTGCGTTTTAACACTTTTGACTGGTGCTTGAAATCTGATGTGTGGGTACAGTTTCGCCGATATCGCATGAACTGCGTCAATTGGCACACTACCATGTTCAGAAAAGGAACAGACCGGAACACGTTCCTTCATTACAGCAGTGCCCACCCTCCACAGTTACGACAGTCTACCTGTATCGCAGTTCATTCGTGGAGCTTAGGTATCTGTTAAAGCAAAGAGAGATCTACCAAAGTACCAGCCGGTTTCCCAGCTGTTGTTTCAGAGAAACAGCAGTTAAATCTCTTTAATTTTATTCCAAATGTGCAGTTCCAAGTCCCTGTGCTTTGTTAAATGGGGAAGTGCCCTATAAAGCAAGACTGCTCACTAGGGGTAGGTGGGAGTTGGGATGGGTAGGGAGGGAACTAACACCTGATTTGGTGTCAGCAGTTCCCCAAAAGCTGAGAAGGTTACTAGTGTTTAAAACCTAGCCCAGCAAAGAAAATATTTCTACTAAAGCTCCACAAAGAATGTAACTTTGCTTTAAAAATATACCAAAACCCTTTTAAGAGCTCCCAGTCAGAGAGCTAGCAATTTAATAAAAATAAACCCTCAAATCCTTACGGTTGTTTTAACCTGTAGAGCTCCTGTTAGGAATGCCTCAACAGGGCAGAGCTCTGAAGCCTTTTATGCAGGCCTCAGCTGCTCTCAGGTAATCAGGCCCACTAACTCCTGATTAGGTGTCAGCAGTTTCACAAAAGCTGAAAAGGTTGCTAGAGTTTAAAACCTAGTCCAGCAAAGAAAATGTTTCTACTAAAGCACCACAAAGAATGTAACTTTGCTTTAAAAATATACCAAAACCTTTTTAAGAGCGCCGTCAGAGAGCTAACAATTTAATAAAAATAAACCCTCAAATCCTTACCGTTGTTTGACCTGTAGAGCCCCTGTTAGGAATGTGATGGCTGACTTTCTCAGTCGGGTTCAGGTGGATCCAGGAGAATGGGAGCTCCACTCGGATGTCTTTGCGCAGATAATCCACAGATAGGGGCTTCCCATCATGGATCTGATGGTGATGTTCAGATCTGCCAAGGTGAGCCGTTTCTTCAGCAGAAGGCGAGAGAATATCCAAAGGACTGGATGCTTTGCTGCAGCAGTGGCCCGTGGGGGGGGGGGGTGTGTGTGTCTCCTTTGTCTTTCCTCCGTGGGCGCTCATAGGCTGGGTAGTACAGTGGATCGAGGCACATCAGGGGAAAGTGGTTTTAATCGCCCTGGATTGGCATCGTAGTCCGTGGTACTCGGACCTAATCCGTCTACTCGGTGGCAGTCCAGGGGCTCTGCTGGTGCGGGAGGATCTACTGAAATAAGGTCCGCTTCAGGTGGCTCGGTTCTTGCTTACGTCCTGGCCGTTGAAAGGGAGAGGTTGAGAAGGAAAGGCTATTCTGGTCCGGTTATTTCGACCTTACTCTTGGCCAGGAAAAGGTTGATGTGTCTGGCTTATGTCCACGTGTGGCGTATTTTTGAAGCTTGGTGCGAAGCAAGACAGGTGCGTCCTGGCTCAGCCTCTGTTCCGGAGGTTTTGAATTTTTTTGCAGGACTGTTTTGAGAAAGGTCTGGCGGCCAGTTCATTAAGGATACAGCTGGCGGCGATCTTTTGTCATAGGGGGAAGGTTCAGGGCATGGCTTTGGGGTCTCACCCAGATGTCTTGTGCTTCTTGAAGGCAGTTTCCTGGTTGCGCCCTCCGCGTAGGGCACTGGTTCCTTCTTGGGACCTTAACTTGGTCCTGACGGCATTAACAAGAGAGCCATTCGAGCCATTGGATCAGGCCTCTGTGAAGGATTTGACTCTCAAAACAATCTGCTCAGCGCATAGGATTTCATAGTTGCAGGCCTTATCCTGTCGGGAACCATACCTTTCTTTTTCTAGAGAAAAGGTTGAGCTTCGTCCGGTGCTGTCTTTCCTACCGAAGGTGGTGTCTGTTTCATGTCAACCAGCCGGGGTCTTTACCGGTGTTGTTCAACCGACAGTAGTTTGGAATGCAGTTTTGCCTTTGCTAGATGTGAAGAGAGCGCTTTGGCGTTACTTGAAAGTCTCGGAGAGTTTCTGAAAGTCAGATCGCTTTTTCGTTGTCTTCAGAGGTCCTCTGTGCAGAGAAGCGGCGGCCAAAGCTGCTTTTTCTAGGTGGATCCAAGAGGCTATCGCGTCAGCTTACATCTTGCAAGGGCGTCCAGGGTTCTTGGGTTTGAGGGCTCATTCTACCAGAGCTCAAGCTGTTTCTTGGGCAGTTTGGTTTGGTGCCGCTGGATGAGATTTGCAGAGCGGCCACTTGGTGGTCTTTGCATACCTTCAGTAAGCATTATCGTCTTGATGTACAGGTGGCAGGGGATGCCTGTTTTGGGTCAGCAGTCTTGCGGGCTGGTATTGCAGGTCCCTCCCATTAATTTATTGCTCTGCTACATCCCAGTGGTGAGGGACTGCACTGGAGGGACGATAAGGAAAGAGAAATTAGACTTACCTGCTAATTGTTGTTCCTTGAATTCCAGTCCAGTCCCAGATCCCACCCGGAGTGTGTTCGTCTGTTGCGCGTCTTGTTTCAGCGGTCGGCAGAGCCGGATCAAGAGTCGGGTACAGCATTATGAAAGGTACTTCTAATCTCCGTTTTCATTTCATCTGTTTCTTCTCTGCATTTCCTGTTTTCTCTCTTTCGGAGAGAGTGGCGGGAGCCTCCCCTCTTGTTTTGGGGGGGGGAAGGGTTGAATAACAGAGAAACTGTAATTCAGACTGTTACTTTTTTAATGTTGGTATTCAAGCTTCTTATTTGTTGCTTCTCTGAGTTTGCTTTGTCATTAGATCACTGGGAGCTGGTGGGAGGTGCCACCAGTATTGGTCCAAGTGTCATTGGAACTATGACATGCTCAGTCTCCATGCTGCGGAAGGAGATGCACTACCCAGTGGTGAAGGACTGGAGTTACTCAAGGAACAACATTTAGCAGGTAAGTCTAATTTCTCCTTAGCTCCAGATCACTTGTAAGGTCGAAGGCTTTCTAAAGACAACCTTTAGAAGGCCTTCGACCCTGGCACTCCAGGCCTCTGTGTGTGGTGGTTTGGCAGTGTAGGCATTGCTGCGTTGGCTTTAGCAGCTCCTGGAAGACCCTACGCTAGCTCGCTTGGAATTAGTCACCGCATTCATGGTGGATGCTTTCTACGACCTGCTGTGTTTTATCAGCCCGGTCCATCGCTGCATCTACTGTTGCTAAACGGTGACTTTAGCTCTGCCATTGGAATGCAGATGCCACCTCCAAAGCCCACCTGGCCAAGTTGCCCTTTAAGGGCAAGCTTTTGTTTGGGAAAAATCGCAACAAGCTGGTAAAGGACCTGGAAGTTAGGTTAAACCCCAGCGTTTACCAGAGGATAAGCCCAAGTCAGGATCTTGCCATCCCCAGGCCGCACAGGGATCCTCATCCGCTTACAGATCGCACGGCAGGGAGTCGCACCGCTACCGCCTGGGCCGCTCCAACCCCTACTCGACTAAGATGGGGTCTAAGCCACAGTCCTTTTGGGGTGCCCGTCGCAGGGACACTTTCTTCGTATCCAACAAATTTGCAGGCGCTGCCAGGTCCTCCCCTCTGACTGGCTCAGAGCCTATTCTGCGGGGCCTCCTCTGGACGGCCAACTACAGTTCTCCTGCAAATGGGCCCGAATCACCTCGGACAAGTGGGTTCTCGAGATTTGTCACTTGAGGATATGCCCTCAACTTCGCAATGCCTTTCCCACCCGCATTCCTATTTTTACCATGCCGGGCACCGACCAAATAGGTAGCTGTCCGGGTGACGCTGCAAGGCCTTCTCCAGTTGCGGGTAGTCTGGCCAATCCCCCCGGCCGTATGGTTCTGGGCATTAGGCATTATTCAATCTACTTCGTTGTCCCCAAGAAGGATGGCTCCTTCCGACCCATTCTGGACCTCAAGAGCATCAACAAGTGCCTATGTGTGTCCCATTTTCGAATGGAGAGGCTCCGCTCAGACATTCAAGCAGTCAGGCCAGGCAAATTTCTGGCATCTCTGGACCTTGCCGAGGCTTGCTTTCACATTCCCATTCGGCCAGCGCATCATCAATTCCTGTGCTTTGATTCTGGGCCGTCATTTTCAATTCAGAACTCTTCCGTTCGGCCTAGCCATGGCTCCTCATACCTACACCAAAGTCATGGTGGTAGCGGCAGCTGCCGTCTGTCGCAGAGGCATCAGGGTACATCCTTACCTGGATGACTTGCTCATCTGTGCAGAATCTTGCAAAGAGGCAGCCTTAACAGTAGAACAGGTAGTCACCTTCTTGGTGCACCTCGGGTAATCAATCAGGCCAAAAGCTCCTTCTGTCCTTCCCAGTCATTGGAGTTTCTAGGGGCTCGATTTGACACTTGGATGGGCTGTGTCTTCCTTACGCAGGACACAGGCTATAGAAGCTGATTTTGCAACTCCAGGACTTCCTTCAAGTCCCAGCTCCTGCTGTCTGGGACCACCTGTAGGTCCTTGGCACCATGGCGGCCACCCTGGATGTGATTCCTTGGGCACAGGCTCATATGCGCCCTCTCCAACGGACTCTTATCCCGCTGGACTCCCTGCTCCCAGGATTATCAGTTTGACTACCTCCCCTTAGTAGTGCGCCGCAGCCTCAGATGGTGGTTACGTCATCACAATCTTTGGCAGGGGTTCTGTTGGAAAGCCCACAATGAGTGCCCATCACCACTGACGCCAGTCTAGTCTGTTGGGGGGCTCACTCTCTGGGTCACATGGCACAGGGCTCGTGGTCACCGCAGGAAGCCTCCTGGCCAATCAATCATCTCCAAGCTCAGGCGGTCTGGCTGGCACTACTTGCCTTCCGAACTCGGCTTTGCAAGAAGGCAGTATGCATACATTCAGACAATGCCACCATAGTTGCCTACCTGAATAGGCAAGGGGGCACGAAGTGCCTGGGAATGGCGCGGGAAATGGCCCTCTTGCTCCCTTGGGCGGAGGACAATCTACTAGCCCTCTCTGCGTAACATATTGGGGGGATGGAGAATGTGCACACGGAGTTTTTTCAGTCTGCATTTCCTGGACCCCGGTGAGTGCGGAAAAACTTCCAGGGAGCCTTCCAAAAGATTGTGAATCACTGGAACCGGCAGGCAGTGGATCTGATGGCCACTGCCTTCAACACCAAAGCAACATTATTTTACAGCCACCGCAAGGAACCGAGCTCTCAGGGACCTGATACCCTAGTCCAGAGGTTCCCAACTCCAGTCCTAGAGAGCCAAACACCATTCAGGTTTTCAGGCTGTCCCTAATAAATATGCATGAGATGCATTTGCATGCACTGCCCCCATTGTATTCAAATGTATCTCATGCATATTCATTAGGGACAACCTGAAAACCTGAATGGTGTTTGGCCCTCCAGGACTGGAGTTGGGAACCTCTGCCCTAGTCAAACGCTGGCCTCTGGAGCGGCTGCTATATCTTTATGCCATGGCCGCTGATGGGCAGGATTCTCAAGCGATTTGAGACTCACTCCGGGTGGGTCTTCATAGTGTCACCGGATTGGCCACTGTAGCCCTGGTACACTGACCTCGTCTGTCTCTCCCTAATGGTGCTGCTACCCCTTGGCACCCATAAGGGTCTCCTCCAGCAAGGTCCTATCATGGACGACCCAGCTCCTTACTTGCTTACGGCTTGGCTATTAAACGGAGCCGCTTGACTCGGAAGGGTTATTTGCCTCATGTGTTGGCCACTCTCCTGAAGGCACGGTGGCCTTCCACTTCGTGGGCCTACGCTAGGGTTTGGTGGCACTTTATCACCTGGTGCTGTTTATGCTAGTTATCCCCCTGGAAAGCGCAGATTCCTGACATTCTTGCTTTCCTTCAGGACGGCTTTGATCAAGGGCTGACCCTTGATTCCTTAAAGGTTCAGAGAGTGGCCCTCACATGATTTAGGGGATCTCTTTGAGGTTGCTTTCTTGCCTCGCATCCTGATCTGGTTTGTTTCTTGCAGGGTATGTGGACTTTGGGCCCCCCCCCCTCCACTCCATAAGAACATAAGATATGCCATACTGGGTCAGACCAAGGTCCATCAAGCCCAGTATCCTGTTTCCAACAGTGGCCAATCTAGGTCATACGTACCTAGCAGTTTCCCCAAAAGACACAGGTTCCACAATGCTTGTATTGGGTCAAGCATTGATATCCTGGGTCTCTTTTTAATAATGGTTTATGGACCTTTCCTCCAGGAACTTGTCAAAACCTTTTTTAAACCTAGCTACACTAACAGCCTTTACTACATCCTCCGGTAACAAATTCCAGAGTTTGATTACACGTTGAGTGAAAAAATATTTTCTCTTTTTTGTCTTAAATAGTTTACCCTGTAGCTTCATTGCGTGTCCCCTAGTCTATCTCCAGGAACAAGCAGGAATAAGTCCTCACTTATGGGTACGTCGGAACCGACGGAGCCTGCGCGGGAAAGCTCCCCAGCTTCCCAGGAAGGAAGCTTTTGGGGTCTCCCACTGCACATGCGCGCTGCCTTCCCGCCTTCCTGACCAGCTCTCCTCAGTTTCTCTTTTTCCGCGGAGCCAGCAGGTCGTGTTCCTGTCACCGCTGAAGAAATTATTGTTTTAGTTTGTTTCTTTAGACCGCGTACCTGCCTTCCCCATACCGAAACCGGTACCGCCGGTCTCTCCTTTTCTTTAAAAAAAAAAAAAAAAAAAAAATTCTTTACTTTGCACAACTTGGTGACTTCGGTTAGGCCTCAGGCCTACACAAATTCTCCTCATGGAGAAACCAGCCCCTGGTTTTAAGAAGTGTACCAAGTGTAGTGCTGTTATTTCTGTCACAGACACCCATGAATGGTGTCTTAAATGTTTGGGACCTGACCACTCCATTCCAGACTGCCCATCCTGCTCCCAGATGTCTAAACGTGGTTTGCAGAACCGAGCCAACAAATTCCATGTGCTGTTTGCTTCAGATAATCCAGCATCACAGTCATCCAGGTCTTCCTCTCCGGATGGATCTCAGGTAACCAAACCTTCGGGCAGGTCCTCAAAGAGCAAATCTCCTACAAAGCATCGAGAGGCTCTCACTTTTGAATCTGAGGATCCTGCCCCAGCCAAACAACCCCGGTGGGAAGCTCTGACTTCCAAAGCACCATCTATGGGGTTACAGGTTGACATCGATGGCACGGCCTCGACTGATCACCTGTTAGACTGCTCTGGGGTACCGGCATCCAGGCAGCAGTGGCGTCTATGAGCAATACTGTTCAGACCATGCAGCAGGCCATGCTGGCTTTTATTAAAGCTGCGACGCCCTCGGTACCGCGTTCAGCGGTACCGGGTCCGGTTCCGGTATCGTCTCCCATACCGGAACCGAGACCATCGACTTCCAAATGCAGATCGGTTCCGCATGCCGGATCCGGGTTTTCACCCGATACCGATCCCATACCCGGTACGCCCGATGTCGATACCGATCGGTATGCGTATCGTGCGTTGGAAGCAAATAGAGAATACTCTGATTCTTCTGAGGATTTTGACTCCTCTGAGGACTCTGATGAGCTGTCTCTAGTTCTTCATGAAGACCCCTCTTCCCCAAAGAGGAGAATGTCTCCACCAGAGGATTTGTCCTTTCAAGACTTCATTATAGAGCTAGCTAAAGGACTTTCTATTACCACATCCTCTGAAAAAGAACCTAGGTCAAAGAAATTGGATATTTTAGGATACCCTAAGGTTCCTAAAGAGGCAGTCACCCTGCCTATCCATGAAATCCTTCAAGAACACTTGATGGATTTATGGGAGGCTCCTCTGACGTTGTCTCCTTACTCTCATAGGTTGGACACCATGTACCGGGTCCCTCCTTCTCCTGGGTTTCAAAAGGCTCAGCTGCCTCACCATTCCATTGTGGTGAAGTCTGCGCTGAAAAAGATTGAGCACCAAAAGGCACTCTTCTACCCCTCCAGGGCGAGAATGTAAGACCCTAGACTCTTTTGGTAGAAAAGTTTTCCAGGCTAGTATGCTTATAGAAACATGATGACAGAAAAAGACCACAAGGCCCATCTAGTCTGTCCTTCCATAACAACTACAACAGTCCACTTTTTACCTTTAGAGATCCTCTGTGTTGGTCCCATGCTTTTTTGAATTCAGTTACTGTCCTCATCTCTACCACCTCCACTGGGAGACTATTCCACGGATCCACTACTCTTTCCGTAAAGAAATATTTCCGCATATCACTCCTGAATCTATCTCCCTTCACCCTCATCCCATGTCCCCTTGTCGCAGAACTTGCTTTCAATTGAAAGAGGCTCTCTCCCTGAACATTTATGCCACGGAGGTATTTAAACATCTCAATCATATCACCTCTATCCCGCCTTTCCTCTAAGGTGTACATATTAAGATCCTTAAGTCTGTCCTCATATGCTTTATAATGAAGACCACTAATCATCTTAGTAGCAACCCTCTGTACCGACTCCATCCTGTTCACATCCTTTTGAAGGTGCGGTCTCCAGAATTGCACACCATACTCCAAATGAGGTCGCACCAAAGACTTATACAGAGGCATTATCACCTCCTTTTTTCTGCTAGCCATTCCTCTCCGCTTATAGCCAGGATTAATTCTTACAGTCTGTATATGGGCATGTTTCTCAGGGAACTTGCCCTAAAGGTATGGCATTTTGCCTCCTTTATCCCTGAGGATAGAAAGGAGGAGTTCATTTCTATAGTGAAACAGCTTCTAGATGTTTCTAAGTTCTCCAACAGAGCAGCCTTTGAAGGTGCCGGTAGAGCTTCGGGCATTGCCATTGCAACCCGACGACTTGCTTGACTCCAGACCTCTGACCTAGAACCCTGGGTCCTGGATGGCTTACGGAATCTGCCCTGTACAGGTGAGAACTTATTTGGTAAAGACTGGCAAATTAAAGCCACTCAAATGGACGCAGAAAATGCTACCTTAGATAGACTTTCTAAGTCTACCTCTACTCCTGCCAAGAAAGTCTTTCAAGAGGCCTTACTACAAGAAGGCCAGATTTTCCACAAATACTGGCCAACAATCTTCTCAGCCTCGTTTGCTGCTAAACGTCAGCAGCCTAAACAGGCAAGATCAAAGCCTACAGTGTCTGCCGCTCCTCAGCAGGCTCAACCCCCTCAGGGGTTTTGACTTGCCCCTAGAGAACTTAACCTTTCTGGCTCTAGAACAACCAGAGCCCCTCACCATTCCCGGAAGGTTAGCTCACTTTGCTCCCAGATGGGAGCAAATTACATCAGAGCAATGGACCCTCTCTATCATCAGAGAGGGCTACAAACTTCATTTTTCCAACCTTCCTCCATATACCATGGTGAGGCACTTCAATTCTCCCCCATCTCTCCTGGACCTGTTGGATCAGGAAGTCTCTTCTCTCCTTGCCCAAGGGGCAATAGAAGAGGTTCCTCTTCTTCAACTAGGGACAGGATTCTACTCCCCTTATTTTCTCATAACAAAGAAGACAGGGGGATTCAGACCTATCCTAGATCTGAGAGAATTGAACAAATTTCTGTAGAAGGAGAAATTCAAAATGCATTCTCCTTCCATACCTTCAGAGTCAGGATTGGCTTTGTTCTCTAGATCTCAAGGATGCGTACACACATATACTCATCCACCCATCCCACAGAAAATATCTAAGATTTCTGTTTCAGGGAAAACATTTCCAGTACAGAGTACTTCCCTTCGGTCTAGCCTCTGCTCCAAGAGTGTTCACCAAATGCATGGCAGTTGTTGCCGCATTTCTAAGAGGTCTGGGAATTTTTGTATTCCCATATCTGGACGACTGGCTCATCCGAGCTCCATCTCAGTCAGAGGCCCAGATTTCCCTGGACTGCACAAGGCACATTCTGCAGTATCTGGGACTGGTGGTAAACCTTCCCAAGTCTCAACTTATCCCTACTCAGTCCCTGGAGTTCATAGGGGCCCAGTTGGACACCACCACTGCAAGGGCCTACCTACCTCAAGTCCGGGGCCAACGTCTGGTGTGCTTGGCCTCCCAAGCTCAGTCCAGCAGTCACTTGACAGCCAGAGAAATGCTGCGACTTCTGGGCCACATGGCCTCCACGGTACACGTGGTGCCCTACGCTTGTCTTCATATGAGAGCAGCTCAATGGACCTTGGCCACCCAGTGGACTCAAGCATCAGGAGCGCTCTCCGATCAAATACTCACCTCAAAGCGTCTATTTTGGTCCCTCCAATGGTGGATGTCCACCAACAATCTGTTGTTGGGGACCCCCTTCCAACCTTTGTTGCCCCAAGCAATCCTCACAACAGATGCCTCCCAAACAGGGTGGGGAGCCCATCTACAATCCCTCTCCACTCAGGGTACTTGGTCTCCACAAGAGACCACCCTTCACATCAACCTCCTGGAACTGCGAGCAATCTTCTTTGCCCTCAAGGTCTTCCATACCCTCCTGGTCAACCTGACCGTCCTAGTACAGACAGACAATCAGGTGGCCATGTTCTACGTAAACAAACAAGGAGGGACAGGCTCTCTGTCGCTTTGCAACGAAGCTCTCAGATTAGGGGCCTTCGCCAGAGAGCATCAAATTCATCTTCTGGCAGTCTATCTTCCAGGGGTTCAAAACTCTCGGGCAGACAGACTCAGTCGAGTTCTGCTTCCACACGAATGGTCCCTACATATGGACCAGATACGCAGAATCTTTCAGGAATGGGGAACCCCGGACATAGACCTCTTTGCAAGTCCGTGGAATGTCAAACTTCCCCGGTTCTGTTCCAGGAATCCGTGTCAGGGAGCTCAGGCCAACGACGCCTTTCTCCTACATTGGGGTCAGGAATTCCTATATGCCTTTCCGCCCATTCCTTTGATTCCCAAGACTCTGTTCAAACTCCAGAGGGATCACGGATCGATGATCCTCATAGCTCCACGCTGGCCACGCCAAGTGTGGTTCCCTCTACTTCTGCATCTCTCCCAGGGACCCTCCCTGGACCTGGGAGCTGCGCCAGACCTTCTGTCTCAGGAGGAGGGGACTTTGTGGCACCCAAACCCCAAGTCCCTACACCTCAGTGCTTGGTTACTGAAGGCCTAAGCCTTCATGACTTCAATCTTTCTCAACCAGTGAAAGATATCCTTAATGCCTCTAGGAAACCCTCCACGAGGCGTTCCTATGCTTTCAAATGGAAACGTTTTTACATTTGGTGTGCTCAACAGGGTCTTGACCCTCTAGCACTTCCTTTGAATTCTCTATTAGACTATCTCCTGCATCTTTCTAATGCAGGCCTTAAGACGAATTCAGTACAAGTCCATTTGAGTGCTATTGCAGCATCTTTAAAACCTATAAATGGACAACCTGTCTCCTCTCATTCTCTTATTGCAAGGTTCATGAGAGGCCTGACTCTAACTAAACCTCCCATCCGACCTCCTCCGGTAGCATGGGATTTGAACCTAGTTCTAGGTCAGCTTATGAAGCCACCTTTTGAACCGTTGGTTTCTACCTCCTTGAAATTTCTTTCCTGGAAGGTCCTTTTCCTTATTGCAGTCACTTCGGCTCGCCGCATCAGTGAACTACAGGCCTTAGTGGCTCATCCACCTTATACCAGGTTTCATCATAAGGTGGTCCTTAGGACGAATCCCCACTTTATGCCCAAAGTGGTCTCGCCTTTTCATCTTAATCAAGAGGTATATCTACCTGTCTTTTTTCCGGCTCCTCATGCATCCAGTGCAGAGAGGAACCTTCATACTTTAGATTGTAAAAGAGCTCTTGCCTTTTACCTCAACAGGACTCAGCCACATCGAAAGTCTTCCCAGCTTTTCGTGGCTTTTGATCCTTCTCATTTGGGACTTCCAGTCTCCAAACGTACACTTTCCAATTGGATTGCTCAGTGTATTTCCTTTGCTTACCAGAGTAAAATAATTTCTCTGGAAGGCCATGTCACAGCTCACAATGTGAGAGCCATGGCCACTTCTATGGCTCATCTTCACTCTGTATCCATAGATCAGATCTGTCGAGCCGCCACATGGGCCTCGGTTCATACCTTCACAGCCCATTACTGCTTGGACAAGGACTCCCGCCGGGATGCCTTGTTTGGTCAGGCTGTCCTCAAACACCTGTTCCATACTTGAACAACTGCTGCCCACCTTCCCAGGATGGATGCCTGAGATCCATACGAAGATGGTGAACCCTTGGGAGGGGATCTCCCAGGCATCTTAGCTAGGGAGTCCCCATAAGTGAGGACTTATTCCTGCTTGTTCCTGGAGATAGCACAGTTACTTACCTGTAACAGGTGATCTCTGGGAACAGAAGGAATTAGTCCTCACAACCCACCCACCTCCCCTAGGAGTTGTATCTTCTATCTATCTTCCTTTCCTCTCTCTATTGTCTCAGCTATAAACTCGAACTGAGGAGAGCTGGTCAGGAAGGCTGGAAGGCAGCGCGCATGTGCAGTGGGAGACCCCAAAAGCTTCCTTCCTGGGAAGCTGGGGAGCTTTCCCGCGCAGGCTCCGTCGGTTCCGACGTACCCATAAGTGAGGACTAATTCCTGCTATTCCCAGAGATCAGCTGTTACAGGTAAATAACTGTGCTTTCTATATTTGATGACAAGCAATCGATCTACGTTTACCCGTTCCACTCCATTCATTAATTTATGGACCTCTATCATATCTCCCCTCAGCCGTGTCTCTTTCAGGTTGAAGAGCCCAAACCTTTTTAGCCTCTCTTCATAGGAGTAGCCTTCCATCCCCTTTACCATTTTTGGTGGCTCTTCTCTGTACCTTTTCTAATAACGCTATATCCTTTTTAAGATACGGCGACCAGAATTGCACACAATATTCAAGGTGCGGTCACACCATGGAACGACAGAGGCATTATAATATCCTTTGTTTTATTTTCCATTCCTTTCCTTATGATGCCTAGCATTCTATTTGCTCTCTTGGCCGCCGCTGCACACTGGGTGGAGGGTTTTAACATGTTATCCACGATGACGCCTAAATCTTTTTCCTGGGTGGTTGTTCCCAATGTGGAACCTTGCATCGTGTAACCATAGTTTTAGATTGTTCTTCCCTAGGTGCATAACTTTGCACTTGTCCACATTAAATTTCATCTGCCATTTGTATGCCAAGTCTTCCAATTTATCAAGATCCTCCTGCAATTTTCCACAGTCCTCTTGGGTTTTAACAACTTTAAATAGTTTTGTGTCATCTGCAAATTTTGATAACCTTACTCATTATTCCCTTTTCAATATATCAAAAAGCAGCGGACCCAGCACAGATCCCTGGGGTACTCCAGTATTCATCTTTTTCCATTGGGAAAATTGGCCATTTAGCCCTACCCTCTGCTTTCTATCTTTTAACCATTTTCTGATCCACAATAGTACACTGCCTCCTATCCCATGACTTTTTAGTTTTGCCAAAAGTCTCTGAGGGACCTTGTCAAAGGCTTTCTGAAAGTCCAGATACACTGTATCAACTGACTCACCTTTGTCTACCTGTTTGTTCACACCTTCAAAAAACATAACAGATTAGTAAGACAATATCTTCCTTGTCTAAAACCATGTTGGCTGTCTCCCGTTAGGCCATGACTATTTATATGCCGAATAATTTTGTTCTTTATGATGGTTTCTACCATTTTTCCCGGTACTGACGTCAGGCTCACCGGTCTGTAGCTTCCCGGATCACCCTTGGAACCCTTTTTAAAAATTGGCGTTACATTGGCAATCCTCCAATCTTCAGGTATTACAGATTATTTTAATGATACTTCACAGATTACTAATAGCAGGTCTGAAATCTTATATTTCAGTTCTTTCAACACCCTTGGATGTATACCATCCAGTCCAGGTGATTTGCTACTCTTCAGTTTATCAAATAGTTGTAATACATCTTCCCGGTGTAGTGATATTTCTTTCAGTTCTCCTGCAGTATCACCTTTAAATACCACTTCAGTCATGGGTAACATCCCTACATCTTCCCCTTAGTAAAGACAGAAGCAAAGAATTCATTCAGTCTCTCCGCTATAGCCTTGTCCCCTCTTACTGCCCCTTTTACCTCTCTATCATCCAATGGTCCAACTGACTCTCGCAGTTTTTTTTTGCTACGAATGTACTTGAAAAAGTCTTTATTACGCGTTTTTGCTTCTGTAGCAGGTTTCTTCTCAAATTCTCTTTTTGCCTGCCTTATCAGTGCCTTACATTTAACTTGCTAGTGCCTGTGCTATTTCCAGTTTTTGTCATTTGGCTCTTTTTTTCCATTTCCTGAAAGATGCTTTTTTAGCAACAGCAGCCTCTCTGACTTCACCTTTAAACTATGCTGGCAGGATTTTGGACTTCCTTCCACTTTCCTTAGCGTGGAATACAGCTGGTCTGGGCTTCCAAGATAGTATTCTTCAACAACACCCAAGCTTGATGTAAGTCTTTAACCTCTGCAACTGCTCCTTTTAGTTTTTTCTTAACTATTTTCCTCATTTTATCATAGTCTCCCTTTCGAAAGTTAAAAGGTAGTACTGTGGCTTTCCTTACCATCCCTCCTCCACTAATTAAATCAAACACGATCATGCTATGATCATTATTGCCAAGTGGCCCCAACACCCTTATCTCTTGCACCAGATCTGGTGTTCCACTAAGGACTCCGCTCGATAGTCCCACCATGAGACCTTCCTTTGGTTCTTAAAGCCATTACGAGAGCTCCCTTTGAGCTTTTGTCGGGTGTCACTTGAGGATTTGACATTTAAAACTGCCGCTTTAGTAGGAGTCACTTCCGCTAGGTGTATTTCAGAGCTTCAGGCACTCTTGTCGAGACTCTTTCCTCGTTTTTTCCCCGGAGGGGGTCATGAGTGGAGTGGAGGAGTAGCCTAGTGGTTGGTCAAGGTACTTCAGGCCGGAAGGTCGGGGGTTCAAATCCCACTAGAGGACAGCAACCTTGGGCCAGAAGGACTGGGGTTTCTAGTCCCACAGGTGCTCCTTGTGGTCTTGGGCAAGCCACTTAACCCTCCATAGCCCATGTTCCCTGTAAAATAGTTATCTCCAAGTTATAATGCCCTGTTCAATGTAATTTCAGTTTGTTCAATGTAAACTGCACTGATGCAGAATAGCGCGGTATATAAGAGAATGTAAATAAATAAATAATCTGTCCAGGCCCTTCCTTACCAAAAGTATTTCTGCTTTCTATCTCAATCAGTCAGTTGTCCTTCCCTCTTTCCCAAGACGGTCATCCGGGGACATTCACAGCCTTCATTCACTAGATGTCAGCAGGTCGTTGCGCTGCTACCTCAAGGCTACTAATAGCTTTCGTCTCTTTGATCACCTCTTTGTGCAATTGGAGACCACCGCAAGGGCGCGGCTGCTTTAAAGCTACCATTGCACGCTGGATCAAGCAGGCCATTGAGTCAGCTTACATTCTCCAGAACAAGCCAGTGCCCTCAGGGCTCCTCACCCATTCCACTAGGGCACAGACTGCGATGTGGGTGGAGAGAGTACGGGTCGCCCCTCTTGAGATCTGCAAAGCTGCTACCTGGTCCTCTTGCCCTACCTTTGTCAAGCACTATTGCCTGGACCTCCGTGCTCGAGAGGCGGCTCACTTTGGTGCTTGTGTGCTGGCTACCGCCATTGCTTCTTGCCCAGAGGGGATCTAGCTTTGTTCTCCCCATTTGTCTGGACTGGTCTAGCAGGCAGAACTGGAAGGAGAAAATTCACTTGCTGTTAATTTTCCTTTCCTGTATTCCTGCTAGACCAGTCTAGACCCC
This sequence comes from Ichthyophis bannanicus, assembly GCA_033557465.1. Taxonomy (NCBI): domain Eukaryota; kingdom Metazoa; phylum Chordata; class Amphibia; order Gymnophiona; family Ichthyophiidae; genus Ichthyophis; species Ichthyophis bannanicus. The sequence continues at coordinate 228,330,629 of CM066039.1, forward strand.
CTCCCCGCTATGCTGTTTTCTGATTGACTTGGCCGTGTCAGTGCCTAAGAGTTCTCCAGCTTAGCTGACAGTCTGGCTGGTCTCTCCTTGTACGTACTTTGGCTTTCACTGTGTAGATAGTTATTTCGTCTTACAATTGTGTTTTTCAGTCACAAATCCAGGCCACACTGCTTATCTCCAGGAACAAGCAGGAATGTGTCTTCACATATGGGTACGTCGGTACCGACGGAGCCTGCACGGGAATGCTGCCCAGCTTTCAATTAGAAAGCTTTTGGCAGCATCCCTCGCGCCTGCGCAGTGACTTCCCGCCTTCTCCACAGCCTCTCTTCAGTTTTCGTTTTTCCGCGGAGCCGGCAGGACGTCCTCCCTGTCACCGCAGAAACTTTTCTCTTTAATTGCTATAATTATTTTAATTTTTTTGTTTTCTTGTGGTCGCGGCTGTTTCTCCCGCTACCACCGGTACCGCCGGTGGTTTTTAGTCTAAAATCTGTAAAACTTTTCTTCAGTTTTTTTTGCCTTAACTCTTAGGCCTACTAGGCCTTTTTTCATTATGGAGCCGCCTTTTCCTAAGACGTGCATCTGCTGTGCAAACACCTGTTTCTTTTTAGACACCAATAGTTGGTGTCTCAACTGTGTGGGTCCTGACCCTTTTTCCCCTGACTTGTCAGGAGATAATTTTGTGAGACAACCTTCAGTATTTAGAGTTTCCCTCGATACCGTTTTTTCTTCGGCAGTGAGGGTACCCGGTTTCTCTACTTCACAGGATCAGGTAACCCAAAAACAGTCTGTTAAGACTAGTCAATGCTTGAGTGGTATGTCCCATGCCCAGCATGGTGACGGCTCCGGCCTTGCCCTCAAGAATCCATTGGCTTTACCCCTGCGGGAGTCTTCGGGCTCCAAAGCGTTAAAGGGGGGTTTCAGGATGTTCCTGGGGCTCACCCCTCACAGAACATACCTGAGCCATGCGCGGGGGTGGTATCCGCTTCGAGCACCGGTGTCAAGTACTCCACTCTTCACCAGGGATCGTCATCGGGTGTCCTCGGTACCTTCGGGACCGATCGATACGCACCGCATTGACTTCCCTCAATCTCAGCCATGCTCCGGGACGGTACCGACGTCGATCGGTTCCGATACCCTAGCATCGGCATTGACATGGACCTCGGTACCGTCGGTATCGATCGATGTCACCCAGGCTGCCTTAGTGGTATCAGCATCGCCGATACTACCACTGGCGTCGGAACTGTCGAGACATGCATCGCTAGTCTCGCTCTTCGATGCCGAGTCTTGAGTCGATATCGAGTTTCGAGGACTGCGTCCCGACGCGTCCCGGAACCGACTCCGGTCGTTTCCCCATAGGTAGTTCCGAAGATCTTAGACATAACTCCCTCATGATCTCGGTACCACGACAGCAGTTCCCGATGACTACTTCACCTGCTAGTCCTTTATCAGTGGCAAGGTTGTTGGCTGTTCTTGCACCGCTGCCTAGTTTGGAACTGATACCTGGCATTGCTGCCATACCTTGTACGTCTTCTGATACTCAGGCTCTTTCTTTAGCCTCACCAGGAATACTTCCCATAGGAGATCAGTCTTTTCAGACTTTTCTCCTGGATATGGCAACCTTTCTTAATATTTCTATCCCTGGTTGTGATCCTTCACATGGCTCACCGGCACAAATGCAACATATACAGTTTCCTTTACATCCTGCTCTGCAGGATCTCCTTCTTAGGGTATGGAAATCACCCTTACGACTTCCTCAAGTTTCTAATGATGTTGAGGTTAGGTACTGTGTGCCACCCTCTCCAGGGTTCCAAAAACCTCAACTTTCTCATCGTTCCCTGGTAGTGGAATCAGCACTGAGGAAGGTTAAGAGCAAGAAGAAGCATTCCGCCAGGTCGTTCTTCAAGAACACTTGATGCTTTTGGCCGTCAAACCTTCCAAAACTCTATGCTGGCTTCCAGAGTTCTCTCATATATTTTTCACATGAGTCTAACACTCCAGGAAGTCACAGAGAAATTGTCTCTTTTGACCCCTTTTTTACCAGAGCCCAAGGCTACTGATTATACCTTGCTCATCAATCACAGCCAGAATATATCCTGGTTTCTGTCTCGTGCTTCTATAGATTCTTTTGAGTCCATTAGCAGATCCTCTGCTATTGCCATTGCAGCACGTCGCAGAGCCTGGCTTGAGGCTTCAGACTTGAGCAAATGGGCACAAACTATACTAGCTCATTCTCCTTGTACAGGAGAAGGTCTTTTTAATAAGGAGGCTTTACGTCAGGTTGCTCAATGCTCCCCTGACTCTTCTTCCACTAGAAACCATTCTAAGCCACCTCCTTTTTCAAATAGTAGGAAATGTCCTACCAAACCTTCTTTTCCTAAGAAAAGAAAGTTTCATTCCTCTCCTGCCCATCATTCGGCTGTACATAAACAAGGGACGCCTCAGCCTAGTCTGAAGTCCTCCAGTTCTGGCCAGTCTCAACATTCCCAGCAACCATAAAGGCTGGGAATTGTAACTTACATATTAAAAGATTATTCACTGTGCTTTTCTTTTTCAGTGTACTAACCTGTCAAAAAAATTATTTTGTTCAGGTACTACACACTTCTCCTCTTCTTACTCTCCAGAAGAGCAGTTGCAACTATCACCTGATAGTTTCTTTCCCAACTGAACATTTTCCTTCAGTTGACTTACCCCATGGGTACGTCCCCTCCAACTACTTGAGGGCTACCATACTGAACTACTTCTCTGGTTGTTCCCCAGACAGTGAGAAGAGATATCCCCTCTCTTTTCTTGTCTGTTTTTCTTTATTCAGCACAGGACACTCTCTCTGCTGTTTCTGTCAACAGCTCTGCCTGCAGGAGTTGTAATAATTGTATTACTGGGACTTTTCCAAGTTCCAGTCCCTTGTTAAAAATTTTTTGTCTAGCCTCAGTAGTGATTCCAAACTATCTTGGATCCTCCTACTCGTTAGGCTTTCTCACATTATTCTAACCATCTCCTTTTCTAGGATATGGCAACATAACTGATTTTCAATCAGTTTCTCTCATAGCTCTCCTGCACAATGCTCTCTGCAGTCTTCATAGAAGCTTTCTACTATGAGGGCTTTGCTATAAAGCATTGTCCCTTGTCTCTGAAGTTCCTCTATTATTAGAGAGAAACTTCTCAACCCTTCCTATGCCTGTGAGGGATCTCCAGGAACAAGCAGGAATAAGTCATCACATATGGGTACGTCGGTACCGACAGAGCCCACGCGGGAAAGCTCCCCAGCTTTTCAGATTAAAAGCTTTTGGGGCCTCCCACTGCACATGCGCGCTGCCTTCCCGCCTTCCTGACCAGCTCTCGTCAGTTTCTTTTTTTCCGCGGAGCCAGCAGGTCGTGTTCCTGTCACCGCTGAAGAAATTGTTAATTTTATTGTTTTCTTTAGACCACGTACCTGCCTTCCCCATTCTGAAACCGGTACTGCCGGTCTCTCTTTTTTTCTTTTCTTCAGCACAGCTTGGTACTTTGTTAGGCCTTCGGGCCTACACAAATTCTCCTCATGGAGAAGCCAGTTCCTGCTTTTAAAAAGTGTACCAAGTGCAGTGCTGTCATTCCTGTTACAGACACCCATGAATGGTGTCTTAATTGTTTAGGACCTGACCATTCCATACCGGACTGCCCATCCTGCTCCCAGATGTCGAAACGTGGATTGCAGAACCGGGCCAACAAGTTCCATGTGCTGTTTCCTTCAGAAGCATCACAGTCATCCAGGTCTTCCTCTCCGGATGGATCTCAGGTAACCAAAACTCCAGTGGGCAAATCCTCTAAAAGCAAATCTCTTTCTAAAGATCGAGAGGCTCTCAATTCTGAGTTCGAGGATTCTGCCCAGGCCAAAAAACCCCGGCGGGAGGTTCCGGCCTCCAAAGCAATCATGGGGTCACAGGTTGACATCGATGGCGCGGCCTCGACAGATCACCTGTTGTGCTGCTCTGGGGTACCGGCCCATACCGGTACCGACATCCAGGCAGCAGTGGCGTCTATGGGCAATACTGTCCAAGTCATGCAGCAGGCCATTCTGGCTTTTATTAATGCTGCTACGCCCTCGGTACCGCGGCCAGCGGTACCGGGTCCGGTTCCGGTAATGGCTTCCATACCGGAACCGAGGCCATCGTCTTCCAAACGCAGATCGGTTCCGCATGCCGGATCCGGGCTTTTGCCCGGTACCGATCCCATACCCGGTACGCCCGATGTCGATACCGAACGGTATGCGTATCGTGCGTTGGAAGCACATAGAGGATACTCTGCTTCTTCAGAGGATTTTAACTCCTCTGATTCTGATGAGTTCTCCCTTGATCTTCCTGAGGAGCCTTCTCCTAAAAGGAGAATGTCTCCACCAGAGGATTTGTCCTTTCAGGACTTCATCATAGAAATAGCTAAAGGTCTTTCTATTGCTTCATCCTCTGAAAAGGAACCCAGATCAAAGAAACTGGATATTTTAGGATACTCTAAGTCTCCTAAAGAGGCAGTCACCCTGCCTATCCATGAAATCCTTCAAGAACACTTGATGGACTTATGGGAGGCTCCTCTAACATTGTCTCCTTCTCGCAGGTTGGACACCATGTACCGTGTCCCCCCTTCTCCTGGTTTCCAAAAAACCTAGTTGCCTCACCATTCTATTGTGGTGAAGTCTGCAATGAAGAAGATAAAGAGTACCAAAAGGCACTCTTCTACTCCTCCAGGGCGAGAATGTAAGACTCTAGACTCTTTTGGCAGGAAAATTTTCCAGGCTACTATGCTTATAGCCAGGATTAATTCCTATAGTCTTTACATGGGCATGTTTCTCAGTGAAATCGCTCTAAAAGTTCGGCATTTTGCCCCCTTCATCCCTGAGGATAAAAGGGAGGAGTTCATTTTCTTAGTGAAACACCTTTTGGATATTTCAAAGTTCTCCAACAGGGCAGCTTTTGATTCCTTTGAGGGTGCTGGTAGGGCTTCGGGCATTGCTATAGCAGCCCGACATCTTGCTTGGCTCCAGGCTTCTGATCTAGAACCTTGGGTCCTAGATGGCTTACGGAATCTGCCCTGTACAGGTGAGAACTTATTTGGTGAGGAGTGGCAAATTAAGGCCACTCAAATGGACGCAGAAAATGCCACCTTAGATAGACTTTCTAAGTCTACCTCCACTCCTGCCAAAAAGAAGTCTTTTAAGAGGCCTTATTACAAGAAGTCCAGACTTTCCACAAATACTGGCCAACAATCCTCTCAGCCTCGTTTTGCTGCTAAACGTCAGCAACCTAAACAGGCAAGGTCAAAGCCTGCGGCGTCTGCTACGCCTCAGCAGGCTCAACCCCCTCAGGGGTTTTGACTTGCCCCTAGAGAACTTAACTTTTCTGGCTCTAGAACAACCAGAGCCCCTCACCATACCCGGAAGGTTAGCTCACTTTGCTCCCAGATGTGGGAGCAAATTACATCAGAGCAATGGACCCTCTCTATCATCAGAGAGGGTTACAAACTCCATTTTTCCGACCTTCCTCCTTATACTATGGTGAGGCAGTTCAATTCTCCCCCATCTCTCCTGACCCTCTTGGGTCAGGAAGTCTCCTCCCTCCTTGCCCAAGGGGCAATAGAGGAGGTCCCTCTTCTTCAACAGGGGACGGGATTCTACTCCCCTTATTTTCTAATACCAAAGAAGACAGAGGGCTTCAGACCAATTCTAGATCTGAGAGAATTGAACAAATTTCTTTTCAAGGAGAAATTCAAAATGCTTTCTCTGGGCATTCTCCTTCCATACCTTCAGAGTCAGGATTGCCTATGTTCTCTAGACCTAAAGGATGCGTATACACACATACTCATCCACCCATCCCACAGAAAATACCTTCGATTTCTGTTTCAGGGACAACATTTCCAGTACAGAGTACTCCCCTTTGGTCTAGCCTCTGCTCCAAGAGTGTTCACCAAATGCATGGCAGTCGTAGCTGCCTTTCTAAGAGGCCTGGGAATTTTCATATTCCCATACCTGGACGACTGGCTCATCCGAGCTCCATCTCAGTCCCAGGCCCAAATTTCCCTGGACCGCACAAGGCGTCTTCTGCAGTATCTGGGACTGGTAGTAAACCTTCCCAAGTCTCAACTAATCCCTACTCAGTCTCTCGAGTTCATAGGGGCCCAGTTAGACACCATCACTGCGAGGGCCTACCTGCCTCAGCTCAGGGCCCAACGCCTGCTGAGTTTGGCCTCCCAAGCTCAGTCCAGCAGTCATTTGACAGCCCGGGAAATGCTGCGACTTCTGGGCCACATGGCCTCCACGGTACATGTGGTGCCCTACGCTCGTCTGCATATGAGGGCAGCTCAATGGACCTTGGCCACCCAGTGGACTCAAGCATCTGGAGCGCTCTCCGACCAAATACTCACCTCAAGCCGTCTGTTTTGGTCCCTCCAATGGTGGACATCCACCAAGAATCTGTTGTTGGGGGCCCTCTTCCAACCTTTGTTGCCCCAAGCAACCCTCACAACAGATGCCTCCCAGACAGGGTGGGGAGCTCATCTTCAGAACCTCTCCACTCAGGGCACTTGGTCTCCACAGGAGACAACCCTTCATATCAACCTCCTGGAACTGCGAGCAATTTACCTTGCCCTCAAGGTCTTCTATACCCTCCTTGTCAACCTGACTGTCCTAGTTCAGACAGACAATCAGGTAGCCATGTTCTATATAAACAAACAAGGAGGGACAGGCTCTCTGTCGCTTTGCAACGAAGCTCTCAGATTATGGGCCTTCGCCAGAGAGCATCAAATTCACCTTCTTGCAGTGTATCTTCCAGGAGTTCAAAACTCTCGTGCGGACCGACTCAGTCGAGTTCTGCTTCCACACGAATGGTCCCTACATATGGACCAGATACGCAGAATCTTTCAGGAATGGGGGACCCCGGACATAGACCTCTTTGCAAGTCCGTGGAATGCCAAACTTCCCCGGTTCTGTTCCAGAACTCAGTGTCAGGGAGCTCAGGCCCACGATGCCTTCCTCCTGCATTGGGGTCAGGAATTCCTCTATGCCTTTCCACCCATTCCTCTAATATCCAAGACTCTGTTCAAGCTCCAGAGGGATCACGGGACTATGATCCTCATAGCTCCCCGCTGGCCACGCCAGGTGTGGTTCCCTCTACTTCTGCATCTCTCCCAGGGATCCTCCCTGGACCTGGGAGCTGCGCCAGACCTCCTGTCTCAGGAGAAGGGGACTTTGTGGCACCCAAACCCCAAATCCCTACATCTCAGAGCTTGGTTACTGAAGGCCTAAGTCTTCAAGACTTTAATCTTTCTCAGCCTGTGAAAGATATCCTTCATGCCTCTAGGAAACCTTCCATGAGGCGTTCTTATGCTTTCAAATGGAAGCGTTTTTCCATTTGGTGTGCTCAGCAGGGTCTTGACCCTCTAGCACTTCCTTTGAATTCCCTCTTGGACTATCTCCTGCATCTTTCAAATGCAGGCCTTAAGACGAATTCAGTAAGGGTCCATTTGAGTGCTATTGCAGCATCCTTAAAACCGATAAATGGACAACCTGTCTCCTCTCATCCTCTTGTTGCACGTTTCATGAGAGGCCTGACCTTAACTAAACCTCCCATCCGACCTCCCCCGGTAGCATGGGATTTGAACCTAGTTCTAGGTCAGCTTATGAAGCCACCTTTTGAGCCTTTGGACTCTACCTCCTTCAAATTTCTTTCCTGGAAGGTTGTTTTCCTTATTGCAGTCACTTCGGCTCGCCGCATCAGTGAACAGGCTTTAGTGGCTCATCCACCTTATACTAGGTTTCATCATGATAAGGTGGTCCTTAGGACGAATCCCCACTTTATGCCCAAAGTGGTCTCGCATTTTCATCTTAATCAAGAGGTATATCTACCTGTCTTTTTCCCAGCTCCTCATGCATCCAGTGCAGAGAGGAACCTTCATACTCTGGATTGTAAAAGAGCTCTTGCCTTTTACCTCAACAGGACTCAACCACATCGAAAGTCTTCCCAACTTTTCGTGGCTTTTGATCCTTCTCATTTGGGACTTCCAGTCACCAAGCGTACACTTTCCAATTGGATCGCTCAGTGTATTTCTTTTGCTTACCAGAGTAAGAACATTTCTCTGGAGGGCCATGTCACAGCTCACAATGTGAGAGCCATGGCCACTTCTATGGCTCATCTTCACTCTGTGTCCATAGATCAGATCTGTCGAGCAGCCACTTGGGCCTCGTTCATACCTTCACAGCCCATTACTGCTTGGACAAGGACTCCCGCCGGGATGCCTTGTTTGGTCAGGCTGTCCTCAAACACCTGTTCCATACTTAAACAACTCCTGCCCACCTTCCCTGGATGGATGCCTGAGATCCATACGAAGATGGTTTACCCTTGGAGGGGGATCTCCCAGGCATCTTAGCTAGGGTGTCCCCATATGTGATGACTTATTCCTGCTTGTTCCTGGAGATAGCACAGTTACTTACCTGTAACAGGTGATCTCTGGGAACAGCAGGAATTAGTCATCACAACCCACCCACCTCCCCTAGGAGTTGTATCTCTATCTATCTTCCTGTCCTCTCTCTCTATTGTCTCAGCTTTAAACTCGAACTGACGAGAGCTGGTCAGGAAGGCGGGAAGGCAGCGCGCATGTGCAGTGGGAGGCCCCAAAAGCTTTTAATCTGAAAAGCTGGGGAGCTTTCCCGCGCGGGCTCCGTCGGTACCGACGTACCCATATGTGATGACTAATTCCTGCTGTTCCCAGAGATCACCTGTTACAGGTAAGTAACTGTGCTTTCTCCACACCCCCTCTAGCCTGGGGTGTTAACACGAGATATCAGTTATTCTGTGTGAAAATCAGTGTTCTGTAGCACTCCCTGCCTTGTTCCCTACAGATTCATATCTTCATCTGTTCTCACGCGAACATCACGGTTAACTCACTGGGTTGCTTTCCTGCATCCCTCAACCCACGAAAATAGATTCTCTATACATATCCCAAGTGGGCTCACCCTCTTGCAGAACGCAGATTCTTTTTCATTTACATTCCCCATGTACAATTATGGGGCTGGGTGGTAGACATGTATCTCAATCTGTTGTCTTGTATGTAGCATCTCCATATATGTCTACATACTTATCATTTCTCTGGTGGTGCTAAACCATGCCCCACAAATTTCGATATATCAAATTTCCATATATCATATATTTGATATATTTCACCACCCATATCCTAATATACAAATCTGGACATATGTATATTTATATATCTTTATATATCTATGAATATATACATATCTATTCCAGCCACATATGTCTCCCCATATGTATGTGTTTGATGGGGGGCTTCTTAAGGGTTGGTCAATCTTATTCACTATCACCCTTACTGTCTATACTACATGATTTACCTCTTACAGGTTTTAGACAGATTGTTGCCCTACGTCCCATACCAAATTATGATACAGGACCTGTTCAGCACCAACAACCACTTTGGTGCTAACTTCTTCCATTTTTTCTTTATGTCCTTGAAGCATCCAGCTTCAATATTTTTCCTATCTCTCGCCAGCTAGGAAAAACAGTGTACATCTTTATCTTCGAGTACACAACTGTTTTCCGTAGGAATAGGGGTTTTCCATTCCCCCTTTCCTGCCAGGACTGGGCTAGTTCTTCAACTCCGTCAGTCTTCTTCCTTTAGTCCTCAATGTTCATGATGCCTAAAGGACTTTTCAGCTTTTCCCATAAAGCTTTCCATTGAAGACCAGACGTCTACTCCTACCCAGTTGACACCTGGATCATCTACTACCTCCAAGTCTGGACCTTCATCCTCACTACTGAGAGGTCACCTTGAAGATTCCGCCACTACTTATCCAGTAGACTCCATCATGCTTTCTACTTCCTACAATACAGTAGGTAAGCTGCATATTTTAAGTGTACATTAAATGTGTTTTAATGCTACTCATCATATCTACCAAGGACTCCTGTAGTCTGTAGAACACCTAGTCCTTGGCTATGCTGTTTCTTTCCTCACAGCTCCTTTATTGTCAACTCCTACCCTCCATCCCACATTGGATGCCGGGGATTCCTGGAGACAAAATGCACCCCTGACCCGGGCACTTGCATTTTTATGGGATCTCCCCCTGGCATCTCCAGCTAGGGAGTCCCCATATGTGAAGACTCATTCCTGCTTGTTCCTGGAGATAGCACAGTTACTTACCTGTAACAAGTGATCTCTGGGAACAGCAGGAATTAGTCTTCACAACCCTCCCACCTCCCCTAGGAGTTGCATCTTTTTTATTTTTTCCCTTTTCTCTCCTCGCCTTTGTCTCAGCTCTGAAACTCAACTGAAGAGAGGCTGTGGAGAAGGCGGGAAGTCACTGCGCAGGCGCGAGGGATGCTGCCAAAAGCTTTCTAATTGAAAGCTGGGCAGCATTCCCGTGCAGGCTCCGTCGGTACCGACGTACCCATATGTGAAGACTAATTCCTGCTGTTCCCAGAGATCACCTGTTACAGGTAAGTAACTGTGCTTTCATGGTATACTGAAGCTGACCCCTAGGGGTACAGGTTTATCTATCAAGGGTGATGTCACTAAGCTTCTGGAAGTTTCTCTGTCTCATCTGCTGACGGGGAACACAACCCATTTGTCTGGACTGGTCTAGCAGGGATACAAGAGAGGAAAATTAACAGAGTGAAATTTCTCCATATACATGTGTGGAAGTTTAGATAAGTTATGAGTAAATCAAACCTATTCTGCCAAGATATGCTAAGAGAACAGCTGTTATCAAGTAGGCTTCCTTATCCAGTTAGACCTGTCCAAACGAATGGGTTATGCTTCCTTGCCAGTAGATGGAGGCAGACTTGAACAACTTTCAGTGATCTCATTACTTGGAATATTCTCTGGTGCAGCACTGAGAGAAGCCAGTATTCTCTGCTTTAGCAGGTGGTGAGGTGTGTGGACTGGTACCAGCAGTGAAATATAGCCCTGACTCTCTTGGCCCACATTAAAGTGCAGAGGCCTTGGATTGAGTTATGAAGGACCCATCTCTTCTGGCGCAGACAGCAACCCTGTAGCCATGCTGTTACCTACAAGTTAAGAACACTTTTGGGCTGGAAGAAGAGTAGGAGAGTCTCATGGAGTTCCTGAGGGGGATTGGTAAGTTGGTCACAGGCTCCCCTTCCCTCTTGCTTTCCTAATATGCTCTTTCTCCAAGTTCCTATTTTTTCCCAATGCTTCAACTACAAAAAAAAAAGACAAAAATAAACAACAAACCTCCACCTTCTTTAGCCAGACCTGTCCAGGGCCTCCCTAATAGTGTTCCTTGTGATTTCCTTTTTGGGACTCTATTTTTGCTATGGCTCTGGCCTCTTTCTGGCACATGTGAGAGTGTGTTTTACCTTGGTTCTTAACCTGCAGCCCCTAGTGCTTTCTTACCCCCCGTTATGGCTTGTGGATAGTATTTTAAGAACACCCCCTCCAGAGTACCTGGGGTCCAATGTCGTGCCTATGGCTCCTGCTGTTTCTTCTGGTTTCTTTCCACCAGTGAACTCTGCAGATGTTTTAGGTGGCTGCTTGGGCCTGGTGAGAGCAGAGTATAGTGGGGTGCCACTGGCCACGTAGCTGTTTGCCCTCAGACCCCACTTGTTGGCACACTTGCACTGCAGCTCCCGAAACAGCCCTAGGGCTATATTCTGTTGGCTAGCTGTTTTGTAGCCCCTTTTTGTGTGTGTGTGTGTTGGGGGATTTGGAGATGGGCCTCTGCGTGGTCATCATAGGGCATCTAGCAATGGCCCCTGCTCTGCTCTTGTGCTCCTCTGTGAGCCCGGTCTTCTCTGTGGGGGTTGTTGAAGGACTTGAGTAGAATTCAAATCATTGGAAGGTAAGTCTGAGGAGGACTGTGGTGGTTCCCTAGGGGCTTGTTAGGATCCTTGCGGGATGTATTGCTTTATTTTTTTTTTCTCTGCTTGGTCTGAGATCTGCACAGGAAGTTATGGTGGCTCTGCAGGCTGCGGAACTGGCATTGAATGAGCTTAGTAGTCTGTTTTTTGCACCAGGCAGGCCTGCTGTTCTGCTGTATTACCACTTCTCAAAGGCCCGATGCAGTAGCATATGGATCTAGAGAGGATAAACCGTGCATTGGATCTTCACTGTCTCTTTTACCGATGTGGGCTGGATTAGCCCTTTGCCTCCATGGGGTGGAAGTCTGCTTTTATGGGTGTGACAAAATGCATGACTGATAGGCAGTGGGAGGTGCTGTATGCATGTCTGTAGTTAGCCCTCAGATGAGGGCTCCATCCTTTGCAGGTGGTCTGGCTTTGACCATAGGACTATGGCCCCTTGCTCCCAAAATTGCAGATCTGTTTATGAAAACATCTAGCTTTAGCTCTGTCTCCTTGCAGAGGAATGACAGTGGACACTCTTTGGCACTTACTGCCATGACAGGTTGTTTCTCCCATTCCTTCCATGGTAGGGTTGGAGATGTTCCTGATCCATGTGGCTCCACAAAGGAACGTTCCTTGTAGCGTGATCTAGACCCAGTGATCTTCAGACTGTCTCTCCTCTTCATATGGGGCCCTTCATGTCTTGCATGGTGTCAGTTGGGTAGGGTACACCACCTGGACCATACCATGGCATTTCTCTGTCCAGGGTTAACATTGACTTTTTCTCTGCGTTCTGTGCTGCTCTTTGAGTCTGGACCTCACCCTGGACCTAGACATGGATTCCCCTGCCTTTACTATTTTGATAGAGGTGATAGCACTGCCTTTCTGCATATAGATGGCCTGGTTGCCCATGTCTGAACTTCAGGCTGGTTAGTGTCTTTGGGGGTGTCGAAAGGTGAGATGCTGGGGGAGCTCTGCCTGGAAAGGTTGGAGTTGGGAATAGGCTCTTCTGAGAGCACCTTGATTCTCTCTCATGATTTTGAGCTCCCAGGTCTGTCCCTATTGAGTTTTTAATGACTGAGGGTTTGTTCAAGCCTCAGACTTTGTGGACCTGAGTCTCCTCTGACCCTTGGGTGCGGAGCATTGTCCTTTGAGACATATGGAGGTCTGGGTCTAGCATTTGCACTAGATTCAGAGGAACTACTTAATTTTCTGGTCTCTGTACCCTGTTGTTGGAACAAGCTCTTTCTCTCCTTGGGGAGATCAAGGAGCAGGTGAGGTAGTAGTTGCAGTTCCACCTTGTGGAAAGCACCGGCAGAGATGCTCGCTAGCTTGGCTTCCAGCTTGAAGGGCTGGAGGTGTGAGATCTGGTCCAGTTGGCCAAAGGACACCATCCCTTCACGGGGCTCTGGGGAATCTTCCACCTGGAAGCTGGAGCAATCACTCTGACCTTCGGGAGGCTTGCAGCTACTTGAGAAGCAGGGCTGCGTGTTCTGACATGTCCTGACAGTCACATGGGTCTTCTTTTGTAGCAGAGCTTCATGGGTCTGAAGTGGTTCTCGCAGCTGTGCAACTGGGATGTTGGGAGGAGGAGCATCTGATTGCAATATGTGCTTTAGATAGGGAAAATTTTAATTAACATGTTCTGACTGTTGTAACTTCTTGGGTCTGGGTGACAGAGTTCAGCACCTCGTGTGTGATCTCATAGTGTGAAGGCATGATTTTCCAGTACCCCATGTATAGTCCACTCCAGAAGAGCTATTTCAGATGTAGGGAGACTCTGTAAATGATGGGCAGGCTGGCTTTCTTAGGAGTAACCTAAGGGAGGTATATTGCATAGCTTCCTTTCTGAACCTGTGCCTCTGATGGCTCATCCAGGTTATCTGCCTATCTCGTCCAGATTATCCTAGGAGCCATGGCTTGAATGCATTCACGGTTATGTGGACTTTGTGGGCTTTCTTTTCATCTTCAAGATGTGGGCCTAAAGGAGAAATATGGTGGGGATTCCAGGAAAGGTAGTTTACTGGCACTTTCTGACTTAGGGCCTTGTCTTGTGTGCACGTGCCAGTCAGTTTGATCTGCTTGGTAACATCCTTGCCTGAGACCTGGTAAATCTGTGCACTTTTAGCAGATGTTAGTGTTTCAGCAGTTCAACCTGGTTTGCAGCTTATCCCTGAACCCTCAGGGTTCAAGTAACTGGTCTGTTCTGCTACAGGAAGTATCTCCAAGGCATTCCTCTTTAAGCAGGCATGAAGCATTTCTGTCCACCTGAGCTTCCTGCTAAGGTCTTAATGGTCTTCTGTTGTTGAGGGCCCTGAATGGATCCTTCTTTGGGTCCATATGTGAGGTTTCCCTAGTGGGTTGGTTCCCCCATTCTGGGGGATTGTGGCGTCTGCTGTATGATGTCTTTGCTGCAGCCTTGACTTCATATACCTTTCTAGTTCTTTGGACAGCTCAGTCTGCCATCATTCAAAGAGGGCCCTCACTCCTTTCTTATCCTTATTGAATTGTGGGCCTGCCTTTCTTCATAGAGAAAGATCTTCAATGGACTCCTCGCTGTGATTGGTAGATGTGTGGGGAGTGTTAAGAACATAAGAAATGCCATACTGGGTCAGACCAAGGTCCATCAAGCCCAGTATCCTATTTGCAACAGTGGCCAATCCAGGTCACAAGTACCTGGCAGTTTCCCAAGAAGAGAGACAAGTTCCACAATGCTTGTCCTGGGGCAAGCAGTAGATTTCCTGGGTCCTCTTTAATAATGGTTTATGCACCTTTCCTCCAGGAACTTGTCCAAACATTTTTTTAAACCCAGCTATACTAACAGCTTTTACTACATCCTCTGGTAACAAATTCTAGAGTTTGATTACGTGTTGTGTGAGATAACATTTTCTCTTATTAGTCTTTGGTTTTAGAATTGTCTGCTAATTGGAATGACAGCTCTGCAGCATTCTATAGGATTAGCTTTAGTTCTTACTAGCACCAGTACCAATTTCAGTATTACTGCAGTAGAGGTTACCAGCCTTAATCAAAACCCTATCCAATAGGGTAATTCTACTTGGAACATCACACTTGCTGGAGATCTCGGAACTGATAGAGTAGTGTATATAGGCCTATCTCCCCTAGCCCAGATCATGGTCTTCTGGCATGTGAGACTGAGACCTTTTAGGCCCAAAGTTTGTTTAGGGTTTGGGTATGCGCATTGGCTATTTGCATCTACAGTTGCCCTATGTCCAGTGTTCTCATAGGTTTCCAGCTCTGATGGGCTGGTGAGTGAGCAGGAGGGCCCCTAAGGGGAGGGAGGGGGACGTTGGTAAGTCTGGGTCCAGATCTTACATCCCCTTCTGGATTTTAAGGTGGTTGATGCCAAGCTCAGAGCACTCCATTTTTGCATGGAGATACTTAATTAGTCATTGTTCTGGCAACAGGTGTTTCTAGCCTCCTGGGAACATATTCCTGTCTGGGATCCACATCAGCAGTTTCTCTGGTTCTGCATTTTGGCTGCTATTTCCAACTCTGGGTCTTGCCATGATGGTCATGTTTAAGCTTCCTGCGCAAGCAGGGGATCAGGGTTCACGCATACCTGGATGACTGGCCGGTTCAGTCCATCTCCAGGGAGAAGTCCATGGTTGACATGTCCCGGGTAATCCAGTGGTAGGGAAAGCTAGATTGGATAATAAACTACTCCAAGTGCAGTTTAACTCCCTCTCAGGACTTGGAGTATTTCATGTGGGCAGAATGTTTCTCACGCCCAGAAAGTTTGGTAAAGTTGCAGATGCAGCTTGGGGATTTTTTCTCTTTTTTAGCTCCCAGGGCATTGGACTACCTGCAGCTCCTGAAATCAATGGCTTTGACTCTAGAGCTGGTGTATTGGGTCAGAACATAACATAAAATATGCCATACTGGGTCAGACTAAGGTCCATCAAGCCTAGTATCCAACAGTGGCCAATCTAGGTCACAAGTACCTAGCAGTTCCCCCAAAAGACACAGGTTCCACAATGCTTGTATTGGGGCAAGCAGTGGATATTCTGTGTCCTCATTAATAATGGTTTATGGACCTTTCCTCCAGGAACTTGTCAAACCTTTTTTTAAACCAGGCTACACTAACAGCTTTTCCTTATCGTTCCTCCAGTTTAGTCCTCTACTTCTGGGTTGTGCACCTCTTCCTGCAGCTAGGAGACTGGGCATGTCAAAGTTGTGACATCACTGGATATAGCCTGCTGGTATCCCCCATCAGCCTCCAGTGTGTCCAGTCTCCTTGCAGCAGGAGGATATAGTGAGCCTAGCTTCTGGGCTCACTTGGGGGGAACAGATAGGAGCATTTAGTGTGACAAATTCTGATTTTACTTTTGATTTTTACCTTTCATTTACTTTTAATTTTACTTTTCATTCAGTTACCTTTGGTTAATTGACAATCGGGGATTAGTTCCCTTTAGTTAGGAGCAAATTTCCTTATTTACAGTAATTTTAAATTTGAGTCTGGTTCTTTAAATTAGTAGCAGTTCTCGCCTTCCCTCCTTGTCAGTGATTTTCACTTGCTGCAGGCATTTGCCGGTGCGGATCTCTCTCCCTGGACTGTACGGGAGAAAGCTCCGGGACCCGTACAGCCACACTGAAGCTGTGTGAGACGGAGCCTCTCCGTTGCTGCGGGATTTTAATTTTACTCTGTGGAACCGGCTGAGTGATCCTCGCTGCGGCTGCCAGGCGTATCAGCGCAGCTTGAGGATCGGAGGAATTCAAGGAGGTAGGACAGGCTGTGTGGCTTTTGGCCCTGCAGGTAAGGCCTTTGAGCTCTGTTGGTCTGCTGAGGCCTCATTTTTGCAGCGGCGGCTGTTCTTGGCGCCAAAATTCATTGGCGAAGGGGCGGCCATTTCCTCTCTAGGTATTTGGACCGCATGGCGAGAGTTGCAGTGAGCTGCCTGCGTGAGGAAAATGGGCAGAATAGCTAAATTTTTGGGCCTAGTGTTTGTTTCTTTCTTTTGTTTGTAGTTTTTTTTTTTTAGGCCAGGGGGTTCCTCAGCATTAAGGGGGACTGTTGTCAATCCTCTTTATAGAATAAATAAGAATAAACTAAAAAACAGGACAGCAGTTTTGGCATTGATCCCTGATACCACATGTTCTTTCCCTCCTAATCGTGTCTCTGAGGAGCATCTGTTCAGGCCCAGGATATTAGGCAAATTGCCAGCTTTTAGGTTCAAGGGCAGAGCCCTAATTTGTAGTTTTGCAGGAAGGAAAGCCTAGAAGTGTGCCTTTATGTATTCTATAGTGACAGTTGCCCAAAATTCACAGGGACAGGTTTAGAAAACCTTAGAATGTACAAAAATAGACTGTCAGTTAAACTGCCAACCGGGAAGTGCCTGTGCTACGGTCTATGGCCACCAGAGGGCAGCTGGTACACTCAATAGTGCCTTTCTATGACTGTGCAGGCAGCCATTATCTGCAGGTCAGGATAGAAATCACCACAGTGCCTCGGTGATGTGATGTAAGGTCTGAGAATCCAGTTTATATGACCAAGATTTAAAGCTCTTAATTTATGTATCATTGGTTGGGCTCTGCTGCCCTAAAGGCCACCGAATGACAGCGCTGCTCATGAATCACATAAAGTATTCCGTGCCCCCATCCCTGGGGGTGAGTGGTACAATACAAAATCATATTACTCATCAGGTTCACACAGGCAACAACCTCTCAGACCTCCATTTTCAAGGTGGACGGTGTCTTCCACTGCTATTTCTTTGACTGCAGAAAGGCCTGGTGAGGTGCTTGTGGGTTTCATAGCAACACTTAGCAGGCCCTTCCCAGGAAATTCCCATCTATTACTAGAGCAGGGTTTCATTTCATTTCATTTCATTTCTCTGGTTGTGGTTGATGCACAGCGTTAGGGGCTGTGTTAAAGCTTGGGTCCCACGGACTTCGGTGGGATTTCATAAAGAAAAAAACTCGCTTTAGTGAGAGATAGCCTTGTTCATTTTTAGCTAACACTGTTGCTTTTATTTTTGATTTTTACCTTTTGCGCCTGAATCCCAGAGACGGGACACTGTTTGCTTCCAGGGGTTCTACTTTCTATTTTGCTCTTCAGCTCCCTGGCAGATGCAGTAGGCTTGCAGGGGGTGGGCAACGCCTCCTGCACTGCAGAATCCCCCTGGATAAGGGGGGGAAGGACAACTGGTAGCTTCTTGCAAAGCTATAGTAGCAGTTCGTGTAATTTTAGCTGATCTGCTTTGATTTCATTGGAGTTGGCGGAAACTTGGTTTTTGGAGTCCTATACTTTAAAAAAAAAAAAAAAAAAAAAAAAAAGCCAAGCCAAGAAAAAGGGGCATAACTATGTTGATTTACCAGAATCTCCTTCCGCTATCCATAGAGGGTCCTATAAACCGTTAAAGTCTGTTTATATGGCAGGGTAATATTTTGGCTTAGCTGCTGTGATATAGCGCTATGATCCGCTGTAAACATATTCAAGTCAAAAGGAATTATGGTGATAACTTTCTTGGATGGTTGTAACAGGTGCTTGGGTGAGCGCCATGGCCAGTCCACAGATGTGGAATGCTCTGCTATAAGCATTATGTCATGGGAAGAATTTTATAGTTGTGTGGTTTCTTAATGGAAAATGTTGCCGTTTAGTTTGGCTTTGCCCAAATTATAAGATTTTACGGTAGATTTGTAATGTCTTAATTTTGACTATATGTGGTTTAATTTTACGTATGGAAAAGGCAGCTCAGCGGAGAGAGGTTGCAAAATCGAACTCTGGCCTTTGAAGCTATCTATGCTCCCATTCCATTTATCAGCAGTTCTCCAGTACGGAGAGTCTGCTAGTGTTCAGCGAATGCCTTAATGGGGGGCCAGAAGCACGCAGTCAGGCTAGTTCTCTAGCAGCAATGGCAGCGGCTCAGACTCTAGTAGGCATACTTCATATGCTGGGCTTTCAAGATGGTTTCCGCGCTGATCGGCATCAGCCAAGGTGACTGCCAGTTTCGACTGTGAATGTGGAGTCAGCCTGGATGAGGGGCCTTGCGTTCTCTGGAAAATGCCCTGCATACACTGAATCCCTTCAATTCGATCAGCTGCTGGCAGGACACAAGGCACGCTCGCATGCTTTTTTGCTTCAGTGGTCTAAAAATGGAGTCTTTACCAGGTGGTATAATGGGAACTTGTCTGCAGTTTCTCAGCTTCTTGATTGCTGACTCAATTGCTACTGCGGAATGAGAGCTGTATTTCATATCACCAGGTGCTAGTTGAACTTAAAATATAAAAGTCCATCTTTGTGCAGTCAGATGGAATGGGGCGTTACTCTAGCAGGACGGCCGTGGATTAGTATGCCTGTGTTTGGGAGTTCTTTCTACTTCATATTGTTGGCACGGAAAGAGCGTCTCTTAACATATGCTGAAGGCATTTTTGGTTTAGAGGTGTCTTGTAAAATAAATAAATAATAATTAAAAAAAAATATATATAAATAAATAACTAAAGAAGGAAGGAAAATAAAGTAAGTATTCAGCTGTCCTGAATTCGCCTGTTCTTGATTGACATTTTGAGGCTAAGCAGGGGCACGCCTGGGTACTACGTGGGTGGGCGCACACCTTGCACTTCCAGGGGGTGCGGACTCACTGTATAGAACAGAGCCCTAGCAATCTTCTTTATCGCAAGATGGGAAAGTAGATGGTTCACTGAAGTGATCGTTGGGGGCAATGCTCTGGCCTTACAAGCTCCGATTTTTGGAGCCTGGGGAGGCGAGAGCATGCTTCCGCTGGTCGCAGTGTTTACGGCAGTCTACTTGCCTGGAACAGGAAAGGATCAGGGAGTTGAATCGACTAGAGCCTGATTTGCTTTTTGGGGCCAATGTGCATTATGGATTAATTCAAGCGCTAGCTAATATTATTGGCTTCCTTGGGGTTCACCCAGAGGTCCCTCTGGTGGAGGAATGGGGCAGCTGATGGTTCGTCCAAGTCGAGGGTCAGTAAGCGCCCATTAAGTCTTTGTCTTGTCCTTTCCCTGTGGGCTCTCATACGGCAACTAGTTGGCGTATCGAGGCTTTCGGAGAAAGGTGCTCTTGGTAGCGCCCGGTTGGGCGAGACGGCCGTACTAGGCTTTTCTCATTCGTCAACTCGACAGGCTTTTCCTAGAAGTTGTCGGTAGCGGACGTTCTGCTGTGGCTAGGTCCGTGACGAATGTCTCAGGTGGATCGGTGCCCGCCTACGGTTTGGCCTTTGTTTGGGCGGGGCTCATGTAGAAGGGTTATTCTGCGGCAGTCTTCGCCGCCTTGTTGAGAGCAAGGAGGCAGGCTGCTTCTGCTACATAGGTCCATGCTTAGCGCCTTTTGGAAGGCTGCTGTTCACGGCGGCAAGTCCGGGCGACAAAGGTGTCTGTATCCTTGGTCTGAGTTCTCTGCAGGACAGTGTCTGAAGGATCTAGTGGACAGTTCCTTGGAGGATCCAGCGGGCGACTGTTTCTGGCGGTAGGAGTCTGTGAAGGGAATAGCGCTAGGTGTTCGGATCGATGTGTAGCGTTTCCTTAAGTTGGGATCCGACTGCGCTACTCAAGGTGAGTTTGGGTGCCGCCGGGGGATCCCGATTGGGCCTTAGAGGCGTTAGCTAAAGAGTCCTTTGATTCTTACTCCAGGCGTCAGTAAAGGATTTGCTGTTATAGACAGTGGCTTTGATAGCTCGTTGTTCGGTGCGACGAGTTTCGGAGTTTCAGGCGTTGTCATCTAATGAGCCGTTTTCACCCTTTCTGGATAGAGGGTGGTGTTTGCGAGCAGTCTTGTCGTCCTTCCAATAGGTGGCTTTCTGATTTTTTTTCTACTGAGCCTATTGGTTTCTCTTCCAGTTCTCGGTTTTTCTGGAAGGGGAGGTTTTTATTCGTAGCTTACGCCGATAGGAAACATTACATGCAGGGTGCGATGTTCGTTTCTTTGTTTTTGTGTGCTGGTTGGAGGTCCCCACAAAGGGGAAGCAGCAGCGAAGGCGGCCATTTCGCGCTGAGTTAAGGCAGTGGTTGCCTCAGCTTTCTGCTGGCGAGGTTGTATGATTCCGGGGGGCTTTCTGACTCTTGCTACCAGGGCACAAGCGGCTTCATGGGTGAATCACCGTGTCATTCCACCAGGTGGGATTGGTAGAGCAGCTTCCAGGTCGTCTCTTCCTTTCCTCAGCAACCACTACTGCTTCAATGTTTTGGCAGTAAAGGAGGCCTGTTCCGGGTCATCAGTGTGGTGAGTTGGCTTGATAGGTCCCTCCCAATGATTACTGCTCTGTTACATCCCAGAAGTAGAGGACTAAACTGGAGGAACGATAAGGAAATAGAAATTACACTTACCTGGTAATTGTCGTTCCTTGAGTGACGACAGTTTAGTCCTCATTCCCGCCCAGGAGTGTGATTTCTTCAGAGTTTATTTTCAGGCGGAGTGGAGCATCAATCTCCAGGAGTAGACAGATCCTTTCAGTTTCTCAATCGCAGTGAGTATCCCTCTCTGTTCTTTCTTTCTTTTCTCTTATTTAAACGAGGTGATGGTATAGGATACGTGTTTGCATAGGGGGAACATGAATGTAAAGTTAAAATAAATAAATAAATAAATAAAAAATAAAAAAAATAAAATTAAAAAAAAAAAAAAAAAAAAAAGTGAAAAGAAAATATAAGCCGGATACGGTTTAAAAGGCTCCTCCGGTTGAAGAATGGGGAGTTATTTAAAGTTATGGTATAGTTACTTATTTGTTGTTCCTTTGAGTTTGCTTTGTCAATAGTACACTGGAGGCTGATGGGGGATACCAGCAGGCTATATCCAGTGATGTCACAACTTTGACATGCCCAGTCTCCTAGCTGCAGGAAGAGGTGCACAACCCAGAAGTAGAGGACTAAACTGTCGTCACTCAAGGAACGACAATTACCAGGTAAGTGTAATTTCTATTTACTACATCCTCCGGTAGTAAATTCCAGAGTCTGATTAGAAACATAGAAACATGACGACAGAAAAAGACCACATGGCCTATCTAGTCTGTCCTTCCATATCATTCACGACAACATTCCCCTTTTTTCCTTTAGAGATCCTCTGTTTGTCCCATGCTTCTTTGAATTCAGATATTGTCCTCATCTCTACCACCTCCACTGAAAGACTATTCCAAGCATCCACCACTCTTTCCGTAAAGAAATAGTTCCGCATATCACTCTTGAATCTATCCCCTTTCACCCTCATCCCATGTCCCCTCGTAGCAGAGCTTGCTTTCAATCAAGAGATTCTGTTCCTGTGCATTTATGCCACAGAGGTATTTAAACGTCTGTCATATCACCTCTATCCCGCTTTTCCTCTAAGGTGTACATATTAAGATCCTTAAGTCTGTCCTCATATGCTTTATAATGAAGACCACTAACCATTTTAGTAGCCACCTTCTGTACGGACTCCAGCCTGTTTATATCCTTTTGAAGGTGCGGTCTCCAGAACTGCGCACACTACTCCAAATGAGGTCGCATCAAAGACTTATACAGAGGCACTAGCGCTTCCTTTCTTCTGCTGGCCATTCCTCTCCCTATGCACCCAAGCATCCTTCTAGATTTTGCCATCACCTTTTCTACCTGTTCAGCTACTTTAAGATCCATCAGACGCAATCACGCCTAGGTCCTACTCTTCTTCTTTGGATAAAAGTATTTCGCCCCCTATACTACATTGCTCCCTCTGATTGCTGCAGCCCAAATGTATGACCTTACAATTTTTAACATTAAATCCCAGCTGCCAAATTCTAGATCATTCTTCAAGCTTGCATACTATACCCATTGCGACTTCGATGGAAGACATGATGGTGGGTGTATTGCCTTATATGTGTCATTGTTCGGAAGTGAGGAATATCTTGCAAAAACACTGGTCTGTTCTTTCTTTGCACCCATGTTTTGATAAACCATTAAGGTTAGCCTATTTGCGTGGGTTTAATTTGAGATATTCTTATAAAATCTGCAGCATTTCAGGATAGACTGACTTTTCCTGATGTGGTCATTTTGCTTGTAATGGGTGTGTTTATTGTGCCACTACGTTATCAGGCGTTACCTGGACTGATCCAAAAATGGGGCGTATATATCAAAGTTGGTTTACTGCTTGTATGTCCACGTTTGTGGTGTACATCCTACAATGCACTTGCCCTTTGCTTTATGTGGGGCGTACAACACGGTCTGTAAAAGTTTGATTGGGTGAACATGCATCCAGGTTATACCAACAGTTACTTTCGGCACCTATTGTCCAACATTGCATCACACATCAGCATTCTTTTGATCAACTTTCTTGGACTATTATTGATCGCATTCCAAGGGATCCCAGAGGGGGTGATCGCATAGCTTGATTGCAATGGAGAGAACAGCGGTGGATTTATGAATTACAATCAGTTCATCCGTTGGGTATGAATCGTGAGATCGAATGGACCAGCTTGCTTTGACATAGTACCAATCACTGATGGGCTTTCCCTGAATTGTGGGAATCCCCATCCGTATTGGTGTGTTCTAAGATGAATAGAAGTTATTGTTAGCCAATCATATGAGTTTTAGTCCCTTATACAGTTGGCTGCTTTTATCGGCGTTGTGTAGCGGTTGTAAAGTCACGGAGCACTTGATGCAGGGGTAGAAGCACCCCAAAACGTGCACATCGTGCGAGTGATTTTTTTTCTGGATTAAAATAAGTGATTTAAAGATTTGTGGATGGGTTTCCTTAAATAACGATAAACAACTTAGACACAATTTATATGAATAAAATGGGCACCGTTTTGACTGGTGTGGATTGATTGCAGTATTATCCTCCCTCAGTGTTGCCCGACAAAAAGATTTGCAATTGAAATTTTATCTTTTGGGACTATCACAGTGACTTTGGATGGTTTACATTCCTCAAGCTTAGCTAGATCCCTCCTCATCTTTCTATACCTTCCTGGGTGTCTACTCTATTGGAGATTTTGGTATCATCTGCAGGGAGACAAACCTTACCTGACTGCCCTTCCGCTATATCACTAACAACGATGTTAAAAAGAATCGGAACAAGGACAGATCCCTGGGCCACACCACTGGTAACCTCCTTCTCAGAGTGAGCTCCATTTACCTGTACTCTTTGTCGCCTCCCACTCAACCAATTTCTGACCCAAGCAGTAACTTTAGGGTCCATCCCTGGATGCTCAGTTTATATGTCGCCTGTGAGGAATGGTGTCAAAGGCTTTACTGAAATCTAAATAAACCACATCTAAGTTTCTCCCTCGGTTCAACTCCCTGGTCACCCAGTCAAAGAAATCAATCAGATTTGTCTAACAAGACATGCCTCTGTTGAATCCATGCTGCCTCTGATCATGTAATCTGTTGAAACCTCGCTATTTTCTCTT
Source organism: Ichthyophis bannanicus (assembly GCA_033557465.1). Lineage (NCBI taxonomy): Eukaryota > Metazoa > Chordata > Amphibia > Gymnophiona > Ichthyophiidae > Ichthyophis > Ichthyophis bannanicus. The sequence goes on from CM066039.1 coordinate 228,354,786, forward strand.
TCAGCAGCGCTTCCAGTAATTTACTCACCACTGAAGTTAAACTAACCGGCCTGTAGTTTTCAACCACATCCTTCTGCTTTTGAATAAAGTAACCACATGTGCCTCTCCCCTCTCCTTTGAGACCACTCCTGACACCGAGGCATTGAAAAGGTCGGTCAGTGGAGCAGCTAGAAGATCCCCAAGTTCCCTCAGTATTCTAGGGTGTATCCCATTCGGTCCCATCGCTTTGTCTACTTTAAATTTAGCTAGTTTCTCGCGAAGTTGTCTGAAAATGGTTGAATATGCCCCTTGCTGCTTTTCCTGTTGGTGTTTTCTGAGTTCCTGTTCCTGGTCCTTCACCCGTGAACACAGAACAGAAATATTTAAGCAATTCCTCTTTATCCTCATCAGCTTCTACATATTCCTCCCCTTCACCCTTGAGCCTGACAATACCACTTTTGCCCTTCCTCTTCTCACTAACATATCTGAAAAATGTCTTATCCCCCCCATTTAACTGCATTGGCTATTTCCTCCTCTTTTTGAGTCTTTGCTTTCCTGACTACTTTGCTAGCTTCTCTAAGTTTTTCCAAATATAGATGCCTGCCTTTCTCTCTCCGTGATCGCTTGTATTTATGAAGGCCTCTTTTTCTTCACCTTTTCAGCTACTTTTGAAAATCATAGCGGTCTCCTTTTCCTTTTACCTTTATTTACCATTTTAACAAAAAGGATGGTTGCCTTAAAATGTCTCTTCAGTTTTGCCTACTGTTCTTCTACATCCCCCAGCTGTTCCCATCCTGTTAATGACTCCCTGAGGTATTGGCCCATCTTGGCAAAGTTAGTTTTCCTAAAGTCTAAGACCCTCGCTTTTGAATGGATTCTAACAGCCCTAGTCCTTATATTGAACCACACTATCTGGTGATCACTGGATGCAAAATGGTCTCCCACTATAATATCAGAAACACGTTCACCATTGGTAAGCACCAAGTCCAGTATGGCCCCTTCACGTTTGGGTTTTGTTACCAGTTGACTGAATAGTTCTTCCTGTAGAGAGTCCAGGATCTCCTTACTTCTAGATGATACTGCAGCAGGAATGTGCCATTCACAATCAACATCTTGCATATTGAAATCCCCTATCAGTAGCACTTCTCCTATCTCCAGGAACAAGCAGGAATGAGTCTTCACATATGGGTACGTCGGTACCGACGGAGCCTGCACGGGAATGCTCCCCAGCATCCAATCAGAAAGCTTTTGGGAGCATCCCTCGCGCCTGCGCGCTGACTTCCCGCCTTTCCCAGTGCCTCTCCTCAGTTTTCGTTTTTCCGTGGAGCCAGCAGGACGTCGTCCTGTCACCGCAGAAACCTTTTTCTTTAAAATCCTTGTTTTCTTATGGTCGCGGCTGTCTTTCCTGCCGATACCGGTACCGCCGGTGCTTTATTCTTTTCTTTTCAAACTTAGAGAAATATTTTCTCCTCAGTTTTTTGTTTTAACTTTTTGGGGCCTACCAGGCCTTTTCCAACATGGAGCCTTCTTCCCCTAAGAAGTGCCTTCACTGTGGAAACTTAGTTTTCTTTTTAGACTCCAGTGCTTGGTGTCTAACCTGTTTGGGTCCTGACCCATTTTCCCCTGATACCTCAGGCTATTTTATTGGGAGAAGACCTTCCCTTTTTCGAGTTTCCCTCGATGCCGTTTTTCCTCCTGAGGTGAGGACACCGGTTTATTCTTCTCTCCAGGATCAGGTAACCCACAAACAGTCTGTTAAGACTAGCCAATTCTTGAAGGGTAAGTCTCATGCCCAGCATGATGACGGCTCTGGCCTTGCCCTCAAGACCCCATTGGCAATAATACCCCGGCGGGAGTCTTCGGCCTCCAAAGCATTTTCGGGGTTTCAGGTTGTTCCTGGGGCTCACCCCTCAGAACATACCTGAGCCATGCTCGGGGGTGGTATCCGCTTCGAGCGGTACCGATCCTCCGGCATCGGCACCGGTGTCGAGTGTTCCACTCTTCACCAGGGATCGTCATCTGGTGTCCTCGGTACCTTCGGGGCTGATCGATATCACCCAGATTGGCTTTCCTGTAACCCAGCCATGTTCGGGGTTGGTACCGGCTTCGAGCGGTACCGATACCCCGGCATCGGTGTCGAGTGTTCCACTCTTCACTGGGGATCGTCATCTGGTGTCCTCAGTACCTTCGGGGCCGATCGATACGACCCAGATTGACTTTCCTGTATTCTCGCCATGTTCGGGGTTGGCATCGGCTTCGAGCGGTACCGATACCCCGACATCGGCGCCGGTGTCTAGTGTTCCACTCTTCACCAAACATAGTCGTCGGACGTCCTCGGTACCTTCGGAACCGATCGATACGACTCCGATTGATTTTCTTGTATTGGCATCGCCGATACCGCCACCGACGTCAGTACCTTCTGGACATGCATCGATAGACTCGCTCCCTTCAATGCCGAGTCTAGAATCGATATCCAGTCTCGATGACTTGGTACCGACGCATTTCGGAACCGATCCATTTCGTTTCCGACTGTGCAGTACCGAGGATATTTACCAAGGTTCTCTGGTTACCTCGGCACTGCTTCAGCAGCCCCCGATTACTGCTTCGATGACATTATCGTCTCCGATACCGGTATCGATGTCGATTCGTGCAGTTCCATCGGTGCCATCGATCCTTTCTATGCCTAGTTTAGAATCGATACCAGGCACTGACAGTGCAGTACTAACTGCCTCAAATCAGAACTGTCAGTATCACGGTCCATCTAGCAGGATTCTTTTTCTGCACCAGTCCAGTATGTCTTCTGGTGCTCAAGCTGCTCCTTCAACCTCAGCTTACCCAGGAATAGTTCCTATTGGAGATCCTTCTTTTCAGACATTTCTCCTTGACATGGCAACCTTTCTTGCCATTCCTATTCCTGGCTTTACTCAAGATCCTGCAGATAAGGAAAATATAATGCTTCCTTTACATCATTCTTTGCAGGATCTTCTTCTGAGGATTTGGGAATCACCCTTAAAGGTTCCTTCGCCTTCTACAGCCATGAATGTTCTGTATCAGGTGCCTCCCTCTCCGGGGTTTCAAAAGAACCAACTTCCACATCATTCCATTGTAGTGGAATCAGCAATGAGGAAGGTAAGAAGCAAGAAGAAGCATTCTTCTTATCCGCCAGGTCGTGCATCTAAAGCACTTGATACCTTTGGACGTCAAACCTTCCAAACCTTTATGCTGGCTTGAAGAATTCTCATATATTTTTTATATGAGTCTGACACTTCAGGAGGTCACAGAGAAATTATCTCTTTTGTCCCCTTTTTTTTGTCAGAGCTTCTTAATCATAGCAGGAATATCTCTTGGTTTCTTTCTCGTGCTTCTCTAGACTCTTTTGAGTCTGTTAGCAGATCCTCTGCTATTGCCATTGGAGCACGTCGTAAAGCCTGGCTGCAAGCTTCAGACTTGAGCAGATGGGCACAACATACACTGGGTAATTCTCCTTGTACTGGAGAAAATCTCTTCAATAGAGAGGCTTTACGTCAGGTTGCTCATTGCTCCACTGACTTCCCTGGTTCTGGAAACCATCCTAAGCCTTCTTTTTCCCCAGGACGTAGGAAATGTCCTACCAAACCTCCTTTCCCTAAGAAAAGGTTTCACCCTTCTCCTGCCCATCCTCCAGATGTACCCAAGCAAGGGACATCTCATCCTAGTCTGAAGTCTGCAGGCTCTAACCAGTCTAATCATATCCAGCAACCATAGGTTCCTGTATGTTGCAATCTACAGTTAACTTCTTCTAGCAGAAGTTTATTCTTCAAACTCTACACTGTTTTTTTTTCTTTTCAGTATGCAAAGCTGTTAGGATACTTTGTCCATGGGTTACAGAATTCTCCCCTTCTTACTACCATGAAGGGAGGCCACAACTATCCCATGATAGTTTCTGTCCCCACATGGACATCTTTTCCTTCAGCTAACTTACCATATGGTAAGTCACCTTCCACCTCTCTTCCAGGGGTTTCCCCTGCTTGAGTTGGTACCATACTGAATCACTTCTCTTTCTTTCCAGTGTAGATTTTTTGTTATCCTTCAATTTTTTGTTATCCTTCAATCAGACAGGGACGGGAATATCTCCGCTCCCTTTGTCTGCTTTTCTCTCTGTTTTCATATAGGAGAATCCCCTCTGCTGTTTTGTTCAGTTGCTGTGCATGCAGGAATTCCAGTGATTACTTTAATACTCATTGCAAGCTACTTTCAACTATCTTGCATAGTACTACTCACTGCAGGTTATCTTCTTCTAGCCATATCCTTTCCTAGGATGTGGCAACACACCTGACTTCAGTCAGTTTTATCTCATAATTCTCCTGCACAATGCTCTCTGCAATTCTCAGAGAAGCTTACTACTATGGGCCCTTGCTACAGAGCATTGAACTTTATCTCTGAAGGGTTTTTCCATATAGTAGAAAAAACTTATATAATCATTCCATGACTATATGGGTTCTTATACCCTCTTGTCTCCTGTTGTGCTAAAGAAGACAAGCTTTTTCTGCGTGAATGTCCAAGAAGTTCCCAATCTTGCAGGAATCCACCCTTTTTTCCTTACAGCTTGGCATCATGTTTTCTGCTCCACCTGGACAACGCATACTCTTTTGGTGTACATGATACCCCTGTGTCCCTTGGCTGGGTCATCCTGGTGTCTTAGTCTATGCGTCTTTTTGTCCTTTGGACATGTCAGAGTCCTAAAGTACTCCTGACGTGCTCTTGCCAGACTGCTATTATCCTCTGTTCTTTCACGCAACCATACTGGTTATTCCACTGAAATACATTCCTGCACCGCAGAAATAGATTCTCTATATATCTTCAGGTGGTTTTCACCCCCTTATTAGATTAATCTTTTCCCATCACATTCCCCATGTGAATGTTTTTGTGGAGCTCAGTTGCAGGCATGTATCCTCAGACTTATATTCATGTATGTATATGTCCTATACATACATATTTCTGTTGTCTGTGTAGGCATAAGTCATGCCCATCTATATATACATATATATCTAATTCTATATATCTATATATATCACACATATCTAAACATATATGCACATATCTATAGATATCTCTATCTATCCATCCATCCATCCATGTCCATAGGACGCTATGTATTACCTACTATCTCCCTAACTGTCTGTGCTATAAAGCTTTTCCCTTCTTAAGGGGTCCAGACAGTCAACTTGCCTATTCTCATACGGCTCAGTAACTGGGAGCGGTTATACACACAATTACTGCTGTGATGTCAACAGCTTCTCTTTTTGTTATAAATCTCCCTGTCTATGAAGTATCAAACTTCAATGTCTTCCTATCTCTTACCAGCTAGGAAAGACAGTGTACATCTTCAGTATTTCTGAGTACACTTCTGTTCTCCTTGGGAATAGGGGCTTTTTTCCATACCCCCTCTTCCCTTCAGGACTGGGTTAATTCTCCAGATCGGTCAGTCTTCTTTTAGTTCTCAATGTTAATAACTGTGTACCTAAAGGTTTTCAGCTTTTTTCCATAAAGCTTTCCATTGAAGACCTACCGTTCTTCTCCTGCCCCGGTTGACACCTGGGTCACCTGCCCATTCCAGATTTGGAACTTCATCCTCACTGCTATGAAGTTACCTTAAGGATTCCGCTACTGCATCTACAGTACACTCCATCACAGTTCTACTTCCTACAATCCAGTAGGTAAGCTCTATATTGTACTAGTTCATTAAATATTTTAATGATACTTGACATACATTCTAATGATTCTTTTCCCCTGTAGTCTTTAGGTTTGCTGTTCCTCTGCAGCTCTTTTCTATTCAACTCCTACCCCCCCATCCCTCAGGGGATGCTGGGGAGCCAGGTTTGGGAAATGCCGTCCTGTTCCAGGGATACGCATTTTATGGGATCTCCCCTGGCACCCACAGCTAGGGAGTCCCCATATGTGAAGACTCATTACTGCTTGTTCCTGGAGATAGCACAGTTACTTACCTGTAACAAGTGATCTCTGGGAACAGCAGGAATTAGTCTTCACAACCCACCCACCTCCCCTAGGAGTTGTATCTCTCTATCTCCTTTCCTCTTTCTATCCTTCTGTCTCAGCTATGAAACTCAACTGAGGAGAGGCAGTGGGAAAGTCGGGAAGTCAGCGCGCAGGCACGAGGGATGCTCCCAAAAGCTTTCTGATTGGATGCTGGGGAGCATTCCCGTGCAGGCTCCATCGGTACCGACGTACCCATATGTGAAGACTAATTCCTGCTGTTCCCAGAGATCACCTGTTATACAGGTAAGTAACTGTGCTTTCCTAGCGATGCTGCTTATGTCTTCAATTAACTCTCCATCTACCTCTTCCTCCTGTGTGGGAGGTCTGTATATCACACTGCACTTTGAGTGAAAAAAATATTTTATCTTATTAGTCCTAAATAGGTTACTCTGTAGCTTCATTGCATGCCCCCTAGTCTTTCTATATTTTGATGGCATAAACATTGATGTATGTTTACCCTTTCCACTCCATTAATTTATAGACCTCTATCATATCTCCCCTCAGACGTCTCCTTTCAAGGTTGAAGAGCCCTAACCGTGTTAGCCTCCCTTCATAGGGGTATCCTTCCATCCCCTTTACCATTATGGTGGCTCTTTTCTGTACCTTTTCTAATAATGCTATCTTCTTTTTAAGATATGGCGACCAGAATTGCACACAATATTCAAGGTGCAGTCACACCATGGAATTATACAGAGGCTTTATAATATCCTTTTTTATTTTACATTCCATTCCTTTCCTTATGATACCTAGCATTTTATTTGCTCTCTTGGCCGCCGTCGCACACTGGGCGGAGGGTTTTAACATGTTATCCACTGTGACACCTAAAACTTTTTCCTCTGTGGTGGTTCCTAGTGTGGAACCTTGCATCGTGTAACATAGTTTGGGTTTTATTTTCCTAGGTGTATAACTTTATCTCCAGGAACAAGCAGGAATGTAGTCTTCACATATGGGTATCGTCGGTACCGACGGAGCCTGCGCGGGAATGCTCCACAGCATCCAATTAGAAAGCTTTTGGGAGCATCCCACAGCATCTGCGTGCTGCCTTCCCGCCTTTCCCAACAGCCTCTCTCCAGCTCTTCATTTTCCGCAGAGCCAGCAGGTCGTGTTCCTGTCACCGCAGAAAATTTTACTTCTTTTTTTGTGGTCGTGTCTGCCTTCCTCGATGCTTTACCGGTACTGACAGTTTTTCTTTCTTTTTCTTTCAAAAAAAAAAAAAAAATCTTAGTACTTTTTTCCCATTTTTTCTAGGTGCATGCTCCATTTTGGGCCTTAGGCCCAAGATTTTTTCCACAATGGAAAAACCCTCTTAGTTTTAAAAAGTGCACCAAGTGTGGCGGTACCATCTCCGTCACCGACACCCATGAGTGGTGTCTGAAATGTTTAGGTCCTGACCATTCCATCTCTGAATGTATGGCCTGTGCCATGATATCCAAGAGAGGTCGAGAGAACCGAGCTCCCAAGCTCAGTACCCTGTTTCCTTCTGATGCAGCTTCGGTGGCATCGTCTTCCAGGGCTTCGTCTTCCTCCAGTGGATCTCAGGTAACTAAACATAAGTTTAGCCGGTCCTCAAAGGGTAGATCTCCCTCTAATCATCGAGATGCCTCTGGCGTTGCCCTTGAGGATTCTACACCAGCAAAATTGCCCCGGTGGGAGGCTTTGGCTTCCAAAGCTTTATCGGGGCTCCAGGACGTTCTTGAGGCCTCAACCTCGGCAGAACTACTAGTGCCATGCTCTGGGGTACCGGCAGCCTTCTCCGGTACCGACATCCAGGCATCGGCAGCGGCGATAGACCAGAGGGTCCTGGCTATTGAACACAGTCTGGCGGTTCTCCTTGTGGCATTGACACCCTCGGAACCGCATCACAGTTCAACCGGCACCGACTCGGCACCGGTATCTCCAGGAACAAGCAGGAATGAGTCTTCACATATGGGTACGTCGGTACCGACGGAGCCTGCGCGGGAACGCTCCCCAGCTTTCCAGAAAAGGAAAGCTTTTGGGAATATCCCACAGCGCCTGCGCGCTGCCTTCCCGCCTTTCCAACCGCCTCTCTCCAGTTCTTCTTTTCCGCGGAGCCAGCAGGTCGTGTTCCTGTCACCGCTGAAGAAGTTCTTTGTTTTATTTTATTTCTTTGGTCGTGCGTCTACCTTCTCCGACGTCAGACCGGTACCGCCGGTCTTACTTTTTTTTCTTAAAAAAACCCCAAACAAACATATTTTTCCCTCACTTAATGTGTTTTTCCTTTTTGGGCCTTAGGCCTCACGAAACCTTTTCCTCATGGAAAAACCAGCCTCCGGGTTTAAAAAATGCACTAAGTGCAGCGGTACTATTTCTGTTACCGACACCCATGAATGGTATCTCAAATGTTTGGGTCCTGACCACTCCATTTTGGATTGTTCGTCCTGCTCCTTGATGTCCAAACAAGGTTTACAGAACCGAGCAGCCAAGCTCCATGTTCTGTTTCCCTCTGATGCAGCTTCAGTGGCATCGATGTCTTCCAGGGCTTCCTCTTCCTCCCATGGATCTCAGGTAACCAAACATAAAACCAGCCGGTCCTCGAAGGGTAGATCTCCTTCCAAGCATCGAGATGCCTCCGGGCTTGCCCTCGAGGATCCTGCACCGGCAAAACTACCCCGGCGGGAAGCTCCGGCTTCCAAAGCTCCACCTATGGAGTTACAGGCTGACATCGATGGCACGGCCTCGACCGATCACCTGTTAGAATGCTCTGGGGTACCGGCACAACCTTCTGGTACCGAATTCCAGGCATTCATGGCGTCGATGGATCAGAATGTTCTATCCATGCAGCAGGCTATCACGGCCTTCATTCAAGCTGCGACGCCGCTGATACCACAACAAACTGCGTTGTCGGTATCGGCCCGGGTACCGGCACAAATGCCGGTACCGGCACCAATGCCGGTACCGGTACCGACTGCATCGACATCGGCCATGGTGTCGACTGCAGCGGTTCCCTGCCCAGGGATGCCCATCGGTACCGAACCGGTACCAATAACGCCCGATGTCGATACCGCTCGGTACGCGTATCGAGCTTTGATAGAGCACCCTGACAGTCAATACTTTGATTCCTCTGAAGATTCTGATGCATCGGAGGCATCTGCTGAAGTATCCATAGCCCTTCCTGAAGAGCCGCCTTCTCCAAAAAGAAGAATGTCTCCTCCAGAAGACTTGTCCTTTCAAAACTTCATAAGAGAAGTGGCTAAAGGGCTTTCTATTTCAGTAACCTCTGAATCAGAGCCTAGAGCTAAAAAATTAGATATTTTAGGTTATCCTAAGGAGGCAGTCACCTTGCCAATTCATGAGATTCTTTATGATCACATGATTGACTTATGGGAGACTCCTCTCACTATCTCTCCTCATTCTCGTAGGTTGGACACCATGTACCGTGTCCCTCCTTGTCCTGGTTTTCATAAAACACAGCTTCCTCACCATTCTATTGTGGTGGAGTCAGCTATGAAAAAGATAAAGAGTGCAAAAAGACACTCCTCTGCTCCTCCAGGAAGAGAATGCAGGAACTTGGATGCTTTTGGTAGGAAAATCTTCAAAGCCAGTATGCTCATTGCCAGAATCAACTCCTATAGTCTTTATATGGGGATGTTTCTGAAAGAAGTTGCAGATAAGCTACACACTTTCCTCCCTTTTCTTCCAGAGGATAAAAGGAAGAATTGCTTATTTGGCTTAAGCATACTCAAGATATTTTAAAGTTTTCTAACCGTGCAGACTTTGACTCCTTTGAGGGTGCCAGCAGAGCTTCGGCCATTGCCATAGCTGCTCGCAGAATTGCTTGTCTCCAAGCTTCTGATGTAGAATCTTGGGTCCAGGATGGCTTGGGAAATCTTCCTTGTACAGGAGAAAACCTGTTTGGCATGTACAAGAGAAAACCTGTTTGGCAAAGATTGGCAAATAAAAGCCACTCAAATGGATGCAGAAAATTCTGCTTTGGATAGACTTTCAAAGTCAACCTCCATTCCTGCCAAGAAAAAGCCTTTCAAGAAGTCTTTTTTCCTCAAGAAAGGCAGATTCCATCCTGCTTCCTGCCAGCAATCTTCTACAGGTCGTTTTGCTGCTAAGCGTCAGCAACCTAAGCAAGCCAGGCCTAAGCCTACAGGGGCTGCTGCAACTCAGCAGACCCAGCCTCCTCGGGGCTTTTGACTTGATGCTAGAGAACTTAGCCTTTCTGGCTCTGAAACAGCCAGAACCTCTCACCATTCCAGGAAGGTTAGCTCACTTTGCTCCCAGATGGGAGCAAATTACAACAGAGCAGTGGACCCTCTCCATCATAAGGGAGGGGTACAAACTTCATTTCTCAAACTTTCCTCCTCACACCATGGTGAGACATTTCAATTCTCCAACATCTCTCCTCGACATTCTGGGTCAGGAGGTGGCTGCCCTTCTTGCCCAAGGGGCAATAGAAGAGGTACCTCTAATTCAACAAGGGTCAGGGTTTTACTCCCCCTACTTTCTGATCCCAAAGAAAACAGGGGGCTACAGACCCATATTAGATCTCAGAGAATTGAACCAATTTCTATGCAAGGAGAAATTCAAGATGCTTTCTCTGGGCACTCTCCTTCCATACCTTTAGAGGCAGGATTGGCTTTGTTCTCTAGATCTCAAGGATGTGTACACCCATGTCCTCATCCATCCATCTCACAGAAGGTTCCTCCGTTTCCTTTTCCAAGGGAAGCATTACCAATACAGGGTGCTTCCTTTCGGTCTGGCCTCTGCTCCAAGACTGTTCACCAAATGCATGGCAGTAGTAGCTGCATTTCTACGCACTCTGGGGATATTTGTATTCCCATACCTGGACGACTGGCTCATCCGAGCTCCATCTCAGTCAGAGGCCCAGACTGCCCTGGACTTCACAAGGCGCATTCTGCAGTATCTGGGACTTGTGGTAAATCTCCCAAAGTCCCAGCTCACGCCTACTCAGTCCCTAGAGTTCATAGGGCCCTGGCTAGATACTACCACTGCAAGGGCCTATCTTCCTCAGGCCCGTTGCCTACGCCTAGTGCAGTTAGCCTCCCAGATTCAGTCAGAGCCATTTAACTGCCCGGGAGATGCTACAACTGTTAGGCCACATGGCATCCACAGTGCATGTGGTCCCCTATGCTCGCCTTCACATGAGAGCAGCTCAATGGACTTTGTCCACCCAGTGGATTCAAGTTTCAGGGAGTCTGACAGACAAAAGAGCAACGTCCAGGCGCCTCCTTTGGTCTCTACAGTGGTGGAAGTCCACCCAAAATCTGTTGCTGGGGTCCCCCTTCCAACAGTTGTTGCCCCAAGCAACCCTCGCAACAGATACCTCCCCAACAGGTTGGGGAGCTCATCTACAAGACCTCTCCACTCAGGGCACTTGGTCTCCACAGGAGACCTCTCTGCATATCAACCACTTGGAGCTCCGAGCAGTTTTTCTAGCTCTCAAGGTCTTCCATACCCTGCTCAGCTACAAGACAGTCCTCATTCATACGGACAATCAGGTAGCCATGTTTTACATAAACAAGCAAGGAGGAACTGGCTCTCTGTCGCTTTGCGACGAAGCTTTAAGATTGTGGGCCTTCGCCAGAGAGCATCAAATCCATTTCCTGGCCGTATACCTTCCAGGAATCCAAAACTCTTGGGCAGACAGACTCAGTCGAGTTCTGCTTCCACACGAATGGTCCCTGCACATGGACCAGGTACTCAGAATCTTTCAAGAGTGGGGAACCCCGGACATAGACCTCTTTGCAAGTCCGTGGAATGCCAAACTTCCCCGGTTCTGTTCCAGAATTCCTTGTCAGGGAGTTCAGGCCAAGGATGCCTTCCTCCTTCACTGGGGTCAAGACTTCCTGTATGCCTTTCCACCCATTCCCTTAATTCCCAAGACTCTATTCAAGCTCCAGAGGGATCAAGGATCTATGATCCTCATAGCTCCACGCTGGCCACGCCAAGTGTGGTACCCTCTACTTCTGCATCTCTCTCAAGCTCCCTCCCTAGACTTGGGAGCTGCTCCAGACCTCCTGTCCCAGGAGGAGGGAACTTTGTGGCACCCAAACCCCAAGTCCCTTCACCTCAGGGCTTGGTTGCTGAAGGCTTAGACCTTCAAAGTTGGAATCTTTCTCAGCAGGTGAAAGATATCCTCCATGCTTCCAGAAAACCTTCTACTAGACGTTCCTATGCTTTTACATGGAAACGGTTTTCCATTTGAGTACTGAGAAGGGTCTTGACCCTCTAGCACTACCTTTGAATTCTCTATTGGAATATCTTCTGCATCTCTCCAATGCAGGCCTTAAGGCGAATTCAGTAAGAGTCCATTTGAGTGCTATTGCAGCATCCCTTAAGCCTCTCAATGGACAGCCTATTTCCTCTCATCCTCTTATTGCAAGATTCATGAGAGGCCTAACTTTAACTAAACCTCCCATTAGGCCTCCTCTGGTGGCATGGGACTTAAATCTGGTTCTTGGTCAGCTTATGAAGCCACCTTTTGAACCCTTAGCCACCACCTCCTTGAAATTTCTTTCCTGGAAGGTTATTTTCCTCATTGCAGTCACATCAGCTCGCCGCATCAGTGAGCTACAGGCCTTGGTGGCTAATCCTCCTTATACAAGGTTTCATCATAAGGTAGTCCTCAGGACCATCATAAGGTAGTCCTCAGGACCAATCCACACTTTATGCCTAAAGTGGTCTCACCTTTTCATCTGAACCAAGAGGTATATTTACCTGTCTTTTTTCCAGGTCCTCATGCATCAAGTGCAGAAAGGAATATTCATACCCTGGATTGTAAAAGGAGCTTGTAAAAGAAAGATCACATACGTCGTATCCATGATAAAAAGTGAGTTTATGTTCAGATCTGTTTATTTTAGACTCTTTAGACGTTTCGTCTATAATATCAATTTTATTACAGACTTGAATGCATTGTGTTTCTTTCGTTCTGCCTTTTACAGACTTCATCTCACATCGATTGTTTGTAGCTATTCCTTTGCACTCAGTTGAGCTTTACATGTATTAAAATTTACTTACAATATCACCTATTGTATCTCTTATTTTTTCAGTGCACTCTAATTTACAATAATCCACCAAGCTCATCATGTCACCTTCAGTTTTTTTACACTTCTGATACTTCGGCCAAGTAGCGGTTTCACTTTCGTTTTTAACATCGGGGCAATGATCGATTGTTTGTAGCTACTCCTACACTGAGTCTTACATGCCGTTTCTTTAATATTAATAATTAACCTACAATCTCACATACTCTATTTTTACCGTGCACTTTGATTTACATGAATTCACTTAGCTTATCACGTCACCTTCAGTTTTCTACACTTCTGACACTTCGGCCAGGTAGTGTTTTACTTTCATTTTTAACATCGGGACAATGATCCGTTTTTTTCACCAGTATTAATTCCTACAACTAGGTTGGTCTTCATTGTTATCATGCTTTGACTAAAATTGTTCTATCACTCAGGATGAGCACACCACTCCTTTTCTTTTAATGTTGGTCCGTTATAGTTCTTTAACATTCGACATGTATTGAAATTAGAGTTGTCTCTTTTCATTTGTCCTTTTTACAGTTATGTATCACATTATCTCTTAAGTCTTGCATTTCTTTTACTTACTGCAATATGTATCCAAAATTAGATGATAATAGATTACTCAGCCTTATATATAGATCCATTTAGCTTTCCATTTTTTACAAAATTCATCTCCAGACTATAATATCCTACTTAGTGTCATATATACATACATGTTTTTTTGTATTTTGCACTCCTCTCTATAATTGTATTTTTATGCATTGTTCAACTTCAGATTATTTACTATTGGTTGCATAATTCACTCTAAAAGGTTTAAGCTCTTTTTTCTTCAGCTATCATTAGAGTGATTTGAAAAACTGTCTTAATGAGACACTCCATCTGACACAGCACTGGTAGGTTTTCTATATAATTTTAATAATTTTCTTGTCACTATTTTTTTTACTTTTTATCGCTATGTTATATTCATATCTATATTTATCTCTTTTAATATAATCATTATTTTATGTATTTATTATATTCTTATTTTTTGTTTTATCTATGAGTTTATTTATTCTTTTATCAGATTTATATTTATATTTATATTTATTGTTACCACCCTTTATATTTATTGTTACCACATATTATTTATATATCTGGAGTAATCTAAATTCTTAATTCATTTTCTTTTGATCTTGGCTTAGCATATATGATTGTCACACATTCATTTTTTCATTTTTTAATTGTTCTCACTATTGTTTCTTATTCTTATTATATTTATATGTATAATATATGTATATCAGATTTCGCACCATAATCCGTAAATGGTCAATACGATTGTTGGTTTTTGTCTCGGCCCTTCTGTGTTTAATTTTATTTTTAATTTAACTTTAATAATCATTTTTTAAATTTAATTTATTTTCAATATGGTTTCAAATATATATATATATATTTTTTAATATATATTTGGTAATGCGTTTTGATGATTCTTGATTTATTGTTTTGAATGTATCTATATATTACTCATTGTGAAATATGTTGTCCTCTCCTATTTTAATATTATTTGTTATTTATTCTCTGGTATAACTGTATGTCCCCCGAAGAAAGCGTAAGCCGAAACGCGTAGGGACTAATTTTCAATAAAGCAGTCTGGTTCCAACCCACATCTCTTGCTCTGTTCGTTCCTCCTTGGTCTGCAAGAGGTTTGCTCCCTCCTCTGCCTCCTCACTTGCTGGAGCCATGTTCTCTCCTTGGCAAGGGGTTTTGAGCTATAAAGAGGATGATCTTAAAGGTTTACTCTCCGAGGACCCCTTCTACACTGAAGAAGAGACAGTTCCCAATTTGGAAGATGAATGGAGAGAACTGGTTTGGTTGACGCAGAAGTATGTTCGAGAAGAATTACATGCAGCTTCCTTACTTGAATACTGCAGAAGAAAAACTAATCTCCAGGAACAAGCAGGAATAAGTCCTCACATATGGGTACGTCGGAACCGACGGAGCCTGCGCGGGAAAGCTCCCCAGCCTTTCAGATGAAAGGCTTTTGGGGCCTCCCACTGCACATGCGCGCTGCCTTCCCGCCTTCCTGACCAGCTCTCCTCAGTTTCTTCTTTTCCGCGGAGCCAGCAGGTCGTGTTCCTGTCACCGCTGAAGAAATTGTTAATTTTGTTTGTTTCTTTAGACCGCGTACCTGCCTTCCCCATACCGAAACCGGTACCGCCGGTCTCTCTTTCTTTCTTTATAAAAAAAATAAAAAAAAAGACTTTATTTTCTTCAGCACAGCTTGGTAACTTTTGTTAGGCCTTTAGGCCTACACAAATTCTTCTCATGGAGAAGCCAGTCCCTGGTTTTAAAAAGTGTTCCAAGTGCAGTGCTGTCATTTCTGTCACAGACACCCATGAATGGTGTCTTAAATGTTTGGGACCTGACCACTCCATACCGGACTGCCCATCCTGCTCCCAGATGTCTAAACGTGGGTTGCAGAACCGTGCCAACAAATTCCATGTGCTGTTTGCTTCAGATAATCCAGCATCACAGTCATCCAGGTCTCTCCGGATGGATCTCAGGTAACCAAAACTTCTGTGGGCAAATCCTCTAAAAGCAAATCTCTTTCTAAAGATCGAGAGGCTCTCAATCTTGAGTTCGAGGATTCTGCCCAGGCCAAAAAACCCCGGCGGGAGGCTCCGGCCTCTAAAGCAACCATGGGGTCACAGGTTGACATCGATGGCACGGCCTCGACTGATCACCTGTTGGACTGCTCTGGGGTACCGGCCCATACCGGTACCGACATCCAGGCAGCAGTGGCGTCTATGGGCAATACTGTCCAGACCATGCAGCAGGCCGTTCTGGCATTTATTAAGGCTGCGACGCCCTCGGTACCGACCCCGGTTCCGGTATCCACACCGGAACCGAGACCATCGACTTACAAACGTCGATCGGTTCAACATGCCGGATTCAGGCTTTCGCCCGATACCGATCCCATGCCCGATATCGATACCGATCGGTATGCGTATCGTTCATTGAAAGCACAGAGAGAATACTCAGATTCTTCTGATGAATTCAATTCCTCTGACTCTGCTGAGCTTGCTCTTCCTGAGGAGCCCTCTTCTCCAAAGAGGAGGATGTCTCCTCCAGAGGATTTATCCTTTCAGGATTTCATTGTTGATGTAGCTAAAGACAGGAGGAGGGGACTTTGTGGCACCCAAACCCCAAGTCCCTACACCTCAGAGCTTGGTTACTGAAGGCCTAAGCCTTCATAACTTCAATCTTTCTCAACCAGTGAAAGATATCCTTCATGCCTCTAGGAAACCCTCCACGAGGCGTTCCTATGCTTTCAAATGGAAACGTTTTTCCATTTGGTGTGCGCAACAGGGTCTTGACCCTCTAGCACTTCCTTTGAATTCTCTACTGGACTATCTCCTGCATCTTTCCAATGCAGGCCTCAAGACGAATTCAGTACGAGTCCATTTAAGTGCTATTGCAGCATCCTTAAAACCTATAAATGGACAACCTGTCTCCTCTCATCCTCTTATTGCAAGATTCATGAGAGGCCTGACCCTCACTAAGCCTCCCATCCGACCTCCTCCGGTAGCATGGGACTTGAATTTAGTTCTGGGTCAACTTATGAAGCCACCTTTTGAACCGTTGGTATCTACCTCCCTGAAATTTCTTTCCTGGAAGGTTCTTTTCCTTATTGCAGTCACTTCGGCTCGCCGCATCAGTGAACTGCAGGCTTTGGTGGCTAATCCACCTTATACCAGATTTCATCATGATAAGGTGGTCCTTAGGACGAATCCCCACTTTATGCCTAAAGTGGTCTCGCCTTTTCATCTTAATCAAGAGGTATATCTACCTGTTTTTTTCCCGGCTCCTCATGCATCCAGTGCAGAGAGGAACCTTCATACTCTTGACTGTAAAAGAGCTCTCGCCTTTTACCTCAACAGGACTCAGCCACATCGAAAGTCTTCCCAACTTTTCGTGGCTTTTGATCTTTCTCTTTTGGGACTTCCAGTCACCAAACGTACACTTTCCAATTGGATTGCTCAGTGTATTTCTTTTGCTTTCCAGAGTAAGAACATTTCTCTGGAAGGCCATGTCACAGCTCACAATGTGCGAGCCATGGCCACTTCTATGGCTCATCTTCACTCTGTGTCCATAGATCAGATCTGTCGAGCAGCCACTTGGGCCTCGGTTCATACCTTCACAGCCCATTACTGCTTGGACAAGGACTCCCGCCGGGATGCCTTGTTTGGTCAGGCTGTCCTCAAACACCTGTTCCATACTTAAACAACTCCTGCCCACCTTCCCTGGATGGATGCCTGAGATCCATACGAAGATGGTTTACCCTTGGAGGGGGATCTCCCAGGCATCTTAGCTAGGGAGTCCCCATATGTGAGGACTTATTCCTGCTTGTTCCTGGAGATAGCACAGTTACTTACCTGTAACAGGTGATCTCTGGGAACAGCAGGTATTAGTCCTCACAACCCACCCACCTCCCCTAGGAGTTGTATCTTCTATCTATCTTCCTTTCCTCTCTCTATTGTCTCAGCTATAAACTCGAACTGAGGAGAGCTGGTCAGGAAGGCGGGAAGGCAGCGCGCATGTGCAGTGGGAGGCCCCAAAAGCCTTTCATCTGAAAGGCTGGGGAGCTTTCCCGCGCAGGCTCCGTCGGTTCCGACGTACCCATATGTGAGGACTAATTCCTGCTGTTCCCAGAGATCACCTGTTACAGGTAAGTAACTGTGCTTTCCAAGAGGACTCGGGGTGCAGAAGGCACCCGGAATGTTTAAGGATGATGAGGTTTTTATGACTAATTGGATAAACTTTAAATAAATGCTCATTGGATCTGATGATCCTTTTAATTAATACATCTAAACGAAGGACCGAGACACTTAAACCACAGATAGATTCAAAAATTGATAATCTTAAAAAGAAAGATACACAGTTTGTCTATAGTCTAAATTGTATTTATCAAACTTACTTTTCTCCAAGTCAATCTATTAAAGAAGCCAAGATCCAAAAACTTGAGAGATGATGATGACTACAAACAAAACACTGTTTATTACTGGACCTATAGTAAGTCAGACCATAATGATAGGAAGAGAAGCACTTCATTTAGGAGACCACATAAGTCACCCAGACCACGTAGATCACCTAGACCATATCACTCCTCGAGGTCATCACGTCACATATCCAAAACTAGCAATAAGGATAAACAACCAACAAGACGTAGATCTCTATCGGTTACTCCAGAATTAGAAAGAAGCACCAAAAGATCACGACACCATTCCAAAGACAACATTGATGCTTCTGCCCCTCTATTTCCTACACAACCACGTTCCCCTACTGCACATCACCATAAACATAATCACAAGCGGGATTTTCATATGGACGCATTATGGGCAAAAGGCAGAAGAAATGCATCTCCAAGATCACCCCCATTTCGACAACCGAGATACAGAAATCAACAAACAAGACAATACTCTCCGCGGGAAAGAACACACAGTCAAGGCATGATGGCAAAAAGACACCTGGATTGGGACTTATGAATACAGTTATTAATTTATCCACCTACCAGCTAACTGACCTTGAGCTTCAAGTCTTGAATAAGGGTCTCTCCTTTGTCCCTACCAAACGACATGATAAGTTTTTAACGTAGAACTTTATAAGTTTTTCCGAAAGCTCAAGATCATAGATTATTTCGCAAAAAAACCTTCTCACCGTTGATCCCTCTATAGTTAAGAAACCGTCTACTTGGGTCCCTCCGTCCAATTCGGATCCCATGATCACGGCCTATGAGAATATGGTTCTCTCGAGAGTTAATACAATGTACAACACTAAACAAAAGAATCCATACTACAACCTCACAGCTTCGCAGAAATCAGCACTAAAGAGCCTTCAGTCTAATCAGAGTATAATAATAAAGCCCGCTGATAAAGGTGGGGCCATTGTGGTACAGGATAGGAACGCGTATATAGGAGAAGTCAACCGCCAGCTGAATGACACCAAGAGTGCAAAGAGGCATGCCTCTAATCCTCCAGGACTTGAGTGCAGAACTTTGGATGCTTTTGGACGTCGTGTCTTCCATGCTTTCTGCCAGGATCAGTTCCTATAGTCTGTATATGGGAATGTTCCTGAAAGAAGTTACAGGAGATTGAGGTTTTGAGCCCTCTTCTTCCTGAGGATAGAAGGCAGGATTTTCTCACTTTGGTCAAACATGCCCAGGATGTTTCTAAATTTGTCAACCGTGCAGCTTTTGACTGTTTTGCATGCATAAGCAGAACTTCTGCCATTGCCATAGGTGCACATAGAATTGCTTGGCTCCAGGCATCTGATTTGGAGCTCTGGGTACAAGACAAACTGGGAAATATTCCTTGTACTGGTGAGAACCTGTTTGGTAAAGATTGGCAGGAAAAGGCCAATGAGTTGGATGCTGACAACTCCACCTTGGATAGATTATCCAAGTCCACAGCTGATCCTGCAAGAAAGAAAACTTTCAAGAAACCATTCTTTTCTAAGAAGAAAAGGTTTTATCCTGCTTATTCTCAGCAGTGACGTTCTGCAGGTCAACCTGTCCGGAAGGGTCAGCAACCACCCAAACAAAGGAAAGCAAAGACTGCTAAGCCTCAACCATCTCAGCAGTCTCAGCCTCCACAAGGCCTTTGACTTTCAGCTAGAGAACTTAGCCTTTCTGGCTCTCAATGGACCAGAGCCTTCCACCATTCCAGGAAGGTTGTGCCATTTTGTCCCCAGATGGGGACAGATAACAGCAGAGCATTGGACACACTCTATCATAAGAGGGGTACAAGCTTCATTTTTTGAGCATGTCCCCTCCCACAATAAGACAGTTCAATTCTCACACCTCTCTCATCAACCTGTTAGATCAAGAGGTCACCAGGCTTCTTGTCCAAGGGGCAATAGAAGAAGTACCCATCCATCAAAAGGGTACAGGGTTTTACTCCCCCTATTTCCTTATCCCAAAGAAAACAGGGGGATACAGACCTATTTTAGACCTCAGAGAATTGAAGAAATTCCTGTTCAAAGAGAAATTCAAGATGATTTCTCTAGGAACTCTGCTGCCTTACCTTCAGTGTCAGGATTGGCTTTGTTCTCTAGATCTCAAGGATGCGTGCACCCATGTTCTCATCCATCCAACTCAAAGTTCCTTCGGTTCCTTTTTCAAGGAAAGCACTACCAATACAGGGTGCATCCTTTCGGCCTGGCCTCAGCACCAAGAGTGTTCACAAAATGCATGGCTGTGATAGCAGCATTTCTCTGTACTCTAGGAATATTAGTCTTCCCCTACTTAAATGACTGGCTCATTCGAGCCCCAACAGAGTCGGAGGCCAGGACTTTTCTGTCCTGCACAATGCGTATCCTTCAGTATTTGGGTCTGGTTATAAACATCCCAAAATCCAGTCTAACTCCCACTGAGTCTCAAGTTCATAGGAGCTGTCTTGGATACCAAAAAAGCAAGGGCCTATCTTCCCCAGGCCCTTTGCCTTTGCATGGTGCAGTTAGCTTTTCAAGCAGTGCTAAAGCCTCATCTCACTACCCAAGGAATGCTACAACTACTAGGCCACATGGCATCTACCGTGCATGTGGTTCCTTATGCTCGCCTCCGTATGAGAGCAGCCCAGTGGACTTTATCTACTCAATGGACCCAGGCATCAGGATGCCTGTTAGACAAAATAGCAAACACAAATTGTCTTATTTTGTTCCTCTAATGATGGAGGTCCACTCAAAACCTGTTGCTGGGGTCCCCATTTCAACAGCCCATGCCCCAGGCAATTCTCACAACAGATGCTTCACAAACGGGTTGGGGAGCTCACCTGCATCCACCCAAGGCACCTGGACTCCACAGGAGACTCATCCTTATATCAATCTCTTGGAGCTCAGAGCAATCTTCCTTGCTCTTCGAGTGTTCCACACCCTGCTCAGCTACAAGACAGTCCCCATTCATACGGACAATCAAGTAGCCATGTTCTACGTGAACAAGCAGGGGGGAACAGGCTCTGTCGCTTTGCAACGAAGCTCTGTGACTATGGGCCCTCGTCAGAGCAGCAGATTCATCTCCTGACAGTGTATCTTCCAGGCGTACAAAACTCTTGGGCAGACAGACTTGGTCGAGTTCTGCTTCCACACGAGTGGCCTCTGCATGCAGACCAGGTGGCCAAGACTTTTCAAATTTGGGGAACCCCGGACATAGACCTCTTTGCAAGTCCGTTGAATGCCAAACTTCCCCGCTTTTGTTTCAGAACTCCGGCTCAGGGGGCTCAGGCCAGGGATGCTTTCCTCCTTTATTGGGGTCATGACTTCCTGTATGCCTTTCCACCCATTCCCCTGATTCCCAAAACCCTGTTCAAGCTTCAGAGAGACAGAGGCCGTATGATCCTCATAGCTCCACATTGGCCTCGGTAAGCGTGGTACCCTCTGCTTCTACATCTCTCTCAAGCTCCCTCCCTTGAGTTAGGTTCTGCTCCAGATCTATCTCAGGAGGACGGAATTTTATGGCATCTCAGTCCCCAGTCTCTGCATCTCAGGTCTTGGTTGCTGAAGGCCTAGGTCTCCATGATCTTAACCTTCCTCAGCAGGTAAAAGATAACCTTTATGCTTCCAGGAAGCCTTCCACAAGACGCTCTTATGCTTTCAAGTGGAAAAGGTTTACCATATGGTGTTCGCAGAAGGGTTCTAACCCCCTTGCGGTACCTCTGGAATCATTACTGGAATATCTCCTTCATTTATCCAATGCAGGACTTAAGACTAACTCAGTGAGGGTCCATTTGAGTGTTATTGCAGCTTCCTTCAAGCCTCTAAATGGACAACCTATTTCCTCCCATCCTCTTATAGCAAGATATGAGAGGCCTTCTGCTGACTAAGCCTCCCATTAAGCCACCACCTGTGGCATGGGACTTAAACTTGGTTCTCGGTCAGCTCATGAAGCCACCTTTCGAACCCTTAGCTACTACCTCCTTGAAATTCCTTTCTTGGAAGGTTATCTTTCTCATTGCAATCATATGAGCACGTTGCATCAGTGAGTTGCAGGCAATAATGGCTGATCTGCCTTATACAAGGTTCCATCATGACAAGGTAGTCCTTAGGACTTATCCACGCTTTATGCCTAAGGTGGTCTTGCCTTTTCATCTAAACCAAGCGGTCTACCTACCTGTGTTCTTTCCAAGGCCTTATGCATCAAATGCAGAAAGGAATCTTCATACTTTGGACTGTAAAAGAGCTTTAGCTTTTTACTTACAAAAAATACAGCAACATAGAAAGTCTTCTCAACTCTGTTGCTTTTGATCCTTCTCATTTGGGACTTCCAGTCTCCAAGAGAACACTATCTAACTGGATTGCTCAGTGTATTTCCTTTGCCTATCAGAGTAAGAATCTTCCTCTGGAGGGCCATGTCACAGCTCACAATGTGAGAGCCATGGCAACTTCAATGGCTTATCTACACTCTGTGTCTATTGACGACATCTGTTGAGCAGCCACCTGGGCCTCAGTTCATACCTTCACAGCCCATTACTGCTTGGACAAGGACTCCCGCCGGGATGCCTTGTTTGGTCAGGCTGTTCTCCAACACCTGTTCCATACCTAATCAACTCCTACCCACCATCTCTGGTAGGATGCCAGAGATCCATGGGGGGATGTGGAGCCCTTTCACAGGGAGACACAACTTCTGGGGTCTCTCCCTGGCATCTAAAGCTAGGGAGTCCCCATATGTGAAGACTACATTCCTGCTTGTTCCTGGAGATTGCATAGTTACTCACCTGTAACAGGTGATCTCCGGGAACAGCAGGTATTTAGTCTTCACAACCCACCCACCTCCCCTAGGGGTTGTATCTCTCTCTTTCCCTTTCCCTCTCTCTCTCTTTGTCTCAGCTTTAAAACTCAACTGGAGAGAGGCAGTTGGGAAAGGTGGGAAGGCAGTACGCAGGCACTGTGGGATGCTCCCAAAAGCTTTCTAATTGGACGCTGGGGAGCGTTCCCGCGCAGGCTCCGTCGGTACCGACGATACCCATATGTGAAGACTAAATTCCTGCTGTTCCCAGAGATCACCTGTTACAGGTGAGTAACTATGCTTTACTTGTCCACATTAAATGTCATCTGCCATTTGGATGCCCAGTCTTCCAATTTATCAAGATCCTCTTGCAATTTTCAGCAATCCTCATGGGTTTTAACAACTTTGAATAGGTTTGTGTCATCTGCAAATTTGATAACCTCACTCGTAATTCCCATTTCCAGGTCATTTATGAATATGTTAAAAAGCAGCGTACCCAACACACATCCCTGGGGTACTCCACTTTCACCTTTCTCCACTGGAAAAAATGGCCATTTAGCCCTACCCTCTGCTTTCTATCTTTTAGCGAATTCCTGATCCACAATAATACACTGCCTCCTATTCTATGACTTTTTAATTTTGCCAAAAGCCCCTCATGCGGGACCTTGTCAAACACTTTCTGAAAGTCCAGTTACGCTATATCAACCGACTCACCTATGCATCCTTTGCAGAGGCACCTTCTGACTCGCTGGTCTACTTGTTCCCAGCTGTTCAATCGGTGTCTCCCTCTTCCCTGGAAGATCAAGGGGGAGCTGGCCTGTAGGCTGCAGACTCTTCCTATGCTAGACAGTATGCCCCTGGAGGTGCTAGATTGGTGATGGTCCCCACACCAACAGCTGGTAATTTTCCAAAATAGTCAAAAAATGTGTGGTATCTTGCAAAAACGAGGGAATTGAAGGTAGCAAAGGGCGTTGGCACTACATTTTGCTGGTTTCTTTAGACATAGTCTCGTTATACACCAACATACCGCAGGAAGCGGCTATTGAGGTGGTTCAGAAAGTTTTGAGTCAACGCAATATGTCAGAAGCCAGAATGGATTTCCTCCTTAGGGCAGTTAGGTTGGCCATCTGTAATCATTATTTTGTGTTTCAGGATACCTTATACCTTCAGAAGTCAGGAGTAGCTATGGGCGCGACTTGTGCTCCGTCCATAGCTAATTTTTATATGGGGTTCTTTGAAGAACAATGGGTGGCCACCTCCAGATATTCCTCCTACATTGCACTATGGAAACGTTTTATAGATGATGTCTTTCTCCTTTGGAGAGGTACAGTGCAGATATTGGAGGAATTTCTGGGTTGGTTGAACACTTGCGATCCGAACATTAGGTTCACATTTGTATATCATCCGGATAGGTTAAATTATCTGGACGTCAGTGTATGGAAGACACCTGAGGGATGGGCCACTACAGTATACAGAAAGCCGACAGATAGGGTGACTTATTTGGCATTTGATAGTATGCACCCTCCGCGTTTAAAGACAGGGCTTCCGTTTTCGCAATTTTTGCGGTTTAGAAGGAATTGCTCGGATCGGGATGACTTTAAACGTAAAGCTCGAGTTTTACAGTTTAATTTCATACAACGAGGATACCCCAAAAAAGTAATTGAAAGAGCTTTTACTAGAGCGTTATATAATCATCCCACAACATTGTTAGGTAGGAATTCGTCTGATAGACGGGGGGCTGCTACTGACACCTCAGTAAATTTTATTACCAGATATTCTCCTTTGAGTCGGGACATCCAGAAGGTTTTGCGAAGACATAGTAACGTTATAGAAACGATACCAGGTTTAAATAATATGACAGTTAGGTGCGTTTGGCAGAGAGATCGTAACCTAAAGGACATTCTTCGGCTATTATACCATCAAATAAGGAGGAAGCTCAAATTTCTAGAGAGGGGGGCCATGCGGCGTGCGGCGCATGTGACATTTGTGCTATCTCGCTCCATTGTGCTGTTTTTTCCTATAAAGGAGTCTCAGTACAAATTCGCTGTAGTACCACGTGTGAATCAAAAAATGTGGTCTACGCAGTGACATGTCCGTGTGATCTCTGCTATATTAGTAAAACCATTCGTCCTTTCCGTGTACGTATGCGGGAGCACCGGAGCCGGTTACGCCGAAAGTGTTTAGAAGCCCCTATGGTCCAACATTGTGTAGAACAGGATCATGCTTTTGAGGATTTACGGTATGTGTGTTTGGAGCAAATACAGGTTGGCAGCCGGGGTAAGACCCTGGATCAAACATTAATAAAGCGGGAGCAGCGGATGATTTTCTATTTGAATACATTAGTTCCAGCAGGTTTAAACGTGCAAATTGAATGGCTGGCATGTAGTTAAGAGAAAAACATTTTATTCCGCTGGTTGATAAGGTTGGTTAGCAATAGTTGGGCTTGATTGGTTGAGGGGGTAACGGATAGGTTTAAAGGGCAGGTTGGGAGGCCCTTGACGCATGCGCGGCGTCTTTTCACTGGCGGGAGATTTCCCGATATCTATTTGACAAGAGAGAGTGAACGTGGGCAGCATCAGTAAGGGTAAGATCATGTTTTGACCTGAGTTGGTAAATTATATGTTTTTATAAATGGGGAGTATGGTGAACTATGTAGAGTAGAATAGAATGTATGATTCATTTTGGGTGTCTTTTGTTTAGTAGTTTATCGGTCCCCTGAAGAAATGGCTTGAAACGTCTGGCTGGTACCGGGACTGTACATTGGGATCTAACATAGATGGAGAAAACTTCACTCAATCCTTTTAAGAGGTTGAGTACATCATATTTTATACATAAGGATTGTTTGATGGGAGTATTTGAAGTCTAAAAAGATTTTTATAGTTAACAGCCAAAGGTCATTGATGTGATACAACACTATGACTGCCGGTGTGGGAGTGATCCCTGAAAGCAGCTGTGTTATTTTATACTGAGACCTTGTGGGCTGTTACAAATGTGGTCTGCATAGAAGAATTTGAGCGATAATTGCCTTTTTTCAGATGCTACAGTAGTGGCATAGGCTAATAAGCAAGGCAGTACTTGCAGTACTGTGCTGGTTTTGGACCTGACAGAGCTCTGTTTGGGCAGAGGCTCAACTGGCAGATCTGTCGGCAGCATACATTGTGGGAGATGATCTGTCATTGTCACATGTGGGTGTCGACAATGTATAAGTCGACTTCTTGAGATGGAACACCATTGATCCCAGAACTGCCAGTGTTTAAGCTGATGGTCATCCAGGAGAATGCTAAGGTGAAGAGCTTTTTCAGCTGCAGGAAGGATCATCGGACTATTGGCTTGGATACCTTCTGCAACTGTGGTCACAGGAGATGCTCCTTGTATGTTTTCCTCTGTGACCTAATGTGGTGGTGGAAGTGGCCTTTGAGTAGCCGCCTGTGTGGGATTTGATCTCGCCTGTCTTGGTCATGCAGACCATGGTACCTGGATCTCTTGAGCCTGTTGCCGGGCAGGGGGGCCCTCTAATACTTTTTGATTGAATTCTGTACAAAATTCAAATTTTTTAGCACACTTGTAGTAAATTTTGTTCTGTATTGTTTTTTGAGGAATACTTTAATTTAAAATACAATCTGCTTTGTTTTGACAAACTGAGTGCATAGATTTTGCAGTATTCATACTTTTAGATACAGTTTGAATTTTTATTTTCAGAATTCCGGCATAAGTATCTATTGCTATTTTAGGAGAGGGGACTTTGCGGCAAGGATCCCTGGTCATGGAGAACCCTCCGCACATTTATGGTTTGGCCTCTTGAGAGGCACAATTGTCTGAAAAAAGATACTCACTCTGAGGTGGTAGTTGATACCCTTCTTAAGGCCTAGAAGACTTCCACATTCTTAGGCTATGTTAGTCTGGAGGGCCTTTGAGGTTGTGTTTCTCAGGCCCTCGTGGGAATAGTGACCTTTTTTTTTTTTTTTGTCATTTTATAGTCTGATTTGCACCAGAATTTTTCTGATCTGTATTGGCGTTTAGGTGGCAGTCCTTGCATGCTACTGGGGCGAGTTCAAGGTATTCTTGGCATCCATGAATGTATTCTGCCTCCTGAAGGGGTTGAAGCACATCATTCACCATGCAACCAGTGGTTCTAACAAATACATCCTGCTAGACCAGTATGTTGTGTCCCCCTGCCAGCAGATGGTGAGACAGAAAAATTCCTGAAGTTTTGTGACATCACCCTCGGTATAAAAACCCATCCCCCAAGGGGAGCTTCAGTATTTTCTGTCTCAGCAAATTGACTTCTCCTAGCTCCTGGTGTTCTCTGAGAAGAGATTTGGCATCCGTGCAGCTAGCTTTGGCAGTTTTGCACACTGGTGCCCCTTCTTTGACCGCTTTCCTTTCTTCACTTTCCAGGGCTGCTCCTGAACATGTAGAGCACCTCTGAAGGGAAGTGCTCCTGCTTATGAGGAGCAGATGCAGCCTTCCGTTGTGACAGTTCTGCAAGCAAGACTTCTGTGGGCTAAGTTGCCATTCACCTTTTGTTATTTTTCTAACTCCTTAGTTTGCTTAAACAAAACAAAAACAAAATGCCTTATTAAAGGACCTAGTTTCTGAGGAAGTTGTTGGGCAGGTTTTTTTCTTCTCCGGACCCTTCCTCCTTCATCTGTTTGTTTTTTTTACTCCTTTGAGAGCAGTGACTGGTAGTTCTTTCGCGGTTCTCCTTTAAAGCAGCATTCTGATCTGTTTTTCGGCAGTATCTTGTTTTTCTGACTGGGTGCGCCTCCCTTTTTTTCAGTGTGCTCAGTATTCTGTAGTTGCCTTTTCCCGCTTCTCTTTATGTGGTCAGTTGGCGGTTGCTTCCTGGCTCTGTTTTTGCTTTTTCCTGCCATAAGTTTTGTGGTGCGGCTACCATTCTTTCTTCAGAGTCTGTTGGTTTTTGGCTCCCTCGACTCTTCCTGTTGTGAAAATGCTTTCTTCTCTACAGAGCTGCTTGAGCTGTGGGAAGAAATGTAAGACTTTGACAGGTAGTTTCTGTTCCTCCTGTGGTTCTGATCAAGGGGGTCCTTCTGTGCCTGCAGGTCTTGATTCTGGTAACCCTTCTAAGTCTCTTGCTTTACCTCTCTCTAGGTTACCTTGGGGTGGTGATAGATCTCAAGATGGCCTTTCCTTTGGTTTTGTTACCTGAGCAGCATGCTCACACTCTACAACTCTCTATTCAGCCTATGCAAACTTAAGCTGACGGTTCTGATCTCCAGTTTATGCAGCTA
Organism: Ichthyophis bannanicus; assembly: GCA_033557465.1. Taxonomy (NCBI): domain Eukaryota; kingdom Metazoa; phylum Chordata; class Amphibia; order Gymnophiona; family Ichthyophiidae; genus Ichthyophis; species Ichthyophis bannanicus. The sequence goes on from CM066039.1 coordinate 228,382,823, forward strand.
TTTCATCAAGCCTGGGACATGTGGTGCTCTGAGACTTCAGCTGCCCCAACCACCGCTGGTCCTCAGTCTAGAAAGCATGCCTGCCGAAGTTTGGCTGGAGCTTCTTTAGATCTGGCCAAGAATACCTCCTCTCCTCCAGAGAAATGGCGCTCTGCAGGGAAGAGAGTGACTGTCCTTTTGATGAACATTCTATCACTTCTGAGTCTGGCTGGGAAGGAGAGCTCTCGCCATTGGAAGACAACCAGGAACCTCAAAGACGTTCAGGATATCCATTTATTCTGTAAGGAAGAGCTTCCTGCTCGCATTGCTCAAATTATGGAGTCTGTGCACCTCTCGGAGACTCAAGTGCAACAGCTTTCAGATTTCTCAACCTTGGGCAGACCCCATCATCATGGGCATCAGGAAACCTAAGGCTTTTTCTTTTCCCCTGGAACTACAACAGATGCTTTCCTTGGAGTGGGATTCTCCTGATGTGTCTCTAGGCTCCGCTTGTCGCTTGGGGCATATTTACGTTTGGTCTTCGGATTTTCTTGACACATGGTTGTGTTTCCCTAAAGTAGATGCCCGGCTCGCTGCTGTCACTAAATGCACAACCATTCTTCTGGAGGGTGGAAGGTGGGAGGGCCTCCTAAAAACCACTTTCTCCAGGACCAAGCAGGAAGTCGGTCCTCACATATGGGTGACATTGACATCGATGGAGCCCTTGCGGAGCATTTCCCCTGCTTTCCATGAAAGCCTTTGGGAATGCAGGCATGCATGCGCGGTTCCCTTCCCGCCTAAAGGGTGCCATCTTGCTCAGTCTCTCTTTTTCCGTGAAGCCCGTCGGACGTGTGTCCTAGTCCTCCCGGAAAATAGTTGGATTTTTTTCGCGATTCCTTCGCTATTTTTTCTCCGGTTCGACGCCGGTTCCCCTCCCGCTGGGTTCGGTACACCAGTATCAAGCCTGATCTTATTTTTTCGGTTTTTGCCCTTCGTGGCTGGCGTTCGCGCCCTTTTTTCTTTTCCCCTGGAAGGGACGGTCCTTTGACCTCGTGGTGACTCTTTTTTTTTTTTTTTTTTTCCCCGATGGCTTCCAGTGGTTTCAAAAAGTGTGATCGGTGTAAGAAACTGTCTCTCACCGACACACACGACTGCTGCCTTCGGTTCCTGGGGCCTGACCACGATCCTAAGATCTGTGGACCATGTGGAAAGATTGTCTTCCAAGGCGCTTCGAAGTCGTCAGCACCAAAAGAAAAGGCTTTTCTCCGACTCGGCCTCTGGCCGGGCCCGGACCTCGTCTGAGGCCTCGACATCTCGGGAATCAGATCCCGAGCACCGTCGGGGCTCCTTGGACATGGGGTCCCCCGACCGGGAACGAAAGAGGAAGAAGTGGCTCGCGAGGGCGACGTCGGAGGAGGTCCCTGGCTCCTCGAGAGCTAGGTCTCAGACCCCCGACCGTCACCCCAGGCCCGTGGAACAGGAGAAGCCTCCAAAAGTACCTTGTGTGGAGCCGGAGTCTGCTGGACACGTAAGTCCTGTAGTCCTCGTGGACTCTCCTCCCAGAGAGCCGACGTCGGGCCCGGCACTGCCGGGGCCCGACTCGGTGGCTGCTGAGTCTCCTGAGCTGGGTCTCAGCCTTGACAGCCTTGGAGAGCCAGATTGTCTGCCTTCATGGAACAGCAGCGGGCACTGATGGCCAGCCTGTCCGGCACATCTGCACCGACCACCGGGACATCGACATCGAAGTTGACCCTGGAGACCGAGCCGATACTCGAGACCATAAAAGCTCGAGGTCGACCTCGGTCGCGGTCTCCCTCGACCTCCCGTACAGGACCGAGGGTGTCGACGCCAGTGCCTTCGGCGTCGGGGCGGGTGCTCACAGGCCCCGCGCTGTCGGACCCAGATTCCTCATCGGACGAGTCCGCCTGGGAGATGGAGGACGAGGAGTCCCCCGACACCTTCAGGACTTGGTGCGTCCCGTTGGACTCACAGCAGTCTGAGCCCCGGAGTAGATCCCCTCCGGAGGATACCCGGTTCTCAGAGTTGGTCCAGGATATGGCCACCGCGTTGGCTATCCCTGCGGACCCCGAGGAAGGAGCCTCTAGCCGAGGAGCTCAAAGCCCTACAGTATGACTCTCCTCCGAAGGAGGCCTTTACTGTTCCGGTTCTTCCAATGCTGGAACGGCTCCTCTTCCGGATGTGGGAGGCACCGGCCTCGGCGCTGGTTCTAAGCAAGCGGGTCGATTCTATCTATTGACTCCGGAAGAACCCTGGCTTTCAAAAGGCGCAGCTACCACACCATTCCATGGTGGTGGAATCGACCATGCATCGCCTGAAAAGTCAGAAGATGCACTCCGTGGTGCCCCCTGGCAGGGAGGCCCAGAACCTGGATGGTTTTTTTAGAAAGTGCTTCCAGGGCTCGATGCTTGCTTGCCGTGTCCAGTCTTACCAGCTGTACATGGGCATGTACTTGCGGGACCTGGCCAAGGAGCTGGCCGGGTTCTCTGCTGGTCTCTCCAGGGAACCCTTGCAGAGGTTCAAGTCCTTGTCCTCGGGGATCCAGGAATGCTCCAAGTTTGTCCGGCGTTGCCTACGATGGCTTTGAGGCTTCGGCCGGTGTTGCGGCAGCTGGCATCGCGGCTCAACGCCAGGCATGGCTGCAGTCATCGGACCTCGAGCCATGGGTTCAGGACAAGTTGGTCGATGTCCCTTGCTGAGGTGAGAACCTTTTTGGCAAGCCCAGGACCGAGAAGGCCACACAGCTTGAAACCGAGCACCTCACGAGGACAAGGTTGTCTAGAAAGACTTCTGCCCCTTCTCACAAAAAGAAGGGCTCGGGTAAAAAACCCTTTTACCCGAGGAAGGGCACTGTCTACAAATAGTACCCACAGTACCAAGCCTCCCAAGCTCCCCCTCAGGGTCAGCAGGCCAAGGGGCAGGGTAATGGGCCCCATAGGCAGAGGACTCCCAAGCCTCCGGCCCCTGCTCCTACTCAGCAGGGTGGGGTTTTTTGACTCCTTAGGCATAGCCTCTCCGTCCCTGCTCTCCCAACCCTGCACAGGAGGTCGGCTAGCCCTGTTTGCCCACAAGTGGCCACTCATCACTGGAGACAGTTGGGTGTTAAGCATCGTCCACAAGGGCTATATGCTACACTTCCAGCAGCTGCCTCCTCCATATTTTCCAGGGGAGCCTCCAAGGCCTCCCTTGCACACAGATCTTCTCCTTCAGGAGCTCCAAGGTCTGAGGGACAGGGAAGTGGAGCCTGTGCCTCCCCACTTCCAAGGTCAAGGGTTCTACTCCAGGTACTTTCTTGTACCCAAGAGAACCGGTGGCCTCCGGCCTATTCTAGACCTCAGAAATCTCAACAAGTTCCTAGAGAAGGAAAAGTTCAAGATGCTTACTCTTGGAACACTTCTACCCTACCTCCAGCAGGGAGATTGGCTATGTTCCTTAGATCTAAAGGATGCGTACACTCACATCCTCATTCATCCAGACCACAGAAAGTACCTCAGGTTCATTGTGGGAGGAAACCATTACCAGTACAAGGTACTGCCTTTTGGCCTCGCCTCCACTCCCAGGGTCTTTACCAAATGCCTGGCAGTGGTGGCGGCCTATCTGAGAAATCAGGGAATCTTTGTCTTCCCCTATCTGGACGACTGGCTCATCAGGGGTCAGACATGCCAGGAGGCCAGACAAGCCACCCTTCGGACTATTGCTCTTCTTCAAAACCTGGGGTTTGTCACTTTGCTCCCCTCCCAGAACTTGGAGTTCATAGGGGCAAGGTTAGACACTCTGCTGGCAAAGGCGTTCTTGCCAGAAGACAGAGCCCAAAGACTGATAAACTTGGCAAACCAGTTTCTCAGCAGGTCACTGGTCTCCGCCAGACTCTGCCTGAGGCTTCTTGGCCACATGGCTTCGACAGTACATGTGACACCCAATGCCAGGCTCCATATGAGGCCTGCACAATGGTGCCTTCAAACTCAGTGGTCACAGGCCACAGGCGGCCTCAGAGACAGAATAAAGGTGTCCAGACAATTTCTGAACTCCCTCCGCTGTTGGCTGCACCCACCCAATCTACTGCAAGGGGTGCCTTTTTCAGGTTCCTGGGTTCACAGTGGTGTTGATCACGGATGCCTCCCTGCAGGGCTGGTGGGCTCATTGTCTAGGCAAGTGCACACAGAGCCTGTGGTCTCCCTGGGAGGCCACACAGCAGATCAATCTACTGGAACTCAGGGCTATTCGTTTGGCCCTCAAGACTTTCTCTCAAACACTGGCTCATCAGTCTGTCCTAGTTCAAACGGACAACCAAGTAGCCATGTTTTATGTGAAGAAGCAGGGTGGAACTGGGTCCAGGCTCCTTTTGTCAGGAGGCAAAGGACCTCTGCCTGTTTGCTCTCAGGCACAACATGCTCCTCAAGGCAGTGTATCTACCTGGCCAGGACAACTACCTGGCAGACAGGTTGAGCAGGATTCTGCAGTCCCACGAATGGCAGCTCCATCCCTTAGTGGTTCAGAAGATTTTCCTGAAATGGGGACTTCCATCCATAGATCTGTTTGCCAGTCCATCGAACAGACAACTGACAAGGTTCTGTTCCAGACAGCCGCATCCTCTGCGGCTGGCAGCAGATGCTTTTCTGATTTCCTGGTCCCAGGGCCTCCTATAGGCGTTTCCTCCCATGCCCTTGGTGGCCCGAACCCTGTTCAAAATTCTTCAGGACAAGGCCTCGGTCCTGCTGGTGCCTTCCAGATGGCCGAGACAGCATTGGTTTCCACTTCTGCTTCAGCTGGCAGTGGATCCCCCACTGCCTCTGGGGTTGCAACCCGACCACCTCTCTCAGGATCAGGGTTCCCTTCTTCACCCCAATCTCAAAGCTCTCAATTTGATGGCCTGGAGGCTGCAAGGGTAGTTTTGGCTCCCTGGGGCCTACCTCAGGAAGTTGAAGAGGTTGTCCTAGCGTCTAGGAAGCAGTCCACTAGGAAAACCTATGCCCTGAAATGGAAAAGATTTTCTGTGTGGTGTCAGCTACATACAGAAGATCCTTTCTCCTGTGCTGTACCAGTAGTGCTTCAGTACCTACTGCACTTATCAAATCAGGGACTCAAGTCCAATTCTGTTCGGGTCCACCTCTCAGCTTTAGCAGCTCACCACTCACTGGTGGAAGGACATTCTTTGTTGGTACACCCCTTGGTGTCCCGGTTTCTCAGAGGCTTGCTCTTGCTCGAGCCTCCAATCCGTCCTCCTGCTCCTGAGTTGGAGCTGAATGTGATCTTACAGCAACTGACTCGCCCACCTTTTGAGCCAATGGCTACTTGTCCTCTCCGCTTCCTGTCCTGGAAGACACTCTTCTTGGTAGCCCTAACCTCAGCCAGGCAAGTGAGTGAACTTCAGGCCTTGGTCTGTGACAGGCCTTACACCTGCTTCTATAGGAACAGGGTAGTCCTTAGGACTCATCCAAAGTTCCTCCCAAAAGTTGTCTCCTCCTTCCACCTTAACCAAGAGGTAGTTCTTCCAACATTCTTCCCTAGGCCTCATGTGAGCCAGGCTGAAGCAGTTCTACATACCCTGGACTGTAGGAGGGCCTTATCCTTCTACCTTGAGTGTACGCAGGGACATAGAAGGGCTACTCAGCTCTTCATATCTTTTGACCCTAATAATTTATGGTTAGCTGTGTCCAAGCATACCTTGTCCACCTAGGTAGCTGACTGTATCACCTGGGCTTACAAGGTGGCTGACCTTCCTTTGCAGGGTCGGGTCACGGCCCATCGTGTCAGGGCAATGGCTGCTTCAGTCTCTCACCTCCGCTCTGTACCGTTGGTGGACATCTGCAGGGCTGCAACTTGGTCCTCAAGCCTGACTTTTGCGGCCCATTACTGTCTGGAGAGGGAGTCCCGTAGGGACAGTGCTTTTGGCCAGGCAGTACTCCGGAATCTATTTGAGGTTTAGGCAACTCCTGCCCTCCAGCCCTCCTTTGGGCTACCGGTGGAGGTTCTTTCAGTGAAAAGCCTTTCTTTGATGCTGGCACTAGAGGGAGTTCTCTTGTTCAGCCTGGGTTCCCTGGTAGCCCAGAGCTAGGGAGTCACCCATATGTGAGGACTGACTTCCTGCTTGGTCCTGGAGAAAGAGTAGTTACTCACCTGTAACAGGTGTTCTCCAGGAACAGCAGGAATCAGTCCTCTCAACCCTCCCTCCTCCCCTGGGAGTTGCAGTTGTACATAGTTTATTTTTTTACATTTTTGTGTGCTGTTTTTAGCTGTCATTTGACTGAGCAAGATGGCACTTTTAGGCGGGAAGGGAACCGCGCATGCTTGCCTGCATTCCCAAAGACTTTCATGGAAAGCTGGGGAAATGCTCTGCAAGGGCTCCATCGACGTCGATGTCACCCATATGTGAGGACTGATTCCTGCTGTTCCTGGAGAACACCTGTTACAGGTGAGTAACTACTCTTTCTCGTCATCGTTCTTGGCATTTCAGACCTATGGAGGTCCCTCTGCATGCGCTCTGCTCTGATGGTTTCAGTCACTTCTGAATTGTCCGGCTTTGCCTCATTTAGAGTTGGTTAGTACATTTCTTTCAGTTGCCTTTTATGATCTGCTGTACTTATCTACTCAGTCTATAGCTGCTGCTACAGTGGCTCAGCGTTGGCTGTGGCTTTGTAATTGGAATGCAGATGCTGCTTCCAAGTACTGTCTCGCCAAGCTTCCTTTCAAGTTCCACCTTCTTTTTGGTGAGAATTTGGAAAAGCTTGTGAAGAATATGGGGGAAGTCAAGCCTCCACGTTTTGCTGTAGGATAAGCCCAAATCCAATTTTTGTCATCGTGCGCATCATCTGATAGTCCGCTTCAGAGATGTTTGTTGCTACTGGCCTGGCAAATCCAGTTCTCCTTTGAATAGGGCTGGTTCTAAGCAAAAATGTATTCTGCTCCTCCCCTTGCCAGTAACACCTAGGCTCTTGAGTAACAGATCTCCACACTCAGAGCAATGAGAAGGAAGCAATAACAGTTAATAATGCAATTCACACACACAATTGTAGTACACACACAACCAAAGCTTTGGGGGAGAGAGAGCAAGACTTGGGCGTCTCTCTCTGACTCCATCTACTTTGGTTTCCTTTTTTATTGGCTTAAAATCCCATCTCACAGCATTCTTTCCACCTTATTATTCTATGTCAAACATAATCTCCAGGAACAAGCAGGAATGTAGTCTTCACATATGGGTGACATCGGCACCGACGGAGCCCGTGCGGGAATGCTCCCCAGTGTCCTATAGGAAAGCCTTTGGGAGCATTCCACTTCACATGCGTAGCTGCCTTCCCGCCTTTCACACTCTCCCTCAGTTTTTTGTTTTCTGCGGAGCCAACAGGGAGCAATTCCTGTCACCGCAGAAAATTTGCTGCTTTGTTGGTCGCGTTTGCCTTCCTGTTGAAGCTAGCACCGGCATCGTCGGTGGCGTTTGTTTCTATTTCTTCAAAAAAAACAGAGCAAAGCAAAGCAAACTTCGTTTTTTTTCATTGAGGGTCCTTGCCCTCCAGGTGCTTAGGTGCCATTTTGGGTCTTGGGCCCCTTTTTCCTTTAAGATGGATAAACCAGCTAGTGGTTTCAAAAAGTGTTCCAAATGTAGCAGTACTATCTCTGCTACAGACACCCATGACTGGTGTCTCAAATGTTTGGGACCAGATCATCTGGCATTGGAATGCCTTCTCTGCAGGAAGATGACAGGGGCCTGCAGAATAGAGTTCCGAAGCTCGGCACCCTCTTTGCCACTGATGCAATGTCTGTTGCATTTATGTCGTTGAGGGCATCTTCCTCCCATGGATCTCGGGTATCGAAACCCAAGTCTTCGTCAAAGGCTGGCCGGTCTTCCAAGGGTAGATCTCCTAAGCATCGAGATGCCTTAGGCCTTGCCCTGGAGGGTAATACACCAGCCAAACAACCCCGGCGGGAGGTTCTTGCCTCCAAAGCATTAACGGGGTCCCAAGATGCTCCCGAGGCCTCCACCTGTTTGAGTACCAATAGCCAGGAATCGGCTGGCTCCATGGATCAGCATATCCCTGGCCATTGAGTGGAGTTTAGCTGCCTTGCCAGCAGCTTCGGTACTGCTAAAGCCTCTGTAATCGGTTCCGCAGCCATCGGTACAGATGATATCTACATCGACCATTGCGCCGCTCTCCACGCTACATACCATGCTGGCCCTAGAATCAGTGTCTGGCATCGAGGGTCCGGTACCAAGGCATTCCGATGCCGATTTTGATCCGTTCTGTCAACGGGCCAGGCGGGAGCACCCAGTCCATCAATACTTCGAGTCTTCTGATTCCAACTTGTCCGATGAATTGGGCAGTACCAGGGAAATGGAGGCTCTTCTGGAAGATCCTTCTCCTTCCCCACAATGCCGTATGTCTCCTCCGGAGGACATGTCTATTTTTCAAGACTTTATACGGGACGTGGATCGGGGACTCTCCATTACGGTGACCTCTGAGAAAGAACCGAGAGCTGAAGAATTTGAAATCCTTCAGTATCCAGGAGCCTCAAAGGAGGCTGCTTCCCTACGTATTCACCGGATATTGCATGACCTCATGCTTAGGATGTTGGAGACACCCAGAACACGGTATCAAGTCTCCGAGAATGTGGAGAGACAGTTAAGTGTATCGCAGTGTCCCAGTTTCCAGAAGATGCAGTTACCACACCATTCTGTGGTAGTGGAATCGGCAATGCATTGAATTAAAAGTGCCAAGACACATTCCTCAAATCCTCCAGGCCAGGAGGCGAGAACTCTCAATGCCTTTGGTCGTCTGTTTTCAGGCCTCCATTTTTTCTGTCTGAATAAGTTCTTAAATACTCTACATGGGTATGTTCCTTCGGGAGGTTGCAAAGGATTTAGAACTAATGGCTCCTCTTTTCCCTGATGACAAGGCTGATTACCCGACACTTGCAAAACATGCCCCGAATTTTCCAAATTCATGAACAGGGCAACCTTTGATTGCTTTGAGTGTATTAGCAGGACTTCTGCTATTTGCATTGCTGCACGTCGGATTGCTTGGTTACAAACCTCTTTGGCAAGGATTGGCAGGACAGGCTGCTGAGCTAGAGTCCGAGAATACCACTCTCGATAGGCTTTCTAAAACCACTGCCAACCCAGCTAAGAAAAGACTATAAAGAAGCCTTTTTTCAACAAGAAAAAAAGGTTTTACCCTTCTTATACCCATGCTGTGCACTGTGTCCAGTCCATTCTTCCCAGAAGGGACAGCAACAACCGAAGGCTCAGGCCCCCAGGGCTCAGCCAGCTCAACAGACCCAGCCTCCTTGGGGTCTTTGACTCCTTTCTAGGGAACTTAGCTGTTCTATCTCTGGAGATTCCAGAGCCAGTCAACATTGTTACTTTTCCCAAAGGTGGCACCAGATAACATCAGAACACTGGACTCTCTCCATAATAGCAGAGGGGTACAAACTTCACTTCCAAAGTATGCCCCCTCCTTCTACTCCGAGAGTTCAGGTCTTGGCCTCCTCTCGCCACTCTCTTGTTCCAAGAGATTACCACCCTTCTTGCTGAGGGTACAATAGAGGATGTACCACTCTCTCTCAGCAAGGCCTGGGCTTCTATTCCCCCTACTTCCTTATCCCAAAGAAGACAGGAGAATACAGGCCCATTCTGGATCTCAGAGAATCAAACGGGTATCTGCTCCGAGAGAAATTCAAGATCTCTCTTGGAACTCTTCTCCCTTACCTCCAGAGTCGGGACTGGCTATGTTCTCTAGATCTAAAGGATGCATATACCCATATCTTTATCCATTCAGAACACAGGAGGTTTCTATGATTCCTCTTTCAAGGAAGACATTACTAATACAGGGTTCTACTCTTTGGCCTGGCCTTTGCCCCAAGAGTCTTTACAAAATGCATGGCAGTAGTGGCAGCATTCCTAAGATCTCTAGGGATATTTATCTTCCCTTACTTGTCATTGCTCGGATGAGCCAGTCTAACTCTAGAGACCAGCTCTGCTCTCTCCCGCACAATGCAGGTTCTTCAACACTTGGGATTTGTACTAAATCTTCCAAAATCCCAATTCATCCCTTCTCAAACCTTAGAGTACATTGGGGCTCTGCTAGACACGCAGCAGTCCAGGGCTTTTCTACCACAGGCCCGCTGCACTCGAATCGTTCAGCTAGCTTCTCAGGCAGGTATGAAAACTTTCGTAACTGCTTGAGAAATGCTTCAGTTGCTGGGCCATATAGCTTCCACTGTGCATGTGGTTCCCTGTGCTCGTCTGCATATGCGTGCAGCTCAATGGACCCTGTCTTCGCAGTGGACTCAAGCATCAGGTCGTCTGGAGGACAATCAGAATTCCTGCACATCTAATTTTGTCCCTCCAATGGTGGCATTCACCAGAAAACCACCTTGTAGTGTCATGTTTTCAGATGCCACCACACCAATCTACCCTGATGACGGATGTATCCAAATTGGGTTGAGGAGCTCATCTGAACAATGTCTCCACTCAGGGTCTTTGGACTCAGCAAGAGGCACGACTTCACATAAATCTGTTGGAGCTCAGAGCCATCCACAATGCTCTCAAGGTGTTCCAGGACCACCTTTGCTTCCAAACAGTTCTAGTCCAGACGGACAATCAGGTAGCCATGTTCTATGTGAACAAACAAGGTGGAACAGGTTCTCAAACGTTGTGCAACGAAGCCCTACATCTATGGGCTTTTGCCATACGCCATCAGATCCACCTACTAGCGGTGTATCTCCCTGGCAAACAAAATCTCCTGACAGGCAAACTCATTCGAGTACTACTGCCACACGAGTGGTCTCTCCATGAGGATCAGATTGCTCGAATTTTTCAAATCTGGGGAACTCCAGATGTAGATCTGTTTGCAAGTCCTCAGAATGCCAAACGTCCCCGCTTCTGTTCCAAAACACCTGCTCAGAACAGTCAGGCGATGGCTGCTTTCCACCTCCACTGGGGTCAGGACTTCCTGTATGCCTACCTTCCCATTCCCCTTATCCCCAAGACTTTTTTCAAACTCCAGAGAGACAGGGGCTATATGATCCTCATAGCCCCGCGTTGGCCACGACAAATGTGGTATCCACTGCTTCTACATCTCTCTCAAGCCAAACCTCTGTAGTTGGGATGTGCTTCGGATCTCCTTTCACAAGAGAATGGGACGCTTCTGCATCCAGACCTGCAGGCCTTACATCTGACAGCATGGCTGCTGAGAGCATAGAACTCCAGGACATCAACCTCTCTCAACAGGTTAGAGATATCCTATTGGTGTCAAGGAAACCTTCCACAACATAGTAACATAGTAAGTGACGGCAGATAAAGACCAGCATGGTCCATCTAGTCTGCCCAGCAAGATGGCAAGAGTAGATGCACCTGTCGCTCTGTGCAGGCCACCCTTCCCCATGTTTTTGTTTTTGTTTAGGGGTGAACCCACCACTCCATGTAGGACACCCTTATTTGTTGAGACGCTAGATAGTTTAGAAGTTAGATGGTACCGTTTATTTTGCTTTTATCCTGTTGCTGTAAAGGGATCCACTGTGTTTGTCCCATGCCATTTTGAATTCCATCACCGTGTTTTCCCCCACCACTTCCATCGGGAGGGCATTCCAAGCATCCACCACCCTTTCAGTGAAGAAATTTCCTGACATTGCCTTTCAATTTACCACCTTGCAGCTTCATGTTATGCCCTCTAGTTTTACAGCTTCCCCGTCTTTGGAAGAGGTTTGTTTGTTCATCATTTTTCTAAGTATTTAAAGGTCTGAATCAATCTCCCCTGTCCCTCCTCTCCTCCAAAGTGTACGAGGGGGTACCCAAAAAAAAACAGGAATAACATTGCCGTGGGCGGAGCTTGTGTAGTATGCACTTCTGCCGCTAGGCGTGTATAGTGCAACTCATTGTCAGTTCAGTGCCGCCTGTGTTGTCGACCTGGCTTGTTCTGTTCATCTGCAGTGATTGTTTTTGCTAGCGCTGTTTTGTTCTTGTTTGTTTTTTTTATGATAAGTTTAAGTGAACAACGTGCAGCTGTGAAATTTTGTTTTCTACTCGGTAAAAATGCTGCTGAAACTGTTTTAATATTGAAAACAGCTTATCAAGATGACGCTATGGGAAAAAGTCAAGTGTACCAGTGGTTTGCTCGGTTTAAAAATGGCGACATGTCGATTGATGACAAACCTCATTCTGGGCGTCCATCAACTGCCCGAATCGACGGAAATATTGAAAAAATAGAGAGCTTGTGCTCACAGACCGTCGACAGACAATTGATCAACTGTCAGAGATTAGTGGGTTATCTTGGAGCTCGGTTCAGAGAATTTTAACGGAAGATTTGGGAATGAAAAGGGTTGCTGCCAAGTTTGTTCCTCGGGTTCTGACTGACAATCAAAAGGAACATTGAGTTGAAACATGTCGTGTTTTGAAACAGCTTGAAACTGATCCAGATTTTCTGTCAAAGGTCGTCATTACAGGTGATGAGTCATGGTGCTATGGTTACGACCCAGAAACAAAGCAACAGTCAAGCCAATGGAAGACGTCATCGTCACCCCGTCCAAAAAAATGTCGTCAAGTCAAATCCAAACATCAAAACAATGCTGATTTGCTTTTTTGATGCCAAGGGGGTAGTTCATTCAGAGTTTGTTCCCCCAGGTCAGACCGTCAATCAAACCTTTTATTTGGAAGTTTTAAGAAGATTGCGCAACAGTGTTCGTCAAAAAAGACCCGATTTGTGGCAGACAGGAGACTGGTTCTTCCACCACGACAACGCACCTGCACACACAGCCATCTCTGTTAGACAGTTTTTGGCTAAAAATGGCATGGTTCCGCTGCCCCACGCACCTTACCCGCCTGACCTGGCTCCGTGCGACTTTTTCTTATTTCCACGCATGAAAAGGGGCATGAAAGGACACCGATTTGACAATATTGAAGAAGTCAAGAAAAAAATGAGGGAGGAGCTGTCAGCCGTTTCTAAAGATGACTACAAAAAATGTTTTGAACAGTGGAACGGTGGGACAAATGTATCAGTTGTAATGGAGAGTATTTTGAAGGGGATAAGGTTGTTTTGTAAAGAATTTGAAATAAATAGCTTTTAAAAAATAATTCCTGGTTTTTTTGGGTACCCCCTCGTACATATTTAGGTCTTCAAGTCTCTTCTCATAAGGCTTCTGACGCAGGCTCCAAATCATTTTGGTCACCTTTCTCTGAACAGTTTCCAGTCTTTTTACATCTTTTGCGAGATATAGTTTCCAAAACTGAACACAGTATTCCAAGTGAGGCCTCACCAGTGACTTGTACAGTGGCATAAGTACCTCTTCCTTTCTGCTGGTAATCCCTCTTTGTATGCAGCCCAACATCCTCCTAGCTTTTGCCACCGCCTTGTCGCACTGTTTTGCCACTTTGAGATCATCAGAGATAATCACACAAAGGTCTTTCTCCTGAACCGTGCATACCAACCTCTCACCCCCCTATCGTGTACTTTTCCCTTGGATTTCTGCTACCCAAGTGCATGACACTGCACTTTTTCACATTAAATCGTAGTTGCCAAGCATTAGACCAGTCTTCCAGCTTTTGTAGATCTTTCCTCATGTTAACCACTCCTTCGGGGGAGTCCACTCTGTTTCAAATTTTTTGTGTCATCTGCAAAAAGACAGACTTTTCCATTCAGTCCTTCAGCAATATCACTCACAAATATATTGAACAGTGCTGGGCCCAGGACCGAACCCTGAGGCACCCCGCTAATCACCTTCCTCTCATCCGAGTGAGCTCCATGTACCATCACCTTCTGTTGTCTGTCAGTCAACCAATTTCTAATCCAGTTTACTATCTTGGGACCCATCCCCAAGCTACTGAGTTTATTGACAAGCCTCCTATGAGGAACAGTATCAAAGGCTTTGCTGAAATCCAGATAGATGACATCCATTGCATGCCCCAGATCTAGTTCCTTGGTCACCCAATCAAAGAACTCAATCAGATTTGTTTGGCAAGACCGTCCTTCGGTAAAACCATGTTGCCTGGGATCTTGCAACCTGTTGGTTTTGAGAAAGTTCACTATTCGCTCTTTCGGGAGCGCCTCCATTACTTTCCCCGCCACCGAGGTAAGGCTCACGGGCCTGTAGTTTGACACTTCTTCTCTGTCACCACTTTTGTGTAGAGGTACAACATTAGCCATTCTCCAGTCCTGAGGAACCACTCCTGTTTCCAAGGATCTGTTGAAGACATCCTTTAACGGTCCTGCAAGAACCTCTCTGAGCTCTTTCAGTATCCTGGGATGTATCCCATCTGGTCCCATGGCTTTGTCCACTTTCAGTTTAGCAAGTTGTTCTAACACCTCATCTTCTGTGAATGGTGTGGTATCTACTTCATTCCTATTTTTATATTTGGGAGTCACAGCTGGTCCATCTCCAGGATCTTCTTTAGTAAAAACAGAGCAGAAGTATTCGTTCAGCAATTTTGCTTTTTCAGTGTCACTTTCCACGAGTCCTTTCCCAGCACTTCTGAGTCCTGCAATTCCAGCTTGATCTTCTTCCTTTCCCGAATATACCTGAAGAAAGTTTTGTCGCCACCTTTAACATCTTTAGCCAAACAGGTTTCCTTCTCCTCTTGTTTTTATTTATCTTTCTTACATATTTATCTGTTGCCCCTTTTATTGCCGCCTTTAGTTTAGTCCATTGCAATTCCACTTCCATTATCTCTTTCCACCCCGTCATCTCCTCCTTTAAGTACTCGGCCATTTTATTGAAGTCAGTGTTTTTGAAGTTTAGGACTTTGAGCTTGCTATGATTGGCCTGTACCGTGGCTTTTATCTCAAACCACACCGTGTGATGGTCGCTGTTGCTCACAGGGGCACTCACGCAGACATTCGACACGTTATCACTGTTGGTGAGCACTACATCCAGCGTTGAGCTTTCCCTGGTTGGTTCCATCACCATTTGTCTAAGTAATGCATTTTGGAGAGCATCCACAATTTTTTTGCTTCTTTCCAGATGTACAGAAGGAGTAATCCAGTCCACATCAGGTAGATTAAAGTCACCCAATATGATTGCTTCCCCCTTTGTTGCTATCTTGGCAATATCTATAATCAATTTATCTCTCCAATTTGAGTCGGAGGTCTGTAGACTACAGCAATATGGATGACAGTGCTATCTCCTCTTTCCAACACAATCCAGAGCGCTGCTTCTTTTCCCCATGTTCCCTGCATTTCAGTAGCTTTAATACTGCTTTTGACATACAAGGCTGCTACTCCTCCTTTTCCATTTTCTCTGTCTCTTCTGAATAGATTATAGCCAGCTATGGCTATATCCCAATCATGCGATCCATTAAACCATGTTTCTGTAATGGCCACGATGTCCAAATCCGTTTCCACCATTAGGGCTTCCAGGTCTGGAATTTTTTTGGCTAAGCTTCGAGCATTTGTGGTCATTGCTTTCCAGCATTTACCTGGCTTGTGTGTATTTTGCATCAATTTTATTCTGCCCACTTCTTCCCACTTGTTTTTGATGTGTGGTTTAAGAGTGTGGCTGTTTCTGATGATCTGCTTTTGCAGGGGGTGGCATGCAGATGTTGACCTTCCACATCCGTCACCCCCTTTTCCTAGTTTAAATGCATATCCGCATACTGCCTGAATTTTTCACTTAGATTTCTTTTCCCTGCGACAGAGAGATGTAGTCCATCAGCACAGTATAGTCTCTTGTTTGCCCATCTGTTGCCCCAGTTGCCAATAAATCTGAATTCTTCTTGTTTGCACCAGGTCTGGAGCCATGTATTAAAGCTGTTGATGCGATGCAGCCTTTTTGTCCCCTTACCAAGAACAGGTAGAACGTCTGAGAATGCAACAGTGTTAACAATTCGCTTGAGTTTCTCTCCCAGAGATTGGAAGTCCTTTTGGGCTGTAGAGGCACTGTTTCTAGCCAGGTCATTTGTGCCCAAGTGGATAATATCTGGTTTGGAGTGCTCACTTTTTGCGCTAAGTATTTCAACAACTTGGTTTGTATTCCTGCTGACTGAAGAGCCTGGTAGGCACATGACTATCTTCTCTCCTTTGAACTGTGTTCCCAAGTTGGTGCCTCTGATGATGGAATCTCCAAGTAGTAATAATTTTCTGTTTGGTGAGGTTTTCTTCATATTTGTTGCTTTAGCAGGAGATTGGGCATTGTCTGACTCATTTAAGGGCCCTTCAGTTTCTTTGGATTGGGCATCCTCATAAGCCAAGGCAGAGAAGGCATTGTGCAGGGATATCTCTTGATGTGTAGGATGTCTCTGCGTTACAGGTCGCAATCTTCCGGAACCCACTGTGATCCATATGTTCCTAGGGTGTTTGATTCTTTGTGGGAGTGGTGGTGGACTTTTTTTCAGTTTGTATCCTAGCAGAGGTGCGCTTCATTGCAGCCAGTTCCTCCCTCAGTAGAGACACTTCTTTATGCATGGCAGCTAGGTCTTTCCTTAGTAGAGTCAGTTCTTCATGCATGGCAGCTGACTTTAGGCATGTAGGACAAGCTCTTAGGCTCCAAATGATTCTTCTTTGAATGAAAGTACCACAATTATTGCACTGAATACACGACATGTTGATTAAGCAGTCCCAGAAGAGGAGGAAGAACAATAAGAAAAGTTGAAGAAGATGTGGGCGTTACCCAAGTTAGGAACGACAGATGGCACGTACGTGACTGCTATATAGGCAATGTAGCCCCTGGGGTGGGTGGGGTGAGGGGTAGGGTGGGCGGGAACCTAAGTGTCTCTGGCCAGTAGGCTGTTCCTGAACAGTGGGCACACAGCAAAGGAGTAGGTAAGGGAACTCACCAAGAAGGGCAAATAGATAAATATGTGGAGACAAACAGACAGAACTCTGTTTAGCAACAAATTCAGCAAAAATCACCTTTTGGGAGAGCCCTGGAAAGCACTCCACAAGGCAGTCTTATGCCATCATTGGCGAAGGTTTTCAGTTTGGTGTTCAAAAAAGGATCTAAATCCTTTTTCCATTCCCGTGGAAGCGTTACTTGAGTATCTCCTCCACCTCTTATCCTCTGGACTCAAAACCAATTCGGTAAGGGTCCACCTAAGTGCCATTGCGGCATCTCACATACCCTTAGATGGACAACCTGTCTCCTCTCAGCCGCTTGTATTGCGCTTCATGAGGGGTCTGCTCTTAACTAAGCCTCCCATTAGGCCACTACCAGTGGCATGGAACCTCAGTGTTGTCCTTGGACAGCTTATGAAGCCACCCTTTGAATCCCTAGCCACTACGCCTCTGAAGTTTCTTTCTTGGAAAGTCACCTTCCTAATTGCCCTCACTTCTGCAAGACGCATCAGTGAACTCCAGGCTTTAGTGGCTGACCCTCCTTATACACTGTTTCACCATGATAAAGTAGTCCTTAGGACTCATCCTCACTTTATGCCAAAGGTGGTTTCGCCTTTTCATTTAAACCAGTCTGTTTACCTTCCTGTTTTCTTCCCTAGACCTCATGCCTCCAGTGCAGAAAAGAGTCTACATACTCTAGATTGCAAACGTTCCTTGGCCTTTTATCTACAGAAAACTAGGCAGCACAGAAAAGCTTCACAGCTTTTTGTTGCTTTTGATTCCAATTATGTAGTTGTACCAGTTTCCAAGAGAACACTCTCCAAATGGATTGCAGACTGTATAGCAATGGCTGCCTCCAAGGCAAACCTATGCTCAGTGGCTTTCCTAACCAGGGCTCCACAGATCAAACAAACAGTAAGGATTTGAGGGTTGGTTTGTTTTATTATATTACATTGCTATCTCTCTGACTGGGAGCTCTTAAAAGGGTTTATTGTATATTTTTTAAAGCAAGGTTACTTTCTTTTTGCTGCTTTAGGGGAACTTTCCTTGAGCACAGTAGGTTGCTGAACTCCAGTAACCTCCTCAGGTTTAGAAACTGCTAACACCTAATCAGGTGTTAGTTCCCTCCCTACCCACTCCTAGTGAGCAGTCTTGCTTTATAGGGCACCTCCCCCTTTAACAAATCACAGAGAATTGGACCAGCACATTTTGAATATAATTAAAGAGATTTAACTGCTTTTTCTCTGAAAGGACAGCTGCGAAACCGGCTGGTACTTGGTAGATCTCTCTCTTTTGCTTTAACAGATACCTAAGCTCCACGAACAGAACAATGGCTGGGAAAAATCGTATTGATAAAGCTGTTACCCCCCTAAAAAGCTTCTGCCTCTGTCCAGACAGAGGTCCTAATGCCAGTTGAAGGACCGGTTCCATGTGCAGGGTGCCTGCATGCTGAAGCTCTGAGGAAACAAGTGGAGGAACTCCAGAGGAGGTGGCGAGGCTGAGGAGCATTCAAGACAGTGAGAAGTACATTGATGAGATGATGCTTGCAGCAACCAAGCTCTCCAGCACAGGAGAAGATGGGTGCCAACAAAATGTCGATGGTTGGACACAAGTCACCAGGGCCTGCAAAATCACCAATCCAACTTCTCCAGCCCTTGAATTGAAGAACCATTATGCAGCCCTGGAAGTGGAGGAGGTGAAAGCATCCCTGGAAAGGGAAGAACCAGAGTTCAAGTACCCCAAAGTTGCAGAATCAGTGACCAGAAGGAAACGAAGGGTAGTGGTGGTTGGAGACTCTCTTCTGAGGGGTACTGAGGCGTCCATCTGCCGACCAGACTTGATGTCCAGAGAGGTATGCTGTCTGCCTGGTGCCAAAATCCAAGATGTTACGGAGAGTTTGCCGAGACTCATCAAGCCCACTGACTATTACCCAATGTTGCTAATCCATGTTGGAACAAATGATACTGCCAGGTATACCTCGGAACGTATCAAAAGTGACTTCATGGCTCTGGGACAGAGGGTGAAGCAGTTAAGTGCACAGGTGGTGTTCTCTTCAATCCTCTCTGTTGAGGGTAAAGGCCAAGGCAGAGAGGCTCGCATCCTGGAGATGAATGCATGGCTGCGTGGATGGTGTCATCGAGAGCGTTTTGGTTTCCTAGACCATGGGATGCTGATCCAAGGGTTGCAGAGCAGAGATGGCATCCATCTGTCCAAGAAAGGTCAACGCATCTTCGGTAGTAGACTGGCTAATCTACTGAAGAGGGCTTTAAACTAGATTTGTTGGGGATGGGTGAAGAAAGCCCCCAGGTAAGTGAAAGTCCCCAGGTAGGTGATACATTAAATACCTTTATGGAAATGGGTAGCAGGGGTAACATATGGAAAGCAGTGTGTATTAATGCCCGTAGCATGGGAAATAAGATTCCTGAAGTTGAAGCTTTGGTGGGAGTGGCTGACTTGGATTTAGTGGCAGTTACAGAAACATGGTTCACAGAAAACCATGACTGGGATGTAATTATACCTGGCTATACTTTATTCAGAAAGGACAGGGTAGGAAGAAGGGGAGGAGGAGTGGCACTATATGTAAAAACTACTATTAAAGCTTTGGAATTACAGAGCTTAAATGGGAGAGAGGAGGCATTGTGGGTTAAACTAGAAAGAGGGAAAGAGAAATCTATTTGCATTGGTGTGATATAGAGACCTCCCTCACAAGAGGTAGAGGTGGACAGAGTTAATTGAAGACATACGCAGCATTGCTAGGAAAGGGGAAGTGCTAATGATAGGAGATTTCAATATGCCAGATGTTGATTGGCACATTCCTGCTGCAGTATCATCTAGAAGTAAGGAGATCCTGGATTCTCTACAGGGAGAACTATTCAGGCAATTGGTAACAGACCCCACACGTGAAGGGGCCATACTGGACTTGGTGCTTACCAATGGTGAAAGTGTTTCTGATGTAGTGGGAGATCATTTTGCATCCAGTGATCACCAGATGGTGGGTTCAGTATTAGGACTAGGGCTGTTAGAATCCATTCCAAGGTGAGGCTCTTAGACTTTAGGAAGGCTAACTTTGCGAAGATGGGCCAATACCTCAGGGAGTCGTTAGTGGGATGGGAACAGCTGGGCGATGTAGAAAAACAGTGGGCAAAACTGAAAGGGGGTATTTTAAGGGCAACCAACCTTTTTGTTAAAATGGTAAATAAAGGCAAAAGGAACAGGAGACCGCTATGGTTTTCGAAGGAAGTAGCTGAAAAAGTAAAGAAAAAGAGGGAGGCCTTCATGAAATACAAGAGATCACAGAGAGAGGAAGACAGGCATCTGTATTTGGAAAAACTTAGAGAAGCTAGCAAAGTAGTCAAGAAGGCAAAGATTCAAAAGGAGGAGGAAATAGCCAATGCAATAAAATGGGGGGATAAGACATTTTTCAGATATGTTAGTGAGAAGAGGAAGGGCAAAAGTGGTATTGTCAGACTCAAGGGTGCAGGGGGGGAATATGTAGAAGCTGATAAGGATAAAGCGGAATTGCTAAACAAATATTTTTGTTCTGTGTTCACAGATGAAGAACCAGGAGCAGGACCTCAGAAAACACCCACAAATAAGAACAGAAGCGAGGGACATCTTGAACAATTTTCAGAAGACTGTTTGTGAGAAACTAGCTCAACTTAAAGTAGACAAAGCGATGGGACCGGATGGGATACACCCTAGAATACTGAGGGAACTTGGGGACGTTCTAGCAACTCCACTGACTGACCTTTTCAATGCCTCGGAGTCGGGAGTGGTGCCAAAGGACTGGAGAGGGGCTCATGTGGTGCCTTTACACAAAAGCGGAAGTAAGGATGTGGTTGAAAACTACAGGCCGTTTAGTTTAACTTCGGTGGTGAGTAAATTATTGAAAACGCTGCTGAAAGAGAAAATAGTGAGGTTTCTGGAGTCCAGCGGATTACAGGATCCGAGGCAGCATGGATTCACCAGAGGCAGGTCTTGTCAGACAAATCTGATTGATTTCTTTGACTGGGTGACCAGGGAGTTGGCCTGAGGGAGAGCTCTAGATGTGGTGTATTTAGATTTCAGTAAAGCCTTTGACACTGTTCCTCACAGGCGACTTATAAACAAACTGAGCACCCTAGGGATGGACCCTAAAGTTACTGCTTGGGTTAGAAATTGGTTGGGTGGGAGGCGACAGAGTACAAGTAAATGGAGCTCACTCTGAGGAGAAGGATGTTACCAGTGGTGTGCCCCAGGGATCTGTCCTTGGTCCGATTCTTTTTAACATCTTTGTTAGTGATATAGCGGAAGGGCTGTCGGGTAAGGTTTGCCTCTTTGCAGATGATACCAAAATCTGCAATAGAGTAGACACCCAGGAAGGTGTAGATAACATGAGGAGGGATCTAGCTAAGCTTGAAGAATGGTCTAGAATTTGGCAGTTGGGATTTAATGTTAAAAAATGTAAGGTCATGCATTTGGGCTGCAGCAATCCAAGGGAGCAATACAGTATAGGAGGTGAAGTACTTTTGTCCACTAAAGAAGAGCGGGACCTAGGCGTGGTTGTGTCTGATGATCTTAAAGTAGCTAAACAGGTAGAAAAGGCGACGGCAAAAGCTAGAAGGATGCTTGGGTGCATACGGAGTGGAATGGCTAGCAGAAAAAAGGAGGTGATAATGCCTCTGTATAAGTCTTTGGTGCAACCTCATTTGGAGTATGGTGTGCAATTCTGGAGACCGCACCTTCAAAAGGATGTGAACAGGATGGAGTCGGTGCAGAGGGTTGCTACTAAAATGATTAATGGGCTTTATTATAAAGCATATGAGGACAGACTTAAGGATCTTAATATGTACACCTTAGAGGAAAGGCGGGATAGAGGTGATATGATTGAGATGTTTAAATGCCTCCATAGTATAAATGTTCAGGGAGAGAGCCTCTTTCAATTGAAAGCAAGTTCTGCTATGAGGGGACATGGGATGAGGGTGAAGGGAGATAGATTCAGGAGTGATATGCGGAAATATTTCTTTACGGAAAGAGTAGTGGATCCATGGAATAGTCTCCCAGTGGAGGTGGTAGAGATGAGGACAGTAACTGAATTCAAAAAAGCATGTGACCAACACAGAGGATCTCTAAAGGTAAAAAGTGGACTGTTGTAGTTGTTGTTATGGAAGGACAGACTAGATAGGCCATGTGGTCTTTTTCTGTCATCATGTTTCTATGATTGATGAGATATGCAAAGCAGCAACCTGGTCCTTAGTCTACACCATTGCAGCCCATTATTGCTTAGATCAGGACTCCCACCGGGATGCCTCGTTTGGCCAGGCTGTTCTCCTACATCTCTTTCAGACTTATATCAACTCCTACCTCCCGTCCCGTGTTTCGATACCAGACATCCTTGGGGGGGATATATAACCCACTTAGGCCTGTGCTTCACAGCTCTCTCTGTGGTTATCTCCATGGCATCTTCAAGCTAGGGAGTCCCATATGTGAAGACTGTATTCCTGCTTGTTCCTAGAGATAGCATAGTTACTCATCTGTAACAGGTGATCTCCGGAAAGAGCAGGAATTGAGTCTTCACAACCTACCCTCCTCCCCTAGGAGTTGTATCTGTCTTGTGCTCTGTTTCGCGCGCTCTCAGCTACACATCCAACTGAGGAGGGAGAGTTGGGAAGGTAGCTACACATCCAACTGAGGAGGGAGTGTTGGGAAGGTAGCTACACAGGCACAGTGGGAAGCTCTCAAAAGCTTTCCTATAGGACGCTGGGGAGCGTTCCCACGCAGGCTCTGTCGGTGCTGACGTCACCCATATGTGAAGACTCAATTCCTGCTGTTCCCAGAGATCACCTGTTACAGGTGAGTAACTACGCTTTACATCTTTTACTAATGCATATTCATAATGTGCATCTCTGTCATAGGTTGGATCTTATTAGTATAGGTCAGTGATGGCTAACCTTTTTGAGCCCGAGTGCCCAAACTGCCGCACAAAACCAAAGAATTTCCTCAAAGTGCCAGCACGTCATTTGCATAAGTGGTCTTATTTGCATAGATATTTGCATAATGTTACCATACACTAACTTTTAGTAAACATGTCTCTTAATGAGTGTATGGATAAAGAAAGACTAAAAGATTTCTACATTACTATAATCCAGTGCCAACCGCCAGGCACATTAGGAACTACTACAAATGCTGCCCATTTAGAACCCATAGCAAACCCGCCGTATCCTGACAGCATTACCAGGACTCACAAAGCACCATACCCTACCTATCAAAAGGCAACACTGCAAATATTAAACCAATACATTTCAGTGAATACTGGGGAAAGAGAACAAGTGGCAGCGTCAAATAGGAATTTCCTCTTGTACCAAACAAAGCGCAGATGTTAATGATGCACATTTCCCAGAGCTGACATATTCCAGTTAATAAATTCAAAATAAAGAGATATCGTTCTACCTTTTGTGCATTTTTTTTCAGTTGCAATTGGTCCAGCCATTTTCTTCTGGTTTCTTCATGTTTTCTGCTAACTCTCCATCGTCTGCTGTCCATTTGTCCTTTCTTCTCTCTTCTAGTTTTTTTTCCATTCTCTCTCTCTCTACATCTGCTTTAACATACTAATCTTTCTCCTTTTGCTCTTTCCTCATTCCTATTTCATCCACACAAATTTTACCCCTCCATCCTCAATCCCCAATTACTCTCCCAATACCTGGCCAATTGTAGATTTTTCATCCCTCCTACACAAAATATTTTTCCCCTCTCCATTTTACTCTCCCAGCCCCATCCCATTCTAATCCTCCCCCAACATCAGCTCCCTTCTAGTTCCAGTCTCACCCAGCATCCATTCCCTTCTTCAAGCCCCCCACTTCCCCTCAGCCCATTTCCATTCCAAGCCCCGTCCCCATCAGCTATTTGCAGTTCAAGCCCCCCACTTCCCCTCAGCCCATTTCCATTCCAAGCCCCATCCCCAACAGCTATTTGCAGTTCAAGCCCCCTTCCACTCAGCCCATTTCCAGTCCTAGCAACCCCCCCAACCCATTACCAGTCCTAGCCCCCCATAGCTCACTCCCAGTCCTAATCCCACCAGCCCATTTCCAGTCCTAACCTCCCCATCAGCCCATTCCCAGTCCTAATCCCCCATCACTCAATTTTTAGTTTAAGCCCCCCCAGCGCCTATCACCACTCCTAACCCCCCCAGCGCCCATCACCACTCCTAACCCCCCCAGCGCCCATCACCACTCCTACCCCCCCCAGCCCAGCGCCCATCACCACTCCTAACCCCCCCAGCCAGCCCAGTGCCCATCACCACTCCTAACCCCCCCCAGCCAGCCCAGTATCCATCACCACTCCTAACCCCCCCAGCCCAGTGCCCATCACCACTCCAAACCCCCCCCCACCCCAGCCCATCACTACTCCTAACACCCCCCAGCCCAGCCCAGCCCAGCCCATCACTACTCCTAACACCCCCCAGCCCAGCCCAGCCCATCACTACTCCTAACCCCCCCCAGCCCAGCCCAGCCCATCACTACTCCTAACCCCCCCCAGCCCAGCCCAGCCCTTCACCACTCCTAACCCCCCCATCCCAGCCCAGCCGCTCACCACTACTAAGCCCCCCCCCAGCCCAGCCCAGCCCTTCACCACTCCTAACCCCCCCCCAGCCCATCACCACTCCTAACCCCCCCCCAGCCCAGCCCAGCCCAGCCCATCACCACTCCTAACCCCCCCAGCCCAGCCCAGCCCTTCACCACTCCTAACCCCCCCAGCCCAGCCCAGCCCTTCACCACTCCTAACCCCCCCTCCAGCCCATCACCACTCCTAACCCCCCCCCCAGCCCAGCCCAGCCCAGCCCATCACCACCACTCCTAACCCCCACCCCCCCCCCAGCCCAGCCCAGCCCAGCCCAGCCCAGGGAAAATTTTAAAAAAAAGAAAACCTGTCTGCTGCCGCTGTCGGGGCCGCCGCGGCAGAATCGAGCGTGCCGCGGGGCCCCCCTGTACCCACCCGGCAGAGCCTGTCCTCCCCGTAGCAGCTCTCTCTTTGGAGCTGCAGTCAGACGCGCCGGCTTGCAGAGCGCGAGGGAAGAGTTCCCTCGCTGCTCTGTTAAGCCCGCGGGGGCTGATGGGAAGTTCCCATCAGCCCCCGCGGGCTTAACAGAGTCGCGAAAGGGAAACTCTTCCCTTCGCGTTCTGCAAGCCGGCGCGTCTGACTGCAGCTCCAAAGAGAGAGCTGCTACGGGGAGGACAGGCTCTGCCGGGTGGGTACAGGGGGCCCCGCGGCACGCTCGATTCTGCCGCGGCGGCCCCGACAACGGCAGCAGACAGGGTTGTTTTTTTTTTTTCGATTGCGGACCTTCCCGCGTGCCAGCTGCAAGGCCTTCGCGTGCCACAGCTGGCACGCGTGCCATAGGTTCGCCATCGCTGGTATAGGTCATCAGGAGGAGACATACATGTATTCCCAGACATAACTTCTAAAACAATAATTCTAACACAAGCAGTTTTCGCATTGTATGTTTCAAGACTGAAGAGAGTTCTTCCCTGCACTTTCTGTATTATAAAGAAATCTAATTTCTCTGTTATGTGAAAGTTAAACATATTTTTTCAGTAGAGTCTCAAGGTCTTTAGTTAAGTAATAAGCTCTAGAATGTCTGAGCTACTGAATCTGTGGTGGTAACTTTCTGAAGGCTTTCAATAATATACTATTAAGTACCCTCACAGTATACACAGCCCTGTACAGACAAGCCTCCTTTCACTAAGTCTCAGTCCTTTTGGAGTATCCTTTGCAACCGGGACAATTTCTCCTCATCCACTAAGTTTTCTGGTTTCACCAAATCTTCCTGTTGACTATTTCCAGGTCCACTCTGGGGTGCCTCCTGTGGGTGGATGCTTATGGTATTTTTCCAATAATGGACCCAGATAACATCAGACCAGTGGGTTCTCGAGGTAGTAACATGGGGTTATGCTCTCAGCTTCACCGAGCCCATGCTAAATGTCTTTCTCCTCTCTCCATGCAGCTCCATGGCCAAGGCAGCAGCTGTACGCCTAACTCTCCACTGCCTCCTTCAGCCCAGTGCAGTATGCCCAGTTCCTTTCTCAGAAAGAGGTTCTGGTCACTATTGAATTTATTTTCATTCCCAAGAAGGACAGCTCCTTTTGTCCTATCCTGAACCTCGAGGGAGTCAATCGTTGTCCTTAGGTACCACGATTCCAGATGGAAACCCTCGGGACAATCCTTCAAACTGTTTGGCCAAGTGAATTTCTTGTATTCCTAGACGAAGCATATTTTCACATGCCAATCTGCCAAGATCATCAGCAATATTTACATTTCATGGTCCTCTGTCAACATTATCAGTTTTGTGCCCTGCCCTTTGGTCTTGCCACAGCTCCTCACACTTTCTCCAAGGTGATGGTAGTAGTGGCAGCTTCCCTGCAGCACTAAGGTATTTGGGTTCATCCTTATCTGGACAATTGGCTGATCAGAACAACGAGTTATGAGGAAGCTACTTCTGCGGTCCCTCAGGTCTTCTCCTTTCTGGACCGTCTCAGCTGGGCAGTCAATTATGCCAAAAGCAATTTGTGCCCAGTTCAGTCTCTGGAATTCCTCAGCACCCTTTTCGACACAAGTGGGTTGTGTCTTCCTCTTTTATGACAGATGCAAGAAGCTCTATGTTCAGGTCCATGCATTCCGGTGCCTGGTAGCTCCCACTGCCTGGGATTACCTATAACTCTTTGGCACTATAACTTCTGCTCTCGATGTAGTCCCCTAGGCCTGTGCTCACATGCATCTGCTTTAGTACACTCTCGAATGTCGTGCTGGTCCCCATCCACCCAGAACTATCAGATTAGTCTACACCTATCTTCAGTAGTTCGCCACAGTCTTAGCTGGTGGCTTTGTCCTCATCACTTGTTGAAGGGCATGTTCCCTTGGAAATTCTGCGTTGGGTGGTGGTCACCATGGATGCCAACCTTGCAGGTTAGGGAGCGCACTGCCAGGGACAGGCAGCGCAGGGATCTTGTTCCATTCAAGAAGCCTCTTGGACCATCAATTGCTTCGAAGCCTGGGCTGTTTGTATGGCACTATTCTTTCAATCCTGCTTGCAGGGTTGAGCAGACAGAGTACTTTCTGACAGTTCCACCACTGTGACTTCTCTACAGACAGGGTAGGACCAAATGTCCCAGAGTGGCCCTGGAAATGAGTGTTTTTCTGAGCAGAATCTAACCTCCTGGCTCTTTCTGCACAGCACATTGTGGGAATGGAGAACATTCAAGTGGATTTCCTGAGTTGTCATATCCTAGACCCTGGCGAGTGGGAGCTAGCTCCATGGGAGTTTGTGAACTTTGTCTGTGGGGTCATCCGACCCTAGACCTAATGGCCACCTCTTCCAATGCCAAGACGTCGGTCTTTTTCAGTCTTCAAAAGGAACTGCACTCTCACAGCCTAGATGCTCTTGTTCAGACTTGGCCTTCGAACCGGCTTCTTTACATATTTCCTACTTGGCCACTAATTGGTAGTGTAGTCCGTTGGATAGTCACACTCTGGACGGGGTAGTGTTGGCATCCATGGTATGTCTATCTCCTTCGCCTCCTGAAGGAAGTGCTCCTACCCCATGTTGTCTGGAGAGTTCTCCTGTTTTCAGGGCTTGGCTATTGAGTGGTGTTGCATCGCAAAGGTTACTTGCCGCAAGTAGTGGCCACTCTACTACAGGCTTGACAGTCTTCTACCTCATGTCTATACTTTGATCTTTGTGTTCTAAGAGATCCCTCTCCCTTTGAGTTGATATTCCAGACATTCTTTCCTTTCTTCAGGACGGATTTGATAAGGGTCTTGCCCTTAATTCTTTAAAGGTGCATATTGCGGCCTTGACATGCTTCGGGGGCCTCTCCATGGACAGTCTCTTGCTTCTGATGTAGAAATGTTCTGTTTTCTGTGGGGTGTTCACTCCCTCAGGCCTCCCAATCATCCTCTCTTGGGATCCATTCTTAGTGCTTCGCCCTCTCACCCATGTCCCATTTGAGCCTCTCAGTAGGGCCTCTCTAAGTTTTGACTCTCAAAACTGTTGTGGGTTTTTTTTTTGTTGTTTTTTTAGCAGTCATTTCAGCACAGCATCTTTTGGAGCTCCAGGCTCTTTCTTGCTGGGATCCTTTTCTGTCTTTTTCGGTTACCATTCAAATAGTTCCCTCTCTTCTGCCTAAGGTCCTTTCTGATTTTCATATCAATCTGTTGTGCTTCCTTTTTTTTTTTTTGTTTTTTTTTAAGGAGCAGTCTTCAGGTGACAGTCCTTCACCTGTTGGATGTTGGTAGGGTGTTATGCTGTTACCTTAAATTCACTAATATGTTTTGTCTCTTTGATCACCTTTTTGTCCTGGCTTCTGGTCCACGAAAAGGAGCAGCCTCTTCCAAAGTGACCATTGCGCTCTGGATCAGGCAGACCATTGAGTCACAGGCAGCTCCACTAGATATTTGCTGGGCAGCCACCTGGTCCTTCCTCTCTACTTTTGCATGTCACTATCGCTTGGATGTCCAAGCTCGAGAAGAAGCTTGCTGTGGAGACTCTATCTTGGCTGCTTCTGTTTCTTCCTGCTCTGGAGCGGTTTAGCTATGGTACTCCCCACTAGTCCGGACTGGTCTAGCAGGATGTATTTGGAAGAAGAAATTTTACCTACCGATGACTTCCTTTCCTGTGGAATCCTGCTAGATCAGTCCAGGACCTGTTCCTCTAAACTGTTTAGTCGGTCGCCTAGCCAAGACTCTTTACGTATCTGTGATATTGCTGTACTTCACCATGTACATACTTTCTTGGCCTATAGGTCCCGTTTCACATTGTTCAATTTAGCTTGTTATAAGAGTTATTCATTTATGAACTCATTTTTGGTCTGGTTTGTGCTTCCTTGGCTGTTTGAACTCCTGCTGCTTGTTATGGTTATACTGAAGCTCCCCTTGGGGGATGGATTTTTACACCGGGTGATGTCACAAAGCTTTGAGAATTTTTTTCCTGTTTCACTATCTGCTGGCAGGGGTACACAACCCACTAATCTGGACTGGTCTAGCAGGATTCCAGGAAAGGAAATTATAAGTAAGTTAAAATTTATCCTTTAATGGAGCCTTTCTCTGGTGTGTTAGAGTGGAGGAGTAGCCTAGTGGTTAGAACACTGGCTTGGTAACCAAGCAACCAGGGTTCGATTCCCACTAGCACTCCTTGTGGCCTTGGGCAAGTCACTTAACCTTCCATTGCCTCGGAAGAAAGGCCTGGCAATCTACTTCCGGTGACACTGCCAAGAAAACCCATGAGCTTCTGGGTCGCCAGGAGTCAGGACTGACTCAAAGGCACACATTGCATTTTTTTTCTCTGGTGTTAAAAAATGCTGAAAGGTCCCCCTTTCAAGCCCCTTTGGAAGGCTTCCGTCAGGGATTTGGTCCTGAAGGTGGTATTTCTAGTGGCTATTGCTTCTGCCACACATGTCTGAGCTATAGACCTTGTGTAGGGGAGCCCTTTATGGACATTTCATCGGTATCTGTTTTGTCAGCTGTACTATTCTTTCTTCCCAAAGCGCTGTCAACATTTCATTTTTATTTGATCTTGCCCTCTTTTTTTTTTTAGAGGAAGACCCTCCTGTTAGATGTGAGGTAATGTAGGACTTTCTGGAGACTACTAATTCCTTCTGGTGATGGGATCATCTTTGTCGTCTTCAGCGATCTGAGGACATGACAGGCGATAGCCAAGCCCTCTCTTGCCCATAGGCTAAAGTAGGCTGTTCAGCTTGCATCCTGTGTAGGGGAAAATATGTGAGTAGGAGTTCACTCCAGTAGGATACAAGCTTGGTCATGAACTGTCCCTTTGGTCTCTGCAAGACATCTGTAAGGCAGTTACCTGGTCATCCCTGAACATTTTTGTGAAACGCTACAGGTTGCATATGGAAGCTGGAGTTAAACTGTGCTTTTGGCAAGGCTGTACTGGCCAGAAGGTTGTCTTCTCCTTCCCTTCTTGGGTCCTGACTGCTTGGATATGTCCCACTTATCTGAACTGGCTAGCAAAATAGTTTTTTTGCTTAATTTTCTTTCCTTGAATCTTGCTAGACCAGTGCATGATCCACTCTGGAAGACTTTTCTACAGGTTGGGAGACCCTGCTGCCTTTGAATTTCATTTGTTGTACAGTGCCTGATGCAGATTCAGCTATGGTAAAAGAGTCAAGTATTTGTTCCAGATGTTTGTTCTGATTGGCTGTTAATACTAGTATTTCTTGAGTTTATTTTTTTCTCAGTTTTTTAGCCTTGCTTACTGCTTAGGAAGGATCATGACTGGTTTTTTTCAGTGCTGCACATCTAGATAAGCATCTTTCAATAAAGTCATCAGAAGGTATAAGTCTTCCTCCACATGCTAGCAAAGGAGCCATAACCCTGCTGATAGGATTCAATTATATAGAAAGTTTTCCTTCTGAAACGTAGTGCCCCCTTTGGAGGCATAGCTCAAGTTTATGCATTCCTGGAGTAAACGAATGGTGATGGAACTAAATCCTGTGCTTTTCTGGTAGGCACATGGGGGGGGGGGTTAACACTGCATTCTTCTGTTACAAAATGTTTTGTTGTCTTTATTTGGTGTTTTTGGTTTGTTAAATGCAGGTGGATTTGCAAAGGTCAAACTTGCTCGCCACATACTAACAGGGGAAAAAGTTGCAATCAAAATTATGGACAAAACCTCTCTTGGGGTAAGTATAAAAGTATGACAAAGATAGTGGGGAGAGTGAGTAAGAGGAAAGAGCAGGAGAAGGCCATCTAGGTCAGGGCCACCACAGCTGGTAGTGAGAAGAGGGTTTGAAGGAACAGCTGCATAAATGGCTAAGAATGTTCAAGGTTGAGGGGTGGTACAGGTAAAGATGGAAGAGGGAATGCAGCGGTGATGGAATGGGAAAGGCTAAAAAGAGTCTAAAGAGGTGGGCTATTTGGCAGGGTTTTTTTGTGCATTTAATATACTGCCTTTCTAAATGGATGCAAAGTACAGTTAGCAGAACACAACTTAAGTGCATATATTTATAAAATTCCAGGTAAGGCATAACATTTCACTATACCTAAATGATTGCACAGAAACAAAATTTATCTGCATGTTGGGAAACGACAAAATGAGGTATTGGTTGCAAACTACAACTTTTGAATTTGGGTCAAAACATTTTTGTTGGCAATAGCTGGAAAATAGTGAGTTGGCTATTTTGACCCTGCTTGGAAAGCCATAAGCTGGCTCAATCCCCATATGACAGAGTGCCGACATTAGGAAGATACATTGAAGAGGATTCCCTTTTTCTTAAATACACTACTGGTTGGCTCCAGAAGTAAGTGGTAAAGACTGTTCTTTTGATGTAGAAGACTCCTTTCTGGATATACATTTCTAGTTTATTTCTGTGGTTCTTCAGAATTCAAGAAGACTAGCCAATAGCTAAACAGGGACTGCTTATTTAGCTTGGTTCCCTGATCATCTTGATGGACCCAGCCAAAAGCATGCATTTGTGCCATCCTGCTAGCAGATGGAGACGGACCAGAACCTTTCCATTGATAACCTCACTGCTATGAAGAACAGTGCAAGAGAGGCATTTTATCTTTTGTCCTCACGAAATGGTGGCATGTGTTGAACTAGTGCTACAGAATGATTGGATAGGTTCCCTGGACAAAGGTCTTTAGCCTTCACTTTTCCAGTGGAACCAGACTCTTGTCACTGCTCACAGGGCAAGGACCTTAGAATGAGTAGGATCGCCAATTATACTCAAAGAACAATAGTTTTCATGCTCTTCCTCTAGAGCTGTGCCTGAAGGCTTTTTTTCCTCCTAGGTCTTTGGTGTCTCTTCCCTAGATTGGTGGAGGCTAGATTCTGTAGCTTGGTGGGTTCCATCCACCCTGGTGAGGCCAGCTTTGTTTGGCTTTACCCTGTGCCCTCTTCATTCAGAAAGTGTTTTTCCATCTTATTGAGATTGGCTAAAAATACTACTGGGTTCAACTTGACAAGTGGTACTCTGCAGCAGATGTGTTCAGCAAAGCATAACAGTTACTTGGAGATTGGGGTTGGTGGGAACTGTTGATGTCCAAGTTGGTTGACGCTATGAGGAATGTCTGAGCTGGTGCCTTAGAAGTGTGGCTGGCTCTTACTGTCGTCGTGATGGTCAGTCCAAGGAGCCTTTTAGGGAATCCAATAAGGGCAGCAGCTAGTTGTCTTCTCTTGGCCACAGTATATGGGCCCTACTATTACAGCAGGTAAGTACACTAGTGGGAACAATGGACATACTGGATTTTTGTGGGCTTTCTGCCATAGACCCACTATTATGGGTCTGCCATCTTTATCTTTTGAGTCCTCAAGCTCATCCCTGAGTAGGTGGAGCCTAGAAGCCTCAGCAGAATACCACTTACTCGGACCCACTTACTCTCCAGGAACAAGCAGGAAGTCAGTCCTCACATGGGTGACGTTGGCACCGACGGAGCCCTCACAGAAGCATTCTCCCAGCTTTCAATAAAAGTCTTTGGGAGATGCTACCACACATGCGTAGTCCCCCTTCCTGTCCCAAGGGTGCCATCTTGCTCAGTCTCCTTTTCTCCACGGAGCCCTTCAGATGTCTGTCTGGCTTGTCCCCGGAAAAAGTTGATTTTTCAGCCTGGGTTTTACTCTCCTCCGGTACTGCACTGGTACTCTTCTTGCCACCTGACCTTGCTGTTTCGACATCGGGTTCTGGTCTTTTTTGTAGTTTTTCCTCCTTGGCGTCTTCGCACCTTTTTTCCAACTGGTAGCTCAGTGGGTTTTCAATCTCGCTGGGGTACTCCCCCCCCCCCCCCCCATGGCCACCAGTGGTTCTAAAAAGTGTGATTGGTGTGCCAAGATCATGTCTGACAGGCACACACTACTGCTGCCTTCGCTGTCCTGGGCTGGACCATGACCCTGCAGCATGCGATCTCTGCAAAAATATGTCCAACAAGGCCCTTGAGCCGCCAGCAGCAGCACAATAAGTTGTTTGGGTCCCCCCCCTGCCCTAGTCCCCGGTACCTCCGAAGGCCAGGGCCTCATCTGAAGTTGCAGCTCCACAGAACCTGAGCAGTGCTGTGGTTCTTTGGAGAGGGGGTCTCCCTCAAGGGAACCCAAGAGGATGACCTCAAAGGCAGCATCCCTTGATGGATCCATTAGGCTGGGTGTGTCTCAAGCCAGGGCCTGCAGTCCAATGGATCAGAGGGAGTGGCCTGCAAAGGTCCCCGAAAGGACTGTACCTCGGACCGGCCTTGGTCGCCAGACACTATCCTCGTCGGGGGAACTGGCGTCGAACCCAATTCCTTCAGTGCCCATGCGGGTGGCTGCAGAGCCTTCTGGCCTGGAGTCCAGAATGGCGGCCCTGGAGCGCAGTTTGTCTACCTTCATGGACGAGCAGCAGACACTGTTGTCCGGCACAACTGGTTCCTCCACCCCGACCACCGGGCCCTTGACTTCTGACATCCCCAGAGGCCGAGCCGATCCTCGAGACCCTTGGGCCTCGAGTCTATCCTCAGCAGAAGCCTCAATCTGGTTCCTGCTCGATGGAGCTGTAATCATCCCTAGCCAGTGCGCTCGACACCAGCCGTGGGGCCTTGGAGGGCTGCAGCCCAGGGTCTGCCCCAGGGCTCGCAGACCAGCCTTCCATAGAGTCCTTGACAGACTACTCGGAGTGGGAGATGGAGGATGAGGAGTCACCTGACACCCGTCGCCAACGTGATGTCCCCTCGGACTCTCCCACTTCAGAGCCCCGGCGGTGGTCTCTGCCAGAGGACAATGGCATTCCTTGACTTCGTCAGGGACATGTCTAAGGCTCTAGCATTCCTGACAGAATTGGAGGAGGACCCTTGGGCGGAGGAGTTGGAATCTTCCAGTACGAGGCCTCTCCGAGGTAATCGCTTATGATGGCCATCCCTCCCATCCTGGAATGGCTAATACTCCATAGGTGGGAGACACCAGCATCGGTACCGGTGGTGAGCAAATGGCTCGACTTGATGTATCCAGTTTGCTGGAGCCCAAGCTTCCAGAAATCACAGCGGCTGCATAACTTCATGGTGGTGGAGTCAACCATGCGTCAACTGAAGAGTCAGACACACTCCTCAGTGCCTCTTGGCAGGGCAGAAAGTGTTATCAGGGCTCGAAGCTCATTGGCTGCATCTAAGCCTACCAGCTGTACATAGGCATGTGCCTGAGAGACCTGGTGAAGAAAATTGCCAGGTTCTCAGCTGGCCTGTTCGAGGAACCCCTGTAGCAGTTCAAGAACCTAGCCAAGGCCATCTGAGTGGGACCTTCTACTGAAGGAGCTCGCAGGTCTTCTTGAGGGCAAGGCGGTGGAACCAGTGCCCCACCTCTCAAGGGTAAAGGGTTCTATTCCAGGTACTACTTTGTGCCAAAAAGGACTGGAGGTCTAAGGCCCATCCTCGACCTGCGCAACCTGAACAAGTTCCTGGTGAGGGAAGTTCAAGATGCTCACCCTTGGAACATTGTGGCTTTACCTCCACCAGGGAGATTGGCTATGCTCCTCATTCACCCCAACCACAGGCAGTACCTGTGATTCATGGGGGGGGGGGGGGACCACTACCAATAGAGGGTGCAGCCTTTCGGCTTGGCCTCTGCCCAAGGGGCTTCACAAATGCCTGGCAGTCATAGCTGCCTTCCTCCACATCCTGGGGGGTCTTTATGAGCCAGTTGTCAGAGAAAGACAAAGGGAGGCACGGCCTCAGAGGTGCAGCAGGCAACTGCATGCATTATCCAGGTTCTGCAACACTTGGGATTAGTGATAAACTGCCCCAAGTTCCACCTCCTCCCAACGCACTGTCTGGAGTTCATAGGGGCAAGACTGGACACCTTCCAGGCCAAAGGTCTTTTTGCCCGGAGACCAAGCCGACTGTCTCAGGGCCCTTGCCCTGGACATACAGCACCACTCCTCGGTATCCACCCGATTCCTCCTGCACCTACTTGGGCATATGGCCTCCATGGTCCCATGTCACCCCAGACACCCACCTCCACATGAGGGCAGTGCAGTAGTGCCTTTGGGACCAGTGGACACAGGACACCTCCGGGACAAGGTATCACTGACCCACCAGTTGTCTGCCACCAGGTCAGGGAGTCTGCCCCCCCCCCCACCCCAAAGGTTTGAGGTGGGGATGCCCTTCCAAGCCCCTTAAGAGTTCTTATCCCAGATGCCTCCTTGCTTGGCTGGGGAATCCACTTTGAGGAACTCCACACCCAGGGCAGCTGGTTGCCGGATGAGAACAACCAGCAGATCAATCTCATGGAGCTGCGGCCCTTATACTTAGCTCTCCGAGCATTTTGTCACTGCCTACGGCACCTGCTGGTGTTGGTCTAGATGTTCAACCAGGTGGCAATGTTCTATTTGAACAAACAAGGGCACTCAAGGTCTCATGTCCTCTGCAGAGAGGTGGTGGTGGTCTGCTCCTATGTACACTGGCAGGGTTTATTCCTGTGGGCCATATACCTGCTAGGCCAGAACAACTTGCTGGCAGACAGGCTGAGCAGGGTCCTCCAGCTGCATGAGTGGCAGCTGTACCCCATTGTGGCCTACTGGCTCTTTCAGCTCTGGGGGGAACCCGAGATAGACCTTTTTGTCAGTCCGGACAACTACCAGTTGCAACGCTTCTGCTTCCAACAGGCCCATCCCTCCAGGGTGGCAGCAGATGCATTCCTCATCTTGTGGTCGAGAGGCCTCATGTACGCCTTCCCACCCACTCCACTAATTGCCAAGACATTGTTCAGGATCCTCCGCGAAAAAGCCTTGCTCATCCTGATAGCCCCTCGATGGCCCAGGCAACCATGGTTCCTGCTACTCCTCCAGCTATCGGAGGAGACTCCCATCCCGTTGAACTCTCCAAGGCTCCTGTCACAGGAGGGGGGGCTCTTCTTCACCCCAACCTGGGGTCCCTGTCTCTAAGAGTGTGGCTGTTGAAAAGGTGACCCTAGCACCTTTCAACCTCTCGGGTGACGTAGAGGAGATCCTACTGGTCTCTCGTAAGGTTTCCACCAGGAAAGCGTATGCCCTCAAATGGAGTAGGTTTTCAATTTGGTGTGCAGAGCATGAGACTAACCTGTTCTCCTGCCCGGTAGGACTGGTGCCTACAGTTTCTTCTCCACTTCTCGCAATCCGGGCTTATATCAAACTCCGTCAGGGTGCACCTCAGTGCCCTGGTTGCGCACCACCACCTGGTGGATGGCAAACCGCTCTCAGTCCAGCCACTGGTGACCCGCTTCCTACAGGGTTTGCTCTTATCAAAGCCTCGGTTTGCTCTCCAGCGACCGAGTGGGACCTCAGTGTGGTACTGGGGCAGCTCACTCACCTGCCCTTTGAGCCTCTGGCTACCTGCCACCTACGATACCTTTCATGGAAGGTGGCATTCCTGGTTGCATTCGCCTCCACTCGCAGGGTTAGCAAGCTTTAGGCCTTAGTGGTGGAGGCACCATATACCAGGTTCCGCACACACCCTAAATTCCTTCCGAAGGTGGTATTGTCCTTCCATGTCAATCAGGAGGTGGTACGTCCCACCACCTTCCCAAGACCTCATTCCAGTAGGAGGAGATGGTCCTCCACATCTTGGACTGTAAGAGGGCCTTGTCCTTCTACATCCAACGTACTCAGGGCCACTGCAGAGCTGCTCAGCCTTTTGTCTCGTACGGCCCCAGTAGACTGGGGGAGGCGGTGACCTAACGTAAACTGTCTACCTGGGTCGCGGACTGTATCACCTTTGCCTATGAACAGGCGGGACTTCCACTGGAAGGCCGCATCACGGCTACCGTGCCAGGGCCATGGCGGCCTCTGGCAAACCTGCACTCCTTCCCGATGGTGGACATCTGCCATCTGCCTGGTCTTCAGTCTATACCTTTGCAGCCCATTGCTGCTTGGAAAGAGTCCCGATGGGACAATGCCTTCAGCCAGGCCATGCTCCGTAATCTTTTTGGGGTTTAGGCAACTCCTACCCTCTGACCCTTCTGTGTTGAGGCTACCTGAGTGCTGGTTTCCATCTGACACAGGAGTCCGACTATAATCTGTAGTTACAGACTTGATTGCTGCTGCTCACGGATCCCCTTGAGGTCGACTGCTTTTCATTATGGGCTTTCGGTAGTCTGAAGCTGGGGAGTCCCATATGTGAGGACTGACTTCCTGTTTGTTCCTGGAGAAAGCATAGTTACTCGCTGTAATAGGTGTTCTCTGGGAACAGCAGGAATCAGTCCTCACCACCCTCCCTTCTTCCCTTGGAGTTGCTTCTTAACCATCTTTTATTTATTTTTGCCGTCTCTTAGCTATGTCATCTGAGCAAGAGGGCACCCTTTGGTGGGAAGGGGGACCATGCATGCATGGTAGTATGTCCCAAAGGCTTTTTTGAAAGCTGGGGGGGGGGGGGGGGGGATGCTTCTGCGATGGCTCAGTCTTTGCCGCCGACTCCCATATGTGAGGACTGATAATGTTTGTCTCCAGAGAACACCTGTTACAGGTGAGTAGCTATACTTTTCTGGAGTGGGTTCTGGTTATTCATAAGGCTTTTTATGCTGTGCCTTACCGATACTGGAGGAACTCAGGGAGTCTCCACTTCTGGTGTTTCCTCTTTTTGTCTAGACGCATGGGTTTTATACTCTTACCAGAAAATGGAGACTGAGAACCATTAGTTTGATGTTACCCTGTTTAGGGTTTTGTGCAGGCCTTAGCCAAATAGTATTTCTCAGTTTCCAGAGGTTGTTAGGTGAGGTAGGTCTGTGCAGCCTGGTTTGGCCTGAGGACTCTTAAGATGTTAACCTTTGAGTAAACCATAAAAAGGTATTTAAGAGGTATTTCCCTTGGCTCTATTTTTGGGATTGGTACAGTATTTGCTGTGATATCCACCCAAACAAGAGGGCTGGGGCCGGCTGAGGCTGGCTTCAGGTGCTCAGAGGTGTTTAAACCTGATTGTCTGGGTCCCTCCGTCCTTCTATCTCACTGGGTTTGGTAGGAGCCAGACTATGGTGCCATTTGTCCCTCCCCCCGCCCCTCATACTTGAGGGAGGACCAAAAGCACTTTGCCAACTTGCTCAGTGAACAAAACTATTTAAAACCAAGGTTGGTAAGTGTTACGGGAAAAGAGGAAGGCAGGCTTAGGCTCCCCAAGCAATGGCAGTGCAGGAGGTGGGGCAAGTCAGTGTTAATTGCACTGTTCAGCTGAGGAAGGGGGATCAGACGTGTGCAATGGACATTCCAGTTCAGCACAGGAAGCAGTGTGTGGCCTGGCATGCCTGCTGCTGAAACCTATTAATGGGAGGTACTTTCCAGGTACATACTGGTGAGTGGTGCATGGAGAACACTTCTGTCTCAGGAGAGCCAGTGGTGGTAGTGCCATGGATTAGATTTGTGCTAGTGGCCCAGATCAAAATCTACCAGTGGGAGATCATGCAGCACTGCAGAGGTCCAAACTTGGTGGGAACAGCTGCCATTTTGGGAGTACAAAGTGATATGACAGACTTTACTCCAAAGTTGAATCAGGCTGCAGCCTGTTTGGATTCTGTGTAGATATCTTCAGAAGAAGGTCCAGGGATCACAGAGGAATTCCCCCTGAATTTCTGCTCTTTCTGCATCTGGCCTTATATATGAAGAAGAACCTGGGGGCCATGCAAGCTATTGGGAGACCCTCTTTGACAGAAAAGACATAACCCTAGGGTTGGAGAAAAGACCATGACAGGTTTCCTGGGATGAGCTTGGAAGATTTGGGTTATTGGGGCTTGTTGGGGACCTGATCTCCATTGGGAGGGGAGGAGGAGTTTACTCCAGGCTCCTTTTGAAAATCTCTGGAGGAGGGCAAGTTTCCCCCAAGAAGATGCTTTGATGGTAAGGCTTTTTAGTATAGATGTGCTTTCCCTAATATCACAGATGCTCTCTGTTTAGAAGATTGTGGACGATAAGCGGGTTGAAAATGGTGGTAGTGGATGATCACCTTCAGGAGGACATTAAGAAGCAGCTTAAAGCATTCACAATTCATCAAGAAATTAAGGAGATGATTGCAACAGATGGAGATTCCATATGTGGGCCTTAAGATAGCCAGGTTGATATTGATTTCCAGGCTCTATTTTATAGTTGTGGAAGAGAAGCTTCACTTGCCAAGGATGGATGCCTTTTGTGGCCGCAGTGTTGAAGGAAATCACCATTCCAGTGGAAGGTGGTGCAGCCCTTAATAATCCACAAGATGGACAGATGGCAACTCTGCTGATGTAGTCCTTTTGAAGTGTCTGTTACATACTTGACTGCAAGAGGGCTCTTGCCTTCTACCTGCAGCGTACCCAGGTTCATCGCAAGTCAATCGCCTGGGGCAGGCAGTCACCAAACACACTATCTCCGTCTGGGTGGTGGACTGCATCGCCTTTTCCTAAGCAAAGGTGGGCGCCCCACTGGATCGACGGGTCACTGCACACGGTATCCGGGCAAAGGTGGCTTCGGTGGCCTCTCTGCGCTCAGTGCCTCTAACGGACATCTCCCGCCTATGACCTGGTCTTCTGTGAACACTTTCGCTTCGCACTACTGCCTGGAGAGGAAGTTCTGCCAGGACACTGCCTTTGGCCAGGCTGTACACCTTAATCTGTTTGGGGTATAAGCAGCTCCTGCCCTCAGACCCTTCTTCAGCTACCGAGAGCTTTGCCCTGGGGACCCGAAGACTCGGGCTCCTTCGGGCATCAACTTCTGCTCACGGCCTCGCAGAAGCGTTTTTGGATTACAGGCTTGATAGCCTGACTCCAAGGCATTGAAAAGATCAATCAGTGGAACTGCTAGAACTTCCCCAAGTTCCCTCAGTTTTCTAGGGTGAATCCCATCCGTTGTACATGAACCAGTAGAGTGGCACCGTTAGCTTGTAAGTGGCCTGGACATAGCAGAATCTAGCAAGTTTATCGGCAGTAAATGGTGGGGATAAACTATGTTCAGTTGGATTTTTTCTGCAGAAACACCCTAGATCCTGGAGAGTGGTGTCTGGTGGATGCAGCCTTCAGGCAGATAGTAGCATGCTGGCCCTCTGTTGATGAACCTGATGACAACCAAAGTGAATTTGAGGGCAGACTGGTTCTTCAGCTGCTGGAAAGAGCCTGGGATTGTTACCTGTGGCCTCTAATGGGTAGACCTCTTCAGCAGATAGAGTGGAACTTTAGGAATCATGTCCAGTAAGGATTCAATCTGCTTCTCTAACCCTACCCTATGGGGTCCACTAGGGCTTCTTTCTTTCCCATTTCATCTTTAATATATTTCCATCCCCTTTGGCCTCTATTGTTCAGGACCACAGTCTTGGTGGCTTATATTTTGCAAATCATATTCTATTAGTTTTCTGTTCTTCCCTCTTCTGATCTCTTCACACTGAACATGTCTTGATTCAGTGGCTTCTTGGCTGGCTTCTCACAATGTGAAACGTAACCCTTCTAAATCTCAGGTCCTTAGGATCGTCTGTCCCAGTATTTTAGATGTTCCTTTAACACCCAAATGAGTTGGTGACTCTTTGACTCGCATCTATCCTTGGAGCATCAAATTATTACTATGTTCTGCTCTGTCTTTGTTCTTCAGCCTATTTGATTTGTTAAACCATACTTCCATATCCTGCTAGGCCAGTCAAGATTACTAGCAGGGGTGGAGATTGAGAAAAATAGAGTTTTCCAGGAACAAGCAGGAAGTCAGTCCTCACTTATGAGTGACGTCGGCGCCAACGGAGTCCCATGCGGAGCAAATCCCCAGCTTTCAAAGAAAGCCTTTGAGAATTGCTACCAAGCATGCGCGGTCTCCTTCCCACCCAAGGGTGCCATTTTGCTCAGTCTCCTTTTTTCCGCTTCCGACGTTGTTCTTCCATGTCCCGGAAAAAGTAATTCCTTTTTTTCTTTTTCCTTCACCGGTCGACACAGGTATCCTTTTCTGCCTCCGGCTTCGGTACTCCGGTATCGAGCCGGGTTATTTTTTCCACTTTTTGTACTTTTTGTCCCTGAGGTGCTTTCATGCCCTGTTTGTCTCTGTTTTTTCCTCGCTGGCAGCCTGCAGGTTCTTTGACCTCGCCAGGGTTCTTTTTCCCCCGATGGCTACCAGCGGTTTTAAGAAGTGTGATCAGTGCGGGAAAATCATGTCCCTCACCGATACACATGATTGCTGCCTCCATTGCCTCGGGCCAGATCACATATAAGAGGATGTTCTCTAAGGACCTGAGGAGCCGTCAGCAGCAGCCACATGAAAAAATTTTCCCCAAGTCACCAATGCCTCCGAGAGCCAGGACCTTGTCTGAGGCCTTGAAGTCTCGGAGGGAACACTCCGAGCCTGAGCGTCATCGAGGTTCCTTGGAAAAGGGGTCCCCTTCATGGGAGCACAGGAGAAAGTAGTCGTCCTCGAGGGCAGCAGCGTCTCTGGGTGACTCCGGCATTGGGCCTTCTTGGGGTCAGGCGCAGAGCCCCAAGCGCCTGCCCGGGTCGTCTGAGAGGTAGCGGCCTGCCAAGGTTCCTCGGTGAGACCCGGATCCGTCGAGGCAAGTACAGACAGTCCTTGTCAAGGACTCCCCTCCGGGGGAGCCAGCGTCGGGGCCAATCGAGTTGATACCCGAGCCAGAAGCTGCGTAGCCTTCCGAACTCAGTCCAGGATGTCGGCTTTGGAGCGCAGCTTCACTGTCTTCATCGCAGAGCAGTGGGCACTGATACCTGGCATGTCCAGTTCCTCCGCCCCAACCACTGGGCCCTCGACGTCCAAGTCGACCCCAGAGGCCAGGCTGAGCTGATCCTCGAGGCCTTCCAGACTCCTCGGCCGAGGTCTCCCTTGGCCTCCTGTTCGGGACCAAGGTCGTTGCCGCCGAGCCTGCCAGCATAGGGGCGTAAGGCACCGGAGCCCTCGATGCCTGGGGATCCCCTCGAGTCGTCCTCAGAGGCCTCGGCTTGGGAGACGGAGGATGAGGAGTCCCCAGACACTCGCAGGCACAGGGATGTCCCATCTGATTTCCCGGTATCCGAACCTCGGAGAAGGTCCCCCGCCAGAGGATATGGGGTTCCTGGACTTCGTGCGGGATATGTCAAAGGCTTTCACTTTCCCCACGGAGTCTGAGGAGGAGCCTCGAGCCGACTAGCTCGAGATCCTACAGTATGAGACTCCTCCTCGGGAGACCCTCATGGTACCTGTTCCTCCGATCCTGGAATAACTTATGCTCTGCATGTGGGAGACACCGGCGTCGACACCAGTGTTCAGCAAGCGGCTCGACTCGATGTATCGGGTCTGTCGAAGCCCTGGATTCCAAAACTCACAACTGCTCCACAACTCCATGGTTGTGGAATCGGCCATGCATCTGCTGAAGAGTCAGAAGACTCACTTCTCGGTGCCCCCTGGCAGGGAGGCCCGTAACTTCGGTGCCCCCTGGCAGGAAGTGTTTCTAGGGTGCAATACTGAATTGTCGAATCCAGGCATACCAGCTGTACATGAGCATGTACCTGAGAGACCTGGCAAAGGAGCTCGCTGGTCTTTCCAAGGAGCCTTTGCAACGCTTCAAGGGCCTGTCCAAAGCTGTCCATGAGTGCTCCAAGTTTGGCTTCCAGTTGGCAGCTCAAGTAACCATGGCGGGCATTGGTGCACGCTGCCAGCCCTGGCTGCAGTCGTCCGACCTCGAGCAATGGGTTCCGGACAAGTTGGTTAATGTTCCATGCCAAGGTGAAAATCTGTTCGGCAAACCCATGACTGACAAGGCCGCAGAGCTAGAGACAGAGTACATGACGAGGACACGGCTCTCTAAGAAGACCTCTGCCCCTTCTCATAAGAAGGGCTTGGATAAAATGCCCTTTTACCAGAGGAAGGGGGCTGCTTACTGAAATTACCCTCCTTATCAGGCCTCCCTGGCTCCCCAACAGGGGCAGCGGGCCAAGGGACAGGGGCATGGCTCTCATAAGCAGAAGGCCTCCAAACCCCAGGTCCCGGCTCCTGTCCAGTCTGTTGGGGATTTTTGACTCCCACAGCATGGCCCCTCTTCCAGCCGGAGCCAGGCAGTCCACAGGAGTCAGACTCACCTTGTTTGCCCACAGGTGGACATCCATCACCACCATTTCTTGGGCATTACAGGTGGTCAGGGAGGGCTACCTTCTATGCCTAGCCCAGGTGCCTCCACAATACTTTCCAGGAGAGCCTTTCAGGTCTCCCCTTCAACAGGACCTCCTTTTGAAGGAGTTGGCAGGTCTTCTTGAGGATCAGGTGGTGGAACCAGTGCCCCACCACCTTCAGGGCAGGGGTTTCTACTGCACGTACTTTCTGGTACCAAAGAGAACAGGAGGCCTCAGACCCATCCTAGACCTGCGAAATCTCAACAAATTCCTGGTACGGGAGAAGTTCAAGATGCTCTCCCTTGGAATATTGCTGTCTTACCTCCATCAGGGAGTCTGGCTATGCTCCTTAGATCTGAAGGATGCCTACACACATTATGATCCACCGAAACCACAGGCAATACCTCCACTTTGTGGTGGGAGAAAACCACTATCAGTACAGAGTACGTCCCTTTGGCCTTGCCTCAGCCCCCAGGGTATTCACAAAGTGCCTGGTGGTAGTCGCGGCCTTCATCAGCCTTCAAGGAGTCTTTGTCTTTCCCTATCTAGACGATTTGGCTCATCAGGGGCACTTTAGTCAACGAAATGCGACAGGCCATGGCCCGTACCATCCAGATACTGCAGCACTTGGGGTTTGTAATCAACTACCCCAAGTCTCATCTAGAACCGGCCCAGGAGCTCGAATTCATTGGGGCAAGGCTCGACACCATCCGGCAAGGCTCGACACCATCCAGTCAAAGGCCTTTCTGCCTGCGGACAGAGCAGAGCGACTCATGGCCCTGGCAGGCCAGGTAAGTCGCAGTGACAGCAAGACAACTGCTGCATCTTTTGGGCCACATAGCCTTCACGGTTCATGTAAGCCCAAATGCCCGCCTCCACATGTGAACTGCGCAGTGGTGCCTCAGAGACCAGTGGTCCCAGGCCTCGGGACACCTCAGGGACAGGATCAAGATCACTGGAACCCTGGTGCAATCCCTGTCCTGGTGGCTCTCCCCCTTTCAGACCCCTCCCCACTCAAGGACCCTCACCACAGATGCCTCCTTACTGGGATGGGAAGCTCATTGTCAGGGGTACCATACTCGGGTGTGTGGTCCCAAGAGGAGAGTACACAGCAAAACAACTTGCTGGAACTGCGCGCCATTCGCCTCGGTCTCGCAGTCTTCAAACCCTACGTGAGCCACAGAGCTGTCCTGATCCAAACCAACATCCAGATGGCCATGTTCTACGTGAACAAACAAGGGGGCACGGGGTCCCGCATCCTATGTCAGGAAGCCCTAAGCTTGTGCTCCTTTGCAATTCAGCAAGGGATTCTTCTGAAAGTGGTGTACCTGCCTGGCCAGGACAACTGCCTGGCCGACAGGCTCAGCAGGATCCTCCAATGGCAAGAGTGGCAACTCAATTGGGAGGTGGCCTATCAGCTCTTTCAGACCTGGGGGAGACCATTGTTAGACTTTTTTGCCAGTCCAGACAATCACCAGTTACCCCAGTTTTGCTCAAGGCAACCGCACCCGGCTGCTGATGCCTTTATAGTCTCATGGTCGGCGGGGCTTCTGTATGCATTTCTGCCGCCCGCCCCCCCCCCCCCCCCGGTTGCCCGGACTCTGTTCAAGATTCTTCATGACAGAGCTCTTGTCATCCTCATAGTGCCGCAGTGGCCCAGGCAACTGTGGTTCCTGCAGCTGGCAGTGAAGACTCCCATTCCCTTGGGCTCGTCCCCACGGCTCCTATCCCAGGAGGAAGGGCTCTCTCTTACATCCCAACCTTTGCTCTCTGGCACTGACAGCATGGCTGCTGA
The DNA here is from genome assembly GCA_033557465.1 of Ichthyophis bannanicus. Classification (NCBI taxonomy): domain Eukaryota; kingdom Metazoa; phylum Chordata; class Amphibia; order Gymnophiona; family Ichthyophiidae; genus Ichthyophis; species Ichthyophis bannanicus. The sequence continues at coordinate 228,427,374 of CM066039.1, forward strand.
GAGGATGACTCTTGCCCCACTTCTCCTCCCAAAGGAAGTGGAGGAGGTCTTACTGGCTTCTTGCAAAAAATCCACTAAACGGACGTATGCCTTCAAGTGGCGCAGATTTGCTATTTGGGACAGCTCACCCGGCTGCCCTTTGAGGTGATGGCCACGTTGCCATCTTTGTTACCTCTCCTGGAAAGTGGTGGTGTTGGTGGTGCTCATCTCTGCTCGCAGGGTCAGTGAGCTCCAGACCCTTGTAGTCGAGAGGCCTTATACCAGGTTTTACCAGAATAGGGTGGTGCTCCAGATGCATCCCAAGTTCCTTCCGAAGGTGGTTTCTCCGTTTCACCTCGGTCAAGAGGTGGTGCTTCCCACCTTCCTCCCAAGACTGCATGCCAGTCGGGTAGAGGTGGTCATCCATACCCTGGATTGTAAGAGGGCCCTGTCCTTTTACATTCAGCGTACGCAAGGTCACAGGAAAGCTGCTCAGCTGTTTCCTTCGACCCCCAGTAAGCTGTGGCCGGCTGTGACGAAGTGTACGCTGTCCACCTGGGTGGCGGACTGCATTGCCCGGGCTTATGAGGCAACGGGTCTCCTGCTGGAGGGCTGGGTTACGGCTCATAGGGTCAGGGTCATGGCAGCTTCAGTGGCTCACCTCCATTCTGTTCCGTTGGCGGACATCTGCTGGGCCGCCACCTGGTTTTTGGGGCAGACCTTCGCAGCTCATTACTGCCTGTATAAGGAGTCTCGACGGGACAGTGCCTTTGGCCAGGCAGTATTCTGGAATTTATTTGAGGTCTAGGCAAATCCTGCCATCTGGCCCTCTCTGTGTTCAGGCTACCGGAGTGTCACTCCCTTGTTAGGGTTGTCCTTGCGACTGCTTGCAGCTCTCCTGAGGGAGCCTTTTTTTTCTCTATGGGTTCCAGGTAGGCTGTAGCTGGGAAGTCCCATAAGTGAGGACTAACTTCCTGCTTGTTCCTGGAGAAAGTGTAGTTACTCACTTGTAACAGGTATTCTCCAGGGACAGCAGGAATGGGTCCTTACTACCCTTCCTCCTCCCTTTGGAGTTGCAGCCCTTCATTTTATTGTTTTTTGCTGTCTTTTTAGCTAGGTCATCTGAGCAAGATGGCACCCTTGGGCGGGAAGGGGACCAGCGGCGTTCACCACCCGAGGACACCTCCTTTCTGGTGTTTATTTGGGACATGGCTCGGGCCCTCAACCTGGTCACCCAGGCCGAGGAGGACCCTCATGCTGAAGTATTTGATATTCTTCAGTGCTAGACCCCGTCCAGGGAATCCCTCACCGTGCCAGTGCTGCCGATCCTCTCCCAGCTATTGCTCCGCATGTGGGAGGCCCTGTCCTCTCTCCCCATCGTGAACAAGCGCCTTGACACAATGTACATGGTGCAGTGGGGGCCAGGCTTCCGTAAGACCCAACTTCCTCACACCTCGATGGTGGTGGAATCAGAAAAGCCCAAAGTCCCACTCCTCAGTCCCACCGGGCTGAGAGTCCAGAGCCCTTGATGCCCTGCGCCGCAAGGCCTATCAAGGTTCCATGCTCTCCTGTCACATCCAGGCATACCAGTTATATATGAGTATGTTCCTCCGCGACTTGGCAAAAGAACTTGGAGGCTTCTCCGTGGGCCTTGAGGGCAAGCCCCTCAATAGGTTCCACACACTGTTGAAGTCAGTAGCTGATTGCTCAAAGTATATCTCTCGAGCCTCCTACTATGGCTTCGAGACTTTGGTTCGGGTGGTGGCCGCGGGTATCAGAGCCTGCCGCCAGGCTTGGCTCCAATATTCAGATTTGGAGCAGTGGGTGCAGGAGAAGCTCCTGGATGTGCCCTGCCTTGGCAAGCAACTTTTTGGTAAGCTGATGGAGGAGAAGGCGGCTGAGATCGAGACGGAGTATGTCACTAGCATCTGTCTCTACTGCAAGACCTCTACGCTACCTCAGAAGAAGCAACCTACCAAGAAGCCCTTCTTCCCCAGGAAGGGCCTCCAGTATCGTGGCTACCTGCCGTACCCGGCTACCCCCATGCAGGGTAAGCCTGGTCAGGGTCACCGGAAACCAAAGGGACGAAAGCACAGATGCCGGCTCCCCCACAACCCCCTCAGGGGTTTTGATGCCAGCGGCATAGCCCCTTGCCCTCCGATACAGCAGCCCGTGGGGGGACGCCTGTCCAGCTTCGCCCCATCGTGGGCGTTTATCACCTCGGACACCTTTGTCCTCCAGGTCATCCAGGAGGGCTCCACTTCGACAGGCTTTCACCCCCTTTCTTCCCGGTGGAGTCTCCTCGACTCCCCGTACACCAGCTTCTGCTGCAGCAGGAATTACACACTCTCCTTGCCCAATGGGCAGTTGAAGGTCCCTCCCCACATTGGAGGTCAGGGCTTTTATTCCTGGTATTTCCTCGCCCCAAAAAAGATGGGGGGGGGGGGGGGTCTGCGGCCTATCCTCGACCTCTGCAGGCTACGAGTAAACAAGTTCCTGGTGCGGGAGAAATTCAAGATATCATCTCTTGGCGTGCTGCTGTCCTTTCTCCAGCAGGGCGATTGGCTATGCTCCTTGGATCTAAATGACGCTTATGCCCATATTCTGATCCTCCCCCAACACAGACAGTACCTGCGTTTCAGGGTGCAGGGAGAGCACTTCCAGTATTGGGTGCTCCCCTTCGGCCTTGCATCCGCCCCACGGGTCTTCATGAAGAGTCTCATCGTGGTCATGGCCGCCGCTCACCTTCGGCGCCGTGGCGTGTTGGTGTTTCCCTACCTCAACGACTGGCTCGTTATGGGCTCCTCCGTCAAGGAGGCCCGGCAAGCAATGTCGTGGATTGTCGTCCTTTTGGAGAGTTTGGGGTTCTTGGTCAACTACCCAAAGTCTCACCTTGAGCCAACACAGGTTCTCAAGTTCATTGGGGCGCATCTCGAAACTTGGCAGCCATGATCTTCTTGCTGGTGGATCGCTCCACCTGCCTCCGGGCTCTGGCAGCTCGTGTCCAGAGCGCTCACCAGGTCACAGCTCGGTCCATGCTACATCTCCTGGACCACATGGCCTCGACTATGCATCTGGTCCCTCACACTCGCCTGCACATGCGGACTGCTCGGGGGTGTCTCAGTACCCAATGGAGCCAGTCCCTCGGACACCTCAAGGAACCCATCAGGGTTCTTCCCGACCTCTGCTTGTCCCTGAACTGGTGGCAAAACCCCCGCAACCTCCTGCGGGGATTGCCCTTCCAGCCCCCACAGCATGGTGTGGTACTGACCACGGATGCTTCCCTGTTTGGGTGGGGAGCCCATTGCAGGTCTCTCTGCACACAGGGACAGTGGTCACTGGTGGAGGCTCAACAGCAGATAAACCTGCTTGAGCTCCAGGCCATCCGATGGGCCCTAAGGTCCTTCGAGAATATTCTCAGCGGGGAGTCGGTTCTGGTGCAGACCAACAACCTGGTAGCGATGTTTTTTCAACAGAGGGGGGCTCGGGGTCACGCTCCCTCTGCAGGGAAGCAGTCCTCATCTGCTTCTTTTGCCGCCCGGCGGAGGATGTCTCTCAAGGCGACGTACCTCCCAGGGCATAAGAATTGCCTGGCGGACAGGCTCAGCATAATCCTTTGCTCCTACGAGTGGCTCCTCGACCCCAGAGTGGCAGGCCGACTGTCCCTACACTGGGGCACCCCAGCGATGAATCTTTGCCAGCCCTCAGAACACACAACTTCCCCGTTTCTGTGGCCCGGTGCCGCACCCAGGCAGGGAGGGCCCTGATGCATTTCGCCTAGACTGGTTCTCTAGTCTTCTATATGCATTCCCTCCTTTTCCCCTCATTGCGAGGATTCTTTTCAAGGCCCAACGGGATGGGGCATCGTTAATTCTCGTGGCCCCCTCGTGGCCTCGGCAGCCTTGGTTCCCACTCCTGCTCTGGCTGTCGTCGGAGCCTCCGATCCCCCCCCTGGGCTCTGCCAGGGACTTGCTGACACAGGAGGAAGGTCACGTACTACACCCGAATCTACTCTCCCTATCCTTCATGGCCTGGCTGCTGAACGGGTCTCTCTAGCCCCCCTGGCCCTTCTGGAGGAGGTTGAGGAAATCGTTCTTTCCTCAAAGAAGGACTCCACTAGGTGAGATTACGCCTTTTAAGTGGAAGCACTTCTCCGTCTGGTGTTCGGAAAGCCAGATTGACCCACCACCTCATGCCCGGTTCAGTGGGTTCTCCAGTACCCTCCTCCACTTCCCGAGAGAAGGGCTGAAGTCGAACTCTTAAAGTTCATCTGAGCGCCATATCGGCTAATCTCCCTATCAAGGTGAAGCCTCTCTTAGGGCAACCACTAGTCTCCCGCTTCATGCAGGGCCTTCTATTATCCAAGCTGCCCCCTCCGGCGGAATGGGACTTGAATGTGGTGCTCACGCAGCTTATTCGTCCACCCTTTGAGCCGATGGCGACATGTTCGCTCCGACATTTGTCCTGGAAGATGGCCTTCCTGGTGGTACTGACCTCGGCTTGCCGAGTCAGTGAGCTTCAGGTGCTCATGGCTGGCACCCCTTACACCAGGTTTTATCGGAACAGGGTGGTCCTCCGGACGCATCCTAAGTTCTTACCCAAGGTTGTGACTTCCTTTCATCTCAACCAAGAGAGAGTGCTCCCGACCTTTTTCCCGAGCCCCCACGCCTATTGGGCATCGGCAACTCTCCACACCCCTGACTGCAAGCAGGCCCTCTCCTTCTACTGGCAGCCTACCCAGACTCATCGCAAGTCTGACTGGCTCTTCATGACCTATTTTCCCAATAGGCAGGGACAAGCAGTCACCAAGTGCACCCTCTTTATTTCGGTGGCGGACTGCATTGTGTTCGCTCATGCGAAGTCGAGCGTCCTTGGTCTTCTACGAATACCTTCGCTGTCGACTACTGCCTTGAGAGGGAGTCCCACCGGGACAGCATCTTCGTCCAGGCTGTTCTCCGTAATCTATTCGGGTTATAAGCAACTCCTGCCCTCTGATCCTTCATGGCTACCGAGGGTTTCGCCCTGCGTACTCGGGCTCCTTCGGTAGCTTGTAGCTAGGGAGTTCCATAAGTGAGGATCGACTTCCTGCTTGTTCCTGGAGAAAGCATAGTTACTCACCTGTAACAGGTGTTCTCCAGGGACCTCAGGAATCAGTCCTCACTACCCTCCCGCCTCCCCTGATGAGTTGCTGAATTTTTGTCCTTCCCTTGCCATCTGCTTGGTAGGGCTCGCGCTAAGGGAACTGACTGAGTAAGATGGCACCCTTGGGCAGGAAGAGGACCACGCATGCGTGGTAGCAATCCCAAAGGCTTTTTTTTTTTGCAAGCTGGGGAATTGCTCTGCGCGGGCTCAGTTGGTGCCAACGTCACCCATAAGTGAGGACTGATTCCTGCTGTCCCTGGAGAACACCTGTTACAGGTGAGTAACTACGCTTTTTCAAGGATGCACAGGCCCTATGAGGCTCCCTCCTCTCCCAAATCTAGGTTCTCCCATCAGATGTTAGGGGCCCATTCTGGGGTGCTTCCTATTGGCGGCCAGCTGAGTCACTTCCAGGATTGTGTCCGGGTGATCTCGGACTGATGGGTGCGTCATGTCATTCAGTTCAGCTATATGTTGGAATGCAAGGACTATGCCAATGCCTTCCTGATATCTTCATGTGGGTTTGCGGCCAGGAAGGCTGTTGAGGCCACTCTGAAGAGGGCTTCCAGGCTGTAGTGCCAGTGTTGCCTGCTGACAGGGGCAAGGGCCACTATTCAGTTTTTGTGGTACCGAAGAAGGATGGATTCTCCCGCATGATTTTTGATCCCAAGGATGACCATGTTCACTTAAGAACCTTTCCCTTTCACATGAAAGGCATCTAGGTTGGTTATACGAGCAATCTGGCAGGAGGATTTTAGATTGTTGGACTTGAGGCATACTTCCATGTTTTCATACTTCCCTGTTCTCCGTTTGCTGCTCTCCACTTCAGTCTCTCCACTGCTCCGAGAATGTTTTACCAAGGTTATGGTTGTGGCTGCTACCATCCTTTGGCACAAAAGAATTTGCGTCCTCTCTTGGACGGCTGGCCCATTCAGGCCAGGTCGTGTCTAGAAGCTCTTCAGATGTTGGCCTAAGTGATGTAGTTTTTGGATAGTCTGGGCTGGGCAATCAACTACAACAAGAGCTTCTTGGAGCCTACCCAGTTGTTGAGCAATTATTTATCTATGCCCCCAGGTACTCAAGAAGGGTTTTCCTGCCTGAGAAGAAGACAGCAGAGCAGCTGTGCTCTGACGAGTGCATTTTGGAGGCAACAGGCTCCCAAGGTTTGGGATTACCACAAACTCCTAGATTCAATAGCAGTGATGATTGACATGGTTCCTTGGGAATGAGTGCCCATGTGTCTGCTGCAAAGATCCTGGCTGTCCTGTTGGTCTCCTTGCTCCCAGGACTTTGACATCAGGCTTCCTCTTCCCCCATTAATGGTATCCAGCCTGAAATGATGGGAGCAGACTGGTCATCTGCTGCCCCTATGATTGATTCTATTCCCATTCCTCTGGTATCTTCTTTTCGGTATCTCGGGGTGATTCTTGACTCCTCCCTTTCCTTCCGTGATCATATCTCTTTCCTCACTAGACGTTCTTTCGCTATCCTCCGCCGGCTTCGGGCTGTCCGTTCACTTCTTCCTCTCGGTTCCCTGGTTACTCTCGTCCTTGCTCTCATCGTTAGTCGTCTTGATTACTGTAATATCTTTTTGGCCAATCTTCCCAATTATCAACTTCAACGCCTTCAACTCATTCAGAATACAGCTGCCCGTATTATTACTTTCGCCCGTTGCTTCGATCACATTACCCCCATTCTCGTTCGTCTTCATTGGTTGCCCCTCCGTGTTCGATTTCACTATAAACTCCTTATCCTCACTCATCGTGCAATTTACACTAATAATCCTCTATACCTGGCTGATTTAATTTCTCTTCACACGCCCTACCGTCAGCTCCGCTCCCTTCATGCAAATCGTCTGGCTTTACCGTCCCCGTCTCATGCACATCTTGAAAAGACCCGTCACGCTGCATTTTTCTTTCTTGGTCCCTGGCTGTGGAACGCCCTGCCTCCGTCCCTTCGTTTAGAACCCTCCTACCCTCAGTTCAAAGCCTCACTCAAAACCCACTTGTTTCAGAAAGTGTTTGATCTCCCTCCTGATTTCCCTCCCTGATACCGCCCTAGGTTGCTGTCCTGTCCTAGCTCAGTTTGGTCCTGCTACCCCCCTTGTTTGTCTCTGTTGGTTGTGCTGTTTGTCTTTTGTCTGTGTTTGGTTGTTGATTATTGTTTATCGTTTATAAGGTTTTTGTGCTATTCTTTTTCTTTCTTTCCTATTATTTTTGGTGTTCTTTTTCTGTAGTTTGCAGTGTGCCTTTTATTTTATTTGTACACCGCTTTAATGTCCTGACAAAAGCGGTTTATCAAGTGTAAAATAAAGATAAAGACCTTCACTTGGATGATCTCCAGTGACTTCTGCTGATGACAGATACCAGCTTGCTCAAGGTTGCTGGAACCAGTGGGAGATGGTTTGGCCCATCAATTGGCTGGAGGCGAGGACTATTCTCTTGGCTCTCTTGCATCCTCAGGACATGGTCCAAGGCAAAGCATTGTGGATCTTTTCATACAATGCCACAGTGGTGGCCTATGTCAATTGGCAAGGGGGCATGAAGAGTTCTGGGATCTCCAAAGGAATGACACTCATGTTCCATTGGGCGAAGCAGAATTTCCTGGCCCCCTCAGCGCAGCATATCATGGAAGCAGACTATTTGTTGCCACTCCCTCAATCCCTGAGAGAAGAAATTAAGCCGATTAGTGTTCCAGAGTACTGCACAGGTGTGGTTGCTGCAAGTTAGATCTGATGGTGACTTGGGCCAATTCCTCAGCTGCCAAAGAGGCTTTGAGATCGTGGACACACTATTTCAGCCTTGGCCAAAGCAGATTCTGCTGTATGTATTTCCTCAATTGTCTCTTGTAGGGTGCGTGCTTATTGTGTAGAGTGCTGTCAGAGTCCAGTGTTGCTGGTGGCACTGGATTCGACAAGGTCATGGTATACGTATCCAGTATGCCTCGGTCAGGGACCTCCCTTGTTGCCCTCCTGTTGGTGCAGGGGTTCGTGAGGCAGGGGGCTGGTCTTGCTGGATAATCTGACTACCTTCTTGCTTATGGTTTAGCTCTTGAGAGGTGACACTTGGTGAACAAGGACTAGTCTCCTGTTATGTTTATCATGCTTCTAAAATTGAGAAGTCGCCACCTGTCTTGCCAAATTTGCACACAGGCATCTTTTTGAGCACTTATGCCATGAGCATCAGGTCAGCCTTAGCACTGCAGACTTGCCAGCTCTGCTCACCTTCCTTCAAGGTGGATTTGACAAGGGCCTTTCTTTCCAATAGCTCACTTGAGAGTTCAGGTGGCAGCCTTGGCTTATTTTAGAGGGTCTGGTGGTGGGGCGTTCCCTGGCCTCAAACCCAGACATGACCCATTTCCTGCAGGGAGTTACTTTCATCCTCCCCTGTACGTGGTGGTACCTCCTTGGGATCTCAGGTTGGTTCTTATAGCCCTTTAAGGAAGGCTATGCTCAAGGATTTGTCCTTTAAGGCTGTCTTTTTGGTTGTGGTCTGCTTGGTGAGATGTTGCTTGGAGTTGCAGGCCTTGCTGTACTGAATTCCTTACTCTACCTTTTTGGAGGAGGCTGTATATCTAAGCAAGAAAGAAGGAACAGGTTGTAAAGTGGTGCCTGCTTTCCACATCAACCAGGTAGTCTGCTTTGCCTTCATTCCTGAAAGAACAGTGCCAGGTGAAGGATAAGGGCAGTCAACTGGTGACTGTTAGGAGGGTGCTTTTTTTTTTTTTTTTTAGTACCTGAAGGTCACTAACTCCTTCCAAAAGTTGGACACTTTTTTTTTTTGTCCTTTTTCGCCTGCATAAGGGCAAAGGGGCCACGAAGTCTACCTTAGGCTGCTGGATAAAGGAGGCAATTAGCTTTTTATTTGTTCCAAAATAAGCTAGTCCTGGAGAGTTTGCATTTGCATTCCAAACTACTTTGGCTTCCTTCTGGATGGAGTGCAGCTCTGTCTCTCCCATAGAATTCTGTTGGGCCATACTGTGGTCATCGCTTTCCATCTTGGATGTCCGTGCTCGGTACAGAGGTCTTGAAGGCTGCTGTCTTGCTTTCCTGTTTAGTGGAGGTGTAGCAGAATGATATGGAAGGTGACATTGTGCTTTCTGGATAATGTATTTTCCTTTAGTCCTGCTAGGTCTGTCAGTGACCTGCCCCCTGGGATCTGCTATGATAAATGCTATTTTTTTTCTGTGGTTTGGCCCTGTGGGCTTCATTCCTTTTGACAGACCACCTGTCTTTAGAGTGTTCTGTACATAGTTATGTTCCTGGGACTGTTAGTCCTCCTTGCCATCATTGAGGCTTGTATGCTTAAGGGTTCCTTTCCATGACTTGGGTGTGAATACTAGGGATGTATGCTCCTAGCTGCTCCAGATATAGTGCAGGATAGTCATCAGACACCTCTGGATTTTTCTGTCTCCACCTCTGCTGCTACTAGGAAAAAAACATTACTAGATGGCAAAATGTCTCCTTGTTTGAATTCAATAAAAATGGGGAGATGATAGCAACACTTTGGGAGGGGTTCATAGCAGTCATTCAAGCTAGATTAAGGGGGGATCCAAAACGAGAGGAGTAGTGAGAGCAAAAACTGAAGGACTTGGGTGAAATAAGTAGATTAGAACAGCAGGATAAAAGGAACCTGAACTGAAAGGTGCAGAATACCCTGTTAGAAGCTTATGAGTAAGCTACAAGCAGAACTTGTAGTCTAGTAGAAGAGTAGCCTACTGGTTAGGGCAGCAGCCTAGAACCAGAAAGACCAGGATTCAAATCCCACTGGCACTCCTTGTGGCCTTGGGCAAGCCATTTAACCCTCCCTTACCTCAGGCACAAACTTACATTCAGGCACAGTATGCATTTCTCTTTCCCCAAAGGGCTCAAGATCTAACTTGCCTTGATCTTCTCCTTGAACGTGTGAGCTGAATACTAATAAGAAATAAGCTTATGAGAGGTAAATTGGCAAATATTGAGGGTCAAACAGCTCTTCCTTTGAACAGGGAGATAAAGTGGGAAGGATATTGGTGCCAAACTAAGAAAGCAGAGAGAAAAGGGTTGGCTTGTTTGATTTCAGAGGGAAAATGGGGAGACGTTACAGGCCGGGAACTTGAAGTGTATTTGGGATTTTTATGAGAACTTTTTTATACCAGGCTAGAGAGTCCCTAGATTCACTGGACATTGACAGCTATCTGGATTTGGTGCATCTAAGGATTTTGTCCTGGGAAGAGAGAGAGCCTGGATAGGGGGATTATTATGGAAGAAATTATGGAGGTGATTGAAGGATAGGCAAGTCGCTGAGATTGGATGGACTGTCAGCAAAATTCTCTAAAACCTTTACCCTCTGGCAGCACTTTTTAATACTCTGAGGGACTGCCTGCTATAATGTATCTGCCATTCACAAAGAGGATTGCAGCTTGTATCTCCCTATTTCTGTACCCAACTTAGATGTAGAAATTTTTGCAAAATGTACCAGCTAACAGAATGAGCAGTCACTATAAACTTCATAAATCCAGACCAGTCGGGCTTTATGTTGGTCTAGAAAGCTGGGAATGTTATTGGAAACATTTTTAAATTTGATCTGGATAGCTAGGGAGAGTGAGTACTCCCTCTTATCTCAATTGATGCAGAAAAGGTGTTTCACCAAATGAATTGGCCCTTATGTTCCAAACCCGAGAGAGTAAGGGTCAAAACAAATATAAATCAAAAGCATGTGTGAATGTAGATAGGGCCGCCTGTTCAACTTTTGAGCTTAAGAAGAGGAACCTGGCAGAGATGCCCAATGTCCCCATTTTATTGTTTGCTTTGTCTATTAAACCATTTTGGATGAGTGTGGACATCAGAGGCATAAACGTTAGGGGTAATGATCTATTATCATGCTCTTCATGGACAATATTTTTTGCACATCACAGTCCCTCCTCTGGTATGGGAGATTGGTGGGATTTTGAATTAATATGCAAAGGTCTGAGATTCTACCAATTAATTTGCCTCAGATTTGATGATCAGACTTGAGGTACAGTTTTTCTAGATGGGTCTCTTAGGCTGTAGAATACTGTATGCACACAGCCCCTGTCACTCAGCATGACGCTGTGAGGGTTATTGTCAGTAGCAAATAAACATATACAAATAGATACTCGATAGATCCGGGGTAAACTGCTGCTTCCCACTTTTTTTCAAGATTTTATAGGTCTATCTGGCAAAAAAACACGTGACATAAAGGGAACCAACCCTGTGTTTATATATAAATTAGGCTTTATTGAGGATAGAATAAATTAGAATTGAGTTAGCATGTTATGTAGCCCTATAATTGCAATTCCAATTCATACATAATTCCAATTCAGTGCGCCAAGATGCTGGAACGCACTACCTCCAGATATCCGGGCTATTAAGAGCCTTACACAGTTTAGGAAAGCCCTCAAATACCACCTTTTCAATAAGTACCTCATAGAACCCAACCTCACCCACTGAGACTGAGATGTAATCCGCTAAGCTAATATATGGTTTCCCAACAACATGTCAAGAAAGATTCTCTAACCCTTAGTGGTGCAGTTGTTTCAATGGAATTCATGATTATACGAATATTTGTAAAAAGTTTACCACTGTTATCCAAGTTTATGTAGTAAGTTTGTAAATAGTTACCCCTGTTATCCAAGTTATTTGCCCTGTTATCTGTAAACTCATACGTGTTAACTGTACTGAGCATTTCTGTTCCATGTGAATAGTGCGGTATATAAGAGACTTTAAATAAATAAATAAATAAATAAATAAATACTGCTAGACCATTCCAGACAAATGGGTTGTGTCCCCCTGCCAGCAGATCCTGGAGACAGAGAACTCTACCAGAGCTCTAATAGACTGATCCCTGGTGATGCTGCTGAGATGATGAGACTGTACCCCAAGGGGTCTCCCTCAGTATTTCTCTGTCTCCAGCAGACCTGGTAGCTTTTTTGTTTTGCTCCTTTGGAGAAAGGATTAATTTCCCTATTTCAGGACGAAGCTCGGGGGCTCCTCTACTTTGAGAGGGATCCCCTCTATTGGCAGGGTGTTTCAGCTGAGCTCCTGTATAGAAACAGTGACGCTTGCTGACTGAAGGCATTCCCAGCAGCTAGCCATGAGGGCAGCCTTGGCTGGAAAAAGGGCTCACTAACACTCGAGGGTTACCTCTGCGTTAGTGCTCACTTGGCATCAGATGTGGTTTTCCTGATCCTGCCCTTGGAATCCCTGCACTGGCCGGTATCTGTGAGTACAGCTTTCCTTTGTTTAATGCATGCTGAAGCTCCTGAGGGGTCCAAATCTGCCGAATTTCCGCGTTCTCAGAATTGTCCCATTTTTGGCACAGGGGTCAATCCTGGCCTGGGGGGCTGGTTTCTGCCTTTTTTTTTTTTTCAAAAAATTCGCTGCTTTTTTGAACTTTTATTTAACTTTTATTTGTCCGGCGGCCATTTTAAATTTCCACAGAGCTCCGATTTTTGATGGGAAGCTCAGCTCAGCTCAGCTCTGCTCTGCTGTATGTGCCTCTGTTCCTTCTCCTCTCTTAAGGGGGTTTTACTAGGATTGTACTATAGAAAGAGGAGTGCTCCGGAGAATAAGATTTAAAATCATTCTTTTTCACACACAATGCCTTCTTTTGGGCTTAGATGCATTGTGTGTAACAGGAAGCAGAAGGAGCTGCAAAATCAGCAATGCGCATCCTGTTTGGCGCACCCTGGGGAGTCTTCAGTGTTGCTGGCCACTCAGGAAGCTACGGCTCCTGACTTACCTGCAGTAGAGGGTCCGTTACCTCCTTTTTCGGTGGCGGCTTTGCAGGGAGCCCCTACGAGGGTCTCTCCGGCTGCCCTGAGTTCCTTGGCGCTTGGCTCTCCTTCCGAGGACCAACTTCTCCATCTTTTCTGCCAGGCATGGGCTTTGTGGCGTGCTGAATTCTCGGCTCCCTCGGTGGGGCTTCAGCCAAAGACACCTGAGCGCCTGGGTGCTCCAGCTGGCCGTAAGCGTTCTAAGGGTGCTGTAGCTCGCAAGGGTACGTCCAAGGCATTACACTTGCTTGTGCAGGATGATCGGGACCCTGACGAGGAGGTGTCTTCCGCGGGAGAGTCCGAGGATCTCTCTGGGCGCGAGGATGGGGAGTATTCTGCATCGGATTCTTCTATTCCGGAGCCGGAGGAGTCACAGGATATCCGGCTGTTCCGCAAAGAAGAATTGTCCGCCCTCATCGGTCAAGTAACGGAAGCTCTCCGTCTTTCGGTGCCGGCCGAGCCTCCAGCCTCTCAGGCTCAATCTCAGGCGGATCCCATCTTGCTAGGCATTCTCAAGCCTTCTAAGGCTTTTCCTTTCCCTACGGAATTACAGCAAATGGTGTCCTGGGAATGGGACTCTCCGGACACGCCCTTGCGAAATGCTCGTCGCCTAGGGCAGTTATATGTTTGGCCGCCAGAGCTTCTGGAGCAGTGGCTCATGTACCCCAAGGTAGATGTCTTGGTTTCCGGAGTGACTAAGCATACCACCATCCCTGTGGAGGGAGGAGCGGCTCTCAAGGATCCACAGGATCGGAAGGTGGAGAACTTGAGGACGGCTTTCTCCGCGTCCTCCATGGCTCTGCAGGCGACGGTATGCGGGGGGCTAACGGCCCGAGTGCTATTGCGCTGGATCCAGCGCTTGCCTGAAGATTCCTCTCTCGGGCGTTTGGAATCTGCCATGGCCTTTTTGGTAGATACTTTTTATGACCTGTTGCGCCTTTCGGCTCGTTCGGTGGCAGCCATGACGGTGGCGAGGCGTTGGCTGTGGCTCCGTCAATGGGCGGCAGATGTCGTTTCCAAGTCCACACCACCACCAGCAGACTGCCACCTAATCGCACGTATACCAGAGAAACCATACCGATTCAAACAGCTGGACAGAGACATCACCCAGCATGTAATCCCTAAGCTATCTAAACCATCCTCCAACCTCAATGAAATGCTCACAAACTGGAATAACACCCTCACTCAAGCTGCTCAACATCCAAACAGCGACAAACATATAGCTAATAATCAAGCCCCAAGAAAACATAACGCACCATGGTTCTCCTCAAAACTACGATCCTCATTACTACACCTGAGAAAACTTGAGAGAAAGTGGCGACGGACCCCCAGCCCAGCAGACCAAACTACATATTTAGAACACCTGAAAAACCATAGGGACTCAATGTGGGCAGAAAGGAAAAGATTCCATACTGAGCTCCTGAATCGCTCATTAAATAAGCCTCGTGACCTTTTCAATTTAGTAAAGTCACTGACCAACCAACCACCCCAACCACAACAGGAGTGTATCCAACCTCAGACATACGCTAACTACATCCAATCCAAAGCAATAAAGGTGACTACTACCACACCCTGTGAGTCCTATCTGGACCCGAACACTCAACCCCTACTTATTAAGCTCTCACCCCCATCAGTGAAAACCATAGAGGAAACAATTGCCAACATCAACACCACGACAGCTCCAAACGACCCTTGCCCAACCCACTGGATCAAAATAATGCGCTCAGAACTAAGTCCATTCATAGCTGATATTGCAAAGCAATCCTTCAGAACTGGAATCTTCCCGGAGGACTTTAAGAAAACATCCATACGACCATTACTGAAGAACAACCAACTTTACCCGAATAAAGAAGACTCTTACCGACCAATCGCCAGTATCCCTTTCTTAGCCAAAATACTCGAGAAAACAACCCAAAGACAGATTCAACAGCATATAGACACAACCTCTCCACTAGACCTGTGCCAACATGGTTTCAGAGAGGCGCATGGCATAGAAACCCTGTTGACCTCATTAACAAACACACTCACCAATGGGATAGACAACATCAAGAAAGGCTTTGCATTGATCTTCCTAGATATCTCTGCGGCGTTCGATTCAGTAGATCATGAACAACTGAAGAGACTCCATGCAAAGGGAATCCGTGAACGCGCATGGGAGTGGTGCAAGTCTTACCTTACATCAGAACCCTTCCAGCAAAGACAGGGAGTACCACAAGGATCGTCATTGTCCGCACTATTTTTCAATATTTATATGCAGCCAATCTGTGACATAACCCGCTCCTTCGGCATATCCTGCCTCATGTATGCAGGCGATGTTCTGTTATTCACACCTATAACAGTCGCATGCCCAGATCTCACAATGTTAATTAAGTGCTTTGATGCAATAACAGACTGGCTCTTCAGTCAGAATCTCCGTATAAATTTCAAGAAGACAAGTGCTATATCTCCAGGAACAAGCAGGAATGAGTCCTCACATATGGGTACGTCGGAACCGACGGAGCCTGCGTGGGAAAGTTCCCCAGCTTCCCAGAAAGGAAGCTTTTGGGGCCTCCCACAGCGCATGCGCGCTGCCTTCCCGCCTTCCTGACCAACTCTCCTCAGCAGTTCTTTTTCCGTGGAGCCAGCAGGTCGTGTTCCTGTCACCGCTGAAGAAATTGTTATTTTAATTTGTTTCTTTGACCATGTGTCTGCCTTCCCCAATTCCGAACCGGTACCGCCGGTCTTTATTTCTTAATTTTTTTTTTTTTTTTTTTTTTAAGAAATAATTATTTTTTTCTTCACTTGGTGTGTTTTTTCTGTGAGGCCTCTAGGCCTCAGATTCTCCCTCATGGAGAAACCAGCCTCTGGTTTTAAAAAATGCACCAAGTGTTACCAGTACTATTTCAGTCACAGATACCCATGAATGGTGTCTTAAATGTTTGGGGCCTGACCATTCCATTCCAGATTGTCCATCCTGCTCTCTGATGTCCAAACGGGGTTTACAGAACAGAGCAGCCAAATTTCATATGCTGTTTTCTGCGGATACTCCAGCATCAACATCTTCCAGGTCTTCCTCTCCTGATTGTTCTCAGGTAACCAAACATTCTTCAGGCAGGTCCTCAAAGGGCAAATCTCTCTCTAAGCAGCGAGAGGCCCTTGGGTATGACCCTGAGGACCCTGCCCCAGCCAAACAACCCCGGCGGGAAGCTCCGGCTTCCAAAGCTCCTCCTATGGGGTTACAGGTAGACGTCGATGGCACGGCCTCGACCGATCACCTGTTAGACTGCTCTGGGGTACCGGCTAACACCGGTACCGACATCCAGGCAGTTGTGGCGTCTATGGGTACTACGGTACAATCCATGCAGCAAGCCATACTGGCTTTCATTAACGCTGCAACGCCCTCGGTACCGCGACAATCGGTTCCGACGCCGGTTCCGGTACCACAACCGATACCGGTACCCAGAGCATCTACTTTCAGTAGTATGCCGGTTCCGGTCTCTGGTTCTGGAGATTTTCTCAATACCGATCCGGTTCCCGGTACGCCCAATGTCGATACCGGTCGATACGCGTATCGATCTCTGGAGGCTAATAGACGATACTTTGAATCTTCTGAAGATTCTGATACCTCAGATGATTCTGCTGATGTCTCTTTTACTCTTCCTGAGAAGCCCTCTTCTCCAAAAAGGAGAATGTCTCCTCCAGAGGATTTGTCCTTTCAAGACTTCATTATTGAAGTAGCTAAAGGACTCTCCATATCTGTAACCTCTGAAAAAGAACCTAGAGCAAAAAAATTGGATATTTTAGGATACTCTAAGGTTCCCAAAGAGGCAGCCACCTTACCCATACATGAAATTCTTCAAGAACACATGATGGACTTGTGGGAGGCTCCTCTCACTTTATCTCCACATTCTCGACGTTTGGACACCATGTATCGGGTTCCTCCTTCTCCTGGTTTTCAAAATACTCAGCTCCCGCACCACTCTATTGTGGTGAAGTCTGCTATGAAAAGGATAAAGAGTACCAAAAGGCACTCTTCTACCCCTCCGGGAAGAGAATGTAGGACTCTGGATGTTTTTGGTAGAAAAATCTTCCAAGCTAGCATGCTTATTGCCAGAATCAATTCATACAGCCTTTATATGGGCATGTTTTTGAAAGAGATTGCACTGAAGATACGTCATTTTCTCCCCTTTATCCCAGAGGATAAAAAGGAGGAGTTCCTTCTTTTGCTAAAGCAAACTCAAGATGTTTCAAAGTTCTCTAACAGAGCAGCCTTTGACTCTTTTGAGGGAGCTAGCAGAGCCTCTGGCATTGCCATAGCTGCTCACAGACTTGCTTGGCTCCAGGCCTCTGATTTGGAACCCTGGGTACAAGAAGGCTTGGGCAATCTGCCCTGTACAGGTGAAAATCTGTTTGGCAAGGAGTGGCAAATCAAAGCCACTCAAATGGATGCAGAGAATGCTGCTTTAGATAGACTTTCTAAATCTACCTCTACCCCTGCCAAGAAAAAACCTTTTAAGAAGCCTTTCTATAAAAAGACCAGATTTTCCACAAATACTGGCCAGCAATCTTCCCAAGTTCGCTTTACTCCTAAGCGTCAGCAATCTAAACAGGCCAGAACAAAGTCTACAGGGGCTGCTACAGTCCAGCAGTCCCAAACCCCTCAGATTTTGACTTGATTCTAGAGAACTTAACCTTTCTGGCTCTGCAACAACCAGAGCCTCTCACCATTCCAGGAAGGTTAACTCATTTTGCTCCCAGATGGGAACAAATCACATCAGAGCAGTGGACCCTCTCATCAGAGAGGGCTACAAACTACATTTCTCCAGCCTTCCTCCCCATACCATGGTGAGACAATTCAATTCTCCGCCATCTCTCCTGTACCTGTTGGGTCAGGAGGTGACCACTCTTCTCGCCCAAAAAGCAATAGAAGAGGATCCTCTTCCTCAACAGGGGTCAGGTTTTTACTCCCCTTATTTTCTCATTCCCAAGAAAACAGGGGGGTACAGACCCATTCTGGATCTCAGAGAATTGAACAAATTTCTATACAAGGAGAAATTCAAAATGCTTTCTCTAAGCACTCTCCTTCCATACCTACAGAGTCAGGACTGGCTTTGTTCTCTAGATCTCAAGGATGCGTACACCTATATACTCATCCATCCATCCCACAGAAAATTCCTACGGTTTCTGTTCCAGGGAAAACATTTCCAATACAGAGTACTTCCCTTCGGTCTAGCCTCTGCTCCAAGGGTAATTCACCAAATGCATGGCAATAGTAGCTGCATTTCTACGCACTCTGGGAATCTTTGTCTTCCCATACCTGGACGACTGGCTCATCCGAGCTCCATCTCAGTCCGAGGCTCAGACTTCCCTGGACCACACCAGATGCATACTGCAGTATCTGGGACTCGTCATCAATCTGCCAAAGTCTCAACTCACCCCTACTCAGTCCCTAGAATTCATAGGGGCATGGCTAGATACCACCACTGCAAGGGCCTATCTCCCTCAGGCCCGTTGTCACCGTCTAGTGCACTTGGCCTCTCAAGTTCAGTCCAGAAGCCACTTGACTGCCAGGGAGATGCTACAACTGCTAGGCCACATGGCATCCACAGTTCATGTGGTGCCTTATGCTCGCCTACATATGAGAGCAGCTCAATGGACTTTGTCCACCCAGTGGACCCAAGCATCAGGAGCTCTCTCAGACCAAATAGCAACCTCAAAACGTCTTTTTTGGTCTCTCCAATGGTGGATATCCACTCAAAATCTGTTGTTGGGGGCCCCCTTCCAACCTTTGTTACCCTAAGCAACTCTCACTACAGATGCCTCCCAAACAGGTTGGGGAGCTCATCTCCAAGACCTCTCCACTCAGGGCACTTGGTCTCCACAGGAGACCACCCTTCATATCAACCTTTTGGAGCTGCGAGCAATTTTCCTTGCTCTCAAGGTCTTTCATACCCTCCTCCTCAACATGACAGTCCTTGTTCATACCGACAATCAAGTAGCCATGTTCTACATAAACAAACAAGGAGGGACTGGCTCTCTGTCGCTTTGCAATGAAGCTCTAAAATTGTGGGCCTTCGCCAGAGAGCATCAAATCCATCTCCTGGCAGTATACCTCCCAGGAATCCAAAACTCTTGGGCAGACAGACTCAGTCGAGTTCTGCTTCCACACGAATGGTCCCTGCACATGGATCAGGTACTCAGAATCTTTCAAAAATGGGGAACCCCGGACATAGACCTCTTTGCAAGTCCGTGCAATGCCAAACTTCCCCGGTTCTGTTCCAGAATTCTGTGTCAAGGAGCTCAGGCCAAGGATGCCTTCCTCCTTCATTGGGGTCAGGCCTTTCCTGTATGCCTTTCCACCCATTCCTTTGATTCCCAAGACTCTATTCAAACTTCAGAGGAATCAAGGATCTATGATCCTCATAGCTCCACGCTGGCCACGCCAAGTGTGGTACCCTCTACTTCATCTCTCCCAGGCACCCTCCCTGGATCTAGGAGCTGCTCCAGACCTTCTGTCTCAAGAGGAGGGGACTTTGTGGCACCCAAACCCCACGTCCCTTCACCTCAGAGCTTGGTTACTGAAGGCCTAGACCTTCAAGACTTCAATCTTTCTCAACAGGTGAAGGATATCCTCCATTCCTCTAGGAAACCTTCAACCAGGCGTTCTTATGCTTTTAAATGGAAAAGATTTTCCATTTGGTGTGCTGGAAAGGGTCTTAACCCTCTAGCACTACCTTTGAATTCTTTACTCGAATATCTCCTGCATCTTTCCAATGCAGGACTTAAAACAAATTCTGTAAGGGTCCATTTGAGTGCTATTGCAGCATCTCTTCAGCCTATCAATGGACAACCTGTTTCCTCTCATCCTCTTATTGCAAGATTTATGAGAGGTCTAACTTTAACTAAACCTCCCATTCGGCCTCCTCCGGTGGCATGGGACTTAAACGTGGTTCTTGGTCAGCTTATGAAGCCACCCTTTGAACCCTTAGCCACCACCTCCTTGAAATTTCTTTCCTGGAAGGTCATTTTCCTTATTGCAATCACTTCCGCTCGCCGCATCAGTGAACTACAGGGTTTTAGTGGCTAATCCACCTTATACAAGGTTCCATCATGATAAGGTAGTCCTTAGGACAAATCCTCACTTTGCCTAAAGTGGTCTCACCTTTTCATCTTAATCAAGAGGTATATCTACCTGTCTTTTTTCCAGCTCCTCATGCATCCAGTGCAGAGAGGAACCTACATACGTTAGATTGTAAAAGAGCTCTTGCCTTTTACATCCACAGGACACAGCAACATCGAAAGTCTTCTCAACTTTTTGTTGCTTTTGATCCTTCTCATTTAGGACTTCCAGTCTCAAAAAGAACACTGTCCAATTGGATCGCTCAGTGTATTTCTTTTGCTTACCAGAGTAAGAACCTTTCTCTGGAAGGCCATGTCACAGCTCACAATGTGAGAGCCATGGCCACATCTATGGCTCATCTTCATTCTGTATCCATCGATCAGATCTGTCGAGCAGCCACCTGGGCCTCGGTTCATACCTTCACAGCCCATTACTGCTTGGACAAGGACTCCCGCTGGGATGCCTTGTTTGGTCAGGCTGTCCTCAGACACCTGTTCCATTCTTAAACAACTCCTGCCCACCTTCCCTAAATGGATGCCTGAGATCCATATGAAGATGGAGAACCCTTGGAAGGGGATCTCCCCGGCATCTCAGCTAGGGAATCCCCATATGTGAGGACTCATTCCTGCTTGTTCCTGGAGATAGCACAGTTACTTACCTGTAACAGGTGATCTCTGGGAACAGCAGGAATTAGTCCTCACAACCCACCCACCTCTCCTAGGAGTTGTATCTCTCTCTCTCTCTTCCTTTCCTCTCTCTATTGTCTCAGCTTTAAACTCGAACTGAGGAGAGTTGGTCAGGAAGGCGGGAAGGCAGCGCGCATGCGCTGTGGGAGGCCCCAAAAGCTTCCTTTCTGGGAAGCTGGGGAGCTTTCCCGCGCAGGCTCCGTCGGTTCCGACGTACCCATATGTGAGGACTAATTCCTGCTGTTCCCAGAGATCACCTGTTACAGGTAAGTAACTGTGCTTTATCACACGGAACAAAGATTTCTCCCCGCCATCAACACTAAAAGTTAGAGACGCAGAACTTCCTGTCAAATCCAACATATGCTATCTAGGTGTAATATTAGACCAACACTTGGACTTCAAATACCACATTTATTTATTTATTTATTTAATACACACTTATATACAGTTGCTTCCAGCGATCAGCAGCGGTTCGATTCATCTTTTGGGGGTTGTCAAATCAGGACTGGGAGGGGATAGTAGATACATAGATCTGAGGACAGGTCACAGCACACAGGGTTAGTGTCCTGGGGATCGGATTACACATATTTACATTTATACATACATATTTACACCTTTTTGGATTACACAATTTTACATATTTATACATGAAGCGGAATCAAAAGCATATAATTATCTGATTGTTTTGCTACGATTCAACGGAACTTGAGAGTCATGGCTGATTGTAGTAACATTTGAATAGGTGGGTTTTTAGCTCTTTCCTGAATATTGTAATGTCCTTGATTAAACGCAGTTCAAAAGGGAGTTGATTCCAGATTGTTGGCGCAGAGAATGAGAAAGCTCTGCGACATGTACTTGTTTTCACAGTTCTGATGTTGGAGGGGACCTGCAGGGTGCCCGAGTTGGTGGTTCTTCTGTCCCTATTTGCAGGTTGTGTGCTGATAAGTGAGGACAGGAATGAGGGGGCTAAGTTAATTTTGAATGTGGTTACTAACATCTTGTACTGTATCCTAGCTGCAATTGGAAGCCAATGTAACTCAATTAAAATGGGGGTGATGTGTTCAGAAATGCTTGTTCCCATTATGATCCTGGCTGTCACATTTTGGGCCATCTGAAGGATATTTAGTGATTTTTTAGGCAGACCTTGTAAGATGGCATTACAGTAGTCTAGGTGTGGCATAATGAGCGCTTGAGCCACAGACCGGAAGTCACAGGGTGCTATTATTTTCCTTAGAGGTTGTATCACCCTAAGTTTATGGAAGATGGCTTTGTTTGTTTTACGTAGGTGTGTCTCCATTTTTAGATTGCAGTCGAGTGTGACTCCTAGATATTTGATTTCATCTTTCGCGTTGTACGTGTTGTTGCACAGGGTGATTGTAGAAGGGGGCTTGAAGTTCGGTTTACTGGATATATACATGACCTCTGTTTTTTTTGTGGTTAATTGTCATGTTGTTTTTCTGTAGCCATAGTAACATCTCGTCCAGGCAGGTTTCGAGCTGTGTATATTTCGGGTCAGCGGCGTCCAATTGTGTGTAGAGCATAATATCATCCGCATAGATGTGGTAGTTGATGTTATGCCTTTTGAAAATGTCGCAGAGGGGTTGCATGTAAATGTTGAACAGTAGTGCCGAGAGAGCCGAGCCCTGGGGTATGCCCTGTGTTTGCGAGAACGGTTCAGCTTGTTCCCCCATTGAATTGTACTTGAGGCCTTCTGTTCGATATGTAGGAGGAGAACCATTTGAGGGGGGTTCCCACAACTCCTATGGATTCCAGTTTGCTAAGGAGGATCCCATGATGTACAGTGTCAAAGGCGGCGGAGATGTCAATGAAAATGAGTATAAACATTTTCTTTCTGTCTTCTAGTCCTTTGAGGAGGTTGTTCATTAGCGCTATCAAAAGTGTTTCAACTCCATGGTTTCTTCTGAACCCGTATTGTTGTTTGTCTAAGGTATCATGGTCATCAAGGTGATCTTGAAGTTGTAGGAGTACTGCCTTTTCAAAGATTTTTGCCAGGAATGAAATGCTGGATATGGGGCGGTATGAGGTCGGGTCTTCCTTGTTGAGAGAGTTGTTTTTTAGGATTGGCCTTATTATAGATTGCTTTAGTTGGTCAGGCATTATTCCTTGACTTAGTGACTGATTTACAATGTGAGCTATTTGCTGGTTGATCTCTTTTTTGTTGCTTTGATCCATGCGGTTGGGCAGGGGGTCGAGTGGTGAGGTGGTGGTATTTATGGAGGTTAGAATGTTGGTGGTTTGTTGTTCATCAATGTTGTTGAACGTGCTCCATGTTAGTTCTTGCTTCACTTTTGTTCATTGGTGTGGTGTGCGTACATCGAATGTGGGGGCGGTGGTAGTCAGTTTGCTTGCATAGTGATCTGCCAGTATTTGTGGATGGATGGGGCTATCTTGATGTTCTGGTAGGGCTGTTTTGGTTAGCGATTTTACTAGTGCAAAAAGTTCATGTGGTTTGTTGATGGCTTTGTTTAGGATGTTGGTATGGTGTATCCTCTTCGCTGTGTTTACTTCTTCTTTGTATTTTGAGAGGAGATTAAGGTACACAGCCCTGAGTTCGGTGGATTTGGTGTGTCTCCACTTTCTTTCGTGCTTTCTGAGGTCTCTCTTCATTCTGGTCAGTGTTATGGTGTACCAAGGTTCTGATTGGTGTTTGAATGTGTTTGGTGTCTGATTCCTTTTAGGGATCGCTATGGTCTGAATTCCGGAATCCCAGTTGCTTGTTAATTCATCGAGGTCTGTTTTTCCCAGGTCTATGTGGGATTTGATAGTATTGATGAGACCTTCCATGTTTGGTTTGTTAAGACTTCGTTGTTGGTGTGTTACTCTTTTTGCTTTTGTGTCTTTAGTCAAGTTAGGAAGCTTTATCCGTATATTGATTTGGTGGTGGTCTGACCAGGGTAGTGGATTGATCTCTATCAGGGGCTTCTCAACATTGGCCTGTTCTCCTTTGGGTGTGAAAACCATGTCTAGTGTGTGTCCTTTTTCATGGGTGGGTTCTGTTATTAGTTGTTGGTACCCTAGCTGGGTCATAGCTTCTAGGAAGGTGTTTGCATGCGTGTCTGTTGTTGATGCTAGATTTAGGTCCCCTAGTATGATCTGGAATTTTCTTGGTTGCGTCGCTGAAACATCAAACGAACAGTACAGACTATCTACTTCAAAATTAAAACCCTCCGCCACCTGAGACCCATGATGGAAACCGACGACTTTCGAACAGTATTCCAAGCCCTAATAACACCTCACTTTGACTACGCTAATATAATACTACATGGCCTCCCAAAGAATACCCTCAATCCACTACAGTTAGCCATGAATGCAGCGGCGCGTGTTCTCTGCGGAGCATCCAGGAAGGACCACATCTCACCTATACTGAAGGAACTTCATTGGCTCCCAATAAAGTGCAGAATCTTATACAAAACCCTCCTCATTACCTTCAAAGCATTCAATAAGACATCACCCTCTCCAATTGTTGATCTAATCACTCACACCCCCAATAACAGATCCAGAAGAGCTTTTGCGGAAAGCACTCTAGTCATACCAAACGAATCTATAAAACTTAACCAATCAACCATCAACAGGGCATTTACAAGCTATGCCCCCAGATGCTGGAACAAACTGCCTGCTAACATAAGAGCAATCAAAGACCTCATGCAGTTTAGAAAAGCCTTCAAACATCACCTGTTCCTCATGCACTTTACACAGCCTGGTGATCCACCCCCACCCACCCACCCACACACTCATATATGGCAAGTGAAACCACATTTACAATAAAAATATAATCTAATTCTATCCATACTATACCACAGCTCTCTAATTTCTTTTTTCCAACAGAAGGCAAACATGATGTAAGCTGAACTTGACAGCAAAACCTCATTATGAGTCCAATCTGTTAATTACCAGTAACTAAATCTCAAATGTATATAGTTACCCCAGTTCTCCCATGTTGAAATCCCTGTTCTCTGTAAACGTAGGACTAGTTGTATGTCCAAGTGTTTATTGTTTCGATGTAAACCGCACTGATGAAAAATAGCACGGTATATAATTGTTAAATAAATAAATTAAAAATAAATAAGTCCAGGCTTTCTAAGCTACCATTCAAGGGTAAGCTTCTGTTCGGCGAGGAGTTGGACAAGCTCGTAAAGGATCTTGGGAGGTTAAGCCCCAACGCTTGCCGGAGGATAGGCCGCGTGCTTTGGCTCGCTGGTCTTCGCGGGCACAATCTTTTCACCATTTCTCCAGGAGCAGGGACTTTAGGAGGTATCGCTCCTCCAAGCCTCCGACTCGGCCTAATCGCTCTGGAAGAGGAAGTCAGTCCTTTCGGGGGGCCCGCTCCGACTCCTACTCGGCAGGAGGAAAGTTCTCAGGGACCGCAAGGTCCTCCCGCTGACGGGGCGCTAGGTCCACTCCGGTCTGTGCCGCCCGTAGGGGGTCAGCTGGCATTGTTTTCTAAGGAGTGGGCGCGAATTACCTCCGATCTTTGGGTTCTCGACAGCATCTCTCGGGGTTATTCCCTCGAGTGCTCTCGCCCGATCCCCGAGGCCTTCCTAGTCTCTCCGGCGGGATCTCCCGAGAAGCGCTGCATCATCCAGACAACACTCGAGCGCCTGCTTCTTTTGAACGCCATAAGTCCTGTCCCGCCTCTCGAAGAAGGGACGGGTCGGTACTCCATTTATTTTGTGGTACCCAAGAAGGATGGTTCCTTTTGGCCTATTCTAGATCTCAAGGGGGTAAACCGCAGCCTTCGGGTTCCTCATTTTCGGATGGAGACGTTCCGTTCCGTGATCCAGGCGGTACGCAGGTGCGAGTTCCTGGCATCGCTTGAGGCGTACTTTCATATTCCCATCCGCATGGAGCATCAGTGGTTCCTCCAATTTGCGGTCCTGGGCCGGCATTTTCAGTTCCAAGCCGTGCCTTTTAGTTTGGCCTCGGCGCCACGGACATTTTCCAAGATAATGGTGGTGGTGGCTGCGGCCTTACGCAAGCAGGGGATCAGAGTTCATCCTTACTTGGGCGATAGGCTGATTCGAGCGGACTCTGGCAGAGGCTCACGAGACAGTAGACCGCATAGTGGCTTTTCTGGAGGGCCTGGGGTGGGTGATCAATCACTCCAAGAGCTGCCTCCAGCCGTCTCAGGTCATCGAGTTTCTCGGGGCTCGGTTTGACACTCGCCGCAGGCAGGTGATGCTTACATGAGTTCGCTTCCAGAAAACTGTAGATCAGCTCCAGCGATTCCTGCGGCGAGAGGCACCTCGAGCTTGGGATTACCTCCAGCTTCTGTGGTCTATAGCGGCTACCATCGATGTGGTGCCTTGGGCACGGGCGCATATTTTTTTTTTTTTTTATTTAGTATACATTTGTATGCGAGAGTTGCAGAGTGCGCTCCTGTCGCGATGGTCGCCGGTGTCTGAGGATTATCAGGCTCGACTTTCACTTCTGCCGTCGGTCCGGCTTGACCTTCGATGGTGGCTCCGGGCACGCAACCTTCTACAGGGGGTTCCGTTGGAGTCTCCACGTTGGCTGCTTCTGATGATGGATGCCAGTCTCTCCGCATGGGGAGCGCTTTGCGGCACACACACAGCACAGGGGGTCTGGTCTCCTCAGGAGGCCCGCTGGTCCATCAATCGCCTCGAGGTGAGAGCGGTTCGCCTAGCCTTGCAAAGTTCCTGCCTCTCGTACATCGGCAAGCAGTTTGCGTTCTCTTCGACAATGCCACGACGGTGGCGTATCTCATCCGCCAAGGGGGCACGAAGAGTCCAGGGGTTTCCAAAGAAATGAGGCTTCTCCTTCCTTGGGCGGAGCAGCATCTCCTTGCCATTTCGGCGCAGCACATTGCGGGGAAGAGCAACATCGAAGCTGACTTCCTCAGCCGCCATACACTGGATCCCGGAGAATGGGCTCTGGCGTCGGCGCCTTTTCAGCTGATTGTCTACCAATGGGGTCAGCCGGCAGTGGATCTCATGGCGACGTGGGAAAATGCCAAAGCACCGATCTTCAGCCGATGGAAAGACAGCAGGTCGCACGGAATAGGTGCGTTGTCGCAGCCGTGGCCGGCCCGACTCCTTCTGTATGTCTTTCCTCCGTGGTCCATGGTCGGCAAGATTCTTCAACGGATCAGGGAGCATCTCGGGCCGGTGATTCTGGTAGCTCCGGATTGTCCTCGCAGGCCCTGGTATGCGGATCTCGTCCGGCTTGTGCGAGCAGCTCCTCTGCCGCTTCAGTGCTTCTGCAGCAGGGGCCAATTGCCATGGAAGACTCGGCTCCTTACTCGCTTACGGCTTGGCTCTTGAACGCCGCAGGCTAGTTCGTAAGGGATATTTGACTAGCGTGGTATCCACCTTGCTTAAGGCACGCCGTTCTTCCACCTCCTTAGCCTATGCTCGGGTGTGGCGTCTTTTTGAATCATGGTGCTCACAGCGTGGGGTGTCTCCCTGGAGTAGCGGCATTCCTGATATTCTTGCATTCCTCCAGGCCGGCCTGGACAAGGGGCTGGCTCTTGGTACTCTTCGGGTTCAGGTAGCGGCCCTTACATGCTTCCGTGGTCCGGTTTTGGGGCGCTCTATTGCTTCACATGTCGATGTCTCGCGTTTCCTTAGAGGAGTTAAATCCGTGCAGCCCCCGTGCCGTCAGGTCTTCCCGGCCTGGGATCTCGCCCTGGTCCTCCGGGCCTTGGTGGCTTCGCCTTTTGAGCCGTTACGGGCCTCTTCGCTCAAAGACTTAACCTTGAAGACGGTGTTCCTGGTGCCAGTTACCTCAGCACGGCGCATTTCCGAGCACCAAGCGCGCTCTTGTCGGGATTCTTATCTATCTATCTTGTCGGAGGGCGTGACTCTTCGGACAGTTCCATCCTTTTTGCCCAAGGTGGTTACGCCTTTTCATGTCAATCGGCCCCTCTTCTTGCCGTCCTTCTCTCCAGAGCAATGTACGGGTCGGCGTCGGCACTTACGTGCGTTAGATCTCAAAGGGTCCTCTGTCGGTATCTTGAAGTCACCAATTCCTTTCGGCAGACGGATCATCTCTTTGTCCTTCTTGCGGGCTCCCGTCGAGGGTTTGCAGCCTCTAAGGCTACTATCGCCAGGTGGCTAAGAGGAGCTATTGAAGCAGCCTATATTCTTCAGCGCAAGTCGGTGCTTGTAGGGCTCCGAGCACACTCCACGCGGGCACAGGTGATGTCTTGGGCCGAGCGTTCCCATGTGGCACCCCTCGACATCTGCCGGGCGGCGACTTGGTCGTCGCTATTGACTTTTGTCCGTCACTATCGATTGGACGTCCACGCTCGGCAGGAGATGAGTTTTGGCGCGTCAGTGCTTTCGGCGGCTTTGGACCCACCCTAGAGGTCGGTAGCTTGGGTACTGCCCGTTTGGACTGGTCTAGCAGTATGAATTGGAAGGTGAAATTTCACTTACCGTTAATTTCCTTTCCTAGAATACTGCTAGACCAGTCCAGGACCCACCCTGCTGTCAGTCTCAGTTCTGCTGGTGCAGCGGAGCCGCCGTTATCTTTTTGCTTTTGTTTTTTCCTTCCGGAGGCCTGGCAAGTGAGCCTTTAGTCCCTTTGTCCTTCTCGGCGGCCTTCAGTTTCTGGGAATGCTTTCAGCACCTTGTACATAGTTGAGGCTGGGTGAAGTTGACTGGCTGTATGTAATTGTTTAGTTTTCATGAAGTTCAGCTTGTGGACGATACTGAGGGAGACCCCTTGGGGTACAGTCTCATCTCAGCAGCATCACCAGGGATCAGCCTATTAGAGCTCTGGTAGATTTCTCTGTCTCCAGGATCTGCTGGCAGGGGGACACAACCCGTTTGTCTGGACTGATCTAGCAGTGTTCTAGGAAAGGAAATTAACGGTAAGTGAAATTTCACCTTACTAAGATAATAAATCACTGTTTTGGCAACCAAAGTCATTGATTCGCTCTGCACTCGGACGTATAGAAAATTAGCTGTCTGGCTAGGTAGGCCCACCCACCAGAGAATTCAGACCAGGACCTTAGCTTTTGCCAGAAGGATGATTGTGACTGGGTCTGAGAAGTCATCTCCAGAATGGTACAAAGTCCAAAGGATGGCAGTGGTCCAACATAGGCTGCAGGCAGTCCGGGTGAGCTGTCTGATAACACAGCTTCAGGTTTGTGGGAGAGATTCACACCTTCGTGAGGTTAGTCCTTGAACACTTATCTGACTTTCCAGCTGGAGACAGGCAGGCAGTAGGGCTGCCAGAATGCTAAGAGCAAAGTTGCAAGTGTCAGGGAGTAAAGTTTCTCAAAGTATTCAAAAGTGTGTCTCAAGTCTGTCAGTAAAAGAGGTGCACATCCCTCTGTGTCCTGCGTATAATTCTTTGTCCTGACTTCCTCGTCACAGCATGGTGATTGACTGATCTCAGATACTGTATGTCATCTTGAGCAAATCAGATAACAGTTGTCAGGTGGTCCTTCTCCAAACAAAGGTCCATGGTGCAAGAAAAGATGGTAGTATGCAGGTTCATACATTGTCGCAACTGCTAGGACCAGTAGGATGAGAATGGGCCCTCAGGAAAGAGTTCTCTTGCACATAGTCATAAGCAATAACTCTGAATGGTACATAACTTTGTAGAATTGTGTGATCTTCAGGTTTAATGCTTGCACAGAAGAAGAGTTCCATCTTGTAACCGGAAGCCATGTTGCATGGTTCAGGCTTTAGTTCAGAACAGGCCCCAGGTACTTAGCCATACAACACGCATGCAGGCAGCCCCCAGCAATCTCCATGACATGCATGAGGATGTACCCGTGCATGCACGCAGCCCCTGACACACACTGCATGACAAAGAAGGATTTCATGGGCAAAAGCCAAGGAGGACCCCACTGCTCAGATGGACATAAGGCATGTCTGATCTTTGCCTAAACCCACCTTAAGAAACCATAGTCCTTCTGGGAAAATGTTCTGTGGACAGACAAAAACCAAATTAACTCTTTGGCAATGTAGACCTGTGATACATTTATTTACAGGTGAAGAAATGAAGCTCATGAGGAAAGAAAACACCCTTTCTACAGTTAAT
This sequence comes from Ichthyophis bannanicus, assembly GCA_033557465.1. NCBI lineage: Eukaryota > Metazoa > Chordata > Amphibia > Gymnophiona > Ichthyophiidae > Ichthyophis > Ichthyophis bannanicus. The sequence continues at coordinate 228,457,089 of CM066039.1, forward strand.
TATGGGTAGAGGTGCTAAGTGAGGACAAGGCCATAGCGGAGAGACTGAATTCTTTGCTTTGGTCTTTACTGAAGATGATGTTGGGAAGTTACCTGTGCCTAGAATGGTATATAAAGGTCATGTATTAGAATTGAAAATTATAGATTAAACCGGGAAGATATATTAAAACTATTTGATAAATTGAAGAGTAGCAAATTACCTGGACCACCAGAGTGTGTTAGGTCTGCAATCTCATGTTTCAGTTCTTTCATTAGTAATCTGTGAACTACCATTGAGATCATCTGTAGTACCTGAAAATTGGAGAGTGGCCAATGTAACTCCAATTTTTAAAAAGGGTTCCAGGGGTGATCTGGAAACTACCGACTGGTGAGCCTGACATCAGTACCGGGAAAAAATGGTAAAAACCATTTATAAAGAATGAAATTACTGATCATGTAGATAGCCAACATGGATTTAGCCAAGGAAAATCTTCTCTTACTAATCTGTTGTATTTTTTATTTTTTATTTTTATAACTTTATTGAATTTTTCACACACAACTTATTCCAACGATTACTGTTACTGTAAGCAATTACAGGTTTATGCCACCCCTCCCTTCCAGAATCTCCCCTCCCCCCTCCTCCCTCCCCCCTACCCCCACTTCCCACCTCTCCTCCCTCCCCCTACTCCCCTCCTAAAAGCAAAAACACATTCTTGTACCCCAAACGTGAAAACAAATTCCCTCACCCCACCGACATCTCTCCTCCCTCTCCCCCCCTCTTCCCCCTCTTCCGCATCCTCCTTCCACATGCCCTCTCAACCAGTGCCATACCCCCTCCCGCCGTTTTGCCATTTGTCCCCCTCTGCCCTTCCTTTCCCCCGTCAATTTATACATAAAATATATGTTCGACAAGCGCTTAGCATAGCTATCCATGGATGGTAAACTCTTTCTGTTCCAATACCATGCTATTTCACATCTGGCCACAGTAACACAATACCAAATCATTCTCCAGTCCTCTTACCACTTTCCATCCTGCTTTTGCAGGAAACACATTTCAGGCGTAAGCTCTATACTTGATCCCACAATTTTTGTGATGTTATCCCCAATTTTTCCCCAATACCTTTGAACCACTGGGCATGACCACCACGTATGCATCCAAGTTCCCTCTTCACCACACAGCCTTCAACAATCATCATTCCTATTCGTCTCTCTGGCCCAGTCCAGGACATTTTGGTGGTCAATCCGCTCCAGCAGCTGAGGACTGAAATCTGAATGTTTTCTTGACAGTGTACCCAGCTCCCCCTGGTGTCAGATAATCAGTCTTTCAGTCCTCAGCAGCTGAACAGGACGTTGTTTGACCCAGCTCCCCAGGGACATGAATAGTACAGTGATAGTGCTTAGATAAGTTGTAAAAAAAAAAAAAAAAAAAAAGGAAAAGGAGTTAAAGCTAAAGCAAGAGCGATTTGGGGAAGCTCCCCTTATCCTGCTGTCAGCTGTGCTCTGACTTCTGAGGGTAGAACCTGCCTCTTCAAGAAGCGGGGGATCGGAGAAGGTACAAGCAGGCCTGGGAGCCCCAGGATCCTCTTCCTACCTCTGGATTACGGCCCTTCACCAGCTTACCGCTAGCAGCGACAAAGCAGTGGAGGGGGGTTGTGAGACTTCGATCAGTCAGTTCCGGTAAGACTCCTTAAGGAGACTATTTCTCGCCGCAAAGACTCCTTAAGGAGACTATTTCTCTCCGCAGTGCCTTTTTGTTTTAGAGTGAGTTTTTGGTTTTTCACCGGCACGGAAGTTCCTTTATGATCTTTGTTTCTGGCAGCTCAGTCAACACGTATTTTTCGGGTCTCCGTGGGGCTGTTACTTCGGAGGTCGGAGGGGCCCGATTGCAGTGTAAAGCCTATTTCTTGGGTTGTTAGCGGTCGAGCAGTACAGGCAATGGAGGATAAGACCTCTGAGGAGGTTTTGTCTCTGGCTCACAGCTCCGTAGAGAGAGCAGGAACGGTGGCCATTTTAACTGATCAGGCTGTTTCTCCCGCGCTGCACAGCAAGCCCCAGAAAAAGAAATCTAAGTCAAACAGGCTGAGCCGGTAGGACTGAAGCAGCAGCCTATGTCGGCGCTGCAGGAGGCTCTGGGATCTTATTTCTCTCCGGATTTTATTTTATCATTACATAATGCTTATCTTCTAAAGAAGTCTCAATTATCTCACACTACTAGCTCTGACAACCTTTTTGGGTCCCAGATTGACGGTCCTTCAGCTGAAGACCTGGGGGAGGCTAGCTCTTCGGTACTGAAGGGTAGGGACAAGAGCGTGGAGGCTAAGGAACCACCTACTTCTCCTTCTCAAGGGGCTGAGGAGGGTGAAATTCTCTCGGAGGCAGGGGTGGAAGCCTGGCCAGTAGAATTGGAGGAAGGTGAGCTGGGACCGGGAGAAGATCCCAATGTCTTTAGGATGTTCCATAAAGAAGAGCTGGGAGCGGTGATTTCTCAGTTTCTGGCGGCTCTAAATATAGTCCTTCCATCGGTGTAACAGGAACCCCTAGAGGATCCCTTATTGCAGGGGTTTAGATCTGAGCAGAAGTGTTTCCTGGTACATAGGGTTATCAAACAGATAAGAGTCTGAATGGGAGTTCCCAGAGGCTTCCCTAAGAGGGGGTCACTCGATTGCTCGGCTATACCCTGTGCCTCAGGACGAAAAGGACCTATTGCGGATGCGTTGGTTTCAGCGGTCACTAAGAAAACCACCATTCCCGTTGGAAGGGGATGCAGCTCTCAAAGACTTGCAGGATCGTAGATTGGAGGCGCTGCTAAAGCAAGCTTTTGATTCCAGTGCGTTAGCTGTACAAGTTTCTATTTGTGGGGCTTATGTTTCCTGGGCCTCTATCCGCTGGCTGCAAGGGGAGCAGACTATGGAAAGGATAGAGGAAGCTGCAGCGGACGTGGCTAAACTAGAGTCTGCAGCTGCCTATCAAGCGGATGCCTTTTATGATTTGGTTCGCATTTCTGCGAAGTCCATGGCTTCAGTTATTGCCGCTAGACGTTTCCTATGGCTTAGGAATTGGGCAGCAGATGCATCTTCAAAAGCGCGTCTCAGTAAGCTTCCGTACCAAGGCAAGTTGTTGTTTGGAGATGCGTTAAAGAAGATTGTTAAAGATTTGGGAGACTCCAAAGGGGATCAGCTACCGGAGGATCGTCCAAGAGCATCAAAGCTAGGGACCATACAGAGGGGTCAAAGTCGGGACTTTCACAGGTTCCGGGGAGCACGTTTCACTCCTTATCAGCGGGGACAGTTTGTAGCTAGGGGGCAGTCCTTTCGAGGTGCCAGAGGTTTCAACAGAGCTACTTTAATGCTCAGCAGAACTCTGCTAAAAAGTCCCAATGAAGCGAGGCCGGTCCAGGTGGACATTCTAGTGGGAGGTTGTTTACAGCAGTTCCTCTCCACCTGGGCCAGCATAACCACGGACCGTTGGGTTCTAGAGATTATCAGAGACGGCTATGCATTGGAATTCGCTCAGCCGGTCCCAGAGGCTTTTGTTCTGTCCCCGTGCGGTCCGCAGGCAAAGAGGGAAGCAGTCAGGGAGACTCTACAGCGCTTGTTGCATCTTCATGCCATAGTACCGGTGCCTGCAGACCAGTGTGGCTTAGGTTGATACTCGATTTATTTTGTGGTTCCCAAAAAGGAAGGTTCTTTTCGACCTATCCTAGATCTCAAACACGTAAATCGTTGTTTGAGAGTGCCCCATTTTCGGATGGAAACGTTACGTTCAGTGATCCGGTCGGTTCGACAGGGCGAAGTTCTTGCGTCCATAGATCTCACTGAGGCTTACTTGCATATTCCAATCAGGGTCGAACATCAGAGGTTTCTGCGTTTTGCGGTGCCCATGGGACATTTTCATTTCGGGCATTACCTTTTGGGCTGGCTACAGTGCCTCGAACCTTTACCAAGGTGATGGTAGTAGTAGCAGCAGCGCTACGGAAAGAGGGGATTCAGGTTCATCCCTACCTAGACGATTGGTTGATTCAAGCGCCGTCTTGGAGGGAATCGGTGGCGGCCACAGCGCGCGTGGTGCAGTTCCTCGAGCAGTTAGGTTGGGTCATCAACTACGCAAAAAGCCATTTGGAACCAGTCAGACAGTTGACTTACCTAGGAGTGTTGTTCGACACGGAGGCAGGTTCAGTTTTTCTTCCAAACGACAGAGTGCAGAAGATTCTGAGGCAGGTGTCGGTGTTTCTGCGCGTGAAGGCTCCAACTGCTTGGCGGTACCTGCAGCTGTTGGGGTCGATGGCGGCGGCTTTAGATCTGGTTCCATGGGCCAGAGCTCGTATGCGGCCTCTTCAGCGAGCGTTGTTGTCCTGTTGGTCTTTGCAGGATCACCCTCTCTCCCGCAGGCTGGTCTGTCCGGAGGAGGTGCGTCTCAATTTGCAGTGGTGGTTGGTGCCAGCCCATCTGCAAGCGGGAGTCCCACTAGAGATGCCCGACTGGGTATTGCTCACGATGGACGCAAGCCTCTTCGGTTGGGGGGCTCATTGCTTGGATCGAGTGACGCAAGGAACGTGGACTGCGGAGGAGAGGAGCTGGTCGATCAATCGCTTGGAACTCAGAGAGGTTCATCTAGCATTACTAGAGTTTGTCGGAGTGCTCAAGGGGAAAGCGGTTCGAGTTTTTTCTGACAATCAAGTGACAGTGCTTACATAAACAGACAGGGCGGCACGGGCAGTGCAGTGTTGCTGGAGGAAAGTCAGCAGTTCCTTATCGGTCCTACAGTTCAGTCCTCCACCACTGGGTAGTGCACCTCCTCCTGCAACATGGAGACTGGACAAGTCAAACTTGTGACATCACCGGGTATATCCTGCTGGTCTTCTCCCATGATCCCCCAGTGTGTCCAGTCTCCATGCAGCATGAGGACGTAGTGAGCCTAGGTGCTGGGCTCACTTGAGAAGCAGTTTAGGAGCAGTTAGTCAGGATTTGATTTACCTTGCATTTCTTTTGCCCTTCTTTAGGTGTAATCCTGTAAATTGAATTCATTTTCATTTAATTTCATTTACTTTTACTTTATTATTTTCACCTAGTCTGCCTTAGTGTAAAGGGGGGTTCTGTCCCTTTTCAAAGTTCACGCTGCCAGCTAGCCTCTCTGCTTGGGATTCTTCGGTCTCTGTGCCTGGTGATGATCTCTCCCCCAGGACTGTACGGGGGAGAGCTCTGTGGAACACCTGCATTTTGGCAGTGTCCATGCGGCAGATTCCCATCGCGGCGGGAGCCTCAGGCCGTTCGAGGTTCTTTAGCCGGTGGGCCGGGGCTCACAGCGTCTGCTACTTCTGGTGGCGCGAGGCAGCAGCGTGTCTGGACAGCTCTTCACCCCGCAGCTACAGCGGGGTAACTGCTGCATCCCGACGCCACAAGGGAGTCTCTCGAGTCCGCATGGAGGGGCTCTGAGCTCTTGCCACCTCTGTGGTGTTTGGCGCCAAACGGGCCTGCTTCGGATTGGCGCCATTTTCTCGGCAGGGCTGAGGCCTCGTGGCGGAGAGCGGAGCAGCCCCGCGTTTGAGCAGACGACGCTGTTCCACGCGGCTACACCCAGATAAGGACTTCCTTTTGCTGTTACTTTTAATTTTAATTCTAATTTTAATTTCCTTTTAATTTTAATTTCCTTTTAATTTCATGATAGTTTATAGTTCTTTGAATGCAATGTGATTGGTTTGGGTTTTACTTCTTGTGGGGTGCCTTTACCTTTGTCTGCTTTCTGGCAGTTAGCGACGTCTGTCAGCAGCAGGTTTCCGTGCTAGGATTTGGCCATTCAGGGTCATCGGCGGCACAACCACCTACAAATTGAGCCTTTTCTGAAATTGTCATTTACATAAGGATGCTATTTCCATGTTTATATGCTTGGAAATTGTGCAGACAGCCTCAAAATGTCGTTATGCCATCTGCAAATTTGATCGCCATGCTTGCTGATCTCTTTTCCAGATCATTTCAGTGCAGTAGATGTTACCAGATGCCAGTTCCAGTGCAGATCCCGAGACGTTCCACTATTTACGGGTCTCCTGTGAGAAAACTGGCCATTTAGTCCTATTGTGTTCCTGTTTTTGATCCATTTCCCATTCTATAATAGCACATCATCTCCTTCCTCAGGAGAAGTTCATAAGGGGCTTTGTCAAGTACCTTCTAAAACATCCAGATACATATCATTTGGCTTACTCACATGTTTATTAACCCTTTGAAAAGACAGCTTGGTGCTGCTTTTCAGAACAAGTTCTATCATTTAACTGGCACTGAACTCAGATTCATTGGTCTGTAGTTTCCAAGATCGCCTTTGAAGCTCTTTAAAAAAAAAAACCCAATTAGTGTTACATTAGTAACTCTTCAATCTTTAGAGATCATTAATACTAATGTTATGATTGAGCCTGGCTGATATTATGAATGATCACTATTAGACAAAAATTAGCTAGGTTAAGACACTTTGATTTGGTTTTCTGCACTATGTTATCAGAGCGCAGCTTGCCCATTTGGCTCGAACACTGCCCATCTGGGCCATCTGGGGAAAGGCCCCTGCTGGGGATCGTGAGAAGTGTTGCGGGATGGCACAGTCCGGGGCTTAGTGTTCCAGGGTCCTGGAAGGGTTGATAGCGGCAGTCAGGCCTCCCTGTCTTTGCTATGACGGTCACCTAGGTTCAAGCGTCCTGTGTTTTGGGTGACAGGAGTGGGACACCTGGACATGTGGTGCTGGATGTTGGATAGGCTCATACTACTTAGGTGCACTCTCCTTGAGTGCGTCTGCATGTCCGTGTTCCGTCTGTGATCTCATGCTCAGGTGATTGTTGCAGCAATGACAGAGATCGCTTGGAATATCGTGAGCGGGGTTGTCATGGGGTTGCATGGGGTTGCCAATGCAAGACGGGGCCATCCTGAGGAGTTTGGGCCTCAGTCATCAGCTTTCCCTTCGGTGGCCCGGCTGTCCAGGAGGCACCCCTCCAGATCCGCCGGTCCAGTTCTTCTCTGCCTCTTCTCAATGTGGGCAGGGGGGCTGGCAGATTTGGAAATTCACGTCCACTGCACGTTCTACTGTTTTACCTCTGTCTTGGGGTTCTGAGGTCATATATTCCCAATCATTTGTTTGGTGGGGTGCTGCTGTCTGTTGTGCAAGACAAGGTGGTCAACAGTCGGAGGCTGTCGTCTATTCCCCTTACCCCTGAAGGTGCTCACAATTTACGTTTTTTGTACCTGCGGAGGTGTATGTTGTTAAAGGCTAGCAGGCGCACCTGTGGGACCAGAATCCTCGGTTCTTCTGACCTTCCGTTGAGGTGCGCGTGTGGGGTTTACTCCCTTGGTCAGCTAGCAACTTGCTTCACCCATTGGGCCTTCCCTTTCCTCAAGGCATCGTTGCGTCCCACTTCTTCGTGGGGGCTCGCCACAGGGCCTGGAGTTATGCTCAGCCGGTTCCAGCCAGGGCTGAGTCCTTGGGGGGCGGCTCCGATCCTAACGATACAGGGAGTGCTGGGATCCGTTCAACCAGGTTCCTTCGGGCCCAGCGTACGTCGTCTTTTGCTGGCCGGTTTAGGTCTTCGGGTCGTGGCGGTGCTCCGAGTAGACCAGTAGGCTGCACAGTGCTTGTCTTGGAGCAAGCGCGGGATATCTGTAGGTTCATATTCAAAGCCGTCCGGTTACATGTCCCTCCATTGTGGAATGCTGTACTAGTAGGTATACTTCATATGCTGGGCTTACAAGTTGGCTTCCGCGCTGCTCGGCATCAGCCAAGGTGACTGCCGGTTTAGGCTGTGGAGTCAGCCTGGAGGAGGGGCCTTGCGTTCTCTGGACAATGCCCTGTTCGGTTGTGTGCCTTGTGGCCCTTATGGAGTTGTAAAAAGGAAAAACAAAAAAAAAACAACAAAAAAAAATCAAACAGGAAAGCCTTCCTAATTGTCCCCACTTCTTTTTTATAAGGTTCTGTCCCTTTCTTCCGGGAGCTTGGCCGGAGCGTGGTTAGACTCAGCTACATTTTGGGGATCCTTTATGTACAAGGCGTTTTAGTGTACGCAGCACGCCCAGTGTTTCATCGTCTGACTGGAACGGTACGCGTTACGTCAGCCGTGGCAGGCATTCACGGACACGGTAGCGGATCGAGCGCTGTAGGTGCTGTCTGAGATCTCCGGGATGGTGGCCTATTTCGATCGGCAGGGTGGAGTCGGTCGGGTGGTCAGGGTGGCCCGAGCGAAGGGACAGCGTGCGCGGTTAAAGCCTTGGCGGCCTGCGTTTCGGTGGGGACACTGTGGTGGCGAATGTCCTTAGCGGGGTCCGAGTGTTTGCCGGAGGAGTGAGATTGCATCAGGCGGTGTGCGCGCCGCGTGTGCTCAGATGCGGTCAGCCCATATTGGACCTCATGGCGACCTGTCAGTCTGCGGCGACGGGTCGATGTTTAGCAGAGGACATATGAGGCTACTGGATAGCGTCGACGCATTGGTACGGGGCCGTGGCCCGGTCCATTCTATGCCTTTCAGAGGTCATAGTGAAAATGGCCCGACTGGGTCTGGTTGCTAAGATATGTGCTCTTCATTAGTCAGTGGGGACCATTACCAGTGTATTCTGCAACATTTGCGTGAGCTTGCATAATCTTTACTTGCAACCAATCGAAATAACTGTCCAAAACCAGTTGATGCAGTCACTACTTGAATTTGCCTCGCTTGACAGTAAAAAAAAAAAAAAAAAAAAAAGACACTTATTTTATACCGATAGGTCACTCACAGCATATTTGGCGATTCCTCGTCCTGGTGTTATTCATGCAGATAATTTCTGCTCTAGTTGTGGTGATGTGACTTTTACATCACAAAAATGGCATATGACTGTGGCGGTTCAGAAAGCCTACAATTTATATTTTGGCTGCAGAATAAAAGATCAGGATAAAAGCTAGGCGCCACACATATGCTGCAATACATGTGTAGCAGATCTCAGGCTGTGGATGGATGGGAAAAGACCATCAAAGTCTTTTGCGGTTCCAATGATCTGGAGAGGGCCCATGGATCACGTCGGCGATTGCTACTTCTGCATGTTTCCTCCAATTCCGGAGGGCATATCCAGGTGATGTAAGCGGTTGGCCTACTGGCATTGCGTCGTGGGCGTGGCTACCAGAGTCTCCTTTCTTTTTTGTCACACCATGTAAGACTCCACATCTTCTGAAACAACGCTGGACTCTGGGGCACTTGACACCCTCTTATATGCCCTTGGTGGATCACGCTTGGTTTATTGCAACTCATTGCTTAGCTGCATTCCACATTCTCAATTAAAAAGACTCCAACTGGTCCAGGACATAGCTGTAGAGCTACTTTGTGTTGCAAAGAATAAAGCCCTTAAGAGGTGTGACAAATAGGGTGTTTTGACGCTGGTGGTTTTTCCATTTCCCTCATTTTGCTTCCCACCTCTGTCTGGATGGACCTCGGTTCCGTTCTCCCTCGTGGAATCCGGCTGTGCCTGTTTAGTTGTCGGTTTGGGACTTACGCAAGAACACTTTGCTTGTAACCTGCGTTCCTTGGACCTTAGGTGAGGTTCTGTCGCTTTCTGGGAGGTCTCTTCGCTGCCTGTCCCTCCGTGGAGGCGGGTTCTGCGGGAGAGCAGCGGTTGCTAACACTTGACACCCTGGTGGGGTCGAGCTTATTCCACTAGAGGTCAATCAACCTCTTGGGCGGAGTATGCGTTAGTTCCACCGGTAGATATTTGTCGGGCGGCAACGTGGTCTTCCTTGCATACGTTTGCAAGGCATTATCGGTTGGACGTACAAGCTAGGGAGGACGCCAGAGTGGGTGCTGCGGCACTTGTGGCAGGTCTCGCAGGACCTCCCGTATTTAGGTACTGCTTTGGTTCTTCCCAAATGTCCTGGACTGGCCTATAGAGACGAATAGGAAGAAGAAATTAGACCTTACCTGCTAATTGTCTTTCCTTGAGTTCTCTCCGGGCCAGTCCAGGACCTGCCCTAATTTGTCTGCGAGGTTTACAGAGGACAGATTGATCGGTAGGTTTGCCATGGAGTTTCCAGTTTCAGTGAAGGGGGATGCTGGGGATCCTTGGGAAACATAAATAATAAAAAAAAAAAAAAAAAGACCGATGTTTAAGGCTACAGCACCTCTGGGGTGCGTATGGCTGTCTGGAATGGTTTTTTTTTTTTTTCTTTTTCAAGCAGACCTGTTTGTTCTATGGACACAGTAGTCTTTTAGTTAGGTTTTGTTGTTTTTGCGTACAATAATAGTTTGAGTATTTTCTGCTTTGTTACCGTACGACTGATTATCTGACACCAGGGGGAGCTGGATACACTGTCAAGAAAACTTTCAGATTTCAGTCCTCAGCTGCTGGAGCGGATTGACCACCCAAATGTCCTGGACTGGCCCAGAGAGAACTCGAGGAAAGACAATTAGCAGGTAAGGTCTAATTTCTTCTTCATTACCCCCGCCTTATGCAACTGCTCTGGTTTGAGATACCACCGACTCAACACCTTGAACCTATTCTCCCGCAACGACGTGGCTATGGAGAATCTGGCTATTCCCATCGCCAGTCCCTCCCATTCCTCCACCCCCCATGTCTCCCCTAAATCCCTTTCCCACGCTTCCATATAGCTCAACTTCCCCATTCCCCTCGCAATTAATCCTTTATAAATTCTAGACAGCATGCCCTTCTGCCCCATGGAACCCAGACATGCCCCTTCAAACCACTCGACTCCCCCCCCCCTCCCCCAGCCTGCTCCCTCATCCTTTGCCTAATTACTGACCCCATTTGCACATACGCAAACCTATCTGCTTCCATCAACTGATACATGTCTCATACCCCCTCAAAACCTCTTCCTTCCCTACTAATATCTGACACCAGATTTAATCCCCGCTCCGCCCATCTTCTAAGAACTGTTCTACTCTGACCTACTCCCTCTTTGCAACACGCTTGAAGGGACATTGTATGTGACCACTTCTTGTCCCCACCATCCTCTTCCTGTGCTGCTGCCACCACACATTTTAGAGTGTGCCCCACCAAAGGGTTTGTTCCCCTCTCTCCCTCCCCCCTCCCCCAACTAACCTTTCCATCTCCCCAGGGCCAAACTTTACTGCTTCCATCCTCACCCATTGCTTATTTGGTTCCCGTAACCATGCATATACTGCCCTCATCTGTGCTGCCTTATAGTACAAGGTCAGGTTAGGTACACCCATCCCACCCTCCATTCCCTGTACTTGTAGTGTCCTTGCCGCCACCCTTGGCCTTTTACCCCTCCATATAAAGCCCTCCACTTGGTGTTGTACCTTCCTCAATACTCTTCTCGGTACTGCTATTGGTAGCACTTGGAAATAAAAGAAGAACTGGGGAAGCAACATCATTTTAACTATCGCCATCTGCCCAAACCAAGAGTAGTACCCCCTACTCCACCCCCTCAACTGACTCTCCACTTTCCCCAGCAGGTTTTTGTAATTTAACTCATAAGTCCTCCAGGGCCCTCCCCACATGCACCCCCAGGTACCTAATTGATTTCTTTGTCCACCTGAAAGGAAAGCGCTGCTGTAGCTCCACCTGGCGTTCCTCCTCCCCTACCACGCTTAAAATTTCCGATTTCCCCCAGTTGATCCGGAACCCCGCCAACTGCCCGTAGTTCTGAATCTCGCTCATTATTGTAGGCAATGTTTCCCTGGGCCTCGTAATTAACAGGATGTCATCTGCAAAAAGCGACATACGGTACTCTTTGTCCCACCCATACCTCCGTAATGTCTTGGCCTGCCCTTATTCGTGCCGCCAGTGGCTCTAATGAGAGTGTGAACAGCATTGGCGACAGTGGGCAGTCCTGCCTAGTTCCCCTTCCCAGAGGAAAAAAACGTGAGTATCCTCCATTCACTCGCACATATGCTTTAGGACTGACATATAACGCTTTTATCCACTTCACAAAATCTGTCCCAAACTGTTGTATTTGTTTTGAAGGTGTGAATAAACGGGTAAACAAAGGTGAGATGATATAATGTATCTGGATTTTCAGAAAGCCTTTGACAAAGTCCCGCATGAGACTCTTGGCAAAATTAAAAAGTAATGGGATTGGATGCAGTGTGCTACTGTGGATCAAGAACTGGTTAGAAGATAGAAAGTAGAGAGTAGGGCTAAATGGCCAGTTTTCTCAATGGAGAAAGGTGAATAGTAGAGTATCACAGGGATCTGGGCCTGCTGTTTTTTTTTAACATATTCATAAATGACCTAGAAATAGGACTAATGAGTGAGGTCATCAAATTTGTAGATGAGACAAAATTATTCAAAGTTAAAACACAAAACACACTCCGGTCCAATCCGGGCCGTCGGAGGAAGCACAGGAGTGCTTAAAGAGCTGCCGCAGGCAATCGGGAGGCCTCTTTCTTACCGAAGCCACCTGAAGAGCTCCCCAGTCGGGGTAGAGCTGTGAGAGAGCCAGAGTTTCCCGCGCTCACACTCCGGTCCAATCCGGGCCGTCGGAGGAAGCACAGGAGTGCTTAAAGAGCTGCCGCAGGCAATCGGGAGGCCTCTTTCTTACCGAAGCCACCTGAAGAGCTCCCCAGTCGGGGTAGAGCTGTGAGAGAGCCAGAGAGTTTCCCGCGCTCACACTCCGGTCCAATCCGGGCCGTCGGAGGAAGCACAGGAGTGCTTAAAGAGCTGCCGCAGGCAAGCGTGCCCGCGCCTGAGGGCCTCGCAAGAGGGCCCTTTGGCGTGGCCCTTAGGCGGTGGCACGACAGGCGAAGAACAGTCTCTTCCTCAGTCGCAGCAAGTATATGCACAATCGATCTAGTTATATTGACTCAACGGGGTTATAAGTTCTATATTGTCTATTTTAACATATAGTAAAGCTTTAAGCAGCCGATTTATTTTCCCATTGTTACATTATCCTTAACAATCTCATTTATAATTACTGTTGCTAGTAGTTGTCCTGTTAGCTTATACTGTCGTCAGTAGATGTCACATTGTAATTCCATTGCTATTTAGCAGTTTCTTTAATTTACTACTGTTGTCAGTAGATACCCAATTGTAATACTGTTGCCAGTATTAGTTTCTTAGTAACTCTTAACTATTACTGTTACCAGTATAAATATTATCCCCAGTAATAGCTCCTCAGTTAATACTGTTGTCAGTATTTGCCACACCTGTAACTCTGCTGCTAGTAGCAATTTTCTCAGTTACTGCTGTTAATAGATGTGCACTTGTAACTGTTGTCAATAATAGTTATTCAATTATTACTGTTGCCAGTAGATATCACTCCTTTAAACCTGTTACTAATAGCAGTTTCCTTCAATTTGCTTCAACCATTTGAGGTTCCAACATGAACTGTAAGAAGATGTTCTTGTTGACTTTGAATCTCACCTTATACATTGTCAGCTTACTTATTTCTTTCCACCCTCTCCCTGCTAATGCCTTCACACCACATTTGAACCTCCCAGAATTCTCTCACATCCATGTTATCGCTCATCGTCAGAAACATAACCCCCAACAGCTATTTCCAAGAAATTCTAAGATAAATTACCACAGACTTATTCAGATAAAGACAGACTCTAATATCAACCGCATAAATGTCGGCAGTTCCTACACTCACATCTCTTTCATCCTCATCAATGCCAGGTCAGTCAGAAATAAAACACCCATCATAACGGATATAATTAATACAGAAAACCCTGACATTCTATGCATTACTGAGACATGGTTAACAGAATCCGACTCAGTCCTGCTAAACCAATTAAAAGTGCAAGGATATTCCATCTTCACCTGCAATAGGAAACGTACAAGAGGTGGAGGTGTTCTTATACTAGCTAAATCTAATCTTGGGTTATCTCCTACCTTATGTGAAAACCGTGATGACACAAAATATACTCAAAATTGAAAACAAGGACATTGCAATCTGCTTGATATACAGACCTCCTACTGCTACTAACCAAAATATTGACACCATACTAGAATCAGCTTGCAATTCTACATTAAGGAAACCACTTATATTGCTAGGCGATTTCAACCTACCATCTCTCTCTAACAATCTTGAAACATCTTTCTTAGAAGCGATGGAAGAGATGGGATTCAAGCAAGCAGTTAACCAACCAACTCATACTAGAGGAAACACTCTCGACCTAATATTCATCCCTACACATTATTATACTTCACCTCATTATGTCTCACCTTCCACATCTCAAGTCCCCTGGTCAGATCATTATCTGATTAAGTTTTCTTTCCTCCTTCAACAACACTCTAAACCTTCCCCTGTCAATCTACAACAAGTTCATAGATTTCGACCATTCAACAGAGAAGAGTTTCTTGAATCAGTACTTCCCAGATTAGATCCTTCTATCAATAACATTGATGACGCGATATCAAACTGGAATTCCATTATTCGATCAGCATCAGAATCAGACCCACCAAAGTTTCGTCACAAAACAAGAAAAAATGAAAAATGGTATACCAGTGAACTTGCAACTCTTAAGAAAAGCCTTAGAAAAGCAGAATCTACATGGAGAAGAAAACAAACTCACGAACTCAGAATAAAATACTTCTCACTACTCAAGAATTACAAGGATGCGATTAATAACGCTAAAAGACAATATCACGCTAAAACGTTATCTAAATCTATTAACCGTCCTAGAGAACTATTTGAGATTGTCAAATCTTTAACCAAATCCCCATCAAACAATTCTCACAAAATTTGTATTAACCCACAAATAATTGCTGACCACTTTGCAAATAAACTTAAACTTAACAGCCATTTCACCCCACCTAATATACCTATCTCAGATAATAACTTACATGAATGGAAAGCCTTTTATCCTATTAGCAACAAGATGCTCCTTCAGACAATCTCCAACCTAAATACCACTACTTCTCTTCTTGATCCTTGTCCAGTGGCATGGATAAAATCAGCAAAATCAGAACTTGCCACAGACCTACTGAACATAGTAAATCAATCTCTTCAACAAGGACGTATACCAGATGCCCTCAAGAAGTCAGCTATCCGTCCGTTGTTAAAAAACAAAACTCTAGACAGCAATGACCCTACATCTTATCGTCCCATTGCAAGTATTCCATTCCTTGCCAAAATTATCGAAAAGATCGTGCAAACACAGCTACAAGATTACATAGACTCCACGGTTCCATTAGATGATCATCAATATGGTTTTCGACCACACCATGGTGTAGAAACGCTCCTGACTGCACTATTTGACACAATCATAAGAGGTATTGATAACACCAAGCAAGCCTTCATTCTCATATTCATTGATATCTCCTCGGCATTTGATACTGTAAACCATACCACGCTCATCTCAAGACTTTCTCAACTAGGCATCAAAGATAAAACTCTTGAATGGTTCATATCTTATTTTACTAACCGGACACAATATGTTCAAATAGACCAAAATGCATCATCCCCTTTTCCGCAAGAGCAGGGCATCCCTCAAGGTTCTGCCCTATCAGCCCTATTGTTCAATCTCTATCTTCAACCTATCTGTTCCATATTTAAACGTTTCAAAATCAATTATCACATCTACGCAGATGACATTATGTTGTACTCACCATTTGATGTGTCTAACCCAGATTACTCCAACATTTGTCATTGCCTCACTGAAGCTGAGCTGTGGCTGAAATCTATTTACATGTCTATTAATTTTAAAAAAACCGAAGCTTTATAACAAGAAACACAAGCTTCACCCCTCCATTGGAAATCAACATTGGCAATAATTCTCTCCCTGTTAAAGAGGAGATCAAATACTTGGGAGTCACTCTTGATAAGACCCTCAACCTCACCAAACATATGAAACTAACTGTAAAAACAATCTACTTCAAACTAAGGACAATCCAACAACTTAGACCATTACTAGATAACACTGATTTCAGAACCATAGTACAAACACTCATTACACCACATTTAGACTACTGTAACGGTATTCTTCAAGGGACCTCAAAGAAAAATATCCACTCACTTCAATTGGCCCAAAATGTCACCGCAAGGATTATCTCCAAAGCAAATTAACAGATCATATATCTCCGATTCTTTATTCTCTCCCTTGGCTTCCAGTATCATGCAGAATCACCTACAAATCCTTAATCAATACTTTTAAGATTTATAATAATATAGCTCCTTCCTTCTTATCCACGCTCATCAACATCCCTCTTGAAAACAGATCAAGACGAAGAATTAACCTTCACATGCTACAAGTACCTGATTCTATCCGAAAAACAAGTCAAAAAACAAGCAACACAGCTTTCTCATACTTGCTCCTATATTATGGAACAACCTACCAGCTGGAAATCAGAGAAATTAAGGATCTTCAATTATTTAGAAAAAATCTAAAAACCCACCTTTTCACCCTACACTATAATAACCTCCACAAGGAAGATAACCCTAACTCAGAGAAAACCACTGATCAGCAGTCACTCACTGACCCTACCTAGACAGGACATAAAACCCTTCACTCATATTCACTTTGCCCACCTCATTAAATTTCTCTTTGAAAGCAAAATGTGAATAAGTGTAATCAATGTAATATATTCCATTGCCGTTGTTTTACTATGGATAGCCAGTTACCTCATTGTATTATTGAGTTGCAATTTAATAGTTGAATGTTTACTTTTATAAATTTGTTCTATGTAAAAACCTGTTCTATGTAAAATAGTTCTAAACCTGTTCTATGTAAATTAGTTTCTAAACCTGTTCTATGTAAAATAATAGCATTCTATTATTAAACTTTGTTTACTTGTAAACCGCCACTGATCGCTGGAAGTGGCGGTATAGAAGAGATGTATAAATAAACAAAATAAATAAAAGGGTTGTGTAAAAAAATTGCAAGACTACCTTGATAAACTGGAAGTCCGGACGTCCAAATGGCAGGTGAAATGTAATGTGAACAAGTACAAAGTTATGCACCTAGGAAAGAACAACCCAAACTACGGTTACAAGATGCAAGGTTCCACATTAGGAACCATCACTCAGAAAACAGATTTAGGCGTCATGGTGGATAATACATTGAAACCCTCTGCCCAGTGCATAGCAGCAAAGAAAGCAAATCAAATGCTAGGTGTCATCATAAGGCATGAAATGGAGAATAAAACAAAGGATGATATGCATCTATCGTTCCATGGTGCGACCACACCTTGAATATTGTGTGCAATTCCGATCACCATATCTTGAAAAGAATAGAGCAGAATTAGAAAAGGTACAGAGAAGAGCCACCAAAATGGTAAAAGGGATAGGATTCCTCTATGAGATATGGCTTAAACGTTTAGGGCTCTTCAACTTTGGAAAAGACTGCTCAGGGGAGATATGATAGAGATCTATAAATGAATGGTGTGGAACTGGTAAACATAAGTTGTTATGCCATCAAAAAGTAGAAATACCAGGGGACATGCAATGAAGCTACAATGTAACCCATTTAAGACTAACAAGAGAAACTATTTTTTCACTCAATGCGTAATCAAACTAATTCTGTTCCTTTGCGTCCCTCTAGTCCAGTCCCGGAACCATAGAGTTTACAACCTCATCCAGCAGCTTTGGAGAGTGAAAGATGTCATCGCTTTGGTGTCACTGGTATAAATAGGCAAGAACCGCCCCCTTCCACCAGTACTTTCAGTCTCCAAGCAGCTAGGAGGTTCTGAGCCTGGGGCTGGGCTCAGTGGACGCAAATAAGCAGAGCTTATTTTTAAATTTGAGAATTTTTGATTTTTGGTTTTTGATTCTTGTTTTCAGGTCCAGTGCTGCTGTTGGAAGGTGCCTTCTCTCCCTTCTCCTCTCTCTATTCCCCCTCCCTTCCCTCCCTCTCCTCTCCCTCTGTAGTTTGAGTTTTTCCCCAGCACTTAAACGAGCAAAGGGGGAGAGTAGTGTAGAGTGTGGCCTCCCTGCTCCCGAACCTGCAGCAAAAGGGTGAGGAGCAGGTAGAAGGCCGAAGATCAGCAGCAGCGCCTGTGAGGAGTGTGTGAGCCAGGGCACAGTAGGCTCGGCTCTGTCTAATGTGAAGTCGCCGGGGCTGAAGCCGCGATTATGGCTGTGCTCCGGTGTCAGTGTGCCTCCTCTCTCCCCCCCCCTTCCTCGGATCGTCGGCTGCGGCGGTGAGTCTTTTTTTTTTTTTTAGCGGCTTTCCGCATATTTCTTGGCTGGGCACAGAGGGGATAGAGGGGAGGCTTTGCAGCATGCGGGGACCCGGGCTGTGCAGGGAAGCCGCGTGTTGGTGAGCGGGAAGTTTGCCGGCGGCCATTTTAAAAGCCACGTTTTCAACGTTCCAGTTTTATTTTGCTATTCGGCAGTCCTCTGAGCTTCGTTTGGGCTTCTGGTTGCCCAAGGGGGGCTAGGGGGCTGATTGTGTCGTGGATTTTGTTTAAAAAAAAAAAGAGGAGATCATTTGAACAACGCTGTGGTCAGCTGGGGCGCTGATATTTTGATTTTGGTGTTAGGCAGCTTCTAATCTTGCTCTGTGGAGGATGCCGGCTAAACCTTGCTGTCTCGTCTGTGGGGTGCGACACAGCGAAATGTTGGAGTCAGGTGTTTGTAGGAGCTGCTCCGTGGAGGCAGGAATAATGGATACGGCTCTGGGGGGACATGCTGGGGAGCAGGTGGCGGTCCCGTCAGAGACGGAGGTGTCCGGGCCGCATTTCTTGGGGTCTGTGGAGCCAATGGCAGGGCTGTCCTCGGCAGAGGGCGCTTCTCCCGCAGTGGGGGGGAGTCAGGGAGTGGGTTCTCCTGGGATTCCTCCGGACGACTTCTCGCTGATGCAGCAAGCATTTGCCTTGCTGCAGCCCGCTTTGGGAACTCAGTCGTAGGGTTCTAAGGGGCAGAAGCGAGCAAGGCTGGGGGGTCCTCTGGGGGGGGAGGAACTCCCGGCCAAGAGACAGAGAGGCAGTAGAAGATCTCCTCTCGCCTAGAAGGGGGGCTGAGTTGGCAGTGGGGGATATGCTGGTGGAGGAGGCCTCCGATGAGGAATTAGAGGAGGGGGAGTTGCTGGACTTGGAACAGCAGAGTAGAGTGGTCCAAGTGTTTCGTAAAGAAGAGCTGCCAGCGTTGATTGCGGAGACTCTCAAGGCGTTGAATATGCCTTCGGTGGCGCCTGTCGCAGAGGAAGCGTTGGAGGATCCGTTGCAGGCGGTGCGGACGTCCCAACGGGTATTTCCCGTTCATAGTCTTTAAGAACATGATTCAAGAGGAATGGGACATGCCGGAGGTGGCGCTGCAGGGATCCAGGGCGTTGGCTCGGCTGTATCCGCTTTCGGACCAGGATAGGGAACTGTTTCGTTCGCCAAGGGTAGATGCGGCGGTGTCGGCAGTCACTAAGAAGACTACGATTCCGGTGGAAGGGGCTGCAGCATTAAAGGATGTACAGAACAGGAAGTTGGATACCTTGATGAAGCAGGTGTTCGATGTGTGTGCCCTCTCCTTGCAGGCCTCGATAGCGGGGGCGTGGGTGGTGAGAGGCTGTTTGAGATGGTCCCAAAGGTTGCAGGGGGATCACTTGGAGGGTCAGGCAGATGAAGTAGCGCGGTTGGAGTCGGGCACAGCTTATCTGTCGGACATTCCCTATGATCTCATTCGGGGGCTGGCTAGGAGTATGGCTTCGGTGGTAGCAGCTCGCCGGTGTCTCTGGTTACATAACTGGTCGGCGGACGGATCTTCTAAGGCGCGACTTAGCAAGCTTCCCTTTCGGGGGAAGCTGCTGTTTGAGGAAGATTTGGAAAAGTTGGTTAAGGATCTCGGGGAGCCAAAGGGGGTCGGCTCCTGGAGGATAAGCCTAAGCAGGGCCGTGGTTTGTCTGGGTCCGAGAGATTTTTTGTAGATTCCAGTCCTCTCGCTTTAGCCAACCACAGAGGGGCAAGTTTCCCCTGCAGGGTCAGGGGTTTCGAGGTTTCCGGGGAGCGGGCAGAGGTTTTGTGCCCTTCCAGTTCTCTAACGTTAAGTCCCAATAAGATAAGATGGACCCAGGTGGCGGTGGTGCCCGTGGGAGGACGGTTACGGGAGTTTTACCCCGCCTGGGTCCAGATTACATCAGATCAGTGGATGTTGGAGGTCATTCGAGAGGGCTATGCTCTGGAGCTCCAGCGACCCGTGTTAGATTCCTTTGTCCAATTCCCGTGCAGAGCCCCTTGGAAGCTAAGGGCAGTCGAAGATACTCTGCGGTGGCTGCTGCATCTCAGAGTGGTGGTGCCTGTTCCGGAGGACCAGTATGGGTGCGGTCGATACTCCATCTATTTTGTAGTCCCAAAGAAGGAAGGTACTTTTTGACCAATCCTGGATTTAAAGGGGGTAAATCAGTGCCTGGGAGTAACTCATTTCCGGATGGAAACGTTGCGTTCTGTCATTGCGGCGGTCAGAGCGGGAGAGCTTTTAACGGCTTTGGACCTCACGGAGGCATATCTCCATATCCCGGTTCGGCAGGAGCACCAAAGATTTCTGTGGTTTGTGGTACCGATGAGACATTTTCAGTTCCAAGCTTTGCCCTTCGGGTTGGCGACAGCCCCTCGGACATTCACCAAGGTCATGGTGGTGGTGGCGGTGACGCTCCGCAAGGAGGGCATACTGGTGCATCCTTACTTGGACTATTGGTTGATTCGAGCAAAGTCAAGAGAGGAGAGCATCGCGGCCACCGACAGAGTGGTGTAGCTGTTGGAAAGTCTAGGCTGGGGGGTCAACTTGGCAAAGAGCAGGTTGGTTCCTGCGCAGTCTCTGGAATACTTGGGGGCGCGCTTCGAGACGGTGCAAGGGGCGGTGTTTCTCCCAGTTCAGAGTGCAAGGATTGAGGGAGCTAGTGAAGAGGTTTCTGGCGCGCAAGGCGCCGACGGCGTGGCAGTACCTGCAATTGCTCGGAACGATGGCGGCCACGATCGAAGTAGTTCGCTGGGCCAGGTCTCATATGAGGCCGTTGCAGAGCGCTCTTCGGCATTGGTCTCATTAGAGGGACGCGTTGTCTCAAAGGCTAGTTTGTCCCCTAGAGGTGCGTCAGGAGCTTCTTTGGTCGTTGAGACCTGAGAGTCTGGAAGCCGGTGTACCGTTAGAGCCTCCATCCTGGAGACTGGTGACCACGGATGCAAGTTTCGTGGGGTGGGGAGCGCATTGCGAAGGAAGGTTTGCCCAGGGGTAGTGGTCGCTAGAGGAACAGGAGTGGTCCATAAACAAGTTGGAGATGAGAGCGGTGTTTTTGGCTCTTCAGGAGTTTCAGGAGTACCTGCGTCAGGAGGCGGTGCCGGTGATCTCCGACAATGCGACAACGGTAGCCTATATCAATCACCAGGGCGGCACGGGCAGTGCGTCACTGGAGGCGGAGGCGAGGCAGCTGTTGTATTGGGCCGAGCAGAATCTAAGGGCGTTGTCGGCGCAGCACGTGGCAGGAGTGGACAATGTCGAGGTAGATTTTCTAAGTCACCGCAAGGTGGATCTGGGGGAGTGGGGGCTCCACCTGGACGTTTTTGCGATGGTAGTGAGGCGGGGGTTCCCGATAATGGACCTCATGGCAAGCTTCGAGTCAGCGAAGGTGGCTCAGTTCTTCAGCAGACGGAAAGAGTGAATGTCGGAGGGCCTAGATGCGTTGGCACAGAGGTGGCCGATGGATGGGCTTCTTTATGTGTTTCTGCCTTGGGCTCTCATAGGCAAGGTGGTGCAGCACATAGAAAGGCACCACGGGTTGGTGGTTCTGGTAGTGCCCGATTGGCCCAGAAGACCGTGGTATGCGGATTTGGTGCGGCTGCTGGTGGACAGGCCGTGGAAGCTTCCTCTGCGGAAAGATCTTAGTTCAGGGGCCGTTGCGCATGCCTCAGGTGGAACGATTCTCGCTTACGGCATGGCTCTTGAGAGGGCTAGGCTGACGGCCAAGGGTTACTCTGCGGCGGTCATCTCTACGTTGCTGAAGGCTCGAAGGTGGTCTACTTCGTTGGTGTACATCCGAGTGTGGCGGGTGTTTGAGGCTTGGTGTGCGGAGCAGAGTCTGCGGCCTTTGGGGGCCTCGGTGCCGCAGGTCCTTGCGTTTTTGCAGGATGGGGTGGAGAAGGGGCTAGCACCTAGCTCCTTGAGGGTGCAGTTGGCAGCCATTTCCTGTTTCCGGGGTAAGGTTCAAGGTCAGCTGTTAGGGGCACACGGCGATGTTCGGCGGTTTTTGCGAGCCGTGCTGCTTCTGAGGCCTCAGACGAAGTTCGGTTCCCCCCTGGGATCTAAATTTGGTGTTGGAAGCGTTGCTCAGAGAGCCGTTAGAGCCGTTGGGTATGGCCTCGTTGAAGGATTTGACGTTAAAGACAGTTTTCTTGGTAGCTATTTGCTCCGCCAGATGGATCTCGGAGTTGCAAGCCTTATCTTGTAGGGAGCCATATTTGTCCTTCAGTCACAAGGTGGTATTGCGGACAGTGCCTGCCTTTTTACCAAAGGTGGTTTCGGTGTTTCATGTTAACCAGGTGGTGTCTCTTCCAGTGTTCTCGGCCGGGCAGGTGGGTAAGTCTTGGAGGTAGGTTGCATCTTCTAGATGTTTGGCGGGTGCTTAAGAAGTATCTCCGCAGAACCGCTCCTTTCCGGAGGTCGGATAGGTTGTTTCGTTTGGTGGCCCGCATAAGGGGGAGGCGGTGGCGGCGGCGGCGAAGTCGTCTATTTCTTGCTGGTTAAAAGAGACCATTGCTTCGGCTTACCTGCTAAAGGGTAAGGTAGTGCCAGAGGAACTTAGAGTGCACTCAACGAAAGTGCAAGCAGCCTCCTGGGCAGAGTTCAGTTTGGTGCCAGTGGGGGATTTGTAGAGCGGTGACTTGGTCGTTGTTGCATTCTTTTGCTAAGCATTATAGGCTAGATGTGCAGTCGGCTGGGGATAGCCGTTTTGGCTCAGCGGTACTTCAGGCTGGGCTGGCGGGTCCCTCCCATTGATATTCACTGCTCTGTTACATCCTCTATGGTTCCGGGACTGGACTAGAGGGACGCAAAGGAAGAGGAAATTAGACTTACCTGCTAATTGGTGTTCCTTAAGGAACTCTAGTCCAGTCCCGGATCCCTCCCTGGTAGTGTAAGGGGTGTGCAGCCTGAAGTTGGAGGGTGCAGTGGAGACCGGGTTCTTGGGGAAGCGCAGAGAGGTCACAGGGAGAACCTTTTTTTTCGCAGCACTGTTCTGTGGGTCTTGGAGTGCATTTTTTCTGTCTCCAAGAAGTTCTCCTTCCCTGGCATTGGGTCAGGAAGGTGGTTAAGATGTTTTCTTATGCCTTGTTCCTTATTCCTTTAACTACTTGTTGCTCTGCTGAGTCTGCTTTGTCAATAGGTACTGGTGGAAGGGGGCAGTTCTTGCCTATTTATACCAGTGACACCAAAGCGATGACATCTTTCAGTCTCCAAAGCTGCTGGATGAGGTTGTAAACTCTATGGTTCCGGGACTGGACTAGAGTTCCTTAAGGAACAACAATTAGCAGGTAAGTCTAATTTCCTCTTACTAGAGGATGTAGTAAAAGCTTAGTTTAGATGGGTTTAAAAAAAAGTTTGGACAAGTTCTTGGAGGAAGGGCCCATAAACCATTATTAAAAAGGATCTGGGAAATCCACTGCTTACTCTGGGACAAGCATTGTGGAGCCGGGATACATTTTTGGGAACCTGCCAGGTTCTCGTGAACTGGATTGGCCACTGTTGGAAACTGGATACTGGGCTTGATGGACTTTGATCTGATACAGTATGGCAGTTCTTATGTTCTTATGATGGGCTCTGAGGGGAGGACAAAGATTCTGGGCTCCCAGGAGTGGACATAGTGAAATTTCAGTGGATGGAGTAAAGGAGGACATGGAGGAAGGTGCTAAAAGCAAAAGATCAATATGTCAGACAGATAAGAGAGAATGGAAGAAGACAGAAGAAGCAAGGAGAAATGTCAAGTGGACAGCAGACACTGGAAAGAGGGTTAAGAGAAGACAGAGGGTAGTGGAAGAGAAACGTAAACCATTGTGAGTGAAACAAAATGCCCATACAACAAAGGTAGGAAAAAAGCATTTTATGAATGTACTAACTGGAATATGTTAGCTTTGGGAAATGTGTATTACTATAAATGATCTGAGAGTTCATTAGAGAGGAAGGAGAGAGAAAATCCTTTGCCTGTGAAAATAGGGCTGCAGTGCCTTAACCTGGACTGCTTGGACCAAAAGCTGAATTGGATTGAACTACTGCAGTCTTAGAGTAAGCCAGTTCAGGTTGGAGAAGACCAGGTGTCTGCCATTGCTTGTGAACCTTTTTGGATTAAGGAGTAGAAGCATGATCCCACATGTTGACTAGGTAGAGCTAAAGAGTGATGCTTCTGTATTTTCTGTCATTTGTAGTGGAGGAAAGTAAAGACTAATGGAACCCTATAAGCCTCCAGAAATATTTTGCGGTTAATGAGTCTGTAAATGTGACTGAGCGTACAAAAAATTTTTAACAGCAGCTTCACACAGAGATCCTGAAGAAGGTTTAAGATCATAAACCAAGAACATAAGATATGCCATACTGGGTCAGACCAAGGTCCATCAAGCCCAGTATGCTATTTCCACAGTGGCCAATCTAGGCCACAAGTACCTACCAGTTTGCCCAAAAGAGACAGGTTCCACAGTGCTTGTACTGGGGCAAGCAGTGGATATTCCAGGTCCCCTTTAATAATGATTTATGGACCTTTCCTCCAGGAACTTGTCAAAACCTTTTTTAAACCCGGCTACATTAATAGCTTTCACTGCTTTCTCTGGTAACTAATTCCAGAGTTTGATTACACGTTGAGTGAAATTTTTTTTTCTCTTATTAGTCTTAAATAGGTTACCCTGTAGCTTCATTGCATATGTCCTAATTTTTCTATATTTTGATGGCGTAAACAATTGGGGAGAAAGACAAGTTTATAAAGACCAAGTTTTACCATTTGCTGACTTGACCATTGACAGACAGACTATTGCTCTTAAGGTTACAATCGTAGGTTCCCATTATGATTTGCTGGTCATTCATGACAAGTTAGCCCTAATTTGTATTGCTGAGCTTTTGTTCTTTTCTGTTATAACCTGAAAAATAAAAATGGCTGTGTATTGTGTGAAATCTGTTTTTGTGCTGGAAGAAGCTACTAATGTTGGAATACAAGGGCAACATAGCTTGAAGGGCTGCTCAGTGAGCCATAATCTGGCCCATAGCATCCCCTAGCTGCAACTCTTGATGGTCATGAAAAAAGGAGAAAGTGTCTTGGGCAAAAAAGGAATTGTATTGCAAGGTTCACAAAATAAAGCCATTATCCAGCTGACAAAATAATTAAACTGTCCACAACATGACAGTCAATACTCTTTATGCAACATTTATCAACATTTAAAATAGTCTCAATATAGAATTTATTGAATAGTACATAGTATTATATTTATATTTTATTTATTACATTCTCTTATATACCGCGCTATTTTCCATCAGTGCGGTTTACATAGGACCAGTTAAATACACTTTTCAAAACAGTCGATTAGTATTTACAATTAACAGGAAACAGAACTTGGATGAAAACGTGGGTAACTATTTACAACTGTACAGAGCGAACTGGCTGAACATCTGTTTGGCTTGGTTATTTTACTGATGAGTCATTTGGGGTGCTGTCATCTGGGTAATGTATGAGGAAAAGGTAATATTTCAGAGCTTTCCTAAATTGGGTTAAATTAGTGATTGCCCTTATACTGGGTGGGAGGGTGTTCCAGCATTTTGGTGCTGAGAATTTAAAAGCCCTGTTCACTGTTGTCTGGCGGCTCTTGGTGGTTTCTCTTGGGACTATTAGTTTATTGGCCACAGAAGATCTTCTCGATCTGTTCAGGGGGGTTATCTGTATGAGGTCCGTTAGGGCTGGTGGTGGGGCTAGCCTATTTATGATCTTAAAGTCAGCATTACGGTTTTGAACGTGATTCTACCTTTTATGGGAAGCCAGTGGAGCCGTTTAAGGTTGGGTGTCATGTGTTCCCACTTGGAAGCGCCCTGGAGCACTCTTGCAGCTGAGTTCATTGCAAGCTGTAAAGGGTGTAGTGTGGATTGCGGGAGACCCTGGAGTATGGCATTTGCATAGTCAAAATGCGGTATAATCAAGGCTTGGTACACTGTCCGGAAGTCATCCGGTTCCAGTAATGTGCGTAGGTGTCTAAGTGATGGGATTTTATGGTATACAGCTCTTGTTACATTGTTTATATGGATTTTCATGTCTAGTCTCTGATCAAGTATGACCTCCAGATATCTAATAGAGGGTTTGGTGAGAAGTTCTGCATCTTGGACCTTCAAACATGGTGGTGTGATGAATTTTGGATCCCTTGTAATGAAAAGGACTTCCGTTTTCTTATGTTGAATTCTAAGGTTTTGCGATTGGAGCCATCTGGATACTGCGTTGAAACAGTCCGTGAGCGGTGAAAGGTCAGGGTTTTCTGTTGCAAAAGGCATATATAACTTCTTTGAGGAACATTCCCATATATAGTATATATGAGCTGAAAGCATGGAAGCCTGAAAAGTTTGGCGCCCAAAAGCATCCAGAGTCCTGCATTCACGACCTGGGGGATTGGATGCATGCCTCTTTGCACTTTTCATCCTACGCATGGCTGACTCCACCACCATTGAATGGTGTGGCAGCTGAGTCTTGAAATACAGGACATGGCGGGACTCGATACATAGTATCAAGCCTCCTAGAATGAGGAGATGTAGTCGGAGGTGTCTCCCACATTCTGAGCATCAAGTTATGCAGAATTTCATGGATGGGCAGAGTGGCTGCCTCCTTTGGAGCTTTAGGATATTGGAGAATTTCCAATTCCTTTGCTCTGGGTTCCTGTTCAGGAGCTACTGTGATTGAAAGACCCTTGGCCAAATCACGAATAAAAACCTGAAGAGACATGTCCTCTGGAGGTGACATTCTGCATTGGGGAGAAGAGGGATCTTCCAGGAGAAACCCTCTGGTACCAGCAGAATTGTCAGAGTCTTCGGAATCAGAGGATTCAAAGTATCCCTGACCACGATGCTCATGCAAAGCACAGTCCCGGTATCGATCGAAGTCGGTACCGAGTTGATCCGGTACCGATCTGTCGATTCTAGCCAAAGATGGTGTGGGAAGAATTCCCACCGGGGCTGGTATCGTTCGGTACCGGTGTAGGTACTGGTATCAATGTCAGTACCGGTGCCCATTGAGCTATAGGTGTCAACGGTACCACAGTTGTGAGAAGAGCTGCAATGCTGCGTTCGATAGCGAGGAACCTCTGGTCTAGCGACGTTTCTGATGCCTGGGTGTCGGTACCGGTGAAAACAGCCGGGACCCCTAAGCAAGGCACCAGTAGTTCTTGCGAGGTCGAGGCCTCGAACATCCTGGCGCCCCCTTGATGCTTTGGAAGCCGAAGCCTCCTATCAGGGCTGTTTTGCCAGTGTGGTTCCTTCAAGGGCAATGCCAATGGCGCCTCGATGCTTAGCAGGAGAGCTAACCTTTTGAGGACCGGCTTTTTTGTTCAGTTACCTGAGATCCATGGGAGGAAAAGGAGGCTCTTGAAGATGTTGCAATGGATCTGGCATCCAAAAAAGAGAGAGTACCGAGCTTTGCAGCCCGGTTCTGTCTTCCTCTCTTAGTCATCTCCATACAGGAGAGACATTCAGATGGAGAATGTTCAGGCCCTAAACATTTAAGACACCAATCATGGGTGTCATTGACAGAAATGGTACCGCCACACTTAGTACATTTTTTTAAAAACCACTAGTTGGTTTTTTCATGTTTCAGGAATATGAGGCCTAATGCCCAAAATGGCACCTAGCACCGAAAAAGAAAAGTTTCTGAAGAGAAACAGTTCAAAGTATAAAATTTTTGAGAAAAGAAAAGAACCGGCGGTACCGGTAGGCATCGTGTGGAGGCAAACGCGACCATAAGAAAACAATTTTAAAGACACAATTTTCTGCGGTGACAGGGTATGGGTCCTGTCAGCTCCACAGAAAACAAAGAACTGAAGAGGGACAGTTGGAAAGGCGGAAAGGCAGCGCGCATGTGCTGAGGGATGCTCCCAAAAGTGTTCCTATCGGACGCTGGGGAGCGTTCCCGCACAGGTACCAATGATACCCATATGTGAAGACTACATTCCTGCTTGTTCCTGGAGATACGTAGCTCGATTGTTTACGTTATCAGAATATAGAAAGACTAGGGGACATGCATTGAAGCTACAGGGTAAACTATTTAAGACTAATAAAAGAAAATACTTTTTCACTCAACGTGTAATCAAACTCTGGAATTTGTTACCGAAGGATGTAGTAAAGGCTGTTAGTGTAGCTGGGTATAAAAAAGGAGGTTTGGACAAGTTCCTGGAGGAAAGGTCCATAAACCATTATTAAGAAGGGACCCAGGATATCAATGCTTGACCCAGTACAAGCATTGTGGAACCTGTGTCTTTTGAGGAAACTGCTAGGTACATATGACCTAGATTGGCCACTGTTGGAAACAGGATACTGGGCTTGATGGACCTTGGTCTGACCCAGTATGGCATATCTTATGTTCTTATGTCAATGTCACCCATATGTAGGGGCCGACTTCCTGCTTGTTCCTGGAGGCATGACTCTTTCGTTATTTGTGAAGTATCACATACAAAGATTTAATTTTAACTGCTCATTCAGTTTCCCAAAAGCATTTAAAAAATGCTCACACCTCACTGGTAGGATAAGTAACACTCTGGTGGATTATTTATCAGTAGCCCTACCCCAATCAATTAATCATTGCCAAAAAACATACACAACAAAAGTCATGCCTCCATGAACAAGCAGGAAGTCGGCCCTTACATATACGAGTTAGATGCTGACAATATCACTCTAGATTGTCAATCTACAGCCACTCCAGCCAAAAAGAAGCCTTATAAAAAACCCTCTTTATCAAAAAGAGGAAATTTAATCCTTCCTATACCCAGCAGAGTCAAACTCAGGGTCAGGTTGCCCAAAAGGGACAAACTAGACAGCAAAAGAATCCAAAAGGCCCGAGAGCCCAACCAGCTCTGCAGGTTCAGCCCCTCAAGGGCTTTGACTCCTCCCTAGAGAGCTTAGCCTTCCTGCCTCTGAGGGGTCCACAACCCCCCAATATCCCAGGCAGGTTATGCCACTTTGCCAACAGATGGCATCAGATAACGGCAGAAGATTGGACTCTGTCCATTGTAGGAGAGGGGTACAAGCTCCATTTTCACAGCATGCCCCCTCCTACAATTCTAAGGCAATTCAATTCTCAAACCTCCGCAGACAATCTGCTAGATCACGAGGTCTCAACACTTCTTGCCCAAGGGGCAATAGAAGAGGTACCCATTCTTCAACGGGGTGCAGGGTTCTACTCCCCCTATTTTCTTATTCCAAAGAAATTTGGAGGACACAGACCCATTCTAGACCTCTGAGAATTAAACAAATACCTGTTCCGAGAGAAGTTCAAAATGATTTCTCTAAGAACTCTTCTGCCATACCTTCAAAGCCAGGATTGGCTTTGCTCTCTAGACTTAAAGGATGCATACACTCACATTCTGATCCATCCAGATCACAGGAAATTCTTATAATTCCTTTTCAAGGGAAAACATTTCCAGTACAGGGTTCTTCCCTTTGGTCTGGCTTCAGCACCAAGAGTATTCACGAAATGCATGGCAGTAGTAGCTGCTTTTCTGCGAACCCTGGGGATATTCGTCTTCCCTTACTTAGACGACTGGCTTATTCGAGCCCCTACAGTTGCAGAGGCCAGCACTGCACTGTCTCGCACAATGCGAATCCTCCAAAACTTGGGGTTGGTAATAAACTTCCCAAAATCCCAACTTGTTCCTTCCCAATGCCTGGAATTCATAGGGGCCTGTCTAGCTACCAGACAGGAAAAGGCTTTCCTTCCACATGCCTGGTGTCTTCGCATAATGCAACTAGCTTCTCAAGCAGCAGGGAAATCCTCCCTAACTGCTCGGGAGCTACTACAGTTGCTGGGACATATGGCATCCACAGTTCATGTAGTCCAATATGCTCGCCTCCACATGTGAGCAGCTCAGTGGACCCTATCCACTCAGTGGACACAGGCCACAGGACATTTATCAGACAAAATAGTAAACTCTCAACGACTAATTTTGTCCCTCCAATGGTGGCAATCACTAGAAAATCTGACAGTGGGGTCTCCTTTCCTTCAACCCCCTTTTCAGGCCACCCTAATAGATGCATCACAGGTGGGTTGGGGAGCACACTTGAATCATCTCTCTACCCAGGGCACCTGTACTCCACAGGAGGCTGGTCTACACATAAACCTCCTGGAATTAAGAGCAATCTATTTCGCTCTTCGAGTATTCCACACCCAGCTCAGCTACAAGACAGTCCTAGTCCAGACGGACAATCAAGTAGCCATGTTCTATGTGAAGAAGCAGAGCAGGACAGGCTCTCTGTCGTTATGCAACGAAGCTTTACGACTGTGGGCCCTCGTCAGAGAGTATCAAATTCACCTTCTAGTGGTATATCTTCCAGGTATTCAAAACCTTTGGGCAGACAAACTCAGTCGAGTAATGCTGCCTCACGAATGGTCTCTCCACCTAGACCAGGTGACAAAGACATTTCAAATCTGGGGAACCCCAGGCATAGACCTCTTTGCAAGTCCACTGAATGCCAAACTTCCCCGGTTCAGTTCCAGGATTCCGGCTCTCAATTATCAGGCAAGGGATGCCTTCCTCCTTCACTGGGGTCAGGACTTCCTTTATGCCTTCCCACCCATTCCTCTCATCCCGAAAACACTCTTCAAGCTTCAGAGAGACAGGGGTTGCATGATTTTCATAGCGCCAAGATGGCCACGCCAAGCGTGGTATCCCCTGCTTCTACATCTCTCTCAAGCTGCACCTCTGGAGTTAGGGCATGCTCCAGATCTCCTTTCCCAAGAGGACGGGACGCTGTGGCACCCGAGTCCCCAGTCCCGGCATCTCACGGCCTGGGTGCTGAAGGCTTAGACCTCCAGGATTTCAACCTGTCCCAACAGGTAAAGGATATCCTTCAGGCTTCTAGAAAACTTTCTGCAAGATCTTATGCCTTCAAGTGGAAACGTTTTACTATATGGTGCTTCAAGAAGGGATTAAACCCCCCTGTCATACCTTTAGAATCGATACTAGAGTATCTCCTTCACTTATCGAATTCTGGACTAAAGACCAATTTGGTAAGAGTCCATCTTAGTGCAGTTGCAGCTTCTTATAAGCCTCTGAATGGACAACCAATTTCCTCTCATCCACTCATATCCAGATTTATGAGAGGTCTTCTGTTGACCAAACCTCCTATTAAGCCACCACCGGTGGCATGGGATCTAAATCTAGTTCTCGGGCAGCTCATGAAGCCGCCTTTTGAGTCTTTAGCCACTACAACCCTTAGGTTTTTGACCTGGAAGGTCATCTTCCTAATTGCAATCACCTCAGCACGTCACATTAGTGAACTGCAAGCTTTAGTGGCTGATCCTCCTTATACTAGGTTTCATCATAAGGTTGTTCTTAGAACTCATCCACACTTTATGCCAAAAGTGGTTTCGCCTTTTCATTTGAATCAATCAATTTATCTTCCTGTATTTTTTCTGAGGCTTCACGCCTCTAATGCAGAAAGAAACCTTCATACTTTGGATTGTAAAAGAGCCTTAGCCTTTTACCTACAGAGAACACAGCAACATAGAAAGTCCTTGCAACTTTTTATAGCTTTTGACTCTAGTCATTTGGGACTTCCTGTCTCCAAAAGAACTTTATCTAAATGGATTGCCCAATGCATATCCTTTTGCTTATGAGAGTAAGGGTCTTCCTTTTCATGGCCATGTCACAGCTCATAACGTGAGAGCCATGGCAGCTTCCATGGCTAATCTCCACTCCGTGTCTATCAATGACATTTATCGAGCAGCCACCTGGGCTTTGGTACACACCTTCACAGCCCACTACTGCCTGGATAAAGCCTCCCGTCAGGATACCTTCTTTGGCCAAGCTGTTCTTCAAAATTTCTTTCAGACCTTATTCAACTCCTACCCACCAACCCTGGTGGAATGCCAGAGATCCATGGGAGGTAGGATGCCTACCTTTCTAAGGGTGGCACCTTCCTGGGGCCATCTCCCTGGCATCTTCAGCTAGGGAGTCCCCATATGTGAAGACTACATTCCTGCTTGTTCCTGGATGTAGCGTAGTTACTCACCTGTAACAGGTGATCTCTGGGAACAGCAGGAATTTATTCTTCACAACCCACCCACCCTAGGAGTTGTCTCTCTGTCTCTTTCCTCTCTCCCTCTATCCTGTCACTGAGCTACAAACTTAACGGAAGAGGGACAGTTGGAAAGGCGGGAAGGCAGTGTGCATGTGCTGAGGGATGCTCCCAAAAGCGTTCCTATTGGGCGCTGGGGAGCGTTCCCACGCAGGCTCCGTCGGTACCGACGATACCCATATGTGAAGACTCAATTCCTGCTGTTCCCAGAGATCACCTGTTACAGGTGAGTAACTACGCTTTACCTGTTCCACTCCGTTCATTAATTTATAGACTTCTATCATATCTCCTCTCAGCCGTCTCTTTTCCAGGTTAAAGAGCCCTAACCTTTTTAGCCTTTCTTCATAGGAGTATCCTTCCATCCCCTTTTACAATTTTGGTGGCTCTTCTCTGAACCTTTTCTAATAATGCTATATCCTTTTTAAGATACGGCGACCAGAATTGCACACAATATTCAAGGTGCAGTCTCACCATGGAACAATATAGAGGTATTATAATATCTCTTGTTTTATTTTCCATTCCTTTTCTTATCATACCTAGCATTCTATTTGCTCTCTTGGTCGCCGCTGCACACTGGGCCGAGGGTTTTAACATGTTATCCACAATGACGCCTAAATCTTTTTTTCCTGGGTGGTGATTCCTAATATGGAACCTTGCATCGTGTAACCATAGTTTGGGTGGTTGTTCCCTAGGTGCATAACTTTGCACTTGTCCACATTAAATTTCATCTGCCTTTTTGATGCCCAGTCTTCTAATTTATCAAGATCCTCTTGCAATTTTCCACAATCCTCTTGGGTTTTAACAGCTTTAAACAGTTTTGTCATCTGCAAATTTGATAACCTAACTCGTTATTCCACTTTCCACTTTCCATGTCATTTATGAATATGTCAAAAAACAGTGGACCCAGCACAAGATCCCTGAGGTACACCACTATTCACCTTTCTCTATTGGGAAAATTGGCCATTTAGCCCTACCCTCTGCTTTCTATCTTTTAACCAGTTCCTGATCCACAGTAGTACACTGCCTCCTATCACATGACTCTTTAGTTTTACCAAAAGTCTCTGATGAGGGGCCTTGTCAAAGGCTTTCTGAAAGTCCAGATACACTATATCAACCGACTCACCTTTGTCCACCTGTTTATTCACACCTTCAAAAAAAAACCATAACAGATTAGTAAGACAAGATCTTGCTTGTCTAAAGCCATGTTGGCTGTCTCCCATTAGGCCATGACTATCGACATGCTGAGTAATTTTATTCTTTATGATGGTTTCTACCATTTTTCCCGGTACTGACGTTGGGCTCACTGGTCTGTAGTTTCCCGGATCACCCCTGGAACCCTTTTTAAAAATTGGTGTTACATTGGCGATCCTCCAGTCTTCAGGTATTAGAGATGATTTTAATGATAATTCACAGATTACTAACAGGTCTGCAATCTCATATTTCAGTTCTTTCAACACCCTTGGATGTATACCATCCGGCCCAGGTGGTTTGCTACTCTTCAGTTTATCTAAAAGTTGTAATACATCTTCCCGATGTATCAATATTTCCTTCAATTCTTCCGCACCTTTAAATACCACTTCAGTCATGGGTAACATCCCTACATCTTCCTCAGTATAGACTGAAGCAAAGAATTCATTCAGTCTCTCCGCTATCGCCTTGTCGCCTCTTAGTGCCCCTTTAACCCCTCTATCATCTAATGGACCAACTGACTCTCTCACAGGTTTTTTGCTACGAATGTACTTGGAAAAAGTCTTTATTTTGTGTTTTTGCTTCTGCAGCAAGCTTCTTCTCAAATTCTCCCTTTGCCGGCCTTATCATTGCCTTGCATTTGACTTGCCAGTGTTTGTGTTTCTAGGTTTCGTCGTTTGGCTCTTTTTTTCCATTTCCTGAAAGATGCTTTTTTTGGCAACAGCCTCTCTGACCTCACCTTTAAACCATGCTGGCAGTTTTTTGGACTTCCTTCCACTTAAAGCGTGGAATACAGCTGGTCTGGGCTTCCAAGATAGTAATTTTTCAACACCCAAGCTTGATTTAAGTCTTTAACCTTTGCAACTGCTCCTTTTAGTTTTTTCTTAACTATTTTCCTCATTTTATCAGTCTCCCTTTCGAAAGTTAAAAGGTAGTACTGTGGATTTCCTTACTATCCCTCCTCCACTAATTATATCAAAGGCGATCATGCTATGATCACTATTGCCAAGTGGCCTGAACACCCTTATCTGTTGCACTACTTCTGGTGTTCCACTAAGGACTAGGTCTAATATGGCTTCCCCTCTGGTCGGTTCATGAACCAGCTGCTTCAAGAAGCAGTTATTTAATTCATCTAGGAACTTTATCTCCCTAGCTTGTCCTGCCGTGACACTGACCCAGTCGATACCAGGGTAATTGATATCACCCATTATTATTACTGCGCTGTAACTTTTGTTAGCTTTCTTGCTTTGTTTGAGCATTTCATCATCCATTTGTTCATTCTCGCCAGGTGGACGATAGTACACCCCCACTGCCATCGCCTTCCCCTTTTTACATGGAATTTCAATCCATAGAGATTCTACAGCAAATTTTGTTTGCTGCAAAACTTTAATCCTTTCTGACTCAATGCCCTCTCTAACATAGAGCGCAACCCCTCCACCAATTTGAACAGCTCTATCATTAGGATATTGTTTGTACCCAGGTATCAGTGTCCCACTGGTTGTCGTCCTTCCACCATGTCTCTGATATTCCAATCATATCTTACCTCTCATTTAGTGCTATATATTCTAACTCAGCTTACTTTTTAGACTTCTAGCATTTGCATACAAGCATTTTAGAAACTGTATTTTATTCATATTAATTTGGCTAGTGGTAGACATGGGTAATTTGGGATCTTTAAGCTCTGGGCATTTGGGCTACCTTACTCTTTTTTGGAACCTCTCTGCTTTTGGTAGTATCCTTCAAGGATACATTCTTCCGAACCATCCGCTCTTGGGCTTCTGTCGGCTTTCCCCTATTATCTAGTTTAAAAGCTGCTCTATCTCCTTTTTAAAGGTTAATGCCAGCAGCCTGGTTCCATCCCGGTTAAGGTGAAGCTTATCCCTTCGGAAAAGCCCCTCCTTTCCCTGATGGAGCCCTTGCGGAAGCATCCCCCCAGCTTTCAAAGAAAGCTTTTGAGAGATGCCACCATGCATGCATGGTTCCCTTCCCGCCCAAGAGTGCTATCTTGCTCAGTCTCCCTTTTTTCTGCGGAGCCCTTCAGACGTTCATCTGGCTTGTCCTTGGAAAAAATTAAATTTTTTTTCTCAGTTTCATACTCTTTGCCACCTGACTTTGTAGCCTCCGCGAGTTTGGGTCTTTTTTTGTAGCTTTCATTCTTTCCTTTCTTGGTGTCTTTGTGCCTTTTTTCCAGCTGGCAGCCTGGAGAGTCTTTGACCTCGCAGGGGGTACTTCTTTCCCCCATGGCTACCAGTGGCTTTAAAAAGTGTGATCGGTGCTCTAAAATTATGTCTTTGACGCACACAACTGCTGTCTCCACTGCCTCCAGTCAGAGTATGACCCGGAAGACTGCAGTCTCTTCAAATGATGTCCAGTAAAGAGCTCAAGAGCTGCCAGCAGCAGCACCATAAGTTTTTCCCCGAGACTCTGGCACCTCCAAAGGCCAGGGCCTCGTTTGAGGACTTGACTTCTCGGGTGGAATCTCCCAAGCCCCATAGTGGGACCTCAGAAAGAGGGTCTCCCTCGAGGGAACCCAGGAAGAAGAAACCTTTTGAGGCAGTGGTGTTGGACAGTTCCGACTGGCCGGGGGCCCCCTGGCCCAGTTCCGCAGTCAGAAACGCTTGTCTGAGGCTTCGGAGAAGGAGCGGCCTGGAAAGGTTCCCATAAGGATTCTATCGCGGACCGGCCTCTGTCCCCAGACATCATCCTCATTGAGGATTCCCCTTTGGGGGAGCCAGTGTTGGGCCCGAGTCCCTTGGTGCCCGTGCTGAAGATTGTGGAGCCTTTTGGTCTGGCGTCCAGAATGGTGGCCCTGGAGTGCAGTTTGCCTTCATGGACCAACAGCGGGTGCTGTTGTCCAGCACGACCAGTTCATCCACTCCTACTACCGGGCCCTCGACATCCAAGACGTTCCCAGAGGCCGAGTCTATTCTCGGCCAAGGTTGCAATCCGAGACCCGCTCAACGGGACTACGGTCATCCCTGGCAAGTATGCTGGGCACCGGTTGCGGAGCCATCAGTTTCACCAAGGCCTGCGGAGCAGCCCTCCTAAGAGTCCCCATCGGACTACTCCAAGTGGGAGACGGAGGACAAGTTGTCTCCCCTCTTCCCCCCCCCCCCCCGATTCCCGTTGCCAATGCAATGTCCCATCCGATTCTCCCATCTCGAAGCTTTGACGATGGACCCCACCGGAGTATATGTGCTTCCTTGATTTTGTCAAGAATATGTCAAAGGCCCTGGCATTCCCTACGAAGTCGGACCCTCAGGCGGATGAGTTGGAAATCCTCCAGTACAAGGCTCCTCAGCGGGAATCGCTCATGGTGCCCTTCCCTCCCATCCTGGAACAGCTGATATTCTGAATGTGGGAGACACTGGCTTCAGTACCAGTGGTGAGCATATGGATCACCTCTATGTATTGAGTCTGCTGGAACCTGGACTTCCAAAAGTCACAGCTGCCACATAACTCCATGTGGTGGAGTTGGCCATGCGTCAGCTTAAAAGCCAGAAGACGTACTCCTCATTGCCCTCCAGCAGGGAGGCCCGCACCCTGGACGCCCTTGGCAGAAAGTGCTACCAGAGCTCAATGCTCATCGGCTGCATCCAGGGCTACCAGCTGTACATGGTCATATATCTGAGATACCTGGCGAATGAAATCACCGGGTTCTCAGCTGGCCTTTCTGAGGAACCCTTGTGGTGGTTCAAGAACCTGGCCAAGGCAGTCCATGAATGCTCCAAATTCATGTCTCGAGCAGCCTATGACTGGTTCGAGGTGATGGCGGGCATCGGTGCACGCTGCCAAGCTTTGCTACAGTCATCAACCTCGGCAGTGGATTTAGGACAAATTGGTCAATGTCCCATGCCAAGGAGAGAATCTCTTTGGCAAACCCATGGCTGACAAGGCTGCCAAGCTGGAGACAGAGTTCATGAGGAGAACCAGGCTCTCAAAAAAGACCTCTGCCCCTTGCCGACAGAAGGGCTCGGGTAAAAAGCCCTTCTACCCAAGGAAGGGAGCTACTTACAAAAACTGCCTACCTTTTACAGGCCTCCCCAGCTCCCCAACAAGATTAGCAGGTGAAGGGGCATGGGCATGGCCCTCGTAAGAAGGCTTCAAAACCCCAGGCTCCGGCACCGGCCCAGCCAAGGGGGAGTTGTTGATTCCTTGAGCATAGCCTATCTACCCCAAGGAGATCAGCAGCCCACAGGGGTACGTCTGGCCCACTATGCCCAGAGGAGGTTGACCATCACCACTGACTTCTGGGCACCTTGGATAGTCAGGGAGGGTTACCTCCTCCAACTGACTCAGATACCTCCCCCTTACTTCCTGGGAGAGCCCTCAGGTCTCCTCTCCACTGTGACCTTCTACTGAAGGTGTTGGCAGGTCGTCTTGAGGACAAAGCGGTGGAACCAGTGCCCCATCGTTTGAAGGGCAAGGGGTTCTTCAGGCTTTTCCTCATGTCAAAAAGGGCAGGGGGCCTAAGGTCCATCCTTAACCTGTGCAGCCTCAACATATTCCTGGTGTAGGAGAAGTTCAAGATGCTCTCCCTTGGAACATTGCTGCCATACTTTCAGCAGGGAGATTGGCTATGCTCCTTTAGACCTAAAAGGATGCTTATACCTGCATCCTCATTCAGCCCCAACCACAGGCTGTTCCTGTGGTTCGTAGAGGGGGGGGGGGGGGAGGCATTTTCAATACAGGGTGCTCCCTTTTGGCTTGGCCTCTGCCCCAAGAGTCTTCACAAAATGCCTGGCAGTCGTGGCCTCCTTCCTCCATCTCCAGGGAGTCTTCATCCTCCCCTACCTGAATGACAGGCTTGTAAAGGGAGGCACAGCCTCAAGGTGAAGCAGGCCACCGCATGCACCATCCAGGTTCTGCAACACTTGGGGTTTGTCATAAACTACCCCAAGTCTCACCTCCTTCCTGCAGTGTCTGGAGTTCTTTGGGGCAAAGCTAGATACTCTCCAGTCGAAGGCCTTCTTGCCCAGGGACTGAGCTGACTGTCTCAGGATTCTAGCACAGGAGATGCAGTGCCGCCCCTTGATGCCTACTCGGTGGCTTCTGTGCCTCCTCAGGCACATGGCCTCCACAGTTCACGTCATCCCAGACGCTCACCTCCACATGAGGGCGGTGCAGTGCTGTCTCCGGGTCCAGTGGTCTCAGGCCATGGGTCGCTTCCGAGACAGAGTCTCTAACCCGCCAACTGGCGGACTCCCTGGCCTGATGGCAATCTCTCCAACATCTCGAGCCGGGCATGCCTTTTCAGGCCCTGAGCCCCTTAAGGGTCTTCACCACAGATGCCTCCCTGCTTGGCTGGGGAGCCCACTGCAGGGAGTTCCACACCCAGGGCTACTGGTCACCAGACGAGCACCCAGCAGATCAACCTCTTGAAGCTGCGGGCCTTATACTTAACCCTCTGAATTTTCTGCCACTATCAGTGTTACCAGCCTGTGCTGATCCACACGGACAACAAGGTGGCAATGTTCTGTGTCAACAAACGGGGGGCATGGGGTCTCATACCCTTTGTCAGGAGGCAGTGGTTCTCTGCTCGTATACAATCCAACAGGGTATCCTCCTGTGGGCGGTGTACGTAATAGGCCAGGACAACCTTCTGGTTGACATGCTGAGCGGGGTCCTCCAGCCACTCTAGTGACAGCTGGACCTCAGAGTAGCCAGTCGGCTTTTTCAGATCTGGGGGAACCCATGCTGGACCTGTTCGCCAGCCCGGACAACTTCCAGTTGCCATGCTTCTGTTCCCAGCAGTCCCACCCCTCCAGGGTGGTGGCAGATGAATTCCTTGTCTCATGGTCGGAAGGCCTCCATGTATGCCTTCCCTCCCACACTGCTGATTGCCAAGATCTTTTTCAGGACCCTCCGCGACAGGGCCTCGCTCATCCTGATAGCCCCTTGGTGGCCCAGGCAACTGTGGTTCCAGCTGCTCTTCTGGTTGACAGTGGAGACCTGCATCCCCTGGGGACAGCTCCAGGACTGTTGTCTCAGAAGGGGGGCTCCTCTGCATCCCAACCTGGGGTCCCTGTCGCTGACAGCATGGCTGCTGAGATGGTGACTCTGGCCCCTTTCAGCCTTTCGGTTGAAGTGGAGATTCTGCTGGCCTCTCGCAAGGCCTCCACTAGGAAGGCTTATGCCCTCAAATTGCACAGGTTTTCGGCTTGGTGTGCTGAGCACAGGACTGACCTGTTCTCCTGCCCGGTGGGACTGGTGTTAAAGTACCTCTTTCAATCCGGGCTCAAGTCTAACTCTGTCCGGATGCACCTTAGTGCCCTGGCGTCACACCCCCTCTTGGTCCAGCCTCTAGTGACCCGTTTTCTTCGGAGTCTGCTCTTATCGAAGCCCCCAGTTTGCTCTCCTGCAACCGAATGGGACCTGAATGTAGTGTTGGGGCAGCTCACTCACCAACCCTTCGAACCTCTGGCTACCTGCCACCTTCGCTACCTCTTGGAAGATGGTTTTCCTGGTTGCGCTCACCTGTGCTTGCAGAGTTAGCGATTTTCAGGTCCTAGTGGCATAGGTATCTTATACAGGTTCTAGAAGAACAGAGTGGTGCTTTGTACACAGTCCAAATTCTTTCCGAAGGTAGTATCGCCCTTCCATCTCAACCAGGAAGTGGTGCTCCCTACCTTCTTTCCAGGACCTCACTTCAGTCGGGTGGAGTTTGTCTTTCACACCTTGGACTATAAGAGGGCTTTGTCCTTCTATATCCAATACACTCGGGGTCACCGCACAGCTTCTCAGGTTTTCATCTCCTACAACCCCAGTAGGCTGGGGGAGGTGGTGACGAAACATGCTGTCCACCTGGGTGGTGAACTGTATTGCCCTTGCCTGTGAGCAGGCAAGGCTCCTGCTGGAAGGCTGTGTCAGGGCACACCGTGTCATGGCCATGGTGGCCTCGGTGGCAAATTTGCACTCTGCTCAATGGTGGACGTCTGCCAGGCAGCCACCTGGTTTTCAGTCCATACCTTCACAGCCCATTACTGCCTGGAAGGAGTTACGATGGGACAGTGCCTTCAGCCAGGCTGTGCTCTGTAACCTCTTCAGGGTCTAGGCAACTCCTACCCTCCAACCCTTCTGTGGTCAGGCTACCGGAGTGCTAGTTTCATCGGACACAGGGGTCCTACTGTGGTCTGTGGACACAGACTCATTTGCTGCTGCTGCTGCTTGCGGCTACCTGTGAAGGAGCCCCTGTTTATACTATGAGCTTTCGGTAGCCTGTAGCTGGGGAGTCCCATATGTGTGGACTGACTTCCTGATTGTTCCCGGAGAAAGTGTAGTTACTCATCTGTAACAGGTGTTCTCTGGGGACTGCAGAAATCAGTCCTCACAACCTTCCCTCCTCCCCTTTGATTTGCTTCTTTACTATCTTCTGTTTTTTCTGTC
Organism: Ichthyophis bannanicus; assembly: GCA_033557465.1. Classification (NCBI taxonomy): domain Eukaryota; kingdom Metazoa; phylum Chordata; class Amphibia; order Gymnophiona; family Ichthyophiidae; genus Ichthyophis; species Ichthyophis bannanicus. The sequence continues at coordinate 228,497,768 of CM066039.1, forward strand.
TTTTAGCTATGTCATCCCACTGAGCAAGATGGCACCCTTGGGCGAGATGGGGACCATGCATGCGTGGTGGCATCTCCCAAAGGCTTTCTTTGAAAGCTGGGGGATGCTTCCGCAAGGGCTCCATCGGTGCCAACGTCACCCATATGTGAGGAATGAATCTCCAGGAACAAGCAGGAATGAGTCTTCACATATGGGTATCGTCGGTACTGACGGAGCCTGCGTGGGAACACTCCCCAGCATCCAGAAAGAAAGATTTTGGGAGCATCCCACAGCGCCTGCGCGCTGCCTTCCCGCCTTTCCTAACCGCCTCTTTCTAGTTCTTCTTTTCCGCGGAGCCAGCAGGTCGTGTTCCTGTCACCGCTGAAGAAGTTATTTATTTTTCTTTATTTCTTTGGTCGCGCGTCTGCCTTCTTCGATGTCGGACCGGTACCGCCGGTCTTTTCTTCTTAGGTTTTTTTTTTTTTTTTTTTTTTTAAAAGAACGTTTCCCACTTCTGTGCAACTTTTCCTTTTGGGCCTTAGGCCTAGCAAAATTTTCCGCATGGAAAAGCCCGCTTCCGGGTTTAAAAAGCGCACGAAGTGCAGCGGTACTCTTTCTATCACCGACACCCATGACTGGTGTCTAAAATGTTTGGGCCCTGACCACTCCATCACCGATTGTGAGTCCTGTTCCATGATGTCTAAAAGAGGTCGACAGAATCGAGCGGCCAAGCTCAGTACCCTGTTTCCCTCTGATGCAGCTTCGGTGGCATCAACATCTTCCAGGGCTGCTTCTTCCTCCCGTGGATCTCAGGTAACCAAACATAAGTCCAGCCGGTCCTCGAAGGGTAGATCTCCTAAGTATCGAGATGCCTCCGGGCTTGCTCTCGAGGATCCTGCTCCGGCTTCCAAAGCTTCATCTATGGGGTCACAGGTTGACATCGATGGCGTGGCCTCGACCGATCACCTGTTGCCATGTTCTGGGGTACCGGTGGTTTCCAGTGGTACCGACATCCAGACATTGGTTGCGTCGATGGATCAGAATATTTTGACCATGCAGCGTGCCATTACGGCATTCATACAAGCTGCGACGCCTCCGGTACCGCAACAAACTCCGTTGTCGGTATCGGTTCCGGCGCCGGTACCGATTGCATCGACATTGGCTTCGGTGTCGACTGCAGCGGTAACCTGTTCTGTGATGCCCATCGGTACCGATCACTCCCGATGTCGAAACCACTCGGTACGCGTATCGGGCTCTGCAAGAGCATCCAGACAGGCGATACTTCGATTCCTCCGAAGACTCTGATGAATCAGAGGCTTCTGTCGAAGCATTTGTACTCCTTCCTCAGGAGTCCTCTTCTCCAAAAAGAAGAATGTCTCCTCCAGAAGACTTGTCTTTTCAAGACTTCATTAGGGAAGTGGCCAGGGGCCTCTCTATTTCAGTGGCCCCTGAACCAGAGCCTAGAGCCAAGAAATTGGATATTTTACAATATCCTAAGGCTCCTAAAGAGGCAGCTACTTTACCAATTCATGAGATCCTTTATGATCACATGTTGGGCATATGGGAGACACCTCTTACTACCTCCCCTCATTCTCGCAGGTTGGACACCATGTACCGTGTTCCTCCTTGTCCTGGCTTTCATAAGACTCAGCTTCCTCACCACTCTATTGTGGTGGAGTCTGCTATGAAGAAGAGAGTGCAAAAAGACACTCATCTAATCCTCCAGGAAGAGAAGGCAGAACCTTGGATGCTTTTGGCCGGAAAATCTTCCAGGCCAATATGCTTACTGCCAGAATCAACTCCTATAGTCTCTATATGGGGATATTTCTAAAGGAAGTTACAGATCATCTGCAAACTTTATCTCCTTTTGTCTCAGAAGATAAAAGGGAGGAGTTTCTCACCTGGCTTAAACATGCCCAGGATGTTTCCAAATTTTCCAACCGTGCAGCCTTTGACTCTTTTGAGTGTGCCAGCAGAGCCTCGGCTATTGCCATAGGTGCACGCAGACTTGCTTGGTTACAAGCTTCTGATTGGAACCCTGGGTCCAGGATGGATTAGGCAATCTTCCTTGTACAGGTGAAAACCTTTTTGGCAAGGATTGGCAAGCAAAGGCCACTCAGATGGATGCTGAGAATTCTGCCTTAGAATTTCAAAGTCTACTTCTGCTCCTGTTAGAAAAAGATAATTCAAAAAGGCTTTCTTTCCCAAAAAAGGGAAATATTATCCTGGTTATGGTCACCGGGCATCTTCTGCAGGTCGTTTTGCTGCAAAGCGTCAGCAACAACCTAAACAAGCCAAGCCTAAGGCTGCAAGGACTGCTACGGCCCAACAGCCTCAGCCTCCTCAGGGCCTTTTACTTACCACTAGAGAACTTAGCCTTTCTGGCTCTAGAAGAACCAGAGCCTCTCACCATTCCAGGAAGGTTAGCTCACTTTGCTCCCAGATGGGAACAAATCACAGCAGAGCAATGGACCCTCTCCATCATAAGGGAGGGGTACAAGCTTCATTTCTTAAACCTTCCTCCTCACACCATGGTGAGACAGTTCAATTCTCCAACATCTCTCCTCGACCTTCTGAGTCAGGAGATTGCTACCCTTCTTGCCCAAAGGGCAATAGAAGAAGTACCCCTTCTTCAACAGGGTTCAGGGTTCTACTCCCCCTATTTTCTTATCCCAAAGAAAACAGGGGGCTACAGACCCATATTAGATCTCAGAATTGAACAGGTTTCTATGCAAGGAGAAATTCAAGATGATTTCTCTCAGTGCTCTCCTTCCATACCTTCAGAGTCAGGATTGGCTTTGTTCTCTAGATCTCAAGGATGTGTACACCCATGTCCTCATCCATCCAACACACAGAAGGTTCCTTCGGTTCCTTTATCAGGGAAAGCACTACCAATACAGTGCTTCCTTTCGGTCTGGCCTCTGCTCCAAGAGTGTTCACAAAATGTATGGCAGTGGTAGCTGCATTTCTATGTACTCTAGGAATATTTGTATTCCCATATCTGGATGACTGGCTCATCCGAGCTCCATCCCAGACAGAGGCCCAGGCTTCCCTAGCCTGCACAAGGCGTGTTCTTCAGTATCTGGGACTGGTAATAAACATTCCAAAATCACATCTCACCCCTACTCAGTCATTAGAGTTCATAGGGGCCTTGCTGGATACCACAACTGCAAGGGCCTATCTTCCCCAGGCCCGTTGCCTCCGATTGGTGCAGTTAGCCTCACAAGTTCAGTTAAAGTCCCATTTAACTGCTCGAGAGATGTTACAACTGTTAGGCCACATGGCATCCACCGTGCATGTGGTGCCTTACGCTTGCCTTCACATGCGAGCAGCTCAGTGGACTCTGTCCACCCAATGGACCCAGGCATCAGGGTGCCTGTCAGACAAAATAGCAACCTCCAGTTGCCTCTTTTGGTCTCTCCAGTGGTGGACGTCCATTCAGAATCTGTTGCTGGGGTCCCCCTTTCAACAGTTGCTACCCCAAGCAACCCTTACAACAGATGCCTCTCCAAGGGGTTGGGGAGCTCTCCACCCAGGGCATCTGGTCTCCACAGGAGACATCTCTACATATCAACATTTTGGAGCTCAGAGCAATTTTTCTAGCTCTGAGTCTTCCACACCCTGACCAGCTACAAGACAGTCCTCATCCACACGGACAACCAAGTAGCCATGTTCTACGTGAACAAGCAGGGTGGGACTGGCTCTCTGTCACTTTGCAACGAAGCTTTGAGATTGTGGGCCTTTTCCAGAGAGCATCAAATTCATCTCATGGCAGTGTATCTTCCAGGGGTTCAAAACTCTTGGGCAGACAGACTCAGTCGAGTTCTGCTTCCACACGAATGGTCCCTCCATGGGGACCACATAGCCAGGATCTTTCGAATTTGGGGAACCCCGGACATAGACCTTTTTGCAAGTCCGTGGAATGCCAAACTTCCCCGGTTCTGTTCCAGGATGCCGTGTCAGGGAGTTCAGGCCAGGGATGCCTTCCTCCTCCATTGGGGGCAAGACTTCCTCTATGCCTTTCCACCCACTCCCCTAATTTCCAAGACACTGTTCAAGCTTCAGAGAGACAAGGGGTCTATGATCCTCATAGCTCCATGTTGGCCACGCCAAGTGTGGTACCCTCTACTTCTTCATCTCTCTCAAGCTCCATCCCTGGACTTGGGATCTGCTCCAGACCTCCTGTCCCAGGAGGAGGGAACGTTGTGGCACCCAAATCCCCAGTCTCTTCATCTCAGGGCCTGGTTGCTGAAGGCCTAGACCTTCAAGATTTGCATCTTTCTCAGCAGGTGAAGGATATCCTTCATGCTTCCAGAAAGCCTTCCACTAGACGTTCCTATGCTTTTAAATGGAAAAGGTTTACCATTTGTTGTGCAGAGAAGGGTCTTAAGCCTCTTGCAATACCTTTAAATTCTTTACTAGAGTATTTACTGCATTTATCCCATGCAGGCCTTAAAACGAATTCAGTAAGAGTCCATTTGAGTGCTATTGCAGCATCCCTTAAGCCTCTCAATGGACATCCTATTTCCTCTCATCCTCTTATTGCAAGATTCATGAGAGGCCTTCTTTTAACTAAACCTCCCATTAGACCACCTCCAGTGGCATGGGATTTGAATTTGGTTCTTGGCCAGCTCATGAAGCCACCCTTTGAACCCTTAGCCACTACCTCCTTGAAATTCCTTTCCTGGAAGATTATTTTTCTCATTGCAGTCACCTCAGCTCGCCGTATCAGTGAGCTGCAAGCCTTGGTGGCTAATCCTCCTTATACAAGGTTCCATCATGACAAGGTAGTCCTCAGGACTAATCCACACTTTATGCCTAAAGTGGTCTCACCTTTTCATCTGAATCAGGAGGTGTATTTACCTGTCTTTTTTCCAGGACCTCATGCATCAAGTGCAGAGAGGAATCTTCATACCCTGGATTGTAAGAGAGCACTTGCTTTTTACTTACAAAGGACACAGCAACATAGAAAGTCCTCTCAACTATTTGTTGCTTTTGATCCCTCTCATTTAGGACTTCCAGTCTCTAAGAGAACTCTGTCCAATTGGATTGCTCAGTGTATTTCCTTCGCCTACCAGAGTAAGAATCTTTCTCTGGAGGGCCATGTCACAGCTCACAATGTGAGGGCCATGGCAGCCTCTATGGCTCATCTAAACTCTGTGTCCATCGACCAGATCTGTCGAGCGGCCACCTGGGCCTCGGTTCATACCTTTACAGCCCATTACTGCTTGGACAAGGACTCCCGCCAGGATGCCTTGTTTGGTCAGGCTGTTCTCAAACACCTGTTCCATACCTAATCAACTCCTACCCCCCATCCCTGGTTGGATGCCCAAGATCCATGGGGGGAGGTAGAGCCCTTCTCAGGGACTCACAACCTTGGAGATCTCCCTGGCATCTCTAGCTGGGGAGTCCCCATATGTGAAGACTCATTCCTGCTTGTTCCTGGAGATAGCACAGTTACTTACCTGTAACAGGTGATCTCTGGGAACAGCAGGAATAAGTCTTCACAACCCACCCACCTCCCCTAGGAGTTGTATCTCTCTATCTATCTTTCCTTTACTCTCTCTCTCTCTTTGTCTCAGCTTAAAACTCGAACTGGAGAGAGGCAGTTAGGAAAGGCGGGAAGGCAGCGCGCAGGTGCTGTGGATTGCTCCCAAAAGCTTTCTTTCTGGACGCTGTGGAGCGTTCCCGCGCAGGCTCTGTCGGTACCGACGATACCTATATGTGAAGACTTATTCCTGCTGTTCCCAGAGATCACCTGTTACAGGTAAGTAACTGTGCTTTCCTGCTGTCCCCAGAGAAATGTGAGTAACTATGCTTTATCTTCCTCTATTTTAATACACATGGATTTGTCTTAAGACTATATTCAATTCAGTAGTGTGTATTCATCTGAAAAACATGGAAAAGCTGTGAGTTACCACTCCAATATCTGAAAATTATTGTTGACACGTTTGCTCCAGTTTTGATTTCATTGCTTAAAGTGTGGGAAGAAAGTGAAGTTGAAGTAAGAGCTCAAATAGGAACTCGGGCCAGTGATGTTAGAATGCAGACTAGGTTGGTCAGTGGCACCCTCACAAATGGGAACATTTTGAAGTTTCAGCAGATGAGATCTATCAGTTACTGGTGGAGGTTAATTTGGCAGCTTGTAAGAATGATCGGTGCCCTTCCACCTTTCTATGTTTTGGAAAGGAGGGCTGTGCAGGTTAAGGTCGGACTGGAAGAGATGATAAATTACATAAGCACAAACAAAAGCTCCATTAATGAACATGGGGAGATTTTTCCTATGGGCTCTCAAAGGAAAGCATCTCCCCATGTTCATTAATGGAGCCCACATGCATCCCATATTCTGAAGACTAGAACAGAGAGCTCCAGAGGAAAATCTGTATTGGACCTAATGGGTGTCAGGAAGGAAGCTGCTTTAAAAGCATCTCCTTGGCCTTACCCCTACTCCACATCTCTGTAAATCTTGTATAAGGATTGCTTGCTACTTCCTCTCCCTCGGGGCCCTGGTGCCAAAGCTCTAATAGTCCAATTTCGTATGCCCTCCCCTGCAACTCTTTGTATACATACCTATTGTTTGGCATATGCAAGTCCAGTCCCCAAAATAGCTCTAAACTGAGCTGCTTGTAAGTGTGTGTGGTTTTGTTGTGTGTGTGTGTTTTTTTTTAATTTTTTTTATTTTAAGGATCTGGGATCACAAAGCCTCCCTGTAGCTTAGGTTTGTAGAGAGTGACTAGCTACCCTCAGGGGGCATTCCTTCCAGATAAATTGAAAAAACCTTTCTATTATGGTGCAGATTCCTAGTGGCCCACCTTGAGTCTTGGCTGCTTGATTACATCCCACTCATCTGGACTGGTCTAGCAGAATGATCAGAAAGAAGAGCTTCTAATGTAACTAATTTCCTTTCCTTGAATCCTGCTAGACCAATCTAGGACTCAACGTTTTGTAGGTTTGAAAGCCTGCTGCCTTTTGGTTATAGAACATAGAAAACAGAGAAACGGACCATTTGGTCTTTTTCTGCTGACATATCTAGTCTGCATTTCCTTAAGTACTATAATCCCCCTTTTATGCCCCCCTTTAGAGATCTTCTGTGTCTGTCCCATGCTTTCTTGAATTCAGATACTGTCATCCTCTACTACCTCCACTGGGATAATATTCCATGCATGTTCTACTCTTTCTGTAAAGAAATATTTCTGCATATTACTCTTGAGGCACTATCACCACGACCTTTTTTTAAATTTATTTTTCTTCTTTTTTTCTTTTGCTAGCCATTCCTCTCCCTATGCACTCAAGCATCCTGCTGGTTTTTGCCACAGTCTGTTTTTGATCATCTTCAAGTGACTGAATGGGTAAAATAAAATCGAGCCCAGGTCCCACTCTTGTGGACAGAAGTACTTTGCACCCCCTATACTGTACCACTCCCTTTGATTTTTGCAGTCCAAATGCATGACCCTACATTCTTTAACATTAAATCTCAGCTGCCAAATTTGTTATCATTCTTCAAGCTTAGCTAGATTCCTCCTCATGTTATGTACTCCATCTCCAGGAACAAGCAGGAATGAGTCCTCACATATGGGTACGTCGGTACCGACGGAGCCTGCGCGGGAAAGCTTCCCAGAAAGAAAGCTTTTGGGAGCCTCCCACAGCGCATGCGCGCTGCCTTCCCGCCTTTCCTAACCAACTCTCCTCAGTTCTTTTTCCGCGGAGCCAACAGGTCGTGTTCCTATCACCGCTGAAGTTCTTTATTTTAATTTATTTCTTTGGTCGCGTGTCTGCCTTCACCGACGCCGGACCGGTACCGCCGGTCTTTTCTTTTCTTTCAAAAAAAAAAAAAATTATACTTTTCCTCACTTGGTGTATTTTTCTTCTTAGGCCTACAGGCCCAAAAGAAAATTTTCCCTCATGGAAAAACCAGCCTCCGGGTTCAAAAAATGCACTAAGTGTAGCGGCACAATTTCTGTTACAGATATCCATGAATGGTGTCTTAAATGTTTGGGTCCTGAACACTCCATTCCGGATTGCCAGTCCTGCTCCATAATGTCCAAAAGAGGGTTACAGAACCGAGCAGCCAAGCTCCATGTGCTGTTTCCCACGGATGCACCGGCGGTGGCATCGACATCTTCCAGGTCTTCCTCTCCTGATGGGTCTCAGGTAACCAAACATAAACCTAGCAGGTCCTTGAAGGGCAAATCTCCCTCTCAGCATCGAGATGCCTCTGGGCTTGCCCTCAAGGATCCTGCCCCAGCCAAATAACCCCGGCGGGAAGCTCCGGGTTCCAAAGCTCCTCCTATGGGGTTACAGGTTGACATCGATGGCACGGTCTTGACCGATCACCTGTTAAACTGCTCTGGGGTACCGGCACAATCTCCCGGTACCGACATCCAGGCAGTTGTGGCGTCCATGGATCACACTGTGCAATCCATGCTGCAGGCTATAATGGCTTTTATTCAAGCTCCTACGCCGTCGGTACCGCAACGAGTCCCGTTGTCGGTACCGGTACCAATACCGATACCGGTACCGACTGCATCGACATCAGTCAGGATACCGACTCAGGTTCCTTGTCCAGGGCTATCTCTCGGTACCGATCTGGTACCGGGGACGCCCGATGTTGGTACCGATCAATACGTGTATCGATCATTGGAAGGGGACAGACGATACTGCGATTCCTCTGATTCTGATTCATCAGATGAGTCTCCCGAAGTATCCATTACCCTTCCTGAGGAGCCTACTTCTCCAAAAAGGAGAATGTCTCCTCCAGAGGATTTGTCCTTTCAGGACTTCATAATAGAAGTGGCTAAAGGACTCTCTTTCAGTAACCTCTGAAGCAGAGCCTAGAGCAAAAAATTTTGATATTTTAGGATACTCTAAGGCTCCCAGAGAGGCAGTCACCTTGCCAATTCATGAAATTCTTCATGAACATATGATTGACTTATGGGAGACTCCTCTCACCCTTTCTCCTCATTCTCGCTGATTGGACACTATGTACCGTGTCCCTCCTTGTCCTGGATTTCAGAAAACGCAGCTTCCTCACCACTCCATTGTGGTGCAGTCAGCTATGAAAAGGATAAAGAGTACCAAAAGACACTCTTCTGCTCCCCCAGGAAGAGAATGCAGGACCTTGGATGCTTTTGGTAGGAAAATCTTCCAAGCCAGTATGCTTATTGCCAGAATCAACTCATATAGCCTTTATATGGGTATGTTTCTAAAGGAAGTTGCACAAAAGCTGCACAACTTTCTCCCTTTTATTCCAGAGGATAGAAGGGATGAATTCCTCCTTTGCCTTAAGCATACTCAAGATATTTTAAAATTTCCCAACAGGGCAGCCTTTGATTCCTTTGAGGGTGCCAGCAGAGCCTCAGGCATTGCCATAGCTGCTCGCAGAATTGCTTGGCTCCAGGCTTCTGATCTAGAACCCTGGGTTCAGGATGGCTTAGGAAATCTGCCCTGTACGGGTGAAAATCTCTTTGGCAAAGAGTGGCAAATAAAAGCCACTCAAATGGATGCAGAGAATTCTGCTCTGGATAGACTTTCTAAGTCAACTTCCATTCCAGCCAAGAAAAAGTCTTCAAAAAGCCTTTTTACAAAAGGAGCAGATTTCCTTCCACTTCTGGCCAACAATCTTCTACAGGTTGCTTTGCTACTAAGCGTCAGCAACCTAAACAGGCCAGGCCTAAGCCTGCAGGGGCTGCTACAACTCAGCAGTCCCAACCCCCTCAGGGTTTTTGACTTGATACTAGAGAACTTAACCTTTCTGGGTCTACAACAGCCAGAAACTCTCACCATTCCAGGAAGGTTAGCTCATTTTGCTCCCAGATGGGAGCAAATCACATCAGAGCAGTGGACCCTCTCTATCATAAGAGAGGGCTACAAACTTCATTTCTCAGACCTTCCTCCCTACACCATGGTGAGACACTTCAATTCTCCCACATCTCTCCTCGACCTTCTGGATCAGGAGGTGACTAACCTTCTGGCCCAGGGGGCCATAGAAGAAGTTCCTCTTCTTCAACAGGGGTCAGGGTTTTACTCCCCCTATTTTCTCATTCCAAAAAAAACACGGGGATACCGACCCATTCTAGATCTCAGAGAATTGAACAAATTCCTATGCAAGGAGCAGTTCAAGATGCTTTCTCTAGGCACTCTCCTTCCATACCTGCAGAGTCAGGATTGGCTTTGTTCTCTAGATCTCAAGGATGCGTACACTCATGTCCTCATCCATCCATCTCACAGAAAATTCCTACGTTTTCTGTTCCAGGGAAAACATTACCAATACAGAGTGCTTCCTTTCGGTCTAGCCTCTGCTCCAAGAGTGTTCACCAAATACATGGCAATAGTTGCTGCATTTCTACGCACTCCGGGAATATTTGTCTTCCCATACCTGGACGACTGGCTCATCCGAGCTCCAACCCAGTCGGAGGCTCAGATCTCCCTGAACCGCACCAGGCGCATTCTGCAATACCTGGGACTTGTGATAAACCTCCCAAAGTCCCAGCTCACCCCTACTCAGTTCCTGGAATTCATAGGGGCCTGGTTGGACACCACTTCTGCAAGGGCCTACCTTCCTCAGGCCCGTTGTCAACGTCTAGTGCAGTTAGCCTCCCAGATTCAGTCAAAGAGCCATTTAACTGCCAGGGAGATGCTACAGCTGCTAGGCCATATGGCTTCCACAGTACATGTCGTACCCTATGCTCGCCTACACATGAGAGCAGCTCAATGGACTTTGTTCACCCAGTGGACTCAAGCTTCAGGAGCTCTCTCAGACCAAATAGTAACCTCCAAACGTCTCTTTTGGTCTCTCCAATGGTGGATGTCCACTCAAGATCTGTTGCTGGGGTCCCCCTTCCAACCTTTGTTGCCCCAGGCAACCCTCACAACAGATACCTCCCAAACAGGTTGGGGAGCTCATCTACAAGACCTCTCCACCCAAGGCATTTGGTCCCCACAGGAGACCTCTCTTCATATCAACCACTTGGAACTTCGAGCAGTATTCCTAGCTCTCAAGGTCTTTCATACCCTCCTCAGCTACAAGACAGTCCTCATTCACACGGACAATCAAGTAGCCATGTTTTACATAAACAAGCAAGGAGGAACTGGCTCTCTGTCGCTTTGCAACGAAGCTCTAAGATTATGGGCCTTCGCCAGAGAGCATCAAATCCATCTCCTGGCAGTATACCTCCCAGGAATCCAAAACTCTTGGGCAGACAGACTCAGTCGAGTTCTGCTTCCACCCGAATGTTCCCTGCACATGGATCAGGTACTCAGAATCTTCCAGGAATGGGGAACCCCGGACATAGACCTCTTTGCAAGTCCGTGGAATGCCAAACTTCCCCGGTTCTGTTCCAGAATTCCGTGTCAGGGAGTTCAGGCCAAGGATGCCTTCCTCCTTCATTGGGGTCAGGGCTTCCTGTATGCCTTTCCACCCATTCCTTTGATTCCCAAGACTCTGTTCAAACTCCAGAGGGATCAAGGATCTATGATCCTCATAGCTCCACGCTGGCCACGCCAAGTGTGGTAACCTCTACTTCTGCATCTCTCCGAAGCCCCCTCCCTGGACTTGGGAGCTGCGCCAGACCTCCTGTCCCTGGAGGAAGGGACTTTGTGGCATCCAAATCCCAAGTCCCTTCACCTCAGAGCTTGCTTACTGAAGGCCTAGACCTTCAAGACTTCAATCTTTCTCAGCAAGTGAAGGATATCCTCCATGCTTCCAGAAAACCTTCCACTAGACGTTCCTATGCTTTTAAGTGGAAAAGATTTTCCATTTGGTGTGCTCAAAAGGGTCTTGACCCTCTGACACTTCCTGTGAATTCTCTATTGGAATATCTCCTGCATCTCTCTAATGCAGGCCTTAAAACAAATTCAGTAAGGGTCCATTTGAGTGCTATTGCAGCATCCCTTAAACCTCTCAATGGACAACCTATCTCCTCTCATCCTCTTATTGCAAGATTTATGAGAGGCCTAACTTTAACAAAACCTCCCTTTCGACCTCCTCCGGTGGCATGGGACTTAAACTTGGTTCTTGGTCAGCTTATGAAGCCACCTTTTGAACCCTTAGCCACTACCTCCTTGAAATTTCTTTCCTGGAAGGTTATTTTCCTTATTGCAGTCACTTCTGCTCGCCGCATCAGTGAACTGCAGGCCTTAGTGGCTAATCCACCTTATACAAGGTTCCATCATAAGGTAGTCCTTAGGACAAATCCTCACTTTATGCCTAAAGTGGTCTCACCTTTTCATCTTAATCAAGAGGTATATTTACCTGTCTTTTTTCCAGCTCCTCATGCATCCAGTGCAGAGAGGTACCTTCATACTCTAGATTGTAAAAGAGCTCTTGCTTTTTACTTGCACAGGACACAGCAACATAGAAAGTCTTCCCAGCTTTTTGTTGCTTTTGATCCCTCTCATTTATGACTTCCAGTCTCTAAGAGAACACTGTCCAATTGGATTGCTCAGTGTATTTCTTTTTGCTTACCAGAGTAAGAACCTTTCTCTAGAGGGCCATGTCACAGCTCACAATGTGAGGGCCATGGCCGCCTCTATGGCTCATCTTTATTCTGTGTCCATCGACCAGATCTGTCGAGCAGCCACCTGGGCCTCGGTTCATACCTTCACAGCCTTGTTTGGTCAGGCTTTCCTCAGACACCTGTTCCATTCTTAACTCCTGCCCTCCATCCCTTAATGGATGCCTGAGATCCATAGGAAGACGAGGAACCTTTCAGGGTCTCATACCCTTGGGGATCTCCCAAGCATCTTAGCTAGGGAGTCCCCCATATGTGAGGACTCATTCCTGCTTGTTCCTGGAGATAGCACAGTTGCTTACCTGTAACAGGTGATCTCTGGGAATAGCAGGAATTAGTCCTCACAACCCTCCCACCTCCCCTAGGAGTTGTATCTCTCTCTATCTTTCCTTTCTTCTCTCTCTCTCTTTTGTCTCAGCTTTAAATTCAAACTGAGGCGAGTTGGTTAGGAAAGGCGGATAGGCAGCGCGAATGCGCTGTGGGAGGCTCCCAAAAGCTTTCTTTCTGGGAAGCTGGGGAGCTTTCCCGCGCAGGCTCCGTCGGTACCGACGTACCCATATGTGAGGACTAATTCCTGCTGTTCCCAGAGATCACCTGTTACAGGTAAGTAACTGTGCTTTCCTGGATATCTACTCTATTGCTGATTTTGGTATCTTCTGCAAAGAGGCAAACCTGCAAAATCACTAATAAAAGATGTTACAAAAGAATTGGACGCATGATTGATCCCTTTGGCACACCATTGGTAACATCCTTCTCTGTGAACAAACACGAAATAAGTCCTCATGTATGGTTGACATCGCCAACTAAGCCCCGCTCCCCAGCTTCCAAAGAAAGCTTTTGGTTGATATGCCATACATGTGCACCTGCTTTTCCTGCCCATCGCAGCGCCATATTCTCCAGTCTTTTTTCTTTGGGGCGCTTCTAGGATGTGGTCCTGCAGTCTGGAAAAGGGTTTGAATTTTTTGCCCTTGTGACTGAGCTTTTGCTCACTTTTTCACCTGCCTTTTCTCCAGGAACTAGCAGGAAGTCGGCCCTCACATAAGGGTATCGTCGGCACTGACAGAGCCATAAGAACATAAGATATGCCATACTGGGTCAGACCGAGGTCCATCAAGCCCAGTATCCTGTTTCCAACAGTGGCCAATCTAGGTCATACGTACCTAGCAATATCCCCAAAAGACACAGGTTCCACAATGCTTGTACTGGGTCAAGCATTGATTATTCTGGGTCCCTTTTTAATAGTGGTTTATGGACCTTTCCTCCAGAAACTTGTCCAAACCTTTTTTTAAACCCAGCTACACTAACAGCCCTTACTACATCCTCCGGTAACAAATTCCAGAGTTTGATTACACGTTGAGTGAAAAAATATTTTCTCTTATTTGTCTTATTTGTAGCTTCATTGCATGTCCCCTAGTCTTTCTATATTCTGATAGCGTAAACAATTGATCCATGTTTACCTGCTCCACTCCATTCATTAATTTATAGATCTCTATCATATCTTCCCTCAGCCGTCTCTTTTCCAGGTTGAAGAGCCCCATCCTTTTTAGCCTCTCTTCATAGGAGAAGCCTTCCATCCCCTTCACCATTTTGGTGGCTCTTCTCTGTACTTTTTCTAATAGAGCTATGTCCTTTTTAAGATACGGTGACCAGAACTGCACATCTCTCTTCAAAGAAAGCCTTTGGGAGATGCCACCATGTATGCGTGGTCCCCTTTTCATCCAAGGGTGCTATCTTACTCGAGTCTTGTTTTTTCCGCGTAGCCAAACAGATGTCAGTTTTAATTCCCTGGAAAAAGTTGATTGATTATGCATTAAACTGTTTTTTTTTTTTTTTTCCTTGTTGCACCAGTCCCTTTCCCGCCTCTGAGCTTGCTTGCCCCGGCATCAAGTCTTGGATCTGTTCTAGGTTTTTATTTCCAGCGCGGTTCGTGCCTTTTTCTTTCTACTGGCTGTGTCGAGGGTCTTCGACCTCTCCAGGGTATCTATTTTTTTTTTTCTACCGATGGCTAGTGGGTTAAAAAAATGTGATTGGTGCACAAAAACACATGTCTTTCACAGATACACACAATTGCTGTCTCTGGTGTCTAGGGGCCGACCATGACCCGGAGGTCTGCGCCCTGTGTAAAAAGATGTCTGAAGGCCATCCAGCATCTGCAAAAGCAAGGCAACATCTTCCACGGTTGAGACTCTGCCCTGGTATCCCCGGTAGCCTCACCCTCTAAGGCCCTGTATGGGTCTGAGTTGCATAAAGCCCCCACGGCATCTGATTGGGTCTGCATGCACTCTGAGAAGTGTTCCCTGGAATGGGAACACACAAAGAAGAAATCCTAGAGGACCTCATCCTGGGACTCATACACTCTGGGCAAGACCTGTGCTGGGTCCCACAGCCCGCGGAGAGAACCTGAGGAGTCTGAGCGGAAGCAGCCAGGAAGGTTCCCTGAACAGATGGGGAAACCTCCGGTGACAGGTCCCAGACCCCTGAGGCCTGTCTGATCGAGGACTACCTCTCCTCACCGACATCGGACCCAGTGACCCTGGTGTCTGCATTGAAAGCTGCAACTCCTGACTGGGAAGCCAGGATGACGGCGATGGAGCGCAGTGTTACTGCCTTCCTCACCTCATAGCAGGTGATAGTGCCTGGCCCTGCCATTGTCTGCCAAGACCACAGGGACCTCACTGTCGGACTCCCTGGGTTGCCAAGCTGGTCCTCATGAGCCCCGGTGCCTCGAGTTGATCTTTGGCGAGGGTCTGTCTCGCTTCCGGTCCTCTGGAATGAGATAATCCCTGGCGAGCTCTTATGGTTTTGGCCAAGCAGCTGCCATGGGTCACCGGGGCACTGACAGAGGTCCTGCATCCTAGGGGCCTTTGGTCGTCAAGTCATCGACCTTCTACTCCTACTGGGTGTCCAAGAATGAGGCAGTCCTGGAGACACGGAAGCGCCACAACCTCCCTTCAGACCAGTCTCCCCCAGTGTCGGTCCCTGCCTGAGGACACATTGTTCCTCGAGTTTGTTTGGGACATGGTGAAAACATTGTCCCTCACCACAGAGTCAGAGGAGGACCCTTGTATGGAGGAACTCGAAATCCTCCAATATGAGGCCCCACCCAAGGAGGCCCTGATGGTTTCTGTCCCCGCCATCTTCGAGTGGCTGCTCCTCCGCATGTGGGAAACACCAGTGTCTGTACCCATTGTTAGCTGACGCCTTGACACTATATACCCAGGTCCAGCAGGGCCCCAGTTTCTGGAAGTCGCAACTCCTACACACCTCCATGGTGGTGGATCCGACCATGCGCTGGCAAAAGAACTTGAAGACTCACTCCTCTGTCCCCCCAGGTAGGGACACCCATGTCCCTCTGCTGCAAATGCTACCAGAGCTTGATACTGGGTTGCCAAATCCAAGCCTACCAGCTGTATATTGGCATGTATCTCTGGGACCTGGCAAAGGTACTCACAGGTTTCTCGGCTGTCCTTGGAAGGGATCACCTCCAGCAGTTCCAAACACTCACAAAGTGCATCTGGGTGCTTGAAGTACATGTCCCAGGCTGCCTACGATTGCTTTGAGTCAAACACAAGGGTAGCTGCTGCGGGCATCGGTGCTCTATGCCAAGCCTGGCTCCAGGCTTTGGACCTCAAGCAGTGGGTCCAGGAGAAACTCCTTGATGTCATCTGCCTTGGCAAAAACCTATCTGGTAAACCGATGGAGGAAAAGGCGACGGAGATAGAGACAGAGTTCCTCATGAGGACTCTGCTTTCCAGGAAGACCTCCACCCTTCCTAAAAAGAAGCTATTGGGGAAGAGGCCTCCTTTTCAAAGAAAGGGCCAGCCTTACCGAGGCTTCTGTCAATACCAGGCCTCCCCAGACCCCACAGCAGGGTCACCAGGGCAAGGAAGCAGGCCAAGGCCCTTGCAAGCCTAAGTGCTTCAAGCCCCAGACTCCGGCTCCTGCCCAACCAGGGATGGTGTTTTGACTTCCTGAGCATAGCCTCTCTACCCTTGGGGGAAGCAACTGCCAACCGGTGGGATCTGATTCACTTTGCCCATCGGTGGCCTGCCATCACCACGGACTCCTGGGCACTCCAAATAGTCACAGGAGGTTATCTCCTTCCCCTGGATCAGACACCTCCCCCCTTCTTCCCAGGATAGCCCTCTCGGACTCCCCTGCACCAAGCCCTGCTACTACAGGAACTCATAGACCTCCTTATGGACGGAGCCATGCAGCCAGTACCCCAACCACTCCAGGGGCAGAGGGTTCTTCTCCCAATACTTTCTGGTCTCAAAAAGAACAGGGTGGCCTAAGGCCTTTTCTGGACTGGCGAAACCTGAACAAGTTCCTGGTTGCGGGAGAAGTTAAAGATGCTCTCTTGTAACATTGCTGCCCTACCCTCCAGCAGGGAGATTGGCTATGCTCCTTGGATCTAAAGGATGCTTACACCCATATCCTCATTCATCCTAGCCACAGGCAGTTCTTAAGGTTCATGATTGGTGGCAACTACTACCAGTACATGGAGTACTACCCTTTAGTCTAGCCTCTACACCAAATGCCTGGCTGTGGTGGCCGCCTACCTCAGTCTCCAAGGGGCCTTCGTCTTCCCATATCTGGACAACTGGCTTGTAAGGGGAGACATGGCCACCAAGGTGCAACAGGCCATGGCCCGCACCATGAGTGTCCTACAGTATCTGGAGTTTGTGATAAACCACCCCAAGTCTCACCTCACTCAAACACAGGGCTTGGAATAAATAGGGGCTCGACTGCACACTCTTAAGGCCAAGGCCTTTATCCCCTTGGACAGGGCAGGTCACCTCATGGCTCTAGCCACCGAGGTGTTTATAAGAACATAAGATATGCCACACTGGGTCAGACCAAGGTCCATCAAGCCCAGTATCCTGTTTCCAACAGTGGCCAATCTAGGTCATACGTACCTAGCAGTTTTCCCAAAAGACACACTGGTTCCACAATGCTTGTATTGGAGCAAATAGTGGATTTCCCAGGTCCCCTTTTAATAATGTTTTATAGACCTTTCCTTCAGGAACTTGTCCAAACCCTTTTTAAACTGAGCTACACTTTTATTATATCCTCCGGTAACTAATTCCAAAGTTTAATTACGTGTTGAGTGAAAAAATAATCTCCAGGAACAAGCAGGCATGTAGTCTTCACATATAGGGTATCGTCGGTACCGATGGAGCCTGTGCGGGAATGCTCCCCAGCGTCCAATTAGGAAGCTTTTGGGAGCATCCCACAGCGCCTGTGTGCTGCCTTTCCCAACTGCCTCTCTCCAGTTCTTTGTTTTCCGTGGAGCCAGCAGATCGTTGTTCCTGTCACCACAGAAAATGTTTTCCTTATTCCTCCTTTTTTGTAGTTGCGTCTGCCTTCCTCGACGCTATACCGGTACCGCCGGTTCTTCTTTCTTTCTTTAAAAAAAAAAAAAAGTTATTTATTTATATATATATATATATATATATATATATATATATATATATATATATATATATATATATATATATATATATATATATATATATATATATATATATATATATATTCTATGTTTTGTCCACACTGTTATTTTCCAGGTGCACGTGCCATTTTGGGCCTTAGGTCCAAAATTTCCTCCACTATGGAAAAACCCGCATCGGGTTTCAAAAAGTGCACCAAGTGTGGTGGTACCATCTCCGTCACCGAAACCCATAAGTGGTGTCTTAAATGTTTAGGTCCTGACCACTCCATCTCCGAATGTATGGCTTGTGCCATGATGTCCAAGAGGGGTCGACAAAACAGTGCTGCTAAGCTCAGTGCCCTTTTTCCCTCCGATGCAGCTTCTGTGGCATCGACGTCTTCCAGGGCTTCGTCTTCCTCCCATGGATCTCAGGTAACTAAACATAAATTTGGCTGGTCCTCAAAGGGGTAGATCTTCCAAGCATCGAGATGCCTCTGGCGATGCCCTTGAGGGTTCTGTACCGGCAAAATTGCTCCAGCGGGAGGCTTTGGCTTCCAAAGCATTATCGGGGCTCCAGGATGTTCTCGAGGCCTCGACCTCGGCAGAACTACTGGTGCCATGCTCTGGGGTACTGGCTGCTTTCTCCAGTACCGATACCCAGGCATCGGCAGCATTGATAGACCAGAGGTTTCTGGCTATTGAGCACAGTCTGGCAGCTTTTCTTGCGGCATCGACACCCTCGGAACTGCATCAGACAGTTCAGCCGGTACTGGTACCGGTACCGATGGCATCGACATCGGTGTCCGCTTTGCCGGTACCCAGTCATGCGATGCCTTCCGGTACCAATACACAGGTACTGATTCCCCCCGGTACCGACTTTGGTCGGTATCGGGTTCTTCAAGAGCATCCGGACAGAAGGTACTTCGAATCCTCGGAGGACGCCGAGGATTCTGACAGCTCTGTCTGTACCGGGATACTTCTCCCGGAGGAGCCTTCCTCTCCTAAACGTAGGATGTCTCCTCCAGAAGATATCTTCTTTCAAGATTTTATTAGGGAGGTGGCTCGGGGTCTGTCCATTACTGTGGCTCTGGAAACAGAGCCCAGAGCAAAGGAGTTGGAGATTTTACAGTATCCCAAAGCTCCTAAGGAGGCAGCTACATTGCCTATCCATGAGATCTTACATGATCTCATGTTGAGAATGTGGGAGACACCTCTTACCACCTCTCCTCACTCTCGCAGACTAGATACCATGTATTGAGTCCCTCCTTGTTCTGGCTTACAGAAAACTCAGCTTCCTCACCACTGTATTGTAGTGGAATCAGCTATGAGAAGGATCGCGAGTGCAAAGAGGCAGGTCTCTAATCCTCCAGAACGTGAGTGTAGAACTTTGGATGCCTTTGGACGTCATACTTTCCAGGCTTCCATGCTTTCTGCCAGGATCAATTCATATGTTTTATATATGGGAATGTTCCTTAAAGAAGTCACAGGAGACTTGGAGATTTTAAGCCCTCTCCTTCCTGATGACAAGAGGCAGGATTTTCTCACACTGGTTAAACATGCCCAGGATGTTTGACAAACTTAGAATTGTGCAGCTTTCGACTGTTTTGAGTGCATAAGCAGAACCTCTGCCATTGCCTTAGGTGCCCGTAGAATTGCCTGGCTCCAGGCATCTGATTTGGAGCTCTGGGTTCAGGACAAACTGGGCAATATCCCTTGTACAGGGGAGAACCTATTTGGCAAAAATTGGCAAGAAAAAGCCAATGAGTTAGATGCTGACAGTTCCACTTTGGATAGGTTATCCAAAGCCACAGCTGATCCTGCAAGGAAGAAATCTTTTAAGAAACCATTCTTCTCAAAAAAAGAAAAGGTTTTATCCTTCTTATTTCCAACAGGGACGTTCTGCAGGTCAGCCTGCCTGAAAAAGTCAGCAACCACCTAAACAAAGGAAAGCAAAGACTGCTAAGCCTCAACCGTCTCAGCCTCCACAAGGCGTTTGACTTTCATCTAGAGAACTTAGCCTTCCTGGCCCTCAATGGACCAGAACCTTCCACTATTCCAGGAAGGTTATCTCAGTTTGTCCCCAGATGGGGGCAGATAACAGCAGAACATTGGACACTCTCCATTATAAAAGAGGGGTACAAGCTTCACTTTGCTGTGCATGCCTCCTCCCACAATGGTAACACAATTCAATTCTCAGACCTCTCTCATCAACCTGTTAGAACAAGAGGTCACTCTGCTTCTTGCCCAAGGGACAATAGAAGAAGTACCCATTCATTAACAGGGTACAGGGTTTTACTCCCCCTATTTCCTTATCCCAAAGAAAACAGGGGGATACAGACCTATTTTAGACCTCAGAGAATTGAACACATTTCTGTTCAAAGAGAATTTCAAGATGATTTTTCTGGGCTCTCTGCTGCCATACCTTCAGAGTCAGGATTGGCTTTGTTCTCTAGATCTCAAGGATGCATACACCCATGTTCTCATCCATCCAACTCACAGGAAGTTCCTTCGGTTCCTTTTTTAAATAAAGCACTACCAGTACAGGGTGCTTCCTTTTGGCCTGGCCTCAGCACCAAGGGTGTTTACGAAATGCGTGGCTGTAGTAGCCGCATTTCTTCGCACTGTAGGAATATTCGTCTTCCCCTACTTAGATGACTGGGTCATTCGAGCCCCATCAGAGTCAGAGGCCAGGACTTCTCTATCTCGCACAATGCGTATCCTTCAGTATTTGGGCCTGGTCATAAACATCCCAAAATCCAGTCTAACTCCTACTCAGTCCCTAGAGTTCATAGGAGCTTTGCTGGATACCAGAAAAGCAAGGGACTATCTTCCTCAGACCTGTAGCCTTCGCATGGTGCAGTTAGCTTCTCAAGCAGTGCTAAAGCCTCATCTCACTGCGCAAGAAATGTTACAACTACTAGGCCACATGGCATCTACAGTGCATGTGGTTCTTTATGCTCGCCTCCATATGAGAGCAGCCCTGTGGACTCTATCCACCCAATGGACCCAGGCATCAGGGTGCCTGTCAGACAAAATAGCAAACACAAATCGCCTTATTTTGTCCCTCCAGTGGTGGCAGTCCACTCAGAACCTGTTGCTGGGGTCCCCATTTCAACAACCTTTACCCCAGGCAACTCTCACAACAGATGCTTCACCAATGTTTTGGGGAGCTCATCTGCAAGACCTCTCCACCCAAGGCACTTGGACTGCACAGGAGACTCATCTACACATCAATCTCTTAGAGCTCAGAGCAATCTTCCTTGCTTTTCGAGCGTTCCACACCCTGCTCAGCTACAAGACAGTCCTCATCCATATGGACAATCAAGAAGCCATGTTCTACGTGAACAAGCAGGGGGGAAACAGGCTCTCTGTCGCTTTGCAACGAAGCTTTGCGACTATGGGCCCTCGCCAGAGAGCATCAGATTCATCTCCTGGCAGTGTATCTTCCAGGCATACAAAACTCTTGGGCAGACAAACTCAGTTGAGTTCTGCTTCCACACGAATAGTCTTTGCATGCAGACCAGGTGGCCAAGATTTTTCAAATTTGGGGAACCCTGGACATAGACCTCTTTGCAAGTCCGTTGAATGCCAAACCTCTCCGGTTCTGTTCCAGAATTCCGGCTCAGGGCTCTCAGGCCAGGGATGCTTTGCTCCATCACTGGGGGCAAGACTTCCTTTGTCTTTCCACCCATTCCCCTAATTCCCAAAACCCTGTTCAAGCTTCAGAGAGACAGAGGCCGTATGATTCTCATAGCTCCACATTAGCCACGGCAAGTGTGTTACCCTCTGCTTCTACATCTTTCTCAAGCTCCCTCCCTAGAGTTAGGACCTGTTCCAGATCTCCTGTCTCAGGAGGACGGAATGTTATGGCATCCCAATCCCCATCCTCTGCATCTCGGGGCTTGGTTGCTGAAGGCCTAGATCTTTATGATCTTAACCTCCCTCAGCAAGTAAAGGATATCCTTTATGCTTCCAGGAAGCCTTCCAAGACGCTCTTATGCTTTCAATTGGAAAAGGTTTACCGTATGATGTTCGCAGAAGGGGCTTAACCCCCTTGCGATACCTCTGGAATCATTACTGGAGTATCTCCTTCATTTATCCAATGCAGGACTTAAACTAACTCATTAAGAGTCCATTTGAGTGCTATTGCTGCTTACTTCAAGACTTTAAATGGACAACCTATTTCCTCCCATCCTCTTATAGCAAGATTTATGAGAGGCCGCCTTCTGACTAAGCTTCCCATTAGGCCACCACCGGTGGCATGGAACTTAAACCTGGTTCTTGGTCAGCTCATGAAGCCACCTTTCGAACCCTTAGCTACTACCTCATTGAAATTCCTTTCTTGGAAGGTTATCTTTCTCATTGCAATCACATCAGCACGCTGCATCAGTGAGTTGCAGGCACTAGTGGCTGATCCACCTTATACAAGGTTCCATCATGACAAGGTAGTCCTTAGGACTCATCCACACTTTATGCCAAAGGTGGTCTCGCCTTTTCTTTTAAACCAAGCTGTCTACCTGCCTGTGTTTTTTCCAAGGCCTCATGCATCTAATGCGGAAAGGAATCTTCATACTTTGGACTGTAAAAGAGCTTTAGCCTTTTACTTGCAAAGAACACAGCAACATAGAAAGTCCTCTCAACTCTTTGTTGCTTTTGATCCTTCTCATTTGGGACTTCCAGTCTCCAAGAGAACACTGTCCAGCTGGATTGCTCAGTGTATTTCCTTTGCCTATCTGCGTAAGAATCTTCCTCTGGAGGGCCATGTTACAGCTCACAATGCCATGGCAGCTTCACTGGCTCATCTGCACTCTGTGCCTATCGACGACATCTGTCGAGCAGCCACTTGGGCCTCGGTTCATACCTTCACAGCCCATTACTGCTTGGACAAGGACTCCCGCCGGGATGCCTTGTTTGGTCAGGCTGTTCAACACCTGTTCCATACCTAATCAACTCCTACCCACCATCCCTGGTTGGATGCCAGAGATCCATGGGGGGAAGTGGAGCCCTTTCACAGGAACACACAACCTCTGGGGTCTCTCTCTGGCATCTAAAGCTAGGGAGTCCCCATATGTGAAGACTACATTCCTGCTTATTCCTGGAGATAGCATAGTTACTCACCTGTAACAGGTGATCTCTGGGAACAGCAGGAATTTAGTCTTCACAACCCACCCACCTCCCCTAGGAGTTGTTTCTCTCTATCTCTTTCTCTTTCCCTCTCTCTCTTTGTCTCAGCTTTAAACTCTACTGGAGAGAGGCAGTTGGGAAAGGCGGGTAGGCAGCACGCAGGCACTGTGGTTTGCTCCCAAAAGCTTCCTAATTGGATGCTGGGGAGTGTTCCCGCGCAGGCTCCGTCGGTACTGACGATACCGTATATGTGAAGACTAAATTCCTGCTGTTCCCGGAGATCACCTGTGTTACAGGTGAGTAACTATGCTTTCTCTCTTATTAGTTTTAAATGGATTACACTGTAGCTTCACAGCATGTCCTCTAGTCTTTCTAAATTTTGATGGCATCAACAATATATCTACGTTTACCCGTTCCACTCCATTAATTTATAGGCCTCTATCATATGTCACATCAGCCGTCTCTTTTCCAGGTTGAAGAGCCCTAATCTTTTAAGCCTCTCCTCCATAGAGGTATCCTCCCATCCCCTTTACCATTTTGGTGGCTCTTCTCTGTACCTTTTCTAATTCTGCTATATCCTTTTTAAGATAAGGCGATCAGAATCGCACACAATATTCAAGGTGCGGTTGCACTATGGAATGATACAGAGGCATTATAAAATCTTTTGTTTTATTCTCCATTCCTTTCCTTATGATTCTTAGCATTCTGTTTGCGTTCTTGGCTGTGGCTGCACACTGGGTGGAGGGTTTCAACATATTATTCACGATGATGCCTAAATCTTTTTTTTCCTGGGTGGTGGGTCCTAATATGGAATCTTGCATCGTGTAACCGTAGTTTGGGTTGTTCTTTTCTAGGTGCATAACTTTGCACTTATCCACATTAAATTTCCTCTGCCATTTGAATGTCCATTCTTCCAGTTTATCAAGGTCGTCTTGCAATTTTTCACAATCTTCTTGGGTTTTAACAGCTTTGAATAATTGTCATCTACAAATTTGATAACCTCACTCGTTCTTATTTCCAAGTCCTTTACAAATATATTAATAAGCAGAGGACCAAGCACAGATACCTGCGGTACTCTACTATTCACCTTTCTTTATTGGGAAAATTGACCATTTAGTCCTACCCTCAGCTTTCTATCTTTTAACCATTTCCTCACCCACAATAGTACACTGTCTCCTATCCCATGACTTTTTAATTTCACCAAGCGTTTCATGAGGGACCCTGTCAAAGGCTTTCTGAAAATCCAGATGCATTATATCAACCAACACAATTTTGTCTACCTGTTTATTCCTTATCGTCACTCCAGTCCAGTCCCTTTACTACTGGGTTGCGCAACCCTTCCAGCAGCTTGGAGGCTGAGCCCAACCTTTTTGGGGATGGAGCGGTATAAATACCACTGGGACCACCCCTCAACTCCAGTATTCTCAGCCTCCAAGCAGCTGGAGGGTTCCGTAAGCCTAGGGCTTACTGGAGTCCTACCTTATCCTATTTTAGCTAATTTATTTTAGTTAGTTTATTTTGTCCTCTTTATTTGTTTAAGGAGATTGTTTGTTTCCTTGATTGGAATCCTGTACCTTTAAATTTCCTTCTTCCTCTCCCCCCCCCTCTCCCCTCCTCCCCTCCCGGGCCGGGCTGGAGACCGGAGGACTTGCCTGAGCTGCCTGCTGCAGGGGGAAGAAGCATCTCTCCTTGACTTTGGACCGGAGTCCTGCTTCATTTCCAGGAGCTCTCCTGCCTCGCGCCGAAGCCCCGAGGCGGCTGAGCGCTGGAGGCAGCAACGCGAGGGGAAACTACTCGTTCTCCTCCCCCCCCCCCGGCGCAGGGGGTGCGGCCGGGCTTCCCCGGAGCCCCGAATCGGACAACCGACAGATTCGGAGGGCTCACAGGCGGCGAAGTCTGCAGCGGTGGCGACGCGGAGCACTTCCACCTTTCGCAGAGATAAAAGCCAGAACCTCGGGCAGTGAGCAGACGCGCGATCCTCCGTCTCGGACTCCACGTGGCTAAGGCCTAACACGTGTTGAGCCGGCGGAGAGGAATCGCGGCGCGGGCCCTGCTAGCAGAAGAAACTTCAAATTGCAAGTATCAGCCTGGATTGGCAGCATTTCCTTATTAATGTTAAAAATTTATTTTATTTTATCCTAATTGCTTTTACCTTAATTTCCTGTTAGCTTATTCCATTTGCCCGCGAAAACGCTGACTTTGCTTGGGGGAGGGGACATCGCTCTAAAAGCTGTCCTGCTACAGCATTTCTCCCCTGCACATATTTTTTGTGGATTGTTTTTCTTTTAGGTTGACTTGGGGGGTGAGTGTAACGCATCCTTTTCTGGAAATCATGGCCACTAAGTCAAAGTGCCCATCCTGTGGCACACGGAGGGGCACATCATCAGAGACAGGCATCTGCAGAGCTTGTGCTGCAGTCTCCACCTCCGTAGAGCAAGAGCTCAACCTGCCCATGACCCAAGGACCTCAGATGACCGGGGACCCCCCGGAGGCGGAGGTGGGGCTCCATTTACCCCCGACGGCTAACACAGAGGTTCTCGCACCCCCTCCGTCCCGCTCCACGACGGATGAAGGGGTCGGGGATCTCTTCTCCCCTGACTTTATCTTATTGCTACACCAAGCATACTGCTTGCGCAAGCAGGGACGTGGATCAGGTGATACAGCTCCCACAGGGGATACCAGACCAGCCAGAACTAGGAGAGCGAGCGGTCAGGAGCCAGGGGTACCCCCCAAACGTATCAGACTAATGAGCGAAGAGATCCTCCCACCCCCTTCTCAGGGCACCCCAGAGGAAGAGGGCTCGGAAAGGGAGCTGGAGGAAGAGGAGGAAGAGCTGGAAGAAGGCGAGATCCCCGAGGAGGACCATTCTCGCATTGTTAGAGTTTTTCGCCGGGAAGAGCTCCCTTCCTTAATCAATGAGTCCCTAAAAGCCCTCAACGTAGTGTCTGACGCCCCGGCGGATGACGAGGCACTAGAAGATCCCTTAATTCAGGCCATCAGAAGGTCCCAAAAAGTTTTCCCTGTCCACAGGGTGGTATGTCAGATGATACAGGAGGAGTGGGACCAACCAGAATCAAACTTGAGAGGGGTACGAACCATGGCTCGCCTCTACCCTCTTCCAGAGTCAGACAAAGAATTGCTGAAATCCCCCAGGGTGGATGCAGCGGTATCAGCAGTCACCAAAAAGACCACTATCCCAGTGGAAGGCGCCACAGCCTTAAGAGATGCCCAGGACAGGAAGGTGGATACGCTCCTGAAACAAGCCTTTGATATAAGCGCTCTCGCCTTGCAAGCCTCTGTCTCAGGAGCTTGGGTGTCTCGGGCCTGTTTAAGGTGGGCTCAGCAAATCCAGTCATCAGAAGAATCATCGGCTGAAACACAAGCCAACTCGGCTAGGCTGGAATCTGGAGCAGCCTATTTAGCTGATAGCCAGTATGACCTCATCAGATTTTTGGCCAAAAACATGGCCTCTGTGGTGGCGGCTAGGCGGTGCCTGTGGCTACGAAATTGGGAAGCGGATGCCTCCTCTAAGTCGCGCCTGGGCAGACTTCCCTTTAAGGGGAAGTTATTATTCGGTGAGGACTTAGAGAAGTTAGTCAAGGATCTGGGGGAGTCTAAGGGAGGCAGGCTCCCGGAAGACAGACAAAAACAGGGGCGCTCCTTTCCCCCAGTACGTACACAGCCCAGAGACTCCCGGAGGTTCCGCCCACCTAGGCCACCCCCCTTTTCCAAGGGCCGTTTTCCCTCAAAGGGGCAAGGTTTCAGGGGGTTCCGGGGAGCGGGCAGAGGCTTTGGCGCAGCCTCTTCCTCCTTCTCGGGCTCCAGAAAACAACAATGAGGAGACGGGGGTCCAGGAGGGAAGGCGCAGGATAGGCGGTCGCTTGACGCTCTTTCTTCCCGCCTGGTCCCGTGTCACGTCCGATCAATGGGTCCTAGAGGTAATCAGAGAAGGCTATGCCCTCGAATTCGCAGAACAAATTCCCCCGGCCTTTGTCCGTTCCCCCTGCGGATCCACTGCAAAAAGGGCAGCAGTAGAGGAAACTCTCGCACACCTAAGGGCGCTAGGGGCCGTGATCCCCGTGCCGCCAAACCAGCGCGGTTCAGGTCGGTACTCGATCTATTTCGTAGTGCCAAAGAAGGAAGGCTCCTTACGACCGATCCTGGATCTAAAACAGGTCAATCGCTGCCTCAGAGTGCCGCACTTCCGGATGGAGACTCTACGTTCTGTCATAGCAGCCGTCAGGCAAAGGGAGTTCCTAACATCTCTCGATTTGACAGAGGCCTACTTGCATATCCCGGTCAGAAAGTCTCACCAACAGTTCCTGAGATTCGCCGTCCCAGGAGGCCACTTTCAATTCCAGGCCCTACCCTTCGGCCTAGCTACGGCTCCCAGAACATTCACCAAGGTAATGGTGGTGGTAGCGGCCTTCCTCCGGAAGGAGGGAATATTAGTTCACCCTTACTTAGACGATTGGCTGATCCGGGCAAAGTCCGAAGAAAGTCTCTCGGCTACGGCAAGAGTAATCCAGGTCCTAGAGGACTT
Source organism: Ichthyophis bannanicus (assembly GCA_033557465.1). NCBI lineage: Eukaryota > Metazoa > Chordata > Amphibia > Gymnophiona > Ichthyophiidae > Ichthyophis > Ichthyophis bannanicus. Next base: position 228,525,357 of record CM066039.1, read on the forward strand.
GGGCTGGGTCATCAACCGAGCAAAGAGCAGACTGACTCCCTCCCAGGAACTCGAGTACCTCGGGGCAAGATTCGACACCAACAACGGCAGGGTGTTCCTGTCACGAACAAGGTCAAGGGATCTAAGACTTCTAGTCTCTCAGTTTCTGGCCAGAAGAAGCCCCTCGGCATGGCATTATCTTCAGCTTCTGGGAACAATGGCGGCGGCAATAGAGGTAGTGCCTTGGGCCAGGGCCCACATGCGTCCCTTACAACGGTCCCTGTTGCGGCGGTGGTCGCCTCAGCATCATCCCCTTTCTCTGCAGTTACCTTGCGCCCCAAGGACCAAACAGGCACTCCACTGGTGGAGATGCCCAAGGAACCTGGACCGCGGGATGCCTCTAGAACCCCCTCAGTGGGTATTATTGACGACGGATGCCAGTCTATCAGGCTGGGGAGCACACTGCGGAGACCGCTTCGTTCAGGGGCTCTGGACACCGTTAGAATCGCAATGGCCCATCAACAGACTGGAATTACGGGCCGTCTCCCTAGCACTCAAGGCTATCCAGGACTTGGTGCAGGGACGAGCAATTCGCGTCCTCTCCGACAATGTCACCGCGGTGGCCTACATCAACCACCAGGGAGGCACCAGCAGCCACGGTCTCGAGAAGGAGGCGGGCGCCCTCTTCCAGTGGGCGGAAGCCCATCTGCAGGCACTTTCAGCTCAACACGTGGCGGGCGCGGACAACGTCACAGCCGACTTCCTCAGCAGGTGCAAGATAGACCACGGGGAGTGGGAACTGGAACAGAAGACCTTCAGTCAAATAGTGGATCGCTGGGGAGTCCCAGTCATGGACCTCATGGCACGCTTCTCGTCAGCCAAGGTGGACAGATTCTTCAGTCGGCGGAAGGAAAGAATGTCAGAGGGCCTGGATGCCCTCTCCCAAAAGTGGCCTTCGGAGGGCCTCCTCTATGTATTCCCCCCTTGGGCTCTCATCGGAAAGGTCCTCCAGCGAATAGAGGCACACCAAGGATTGGTAATCCTCATAGCCCCGGATTGGCCTCGCCGTCCCTGGTACGCGGATCTGGTGAGGATGATCGCCGACCATCCCTGGCGGCTCCCTTGCAAGAGGGATCTGCTAAGCCAAGGTCCGGTGCTCATGCCACACGTGGAGCGGTTCTCGCTTACGGCTTGGCTATTGAAAGGGCACGGCTCCTGAAACGAGGTTACTCAGGCGCAGTAGTCTCAACCCTGCTACAAGCCAAGAAGCGCTCGACCTGCCTATCTTACGTACGAGTTTGGCGCATCTTCGAATCCTGGTGCGCGGAGCACCAAAAGAAGCCACTCTCGGCCTCGGTCCCGGAGGTCCTGGAATTCTTGCAGGCAGGGTTGGACAAGGGTCTGGCCCACAGCTCCCTTAGGGTCCAGCTCGCGGCCATCGCGTGCTACAGAGGCAAGGTCCGTGGGAAACCCCTCGGGGCCCACACTGATGTCTCAAGGTTCCTAAGAGCGGTGAGACGCCTGCGCCCACAACGGAGGTCAATCATTCCCCCTTGGGATCTCAACCTGGTGCTAAATGCCTTGATCGGGAATCCCTTTGAACCATTAAAGGAGGCCTCCCTAAAAGATTTAACCCTGAAGACTGTCTTCCTAATCGCCATCTGTTCGGCCAGGAGGATCTCGGAACTACAAGCGCTCTCCGCTCAGCCGCCTTTTCTGTCATTTCTCAAGGACAAAGTAGTTCTGCGCACGGTTCCCTCCTTCTTGCCTAAGGTTATATCCCCCTTTCATATGAACCAGACGGTGACCCTCCCGGCCTGCGACAAAGAAGGGTGGAAGCCAGGGATAGCAAGCTTCGACTCCTAGACATCCGGAGAACCCTGAAGCGATACCTCTCTCGCACAGCGCCCTTCAGAAAGTCCGACCGACTATTCATCCAGTTCGGGGGCCCACACAAAGGGGAGGCGGCGGCCAAGTCCTCTATCTCTAGATGGATCAGGGAGGCGATAGCCTCCGCCTATATCCTGAAGGGAAAGCAAGTTCCCGTGGGCCTGCGGGCACATTCTACTAGGGCGCAGGCTACCTCGTGGGCGGAATTCAGTCTAGTCCCTCCCCTGGACATATGTAGGGCGGCGACTTGGTCCTCTCTCCATACCTTCACCAAGCATTACAGGTTAGACGTTCAGAGTGCAGCGGACGCTCGTTTTGGCCTGGCGGTTCTTCATTCCGGTATGCCGGACCCCACCCAGGGTTGAACTGCTCGGGTACATCCCAGTAGTAAAGGGACTGGACTGGAGTGACGATAAGGAAATAGTAATTAGATCTTACCTGCTAATTAGTGTTCCTGAAGGAACGACAGTCCAGTCCCTGATCCCTCCCGATTCCGGCTAAAGTTGACATCTATTGGTTATAGGTAAGCAGCGGAATGAACGCAGACCTTCGGAAGAGATGCAGACCATTTCAACGAGCGCAGACCCGCGGCGGCAAGCTCGGGCAAACCCACACCGTCCATTCCCATTCCTCATTTCCTCTCCTTATGATACCAAAAAAAAAAAAGAAAAAAAAAAAAAAAGAATTTTTATCCTTTAAATAAGTTAATGCGTTATTTTTCTTAAAATGTTTGTTACGTAGGTTGGTTACAATAGTTGGTTATATCTGCTTTTTCATTCGAATACTGGAGTTGAGGGGTGGTCCCAGTGGTATTTATACCGCTCCATCCCCAAAAAGGTTGGGCTCAGCCTCCAAGCTGCTGGAAGGGTTGCGCAACCCAGTAGTAAAGGGACTGGACTGTCGTTCCTTCAGGAACACTAATTAGCAGGTAAGATCTAATTACTATTTCATGCTTTCAAAAAAACAGATTAGTGAGACAAGACCTTCCTCGGCTAAAGTGATGTTGGCTGTCTCCTATGCAGTGTGAGCGTGGTCCATGCTTAGCCTGCTAGGCTACCTGGCATCCACAGTCCATGTGGTTCCCAATGCCTGCCTTCACATGCAGGTGGCCCAGTGGTGCCTCTGCTCTGTGGACACCAGCCACAGGCAGGCTCCGGGACAAAGTCTTAGTGTCCTACGAGCTACCATGGACACCTCTTTACTGGACTGGGTTACCCATTGCAAGGAACTCTGCACGCAGGGCAACTGGTCCCTGGCAGAGAGCCAGCAGCAAATCAACCTGTTGGAACTTGGGGCCATTTCTGGTGATCAGTGCCTTTCGCCATTGTCTGCAGCACCAGTTGGTGTTGGTCCAAATGGACAACCAGGTCATGATGTTCTTCCTGAACAAACAAGGGGGCATAGGGTCTTATCGCCTCTGCTGGGAGGCAGTAGCCCTCTGCTTGTATACGATCAGTCAGGGATTGCTCCTCAGGGTGGTATACCTTTCGGGGCAGGACAATGCCCTAGCAGACAGACTGAGCAGGGTCCTCCAGCCGCACAAATGGTGACTCAGTCCTAGGATGGCAGAGCGGTTTTTCCAACTCTGGGGCACCCTGCATCTGGACCTCTTCGCCAGGCCAACCAGTGCTCAGCTGTTCCACTTCTGTCGCCAGCCACACCCGTCCCGGGTAGCATCAGATACTTTACTTATCTTTGGGTCGAAGAGCCTCCTGTGTGCTTTCCTCCCCCATGCCATTAATCGCCCAGACCCTCTTCAAGGTCCTGTGGGACAAGGCTTCCATCATCCTGGTGACCCCGCGGTGGCCCAGCAACCTTGTTTCCCTTTGTTGCTCCGCCTCTCAGTGGAGCCCCTGGTCTCTCTGGGGAATGCCCCAGGGCTATTCACACAGGAGGGGGGCTCCCTTCTCCACCTCAACCTGGGGTCCTTAATGTTAACAGCATGACTGCTGGACAGGTAGCATTAGCACCCTTCAACCTCCCAAGGGAAGTGGAGGAAGTCCTCCTGGCCTCTCGTAAGGACTCCATGAGACGGGCCTATGCCTTCAAGTAGTGCAGATTCTCAGTGTGGTGCACAGAGCAGCAGGTTAACCCATTCTCTTGCCAGGTGCACACAGTACTGCAGTATTTGCTTCACCTCTCGTAAACTGGATTCAAGTTCAGCTCGCTCAGGGTGCACCTGAGTGCGGTCTCAGCGCATCATCATTCTATGGAGGGTTAACCTCTTTCTGCTCAGCCCCTCATTACACGGTTCATGCGGGGCCTTCTGCTTCCTAAGCCTCCCATCTGCCTGCCCGCCCCGGCGGAATAGGTCCTCAAAGTGATCTTGATGCAGCTCACAAAATTTGGACTCTTTGGCTACCTGCCATGTGTGGTACCTCTCAGGGAAGGTTATCTCTATGGGTAGAGGTGAGTGCCACCAGGAAATCAACAAGCTTCAGGCCTTGGTGGCTGAGCCACCCTACACCAGATTCTACAAGAACAGGGTCATGCTTTGCACCCACTCTAAATTCCTTCCGAAGGTGGTATCCGCATTCCACCTGAATCAGGAGGTAGTGCTCCTCGCCACCTTTCCATTGCCCCACACCAACAAGGCGGTGGCAGTTCTCCATTCTCTGGATTGTAAAAGGGCTCTGTCCTTCTACCTGCAACATACCCAGGACCACAGCAAATCCTCACAGCTTTTTCATTTCCTATGACCCCAGTCGACTGGGGGAGGCTGATACCAAGTGGACCCTGTCTGTCTGGGTGGTGGACTACATCGCTTTTACCCATGATCACACTAGCTCTCGTTGGATTGCCAGATCACAGCACACAATGTCGGGGCTATGGCGATCTCTGTTGCAAGTTTCTGCATTGTCCCTACGGAAGACACCTGCAGGGTTGCCACCTGGTCCTCATTCCCACCTTTGCAGCTCATTACTGCCTGGAGAAGGAGTCCCAATGGGACAGCACCTTCAGCTAGTCCATGCTCTGTAATATCGTTGGGATCTAGGCAACTCCTACCATCTGACCCTTCTGTGTTCAGGCTACCGTAGTTATGGTTTTTCCTGGACTCTGGGGTCCTTAGAGTTATTCCTCAGACTTGCAGCTGCTCTCAGCTGGGCTGTGTTTTCTACAGGTTCCTAGTAGCCTGTAGCTAGGGAGTCCCATATGTGAGGACTGACTTCTTGCTTGTTCCTGGAGAAAGCATAGTTACTCACCCGTAACGGGTGTTTTCCAAGGACAGCAGGAATCAGTCCTCACAATCCTCTTCCTTCCCCTGTGGAGTTGATGTAATTTTTGCCATCTTCTATGTCTGCTCTAGCTATGCCATCTGACTGAGTAAGATTGGTACTCTTGGGCGGGAAGGGGATCACGTATGTGTGGTGGTATCTCCCAAAGACTTTCAAAGAAAGCTGGGGAGATGCTTCTGTGAGGGCTCTGTCAGTGCCAACGTCACCCATATGTTAAGACTGATTCTCTGGGAACAAGCAGGAAGTCAATCTTAACATATGGATGATGTTTGCGCCGATGGAGCCCTCGCAGAAGCATCTCCCCAGCTTTCAAAGCCTCCTTTCTTCCTCAGGAAGAAGGGCTTTTTCCCCTGGGCTTTCTTTTGGGGCTGCACAGAGGTCTTCTTTGAGAGCTTGGTTCTCATCACCTCTGCAGCCCCAGAAGAAAGCCCAGGGAAAAAGGCCCTTCTTCCTAAGGAAGAAAGGAGGCGTAAGCGGTACTCCGTACTTCCAGGCTTTTTCAGCCCTTCAGCAGGGCCAGCAACAAAAAGGCCAGAGACATGGTCCCAGAAAACAAAAGGCTCCGAAATCCCCTGCACCAGCTCTGGCCCAGCCTGGGGTGGGGAGCTTTTGACTGCCTGTGCATGACCTCCCTAGCCCCAGGGGGGGTCCTCTGCTGCCCACAGTGGGGCACCTAGCCCTGTTTGCCCACAGGTGCACAGCCATCACCACCAATTCCTGGGTACTGCAGGTGGTCAAGGAGGGCTGCCTCATCCACCTACAACAGGAGCCACCCTTGTATTGACCAGGGGAGCCCACCAGGCCTCTCCACCAGACCCTGCTCCTCACCCAGCTAGCAGGCCTAATCGGTGACAAAGCAGTCAAGCCAGTGCCGAAACATCTCTGGGGCACAAGCTTCTATTCCAGGTACTTCCTTGTCCTGAGAAGGACTGGGGGCCTCCAACCTATCCTGGACCTGCAAGAGCTCAACAAGATTCTGGTCAGGGAGAAGTTAAAGATGCTCTCCCTTGGGACACTACTGCCATTCCTCCAGCAGGGAGACTGACTATGCTCCTTAGACCTAAAGGATGTTTACACACACATCGTAATTCATCCCAGACACAGAAAATTCCTCTGGGTCATGGTGGGGGTTCAGCACTACCAATACAGGGTACTGTCTTTCGGTCTGGCCTCATCACCAAGGGTCTTCACAAAGTGCCTCATGGTAACATAGTAACATAGTAAATGACGGCAGAGAAAGACCAGTATGGTCCATCTAGTCTGCCTAATAAGATGGGAAGAGTAGGTGCACCTGCTGCTCTGTGCAGGCCACCGCTCTGTGTAGGACACCCCTATTTGTTGAGTCCCACGGGACCTGGAAGAGATTCTTCTGCCCCTCTTGTAAGGCCTCCACCAGAAGGGCATATACCTTCAAGTGGCACCGTTTCTCTGTGGTATGGGAAAAGGCAGGCAACCCATTTTCCTGTTCAGTACAAGTGGTACTCCATTCCCACCTGCGATAAGGGAAGCAGATACTGAAGTCCAATTTGGTTATAATACACTTTATTTACCAATTTTTCTATACCGCCTTTGTCCAAAGCAGTTTACAATGAGCAAACATAACAATTACATAAGAATCGTTTTTACATTAAACAAGGGAGGCCAACTTGGAGATAAATATGGGGTTGACTGAAACTATGACCATAGAGAAGCAGATATTTACAGGGGGGGGGGGGGGGGGTGAATTGCAAGGGTGATCTAAACAGTCAGGGTGGGTAGGATGTATGTATTGAGCTTGCGTAATGTCATTGGGTCCATAGTATTCAATGAAGAGATGTGTTTTGAGTGACGACTTTAGATCTGTAATGGATTTTGTTGCTCTTATGTTTTCTGGTAGTGAATTCCATATTGATGGAGCATACAGAGAGAATGCTCTGTTACTGGTTTCTTGTGTCGTTTTGGTCTTGAGTGGGTGAATATTCGGTAGGTTGTGATTGTTAGATCTTCTTGGTTTTGTTGTGTTTGTTGAGCTGATTAGTTCTGTGAAGCAGGGCGCAGAGAAATTGTGCAGGAATTTGAAGGTGATGGTGATGGATTAGTATTTTATCCACTGTAATATTGGAAGCCAATGTCTTAAGATCGGTATTATGTGCTGCCGGGTTGTACTGAAGTAAGGATTCTGGCAGCAGTATTTTTTTTTTCATTTTAAATTTTTATTAATGAATAACACACCAATAAACAACATTTTTAATACAACAAGTTATCCCCAACCCCCCCATCGCCACTATAAGACAAGGTTTCCGAAGAAAACTGCTCCCACGCAAAAAAACCCACTACCATGATCAAAACTGTTAATCAAATTTCCCCACTCTAAATAACATTAGTCAATGAAGGTTAAATCCCCCAACCTTAATCACCCTCTAAAGAGTTAAACAAACCCGGGCAGCTCCCCCATGCTAGCTTCCCCCCCTCCCCCCCCCCCCCCCCCCCAATATACAGCCACATATATCAATTCCTGCAAATCCGAACCCTACCTATCCCGGCTATCCCCCCCTGCCAGTCCCACCCCTCCCACCTACTTCCGCACCTTACTACCTCCCCCTATTCCCCTTCTCCTCCTTCCATTCCTCCACCCATTTCCACACCCTCTTCCATTGTGTCCCACTCCTTCCCCCACCCCCCCGGCGCTGCTCTGTCAACCGGTGCATCAGCCCCACTTCACTCACTCTGCGGACGAAACCAGACACCTGCGGGGCACTTTGTCCCCCCCAGTGTTGGGCTATTTCACAACGGGCCACTACGAGGCAATGATGTAGGACCCCTGCCTCCCTCCGGGGTATCTCCTCATCTAGCAAATGTAGCAAGTATATTTCAGGCTTTTGTGGCACTTTGTCCTGTCATCTCATGTATCACTTCCAGAACCTTCGCCCAATATGCCCACACCGTAGCACACTGCCACCACATATGCATCCAGTCCCCCCTCTCAGTGCAACCCCGCCAGCATTGGTCGCCCCATCCGAGCCCAGCTTTCAAGCGGCGGACAGGCGTCCAATACCATCGGGACAACATATTATAGGCATTTTCCTTTAAGGATGCAGAGATAGAAACATGCGCTATAGTCCTAAGCACCTTAATCCATTCCTCCTCACTCCACTCTACCCCCAGATCTTCCTCCCATTTCAACATATACGGTAATTTACCCTCCCCTGTCTCCAACAAACCCCTATATATTCGTGATACTACCCCCTTTTGTCCCAAATGCCCTGAGCATAAAATCTCAAACCAACTCCGACGTCCCCATAGGTCCTTCCACACTCTTGGTCGCCTAAGACAATGGCAAAGCTGTAGATACGCATAATAGTCATTCCCTGTCAACCCGTAGAGATCCCTAATACCCTCAAACCCATAGATCTCCTGGGTATGCATGAGTTGGGAGACTTGCGTCAGCCCCCCCTTGGCCCACCTCCGAAGGGTCCGCACATCCGGCCCCTGCCCCTTCTCAAAACAAGCCTCTAATCCCATGCCCTGTGTGTATCCTTTTCCCGACACCAACTGTTGTTTGTACCGCTTCCACACCTTCAAACTATGCACTATCATGGGGCTAAGAGTGTTGGAAGCTGCGCCCGCTCCTCCCCTCCATATTACCATCTCCAGTTCCGCCCCTCCCATCTGTTCCTGCTCCATCTGCACCCATTGTTTCCCCTCATCTCGCTGCCACTCATAAACTGTTTTCAGTTGCGTGGCCTCGTAGTATTTCACCAGGTTAGGAAATCCCAGCCCCCCTCGTCTTTCACTCTCTGCAATGTGCTCATTGCCACTCTTGGGCTTCTCTGCTTCCATATAAATCTATTCACCATCCCTTGCACCCATTTTAACTTGTTCCGCGGAACCTCAATGGGGAGCGTCTGGAATAAAAACAGCAAGCGCGGCACCAACATCATTTTAACTGTCGCTGTACGCCCAAACCATGATGATAACCCCTTCCCCCAACCCCCCAGCCAACTTTCAATCTGCCCTAGTGCCTTCCCATAATTTAATTTATATAAGTCCGCCGTTTTGTTACTGAGACGTACTCCTAAATATCTTATACTGTCCTTTGCCCACTTAAAAGGGTATTGCTTGGCCAGCCGTTCTTGCCTGGCTCCAGAGACCGCTAGGTTTAAGATCTCCGATTTAGTCCAGTTAATGGTAAACCCCGACAACCTGCCATATTCCTCCAGCTCCCACATCACTATTGGAATGCTCACTTTAGGTCTACCCAAGCTTAGAATAATATCGTCTGCAAACAGGGAAATCTTATAGTCCCTCGTCCCCACCTGTAATCCCAGGATAATCCGCTCTTTCTCGCACCCTCTGTGCAAACTGCTCTAACGCTATGGCAAAGAGCAACTGCAAAAGAGGGCACCCTTGCCGTGTACCCCTCCCCTGCGCAAAAAACCCCGAATACTCCCCGTTCACCCTCACACATGCCTGCGGGTGTTCGTACAGTGCCTTTATCCAAGCCAGAAATTCATTTCCCAGCCCAACCCTCTCTAACACTTGAAATAGTAAGGGCCATGCTACCTGATCCGAAGGCTTTTTCAGCGTCCAGCGACAGGAGCAAGGCTTCCTCCCCACTCATTTCAATTGAACAGACTATATTCAATATTTTCCTAATATTGTCTGCAACCTGTCTACCAGGTATGAAGCCCGCCTGGTCCTGATGTATCAACTTTTCAATTACCTTGTTTAGTCTTGCTGTTAGTACCTTTGCTAGTAACTTGGCATCAAGGTTAAGCAGAGAAATGGGCCGATAAGATGCGCAGTCCTGCGGGTCTTTCCCCTCCTTATGAATAACCGTAATCCCCACCCACCCCATCGTGTCAGCAAGTCTCCCTCCCTCCCTGGGCAAGTTAAATAACTTCACCAGCGGCTCAATCAAGAGATTCCCAAACCGCCTATAGAATGGCACTGTTAACCCATCTAGTCCTGGGGCTTTCCCAATTTTTAATTGCCGAATTGCCCTCTGCACCTCCTCCCCACTTATCGGCCTATTCATTTCACCTTGCTCCTCCCTCCCCAGTTTAGGCAAGCTTACTGAGTCGAGATATCTGCTCACTCCTTCCTCTGTTGCCGAGTCACGAGCTCTATAAAGCTCCTGGTAAAACTCTCGAAAGGCATTCCTGATCTCTCCATCTTTAGTTACCGCAGCCCCTCCCTTAGGACGAACTCGAATGATATGGGAGCGCAGCTATCTCCAGGAACAAGCAGGAATGAGTCTTCACATATGGGTACGTCGGCACCGACGGAGCCTGCACGGGAATGCTCCCCAGCATACAATCAGAAAGCTTTTGGGAGCATCCCTCACGCCTGCGCACTGACTTCCCGCCTTTCCCACTGCCTCTCCTCAGTTTTCGTTTTTCCGTGGAGCCGACAGGACATCGTCCTGTCACCGCAGAAACTTTTTTCTTTAAAATTCTTATTTCCTTGTTTTTCTTGTGGTCGTGGCTGTCTTTCCCACCGATACTGGTACCGCCGGTGCTTTATTCTTTTCTTTTCTAAACTTAGAGAAATTTTTCTCCTCAGTTTTTTGTTTTAACTTTTGGGCCTACCAGGCCTCTCCAACATGGAGCCTTCTTCCCCTAAGAAATGCCTTCACTGTGGAAACATGGTTTTCTTTTTAGACTCCAATGCTTGGTGTCTAACCTGTTTGGGTCCTGACCCTTTTTTCCCTGATCCATCAGGCTGTATTATTGGGAGAAGACCGTCCCTTTTTCGAGTTTCCCTCGATGCCGTTTTTCCTCCTGAAGTGAGGACACCGGTTTATTCTTCTCTCCAGGATCAGGTAACCCACAAACAGTCTGTTAAGACTAGCCAATTCTTGAAGGTTAAGTCTCATGCCCAGCATGATGACGGCTCCGGCCTTGCCCTCAAGACCTCATTGGCAATAAAACCCCGGCGGGAGGCTTCGGGCTCCAAAGCATTTACGGGGTTTCAGGTTGTTCCTGGGGCTCACCCCTCACAGAACATACCTGAGCCATGCTTGGGGGTGGTATCCGCTTCGAGCGGTACCGATAACCCGGCATCGGCACCGGTGTCGAGTGTTCCACTCTTCACCAGGGATTGTCATCTGGTGTCCTCGGTACCTTCGGGGCCGATCGATATGACCCAGATTGACTTTCCTGTATCTCCGCCATGCTCAGGGTTGGTACCGGCTTCGAATGGTACCGATGCATCGGCATCGGTGTCGAGTGTTCCACTCATCACCTGGGATCGTCATCTGGTATCCTCGGTACCTTCGGGGCCGATTGATACGAACCAGATAGACTTTCCTGTATCTTCGCCATGCTCGGGGTTGGTATCGGCTTCGAGCGGTACCGATACCCCGACATCGGCGCCGGTGTCGAGTGTTCCACTCTTCACCAGGCATCGTCTTCGGACGTCCTCGGTACCTTCGGAACCGATCGATACGACTCCGATTGACTTTCCTGTATCAGCATCGGTACCACCACCACCGTCGGTACCTTCTAGACATGCATCGATAGACTCGCTCCCTTCGATGCCGAGTCTAGAATCGATATCCAGTTTAGATGACTTGGTACCGACGCGTTTCGGAACCGATCCATATCGTTTCCGTCTACGCAGTACCGAGGATATTCACCAAGGCTCTCTGGCTACCTCGGTACCGCTTCAGCAGCCCCCGATTACTGCTTCGATGACATTACTGTCTCCGATACCAGTATCGGTATCGATGTCGATTCCTGCAGTTCCATCGGTGCCATCGATCCTTTCTATGCCTAGCTTGGAATCGATACCGGGCACTTTTGATGCAGTACTAACTGCCTCGAATCAGAACTGTCAGTATCACTGTCCATCTAGCAGGATTCTTTTTCTGCATCAGTCCAGTATGTCTTCTGGTGCTCAAGCTGCTCCTTCAACCTCAGCTTACCCAGGAATAGTTCCTATTGGAGATCCTTCTTTTCAGAAATTTCTCCTTGACATGGCAACCTTTCTTGCCATTCCTATTCCTGGCTCTACTCTTAACCAAGATCCTGCAGAAAAGGAAAATATAATGCTTCCTTTACATCCTTTGCAGGATCTTCTTCTGAGGATGTGGGAATCACCTTTAAAGGTTCCTTTGCCTTCTACAGCCACTAATGTTCTGTATCAGGTGCCTCCCTCTCCGGGGTTTCAAAAAAAACAACTTCCACATCATTCCATTGTAGTGGAATCAGCAATGAGGAAGGTAAGAAGCAAGAAGAAGCATTCTTCTTATCCGCCAGGTCGTGCATCTAAAGCACTTGAAGCCTTTGGACATCAAACCTTCCAAACTTCTATGCTGGCTTCAAGAATTATTTCATATATTTTTTATATGAGTCTGACACTTCAGGAGGTCACAGAGAAATTATCTCTTTTGTCACCTTTTTTGTCAGAGCCTAAGGCCACTGACTATTCCTTGCTTCTTAATCATAGCAGGAATATCTCTTGGTTTCTTTCTCGTGCTTCTCTAGACTCTTTTGAGTCTGTTAGCAGATCCTCTGCTATTGCCATTGGAGCACGTCGTAAAGCCTGGCTGCAAGCTTCAGACTTGAGCAGATGGGCACAACATATACTGGGTAATTCTCCTTGTACTGGAGAAAATCTCTTCAATAGAGAGGCTTTACGTCAGGTTGCTCATTGCTCCACTGACTTCCCTGGTTCTGGAAACCCTCCTAAGCCTTCTTTTTCCCCAGGACGTAGGAAATGTCCTACCAAACCTTCTTTCCCTAAGAAAAGGTTTCACCCTTCTCCTGCCCATCCTCCAGATGTACCCAAGCAAGGGACATCTCATCCTAGTCTGAAGTCTCCAGACTCTAACCAGTCTAATCATAACCAGCAACCATAGGTTCCTGTATGTTGCAATCTACAGTTAACTTCTTCTTAGCAGAAGTTTATTCTTCACACTCTACACTGGTTTTTTTCTTTTCAGTATGCTAAGCTGTTAGGATACTATTGTCCATGGGTTACAGAATTCTCCCCTTCTTACTACTATGAAGGGAGGTTACAACTATCCCATGATAGTTTCTGTCCCCACATGGACATCTTTTCCTTCAGCTGACTTACCATATGGTAAGTCACCTTCCAACCCCCTCTTTTCCAGCGTTTTTCCCCTGCTTGAGTTGGTACCATACTGAAACACTCTCTTTCTTTCCAGTGTAGACTTTTTGTTATCCTTCAATGCATGCTCTGAACAACTCATCAGACAGGGACGGGAATATCTCCGCTCCCTTTATCTGTTTTCTCTCCGTTTTTATACAGGAAAATCCCCTCTGCTGTTTTGTTCAGTTGCTGTGCATGCAGGAGTTCCAGTGATTACTTTAGTGCTCATTGCAAGCTACTTTAAACTATCTTGCATAATACTATTCACTGCAGGTTATCTTCTAGCCATATCCTTTCCTAGGATGTGGCAACACACCTGACTTCAGTCAGTTTTATCTCATAGTTCTCCTGCACAATGCTCTCTGCAATCTTCAGATAAGCTTACTACTATGGGCCCTTGCTACAGAGCATTGAACTTTATCTCTGAGGGTTTTTTCCATATAGTAGAAAAAACTTATATAATCATTCCATGACTATATGGGTTCTTTATACCCTCTTGTCTCCTGTTGTGATACAGAAGACAAGCTTTTTCTGCATGAATGTCCAAGGAGTTCCCAATCTTTCAGGAATCTACCCCTTTTTTCCTTACAGCTTGGCATTATGCTTTTCTGCTCCACTTGGACAACGCATACTCTTTTAGTGTACATGATACCCCTGTGTCCCTTGGCTGGGTCATCCTGGGATCTTAGTTTATGCATTTTTTTTTTTTGTCCTTTGGACATGTCAAAGTACTCCTGACGTGTTCTTACCAGACTGCTATTATCCTCTGTTTTTTCACGCAACCATACTGGTTATTCCACTGAAATACATTCCTGCACCGCAGAAATAGATTCTCTATATATCTGCAGGTGGTTTTCACCCCCTTATTAGATGAATCTTTTCCTATCACATTCCCCATGTGAATGTTTTTGTGGGGCTCAGTTGCAGGCATGTATCCTCAGACTTATATTCATGTATGTATATGTCCTATACATACATATTTCTGTAATCTGTGTGGGCATACGCCTTGCCTATATATATATATATATATATATATATAGATAGATAGATATAGATATAGATATAGATATAGATATAGATATAGATATAGATATAGAGATAGAGATAGATATAGATATAGATATAGATATAGATATAGATATAGATATAGATATAGAGATAGATATAGAGATAGAGATAGATATAGATATAGATATAGAGATAGATATAGAGATAGATATAGATATAGAGATAGATATAGATATATAGATAGAGATATATAGATAGAGATATAGATATAGATATAGATATAGATATAGATATAGATATAGATATAGATATAGATATAGATAAATAAAATATAAATAAAATATATGTATCACACATATCTAGACATATATGCACATATATATAGATATGTATGTCTCTCCATATATATATATATATATATACATACACATACACACACCCATTGGGAGATGTCCATGGGACGCTATGTATTGCCTACTATCTCCCTGTCTGTGCTATAAAGCTTTTACCTTCTTAAGGGGTCCAGACAGTCAACTTGCCTATTCTCATACGGCTCAGTAAGTGGGAGCGGTTATACACACAATTACTGCGGTCAACAGCTTCTATTTTTGTTATAGATCTCCCTGTCTATGGAGTATCAAACTTCAATGTCTTCCTATCTCTTACCAGCTAGGAAAGACGGTGTACATCTTCAGTATTTCTGAGTACACTTCTGTTCTCCTTGGGAATAGGGGCTTTTTTCCATACCCCCTCTTCCCTTCAGGACTGGGCTAATTCTCCAGATCGGTCAGTCGTCTTCTTTTAGTCCTCAATGTTAACTCTGTACCTAAAAGAGTTTTCAGCTTTTTCCTATAAAGCTTTCCATTGAAGACCTGCCGTTCTTCTCCTGCCCCAGTTGACACCTGGGTTACCTGCCCATTCCAGGTTTGGAACTTCATCCTCACTGCTGTGAAGTTACCTTGAGGATTCCGCTACTGCATCTACAGTACACTCCATCACAGTTCTACTTCCTACAATCCAGTAGGTAAGCTCTATATTGTACTAGTTCATTAAATATTTTAATGCTACTTGACATACATTCTAAAGACTCATTTTTTCTGTAGTCTTTAGATTCGCTGTTCCTCTACAGCTCTTCTCTTTTCAACTCCTACCCCCCATCCCTCAGGGGATGCCGGGGATCCAGGTTTGGGAAATGCCGTCCTGTTCCAGGGATACGCATTTTATGGGATCTCCCCTGGCACCCACAGCTAGGGATTCCCCATATGTGAAGACTCATTCCTGCTTGTTCCTGGAGATAGCACAGTTACTTACCTGTAAGAGGTGATCTCTGGGAACAGCAGGAATTAGTCTTCACAACCCACCCACCTCCCCTAGGAGTTGTATCTATCTCCTTTCCTCTTTCTCTCCTTCTGTCTCAGCTATGAAACTCAACTGAGGAGAGGCAGTGGGAAAGGCGGGAAGTCAGCGCGCAGGCGCGAGGGATGCTCCCAAAAGCTTTCTGATTGGCTGCTGGGGAGCATTCCCGTGCAGGCTCCATCGGTGCCGACGTACCCATATGTGAAGACTAATTCCTGCTGTTCCCAGAGATCACCTGTTACAGGTAAGTAACTGTGCTTTCTCTGTCGTAGCCTCTGCGCCAAATATTTCCCGGCCTTATCTCCCCCCTCGAAGACCTTGTGCCGTAAAAGTTGCATCTGGTACTGTATACGGTCTGTCTGCAGCTCATTTAACTGTGCCCGCACCACCATTACCTGTCTCCAATGAGATCTCGACCTCCCCCACGCATCCATCTCTTCCAGTTCTAATAAATGAATCCTCAAAGCCCCTTCCCTGCTCTCTTTCCCTCTTTATCCGTGCTCCCCACTTGATGAGCACCCCTCGTATCACTGCTTTATAGCCATCCCAGACCCCTCCCCATGCAACCTCCCCGTTATCATTAGTTATAAAGTACTCCCTAGTTTCCCTCCCTATCTCTTCCCGGACCCTCTCGTCATTCAGCAATGACTCATTTAATCTCCAATATTGGAGCCCCTTCCCTTCAGCCACCGTTCGCAGGGAAACCATCACAGGGGCATGGTCAGACCATGTAATGGCCTCCATAGCTGCTTCCATAATCCGACCCCCTACTTCCTTAGAAACCCAAATTGCATCTATCCGGGAGTATGACCCGTGCATGGGCGAAAAATATGAAAATTGTCTCCTCCCTGGGTATTGTAACCGCCATGCATCAACCAGTCCATTCTGCACCACAAACTCTCGGTATCTTTTCCTATCCGCCCGCTTACCCTCTCGAATCCCAGTTGCATCCTTTGTTGGATTCCAGGTGAGATTAAAATCTCCACCACATATTATGGTACCCTCCTCCATGTTTCCTACTTCCTCCATCAGTTGCTTCCAAAATTTACCCTGTGACCCCGTGGGAGCATATAGATTCACTATGCAATACCACTCGTTCCCCACCCGCACCCTCGCCAGGATATATCTCACTCCCTTATCCCTGACAACGGAGTGCACCTGGGTCTTTAACCTGGAGGCTAACAAAATGGCCACCCCCCTTTCTTTCTCTCAGCTGTGTTAAAGGCGTGGAGACAGACCCCAAATCCCCTGGGCTTGACCATAAACTCCTTTGTTTTGATAAGGTGCATTTCCTGTATCAGCCCTATCCCCGCCTTTTGGCGAGCCAGCTCATCGTTCAGCTTCTGCCGCTTAAAAGGCGAGTTCAGGCCCTTAACATTTAACGATACAATTTTTAATTCACCCATTCTGGTATACCTCACTCCCCACCACCGACCCGTCTGAAATTCTACCCCCCCTCCCCCATCCCCCACCCCCTTCTTCCCCTCCACAACTCCGTCCACCCCCCCACAACTCTCTCCAAAGAGAGATTCGTCGTCCATTATGGTGACTGCCTCCGGGCCTGCCTGTCCCTCCCCTTCCATCCCTCATCACCCCCCACTCTCACCCTTATCCCCCCCCACCTTAACCTCAACCTACCCCCTCCTGCCTTCCCCCAACCCCTCACTCCGCTGCCCCTGTTCTTCCCCTCTTTCATCCCCCTCCCTACCCCTGACCCTTTACTCTCTTACTACCTCCCCCTCTACCTTCCCCCTCCTAATGCACCCCTACAGCAACAGCCAAACACAATAAAGCACAGTTACTTACCTGTAACAGGTGATCTCTGGGAACAGCAGGAATAAGTCTTCACATATGGGTACGTTGGTACCAATGTTCCCTCTAATTTTTTGTAGGCTGTGTGCGCATAAAATATCAGCTGTGTGCAGCTTTTGAGGAAAGGTTAAATTTTTGTGCGCCACATAACACTCGGAGTTATTTACTTTAAAATTTGACTATACGTCAGAATACAGTATGTACACCACATTGCTTTTAATCAAATTAAATGAAAATAGACGATTACTAAATGAAGCGGGAAATTTCTAGTAATTACAATCATAACTTTTAAATTTTAAGACGTCTGTGTTTTCTATCAGAATCAGAGCTGTAATTTTTGTGCGCTCTGTTGTAAAGTATGTGCGCTCACTTGGTGAGGTGTGTGTGCGCGCGCACACACGCACAGCTTAGAGGGAACAGTGGTCGGTACCGACTGAGCCTGCGCGGGAACGCTCCCCAGCTTCCCAAAAAGGAAAGCTTTTGGGAGCATCCCACAGCGCCTGCACGCTGCCTTCCCGCCTTTCCTAACCGCCTCTCTCCAGTTCGATTTTTAAAGCTGAGACAGAGAGAGGAAAGGAAAGATAGAGAGAGACAACTTATAGGGGAGGTGGGAGGGTTGTGAAGATTTATTCCTGCTGTTCCCAAAGATCACCTGTTACAGGTAAGTAACTGTGCTATCTCCAGGAACAAGCAGGAATGAGTCTTCACATATGGGAACTCCCCAGCTAGAGATGCCTGGGAGATCCCCAAGGTTGTGAGATCCTGAGAAGGGCTCTACCTCCTCCCATGGATCTCAGGCATCCAACCAGGGATGGAGGGCAGGAGTTGATTAAGTATGGAACAGGTGTTTGAGAACAGCCTTACCAAACAAGGCATCCCGGCGGGAGTCCTTGTCCAAACAGTAATGGGCTGTGAAGGTATGAACCGAGGCCCAGGTGGCCGCTTGACAGATCTGGACACAGAATTTAGATGAGCCATAGAGGTGGCCATGGCTCTCACATTATGAGCTGTGAGATGGCCCTCCAGAGAAAGGTTCTTACTCTGGTAGGCGAAAGAAATACACTGAGCAATCCAATTGGACAGTGTCCTGTTAGAGACTGGAAGTCCCAAATGAGAGGGAAGAGTTGAGAAGACTTTCTATGTTGCTGTGTCCTTTGTAAGTAAAAAGCAAGAGCTCTCTTACAATCCAGGGTATGAAGATTCCTCTCTGCACTTGATGCATGAGGACCTGGAAAAAAGACAGGTAAATACACCTCTTGATTAAGATGAAAAGGTGAGACCACTTTAGGCATAAAGTGTGGATTGGTCCTAAGGACTACCTTATCATGATGGAACCTTGTATAAGGTGGATTAGCCACTAAGGCCTGCAGTTCACTGATGCGGCGAGCTGAGGTGACTGCAATAAGAAAGATAACCTTCCAGGAAAGAAATTTCAAGGAGGTAGTGGCTAAGGGTTCAAAGGGTGGCTTCATGAGCTGACCAAGAACCAGATTCAAGTCCCATGCCACTGGAGATGGTCTAATGGGAGGTTTAGTTAAAAGAAGGCCTCTCATGAATCTTGCAATAAGAGAACGAGAGGAGACAGGTTGTCCATTGAGAGGCTTGAGGGATGCTGCAATAGCACTCAAATGGACCCTTACTGAATTAGTTTTGAGGCCTGCATGGGAAAGATGCAGGAGATACTCTAGTAAAGAATTCAGAGGTATTGCTAGAGGGTTAGTAACCTTCTCAGCACACCAAATGGTAAACCTTTTCCATTTAAAAGCATAGGAACGTCTAGTAGAATGCTTTCTGGAAGCATGAAGGATATCCCTTACTTGCTGAGAAAGATGCCAATCTTGAAGGTCTAAGCCTTCAGCAACCAAGCCCTGAGATGGAGAGATTGGGGTTTTGGGTGCCACAACGTTCCCCCCTCCAGAGACAGGAGATCTGGAGCAGACCCCAAGTCCAGGGAGGGAGCTTGAGAGAGATGCAGAAGTAGAGGGTACCACACTTGGTGTGGCCAACGTGGAGCTATGAGAATCATAGTCCCTTGATCTCTCTGAAGCTTGAACAGGGTCTTGGGAATTAGGGGAATGGGTGGAAAGGCGTACAGGAAGTCTTGACCCCAATGAAGGAGGAAGGCATCCCTGGCCTAAACTCCCTGACACGGAATTCTGGAACAGAATCGGGGAAGTTTGGCATTCCACGGACTTGCAAAGAGGTCTATGTCCGGGGTTCCCCAAATTCGAAAGATTCTGACTATCTGGTCCATATGAAGGGACCATTCGTGTGGAAGCAGAACTCGACTGAGTCTGTCTGCCCAAGAGTTTTGAACTCCTGTAAGGTATACTGCCAGAAGATGAATTTCATGCTCTCTGGCGAAGGCCCGCAATCTCAGAGCTTCGTTGCAAAGCGACAGAGAGCCAGTCCCTCCCTGCTTGTTCTCATAGAACATGGCTACCTGGTTGTCCGTGTGAATGAGGACTGTCTTGTAGCTGAGCAGGGTATGGAAGACTCTGAGAGCCAAGAAGATTGCTCTGAGCTCTAAGAAGTTGATATGTAGGGAGGTCTCCTGTGGGGACCAAATGCCCTGGGTGGAGAGGTCTTGAAGATGAGCTCCCCATCCCTTTGGAGAGGCATCTGTTGTAAGGATTGCTTGGGGTAACAACTGTTGGAAGGGGGACCCCAGCAACAGATTTTGAGTGGACTTCCACCACTGGAGAGACCAAAAGAGGCGCCTGGAGGTTGCTATTTTGTCTGACAGATGCCTGGGTCCACTGGGTGGACAAAGTCCATTGATCTGCCCTCATGTGAAGGCGAGCATAAGGGACCACATGCACCGTGAATGCCATGTGGCATAGCAGTTGTAACATCTCTCGAGCAGTTAGGTGGGTTTTTAACTGAATCTGAGAGGCTAGCTGCACTGAGCGTAGGCAACGGGCCTGGGGAAGATAGGCCTTTGCAGTTGTGGTATCCAGCAAGGCCCCTATGAACTCTAGAGACTGAGTAGGGGTGAGTTGGGACTTTGGAATATTTATAACCAGTCCCAGATACTGCAGGATACGCATTGTGCAGGCTAGGGAAGTCTGGGCCTCTGACTGGGATGGAGCTCGGATGAGCCAGTCGTCCAGATATGGGAATACGAATATTCCTAGAGTGCGTAGAAATGCAGCTATTACTGCCATGCATTTTGTGAACACTCTTGGAGCAGAGGCCAGACCAAAGGGAAGCACCCTGTATTGATAGTGCTTTCCCTGATAAAGGAACCTAAGGAACCTTCTGTGTGCTGGATGGATGAGTATATGGGTATACGCATCCTTGAGATCTAGAGAACAAAGCCAATCCTGACTCTGAAGGAATGGAAGGAGAGTACCCAGAGAAATCATCTTGGATTTCTCCTTGCATAGGAATTTGTTCAATTCTCTGAGATCTAATATGGGTCTGTAACCCCCTGTTTTCTTTGGAATTAGAAAGTAGGGGGAGTAGAACCCTGAGCCCTGTTGAAGAAGAGGTACTTCTTCTATTGCCCCTTGGGCAAGAAGGGTAGAAATCTCTTGACCCAGAAGGTCGAGGAGAGATGTTGGAGAATTGAACTGTCTCACCATGGTGTAAGGAGGAAGGTTTAAGAAATGAAGTTTGTACCCTTCCCTTATGATGGAAAGGGTCCACTGCTCTGCTGTGATTTGCTCTCATCTGGGAGCAAAGTGAGCTAACCATCCTGGAATGGTGAGAGGCTCTGGTTCTTTTAGAGCCAGAAAGGCTAAGTTCTCTAGGTGCAAGTCAAAGGCCCTGAGGAGGCTGAGGCTGTTGGGCTACAGTAGGCCTTGCAGCCTTAGACTTGGCCTGTTTAAGTTGTTGACGCTTTGCAGCAAAACGACCTGCAGAAGATGTCGTCTGACCATAAACAGGATAATATCTTCCCTTCTTGGGAAAATGTATTTTTGAACAACCTCTTCTGGACAGGATTAGAGGTAGACTTTGAAAGCCTATCCAAAGCAGAATTTTCTGCATCCATCTGAGTGGCCTTTGCTTGCCAATCTTTGCCAAACAGGTTTTCAGCTGTACAAAGAAGATTTCCTAATCCATCTTGGACCCAGGGTTCCAAATCAGAAGCTTGTAACCAAGCAATTCTGTGTGCACCTATGGCAATGGCCGAGGCTCTGCTGGCCCCCTCAAAAGAGTCAAAGGCTGCACGGTTAGAAAATTTGGAAACATCCTGGGCATGCTTAAGCCATGTAAGAAAGTCTTCCCTTTTATCTTCTGGAAGAAAAGGGAGGAAAGTTTGCAGATCTGTAACTTTCTTCAGAAACATCCCCATATAGAGACTATAGGAGTTGATTCTGGCAACAAGCATACTGGCTTGAAAAATTTTCCTGCCAAAAGCATCTAAGGTTCTACATTCTCTTCCTGGAGGAGCAGATGAGTGCCTCTTTGCACTCTTTAACTTTTTCATAGCTGACTCCACCACAATAGAATGGTGAGGAAGCTGAGTTTTATGAAATCCAGGACAAGGAGGGACACGATACATAGTATCCAACCTACGAGAATGAGAAGAGATGGTGAGAGGAGTCTCCCGTATGCCTATCATGTGGTCATAAAGGATCTCATGAACTGGCAAAGTGGCTGCTTCTTTAGGAGCCTTGGGATATTGCAAAGTATCCAATTTTTTGGCTCTAGGCTCTGTCTCAGGGGCTACTGAGATAGAAAGCCCCTGGGCCACTTCCTTATGAAGGCTTGAAAAGACAAGTCTCCTGTAGGGGACATTCTTCTTTTTGGAGAAGAAGGCTCCTGAGGAAGAAGTACCGATGCTTCGACAGAGGCCTCCGATGCATCAGAGTCTTCGGAGGAATCGAAGTATCGCCTGTCTGGATGCTCTTGTAAAGCCCGACACGCATACCGGGTGGTATCGACATCGGGAGTCATCGGTACCGGATCGGTACCGATAGGCATCATCAGACAGGGTACCGCTGCAGTCGACACCGAAGCCGATGTCAATGCAACTGGTACCGTCACCGGAACCGATGTCGGAGCCGGTACCGACAACAAAGCTTGTTGCGGTACCAGCGGCGTCACAGCTTGTATGAATGCCGTAATGGCACGCTGCATGGTCAGAACATTCTGATCCATCGACGCCATGAATGTCTGGAGGTCGGTACCGGCAGATTCCACCGGTACCCCAGAACATTGCAACAGATGATCGGTCGAGGCCATGCCATCGATGTCAACCTGTGACCCCATAGGAGGAGCTTTGGAAGCCGGAGCTTCCCGCCGGGGTACTTTTGCCAGTGCAGGATCCTCGAGGGCAAGCCCGGAGGCATCTCGATGCTTAGAGGGAGATCTACCCTTTGAGGGCAGGCTGGACTTGTGTTTGGTTACCTGAGATCCATAGGAGGAAGAAGAAGCCCTGGAAGACGTCGATGCCACCAAAGCTGCATCAGAGGGAAACAGTGTACTGAGCTTGGCTGCTCGGTTCTGTAAACCTCTTTTAGACGACATGGAGCAGGACGGACAATCCGTGATGGAATGGTCAGGACCCAAACACCTAAGACACCAGTCATGGGTGTCGGTAACAGAGATGGTACCGCTGCACTTAGTGCATTTTTTAAACCCGGAGGCGGGCTTTTCCATGAAGAATTTTCTGTTAGGCCTAAGGCCCAAAGAAGAAAAAATACACTGAAGTGGAACGGAAAGTCTTCTTTTTTTTTTGAAGAAAAAGAAAGAAAAGACCGGCAGTACCGGTCCGACATCGAAGAAGGCAGACGCGCGACCAAAGAAATAAAATAAAATAAAGAACTTCTTCAGCGGTGACAGGAACACGACCTGCTGGCTCCGTGGAAAAGAAGAACTGGAGAGAGCCGGTTAGGAAAGGTGGGAAGGCAGCGCACAGGCGCTGTGGGATGCTCCCAAAAGCTTTTCTTTTTGGGAAGCTGGGGAGCATTCCTGCGCAGGCTCCGTCGGTACCGACGTACCCATATGTGAAGACTCATTCCTGCTTGTTCCTGGAGATAATATATATACATAACATTTCTGCAAATCACATAGCTATAACTGTTCTGCTTCAACCCGCTCCATTCTCCTCAGCTCTTGTCCTGGGGCTCTCCCCCTGCAATCGCGCCAATCTTTGGCCCTCCGCTGGGACACGGTGCCACTGCTGAGCTCTCTGAGATGAATGTGAGGATGCCGACGTGGTAGCTGTCTGTCGGGCTAGGGTCCCGCACCCTTCAGGGATGTTCGGCATCTCCAAGTCTTTCAGCGCTCTCCATGCTTCCTCTATAGTTTGCACCCGTTTCGACCTACCCCTGGCCGTGATCAACAGGCCAAATGGGAACAGCCATTTATATCTTATGTCCTCTTTTCTCAAGTATTTTGTAACTTCTTTGAATTTCCTCCTGCGCTGCAGTGTTCCCCCAGATAGATCTTGAAAAAATTCCAGTGAGTGGTCTTCCCACTGGAACTGCCGCACTTTCCTGGCTGCCATCAGCAACCTTTCTTTAATCCTGAAGGAGCCCAGGCATACCACAATGTCTCTTGGTTTATTGTCTCTTTTGTGGCCCAGGCTCTCTATTTGTGACAATTCGATCTCGGTGCCCCCCTCTGAGTCTGCTGTCTTAAGCAGGGAACTAAAGATTTTAACAATCACATCCTCACAGTTTTGATACCTAGCTTCTTCTGGGAGGCCCCAGACCCGGAGATTGCATCTTCGGGATCTGTCCTCTAGGTCCTCCACCTTCATCTGCTGCTCCTCCTGAGCGTGTTTAAGGTCTGCCCAGCCTTTTTGCATCTCGTCCATTTCCTCCCCCTGCTGCTGCATTTGGGTCTCCATGTCTTCCAATCGATTGTCGATCTCACCGATATCTTGTCTCAGGGAGTGTATGGACTCTCTGAGCTCACACGCCACCCCACCGATGTCTGATTTAATCTCCTCCTTCAACTCAGTGAGTCAGTCTTTCAGTTATGCAATCCCTCCAGGGCTACAACTCCGCTCCAACTCTTCTCCCAGCTCCTGGGACTCTGCTGACTGCTTGCTGTTCTCTTTGACCCCCTCCTTGCCACTCTTAACTGCTCCGTACGATCGAAATTCTGCCAACTTTCGCGCTGACATCCCTGCTTTAGTTTTATCCATCTTGGCTCAGGGTTAGGATCGTTTTATGGCACAGCTATGTTTATTATATTGACTGAGGATACTGTAGAGCGTTGCTGCTGTGATCTATTTTGCAGCACTGGGACCACTCCTCTCCCTGTCCCCCCTACAACGTCTAGGCCTTGAGGCCCCTCAAGAACAAACTCTCCCCTCCACTCCTCCTGGGCTCTGGTCCCTCTGTGGCCTCCTCTCCAACTCTCCTTGCCTGGTGGTGCTCTCACCTCACTTCGTGCTTGTTTCCTTCCGTCTCCACAGCTGGCTGCTCCTTCGGGGCTCCTCTATGCCCTCTCCGCACTGTAAAAACTTCCCCCTCAGCACTTCTTACATCGCTCTGCACTCCCACAGACTCTGCCCGGTCCTCCTCCACGATCGGCACTATCAGAGCAAGCTGCACTACTCAAGCCGCCGCCGCACGCTAATCCCTTCAGCTCCTGACTTCAAACTGCCGCGGTGGATTTTGGATTTCTTCCCAGAACCGCCTCTCCGCTGCACTACCCGGTGACCGGGAGTTCCACTTGCCAGGCCGTGCACTTAGCACTCCTTTCTGCTTCGGCCTCTCCACACTTCTTGCGCTCAAGCCGCGGATGCGGGCCCACCACGCGGTCGGTGCCTCTGGCCTCTCGTAAGGCACCTCCTTCAAGTGGGTCGCCTATACAGAGCCGATCCGCCTCTTTTCGCCGCTCCCCGACTCTCGGGTCTAGCGGCACCGATGCCCCTCCTGTGCCCCTCACATTTAGCTCAAATAGGGGTAACTAAGCCCCTTTTTCGCAGGCTTAGAAGGCGGAGCTCTCCCTCTACCCCACCATCTATCCCGATGACGTCACCGGAAGTCCCTGGCAGCAGTATTTTGAACTAGCTGTAGTGGGAATAGAGCATTCTTTGGGAGGCCTTGGTAAAAGTTTCCATAGTCAAGGTGTGGTGTAATGATGGCTTGGAGTATGGATCTGAAATCAGTTTCCTGAAGTAGGTGTCGCAGGGGTTTGAGCTTTAGCTTCCAGTATGCCATTTTGGCTGCATTTTTGGTGTGTGTGGACAAGTTGAGGTTGGTGTCAATAGTTATGCCTTGATATTTAATCTTTTTATTGTTTCAGCATCTTGTGTTCTTATCTTCTCTGGTGGCTTGTGGTCCAGATCTCTGAATATATGTAGGGCTTCTGTTTTGCTTTTATTTACTGTGAGGTTTATTTCAGTGAGTAAGTTTGTCACTGTATTGCAGATATCAGTTATGATTGTAAAATCTGGGTTGGTGGTGGTTGAACAGCATGTAGAACATGTCATCTGCGTGTAGATGGTAGTACACGTTTAGCTTTCTTAGCAGATCACACGTTGAGTGTATAGATTGAATAGCAATCCTGAGAGGGCTGAACCTTGGATACCTTGAGTTAACTTAAAGGGTTTTGAGTTGGTGGTGCCGACCTTTACTTGTATGGTTCTGTCTGATAGGTAGGAAGTGAACCATTTTAGGGTGTCATCTGTTAAACCAATGTTTCTGAGTCTGTTTAGCATAATGTGATGCGAGACTGAGTCAAAGGCTGCGCTTATGTCCAGGAATATGACAATAAATCCTTGGTGGAGCTTATCAAGGTCAATGATGAGTTTGTTGAATAAGTCTTAGTAGTGTGTCGATTCCATGGTGTTGGCGGAAGCCATGTTGATGTGGGTCTAGCGGGGCATATGTATCAACATGATCTTGCAGTTGGTGCTGTATGTTGTTTTTTTTTTTCTCCCCC
Organism: Ichthyophis bannanicus; assembly: GCA_033557465.1. NCBI lineage: Eukaryota > Metazoa > Chordata > Amphibia > Gymnophiona > Ichthyophiidae > Ichthyophis > Ichthyophis bannanicus. The sequence goes on from CM066039.1 coordinate 228,551,588, forward strand.
CCCCCCCCCATTATTTTGGCAAGAAATGGGATGCTTGCAATTGGACAGTAAGCACTTGGGTGAGTATTGTCTAACGAGGCCTTTTTTATGATAGGTCATATAGAGGCTTGTTTGAGTGCAGGGGGGAAGGTATCCTTGCTTGAGAGATGTGGACTAACTGTAGAATGGTCTGGGCAAATTGATTGCATAGATTTTTTTAGCCATGATACAGGATGGGTCAAGAGATGAGGTTATGGTATTAATGTTAATGATGTCAAGTAACTCCCTTTTATTTATTGGGTTGAAGTTGCGCCACAAGTAATGTTGGTTCTGTTCTTTTGTTGAGGTGGATCATAGTGCTGTAGCGTTGTCTTGCTTTATGGAGGAAATCTGCCATAATTTGAGGGTCGATTTTTGTTTTTGCATTTGTCTATTGAGATAAGATCACTAGTCAACTGAGATACAATCGAAAGAGGTTTTCCAGGTCGGTTGAGTGATTTCATAAGGGTGTTTGAGATGTATTCCTTCTGAGTTTTATTACATAGGCTGTTGTATTCTTTTTGATATTTGAGAAGGTGAGTTTTAACAGAAGAATCTTGTGATCTTTTCCATTTTCTTTCTAGGCGTCTAAGTTCTCTTCTGATTTGGTCTAGATTCTTGGAGAACTATGAGGAGTATGTAGATTTTTGTTGCTTCATAGTATGTTTCTTGTTGAATGTTGCTGCGTCATTTATTATCTGGTTCCATGTGCCTGTGAATGTGTCTAGGTCATCTATGTCTGTGTCTAGCAGTGAAGAAGTCCGGTCGAGAAAGAGTTGTGGCCTTGAATCTACATTTGTAATTCTGTTGAGGGGGGAGGGGTAATTGGTTGGATGGTGTTTGCTGGTATATTAAAGGATATCATTGAGTGGTCTGACCATGATACTGGATCAATTTGTAGGTTTAGGTTTGCTTTGTGTAGCGTTTTGGGGATGAATAGGAGATCCAACATTGATCCTTTGCAGTGGGTTGACAAATCAATTATTTGGGTTAGTTGTAGGGATTCCATGGCACTTTAAAATGTGCTTGTGTGTTTTGCAGATGTTGGGAGGTTGAGGTCACCCATTAGAATAAAGAGGTTTCTTGTGGCTAATTGGGTACATACTTCATCCAAGATTGCTGATATATCTTTGGTGTTGGAGGTGGGTGTTCTGTAGGTTATGCATTTGGTGTACTTTGAGTTGGAGATGGTTAGATAATCTAGTGTGTGTAATGACTGTGAGTTGATCATTCTGAAGTTCAGGTGTTTCTTAGCGAGGATAAGTACTCCTCCTCTTTGTTCCAATCTGGGGCAGTTGAACAGCATATATTGTGATGTAGTTAGTTGGTTGAGAAGGGTGTTGTCATGGTCAGTGATTCAGCTTTCAGTGATGCACATTATATCAGTGTTTGTGTGTTTGAATGTGGTCTACATTGAGTGAGCATTTGACTGGGAGATCTTGGAGTTTGCTATTGAAATTTATGTGCTGCATAGGCTTTGTGTTGATATAGATGAGTCTGCGAGTTGGATTAGGCGGTAGTATTTTTTGCTATGTTGTAAAGTGCAGAAAGTGTGTTCTGTGCAGTATTGGTATGTTCCAATTATGAATCAGCTGGGTAAATGATAATACAAGAAGCATGGCTAGAAGCATCATTGTATAATATATAAAATAATGTGGTAGCATGTTTGGTTGGTAGCTTGCAGTGTGCCGTTGAGTGCTTGTTTGTAGGAGGTTATCTCGGTATTTTGATTGTATCTTTATGTAGATTCCTTAGGTTCCAGTATTATGAGTTGGTGGTTTAGTCTTCTGGCGTTTCCTTCTCTTCTCTTCTCTTCTGTTTATCGGCCGCACCTAAAGGCAAGACCCATGCCTAGGAGCGCTGCAGATTTGAACTTCCTGCCGGTGCACTTGAGCATCATCACAGCGCATCACTATTCCATCAAGGGAAAAAACCTCTCAGCTCAGGCCCTGGTGTCCTGATTCCTGCAGGGCCTCATGTAATCCAAACCCTCTGTCTGCCCCCCCCCCCCCCCCCAGCGGCGCAGTGGGATCTCAATGTGGTGCTCTCGCCACTCACTAAGCCTCTGTTTGACCCTCTGGCTACCTGCCATCTCCAGTACCTATCCTGGAAGGTTGCCTTCCTGGTAGCACTCGCAGTCAGTGAGCTCCAGGCTCTGATGGCAGAGCCCCCTACACGAGGTTCTAAAAGAGGGTTTGAGCTGAGAGGGGTGTCCCTTTGCAGAGACCCCATCTTCGTCGAAGGGGAAGCAAAAGGAGAAGATCATGTGCAGCGCCATCTCAGCCTCTCTCGGCATGAGACGGACAGCTCGCATCACAGACAATATCTTTGGTTTATGCGGGGCCACCAGCACTATCAGTACCAGGTGCTACCCTTTCAGCTGGCCACAGCCCCAGGATCTTCACAAAGTGCCTGGCAGTTGTGGATACCTTTCTTCAGACCCACAAGGAGTTGATGCCTAAGACCTACATGTTCAAGTGGTGGTGGTTTGACATCTGGTGTGCTGGTTGGGAAATGGACTCCTTTGTCCTGTAGATCAGCTATTGGAGTACCTTTTTGCACCTCTCCGATTCTGGGCTCGAGTCCAGCTCTGTGCAGATTCACCTCTGCACAATAGGCTACCCCTTGGAGTCACGATGGAACGCTTCTATGTCAGCTCAATCTCTGGTGCTCTGCTTCATGTGGGGCTTGCTTCTTTTGAAGCCTCTGGTTAAGCCTCCTATGGTTGCTTGGGATCTGAACGTGGTCCTCAGCTAGCTCATGTGGGCTCCCTTTGAGCCTCCAGACACGTGTCCACTGAAGTTCTTGACATGGAAAGTCCTCTTCCTGGTGGCTGTCATGTCAGCCCAGCAAATGAGTGAGCTCCAGGTTGTGATCACACACTCTCCATACACTAGGTTCCCCACGCACCTATGTTTTCTACTGAAGATGGTCTCTGCTTTCCACCTCAACCAGTCCATTGTCCTTCAAATGTTCTTTCCCCAGCCTCACGCCAATCACTGGTGAGGCAGTGTTGCACACGCTGGATTACAAGCATGTTGGCCGCCTACTTGGAGCGCACAAAGGCGCACTGCCAATCTTCTGTTCATCTCTTTCGACCCCATTGGTTGGGAGTCGCAGTTTCGAAGTGTATGCTATCCCTTCAGCTCACGGATTGCATTGCCCATGCGTATTCCTTGGCTGGTCTGAGCCTTGAGAGTCATGTCACCGCTCACAATGTCCATGTGATGGCCACATCAGTGGCCAGCATCCGTTCTGTCTCTACAGAGAAGATCTTTGGGGCTGCGACATGGTTCTCGGTGCATACCTTCACAGTCCATTACTGTCTGGATGGGGATTCCTGACAAGACAGCAATTTTGGTCAGTCCGTGATCCAGCATCTCTTTGGGTCTTGTCTTCTGTCCATCCAGGCTACCTGCTCAAAATTCCCTTGGTCAGTGTCGTCTGTGGATACGGCATCAGAAGAGTCCCTTGATGGGACTGCCTCTCTGGTCTTCCTGGTCTCTCCAGTTCTCATTGCCAGGTTGGGCTATTCTTTCTCCTCTGGTTCTGGTAGCCTGCAGCTTGGGAATCCCATACTTGAAGACTTATTTCTTGCTTATTCACGGAGAAAACGTAGTTACTCATCTGTAGCAGGTGTTCTTTGTGAATAGCAGTAATAAGTCCTCACAACCCTCCCACCTTTGCAGGGCGTTGCCTTTCTTTAGGAACAAGCAGTAAGTCAGCCCTTACATATGGATGATATCGGTATTGATGGAGCCCGCACGAAGCATTTCTCCAGCTTTCAAAGAAAGCCTTTGGGAATGCCACCATACATGCATGGTCTCCTTCCTGCCCAAGGGTTCCATCCTGATCAGTCTCCCTTTTTACGCAGAGCCCTTCGGACGCATGTCCTGTACCACAGAAAAAGTTTCCTAAACACTCTCTCTAATTTCAGTTTTCCAGTCCACTTCCCGCTGTCCCCAGTGCCCTTGCCTCAGCAGTGGGCCCCGGGACTTGTTTGTTAAATGTTTTTCATTTTTTCCCCTTCAGCGTAGGCTCCGCCCAAAGGTGAACAGTGCAAGAGCAGCCATCAGGGCCCGCATAAGCCAGAGGGTCCCGAAAGCCAGACCCTGGCACCGGCCTAGTCGGCTCCGGGTTTTAGATGCCTAATGCATAGCTGCTCACCCTCCGGCGACTACTACCAATGGGAAGATGCCTTGTCCACTTTGTTCCCCGATGGTAGTCTGTTACTTCAGACACCTGGGTCCTCCAGGTTGTCTGGGAGGGTTACCTCCTTCACCTGGACCGGCTTCCGCCAACCTTCTGCCCCACAGAGCCCCCTCAACTTCTCACGCACCAGGCCTTCTTGACACAAGAACTTGCCAAACTCCTCGAGGAGCGAGCAGTGGAAGTGGTCCCTCTACACCTCAGAGGTCGTGGGTTCTACTTGTGCCAAAGCGGATGGTCGGTTTCCAACCCATCCTTGATTTAAGAAATCTCAACAAATGCTTGGTGCGGGAGAGGTTCAAAATGCTCTCCCTTGGTGCCTTGCTGCCTTTCCTCTGGCGGGGCAATTGGCTATGCTCCTTGGACCTTCGGACACTCACATCCTTGTCCATCCCAAGCACAGGAAATACCTGTATTTCAAGGTGCAAGGGAACTACTACCAATACAGAGTGCTTCCTTTCGGTCTGGTGTCCACCCTGTGAGTGTTCACCAAATGCCTCGTGGTGGCCGCGGCCCACCTTTGGTAGCAGGTCACCTTTGTCTGCCCCTGTCTAGACAATTGGCTCGTCACAGGGGGGACAGCTGACGAGGTGCAGTGAGCCGTGGCCCACACTGTCCACCACCTTGGCTTCGTGGTCAATTACCCGAAGTCCCATCTCACTCCAGCCCAATCCCTGGATTTCATCGGCGCGTGCCTTGACACTCAGCGGGAGACTGCCTCATCGCTCTTGAATCCATGGTCCAATGCCACGACACGGTATCTGCCCGAGTGATGCTCCGTCTCGGCCATATGGCCTCGATGGTCCATGTCATCCCCGACGCCTGGCTGCACATGCGGGCAGTGCAGTGGTGACTTTGGGCTCAATGGTCCCAGGCAATAGATCACCTCTGAGACGCCGTCTCAGTCAAGCCTTTGCTCATTGGTGGCAGGATACCCGGAACCTGCTCCAAGGCATGCCATTCCAGGCCCCACAACACAATGTGGTCTTGACCACTGATGTCTCACTCATGGGCTGGGCCGTCCATTGCAGCAAGCTCCACATGCAGGGGACTTGGACCCTGGAGGAGTCCCGCCAGCTGATCAATCTGCTCGAGCTCCAGGTGGTCCTCCTCGCCTTCTGGGCATTCAGGCACCGTGTTCACCACCAGGTGGTGCTCGTCCAGGTGGACAGCCAAGTAGCAATGTTATATATATATATAGATATATAGATATAGATATATATGAACAAGTAAGGGGGCACCTCCTCTTACAGCTTTTTCCTGGAGGCGGTAGCTCTGTGGTCCTTCATGGGTCACCAGGGCATAACCTTCGGGCCTCCAGCCGCACGAGTGGCGCCTCTGCCCACAGACAGTACAGCAGCTGTTCCGGCATTGGAGGACCCCGGTACTAGACCTCTTTGCCAGCCTGACGAACTCCCAGTTCTCACGGTTCTGTGGCCCATTTCCACTCCCAAACAGGGAAGCCCCCGATGCCTTCCTCCTGTCGTGGATGCATGGCCTCCTGTATGCGTTTCCCTCCACTCTGCTCATAGTGCGAACTCTCCTCCAAATACAGTGGGACAGGGCCTCTGTGATTCTCGTGGCTCTGCAGTGGCCTCGACAGCCCTGGTTCCCGCTGCTGCTTGCCTCTCATCGGAGCCTCCGGTTCCCCCTGGGCAACATGCTGGGCTTGTTGATGCAGGAGGATCATCTGCTACTTCACTCGAACTTGAGGTCCTTATCCCTCACAGCTTGGCAGCTGAGCAGGTTGCTCTAGCCCCCCTTCATCTCCCAGTGGAGGTCCAGGACCTACTGCTGGCCTCGTGCAAGGACTCAACTAGAAGGGCTTATGCCTTCAAGTGGCATCTGTTCTCAATGTGGGCTGACCCATTCTCTTGCCCCACACACTTGGTCCTATGGTACCTGCTCCATCTCTCATAGGTGGACTTGAAGTCCAACTTGGTCAGGGTCCACCTAAGCACCATCTCAGCTAGCCACCGCCCTGTCGGGGGTGGACCCTTCTCAGGTCAACCCCTGGTTTCCCGCTTCATACGTGGTCTGCTTCTTTCCAAGCCCCCCATCTGAAAACCTCCGGCGGAGTGGGACCTCAACGTTGTCTTCACACAGCTGACTCAACCGCCCTTCGAGCCGATGGCATCCTGCTTGCTTCGGCACCTTTCCTGGAAGGTGGATTTTCTGGTGGCTCTCACCTTGGCCCAGAGGGTCAGTAAGCTGCTTCAGGCCCTGATGGCCAGTGGCCCCCCCACACAAGATTCTGTGGGAACCGGGTGGTTCTTTGAACGCACTCCAAATTTGTCCCAAACGTTGTCTAATTTCCACCTCAACAAGGAGATAGTACTGCCGACTTTCTTCCCGAAGTCTCATTCCGATTGGGCGTCGGCAATCCTCCCAACTCTTGACTGCAGGAGGGTGCTCTCCTTCTACCTGCAGCATACACAGGTTCATTGCAGGTCTGAGCAGCTTTTTGTTTCCTACAATCCTGCCCGCATGGGGCTTGCAGTCACTAAGCGGACCCCCTCTCCATCTGGGTGGCGGATTGCTTCGCCTTTGCCCCAGGCTCAGGCCGGGCTGCCCCTGGACCGCTGAGTCACAGTGCATGGGGTTCATGCGAAGACGACAGTGGCCCATCTGCTCTGTGCCGCTGGCAGACATATGCCGAGCTGCAACCTGGTCTTCGGCTAACACCTTTGCAACACATTACTGCCTGGAGAGGGAGTCCTGTTGGGATGCTGCTTTCAGCTAGGCTGTACTCTGTAATCTGTTCAGGGTTTAGGTAACTCCTGCCCTCCGACCCTTCTTCTGCGACTACCAGGAGCTTGGTCTTCCAGGGACCTGGGGTTCCAGGCTGTCTTCGGTTACCAGTGACTGCTCACGGCTCATCGTAGCATTTTTCTACAGGTTCTTGGTAGCTTGTAGCTGGGGATTCCCATATGTGAGGACTGACTTTCTGCTTGTTCCCGAAGAAAGTGTAGTTACTCACCTGTAACAGGTGTTCTCCAGGGACAGCAGGAATCAGTCCTCACAACCTGCCCACCTCCCTTTGGCATTGCCCACTGTCCTTGGTAATTTTTGTCTTTGCCTGAGCTATCCATAACACATCCACCAACATACCAAATCCCACAGTGTATACTTTTATAATCTCCAGGAACAAGCAGGAATAAGTCCTCACATATGGGTACGTTGGAACCGACGGAGCCTGCGCGGGAAAGCTCCCCAGCTTCCCAGAAAGGAAGCTTTTGGGGCCTCCCACTGCACATGCGCGCTGCCTTCCCGCCTTCCTGACCAGCTCTCTTCAGTTTCTCTTTTTCCGCGGAGCCAGCAGGTCGTGTTCCTGTCACCGCTGAAGAAATTCTTATTTTAGTTTGTTTCTTTAGACCGCGTACCTGCCTTCCCCATACCGAAACCGGTACCGCCGGTCTCTCTTTTCTTTTCTTTCAAAAAAAACAACAAAAAACTTTTATTTTAGCACAACTTGGTGACTTCGGTTAGGCCTCAGGCCTACACAAATTCTCCTCATGGAGAAACCAGCCCCTGGTTTCAAAAAGTGTACCAAGTGTAGTGCAGTTATTTCTGTTAGACACCCATGACTGGTGTCTTAAATGTTTGGGGCCTGACCACTCCATTCCGGACTGCCCGTCCTGCTCCCAAATGTCTAAACGTGGTTTGCAGAACCGGGCCAACAAATTCCATGTACTGTTTGCTTCAGATAATCCAGCATCACAGTCATCCAGGTCTTCCTCTCCGGATGGATCTCAGGTAACCAAACCACCTTCGGGCAGGTCCTCAAAAGGCAAATCTCCTTCAAAGTATCGAGAGGCCCTCAATCTTGAGTTGGAAGACCCTGCCCCAGCCAAACAACCCCGGCGGGAAGCTCTGGCTTCCAAAGCTCTATCTATGGGGTTACAGGTTGACATCGATGGCACGGCCTCGACCGATCACCTGTTAGACTGCTCTGGGGTACCGGCCCATGCCGGTACCGACATCCAGGCGGCAGTGGCGTCTATGGACAATACTGTTCAGACCATGCAGCAGGCCATTCTGGCTTTTATTAAAGCTGCGATGCCCTCGGTACCGCATCCAGCGGGTCCGGTTCCGGTACCGTCCCCCATACCGGAACCGAGACCATCGTCTTCCAAACGCAGATCGGTTCCGCATGCCGGATCCGGGTTTTCGCCCGATACCAATCCCATACCCGGTACATCTGATGTCGATACCGAGCGGTATGCGTATCGTGCGTTGGAAGCAAATAGAGGATACTCTGATTCTTCTGAGGATTCTGACTCCTCTGATGACTCTGAGCTATCTCTTGTTCTTCCTGAAGAGCCTTCTTCCCCAAAGAGGAGAATGTCTCCACCAGAGGATTTGTCCTTTCAAGACTTCATTATAGAAGTAGCTAAAGGACTTTCTATTACTACATCCTCTGAAAAAGAACCTAGATCAAAGAAATTGGATATTTTAGGATACCCTAAGGTTCCTAAAGAGGCAGTCACCCTGCCTATCCATGAAATCCTTCAAGAACACTTGATGGACTTATGCTAGGCTCCTCTAACATTGTCTCCTCATTCCCGTAGGTTGGACACCATGTACCGGGTCCCTCCTTCTCCTGGTTTTCAAAAAACTCAGCTGCCTCACCATTCCATTGTGGTGAAGTCTGCGCTGAAAAAGATTAAGAGTACCAAAAGGCACTCTTCTACCCCTCCAGGGCGAGAATGTAAGACCCTAGACTCTTTTGGTAGGAAAATCTTCCAGGCTAGTATGCTTATAGCCAGGATTAATTCATACAGTCTGTATATGGGCATGTTTCTAAGGGAACTTGCCCGAAAGGTACGGCATTTTGCCCCCTTTATCCCTGAGGATAGAAAGGAGGAGTTCATTTCTCTGGTGAAACAGCTTCTAGATGTTTCTAAGTTCTCCAACAGAGCAGCCTTTGATTCCTTTGAGGGTGCCGGTAGAGCTTCGGGCATTGCTATTGCAGCCCGACGACTTGCTTGGCTCCAGGCCTCTGACCTAGAACCCTGGGTCCTGGATGGCTTACGGAATCTGCCCTGTACAGGTGAGAACTTATTTGGTAAAGACTGGCAAATTAAAGCCACTCAAATGGACGCAGAAAATGCTACCTTAGATAGACTTTCTAAGTCTACCTCTACTCCTGCCAAGAAAAAGTCTTTCAAGAGGCCTTACTACAAGAAGGCCAGATTTTCCACAAATACTGGCCAACAATCTTCTCAGCCTCACTTTGCTGCTAAGCGTCAGCAACCTAAACAGGCAAGGTCAAAGCCTGCAGCGTCTGCCGCTCCTCAGCAGGCTCAACCCCCTCAGGGGTTTTGACTTGCCCCTAGAGAACTTAACCTTTCTGGCTCTAGAACAACCAGAGCCCCTCACCATTCCCGGAAGGTTAGCTCACTTTGCTCCCAGATGGGAGCAAATTACATCAGAGCACTGGACCCTCTCTATCATCAGAGAGGGCTACAAACTTCATTTTTCCAACCTTCCTCCACATACCATGGTGAGGCACTTTAATTCTCCCCCATCTCTCCTGGCCTTGTTGGGTCAGGAAGTCTCTTCCCTCCTTGCCCAAAGGGCAATAGAAGAGGTTCCTCCTCTTCAACAAGGGACAGGTTTCTTCTCCCCTTATTTTCTAATACCAAAGAAGACACGGGGATTCAGACCTATCCTAGATCTGAGAGAATTGAACAAATTTCTATACAAGGAGAAATTCAAAATGCTGTCTCTGGGCATTCTCCTTCCCATACCTTCAGAGTCAGGATTGGCTTTGTTCTCTAGATCTCAAGGATGCGTACACACATATACTCATCCACCCATCCCACAGAAAATATCTACGATTTCTGTTCCAGGGAAAACATTTCCAGTACAGTGTACTTCCCTTCGGTCTAGCCTCTGCTCCAAGAGTGTTCACCAAATGCATGGCAGTTGTAGCCGCATTTCTAAGAGGTCTGGGAATTTTTGTATTCCCATATCTGGACGACTGGCTCATCCGAGCTCCATCTCAGTCAGAGGCCCAGATTTCCCTGGACCGCACGAGGCACATTCTGCAGTATCTGGGACTGGTGGTAAACCTTCCCAAGTCTCAACTCATCCCTACTCAGTCTCTGGAATTCATAGGGGCCCAGTTGGACACCACCACTGCAAGGGCCTACCTTCCTCAGGTCCGGGGCCAACGTCTGGTGTGCTTGGCCTCCCAAGCTCAGTCCAGCACTCACTTGACAGCCAGGGAAATGCTGCGACTTCTGGGCCACATGGCCTCCACGGTACACGTGGTGCCCTACGCTCGTCTTCATACGAGAGCAGCTCAATGGACTTTGGCCACCCAGTGGACTCAAGCATCAGGAGCGCTCTCCGACCAAATACACCTCAAAACGTCTGTTTTGGTCCCTCCAATGGTGGATATCCACCAAGAATCTGTCGTTGGGGGCCCCCTTCCAACCTTTGTTGCCCCAAGCAACCCTCACAACAGATGCCTCCCAAACAGGGTGGGGAGCCCATCTTCAACACCTCTCCACTCAGGGTACTTGGTCTCCACAGGAGACCACCCTTCACATCAACCTCCTGGAACTGCGAGCAATCTTCCTTGCCCTCAAAGTCTTCCATACCCTCCTTGTCAACCTGACCGTCCTAGTTCATACAGACAATCAGGTGGCCATGTTCTACGTAAACAAACAAGGAGGGACAGGCTCTCTGTCGCTTTGCAACGAAGCTCTCAGATTATGGGCCTTCGCCAGAGAGCATCAAATTCATCTTCTGGCAGTGTATCTTCCAGGGGTTCAAAACTCTCGGGCAGACAGACTCAGTCGAGTTCTGCTTCCACACGAATGGTCCCTACATCTGGACCAGATACGCAAAATCTTTCAGGAATGGGGAACCCCGGACATAGACCTCTTTGCAAGTCCGTGGAATGCCAAACTTCCCCGGTTCTGTTCCAGGACTCCGTGTCAGGGAGCTCAGGCCAGCGACGCCTTTCTCCTGCATTGGGGTCAGGAATTCCTATATGCCTTTCCCACCCATTCCTTTGATTCCGAAGACTCTGTTCAAACTCCAGAGGGATCACGGGTCGATGATCCTCATAGCTCCACGCTGGCCACGCCAAGTGTGGTTCCCTCTACTTCTGCATCTCTCCCAGGTACCCTCCCTGGACCTGGGAGCTGCGCCAGACCTTCTGTCTCAGGAGGAGGGGACTTTGTGGCACCCAAACCCCAAGTCCCTACATCTCAGAGCTTGGTTACTGAAGGCCTAAGCCTTCATGACTTCAATCTTTCTCAACCAGTGAAAGATATCCTTCATGCCTCTAGGAAACCCTCCACGAGGTGTTCCTATGCTTTGAAATGGAAACGCTTTTCCATTTGGTGTGCTCAACAGGGTCTTGACCCTCTAGCACTTCCTTTGAATTCTCTACTAGACTATCTCCTGCATATTTCTAATGCAGGCCTTAAGACGAATTCAGTAAGAGTCCATTTGAGCGCTATTGCAGCATCCTTAAAACCTCTAAATGGACAACCTGTCTCCTCTCATCCTCTTATTGCAAGGTTCATGAGAGGCCTGACTCTAACTAAGCCTCCCATCCGACCTCCTCCGGTAGCATGGGATTTGAACCTAGTTCTAGGTCAGCTTATGAAGCCACCTTTTGAACCGTTGGTTTCTACCTCCTTGAAATTTCTTTCCTGGAAGGTCCTTTTCCTTATTGCAGTCACTTTGGCTCACCGCATCAGTGAACTACAGGCCTTAGTGGCTCATCCACCTTATACTAGGTTTCATCATGATAAGGTGGTCCTTAGGACGAATCCCCACTTTATGCCCAAAGTGGTCTCGCCTTTTCATCTTAATCAAGAGGTATATCTACCTGTCTTTTTCCCGGCTCCTCATGCATCCAGTGCAGAGAGGAACCTTCATACTCTAGATTGTAAAAGAGCTCTTGCCTTTTACCTCGACAGGACTCAGCCACATCGAAAGTCTTCCCAACTTTTTGTGGCTTTTGATCCTTCTCATTTGGGACTTCCAGTCTCCAAACGTACACTTTCCAATTGGATTGCTCAGTGTATTTCCTTTGCTTACCAGAGTAAAAACATTTCTCTGGAAGGCCATGTCACAGCTCACAATGTGAGAGCCATGGCCACTTCTATGGCTCATCTTCACTCTGTATCCATAGATCAGATCTGTCGAGCAGCCACCTGGGCCTCGGTTCATACCTTCACAGCCCATTACTGTTTGGACAAGGACTCCCGCCGGGATGCCTTGTTTGGTCAGGCTGTCCTCAAACACCTGTTCCATACTTGAACAACTCCTGCCCACCTTCCCAGGATGGATGCCTGAGATCCATACGAAGATGGCGAACCCTTGGAAGGGGATCTCCCAGGCATCTTAGCTAGGGAGTCCCCATATGTGAGGACTTATTCCTGCTTGTTCCTGGAGATAGCACAGTTACTTACCTGTAACAGGTGATCTCTGGGAACAGCAGGAATTAGTCCTCACAACCCACCCACCTCCCCTAGGAGTTGTATCTTCTATCTATCTTCCTTTCCTCTCTCTATTGTCTCAGCTATAAACTCGAACTGAGGAGAGCTGGTCAGGAAGGCGGGAAGGCAGCGCGCACGTGCAGTGGGAGGCCCCAAAATCTTCCTTTCTGGGAAGCTGGGGAGCTTTCCCGCGCAGGCTCCGTCGGTTCCGACGTACCCATATGTGAGGACTAATTCCTGCTGTTCCCAGAGATCACCTGTTACAGGTAAGTAACTGTGCTTTCTTGTCGGAGCCAACTGAGGGAGGGCTGGAAGTGTATAACCAACCCCCTCCAGACGGTAACCTCCTTTTATTATATTTTTCACCCCAAAAAATGAATTATATTAAACAGTCACTTATCTTCAATGAAATTTTTATCCTTTCCCAAAAATAATTGCCAAGAATGAAGTTGCACGACGTGCACGTTTCGGGTGGACCCCTGTATCAAGTGCTTAAAACTTCTCTTTCAGGCAATGGAAAATCGCCGTCCTCATGGCTTGGGATCATCTTCAATTAATGGCTAAAAACGACACCTAACTTTTAAAGAAGGGATGAACCAATCAGAGGGGGGAACACCTCACTGACAGGGGTATCCCCACCTCTATTGGTTAAAACTCAGAACATACTAAGGACGTCACAGCCAACTTCAGAGAATGGTGTTCCACTCAATTTCGCGATTCAGCCCATAAGGATGAATGGAATTTAGTGTGAATATCCATCGTTGTTCCAAACGTTGCAGGCGCAACTCACGATCACCCCCCCCCCCCCCCCGCGGATCAAGGGGGTCATGATCGATAACCGTCCATTTCAATGGTTCAAAACCATAGAAACTCACGGGTTATGATGGGGGACATTCTCCTTGCAATAATTGTGTTTATTGTGAAAGGACTCTTTCGGGTCTCTGTTGGCTACATCCTGGCACCCATCGCGAATTTGTCCGCCGTTGGAAGACTACTTGTCTTACATCTTTTGTGGTGTATTTTTTGAGCTGCTCGTGTGGGCTTTTATATGTGGGGCGCTCTACTCGGACCATGAGAAATCGGTTAGCAGAACATGCTTCAAGAATTAGGAACAAAGTTCTATCGGCTCCGATGGTAGAGCATTGTGTTTCTATGGCACATGGTTTTGATACATTGAAATGGACGGTTATCTATCATGTCCCCCTTGATCCGCAGGGGGGGGGGGTTGATCGTGAGTTGCGCCTGCAACATTTGGAACAACGATGGATATTCACACTAAATTCCATTCATCCTTAGGGGCTGAATCGCGAAATTGAGTGGAACACCATTCTCTGAAGTTGGCTGTGACATCCTTAGTCTGTTCCGAGTTTTAACCAATAGCGGTGGGGATACCCCTGTCAGTGAGGTGTTCCCCCTCTGATTGGTTTATCCCTTCTTTAAAAGTTAGGTGTCGTTTTTAGCCATTAATTGAAGATGATCCCAAGCCGTGAGGACGGCGATTTTCCATTGCCTGAAAGAGAAGTTTTAAGCACTTGATACAGGGGTCCACCCGAAACGTGCACGTCGTGCAACTTCATTCTTGGCAATTATTTTTGGGAAAGGATAAAAATTTCATTGAAGATAAGTGACTGTTTAATATAATTCATTTTTTGGGGTGAAAAATATAATAAAAGGAGGTTACCGTCTGGAGGGGGTTGGTTATACACTTCCAGCCCTCCCTCGGTTGGCTCCGACAAGAATATAAAAGTATACACTGGGATTTGGTATGTTGGTGGATGTGTTATGGTTAGTTTGATTTTCCACTGTGATTGGGGGTTTTTTAAGGCTGTTTGCCTGAGCTATGTCATCTGATCAAGATGGCACCCTTGGGTGGGAAGGGGACCATGCATGTGTGGTGGCATTCTTAAAGGCTTTCTTTGAAAGCTGGGGAAATGCTCCACGCGGGCTCAGTCTATGCCAACGTTACCCATATTTATTTATTTAACAGTTTTTATATACCGCCTTTTCATTTAATCAAGACGGTTTACATTAACTTCAACTTTTGCAAAGAACGTTTAATTGTAATAGTAACATCACATATCAAAAACTTAAACAGACTCTTGTAACTTAATACTTTAAGATATAAATAATCTCCAAAGAGTTTTTATGTAAATGAAGGGTAGGGTTAGGTGGGAGTAAAACTATATACATTGTAGTATGAGTAATAGGAGGGGGAATGGTGCAGATAGCTTGGCTTGTGAGGACTGATTTCTGCTGTCCCTGGAGAACACCTGTTACAGGTGAGTAACTACGCTTTTTGGCTTCTGCTATGTGATCATATTGGGGAATATGGCGTCGCAGCGGACGGTAAAAGCAGACTCGCATGCGAGTCTATCTCCCAAAAGCTTCCATGTAGAGCTCCATAGATGATGCCACCCATATCTGAGGACTTATTTTTACTAATCATGGAGAACGCCTGCTACAGGTGAGTAACTACGCTCTCTCCTTAGAGTGGGCTTCATTTATCTGTACCCTTTGCCTCCCACTGAACCAATTTTTAACACCGTCAGCCACTTGAGGATCCATCCCTAGGGTGTGCAATTTAGAAGTTTGCCTATGCAGAACGGTGTCAAAGGCTATCTCCAGGAACAAGCAGGAATGTAGACATCACATATGGGTATCGTCGGTACCGACAGAGCCTGTGCGGGAACGCTCCCCAGCGTCCAATTAGAACGCTTTTGGGAGCATCCCACAGCGCCTGTGTGCTGCCTTCCCTCCTTTCCCAACTGCCTCTCCAGTTCTTTTTCTGCGGAGCCAGTAGGTTGTGTTCCTGTCACCGCAGAAGAATTTCTTTATTTCTTTTTCTTTTTGTGGTCGCGTCTGCCTTCTTCGACACTCTACCGGTACCACCGGTCTTTCTTTTCCTATTTCTAAAAAAAAAAAAAAAAAAAAATCTTTCTATTTTCTTCAGGTGCACCCGCCTTTTTGGGCCTTAGGCCCAAAAACTTCCTCAACATGGAAAAACCTGCCTCAGGTTTTAAAAAGTGCACCAAGTGTGGCACTACCATTTCCGTCACAGACACCCATGAATGGTGTTTAAAATGTTTAGGTCCTGACCACTCCATCACGGATTGTGTGTCCTGTGCCATAATGTCTAAAAGAGGTCGGCAGAACCAAGCTGCCAAGCTCAGTACCCTGTTTCCCTCTGATGCCGCTTCGGTGGCATTGACGTCTTCCAGGGCTGCGTCTTCCTCCCGTGGATCTCAGGTAACTAAACATAAATCCAGCCGGTCCTCAAAAGGTAGATCTCCTTCTAAGCATCAAGATGCCTCTGGTGTTGCCCTCGGATTCTGCACCGGCAAAATTACCCCGGCGGGAGGCTTTGGCTTCCAAAGCATTACACAGGTACACTACCAAAAAACTGCCTCCAGTTTTGCAACTGATTTCTATAGATTTTGGGGTGCTGAATCCAGGAAAAATAGCCAAAATGTTCCATCACGTCACGTTTTCTTGCAAAATTAGATTTCTTACCCATATAAGGAATGTTCACATAATTTCTTTTTAGCCGACTGCAGTTTATTTTCTTGGCCCAAAATAGAGGTTGTAATGGTTAACTAACTAGAAACACTCCCTCATGATATTTTAGTGTTCATTTTATACATTAACAGGACAATTGGGAGGCGGGGGGCTAAATCCAGTACTCGCGCTGGCGCATGTTCTTTCCTGTTCGCCTCGCCTCGTTCGCTCGCTCAAACACGGTGTTTGCGACATGAACGTTCCTGTCAAATTTCAGTTTCTTGCAAGTTCATTATTACCTTTTGTTTGCTCAGTCGTAATCCAGCTTTATTCCGAAGTGGTTCACTACAGTTGTAGTTTGCAGTGCTGTGTATTTGTGATGGCTCACAGAGCCAGAGGTTGCGTCAACTCTCCGGACAGTTTTTGTTTTATTTGTGGGGAATATACCGTGAAAAAGCGGCAGAGGAACATTTCTGCATTTATTAAAAAAGTATATTTCGCCTATTTCGGTTTGAAGTTAGGCGATCAAGACAAACCGTGGGCTCCTCACAAAGTGTGCAAGACATGTGAGGAAGATCTACGCTTATGGATGAAAGGTAAAAAACAAGCATTTCGTTTCGGAATACCTATGATGTGGCGTGAACAAAGAGACCACAGCAGTGACTGCTATTTTTGCTCTTGCATTGTGAAGGGATACAACTTAAAAAATAAGAACGTAATAAGTTACCCCAACCTTCCCTCAGCAATTAGGCCTATGCCTCATAGCAACGAAGTACCTGTGCCTGAACCACCAAAATCTTTGGATCATATTTGTGTGGACGGTTCTGATCATGATGAGACTCATCAGATGGCTTTTCCCGATGAGTCCAGTACTTCCGAGTTTGAAACTGAACCAGATCTGAAACCTGAACTTTTCTCTCAAGCTGAATTGAATGATTTAGTCCGGGATTTAGGACTCCCAAAAGATGCTGCCCAACTGCTAGGTTCTCGGCTTAAACAGAAAAATCTATTGTCACCAGGAACAACTTTTTATTGGTACCGCAACCGCGAGACACAATTTTTGAAGTATTTCAGCAAAGAGGAAGATTACGTATTTTGCAACGATATATACGGAGTGATGGAAAAGTTTAAACTCAAGTATGATCCTGCTGAATGGCGGCTGTTCATTGATTCGTCAAAAGACAGCATAAAAGGTGTGTTCTTCATAATGGCAACACATTCGCTTCAGTTCCTATTGCTCACTCTGTTATTCTCCAAGAAAAATACGAGAATTTGGCCCTGATTCTTCAGAAGATTCGTTATGATGAGCATAAGTGGATGATTTGTGGAGACTTTAAAATTCTATCCATGCTATTAGGGCAGCAATCCGGTTTCACCAAATATCCCTGCTTCCTTTGCTTGTGGGATAGCCGGGCCCGCGACCTACACTGGGGGGAAAAAAGACTGGCCAATTCGGGAGTATTTGAGACCCGGTGAGAAAAATGTTCTTCATGAGAGCTTGGTACCTCGTGATAAAATTCTATTACCACCTCTCCACATTAAGTTGGGTCTCATTAAGCAATTCATCAAGTCCCTTCCAAAAGATGGTGAGTGCTTTCGGTACCTTTGCTCAAAGTTCCCCCGACTTTCTGAAGCAAAGCTAAAGGAAGGAGTGTTTGTTGGCCCTGATATAAGGAAACTCATTTCAGATGGAGCATTCGCTGAAACGATATCTGAGAAGGAAAAAGAAGCCTGGGATTCCTTCAAGGATGATGTTCTCAAATTCTTGGGGAACAGGCGGGATGAGAACTATAAGGATATTGTTGCCAGGATGCTCAATGCCTTCAAAGAACAAGGCTGTAACATGAGCCTGAAAGTCCATTTCTTGCACTCCCATGTGAACTACTTTCCCGAAAACTTGGGGGCGTACAGTGAAGAACAAGGTGAAAGGTTTCACCAGGACATCAAGGACGCAGAGAGAAGGTACCAAGGAAGATGGAACACCACTATGATGGCTGATTTCTGCTGGTTGCTGCTGCGGGAAATCCCAGATGAAAAATACGCCAAGCAGTGCACCAAGAGAAGCATTCGGGGGAAGAAGAAACGGGCCCACCAGGAGATTGATTGACCCAAGAATGACTTTAAAATCTAAACTGTGTTGACAAATATCGTGTTTTTACTAAACTTTGAAATAAAAATTTGCTAGTTATTACCACAGTGTCGGATCTCATTTATTAGAATTTTATTTTCACACCATCGGGTGTTTGTCTTCATGTATTGCAATGGTGCGGTTTGCGTTTTCTATTCTTACATACATACCTGTACAACATTTTTTGCACATTTCTTTGCTTTGCTTTGTGTCTAACCTCGCTCTTATATGCTCAATGTTTGTGCACATGTATGTGGCTGTTTTAAGTGCAGACAATTTTGCTACCATCACAGTGTGTTTTGTTGACATTACTCTATTCTTATGTGCTGCCTTGTTACAATTTTCTTTATTCTTATTTGAATAACTACTAAACAATTAGTATAAAGAATTCATCCAAGAAACTTTTATCTCGATCGCACTCAATCTGAAACGTTCACCTCAAACTGCTAACCCAATGTAGCAAAAAATCTATACGTGATGGAGCAAATTGGTTACCAGATTTGGATTCAGCGCACCAAAAAACGTAAAAATCAATCGAAACATTAGAGGCAGTTTAAAAAAAAAATTTTTTTAGTGTACCTGTGTTATCAGGGTTCCAGGATGTTCTAGATGGCTCAGCCTCGACAGATCTCCTGGTGCCATGCTCTGGGGTACTGGTGGCTTCCACCGGTACCGACCTCCAGGCATTGGCAGCGTCCATGAACCAGCGAATTCTGACCATGGAACGCAGTCTGGCGGATTTCCTTGCGGCATTGACGCCCTTGGTACCGTGACAGACAACTCCACCGGTACCGGCACTAGCATCGGTATTGGTATCGGCACTGGTACTGATAGCATTGGCATCTGTGTCTGCTATGCCGGTACTCTGTCCTACGATGCCCTCCGGTACCGATTTTCTGTTACCGGTTTTTCCCAGTACCGACCTTGATCGGTACGGGTATTGGGCTCTACAGGAGCATCCGGACAGACGATACTTCGAGTCCTCAGAAGAATCTGAGGATTCTGAAAGTTCTGTCGATGCAGCGATACTTCTTCCAGAGGAGTCGTCCTCCCCTAAACGCAGGATGTCTCCTCCAGAGGACATGTCCTTCCAAGACTTTATCAGAGAGGTGGCTCGGGGCCTGTCCATCACTGTGGTCCCTGAAACAGAGCCAGGGGCCAAGGAGTTGGAAATTTTACAATATCCCAAAACTCCTAAGGAGGCAGCTACCTTACCCATTCATGAGATTCTATATGATCTCATGTTGAGGATGTGGGAAACACCTCTTACCACCTCTCCTCATTCTCATAGGTTAGATACTATGTATCGTGTCCCTCCTTGTCCTGAGTTCCATAAGAGTCAGCTTCTTCACCACTCTATTGTGGTGGAGTCAGCTATGAGAAGGATTAGAAGTGCAAAAAGACATCCATCTAATCCTCCGGGACGTGAATTCAGAACCCTGGATGCTTTTGGACGTAGAGTCTTTCAAGCTTCCATGCTTGCTGCAAGAATCAGTTCCTATAGTCTCTACATGGGAATGTTCCTAAAGGAGGTCACAGATAATTCAGAATTTAAGTCCTTTCATTTCTGAGGATAAAAGACAGGACTTTCTCACTTGGGTCAACCATGCCCAAGATGTGTCTAAATTCTCCAACCGTGCAGTCTTTGACTGCTTTGATTGTATAAGCAGAACCTCGGCTATTGCCATAGGTGCACATAGAATTGCTTGGCTCCAGGCATCTGATTTAGAGCTCTGGGTACAAGATAAATTGGGAAATATCCCTTGTACTGGTGAGAACCTGTTTTTTAAAGATTGGCAGGAAAAAGCCAATGAAATGGATGCTGAAAATTCCACCTTGGATAGACTATCCAAGTCCACTGCTGATCCTGTTAGAAAGAAGTTGTTCAAGAAAACACCTTTTTCTAAAAAGAAAAGATTATCTCCAGGAACAAGCAGGAATGAGTCTTCACATATGGGTACGTCGGTACCGACAGAGTCTGCGCGGGAACGCTCCCCAGCGTCCAATAAGAACGCTTTTGGGAGCATCCCAACACGCCTGCGTGCTGCCTTCCCGCCTTTCCCAACTGCCTCTCCTCAGTTTTCATTTTTCCATGGAGCCGGCAGGACGTTGTCCTGTCACCGCAGAAAATTCTTCTTTTATTTTTTGGTTTTCTTGTGGTCGCGTCTGCCTTTCCCGACGCCACCGGTACCGCCGGTGTTTCTTTTCTTTTTTTCTTGTAAATTTTCCTTTTTAAGGAATACTTTTTTCCTTGCTAGTGCCTGACGGTTTTTTCGGCCTGCTAGGCCTACTCACTTTCCTTCATGGAAGTGCCAGCCACTATCCCTAAGAAATGTTCAAACTGTGGCGGTACAAAATTGATTTTAGACACTCATAATTGGTGTCTACTCTGCTTGGGTCCTGACCACTATCCACTGGAGTGTCCCTCCTGCAACAGTATAGTCGGAAGAAGTCTTCAGCATCGAGTTCACCTTGATACGTGGTCCCCATTCAACTTCAGGGCACCGACCACCGTTTCTTTTTCGCAGGATCAGGTAATATAAAAACAGTCTGTTAAGACTAGCCAGTCCTCGAGTGGTAGATCTCATGCACAGAATAGAGATGCCTCTGGCCTTATCCTCGAAGACACACTGGCTTTAAAACTCCGGTGGGAGTCTTCGGCCTCCAAATCCTTAATGGGGTTTCAGGTTGTTCCTGAGGTTCACCCCTCTCCGAACATACCTGAGCCATACTCGGTGATGGCATCCGCTTCGAGCAGTACCCATACCCTGGCATCGGCAATGGTGTTGGATGAAACATTCCTCACCGAAGATCGCAGTCTGGCGCCCTCGGTCCCTTTGGGCCCGTTAGAGACGCTGCAGACCGATCTTCCAGTATCGGTATCGATCCCGGTACCGGTACTGGTACCGACGTTGGTACCCTCCAGATGTGCATCGATAGACTCGCTTCCTTCGATGCCGAGTCTGGAATCGATCTCCAGTCTGGATGACTGGGTACCGACTCGCCTTGATACCGACTCCAGACGGTACCGAAGGCACGGTTCCAATAATCCATGTCAGGAGCACTCGGTTTCTTTGGTACCGTTAGAGCTGTCACCGACTGATCTTCATGTATCGGCATCGGATACGGTACCGGAGTCGGTACCGGTATCCGCATTAGCATCGCTGTCGGTACCTTCCATGCTTGTTTCAACAGGCTCGCTTCCCTCGGTACCGAATTTGGAATCGATCCCTAGCATGGACGACTGCTGGTGGTCCCGACCTCCTGCGGTACCGGCGACCATCCTGTAAGGACAGTCCGATGCTCCACCCCTTAGGGTCTTCTATTCCAATGAATTTGGATAGATCCCTGGGTGCCCATGCTAGTTCAACAGATCTAGCCTGTATTCCTCTTTCTAGAGGACTTCCCTCTGGGGATTTTTTTTTTCAAGCATTCCTGCTTGATATGGCAAAGTCACTTGCCATTTCTATACCTGGTCAGGATCCTGCACCAGGGAATACAGAATCTCTGTATATTCCTGGAGTCCAAAGAGGGACATCATGCTTCCTTTGCATCAAACCTTGCAGGATCTGCTCTTTCGAATGTGGGAAACTCCTTTAACGGTATCCCCACCTTCTAGGGCAACTGATCTTCTATACAAGGTGCCCCCTTCTCCAGGTTTTCAAAAGACTCAACTTCCTTATTCCATTGTTGTAGAATCAGCAATGAGGCGTATTAAGAGTACTAAAAAGCACTTTTCTTATCCGCCAGGTCGTGAGTCTAAGACTTTGGATGCCTTTGTACGCCAAACTTTCCAGGCATCCATGCTTTCAGCAAGAATTCTCTCATATATTTTCTATATGGGATTATCTCTTGAAGTCACAAAGAAATTACTACTTTTGACCCCTTTTCTTCAAGAGCCCAAAAGAGCAGACTATTCCTTATTGGTTAGTCATGCTCAAAATATCTCTTGGTTCCTTACTCGTGCTTCCCTAGATTCATTTATTTTTTGAGTCTGTCTCTTGAGGAAGTCGCAAAGAAATTACATCTTTTGACTCCTTTTCTTTCAGAGCCCAAGAGTGCAGACTATTCCTCACTGCTTAGTCATATTCAAAATATCTCTTGGTTCCTTACTCGTGCTTCCCTAGACTCATTTGGGTCTGTTAGCAGGACTTCTGCTATAGCTATAGGGGCACGACGTAGAGCCTGGCTCCAAGCTTCAGACTTAGACAAATGGGCACAACAAAGACTGGGTAATACTCCTTGCACTGGAGAAAATCTCTTTAATGAGTCGTCTTTACTCCAAGCTGCTCAGTTACCCACTGACATTGCTGTTTTCAGAGGCTTGTCTACGCCTTCCTCTTTCCCAGTTGGTAGGAAATTTCCTAACAGACTTTGTTCCCCTAAGGGGAAAAAGTTTTATCCATCTTCTACCCATCATACAGATGTTCCCAGACAGGGGAAACGTCGAACCGGGCTAAAGAAACCACAACCTCAACATGTTCAGCAAACCCATCAGTCGCAGGGCTTCTGATAGATTATCATTACATCTCCTGTTTGTGGGTTAGAATTTGTAGTCTGCTTCTTTTCACTTGAAGCATCTACACTAATTTCATCCTAAATTCTCATGGATCTCTTTTCACGAGACATCCTTTCTTTTTGCTCTAAGAGTTTTTATGATGATCATGCCTATAGTTAACAGGTTTCTCTTCCTCCTACTAGGAAAAAGAGGTGTAACAACTATCAATAAGACAGTTTTCCCTGTACTAGCATGTATGCCCTGTTCAATGTAATTTCAGTTTGTTCAATGTAAACCGCACTGATGCAGAATAGCGCGGTATATAAGAGAATGTAAATAAATAAATAAATTAAATCATCTTACCTTTCAGAGACTTACTACATCGTCAGTCTCCTTCAACTCTGTCTTACCTGCCCTCTTACTACAACATTCGGTTTGTAAGAGTGGTTCTATTACACTGGTAAGCCCCTATGGTTCTCTACCTATTCCAGGAAGGGGCTTCCTTTCCAGAGTTCTCCCCCTTCCACATTCTTACTTTAGGGCAGCTTATCAGACAATAAGGAAGTCTTACCACTCCTGCTTATGTCTGTTTCTTTTTCCAATTAAAACAACAAAAAAAAAACGTTATACTATCTTCCTGTGTCTGGGGTATCTCCTGGACTGGATTCCTCTAAAGGACCGGTGGATTCCTTAAATGTTTCTGAGTTTATAGAATCATCTCGTGATATTATTTCTTCTCGTGCTACATTGCTAGTATCTTTTGTGTCTGAGGCTGACAAGCAAGCTGTTCATTTATATTTTGCTAATAAGAATGCAGTATTTTGTGGGGGGAAGGTTAACATTTTTCCTGATGTATCTAGGCAAACGCAGCTTCGATGTAGGGCTTTTTTGTTAAAGCCACGTGTCTTGGAACTTGGTGCAACCTTCTTTCTTAAATTTCCCTGTAAGTGTGTTGTCACATTCGGGGGCACCAAGTACGTTTTTTCTGAAACCTCCTCCCTAGAATCATTTATTACAAACCAGGTTCCTTCTCTTTATTTATTTTTATTTATTTATTTAACAGTATTTCTAAACCGCCTTATCATAATAATCAAGGTGGTATCACAGCAAACAATCTGGTAGTGTGAGTGTGTTATACATGCAGTGAGGGTGAAAATTTAGTTGAGTGCGTGTTGAACTGTGTGCTAGATTTGTTTGAGCTATGTACAATGTGTGCTATATACAGTGGTGCTAAAAACTTTTTATATACATACAGTGTTAGGCGGTAACATGTGCTGCTATACAGTCACTTAGGTTCTCCAGGACCAAGCAGGAAGTCAGTCCTCACATATGGGTGACGTCGGCGCCGACGGAGCCCTCGTGGAGCAATTTTCCCCAGCTTTCACAGAAAGCCTTTGGGAATTGCAGCGCGCATGCGCGGTCGCCTTCCCGCCCAAGGGTGCCATCTTAGCCAGTCGTCTTTTTTCCGCGGAGCCCTACAGACGTACCCGTCGTGTCCCTGCTAAAAAAGTTGATTTTCGTGAGTTTTACTCGTTTTTCAATTCGGTCGTTTTCCTGCCCAGACTCGCGACGCCGTTGCGAGTCCTTCCCTTATTTTTCGGTTTTTCTGATTTTTGTCAGTTTCATTTTCGATTTTTCCCTGGCAGCCCGGTCCTTTGACCTTGCAGGGGCCCTTTTTCCCCCGATGGCTGCCAGTGGTTTCAAGCAGTGTGGTCAGTGTGACAGAAATATGTCACTCACTGACACACACGATAATTGCCTCCGCTGCCTGGACCCGGATCATGAAGAAATGATCTGTGGAGCCTGTGGCAAAATGTCCTCCAAAGCGTTGAGGAGTCGGCGGCATCAGCGGGATAGAATCTTCGCTGACCCCAGCCGTACCCGGACCTCGTCGGAGGCCTCGGCATCCAGAGGCTCCAGCTCTGAACATCGCCGAAGCTCCTCCGACAGGGGTTCTCCCTCCGGAGACCATCGACGGAAGACAAAACCCGCGAGGGCGGCGTCGGACGCTCCTGGCTCCGCGAGGGCCAGGTCGCATAGCCCCGATAGCCGTCCCGGGTCTTTGGAGAAGGAGCACCTCCCGAAGCGACCTCGCCTGGAGTCAGAGTTGCCTGCTCGGGTAAGTCCTGTGGTCCTTCTGGACTCGCCTCCGAGAGGTCCGACGTCGGGCCCGACGCCGTCGGGGCCCGAGTCGGGGACTGCTGGGTCACCTGAGGTCGGACCCAGGTTGACGGCCTTGGAGAGCAGACTATCTGCCTTCATGGACCAGCAGCGGGCACTGATCGCTAGCCTCGCTGGCGCCGCTGCCCCGACCGCCGGGACGTCGACGTCTAAGTCGACCCCGGAGACCGAGCCGATCCTCGAGTCCATGCGAACTCGAGTCGATCCTCGGTCGAGGTCACCCTCGGCCTCCCGTTCGGGACCGAGGTCGTCGCCGCCGACTCCCGTGGCGTCGGGGCGGCCGACGCCTCCGCCTGCCCGAGCCGACCCCACTGATTCCTCCTCGGAGTCGGTCTGGGAGTCTGAAGAGGAGGAGTCACCTGATTCCTTTTGGACTCGGTGTGTCCCCTCGGACTCACCTGAGTCCGAACCTCGGAAACAGTCCCCTCCGGAGGATGCCCGGTTCTCGGACTTCGTCAGGGATATGACCAAGGCTTTGGCCTTCCCGGCGGATCCCGAGGAGGAGCCTCGAGCCGAAGAGCTCGACGCCCTTCAGTACGACTCTCCCGCCCGGGAGCACTTTACTGTACCGGTGCCTCCCATGCTGGAACGACTACTCTTCCGCATGTGGGAGAGTCCGGCCTCGTCGCCGGTATTGAGCAAGCGGGTCGATTCCATCTATCGAGTCCGCAAGAGTCCTGGCTTCCAAAAAGCACAGCTACCACACCATTCCATGGTAGTGGAATCGGCCATGCATCGGCTGAAGAGCCAGAAAATGCACTCCTCGGTGCCCCCTGGCAGGGAGGCCCGTAACCTGGATGGCCTTGGTAAGAAGTGTTTCCAGGGCTCTATGCTGGCTTGTCGTGTCCAGACCTACCAGCTATACATGGGCATGTATCTCCGAGACCTGGCTAAAGAGCTAGCCGGATTCTCCGCTGGACTGTCCGAGGAACCTTTGTGGAGGTTCCTGGCCTTAACATCTGGTATTCGGGAATGCTCCAAATTCATGTCCCGAGCAGCCTATGATGGCTTTGAAGCATCGGCTCGTGTGGCCGCAGCCGGCATCGGTGCCCGCCGACAGGCTTGGCTTCAGTCGTCTGACCTTGAGCCTTGGGTACAGGACAAGTTGGTCGATGTCCCCTGCAGAGGTGAGAACCTCTTTGGCAAGCCCATGGCTGAAAAGGCTGCACAAATCGAGATGGAGACTCTCACCAGGACCAGACTTTCTAGGAAGACCTCCGCCCCTTCCCAGAAAAAGAAGGGTTCGGGAAAAAAGTCCTTTTACCCGAGAAAGGCGGCTGCCTACAAACACTACCCCCAATATCAGGCCCCTCCAGCTCCCCAACAGGGTCAGCAGGCCAAGGGACGGGGTAACGGGTCCCGTAGGCAGCAAGTCCCCAAGCCTGCACCACCAGCCCCTGCTCAGCAGGGTGGGGGTTTTTGACTTCCTCAGCATAGCCTCTCCCCCTCAGCTGGTCCCTCCCAGCACCGGAGGCCGGCTGGTTCACTTCGCCCACAGGTGGTCCAACATCACTTCAGATGCCTGGGTGCTTCAAGTCGTGCGAGAAGGATATCTTCTCCACTTCCATCAGGTCCCTCCCTCTTATTTTCCGGAGGAACCTCCGCGACTCCCTCTGCACAGGGACTTACTCCTTCAGGAGTTAGCAAGTCTTCTTCAGGACCAGGCTGTGGAACCGGTGCCCCACCACCTGAGAGGTCAAGGCTTTTATTCCAGGTATTTCCTAATACCAAAAAGGACAGGAGGCCTAAGACCCATCCTGGACTTGCGCAACCTCAACAAGTTCCTTGTGCGGGAAAAGTTCAAGATGCTTACCCTTGGAATCCTTCTGCCCTACCTCCAGCAGGGAGATTGGCTATGCTCCTTGGATCTAAAGGATGCCTACACGCACATCCTCATCCACCCAAGCCACCGCCAATACCTAAGGTTTGTGGTGGCCGGAAATCACTACCAGTACAGAGTACTGCCCTTTGGCCTGTCCTCCGCACCGCGAGTCTTCACAAAATGTCTCGCGGTGGTGGCGGCCTATCTCAGGCTTCACGGCCTCTATGTTTTTCCGTACCTCGACGACTGGCTCATCAGAGCGTCGTCCCCTCCGGCAGTCACCAATGCCACACACCGCACGGTGACTCTTCTGCAGTACTTGGGCTTTGTCATAAACTTCGCAAAGTCCACTTTGCTCCCCTCACAGGATCTCGAGTTCATCGGCGCAAGACTGCACACTCCTCAGGCTCGAGCTTTCCTGCCTCTCGACAGGGCTCAACGGCTCATGGACCTAGCCGGCCGTTTTCGCAGCCAGTCCCTGGTCTCCGCCAGGCGCTTCCTGAGATTGCTCGGCCACATGGCTTCCACCGTCCACGTGACCCCCAATGCTCGCCTGAATATGCGGCCGGCTCAGTGGTGCCTTCGCAAACAGTGGCAACAAGCCACCGGCGGCCTAGCCGACTTAGTGCGCCTATCCAGTCCGCTGGCCTCTTCCCTACAGTGGTGGCTTCATCGGCCGAACCTAGTGCTCGGAATGCCTTTTCAGTCGCCTCAGCCGACTCAAGTGCTGACGACCGATGCTTCCCTCCTGGGCTGGGGAGCTCACTGCCAGGGGGCATGTACTCAAGGTCTCTGGACCGCGTGGGAATCTGCTCAACAGATCAACTTCCTGGAGCTCAGAGCTATTCGTCTGGCGCTCAAGGCTTTCTCCCACCTGACTTCTCACCAGTCCGTCCTTGTCCAGACGGACAATCAAGTTGCCATGTTCTACGTGAACAAACAGGGCGGCACGGGCTCCTTCCTTCTCTGCCGAGAAGCTCAAAAGCTCTGCTCTTGGGCCGTCAGTCACGGCATTCTTCTCAAAGCAGTTTATCTCCCAGGCCAGGAGAATTGCCTGGCGGACAAACTCAGCAGGATACTCCAGCCGCACGAGTGGCGTCTGGATCCCTTGGTAGTTCAGAAACTCTTTCTGAAGTGGGGCCTCCCCACGATGGATCTCTTTGCCAGTCCTCTCAACCGGCAACTTCCTCGCTTCTGCTCGCGTCAGCCACATCCCCTTCGGGTAGCGGCAGATGCATTTCTGCTCCCATGGTCGGAAAACCTTCTCTATGCTTTTCCTCCCATCCCGCTAGTCTCCCGAACTCTGTTCAAGGTTCTCCAGGACAAAGCGTCCATGATCCTGGTGGCTCCTCGCTGGCCCAGACAGCCGTGGTTTCCACTCCTGTTGCAATTAGCGGTGGAGGATCCGTTCCCTCTGGGGTTTCATCCGGATCTCCTAACACAGGATCAGGGGTCTCTGCTACACCCCAACCTCAGATCTCTCAATCTAATGGCCTGGCGGCTGAAAGGGTAGTCCTCGCTCCCCTTCTCCTGCTGGCAGAGGTGGAAGAGGTCGTCCTAGCTTCTCGGCGACCTTCTACCCGCAAATGCTACGCCCTTAAATGGCGTCGCTTTTCCGTTTGGTGTGTACAGCAGTCTCAGGATCCCTTCTCCTGCTCGGTGTCGGTGATCTTGCAGTACCTGCTCTACCTCTCTAATCTGGGACTTAAGTCCAACTCAGTCAAGGTCCACCTCAGTGCTCTGTCAGCACACCATGTGCCGGTGGACGGCAGACCTCTTTCCAGCGACCCTCTTGTAGCACGGTTTCTCCGAGGTCTCCTACTAAAACCACCTCTGCGCCCGCCAGCACCTGACTGGGATCTGAATGTGGTTTTACAGCGGATCACCTGTCCGCCTTTTGAACCGATGGCTACCTGTTCTCTGCGTTTTCTCTCGTGGAAAACCTTATTCCTGATAGCCCTCACTTCCGCTAGACGCGTCAGTGAATTGCAGGCCCTCGTGTCTGATCCTCCCTTCACTCGGTTCTACAAAAATAGGGTAGTCCTACGGACTCACCCAAAATTTCTTCCAAAGGTTGTCTCCCCTTTTCACATCAATCAGGAGGTGGTACTTCCAACCTTCTTTCCCAGGCCTCACTCCAGCCGAGCTGAACGAGTCCTGCATACCCTGGACTGTAGAAGGGCACTGAACTTCTACCTTGACCGTACGCGGGAGCACCGTAAAGCTGCTCAGCTTTTTGTGTCTTTTGACCCCAATAAATTGGGGCTCCCTGTCTCCAAGCGTACTCTGTCCATCTGGGTTGCTGACTGTATCGCTTGGGCTTATGGGGCAGCCGGACTCTCCTTAGAAAGTCGAGTCACGGCTCATTGTGTTCGGGCGAAGGCTACGTCAGTGGCTTACCTCCGCTCTGTTCCGCTGGCAGAAATCTGCCGGGCCGCTACTTGGTCTTCGAGCCAGACTTTTGCGGTCCATTACTGTTTCGAGAGGGAGTCCCGCAGGGACAGTGCTTTCGGACAGGCAGTCCTCCGAAATCTCTTCGAGGTTTGAGCAACTCCTACCCTCCATCCCGGATGGGGGCTACCGGTGGGTAATAAGTCAGCGAAGATTCCATCCTTCTGTACTGCCGAGCTCGAGGGAGCTCATTTTTGTGCTTAGGGTCTCCGGTAGCCTTAAGCTTGGGAGTCCCATATGTGAGGACTGACTTCCTGCTTGGTCCTGGAGAAAGCGTAGTTACTCACCTGTAACAGGTGTTCTCCAGGAGCAGCAGGAATCAGTCCTCACAACCCTCCCTCCTCCCCGTGGAGTTGCAATCATCTGCTTAAGTTTTTTTGCAAATTTTTATGCTGTCTTTTAGCTATGTCATCAGACTGGCTAAGATGGCACCCTTGGGCGGGAAGGCGACCGCGCATGCGCTCTGCAATTCCCAAAGGCTTTCTGTGAAAGCTGGGGAAAATTGCTCCGCGAGGGCTCCGTCGGCGCCGACGTCACCCATATGTGAGGACTGATTCCTGCTGCTCCTGGAGAACACCTGTTACAGGTGAGTAACTACGCTTTATGTGATGTGTCCATAGTGTTCTATGAACAGCATGGTTTTCAGCTGTTTTCTAAAGTCTTTGAGGTCTGTAGTTGCCCTCAAATCGTCCGGTAGTTTGTTCCATATTGTTGGAGCAGCCATGGAGAGTGCTCTGTCTGTTGTGTCCTTGCGTGTGTGTTTGTATTCACTTGGGGTGCTGACTCGGTTGTGTGTTTGTTTTCTTCTAGGACGTGTGCTGGTGTCTGGTTGTATGAGGGTGTGCAGGCTGTTGGCTGATGTGCGCTGTTTTATCTTAAATAGGTTTATGATAGTTTTGTATCTGATGCGTGCCCCGATTGGAAGCCAGTGTAAGTCCTTTAAGGTAGGTGTGATGTGCTCCTGTCTTGCAGTTCCGGATATGATTCGTGCTGCGGTATTTTGTGCCAGTTGGAGTGGTTTGATGGCTTGTTTCGGTAGTCCAAGGTATATCTGATTGCAGAAGTCCAGTAGTGGGGTTATCAGTGCTTGACAGACGGTACGGAAGTGTTCTGGGGCGAGGAGTGGTTTCAGTCTCCTGATGATTCGCATTTTGTAGTAGGCTTTTTGGATTGTTTTGTCTATGTGTGGCTTGAGATTTAGTTTATTGTCCAGAGTGTTTGATTGCCATGTATTTCAGTACGCAATGTAATTAGAGTTTTTCTATAAATTGTGGGCATTCAGTTCCTTCCATTCTCTGGATTCAATATTTGTATCGTATAATTTTATTTTTTTTCCTTGTTTATAATGGCCGCTCCCCTAGATGTGGACTATGTTATTTTCTTTAATGGTGGTTTGAAAAAAAAAAAAAAAGAAACAGATTTTCTTCCGCTGCCCTGGTAATTGCTGCAAATGCAGCAGTTCCTAGTGGTTAAACCACTGGTTCTGTTCACCACATAACCAGGGTTTGTCCTCCACTAGCAATCCTTCCGGCCTGGGTAGTAAACACAAAACAGGTTATCAACCTTTTTTGGAAACCCTATTATCACAGGCTTATTGGTTTGACTTCTATTCTTCGCCATCTCCAATTCCCTTGTTTTTGGCAGAATAGTTTGTTACCTACGGGCTTTAAGCAGCCAGTTTTTTCTTCTAACCAACCTGCAACATGCTCTCTGCAACTCTACAGAGTAGCTTTGCACTATGGGCCCTTGCTAGAGAACTTTAGTATCTTGTCTAGCAGATAATACCAGATGGTTAGGAGGGGTTCACCTAGTCATGCTCCCATGACTGGTAGGTGTTCCCTACCCTTACCATCTCATCTAAAATCTCTTTTCAAAACAAAAGACACAGACCTTACATCACATGAAAACCTAAAGAATGGCCAATTCCCTGGCTTGGTCCACATCTTCTTGGACTTATCATCAGGGATAGTTTTCTTTTCGTTGCAGCTCGTCCCTTATATGCTTCCTTCCCAATACTTCAGGGGGCGCTCATCTTCAACTGAAGGACGCATGATACCCATCTTGCCCTCATAGGCGGGTCAATATCGTATCTTATTCCATTGGCGTCCTCTATCCATTTACCATACTGGAGTTCTAGAGAGATCTGGACTTGCTACCTACAGACTGAAGTTGTCCTCTGCATTTTTCACATAGGCCATCCTGGTTATTCAAGAGCTCGAATTCTTAGAGGAATCTAGACTCCTCCTTGTCAGGGAGACCATTCCTCTGACTCTGTCAATCATAACCAGGTAAAGAAGATTCTCTATGCATCTATTCAAGCAGGTATCACCCTTCTTGCTATTAGGTGAATCTCTCTCTCTCCCCATATTCCTATGGAGATCTAGTTATATAGCCATGTCTCCATCTACATACGTGGGGACATGTGTCTATATGTCTATATATATATATGTATGTATGTGTATGTATCTGTATCTTCTGCCCAAGTATATCTGTGTGTGTGTATGTGTTTATAGATATATCTTTTAGGTAGATATGTATCTACGTACTTATCTGTCTGTTTAGGTTCATATATCCATATATTCCTATATGACTCTGACAGATGGGCACTACCCCTATCAATGCTGTGCCATCATGCTTAGGGTTCTACATATACAACCACTCCCTGTGGTAATTAGAATTTTTTTTTGTTTTTCTTACCCTAACTTTTCAGGGTTAGGTACCTCTGGAGCTCTCCATGTACCTTTTTCTTTCCTAATTGACCTCATTTAGGAAAGTCATTAAGGATCTTCAGTTAATCTAAAGCTGTAACGCTTCATAAGTCTGTCCTTAATTTGTTATCGGATACAGGGGTCTTCCATACCCCTTCTCTCCTACATGGTCTATTTCTATTGTCAGTCCAAATCGGTCAGACTTATTTTTCCTTTTGGTCCTAGGATTGTAGTGTTCTTCGGCCAAAAGAGCTTAAGCGTTGTCTAATAGTACCTTCTGCGTTTCCCGCCGAAGCCCTACCTCATTGTACTACCCCAGTTTCCGCTGGGGCTATTTCTCACCCTGAAGGGTTCTGACCTCCACTTGTTTTTCCTACAGTTTATTACCTCTACTTCACAGTGAGGTACTCCTTGAGGATCTTCTACTGGCTCGTCTAACAGATCCATATGAACCTCAATAGACCTTTTACAATACCACCAAGGGAGGTCCATATTAGAATATTGCACTCAAATATTTTTACTACTAAATGTCATCTATACAGGGTCTTCCTCTATAGAAGTCCTGTTCTAGTCCAGTGTTCCACAGTCCTGTTCTAGTCCAGCTGTTCCACAGCACCTTTCTGTAATTAAACTCCTACCCTCCATCCCCAGGA
Organism: Ichthyophis bannanicus; assembly: GCA_033557465.1. NCBI lineage: Eukaryota > Metazoa > Chordata > Amphibia > Gymnophiona > Ichthyophiidae > Ichthyophis > Ichthyophis bannanicus. The sequence goes on from CM066039.1 coordinate 228,584,219, forward strand.
TGCCTGAGGTTCTGAGGAGTAGCATGGCTCATTCTAGATTCACAACATGCTAGAACTCCCTCCGGGCATCTTAGCTTGGGGAGTCCCCATATGTGAAGACTCATTCCTGCTTGTTCCTGGAGATAGCACAGTTACTTACCTGTAACAGGTGATCTCTGGGAACAGCAGGAATAAGTCTTCACAACCCACCCACCTCCCCTAGGAGTTGCATTTCTCTATCTCTATCGTTCCCTTTCTCTCACTCTCTCTCTTGGTCTCAGCTTTAAAACTTAACTGAGGAGAGGCAGTTGGGAAAGGCGGGAAGGCAGCACGCAGGTGTGTTGGGATGCTCCCAAAAGCATTCTGATTGGACGCTGGGGAGCGTTCCTGCGCAGACTCCGTCGGTACCGACGTACCCATATGTGAAGACTTATTCCTGCTGTTCCCAGAGATCACCTGTTACAGGTAAGTAACTGTGCTTTATCCTGCTTATACTCAGCAGGCATCTTCTGCAGGTCAGTTTTCAACCAAACGTCAGCAACCACCCAAACAGAAGAAAGCAAAGGCTGCTAGGTCTCCACCGGCCCAGCAGCCTCAGCCGCCTCAGCGCCTTTGACTTTCAGCTAGAGAACTTAGCCTTTCTGGTTCTGGAAGGACCAGAACCGTCCACCATTCCAGGAAGGTTATGTCATTTTGCCCCCAGATGGGGGCAAATAACAGCAGAGCATTGGACACGCCATCATAAAGGAGGGGTACAAGCTTCATTTTTCAAGCATGCCCCCTCACACAATAGTGAAGCAGTTCAATTCTCTGACACCTCTCATCAACCTCTTAGGTCAGGAGGTTGCCATTCTTCTTGCCCAAGGGGCGATAGAAGAAGTGCCTCTTCATCAACAGGGCACAGGGTTCTATTCCTCTTATTTTCTTATCCCAAAGAAAACAGGGGGATACAGACCTATCTTAGAGAATAGAACAAATTCCTTGTCAAGGAGAAATTCAAGATGATTGTCCAGGACCAAGCAGGAAGTCAGTCCTCACATATGGGTGTCATCGGCGCTGATGAAGCCCCAGCGGAGCATTTCCCCAGCTTTCTATGAAAGCCTTTGGGAATGCAGGCACGCATGTGCGGTTCCCTTCCCGCCTAAAGGTGCCATCTTACCTCAGTTTCTTTTTTTCCGAGAAGCCCACCGGACGTGTGTCCTGTCATCCCGGATAAAAGTTGATTTTTTTTGGCGATTCTCGCTGTTTTTTTCTCCTGGTTCGACCCCGGTTCCCCTCCCGCCGGGTTCGGTACACCGGTATCGAGCCCGATTCTTCTTTTTCGGTTTTTGCCCTTCGTGGCTGGCATTCGCACCCTTTTTTTTTTCTGTTTTCCCTGGAAGGCCGGTCCTTTGACCTCGCGGGAACTCTTTTTTTTTTTTTCCCCGATGGCTTCCAGCGGTTTCCAAAAGTGTGATCGGTGTAAGAAGTTAATGTCTCTCACCGAGACACACGACTGCTGCCTTCGGTGCCTCGGTCCTGATCACGACCCTAAGTCATGTGGTCCATGTGGGAAGATGTCTTCCAAGGCACTCCGAAGTCGCCAGCAGCAGAAAGAAAGGCTTTTCTCGGACTCAGCCTCCGGTCGGGTCCGGACCTCGTCTGAGGCCTCGACATCTCGGGATTCAGATCCCGAGCGCCGTCAAACTCCTCAGACAGGGGGTCCCCCGACCGTGAACGCAACAGGAAGAAGCGGCTCGCGAGGGCGTCGTCGGAGGAGGTCCCTGGCTCCTTGAGGGCCAGGTCTAAGACCCTCAACTGTCGCCCCGGGCCGGTGGAACAAGAGAAGCCTGCCAGAGTTCCTCGCGTGGAGCCGAAGTCTGCTGAACACTTAAGCCCCAAAGTCCTCGGACTCTCCTCCCAGAGAGCCGACGTCGGGCCCGGCGCCGCGGGGGCCCGAGTCGTGGCTGCTGCGTCTCCCGAGCTGTGTCTCAGGATGACAGCCTTGGAGAGCAGACTGTCTGCCTTCATGGAGCAGCAGCGGGCACTGATGGCCAGCTTGTCTGGCGCATCTGCCCCGACCACCGGGACATCGACTTCGAAGTCGACCCCAGAGACCGAGCCGATACTCGAGTCCATCATGGCTCGAAGTCAACCTCGGTTGAGGTCTCCCTCGACCTCCCGTTCGGGATAGAGGGCGTCGATGCCGGTGCCTCTGGCGTCGGGGCGGGTGCTCCAGGGCCCCGCGGGGTCGGACCCTGACTCCTCGTCGGACGAGTCCGCCTGGGAGACGGAGGATGAGGAGTCTCCTGATACTTTCAAGACTTGGCGCGTCCCGTCGGACTCACCGCAGTCTGAGCCCCGGAGTAGATCCCCTCCGGAGGATACTTGGTTCTCGGAGTTCGTCCGGGATATGACCACTGCTGAAGAGCTTGAGGCGCTGCAGTATGACTCTCCTCCAAAGGAGGCCTTTGCTTTCCCGGTTCCTCCGATGCTGGAACGGCTCCTCTTCCATATGTGGGAGGCACCGGCCTCGGCGCCGGTTTTGAGCAAGCGAGTCGACTCGATCTATCGACTCAGAAAGAGCCCTGGCTTTCAAAAGGCACAGCTACCACACCATTCCATGGTTGTGGAATCGGCCATGCATTGTCTGAAGAGCCAGAAGATGTTCCATGTAACAAAACGTGTATATAGTTAAAACATGTTCCATGTAAAATATACGGAAGTATGTTAATTTTTGTTCAATGTAAACCGCCCCTGATCTCTGGAAGGGGCGGTATAGTAGAAACTGTTAAATAAATAAATAAAATAAATAAAGAAGATGCACTCCGTGGTGCCCCCCGGCAGGGAGGCCCGAAACCTCGATGGCGTCGGTAGAAAGTGCTTCCAGGGCTCAATGCTTGCTTGCCGTGTCCAGTCTTACCAGCTGTACATGGGCATGTACTTACGGGACCTGGCCAAGAAGTTGGCAGAGTTCTCTGCTGGACTCTCCGGGGAACCCTTGCAGAGATTCAAGTCCTTGTCCTCGGGGATTCGGGACGGCTCGAAGTTCATGTCCCGCGCCGCCTAAGATGGCTTCAAGGCTTCGGCCTGAGTTGCGGCAGCCGGCATCGCGGCTCGACGCCAGGCGTGGCTGCAGTCATTGGACCTTGAGCCATGGGTTCAGGACAAGTTGGTCGATGTCCCTTGCCGAGGTGAGAACCTGTTTGGCAAGCCCATGACCGAGAAGGCTGCCCAGCTCAAAACTGAGCACCTTACACGGACAAGGCTGTCTAGGAAGACACCTGCCCCTTCTCATAAAAAGAAGGGCTCGGGTAAAAAGCCCTTTTACCCGAGGAAGGGCACTGCCTACAAACAGTACCCTCAATATCAGGCTGCCCAAGCTGCTCCCCAGGGACAGCAAGCCAAGGGGCAGGGTAATGGGCCCCGTAGGCAGAGGACCCCCAAGCCTCCGGCCCCTGCTATCACTCAGCAGGGTGGGGGTTTTTGGCTCCTTGAGCATAGCCTCTCCATCCCTACTCGCCCAACCCTGCACAGGAGGTCGCCTCACCTTCTTTGCCCACCAGTGGCCCCTCATTACGGGGGACAGTTGGGTGTTGGATATAGTCCACAGGGGCTATGCACTGCATTTTCGCCAACTGCCTCCTCCATACTTCCCAGGGGAGCCTCCAAGGCCTCCCCTGCACACAGACCTTCTCCTGCAAGAGCTTCAAGGTCTGTTGGTAGACAGGGCGGTGGAGCCTGTGCCTCCCCACTTGCAAGGTCACGGATTCTACTCCAGGTTTTTCCTGGTGCCCAAAAGAACCGGTGGCTTTCGACCCATTCTGGACCTCAGGAACCTCAACAAGTTCCTCGAGAAAGAAAAGTTCAAGATGCTTACTCTTGGAACACTTCTGCCCTACCTCCAGCAGGGAGATTGGCTATGCTCCTTAGATCTAAAGGATGCGTACACTCACATCCTTATTCATCCAGACCACAGAAAGTACCTCGGGTTTTTTGTGGGAGGAAACCATTATCAGTACAGAGTGCTGCTTTTTGGCCTCACCTCCGCTCCCAGGGTCTTTACCAAATGCCTGGCAGTGGTGGCGGCCTACCTGAGAAATCGGGGAATCTTTGTCTTCCCCTATCTGGACGACTGGCTCATCGGGTCAGACATGCCAGGAGGCCAGACAAGCCACCCTCAGAACTATTGCCCTTCTTCAAAGCCTGGGGTTTGTCATAAACTTCGCAAAGTCCACTTTGCTCCCCTCACAGAACTTGGAGTTCACAGGAGCAAGGCTGGACTCTCTGCTGGCAAAGGCTTTCTTGCCAGAAGACAGGACCCAAAGGTTGATAGCCTTGGCAAATCAGTTTCTCAGGAGGTCACTGGTCTCCGCCAGACTCTGCCTGAGGCTGCTTGGCCACATGGCTTCGCCAGTACATGTGACCCCCAATGCCAGGCTCCATATGAGGCCTGCACAGTGGTGCCTTCGGACTCAGTGGTCCCAGGCCACAGGCGGCCTCAGACAGGATAAGGGTGTCCAGACAATTTCTGAACTCCCTCGACTGGTGGCTGCACCCACCCAATCTACTGAAGGGGGTGCCTTTTTAGATTCCTGGGTACATGGTGGTACTGACCACAGACGCCTCCATGCAGGGCTGTGGAGCTCATTGTCTAGGCAAGTGCACCCAAGGCCTGTGGTCTCCTTGGGAATCTGCACAGCAGATCAATCATCTCGAACTAAGAGCTATTCGATTAGCACTCAAAGCTTTCTTTCCTACCCTGGCTCATCAATCTGTCCTGGTTCAGACAGACAACCAAGTAGCCATGTTTTATGTAAACAAATAGGGCGGGACTGGGTCCAGAATCCTTTGTCGGGAGGCTCAGGACCTTTGTTCATTTGCCCTCAAGCACAACATGCTAATCAAGGCTTTGTACCTTCTAGGCCAGGACAACTACCTGGCCGACAGATTAAGCAGCATTCTGCAGCCCCACGAGTGGCAGCTGCATCCTTCAGTAGTTCAGAAGATCTTCCTAAAATGAGGTCTCCCTTTGATAGATCTCTTTGCCAGCCCAATGATCAAGCAACTGCCAAAGTTCTGCTCCAGGCAACCGCATCCTCTGAGAATAGCAGCAGATGCTTTTCTGATTGCATGGTCTCAGGGCCTCCTGTATGCGTTTCCTCCCATGCCCTTGGTGGCCCACACTCTCCAAAATTCTTCAGGACAAGGCCTCAGTCCTGCTGGTGGCTCCCTGGTGGCTAAGACAGCCTTGGTTTCCTCTTATGCTTCAACTGGCGGTGGATCCCCCACTGCCTCTGGGGTTGCAACCCGACCTTCTCTCACAGGAGCAGGGTTCCCTTCTGCACCCCAATCTCAAAGCTCTCAATTTGATGGCCTGGAGGCTGCAAGGGTAGTTTTGGCTCCCTGGGGCCTACCTCAGTAAGTTGAGGAGGTTGTCCTAGCCTCTAGGAAACAGTCCACTAGGAAAACCTATGCTCTCAAATGGAAAAGGTTTTCTGTGTGGTGTCAGCTACGTACAGAGGATCCTTTCTCCTGTACTGTGCCAGTAGTGCTTCAGTACTTACTGCACTTATCACATCAGGGACTTAAGTCCAATTCTGTTCAGGTCCACCCCTCAGCTCTAGCTACTCACCACTCACTGGTGGAAGGACATTCTCCAGGACCAAGCAGGAAGTCAGTCCTCACATATGGGTGACGTCGGCGCCGACGGAGCCCTCGTGCGGAGCATTTCCCCAGCTTTCAAAGAAAGCCTTTGGGATTTGCAGCGCGCATGCGCGGTCCCCTTCCCGCCCAAGGGTGCCATCTTGCTCAGTCTTCTTTTTTCCACGGAGCCCGACGGATGTAGTTCGTTTTTCCCCTAGGAAAAAGTTGATTTTCTCTAATTTTCTATTTTTTCTCCTGTTCGACGCCGGATCCTTTTTCCGCTCGGACCGATACGCCAGTATCGAGTCCTTTTCTCTCTTTCGGTTTTTGTCCTTTGTGACTGGCGTTCACGCCTTTTTTTTTTTTTCCCCTGGCAGACCGGTCTTTGACCTAGCAGGGGCCCTTTTTCCCCCGATGGCTGCCAGCGGGTTTAAAAAATGTGATCTGTGTAAGAAACTTATGTCTCTTACCGGCACACATGACTGCTGCCTCCGTTGCCTCGGACCCGATCATGACCCGATGATCTGTGGTCCGTGTGGCAAAATGTCCTCTAAGGCCTTGAGGAGTCGGCAGCACCAGAGGGATAGAATTTTTTCTGACTCCGCGTCTGGCCGGGCCCGGACCTCGTCAGAGGCCTCAACGTCTCAGGACTCCGGCCCCGAGCAGCGTCGGGGTTCCTCTGAGCGGGGGTCTCCTTCGTGGGAACATCGCAGGAAGAAGAAACCCGCGAGGGCGGCGTCGGTGGACGCTCTTGGTTCCTCGAGGGACATGTCGCATAGCCCCGATAGCCGTCCTGGGTCTTCGGAGTCGGAGAGGCCTGCAAAGCATCCTCGGGTTGAGATGGAGTCTTCTGGACACGCAAGTGCTGTTGTCCTCGTTGACTCTCCTCCGAGGGAGGCGACGTCGGGCCCGACGCCGTCGGGGCCCGAGTTGGGGGCTGCTGGGTCTCCTGAGCTCGGACTCAGGTTGACGGCCTTGGAGAGCAGCTTCGCTGACTTCATGGAACAGCGGCGGGCATTGATCACCGGTCTCACCGGTGCATCTGCTCCTACCACCGGGACTTCGACGTCCAAGTCGACCCTGGAGGCCGAGCGGATCCTCGAGTCCATGCGGGCTCAAGTCGATCCTCGACCGCGGTCTCCCTCGACCTCCCGTTCGGGGCCGAGATCGTCTTCACCTATTCCCTCGTCGTCGGGGCGGAGGGCATCGGTGCCCGCCCGACCGGAGCCGCTCGATTCCTCCTCCGAGGAGTCGGGCTGGGAGACGGAGGACGAAGAGTCACCCGACACCCATCGGACTCGGTGTGTCCCCTCCGGACTCACCCGAGTCCGAACCTCGGAGACGATCCCCACCGGAGGATACTTGGTTCTCGGACTTCGTGCGGGATATGGCCAAAGCCTTGGCCTTCTCTGCGGATCCGGAGGAGGAGCCTCGAGCCGAGGAGCTCGAGGCCCTCCAGTATGACTCTCCCCCAAAGGAGGCCTTTACTGTTCCGGTTCCTCCGATGCTGGAGTGGCTGCTCTTCCGCATGTGGGAGACCCCCGTCCTTGACGCTGGTGTTAAGCAGGCGGGTCGATTCCATTTATCGAGTCCGCAAGAGCCCCGGTTCCAAAAGGCACAATTACCGCACCACTCCATGGTTGTGGAATCGGCCATGCATCGACTGAAAAGTCAGAAGATGCACTCCTTGGTGCCTCCCGTCCGGGAGGCCCGGAACCTGGATGCCCTCGGTAAGAAGTGCTTCCAGGGCTCTATGCTTGCTTGCCGTGTCCAGACATACCAGCTCTACATGGGCATGTACCTCCGAGACCTGGCAAAGGAGATTGCCGGGTTCTCTGCTGGTCTCTCCGAGGAACCTTTGCAGAGGTTCCAGGCCTTTTCCACTGGTATTCGAGAGTGCTCGAAGTTTATCTCTCGAGCAGCCTACGATGGCTTCGAGGCTTCAGCCCGAGTAGCCGGGGCCGGCATCGGTGCCCGCCGACAGGCTTGGCTACAGTCATCCGACCTCGAGCCATGGGTCCAGGACAGGTTGGTTGATGTCCCCTGCCGAGGTGAAAACCTCTTTGGCAAGCCCATGGCTGAAAAGGCTGCAGAACCCGAAACCAAGACTCTGACCAGGACTAGGCTTTCCAGGAAAACCTCTGCCCCTTCTCAGAAAAAGAAGGGCTCAGGAAAAAAGACCTTTTACCCGAGGTAGTCATCTGCCTACAAACAGTACCCTCATTATCAGGCCTCTGAAGCTCCCCAACAGGGTCAGCAGGCCAAGGGGCAGGATTAAGGGCCCCGTAGGCCGAAGACCCCCAAGCCACCAACACCGGCCCCTGCTCAGCAGGGTGGGGCTTTTGACTCAAACAGCATAGCCTCTTCTCCTCAGCTGGCTTCTCTCAGCACAGGAGGCCGGCTGGCCCACTTTGCCCACAGGTGGTCAGCCGTCAGATCAGATACCTGGGTTCTTCATTTAGTCCAAAAGGGCTGTCTTCTCCATTTTCACCAGGTGCCTCCCTCCTATTTTCCAGGGGAGCCTCCAAGACTCCCTCTGCACAGGGACCTACTCCTTCAGGAGTTGACAGGTGTGCTAAAGGATCAGGCTGTGGAACCGGTGCCCCAGCACCTGAGAGGTCAAGGCTTTTATTCAAGGTACTTTCTGGTACCAAAAAGAACAGGAGGCCTCAGACCCATCCTAGACTTGCGAAACCTCAACAAGTTCCTGGAGAGGGAAAAGTTCAAGATGCTTACCCTTGGAATCCTGCTGCCCTACCTCCAGCAGGGAGACTGGCTATGCTCCTTAGATGTAAAGGATGCGTATACTCACATCCTTATTCATCCAGACCACAGACAATATCTCAGGTTTGTTGTGGGAGGAAACCACTATCAGTACAGAGTACTTCCTTTTGGCCTGTCATCCGTTCCCACGGTGTTCACCAAGTGCCTGGCAGTGGTGGCGACCTACCTGAGGCTTCAGGGTTTTTTTGTGTTTCCGTACCTGGACGACTGGCTCATAAGGGGCCAATCTTCCCAGGAGGCCAACCAGGCCACCCTTTGCACTGTGGCTCTGCTTCAGCACTTGGGGTTTGTCATAAACTTCGCAAAGTCCACTTTGCTCCCGTCCCAGAACTTAGAATTCATAGGGGCCAGACTAGACACTCTTCAAGCAAAGGCTTTTCTGTCTCTGGACAGGGCCCACAGGCTAATGGATCTGGCCAGCCAGTTTCGCAGCAATTCCCTGGTCTCTGCCAGGCAATTCCTGAGACTACTCGGCCATATGGCTTCCATGGTCCATGTCGCCCCCAATGCCCGCCTACACATACGGCCTGCTCAGTGGAGCCTTCGCACTCAGTGGCATCAAGTCACAGGGGGCCTAGCGGACTCACTGATGATCTCCGACCTCCTGGTCTCCTCTCTGCAATGGTGGCTTCATCTTCCGAATCTGGTGCTCGGAGTGGTTTTTCAATCCCCTCCGCATACTCAGGTGCTGACAACCGATGCCTCTCTTCTCGGTTGGGGAGCACATTGCCAAGGGACATGTACTCAGGGTCTCTGGACGCCTTGGGAGGCTACTCAACAGATAAACTTCCTGGAGCTACGGGCAATACGCCTAGCTCTGAGAGCCTTCTCCCACCTCGCCTCTCACCAGTCTGTACTGGTCCAGACGGATAATCAAGTTGCCATGTTTTATGTGAACAAACAAGGAGGCACAGGCTCCTTCCTTCTTTGTCAGGAGGCACAACGACTGTGCTCTTGGGCTGTCAATCACGGAATCCTTCTCAAGGCTGTCTACCTCCCAGGTCAAGAAAATTGCATGGCAGACAGACTGAGCCGGATCCTGCAACCACACGAATGGAGATTGAACCCATTGGTGGTTCAGCAGGTCTTTCTCAAGTGGGGGCTCCCCACCATGGATCTTTTCGCCAGTCCTCTGAACCGGCAACTCCCGAGATTTTGCTCCAGACAACCGCATCCTCTGAGTAGCAGCGGATGCGTTTCTGATCTCGTGGTCCACAGGCCTACTGTATGCGTTTCCTCCCACACCACTAGTGTCCAGGACGCTGTTCAAAGTCCTCAGGGACGGGGCTTCCTTGATTCTCATAGCCCCCTGGTGGCCGAGGCAACCATGGTTCACGCTTCTGCTACAGCTGGTGGTGGACACACCTCTTCCTCTGGGGTTTCAACACGATCTCCTGCCTCAGGATCAGGGTACTCTCTTGCACCCCAACCTCCAGTCCCTTCATCTGGTGGCCTGGCTGCTGAAAGGGTAGTCCTAGCTCCCTTACTACTACCTCGAGAGGTGGAAGATGTAGTCTTGGCCTCTCGGCATCAATCCACCAGGAAATCCTACGCTCTTAAGTGGCGTAGATTCTCCGCATGGTGTGCTCAGCACAGTGAGAATCCCTTCTCGTGCTTGGTAGCGGTAGTGTTGCAATATTTGCTCTACCTTTCCAATCTGGGCCTTAAGTTTAACTCTGTCCGAGTTCACCTTAGTGCTCTCTCAGCACACCACTCGCCGGTGGACGGCAGGCCTCTTTCCAACCACCCTTTGGTGGCTCGTTTCCTCAGAGGCCGCCTTCTGCTTAAGCCTCCTTTGCGTCCCCCGGCCCCTGAGTGGGATCTGAATGTGGTCTTACAGCGGCTGGCTTGTCCGCCTTTTGAACCTATGGCTACCTGCCCTCTCCGTTTTCTCTCCTGGAAAACGTTTTCTGGTAGCTCTCACCTCTGCAAGGTGAGTGAGTGAACTGCAGGCACTAGTGTCTAATCCTCCTTACACTAGGTTCTACCGGAATAGGGTAGTCCTACGGACTCACCCTAAGTTTCTTCCTAAAGTTGTCTCACCTTTTCACCTCAATCAGGAGGTGGTTCTTCCGACCTTCTTTCCCAGGCCGCATGCCAACCGGGCTGTGCTGGTCTTGCATACCCTGGACTGTAGGAGGGCGTTATCCTTCTACCTTGACCGTACGCGGGAGCATCGGAAGGCTGTTCATCTTTTCGTTTCTTTTGACCCCAATAAGTTGGGGCTCCCTGTCTCCAAGCGTACGTTGTCCATATGGGTCGCTGACTGTATCACCTGGGCTTATGGGGCAGCCGGCCTCTCGTCGGAGGGTCGAGTCACGGCTTATCGTGTCAGGGCGAAGGCTGCGTCAGTGGCTCATCTCTGCTCTGTTCCGTTGGCAGACATCTGCCGGGCCGCTACTTGGTCTTCAAGCCAGACTTTTGCAGCCCATTACTGCCTTGAGAGGGAGTCCCGCAGGGACAGTGCTTTCGGACAGGCAGTACTCCATAATCTCTTTGAGGTTTAGGCAACTCCTACCCTCCGGCCCTGGTGTTGGGCTACCTGTCGGGGGCGTTCTCAGAGAAGATTCCTTCCTTCTGTGCTGACGAGCTCGAGGGAGCTCTTTTTTCCGCTTGGGGTCTCCGGTAGCCTTAAGCTGGGGAGTCCCATATGTGAGGACTGACTTCCTGCTTGGTCCTGGAGAAAGAGTAGTTACTCACCTGTAACAGGTGTTCTCCAGGAGCAGCAGGAATCAGTCCTCACAACCCTCCCTTCTCCCCTGGGAGTTGCAGTTGCACATGGTTTATTTTTCATTTTTGTGTGCTGTGCTTAGCTATGTCATTTGACTGAGGTAAGATGCCACCTTTAGGCGGGAAGGGAACTGTGCATGCGTGCCTGCATTCCCAAAGGCTTTCATAGAAAGTTGGGGAAATGCTCCGCTGGGGCTTCATCGGCGCCGATGACACCCATATGTGAGGACTGATTCCTGCTGCTCCTGGAGAACACCTGTTACAGGTGAGTAACTACTCTTTTCTCTCGGTGCTCTCCTTCCATACCTTCAGAGTCAGGATTGGCTTTGTTCTCTAGATCTCAAGGATGTGTACACCCATGTACTCATCCATCCAACCCACAGAAAGTTCCTTCGGTTCCTTTTTCAAGGAAAGCACTACCAATACTGGGTGCTTCCTTTTGGTCTGGCCTCTGCTCCAAGGGTGTTCACGAAATGCATAGCTGTGGTAGCAACATTTCTCCGTACTCTGGGGATATTCGTCTTGCCTTACTTGGACGACTGGCTCATTCGAGCTCCAACACAGTCAGAGGCCAAGACTTCTCTATCCTGCACAATGCGTATCCTCCAGTATTTAGGGCTGGTAATAAACATCCCAAAATCCAGTCTGACTCCCACTCAATGTTTATAGTTCATAGGAGCTCTTCTGGATACCACAAGAGCAAGGGCCTATCTCCCCCAGGCCTGTTGCCTTCGCTTAGTGCAGTTAGTTTCTCAAGCCGTGCTAAAGCCTCATCTAACTGCTCGAGAAATGTTGCAATTGCTGGGCCACATGGCATCCACCGTGCATGTGGTTCCATATGCTCGCCTCCACATGAGGGCAGCTCGGTGGACTTTATCCACCCAATGGACCCAGGCATCAGGGTGCCTGTCAGACAAAATAGCAAACACAAGTCGCCTCATTTTGTCCTTCAATGGTGGAGGTCCGTTCAAAATCTGTTGCTGGGGTGCCCCTTCCAACAACCCTTACCCCAAGGAACTCTTGCAACAGATGCTTCTCCAAAGGGTTGGGGAGCTCATCTGCAAGACTTCTCCACCCAGGGCACCTGGTCTCCACAAGAGAGTTGTCTACATATCAATCTCTTGGAACTCAGAGCAATTTTCCTGGCTCTGTGAGTGTTCCACTCCCTGCTCAGCTACAAGACAGTCCTCATTCACACGGACAATCAGGTAGCCATGTTCTATGTGAACAAGCAGGGTGGAACGGGCTCTCTGTCGCTTTGCAACGAAGCTTTGCGACTATGGGCCCTCACCAGAGATTATCAGATTCATCTACTGGCAGTATATCTTCCAGGCATTCAAAACTCTTGGGTGGACAGACTCAGTCGAGTTCTCCTTCCACACGAGTGGTCTCTGCATGCAGACCAGGTACCAGGATATTTCAACTTTGGGGAACCCCGGACATAGACCTCTTTGCAAGTCCGTGGAATGCCAGACTTCCCCGGTTCTGTTCCAGAATTCCGGCTCAGGGAGCTCATGCCAGGGATGTTTTCCTCCTTTACTGGGGTCAAGACTTTCTGTATGCCTTTCCACACATTCCCCTAATTCCCAAAACCCTCTTCAAGCTTCAGAGAGACAGAGGCCACATGATCCTCATAGCACCACATTGGCCACGGCAAGTGTGGTACCCTCTGCTTCTACATCTCTCTCAAGCTCCCTCCCTGGAGTTAGGGTCTGCTCCAGATCTCCTATCTCAGGAGAACGGGATGTTATGGCATCCCAATCCCCAGTCTCTGCATCTCAGGGCTTGGTTGCTGAAGGCCTAGATCTCCAAGATCTTCATCTTTCTCAGCAAGTGAAAGATGTTCTTTGTTTCCAGAAAACCTTCCACTAGACGTTCTTATGCTTTCAAGTGGAAGCTATTTGGTGTTCAGAAAAGGGTCTTACCCCCCCTTGCGATACCTCTGGAATCTTTACAGGAGTGTCTCCTCCATTTGTCTAATGCAGGCCTTAAGACAAATTCAGTAAGAGTCCATTTGAGTGCTATTGCAGCTTCTCTTAAACCTGTAAATGGACAACCTATTTCCTCTCATCCTCTTATAGCAAGATTCATGCGAGGCCTCCTAAGCCTCCCATTAGACCAACTCTGGTGGCATGGGACTTAAACCTGGTTCTTGGGCAGCTCATGAAGCCACCTTTCGAACCCTTAGCTACCACCTCCTTGAAATTCCTTTCTTGGAAGGTTATCTTTCTCTTTGCAATCACATCAGCACGCCACATTAGTGAATTGCAAGCACTAGTAGGTAATCCACCTTATATAAGGTTCCATCATGACAAGGTAGTCCTTAGAACTCATCCACACTTTATGCCTAAGGTGGTCTCGCCTTTTCATCTCAACCCAAGAGGTCTACCTACCTGTCTTTTTTCCAGGACCTCATGCATCAAATGCAGAGAGGAATCTTCATACCTTGGACTGTAAAAGAGCTCTAGCTTTTTACTTACAAAGAACACAGTAACATAGAAAGTCCTCTCAACTCTTTGTTGCTTTTGATCCTTCTCATTTGGGACTTCCAATCTCCAAGAGAACACTATCTAACTGGATTGCTCAGTGTATTTCTTTCGCCTATCAGAGTAAGAACCTTTCTCTGGAGGGCCATGTCACAGCTCACAATGTGAGAGCCATGGCAGCCTCTATGGCTCATCTGAACTCTGTCTCTATTGATGACATCTGTTGAGCAGCCACTTGGGCCTTGGTTCATACCTTCACAGCCCATTACTGCTTGGACAAGGACTCCCGCCGGGATGTCTTGTTTGGTCAGGCTGTTCTCCAACACCTGTTCCATAAGTAACCAACTCCTACCCACCATCCCTGGTAGGATGCCAGAGATCCATGGGGGGAAGTGGAGCCCTTTTCAGGGACACACAACTTCTGGGGTCTCTCCCCGGCACCTAGAGCTAGGGAGTCCCCATATGTGATGACTACATTCCTGCTTGTCTGGAGATAGCATAGTTACGCACCTGTAACAGGTGATCTCCGGGAACATCAGGAATTTAGTCCTCACAACCCACCCACCTCCCCTAGGAGTTGTATCTCTTTTCCTTTCCCTCGCTCTCTCTCTCTTTGTCTCAGCTCTAAAAGTCAACTGCAGAGAGGTGGTTGGGAAAGGCGGGACGGCAGCACACAGGCGCTATGGGATGCTTCCAAAAGCGTTCTAATTGGACGCTGGGGAGCGTTCCCGCGCAGGCTCCTCCGGTACCGGCGATACCAATATGTGAAGACTAAATTCCTGCTGTTCCTAGAGATCACCTGTTACAGGTGAGTAACTATGCTTTACTGAAATCCAAGTACACCACATCGTGCTCTCCCTCTGTCCATCTCTTTGGTCAGCCATTCAAAAAAATCAGTAAGATTTGTCTGACAAGACTTCTCTGGTAAATCCATGCTGCCTTGGATTCTGTAACCCATTGGATTCCAGAAACTTCACTATCCTCTGCTTCAGCATGGTTTCCATTAATTTACTCCCCACAGAGGTCAGACTAACCAACCTGTAAATTCTCTACCTCATCCTTACTTCTCTTTTTTTTGTGTAAAGGGAACACATGTGCTTTCTCCAGTCCTCTGGGACCACTGCTGACCCTAAAGTGTTGAAAAGATCAGTCAGTGGAGCTGCTTGAATGTCCAAGTTTCTTACAATCTCCAGGAACAAGCAGGAATGAGTCTTCAGATATGGGTATGTCCGTACCGACGGAGTCTGCGTGGGAACGCTTCCCAGCGTCCAATCAAAAAGCTTTTGGAAGCATCCCACCACGCCTGCGTGCTGCCTTCTCGCCTTTCCCAACTGCCTCTCCTCAGTTTTCGTTTTTCCGTGGAGCCGGCAGGATGTCCTCCTGTCACCGCAGAAAATTCTTCTTCTTTTAATTCTTTAGTTTTCTTGTGGTCGCGGCTGTCTTCCCCGACGCCACCGGTACCGCTGGTGTTCCTTTTTTCTTCCCTTGTAAAATTTTTCCTTTTAAGGGAATATTTTTTCTTCTGAGTGTCTTACGGTTTTTCAGGCCTTCTAGGCCTCTCCATGTCCTTCATGGAACTGCCAGCCACTTTCTCCAAGAAATGTCCAAACTGTGGCGGTACAACTTTATTTTTAGACTCACAAAATTGGTGTCTAACCTGTTTGGGTCCTGACCTTTTTCCTCCGGAGCCCTCGGGCAACAGTATTGTGAGAAGAGGTTTTCAACATCGAGTTTTCCTCGATATGAGGTTCCCTTCCAACTTCAGGGCATTGACCATTTCTTCTTCTACACAGGATCAGGTAACCCACAAACAGTCTGTTAAGACTAGACAACCCTGGGAGCCGACTACAGCGTGTGAGGAGGTGTGGAGCCCTTCCATCTGGGCTGCGTGACTGCTGGAATTGCCTGCCTGCTGCCGCTGCCGCTGCCGCTTTCCTGCTCTGATCGGGCAGGCACGCCCGGGGCAGCCTGCAGTACCTGGGGCTTGACGGCCTTTAAAGATCTGTTCCTGCTACCCCCCCGTTGGAGCCGACTACAGCGTGTGAGGAGGTGTGGAGCCCTTCCATCTGGGCTGCGTGACTGCTGGAACTGCCTGCCTGCTGCCGCTGCCGCTTTCCTGCTCTGATCGGGCAGGCACGCCCGGGGCAGCCTGCAGTACCTGGGGCTTGACGGCCTTTAAAGATCTGTTCCTGCTACCCCCCCGTTGGAGCCGACTACAGCGTGTGAGGAGGTGTGGAGCCCTTCCATCTGGGCTGCGTGACTGCTGGAACTGCCTGCCTGCTGCCGCTGACGCTTTCCTGCTCTGATCGGGCAGGCACGCCCGGGGCAGCCTGCAGTACCTGGGACTTTTCCATCTATAAAAGTGATAGCGCTCCCTCCGTGAACGCGGAGCGTGGTCGCGGGGCGTGTGTTTAAGGGGCGTGTTTAAAGGGGCAGGTCCTGCCCCTTTTACGCCCCTTCGACGCCACTTGGTTTCTCAGGTATCTGCTTGGGGTGGCTCGGTCTCTGTCCGGAGGTAGGTGTGATCCATAGTTGCTTCCTCTACTAGTTTTGCTTCTGTTTGTTGATGAAATTAGAGCTCGTAGTGGTTTTCATAGCCCCTATGAACTTTATTTTGTATTGCTGTAATGGGTAAACGGAAGCCTAAGGATTCCACTAAACAACAATCGGCTGCTGTGGATAGCAAACCGGTTGGTCCACTGGACAGACACTTCGCCCCCCTTCCTTTGGCACATTCCTCTCCCGAAGGGGTCTCATTGAGCTCCGGAGGGAGGACTCCCCCCCCCCGTGTCCGGGTTTAGAGAGAGTTGTTGGTTCTGGGGACCTTCTAGGACAGAGCCGGGGGACTGTTACCTGTAGTATTACCTAAACCTGTTCAGCTGACAGTTTTGGAAGGTGTTACAGATCTCCCTGTTCGGCCCTTAGATGCGGAGATAACCTTAAGAGATCTTTGGGGAGCCTTGCAAACAATTGATTCTAAAGTTTCTCTTGTAGTTAATTCTCTCTACATTTTCTCAGGAAGCTGCTGATTCGATTCAGCAGCTCGATGAGAAAATTTCTTTGACGGATCAGAGAGTTAGCAAATTAGAGTCACAGGTGCTCCCACTTCAATCTATTAACGTGGTTGGAATTAAAGATTCTCTATTATTGTATTCTAAGTTGGAAGCACTTGAGAACTCTTCCCGAATGTATAATTTGCGTTTCCTTAATTTCCCCTTTTCATCCCTTCTTTCTGCTAAAATTCTGTTAGACAAATACTTTAAGGAGGTGTTAACTATCTCTGATCCAATTGATATTTCTCAGATTTATTATGTGCCCTCTAGGTCCAAGAAGGTTATCTCTGAGGAAGGGGCTTTTGATGAGATTGTACCATCTATGTCTAATCTGACTGCATTCCTAGAGGATTCCCTGGATACAATTACTCAACGGGCCACATTACTAGTGACCTTTATGTCTATGATAGCGAAACAACGGATCCTTAAAGCCTTTTTTAAAGTCAAGGCTACTAAGTTCTGTGGCCAATTGATTAATGTTTTTCCTGATGTCACACGTAGCACCCAACTTCGCCGGCGGCAGTTTTTGACCTTTAAGCCCCGGGTCTTGGCATTGGGTGCTACATTTTTCCTTCGATTTCCATGTAAGTGTGTGATTGTCTATGAGGGTGTTTCTTACATCTTCATGGATGTCTCACATTTGGAAAAATTTCTCTCAGACCGGCAAGACAGGGTGAGGGATGCGCAGTCTACAATGTGAAATTGCCTCCATTTTGTTGGCCTTGTGGCCTTGTTTTCTTAATTAGTTTTTTTACTATCCTTATTACTTTAGTTAGTTTCGCTTCCGTAATGTGGGCTATATTGTGACCCTTGTTGTTTGATTCTGGATGTCCTCATGGGCAGAAAATAGTGTTAATTGTTTGCTTGTCAAGTGTACACTTTTTTTCCTTTCTCGTTTTGGTTGTTGTAATGACTAAAAAAGCTCAATAAAAAAAAAAAAAAGACTAGACAACCCTCGAGTGGTAGGTCTCATGCACAGCATGTAGACGGCTCCGGCCTTGCCCTCGAGGGCCCTTTGGCTTCAAAACCCCGGCAGGAGTCTTTGGCCTCCAAATCCTATGTGGGGTTTCAGGTTGTTCCTGGGGCTCACCCCTCACAGAACATACCTGAGCCATGCCCGGTGGTGGCATCTGCTTCGAGCGGTACCGATACCACGGCATTGGCACTGGTGTTGGACGAAACACTCCTCAATAGGGATCATCTAGCGTCCTCTGTACCTACGGGGCCGGTGGATACGTTCCAGACTGACTTTCCAGTATCGGTACCGGCACCGATACTACCACCGACGTCGGTACCCTCCAGACGTGCATCGATAGACTCGCTTCCTTCAATGCCGAGTCTGGAATCGATCTCTAGTCTGGAAGACTGGGTTACGACACGTCTTGGTACCAACACTTACAGGTACCGGACGCTCGGTTCTGAGGGTGACTTCCGAGGGTTTTCGGTTACCTCGGTACCGATTGGGCTGTCACCGATTGCTGCTCCAATGTCGGTCTCGGGTTCGGTTCTGACAGCAGTACCGGTATCGGTACCGGTATCCACAGTAGCATCGTGGCCAGCTCCTTCCATGCTTTTTTCAACAGGATCACTCCCTTCTATACCAAGTTTGGAGTCGATACCTGGCATGGACGATGTCGTACTGACTGTCGCTGGTCCTGACCTCCAGTACCAGCGTCCATCCGTTAAGGATCCCATACTGCACCGTGCAGGATCTTATATTCCTATATACTCAGATCCTTCGGTGCCCAGGCTAGTTCTTCAGATCTAACCTGTCCATGGGAGGTTCTCTTTGGAGATCCTTCTTTTCAGAGTTTCCTCCTGGATATGGCAAGATCACTTGCCATTCCTATCCCTGGACATGATCCTACACAAGGCTCTGTTTCTACTGAAGCAAAGGAGAACATAATGCTTCCTTTGCATCATTCCTTGTAGGATCTTCTAGGAATGTAGGAAGCACCTTTTTATGGGTACCCCCACCTTCCAGAGCAACTGATTTCCTATATCAGGTGCCCCCCTCTCCAGAGTTTCAAGACTCAACTTTCTCATCATTCCATTGTAGTGGAATCAGCAATGAGGCGGGTGAAGAGTAAGAAAAAACACTCTTATCCGCCAGGTCGTGAGTCTAAGACACTAGATGCCTTTGGACGTCAAACCTTCCAGACATCCATGCTTTCAGCAAGAATTCTCTCATATATTTTTTTTATGAGTCTATCTCTTGAGGAGGTCGCAAAGAAATTACATCTTTTGACTCCTTTTCTTTCAGAGACCAAGAGTGCAGACTATTCCTCACTGCTTAGTCATATTCAAAATATCTCTTGGTTCCTTACTCGTGCTTCCCTAGACTCATTTGAGTCTGTTAGCAGGACTTCTGCTATAGCTATAGGGGCACGACGTAGAGCCTGGCTCCAAGCTTCAGACTTAGACAAATGGGCACAACAAAGACTGGGTAATACTCCTTGCACTGGAGAAAATCTCTTCAATAAGGAGTTTTTATGTCAGGTTACTCAATGGTCCACTGACTTACCTGTTTCTAAGGGCTGTTCTACGCCGCCTTCTTTCCCAGTAGGTAGGAAATGTCATACCAAACTTTCTTCCCCTAGGGGGAGAAGGTTTTATTCATCTTCTGCCCATCATACAGATGTTCCCAAACAGGGGAAACATCGCCCTGGTCTGAAGAATCCAAACTCTCACCAGGCTCAGCAAACCCAGCAACCACAGGGTTTCTGATTAATCATCATATTTTTTGTGCCTCTTGGGGTTTTAGAACCTGCAGTTGGCTTCTTCTCAGTAGAAGCCTTCCACTGCTTTCATTCTAAACTCTAGGCATGGATCTCTTTTCACAAGACATTCATTTTTCTCTGTTATACGAGCTCTTAGGATGTTCATGCCTATAGGTCACAGGTTTCTCCTCTTCTTCCTGCTAGGGAAAGATTTTTTAACAACTATCAAACGATAGTTTTCTGTACCAGCATGAATTTTTCCTTTCTACAGACTTACCACATTGTAAGTCTCCATTCAGCTCCATTTTCTCTACCCTCTTACCAAGCATTTCCTCTGTAAGAGTGGTACTATTACACTGGAGGGCTTCTTCAGCCCCTCTAGTTTTTGTCACTATTCCAGTGTGGAGTTTTCCTCTCTGAGTTAACTCCCTTCATTTTTGCTTTGGGGCAGCTTATCAGACAGGTCCAGAGTTTTCTTACTCCTGTTCTGTCCTTTCTGTTTTTAAACAGAAAGATTCTTTCTGCTGTCTTGCTAGCAGCTGCCCATGCAGGAGCCCTAGTGATTGGACCACTGCTTCTTCTCCACAAGCATCCAGAGTTGTCCTCCACTACATTCTTTCTGGCCTTAGTAGTGACTCCAAGACAGTGGATTCAATCATCTTTCTTGGGAAATCTTATCACTACAGGCTTCTCGGATTGTCTTCTATTCTTGCCATCTCCAATTCCCTTGGGTTTGGTAGCATAGTTGACGTAGGTACTGGCTTTTCCAGCAGCCAGTTCTATCTCCTAATTCTCCTGCATTATGCTCTCTGCAATTCTACAGAGAAGCTTTCCACCATGGGCCCTTGCTAGAGAGCATTAGGATTTTCTCAAACAGCTGTCCTAGATGGTTGGAAAAAGCTCCCTCAGTCATGCCCTTCATGACTGGAAGGCTTCTTCCTACCCTATCTCCTTTTTAAAACAAAGGACATGGGTCTTCTCTTACGTGAAAGCTTAGAGTTGTTCAATTCCCTGGTTTGGTCCTCAGGTTTCCCACCGGGAATATGCTCTTTTTTTCCTTGCAGCTCGTCCTCATGGTATCCTAATCCTTCATGGACAGCGCATATTTAGCTAAAGAACGCATGATACCCTTTTTGCCCCTCAAGTAGGTCAACATGGTATCTCATTCCTATGCGTCTTCTGTCCATTTACCATGCTAGAGTTCTGGAGGACTCGGGACTTGCTGCCTGCAGACTGATATTATCCTCTGCTTTTCACGTAACCATCCTGGTTATTTCACTGGCTAGCATTCTTGCAGCAATCTAGTCTGTTCCTTGTCAGGGAGATTTTTCCCCTGACTCCTTCCATCATAACCAGGGGGAATAGATGCTCTATATATCTCCTCAAGTAGATTCCACCTTCTTGTTAGATGAATCTTTCCTCTTCACATCTCCTATGTGAATATATTTTCTATGGGCATATCTCTGTCTGCTTAATTGCAGACACCTATATATAGGCCTATATATTCATATCTATATACATCTCTATAGATATATATGTCTGTCCTTTGTGTGTGTATATGTTATGCCTTTCTATATCTCGCTATAGATATATATTCTTATATGTCTATCTATATGTATATATATGTGTATCATGTCGAGATATTTATTATAGGTAGATATGTATTTACATACTTATCTGACTGTCTATGCTCATATAGATATATATGTCTCTATATGATTCTGACAGTTGGGCTCTACCCATACCCATGCTGTTCCAGCATGTTGGGGTGTTACACACACTTTCACTCCCGTGGTAGTTAACAACTTTTCTACCATAACCTTAAGGGTTAGGTACCCCTGAAGCTCTCCATGTTCCAGTATCTTGACTAGCTACCACCAGTTAGGAAAGACATTGCGGATCTTCAGTTAATCTGAGGCTCTAACGCCTCAGACACCTGTACTTTCTTTTTGGGATACAAGGTTTTTCCATACCCCTTCTTCCGACAAGGACTAGGCCGGTTTGTCCAAATCGGTCAGTCTTTCCTCTTCTTGCTCCTAAGAGTGAGCCACTCTGCAGCCAAAAGAGTTTGGGCTTTTTCCATAAAGCCTTCCATTGAAAGCCTACCATTTTTGTTCTACCCCAGTTGATATCTAGGGTTACCTCTCACCTTTCAGGATTCTGACCTCCACTGTTTTTTTCCAACAGGATTATTACCTCCACTTCACAGTGAGGAGGTCCTTGAGGTTCCTCTACTGGATCCCCAGTAGATCTCATGAACCTCCTTACTTTTCTGCAATCCTGTTAGGGGTGGTCCATACTGCAATATTTCATTTTCAATATATTTGATGATAATTGTCATCCACACAAGGACTTCATGTCTGCAGTCCTATGGTAGGTTAGCTGTCTTTTACAGCACCTTTCTGTTTCAACTCCTACCCTCCATCCTGAGGATGCCTGGCGATATGAGGTGTAGCATGTTCCAATCTATAACATGCTGGGACTCCAGGCATCTTAGCTTGGGAGTCCCCATATATGAAGACTCATTCCTGCTTGTTCCTGGAGATAGCACAGTTACTTACCTGTAACAGGTGATCTCTGGGAACAGCAGGAATAAGTCTTCACAACCCACCCACCTCCCCTAGGAGTTGTATTCTCTATCTCTATCTTTCCCTTCTCTCTCTCTCTCTTTGTCTCAGCTTTACAACTTAACTGAGGAGAGGCAGTTGGGAAAGGCGGGAAGGCAGCACGCAGGTGTGGTGGGATGCTTCCAAAAGCTTTTTGATTGGACTCTGGGAAGCGTTCCCACGCAGACTCCATCGGTACTGAAGAGCTTACTTAACCCCTCCGCACCAGCAACCTTACTGGGTTCTTGGAGCTACAGAAAGCTACATTCAAAAACAATGGGAAGGTTACCAAAAGACAGCAATAAAATACAACACAGTTCTATAGAAAATACACCAAAGCTTTAGTGGAGAGAAACTGAGAGGAACATGTTCTCCCTGTTTACTCTAACTTACTAGCCATGGTTCACTTTATAGGATTCTTTTGGATGATACAGCATAATTTCACGTTATCGTTATACGTCAAAGATGACGTATTTATCATATCGTAGGTCAACTTTATTCAATGTGGGTGAGTGTGAGGAGACATACATAGGAGTCCAAGACATAACTGTTTACTGCTACATAGGCCATTATGAGGAGACATACAGGATTCCAAGACATAATTGACTTAATTGACAATTGTTTACTGCTGACTAGGTCGGTATGAGGAGACATACACATAACTGTTTACTGCTGACTGCTTGATATCTAATAACCCTGAGTACTGCTTGATATCTGCTAACCCTGAGAGTATTTTAGCTAATAATCCTGAGACACAGAGGCTAGAGTACAACCTGCCCTTTCCTTTATTTATGTAAACCTTCACTTAGTAAGCAAATATATGAAGTTTTATTTCTAAGCAAGGTTCTGAACAGAATTAACTCTTTCTCAGGTTTAGTCAGTCTAATAGTGTACGGTACCCTGTACCAACATACATGCTTTCAGTCCCTCCTCTGATTCTGGAAAGAATCATTTCTAAAGTAAGGAAACTCATATATTGTCACTGAAGTGGAAATAAAACTAGATTCTGGGCCAATCCATAACATTATTGCAGGAGTCAGTGATTCTACTGATGTTTTACAGAAAGCTGTGAAAGGTGAAGAGGTGGAAAGAAGCCAGTACTGACATAGAGAAACAGCCGTCAGTACATAGTGGATTAATACTTCTAGAATGAAACATCCCAAAATACCAAGCAAAGATGCTAACATGCCTTGCAAAAGCCTGAATACTGAATTTAAAAAAAATGAAGGAACAAGAATCAGTGAGAGCTGAAAAGGAATTTACAGAACTCTCACTTGAAACTAAAGTACGGTTACTAACTTTATCTAATACGCCTTTCACTATTTTCCCATTATTATCATACTACAACAAATATCAGCTAGTACTCTGCACACCATTTTCCTTTGCTAGGGAAAATCTAAAACCATTTGGTTCTAGGCTGCATAAGCTGACACTTTGTTTACTGGACCTTGCAATACACACCAATTGCCTCAGTAAAAAGCAGAGCAGCTACTATGACTTCATCCTGAGGGGGGACACAAGATTTGTTCAGGATTGATAACAAATTAATAGTACAATTCACTATGGGGTACCCACCAGGGCTATATAGCAAGCACCTGACCAACCTCTGGGAAACTCTGCACTATAAAAATACTAACCGAAACATCAATTTTCAAATCGGAGATTACAAAAACAGCACAACAAAATAGAATACCAGAAGACTTTTTTTCAAACAGCAAACCATGTTTGAAGAGGTTAAGAAAGAGAATCAGAAGTGCAGAGAGGAAAATCCAGTTTTTGGGAAAACGTGCCAGAACTTCGAAGTACTTGTGATCATTTTGCACATGAAAAACCCGAAATGCACAGTCGAAAAATTAACAATGCAAAAACAACCTGGACAACATGAAGAAATGTCTGCAACCCTTTTGTAATGGAAAAAGAAACATGGCTGGTGTGGAGCGAGCATACAAGAACTACAGCAGGAGAACAGAAGATTAAAGGAGCTGAACAGGCATGCAAAAGGTGCTCCTACTTTTGCCAAACCACAAAAACTAAATTACCAAGCAGACAATATTGAAGAGAGGCAGATAACAGCAATGTCTGGCTTGCAAAACAAATACAATGAGCTACAGCAAAAATGCTGAACCGCTAAGATGTGAGATTCAGGAACTCACTGAGGACTAGATATATTCTGTATACAATTACTCAAAACCCTCTGAGGCATGACCATTAAATTATTTCACTTTAACGCCGGTTAGGTATGCCTAGGTCTGAACTAGAGGCATCCAAACAAGTAGCTGGAACTACACACTTGGTTCCCATTAACTGACATTACTTGT
This sequence comes from Ichthyophis bannanicus, assembly GCA_033557465.1. Classification (NCBI taxonomy): domain Eukaryota; kingdom Metazoa; phylum Chordata; class Amphibia; order Gymnophiona; family Ichthyophiidae; genus Ichthyophis; species Ichthyophis bannanicus. Next base: position 228,608,520 of record CM066039.1, read on the forward strand.
AAATTACTGAAATATAGGAACCTGTACATAGGATCTTCATACCTATATCTTTAATTATTCTAGGTTCTGTGTTTGTATTTGTGTTTGTATATGACTATATGTCACAACTCCTCAAAGGTCTTAGACCTAACTCTTGGTAAAATCCATGCTGAGGAGCTGTCACTGTTGGAAGGCAAACAGCAAACGTTGATAACTTAAAATATTTTTGCCATCAAGTGTAAACGTGCCTCAAAAATATTTGGATATTCCTTCTAACATCCTCATGATTCTGAATACAATACTGCTTCATTAATAATTTGCCACAGCACATCTAGGACCAGATTGGGAAATATGCATAGCAACAAAAATATTCTCAAAAATACTCTTAAGACAAACTAAAGATATACCTACTCTTCCTAATACTCTTCTTAAGATGATGAAGAGATATACTATCGCTATACTGGCCCTCTAATTCACAATTACTTTATTAAGTAGAGGTTCAGTACCTAAAGGTCATTACATATATATCAGGAAAATAGTAATCTAAACTATCCTCATCCCTCTAGGTCTTACTATAAATACATAAAAACATTTTAAATGCTATATAAAAGCATTTTACATGAATAGTCCATTTAGAATTTACTTAATACAATAATCTCTCTGTAATGTCACTGTTCTTTCAGAAAATGCTTTAAATCATAAAAGTCCTTTTTTTCAGTATCACTGTTGTCCAGTAAGTCTCTGCGTTGCAAACTCTTGATTCACCGACACAGGAAGCTACCTTCTGGACTTGTGAGGGGGCCACTGTATAAGATGTATTCGTTGAGAATGTCTTCTCACTTTACAAGCTGAATATCCCACCAGGAACACACGACATGGACCAGGAACTCCGGAGCTGGGAGTGTCTTCGGATGCAGTCTTAATCAGGACCCAATCTGGTGACTTCACTTCCGATAAAATAATTCTGTGGATCCCGGATATAAAGAACTTGTCATCTCATTAAGGAGTCACTTGCAATAAAAGGAAAACAGGGCTGAGTGCAACCGTGCACAATAAGTTAAGATAGCGCTGCGCAACACCTGGGGTCTGGGATAACTGCCAAGGCATCCATTAATTATTTCAAAGGGTGTCCAGGGAAACACACACCACCATAAGGGCTAAAGGAAAAAGCTTTTATTCATTCAGAGGCTGTATCAGAGTGACCTATTTGGAATATCACCTCCCTCCTCTGATACAGAGCAGATACACAAAACAGGTTGCAAAATCAAAATAACATGAATTCAACAGGCAGGCATATGTATACTATCCCTAAACTAGCCCTACAATGCCAATCCTGAAACAGTTTAAACAGATTATACCAAAAAAAAAACAATAACACAGACAAAATGCATAACCATGGCGGTAAAACGTCTGCTGCAGAAACAAGGCAAGTCAGGGCAAAAGACAGTCAGGGCAAATAAACAGATGATTCGCCTTCCAGCTGCCCGGAACATCACGAAGTCCAAAACTGGGTTTAGAAAGAAGTATCTTCAAAAGGAGGTAAAAGAGAAAAAGTCATCTTTAGCAGTGCTAAATACTGCAATATCAATTACACTGATATCAGAAGAGCGTCTTTTCGGTTCACAAAATGATTCCAAAACTGCGACGTGTGCTGGCAAAAAGCACCAGAAAATCAATAAGATTCAATTGAAAAAAATCATTACTACATTGACATAGCGGGAGTCACTTCATTAATTCACTCTAAGAACCCACTGGCTTACATCCAGTTGGGAAAGTTTACAAAACATACACAGATAACAGAGAAAACAAAAGTAGCCACAAACAACTTGAATGAGTAAGGATTATTCATAGACAATAATATGGCATCTTACCCAGTACATCGCTACATATAAAACATGGCGCATTTCCCAGTACATTGCAACATTCAAAAACAAACCTCCCTCTGTTATAACGTGGAGACAGGGAGGCTTTCCGATCCTTCTGAGCAACAGAAATTTGCTAGCAAGCATTTACAGGAAATTAATGAATCTGGAAACTTGCACAGTAACACCGGTGCTTTCAAAATAGGTTTCAATCTATTAGACCAGAGAGTGTTAGAACAACTCCCCAGAAAGTAACATTTTTACAATACAAACTGCAGTTTAGACAGATTTAACCCTCAAACCTAACTGAACAATATAAACTAATAAAGGACACGAAACCTGACCAATAACATAAGAAATTTAGTCTACATTAAAAACAAATCATTCGCATAATAAACTAAAAAGGAATGGTTGAGTTTTACATCAGATAATGCAGTTCCTAGGGCCGGTGCAAATATGCAAGACTAACCTTTAAAAAGAGCAGATAAAAACAAAACTGCATTTTTCTTTGCCAAGTCATACCGAAAATAAGCAAATGGCAAATCCACATTAAAAATCCAGGGAGAAATTGGCAAAATCACATTATGTACTGCACACAGATTCTGCACAAGTCTATAAGTGTCTTACCGTACAGCCGTCCACAGACTGTTTCACCTTTAGCACAGGAAAAATTGAGGTCTTACATAATGAAATGACACTTTGTGTCTGGAGCGTCAGGAGATCTTCAAGCACAAAACAACTTTCTTCACCAGCGGCTGCTGGCAATGGACACAGCTGACAGTCTAAGAAACTGAACTCCAGGTCTCACGGCGATCCTTACAGGCGGGCATCTGATATCTGATCCCAGCACTGTAGATGAAAGTTCTCCAAGATGAACGATACTTGCATCTGCAGAAAACAGCACTTCAGAGAAAGAATACAATGGACAATGTCCGACATTTGATCCTGGGACAGCCCACAAAGCAGATAGAAGTCTTCCAAGATCAGGGTGCATAGCTGTGACATCCGCACTACAGAGAATACAGCTGAACGGCTGGGAGGGAAATCAACTCTCTGACCATCCTCCTGCTCTGATTGCAGAGACAAACTTATCTGAACTGTCTCGCTGAGAATTCCTATGACCACCTCTCTGATCTATTCCACCCCCTGCTCCTGGGAGAAGTTGAGCAATCATCAGATTGAGCAATTCAGTCACTTCACATCAAATGTTAGCTCACTGCACCAGGCACTTTTCAGACTTACATAAGCACTTTTTCAGACTTACATCAGCTGTTCTAGCTGGCCAATCTATTACACAGGTACACTACCAAAAAACTGCCTCCAGTTTTGCAACTGATTCCTATAGATTTTGGGGTGCTGAATCCAGGAAAAATAGCCAAAATGTTCCATCACGTCACGTTTTCTTGCAAAATTAGATTTCTTACCCATATAAGGAATGTTCACATAATTTCTTTTTAGCCGACTGCAGTTTATTTTCTTGGCCCAAAATAGAGGTTGTAATGGTTAACTAACTAGAAACACTCCCTCATGATATTTTAGTGTTCATTTTATACATTAACAGGACAATTGGGAGGCGGGGGGCTAAATCCAGTACTCGGGCTGGCGCATGTTCTTTCCTGTTCGCCTCGCCTCGCCTCGCCTCGTTCGCTCGCTCAAACACGGTTGTTGCGACATGAACGTTCCTGTCAAATTTCAGTTTCTTGCAAGTTCATTATTACCTTTTGTTTGCTCAGTCGTAATCCAGCTTTATTCCGAAGTAGTTCACTACAGTTGTAGTTTGCAGTGCTGTGTATTTGTGATGGCTCACAGAGCCAGAGGTTGCGTCAACTCTCCGGACAGTTTTTGTTTTATTTGTGGGGAATATACCGTGAAAAAGCGGCAGAGGAACATTTCTGCATTTATTAAAAAAGTATATTTCACCTATTTCAGTTTGAAGTTAGGCGATCAAGACAAACCGTGGGCTCCTCACAAAGTGTGCAAGACATGTGAGGAAGATCTACGCTTATGGATGAAAGGTAAAAAACAAGCATTTCGTTTCGGAATACCTATGATGTGGCGTGAACAAAGAGACCACAGCAGTGACTGCTATTTTTGCTCTTGCATTGTGAAGGGATACAACTTAAAAAATAAGAACGTAATAAGTTACCCCAACCTTCCCTCAGCAATTAGGCCTATGCCTCATAGCAACGAAGTACCTGTGCCTGAACCACCAAAATCTTTGGATCATATTTGTGTGGACGGTTCTGATCATGATGAGACTCATCAGATGGCTTTTCCCGATGAGTCCAGTACTTCCGAGTTTGAAACTGAACCAGATCCGAAACCTGAACTTTTCTCTCAAGCTGAATTGAATGATTTAGTCCGGGATTTAGGACTCCCAAAAGATGCTGCCCAACTGCTAGGTTCTCGGCTTAAACAGAAAAATCTATTGTCACCAGGAACAACTTTTTATTGGTACCGCAACCGCGAGACACAATTTTTGAAGTATTTCAGCAAAGAGGAAGATTTGGTATTTTGCAACGATATATACGGAGTGATGGAAAAGTTTAAACTCAAGTATGATCCTGCTGAATGGCGTCTGTTCATTGATTCGTCAAAAGACAGCATAAAAGGTGTTCTTCATAATGGCAACACATTCGCTTCAGTTCCTATTGCTCACTCTGTTATTCTCCAAGAAAAATACGAGAATTTGGCCCTGATTCTTCAGAAGATTCCTTATGATGAGCATAAGTGGATGATTTGTGGAGACTTTAAAATTCTATCCATGCTATTAGGGCAGCAATCCGGTTTCACCAAATATCCCTGCTTCCTTTGCTTGTGGGATAGCCGGGCCCGCGACCTACACTGGGGGAAAAAAGACTGGCCAATTCGGGAGTATTTGAGACCCGGTGAGAAAAATGTTCTTCATGAGAGCTTGGTACCTCGTGATAAAATTCTATTACCACCTCTCCACATTAAGTTGGGTCTCATTAAGCAATTCATCAAGTCCCTTCCAAAAGATGGTGAGTGCTTTCGGTACCTTTGCTCAAAGTTTCCCCGACTTTCTGAAGCAAAGCTAAAGGAAGGAGTGTTTGTTGGCCCTGATATAAGGAAACTCATTTCAGATGGAGCATTCGCTGAAACGATATCTGAGAAGGAAAAAGAAGCCTGGGATTCCTTCAAGGATGATGTTCTCAAATTCTTGGGGAACAGGCGGGATGAGAACTATAAGGATATTGTTGCCAGGATGCTCAATGCCTTCAAAGAACAAGGCTGTAACATGAGCCTGAAAGTCCATTTCTTGCACTCCCATGTGAACTACTTTCCCGAAAACCTGGGGGCGTACAGTGAAGAACAAGGTGAAAGGTTTCACCAGGACATCAAGGACGCAGAGAGAAGGTACCAAGGAAGATGGAACACCATTATGATGGCTGATTTCTGCTGGTTGCTGCTGCGGGAAACCCCAGATGAAAAATACGCCAAGCAGCGCACCAAGAGAAGCATTCGGGGGAAGAAGAAACGGGCCCACCAGGAGATTGACCCAAGAATGGCTTTAAAATCTAAACTGTGTTGACAAATATCGTGTTTTTACTAAACTTTGAAATAAAAATTTGCTAGTTATTACCACAGTGTCGGATCTCATTTATTAGAATTTTATTTTCACACCATCGGGTGTTTGTCTTCATGTATTGCAATGGTGCGGTTTGCGTTTTCTATTCTTACATACATACCTGTACAACATTTTTTGCACATTTCTTTGCTTTGCTTTGTGTCTAACCTTGCTCTTATATGCTCAATGTTTGTGCACATGTATGTGGCTGTTTTAAGTGCAGACAATTTTGCTACCATCACAGTGTGTTTTGTTGACATTACTCTATTCTTATGTGCTGCCTTGTTACAATTTTCTTTATTCTTATTTGAATAACTACTAAACAATTAGTATAAAGAATTCATCCAAGAAACTTTTATCTCGATCGCACTCAATCTGAAACGTTCACCTCAAACTGCTAACCCAATGTAGCAAAAAAATCTGTACGTGATGGAGAAAATTGGTTACCAGATTTGGATTCAGCGCACCAAAAAACGTAAAAATCAATCGAAACAGAGGCAGTTTAAAAAAAATTTTTTTTTAGTGTACCTGTGTTATTAAAGTTGTAAAAAAAATACCTTTACTCACGGGATTAAACCATTTACAAAAACAATTAGTGAATCCTGCCTTAAAGATGTTAATCTCAACCAATCCTTTTATAGGTTTGCTGTAAGTGTACTACTATTACGGCAAGTGATTTTAACAGAAAATCATTTTTTTATAACCACTAAAACAAAATTATCTCTTTGAGCTTTCACTTGGAAATTTATCACAGGGTATGTCACAAACCGGATAAAAAATCAGCTGGGTCAGTTCTAAGCAAATTGGTCAGGAGCACCCGCAAACAGTTTAAAAGCGGTCTCCCTGCAAAGGGAGAGCCGCTGCCGGGACACTCCGCCCCCGGTGCTCCTGCCCAATCGGGGCAGTGGGAGCCAGCCCGCAAACAGTTTAAAAGCGGTCTCCCTGCAGAGCGCGCCTGCGCCTGAGGGCCTCGCCAGAGGGCCCTTTGGCGTGGCCCTTAGGCAGTGGGCATTAGGCAGCGAAACTGAAGTCCTCTATGGAGCACCATCGAATGGATCACACACGCGGGAGCTAACCACCTAGGAACACCGAAGGAATCTCAAGGATCCGTACACAACCGAGGAGGTAAGCCTTCTAAACGTAATCCCACACATAGACGAAGCTGACATAAAGGACAAAGATCCGAGCCCGGACAATACTAGGGCACTACACGGTGATTGCGAACTACCTGGTGATACCAAACCACTGACTGAGAAAAGTTTACTTGTTACTGTACTATACCAAGCCACTGACTGAGAAAGTTTACTTGTTACTGTACTATAACAGACCTCACACATTAGCTGCAAATGTGAAATAGTAACAACTGTCTGAATAACACTGCTTGTAACTGTGAAATATAACATATTACTGATGATAATAGAACACCTACTGCAAAGTATTGTTTGTCACTGTACCGTACATGCTGATACTAGGCTACTGAACGAGAAATATCACTCATGACTGTAAAGTGTCTGATAAGGCTAGCCCTCTGACTGCAAAGTAATATTTGTTACTGTAACGTGCATGCTGATACTGAGCTTCTGACTGCAAAACATTACCTATTACTCTGAGGTTACTCCTGTTACTAGGCCACTGAATTAAAACTTGAGGCTATAAAGAGTCTGTAGCTTCCAGGTCACGGCCCAAACACAACTGTCCAACAAACTGTGGAATGGCACCCCTTAGCTTTTTACTAAGTATATATCTGCTCCTACTGGTTCCTTCATATGCCTTCATCTCCAACTTCTACTACTCACTACCACACATATGCACTCCAATATATATGCTTTACCCCATACAAACACCTGTCCTCCCTCCACTCACCCCCTACCACGCTACCTGCAATGGCCCAACAATCACACCATCTCCAAGGCCCTCTATTACCAGGCATAATAGGCCACAGAGGCACCGCAAACCAAGAAGGCCTAATGTAGACAAACCCCTGCTAACACAGAGCACCCACTTACTTTCACCACAAACGACTCTTGATGCATGCAACATCATCCTCATTAATGCCAGATCTATCAGGAACAAGACCCACTTAATCCATGACATCATCACAGATGAGCAACCGGACATCCTCTGTATAACTGAAACTTGGATCACGGACACCGACTCAGCATTATTAAACCAGATAAATAAACCCGGGTACAAATTATACAACTGCCCCCGCACCAGCAAAAGAGGAGGAGGAGTTCTCATCATCGCTAAAGCCAACCTACAATTAACAACCACTTCCCAACTTTCAAATATGGACATTGATTTGCTGAAAGTTGAAAACTCAGCTCTAGCCATCTGCCTAATATACAGACCCCCATCACCACAGCATGAATCACTTGCCATAGCACTAGAGAGCATCTCCACCACGCAACTCAGGAAATTCCAAATCATCCTGGGAGACCTAAATTTAACTTCCATGCCACCTACTCACGCAAAGACCTTCCTTGAAGCCATGGAACAACTAGGATATCAACAACTAATAAATGAGCCCACCCACGACAAGGGTCATACACTAGACATGGTCTTCACACCCACGACCCAGCAGGGAAACGAAGAAAAACCTCTAATAAGGATAACTCCAGTACCATGGTCTGACCACCATCAAATTGATCTACGCTTAAACCTTCCTTCCTTACCCAAAGACGCTAAGGCCCGGAGAATGGTACACCCGCAAAGGGGCTTCAGCAAATTAAACTTGGAAGATCTCATAAGTAAAATTACCACCCACATCGATTTGGAATGCATTGACCTCGATCTACTGACAAACAGCTGGAATGAGGGAATGCAGGCTGCTTCACACCCAACATGGAAGACCCCCCCGATATCCACTAAACACAGACCAGAACCCTGATACACAGAAACGCTGACCAGAATGAAGAGGGAACTCCGAAGACTAGAGAGAAAATGGAGACGAAACAAAACCATGGAACACAAGACTGAATACCTCAGGCACCTCACACAATACAAAGGCGAGGTCAACTCTGCGAAAAGGACACACCACACCAACTTATTAAAAAAAGCTATCAATAAGCCTCGTGAGCTATTCGAACTAGTAAAATCACTGACAAAAGTACCTCTAGAGGACCACCGTGTGACAGTAATCAAACCCCAAATCCTGGCAGACCACTACGCAAGTAAACTCACTACACCCACATCCACGCACTGCTTGAACGTAAACTACCCGGAACATCGCCCAAACAAGATGACCAAAGTAGACCAGGAACTAGCATGGAACAACTTTCACAGCATTGATGCTCAGAAAATTACCAACATAATAACAAACATCCGTACCACCACATCTCTGCTAGATCCCTGCCCAACTGCATGGGTTAAGGCGGCAAAACAAGATATTGCGAACCAAGTATCACATATTGTGAACCAATCGCTGCAACAAGGAATTATGCCCACACAACTCAAGAAATCAATAATAAGACCAGTCCTAAAGAACAACTCACTCAACAAGGATGACCCAGCATCCTACCGCCCCATCTCCAGCATATCATTCCTGGCAAAGATCATTGAGAAGTCAGTCCTATTACAACTACAAGACCATCTGGATGAACATGAAACCCTAGATGAACAGCAATACGGTTTCCGACAACGTCATGGGGTGGAAACACTGTTGATAGCGCTGCTTAACAACCTCCTCAAGGGCCTTGAAGACAAAAGAAAAATGTTTATACTCATTTTCATTGACATCTCTACCGCCTTTGATACAGTCCATCATGGAACCCTCCTACAAAGGATTGAATCAATAGGAATATTGGGAACCCCCCTGAAATGGTTCTCGTCTTACATAACCAACAGAATGCCACAAGTTCATTTCAATGGCGAAGAAGCCGAAGCCTTCCAACAAACGCAAGGCATACCTCAGGGCTCCGCCCTCTCGGCACTACTTTTCAATGTCTATATGCGACCCCTCTGTAATATTCTACGACAGCACAATATCAACTACCACATTTATGCGGATGATATTATGCTCTACACACAGTTGGATTCCGAGAACCCGAATTATACTCAGCTTGAATCATGCCTAGCTGAGATGTTAAATTGGATACAGCAAAATAACATGGCGATCAACCATAAGAAAACTGAGGTCATGTACATCTCAAGAAAACCAAACTTTGACCCGCCTGCGTCAGTCACCCTATGCAACAATACATATCACACGAAGAATGAAATAAAATATCTGGGTGTAACACTGGACAGCAATCTAAAGATGGAAAAGCACCTCTGCAAAACCAACAAGGCCATTTTCCACAAACTTAGAGTCCTACAACCCCTACGGAGCATCATTGATCCTCAAGATTTCAGGACTGTTGCGCAAGCTCTAATCATGCCGCACCTCGACTACTGCAATGCCATCCTACAGGGTCTTCCAAAGAAAACCCTCAACATTCTCCAAATGGCCCAAAATGTTGCGGCTAGGGTCATCATGAAAAAGAACCTCACTGATCACATTACCCCTGTACTAATCGAGCTTCACTGGCTCCCCATTGCAGCCCGGGTAAAATATAAAATACTAGTAACCACCTTCAAACTGATTCATAACATAGCACCATCCTTTCTCTCCACCCTTATCAGCACGCAACCACCCAACAGAAGCAGGCGAACAGTCCACTCAAATACACTCCATGTTCCCCCGGATATCAGATCTGTAAATACCACTACTAGCCAACGAGCATTCTCCTATTCGGCCCCGTCCATCTGGAACCAACTACCACCGGAGCTAAGAGCTGTCAAAGACCTTATGGAATTCAGAAAGAAGCTCAAGACACATCTTTTCCAGTGCCAATACAATCTGTTATAATCCCAGGGGTAGAAATGATACCACCCAATGAAACATGGTGGCAATTTATGTAAATAAGTAAATATGTAAATATGTAATGTCTGAATCATTCCCATATGACCTTCCCACGTGTGTGCTGTGCTTTCTCCGCCAAATCAATGTGTGTATATTTCTAAATTTTGACATGATTGTACAAATCTGTTTCGTTAATCAAACCGCTACTGATCGCTGGAAGTAGCGGTATACAAATGTATGCTAAATAAATAAAAATAAAAATAAATAAATAAAATAAATAAGGCAGCCCAAGTAGGACATGAACTATTATACTGACGTAACACAGTTTGAAGAAAACTTATAGCACTATGTAGTTGAATACATTTCTCTCTATAGGTTATAAAATGCTTATTCAGACCCTTTTCAATAACATCAACAAGTTTACTAGAAATTCCTAATTCCTTTGTAGCAGAAATATCATTTCTTACTGTTCCCTTTAAGGAATCTATGATACGTACAGTACATTCTATTTCACGACTAAGAAGGTCATTCATTTCTCTGAGCTGAAAAACATTGCAAGTACCAAAATTCTTGATTTGTACATTTCCCAATATTTTTTTTTTTATTCCTTATCTCTACTTTTAACCTCACTGAACGAGTGACCATCTCCCTCTCAGAAACTACATAATTCTCAGAACAAACAAGGGGAGACGACGGGAATACACCTGGAACACTTCCAGCTTCAATTGCAGCCACCTCTGCATCATACTCTGGAGAAAATATGACTGGGACCTTCCCTGCCCAGACATTACCAATCTTTCTCCAGTGGTTCACTCGTTTTATCAACATTCACTAATCCAAACAATTCATTCTTCAATTTATGTGCCATTCGCTGCCACCAACCAAACACTAGCCCTTCACGAGCATCACATACTCTGTTTAGCCTGCAAAGCATATTTCAGATAACAAAGCTTATCTACAGAAAATGTTCCCTCCAAAGGAAACTGTAAAAGCACATTATTATTAGTCACTGCATGCCAGTGCACAACATAAGTGGTAGCCCTATCTCCATACTTTTCACGCATACAATAAGAAGGGCTACCTTTCTGAAGAGCTAAACTCATAGCCTTAACATGCCATTCACACAATTGAGACAACTCCTGTTCACCTAACAGATTGCTCATTGCTGGCACCAGATAATACTCACAAACACCTTCCCTCCTTGCCAGGAATGTTGAAATCTGTAGAAGTCACGGCACAAACTGAAGAGCTTACTTAACCCCTCCGCCCCAGCAACCTTACTGGGAGCTACAGAAAGCTACATTCAAAAACAATGGGAAGGTTACCAAAAGACAGCAATAAAATACAACACAGTTCTATAGAAAATACACCAAAGCTTTAGTGGAGAGAAACTGAGAGAAACACGTTCTCCCTGTTTACTCTAACTTACTAGCCATGGTTCACTTTATTTATAGGATTCTTTTGGATGATACAGCATAATTTCACTTTATCGTTATACGTCAAAGATGACGTATTTATCATATCGTAGGTCAACTTTATTCAATGTGGGTGAGTGTGAGGAGACATACATAGGAGTCCAAGACATAACTGTTTACTGCTACATAGGCCATTATGAGGAGACATACAGGATTCCAAGAAATAATTGACCTAATTGACATAATTGTTTACTGCTGACTAGGTCGGTATGAGGAGACATACACATAGCTGTTCACTGCTGACTGCTTGATATCTAATAACCCTGAGTACTGCTTGATATCTGCTAACCCTGAGAGTATTTTAGCTAATAACCCTGAGACAGAGAGGCTAGAGTACAACCTGCCCTTTCCTTTATTTATGTAAACCTTCACTTAGTAAGCAAATATATGAAGTTTTATTTCTAAGCAAGGTTCTGAACAGAATTAACTCTTTCTCAGGTTTAGTCAGTCTAATAGTGTACGGTACCCTGTACCAACATACATGCTTTCAGTACCCATATGTGAAGACTTATTCCTGCTGTTCCCAGAGATCACCTGTTACAGGTAAGTAACTGTGCTATCTCCAGGAACAAGCAGGAATGAGTCTTCACATATGGGTATCGTCGGTACCGACGGAGCCTGCGCGGGAACGCTCCCCAGCGTCCAGAAAGAAAGCTTTTGGGAGCATCCCACAGCGTCTGCGCGCTGCCTTCCCGCCTTTCCTAACCGCCTCTCTCCAGTTCTTCTTTTACGCGGAGCCAGCAGGTCGTGTTCCTGTCACCGCTGAAGAAGTTCTTTATTTTTCTTTATTTCTTTGTTCGCGCGTCTGCCTTCTTCGACGTCGGACCGTTACCGCCGGTCTCTTCTTCTTTAAAAAAAACAAAACAAAAAAAACCCCCTACCATTTCCCACTTCTGTGCATTTTTTCCCTTTGGGCCTTAGGCCTAGAAAATGTTTCCGGGTTTAAAAAGTGCACGAAGTGCAGCGGTACTCTTTCTATCACTGACACCCATGACTGGTGTCTAAAATGTTTGGGTCCTGACCACTCCATCACCGATTGTGAGTCCTGTTCCATGATGTCTAAAAGAGGTCGACAGAATCGAGCGGCCAAACCCAGTACCCTGTTTCCCTCTGATGCAGCTTCGGTGACATCGACATCTTCCAGGGCTGCTTCTTCCTCCCATGGATCTCAGGTAACCAAACAAAAGTCCAGCCGGTCCTCGAAGGGTAGATCTCCCTCTAAGTATCGAGATGTCTCCGGTCTTGCTCTCGAGGATCCTGCACCGGCAAAATTACCCCGGCGGGAAGCTCCGGCTTCCAAAGCTTCATCTATGGGGTCACAGGTTGACATCGATGGCGTGGCCTCGACCGATCACCTGTTGCCATGTTCTGGGGTACCGGTGGTTTCCACTGGTACCGACATCCAGACATTGGTTGCGTCGATGGATCAGAATATTCTGACCATGCAGCATGCCATTACGGCATTCATACAAGCTGCGATGCCTCCGGTACCGCAACAAACTCCGTTGTCGGTACCGGTTCCGGCACCGGCACCGATATCTGTTCCAGTGCCGGTACTGATTGCATCAACATCGGTTTTGGTGTCGACTGCAGCGATACCCTGTTCTGTGATGCCCATCGGTATCGAATCGGTACCGATCACTCCCGATGTCGATACCACTCGGTACGTGTATCGGGCTCTGCAAGAGCATCCAGACAGGCGATACTTCGATTCCTCCGAAGACTCTGATGAATCAGAGGCTTCTGCCGAAGCATTGGTACTCCTTCCTCAGGAGCCCTCTTCTCCAAAAAGAAGAATGTCTCCTCCAGAAGACTTGTCTTTTCAAGACTTCATTAGGGAAGTGGCCAGGGTCCTCTCTATTTCAGTGGCCCCTGAACCAGAACCTAGAACCAAGAAATTGGATATTTTACAATATCCTAAGGCTCCTAAAGAGGCAGCTACTTTACCAATTCATGAGATCCTTTATGTGATCATATGTTGGGCATATGGGAGACACCTCTTACTACCTCCCCTCATTCTCGCAGGTTGGACACCATGTACCGTGTTCCTCCTTGTCCTGTTTTTTCACTCAACGTGTAATCAAACTCTGGAATTTGTTACCGGAGGATGTGGGTAGGGGCTGTTGGTGTAGCTGGGTTTGGAAGGGGTTTGGACAAGTTCCTGGAGGAAAGGTCCATAAACCATTATTAAGAAGTGACCGAAGATATCAATGCTTGACCCAGTACAAGCATTGTGGAACTTGTGTCTCTTGGGGAAACTGCTAGGTACATATGACCTAGATTGACCACTGTTGGAAACAGAATACTGGGCTTGATGGACCTTGGTCTGACCCAGTATGGCATATCTTATGATCTTATGATCTGGCTTTCATAAGACTCAGCTTCCTCAACACTCTATTGTGGTGAAGTCTGCTATGAAGAAGATAGTGCAAAAAGACACTCATCTAATCCTCCAGGAAGAGAATGCAGAACCTTGGATGCTTTTGGCCGGAAAATCTTCCAGGCCAATATGCTTTCTGCCAGAATCAACTCCTATAGTCTCTATATGGGGATGTTTCTAAAGGAAGTTACAGATCATCTGCAAACTTTATCTCCTTTTATCTCAGAAGATAAAAGGGAGGGGTTTCTCACCTGGCTTAAACATGCCCAGGAGGTTTCCAAATTCTCCAACCGTGCAGCCTTCGACTCTTTTGAGTGTGCCAGCAGAGCCTCGGCTATTGCCATAGGTGCACGCAGAGTTGCTTGGTTACAAGCTTCTGATTTGGAACCCTGGGTCCAGGATGGATTAGGAAATCTTCCTTGTACAGGTGAAAACCTTTATGGCAAGGATTGGCAAGCAAAGGCCACTCAGATGGATGCTGAGAAATCTGCCTTAGATAGACTTTCAAAGTCTACTTCTGCTCCTGTTAGAAAAAGGTTATTCAAAAAGGCTTTCTTTCCCAAAAAAGGGAAATATTATCCTGGTTATGGTCACCAGGCATCTTCTGCAGGTAGTTTTGCTGCAAAACGTCAGCAACCTAAACAAGCCAAGCCTAAGGCTGCAAGGACTGCTACGGCCCAACAGCCTCAGCCTCCTCAGGGCCTTTGACTTACAACTAGAGAACTTAGCCTTTCTGGCTCTAGAAGAACCAGAGCCTCTCACCATTCCAGGAAGGTTAGCTCACTTTGCTCCCAGATGGGAACAAATCACAGCAGAGCAATGGACCCTCTCCATCATAAGGGAGGGGTACAAGCTTCATTTCTTAAATCTTCCTCCTCACACCATGGTGAGACAGTTCAATTCTCCAACATCTCTCCTCGACCTTCTGGGTCAGGAGATTGCTACCCTTCTTGCCCAAAGGGCAATAGAAGAAGTACCCCTTCTTCAACAGGGTTCAGGGTTCTACTCCCCCTATTTTCTTATCCCAAAGAAAACGGGGCTACAGACCCATATTAGATCTCAGAGAATTGAACAAGTTTCTATGCAAGGAGAAATTCAAGATGATTTCTCTCGGTGCTCTCCTTCCATACCTTCAGAGTCAGGATTGGCTTTTTTCTCTAGATCTCAAGGATGCGTACACCCATGTCCTCATCCATTCAACACACAGAAGATTCCTTTCGGTCTGGCCTCTGCTTCAAGGGTGTTCACAAAATGCATGGCAGTAGTAGCTGCATTTCTACGCACTCTAGGAATTTTTGTATTCCCATATCTGGACGACTGGCTCATCCGAGCTCCATCCCAGACAGAGGCCCTGGCTTCCCTGGCCTGCAAAAGGCGTGTTCTTCAGTATCTGGGACTGGTAATAAACATCCCAAAATCACATCTCACCCCTACTCAGTCACTAGAGTTCATAGGGGCCTTGCTGGATACCACAACTGTAAGGGCCTATCTTCCCCAAGCCCGTTGCCTACGATTGGTGCAGTTAGCCTCACAAGTTCAGTTAAAGTCCCATTTAACTGCTCGAGAGATGTTACAACTGTTAGGCCACATGGCATCCACCGTGCATGTGATTCCTTACACTCGCCTTCACATGCGGGCAGCTCAGTGGACTCTGTCCACCCAATGGACCCAGGCATCAGGGTGCCTGTCAGACAAAATAGCAACCTCCAGTCGCCTCTTTTGGTCTCTCCAGTGGTGGAAGTCCACTCAGAATCTGTTGCTGGGGTCCCCCTTTCAACAGTTGCTACCCCAAGCAACCCTTAAAACAGATGCCTCTCCAAGGGGTTGGGGAGCTCATCTACAAGATCTCTCCACCCAGGGCATCTGGTCTCCACAGGAGACATCTCTACATATCAACCTCTTGGAGCCCAGAGCAATTTTTCTAGCTGTCTTCCACACCCTGCTCATCTACAAGACAGTCCTCATCCACACGGACAACCAAGTAGCCATGTTCTACGTGAACAAGCAGGGCGGGACTGGCTCTCTGTCGCGTTGCAACGAAGCTTTGAGATTGTGGGCCTTTGCCAGAGAGCATCAAATTCATCTCATGGCAGTGTATTTTCCAGGGGTTCAAAACTCTTGGGCAGACTCACTCAGTCGAGTTCTGCTTCCACACGAATGGTCCCTTCATGGGGACCAGATAGCCAGGATCTTTCGAATTTGGGGAACTCCAGACATAGACCTGTTTGCAAGTCCATGGAATGCCAATCTTCCCCGGTTCTGTTCCAGGATTCCGTGTCAGGGAGTTCAGGCCAGGGATGCCTTCCTCCTCCATTGGGGGCAAGACTTCCTCTATGCCTTTCCACCCATTCCCCTAATTTCCAAGACACTGTTCAAGCTTCAGAGAGACAAGGGGTCTATGATTCTCATAGCACCACGTTGGCCACGCCAAGTGTGGTACCCTCTACTTCATCTCTTTTAAGCTCCCTCCCTGGACTTGGGATCTGCTCCAGACCTCCTGTCCCAGGAGGAGGGAATGTTGTAGCACCCAAATCCCCAGTCTCCATCTCAGGGCCTGGTTGCTGAAGGCCTAGACCTTTAAGATTTGCATCTTTCTCAGCAAGTGAAGGATATCCTTCATGCTTCCAGAAAGCCTTCCACTAGACATTCCTATGCTTTTAAATGGAAAAGGTTTACCATTTGGTGTGCAGAGAAGGGTCTTAACCCTCTTGCAATACCTCTGAATTCTTTACTAGACTATTTGCTGCATTTATCCCATGCAGGCCTTAAAACGAATTCAGTAAGAGTCCATTTGAGTGCTATTGCAGCATCCCTTAAGCCTCTCAATGGACAGCCTATTTCCTCTCATCCTCTTATTGCAAGATACATGAGGCCTTTTTTAATTAAACCTCCCATTAGACCACCTCCAGTGGCATGGGATTTGAATTTGGTTCTTGGCCAGCTTATGAAGCCACCCTTTGAACCCTTAGCCACTACCTCCTTGAAATTCCTTTCCTGGAAGGTTATTTTTCTCATTGAAGTCACCTCAGCTCGCCGTATCAGTGAGCTGCAAGCCTTGGTGGCTAAACCTCCTTATACAAGGTTCCATCATGACAAGGTAGTCCTCAGGACTAATCCACACTTTATGCCTAAAGTGGTCTCACCTTTTCATCTGAACCAGGAGGTGTATTTACCTGTTTTTTTTCCAGGACCTCATGCATCAAGTGCAGAGAGGAATCTTCATACCCTGGATTGTAAGAGAGCACTTGCTTTTTTACTTACAAAGGACAAAGCAACATAGAAAGTCCTCTCAACTATTTGTTGCTTTTGATCCCTCTCATTTAGGACTTCCAGTCTCTAAGAGAACTCTGTCCAATTGGATTGCTCAGTGTATTTCTCTCGCCTACCAGAGTAAGAACCTTTCTCTGGAGGGCCATGTCACAGCTCTCAATGTGAGTGCCATGGCAGCCTCTATGGCTCATCTAAACTCTGTCCATCGACCAAATCTGTCGAGCGGCCACCTGGGCCTCTGTTCATACCTTTACAGCCCATTACTGCTTGGACGAGGACTCCCGCCGGGATGCCTTGTTTGGTCAGGCTGTTCTCAAACACCTGTTTCATACCTGATCAACTCCTACCCCCCATCCCTGGTTGGATGCCCGAGATCCATGAGTGGAGGTAGAGCCCTTCTCAAGGACTCACAACCTTGGAGATCTCCCTGGCATCTCTAGCTGGGGAGTCCCCATATGTGAAGACTCATTCCTGCTTGTTCCTGGAGATAGCACAGTTACTTACCTGTAACAGGTGATCTCTGGGAACAGCAGGAATAAGTCTTCACAACCCACCCACCTCCCCTAGGAGTTGTATCTCTCTATCTATCTTTCCTTTCCTCTGTCTCTCTCTTTGTGTCAGCTTAAAACTCGAACTGGAGAGAGGCGGTTAGGAAAGGCGGGAAGGCAGCGCGCAGGCGCTGTGGGATGCTCCCAAAAGCTTTTTCTGGACGCTGGGGAGCGTTCCCGCGCAGGCTCCGTCGGTACCGACGATACCCATATGTGAAGACTTATTCCTGCTGTTCCCAGAGATCACCTGTTACAGGTAAGTAACTGCTTTATTCTCTGATGTATCTCATCCGGCACCATTGCTTCGTTTACTTTTAGCTTAGCTACTTCCTCACAAGCTCAGCCTTCTGAAATTTGTTCAAGGTCCCCTTTGCTCCTATTTGCCTACATGGGGCAAAACCCATACACCACCCACACCAATCGATACCACCAATCACCCAAACAGCAACCCTCTCTCCATCACACTAATAAATGCTCAGTCATTCAGAAACAAATACCACAGGCTCAAAGACCTAATCACAGCCGAAAAGATTGACATCCTATGTATAACCGAAACATGGCTCACAGACACCGACACTGTGCTCATGAAGCAACTAACACCAAATGGATACAGTCTTCACCACTGCACTCTAACCCACACCAAAGGAGGAGGAGTATCCATCATTGCGAGAGTCAACCTCCATCTCAGAAACCACGCCGTGGAAACAACCAATGAAGCAGACATGCTCATTCTCACCAACCAGCACCTCTCCATATGCCTAATCTACCGAGCACCCACCTCGAGCACCGACCTATCAGGCATACTACAACATATATCTGAGAGCGCCATCTCCACAAAAGAGCAAATAATCCTTGGAGACTTCAACCTCCCATCACTCTAAGACAATTATGCTGAAGCCTTTATCAGCGCCATGGAAGCAATGAACCTAACACAGATCATACACGAACCAACACACGAAAAAGGGAATGCACTTGACCTCATATTCCTGAACTCCCAAAATGCCACCTCCATTGAAAAATCCAGAGATAGTGTGTTCTCCAGGACCAAGCAGGAAGTCAGTACTCACATATGGATGACGTCAGCGCCGACGGAGCCCCCGTGCAGAGCATTTCCCCAGCTTTCAAAAGAAAGCCTTTGGGAATGCAGCATGCATGCGCGGTCCCCTTCCCGCCCAAGGGTGCCATCTTGCTCAGTCTTTTTTCCACGGAGCCCGACAGATGTGTTTTCGTTTCACCCGAAGAAAAAGTTGATTTTATTCTGCGTGAACCCGTTTTCTTCGGTTCGCCGGTTTCCCTTTCCCGCCTGGGCCCAATACATCGGTATCGAGCCCGGACCTCTTTTTTCGGTTTTTGTCCTTAGTGACTAGCGTATGCGCCATTTCTTCTGTTTTCACTGGCAGCCCTGTCTTTTGACCTAGCAGGGGCCCTTTTTCCCCCGATGGCTGAAAGCGGGTTTAAAAAGTGTGATCGGTGTAAAACTCATGTCCCTCACCGACACACATGACTGCTGCTTCCGGTGCCTCGGACCCGATCATGACCCGATGATCTGTGGTCTGTGTGGGAAAATGTCCTCTAAGGCTTTGAGGAATCGGCAGCACCAAAAGGAAAGAATCTTCTCTGACTCCGCATCCGGTCGGACCCGGACCTCGTTGGAGGCCTCGACATCTCGGGACTCCGGCCCCGAGCAGCATTGAGGCTCCTCTGAAAGGGGGTCTCCCTCGCGGGAGCATCGCAAGAAGAAAAAACCCATGAGGGCGGCGTCGGACGCATTTGGCTCCTCGAGGGCCAGGTCACATAGCCCCGAGCGCTGTCCCGGGTCTTCGGAGTCGGAGAGGCCTGTAAAACAACCTCGTGTGGAGATGGAGTCCCCGGGTCACGTGAGTACTGTAGTCCTCGTGGACTCTCCTGCAGGGGAGCCGACGTCGGGCCCGGCACCGCCGGAGTTGGGGGCTGCTGAGTCTCCTGAGCTCGGACTCAGGTTGACGGCCTTAGAGAGCAGCTTGACTGCCTTCATGGAACAGCAGCGGGCACTGATCACCAGTCTCAACGGTGCATCTGCCCCGACGTCCAAGTCGACCCTGGAGGCCGATCCGATCCTTGAGTCCATGCGCGCTTGAGTCGATCCTCGGCCAAGGTCTCCCTTGGCTTCCCGTTCAGGACTGAGGTCGTCGACGCCGGTACCCTCAGCGTCGGGGCGGATGGCATCAGTGCCTGCCCGAATGGAGCCGCTTGATTCCTCCGCCGAGGAGTCCGGCTGGGAGACGGAGGATGAGGAGTCACCCGACACCTTTCAGACTCTGTGCGTCCCTTCGGACTCACCCTCTAATCCGAGCCTTGGAGGCGGTCCCCACCAGAGGATACCCGGTTCTTGGACTTCGTATGGGATATGGCCAAGGCCTTGGCATTCCCCGCGGATCCCGAGGAGGAGCCTCGAGCCGAGGAGCTTGAGGATCTACAGTATGACTCTCCTCCGAAGGAGGCCTTTACTGTTTCGGTTTCTCTGATGCTGGAACAGTTGCTCTTCCGCATGTGGGAGGCGCCGGCATCGACTCCGGTTTTAAGCAAGCGGTTCGATTCCATCTATCGAGTTCGCAAGAGCCCCGGGTTCCAAAAGGCACAATTACCGCACCACTCCATGGTTGTGGAATCGGCCATGCATTGTCTGAAGAGTCAGAAGTTGCACTCAGTGCCTTCCGACCGGGAGGCACGGAACCTGGATGCCCTCAGTAAGAAGTGGTTCCAGGGCTCTATGCTTGCTTGCCGTGTCCAGAACTACCCAGCTGTACATGGG
Organism: Ichthyophis bannanicus; assembly: GCA_033557465.1. Classification (NCBI taxonomy): domain Eukaryota; kingdom Metazoa; phylum Chordata; class Amphibia; order Gymnophiona; family Ichthyophiidae; genus Ichthyophis; species Ichthyophis bannanicus. Next base: position 228,629,257 of record CM066039.1, read on the forward strand.
CATGTACCTTCGAGACCTGACAAAGGAGATTGCCGGGTTCTCTGCTGGTCTCTCTGAGGAACCTTTGCAGAGGTTCAATGCTCTGTCGTCGGGTATTCGTGAGTGCTCGAAGTTTATTTCTCAAGCAGCCTATGATGGCTTCGAGGCTTCGGCCCGAGTAGCCGCGGCAGGCATCGGTGCACACCGTCAGGTCTGGCTACAGTCATCGGACCTCGAGCCATGTGTGCAGGACAAGTTGGTCGATGTCCCCTGCTGGGGTGAAAACATTCTTTGGCAAGCCCAAGGCTGAAAAGGCTGCAGAACCCGAGGCCGAGACTCTTACCCGGACTAGGCTGTCCAGAAAAACCTCTGCCCCTTTTCAGAAGAAGGGCTCGGGGAAAAACACCTTTTATCCGAGGAAGTCATCTGCCTATAAACAGTACCCTCATTATCAGGCCTCTGTAGCTCCCCACCAGGGTCAGCAGGCCAAGGGGCAGGGACATGGGCCTCATAGGCAGAAAGCCCCCAAGCCCCCAACACCGGGTTCTGCACAGCAGGGAGCGGGGTTTTGACTCCAGTGTCATAGTCTCTCCTCCTCCTCAGCTGGCCATCAGCACAGGAGGCCGGCTGGCCCTGTTTGCCCACAGGTGGTCAGCCGTCACAAGGGATACCTGGGTGCTCAGTATAGTCCACAGGGGCTATCTTCTCCACTTTCACCAGGTACCCCCCTCTTATTTTCCAGAGGAGCCTCCAAGACCCCCTCTGCACAGGGACTTACTCCTGCAGGAGTTGGCAAGTCTTCTAAAGGAACAGGCCATGGAACCGGTGCCCCACCACCTGAGGGGTCAAGGTTTCTATTCCAGGTGCTTGCTAGTACCAAAAAGAACAGGAGGCCTCAGACCCATCCTAGACTTGCAAAATCTCAACAAGTTCCTGGAGAGGGAAAAGTTCAAGATGCTCACCCTTGGAATCCTGCTGCCCTACCTCCAGCAGGGAGACTGGCTATGCTCCTTAGACCTAAAGGATGCGTATACTCACATCCTCATTCATCCAGACCACAGACAATATCTCAGGTTTGTAGTGGGAGGAAACCACTATCAGTACAGAGTACTGCCCTTTGGCCTAACCTCCTCCCCCAGGGTGTTCACCAAGTGCCTGGTGGTGGTGGTGGCGGCGGCCTACCTAAGGCTTCAAGGCCTCTTTGTGTTTTCATACCTGGACGACTGGCTCATCAGATGCCAATCTCCACAGGAGGCCAATCAAGCCACCCTTCGCACTGTTGCTCTCCTTCAGCACTTGGGGTTTGTGTTAAACTTCGCAAAGTCCGCTTTGCACCCTTCACAGAACATGGAGTTCATAGGAGCAAGACTGGACACCCTTCAGGCCAAGGCCCTTTTACCCGTGGACAGGGCCCACAGGTTTATGGATCTGGCCAGTCAGTTCCACAGCAATTCTCTGGTCTCCGGCAGGCAATTCCCACTTCTTTTGCAAGTAGCGATGGACACTCCTCTTCCTCTGGGGATGCAACCCGATCTCCTGTCTCAGGAGCACGGATCTCTTACACCCCAATTTCCAGTCTCTACAGTTGATGGCCTGGCTGCTGAAAGGGTAGTTCTAGCACCCTTACTGCTGCCTAGGGAAGTGAAGGACGTGGTCTTGGCCTCTAGGAGGCAATCCACCCGAAAGTCTTATGCCCTTAAGTGGCGTAGGTTCTCTGTCTGGTGTACTCAACACAACGATCCTTTCTCATGCTTGGTACCAGTTGTGCTGCAATATTTGCTTCACCTGTCCAACCTAGGCCTTAAGTCCAATTCTGTGAGAGTGCACCTTGGTGCTCTTTCAGCACACCACTCCCCAGTGGAAGTTCGGTCTCTTTTTCCAGCCATCCTTTGGTGGCTCGATTCCTCAGAGGCCTGCTTTTGCTTAAACCTCCACTGCGTCCTCCTGCCCCTGACTGGGACTTGAATGTGGTTTTGCAACGGCTTACTTGTCCACCCTTTGAACCTATGGCTACCTGCCCTCTACGTTTTCTCTCCTGGAAAGCGTTGTTCCTGGTAGCCCTTACCTCAGCGAGACAAGTGAGTGAACTTCAGGCCTTAGTATCAGATGCTCCTTATACTAGGTTCTATAGGAACAGAGTAGTCTTACGGACTCACCCTAAGTTCCTTCCTAAGATTGTCTCCTCTTTCCACCTCAATCAGGAGGTAGTACTTCTGACTTTCTTTCCCAGGCCGCATGCCAGCCGGGCTGAGATGGTTTTGCATGCCCTGGACTGTAGGAGGGCGTTGTCGTTCTATGTTGACCATACGCGGGAGCACCGGAGGGCTGTTCAGCTCTTCGTCTCTTTTGACCCCAATAAGTTGGGGTTGGCTGTCTCCAAGCGTACTTTGTCCATATGGGTAGCTGACTGTATTGCCTGGGCTTACAGGGCAGCCGGCCTCTTGTTGCAGGGTCGAGTTATGGCTCATCGTGTCAGGGCGAAGGCTGCGTCAGTGGCTCCTCTCCGCTCTGTTCCGTTGGCAGACATCTACTGGGCTGCTACTTGGTCTTCAAGCCAGACTTTTGCGGCCCACTACTGCCTTGAGAGGGAGTCCCGCAGGGACAGTGCTTTCGGTCAGGCGGTACTCCATAATCTCTTTGGGGTTTAGGCAACTCCTCCTACCCTCCGGCCCTGGTGTTGGTCTACCGTTCGGGGGCGTTATCAGAGAATATTCTGTTCTTGCATGCTGAGGCTCTAGAGGGAGCTCATTTTTCGGCTTTGGGTCTCCGGTAGCCTTAAGCTGGGGAGTCCCATATGTGAGGACTGACTTCCTGCGTGGTCTTTGAGAAAGAGTAGTTACTCACCTGTAACAGGTGTTCTCCAGGAGCAGCAGGAATCAGTCCTCACAACCCTCCCTCCTTCCCTTGGAGTTGCAGTCATATGATTTATTTTTGCTATTTTTGCTGTCTTTTAGCTATCTCATCAGACTGAGCAAGATGGCACCCTTGGGCGGGAAGGGGACCGCGCATGCGTGCTGCATTCCCAAAGGCTTTCTTTTAAAGCTGGGGAAATGCTCCGCACATGGGCTCCGTCAGCACCGTCGTCACCCATATGTGAGGACTGATTCCTGGAGAACACCTTTTACAGGTGAGTAACTACTCTTACCATGGTCAGTCCACTATCTCATCAACATCTCCCATGCTTACCAGCACACCAATGTTAAAGAGAACAAACATACAAGAAGATTTAAACCATTCATCAAAGAGGACTTCCTGGCACAAATACTACCTAAACTCCAAACAAGTTCCACCGATATCAATGATGTAATCTTAAACTGGAATACTACAATCTCCTCTGCGTCCTGTGCAACAGCAAACAGCACCAAAACCAAACGTACCTCAACAAAAGCCCGATGGTTCACCCCCACCCTACGGAGACTAAAAACCAAACTCAGGAGAGCGGAGAGAAGATGGAGAAAAACCAAAAAAGAAGAGGATAAAACAAAATACATGAATGAACTGGACGCTTACCACACAGCAACTGATAAAGCAAAAAGGACCTACCACTCAAAGATCATAAACATCTCAATAAACAAACCATGTGAGCGCTTCGGGATTGTCAAGAAGCTAACAAAAGCACCCAACCACTCTGATCAACTACCAAACATACCATAAGAACTACTAGCACGCCAATACAAACAGCTTCAACAACCACAAAATCCACAACTGAATGCAGAAGCAACAACCCATTACCATAAACGCAAACTGGAGCACATTTGAAACAATCACAAAACAAAAAATAGAATCCACCATCTCCTCCCTAAATACTACCACCTCTCCACAGGATCCCTGCCCTGCAGAATGGATAAAGAAATCCAAAGAGGACTTAAGCATACCCCTAACCCACATTGTTAATGAGTGCCTCAAATAAGTACGCATGCCAGACATCCTCAAAACCTCCATCATCCGCCCAACCCTAAAAAAACAAAAACTAGACCCCCTTGACCCCGCCTCCTTCAGACCCATAGCAAGTCTTCCATTCACCACCAAAATCATTGAAGATGGTTCAACAACTTCAGGACCACTTGGATGATAACATACTGGACCCACAACAACATGGTTTCCGTCCATTCCACGGAGTTGAGATCCTCATGATATCATTAATGAACACCCTCATCAAGGGCACACAGACCAAGCACTCTGGATACGTTATGATCTTCCTGGACATATATGCAGCCTTTGACACCATCTCCCACAACATCCTCCTACACATACTCCAAGAAATTGGCCTCAAAAATGTTGTACCTCAATGGTTCCACTCCTACCTGAACAATAGACAACAACTAATCTGCACAAACTTAGCAACCTCCTTCCCTTCCAGCAACCCCAAGGAGTACCCCAAGGATCCACACTATCCGCCATGCTCTTCAACATCTACCTACAACCAATCTGCTCAATCATACGTGCTCATAACATCAACTACCACATCTATGCAGATGACATAATGCTCTATGGATCAATCACAACCACCAACCCAGTGAACAACCACCTATCAGACTGCTTCATTGAAGTCTCCAGGTGGCTACAAAGGAACAACCTATCCATCAACATAAAAAAACAGAAGCCTTCATAGTAACCAAAGACCCAAACTTCACCCCACCTACGCACCTCAACTTAAGAGCCACACAAATACAAATTCAACCACACATAATATACCTAGGAGTCGTCATAGACCAAGCGCTCACACTCAAAACAGATCAAAAAAACTATCGGAATAATAATCCACAAGGCTAAAACAGTACAACGCCTAAGGCCCCTTATTGACCCACAGGACTTCAGGACAGTTATGCAAGCTATGATGCTCCCCCACCTGGACTACTGCAATATAATCTACCACGGACTGCCCGCCACCCACACCAACCCACTACAAACAGCCTTAAATACCACAGCAAGAATTATCCTGAAAGCAAAAAAAACAAGATCACATCACCCCAGTCCTGAGAGAACTGCACATACTCCTTCTCGAAGCAAGAATCAAATACAAATCTTCCCTACTTATCCACAAAGCCCTCTACCAAACTCAGATTTCCCAGCTCCGCACTCTATTGCCCCAACCCACCCACCTGTTAATCATATATACCATCTCAAGTTATGTTCTATGTATGCAGTTGTAATTCAGTTCCTGAGCGGGTGTCCAGTTTAGTCCTTTACATCCGGGTAGTGCACCTCCTGCAGCAGGGAGACTGGACCAATCAACTCTTTAGTACTCTAGCCCGCTTACTGCTGGAACTCCCATCAGCCCTCCAGTGTGTCCAGTCTCCTTGCAGCAGGAGGTGGTTTGAGCCGGGTGCTAGGCTCGCTTCTAGACTTGTTAGCTGTTTCTTTTACCTGTTTGTTTTGGTTTCATTTCCTTTCTGTTTATTTCCTTTGCCTGTGCTTCATCGGCTCCTTTAAAAAAAAAAAAAAAAAAAAGAGACACGGGGGCAACCGCGGTGGAGGGGCTGGACCGGCACTGCTCTTCTCCCCCGGTACTCTTCCGGCAGTTCAGAGTCAGCAGTAGGCTGTGATCGCTCCCCCAGGACTGTTCGGGGACCGGATCTGTGTGCTCGCGGGCTTGACGGGTGTTTCTTGCTCCGAGCACGAGTCTAAGCAGACCGGCTGCGGTCTGGCGCTTCAACTGCCCTTCAACAAACAGGCTCTCTGCTCAGCCCCGTTCCCGGTTTGAGCGGCAGTGTGGGACTTTTCTTTTTGACGGTTTGCTTGGTAAGTGTCTCCTCGCCAAGGTTAGGGGGGCTTTGGTTTCGTCGGCCTTTTTCTTTCTTTTCTTTCTTTTTCGTTTTTGGCGCCCTTTTTTTCTTCAGCGCGGCTCGATCGCGGCAGCCATTTTGAAGTTGCGCTTTTGGCGGTAAAGGGGATTACAGGCTGCCAGTCTTGTTGATTTGGTGGCGCTTTGGATCCCGATCCAGTTTGTGAAGTTGCTGAGTGCTTGCTCTAAAAAAAAAAAAAAAAAAAAACGAAAACCATCAAGCCCCGAAGCCTCTGTGCTAGGGCTGGGCGGTGTGGAGATCACTGCTTTGGCCCTTTTTGTCTCGGTGTGGGCTGCCTTTCTCAGTGGGTATTTTCCTGGGCCACGGGAAGTGTAGGCTGTCCTTCATGTCCACCAAACCGCAGTGTGTGGTCTGCGGTTCCCGTAGGCGGTCAGTGTCTGCTTCCGGTTTCTGCAGAAGCTGCGCTGCAGTCTCCTCTGAGATGGATCATCGTATGGAAAGCAGTTCTCAGGCAGAGCACTTGGAGTCTGCGTTGTCTGCTGACAGTAATGCTTCTCCGGGGCCTCTGTTGCCGCCTGTTCCTGCTGGCTCTCATGGTCAGGGGTCTGGAGTTTCAGTTGATCCAGGTGACACTTCTTCTGCCCTGACGCATTTCTCTCCGGACTTGCATCAGGCGTTCAAATTGGGGCAGTTGGGCAAATGGCCTGAGTCCTTCCCCTCAGCTCCTGTGCCTCTGCTGGCTAGCTCGGACCTGCCTGGACCGGCTTCCAAGCCGGCTAAGAGATCGCGCTCTGTAGACTTAGTGCAAGAGGATTTCGAGGGGCAAGACCTGGAGGTGGATGCTGATCTTGAGGGCAGTGTTGCTGACCTTGAAGGGGAAATTCCTGACTCCGAGGATCAGACTAGGATTGTTCGGGTGTTTCGTAGGGAGGAATTGGTTCCTCTTATCACGGAAGCACTTCAGACGCTCAATCTAACTGCGACGCCTCAGGGGGAGGCCGATGCGTTGGAGGATCCTCTTATTCAAGCAGTTCGGGACTCTCAAGTGGTGTTTCCAGTACACCGGGTTGTGGCTCAGATGATACAGACCGAGTGGGACCAACCGGACGCTGGCTTGAAAGGGATCAGGACAATGCATCGTCTCTATCCTTTGGCGGATGGAGATAAGGAGAAGTTTAAGTCGCCTCGGGTGGACGCAGCTGTATCTGCTGTGACGAAGACGACCACAATCCCGGTGGAGGGGAGTGCTGCCTTGAAGGACATTCAAGACAAGAAAGTGGACGGTTTGTTGAAACAGGCATTCAAAACCAATGCCTTGTCCTTACAGGCTTCTATCTGTGCGGCCTGGATAGCTAGAGCCTCTTTGCGATGGGCTCAGCGCTTGCGTCAGACTTCATCTTTAGATCAGCAAGCGTTGCTCGAGGTCACACGCTGAGTCGGGTTCAGCATACCTAGCGGATGTCCATTATGATTTGATCCGAACGATGGCTAATAGTATGGCTTCGTTGGTGGTAGCGCGCAGATCCATTTGGTTGCGTAACTGGGCAGCCAGTCCTCCTTCCAAATCTCGTCTCAGCAAGCTTCCCTTTAAAGGCAGATTGTTGTTCGGGGACGACTTGGATAAGTTGGTGAAGGACTTGGGGGAGTCTAAAGGTGGAAGGTTACTGGAGGACAAGCCCAGGTTGGCTAGAGGCTTCCCAGCGCTTCGGGGTCCGTTCCGGGACTTTAGGAGGTTTCGGTCGACCCGCCTTTGGAATTCCCAGCGAGGCAGGTTCGCGTCTAGGACTCAGTCCTTTCGTGGTTTCCGGGGAGCTGGCAGAGGATTTTCGATCGCTTCCTCAGGTGCGACCTCCTCCTTTAGTCGCAAACCGCAATGAAATGAGGCGGGCTCTGGAGGGAGTTCAGGTGATCGGTGGTCGTCTTCGGAACTTTCTTCCCTCTTGGGCCTACATAACTACGGATCGGTGGGTCCTCGAAATTGTCAGAGACGGTTTTGCGTTGGAATTTGCCATTCCGCCGCGAGATTCCTTTGTCCTGTCTCCCTGCAGGGGGCAGCAGAAGGAACTAGCCATTCGTGTAACTTTGGAGCGTCTTTTAGCGCTGGGTGCCGTCTTTCCCGTTCCAGCGAACGAGCGTGGCCTCGGTCGTTACTCCATTTATTTTGTGGTGCCAAAGGACGGCTCCTTACGTCCTATTCTAGATCTCAAGGGCGTGAACCGCTGTCTAAGGGTGCCTCATTTCCGCATGGAGACTCTCCGCTCCGTCATCGTCGCAGTGCGGCCGGGAGAGTATTTGACTTCTCTGGACCTCTCCGAGGCTTATCTGCATATTCCAATCAGGGCTGTACATCAGAAATTTCTCCAGTTCGCGTTTCCCTGGGGTCACTTTCAGTTCCAATCATTGCCTTTCGGCCTGGCTACAGCGCCTCACATTTTCACCAAGGTGATGGTGGTGGTAGTGGCGGCCTTGCGCGAAGATGGATTTCTGGTCCACCCCTATCTCGACGATTGGTTGATAAGAGCGAAGTCAGCGGAGGAGAGCTTGCAGGCCACGGACAAAGTAGTGCGTCTCCTGCAGAGTTTCGGCTGGTTGATCAATGTGCAAAAGAGCCTCCTGGTGCCAACTCAGCATCTCGAATATCTGGGAGTTTGCTTCGACACGTCCGCAGGGGTGGTGTCTCTGCCGGATCGCCGGGCACAAGGGTTACGTCAGCTGGTGCGGTTTTTCTTGGCGAGACCCGCTCCGTCGGCATGGTGGTATCTCCGATTGTTGGGAACCATGGCATCGACTCTGGAAGTGGTTCCCTGGGCCCGGTTCCATATGCGGCCTCTTCAGCGTGCTCTGTTACGTTGTTGGTCCAATCAGTCGGATTCTCTCAATCGCCGGTTGTGTCCCAGCCGGGTTCGGATAGCTTTACGGTGGTGGCTGTGCCCGCAGTCTCTTCGGGCGGGAGCTCCCTTGGAACAACCAATTTGGTTACCGGTCATCACGGATGCCAGTCTCTCCAGCTGGGGAGCCCACTGTCAGGGGCGTTTTGCACAAGGGACGTGGTCTCAGCAGGAGGCTTTGTGGTCGATCAACTGTCTTGAGCTGCGAGTGGTGCGACTAGCGCTACAAGCCTTCGAGGAGTCGGTTCGGAGTCGAGCGGTTCGAGTTCTGTTGGACAACGCGGCGGCGGTGGCGTACGTCAACCGGCAGGGGGGCACAGGAAACGTTGCCATGGAAGTCGAGGCGAATGTGCTGTTCGTTTGGGTGGAGAGGCGACTCCTGGCCATTTTTGGCAGCGCATATCGCCGGAACAGACAATGTGATGGCGGATTTTCTGAGTTGGGTGCGCGTGGACGCCGGAGAGTGGGAGTTGCACCCGCAGATGTTTGCTCAAATAGTTCGCCGGTGGGGTCATAAGAACATAAGACATGCCATACAGGGTCAGACCGAGGTCCATCAAGCCCAGTATCCTGTTTCCAACAGTGGCCAATCTAGGTTATACGTACCTAGCAATATCCCCAAAAGACAGGTTCCACAATGTTTGTACTGGGTCAAGCATTGATATCCTGGGTCCCTTTTTAATAGTGGTTTATGGACCTTTCCTCCAGGAACTTGTCCAAACCTTTTTTAAACCCAGCTATACTAACAGCCCTTACTACATCCTCCAGTAACAGATTCCAGAGTTTGATTACACGTTGAGTGAAAAAATATTTTCTCTTATTTGTCTTAAATAGTTTACCCTGTAGCTTCATTACATGTTCCCTAGTCTTTCTATACTCTGATAGCGTAAACAATTGATCCACGTTTATCCGTTCCACTCCATTCATTAATTTATAGACCTCTATCATATCTCCCCTCAGCCGTCTCTTCTCCATGCTAAAGAGCCCTAACCTTCTTAGCCTCTCTTCATAGGAGTAGCCTTCCATCCCCTTCACCAATTTGGTGGCTCTTCTCTGTACTTTTTCTAATAACGCTATGTCCTTTTTAAGATACGGTGACCAGAATTGCACACAATATTCAAGGTGTGGTCGTACCATGGAGCAATACAGAGGCATTATAATATCCTTTGTTTTGTTCTCCATCCCTTTCCTTATGATACCTAGCATTCTATTTGCTTTCTTGGCCGCCGCTGCACACTGGGCGGAGGGTTTTAACATGTTATCCACAATGACTCCTAAATCTTTTTCCTGGGTGGTGGTTTCTAATGTGGAGCCTTGCATCGTGTAACTATAGTGTGGGTTGTTCTTTCCTAGGTGCATAACTTTGCACTTGTCCACATTAAATTTCATCTGCCATTTGGATGCCCAGTCTTCCAATTTATCCAGATCCTCCTGCAGTTTTCCACAATCCTCTTGGGTTTTAACAACTTTAAACAGTTTTGTGTCATCTGCAAATTTGATAACCTCACTAGTTATTCCCTTTTCCAGGTCATTTATGAATATGTCAAAAAGCAGCGGACCCAGTACAGATCCCTGGGGTACTCCACTATTCACCTTTTTCCATTGGGTCCGCCCATAATGGATCTCATGGCAACTTTCCGATCGGCAAAGACGAGTCGTTTCTTCAGCAGGCGGCGAGAGCGTATGTCCAAAGGCATCGATGCACTTCTCCAGCCGTGGCCCGAGTTCGAGCTTCTGTATGTCTTCCCGCCGTGGGCTCTGATCGGAAGGGTAGTTCAACGCATCGAAGCCCACCACGGAAAGGTCTTGTTGGTGGCGCCGGATTGGCCCCGTCGGCCTTGGTACGTGGATCTGGTGCGGCTGCTCGACGGCGTGCCTTGGCGGTTTCCTCCCCTGGTAGATCTTCTAGTGCAGGGTCCCCTGCGCATGCCTCATGTGGATCGGTTCTCACTTACGGTATGGCCATTGAAAGGGCTCGGTTGAGAAGGAAAGGGTATTCCCCGGCAGTTATTTTTACACTGCTGCGCGTGCGGAAGTCTTCTACATCCCTTACTTATGTTTGCGTTTGGCGAATCTTTGAGGATTGGTGTTCCCGGCATGCCGTGCGGGCAGCGACTTCTTCAGTAGCGGTCATTCTTAGTTTTTTGCAAGACGGATTTGACAAGGGCCTGGCCGCGAGTTCTTTGTAGGTTCAGGTTGCGGCTCTGGCAAGCTATCGGGGCAAGATTCAGGACATCCCTCTTGCGGTGCATGTGGACATTCGGTGGTTTCTGAAGGCTATGTTCCGGTTGCGCCCCTCTCGCAGGGTTACCTTACCACCCTGGGATTTGAACCTGGTGCTGCAGGTGTTGGTTCGGGAGCCTTTTGAATCCCTTCACCATGCCTCGGTTAAGGATTTGACGTTGAAGACGGTTTTTCTCGTTGCCGTTTGCTCGGCGCGGCGTATTTCCGAACTTCAGGCGCTTTCTTGTAGAGCTCCCTTTTTGTCTTTTTTTCGAGATCGGGTGTTTTTGCGGACAGTTCCCTCCTTTCTGCCTAAAGTAATTTCCCCTTTTCACGTGAGTCAGTCGGTGTTGCCGGTTTTAGCCCCAGAGGCGTTTAAGGGATCCGACACCGCTCTCCATAAGTTAGATGTGCGACGGATTCTGCGTCAGTATCTGAAAGTGTCCGCGGCCTTTCGAAAGTCGGATCGCTTGTTCGTGTTTGGTGGAGCTCGAAAAGGGGAAGCGGCGGCGAAGGCCTCCATTTCTCGGTGGATTAAGGAAGCTATCGCGTCGGCGTATATTCTGCAGGGGAAAGCTGTTCCCTTGGGTTTGCGAGCTCATTCCACTAGAGCACAAGCCACGTCTTGGGCGGAACATAGCCTGGTTCCGCCGCTGGAGATTTGCAGGGCGGCGACGTGGTCCTCTCTCCATGCCTTTAGTAAACATTACCGTTTGGATGTGGCGGTGGCTTGGGATACTTGTTTTGGATCGGCGGTCTTGCGCGCCGCGTGCCAAGATCCCCCCCGCTGTTAACTGCTCTGGTACATCCCGGATGTAGAGGACTAAACTGGACACCCGCTCAGGAAATAGAAATTACACTTACCTGGTAATTGAAGTTCCTGGAGGGTCCAGTTTAGTCCTCATTCCCGCCCGGAAGTTGCTGTAACTACTGTTTCTCCAGGACCAAGCAGGAAGTCAGTCCTCACATATGGGTGACGTCGGCGCCGACGTAGCCCTCGCGGAGCAATTTTCCCCAGCTTTCAAAGAAAGCCTTTGGGAATTGCAGCGCGCATGCGCGGTCGCCTTCCCACCCAAGGGTGCCATCTTAGCCAGTCTTCTTTTTTCCGCGGAGCCCTACAGACGTACCCGTCGTGGCCCGCGAAAAAGTTGATTTTATTCGTAATTTTCTCTTTTTTTCTTCGGTTCGACGCCGGTCTTTTTCCCGCCCGGACTCGCGACGCCGGTCACGAGTCCTCTTCTTCTTTTTCGGTTTTTCTGACTTAGTCAGTTTCGTTTTTGGTTTTTCCCTGGCAGCCCGGTCCTTTGACCTCGCAGGGGCCCTTTTTCCCCCGATGGCTGCCAGTGGTTTCAAGCGGTGTGGTCAGTGTGACCGAAATATGTCACTAACTGACACACACGACAATTGCCTCCGCTGCCTGGGCCCGGATCATGAAGAAATGATCTGTGGGGCCTGCGGCAAAATGTCCTCCAAAGCGTTGAGAAGTCGGCGGCATCAGCGGGATAGGATCTTCGCTGACCCCAGCCGTACCCGGACCTCGTCGGAGGCCTCCGCGTCCAGAGGTTCCAGCTCGGACCGTCGCCGGAGTTCCTCCGACAGGGGTTCTCCCTCCGGGGACCATCGACGGAAGGTGAAACCCGCGAGGGCGGCGTCGGTGGACGCTCCTGGCTCCGCGAGGGCCAGGTCGCATAGCCCCGATAGCCGTCCCGGGTCCTTGGAGAAGGAGCACCTCTCGAAGCGACCTCGCCTGGAGTCGGAGCTGCCTGCTCGGGTAAGTCCTGTGGTCCTCCTGGACTCGCCTCCGCGACCGCCGACGTCTGGCCCGACGCCGTCGGGGCCCGAGTCGGGGGCTGCTGGGTCACCTGAGGTCGGACTCAGGTTGATGGCCTTGGAGAGCAGACTGTCTGCCTTCATGGACCAGCAGCGGGCACTGCTCGCTAGCCTCGCTGGCGCCGCTGCCCCGACCGCCGGGACGTCGACGTCTAAGTCGACCCCGGAGACCGAGCCGATCCTCGAGTCCATGCGAACTCGAGTCGATCCTCGGTCGAGGGCACCCTCGGCCTCCCGTTCGGGACCGAGGTCGCCGACGCCGACTCCCTCGGCGTCGGGGCGGCAGGCGCCGCGGCCTGCCCGGGCCGACCCCACCGATTCCTCGTCGGAGTCGGTCTGGGAGTCTGAAGAGGAAGAGTCACCTGATTCTTTTCGGACTCGGTGTGTTCCCTCGGACTCACCTGAGTCCGAACCTCGGAAGCAGTCCCCCCCGGAGGATGCCCGGTTCTCGGACTTCGTCAGGGATATGGCCAAGGCTTTGGCCTTCCCTGCGGATCCCGAGGAGGAGCCTCGAGCCGAAGAGCTCGACGCCCTCCAGTATGACTCTCCCGCCAGGGAACACTTTACTGTACCGGTTCCTCCCATGCTGGAACGACTACTCTTCCGCATGTGGGAGAGTCCGGCCTCCTCGCCGGTACTGAGCAAGCGGGTCGATTCTATCTATCGAGTCCGCAAGAGCCCTGGCTTCCAACAAGCACAGCTACCACACCATTCCATGGTAGTGGAATCGGCCATGCATCGTCTTAAGAGCCAGAAGATGCACTCCTCGGTGCCTCCTGGCAGGGAGGCCCGTAACCTGGATGGCCTTGGTAAGAAGTGTTTCCAGGGCTCTATGCTTGCGTGTCGTGTCCAGACCTACCAGCTATACATGGGCATGTATCTCCGAGACCTGGCTAAAGAGCTAGCCGGATTCTCCGCTGGTTTGTCTGAGGAACCTTTGCGGAGGTTCCTGGCCTTGTCCACTGGCATTCGGGAATGCTCAAAATTCATATCCCGAGCAGCCTATGATGGCTTTGAAGCATCGGCTCGAGTGGCCGCAGCCGGCATCGGTGCCCGCCGACAGGCTTGGCTTCAGTCGTCTGACCTTGAGCCCTGGGTGCAGGACAAGTTGGTCGATGTCCCCTGCCGAGGTGAAAACCTCTTTGGCAAGCCCATGGCTGAAAAGGCTGCACAAATCGAGACGGAGACTCTCACCAGGACTAGGCTTTCTAGGAAGACCTCCGCCCCTTCCCAGAAAAAGAAGGGCTCGGGAAAGAAGTCCTTTTACCCGAGAAAGGCGGCTGCCTACAAACACTACCCCCAATATCAGGCCCCTGCAGCTCCCCAACAGGGCCAGCAGGCCAAGGGACGGGGTAACGGGTCCCGTAGGCAGCAAGCCCCCAAGCCTGCACCACCAGCCCCTGCTCAGCAGGGTGGGGGCTTTTGACTCCTTAAGCATAGCCTCTCCCCCTCCGCTGGCTCCTCCCAGCACCGGAGGCCGGCTGGTTCACTTCGCCCACAGGTGGTCCAGCATCACTTCAGATGCCTGGGTGCTTCAAGTCGTAAGAGAAGGCTATCTTCTCCACTTCCACCAGGTCCCTCCCTCCTATTTCCCGGGAGAACCTCCACGACTCCCTCTGCACAGGGACTTACTCCTTCAGGAGTTAGCAGGTCTTCTACAGGAACAGGCGGTGGAACCGGTGCCCCACCACCTGAGAGGTCAAGGCTTTTATACCAGGTACTTTCTAGTACCAAAAAGGACAGGAGGCCTCAGACCCATCCTGGACTTGCGCAACCTCAACAGGTTCCTCGTGCGGGAAAAGTTCAAAATGCTTACCCTTGGAATCCTTCTGCCCTACCTCCAGCAGGGAGATTGGCTATGCTCCTTGGATCTAAAGGATGCCTACACGCACATCCTCATCCACCCAAGCCACCACCAATACCTAAGGTTTGTGGTGGCAGGAAATCATTACCAGTACAGAGTACTGCCCTTTGGCCTGTCCTCCGCACCACGAGTCTTCACAAAATGTCTCGCGGTGGTGGCGGCCCATCTCCGGCTTCACGGCCTCTGTCTTTCCGTACCTCGACGACTGGCTCATCAGAGCAGCGTCCGCTCCGGAGGTCACCAACGCCACACGCCGCATGGTGACTCTTCTGCAGTACTTGGGCTTTGTTATAAACTTCGCAAAGTCCACTTTGCTCCCCTCACAGGATCTCGAGTTCATGGGCGCAAGGCTGCACACTCCTCAGGCACGAGCGTTCCTACCGCTCGACAGGGCTCAACGGCTCATGGACCTAGCCGACCGTTTTCGCAGCCAGCCCCTGGTCTCCGCCAGGCGCTTCCTGAGACTACTCGGCCATATGGCTTCCACCGTCCATGTGACCCACAATGCCCGCCTGAATAGGCGGCCTGCTCAATGGTGTCTTCGCAAGCAGTGGCAACAAGCCACAGGCGGCGTAGCAGACCTAGTGCGCGTCTCCGAGCCGCTGGCCTCGTCTCTCCAGTGGTGGCTTCATCGGCCGAACCTGGTACTCGGCATGCCTTTTCAGTCACCTCAGCCGGCCCAGGTGCTGGCGACAGATGCATCCCTCCTGGGCTGGGGAGCACATTGCCAAGGGGCGCGTACTCAGGGCCTCTGGACCACGTGGGAGTCTGCTCAGCAGATCAACTTCCTGGAGCTCAGAGCGATCCGCCTGGCTCTCAAGGCCTTCTCCCACCTGACCTCTCACCAGTCCGTCCTTGTCCAGACGGACAATCAAGTTGCCATGTTCTACGTGAACAAGCAGGGGGGCACGGGCTCCTTCCTTCTCTGTCGGGAAGCACAGAAGCTCTGCTCTTGGGCCGTCAGTCACGGCGTTCTTCTCAAGGCGGTTTATCTCCCAGGCCAAGAAAATTGCCTGGCGGACAAACTCAGCAGGATCCTCCAGCCGCACGAGTGGCGCCTGGATCCCTTGGTAGTTCAGAAGCTCTTTCTAAAGTGGGGCCTCCCACGATGGATCTCTTTGCCAGCCCTCTCAACCGGCAACTTCCTCGCTTCTGCTCTCGTCAGCCACATCCCCTTCGAGTTGCGGCAGACGCTTTTCTACTCTCATGGTCGGAGAGCCTTCTGTATGCTTTTCCTCCCATCCCGCTAGTCTCTCGGACTCTTCAAGGTTCTCCGAGACAAAGCTTTCATGATCCTGGTGGCCCCTCGCTGGCCCAGACAGCCGTGGTTTCCACTCCTGCTGCAATTAGCGGTAGAGGATCCGTTCCCTCTGGGGTTACAACCGGATCTCCTCACTCAGGATCAGGGGTCTCTGCTACACCCCAACCTCAGATCTCTCAATCTAATGGCCTGGCTGCTGAGAGGGTAGTCCTTGCTCCCCTTCTCCTGCCGGCAGAGGTGGAAGAGGTCGTCCTAGCTTCTCGGCGACCTTCTACCCGCAAATGCTACGCCCTTAAATGGCGTCGCTTTTCCGTTTGGTGTACCCAACAGTCTCAGGATCCCTTCTCCTGCCCGGTGTCGGTGATCCTGCAGTACTTGCTATACCTCTCTAATCTGGGACTTAAGTCCAACTCCGTCAAAGTTCACCTCAGTGCTCTTTCAGCACATCATGTGCCGGTGGACGGCAGACCTCTTTCCAGCGACCCTCTTGTAGCGAGGTTTCTCCGAGGTCTCCTTCTGCTTAAACCACCTCTGCGCCCGCCAGCGCCTGACTGGGATCTGAATGTGGTTTTACAGCGGATCACCTGTCCGCCTTTTGAACCTATGGCTACCTGTTCTCTCCGTTTTCTTTTCTTGGAAAACATTGTTCTTGATAGCCCTCACTTCCGCTAGACGCGTAAGTGAATTGCAGGCCCTCGTGTCTGATCCCCCTTACACTCGGTTCTACAAAAATAGGGTAGTCCTACGGACTCACCCAAAATTTCTTCCAAAAGTGGTCTCCCCTTTTCACATCAATCAGGAGGTGGTACTTCCGACCTTCTTTCCCAGACCACACTCCAGCCGAGCTGAAACGGTCCTCCATACCCTGGACTGTAGAAGGGCATTGAACTTCTACCTTGACCGTACGCGGGAGCAACGTAAAGCTGCTCAGCTTTTTGTATCTTTTGACCCCAATAAATTGGGGCTCCCGGTCTCCAAGCGTACTCTGTCCATCTGGGTTGCGGACTGTATCACTTGGGCTTATGGGCAGCCGACTCTCCTTGGAAGGTCGAGTCACGGCTCATTGCGTTCGGGCAAAGGCTACGTCAGTGGCTTACCTCCGCTCTGTTCCGCTGGCAGACATCTGCCGGGCCGCTACTTGGTCTTCGAGCCAGACTTTTGCGGTCCATTACTGTCTCGAGAGGGAGTCCCGCAGGGACAGTGCTTTCGGACAGGCAGTCCTCCGTAATCTCTTTGAGGTTTGAGCAACTCCTACCCTCCATCCTGGATGTGGGCTACCGGTGGGTAATGATTCAGCGAAGATTCCTTCCTTCTGTGCTGCTGAGCTAGAGGGAGCTCATTTTTGTGCTTAGGGTCTCCGGTAGCCTTAAGCTTGGGAGTCCCATATGTGAGGACTGACTTCCTGCTTGGTCCTGGAGAAAGCGTAGTTACTCACCTGTAACAGGTGTTCTCCAGGAGCAGCAGGAATCAGTCCTCACAACCCTCCCTCCTCCCCTTGGAGTTGCAATCATCTGCTTTAGTTTTTTTGCTAATTTTTATGCTGTCTTTTTTAGCTATGTCATCTGACTGGCTAAGATGGCACCCTTGGGCGGGAAGGCGACCGCGCATGCGCGCTGCAATTCCCAAAGGCTTTCTTTGAAAGCTGGGGAAAATTGCTCCGCGAGGGCTCCGTCGGCGCCGACGTCACCCATATGTGAGGACTGATTCCTGCTGCTCCTGGAGAACACCTGTTACAGGTGAGTAACTACGCTGTCTGGGCGGCGCGCTACGTCCGTTCTAAAATGCTGTCGGTTAGTTTTCGCTTTTTCAGAGAATACCATCAAAAAAAAAAAACCAAGGACAACGCCCCGTGCGTTTTCGCTCCTTCGAGTTTGTTCTGGGTCTTGTTATTCATCAGCTTCCTGTGCTGACTGCCGGTTTTCGGTGCCGGGGACAGAAGCAAGGTGCAGAGTTTGAGCCCTCTCGTTTGGGGAGGGGGTCATGTAGCTAATTAAGGGGTGCTTTTTGCTGTTCTATACCTTTTCTTCAATCTGTTCTTTCTTGAGTCTGCTTTGTTACTAGTTCACTGGAGGGCTGATGGGAGTTCCAGCAGTAAGCGGGCTAGAGTACTAAAGAGTTGATTTGTCCAGTCTCCTTGCTGCAGGAGGAGGTGCACTACCCGGATGTAGAGGACTAAACTGGACCCTCCAGGAACTTCAATTACCAGGTAAGTGTAATTTCTATTTGTAATTCACTGCCTGTTGCGTTATATGGAAACCGTCTTGAATTGTAGAAAGACGGTATATAAGAAACTTAAATAAATAAAGTAAATAAACAGAACAATCAGACAAACCACCAACACCCTCACCATTCCCCACGAACAAACTAAATACAATCAGCAGACCTGCAACAGAGCCTTCAAACTGTACACACCATCCCTCTGGAACTCTCTACCAAGTCAAATCCGAAACAACGGAAATCCCTCAACATTCAGGAAACAACTAAAAACCACCCTGTTCCAGGAATACCTCAGACCAGAAGCAAGCATCCATAACTAAATACTCCTCCAGACCTCATATCATACCCTCAGATCTATCTACTAAGAGTCTCGTGTACATTGTTTGTCTTTAATGTTTGTTCAGATCATTAATGTTGGCCCCCTGGTGACAGACCCCCCCCTAACCTAGAATTGATCACTGTCCCCTGCCCTTCAATGTTAAGCCGCTTTGACCCGGTGAAAAGCGGGATATAAATACAGTTAAATAAATTTGTGGTTGTTTTCTGAGGTCCTGCTCCTGGCCTTTCATCTGTGAACACAACAAAAATATTGAACAGTGGGTTCAAGATAAGCTGGGTAATATACCTTGCACAGGTGAAAATCTTTTTGGCAAAGACTGGCAGGATAAGGCTTCTCAGTTAGAATCTGAGAACACCACTCTTAATAGACTCTCTAGATCTACTGCCAACCCAGCTAAGAAAAAGACATCAAAGAAACCCTCTTTCAATAAGAAAAAGTAGTACTATCCTTCTTACACCCCTGCGGTGCACTGTCCCATCCATGCTCCCCAAAAAGGGCAGCAACAACCAGAACAGCAAAGAGAGGCTCAAACTCCCAGGTCTCAGCCAGCCCAGCAGACCCAACCTCCTCAGGGTCTTTGACTCCTTTCTGGAGAACATAGCCGTCCTGCCTCTGGAGATTCCAGATTCCGTCCGCATTCCAAGCAGACTGTCACTTTGCCACAGGTGTCATCTTGTAACATCAGAACACTGGACTCTCTCCATTGTAAAGGAAGGGTTCAAACCACTTTAAAGTCTACCCCCCCCAGTCTCCTCCAAGAGAGTTCAGTTCTCAACCCCCCCCCCCCCCCATCACTCTGTTATTGCAGGAGGTCATCTCCCTTCTCTCTCAGGGTGCAATAGAGGAAGTGCCACTCTCCCAGCAAGGTCTGGGCTTCTATTCTCCTTACTTCCTCATTCCAAAGAAGACAGGACAGGCCCATCCTGGACCTCAGAAAACTACACAAGTATCTACTCAGGAAGAAATTCAAGATCTCCCTAGGTACTCTTCTCCCCTATCTCCAGAGTGAGGATTGTACCTGTTCTCTAGATCTAAAGGGCACATGTACTCAAATTCTTATCCACGCAGAACACAGAAGGTTCCTGCGTTTCCTGTTCAGGGGAAGCATTATCAGTACAGAGTCCTGCCTTTTAGCCTCACCTCTGCCCCAAGAGTCTTCAAAGTGCATGGCAGTTGTTGCTGCATTCCTAAGGTCTCTAGGGATATTTGTCTTCCCCTACACTTAGGCAACTGGCTCATTTGAGCAAGCGCATCTCTAGAGGCCAATCTTTCTATCACGCACACCATGCAAGTGCTGCAACACTTGAGATTTGTAGTTCTATCTCTTTCCCTCAAACTCTAGAGTTTATAGGAGCCCTCCTAGACACTCAACAGTCAAGCCTGCTGTGCACGACTCATCCAACTTGCATCCCAAGCATGCCTCAAAACCTTTCTCATTGCTCAAGAAATTCTGCAACTCCTAGGCCATGTGGCATCTATTGTACATGTGGTTCCATATGCTCATCTACATATGCGTGCAGCTCAATGGACCCTGGCTTCCCAGTGGTCTCAAGCATCCGGTCGTTTGGGAGACAGGATAATATTCTACACATCTCATCTTGTCTCTCCTGTGGTGGCAATCCCCAGAACACAATCTTGTAGGATCATCTTTTCAGAAGCCAGTACATCAATGTACCCTGACGATGGATGTGTCCAAACTGGGCTGGGGGGCTCATCTGGACAACCTCTCCGCTCAGGGACTTTGGTCTCATCAGGAGTCACAACTCCACATAAATCTGCTGGAACTCAGCCATCCACAGTGCTCTCAAGGTGTTCCACGACCACCTTTGCTTCCACACAGTTGTAGTCCAGACGGACAATCGGGTAGCCATGTTCTACTTGAACAAGCAGGGCAGAACAGGCTCTTGCACACTTTGTAGCGAAGACCTACACCTATGATCCTTCGCCATACAACATCGGATTCACCTACTTGTGGTATATCTCCCAGGGAAACAATCTCTTGGCGGACAAGCTCAGTCGGGTATTTGTACCCCATGAGTGGTCTCTCCATGAGGACAAGGTTGCTCACGTTTTTCAAATCTGGGTAACCCCAGACATAGACCTGTTTGCAAGTTGTCAGAATGCCAAACTTCCCCACTTCTGCTCCAGAACGCCTGCTCAGAACAACCAAGCGGTAGATGCCTTTCACCTTCACTGGGCGTCCTATACGCCTTCTCTCCCATTCCCCTCATCCCCAAAACTCTCTCTTCAGAGAGACAAGGAACACATGATTCTTATAACCCCGCTTTAGCCACAACAACCGTGGTATTCTCTGCTTCTACGTCTCTCTCAAGTTCAACAAGTAGATTTGGGGTCTGCTCCAGATCTCCTCACAGGAGAATGGGATACTGCTGCATCCCAATCCGCAGTCCCTACACCTTACAACATGACTGCTGAAGGCATAGAATTCCAGGGCATCAGCCTCTCTCAACAGGTGAAAGCTATCCTTTTGTCTTCTAGGAAACCTGCTACAAGGCGCTCCTACACCTTCAAGTGGCGTAGATTCTCTCTGGTGTTCGAAAAGGGATCTTAACCCCTTTTCAGCTCCAGTGGAAGCATTACTTGAATATCTTCTCCACCTCTGTTCCTCTGAGCTCAAAACCAATTAGGTAAGAGTCCATTTAAGTGCCATAGTGGCTTCCCACATGTCCTTGGATGGCCATCCCATCCCCCCTCAACTGCTGTAGCATGCTTCATGAGAGGTCTTCTATTAACTAAACCTCCCATTAAGCCACCTCCAGTGGCATGGGACCTTAATGTTGTTTTAGGACAGCTTATGAAGCTGCCCTTTGAACCCCTAGCCACTACTTCTCTGAAGTTTCTTACCTGGAAGGTCACCTTCCTTATTGCCCTCACTTCAGCAAGGCGCATCAGTGAACTTTAGGCTTTGGTCGCTGATCCTCTTTATACACGTTTCCACCATGATAAGGTAATCTTTAGGACTCATCCTCACTTTATGCCAAAGGTGGTCTCGCCCTTTCACTTAAACCAGTCTGTGTACCTCCCTGTTTTCTTTCCTAGATCTCATTCTTCTAGGGCAGAAGTAACCCTTCTTACTCTGGATTACAAACGCTTTGGCCTTTTATCTCTAGAGAACTCGGGAGCACAGAAAAGCTTCCCAACTTTTCATCTCTTTTGACTCCAGTCACCTAGGACTACCAGTATCCAATCGAACTCTCTCCAGATTGTATCTCCTTTACTTACGACAGTGCAGGACTCTCTTGAGGGTCACATCACTGCACATAATGTTCGGGCAATGGCTGCCTCCATGGCGAATGTGTGCTCTGTGGCGATTGAGATATGTAAAGCAGCAACCTGGTCCTCTGTCCATACTTTTGCTGCTCACTATTGCCTGGACAAGGACTCCTGTTCTGGGATGCCTTGTTTGGCCAATCTGTTCTCCAGCATCTCTTTCAGACTTAGATCAACTCCTACCCCCCCCCCCCCCGTGTTTCGATACAAGACATCCCTGGAGGATATATGACCTACTACTTAGCCCTGTGTCCCACAGCTTCCTCTGAGGTCATCTCTCTGGCATCTCCAAGCTAGGGAGTCCCATATGTGAAGACTACATTCCTCCTTGTTCTTGGAGATAGCGTAGTTACTCACCTGTAACAGGTGATCTCTGGGAACAGGTGGAATTGAGTCTTCACAACCTACCCTCCTCCCCTAGGAATTGTACTTTTCCTCTTCTTCTCTTCTTTTATCTTAACTACAAACTCAACTGAGGAGGGAGAGTTGCAAAGGTGGGAAGGCAGCTATGCAGGTGCAGTCGGATGCTCCCAAAAGCTTTCCTATTGGATGCAAGGGAGTGTTCCCTCACGGGCTCCGTCGGTACAGACATCACCCAGATGTGAAGACTCAATTCCTGCTGTTCCCAGAGATCACCTGTTACAGGTGAATAACTATGCTTTCTTTGTTTTCTTTGGTGCGTGGGCTTTTTTTCTTGTGCCCTCTTGGTCGGGACATTGACGTTTTATCTTGCTAGAATCCTGTTTCCAGCCAGGCCCATGAGCAGCGGTTTTAAGAAGTGCAGTAGTTGAGGTAGGACTATCTCTATCATGACCACCATAACTGTTGCCTTCAGTGCCTTGTGGCTGACCACGATGTCTCCACTTGCCCACTCTGTCTCCAGATGGCATGCAAGGGGTGTAAGAATGGTGAAAAGCAACAGGAGGTGCTATTTGGTCAAACGTCCTCTGGATCGGCTTCTGAATCAACACCCTCTGAGGCCTCTGCGAAGGCCTTGACCTCGCACACTGAGCTGTGGGGTCGCAGAGCCTTGGACTGGTGATTCTCTGGCGAGGACTGTACCCAGAAGGACCAGATGATGTCTCGCTCTTTGTCATGGGGCGATGCTGGTTCCGGAGGAAAGTTTTTCATGGACAGACATCAGTCCTCGACGTGAGGCAAAGGGCGATGACCGGGAGTGGCCCTTTAAGCTGCCCCAGTGGGAGGAGTCTTCCATGCCCTTGAAGGACTGGCGTCAAGCTCCCGAACACATCACCATCTGGGAGTCTCTGCCTGTGAAACCGGTGCCGGGCCCCATTCAATTTGCACCTGTGCCAGAGGTTGCAGGTGGTTCTCTCTTGGAGGAGCAAATGGCCAGCCTGGAGCATAGAATAGCTGCCCTCCTGGCGCATCCGGTTCCTTGGGGCTGGGTACAGCCCCGTCCACCGCAGGTGCCTTTCCTTTGGAGGTACAGTCGATCCTTGAGTGGCATGCCCTCAAGTCGATTCCAGGGGTTGCTTCTTTTCCCCCTCGGGGCACCAGATGTCTCCCTCAAGCGCTTTGGGCTCTGAGTGTCAGCAACCCTGGACCCTATTGACTCTGCCACTGGTGTGACTCCCGTCAATCCTTTGACTTCCTCTTTGACTTGGATTGCGAGATGGATGACGAGTCCATGTACAGTTGATGGTCCCCTCCTGAGGACCTTTTGTTTCCTCAACTTTGTACGGGACATGGGGAAGACTCTGTTCTTCATTATTGAGGCAGAGGAGGAGCCTCGAGCAGAGGACCTAGGGAGACCCCAATACCCCTCCCCTCCCAAGGACTCTGTCACAGTCCCGGTGCCTCTGAGCCTTGAACGTTTCCTATTCCGGATGTACGAAACCCCGGTTACAGTGTCCATAGTGAGCCAATGGCTTGATTCGATATATCGAGTCCACAAGAGCCTGGGCTTTGAAAAGATACAGTTCCATGATGGTGGAATTGGCCATGCACTGCATTAAAAGCCAGAAGACGCACACCTTTTGTGCCCCTGGGTAGGAAGTCTCGTACCATGAATGGCTTTGATAGGAAATGTTACCATAGCTCAGTGCTTATGGCACATATCCAGTCTTACCAGCTGTACATGGGCATGTACCTGAGAGACCTGGCAGGGGGGTGGGGGGGGGGGGCTGCTTGCTGGATTCTTAGCTGGGCTCTCTGGCGAACCTCTCCAGCGCTTCAAGACACTGGTATCCACGGTGAAGAAGTGCTCCAAGTATTTAGCTCAGGTAGCCTATGACTGCTTCAAGTCAATGGCTCTGTGGACATTGGTGCCCACTGTCTGGAATGGCTACAGTCCTCTGACTTGGAGCAGTGTGTTCAGGACAAGTTGGTCAACGTCCTCTGCTGGGGAGATAATCTCTTTGGCAAGACCACGTCGGAGAAGACCACTGAACTGGAGACAGTTGTTCAGCAGGATCAGGCTTTCAAGAAAGACTGCTGACCCTTCTCGACGGAAGGCTTTGGAGAAAAAGCCCTTCTACCCATAAAAGGAGATGACCTACAGGGGCTACACCCCAGTATCAGGTCTAACAGGCAACCCCATAGGGGTAGCAAGCCAAGGGCCAGGGGACAGGGCCCTCAGACCTAAGATCCCCAAACCCTAGCCTGCGCTGCAGCCTGTCTTCCCCTGAATGGTCCTGTTCTGCAGTACATCGGAGGGCAGCTCACATTATTCACCCATCTCTGGTCAGCATCATCGGTGACGCCTGTGCCCTGCAAGTCGTAAAGGAGGGCTACCTCCTTCACTTCAAGCAGATGCCCCTCAGTTCTTTCCTGGGGAGCTTCCTTCTAGATCCCTGCCATTATGAACTTCAGGGAGAGCTTCACACTCTCCTCGTGGAACAGATGGTGGAGTTGGTCCCTCAGCCCCAGTTGGACAGAGGGTTCTACTCCTGCTTCTTGTTTCCAAGAAAACCGGCGACTTTTGCTCCATCCTAAACCTATGGGATCTGAACCGCTTCTTGGTAGAAGAAAAGTTCAAGATGGTGTCCCTTGGAACTTTGCTGCCATATCTCCATCAGGGAGACTGGCTATGCTCCTTGGATCTCTGACTCCTACATCCACATCCTGATCCATCCCTTGCACTGTCAGTATCTCTGGTTCATCATCGGAGAATGTCGCTACCAGTACCAGTGCTCCCCTTTGGCCTCACATCTGCCCCCAGGGTCTTCACAAAGTGCTTAGCGGTGGTGGCTGCCGCCTTGAGACTGCAAAGGGTTTTTGTCTTCCCATACCTGATGACTGGCTGATCAGGGGAGGATCACCTATCCAGGTGCTGAAGCAGCTAGGCTTCATCATAAACTACCTGATGTCCCACCTGCAGCCCTTTCAGTATCTTGAGTTCATCAGGGCCCTCCTGGACATGTCTCAGGCCAGGGCCTTCCTTCTGTCAGACTGTGCTCAGCGCCTGACATCACTGGCCCAAGAAATCCAGGGATGCTAGACTGTCTTGGCCTGTCATGTATGTTCTGCTTCTTGGGGCACATAGCCTCAACTGTTCATGTCACACCCTGCACCCATCTCTGAATGCGACAGGCACAGTGGGCGCTGTGTACCCAATGGAAGCAGGCGACAGGATGCCTAGCAGACAGGGTCCACGTGATCTTGCCCCTGATGGCCTCCCTAGCCTGGTGGCAATGTCAAGAGAATCTCCTAGCCATATTGCCCTTTCAGACTTTGGAGAATCAAGAGGTCCTCACCACAGACACCTCCCAAGCTCGGCTGGGGAGTCCACATCAGGGGCCTCCAGACCCAAGGTCTGTGGTCGAGGTTGGGGAGCCTTCATCGGATCAACTTCCTCTATCTCTGAGCAGTGTTCAACACCCTCAGGTTTTTTTCAGCGACAATTGTCCAGTCAGGTCATCCTCATCCAGACGGACAACCAAGTCATGATGTTCTATATCAACAAGCAGGGAGGCATGGGCTCAGACCTCCTGTGCTGGGAGGCAGTTCGGTTTTGGAGGTTTGCCAGTACTTGTGGCATGCTCCTCCAGGTGGTGTACTTCCTAGGCCAGGATAATTTCCTGGCAGACAAACTCACCAGAGTGCTGCAGCCTCATGAATGGGTCCTGAATCTTCGGTTGGCCTGTGACATCTTCCAGAAGTGGGGGATGCCGGCGGTGGATCTCTTTGCCAGCCCCTCCAAAGCTCATCTGCCATAGTTTTGCTGCAGGATTCCCTGTCGTGCTTGGCTAGCAACAGATGCATTTCTCCTGAGCTGGAGTGAGTTTGTTCTCTGTTACCTTCCTGGTGGCCAAGACTGCCTTCAAGATCCAGACTGACAGAGCCTCGGTGATCCTCATTGCCCCACGCTGGCTGAGGCAACCATGGATCCCTCTATTGGTCTGTCTCTCTAAGGTGCCCCGCTTACCCTCTGCTGTGTCCCGGACCTGATCTTGCAGGAGGAGGATATTCTCCTGCACCCCATCTCCAAGTCTCTGACACTCACAACATGAATGCTGAAAGGGTAGCTCTTTCCCACTTCCACCTCCCCAGGGAAGTGGAGGAGATTCTCCTCACTTTCTGCAAGGACTCCACCTGACTTGCTTACGCCTTCAAGTGGCACAGATTTTCCATCTGGTGTGTGGACAAAAGGTTTAACCTATTTTCCTGCTCGGTGCATCGGTGCAGATGGACTTCAAACCAGCCTGGAAGAGGTGCAGAAGGCATATGAAAACCAATTCCGTCAGAGTGCACTGTGGCGCACTGGTGGCATACCATCAGATCGACAGATGACTCCTGTCCGTTCATCCCCTCGTAGGCCATCTCATGAGGGGCCTTCTGCTGTCTTGGCCCCTGACTTGCCCATCTACAGTGGCTTAGGACCTTAATTGTGGTCCTTGGGAAGTTCATCTCTTCCCCCCTTTCGAGCTGCTTGCCATTTGCCCCCTCGAGTTCCTTTCCTAAAAAGTCTCTTTTTCTGGTAGCGCTCATGTCAGCGCGCAGAGTTGGTGAGCTGCAGGCACTGGTGGCACATTCCCCATATACCAGGTTCTATAGGGTGGTTCTCTGTACTTGCCCTAAGTTCCTTCTTAAGGTGGTCTTACCTTTTTCATCCCAACCAGTCTGTGTTCCCTCACCTTCTTTCCCAGTCCTCCTGCTAATCGAGCTGAGGCCTCTGTAGTTATTTTATTTTATTTATGTTCTCTTCTATACCACGCTATTCAAATCAGTGCGGTTTACATATAACAAAACCATATACAAGGCAGTTGGGCTGCATTGTATTTACAATGAACAGGAACTATAACATGGACATAACTGGGGTGACTATCTACAAAGTATATACACTAGTAACAGTCTGCACCTCCTACTATTTACGTGGAGTGGTGTTTGAGGGGTTAGCTGCAGGAGTGTGTGTTGGGTGTGTTGGCAAAGTCCTGTAGCTTGGGATGTCTGTACCTTGGATTGCAAGCGGGCACTAGCTTTCTACCTTGAACGGATCAAGGGCCATTGCCATTCACCCCAGTTTCTTGTTTCTTAGCCAGTCCCAGCTGGTTCGGATCATATCTCGCTCTTTCCACTTGGTTGCTAACAGAATCTCCTTCACATGTGCCCAGGCTGTACTGCCATTGGAACATCATGTTATGGCTCACTGTGCCTATGCTATGGCAGCCTCTGTAGCTAACCTGCACTCATCTTGTTGGAGATCTGCCGGGCTGAGACCGTGCCTTCGGCCAGGCTGCACCCCGACACCTCTTTGGGGATTAGTGCAGCTGTTTCCCTCTGACCCTTCTGTCAATCCAGGCTACTGGAGAGTCTATTCCTTGGTTGATGCCGGAACCACTTGCTGACTCTCATAACCTTTCAGCACTGTCCACTGTCATTCATGGTTCGCCTTTTTGGGTTGCCTGTAGCTAGGGAATTCCATAGGTGAAAATTGACTTCCTTCTTGGTCTCTGAGAAAGCGAGGTTACTCTGTTCTCTGGGTGTAGCAGGAATCTGTCCTCACTATCCTCCATCCTCCCCGTGGAGGAGTGTGGTTTTTTTTTTCTTTCTTGGGCTTGATTAAGCTATGTCATCATACTGAGGTAAGATGGCTCCCTTGGGCGGGAAGGTGACCATGCATGCGTAGTGGATCTCCCAAAGGCTTTCTTTGAAAGCTGGGGAGAGTTAACGCATGGGCTCTGTCGGTGACGTCACCCATAAGTAAGGACTAATTCCTGCTGTTGCTGGAAAACATCTGTTACAGATGAGTAATCAGGTTTTATTTTACATATAGTGCTGCTCCTCCTACCCTGTCCTTTCTGAATGTTAGGATCTCCCAGGCAGTAATATTGCTTTCTGCAAGTTTTGGGGGGTTGTGGCTTCCATGGAAGGCCTAGTCAGCTTTATGGGCTGGCTCCACTTTTTAGCAGTAAGAGAGCCAAGTACTTGATCAATCTTAGTGTGACAAGGATGTGTGAGGATTTTAGTAACGTTATCTGAGTGTTTCAGTTTTCTTTACTTCAGGCTTTGACAAATTTTGTTGGGATCTAGGAGCCAGACTTGAAACAAACTGGTATTTTATTTATACACAATTTATAAATTACACATTCGTAATGTATTAAAGGTGCTGTACTGGAGGCTACTTATTACAGTAGCTGTTTAAACATAATAAATTCATCAAAGGTGCAGCTGCTGAGAGGAAGCAACGAAGAGAGGCTGAGTGGGGTGTGCACCCACTTACCCTACCCTAGAACGCTTCAGCCTCAACCTCTTTCCATCACTCACCCATACAAGACAAAGGCCCTCTAATGATGTAGAGAGGTTTTAGGCCACAGCTGCTGAAAGGGGGCAAAGGAGAGAGACTGAGGTATTAACTCTAGGGCATGTCTTCCTATCCCCAGCAGCCATAGCTGCAGCCTCTGTCCATCACTCACCTGACACTAAAGTCTCCATCAGTCACTCCTCCTCCCTCTCCAGGAGCAGCAGCTTTGGCATTGCACCACTCCTCCGCAACAGCAGCCTTTCTCAATCCATTTCTCCTCTTCCACCTCCCAAAATTTGTAGTAGGACCCTACATACCAATAAAAATGCTCTGGGTGAGCCTGCATCTGTCACCATCTCAGAATTTCACACACAATGAACCATTCTTTCTAACAATAAATTATGTTTTATGGCTGGGCAAAGAGATCTAAACACATCCTGTTGGTGGGGTTGATGCTGCCTTGATGCACAGTAGCACTAATGTGTAGAACTGACTGAGGAGAGAACTCTGATCCCATGGAGAGAGGCTGCTCCTAATATTTGTTCTCCAAGCCAGAGGATGTAGCAATTATAATAAATGCTGAGCAGGACTACAGGACTCTGATTGTGAACCTTGACATGCTGTCTGGTCACAAAACAGCACTTCAGCCTTGTTCCCGGGGAGA
The DNA here is from genome assembly GCA_033557465.1 of Ichthyophis bannanicus. Classification (NCBI taxonomy): domain Eukaryota; kingdom Metazoa; phylum Chordata; class Amphibia; order Gymnophiona; family Ichthyophiidae; genus Ichthyophis; species Ichthyophis bannanicus. Next base: position 228,658,267 of record CM066039.1, read on the forward strand.
GGTATAATTCCATTTATGCTCAATGCTTGGAAGATGAGCACAGTGGTAACGGAGAGAAAGGGGACAGTTTTAGTAGCTCACCACAAGTCCGTGTGGCAGCGAGAGAGACAAGGAGAGGCTCTCAGTGAACTGCTGCTGCTGCTAATTGATAGCATGCTAATCTCACTCTGACCGCAGATCAGTTACTCCCCCTTGTTCTCTGTGGTCAGCGCCAAATGACCACACTGCCTGCCCTAGTCAATGACAGGCAGTTTTAGACTCTCTCTATTGGGCCAAGCAGCAACTGTTGCAGCATGTTTGTGGCCCCAGATGCTGCTACAAAAGCAGCATTCACAGCATGCTACTGCCTGATGCTCTGTTTCTAAGCTCCAGGTGCCACGTCTGGTTTTTGCTGCCATGGTGACCTGGCACCTGGTGTTTTTTCACGTCCTGGCTTACTTAGGAAGTGTAGTACTGGCTTCTTTCAATGCCGTGCCAGAGGATCTACCAGGTGACTGCTGAAATTTGCTAGTCTGCCTCCACCTGTTGGCAGGGGGATATAACACACTTCTGAACTGGTCTAGCAAGATTCAAGGAAAAGGAGATTATCAAGTATGTTAATTTCTCCTTTATAGGCATTGCCTTTTGGTTTCAAAAAGTCATCTTCTAATGCAGAACTTCGGGATCTAACCATACTCTGACTTGGTCTGTGTTTTTTTTTTTTTTTTAAATTTAGTAATGGTAATAAGCAGTGACTGTTTTTGTAGCTATATTACTGAAGGAAATTCTTGCTTAACATGTATATATTCTGTTTTGCTTTTTTTTATAGGATGACTTGCCTCGTGTGAAAACGGAGATTGAAGCAATGAAGAATTTGAGTCACCAACATGTTTGCCGTTTGTATCATGTGATAGAAACAGCCAAGAAAATATTCATGATTTTAGAGGTTGGCTTTCAAAAATACCAAATTGTGCTATTGGATTGCACTGTAATGAAAGAAAAACAATTTGATAAAGTTTCTTTGGAAGTTTCCTAAAAAAAAAAAAAAGTTATCTATTCCTTATGCAAACGTTTCAGCCCTTGCAACTGCACCTTCCTTATTCTGCTGGACCTGTCCAGGTGAATGGGATCTCAAGCAGGAATGAGTCTTCACATATGGGTATCGTCGGTACCGACGAAGCCTGCGTGGGAACGCTCCCCAGTGTCCAATCAGAAAGCTTTTGGGAGCATCCCACAGCGCCTGCGTGCTGCCTTCCCGCCTTTCCCAACTGTCTCTCCTCAGTTCTTCTTTTCCGCGGAGCCAGCAGGTCGTGTTCCTGTCACCGCAGAAGAATTTCTTTATTTTTCTTTATTTCTTTTGTGTCGCGTCTGCCGCCTTCGACGCTCCACTGGTACCGCCGGTCTTTTTCTTTCTTTCTTGGTTTAAAAAAAAAAATCTTTTTTCAGTTTCTTTTCTTCAGGTGCACTTGCGTTTTGGACCTTAGGCCCAAAACATTTTTTCCTTAACATGGAAAAACCTGCCTCAGGATTTAAGAAGTACACAAAATGTGGCGGTACAATTTCCTTCACCGACACCCATGACTGGTGTCTAAAATGTTTAGATCCTGACCATTCCATCACAGATTGTATGTCCTGTTCTATGATGTCTAAAAGAGGTTGGCAGAACTGAGCTGCCATGCTTAGTACCCTGTTTCCCTCTGATGCAGCTTCGGTGGCATTGACGTCTTCCAGGGCTGCTTCTTCCTCACATGGATCTCAGGTAACTAAACATAAATCCAGCCGGTCCTCGAAGGGTAGATCTCCTTCTAAGCATCAAGATGCCTCTGGCGTTGCCCTTGAGGATTCTGCACTGGCAAAATTACCCCGGCGGGAGGCTTCGGCCTCTAAAGCATCATCATCGGGTTTCCAGGATGATCTCGATGGCGTAGCCTCGACAGATCTCTTGGTGCCATGCTCTGGGGTACCGGTGGCTTCCACCGGTACCGACTTCGAAGCATTGGCAGCGTCGATGGATCAGAGGATTCTGTCCATAGAACGCAGTCTGGCAGCTTTCCTTGTGGCATCGACGCCCGTGGTACCGCAACAGACTACCCCACCGGTACCGGCTATAGCATCGCCATTGGTACCGATTCCAGTACCGGTGGCATCGACATCGGCATCGGTGTCCGCTATGCCGGTACTCTGTCCTCTGAAGCCCTCTGGTACCAATACCCCGGTACCGGTTATTCCCGATGCCGATCCCACTCGGTACGGGTATCGGGCTTTGCAAGAGCATCCGGACAGACGATACTTCGATTCCTCTGAGGATTCTGAAGTCGGTCGATGCAGTGATGCTTCTTCCACAGGAGGAGTCCTCTCCTAAACGAAGGATGTCTCCTCCAGAGGACTTGTCTTTACAAGACTTCATCAGGGAGGTGGCTCGGGGCCTTTCCATTACGATGGCCCCTGAGATAGAGCCCAGAGCCAAGGAGTTAGATATTTTACAATATCCTAAAACTCCTAAGGAGGCAGCTACCTTACCTATTCATGAGATTCTGTATGATCTCATGTTAAGGATGTGGGAAGCACCTCTGACCACCTCCCCTCATTCTCGCAGGTTGGATACCATGTATCGTGTCCCTCCTTGTCCTGGGTTCCATAAAATTCAACTTCCTCACCACTCTATTGTGGTTGAGTCTGCTATGAGAAAGATTAGAAGTGCCAAAAGACATGCCTCTAATCCTCCAGGACGTGAATGTAGAACGCTGGATGCTTTTGGAAGAAGAGTCTTCCAAGCTTCCATGCTTGCTGCGAGAATTAATTCCTATATTCTTTACATGGGAATGTTCTTAAAAGAAGTCACTGATCATTTGCAGACTTTAAGTCCTTTCATTTCTGAAGATAAGACAGGACTTTCTCACTTGGCTTAAGCATGCCCAAGATATCTCCAAATTCTCCAACCGTGCAGCTTTCGACTCCTTTGAATGTGTCAGCAGAGCCTCGGCTCTTGCCGTAAGTGCACGTAGAATTGCTTGGCTTGAAGCATCTGATTTGGAGATCTGGGTTCAAGATGAATTGGGAAATATCCCTTGTACAGGTGAGAACCTGTTTGGTAAAGATTGGCAAGCAAAAGCCAATCAGATGGATGCTGAAAACTCTGCCTTGGATAGACTATCCAAATCCACAGCTGCTCCTGCTAAGAAAAGGTTGTTCAAGAAAGCACCTTTTTCTAAAAAGGGAAGATTCTATCCTGTTTATGATCAGCGGGCATCATCGGCAGCTCAGTTCCCTACCAAACGTCAGCAGTCATCCAAATAGAGCAAAGCAAAGGCTGCTAGGCCTCCACCGACCCAGCAACCTCAGCCCCCTCAGGGCCTTTGACTTAACGCTAGAGAACTTAGCCTTCCTGGCTCTGGAAGGACCAGAGCCCTCCACCATTCCAGGAAGATTGTCATTTTGCTCCCAGATGGGAGCAAATTACAGCAGAGCATTGGACACTCCCCATCATAAGAGAGGGGTACAAACTTCATTTTTCAAGCTTGCCCACTCACACAAGAGTGCACCAGTTCAATTCTCCAACCTCCCTCCTCAGCCTTTTGGGGCAGGAGGTTGCCACCCTTCTCACCCAGGGGGCAATAGAGGAAGTGCCTCTTCAACAACAGGGCACAGGTTTCTACTCCCCTATTTTCTTATTCCAAAGAAAACAGGGGGCTACAGACCTATCTTAGATCTCAGAGACTTGAACAGATTCCTAGTCAAGGAAGCATTCAAAATGATTTCTCTGGGAACTCTGCTGCCATACCTTCAGAGTCAGGATTGGCTTTGTTCTCTAGATCTCAAGGATGCGTACACCCATGTTCTCATCCATCCAACTCACAGAAGATTCTTCGGTTCCTTTTTCAAGAGAAGCACTATCAATACAGAGTGCTCCCTTTTGGTCTGGCCTCTGCACCAAGGGTGTTCATGAAATGCATGGCAGTGGTAGCTGCATTTCTGTGCTCTCTGGGAATATTCGTCTTCCCTTATTTGGACGACTGGCTCATCCGAGCTCCCACTCAGTCAGAGGCCAAGAATTCTCTAGCCTGCACAATGAGTATCCTTCAGTATTTAGGGCTGATAATAAATATCCCAAAATCCAATTTAACCCCTACTCAGTCTCTGGAGTTAATAGGGGCGTTGCTGGATACCACAAAGGCAAGGGCCTATCTCCCCCAGGCCCGTTGCCTTTGCTTGGTGCAGTTAGCTTCTCAAGCAGAGTTGAAGCCTCACTTAACTGCTCGAGAGATGTTACAGTTACTAGGCCACATGGCATCCACCGTGCATGTGGTCCCATATGCTCGCCTTCACATGAGAGCAGCTCAGTGGACTTTATCCACCCAATGGACCCAGGCATTAGACTGCCTGTCAGACAAAATAGCAAACACAAGTCGCCTCATTTTGTCTCTCCAGTGGTGGAAGTCCCCTCAAAACCTGTTGCTGGGGTCCCCCTTTCAGCAGTGTCTACCCCAAGCAACTCTCACAACAGATGCTTCTCCAATGGGGTGGGGAGCTCATCTACAAGACCTCTGCACCCAGGGCACCTGGTCCCCACAGGAGAGTTCTCTACATATCAATCTCTTGGAACTTAGAGCAATCTTCCTTGCTCTGCGAGTGTTCCACACCCTGCTCAGCTGCAAGACAGTCCTTATCCACATGGACAATCAGGTAGCCATGTTCTGTGTGAACAAGCAGGGGGGAACTGGCTCTGTCGCTTTGCAACGAAGCTTTGCGACTGTGGGCCCTTGCCAGAGAGCATCAAATTCATCTTCTGGCAGTTTATCTTCCAGGCGTTCAAAACTCTTGGGCAGACAGGCTCAGTCGAGTTCTGCTTCCACACGAGTGGTCCCTACATGTGGACCAGGTGACCAGGATTTTTCAGATTTGGGGAACCCCGGACATAGACCTCTTTGCAAGTCCATGGAATGCCAAACTTCCCCGGTTCTGTTCCAGAACTCCGGCTCAGGCAAGGGATGCTTTTCTCCTTCACTGGGGTCAAGACCTGTATGCCTTTCCACCCATTCCCCTAATTCCAAAAACCCTGTTCAAGCTTCAGAGAGACAGAGGCCACATGATTCTCATAGCTCCACATTGGCCACGGCAAGTGTGGTACCCTCTGCTTCTACATCTCTCTCAAGCTCCCTCCCTCGAGTTAGGGTGTGCTCCAGATCTATCTCAAGAGGACGGGAAGTTGTGGCATCCCAATCCCCAGTATCTGCATCTCAGGGCTTGGTTGCTGAAGGCCTAGATCTCCAAGATCGTCATCTTTCTCAACAGGTGAAAGATGTTCTTTATGCTTCCAGAAAACCTTTCACTAGACGTTCTTATGCTTTCAAGTGGAAGAGGTTTACTATCTGGTGCGCTGGGAAGGGTCTTAACCCCCTCTGCCATACCCCTGGAATCTTTGCTGGAGTATCTCCTCCATCTGTCTAATGCAGGCCTTAAAACTAACTCGGAAAGGGTCCATTTGAGTGCTATTGCCTCTGAATGGACAACCTGTTTCCTCTCATCCTCTTGTAGCAAGGTTCATGAGGCCTCCTTTTAACAAAGCCTCCCATTAGACCACCTCCGGTGGCATGGGACTTGAACCTCGTTCTTGGTCAGCTTATGAAGCTGCCTTTTGAACCTTTAGCTACCACCTCCTTGAAATACCTTTCTTGGAAAGTTATCTTTCTTATTGCAATCACATCAGCACGTTGTATTAGTGAATTGCAAGCACTCGTAGCTAATCCACCTTATACAAGGTTCCATCATGACAAGGTAGTCCTTAGGACTCATCCACATTTTATGCCTAAGGTGGTCTTGCCCTTTCACCTCAACCAGGAGGTCTACCTACCTATCTTTTTTCCAGGGCCTCATGCATCAAGTGCAGAGAGGAATCTTCATACCCTGGACTGTAAAAGAGCTCTGGCTTTTTATTTACAAAGGACACAGCAACATAGAAAATCCTCTCGGCTCTTTGTTGCCTTTGATCCTTCTCATTTGGGACTACCAGTCTCCAAGAGAACACTGTCTAACTGGATTGCCCAGTGTATTTCTTTCGTCTATCAGAGTAAGAACCTTTCTCTGGAGGGCCATGTCACAGCTCACAATGTGAGGGCCATGGCAGCCTCAATGGCTCATCTGAACTCTGTGTCTATCGACAACATCTGTCGAGCAGCCACTTGGGCCTCGGTTCATGCCTTCACAGCCCATTACTGCTTGGACAAGGACTCCCGCCGGGATGCCTTGTTTGGTCAGGCTGTTCTCAAAAACCTGTTCCATACTTAATCAATTCCTACCCACCATCCCTGATGGGATGCCAGAGATCCATGGGGGGAAGTGGGGCCCTGTCCCAGGGACACACAACTTCTGGGGTCTCTCCCTGGCATCTAAAGCTAGGGAGTCCCCATATGTGAAGACTCATTCCTGCTTGTTCCTGGAGATAGCACAGTTACTTACCTGTAACAGGTGATCTGTGGGAACAGCAGGAATAAGTCTTCACAACCCACCCCCCTCCCCTGGGCGTTGTATCTCTCTATCTTTCCTTTTCCTCTCTCTCTTTGTCTCGGCTTTAAAACCTGAGGAGAGACAGTTGGGTAAGGCGGGAAGGCAGCACGCAGGCGCTGTGGGATGCTCCCAAAAGCTTTCTGATTGGACGCTGGCGAGCGTTCCCGCGCAGGCTCCGTCGGTACCCATATGTGAAGACTTATTCCTGCTGTTCCCAGAGATCACCTTTTACAGGTAAGTAACTGTGCTTTTTCATCTTGCCAGCAGATGGAGACAGACATTGCAGCTTTGCATTATATAAACGACTATGCCCACAGGGAACATTTCAGTAGCTCTGCCTTCAGCAGATGGCGGCACATGTTCTGGTTTATTAAGATTGAGGCCCCCAGGCCTGAATAAGCTTGCAGGTCAAGGTCAAGCTCCAATTGGGCCCATCCTCTAGGGCTATGGTCTGTGGCATATCTGTCCTGGTTGAGAGAACTGCTGAGGCTCCTGGTGGTGTTGGGGGAGAGGAATGGGATCTCTCTTGATTGTGTGCTCCTGATCTTCTGAGGCAGCAATCCAATGATTTAACTCTCTTGGGTGGAACTGGTGCCATATTCTCCCAGGGCAGCTGCTTGAGGTATTTCGTTTTACATTACAGGCTTGGTCTATAGGGTTAGTGTGACTCCCAGGTCTGGTGTAATAGCCTATGCTGGGAGAGAGGACTGAGGTCTAATAGTGCTTGCATGGTTAGTCCAGGGATATTGGGCCTTTTATTGTAAGGGAGCAACTACCTTACACCAAGTTTTTTTTGTGGACTCTGTGTGGGGTCTCCTCCTTCCCCCCCCCCTCCAACCTTGTGTACAGCTACTCCCACTTCTGTTTTTTGTTATCTCCAGGAACAAGCAGGAATGTAGTCTTCACATATGGGTATCGTCGGTACCGACGGAGCCTGCGCGGCAATGCTCCCCAGCGTCCAATTAGGAAGCTTTTGGGAGCATCCCACAGCGACTGCATGCTGCCTTCCCGCCTTTCCCAACTGCCTCTCTCCAGTTCTTCGTTTTCCGCGGAGCCAGCAGGTCGTTGTTCCTGTCACCGCAGAAAATGTTTCCCTTATTCCTTCTTTTTTGTGGTCGCGTCTGCCTTCCTCGACACTATACTGGTACCGCCGGTTCTTTTTCTTTCTTTCTTTAAAAAAAAATAAAAAATATATATATACTATTTTTTGTCCAAACTTTTATTTTCCAGGTGCACGTGCCATTTTGGGCCTTAGGCCCAAAATTTCCTCCACTATGGAAAAACCTGCCTCGGGTTTCAAAAAGTGAACCAAGTGTGGCGGTACCATCTCCGTCACCGAAAACCATGAGTGGTGTCTTAAATGTTTAGGTCCTGACCTCTCCATCTCCAAATGTATGGCTTGTGCCATGATGTCCAAGAGGGGTCGACAAAACCGAGCTGCTAAGCTCAGTGCCCTTTTTCCCTCCGATGCAGCTTCTGTGGCATCGACGTATTCCAGGGCTTCGTCTTCCTCCCATGGATCTCAGGTAGCTAAACATAAATCTGGCCGGTCCTCCAAGGGTAGATCTCCTTCCAAGCATGTAGATGCCTCTGGCGTTGCCCTTGAGGGTTCTGTACCGGCAAAATTGCCCTGGCGGGAGGCTTCGGCTTCCAAAGCATTATTGGGGCTCCAGGATGTTCTCGAGGCCTCGACCTCGGCAGAACTACTGGTGCCATGCTCTGGGGTTCCGGCTGCTTTCTCCGGAACCAATACCCAGGCATTAGCAGCGTCGATAGACCAGAGGTTTCTGGCTATTGAACCCAGTCTGGCGGCTCTCCTTGCAGCATCAACAACCTCGGAACCGCGTCAGACAGTTCAACTGGTACCAGCACCAGTATCGGTACCGGTAACGACAGCATCAGCATTGACATCGGTGTCCGCTTTGCCGGTACCCAGTCATGCGATGCCTTCTGGTACTGATACACCGGTACCTATTCCCCCCGGTACCAACTTTGGGTCGGTATGGGTATCGGGCTCTTCAAGAGCATCCGGACAGAAGGTACTTCGAATCCTCGGAGGACTCCGAGGATTCTGACAGCTCTGTTGGTACCGGAATACTTCTCCCGGAGGAGCCTTCCTCTCCTAAACGTATGTCTCCTACAGAAGATATCTCCTTTCAGGATTTTATCAGGGAGGTGGCTTGGGATCTGTCCATTACTGTGGCTCCCGAAACAGTGCCCAGAGCAAAGGAGTTGGAGATTTTACAGTATCCCAAAGCTCCTAAGGAGGCAGCTACCTTGCCTATCCATGAGATCTTACATGATCTCATGTTGAGAATGTGGGAGACAACTCTTACCACCTCTCCTCACTCTCGCAGACTAGATACTATGTATGGAGTCCCTCCTTGTCCTGGCTTCCAGAAGACTCTGCTTCCTCACCACTCTATTGTAGTGGAATCAGCTATGAGAAGAATCGGGAGTGCAAAGAGGCATGCCTCTAATCCTCCAGAACGTGAGTGTAGAACTTTGGATGCCTTTGGACGTCGTACTTTCCAGGCTTCCATGCTTTCTGCCAGGATCAGTTCCTATATCTTATATATGGGAATGTTCCTTAAGGAAGTCACAGGAGATTTAGAGGTTTTGAGCCCTCTCCTTCCTGAGGATAGAAGGCAGGATTTTCTCACACTGGTCAAACATGCCCAGGATGTTTCTAAGTTTGTCAACCGTGCAGCTTTTGACTGTTTTGAGTGCCGTAGGTGCACGTAGACTTGCCTGGCTCCAGGCATCTGATTTGGAGCTCTGGGTGCTGGACAAACTGGGCAATATCCCTTGTACATGTGAGAATCTATTCGGCAAAGATTGGGAAGAAAAACCCAATGAGTTGGATGCTGACAACTCCACTTTGGATAGGTTATCCAAAGCCACAGCTGATCCTGCAAGGAAGAAATCTTTTAAGAAACCATTCTTTTCAAAAAGAGGTTTTATCCTTCCTATTCCCAGCAGGGACTTTCTGCAGGTCAGCCTGCCCGAAAGAGACAGCAGCCACCTAAACAAAGGAAAGCAAAGACTGCTAAGCCTCAACCGGCTCAGCAGTCTCAGCCTCCACAAGGCCTTTGATTTTCATCTAGAGAACTTAGCCTTCCTGGCCCTCAGTGGACCCAGAGCCTTCCACCATTCCAGGAAGGTTGTGTCATTTGCCCCCAGATTGGGGCAGATAACAGCAGAGCATTGGACACTCTCCATTATAAAAGAGGGGTACAGGCTTCACTTTCTGTGCATGCCCCCTCCCACAATGGTAAGACAGTTCAATTCTCAGACCTCTCTCATCAACCTGTTAGATCAAGAGGTCACTCTGCTTCTTGCCCAAGGGGCAATAGAAGAAGTACCCATTCTTCAACAGGGTACAGGGTTTTACTCCCCCTATTTCCTTATCCGAAAGAAAACAGGGGGATACAGACCTATTTTAGACTTCAGAGAATTGAACAAATTCCTGTTCAAAGAGAAATTCAAGATGATTTCTCTGGGATCTCTGCTGCTATACCTTCAGAGTCAGGATTGGCTTTGTTCTCTAGATCTCACGGATGCGTACACCCATGTTCTCATCCACCCAACTCAAAGGAAGTTCCTTCGGTTCCTTTTTCAAGGAAAGCACTACCAGTGCAGGGTGCTTCCTTTTGTCCTGGCCTCAGCTCCAAGGGTGTTTACGAGATGCATGGCTGTGGTAGCAGCATTTCTTTGAACTCTAGGAATATTCGTCTTCCCTTACTTAGACGACTGGCTCATTCAAGCCCCATCAGAGTCAGAGGCCAGGACTGCTCTATCTTGCACAATGCGTATCCTTCAGTATTTGGGTCTGGTCATAAACATCCCAAAATCCAGTCTAACTCCTACTCAGTCCCTAGAGTTCATAGGAGCTTTGCTGGATACCAGAAAAGCAAGGGCCTATCTTCCTCAGGCCCGTTGCCTTCGCATAGTGCAGTTAACTTCTCAAGCAGTGCTAAAGCCTCATATCACTGCTCGAGAAATGTTACAACTACTAGGCAACATGGCATCTACAGTGCATGTGGTTCCTGATGCTCGCCTCCATATGAGAGCAGCCCAGTGGACTTTATCCACTCAATGGACCCAGGCATCAGGGTGCCTGTCTGACAAAATAGCAAACACAAATCGCCTTATTTTGTCTCTCCAATGGTGGCAGTCCACTCGGAACCTGTTGCTGGGGTCCCCTTTTCAACAACTTTACCCCAGGCAACTCTCACAACAGATGCTTCACCAATGGGTTGGGGAGCTCATCTGCAAGATCTCTCCACCCAAGGCACTTGGACTCCACAGGAGACTCATCTACACATCAATCTCTTAGAGCTCAGAGCAGTCTTCCTTGCTCTTCGAGTGTTCCACACCCTGCTCAGCTACAAGACAGTCCTCATCCATACGGACAATCAAGTAGCCATGTTTTATGTGAACAAGCAGGAGGGAACAGGCTCTCTGTCACTTTGCAACAAAGCTTTGCGACTATGGGCCCTCGCCAGAGAGCATCAGATTCATCTCCTGGCAGTGTATCTTCCAGGCATACAAAACTCTTGGGCAGACAGACTCAGTCGAGTTCTGCTTCCACACGAATGGTCTTTGCATGCAGACCAGGTGGCCAAGATTTTTCAAATTTGGGGAACCCCGGACATAGACCTCTTTGCAAGTCCGTTGAATGCCAAACTTCCCTGGTTCTGTTCCAGAATTCCAGCTCAGGGCTCTCAGGCCAGGGATGCTTTCCTCCTTCACTGGGGTCAAGACTTCCTTTATGCCTTTCCACCCATTCCCCTAATTCCCAAAACCCTGTTCATGCTTCAGAGAGACAGAGGCCGCATGATCCTCATAGCTCTACATTGGCCACTCCCAATGTGGTACCCTCTGCTTCTACATCTCTCTCAAGCTCCCTCCCTGGAGTTAGGATCTGCTCCAGATCTCCTGTCTCAGGAGGACGGAATGTTATGGCATCCCAATCCCCAGTCTCTGCATCTCAGGGCTTGGTTGCTGAAGGCCTAGATCTTCATGATCTTAACCTCCCTCAGCAAGTGAAGGATATCCTTTATGCTTCCAGGAAGCCTTCCACAAGACGCTCTTATGCTTTCAAGTGGAAAAGGTTTACCTTATGGTGTTCGCAAAAGGGTCTTGACCCCCTTGCGATACCTCTGGAATCATTACTAGAGTATCTCCTTCATTTATCCAATGCAGGACTTAAAACTAACTCAGAGTCCATTTGAGTGCTATTGCAGCTTCTTTCAAGCCTCTAAATGGACAACCTATTTCCTCCCATTCTCTTATAGCAAGCTTTATGAGAGGCCTTCTTCTAACTAAGCCTCCCATTAGGCCACCACCGGTGGCATGGGACTTAAACCTGGTTCTTGGTTAGCTCATGAAGCCACCTTTTGAACCCTTAGCTACTACCTCATTGAAATTCCTTTCTTGGAAAGTTATCTTTCTCATTGTAATCACATCAGCATGCCGCACCAGTGAGTTGCAGGCACTAGTGGCTGATCCACCTTATACAAGGTTCCAGCATGACAAGGTAGTCCTTAGGACTCATCCACACTTTATGCCAAAGGTGGTCTCGCCTTTTCATTTAAACCAGGCGGTCTACCTGCCTGTTTTTTTCCAAGGCCTCATGCATCTAATGCAGAAAGGAATCTTCATACTTTGGATTGTAAAAGAGCTTTAGCCTTTTACTTGCAAAGAACACAGCAACATAGAAAGTGCTCTCAGCTCTTTGTTGCTTCTGAACCTTCTCATTTGGGACTTCCATTCTGCAGGAGAACACTGTCTAGCTGGATTGCTCAGTGTATTTCCTTTGCCTATCAGAGTAAGAATCTTCTTCTGGAGGGCCATGTCACAGCTCACAATGTGAGAGCCATGGCAGCTTCAATGGCTCATCTGCACTCTGTGTCTATCGACGACATCTGTCGAGCAGCCACTTGGGCTCGGTTCATACCTTCACAGCCCATTACTGCTTGGACAGGGACTCCCACCAGGATGCCTTGTTTGGTCAGGCTGTTCTTTAACACCTGTTCCATACCTAATCAACTTCTACCCACCATCCCTGGTTGGATGCCAGAGATCCTTGGGTGGAAGTGGAGCCTTTCACAGGGACACACAACTTCTGGGGTCTCTCCCTGGCATCTATAGCTAGGAAGTCCCCATATGTGAAGACTACATTCCTGCTTGTTCCTGGAGATAGCATAGATCTCCAGGAACAAGCAGGAATGAGTCTTCACATATGGGGTACGTCGGTACCGACGGAGCCTGCACGGGAATGCTCCCCAGCATCCAATCAGAAAGCTTTTGGGAGCATCCCTCGCGCCTGCGCACTGCCTTCCCGCCTCTTCCACTGCCTCTCCTCAGTTTTTCCGCGGAGCCGGCAGGACGTCGTCCTGTCACCGCAGAAACTTTTTTCTTCAAATTCTTTATTTATTATCTCCAGGAACAAGCAGGAATAAGTCCTCACATATGGGTACGTCGGTACCGACGGAGCCTGCGCGGGAAAGCTCCCCAGCTTCCTAGAATGGAAGCTTTTGGGACCTCCCACTGCACATGCGCACTGCCTTCCCGCCTTCCTGAACAGCTCTCCTCAGTTTCTCTTTTTCCGCGGAGCCAGCAGGTCGTGTATCCTGTCACCGCTGAAGAAATTGTAGTTTTTTGTTTTGTTTCTTTAGACCGCGTACCTGCCTTCCCATACCGATACCGGTATCGCCGGTCTTCCTTTTTCTTTCTAAAAAAAATTATTTTCTTTTCTTTTATTATTTTTTCAGCACTTGGTCACTTCAGTTAGGCCTTCAGGCCTACTTTAATTCTCCACATGGAGAAGCCAGCCCCTGGATTTAAGAAGTGTACCAAGTGTACTGCTGTAATATCAGTCACAGACACCCATGAATGGTGTCTTAAATGTTTGGGGCCTGACCACTCCATTCCGGACTGCCCTTCCTGCTCCCAAATGTCTAAGCGTGGGCTGCAGAACCGGGCCAACAAATTCCATGTGCTGTTTGCTTCAGAGAATCCAACATCACAGTCATCCCGGTCATCATCCCCGGATGGATCTCAGGTAACCAAACCTTCTGTGGGCAAGTCCTCAAAGAGCAAATCTCCTTCAAAGCATCGAGAGGCTCTTAGTTTTGAGGACCCTGCCCCAGCCAAACAGCCCCGGCGGGAGGTCCTACCTCCTAAAACGCCAATACAGGGGCTACAGGTTGACATCGATGGCACGGCCTCGACAGATCACCTGTTGGACTGCTCTGGGGTACCGGCCCATACCGGTACCGACATCCAGGCAGCCGTGGCGTCTATGGGCAATACTGTCCAATCCATGCAGCAGGCCGTCATGGCTTTCATTAAAGCTGCAACGCCATCGGTACTGCTTCCAGCGGTTCCGGGCCCGGTTCCGGTATCGTCCGCCATGCCGGAACCCAGGCCTTCCTCTTCTAAACGCAAATCGGTACCGTATGGGCTTTCGCTCCATACCGCTTCCATACCCGGTACGCCCGATGTCGATACCGATCGGTATGCGTATCGTGCGTTGGAGGAAACTAGACAATACACCGATTCCTCTGAGGATTTTGTTTCCTCTGATGAGTCTGCAGAGCTCTCCCTTGACCTTCCTGAGGAACCTTCTTCTCCAAAAAGGAGAATGTCTCCTCCAGAGGATTTGTCCTTTCAGGACTTTATTTTAGAAATGGCTAAAGGCCTTTCTATCACTACTTCCTCTGAAAAGGAACCAAGGTCAAAAAGATTGGATATTTTAGGATACTCTAAGTCTCCTAAAGAAGCAGTTACCCTGCCTATCCATGAAATCCTTCAAGAACAATTGATGGATTTCTGGGAGAACCCTTTAACTCTGTCTCCTTATTCCCGTAGGTTGGACACCATGTATCGGGTCCCTCCTTCTCCTGGTTTTCAGAAAACCCAATTGCCTCACCACTCCATTGTGGTAAAGTCTGCAATGAAAAAGATCAAGAGTACTAAAAGGCACTCTTCTACACCTCCAGGAAGGGAATGTAAGACACTGGACTCTTTTGGTAGGAAAATCTTCCGGGCTAGTATGCTTATAGCCAGGATTAATTCCTACAGCCTCTATATGGGCATGTTCCTAGGGGAACTTGCCAAGAAAGTACGGCATTTTGCCTCCCTTATCCCTGAGGATAAACAGGAGGACTTCCTTTCTGTTGTGAAACAACTTTTAGATGTTTCTAAGTTCTCCAACAGAGCTGCCTTTGATTCCTTCGAAGGAGCCAGCAGAGCTTCTGGCATTGCTATTGCAGCCAGACGTCTGGCTTGGCTCCAGGCTTCTGATCTGGAACCCTGGGTTCTAGATGGCTTACGGAATCTGCCCTGTACAGGTGAGAACTTATTCGGTGCAGAGTGGCAAGTTAAGGCCACTCAAATGGACGCTGAAAATGCCACCTTAGAGAGACTTTCTAAGTCCACTTCTACTCCCACTAAGAAGAAGTCTTTCAAGAGGCCTTATTATAAGAAGGCCAGATATGCTTCCAATACTGGCCAGCAATCTTCTCAACCTCGTTTTGCGGCTAAACGTCAGCAAACGAAACAAGCAAGAGTAAAGCCTGCAGCAGCTACTACAGCTCAACAGGCTCCACCCCCTCAGGGGTTTTGACTTGCCCCTAGAGAACTTGCCATTCCTGGTTCTGGACCAACCAGAACCTCTCACCATACCTGGAAGGTTAGCTCACTTTGCTCCCAGATGGGAACAGATCACAACAGAGCAATGGACCCTCTCTATCATCCGAGAGGGTTACAAACTTCATTTCTCCAGCCTTCCTCCTCATCACATGGTGAGACCCTTCAATTCTCCATCTCCTCTCCTAGCCCTGTTGGATCAGGAGATCTCTTCTCTGCTTGCCCAAGGGGCCATAGAGGAGGTTCCTCTTCATCAACAGGGGTCAGGTTTCTACTCCCCCTATTTTCTCATTCCAAAGAAAACAGGGGGATTCAGACCAATCCTAGATCTGAGAGAATTGAACAAATTTCTGTACAAGGAGAAATTCAAAATGCTCTCTTTGGGCATTCTCCTTCCATACCTTCAGAGTCAGGACTGGCTTTGTTCTCTAGACCTGCAGGATGCGTATACACATCTACTCATCCATCCATCCCACAGAAAATATCTTCGCTTTCTGTTCAGGGGAAGTCATTACCAATACAGAGTACTTCCCTTCGGTCTCGCCTCTGCCCCAAGAGTCTTTACCAAATGCATGGCAGTCGTAGCCGCATTTCTCAGAAGCATGGGGATTTTCGTATTCCCATATCTGGACGACTGGCTCATTCGAGCTCCAACTCAGTCGCAGGCCCAGATTTCCCTAGACCGCACAAGGAGCCTTCTGCAGTATCTGGGACTGGTAATAAACCTCCCCAAGTCTCAACTCAGCCCTACTCAGTCTCTATAATTCATAGGGGCCCAGTTGGACACCACCACTGCAAGAGCCTACCTTCCACTGGTTCGGGGTCAGCGTCTGCTGAGCTTGGCCTCCCAAGCCCAGTCCAGTACTCACTTGACAGCCAGGGAAATGCTACGCCTCCTGGGCCATATGGCCTCCACAGTACATGTGGTGCCCTACGCTCGTCTTCATATGAGAGCAGCTCAATGGACCCTGGCCACCCAGTGGACTCAGGCGTCGGGAGCACTCTCAGACCAAATACAAACCTCAAACCGTCTGTCTTGGTCCCTCCATTGGTGGATATCCACCAAGAATCTGTTGTTGGGGGCTCCCTTTCAGCCCTTGCTACCCCAAGCAACCCTCACAACAGATGCCTCCCAATTGGGGTGGGGAGCCCATCTGCTAACTCTCTCCACTCAGGGCACTTGGTCTCCACAGGAGGCCACCCTTCATATCAACCTCCTGGAACTGCGAGCAATTTACCTTGCCCTCAAGGTCTTCCATACCCTCCTTGCCAACCTGACTGTCCTGGTTCAGACAGACAATCAGGTGGCCATGTTTTACATAAACAAACAAGGAGGGACGGGCTCTCTGTCGCTTTGCAACGAAGCTCTCAGATTATGGGCCTTCGCCAGAGAGCACCAAATTCATCTGCTAGCAGTGTACCTTCCAGGAGTTCAAAACTCTCGAGCAGACAGACTCAGTCGAGTTCTGCTGCCACACGAGTGGTCCCTACATGTGGGCCAGATAACCAGAATCTTTCAGGAATGGGGAACCCCGGACATAGACCTCTTTGCAAGTCCGTGGAATGCCAAACTTCCCCGGTTCTGTTCCAGGACTCCGTGTCAGGAAGCTCAGGCCACGGACGCCTTTCTCCTCCATTGGGGTCAGGCGTTCCTATATGCCTTTCCACCCATTCCGCTGATTCCCAAGACTCTGTTCAAACTCCAGAGAGATCACGGCTCTATGATCCTCATAGCTCCACGCTGGCCACGCCAAGTGTGGTTCCCTCTGCTTCTACAGCTCTCCCAGGGATCCTCCCTGGACTTAGGAGCTGCACCAGACCTTCTGTCTCAGGAGGACGGGACTTTGTGGCACCCAAACCCCAAATCCCTACATCTCCGAGCTTGGTTACTGAAGGCTTAAGTCTTCAAGACTTTAATCTTTCTCAACCTGTGAAAGATATCCTTCATGCCTCTAGGAAACCTTCCACGAGGCGGTCTTATGCTTTCAAATGGAAACGTTTTTCCATTTGGTGTGCTCAGCAGGGCCTTGACCCTCTGGCACTTCCTTTGAATTCCCTCTTAGACTATCTCCTGCATCTTTCCAATGCAGGCCTTAAGACGAATTCTGTAAGAGTCCATTTAAGTGCTATTTCAGCATCCCTGAAACCTATAAATGGACAACCTATCTCCTCTCACCCTCTTGTTGCAAGATTCATGAGAGGCCTGACCCTCACTAAACCTCCCATCAGACCCCCCCCGGTCGCATGGGATTTGAATCTAGTGCTTGGTCAGCTTATGAAGCCACCTTTTGAGCCGTTATTTTCTACCTCCTTGAAATTTCTTTCCTGGAAGGTACTATTCCTAATTGCAGTCACTTCCGCTCGTCGCATCAGCGAACTGCAAGCTCTAGTGGCTAATCCACCTTATACAAGATTTCATCATGACAAGGTGGTCCTTAGGACGAATCCCCGCTTTATGCCTAAAGTGGTCTCGCCTTTTCATCTTAATCAAGAGGTATATCTACCTGTATTTTTTCCGGCTCCTCATGCCTCCAATGCAGAGAGGAACCTTCATACTCTGGATTGTAAAAGAGCTCTAGCCTTTTACCTTAATAGGACTCAGCCACATCGAAAGTCTTCTCAACTTTTCGTGGCTTTTGATCCTTCACATTTGGGACTTCCAGTCTCCAAGCGTACACTTTCCAATTGGATTGCTCAGTGTATTTCCTTTGCTTACCAGAGTAAAAACATTCCTCTGGAAGGCCATGTCACAGCTCACAATGTGAGAGCCATGGCAACTTCTATGGCTCATCTGCACTCTGTTTCCATTGATCAGATCTGTCGAGCCGCTACCTGGGCCTCGGTTCATACCTTCACAGCCCATTACTGTTTGGACAAGGACTCCCGCCGGGATGCCTTGTTTGGCCAGGCTGTCCTCAAACACCTGTTCCATTCTTAGACAACTCCTACCCACCTTCCCAGGATGGATGCCTGAGATCCATACGAAGATGGCGAACCTTGACAGGGGATCCCATGCATCTAAGCTAGGGAGTCCCCATATGTGAGGACTTATTCCTGCTTGTTCCTGGAGATAGCACAGTTACTTACCTGTAACAGGTGATCTCTGGGAACAGCAGGAATTAGTCCTCACAACCCACCCACCTCCCCTAGGAGTTGTATCTTTTATCTATCTATCTTCCTGTCCTCTCTCTATTGACTCAGCTATAAACTCGAAACTGAGGAGAGCTGTTCAGGAAGGCGGGAAGGCAGTGCGCATGTGCAGTGGGAGGTCCCAAAAGCTTCCATTCTAGGAAGCTGGGGAGCTTTCCCGCGCAGGCTCCGTCGGTACCGACGTACCCATATGTGAGGACTAATTCCTGCTGTTCCCAGAGATCACCTGTTACAGGTAAGTAACTGTGCTTTCTTGTGGCGCGGCTGTTTTTCACGCCGCCACCGGTACCGCCGGTGGTTTTTTTCTTTTCCTTTTCTTAAGCTCAGAGAAATTTTTCCCTCAGTTTCTTTCTTAACATTTTTGGGGCCTACAAGGCCTCTCCATCATGGAGCCTTCTCCTAAGAAGTGCCTTCACTGTGGAAGCACAGTTTTCTTTTTAGACTCCAATTCCTGGTGTCTAACCTGTTTGGGTCCTGACCCTTTTTCCCCTGAACAATCAGGCTGCAAAACTGTGAGAGGAACTTCCCTCTTTCGAGTTTCCCTCGATACCGTTTTCCCTCCCGGAGTGAGGGCACCGGGTTTTTCTTCTCTACAGGATCAGGTAACCCACAAGCAGTCTGTTAAGACTTGCCAATCCTTGAGTGGTAGGTCTCATGCCAAGCATGACGGCTCCGGCCTTGACCTCAAGACCCCATTGGCATTAAAACCCCAGCGGGAGTCTCCGGGCTCCAAAGCATTTCAGGGGTTTCAGGTTGTTCCTGGGGCTCACCCCCCACAGAACATACCTGAGCCATGTTCAGTGGTGGCATCCACTTCGAGCGGTACCGATACCCCGGCATCGGCACCGGTGTTGAGTGATCCACTCTTCACCAGGGATCGTCATCGGGCGTTCTCAGTATCTTCGGGACCGATCGATACGACCCGAACCGACTTTCCTGTATCGACAACATCGCCGATACCACCACCGACGTCGGTACCCTCTAGACATGCATCGATGGACTCGCTCCCTTCGATGCCGAGTCTGGAATCGATATCTAGTCTAGATGACTGGGTACCGACGCGTCTCGGAACCGACCCTTGTCGTTTCCGGATACGCAGTACCGAGGATATTCACCAAGCGTTTCGGGTTGCCTCGGTACCGCTTGAGCAACCTCCGATGACTGCTTCGATGGCGTTACCGTCTCCGATTCCGACTCAGCTACCGGTATCGGTATCGATGTCGGTTCCTGCAGTTACATCGGCACCATCGATCCTCTCTATGCCTAGTTTGGAATCGATACTTGGCATGGACGATGCAGTATTGACTGCCTCAAATCGTGACTGCCTGTACCACTATCCATCTAGTGGGGTTCTTTTTCTGCACCAGTCCAGTACATCCTCTGGTGCTCAGGCTGCTCCTTCAACCTTAGCCTGCCCAGGGATAGTTCCCATTGGAGATCCCTCTTTTCAGAAATTTCTCCTTGACATGGCAATATTTCTTGCTATTCCTATCCCTGGCTGTGATCCTACTCGAGGCTCTCCTGCAGAAAAGGAAAATATAATGCTTCCTTTACATCATTCTTTGCAGGATCTTCTTCTGAGAATATGGGAATCACCTTTAAGGGTTCCCTCACCTTCTGCAGCAACTAGTGTTCTGTATCAGGTGCCCCCCTCTCCAGGGTTTCAAAAGACTCAACTTCCCCATCATTCCATTGTAGTGGAATCAGCAATGATGAAGGTAAAAAGCAAGAAGAAGCATTCTTCTTATCCACCAGGTCGTGCATCTAGAGCACTTGATGCCTTTGGACGTCAAACCTTCCAAACATCTATGCTGGTATCAAGGATTATCTCTTATATATTTTATATGAGTCTATCTCTCCAGGAGGTCACAAAGAAATGATCTCTTGACTCCTTTTCTATCAGAGCCTAAGGCTGCAGACTATTCCTTACTTCTTAGTCATAGCCAGAATCTCTCTTGGTTTCTTTCTCGTGCTTCTCTAGACTCTTTTGAGTCTGTTAGCAGATCCTCTGCTATTGCCATAGGAGCACGTCGTAGAGCCTGGCTCCAGGCTTCAGACTTGAGCAGATGGGCACAACACACACTGGGTAATTCTCCTTGTACTGGAGAAAATCTCTTCAATAAGGAGGCTTTACGTCAGGTTGCTCTGCTCCACTGACTTCCCTGGTTCTGGAAACCATCCTAAGCCGCCTTCTTCCCCAGGAGGTAGGAAATGTCCTACCAAACCTTCTTTCCCTAAGAAAAGAAGGTTTCACTCTTCTCCTGCCCATTTTCCAGATGTACCCAAGCAGGGGACACCTCGTCCTGGTCTGAAGAACTCAAACTCTAGCCAGTCTGAGCATACCCAGTAACCATAGGTTCCTGAAGGTTGCAACCTACAGTTAACCTCTTCTTAGCAGAAGTTTGTTCACTGTTTTTTTTTTCTTTCTTTAAAGCTCTACACATGGCTTCCTTTCTCAGGATGTACTGAGCTGTCAGGATATTCTTGTCTATGGGTTACAGATTTCTCCTCCCTCTTCCTACCACAAAGAGAAGTTAACTACTATCCCATGATAGTTTCTGTCCCAACATGAACATTTTTTTCTTCAGCTGACTCACCATATGGTAAGTCACCCTTCAGTTCCTGTTTTTCCACCCTCTCATCCAGGTTTTTCTCCTGATTGAGTGGTACCATACTGTACACTTTTCATTCCAGTGTAGAGTATTTTCTTTGAATAAATTCTATAGACAGCTTATCAGACGGACAGGACTACTCCTCTCCCTTTGTCTGTTCTCTCTGTGTTTTTCACAGGAAGATTCCCTCTGCTGTCTCTTTCACTTGCTGTTCATGCAGGAGTTCCACTGATTTACCTACTGGTACTTTTCCACAAGTTTCCAGTCTGTCTAGCCTTAGTAGTGATTCCAAGATAGTCCTTATCTATCTTGGATAATCCTACTCACTTCAGGCTTCTTACATTATCTTCTTTCTAGCCATCTCCATTTCCTTGGATTTGGCAACACAGCTGACCTACAGTCGGTTTTATCTCCTAATTCTCCTGCATAATGCTCTCTGCAATCTTCAGAGAAGCTTTCTACTATGGGCCCTTGCTAGAGAGCATTGAACTGTCTCTGATGGCTATTCCATATAGTAGAAAAGGCTTATCAGTCATTTTCCATGACTGTAAGGGTTCTCCACACCCTCTTGTCTCCTGTTATAATACAGGATATAAGCTTTTTCTGCGTGAATGTCCAAGGACTTTCCCAATCCTGCAGGAATATGCTCTTTTTTCCTTACAGCTTGGCCTCATGCTATCCTACTCCTCATGGACAGCACATATTCTACTAGTAACGCATGATACCCCCGTGTCCCTCCAGTGGGTCATCCTGGTATCTCCCTCTATGCGTTTTCTGTCCATTTACCATGTCAGAGTTCTACAGAACTCACGACTTGCTCTCTACAGACTTATATTATCCTCAGTTTTTTCAGCAACCATCCTGGTTATTCACTGGATAGCATTCCCGCACCCTCTTAGCCCGCGAGGAATAGATTCTCTCTATATCTTTTCAAGTAGGTTCCACCTCCTTGTTATTAGATGAATCTTTCCCTTTCACATCTTCCATGTGAATGTTCTTATGGGGCTTAGTTGCAAATATGTATTTTCAAGTTTACATATTCATGTATGTATATATCTCTATCTATTTCTATACATAGATATGTCTGTAAGCTGTGTGTGCATAGGTTCTGCCCCTATATATAATATATATATATCTATATATCCCTCTATCTATATATCTGTCGAGATGATTTTTATAGGTAGATATGTCTCACATACTATCTCCCTAACTGTCTCTGCTATAAAGGTTTCTACCTTCATAGAGGTTCCAGACAGTGGGTTTGCACATCTTCGTACTGTCCCTTGCTATGTAGGGGCTGTTATGCACAAAACCACTATTGTGGTACTAGCAGCTTCCACTTTACTCTAGGTCTCGCTATCCCTGAAGCAGCATGCTTCAATATCTTTCCTATCTCTCACCAGCTAGGAAAGACAGTGTAGATCTTCAGTAGTGCTGAGGTTTCAGCCCTTCACACATCTGTCCTCCCTGGGAATACGGGCTTTTTTCCATACCCCTTCTTCCCTCCAGGACTTGGCTACTTGTCCAAATCAGTCAGTCTTCCTCTTTTACTCCTCAATGTCAATGACTCTGTAGCTAAAAGAGTTTTCAGCTTTTTTCCATAAAGCTTTCCACTGAAGACCTGCCGTTCTTATACTACCCCAGCTGACACCTGGGTCACCTGCCAATTCCAGATTTGGACCTTCACCCTCACTGCGTGAGGTCACCTTGAGGATCCTCTACTGAATCTCCAGTAGACTCCATCACTCTCTCTACTTCCTACAATCCAGTAGGTAAGTTCCATTTTGTGATTGTTCATTAAATAATTTTAATGGTACTTATCATACATACCAAGGACTCCTCTCCTGTAGTCCTTAGCTTGCTGTTTGCTACGGCTCCTCTCCTTTCAACTCCTACCCACCATCCCTCATGGAATGCCGGAGATCCATGTGTGGGTACTGCAGTCCTGATCCAGGGACACATTTTATGGGATCTCCCCCTGGCATCTCCAGCTAGGGAGTCCCCCATATGTGAAGACTCATTCCTGCTTGTTCCTGGAGATAGCACAGATCTCCAGGAACAAGCAGGAATGAGTCTTCACATATGGGGGACGTCGGTACCGACGGAGCCTGCACGGGAATGCTCCCCAGCAACCAATCAGAAAGCTTTTGGGAGCATCCCTCGCATCCTTCCCGCCCTTTCCACTGTCTCTCCTCAGTTTTCGTTTTTCCGCGGAGCCGGCAGGACGTCCTCCTGTCACCGCAGAAACGTTTTTCTTTAAATACTACTTTTCTTGTTTTCTTGTGGTCACGGCTGTTTTTCCCGCCGACACCGGTACCGCCGGTGGTTTTTTTCTCTTCTTTTTTCTTAAACTCAGAGATTTTTCCCTCTGTTTCTGTCTTAACTTTTTGGGCCTACAAGGCCTCTCCATCATGGAGCCGCCTTCTCCTAAGAAGTGCCTTCACTGTGGAAACACAGTTTTCTTTTTAGACTCCAATCACTGTGTCTAACCTGTTTGGGTCCTGACCCTTTTTCCCCTGAACTATCAGGCTGCAATACTGAGAGAAGACCTTCCCTCTTTCGAGTTTCCCTCGATACTGTTTTCCCTCCTGCAGTGAGGGCACCGGGTTTTTCTTCTCTACAGGATCAGGTAACCCACAAACAGTCTGTTATGACTGGCCAATACTTGAGTGGTAGGTCTCATGCCACGCATGATGACGTCTCCGGCCTTGCCCTCAAGACCCCATTGGTATTAAAACCCCGGCGGGAGTCTTCGGGCTCCAAAGCATTTCAGGGGTTTCAGGTTGTTCCTGGGGCTCACCCCTCACAGAACATACCTGAGCCATGCTCGGGGGTGGTATCCGCTTCGAGCGGTACCGATACCCCGGCATCGGCACCGGTGTCGAGTGTTCCACTCTTCACCAGGGATCGTCATCTGGCGTCCTCGGTACCTTCAGGACCAATCGATACGTTACAGATTGACTTTCCTGTTTCTAAGCCATGCTTGGTGGTGGTATCCGCTTCGAGCGGTACCAATACCCCGGCATCGGCACCAGTGTCGAGTGTTTCACTCTTCACCAGGGATCGTCATCTGGCATCCTCGGTACCTTCGGGACCGATCTATACGACCCAGAGTGACTTCCCTGTATCAGCATCGTCGGTACCACCACCGACGTCGGTGCACTCTAGACATGCATCGATAGACTCGCTCCCTTCGATGCCGAGTTTGGAATCGATATCTAGTCTAGATGACTGGGTACCGACGCGCCTTGGAACCAACCCTTTTCGTTTCCGGATACGCAGTACCGAGGATACTCACTGAGACTCTCTGGTTACCTCGGTACCGCTTGAGCAGCCTCCGATGACAGCCTCGATGCCATTACCGGTATCGATGTCGATTCCTGCAGTTACATCGGTGCTATCGATCTTTTCTATGCCTAGTTTGGAATCGATACCTGGCATAGACGATGCAGTACTAACTGCCTTAAATCGTGACTGCCAATATCATTATCCATCTAGTAAGGTTCTTTTTCTGCACCAGACCAGTTCATCCTCTGGTGCTCAGGCTGCATCTTCAATTTTATCCTTCCCAGGGATGGTTCCCATTGGAGATCCTTCTTTTCAGAAGTTTCTCCTTGACATGGCAACCTTTCTTGCTATTCCTATCCCTGGCTGTAATCTTAACCACGGCTCTCCTGCAGAAAAGGGAAATATAATGCTTCCTTTACATCATTCTTTGCAGGATCTTCTTCTGAGAATATGGGAATCACCTTTAAGGGTTCCCTCACCTTCTACAGCAACTAATGTTCTGTATCAGGTGCCCCCCTCTCCAGGGTTTCAAAAGAATCAACTTCCCCATCATTCCATTGTAGTGGAATCAGCAATGAGGAAGGTAAAAAGCAAGAAGAAGCATTCTTATCCGCCAGGTCGTGCTTCTAGAGCACTTGATGCCTTTGGACGTCAAATCTTCCAAACATCTATGCTGGCATCAAGAATTATTTCTTATATGTTTTATGAGTCTAACACTCCAGGAGGTCACAAAGAAATTATCTCTTTTGACTCCTTTTGTCAGAGCCTAAGGCTGCTGACTATTCCTTGCTTCTTAGTCATAGCCGGAATATCTCTTGGTTTCTTTCTCGTGCTTCCCTAGACTCTTTTGAGTCTGTTAGCAGAACTTCTGCTATTGCTATTGGAGCACGTCGTAGAGCCTGGCTCCAAGCTTCAGACTTGAGCAGATGGGCACAACATACACTTGGTAATTCTCCTTGTACTGGAGAAAATCTCTTCAATAAGGAGGCTTTACGTCAGGTTGCTCATTGCTCCACTGACTTCCCTGGTTCTGAAGACCATTCTAAGCCGCCTTCTTCCCCAGGAGGTAGGAAATGTCCTACCAAGCCTTCTTTCCCTAAGTAAAGAAGGTTTCACTCTTCTCCTGCCCATCATCCAGAGGTGCCCAAGCAAGGGACACCTCGTCCTAGTCTGAAGTTTCCAAACTCTAGCCAGTCTCGACATATCCAGCAACCATAGGTTCTGAGGGTTACAATCTACAGTTAACTTCTTCTTAACTGAAGTTTGTTCCCTGTTTTTTCTTTAAGCGGTCAGGATATTCTTGTTCATTGGTTACAGAATTCTCCTCTTCTTACTATTAAGAAGGGAGGTTACAACTATCTCATGATAGTGTCTGGCCCAACATGAACATTTTTTCCCTCAGCTGACTCGCCATATGGGTAAGTCACCCTCCAATTACCTGTTTTCTCTACCCTCTCATCCAGGATTTTCCCTGACTGAGTGGTACCATACTGAAAAGCTTCTCTAGCCTTTCATTCCAGTGTAGATCTTTTTAGTTTTCTTGAATACATTCTCAAGATAACTCATCAGACACGGACAGGAATATCTCCTCTCCCTTTGTCTGTTCCTTTCTGTTTTCCACAGAAAGATCCTCTTTGCTGTCTTCAGCTTCTGTGCATGCAGGAGTTCCATTATTTGAACCAGCCTCAGTAGTGATTCCAAGCTAATCCTCATCTATCTTGGACATTCCTACTCACTTTAGGCTTCTCACATTATCTTCTTTCCAGCCATCTCCTTCTCCTAGGATGTGGCAACATGCCTGACTTCAGTCAGTTTTATTTCATAATTCTCCTGCACAATGCTCTCTGCAATCTTTAGAGAAGCTTTCTACTATGGGCCCTTGCTACAGAGCATTGATCTTTGTCTCTGAGGGCTATCCTATATAGTAGAAAAAAGCTTATAAATCATTCCCATGACTCTGAGGGTTCTCCACACCCTCTTGTCTCCTGTTATAATTCAGAATATAAGCTTTTTCTGCGTGAATATCCAGGGCTATTAGTAACGCATGATACCCCTATGTCCCTCCAGTGGATCCTCCTGGTATCTTCTCTATGCGTTTCTACCCATCTACCATGTCAGAGTTCTAAAGGACTCCCGACTTGCTCTTTACAGACTGATCTTATCCTCTGTTTTTCACGCAACCATCCTGGTTATTTTCCTGGATTGCATTCCTGCATCCTCTTAGCCCACGAAAATAGATTCTCTATATATCTGTCAAGTGGATTTCATCCTCTTGTTATTGGATGAATCTTTCCCCTTCACATTCCCCATGTGAATGTTCTTAGGGGGTTTAGTGTATCTTCAGACGTGTTGTCATGTATGTAAATATCTCTATATATGCCTCTACATACATATGTCTGTAAGCTGTGTGTGCATAATTTATGCCTATATATATATATGTTGGGAGACTTTTTATAAATCGATATGTATTACATACTATCTCCTCACTGTCTATGTTATAGCAATTTGTACCTTTCTTAGAGGTTACAGACAGTGAGCTCCTTTTTCCATACTGTTCCTTAGTATGTGGGGACTGTTATGCACACAACCACTACTGTGGTGATAACAGTTTGCTCTAGGTCTCCCTATCCTTGAAAATTCAAGCTTCAATATCTTTCCTATCTCTCATCAGCTAGGAAAGACAGTGTACATCTTCATTGCTTTGAGTACACATTGTTCTCCTTGGGAATATGGGCTTTTTTCCATACCCCCTCTTCCCTCCAAGACTGGGCTAGTTGTCCAAATCGGTCAGTCTTCTTCTTTTAGTCCTCAATGTTAATGACTCTGTACCTAAAAGAGTTTTCAGCTTTTTCCCATAAAGCTTTCCATTGAAGACCTGCCGTTCTCATCCTACCCCAGTTGACACCTGGATCACCTGCTATTCCAGGTCTGGACCTTCATCCTCACTGCTGTGAGGTCACCTTGAGGATTCCGCTACTTCATATCCAGTAGACTCCATCACGCTTTCTACTTCCTACAATCAAGTAGGTAAGCTCCATATTATAACTGTTCATTAAATAATTTTAATGGTACTTATCATACATGCCATGGACTCCTCTCCTGTAGTCCTTGGGTTTGCTGTTTTCCTTACAGCTCTTCTATTCTCAACTCCTACCCTCCATTCCCTCATGGGATGCCAGGGATTCCTGTGTGGGAAATGCACTCCTGATCCAGGAACATGCATTTTATGGGATCTCCCCCTGGCATCTCTAGCTAGGGAGTCCCCATATGTGAAGACTCATTACTGCTTGTTCCTGGAGATAGCACAGTTACTTACCTGTAACAGGTGATCTCTGGGAACAGCAGGAATAAGTCTTCACAACCCACCCACCTCCCCTAGGAGTTGTATCTATCTATCTTCCTTTCCTCGTTCTCTCCCTTTGTCTCAGCTAGGAAACTCAACTGAGGAGAGACAGTGGAAAGGGCGGGAAGTCAGTGCGCAGGCGCGAGGGATGCTCCCAAAAGCTTTCTGATTGGATGCTGGAGAGCATTCCCGTGCAGGCTCCGTCGGTACCGACATACCCATATGTGAAGACTTATTCCTGCTGTTCCCAGAGATCACCTGTTACAGGTAAGTAACTGTGCTTTACTCACCTGTAACAGGTGATCTCCGGGAACAACAGGAATTTAGTCTTCACAACCTCCCTACCTTCCCTAGGAGTTGTATCTCTCTATCTCTATCTCTTTCTCTTTCCCTCTCTCTCTCTTTGTCTCAGCTTTAAACTCAACTGGAGAGAGGCAGTTGGGAAAGGCGGGAAGGCAGCACGCAGGCGCTGTGGGATGCTCCCAAAAGCTTCCTAATTGGATGCTGGGGAGCGTTCCCGCACAGGCTCCGTCGGTACCGACGATACCCATATGTGAAGACTAAATTGCTGCTGTTCCCGGAGATCACTTGTTACAGGTGAGTAACTATGCTTTACTGCTGTGTGTTTGTCATAACAATAAAGTTGTGGCTTTTTTAGGGGAGGGTGTGGGTAGGTGTCAGATTTCTCTTAACTGGCACAGTAGAATTTCTGCCAGCCAGATGTGGAGTGCTATTTCAGCTGCCAACAGAGCACTGACGCTCTAGTGGTATTTTCACAGGTCAGCTCAGATGGCATTTGCCAGTGCAGGGGGTGTGGCAATAAAAGGGGGGTTCTTCCTTGTGTGATGTAGAACTGGTTGTTGATCAGGACACATTGTAGGTTACTTCTGTTTCTCCCATATTCAGGAGAATCTCAGACGAGTATAGCCTCTACAGGAGAGGCAGTTTGGACAGCAAAGGGTGCTATTCTAGTAGTGGAACCTACAGCGGATGTGTCTCGGGTCCCTAGAGCCCTCTACTCCTATCGGCAGAGGCTGGAGGGCAATGAGCCGCCACTCACCTTCTGTCCTGGATCCTGGGGGATTTTCCATATTTCATCTTGGTAATGCACCTGGCCTATGCTAGCCCTTCTCTGTGCATTTTCTAATTCCACTTTTCCTGTCTTGAGATGCAGTGATCAGAATTGCACATAGTACTTGAGGTGCGGTTGCACCAAGGAGTTCTATAAAGACATTTTATTTATTTTAGTGTGTTTTTAATACCGCTATTTCAGGTAATCATAGCGGTTTACAAATGAAGATAAGTGAAACAAGTTTACAATATAACAAATGATAAAACAGTAATTAACAATTTTACAGTCTTACATTCTTCAACTAAAAACTTATTTACAACTTAATGGCAAAATGCAGTTAAGTTAGAGGTAGTTTCCTTATCGTTCCTCCAATTTAGTCCTCACCCTCTGGGTAGTGAACCTCCTCCTGCAGCTTGGAGACTGGGCATGTCAAAAACTCATGACATCACTGGATATAGCCTGCTGGTCTCTCCCATCAGCCCCCGGTGTGTCCAGTCTCTATGCAGCAGGAGGACGTAGTGAGCCTAGCTTCTGGGCTCACTTGGGGGAACAGATAAGGAGCATTTAGTGTGACATTCTATTCTGATTTTACTTCTGATTTTTACCTTTAATTTTACTTTTAATTCAGTTATCTTTGGTTAATTGGCAATCAGGGATTAGTTCCCTTTAGTTGTTCGGAGAAAATTTCCTTATTTACAGTAATTTTAAATTTGAGTCTGGCTCTTTAATTTAGTAGCAGCTCTCGCCTTCCCCCCCTTGTCGGTTATTTTCACTTGCTGCAGGCATTCGCCGGTGCGGATCTCCCTCCCTTGACGGTACGGGAGAGAGCTCCGGGACCCTACAGCCACAGTGAAGCTGTGTGAGACGGAGCCTCTCCGTTGCTACGGAATTTTAATTTTACTCCGTGGAACCGGCTGAGCGGTCCTCGCAGCGGCTGCCAGGCGCAGCAGCGCGGCTTGAGGATCGGAAGAATTCAAGGCGGTAGGAGCAGGCTGCGTGGCTTTCGGCCCTGCAGGTTAGGCCTTTGGGTGCTCTTCGTCTGCTGAGGCCTCCTTTTTGCAGCTGCTGTTCTTGGCGCCAAAATTCATTAGCAAAGGGGCAGCCATTTTCTCTTTAGGTATTTGGACCTCATGGCGAGAGTTTCAGTGAGCTGCCTGTGTGAGGAAGACGACAGGCAGACTAGCTAGATTTTTAAGTCTAGTGTTTTTCTTTTGTTTGTAGGTTTTTTGAGGCTCAGGGGGTTCCTCAGCCTTAAGGGGGCTGTTGTCAGTCCTCTTTATTTTTAAGTTTATTCTTAGTTTTATTGGACAGATATTTTGGCATTGATCTCTGATGCCATATGTTCTTTCCTTTCTCATCATGTCTCTGAGGAGCATCTGTTAAGTCAGGGATATTAGGCAAATTGCCAGCTTTTAGGTTCTTAAAGAGCAGAGCCCTAACTTGTAGGTGGAAGGAGGGACAGTCTGGAAGTGTGCTTTTGTGTATTCTATAGTGAAAGTTGCCCAAACGCCTGTGCTTTCACAGGGACAGGTTTAGGAAACCTTAGGATATAAAAAAAAATATAATAATGACAGTTAAACTGTTAACCAAGAAGTGCCTGTGTTAGTCTGTGGCCACCAGAGGGCAGCTGGTACACTCAATAGTGCCTTTCTGTGGCCGTGTGTATGCAGCCATCATTCATCAGACTGATTTCTGCAAGTCAGGGAAGAAATAACCACAGGGCCACCTCATGGGCACTCAGGGTTTAGTGACTAAACAAGCAACTGTAATGTTCTGCAAATCAATTTTATATGACCAAGATTTAAAGCTCTTAACTTCTGTATTGTTTGCCAGGCTCTGGTGCCCTAAAGGCCATCGGATAGCAGCGCTGCTCATGAATCACATGTAGTAATCAGTGTCCCCATTCCTGGGGGGGGGGGGGGGGGGGGGGGGTGGTAAAATACAAAATCGTATTCCTCATCAGGTTCACACAAGCAGCAACCTCTAAGACCTCCACTTGCAAGGTTGTCGGTGTATCCTACTGCTATTTCTCTAACTGCAGGAAGGCCGGGGAAGGGGGGGGGGTGGGGTGGTGCCTGTGTGTTTCATAGCTCCACTTAGCATGCCCTTCCCAGGAAATTCTCATCTATTTCTACAGCCTGTGCTGTCAGAGCAGGGCTTTAAGCACTTAGCAGGGGCACTGACCCGTCTGTGCCATCTTGTTAAAGGGCCCGTGCTGAGAGTAAAGAGAAAGACGTCTAGGTAGCACAGTCTGGGTCTTAGCGCTCCAGGGCACTGGAAGGTTTCATAGAGGAATTCAATATTCTGTGTATGCTCC
Source organism: Ichthyophis bannanicus (assembly GCA_033557465.1). Lineage (NCBI taxonomy): Eukaryota > Metazoa > Chordata > Amphibia > Gymnophiona > Ichthyophiidae > Ichthyophis > Ichthyophis bannanicus. Next base: position 228,689,190 of record CM066039.1, read on the forward strand.
ATGCATTCAGCCTATGTTCAAGCGTGCTCACTGCACTGTGTTTGGGTGTTTGGGTGTTTGGGTGACAAGTGCTGGGTCACCCGTATATGTAGATGTGCGTTTTGTATGTGCTCACAATTGCTTAGGCATGATTTTTGGGTGCACTCTTTGCAGAGTGAGACTGCATTTCAGCCCACCGTGTCCAGGCAATGGCTGCATCAGTAGCTCATCTCCGTTCTGTACCGTTGGCAGACATCTGTAGGGCTGCAACTTGGTCCTCAAGCCAGACTTTTGAAGCCCATTACTGCCTGGAGAGGGAGTCCCGTAGGGACAGTGCTTTTGGTCAGGCAGTACTCCGGAATCTCTTTGAGGTTTAGGCAACTCCTACCCTCCTGCCCTCTTGGGCTACTGGTGGGATCTGTTCTCAGTAAAAATTATTTCCCTGATGCTGAGGCTTCACAGAGTGAGCTCTATTTTTCAGCCTGAGTTCCTGGTAGCCCAGAGCTAGGGAGTCACCCATATGTGAGGACTGACTTCCTGCTTGGTCCTGGAGAAATAGTAGTTACTCACCTGTAACAGGTGTTCTCCAGGAGCAGCAGGAATCAGTCCTCACAACCCTCCCTCCTCCCCTGGGAGTTGCAGTTGTACATAGTTCTTTTGTTGTTTGTGCTGTCTTTTAGCTGACTGAGCAAGATGGCACCTTTGGGCGGGAAGGGGACCGCGCATGCTTGGGTGTATTCCCAAAGGCTTTCTTAGAAAGCTGGGGAAATGCTCTGCATGGGGGCTCCATCGATGTCGATGTCACCCATATGTGAGGACTGATTCCTGCTGCTCCTGGAGAACACCTGTTACAGGTGAGTAACTACTCTTTCTCAGGCGGTTACCAGACTGTAGCCCTGTCGTAGGATGTTAATTCCACCGGGGAAGCTCAAGTTGGTTTTAGGAGCGTTAGACAGCTTGCCATTGGGGCCCTTGCAACAGGCATAGGTTAAGGGTTTTGCCTTGAAGACGGTATGTTTGGTCATTTGTTCGGTGAGGCGATTTTCAGAAATGCAGGCGTTGACCTGTCAGGAATCGATTTTTGTCTGTCTCCAGACAGAAGATGGCCTGGCAGCTGATTCCGTTGTTGCCAAAGGTGGTTTCTACGTTCACCTAACTAAAATGGTCTCTGTTCAGCGCTAGGTGCGGCAGAGGGGAGCGTATTGAACCATAGCTTGTGCTGTTTGGATGTCAAGAGCGCTGCGACAGTGTTTAAAGGTGTTAGAAACTTTTGCAAGGCGGATCGTCTCTCTTCGGGTTGTTCGGACGGCCCCGCAAAGGGACGTGGCAGCAAAGGAGTCCATTTCTGGATGGATTGGAGCGGCGAGTGCGTCGGCTTATCTTCTACGGGACCGTACAGTCCCAGGGAGCTTACGAGGTCACTCTAGCAGAGTGGAAGCGTCTTCTTGGATGGAGCACAGTTTGGTTCCGCCAGTGGACATCTGTAGGGAGGCCTCTTGGTTGTATCGCCATACTTTCAGTAAGCACTACCGCCTAGATGTTCTGGCAGCTAAGGATGCCGTTTTCAGGGAGGTGGTGTTGAGATCCGGCTGGAAAGGTCCCTCCCAATGATTACTGCTCTGATACATCCCAGAGGTTGAGGACTAAACTGGAGGAACGATAATGAAATAGGAAGTACACTTACCTGGTAATTGTGGTTCCTTGAGTGACTCCAGTTTAGTCCTCATTCCCGACCGGGGATGGTGTCTTAGCAGTGGTTTTTCTGTTGGGGGAAGTGAAAGGTTAAAAGTGGATATAGGCCTTCACTGGTGTTCAGTCGTTTTGATGCTTCCATTTGTTTTGCGCTATATTGTTATATTATTATGTTATGATATTGTTATCTCCAGGAACAAGCAGGAATGAGTCCTCACATATGGGTACGTCGGTACCGACAGCCTGCGCGGGAATGCTCCCCAGCTTCCCAGGATGAAAGCTTTTGGGGCATCCCACAGCGCATGCGTGCTGCCTTCCTGCCTTTCCTAACCAACTCTCCTCAGTTCTTCTTTTCCGCGGAGCCAGCAGGTCGTGTTCCTGTCACCGCTGAAGAAGTTCTTTATTTTAATTTATTTCTTTGGTCACGTGTCTGCCTTCCCCGACGCCGGACCGGTACCGCCGGTCTTTTCTTTTCTTTAAAAAAAACAAACAAACCTATCTTTTTTTCCTCACTTGGTGTATTTTCTTCTTAGGCCTCCAGTCCCAGAAGAAATTTTCCCTTATGGAAAAACCAGCCTCCGGGTTCAAAAAATGCACTAAGTGTAGCGGTACAATTTCTGTCACAGATACCCATGAATGGTGTCTGAAATGTTTGGGGCCTGAACACTCCATCCCGGACTGCCAGTCCTGTTCTCTAATGTCTAAACGAGGGTTACAGAACCGGGCAGCCAAGCTCCATGTGCTGTTTCCCACGGATGCACCGGCGGTGGCATCGACGTCTTCCAGGTCTTCCTCTCCTGATGGGTCTCAGGTAACCAAACATACTTTTAGCAGGTCCTCGAAGGGCAAATCTCCCTCTAAGCATCGAGATGCCTCCGGGCTTGCCCTCGAGGATCCTGCCCCAGCCAAACAACCCCGGCGGGAAGCTCCGGCTTCCAAAGCTCCTCCTATGGGGTTACAGGTTGACATCGATGGTACGGCTTTGTCCTTTCAAGACTTCATAATAGAAGTAGCTAAAGGACTCTCTATTTCAGTAACCTCTGAAAAAGAACCTAGAGCAAAAAAATTAGATATTTTGGGATACTCTAAGGTTCCCAGAGAGGCAGTCACCTTACCAATTCATGAAATTCTTCAAGAACATTTGATTGAATTGTGGGAGACTCCTCTCACCCTTTCTCCTCATTCTCGTAGATTGGACACTATGTACCGTGTCCCTCCCTCCTCCTGGATTTCAAAAAACTCAGCTTCCTCACCACTCCATTGTGGTGCAGTCAGCTATGAAGAGGATAAAGAGTACCAAAAGACACTCTTCTACTCCTCCAGGAAGAGAATGCAGGACCTTGGATGCTTTTGGTAGGAAAATCTTCCAAGCCAGCATGCTTATTGCCAGAATCAATTCTTATAGCCTTTATATGGGTATGTTTCTGAAGGAGGTTGCAGAAAAGCTGCACAACTTTCTCCCTTTTATTCCAGAGGATAAAAGGGATGAGTTCCTTCTTTGGCTTAAGCATACTCAAGACATTTCAAAGTTTTCCAACAGGGCCTCCTTTGATTCTTTTGAAGGTGCCAGCAGAGCCTCAGGCATTGCTATAGCTGCTCGTAGAATTGCTTGGCTCCAGGCTTCTGATCTAGAACCCTGGGTTCAAGATGGTTTAGGAAATCTGCCCTGTACAGGTGAAAATCTATTTGGCAAAGAGTGGCAAATTAAAGCCACTCAAATGGATGCAGAAAATGCTGCTCTGGATAGATTTTCTAAGTCTACCTCCACTCCGGCCAAGAAAAAATCTTTTAAAAAGTCTTTTTAAAAAAAGGGCAGATTTCCTTCCACTTCTGGTCAACAGTCTTCTACAGGTCGCTTTGCTACTAAGCGTCAGCAACCTAAACAGGCCAGGCCTAAACCTGCAGGGGCTGCTGCAACCCAGCAGTCCCAACCCCCTCAGGGTTTTTGACTTGATACTAGAGAACTTAACCTTTCTGGCTCTACAACAACCAGAGTCTCTAACCATTCCAGGAAGGTTAGCTCATTTTTCTCCCAGATGGGAGCAAATCACATCAGAGCAGTGGACCCTCTCTATCATAAGAGAGGGCTACAAACTTCATTTCTCAGACCTTCCTCACTACACCAGGGTGAGACACTTCAATTCTCCCACATCCCTCGACCTTCTGGATCAGGAGGTGACTACCCTTCTGGCCCAGAGGGCCATAGAAGCAGTTCCGCTTCTTCAACAAGGGTCAGGGTTTTACTCCCCCTATTTTCTCATCCCAAAGAAAACAGGGGGATTCAGACCCATTCTAGATCTCAGAGAATTGAACAAATTCCTATGCAAGGAGAAGTTCAAGATGCTTTCTCTAGGCACTCTCCTTCCATACCTAAAGAGTCAGGATTGGCTTTGTTCTCTAGATCTCAAGGATGCGTACACTCATATACTCATCCATCCATCCCACAGAAAATTCTTACGTTTTCTGTTCTAGGGAAAACATTACCAATACAGAGTGCTTCCTTTCGGTCTAGCCTCTGCTCCAAGAGTGTTCACTAAATGCATGGCAATAGTTGCTGCATTTCTACGCACTCTGGGAATATTTGTCTTCCCATACCTGGACGACTGGCTCATCCGAGCTCCATCTCAGTCAGAAGCCCAAATTTCCCTGGACCGCACCAGGCGCATTCTGCAGTATGTGGGACTTGTGGTAAACCTCCCAAAGTCTCAGCTCACCCCTACTCAGTCCCTAGAATTCATAGGGGCCTGGTTGGACACCACTACTGCAAGAGCCTATCTTCCTCAGGCTCGTTGCCAACGTCTAGTGCAGTTAGCCTCCCAGATTCAGTCAAAGAGCCACTTAACTGCCCGGGAGATGCTACAACTACTAGGCCACATGGCTTCCACAGTGCATGTGGTGCCCTATGCTCGCCTACACATGAGAGCAGCTCAATGTACTTTGTCCACACAGTGGACTCAAGCATCAGGAGCTCTCTCAGGCCAAATAGCAACCTCCAAACGTCTCTTCTGGTCTCTCCAATGGTGGATGTCAACTCAAAATCTGTTGCTGGGGTCCCCCTTCCAACCTGTTACCCCAAGCAACCCTCACAACAGATGCCTCCCAAACAGGTTGGGGAGCTCATCTACAAGACCTCTCCACCCAAGGCACTTGGTCCCCACAGGAGACCTCTCTTCATATCAACCACTTGGAACTGCGAGCAGTGTTCCTAGCTCTCAAGGTCTTTCATACCCTCCTCAGCTACAAGACCATCCTCATTCATACCGACAATCAAGTAGCCATGTTTTACATAAACAAGCAAGGAGGAACTGGCTCTCTGTCGCTTTGCAACGAAGCTCTAAAATTATGGGCCTTCGCCAGAGAGCATCAAATCCATCTCCTGGAAGTATACCTCCCAGGAATCCAAAACTCTTGGGCAGACAGACTCAGTCAAGTTCTGCTTCCACACGAATGGTCCCTGCACATGGATCAGGTACTCAGAATCTTCCAGGAATGGGGAACCCCGGACATAGACCTCTTTGCAAGTCCGTGGAATGCCAAACTTCCCCGGTTCTGTTCCAGAATTCCGTGTCAGGGAGCTCTGGCCAAGGATGCCTTTCTTCTTCATTGGGGTCAGCGCTTCCTGTACACCTTTCCACCCATTCCTTTGATTCCCAAGACTCTGTTCAAACTTCAGAGGGAACAAGGATCTATGATCCTCATAGCTCCACGTTGGCCACGCCAAGTGTGGTACCCTCTACTTCTGCAACTCTTCCAAGCCCCCTCCCTGGACTTGGGAGCTGCTCCAGACATTCTGTTTCAGGAGGAGGGGACTTTGTGGTACCCAAACCCCAAGTCCATTCACCTCAGAGCTTGGTTACTGAAGGCCTAGACCTTCAAGACTTCAATCTTTCTCAACAAGTGAAGGATATCCTCCATGCTTCCAGGAAACCTTCCACTAGGTGTTCCTATGCTTTTAAGTGGAAAAGATTTTCCATTTGGTGTGCTCAAAAGGGTCTTGACCCTCTGGCACTTCCTGTGAATTCTCTATTGGAATATTTCCTGCATCTCTCCAATGCAGGCCTTAAAAGAAATTCAGTAAGGGTCCATTTGAGTGCTATTGCAGCATCCCTTAAGCCTCTCAATGGACAACCTATCTCCTCTCATCCTCTTATTGCAAGATTTATGAGAGGTCTAACTTTAACAAAACCTCCCATTCGACCTCCTCCGGTGGCATGGGACTTAAACTTGGTTCTTGGTCAGCTTATGAAGCCACCTTTTGAACCCTTAGCCACTACCTCCTTGAAATTTCTTTCATGGAAGGTTATTTTCCTTATTGCAGTCACTTCTGCTCGCCGCATCAGTGAACTGCAGGCCTTAGTGGCTAATCCACCTTATACAAGGTTCCATCATGATAAGGTAGACCTTAGGACAAATCCTCACTTTATGCCTAAAGTAGTCTCACCTTTTCATCTTAATCAAGAGGTATATTTATCTGTCTTTTTTCCAGCTCCTCATGCATCCAGTGCAGAGAGGAACCTTCATACTCTAGATTGTAAAAGAGCTCTTGCTTTTTACTTGCACAGGACACAGCAACATAGAAAGTCTTCCCAGCTTTTTGTTGCTTTTGATCCTTCTCATTTAGGACTTCCAGTCTCTAAGAGAACACTGTCCAATTGGATTGCTCAGTGTATTTCTTTTGCTTACCAGAGTAAGAACCTTTCTCTGGAGGGCCATGTCACAGCTCACAATGTGAGGGCCATGGCCGCCTCTATGGCTCATCTTCATTCTGTGTCCATCGACCAGATCTGTCGAGCAGCCACCTGGGCCTCGGTTCATACCTTCACAGCCCATTACTGTTTGGACAAGGACTCCTGCCGGGATGCCTTGTTTGGTCAGGCTGTCCTCAGACACCTGTTCCATTCTTAAACAACTCCTGCCCTCCGTCCCTTAATGGATGCCTGAGATCGATAGGAAGACGAGGAACCTTTCAGGGTCTCATACCCTTGGGGATCTCCCAGGCATCTTAGCTAGGGAGTCCCCATATGTGAGGACTCATTCCTGCTTGTTCCTGGAGATAGCACAGTTACTTACCTGTAACAGGTGATCTCTGGGAACAGCAGGAATTAGTCCTCACAACCACCCCACCTCCCCTAGGAGTTGTTTCTCTCTCTCTCTATCTTTCCTTTCCTCTCTCTCTCTATTGTCTCAGCTTTAAACGCGAACTGAGGAGAGTTGGTTAGGAAAGGCGGGAAGGCAGCGCGCATGTACTGTGGGATGCCCCAAAAGCTTTCATCCTGGGAAGCTGGGGAGCATTCCCGCGCAGGCTCCTTCGGTACCGACGTACCTATATGTGAGGACTAATTCCTGCTGTTCCCAGAGATCACCTGTTACAGGTAAGTAACTGTGCTATATTGTTATATATTGCTATATTGCTCTGGATTGTTTAGGTCAGAGTTGCAGGAAAAGCTGTTCCCTTGGTCCGACTGAGCACCCACTTCTCCAGAACTGAGCTCCAAGCCCAGCACATCCTGAGACACCCCAACGTTCTCTGAGTCCCACAGCTGCAGCGCCTCCGAGAAGACCCCGGAGCCGGAGAAGAAAGTCAGTCTGCCGAGGCTGCACCAGAGAAACCCGGTAAACCCCATGGGGGGACTCGAGTGACTCCAAGAAGCGCCCCACCAAGATCCTAAGGAAGGACTCCTTGTGTGAGATTCCTCGAGGCCATAGTCCTCATCAAGGATGCACTGCCAAAGGCAATGGCATCAGGCCTGAAATCCTCGTTGCCCATGCTGAAGGCTGCGGAGCCTTCTGGCTTGGAATCCAGAATGGTGCTCTGGAGCAGAACATCACTGTTATCCTGACCCTGCAGCAGTTGATGACTGCCAGTTTGTCCGGCTCATTTTCCCCGACGACTGGGCCCTCTACTGCGAAGGAGTCCCCAGTCGTCGAGCTGAGCATCGAGCATCCCTGGCCTCAAGACAGCCCTCAGTGCCAGTCGAGGTCATGTTCTTCTTTTTTCTGGTCCTCGCCAGCCAGTGTCTGCAACTCGGACTCCAGGTCCTCTGCAGGCTGTCTGCCCTTTGGCACCGGCCTCGATGAAAGGAGTTGCAGGGCCTCAGATTTGTCATCACTGCTTCAGTCTGATGGGGAAATGGATGACGAGGCATTCCTGGACCCCAGATGGCACAGAGACATACCCTCGGACCTGTCTTCTCCCGGCACCTCGACGCTACTCTAAGGACCTGACCTTCCATGACTTCGTCAGGGCTATGGCCATTGCCTGTGGACTGAGGAGTTGCAGAAACCCTCACTTTGCCCATGCAGCCAATCCTTGATGGGCTGTTACTTCAAATTTGGGAGACCCTGGCTTTGGTGTCGATAATTATTTAGCCATTGGCTTGACTCTATGTACTGCGTCCGGAAAGGACCGGGGTCCCAGAAACCCAGACTCCCACACAATTCCATGATGGTCGAGTTTACCATGCTAAAGCTCAAAAGCCAGAAGTCCCACTTCTCTGTTCCTCCTAGTAGGGAGGCCCGAGCCCTCGACTCCCTCGGTTGCAAATGTTATCATTTTCGATGCTGAGTTGCCGGATCCAGGCCTATGAACTCTACACAGGCATGTACCTAAAGACACTGGCCAAAGAGCTGTTGGGGTTTGCAGCAGGCTTAGTCGGGGAACCCCTCCAACTGTTCCATACCCTGACTTCAAGAGTGCGGGACTGTTTCAAGTTCCTCTCCTGGGCTACCTATGATGGCTTTGAGTCAGTGACTCGAGTTGCAGTGGCCGGCATTGGGGCCTGGCACCATGCCTGGCTGCAATCCTTTGACCTCAAGCAGTGGGTCCAGGACAAACTGCTAGATGTCCCCTGTACCATTGAGAACCTCTAAGGCAAACCAATGGCTGACAAGGCTGCTGAGATCGAGGCCGACTTTGTGACCCTGCAGAGGCTCTCCACGAAGACCTCATCACATCTCTGCAAAAAAAAAAAAACAGTTGAGGAGAAGGGTCTTTTTCCCAAGGGAAAAAGGGTGCCTTCGCACAGAACCATCAGTACCAGTCCTACTCTGGCCATCAGCAGGGTTCTCACCCCAAGAGGCAGGGACAGGGGGCTCAGAAGGCAAAAACACCTACGTCAGACTCCAGCTCCCACCCAGCCTGGGGGGAGCGTTTGACTCCCAGGTCAGGTCCTCCCCTCCTCCAGAAGACCTTAACCATCCGACGGGGGCGCCTGGCACTTTAAACCTACTGAAGGGCTTCAATCACCTCGGACCTGTGGGTACTGCAGTTGGTCAGAGAAGGATACCTTCTCTACCTACAGCAGATTCCACACTGGTTCTTTCCAGGAGAGCCGGTTTGACCCCCTCCTTCAGCAGACCTTGCTGCGCACAGAGCTGCAGGTCTTCTCAAGGACTATGCAGTAGAACTTGTACCCAGACACCTGTGGGGCAAAGAGGACTGAGGGCCTCAGGCCCATTCTAGACATGCGAAACCGGAACAACTTTCTGGTGAGGGAGAAGTTCAAGATCCTCTCCTTCGAGCACTGCTTCCCTACCTCCACCAAGGAGATTGGCTTTGTGATAGAAGGAGGGCACGGCCAATACAGAGTGCTATCCTTCGGTCTGGCCGCCTCATGGAGGGTTTTCACAAAATGCCTAGCAGTGGTCACTGCCCACCTATGTCTGCAAGGGGCCTTCGTCTTCCTCTACCGGGACGACTGGCTTATCAGAGCGGCACGGCCATAGAGATCCACCAAGCCACAGGGCATGCAACTTTCCTGCTACAGCACTTGGTATATATCATCAGCTACCCCAAATCTCATCTTACTCCAGCCTGGAGTTCATAGGTGCTCAGTTGGACACCCTGCAGGCCAAGGCCTTTCTGCCCAGGGAAAGGGCAGACCCCACCTCAGGGAGTTAGTGGTGAAGGTGCAGCACAGTTGCTCGTGCCAGCCCATCTCCTCCTCCCACCTTCTGGGCCACATGGCCTCCACAGCCCACATGATCCTGCTAGCCCACCTACATATGTGAACAGCCCAGTGGTGCTTCTGTGGTCAGTGGATGCAGGCAACGGGAAGATTGCGGGACAGGATCAGGATAACCTACCAGCTGGCGAAGTCTCTCAACTGGTGGCAACTTCCCTGCCATCTCAGGGCCGAAATGCCTTTCTTGGCGCCTCCCACCCTATAGAGGGTCCTGACCAGACACCCCCCTCAAGTGGAGAGCGCACTGTGAGGACCGTCATATGCAAGACAGCTGGTCCCAGGCAGAATCCCTGCTACAGATTGCCCCGAGTTCCAGAAAGGTTTTCTGGCTGTAGAGGCATTCCGCCATTGACTGACTGCAGCGCCAGTCCGTACTGGTACAGATGGAGAACCAGGTTGCCATGTTCTATGTCATCAAGCAGGGGGGCACAGGTCCATGCTCTCCTGTCCTTTGCAGCTCGCAACAACATGCTCCTGCGGGCGGTCCACCTCCTGGGCCAGGATAACCTCCTGGCGTACAGACTTGGCAGGGTGCTCCAGCCGCATGAATGGCACCTGAAACCAAGGGTGGCCTTACGGCTCTTTGCCTCTGGGGGACGCCCATGATGGACCTCTTTACCACCCTGGACAAATGCATAACTGCCCTGCTTCTTCAGGAACAAACAGGAAGTTGGTCCTCACATATAGGTGACATCGGTGCCTCAGTCTCCTTTTTTCTGCAGAACCCTATGGATGCTTGTCCTGGCTTGTCCCTGGAAGCAGTTGATTTTTTTCCTAGTTTCATACTCGCCTCCAGTATCGCACTGGTACTCTTCCCGCCTGCTGACCTCGGTGTTGAGTCGGCCCATTTTTGTAGTTTTGGTTCGTTCTTTTCTTCCGGAACAAGCATGAAGTCAGCCCTTGCATATGGGTGACGTCGGTGCTGACGGAGCTCTCGTGCAGAGCAATTCCCCAGCTTTCAAAGAAAGCCTTTGGGATTGCATTGCGCATGCGCGGTCCCCTTCCCGCCCAAGGGTGCCATCTTGCTCAGTCTTCTTTTTTCCATGGAGCCCAACGGACGTGGTCCTGTTTTCACCGTGGAAAAAGTAGAAAAGTTGATTTAATTTTTTTCAGCTTCCCAGTTCGACACCGATTCCCTTTCCCGCTTTCGGCTCGGTACACTGGTATCGAGTCCGGTCCTATTTTTTGTTTTTGTCCTTAGTGACCAGCGTTTGCGCTCTTTTTAGTTTTCACTGGCAGCCCGGTTGTTTGACCTCACAAGGGCCCTTTTTCCCCTGATGGCTGCCAGCGGGTTTAAAAAATGTGATCGGTGTAAGAAGTTGATGTCGGTGAGTAACTACACTTAACCTGGCGTCTTTGTGCCTTTTTTCTCACACTGGCAGTCCAGAGAGTCTTCGACCTCACAGGGGTACTTTTTTCCCTCCATGGCTACCAGTGGTTTAAAGAAAAGTGATCAGTGCTCCAAAATTAGGTCCTTGACTGCCATGCACGACTGCTGCTGTCTCCGTTGTCTGGGACCAGATCACGACCCAGAAGCCCTGTGGTCTCAGCAAGAAGATGTCCAGTAAGACCCTGGAGCCGCCAGCAGCAGCACGATAATTTATTTTTTTTCCTCAAGTCCCCAGTGCCTCAGAAGACCAGGGCTCGTCTGAGGCCTCGACATCTCAGATGGAACCCTCCGTACCCGAGTCTTCTCGTGGGTCCTCAAAGGGTGCCTCCCTCGGAAATCCAGGAAGAAGCTGCCTTTGAAGGCGGCGTCCCTGGACAGCTCTGACCACTTGGGTACCGCCCCCCCCCTTGGGTCTGGTCCCACAATCCGAGATGTCCGTCCGAGGCGTCTGAGAAGGAGCGGCCTGCGAAGGTCCCCGGAAAGATCTGACTGCGAACTGGCCTCGGTCCCCAGACACCATTCTCGTCGAGGATTCCCCTTCGGTTTGGAGTCCAGAATGGCTGCTCTGGAGCGCAGTTTGTCTGCCTTCATGGACCAGCAGTGGACGACTGGTTCATCCGCCCCGACCATTGAGCCCTCGATGTCCAAGATGTCCCTGGAGGCAGAGCCCAGAGTCCCGCTCGACGGGATCGCAGTCATCCCTGCCAAGTCTGCCAGGCACTGCAGAGCAGCCCTCCTGTGAATCCTCCATGGACTACTCCGAATGGGAGACGGAGAATGAGGAGTCTCCTGATACCCGTCGCCACCACGACGTCCCATCTGACTCTCCCATCTCGCAGCCTCGACAGCAGTCTCTGCCAGAGGATATAGGCTTCCTTGATTTTTGTCAAGGACATGTCCAAGGCCCTGGCATTTCCCACGGTCTGAGGAAGATCCTTGGGCGGATGCGTTGGAAATTCTCCAGTATGAGGCCCCTTAGCGGGGATCACTCATGGTGCCCATCCCTCCCATCCTGGAACAGCTGATGCTCCGAATGTGGGAGACACCAGCGTCTGTGCCGGTGGTGAGCAAACTGCTCGACTTGCTGTATTGAGTCTGCCGGGGCCCGGGCTTCCAGAAGTAATAACTACCGCTTAACTCCATGGTGGTGGAGTCTGCCATGCATTGACTGAAAAGCCAGAAGACTCACTCCTTTGTGCCCCCCGGCAGGGAGGCCTGCACCCTGGACGCCCTTGGCAGAAAGGGTTACTAGGGCTCGATGCTCATCGGCCACATCCAGGCCTACTAGCTGTACATGGGCATGTACCTAAGAGACCTGGCGAAGGAACTTGCTGTATTCTCGGCTGGTCTCTCTGAGGAACCTTTGCAGCGGTTCAAGAACCTGGCCAAAGCAGTCCGTGAATGCTCCAAATTCATGTCTTGAGCAGCCTATGATGGTTTTGAGTTGGCGGCTGGAGTAGCAGTGTGGGCATCTGTGCACGCCACTAAGCTTGGCTACAGGTGTCTGACCTCGAGCAGTGGGTTCAGGACAAATTGGTCGATGTCCCCTGCCAAGGGGAGAACCTCTTTGGCAAACCCATGACCAACAAGGCTGCTTAGCTGGAGACAGAGCTCATGACGAGGAGTGAGCTTTCTAAAAAGTTCACTGCCCCTCCCTGATGGAAGGGCTCCGGTATAAAGCTCTTCTACCCAAGGAAAGGGACTGCTTACAGAAACTACCCACCTTATCAGACCTCACCAGCTCCCCAACAGTGTCAGCAGGCCAAGGGACAAGGGCATGGCCCATGTAAGCAAAAGTCTCAAACACCAGGCACCAAATCCGGCTTAGCCAGGGTTTTTTTTTTTTTGACTCCTTGAACATAGCCTAATCTACCCCAAGGAGATCATCAGCCCACAGGGGGATGTCTGGCCATTTGTGCCCACAGATGGGTGACCATCAGCACTAATGCCTGGGCACTAAGAGTAGTCGGGGAGGGTTACTTCCTCCACCTGACTCACACCCCGCACCTTATTTCCCGGGAGAGCCCCTCAGGTCTCCCCTCCACTGGGACCACTTTCTGAAGGGATTGGCAGATCTTCTCGAGGAGAAAGTGGTGGAACTGGTGCCCCACCATCTCAAGGGCAAAGGGTTATACTTGTGGTACTCCTCGTGCCAAAGAGGACAGGGGGTCTAAGGCCCATCCTCGACCTGTGCAACCTCAACAAATTCCGAGTGAGGGAGAAGTTCAAGATGCTCTCCCTTGGAACATTGTTGCCATACCTCCAGCAGGAAGACTGGCTATGCTCCTTAGACCTCAAGGATGCTTATACCCACATCCTCATCCACCCCAACCACAGACAGTGCCTGCGGTTCGTGATAGGGGGTAGGCATTTTCAGTACAGGGTTCTCTCCTTTGGCCTAGCCTCTGCCCCAAGTCTTCACAAAATGCCTGACAATCGTGGCTGCCTTCGTCCAGCTCTAGGGGGTGTTCGTCTTCCCCTACCTGGACTACTGGCTCATTAAGGGCGGCACAGCCTCAGATGTGTGGCAGGCCACTGCATGCACCATCCAGGTTCTACAACATTTGGGCTTTGTCATAAACTACCCCAAGTCTCACCTCCTCCCAACAGTATCTGTATTTCACTGGGGCAAAGATTGACACACTCCAGTCAAAGGCTTTCTTGCCCAGGAACCAAGCCAATTGTCTCAGCTCTCTAGCTCGGGACATACAGTACTGTCCCTCTGTGCCCGCCTGGCTTCTCCTGCACCTCCTCGCCATGGTCTCCATGGTCCATGTCACCCCAGACTCTCGCCTCCACATGAGGACAGTGCAGTGGTGTCTCCAGGATTAGTGGTCTCAGGCCACGGGCCTCCTCCACATCAAAGTCTCTGTGACCCATCAATTGTCGGACTCCCTGGTCTGGTGGCAGTCACCTCAGCATCTTGAGGCGGGCATGCCTTTTCAGGCCCCAAGCCCCTCGATTGTCCCCACTACGGACGCCTCCCTGCTCAGCTGGGGAGTCCACCTCGGAGATCTCTGCACTCAGGGCAACTGGTCACCAGACGAGAGCACTCAACTGATCAATGTCCTGGAGCCCCAAGCGATATAACTTGCCCTTAGGGTCTTCTGTCACCACCAGACGGACAACCAGCTGGCGATGTTCTGCGTGAACAAATGGGTGGGCACGGGGTCTCTTAGCCTTTGTCAGGAGGCACTGGTCCTCTGCTTGTATGCAATCCAACAGGATATCCTCCTGTGGGCAGTGTACCTGCCAGGCCAGGACAACCTGCTGGCCGACTGACTCAGCAAAGTTCTCCAGCTGCACGAGTGGCAGCTGGACCCCAGGATAGCCAGTCGATATTTTCGGCTCTGTGGGTAACCTGTGGTGGACCTTTACACCAGCCTGGACAACTTTCAGTTGCCCCGCTTCTGCTCCCAGCAGGCCCACCTCTCCAGGGTGGTGGCAGATGCGTTCCTGGTCTCGTGGTTGGAAGGCCTAACATAAGAACATAAGAACATAAGATATGCCATACTGGGTCAGACCAAGGTCCATCAAGCCCAGTATTCTGTTTCCAACAGTGGCCAATCTAGGTCATACGTACCTAGCAGTTTCCCCAAGGGACACAGGTTCCACAATGCTTGTATTGGTTCAAGCATTGATATCCTGGGTCCCTTCTTAATAATGGTTTATGGACCTTTCCTCCAGGAACTTGTCCAAACCTTTTTTAAACCCAGCTACACTAACAGCCTTTACTACATCCTCCGGTAACAAATTCCAGAGTTTGATTACACGTTGAGTGAAAAAATATTTTCTTTTATTAGTCTTAAATAGTTTACCCTGTAGCTTCATTGCATGTCCCCTAGTCTTTCTATATTCTGATAAGGTAAACAATCGATCTACGTTTACCCGTTCCACTCCGTTCATTAATTTATAGACTTCTATCATATCTCCCCTCAGCCGTCTCTTTTCCAGGTTAAAGAGCCCCAACCTTTTTAGCCTTTCTTCATAGGAGTAGCCTTCCATCCCCTTTACCATTTTGGTGGCTCTTCTCTGAACCTTTTCTAAAATTGCTATATCCTTTTTAAGATATGGCGACCAGAATTGCACACAATATTCAAGGTGCGGTCTCACCATGGAACGATATAGAGGCATTATAATATCTTTTGTTTTATTTTCCATTCCTTTCCTTATCATACCTAGCATTCTATTTGCTCTCTTGGCCGCCGCTGCACACTGGGCCGAGGGTTTTAACATGGTATCCACAAGGACGCCTAAATCTTTTTCTTGGGTGGTGGTTCCTAATGTGGAACCTTGCATCGTGTAACCATAGTTTGGGTTGTTCTTCCCTAGGTGCATAACCTTGCACTTCTCCACATTAAATTTCATCTGCCATTTTGATGCCCAGTCTTCCAATTTATCAAGATCCTCTTGCAATTTTCCACAATCCTCCTGGGTTTTAACAACTTTAAATAGTTTTGTGTCATCAGCAAATTTGATAACCTCACTCGTTATTCCACTTTCCAGGTCATTTATGAATATGTCAAAAAGCAGCGGACCCAGCACAGATCCCTGGGGTACACCACTATTCACCTTTCTCCATTGGGAAAATTGGCCATTTAGCCCTACCCTCTGCTTTCTATCTTTTAACCAGTTCCTGATCCACAGTAGTACACTGCCTCCTATCCCATGACTCTTTAGTTTTGCCAAAAGTCTCTCATGAGGGACCTTGTCAAAGGCTTTCTGAAAGTCCAGATACACAATATCAACCGACTCACCTTTGTCCACCTGTTTATTCACTCCTTCAAAAAAACATAACAGATTAGTAAGACAAGATCTTCCTTGTCTAAAGCCATGTTGGCTGTCTCCCATTAGGTCATGACTATCTATATGCTGAGTAATTTTATTCTTTATGATGGTTTCTACCATTTTTCCCGGTACTGATGTCAGGCTCACCGGTCTGTAGTTTCCCGGATCACCCCTCGAACCCTTTTTAAAAATTGGTGTTACATTGGCGATCCTCCAATCCTCAGGTATTAGAGATGATTTTAATGATAGTTCACAGATTACTGATAGCAGGTCTGCAATCTCAAATTTCAGTTCTTTCAACACCCTTGGATGTATACCATCCGGCCCAGGTGATTTGCTACTCTTCAGTTTATCTAATAGTTGTAGGACATCTTCCCGATGTATCGATATTTCCTTCAATTCTTCCACACCTTTAAATACCACTTCAGTCGTGGGTAACATCCCTACATCTTCCTCAGTAAAGACCGAAGCAAAGAATTCATTCAGTCTCTCCGCTATCGCCTTGTCGCCTCTTAGTGCTCCTTTAACCCCTTTATCATCTAATGGACCAACTGACTCTCTCACGGGTTTTTTGCTACGAATGTACTTGAAAAGGTCTTTATTTCGCGTTTTTGCTTCCGCAGCAAGCTTCTTCTCAAATTCTCTCTTTGCCTGCCTTATCAATGCCTTGCATTTGACTTGCCAGTGCTTGTGCTGTTTCCAGGTTTCATCATTTGGCTCTTTTTTCCATTTCTTGAAAGATGCTTTTTTGGCAACAACAGCCTCTCTGACCTCAGCTTTAAACCATGCTGGCAATTTTTTGGACTTCCTTCCACTTTTCTTAAAGCGTGGAATACAGCTGGTCTGGGCTTCCAAGATAGTATTTTTCAACAACACCCAAGCTTGATGTACGTCTTTAACCTTTGCAACTGCTCCTTTTAGTTTTTTCTTAACTGTTTTCCTCATTCTATCATAGTCTCCCTTTCGAAAGTTAAAGGGTAGTACTGTGGATTTCCTTACTATCCCTCCTCCACTAATTAAATCAAAGGCGATCATGCTATGATCACTATTGCCAAGTGGCCCCAACACCCTTATCTCTTGCACTACATCTGGTGTTCCACTAAGGACTAGGTCTAATATTGCTTCCCCTCTGGTCGGTTCATGAACCAGCTGCTCCAAGAAGCAGTCATTTATTTCATCTAGGAACTTTATCTCCCTAGCATGTCCTGTTGTGACACTGACCCAGTCGATGCCGGGGTAATTGAAATCACCCATTATTATTACTGCACTGTAACTTTTGCTAGCTTCCTTGATTTCTTTGAGCATTTCATCATCCATTTGTTCATTCTGGCCAGGCGGACGATAGTACACCCCCACTGCCATCGCCTTCCCCTTTTTACATGGAATTTCAATCCATAAAGATTCTACAGCAAATTTTGTTTCTTGCAAAACTTTAATCCTTTCTGACTCAATGCCCTCTCTAACATAGAGCGCAACCCCTCCACCAATTTGATCAGCTCTATCATTTCGATATAGCTTGTACCCAGGTATCACAGTGTCCCACTGGTTGTCCTCCTTCCACCATGTCTCTGATATTCCAATCATATCTAACCTCTCGTTTAGTGCTATATATTCTAACTCTCCCATCTTGTTTTGTAGACTTCTAGCATTTGCATACAAGCATTTTAGAGACTGTATTTTATTCATATTAATTTGGCCTCATGTACACCTTCCCGCTGATTGTCAAGACCTTGTTCAGGACCCTCTGTGACAGGGCCTCTCTCATCCTGATAGCCCCTCGGTGGCCCAGACAACCGTGGTTCCCACTGCTTCTACAGTTGACAGAGTCCCCCATCCCCTTGGGAACTCAGACTCCTGTCTCAGGAGGGGGGCTCTCCCTGCATCCCAACCTGGGGTCCCTGTTGCTGATAGTGTGGCTGCTGAGAGGGTGACTGTCCTCTACCTGAACCGGAAGGTTGAAAGGGGCCATTTTGCTGGCCTCTCGCAAGGCCTCTACTAGGAAGGCTTACACCCTCAAATGGTGCAGGTTCTCTGTTTGGTATGCCAAACACTGGGCTGATCCTTTCTCCTGGCTTTGGTGTTACAGTACCTTCAACTCTGTTCGAGTGCACCTTAGTGCCCTGGCAGCACAGCACCATCCGGTGGATGGTAAGCCCCTTTCAGTCCAACCATTGGTGATCTGTTTCCTTCGGGGCCTGCTCTTATTGAAGCCCCTGGTTTGCCCTCTGGCAACTGAATGGGACCTCAACGTAGTGTTGGGGCAGCTCACTCGCCCATCCTTCAAGCCTCTGGCTACCTGGCACCTTTGTTACCTCTCTTGGAAGGTGGCTTTCCTGGTTGCGCTCACCTCCACTCGCAGAGTTAGCGAGCTTCAGCTCCTTGTGGCGGTGGCGCCTTATACCAGGTTCTACAAGAACAGAGTGGTGCTTTGCATGCACCCCTAATTCCTGTCAGAGGTAGTCGCCCTTCCATCTCATCCAGGAAGTGGTGCTTCCTACTTCCTTTCCCAGACCTCATTCCAGTTGGGCAGAGATGGTCCTTCACACCCTGGACTGTAAGAGGGCCTTGTCCTTCTATATCCAACACACTCAGGGCCACCACAAAGCTTTTCAGCTTTTCATCTCATTCAGAAGCTGCAACTCAATGTCCAAGAGAGCCTTCTCCCTTTACGCCACACTCTTATGGAACTCACTTCCTGCCTTCATAAGAGACACAGGCTCCTAAATATTTCCTTAAACTTCTAAAAGATTTCTGTTCAAGGAACACTTTGGCAAACTAATCACTTAGTTCAAAAATTCTTCAAGTAAAGCAACAGTCCTGCTCGCAGTTCAAGATGCTTTCAAGATCAGTGGACTTAAACAGCATGCTTAGTTCTCTGTATATAGTTATTGCTTAAATCGGCAGATTGCTGTTTTAAGTTATTTCTTCCCTTAATCCCCCATCTCTTTGTTCACAATATTACATGTATTTTTTGTTAGATGTACTGTTCAATTCTTTGAGTTCATTGTAAACCGCTCTGATTCAGGAAAGGCGGTAAATAAGCACACAAATAAATACAATCTCCTACAACCCTAGTAGACTGGGGGAGGGAATGACATAACGTACGCTGTCCACCGGGGTGGCAGAATGTAGCGCCCTCGCTTATGAGCAGGTGAGGCTCCCACTTGAAGGCTGAGTCACGGCGCACCGTGTCAGGGCCATGGTGGACTCAATGGCAAACTTGTGCTCTGTCCCGATGGTGGACATCTGCCAGGTTGCCACCTGGTCTTCAGTCCATACCTTCGCAGCCCATTACTGCCTGGAAAGAGTCGCGACGGGACAGTGCTTTTGACCAGGCTGTGCTCCGTAACCTTTTCGGGGTTTAGGCAATGCCTACCCTCTGACCCTTCTGTGTTCAGGCTACCAGAGTGCTATTTCATCGGACACAGGGGTCCTACTGTGATCTGTGGGCAAACTGATTTGCTGCTGCTTGCGGCTCCCCATGAGGGAGCCCCTCCTTTTTTCCTATGGTGTAGCTGGGGAGTCCCATATGTGAGGAATGACTTCCTGCTTGTTCCCAGAGAGAGCATAGTTACTCACCTGTAACAGGTGTTCTCCTGTGACAACAGGAATCAGTCCTCACAATCCTCCCTT
Organism: Ichthyophis bannanicus; assembly: GCA_033557465.1. NCBI lineage: Eukaryota > Metazoa > Chordata > Amphibia > Gymnophiona > Ichthyophiidae > Ichthyophis > Ichthyophis bannanicus. The sequence continues at coordinate 228,708,636 of CM066039.1, forward strand.
CTCCCCTTGGAGTTGCTCCTTCACCATCTTTTATTTTTGCCGTCTCTTAGCTATGTTCTCCAGGAACAAGCAGAAATCAGTCTTCGCTTATGGGTGATGTCTGCACCGATGGAGCCCACGCGGAGCAATTCCACAGCTTTCAAAGAAAGCCTTTGGGATTGCTGCCACGCATGCGTGGTCCTCTTCCTGCCCAAAGGTGCCATCTTGTTCAGTCTTCCTTTTTCCACAGAGCCCTTCGGATGCACGTCCTTGTCCCTCGGGAAAAAGTATTTTTCGTTTCGGCCTCTGGCCCTCTCTTTTCCGGTTGCACCGGTCCTCTCCCGTCCTCCCCTGTCCTCCCCTTCGCTCCTTTTCCACCAAGTGAACAGATGTCTTTTATTCCAGCCTTTTTGGAAAATGTTTCCTCTTTGGGCCTCTGCGCACTTTTCAACTGCTGGCCTTGAAAGGGTCTTCAACCTAGCAGGGGCCCTTTTTGCCCCATTGACCACCGTCTTTTATAAATATGACAGATGCTCCAAAAATATGTCGCTCACAGACACCCACGACAGCTGTCTCCGGTGTCTGGGGGCCAACCATAACCCAGAGCTCTGCTTCCTCCATAAGAAAATGTCTGCCAAGGCCCTGCTAAGTCGTAAGCAGAAGTCTGACCACATTTTCCGTAAGGCAGCCCCAGAATCCCTGGTGGCATCCTCAGCCATCCCTCTGCTGCCGGGATCCCCTGCTGTGGCCCCGCGTTCAAGGCGGCACTCCAATCAGGGGTCCGTTGAGGTGGAGAGACGCAAAAAGATGATCTCGAAGTCTGTCGTGGCTCCGGACAGGTGCGAATATTCTCGCGCTCGGTCACTCAGCCCTCCCCTGAGTTCCTGTGAGTCGGATAAGGAGCGGCCTCGGAAGGTACCTCGTACAGATATAGAGGCCTCTGGCGATGGTGCCTGGTCTCCTGAGGGTCGTCCTGGTGAGGACTCTCTCTCTTCTTCCACGCCAGACCCGGTAACCCTGGTGTCGACATCGCAGGGACCCACTCCTGCATGTGAGTCCCAAATGCTGGCACTAGAGCGCAGTCTTTCTGCCTTCTTGGCTGCCCAGCAGGCGCTTATGCCCAGTACAGCTGGCCGGTGTCTCAAGACTGAGGTTCTCCCCAAAAGGACACCTAAATCTGCCCTGGAAACCCCTGAAAGCTGTGGGCCTTGCGAGGGTCCTCAGCACCGGTCTTGCTCGCCGTCACGTTCCTTGGGGGGGGGGGGGGGTGAGGTCCTCCAAGGCCAGTGTCTCTGGTTCCAAGCGAGCCTCGGCCTCTGGGTAGGACAACCAGCCTTATTCAGACTCCTTTTTAGACCTCTCGGGCTGGGAGTTGGATGGGGATACCTACCCGGAGACCCATGCCCACAGGGACCTTCCTTCGGACCTGTGTCCACCCTCCTCCCAGAGGCGTTTGCCTCCTGTGGACACGTCCTTTCTGGTGTTCGTGTGGGACATGGTGCAGGCCCTCAAGCTGGCCACGCAGGCTGAGGAAGAACCGAGGACAGAGGAACTAGACATCTTACAGTATGAGTCCCTGCCTCGGGAGTCCCTTACAGTCCCAATGCCTCCCATTCTGTCCCAGCTGCTCCTCCGCATGTGGGAGGCACCTGCCTCGGTCCCTGTTGTGAGCAAACACCTTGATGCCATGTATAGGGTCCAGCATGGCCCCGGTGTTCTGGAAGACCCAGTTTCTGACACCTCCATGGTAGTGGAATCGGCAATGCGGAAGCAAAAGAGCCCGAAGTCACCATTTTTTGGTCCCGCCGGGCAGGGAGTCCAGAGCCCTCGACTCCCTTGGGCACAAGGCTATCAGGGGTCCATGCTTTCATGCCGCATCCAGGCGTACCAATTGTATATGGGCATGTTCCTGCGCAACCTCGCAAAGGAGTTTGATGAGTTTTCCGCAGATCTTGGGGGTGAACACCACCTCAGATTCCAGACCCTCCTGAGGTCAGTCGTGGACTGCTCGTAGTACCTCTACCGTGCTGTGTACAACTGGTTTGAGTTCTCTGCCTGAGTGGTGGCAGCCGGCATCGGGGCCCGGCACCAGGTATTGCTCCAATCTTAAGACCTGGAGCAGTGCGTCCAGGAGAAGTTCTTGGATGTCCCCTGCCTAGGTGATCTGCTGTTCGGCAAGCCCATGGAGGATAAGGCTGCCAAAATTGAAACTGAGTTCATAACTCAAGCCCACCTCTCGTATAAGACCTCTTCTCTCTCATGGAAGAAGCAGCAGACAAAAGCCGTTCTTCCAGAGAAAGGGTCTCCCCTACTGGGGATATCCATCCTACCCGCCCACCCCTGCGCCACCCACCGGCATGCAGGGTAAGGGGGGAGCACACCGCCATCGCAAGCCTAAAGGGCCCAAAGCCCAGCCACCGGCACCACCCCAGCCCACTCAGGGGTTTTGACACCGAAGGCATAGCCGCCTGTGGGGAGACACCTATCCCTCTTCGCCCCCTGATGGGCGTTGATCATGTCTAAAACCTGGGTCCTCAGGGTGGTCCAGGACGGTTATTGTCTTCACCTCCCATCTCCTCAGCGGAGCCTTCTCGGCTTCCCTCGCACCAGGCTTGCTTGCAACAAGAGCTAACCAACCTTCTTGGCCAGCAGGCGGTCAAAGGTACCGCCGCACCTCCGAGGTAGAGGGTTCTACTCCCGATACTTTCTCCTTCCGAAGAAGACGGGGGGGCCTACGTCCCCATCAATGTTCCCTCTAATTTTCTGTGGGCTGTGTGCGCATAAAATATCAGCTGTGTGCAGCTTTTGAAGGAAGGTTAAATTTTTGTGCGCCACATAACGACACTCGGAGTTATATACTTTAAAATTTGACTACACGTCAGAATACAGTCTGTACACCACATTGATTTTAATCAAATTAAATGAAAATAGACGATTACTAAATGAAGCGGGAAATTTCTAGTAATTACAATCATAACTTTTAAATTTTAAGACGTCTGTGTTTTCTATCAGAATCAGAGCCGTAATTTTTGTGCGCTCTGTTGTAAAGTATGTGCACTCGCTCGGCGAGGTGTGTGCGAGCGCACACGCGCACAGCTTAGAGGGAACAGTGGCCCCCATCCTTGATCTCTGGAACCTGAACAAGTTTCTGGTGCGGGAGAAGTTCAAAATGCTATCGCTTGGTGTCCTGCTGCCCTTCCTCTAGTAGGGCGATTGGCTACGCTTCTTAGACCTCAGGAATGCTTACGCCCACATTCTGGTCTACTCCCAGCACAGGCAGTACATGCGCTTCAGGGTGCATGGAGGGCACTACCAATACAGGGTGCTCCCCTTCCGGCTTGCGTCTGTCCCACGGGTCTTCACCAAGTGCCTTTCCGTGGCTGCTGCCTACCTACGGCGGCAGTGCATACCTGTTTCCCCTTTCCTAGACGACTGACTTGTCAAGGGTGCATCGGCTGGGGAAATCCGTCTTGTGGCATCGTGCACGATACTCCTCCTCAAGCACCTTGGCTTCCTGGTCAATTACTCCAAGTCCCACCCCGAACTGGTGCAGACCCTAGAGCTCATTGGTGCACTTCTCAACATGGAGCGGGCGACTGCCTTCCTGCCTCGGGTCCGTGCGGATCGTCTCTGCGCCCTGGCAGCCAAGGTCCAAGGCAGGGCTCGGATTCCAGCGTGAGCATTTGCGCTTCCTGGGACACATGGGCTCCACCGTCCACATTGTTCCCCACACCCGCATGCACATGCAGGGTCTCCTGCAATCTTTACACCTCCCTGGATTGGTGGCATGATCCCCGAAGCTGCCTTATAGGAGTACCCTTCAAGGCCCCACAGCATGAGCTCATCCTGACGACGGATGCCTCCCTGCTGGGTTGGGGAGCCCACTGCGGTGACCTCCACACCCAGGGACAGTGGTTGCTCGAGGAATCTCAGCAGCAGATGAATTTATTCGAGCTTCAGGCAGTCTGGTGGGCCCTGAGGGTCTTCGAGTACTATCTGAGGGGAAACTCGGTGCTCGTGCAGACTGGGTAGCCATATTCTACATAAACAGGGAGGGGGGAACAGGCTCCTGCCTCCTCTGCTGGGAGGCGATCCTTTGCTCATTTGCCTTTCACCAGGGGATGTCCCTCCGAGCGGTCTATCTTCCGGGCAAGGAGAATGTTCTCGTGGACAAACTCTGCAGAATCCTCTGCCCACATGATTGGCACCTGGATCCGGTGATGGCAAGCCTCTTGTTCCATCGGTGGGGGATCCCTGTCTGTGGGACCCGTTCACCAGCCCGGTGAATGCGCAGCTGCCCCGCTTCTGCATGTCGGTTCCACACCCAAGCAGGGTGATCCCAGATGCGTTCTTCCTGAATTGGACCTCCGAGGTTATTCACACCTCCCCCCCTTCATTGTGAGGACCCTACACAAGGTCCAGCAGGAGCGAGCTTCAATGATTCTTGTGGCTCCCTCGTGGCCTCAACAGCCTTGGTTCCCACTTCTGCTCCGGCTCTCATCTGAGCCTCCAGTCCTGCTAGGCTGCGCCCCGAGCCTGCACCTCCTTGGGGCCTTTAAATGCTGGCGTTTCTTTACCTGGTGCTCCGAGCTCCAGATCGACTCGTTCTCCTGTTCTCTCCGATATGTTCTCCAGTACCTTCTCCACCTCTCAAAGGAGGGACTGAAGTCCAACTCAGTCAGGGTGCACCTGAGTGCCATCTCTGCTAACCACCTCCCCATCGTGGGTAAACCCCTCTCGGGGCAGCCCCTGCTCTCCCGCTTAATGTGGGGCCTCTTACTTTCCAAGCCTCCCATCCGGCTTCTTCCGGTGAAGTGGGACCTGAAAATCATACTCATGCAGCCGCCCTTCGAGCCAATGGTGACATGCTCCCTTCAGCACCTCTCCTGGAAGGTGGTCCTCCTGGTGGCTCTGACTTTGGCTTGGCAAGTCAGTGAACTCTAGGCCCTCATGGCTGAGGCTCCCCTACACGAGGTTCTATGGGAACAGGGTGGTCCTCCGTACCCACCCCAAGTTCCTACTGAAGGTTGTCTCGGACTTCCATCTCAATCAGGAGATAGTCTTGCCAACCTTCTTCCCGAAACCTCATGCTGACCGGGCATCGGCGGTCTTACATACTCTCGACTGCAAGAGGGCTCTCACCTTCTACTTGCAGCACACTCAGGTTCATTGCAAGTCTGATTGGCTCTTTATCTACAGTCCCAACCACCTGGGGCAAGCAGTCACCAAGCACACCCTCTCCATCTGGGTGGCGGACTGCATTGCCTTCGCCCAGGCAAAGGTGGGTGCCCCACTGGATCCAGCGCATCACCGCACACTGTGTCCGGGCCAAGGCATCTTTGGTGGCTTCGCTGCGCTCTATGCCTCTAGCGGACATCTTCTAGGCTGCAACCTGGTCTTCAGGGAACACTTTCGTTTCGCATTACTGCCTGGAGAGGGGGAGTCCTGTCGGGACAGTGCCTTCAGCCAGGCTCTACTCCGTAATCTGTTCAGGGTATAAGCAACTCCTGCCCTCTGACCCTTTGGCTACTGAGAGCTTCGCCCCGGGGTCCCAAAGACTTGGGTTCCTTCAGGCATTGGCTTCTGCTGAAGGTCTCGTGGAGGTGTTTTTTGGGTTACAGGTTCAGTAGCCTGTAACTGGAGCGTCCCATAAGTGAGGACTGACTTCCTGCTTGTTCTGGAGAAAGCGTAGTTACTCACCTGTAACAGGTGTTCTCCAGGGACAGCAGGAATCCGTTCTCGCTACTGTCCCTCCTCCCCTGAAGAGTTGCTATTTTTGTCCTTCCCTTGCCATCTGCTTAGTAGGGCTCCAACTATGGGACCTGACTGAGCAAGATGGCACCTTTGGACGGGAAGAGGACCATGCATGCGTGGCAGCAATCCCAAAAGCTTTCTTTGAAAGCTGGGGAATTGCTCCGCGCGGGCTCCGTCGGTGCCAATGTCACCCATAAATGAGGACTGATTCCTGCTGTCCCTGGAGAACACTTGTTACATGTGAATAACTATGCTTTCCAGAACATCTTGCTAGACCAGTCCAGACAAGCAGGTTTAGTCCCCCTGCCAGCAGATGTTGGAGACAGAGAAATAGAAAAAAACTACCAGCAGCCTGATTGGCTGTTCCCTGGTAATATCTAGCTGACCCCAGTAGAGGGCTCTCCAGTATTTCTGTCTCCAGCAGAAGTGGGGTTTAACTTTTTTCTATGACATGTTTTATTCTTTAATTTTAGCACTTGTAGTAACTTTTGCTGGATGTACCCAGGGTGCATTTGAGGTGCCCCTCTGGGTTTCCCAGCTACATTTTGTGGGACAGATTGAGGTTGAGCTCCTGGTCAGGACCACCATGTGTGTCAGGGAGGAAACCGGAGTCAGCTCATGAGGAGCTGAGCAGTCGGTCATCGGGGGAGACTGCAGCTTAGCAGCCTTGCTTACAATTCCTGGATGCTGCCTGATTCAGGTCTGCCTTGGCTCTTCAGCAGTCTGCTCCAGTGCAGTGAGTAAAACCTCAAAGGTCCTCCCCCCCCTCCCCCCCCCCTGATTTTGATCCAGACGCTGTCAGGGCAACCTCTGTCTGGTGAATTTCTTTCATGTCTCTAGTGCCCCTAGCTCTCCGGTTGATTTTCTACCGCATGTTTGCAGCATTCGGAGTGATTTTATTTTTTGACGGTATTTATAGCGGTGGCCATTTTGTTTTGGCAGGGTTTTTTGCTGCACAGCTCCGTTTTTGGTGGGTTTTGTAGGGAGACCTTTTTTTTTCTGCCTTCCCTGCTAGTGTTTGCCTGTCTATTGTTTTTCAACGCCTAGATTTGATTTTTTTGATTTCTTTTCTCTTCGCCATAGACCGTGGTCAGCTGCGATTCGCCTGAGATGCTTTCCCTTCAAAGGTGCATGGTCTGCACAAAGAAGCATAAAGATTTAAGGGATGGCATTTGTGCTGCATGTCTTGCTCATCCAGGGGGTCTTCGGTGACATTAGCCAAGGGGGCTCAGGACAGAGGCAGTCCGGCTGCGCGTCCTTAGCTGCTAAATGAATCCAGTCAGCTCCCCTCGGCAAGAGAGTCTCTCTCTCTCCTCCTCGCTTAATTCCTCCGTTCTGGAGTCTTTCGGGCAGAGGAGCTGATGCATACCTCAGATACCCAGTTTTTAGCCCTTTTTAGACAAGCCTGGGATCTCTGGCAGTCTAATTCTCCTGCTACCACATTGGATGCCCTACCTCAGATCCCTCAGTCTTCTGGTTCAGGATCCCGCAAGTGCTCTAGACAAGAGGACATAGCCAAGGTGGATGCACGGCCACCAAAAGAGATCTCCTGGGCTACTAAAGCTTGGCCAAAAGCACCAGAGGAAGGGCTGTCTTTGGGGGACGAGAGCACGAGCATGTCTGACCGGGAGGATGGGGAATGGTCCCCCTCAGAGTTTTCTGCAGAGGGTCAAAGCAAGATGCAAGGCATTTGCTTGTTTTGCAAAGAGGAATTGCCGGCCCTGAATGTGCAGGAGGTCGAAGCCCTACGGTTGACGGATTAACCGGAGCAACAGGGCCCACAGTCTTCTGCCATTCCCCAGCCTGACCCGATATTAGAAGGCATTCGTAACCCATCTAGAGCTTTCCCATTCCCAGCGGAGCTACAACAAATGGGGTCTCGAGAATGGGACTCTCTGACTATTCCCCTCCATACAGCCTGCCGCCTAGGTCAGCTTTACCTCTGGGCTCCGTCTAACTTGGAGAAGTGGCTGGCGTACCCCAAAGTGGATGCCCTTGTGACCGGAGTAATGAAGCATACCACCATTCCTGTGGAGAGTGGTGCAGCACTTCGTGACCAACAGGATAGGAAAGTAGAGAGCCTTCTCAAGACTTCTTTTTATCTCTCCAGGCCTCTGTTTGCGGGGGCCTAGCAGCCCTAGCTCTTCTGCGCTGGATTCAACGTCTGCCAGAGGATCCAGCTCTGGCTCGTCTGGAATCGGTCACAGCCTTCTTGGCAGATACCTTTTATGATCTCTTATGCCTCTCGGCTAGATTGGTGGCGGCGGTTACAGTATCTCGCAGCTGGCTCTTCACCAATGATCGGCTGACTCTGTATCTAAAGCACGCCTCTCTAGACTTCCCTTCAGGGGAAAGCTGCTGTTTGGGGAGGACCTGGACAAATTGGTCAAAGACCTAGGGGAAGTTCGACCCCAGCGTCTTCCGGAAGATAAGCCTAAGTTTGCTTCTAGGCGTCCCTCCCATCGATATTCACCTGCCTCGCCATGCACCTCTAGATATTGCGACACTCATTGCTACCGTCCGGGGTTGCCCTCCGCCTCTTCGACAACTGGACGTTTTGGTCAGAGGGCACAGTCTTTTCGGGGTGCCTGCAAGGGATCCAAGTCCTACTCGGGGCCTGCCAAGTTCTCCGGCCCTGTGAGATCTTCCCGCTGACTGGCCTGGCAGTGCACCCCAGGAGTCCTTTTGGGAGATCGGCCCCTCCAGAAAGGTTATGCTCTCAAATGTTCCCAATCCATTCCCGATGCGTTCGTCTCACCTGGGGGAAGATCCCTGAAGTGAGAGGCGATTCGCTCCACCGTGCGCCGCCTTCTTCTGAGGGCTATTCAACCGGTCCCTCGAGAGGAGAGAGGCTGCGGTCGTTACTCCATTTATTTTGTAGTACCCAAAAAAGATGGGTTCTTCCACCCAATTCTGGATCTGGGGTAAATTGATGTCTACAGGTGCCACAATTCCGAATGAAGACGCTTCGCTCGGTGATCCAGGTGGTATGCGGAGGCGAGTTCCTCGCCTCTCTAGATCTTGCGGAAGCTTACTTCCATATTCCCATCAGAGAAGACCACCAGCATTTCCTATGGTTTGCAGTACTGGGTCAGCACTTCATTTTGTGCAGTGCTCTTTGGCCTGGCTTCAGCTCCATGCACCTTCTCCAAGGTCATGGTAGTGGTCGCGGCAGCTCTGCGCAAACGGGGAATCCGGGTGCATCCTTACCTGGACGACCGGTTGATTTAAGTGGACTCCCTGTTCAAAGCCCATCAAGCAGTGGCTCAAGTAGTGTCTTTTCTCGAGAGTCTTGAATAGGTGGTCAGTGTTGTCATCTTCATCCGTCCCAGCAGCTAGAGTTCCTAGGAGCCCGCTTCGACACCATGCAGGGGAAAGTCGTCTTGACACGCGAGCGGCTTCGTAAATTTACAGGCTTGCTTCGTTTTTCTTCAGTCAGCTCCGAGGGTCTGGGATTACCTTCAAATACTGGGATCCATGGCAGCTACTATCGAAGTCATGTCTTGGGCCAGAGCACACATGAGGGAGCTTCAGAGGTCTCTAATTTCACGCTGGTCTCCCCTGTCAGTCTACGACATCCGGCGGCCGCTCCTCCTGGAGACTCGACACAGCCTTCAGTGGTGGCTGGTGCCCTATCATCTCCTCAGGAGTGTTTCCCTAGAGAACCCTCATTGGGTCCTAGTAACAACAGACGCAAGTCTCTATGGGTGGGGGCTCTCTGTCAGCATCAGTCGACGCAGGGTACTTGGTCGATTCACGACGCAAACTGGTCCATAAATCGGCTGGAAGTGTGGGCGGTTCACCTCACCCTAAGACATTTTCTGCCTCTCCTCAAGGACCAGGCGGAATGGGTTCTATGCGACAACGCAACAACAGTGACATATATCAGTTGCCAGAGTTGGCACCAAGTCCCTAGGTGTAGCCAGGGAGATGACCCTTCTCATTTCCTGGGCAGAGGCACATCTACAGGCTCTCTCGGCACAGCATATCGCCGGGGTGGACAACTTTCAGGCCGATTTCCTCAGCTGACCTGCTCTCGATCCTGGGGAGTGGGAACTAGCCCCTTGAACGTTTCAGAAGATTATCCGAGCATGGGGGCAACCGGTAATGGATCTAATGGCAACATCAACGAATACCAAGGTACCGGAGTTTTTCAGTCGCAGGATTGAGTTTCAGTCCGCCGGGTGTATGCCTTGGCTCAACCATGGCTGCAAGGGGCTCTGCTGTACATCTTTCCCCCATAGGTACTGATTAGCAAAGTGCTTCGCAGAGTTCTCGCACACCGGGGAAGAGTGATCCTAATAGCTCCGGACTGGCCTCGGAGACCTTGGTATGCGGACCTCATCCACTTAACATGAACTTCTCCGTTGCATCTAGGATCCCGTCAGGGGCTACTACGTCAGGCTCCAATTGTGATGAACGACCCAGCTCCTTACTCGCTTACGGCCTGGCTCTTGAACGCCGTTGCCTGAGCCAGAAAGGTTACTCAAGTCGCATAGTCGCGACCCTTCTGAAAGTGCGCTGCCCATCGACTTCGCTAGCGTATTCCCGCGTTTTGCAAGTTTTGGTGCGCTTGTGGCACAGAATCTCTCCCTGGAGGGCGGGAATCCCGAATATACTTACGTTCCTCCAGGATGGCCTGGATAAGGGTCTAGCCTTGGGTTCTCTTCAGGTTCAAGTAGCGGCATTAACTTCTTTCTGAGGTCCTGTTGGGGGTCGCTCTAGAGCGTCCCATGCAGATATGTCCTATTTCCTTAAAGCAGCTAAGGTAGTTTGATCTCCGGTTTGCCCTCCAGTGTCTACATTGGATCTGTCCCTCGTCCTAAAAGACTTGATGTAGGTGCCTTTTGAGCTGCTTAGACACATAATGTTGAGAGATTTGATGCTTAAGGCGTTGTTTCTAGTAGTGATAACTTCGGCACGAAGGGTATCCAAGCACTTTCATGCAGGGATCCCTATCTTGCTTTCTCTAAAGAAGGAGTTTCCTTGCGTACTTTTCCTTCATTCCTTCCAAAGGTACTTACACCGTTTCATATCAATGAGCCAATTTTCCTACCCTGTTTTTCTGAGGATCAGTGTGCGGGTGACAATAAGGGCCTCCATTCTCTGGATCTTGGCAGGATCCTTCGTAGGTATCGTCAGGTGACAAATTCTTTCCGTATCTCTGATCACCTTTTCGTGCTTTTTGCGGGACCCCGTAAAGGTCAATCTGCTTCCAAATGCATGGTTTCTTGGTGATTGCAGTTAGCGATTGAATCTGCTTACATCCTTAAGGGAAAATCTGTCCCTCTTAGTCTCCGGGCGTGCACTATGCAGGCACAAGCTACCTCTTGGGTGGAGCACTCTCGCGTTCATCCTGTTGATATCTGCAGGGTGGCCACCTGGTCCTCCCTGTCCACTTTTGTACGTCACTATTGGCTCGATATTCATTCTCGGGAAGAGGCGCAGTTCGGAGCAAAGGTTGTTTCGACGGCTGTATCTTCCCACCCAAAGAGCAGTTAGCTTGGGTACTTCCCGCTCGTCTGGACTGGTCTAGCAGGATGTTCTGGAAGGGGAAATTTTCACTTACCGTTAATTTCCTTTCCTAGAATCCTGCTAGACCAGTCCAGGACTCTCCCTATTCTGGATTTCTAGTCAGAGGTGTATTGCTGAGGAGCCAAGACATTGCAGCAGTGTGTTATCGCCTCTTGTATATAGTATGGGTTTCTGTTTTCCTTTGTTCTGGTTCATGGTTACATCTGTTTGAATATGGCTTTTTGCAATACTGGAGTGCCCTGGGGTCAGCTAGATAGTACCAGGGAACAGCCAATCAGGCTGCTGGTAGGTTTTTTTTCTATTTCTCTGTCTCCAACATCTGCTGGCAAGGGGACTAAACTCACTTGTCTGGACTGGTCTAGCAGGTTTCTAGGAAGGAAATTAACAATAAGTGAAAATTTCCCCTTATCTGACTGAGCAAGATGGCACCCTTGGACGGGAAGGGGACCACACATGCATGGTGGCATCTCCAAAAGGCTTTCTTTGAATGCTGGGGGGAATGCTTCCGCAAGGGTCCGTCGGTGCCAGTGTCACCCATATGTGAGGACTGATTCCTGCTGTCCCCACAGAACACCTGTTACAGGTGAGTGAGTATTCATTCCCGGTTTGCGTACCGTCTCCTCTTCCCGCCTCTGACTGCCACCCCGGGCCTTTGGAGCCAGAGAAGCCGCCTAAGGTGCCTCGTGTAGAGCCGGAGTCCGTCGAGCACATAAGTCCTGTTGTCCTCGAGGACTCTCCTCCCAGGGAGCCGAGTCGGTGGCTGCTGAGTCTCCTGAGCTTGGACTCAGGCTGACAGGCTTGGCGTGCAGACTGTCTGCCTTCATGGATCAGCAGCGAGTGCTGATGGCCAGCTTGACTGGTGCATCTGCCCCGACCACCGGGACGTCGACGTCTAAGTTGACCCCGGAGACTGAGCCGGTTCTCGAAGCCATGAAGGCCCGAGTCCGAACTCGGTCACGGTCTTCCTCGACCTCCCGTTCGGGAACGATGGCGTCGACGCCGATGGCCCCGGCGTCGGGGCGGGTGTTACCGGAGCCCGCGCGGTCAGAGCCCCTCAACTCTTCCTCGGATGAGTCTGTGTGGGAGATGGAGGACGAGGAGTCCCCTGATACCTTTTGGACTCGGTGTGTCCCTTCGGACTCACCACAGTCCGAGCCCCTGAGTAGGTTCCCACAGGAGGACACCTGGTTCTCGGAGTTTGTCAGGGACATAGCCAAGGCTTGAATGTTCCTGCGGATCCCAAGGAGGAACCTCGAGCCGAAGAGCTCGATGCCCTACAGTATGACTCTCCCCCGAGGGAGGCCTTTATTGTGCTGGTTCCTCCGATGCTGGAACGGCTCCCCTTCCGAATGTGGGAGGCACTGGCCTCGGCGCCGGTTTTGAGCAAGTGGATCGATTCCATGTATCGAGTCCGAAAGAGCCCTGGGTTCCAGAAGGCGCAGCTGCCGCACCATTCTATGGTTGTGGAATCGGCCATGCATCGTCTGAAGAGCCAGAAGATGCACTCCGTGGTGCCCCCCAGTAGGGAGACCCACAGCCTGGATGCCGTCGGCAGAAAGTGCTTCCAGGGCTCGATGCTTGCTTGCCGTGTCCAGTCCTACCAGCTGTACATGGGCATGTACTTGTGGGACCTGGCTAAGGAAATAGCCGGGTTCTCGGCTGGCCTCTCCAGGGAACCTTTGCAGAGGTTCAAGACCTTGTCCTCGGGGATCCGGGAATGCTCCAAATTCATCTCCCGGGCGGCCTACGATGGCTTCGAGGCTTCGGCCAGAGTAGCGGCGGCCAGCATCGGTGCTCGACGCCAGGTATGGCTACAGTCATCGGACCTCGAGCCATGGGTACAGGACAAGTTGGTCGATGTCCCATGCCGGGGTGAAAACCTCTTCGGCAAGCCCATGACTTGGACTGCCTGAGGCTGTCCAGGAAAACTTCTGCCCCTTCTCATAAAAAGGGCTCGGGGAAAAAGGCCTTTTACCAGAGGAAGTCGTCTGCCTACGAACCTTTCCCTCACTATCAGGCCTCCCCAGCTCCCCAGTAGGGTCATCAGGCCAAGGGGCAGGGACATGGGCCCCGTAGGCAGAAAGTCCCCAAGCCTCCAGCTCCTGCTCCTACTCAGCAGGGAGGGGGTTTTTGACTCTCACTGCATAGCCTCTCCACCTCTGCTGGCCCACCTCAGCACGGGAGGTCGGTTGGCCCTGTTTGCCCACCAGTGGCCGCTCATCACAGGAGATGCTTGGGTACTGAGCATAGTCCAGAAGGGCTATCTGCTCCATTTCAATCAGGTACCCCCCTCCTACTTTCCAGGGGAACCTCCAAGGCCTACTCTGCATCAGGAACTCCTTCTCCAGGAACTGCAAAGTTGTCTTCAAGACAGGGCGGTGGAGCCTGTAGCTCCCCACCTGCTGGGGCAGGGCTTCTACTCCAGGTACTTTCTTGTGCCAAAGAGAACTGGAGGTCTTCGGCCCATTCTGGACTTGAGAAATCTCAACAAGTTCTTGGAAAAGGAAAAGTTCAAGATGCTTATTTATTTATTTATTTATTTATTTATTTAAAGTCTCTTTTATACCGCGCTATTCAGCATCAGTGCGGTTTACAATAAACAACGAACATACACATTTCCAATAGTACTTTGTGTTTACATATGAACAGGAGAATCAACTTGGCTAACAGGGTAACTATATACAATAACAATATATACAATTTACAGGCTGGTCATGTGTTCTTATGGTTTCAGACAGAGGAGATTTGTGAGGTTTCGGTAATTGGTGCTGAGCTTTCATTGGTTTCTGGGTAATGTAGGAGGAAGAGGTAGTGTTTCACAGCCTTCCTGAATTGGAATATGTCTGGGATTGTTCGGATGTTGTGAGGGAGGGAGATTGGCTATGCTCCTTAGATCTGAAGGATGCGTACACTCACATTCTCATTCATCCAGATCACGGAAAATACCTAAGGTTCATGGTAGGAGGAAACCATTTTCGGTACAGAGTACTGCCCTTTGGCCTAACCTCCGCCCCATGGGTCTTCACAAAGTGCCTGGCTGTGGTGGCGGCCTACTTGAGAAACCAGGGTATTTTTGTCTTCCCCTACCTGGACGACTGGCTCATTAGGGGTCAGACTCTCCAGGAGGCCAGGCAAGCCACCCTCCGTACTGTCTCTCTCTTTCAGCAACTAGGCTTTGTCATAAACTTTGCAAAGTCCACTTTGCTCCCCTCCCAGAACCTAGAGTTCATAGGGGCACGGTTAGACTCCCTGCAAGCAAAAGCTTACTTGCCAGAAGACAGAGCGGGAAGGGTGATGGACTTGGCCAGCCAGTTTCTAGACAACCCACTGGTTTCCGCCAGACTCTGTCTAAGGCTCCTGGGCCACATGGCGTCGACAGTGCATGTGACCCCCAATGCCCGCCTGAATATGAGGCCTGCACAGTGGTGTCTCAGAACTCAGTGGAGGCAGGCCACAGGAAGCCTCAGAGACAAAGTAAGGGTGTCCAAACCATTCCTGAACTCCCTGCAGTGGTGGCTACACCCCCCAACCTTCTACAGGGAATTCCTTTTCAGGTGCCTGTTTCCACTGTGGTACTCACAACCGATGCCTCCTTGCAGGGGTGGGGTGCACATTGTCTGGGCAAGTGCACACAGGGCCTGTGGCCTCCATGGGAGGCCACGCAAGAAATCAACCTGATGGAACTCCGGGCGATACGCTTAGCCCTCAAAGCCTTCTCTCACACCCTGGCCCACCAGTTTGTCTTGGTGCAGACAGACAACCAGGTGGTGGTGTTCTATGTGAACAAACAAGGAGGCACGGGGTCCAGACTCCTGTGTCAGGAGGCACAGGCCCTAAGCTCTTTTGCACTTTGACACAATATGCTGCTCAGGGCAGTCTATCTTCCTGGCTAAGAAAATTTCCTGGCGGACAGATTGAGCAGGGTTCTGCAACCTCAAAAATGGCAGCTGCACCCTTTGGTTCAGAACATTTTCCTGAAATGGGGACTTCCATCCATAGACCTCTTTGCCAGCTGCCCCAGTTCTGCTCCAGGCAACCACATCCCACGAGATTTGCAGCGGCTGCCTTCCTGATCTCCTGGTCCAAGGGCCTTCTGTATGCGTTTCCTCCCACGCCCCTGGTGGCCCGAACCTTGTTCAAGATTCTAAGGGACAGGGCCTCGGTCATATTGGTAGCCCCCAGATGGCCGAGGCAGCCCTGGTTCCCGCTTCTGTTACAGCTGGTGGTGGACACCCCACTCCCTCTGGGGTTGCAACCAGATCCTGAGAAAGAAGATCAGGGTTCCCTTCTGCACCCCAATCTCAAAACTCTCAATTTGATGGCCTGGAGGCTGCAAGGGTAGTGCTGGCTCCCTGGGGCCTGCCTCAGGAAATTGAAGAGGTGGTCTTGACCTCTCGGAAGCAATCCACCAGATAGACCTATGCCCTGAAGTGGAAGTGGTTCTCCTTGTGGTGTGACCAATGCCAGGAGAACCCTTTCGCCTGTCCTGTGCCGGTGGTGCTTCAGTACCTGCTGCACTTGTCTAATCAGGGTCTTAAGTCCAATTCTGTTCAGGTACACCTTTCTGCTCTGGCAGCCCACCACTCACTGGTGGAAGGGCACTCTTTATCGGTTCACCCCTTGGTGACCCGCTTCCTCAGAGGCTTGCTCTTGCTGAAGTCTCCTCTCTGTCCACTAGCCCCTGAGTGGGAGTTGAATGTGGTCTTGCAGCAGCTTACTCGCCCTCCCTTTGAGCCGATGGCTATGTGTCCTCTCTGCTTCCTTTCTTGGAAGGCTCTTTTCCTAGTGGCACTAACCTCGGCCAGGTGAGTGAGTGAACTTCAAGCCATGGTCTGTGACAGGCCATACACTCGTTTCTGTAGGAACAGGGTAGTCCTTAGGACTCCTAAGTTCCTCCCGAAAGGTAGTCTCCTCTTTCCACCTCAGTCAGGAGGTGGTTCTTCCAACATTCTTCCCTAGGCCCCATGCCAGCTGGGCTGAGGACGTCCTGCATACCCTGGACTGTAGAAGGGCCTTGTCTTTCTACATTGAGCGTACTAAGGGTCATAGAAGGGCTACTCAGCTCTTCGTCTCCTTTGACCCAAACAACTTGGGGTTGCCTGTCTCCAAGCGTACCTTATCCATATGGGTGGCGGACTGTATCACCTGGGCTTACAGGGCAGCAGACCTTCCCTTGCAGGTTCGAGTCACAGCCCACCGTGTCCGGGCAATGGCTGCATCAGTAGCTCATCTCCGTTCTGTACCATTGGCAGACATCTGTAGGGCTGCAACTTGGTCCTCAAGCCAGACTTTTGCAGCCCATTACTGCCTGGAGAGGGAGTCCCATAGGGACAGTGCTTTTGGTCAGGCAGTACTCCGGAATCTCTTTGAGGTTTAGGCAACTCCTGCCCTCCAGCCCTCTTGTTGGGCTACCGGTGGGATCTGTTCCCAGTAAAGTTCTTTCCCTGATGCTGAGGCTTCACAGAGGGAGCTCTATTTTTTCAGCCTGGGTTCCTGGTAGCCCAGAGCTAGGGAGTTACCCATATGTGAGGACTGACTTCCTGATTGGTCCTGGAGAAAGAGTAGTTTCTCACCTGTAACAGGTGTTCTCCAGGAGCAGCAGTTCCTCACAACCCTCCCTCCTCCCCTGGGAGTTGCAGTTGTACATAGTTCGTTTTGTTTTTTTGTGCTGTCTTTTAGCTATGTCATCTGACTGAGCAAGATGGCACCTTTGTGTGGGAAGGGGACCGCGCATGCGTGGGTGTATTCCCAAAGGCTTTCTTTGAAAGCTGGGGAAATGCTCTGCATGGGGGCTCCATCGACGTCGATGTCGCCCATATGTGAGGACTGATTCCTGCTGCTCCTGGAGAACACCTGTTACAGGTGAGTAACTGCTCTCTGCTGTAAAGGGATCCACTGTGTCTGTCCCATGCCTTTTTGAATTCTGTCACTGTATTTGCCCCCAACACTTCCATCGGGAGAGCATTTCAAGCATCCACCACCCTTTCAGTGGAAAAGTATTTCCTGACATTGCCTTTCAATTTACCCCCTTGCAGCTTCATGTTATGCCCTCTAGTTCTACAGCTTCCCGGTCTTTGGAAGAGATTTGTTTGCTCATTATTTCTCTAAGTATTTAAAGGTCTGAATCATATCTCCCCTGTCCCTCTTCTCCTCCAGGGTGTACATATTTAGGTCTTCAAGTCTCTTCTCATAAGGCCTCTGACGCAAGCTCCAAATCATTTTGGTCGCCTTCCTCTTAACAGTTTCCAGTGTTTTTTATATCCTTTGCAAGATATGGTCTCCAAAACTGAACACAGTATTCCAAGTGAGGCCTCAGCAGTGACTTATACAGTGGCATTAGTACTTTTTCCTTTCTGCTGGTAATTCCTCTTTGTATGCAACCCAACATCTTCCTGGCTTTTGCCAATGCCTTGTCGCACTGTTTTGCCACCTTGAGATCTGCAGAAATCACACCAAGGTCCTTCTTCTGGTCCGTGCACACCTACCTCTCGCCCCCTAAGTTAAAGAAGAAACAAGGTTTTCAGTGCGTCGTCGTCCTCCCAGTTTTCCTCTGTCTCCTGTGGTGATGTTTTTGGATTTGGACGGTGCCCTTGGGATAGACTCTGTAGTAGGTCTCTTGGTGGTTGACTGAGGATTGGAATGTTGCCAGTGGCGTTCCACTGGGGATCGGCCCTTGATCAAGGCTGCTTTTGGATCCTGATGTTTTATGTGTTTCCTTACCATTCCCCTAGATAGACAACACAACACAAGGATATGTCTTGACTAGATTATAGGCTCTAATGAACAGGGATTATCTTTTGCATGTGTCTGTACAGTACTGTGTATGCCTTGTAGCACTATACAAATGATCAGTGGTAGCAGTAGTAGTAATCGGTGGGCAGGGTCTGAAGTTCACTCCCCTTCCTCCCTACTTGCTTTTAGTATGTCTGGAGAAAAGGAAGGTGTTTAAACTGCAGGTAAATCATGGAGTTCAGTGTGCCAGCTGATGAATTTGGTCTGGTTTGTAAGTATGCAGGCAAGCTGATACCAGGTGGGAGGCTGCAATCCATTCAGGGTTAGTATCCAGCCAACATTAAAGGGCACATAGAATAAGACCTGGTCAGCTCCTGTTTTGGTGGGATTGGTGGCCATTTTACTAAAGCTTCATGCCAAAAAATACATACGTGAAGCAAGCTTGGGCTCATCTTTCTTTTTCCTTCTGATAGACAAACGGGGTAGTTTCGTGGAGACTACATATCTACCTTCAGGCATGGCAGAGTCTGGCATCTTAGATTCTGAGTTAATATTTCAGCAGGTGACCTTACAGGCATATTGGAGCTTCTCGCTTCCCTTCTTTACCACTCTGCCACTTTACACAGATGAAGCGTCCTAGAGTGCTTTTAAGGCCAGATTGTGATGCATGAAAAATAGCTGTAGCTTGAGAGCAAATTAAAAAAAAAATCTAGAATCTACTTTGAGCTTTTCCTAGCTCTAATCTCTGTCTGTCTGCAAGGGGGACTACAGGTTGATCTTTGTAGTGTCTTGAGATGCTAGCACATTTCCATTGACTGGGGCAAGAGGAAGAGGAGAGCCAATTCGGCAGACAGAGGAAGACTGCCTCCTCCGAAGTGGGGGGTGTTTGGGGAGAGGAGCTGGTGACCCTTATTTTCTAGAGCATGACCCCTAGTATCTCTTGGATGGGCTATGAGAGAGAGTAATCTGTAGGGGTATCCTATGTTGCTGCGTGATCATGGGCCTCTTACCTTCTCTCCTCTCCTATCCAAAGTGCTTCTTGCTACTTTAGATATCGGGAGATGGGATCTGCTCACTGAGACACCTGATTCGAACCTTAAATGCCTGAGGGAGTTTATATACCATTTCTGATGGGCAGAAGGATATAGTGTTTGGACATCATAGGGGGGACTGTCCTTATCTTGTAAAACTATAATCAGATAATCCCCATGGTGGAAAGATTCAGTCTGTTTAAGCAATCTTTATTTGTTCTATACTTCGTTCTTTCTCTAGGTAGCTATTTACAGTGGCTCCTTCAGATGGTGACCTTCCTGCAGGTAACAATATGCACAAGAGGGGGAGAGCTCAAACATCCCTCTACAAGGGACTTAACAGTTCTTGGCTAGATTCACAGTTGGTGAGTCTTGCACAGTGGAGATGAGTGATGTTAGAAGCTTGTTCAAGACAGGGCCACAGGCAGAGACAGGCTGGCAGAGACGGCAGTCTCTGACTTCTGCTGTTTCACCCTCTTCAAGAGCTAATTGTCTTTTTGGAGAAATTCTTGAACTTGAGGATGGCTGGAAGTACTCATGGGATGCCTCTTTCCACCTCAGTCTGTCAAGTTTGAGGCCATGAGCAACACTACTTGGGCAACTCCTTCCTTTTCTCAAGAAGGAGCCCTGGACAGTGGGTTTCACTAAGGTGGACACATTCATTCTTGCAAGCTTCTGTGTTGTGGTTGTGAGCCTTCACGGCAACACTTAGGAGTCTTCTCATTGGATGGTCTGACACTATTCAGGGGGACTTCCCTTTGCCTTAGTGTAGGCTTTAGGGGCAATGTTAGCCTGGTGTAGTTAGTGACAGGGTTTTGGAGCTCGGTCTCTTGTAAGTACCTGCTCTTGAAGTACTTAAAATGAAAAAGAGCAGACCACCTCAAGTTCTCTGCATGGATACAAAGGGACATTTCTTTGAGGCTTACAACCAGATATTGCTCAGATCTAATATCCTGGATCCATAACTAACACCTTCAGGTTCTCCCTTGGTGCTAGTCATGGCTTCACTTAACTGTCAGTCAGGGAGTAGTAAATTTGGATGTCTGTCTAATTGGGGCAGGATAGCACAGGAAGGTTCTGTAGGTTAGGGACCCCTGTGCTGCTGATCATGAAAAATAATTAATTTAGCTCTTCCTAGTCGCAGGAGATTAGCAGAGTGTTGTGGCCTTTGAGATCAGAGAGAGCACCTCTCCTGCAGCATCACCAAGCACACAGAAAGAAGCAGGACAACAACCCATCATGGAAAGTGAACGTTTTTCAAACTGTGAGGTAGGCTCGACAGTGTTTCGGTCGGGGAGGCCTTCAGGTGACTGTGACCTCAATAGGTATAACAAACAATATTGACAGTTTTGAGCCACCTTCAGGTAACCCCCCTTTGTTCCCCCTGCTCTCCCCCAAAGATTGAAGAAGCTCTGAGGGATGTGACTACAGGCAAGAGTTTCAGGGGAGTAGTGTTGAGCCTGGCATGATTTTCTTGCCCGGGGCTCCCAGGGTGTGAGCACCAAGACTTGACCATATCATCGTCTTTGGGGGCTCCGGATCCCTTCTGCCTGGGGCGCAAATCGGAGTAGGCCATGGGCGACTGTTGACACAGTATGGGGGTTTCCCACCCCTTTTCCAAAGCATGCAGTTAGTGTTTTTTTTGTACTTGTGTGCCTTGCAGTCAAATGGTTCTAGCGTGCGTTCTGCTTGAGTGCCTGTTTTGTGTGCTAGTATATGTGCTCCATTAATGCGTGCTGTTGTGTTGACATGGCCTTAGTGCACGTAAGTGTTTGTCTTGCGTTAACTCTGTCATCTTTCAGGAAACACTGTTTAGCTTGTATCAAGTGAGGTGTTTTGCCTCTGGATTCCGCACTCTGCTCTTCTTGCATGGCAGCCTCTGACTCATCTCTGGAGGGTTTGTCTCTCTTTCCCAGCAAGGGGATTCAGTTGGCCCAGCTTTACCTGCCTCAATGCAAGAGGCAACAGATGGCGCTGTGGGTAAGGATGGGAGGCCAGCCAGGAGTTTGGCAACTGTGCTTCAGGTTGCTCCCCTTCCTTGAAGGGTTCAGCTGTGGCCATCTCCCCTGTGGTAGGCCTCACTTTTCAGAGAGGGGAGCTCCTGGAATCTGTATTAATTCCCTGGAATTCCTTTTCCTTTTTATAGCACCCTGGTCATCTTGGCGCAGAAGCTCTGACCCTGCAGCCTCTGGATTCTCTTGAGCTCTGGGTCTGGCTGAGTGTGGAAGTCCAGCTACAGCATCCTACTAAGTGTCCCCTGCAGACGTCACTTTCTGGAGATTGTGGATCAGCTGGGGTCTGTCCAAGGCTTGTACTTTGATTTTGGTTCTGACATCTCGGCTGTGAAATCTGATGCGGAGGAAGAAGTGCTTTCGTCTTCAGAGGCTTATGAGGGCGGCTGGCATTATTTGCCTGTTCTGGAAGGAAGAACTGGTGGCATTGATTTCTCAAATTTCATCCACCTTGACCTTGGCTGATGATCCAGTTGCAGAGCTGGGGCGGCAGGTCCATCCACTTCTACAGGGAGTTTGGAAATCCACAACATTCTTCCCGTTTCCAGAAGTTAAGAGCATGATCCACTAGGAATGGGACTGTCTCGACTCCCCGCCTAAGGGGGTTAAAGGTGTATAACAATGTGCGCTCTCCCGGAGGAGTTTGTCACATTGTTCAGCATGCCTAAGGTGGATGTGCAGGTTACGGCTGTTACAAGGTTGACCACTATTTCCATGGAAGGGGCTTGGACTTAAAGGATACTCTAGATTGAAACGTGGTCTCTTTGCTGAAGAACCAGTTTGCAGTGGTGGTTGCTATTCTGATATTGGTATGTGCAGGTTTGACATCTGGAGTTCTTCTCCAGTGAATTCAGTTTCTCCTGGCGGATGATACTACCCCTCTTTTGGAGTCTGCTACTGCCTTATTTCTGATACCATATATGATCTTGTCTGCTTAGTGGCTTGAGATATTGCCCTATCAACAGTGTTGTGGTGTTTGGATTTGACTTGGCCACTGGGCAGCAGACACATCTCCAAAGCTCAGTTGACTCAACTGGCCTTTAAGGGGAAGCTTATTTTTGGGGTCAGTTTGGTTAAGGAGTGAAGCCAAGCCTTAATGCCTTTCAGAGGATAGGCCAAAAGGACCTGGGAAGCATGCAGGGGCATTCCCCTCCTCTGCTTCTGCCCATCCATTGCGGGCATGCTGGACTGATCTCTGGGGATCTTGGGACTGCCATCATTAATTTTCTAGAAATCCTTTCTTCTGTTCTGGATTTCAGACTCATATGCTCTCTTCGATGGGCTCGTGGGCTCTGTCCCCTCCAGAGGATCCCTTCCTGTTCAACACGAAGGTTTGGAGTCCCATTTCCCAGGTACCTCCAGTTGGGAGCAGGCTTTCTTTTCTTTCAGGAATAGAAACATAGGCCATGTGGTCTTTTTCTTTTGTCATTTTTCTATCTAGTCTGTCCTTCCATATCAACTACAACAGTCCCCTTTTCCTGTTCGGTAATCCAGTTTAGTCCTCCAACATCGGGTAGTGCCCCTCCTCCTGCAGCCGGGAGACTGGACCAATCAAATCTTCTGTAGTATATATGCAGCAGGAGCTCCCAGAAGTCCCCAGTGTGTCCAGTCTCCCTGCAGCTGGAGGACTTCTGTGCCCCTGCTGGGCACGCTAAGTGACAATTGAAGGAGCAACACTAGTTAGTTAGTTCTTTTGGGGTTTATTTCTGGTCCTTTATATTCTATTTCTTTTGCTAGGTAGCTGTATCTTTAAAAAAGAAAAAGACACAGGGGACTTTCTGGGGAAAGCCAGACCTGCCTTGGGCTCCTGCCTTTCTGCCTGGGAATCTCTGAAGCCTGGGTTGAGCTCTCCCCAAGGCTGTTCGGGGAAGAGCCATACCGGCTGCAACATTGCCTGTCACTTGGAGAAGTGGGCTGAGTTCCTTGCTGTTCCCAGAGCTGGTAGGAATTTTCCTTGTTTTAAGCTCTCTGTTCTTTGCTTGGGCAGAGGCTCTGTCGGCTCCCCTGGCTTCCAAATTGCACTTTTCCTGCTTTTTTTCGCTTGCCCTGTATTAGAGGGTCGTTTTCTTTCTTTTCCATATTATTTGGGTACCTTTGTATTTTCGCGCCGTTTTTTACCGCGGGTGAAAAAGTGCGGCGGCCATTTTGGATTTCTAAAGTGTGCTTTTTAAGGGCACTTTTTAACACTTGCGCACGGGTTCCCCTGGTGTTTTTGGGGTTTCTTTTGCTGGCGATTTTGCTCAGGGCACCCCTAGGATTCTGGGGAGTATTTTGTTTACTGTAAAAAAAAAAAAAAAAAAAAAAAAAAAAAAAAAAGGTTTTAAATTTAATACTGTGCTGAATTGAATAAGGTTAGTCCCCTTGGTGTGGGCTTCCCTGTTCCTGTTGCCTTATTTTTCCCTGAGAGCAGGTGGCCTGGGCATGGCTGCCAAACCTCAGTGTGTAATTTGTGGCTCCCGCAGAGGTACAATGACTGACTCTGGAATCTGTAAGAGCTGTGCTGCAGTTTCTTCAGAACTGGAGCTGCCTATTGAAATTAAGGAACAGCATGTGCCCGGGGACCCTTCCCTTTCGGGGGACAGTGTCCCTTCACCGAGCATCCTTCCTTCTGGTCTGGGCCCGGCGTCTAATACGTCGGTCCCTGAGCTCCAGCAGGCGGCTATGGTAGCGTCGCCTATAGACTTTTCCCCGGATTTTGTTCTTCTCATGCATCAGGCCTTCCGCTTAAGCCGGTCTGGTCATTTGCCGGAGGCTTGGCCCGCCTCTCTCCCCCCAGCATCCGCGGGGGGGGGGGGGGTTCAGCGGTCTTCCCAACCCGCGGTCAAGCGGCCCAGGTTGGGGGACCAGGATCAGGACGCCCTTTGCCTCCCGGATTCCGAGACTGAGGGGGATCCGGATATTGAGACGGAGGAGTTAGAAGACGGAGAGCTTCCAGAACTGGAAGATCAGGCTCGCATCATTCGGGTGTTTCGAAGGGACGAGCTGGTATCTTTGGTCACGGAGTCTCTCCAAGCACTTAACCTCTCTGCGGTGCGGCCGCTGGAGGAGGAGGGTCTCGAGGATCCTCTCATTCAGGCGGTCAGGGATGCCCAGGTAGTTTTTCCTGTGCACCGAGTAGTTGAGCAGATGATCCATGCGGAATGGGAGCAACCGGAATCCGCTTTGAAAGGGATTCGGACCATGAATCGTCTTTACCCCCTTGCAGACAAGGACAGGGACTTGTTTAAGTCTCCACGGGTGGATGCTGCCGTTTCGGCAGTGACTAAGAAAACCACCATCCCGGTTGAAGGGGCCGCGGCCCTGAGGGATGTTCAGGATAAAAAGGTTGATAATTTGTTGAAGCAAGCTTCTATTTGTGGGGCGTGGGTAGCTCGAGCTTGTTTGCGATGGTCACAGCACCTGCGCTCGGGGTCCGGTATGGACCAACAGGGGCTGTTGGACGTTACCCGCGTGGAGTCGGGATCGGCCTACTTGGCGGATCTGTGTTATGATTTAATACGCTCCCTAGCTAATAGCATGGCCTCCATGGCAGCGGCACGACGGTCCATCTGGTTGCGCAATTGGGCGGCCGGCGGTTCTTCCAAGTCTCGCCTCAGTAAACTACCCTTTAAGGGCAGGTTGTTATTTGGTGAGGCTCTGGATAAGTTGGTGAAGGATCTCGGTGAGTCTAAGGGTGGTCGGCTTCCAGAGGATAAGCCTAAGCTTAATAGGTCGTCCACCTCAGCGCGCGGCCAGTTTCGGGATGCGCGCAGATTTCGTTCTTCCCGGCTGTGGACTTCGCAGCGTGGTCGTTTTGGAACCCGTCATCAAGGGTTTCGTGGTTTCAGAGGAGCGGGAAGGGGCTTCTCCGGAGCCGCCTCTTCCTCGGCCTCTTCCTTTAATCGCAAGCCACAATGAAACAAGGCGGGCTCTAGAGGAAGACCCGGTCATCGGGGGTCGTTTGCGCGACTTTCTTCCTTCTTGGGCCCAAATTACGTCAGATCGGTGGGTGCTGCAGATTATAGAAGAAGGTTATGCCCTAGAGTTTGCGCACCCACTTCCGGATTCGTTTGTTCTGTCTCCCAGCAAGGGAGCTCAAAAGGCGCGGGACATCCGCGTGACCCTGGATCGGCTTCTCTCTCTGGGGGCCGTGGTTCCGGTCCCGCCCTTGGAAAGAGGCGCAGGTCGCTACTCCATCTATTTTGTGGTTCCCAAAAAGGGCGGTTCCCTTCGTCCGATCTTGGATCTCAAAGGCGTGAATCGCGCTCTCAGAGTACCGCACTTTCGCATGGAGACCCTGCGGTCAGTCATCGTAGCGGTGCGTCAAGGGGAATTTTTGACATCCCTCGATCTTACAGAGGCCTATTTACACATTCCCATCCGGCCCTCCCATCAACGGTTTCTCCGCTTTGCGCTCCCGTGGGGCCATTTTCAATTCCGGGCCATGCCGTTCGGACTCGCCACGGCTCCCCGCACCTTCACAAAGGTAATGGTTGTAGTTGCAGCGGCGTTGCGCAAGGAGGGCATCCTGGTCCATCCATATCTCGACGACTGGTTGATTCGAGCGAAGTCCAGTTGGGAGTGTGTGCAAGTCACGAGCAGGGTGGTGGATCTCCTTCGGTCCCTCGGATGGGTGGTGAACGAATGTAAGAGTTGTCTGTCTCCGTCACAGGATCTCGAGTATCTGGGAGTCCGCTTCGACACAGCAAGGGGCTTGGTGTACCTTCCGGAGCGACGCGTGCTGGCGTTGCGGGCTCTGGTCCGTCTCTTCCGGGGGATGCCAGCTCCGTCGGCGTGGGGGTACCTGCGGCTCCTCGGCACGCTGCCGGCGACCTTGGAGGTGGTGCCTTGGGCGCGCTTCCACATGCGTCCGCTGCAGAGTGCTCTTCTGCGACGTTGGTCCAACCAGTTCGACTCGCTGAACAAGAGATTGCCTTGCCCAAAGACGGTTCGCCGATCCCTCCGGTGGTGGCTCTCCGCCGAGAACCTGTCGCGAGGGATTCCCTTGGAGCCTCCTCTGTGGGTTCCGTTCACGACGGATGCGAGCTTAACCGGCTGGGGGGCTCACTGCGAGTCCCGCTTTGCTCAGGGGGAATGGTCTCCCCTGGAGGCCTCTTGGTCGATCAACCGTCTCGATTTGCGGGCAGTCCGGCTAGCCCTGGTGGACCTGGAGACCCTGGTTCTCGGACGGCCGGTGAGAGTCCTGTCGGACAATGCGTCCACTGTAGCTTACATCAATCGCCAAGGGGGTACCGGCAGCGTGGCCCTGGAGGCAGAAGCGGCGGCCTTGTTCAATTGGGTGCAAACTCGCCTTCCAGCAATCTCGGCGGCACACATTGCGGGCGTAGACAATGTCCAGGCCGATTTTCTCAGCAGAGTGCGGGTGGACCCCGGAGAATGGGAGCTAAACCCACAGGTTTACGCACAAATCGTCCGGCGGTGGGGTCCACCCATCATGGATCTCATGGCGACCTTTCAATCAGCCAAGACAGGGCGCTTCTTCAGCAGGCGAAGGGAGCGCATGTCCGAGGGGCTCGACGCTCTCGTTCAGCCGTGGCCAACGTCCGGTCTTCTTTATGTCTTTCCTCCGTGGGCTCTGATCGGCCGGGTCGTACAACGTATCGAGAGCCACTGGGGTCGCGGGTTACTGGTGGCCCCAGATTGGCCCCGGAGGCCCTGGTATGCCGATCTGGTCCGGTTGAGCGACGGCGTTCCTTGGCTCCTGCCCGCTCTACCGGATCTTCTTCTTCAGGGTCCCTTGCGGATGCCCCGAGTGGATCGATTCTCTCTTACGGTTTGGCCATTGAGAGGGCTCGGCTGAAAAGGAAGGGCTACTTCCCCGCGGTGATTTCTACCCTTCTGCGGGCGAGGAAAACGTCCACTTCTCTTACTTACGTTCGGATTTGGAGGATTTTTGAAGACTGGTGCTCCCGGCGGGGAGTCCAGGCGGCGACGGTTTCAGTGCCCGTCGTTTTAAGTTTTCTTCAGGATGGTTTCGATAAGGGCCTTGCGGCTAGTTCCCTAAAAGTCCAGCTGGCGGCTATCTCGTGTTACCGCGGCAAGGTTTTGGGTCGTCTGCTCGGGGCTCATCCGGATGTACGCCGATTCCTTACGGCTGTTTTTCATTTGCGGCCCTCCCGCAGAGTTTTCGTTCCTCCTTGGGACTTGAATTTAGTTCTGAGGGCCCTGGTTCGTGAACCTTTTGAGCCCCTGCGCAGGGCGTCTCTGAAAGATCTCACGCTGAAGGCGGTTTTTCTTGTAGCCATCTGTTCGGCACGGCGCATTTCAGATCTGCATGCATTGTCCTGTCGAGAGCCTTTCTTGTCTTTTTCCGCGGATCGGATCGTTCTCCGTCCGGTTCCTTCCTTTCTGCCAAAGGTGGTGTCTCCCTTTCACATGAATCAGGCAGTGTTTCTTCCAGTGCTTTCTTCGCAATCTGTCGGGTCAACGGACAAAGGTCTTCTCCGGCTCGATGTGGGTCGTACGCTCCATCGTTATTTAAAGGTTACCGAGTCTTTTCGGAAATCTGACCGGCTTTTCGTGCTCTTCGGGGGTGCGCGTAAAGGGGAAGCGGCGGCTAAAGCCTCCATTGCTAGATGGCTCAAAGAGGCGATCGCGTCCGCGTATCTGTTGCAACAGCGGTCTGTTCCGGAGGGTCTGAGGGCTCATTCTACTAGGGCTCAGGCGACCTCTTGGGCGGAGTATAGCCTGGTTCCGCCGGCAGATATCTGTAGGGCGGCCACTTGGTCGTCTCTGCATGCTTTCAGTAGACACTATCGCTTAGATGTGTCAGCGGCTCGGGATTCCTGTTTTGGTTCGGCGGTTCTGCGCGCCGGATGGCAAGGTCCCGCCCGGTCTTAACTGCTCTGTTACATCCCGATGTTGGAGGACTAAACTGGATTACCGAACAGGAAATGGAAATTACACTAACCTGGTAATTGTAGTTCCTGGAGGGTCCAGTTTAGTCCTCCTTCCCTCCCGACTATCTGCTAATGTGGTGCGGCGCGCCTTTCCGAACGGTTGATATTATGACGGTTCCTCTTGCCGTTCGGTCCCTCTGTGGCAGCCGCGTTTTTTGCAGAGGCTCTTCCCTGTCTCGGGGGTTCAGGCAGCTCCTGAACTTCTGGTGGGGAGCGGTGTTTTGATTCCTGAGGTGTCGGTGCCGGCGCAATGCAGTGTTCTGACTTCCTCGTTTGGGGAGGGGGTTGGATATTCCTTGGGGGGGAACAAATTGTTCTTTAATTAGGTCATTTTGTATATTAATCTAATGTGTTGCTTCGTTAAGTATGCTTTGTTACTAGTACACTGGGGACTTCTGGGAGCTCCTGCTGCATATATACTACAGAAGATTTGATTGGTCCAGTCTCCCGGCTGCAGGAGGAGGGGCACTACCCGATGTTGGAGGACTAAACTGGACCCACCAGGAACTACAATTACCAGGTTAGTGTAATTTCCATTTTTCCTTTAGAGATCCTCTGTGCTTGTCCCATGCTTTTTTAAATTCAGATACTGATCTCATCTCCACCACCTCCACTGGGAGACTATTCCATGGATACACCACTCTTTCCATAATAAATATTTTTGCATATCACTCCTGAATCATGTCCCCTCATAGCAAAACTTGCTGTCAGTCAAGAGGCTCTCTCTCCTTCTGTGCATTTATGAATGAGTTTGGTGTCTAGCATCTAGTGACCCATTCAATATGGCTATGTCCTTGAATGTAAGGAGCCAATCCCAGAGACATTTGTCATCTCTTCCTGTGGTTTGGTGGACAAAAGAGCCACCATAAGAATCACATTAGACTAGTTGCTGCACCTGAAGGCAGTGATACCTATTCACCGGCCAAATGCAGTAAAGGCAGATATTTCATTTTTGTGGTACCAAAGAAAGATAGCTCCTTCCTCCCAATTCTCAACCTCAAGTGGGGAGGGAGGGGGTCAATGCTCATTTGCAAGTGTTGTACTTCCAAATGGAAACTCTGAGATTCAGGTGTTCTGCCGAGAGTAGTTCCTAGCGTCTCTGGATTTGACTGAAGCTTATTTTCATATCTTGATCCAGGGCGATCAACAGAGGTGTTTTGTCGTGCTTAGCTCACGTTTTTAGTTTGTCACTCTTCCCTTCAGTCTCTCCACTGCTCCTAGAACGTTCTCCAAGTTAATGGTAGTGGTGGCTGCGGTGCCAAGGAATAAGTGTGCACCCATATCCTGATGACTGGTTCATCCGAGCCTGTTCTGTTGTAGGCATCTCAGATGTCAGCCTGAGAAGTATCCTCTCTGGAAAGGCTTGGTTGGGTGATCAGATTGGGGGGAAGAGTCAGCTGGAGCCTGCCTAATCCCTGGAATTCCTAGGAGTACAGTTCAATACTCGAATGGGCAGCCTTTTGCCAAAGGAGTGTGTCTAGATTGGAATGCCTGGTTTTCTGTTCTCAACAGGCTCCCAGAGTTTGGGATTATCTACAGCTGTTCAGATTGATGGCAGCAGTGTTCAAGATAGTGCCATGGGCACGTGCTCATATATGGCTGCTCCAGTGGTCTTTGAGTTCTCAGGAGTTTGACCTCAGACTTCTGTTCTAGCTGGAGGTGAGGGCCAGCTTGAGATGGCAACAGCCACGACACTTGAAGGGCATGCTGCTGGACGATCACTTGTGGATTCTTCACCTGAGGAAGGGCATGCTGCTGGACAATCACTTGTGGATTCTTCTGACAGATGCCAGTCTTTCAGTTTGGGGAGCTCATTGTCAAGACCAAATGACTCTAGACCATTGGAGCCATAGAGAGGCATCGTCCAACTGTTTCGATGCAAGGGTCATCAGATTGACCCTCTTGCGTTTTCATCCCTTAGTCAAGAGCAGGGTGGTATGAGTATTATTGGATAATGCCATGGCAGTAGCATATGTCAAATCACCAAGGCGGCATGAGGCGTGCTGGAGTGGCACTAGAGATGAATCTCTTGTTTGCCTGGGTGGAATAGAACCTCCTATCTGTTGGCTTAGCACATTTCCAGGGCAGACAATGTGGAGGCTGTTTCTTGGTTGTCACACTTTTGATCCTGGAGTGGAAGTTAAGCCAGGAAGCTTCGGATGATTCTCCACTGTTGGGGTCACCCTGAGATGGATTTGATGGCAACCTGATCCAATGCCAAGGTGTCGTTTTCATCACTTGCCACATGGAAGCAGTATTCAAGGGTGTTGATGCTCTGGTTCAGCCCTGGCCAGGGCAATGCCTGCTGAATGGTTTTTGTTTCCCCCCTCCCCCGCCCCCATGGCTGCTGTTGGGGCATGTGATTCGGTGTATAGAGCACCATACAGGCTGGATTGTTCTTGCGGCACCGGATTGGCCAAGAAGAATGTGGTTTGGGGCCTGTGGTGTCAGGGGCCAATTTTTGTCCTAGGCGACTAAGCACCTTTCTCACTTAGTTTGGCCCTTGAAAGGAGTCTGCTAAAGCATGTGGATCTGGTGCCTCTTAGCAATGGTGTGGTGCACGAAAGCTTGTTTTTGAGGCGGCCAAGGTGCCGGCTGTGTTGGTCTTTCTGCAGGATGGAAAAGGGCCTATTTCTTAGCTCCCTGAAAGGCCAGGTGGCAGCTTTGTCCCGTTTCAGAGGTCTGGTGGCTGGAAAATCTTTAGCCTTGCATCCGGATGTTTCACATTTTCAAGGAGTTTGGCATCTGCATTCTCCCCTCTGGTTAATTGTCCCTTCCTGGGATCTCTGGTACTGAGGGCCCTGATGTCTGAGCCCTTTGAACTTTTGAAACATGTTACTCCAAAGGATTTGACTCTCAAGACCAGCTTTTCCTGATCGGGATTTTGTTTGGTAAGGTGGATTTCAGAGTTGCAGGTTCTGTCTTGCCAAGATCCATATCTGTCTCTTTTGGAGGAGGCAGTCTCCATTCAGATTGTGCCTTTCTTTTTACACACATTGATATCTCCCTTGTCATGTGAACCAAGGGGTTTGTCTTTCCTCCTTTTCTGAGGAGTAGTGTTGAGGGGGAAAATAAGGATAGTTGCCTTGTGGATGTTTATCTCGAGAATCCTTCTCCGGTATTTGGAGGTTACGAATTCCCTTCATAAGTTGGACCATCTTTTTGTGCTGTTTGCTGTCCCATGCAAGGATAATGTGGTTGCAAAGTCTACATTGGGATGCTGGATCAAGGAGGCCATTGCCTCGGTGTATCTGTTACAGAACTGGTTAGTTCAGAGGGCATGCCTGCACGTTCTACACAAGCACAAGTATCCTTGTGGACAGAGCATAGCTCAGTAGGTCCCTTCAGACATTTGTTGCTTGACAAAAGGGATGTTCATACTTGGGCGGATACAGCCTTTGGTTTAAAGGTTTTACAAGCTGCTGTGTTTTTCCTGCCCAGTGGAGGCATAGCTTTATGTCCCACTTATCTGAACTGGTCTAGCAGAATGATATGGTAGGTGACATTTTACATACCAGATGACCTTTCCTTGAGTCTTGCTAGACCAGTCTAGGACCTCCCTCTGGAACTTTATTGGTCCACTATGATGCAGTGGTACCTTTTGGTCTGCTATAATCTGAATGATTGGCCTTGTGGACTCATAACCTACTAAAACGCCTTCTGTCCAAACTCTCCTGTACATAATTTCTGTGCTGTTCGATTCAACATTTTTACGCACATTGAGGTTGTGCGAGGTTTGCTCTACCTTACCATATGTTGGTACCAATACGGAGTTGCCCCTAGTGGCTCAGGCTTATAGAGGCCTGGGAGCAGTGTCAGAGAGAACCAATGAAATGCCCAGGTTTCAATCTCAACTCATCTGTTGGTAGGGAACACAACCCACTTGTCTAAACTAGTTTAGCAGGACTCGAGAGGACACTAAGAGGCGACAAGGCGATAGCGGAGAGATTGAATGAATTCTTTTCTTCAGTCTTTACTGAGGAAGATGTAGGGATGTTACCCATGACTGAAGTGGTATTTAAAGGTGCGGAAGAATTGAAGGAAATATCGATACATCGGGAAGATGTATTACAACTATTAGATAAACTGAAGAGTAGCAAATCACCTGGGCCGGATGGTATACATCCAAGGGTGTTGAAAACTGAAATATGAGATTGCAGACCTGCTATTAGTAATCTGTGAACTATCATTAAAATCATCTCTAATACCTGAAGATTGGAGGATCGCCAGTGTAACACCAATTTTTAAAAAGGGTTCCAGGGGTGATCCGGGAAACTACAGACCGGTGAGCCTGACATCAGTACCAGGAAAAATGGTAGAAACCATCATAAAGAATAAAATTACTCAGCATGTAGATAGTCATGACCTAATGGGAGACAGCCAACATGGCTTTAGACAAGGAAGATCTTGTCTTACTAATCTGTTATGTTTTTTTGAAGGAGTGAATAATCAGGTGGACAAAGGTGAGTCGGTTGATATTGTGTATCTGGACTTTCAGAAAGCCTTTGACAAGGTCCCTCATCAGAGACTTTTGGCAAAACTAAAGAGTCATGGGATAAGAGGCAGTGTACTATTGTGGATCAGGAACTGGTTAAAAGATAGAAAGCAGAGGGTAGGGCTAAATGGCCAATTTTCCCAATGGAGAAAGGTGAATAGTGGTGTACCCCATGGATCTGTGCTGGGTCCGCTGCTTTTTGACATATTCATAAATGACCTGGAAAGTGGAATAACGAGTGAGGTTGTCAAATTTGCAGATGACACAAAGCTATTTAAAGTTGTTAAAACCCAAGAGGATTGTGAAAAATTGCAAGAGGATCTTGATAAATTGGAAGACTGGGCATCAAAATGGCAGATGAAATTTAATGTGGACAAGTGCAAGGTTATGCACCTAGGGAAGAACAACCCAAACTATGGTTACACGATGCAAGGTTCCACATTAGGAACCACCACCCAGGAAAAAGATTTAGGCGTCATTGTGGATACCATGTTAAAACCCTCGGCCCAGTGTGCAGCGGCGGCCAAGAGAGCAAATAGAATGCTAGGTATGATAAGGAAAGGAATGGAAAATAAAATAAAAGATATTATAATGCCTCTGTATCGTTCCATGGTGAGACCGCACCTTGAATATTGTGTGCAATTCTGGTCGCCGTATCTTAAAAAGGATATAGCGATTTTAGAAAAGGTTCAGAGAAGAGCCACCAAAATGGTAAAGGGGATGGAAGGATACTCCTATGAAGAAAGGCTAAAAAGGTTAGGGCTCTTTAACCTGGAAAAGAGATGGCTGAGGGGAGATATGATAGAAGTCTATAAATTAATGAGCGGAGTGGAACGGGTAAACGTAGATCGATTGTTTACCTTATCAGAATATAGAAAGACTAGGGGACATGCAATGAAGCTACAGGGTAAACTATTTAAGACTAATAAAAGAAAATATTTTTTCACTCAACGTGTAATCAAACTCTGGAATTTGTTACCGGAGGATGTAGTAAAGGCTGTTAGTGTAGCTGGGTTTAAAAAAGGTTTGGACAAGTTCCTGGAGGAAAGGTCCATAAACCATTATTAAGAAGGGACCCAGGATATCAATGCTTGAACCAGTACAAGCATTGTGGAACCTGTGTCCCTTGTGGAAACTGCTAGGTACGTATGACCTAGATTGGCCACTGTTGGAAACAGAATACTGGGCTTGATGGACCTTGGTCTTACCCAGTATGGCATATCTTATGTTCTTATGTTCTTATAAGTAAAATGTCACCTTTTCTGTCTCCAGCAGACAATGGATACAAGTTATTCAGCTCTGATGAAATCTGGGAAAACAAAGAAAGATTGAAGGAAAGATTGATTTCACTCGTGAGTGATTACCTTCTGACCTTTCTCAGTGGAGCACAACATGGGAGGCTCTACTTAGGCACCCTTAAAACCAGTGCTCTTTTTGGATGCCATAAGGTGGAGGGGAATTGGTTCAGCTCCATGTCCTTATCCTGTTAAGGACTTGAGTAGCCAAAAGTTAAGAAAAAGGAGTTTGGAGAGGATTCAGCCTCACACATCCTCAGTGCCCCCTCTCCCCCCCCCCCCTTTCTCTGAAAAATTGAAGAAGACCGTTCAGAGGTATGTGACTGCAGATCTGGCTACAAGGGAGTAGCATTGAGCCCAGCATGACTTTACCTGCTTTGGGGCTCCCCAGGGCTGAGTATAAAAACAGTCTGTATCTGACTTGTTTGTGGGGGCTCCTGACCTCATCTGCTGGTGGTGCATAAGTCATGTTGGGCTGCTCGGGGCATCCATTGGTTTGGCACAAGTGGTAGTCTGCTTTGTCCAACTACCTGTGCACATTGACTGTGCTCCAGATGCTTTGCTGCACCTGTTATGTGCCTCCTTCTTTGCGTGCCTGTAGCGCATGGTGTCCTGTCCATGTGGTCCTAGTGCATGATATCACTGCTATGCTGCCCTAGTTTATGTAACCAAATCCAATAATCCCCTTCGTTTGGCAAAAGTTAATTATCAAATCATAAAAATCACCAAACAACCCCTTATCACCTGCTCTACTCAAACTTTGTTTGTCAGAATAAACCGAAGGAGGCAGGAATATCCACCCTACCACACCAGACGGCTTAGTCCATTTTTTTTTTTTTAAATTAAAAGGCTTCCAAAGAATACATAGAATCATAAACCACAAAGATCTTCAAAGAAGATGCGACAGAAATAACATAACGTCAGATCACAACAACATACAACAATATGCCTTCATTTTTGCAGTTTTAGGATAAGGAAACGGGGAACAGTAACCCCCAGCCTCCCTTTCTCCCCCCCCCCCAAGACCTCCCTAACCCAGAACCCCTCTCCCACCCAACCTCCCAGTCCCTCCAACTATGGCTTGCTAGCGTTCAAGGACGGGAAAGTGGTGAGCAAAAGACACACTCGGGGGACGAGCTGCCTTTAAAGTTTGCATATTCCCCCCCCTCTTATCCAGCACAGTCATGTACCGTAACGAGAGACAAAGGGTGCCCACACCAACTCAAAGCGCGCCAGGCGCATCCTACTGACCGCTACCCCTCGTTCCATGGTATACATATCCCATATCCGTTCCAGCCAAGCCTGAAAGGAGAGGGCCAAGACACGCTTCCAAGCTGCTGCAAGGGATAGCCTAGCTGCATTCAGGCCATGGCGCAGCAGAGCCAACTGCGGAGCCCGTGCACCCGGCACCGGGGCCCCAAATAGGAAAATCCCTGGATCCCAAGGGACACTCACTCCCAAAAGCAATTGCATCCGGAATTGTATACCCCTCCAAAAGGCGCTAATGCGGGGGCAATCCCACCAAATGTGCCCTAGGGTACCCCGTTGCCCACAGCTACGCCAGCATAGGTCCACCGCCCCAGGATATATGCGCGAAATCCGCGCTGGAGTCATGTACCAACGGTACAATATTTTATAGTTGGTTTCACGGGCATTAATCGCTACCGCACTCTTCCACAAGTGAGTTTCTGCCTTTTCCCACTGCTGCTCAGTATAGGAGAGGTTCAAGTCGGAGTTCCAAAGTTCCCTGTGTCTAGTAGAAGACGATTGAGATCCCTGCAAGTGGGCATACAGGGTCGCCACGAGTCCCTTAGTGGTAGTGCACCCCTCACAGTAACGTTCCAAGTCTGTCAGAGCCCGAGCAACCTGGGGCCGGAGAAGCCTGGATCGAGCCCAGTGTGTCACTTGCATATATTGATAATGTTGCCTATCCGGAATGTCAAATTCAGCTTGTAACGCACGAAAAGATTGTAATTGACCATCCTCAAAAAGTTGTCCGACCCGACTGAGGCCGTGATGTCCCCACTGTCCAAAGACTATATCATTTAACCCCGGCGGGAAAGAGGCGTTATCTACTATAGGAGCTAAAGGGGTTAAGTCTGTGTCACGAGATCGAAAATGTTGATCCCAACAGCGGAGGGTATGAAGAATATAGGGATTGCTAGTGCGCTTACCACGGCGTAGTTTTGGACCAAGCCACAGCCAGTCTCCCAAGCCGGCTCCCCCCGCTAAGTTCATTTCCAATTGTACCCATCGCTTAGTGCTATCAGCAATCATCCACTCCACTCCCGCCCGACATTGCACCGCTACGTAGTACCAATATAAATTGGGCATGCCCATACCTCCAGAGCGCGTACGGGCATACAGAACCTGTCGCGCCAAGCGCGGACGACGATAATGCCAGATGAATTTCATAAGCAGCTGCTGCCAGGCCGCCAAGGTAGCCCGCGCGATGGGTAGTGGCAGAACCTGAAAAAAGTAGAGGAAGCGGGGAACAACCACCATCTTGACTACGGCGATACGCCCGAACCAGGACAGAAGCAAGCCATTCCAAACCTCTAGGTCCCACCGAATCTGACGAAGCAAGGGATCATAGTTGGCCTTAAAGAGGTCTGCCCGCTCCACGGTCAAATGCACCCCTAAATAACGTAAAGCTCCGGACACCCAGCGAAGAGGATAAGCCGCTTGAAGCTCCGCACAAACCGCCCCCGGGACCCCAACATTCAAGATCTCCGATTTGGTATAATTAATTTTAAAACCGGATACCCGAGCATAGTTTTCGAACAACTGCATCGCAACTGGAAGGGAAGTGGACGGATCCACCAGGGACAGTATGATGTCATCCGCAAAGAGTGCGATCCTATATTCCGCAAGGCCATTATGGACCCCCCTCAAGCCTAGATGTTCTCGGAAGCTCTGAGCCAAGGGTTCCATTGCAAGTGCAAAGAGTAGGGGCGAGAGCGGGCAACCCTGTCGCATGCCCCGTTCCAGCAAAAAGTGTCTCGAGTGTCCCCCATTGATCCGAACGCACGCCTGGGGCATCTGATAAAGACTCCGAACCCAACAGATATAGTTAGAGCCAAAGCCCATTTTCTCCAGAACACACCATAGGTATTCCCAGTCGACCCGATCAAAAGCTTTTTCTGCGTCAATCCCCACCAGCAGGGCTGGTTGTGGTTCCCGTTGGGCTACGTGAATGACCTGCAACATACGCCTAATGTTGTCTGCAGCCTGACGACCGGGCACGAATCCAACCTGATCCGGGTGAACCAAACCCGGAAGGACCCGATTCAGGCGCGCCGCCAGCACAGAGGCAAATATTTTAACATCAACATTTAACAGGGAGATAGGGCGGTACGACGCCGCGTCGTGCAGTGGCTTACCAGGCTTGGGTATCATCACGATCAATGCCTCGCGCTGGGACGGTGGTAAGGAGGTCCCCCCCAAGATCTCATTGAATAAGATAGTCAAGGTTGGCGCTAAGTGCATCCGAAACTTCTTATAATATTCTGCTGGAAAGCCATCACTACCCGGCGCACTACCAGTTTTCAATCGCCGGATTGCAGTTTCCACTTCGTCTACCGTTAATTCAGAATCTAACTGAGCCCGATCAGGATCGGAGAGGTGCGGCAGATCAATCCCTTGCAAGTAATCCTGTACACGATCCCTCTCAAAGGGCTCCGCCTTATAAAGCTGCTCCAGAAAGTCAGCAAAAAGCTTATGTATCTCCCGGGAAATAACCCTCTTCCGTCCCCCAGCATCGCGCAGTTCGCGCACCACTCTCGCGGATTGTTGTTGGCGAAGACGCAAGGCCAGGAAGCGGCCTGTTTTATTTCCATGTTCATAAAAGGTTTGCCGTAACTTCCGGCGTTTATTATCTAATTCTTTCTGCAAACACGCATCCAAATAGGCTCGAGCAGCCCGCCACTGGCGCAGGACCTGTCACGAACCAGTTCGGGCGTGTTCCAAACCTAGGCGGGTAGCCTCCTCCACCAACTGATCGTGGTCACGCGTCCACATTTTGCGCGTGCGGGCCGCCTCCGCCATAAGTTGACCTCGAGCCGTAGCTTTATAAGCATCCCACACCGTGGGGAGAGGTACATCCCCAGAATTGTTAAGCTCAAAAAATTCCGTAATAAAACGGACATGGTCCTGCACTGCACCCTGCCGCCGTAGGAACCTCACGTCTAGGCGCCAAAGCCGCTGGTGTTCACTGTACAATCCGGCCGGAAGAGCAAGCCAGCATGGAGCATGATCTGACTAGGTCAGCGCTCCATGTCCAGTCTTCACACTCCCGTCCATCAGGCGCTGATCCAGTAGAAAATAGTCAATGCGAGTGTGAACCTGATGGACCGGAGAGTAATACGTATAGCCTCTTTCCCCCCCATGAGTGTCCCTCCAGACGTCCCTCAATCCTAAGTCAAGCATAAAACGCTGCAGGGCTCTTGCCGACCCCCCCACTCGCCCCCCAGTGCGACTTGTGGAATCCAGGTGGGGCACCAGGTGCGTGTTACAGTCCCCCCCCCAGTACAATAGGACCCCTTGCAAAATCCGCCAGTAAGGCTTTCAACCGTGCAAAAAAGGCCCCCTGACCTGTATTGGGAGCGTAAACATTAGCTAAAGTCAGCAAGTGCCCTTCTAAACGGATATTCAAGAAAAGCCACCGCCCCAGAGTGTCTTGCTTTGTCTCCTCTATCTGTAGAGAGAGGCTCTGGTGAAATAGTAAGGCCACTCCCCGCTTCTTCCGTCCCTGTGCATCTGAGGCCACCCGCACCTCAGTGTACGGGGACCTCTTCAGCCAGCCCTGCTTACAGTTCTGAAGATGGGTCTCCTGCAAATAAACAATGTCCCCTTGCAAAGTGCGCAGTTCTGAGAACAACAGGGATCTCTTCCTCGGGGAATTAAGGCCCTTAACTTTCAAAGAGATAAAGCGCACCATTAGCAATTACAATCCACTCCCTCGCTGCCGCCCGCTATCCAGAAGGCCCCAATGGAAGCTCCCCCCCATCAAACTCGTGGAATTAGTTAGGCGGGCCCACCCATTCCACCTGCCAAGAACAAGAGCCATAGTCCCTCCTCCCAAGCCCAAGCACACCCCCCAATTCCATATTGCAAAAGAGCCGCCCCTCCCTCCCATCCCCCCCTTCCCGTCAATACCACCTGCCTGTTTAAATTATTACAGGACACGGTAAATTGACCACAAACCCCGAACCCCCCGGAGCCCCCCAAGGCAAAATCTCAACCTAAACAGTGAAAGACAGAGAAAAACATACCCCCCACTACTCCTCCACCTACCCCGGATCATCAAACTCACCATGCCCCTCTATCAAAGCAATAACATCAACAAAACATTTGCAGATCATCCGCCGCCCCCCATGTATCAAAGAGGTGGGGACCCCAGGCTAATTCCCACCACCCGGTGTCCAAAAATCAGGGGACCCACAGTAGGAGACTCCCGAAAAAAGGAAAAAGTTAGCGGAGCTCCTCAAGTCCACAAAAAGAGATCAGGTGGACTTGTCCACCTGGAATGCTGGGGCTTAGGGGGCGGCAGGTGAGGCTGAGCATTGTCATCTACTAAACCCGCTTGGCGAAGGGCTCGCCAAGCTTCAGTGTAGTCCTTTGCGGAAATCTTCTTGTTGCCCAAGAGAAAGTTCATCCTAAATGGGAAGGACCAGGAATAGCGAATCCCCTTGCTGTTCAGAACCGCTGAGACTGGCTTCATCTCCCTCCGCCGCGCCAGAGTGAACGTCGAGAGGTCCTGGTAGATGGACACTGTCGCATCCTGAAATCGGACCGTCTTTTTCTCCCGGCCTCGACGGATAAGGAGCTCAGCATCAGAGTAGCGCAGAAATCTCGCAATGACATCACGAGGTTGGTTATTGGGGGGGTTTCCCCAAGGCGCGGTGAACTCGTTCAATTTCCATATCAGAGGTTTGAGCAGCCAAGTCCTCCGTCGTGAGCAATTCCGCTATCAGCAGTTTAAGTACAGTTGGTAGGTCTTCTCCACCCCTGACTGCCTCTGGGATTCCTCGGAAATGCACATTGTTGCGGCGGGCACGGTTTTCAATATCATCAATTTTATAAGTCCGTTCCATTGCTTGTGCATGTTGTCGGTCTAAAGCACATTGTAAATCCATCAGAGTCCCATCTTGGTCTACCATCTTGGTCTCCACGTCTTCCACTCGGGCTCCCAGCTCCTTGACGTCGGTCCTGAGCTCGGCGACATCTTTCATCAGGTCCTCCCGGAGCGCGCGAAACTCATTAGCTAATTCCGCAAAGCCCCTACGGAGTTCCTGTTTGAGTTGAGCCGATGAGAGTTGCTTATGCGGGTCCAAGTCCTCCTCGCTGACAGTCTCATCATCAAAACCTGATGGGAGGAGTTGTTCATGCGGGCTACTTGGGGCTCCGGACTTGCTCTGCAGGCGCTGGGAGGAGCGCATCCCCTCCCGAGTTTCAGAGCTTTTGGCTTTAGCAGCCATCTCTCAAAGTCACCAAAGTCACACAGTGGCAGGAGAGAGATATATCCAATGTCAGCAAAAATGGGGACACCCAGGAGACAGCAGCGTCCAGGCTCTCACAGATCCGCAGCACAGTCACTACCACACAGTGTCAGGAGACAGGTATGAACAATGTCAGCAAAGCTTAGGGCACTGGAGAAACAGTGAGGCAGTAGAAAAAAGGAGCCCCAGCCCTCCTAGGGCAACAAGCATTTGACAGGGCCCCCAAGGTCCACGCAGGGGGGGACAGAATCTTCGGCGGGACTCCAAGCTGCTAAAGGATAGCCCCTGTCACCAGCTCCAGATGCCAGCCAAAGTGCGGGAGAGAAGAGAGTGGATGCACAGACTTACCCCCCTCGGGGTGAATCACAATTGCAGGAGAGGATAGCAGACGCCGGTAGCTGCAACGCGGCTCCACGCAGGCTTCACAGGCAGGGATTTAGCGGCACGTGCAGAGGCCTCAGCACCAGGAGCAGCCGTCTCCCCCAACCAACGGGCTGCCACACGCTCCTCAACATGGCGCCCAGAAAGCAGCCGCTCGATCCTGCAGGGCTCCGCTCCAAGAGTGTTCAAACCCGCGCAGGGCTCAGCTGTCAGCCGCGGGAGTAATCGGGCCCGGATCCTTCACCGAGCAGAGGCACTCAGCAGGCTGCGCTCCAGGGGTGATCCCCGCGATTCTCCGGTCCTCCGAGGACCTACCCGGCCGCCAAACCAGACTCCGCGGAGGACCGCCTGCTCGCTCCGATCCAGGGTAGGTAGAGGGGGGCAAATTGCTGGTTTTAGCGAGTGTTTGCTGAGGTTTTGGGGCTGCAGGGACGGAGCTCTAAGGAAGTGCGGCCATCTCGCTGCGGGCTCACGAGCGCCCCCCCGGCTTAGTCCATTTTAATCAATTTCATTATTATAAAGACAAACTTATCTGCTGAATTCTATTTTGTTGCTGGCTTAAGTCCAACCATCACAGTATCGTCAAACAGACGCAACGTGCACGTTTCGGGACAATCGCCCTGTTTCAAGTGCCATTTTCCTTCTTCACATTCCTCCTTCAAGCAAAAACCGCATGAACAACCCGGCTAAGCCCAGCTGCCGTTTATAACGAACACCATATGTTGATTGGCTAAGTTGGTCTATCACTCAACAGGGAACATCAATCGGACAACAGGAAAACCCCACCAAAGAAGGGGAATCTCACTGTGTCATGGATGACCTCAGAGTAAGCTCGACCATTCAATTTTTGTTCAACCCTGAGGGATGAACCGTATTAAAATTGAAAATTAAACTTTGTTCTTGTCTTTGTAGTACAGCTACACGATCACCCCCCCCCCCCAGGTCTCGGGGGGGGGGGGGGAACGTGATCCAGCACTGTCCATAATAAATCTTCAAATTTATGATCGTGAGCCAAACAGTGTTCCACGATCGGAGCAGATGTCACCTGCTATCGAATACGGGATGCATGTTCGCACAATCTTGTTTTTATCATGCGTGTTCTCCCAATGTATACGAGAGGGCAGGACATTGTAAAACATAAATCACAAATGTAGAAACACATGTAGTTGCCCATCGCCTTGTAAAATCTTGTCCAGTTAACGGGTGAGACCACATTACATCCGTCATTGAAGTCGCACAATATATACAAGAGGCCCAAACTTAGTGACCCCTATCAGACAAACAGGGGGAAATTGGTTGATCAACCGGAACCGTTGACTGTACCAGCATGTCTTGTAAATTAGGACTCCGAGAGAAGGCTACCATAAGGGTTTTTTAAAGCATGGATGCAACTCCAAAACAGTCCAGTATTAAGTATTCGCACTACTTGCGTGCTCAGATTCGTGTAAGGGAGAGTACTCCCACAAAAAATTCAGAAGATGTAATTGATTTCACTGGCTCCAAGGATTCCTCCAACAACCACTCACGATGAGTGTAAGTGGCCCGGCGATAAGCTTGTTTGATCACTCTTTCTGGATATCCTCTAGCCCGTAACCGATTAGTAAGATCAAAAGCATGAATCTTAAAATCAGCAAGAGTTGAACATATTCGTCTTAATCGAAGGAATTGTCCAAATGGGAGACCTTTTCTCAATGGACCTGGATGACGGCTAATATATTTTAATAAACTATTACGTTGGACAATCTTTCGATATAAAGTAGTTTGGAAGAAACTATTCTCCTTAATTATGAGCATATCAAGAAATTCCATCTGATGAAAATCAACATGTACTGTAAAAGTAATGTTAGATTTTAAACCATTCAACCAACTTATAAAATCTTGTAATTGTGAAGAAGTGCCCAACCAAAGAAAAAATGTCATCTAAATATCTTCTCCAAAAGAGAACATGAGCAAAATATGAAGATCCATAAATGAACTAATCTTCAAAATCAGCCATGTACAAGGTCGCAATTGATGGTGCTACTGATGCCCCCATTGGTATCCCGAAAATCTGATACTTCCCTTCAAAAAGAAAATAATTTCTAGTCAATACCAATTCAAGCAATTTACATAAAAATGTACGAGGGAGACGAATTGGCGCAAACTTGAACAAAGTTGATAACAATGTCATTGCTTCAGCTTGATTGATATTAGTGTAGAGCGCAGCTACATCTAATTTAACAAGATAAAAATCCCATGATGGAATAGATGCTGCAAGTAGCTGTTGTAAAAAGTGAGTAGAATCCCTCACAAATGATTTTACAAGAATTGCTTCCTTCAGTAAAAATACATCACAAAATTGTGATAAAGGCTCAAGCAGTGACCCCCTGCACGAAACGATTGGTCTACCCTGGGGGGGGGGGGAGGGGGGGAACGACACCAAGGATTTGTGGATTTTAGGTACCATATATATTATTGGAACCACAGGATTCTCCAATTTCAAGAATTTATATTCCTTTTTAGGCAATCAGCCATTAAATAATCCCTCATCAAGTAGGGTCTTTATCTGTGTTTGAAGTTCCAAAGTGGGATCAACCAAATGTTTAAGTTTGTACATCCGAAAGATGACTCCTAAGATTGTCTAAATAAGTTGTTGACTGCACCACTATCGCTCCCCCTTTATCAGCTCTTCTAATGGTAATTGCTGGATCTTGTCTCAGCTGTTTCAGAGCATCATTACTCTTTTTATCCAAATTAAACCACTTCGGGTGCGCTTTTGACTCCAAATGTTCAAGATCACAGAGAACCAAATTCTGAAATGTGAGGATAGAGGGATCTTTCACTTCAGGCGGTACCCATTTAGATCGAGGAATTTTGACGGAATCATCCGTGATCCCTGGTTTATCCAAAAAATGAGTGATATGTAGTTCACGAAAAAACTTAGACTCAAACGCAGGTGAAATGGATCATGTTTCACCGTTGGTACAAACGACAATCCAGGATTAAGATGTTCTTGTTCAGTGGTCAATGATTTTGTCATCAAATTTACTACTATTGATTCATTTGACGTTTGGACTGCTGCCGAGTTAGCGGCGGGTCCCATCCGTCTGTTTGACGACCACAATAAGGTTTCCCCCCCTTGAGTCCGACCTCTCCAAAAATCCATTGAATTAGATGTCTTAAAATTGTCAGAAGAACCACTACTGCTGTCATCGGCGTCCTCAGAGTATATATCAAACGTCACCCGTTTTTGCTGGGTATCCGCTGTGGATTTATACATCCAGTAGTAAACTTTGTCGGCTTCATAATCCGTTTTATCCCGTGTGAATTTTTTCAATTTTAAAGATTTTAAATAATCAAAAGAACCCTTTGTCTATCCATATCCTCCATTATAGTTTGAAATAAATCTTTCTCAAAAGCTGTTTTTAAACTGGTCTTAGTCTCCTCGATCTGTTTGATAAGTGTTTCCTCCTCTTGTATGGTACGCTCCAGTATACGCCCTAGTTCATGTGGCTGTTATCTATGTAGCCTTAGCGTGCAGTGCATTGTGCCATTTTAGCATGCATTGTGCCATTTTAGCATATATTGCCCAGCTGCCTGTGCCAGTGGAGATTCATATGCCAGTTTCTAAGAAGCGCTGCCTGGACCGTGGAGTCTCATAGCTGGATTCTGGTATCTGCACTCCTTACATGGAAGCTTCTGATGCACCCTTGATGGGCCCATCTCTCCCCTCGCAGCGAGGAGACACTGGTGCTTGATCTTATCTATGCCATCAAAAAGGATGTTTGACACTCTTTGAGCTCCAGTGCTCTCTGGCTGCTCCCCTTTTCCTAAGGGTGCAGCGACTGTTTTTCCCCTCCTGAGGATAGGGGCCATATGCCTGGGAGGGAGCTCCTGGTCCCTGAGTTGTCCTCTCCAGCTTTCTTTTCCTTTCTGCAGCAGGCTTGGTGTTTGACATGTCAACTTGGACCTTGGTGTGTTGGGGCCCTCTCCATCTTTCTGCTCTCTTGGAAGAGGGTCAAGTGGCAAGTTGGAGTCTGGGTACAGCTTTCTAAGTGATCTTGGTGAAGATTGCAGATTTGGATCTGTGCTTTGGCCAATATTTGGGAGCCCAGTCCCTGACTCGGGTGATGATTTC
Organism: Ichthyophis bannanicus; assembly: GCA_033557465.1. NCBI lineage: Eukaryota > Metazoa > Chordata > Amphibia > Gymnophiona > Ichthyophiidae > Ichthyophis > Ichthyophis bannanicus. Next base: position 228,753,366 of record CM066039.1, read on the forward strand.
AGCCTGAAAGACGAGATACTGGATTCATTGTGATCCTTTAAAGAAGGCATTATCCATATATTCAGGAAGGACAAATAAGCAACTTTGATTGTTCATGCATTATCTGCTCTGTGTTTGACTGATCCCCCAGCAGCAGAACAAAGGCCACAGAACCATCACCACCTGCAAGGGGTTTGGAAGTCTTTGGGCTTTCCTTTTCTGGAGGTTATCAATATCTGCTCGGAGTGGGACTTGCCCGACTCTGCAGTGAAGAGGCTGAAAGTTTGCAAGAGGCTTTGCCCTGCCACAGGAGGACTGCACAGCATGGTATAGCATACTGAGTGGATGCACATGATATACTGGTCACAAAGTGGACCACCATCGTGGTTGAGGGTGGAACTGCCCTAAAGAACCTCTGGATTGTAAGGTGGACTCTCTCCCCCCCCCCCCCCCAGGAATTGGTTCACAGCTTCTGCTTACCCTGCAGTTGACACTGTGTGCAGACCTGACAACTCTGAGCTCTGCTCCAGTGAATTCAGTCTCTCAGGATATTATGCCCCTGTTGGTGTCAGCTGCAGCCTTTCTATTGAACACTATGTATGATCTCATCTACTTGGTGGCTAAGAATATTTCTGTGACTGTGAAGACACGTTGAATTGACTTCACCACTGGGCAGCAAATACGTTTTCTTTGAGTGAGTCCAAACATCACCTACCAGAAGATAGGCCAAAGGGTCCTGGGAGGCATAGGAGTGCAAGGCTCCACATTAGGAACCACAGCGCTGGAAAAGGATTTAGACATCATCATGGGTAATACATTGAAAAACTCTGCTCAATGTGCAGTGATGGCAAGAAAGCAAATAGAATGCTGGGAATCATAAAGAAAGGAATAGAGAATAAAACTAAGGATATTATGTCTCTGTATCGTTCTATGGTGCAACTATATCTTGAATATTCTGTGCAAATCTGGTTGATGTATCTTAAAAAGGATATAGCAGAGTTAGAAAAGGTACAGAGAAGAGCGACCAAAATGGTAAATGGAATGGAAGGCTTAAAAGATTAGGGCTCTTCAACTTGGAAAATAGACAGCTGAGGGAAGATATGATAGAGGTCTATAAAATAATAAATGGTGTGGAACAGAAATGTAGATCAGTTGTTTACTCCTTCAAAAAGTAGAAAGACTAGGGGACACTCAGCACATAATCAGTCTAATTCATTAATGGAGGATGTAGTAAAAGCTGTTAGTGTAGCTGGTTTCAAAGCAAGTTTGGACATGTTACAAGAGGAAAAGTCCATAAGCCATTATTAGAGGATTGGGGAAATCAATTGCTTACCCCTGAGATAAGCAACATAAGAACATAAGATATGCCATACTGGGTCAGACCAAGGTCCATCAAGCCCAGTATCCTTTTTCCAACAGTGGCCAATCTAGCTCATACGTACCTAGCAGTTTCCCCAAAGGACACAGGTTCCGCAATGCTTGTATTAGGCCAAGCATTGATATCCTGGGTCCCTTCTTAATAATGGTTTATGGACCTTTCCTCCAGGAACTTGTCCAAACCTTTTTTAAACCCAGCTACACTAACAGCCTTTCTCCAGGAACAAGCAGGAAGTCAGTCCTCACATATGGGTGACATCTGTGCTGACAGAGCCCTCGTGCAGAGCAATTCCCCAGCTTTCAAAGAGAGCCTTTGGGATTGCATCGCGCATGCGCGGTCCCCTTCCCACCCAAAGGTGCCATCTTGCTCAGTCTTCTTTTTTCCGCGGAGCCCAACGGACGTGGTCCGGTTTTCACCGTGGAAAAAGTAAAAAAATTGAATTATTTCTTTCAGCTTCCTGGTTCGACACTCTTTCCCCTTCCTGCCTTCAGCTCGGTACACCGGTATCGAGTCCGGTCATATTTTTCATTTTTGTCCTTCGTGACTAGCGGTCACGCTCTTTATTTTTCACTGGCAGCCCGGTCGTTTGACCTTGCAGGGGCCCTTTTTCCCCCGATGCTTGCCAGCAGGTTTAAAAAGTGTGATCGGTGTAAGAAGCTGATGTCTCTCACAGACACACATGACTGCTGCCTCCGATGCCTCGGCCCTGACCATGACCCGGTGGCCTTTGGGCTCTGTGGTAAGATGTCTTTGAAATCTTTGAAGAGCAGGCAGCATCAATGTGACAGGATTTTTCTGAGTCCACATCCGCCCGGACCTCGTCAGAAGCCTCGACATCTTGGGACTCTGAGCCCGAGCACAGTCGTGTGTCTTCCGAGTAGGGGTCTCTTTCCAGGGAACACCGGAGGAAGAAAAAACTTGAGGGCGGCGTCGCTGGATGCCTCTGATCGGCTTGGGCTCCTGGGTTCCAGGGTGCGGAGCTTGGACTGCCACCCCGGGTCCTTGGAGTCGGAGCAGCCGGCTAAACAACCTCGCAAGGAGCTGGAGACATCGGACAAGGTAACTTCTGTTGTCCTCGTATACTCTCCTCCGGGAGAGCCGGCGTCGGGCACAATGATGTCGGGACCTGCGGAGCCTTCTGAGCTCGGTCTCAGGTTGGCGGCCCTGGAGAAGCAGCATAGTTGCCTTCATGGAGCAGCAGCGGGTGCTGATGGCCGGTCTTGCTGGTTCATCCGCCCCGACCACCGGGACTTCAATGTCGAAGTCGACGCTGGAGGCCGAGCCGATCCTCGAGTCAATCAGGTCTCAAGTCGATCCTCGGCCAAGGTCCCCCTCGACCTCCCTTTCGGGACCGAGGTCGTCGATGCCGGTGCCCTCTGCATCGGGGCTGTCGGGCTCGAAGTCCTCGAGGCCAGAGCCCATCGAGTCCTCCTCGGAGGACTCTGCATGGGAGACAGAGGAGGAAGACTCCCCAGACACCTACCGAACCCAGTGTATCCCATTGGACTCTCCGGGTTCGGAGCCTTGGAATAGGTCCCCTCTGGAGGACACTCGGATTTCGGACTTCGTCAGGGACATGCCAAGGCTTTCTCATTCCCTGTGGATGCCGATGAGGAGCCTCGAGCCGAGGAGCTCGATGTCCTCCAGTATGACTCTCCCTCGAAGGAGGCCTTTACTGTACCGGATTTGAAGGACTAGAAAGGGGGACTGTTACTTCTGGAGAGAAATCTGCAACTGTGAGTATATACTTCTGGTAATTTTCTAAAAAGAATTCTTTGTATTAAAGCTACTTAATCTGTGAACCCACTGTTTTTTGTTGGATCAGTTAGGGCCTAGTAGCAGCAATTAAAGTTTGAATTTAAAACCCAGAGGAGAACTTTCTGGTTACATTTCATACCCAGCAGAGAGTTTGTAGTTTAAATTTAATAGTCACTCAGGGCCAAGTAACTGCAAAGTACTTTTAGTTTAAATTTAACACACAGAAGAGAGCTTTCTGGTTACATTTGGAACCCAGCAGAGAGCTTGTAGTGTACATTTAATAGTCACTCAGGGCCTAGCATCAGAAAAGTACTTTTAGTTTTAAAACACAGAAGAGAGCTTTCTGGTTAAATTTAAAACCCAGCAGAGAGCTTGTAGTTCAATTTTCATAAGAAGTTAGAGCCTAGCAGCAGCTAAGAGCTATAATTTAAATCAAATCAGAATTTAGCTTACCTCAGCAGCACAAGACAGGGTACTGTGTAGCAGCCCTCTTTTAATAAGTGTTATTTCCGTCCCTCCCTCCCCACACCCACCCACCCCTGGGATAATCATAGCTTTATAGGTACTTACACATCTTAAGACAGGAGGTGCTTTCAGGTGAAGCTCATTACCCAAATCAGTCATACACTAAGGACCTGAGATTAATTAAGCTTCAGGTGAACAAGGTATATTAAACATATTAGGTACAGTTTTATTGGTATAAATACCCATAGCAACCCCTAGTAAGTAAGAACTTAAAGATCTAGACACAAACTTAAAACTAAGATGCAGACAGCAGTCCAGCAGCAGGATGGGGGCTTTCCAGTTTTTTGCATTGAGTGTCACATGTATGATTTTCTCCCAGTTGGTGAGAGGTCTTACGTGTGCACTAGGTTCAAGGAGCTCTTTGCTCTCAGGGAACAAGTCCGTTCTCTTGAGGCTAAAGTATCAGACTTGGAAAACATAAAACAGACAGAGAGGTACATAGACGAGACCTACAGGGATATAGTCCTGAAGTCCCACCTCCTGTCTGGCAGCACCCCTGTTGCCATGGAGGAGAAAGGACACGTGACAGGAGAGCATCACCCTGGTGTGGCAGGAAGTGATCCTGTAACTAGGACCTGTCCTCCAGGTGATGGAAAACCCTCTCGCACCGACGAAGTTTCTCCAGGACCATGTGCCCATGAGGGATGGGTTAGGACAGCCGTTATAGTTGGTGATTCGATCATTAGGCATGTAGATAGCTGGGTGGCTGGTGGACGTGAGGATCGCCTGGTAACATGCCTGCCTGGTGCGAAGGTAGCGGACCTCACGCGTCACCTAGATAAGGTCTTAGATAGTGCTGGGGAGGAGTCTGCTTTCTTGGTACATGTCGGTACCAATGACATAGGAAAATGTGGTAGGGAGGTTCTGGAAGCTAAATTTAAGCTTTTAGGTAGGAAGTTGGAATCCAGAACTTCCAGGGTAGCGTTCTCCGAAATGCTTCCCGTTCCACACGCAGGACCCAAAAGGCAGGCAGAGCTCAGGAGTCTCAATGCGTGTATGAGACAATGGTGCAGAGATGAGGGGTTTGGATTTGTTAGGAACTGGGGAACATTCTGGGGAAAGGAGGGGCTCTTCCGAAGGGATGGGCTTCACCTTAACCGGGATGGAACCAGGCTGCTGGCATTAACCTTTAAAAAGGAGATAGAGCAGCTTTTAAACTAGATAATAGGGGAAAGCCGACAGTTGCCCAAGAGCGCATGGTTCGGAAGAATGTATCCTTGAAGGATACTACAAAAAGCAGAGAGGTTCCAAAAAAGAGTAAAGTAGCCCAAATGCCCTCGAGTATGGAGCAAACAGAGCTTAAAGATCCCAAATTACCCATGTCTACCAATAGCCAAATTAATATGAATAAAATACAGTCTCTAAAATGCTTGTATGCAAATGCTAGAAGTCTACATAACAAGATGGGAGAGTTAGAATATATAGCACTAAACGAGAGGTTGGATATGATTGGAATATCAGAGACATGGTGGAAGGAGGACAACCAGTGGGACACTGATACCTGGGTACAAACTATATCGTAATGATAGAGCTGATCAAATTGGTGGAGGGGTTGCGCTCTATGTTAGAGAGGGCATTGAGTCAGAAAGGATTAAAGTTTTGCAAGAAATAAAATTTGCTGTAGAATCTCTATGGATTGAAATTCCATGTAAAAAGGGGAAGGCGATGGCAGTGGGGGTGTACTATCATCCGCCTGGCAATAATGAACAAATGGATGATGAAATGCTCAAAGAAATCAAGGAAGCTAGCAAAAGTTACAGTGCAGTAATAATAATGGGTGATTTCAATTACCCCGGCATCGACTGGGTCAGTGTCACAACAGGACATGCTAGGGAGATAAAGTTCCTAGATGAAATAAATGACTGCTTCTTGGAGCAGCTGGTTCATGAACCGACCAGAGGGGAAGCAATATTAGACCTAGTCCTTAGTGGAACACCAGATGTAGTGCAAGAGATAAGGGTGTTGGGGCCACTTGGCAATAGTGATCATAGCATGATCACCTTTGATTTAATTAGTGGAGGAGGGATAGTAAGGAAATCCACAGTACTACCCTTTAACTTTCGAAAGGGAGACTATGATAAAATGAGGAAAACAGTTAAGAAAAAACTAAAAGGAGCAGTTGCAAAGGTTAAAGACATACATCAAGCTTGGGTGTTGTTGAAAAATACTATCTTGGAAGCCCAGACCAGCTGTATTCCACGCTTTAAGAAAAGTGGAAGGAAGTCCAAAAAACTGCCAGCATGGTTTAAAGGTGAGGTCAGAGAGGCTGTTGCCAAAAAAAGCATCTTTCAGGAAATGGAAAAAAGAGCCAAACGATGAAACCTGGAAACAGCACAAGCACTGGCAAGTCAAATGCAAGGCATTGATAAGGCAGGCAAAGAGAATTTGAGAAGAAGCTTGCTGCGGAAGCAAAAACGCAAAATAAAGACCTTTTCAAGTACATTCGTAGCAAAAAACCTGTGAGAGAGTCAGTTGGTCCATTAGATGATAAAGGGGTTAAAGGAGCACTAAGAGGCGACAAGGCGATAGCGGAGAGACTGAATGAATTCTTTGCTTCGGTCTTTACTGAGGAAGATGTAGGGATGTTACCCATGACTGAAGTGGTATTTAAAGGTGTGGAAGAATTGAAGGAAATATCGATACATCGGGAAGATGTCTTACAACTATTAGATAAACTGAAGAGTAGCAAATCACCTGGGCCGGATGGTATACATCCAAGGGTGTTGAAAGAACTGAAATTTGAGATTGCAGACCTGCTATCAGTAATCTGTGAACTATTATTAAAATCATCTCTAATACCTGAGGATTGGAGGATCGCCAATGTAACACCAATTTTTAAAAAGGGTTCCAGGGGTGATCCGGGAAACTACAGACCGGTGAGCCTGACATCAGTACCGGGAAAAATGGTAGAAACCATCATAAAGAATAAAATTACTCAGCATGTAGATAGTCACGACCTAATGGGAGACAGCCAAGATGGCTTTAGACAAGGAAGATCTTGTCTTACTAATCTGTTATGGTTTTTTTAAGGAGTGAATAAACAGGTGGACAAAGGTGAGTCGGTTGATATTGTGTATCTGGACTTTCAGAAAGCCTTTGACAAGGTCCCTCATGAGAGACTGTTGGCAAAACTAAAGAGTCATGGGATAGGAGGCAGTGTACTATTGTGGATCAGGAACTGGTTAAAAGATAGAAAGCAGAGGGTAGGGCTAAATGGCCAATTTTCCCAATGGAGAAAGGTGAATAGTGGTGTACCCCAGGGATCTGTGCTGGGTCCGCTGCTTTTTGATATATTCATAAATGACCTGGAAAGTGGAATAACGAGTGAGGTTATCAAATTTGCAGATGACACAAAACTATTTAAAGTTGTTAAAACCCAGGAGGATTGTGGAAAATTGCAAGAGGATCTTGATAAATTGGAAGACTGGGCATCAAAATGGCAGATGAAATTTAATGTGGAGAAGTGCAAGGTTATGCACCTAGGGAAGAACAACCCAAACTATGGTTACACGATGCAAGGTTCCACATTAGGAACCACCACCCAGGAAAAAGATTTAGGCGTCATTGTGGATACCATGTTAAAAACCCTCGGCCCAGTGTGCAGCGGCGGCCAAGAGAGCAAATAGAATGCTAGGTATGATAAGGAAAGGAATGGAAAATAAAACAAAAGATATTACAATGCCTCTATATCGTTCCATGGTGAGACCGCACCTTTAATATTGTGTGCAATTCTGGTCGCCGTATCTTAAAAAGGATATAGCGATTTTAGAAAAGGTTCAGAGAAGAGCCACCAAAATGGTAAAGGGGATGGAAGGATACTCCTATGAAGAAAGGTTAAAAAGGTTAGGGCTCTTTAAGCTGGAAAAGAGACGGCTGAGGGGAGATATGATAGAAGTCTATAAATTAATGAACGGAGTGGAACGGGTAAACGTAGATCGATTGTTTACCTTATCAGAGTATAGAAAGACTAGGGGACATGCAATGAAACTACAGGGTAAACCATTTAAGACTAATAAAAGAAAATATTTTTTCACTCAACGTGTAATCAAACTCTGGAATTTGTTACCGGAGGATGTAGTAAAGGCTGTTAGTGTAGCTGGGTTTAAAAAAGGTTTGGACAAGTTCCTGGAGGAAAGGTCCATAAACCATTATTAAGAAGGGACCCAGGATATCAATGCTTGAACCAATACAAGCATTGTGGAACCTGTGTCCCTTGGGGAAACTGCTAGGTACGTATGACCTAGATTGGCCACTGTTGGAAACAGAATACTGGGCTTGATGGACCTTGGTCTGACCCAGTATGGCATATCTTATGTTCATATGTTATGTTCGATTCCATTTATCAAGTCCGCAAGAGTCCTGGGTTCCAGAAAGCACAGCTGCCACACAACTCCATGGCTGTGGAATCGGCTATGCAAAGGCTGAAAAGCCAAAAGACGCACTCTGTGCCTCCTGGCTGGGAGGCCCAAAACCCTGGACGCCCTCGGCAGAAAGTGTTACCGGGCTCAATGTTGTCATGCCGTGTCCAATCCTACCCAGCTGTACATGGGCATGCACTTGCAGGTCCTGGCAAAGGAGATTGCCGGGTTCTCAGCTGGTCTCGCCGAAGAACCCTTGCAGCGCTTCAAAGCCTTGTCCACGGGGATCAGAGAGTGCTCGAAGTTCATGTCTCTAGCAGCTTACAACGGCTTTGAGGCTTTGGCCCGAGTAGCCGCGGCTGGCATCGGTGCACACATTCAGACCGGGTTCAGGACAAGTTGGTCGATGTCCCGTGCCGAGGAGACAACCTCTTCGGCAAACCCATGACTGAAAAAGCTGCGGAAATTGAGACTGAGTACTTGACCCAGACAAGGTTGTCGAAGAAGACATCTGCACCTTCTCACAAGAAGGCCTTGGGGGAAAAGCCCTTTTTCCCGAGGAAGGGTGCAGCTTACAGAAACTACCCCACTTACCAGGCCACCCCAGCTCCCCAACAGGGGCAGCAGGAGAGCCTCTCAGGCCCCCTGTTGACAGGTCTGCTAAAGGATCAGGCGGTGGAACCGGTGCCTTGCCACCTGCAAGGGCAGGGCTTCTACTCCAGGTATTTCCTCATACCAAAAAGAAAAGGAGGCCTTTGCCCCATCCTAGACTTGCAAAATCTATACAAGTTCCTGGTGAAGGAGAAGTTCAAGATGCTTTCCCTTGGGATCCTATTGCCTTACCTCCACCAGGGAGACTGGCTATGCTCCTTAGACTTAAAGGATACTTATACTCGCATCCTTATACACCCAGACCACAGACAATATCTTAGGTTTGTGGTCGGAGGAAACCACTTCCAGTACAAGGTGCTTCCCTTTGGCCTAGCTTCCACTCCCAGAGTATTTACCAAATGCCTAGCAGTAGTGGCGGCCTTCCTCCGAAGTCAGGGTGTTTTCGTCTTTCCATACCTGGACGACTGGCTCATCAGGGGCCAATCGGCACCGGAGGCACAGCAGGCCACTGCTTGCAGTGTCACCCTGCTCCAGCACCTAGGGTTTGTTATAAATCACGAAAAATCCACTTTACTCCCCACTCAGAACTTGGAGTTCATAGGGGCAAGACTGAGCAAATGTCAGGCAAGGGCTTACCTACCGCTGGACAGGGCAAGGCGTTTGCTGGACTTGGTACAGCAGGTCCAGCACAGACTTCATGTCTCTGCAAGGCTCTTCCTATGCCTCCTGGGCCACATGGCCTACATGGTGCATGTGACTCCATATGCTCTATTCCACATGCGCACAGCTCAATGGCGCCTCAGAGACCAGTGGACGCAAGCCACTGGCCGCCTCAGAGACAGGGTAGCGATTTCCAAGCTGCTGGTGACAGCCTTACAATGGTGCATCACCCCCACAACGTGCTTCAGGGAAGTACCGTTCCAACCTCCTTCTCACACCAGAGTGCTGACAACAGATACCTCCTTACTGGGCTGGGGAGCCCAGTGTCAGGGTTCATGCACTCAGGGTCTGTGGTCCTTGCGAAAGGCCGCACTTCAAATCAATCTGCTAGAGCTTCGTGCCATCCGCCTAGCTCTTCAAGCCTTCTGTCATCTTCTTTCACATCATTCGGTGCTGATACAGACAATCAGGTAGCAATGTTCTTCTTCAGCAAACAGGGGGGCACAGGATCTTGTGTCCTCTGCCAGGAAACTCGGGACCTCTGCTCTTTTGCAGTGGCGCATCACATGTCCCTAAAGGCAGTTTATCTGCCACATCAGGAGAACCTCCTGGCCGACAAGTTGAGCAGGATTCTTCAGCCTCACGAGTGGCAACTGAACCGGGATGTAGCCCAACAGATCTTCAACTGCTGGGGTTTCCATCCATGGATCTCTTTGCCAATCCACAAAACAATCAGTTGCCCTGGTTCTGCTCGAGGCAGCCGGTTCTGCTCGAGGCAGCCGCATCCGCTGAGCGTGGCAGCAGATGCTTTCCTGATTTTGTGGGCACAGGGCCTTCTCTATGCGTTCCCGCCCACGCCCCTGGTGGCACACACTCTGTTCAAGATTCTTCGGAACAAGGCCTCTGTCATCCTGGTAGCCCTCAGGTGGCCCAGACAGCCTTGGTTCCCTCTTCTCCTTCAACTGACGGTCGAGACTCCACTTCCACTGGGGGTGCAGCCCGACCTCTTGACCCAGGAACAGGGTTCCTTGCTACACCCCAATCTCAGGTCCCTCAACTTAATGGCCTGACTGCTGAGAGGGTAGTACTTGCTCCTCTACTCCTTCCCAAGGAGGCTGAGGAGGTTCTGCTGGCCTCTAGAAGGCAATCCACTAGAAAGTCCTACGCTTTCAAGTGGCGTAGATTTGAAGGGTGGTGTGCCCAAAATAAGGAGAACCCGTTTACTTGTCAAGTACCTCAGGTATTGCAGTACTTGCTCCACTTTCAGAGTTAGGCCTCAAGTCTAACTCTGTCAGGGTCCACCTGAGTGTGCTATCAGCTAACCACTCTCCAGTAGACGGGCAGTCTCTTTCAGCTCACCCTTTGGTATCCCGATTTCTCAAAGGCCTCCTACTCTTGAAGCCTCTGGTTCGCCCACCAGCTACACAGTGGGACTTAAATGTGGTCTTGCAGCGGCTTACTTGCCCACCTTTTGAACCAATGTCCACCTGTCATCTCCACTTCCTTTCCTGAAAAGCACTCTTTTTGGTGGCATTCACGTCTGCTCGATGTGTGAGTGAGCTGCAAGCTTTAGTATCAGACCGTATACACGGTTTTACAAAAACAGGGTGGTCCTACATACTCACCCCAAGTTCCTCCCAAAAGTGGTTTCCTCTTTTCACCTTAACCAAGAGGTGGTTCTTCCAACCTTTTTCCCCAGGCTACATACCAGCAGGTCAGAAGTGGTTCTGCATACCCTGGACTGTAAGAGGGCGCTCACCTTTTACCTGGAACGAATGTGGGGACATCAGAGGGCTTCCCAGTTCTTCGTTTCTTATGACTCTAGTAAACTGGGTCTACCTGTCTCCAAGTGCACGTAATCCACCTGGGTGGCAGACTGAAGCGTCTGGGCATACAGGGCAGCTGACCTCCAGCTGCAGCGTCAAATCACAGCCCACTCGGTCAGGGCTAAGGCCGCATCAGTGGCTAAGCACTGCTCTGTTCCATTAGCAGACATCTGCCGGTCTGCAACTTGGTCTTCAAGCCAGACTTTTGCAGCCTACTTCTGCCTAGAGAGAGAGTCCCGGCGGGACTGTTTTCAGTCAGGCGATACTCGGTAACCTGTTTGAGGTTTAGGCAACTCCGACCCTTTGGTGTCAGGCTACCGGTGGGGGTTTGCGTTCTCGAAGAAAAATCCTGTCACTGCTGCTGTGGCTCTTCTAGAGGGAGCCATTTTCAGCTATGGGTTCTCGGTAGCCTATAGCTAGGGAGTCCCATATGTAAGGACTGACTTCCTGCTTGTTCCTGTAGAAATCGTGGTTACTCACCTGTAACAGGTGTTCTCCAGGGACAGCAGGAATTAGTCCTCACGATCCTCCCTCCTCCCCTGGAGTTGCAGTCCTTTGATTTTTTTCTCATTTTTGCCGTCTTTTTAGTTATGTCTTCTGACTGAGAAAGATGGCACCCTTGGGCGGGAAGGGGACTGCGCATGCGTGATGCAATCCCAAAGGCTTTCTTTGAAAGCTGGGGAATTGCTCCGTACAAGGGCTCCGTTGGCGCCGACATCACCCATATATGAGGACTGATTCCTGCTGTCCCTGGAGAACACCTGTTACAGGTGAGTAACTACGCTTTACTACATCCTCCGGTAACAAATTTCAGAATTTGATTACACGAGTGAAAAGATATTTCTCCAGGACCAAGCAGGAAGTCAGTCCTCACATATGGGTGTCATCGGCGCCGATGAAGCCCCAGCGGAGCATTTTCCCAGCTTTCTATGAAAGCCTTTGGCAATGCAGGCACGCATGCGCGGTTCCCTTCCCGCCTGAAGGTGCCATCTTACCTCAGTCTCTTTTTTTTTTTTTTTTCAGTGAAGCCCACCGGACGTTTGTCCTGTTTTCTCGGTTAAAATTCGATTTGTTTCGGCTATTTTTTTCTCCCGGTTCCCCTCCCTCCGGGTTCGGTACACCGGTATCGACCCGATTCTTCTTTTTTGGCTTTTGCCCTTCGTGGCTGGCGTTCGCGCCCTTTTTTCCATTTTTCCCTGGAAGACTGTCCTTTGACCTCGCGGGGACTCTTTTTTTTTTTTTCCCCGATGGCTTCCAGCGCCTTTAAAAAGTGTGATCGGTGTAAGAAAGGCTTTTCTCGGACTCAGACTCCGGCCGGGCCCGGACCTCGTCTGAGGCCTCGACATCTCGGGATTCCGATCCCGAGCGCCATCGAAGCTCCTCTGACAGGGGGTCCCCCGACCGGGAACGCAAGAGGAAGAAGCAGCTCGCGAGGGCGTCGGAGGAGGTCCCTGGTTCCTCGAGAGCCAGGTCTAAGACCCCCGACAGTCGCTCCGGGCCCGTGGAACACGAGAATCCTGCTAAAGTTCCTTGCATGGAGCCGGAGTCTGCTGGACACGTAAGCCCCGTAGTCCTCGGACTCTCCTCCCAGGGAGCCGACGTCGGGCCTGGCACCACCGGGGCCCGAGTCGGTGGCTGCTGCGTCTCCCGAGCTGAGTCTCAGGATGACGGAGAGCAGATTGTCTGCCTTCATGGAGCAGCAGCGTGCACTGATGGCCAGCCTGTCTGGTGCATCTGCCCCGACCATCGGGACATTGACTTCGAAGTCGACCCTGGAGACCGAGCCGATACTCGAGTCCATCGTGGCTCGGAGTCGACCTCGGTCGTGGTCTCCCTCGACCTCCCGTTCAGGACCGAGGGCGTCGACGCCGGTGCCTTCGGTGTCGGGGCGGGTGCTCCAGGGCCCCGTGGGGTCGGACCCTGACTCTTCCTCGGAAGAGTCAGCTTGGGAGACGGAGGACGAGGAGTCTCCTGACACCTTCAAGACTCGGTGCGTCCCGTCGGACTCACCGCATTCTGAGCCCCGGAGTAGATCCCCTCCGGAGGATACTCTGTTCTCAGAGTTTGTCCGGGATATGGCCGCTGCCTTGTCTATCCTGGCGGACCCCGAAGAGGAGTCTCGAGCTGAAGAGCTTGAGGCCCTACAGTATGACTCTTCCGAAGGAGGCCTTTACTGTCCCGGTTCCTCCGATGCTGGAACGGCTCCTCTTCCGGATGTGGGAGGCACCGGCCTCGGCACCGATTTTAAGCAAGCGAGTCGACTCGATCAATCGACTCAGGAAGAGCCCTGGCTTTCAGAAGGCACAGCTATCACACCATTCCATGGTTGTGGAATCGGCCATGCATCGTCTGAAGAGTCAGAAGATGCACTCCGCAGTGGCCCCCGGCAGGGAGGCCCGGAACCTCGATGGTGTCAGTAGAAAGTGCTTCCAGGGCTCGATGCTTGCTTGCCGTGTCCAGTCTTACCAGCTGTACATGGGCATGTACTTGCGGGACCTGGCCAAGGAGCTGGCCGGGTTCTCTGCTGGACTCTCCGGGGAACCCTTGCGGAGATTCAAGACCTTGTCCTCGGGGATTCGGGACTGCTCGAAGTTCATGTCCCGCGCTGCCTACGATGGCTTTGAGGCTTCGGCCCGAGTTGCGGCAGCCAGCATCGTGGCTCGATGCCAGGCATGGCTGCAGTCATTGGACCTCGAGCCATGGGTTCAGGACAAGTTGGTCGATGTCCCTTGCCGAGGTGAAAACCTTTTTGGCAAACCCATGACCGAGAAGGCCGCTCAGCTCGAAACTGAGCACCTCACCCGGACAAGGCTGTTGAGGAAGACCTCTGCCCCTTCTCATAAAAAGAAGGGCTCGGGTTAAAAGCCCTTTTACCCGAGGAAGGGCGCTGCCTACAAACAGTACCCGCAATATCAGGCTGCCCAAGCTGCCCCCCAGTGTCAGCAAGCCAAGGGGCAGGGTAATGGGCCCCGGAGGCAGAGGACCCCCAAGCCTCCGGCCCCTGCTACCACTCAGCAAGGTGGGGGGTTTTTGACTCCTTGAGCGTAGCCTCTCCTCCACTGCTCTCCCAACCCTGCACAGGAGGTCGCCTCGCCCTCTTTGCCCACCAGTGGCCCCATATCACCGGGGACAGTTGGGTGCTGGAGATAGTCCACAGGGGCTATGCCCTGCATTTTCACCAACTGCCTCCACCATACTTTCCAGGGGAGCCTCCAAGGCCTCCCCTGCACACAGACCTTCTTCTGCAAGAGCTTCATGGTCTGTTGGTGGACAGGGCGGTAGAGCCTGTGCCTCCCCACTTCCAAGGTCACGGTTTCTACTCCAGGTATTTCCTGGTGCCCAAAAGAACTGGTGGCCTTCGACCCATTCTGGACCTCAGGAACCTCAACTTGTTCCTAGTGAAGGAGAAGTTCAAGATGCTTACTCTTGGGACATTTCTGCCCTACCTCCAGCAGGGAGATTGGCTATGCTCTTTAGATCTAAAGGATGCGTACACTCACATCCTCATTCATCCAGACAACAAAGTATCTCAGGTTCATTGTGGGAGGAAACCATTATCAATACAGAGTGCTGCCTTTCGGCCTCACCTCCGCCCACAGAGTCTTCACAAAGTGCCTAGCAGTGGTGGCGGCCTACCTGAGAAACCAGGGCATTTTTGTCTTCCCCTTTCTGGACGACTGGCTCATCAGGGGTCAGACGTGCCAGGAGGCCAAACAAGCCACCCTCAGCACTATTGCTCTTCTCGAAAGGCTGGGGTTTGTCATAAAACTTCGCAGAGTCCACTTTTCTCCCCTCCCAGAACTTGGAGTTCATAGGAGCAAGGCTGAACTCTCTGCTGGCAAAGGCTTTCTTGCCAGCAGACAGGGCCCAAAGGTTGATGGCCTTGACAAATCAGTTTCTCAGCAGGTCCCTGGTCTCCGCCAGACTCTGCCTGAGGCTTCTAGGCCACATGGCTTCGACAGTGCATGTGACCCCCCAATGCCAGGCTCCATATGAGGCCTGCACAGTGGTGCCTTCGGTCTCAGTGGTCACAGGCCACCGGCAGCCTCAGAGACAGGATAAGGGTGTCCAGACAATTTCTGAACTCCCTCAACTGGTGGCTGCACCCACCCAATCTACTGAAGGGGGGGTGCCTTTTCAGATTCCAGGGTATACAGTAGTGATGACCACAGACGCCTCCCTACAGGGCCGGGGAGCTCATTGTCTAGGCAAGTGCACCCAGGGCCTGTGGTCTCCTTGGGAGGCTGCACAGCAGATCAATCCCCTCAAACTCAGAGCTATTCGATTAGCGCTCAAGGCGTTCACTCCTACCCTGGCTCACCAATCTGTCCTGATTCAGATGGACAACCAAGTAGCCATGTTTTATGTGAACGAACAGGGCGGGACTGGGTCCAGGATCCTTTGTCAGGAGGCTCAGGACCTTTGTTCCTTTGCCCTCAAGCACAACATGCTCCTCAAGGCTGTGTACCTTCCAGGCCATGACAGCTACCTGGCAGACAGGTTAAGCAGAATACTGCAGCCCCACGAGTGGCAGCTGCATCCTTCAGTAGTTCAGATCATCTTCCTGAAATGGGGTCTCCCTTTGATAGATCTCTTTGCCAGTCCAATGAACAAGCAACTACCAAAGTTCTGCTCCAGGCAACCACATCCTCTGCGGATAGCAGCGGATGCTTTTCTGATATCCTGGTCTCAGGGCCTCCTCAATGCGTTTCCTCCCACACCCTTGGTGGCCCGAACCCTGTTCAAGTTTCTTCAGGACAAGGCCTCGGTCCTGCTGGTGGCTCCCAGGTGGCCGAGACAGCCTTGGTTTCCTCTTCTGCTTCAACTGGCGGTGGATCCTCCACTTCCTCTGGGGTTGCAACCCGACCTTCTCACACAGGAGCAGGGTTCCCTTCTGCACCCCAATCTCAGGTATCTCAATTTGATGGCCTGGAGGCTGCAAGGGTAGTTTTGGCTCCCTGGGGCCTTCCTCAAAGTTGAGGAGGTTGTCCTAGCCTCTAGGAAACAGTCCACTAGGAAAACCTATGCTCTCAAATGGAAAAGGTTTTCTTTGTGGTGTCAGCTGCGTACAGATGATCCTTTCTCCTGTACTGTGCCAGTAGTCCTTCAGTACTTACAGCATTTGTCAAATCAGGGACTTAAGTCCAATTCTGTTCGGGTTCACCTCTCAGCTCTAGCAGCTCACCACTCCCTGGTGGAGGGGCATTCTCTATCTGGTCACCCCTTGGTGTCCCGCTTTCTCAGGGGCTTGCTTTTGCTCAAGCCTCCCATCCGTCCTGCCCCTGAGTGGGAGCTGAATGTGGTCTTGCAGCAACTGACTCACCCACCTTTTGAGCCGATGGCTACTTGTCCACTACGCTTCCTCTCCTGGAAGACACTCTTCCTGATAGCCCTTACCTCGGCTAGGCGAGTGAGTGAGCTTCAGGCCCTGGTCTGTGATAGGCCTTACACCAGGATTTATAGGAACAGGGTAGTCCTTAGGACTCATCCAAAGTTCCTCCCTAAGGTTGTCTCCTCTTTCCACCTCAACCAGGAGGTGGTTCTTCCAACATTCTTCCCTAGGCCTCATACAAGCCAGGCTGAAGCAGCCCTGCATACCCTGGACTGTAGGAGGGCCTTATCCTTCTACCTTGACAGTACGCAGGGGCATAGAAGGGCTACTCAGCTCTTCATCTCCTTTGACCCCAATAAGTTGGGGTTGGCTTTGTCCAAGCGTACCTTGTCCATCTGGGTGGCTGACTGTATCACCTGGGCTTACAAGGCGGCTGACCTTCCTTTGCAGGGTAGGGTCATGACCAATGTTCCCTCTAATTTTCTGTAGGCTGTGTGCGCATAAAATATCAGCTGTGCAGCTTTTGAAGGAAGGTTACATTTTTGTGCGCCACATAACGACACTCGGAGTTATATACTTTAAAATTTGACTACACGTCAGAATACAGTATGTACACCACATTGATTGCACTAGAAAATATTGTAGAACTTGTGAAAACCATAAATACACAACAACTTTTAAATTTTAAGATGTCTCTGTTGTTTTCTATCAGAATCAGTACTGTAATTTTTGTGCGCTCTGTTGTAAAGTATGTGCGCTCGCTCGGCGAGGTGTGTGCGCGCGCACACGCGCTCAGCTTAGAGGGAACAGTGGTCACGACCCATCTTGTCAGGGCATTGGCTGCCTCAGTGGCTCATCTCCGCTCTGTGCCCTTGGTAGACATCTGCAAGGCTGCAACTTGGTCTTCAAGCCAGAGGTTTGCGGCCCATTACTGCCTGGAGAGAGAGTCCCGTAGGGACAGTGCTTTTGGCCAGGCAGTACTCCGGAATCTCTTTGAGGTTTAGGCAACTCCTGCCCTCTGTTGGGCTACCGGTGGAGGTTGTGTCCTTGAAAAGCCTTTCTTTGCTGCTGAGAGTAAAGGGAGTTCTCTTGTTCAGCCTGGGTTCCTCGGTAGCCCAGAGCTTGGGAGTCACCCATATGTAAGGACTGACTTCGTGCTTGGTCCTGGAGAAAGAGTAGTTACTCACCTGTAACAGGTGTTCTCCAGGAGCAGCAGGAATCAGTCCTCAAACCTTCCCTCCTCCCCTTGGAGTTGCAGTTGTACATAGTTTAATTTTCATTTTTGTGTGCTGTTTTTAGCTATGTCATTTGAGGTAAGATGGCAGCTTTAGGTGGGAAGGGAACCGCGCATGTGTGCCTGCATTCCAAAAGGCTTTCATAGAAAGCTGGGGAAATGCTCCTCTGGGGCTTCATCGGCGCCGATGACACCCATATGTGAGGACTGATTCCTGCTGCTCCTGGAGAACAGCTGTTACAGGTGAGTAACTACTCTTTTCTTTTATTAATCTTTAATAGTGTACCCTGTAGCTTCATTGCATGTTCCCTAGTCTTTCTATATTCTGATAACGTAAACAATCGATCTATGTTTACTCGTTCCACTCTGTTTATTAATTTATAGACTTCTATCATATCTCCCCTCAGCCATCTCTTTTCCAGGTTTAAGAGCTCTAACCTTTTTAGCCTTTCTTCATAGGGGTATCTTTCTATCCCCTTTATCATTTTGGTGGCTCTTCTCTGAACCTTTTCTAATAAGGCTATATCTTTTTAAGATACAGTGACCAGAATTGCACACAATATTCAAGGTGCGGTCTCACCATGGAACGATATAGAGGCATTATAATATCGTTTGTTTTATTTTCAATTCCTTTCCTTATGATACCTATCATTCTATTTGCTCTCTTGGCTGCCACTGCACACTGGGCAGAGGTTTTTAACATGTTATCCACAATGACGCCTAAATCTTTTTCCTGGGTGGTGGTTCCTAATGTGGAACCTTGCATCGTGTAACCATAGTTTGGGTGGTTCTTCCCTAGGTGCATAACTTTGCACTTGTCGACATTAAATTTCATCTTCCATTTTGATACCCAATCTTCCAATTTATCAAGATCCTCTTGCAATGTTCCACAATCCTCTTGGGTTTTAACAACTTTAAATATTGTATAGAATGTGAATACTTTTGGGAACCTGACAGGTATTTGAGACCTGGAGCGGCCACTGTTGGAAACAGGATACTGGGCTTGATGGACTCTTGGTCTAATCCAGTATGGCATATCTTATGTTCTTATGGTTCCTGCACTTTCCATTTGTACTACTACTGCAAATAATTGCTGCTGCCACAGGGTTGGGAGCAATACCTTGTGCTTTTTGTGAATGCCTGCAGTGCTGGGTGGGAGAAGGTTGAGAGTACTGGACTGATAGCAGATCTGGAGGGGAGTGAGGTAAAAAGCTGTAGTTGGATGTGCTGGACCGGGGGAGGGGAAAACGTTGCATGCTAAACTGTTGGGAAAGGTATGGAAGATGGGGGTGACGATGGACATGATGGTGGATGGAATGTCAGATGACAGGGACATTCTTGACATGGGAGATAAAGGGAATGCTGAATACAGAGGGGGGCAAGAAGTCAGAGGAAATACTGAATGTTTGGGAGGGGGTACTAGGGGGATGGAGATGATGGACATGGGAGGAAGGGAGATGAGATGCTTGACACTAAGGGAGTGGAACTTGGGATTCAGAGAAGATGCTGAATGTGGGGTAGGGGGAACTAATATTACAGGAGATTTGATGCTGGATGGGGATAGGAAGAGGAGAGAACTAGTGAAAGGACTGGGTAATAAGTCTTCTGAAGGAGAGAAAGATGATGAATGGATGGTTTGGATGAGAGAGGTGGAAAGTTGTAGATAAATGCAATAAAAGCAGGAGACTGAGGACTATGGGATAAAAGGGAGAAATTTAATCTGAATAGAGAATCAGAAAAATACATGGAAGAACCATGATAGAAATGTTGGAGACTGATGTAGAGGAGGAAATGAAGATAGAAGGGGAGAGAAGAAGTGGCAAATGGACAGGAGACTCTGGAATCAGAGTTAAGAAAGACAGTGGAAAGTAGAAATCAGGTAGAATTGTTTTTTCTATTTAATGATTAGAATGTCAGCTTTTGGAATGTACAGCTGACAAGTCAGGTGTTAACACATGGCTGGGACCCAGCCCAGGGCGAAACTTTGGGAGGGAGACTTGGTAGTATGCTGTCCACTCAGCATCAGATGCACACACCACCCTCCAGCAATTCAGTCCTGGTCACACACAAGCTGCACCCATACACTGCAAATGTTCAAGAAGCTGTGTTGTAACTCCCAAGCCTGTCTCAGGCATGGTGAGAGCATCAGATATTTTAAAATGCATAGATTTACATATTTGTTTATAATTTGTTAGTGATAATTTTATTTGGTTACCATCTGGGGGTCACTTGTATTTTTAGTTGTTCAAATGTGGTCACATCAGAAAAAGGTTTGGGAAGCACTGGCTTATTCCAAACGCGAGCATTGTTTTTACCAGAGACATATGTAAGAATGGAGGTTTATTTGATCAAACTATGCATGCATACTGATCAGTGCTTGCTATATTTCCAAGTCTTCTCCGTATTGTCTATTTTAAATTGTAATAATTCACGTAACAGCCTGGATTAAGACCTTGTGCAGTGTGCTAATGTTTCTTCTGTGACTTTCAGTACTGTCCTGGAGGAGAATTGTTTGATTACATAATTGCCAAAGATCGTCTCACGGAAGATGAATCACGTGTATTTTTCCGCCAGATTGTATCAGCTGTTGCTTATGTACACAGTCGTGGATATGCTCACAGGGATCTCAAACCTGTAAGTTGGAATAGAGCAAGGGTGTTAAACTGCAATCCTGGAAAGCAGCATGTCGCTCAGATTTTCAGGATATTCATAAGTAGTAACAAAACAGATGTGCTGAAAACACTATCATTTGCTTCACAACAAACTCAGAAAACTTCAATAATGCAAGCTGAAAAATATTGTAATCAGTTTCACAGCTGAAGGGTATAAGTAACAATACCATCAGAGCTCAACAATCTTTATGGCTAAAAATTCTACTTAGCTGGCTTATAAAAGAAAATCCTGAAGAACGTCCACACATGTCTGATAAAGGTAACCAGGGGAACAAAGTAGATGTAATACCATTCATAGAAGGAGATGTTTATGAACAGCTTGCAAAACAAAGTGAACAATGCTATGGGACCAGATCAGATACATCCCAGGATACTGAAGGAGGTCAGGGAGGTTTTGGCATGATCTTTTAAAAAATTGTTTAATAGATTCCTGGAGACTGGGGAGGTACTGTTGATTGGAAAAGGGCTGATGTGGTTCCTCTTCACAAATGTGACAACTGAAGTGGCAAACTACAGTCCGATAAATCTTGTCTTCCTCTTCGTCTCTCCGGGCCAGTCCGGGCACTTGAGGGTCGTCAACCTTCTCCAGCAGCTCAGGACTGACAAAACTGAAATTTTGCTGAAGCAGGCATCTGGCTCCCCCTGCTGTCCAAACCTCAGTCTTTCAGTCCTCAGCAGCTGAAGGAGATGTTGGCTGTCTGGCTCCCGGAGTTAGAGGACGAAAGAACACCTTTTATGTTATTTTTACTTTAGTTTCTCTTTATTTTTGCTAGTTTGGGCTTTGCCTTGATTTTTTGTTTTGCACGGTGCCATTAGGTACTGCTGAAGAGCCCTGGCTGGTTGGTTCTTCGCAAGCGCAAGTTTCCCCTCTGGTGCTTAAACAGCTCAGGGGGATGACGGAGCATTCTGGGCAGAGCCTGCCTAAATCGCAGCTCTGATTCTGCGGGGAAAGGCGGTCAGCGGTACTGGGAGCCCCAGGGACCAACCAACCTTTTTCCATTTTTCATGCACTACTCCGCTAGCAGCGGCCGTGGCTGACTTGAACAGGAGATTCGCCGCCATCCGCTCCTCCTTTCAGCAGGTCAGTTACTTTGCATGTGTAGGTTACCGGCTTCGTGGTCTGGCAGTTTAGGCGCACGGCGCTCCGGTCGGTAGAGAACCGGCTGATCGGCGCGATACAGGGTCTCATCAGGGAGTTTGTTCGTGGCAGGGCTTCTTTTCTTCAGTGCTAGTTTTCATCGCGTTTCCAATCGCCGGCATGGCAGGCAAGCCGGAGTCTGGGATTTTGCTAGGCGGTCTTCAGAACGTGGAGGAAATGGCGGGAACGGCGGCCATTTCAGCAGAATCGCGTGTTTTGCAGGCAAGTCATACAGGCTCCGTGAAAAAGAAAGCTAAGACAAAGAAGTCAAGCAAATTGGGGGAAGCTCCTTCACTGGGGTTGCCTGCAGCTCAGCAGAACTTGGAAGCTCCATTTTCTGCTGCCTTTATATTAGCCTTACATCAGGCCTATTGTTTAAAGTGGCATCAGGCACAGGATAGCAGCTCGGCCCTCTGTCCTCTCCCAGTTAAAGGCGATGCCCAGTTGGACCTGGCGAAAGGCTCCTCCAAATCTGTCCAGGGGGCGCAGGGGGGTGCCAATAGCACCGGTTTCCCACTATCGGAGCCACAAAGTGAGGAGGAAGGAGAGATCGTGTGGGATCCGGTTCTGGATCAGTGGGCCGCTGATCTGGAGGAGGGAGTTTTGGGGGCCAGCGAGGATCCTGGTAGGTTCCGGGTATTTCGCAAGAAAGAATTGGGAGCGCTTATTTCCCAAGCGCTGGCGACCTTGCATATTGTCCCACCGGCGGCTCAGGATCAGCCTTTGGAGGACCCTCTGCTGCAGGGTTTTAATACAGAGGGGAAGTGTTTTCCTGTGCACAGAGTAATGAAACAGATGGTGGAATCGGAATGGGAATGCCCAGAGGCTACCCTGCGGGGGGCTCGGGCTATCGCCCATTTATATCCGTTGCCACAAGAAGAGCAGGAGCTGCTGAAGATGCCTAAGGTGGATGCACTGGTTTCAGCAGTAACCAAGAAAACTAAGATTCCTGTGGAGGGCGGGGCGGCCCTCAAGGATTTGCAGGATAGGAAACTGGAAACTCTGTTGAAGACCTTTGAGTCCTGCGCTCTTGCGCTTAGAGCGGCTATCTGTGAGGCGTATGTTTCCAGAGCCTCCATTAGATGGATTCAGGGCGGTACTGCCTCCAAAGGGGGGAGGACGAGGAAGGTGCGAAGCTGGAGTCAGCCGCGGCCTACCTGGCAGATGCCTTCTATGACCTGGTGAGGATTTCCGCGAAGTCCATGGCGGCAGTCATTGCGGCACGAAGGTTCCTTTGGCTACGGAATTGGGCAGCGGATGTTTCGTCCAAAGCGCGCCTAAGTAAGCTGCCGTACAAGGGTACGTTGCTCTTTGGAGCCGCGTTGGAGAAGATTGTGAAGGATTTAGGGGACTCCAAAGGAGGTCGGCTCCCAGAGGATCGTCCGAGAGGCCAGCGGCCTGCCGGGTCTCACAGGGCTCCATCACGAGAGTTTTGCAGGTTCAGAGGATCTTGCTTTGCCCCATATCACAGGGGATGCGTTGGGGCACGCGGGCAGTCCTTTCAGGGGGCTCTGGGGTTCGGCAGGGGCTATTTCGCTCCCCAGCAGAACTCCAACAAAAAGCCGCAATGAAGTGATGTTTGTCCAGACGGAAATTCCGATAGGGGGACGGCTGCAGCAGTTCCTTTCCGTCTGGGCCACCGTAACGACAGATCTCTGGGTTCTGGAGATCATACGCGACGGTTATGCTCTAGAGTTTGCTCGGCTGTTACGGGAAGCTTTTGTGGCATCGCCATGTGGTTCTGCGGAAAAGGCGAATGCGGTGGCCGTGACTCTTCGGCGTTTGAGTCTTCGGGCAGTGGTTCCAGTTCCTCACGACCAGTTAGGATCCGGTCGATACTCGATTTATTTCATGGTGCCCAAAAAGGAGGGATCTTTTCGTCCCATTTTGGATCTCAAGCATGTGAACCGCAGTCTCAGAATCCCGCATTTCTGCATGGAAACGCTAAGGTCGGTTATTTGTTCAGTGCAGCCTTCAGAGTGGCTCACATCAATAGATCTGACAGAGGCCTACTTTCATATACCCGTTCGGCCTGAGCATCAGAAGTTCTTGCATTTTGCGGTGCCCATGGGACATTTTCAGTTTCAGGCCTTGCTGTTTGGCCTGGCTATGGCGCCACGCACCTTCACAAAGGTCATGTTAGTGGTCGCTGTGGCGCTTCGGCGAGAGGGCGTGTTGGTGCACCCGTATCTCGACGACTGGTTGATTCGGGCGCCGTCAGTCTCTGAATCGCAAGTGGCTACGGCACGATTGGTAGGTCTCCTAGAACAGCTGGGCTGGGTGATCAACCGGGCCAAAAGCCAGTTGCTTCCGGTTCTGCAGCTCCTTTATCTGGGGGCGCTCTTTGACACGAGCCTCGGAGCGGTGTTTCTGCCCGAAAGCAGGGTCCAAAAGATTATGCAACAGGTAACAGCGTTCTTGGCCCTGAAGGCACCCACGGCGTGGCGTTACCTACAGCTTCTTGGGTCCATGGCGGCTACCATAGATCTGGTCCCCTGGGCTCGAGCACATATGCGGCTGTTGCAGCAGGCGTTACTAACAAGGTGGTCGCCTCAGGAGCATCCCTTAACCCGGAGATTACCCCGGTCTCCGGAGGTAAGTGACAGTCTGCGGTGGTGGTTGGATCCTCTCCATCTTCAGGCCGAGGCCCCCTTACTGCACCCGGTATGGTTGCTCCTGACGACGGATGCCAGCCTCTCGGGCTGGGGGGCGCATTGTCAGTCCCATTTGGCTCAGGGTGCTTGGTCGCCCGAGGAGTCAGGTCTATCCATCAACCTGTTGGAGCTCAGGGCGGTGCGCTTGGCGCTCCTCGAGTTTCACTCTCGTAGCGGGGAAAGCGGTGAGAGTTTTCTCCGACAACGCGGTGACCGTATCTTACATCAATCGGCAAGGGGGAACAGGCAGCGCAGTCCTCTTGCAGGAGAGTCATGTTGATGGACTGGGCAAAGTCACATCTAGTGGCGCTCTCAGCGGCGCACGTAGCCGGCCGGGACAATGTGCAGGCCGATTACCTCAGCCGTCATGTCGTAGATCCGGGAGAATGGGAGTTGAATGCAGCGGTGTTTCATGACCTTACCCGTCGTTGGGGGCAACCGGTTATGGACCTGATGGTCACTTACAACAATACCAAGGCCAGCCGCTTCTTCAGCAGGCGCAGGGAGCAAATGTCAGAGGGCCTCGGACTAGCACAGCCGTGGCCGTCCGGATGTCTTCTCTGTCTTTTTGCCGTGGCCGCTGATAGGGCGCGTCCTTCGGCGGATCGAGCACCACGATGGGCGAGTGGTTCTCATTGCACCGGATTGGCTGAGGAGGCCGTGGTTTGCGGATCTCGTCCATCTTCTGGTAGACGACCCTTGGAGGTTGCCGCTCCGGGCGAACCTCTTGTGTCAGGGTCCGCTTCTCATGCCGGACGTGGATCACTTCTCGCTTACGGCTTGGCTCTTGAAAGGGAGAGGCTGAAGCGTAGAGGGGATTCGCCGGCGGTGATAACCACTCTTTTGCAGGCCAGACGGCGGTCTACTTCCCTAGCTTACGTGCGAGTGTGGCGTATCTTTGAATGCTGGTGCAGTGAACGGAGGCTCCGTTCGAGCCAGATCCTGGTGTCTGACATATTGGAGTTCCTTCAGGACGGTCTGGATAAGGGTTTAGCTCTCGCCACTCTAAGGGTACAATTGGCAGCACTGGCATGTTTTCGAGGTAAGGTGCAGGGGGTGCTCCTTTCCGGACATCCCGATATTCTGCGGTTCTTGAGAGCAGTGAAGAACTTGCGTCCGCCAGTTCGTCCTTTGGTTCCAACCTGGGATCTCAACTTGGTCCTTGAGGCTTTGGCAAGGCCTCCTTTTGAGCCGGCGCTGGTGGTGCCGCTCAAAGAGCTCTCTTGGAAAACCGCCCTGTTAGTGGCCTTGTGTTCGGCTCAGAGGGTGTCGGACCTGCAGGCGCTGTCCTGTCGGGAACTGTTTCTCCACTTCTCTCAGGAAAAGGTGGTATTGCGACCAGTTCCCTCTTTTCTCCCAAAGGTTGTGTCGTCTTTTCATATGAATCAAACTATTTTTCTTCTGACCTTTAAGGATCAGGACGACGTGCCCATTGATTCTGTCCTCCATAAGTTGGATTTGGGTAGAGTGCTCAAGCGGTACCTGCGGAGAACGGAACCGTTTCGCAAAACGGACCGGCTTTTTGTATGGTTTGGAGGACCTCGGAAGGGGGAAGCGGCCTCCAAAGCCTCCATTGCAAGATGGGTTAAATGCGCTGTAACGGCGGCGTATCAGGCGAGCGGGAAATCCCTGCCGGAGGGGTTTCGCTCTCATTCAACTCGTCAGGCGACGTCCTGGGCCGAGTTAGCCCCAATTCCACCTGTGGATATTTGTCGTGCGGCTACTTGGTTGTCGCTGCACACTTTTTCGAAGCACTATAGATTGGATGTTCAGGCCAAGGGAGACGCAAATGTAGGGGCGTCGGCCATCATTGCGGGCCTAGTGGGTCCCTCCCAGGGTTAGGCACTGCTTTGGTACTTCCCTCAAGTGCCCGGACTGGCCCGGAGAGACGAAGAGGAAGAAGAAATTAGACCTTACCTGCTAATCGTCTTTCCTTGAGTTCTCTACGGGCCAGTCCGGATCCCACCCTATTCCATTTGCGGTATCTCAGTATTTTTCTTTATCGAGCATCCGAGGCGATACTTCCAATTCTCTCCTCAAGCTTCAGAGTATACAGTCTTTTCAGCGGGAAGTTCGGAACGGCTGGTGGCGAATCTTCCGTTCAAGGATTTTGATCTCTATTGGTCTCAGGGGCATCCTCGGCTTTTTGGTCGGAATTCGGCTTCCAGTCCAACAAAAAAAAAAAAAAAGATAGATATAAATATGTAAATGATGAGCAAACAAAGGGGAGGCAGATAAGGGGAAGAAATAGGAGTTTTGGTAGAGAGGGAGTTTTATCGGCGGAGCATGTCGTTTTAAGCGGGCTCTGTCGGTTGTCTGTTTTTGTTGTCCGTTTTCTTTTAAGCTGCTTGTTCACGTTAAGACTGAGGTTTGGACAGCAGGGGGAGCCAGATGCCTGCTTCAGCAAAACTTCAGTTTTGTCAGTCCTCAGCTGCTGGAGAAGGTTGACGACCCTCAAGTGCCCGGACTGGCCCGGAGAGAACTCAAGGAAAGACGATTAGCAGGTAAGGTCTAATTTCTTCTTAGTGGTGGGAAAAGTAATGGAGCTGCTGCTGATCTGAGGCATCATGGCTTTACCAATGGAAGATCATGTCAAAACAAATCTGATTTCTTTGACTGGGTGACCAGAGAATTGGATTAAAAGCATGCAATGGATGTGGTCTACTTCGATTTCAGCCAAGCCTTTGGTCCTATTCCTCATAGGAGGCAGTCGGGGTATGGATTCCAAGGTGAATGGGATCAAGACTTGACTGACTGACAGACTACAGAGTACTGATGAATGGAAATCTGAAGAAAGGAGGGCGAGTAGTGGAGTGCCTCAAGGATCCATCCTGGGACTGCTACTGTTTGTCTTTTGTGGGTGATATTGCCAAAGGCTTAAAAGGAAGAGCTTGCCTTTTTGCAGATATGAAGATTTGCAATAGAATGGACACTTTGGAGGGCTTAGACAGCATTCAAAGATCTACAAAAATTAGAAAAATGGTCAAATGCTTGGCAATTGAGATTTAGTGCAAAGAACTACAGAGTGATCAATTTTGGATGCAAAAACCCAAAGGAGCTCTACATGATGGGGATGAGAGGCTGGTATCTAAGGACCAAGAACGGGACCTCAGAATGATAGTGTCTGAGGATCTCAAGGTTGATGAAGCAGTGTGACAAGGCAATGACCAAAGCCAGAAGGATATTAGGCTGCATACAGTGGGGAATAACCAGCAGGAAGGAGCCTGTATTAGGTCCCTTGTACAAGTCATTGGTGAGGCCTCATTTGGAATATTATTTGGTTTTGGAGACTATACCTTTCAAAGGATATAAAAAGCCTTGAAACTGTTCAAAGGAAGGCATCCAAAATGATATGGGGCCAGTGCCAGATGACATATGAGAAAAGACTTGAAGACCTAAATATATGTACCTTAGAGAGGAGAGGCTAGACGGATGCGATACAGACATTTAATACTTTAAGGGTGTTAATGAACAAACAACCTTCAAAAACAAGGAAGTTGTAGAACTGCAGGACATGAAATGAAGCTGCAAAGAGGTAAATGTAAAAGCAACATCAAAAAATACTTAGAGTGAGCTCCATTTACCTGTACCCTTTGCCTCCCACTCAACCAATTTCTAACCCCATCAGTCACTTTAGGGTCCATCCCTAGGGTGCTCAGTTTGGTTATAAGTTGCCTGTGTGGAACCGTGTCAAAGGAATACTGAAATCTAAGTACACCACATCTAGGGCTCTCCCTCGGTCCAACTCTCTGGTCACCCAGTCAAAGAAATCAATCAGATTTGTCTGACAAGACCTGCCTCTGGTAAACCCATGCTGTCTCTGATTCTGCAAACCATTGGACTCCAGAAACTTCACTATTTTCTCTCTTAGCAGCGTTTCCAATAATTGACTTGCCACAGAAAGGGTGGATGCCTGGAATACCTCCTGTAGGAGGTGGTGGGAGCAAAAATGGTGATATAATTTAAAAAGGCATGGGATAGACAGCTTAGTTACTCACCTGTAGCAGGTGTTCTCCAGGAAGAGCAGGAATAAGTCCTCTCATATGGGTGACATCACTGACTGAGCCTGCTCAGGAATGCTCCCCAGCTTCCATAGAAAGCTTCTGGGAGCTCCACTGTGCATGTGCACCTGCCTTCCCACCCACCAGAGCCATCTTTTACTTCAGTATGATGACAAAGTTTAAAAGCAACTCCATGGGGGAGGTGGGAGGGTTATGAGGACTTATTTCTGCTGTTCCTGAAGAACACCTGCTATACAGTTGAGTAATTACATTTTCTCTGGGAGCAAGCAGGAATTAAGTACTCACATATGGGACTCCCCAGCTTTAGGCTACGAAAAAATGGCAAAAAAGCCCAATGAGGCAATAGGAGAACTGGAAGAAACAGCATGAGTAGTCTCTCCAAGGGACTTGACTGATTCAGCATGTATAGTGTCCATCAACATCAGGAAGACTCTTTATGGTAGCCTGGATGGACAGAAGGGGCTGGTGGGAAGGGGTTGAACCCAAGTCCCAAACAGATGCCAAAGTACAGCTTGGCCAAAGTTACTGTCACGCCAGAAATACCCATCCAGATGATAGTGGGCTGTGAAGGTGTTGACAGAGAACCAGATAGCAGTCCTGCAAATCTCCACCGTAGAGACTGAGTGCAGGTTTTCCACAGAAGCGGCCATAGCTCGGACATCATGGGCCATGACATGAAGTTAAAGGCTCACACCAGCCTGCGCATAAGCGAAGAAAAAGCAGTCCGCCACAAAGTGAACGGTGTGTGTTTTGGAGATGTCCACGCCCAACTTGTTAGGGTCAAAGGAGATGAAGAGCTGGGTAGGGCACTGCTGGGCTTTTGTCCTCTTCAGGTAGAAAGCCAAGGCCTGTTTACAGTCCAATGTCTGCAGCGTGGCCTCAGCCCTGTTGGCTTGAGGCTGAGAAGAAAGTGAGCAGCAGAACCACCAACTGGTTGAGGTGGAACCAAGAGACCATCTTGGGCAGGAAATGTGGATGCATCTGCAGGATCACTCTGTGGTGAAATCTGGTGTGGTGCGCATGCCCCACCAGAGCTTGCAGTTCACTAATTTGATGGGCAGAGGTGACCACTACTAGGAACACCACCTTTCAGGTCAGGAATTTCATCAGACAAGAGGCTAATGGCTCAAAAGGAGGAGTTGTCCCAGTGTACCATATTGAGATCCCATGCCACACAGGCAGGGACTTGACTGGAGGCTTAGAGAGGAGACCCCACATGAAGTGGGCCACCAGTGGGTGCATAGAGATGGACTTACTACCTGACCCGCGATGGTAAGCCCCATTTGCGCTTAAGTGCACTCGGATGGCATTGGACTTGAGGCCTGAATCAGAAAGGTGTAGGAGATATATCAGCAGTACCTTCACAGCGCAAGAGAAAGGTCCAGAGTACTGTCAGTGTACCAGAGACAGAACCTAGTAATTTCTAGTAATTTCTCACGATGTATACCTCACGAGCAAAACCTAGTAGGTGCTGCACTGACAGCTTATTAACTTGTAAATAGTTTACCTCTTTGTATATAGTTGACCTGTTCACCAAGTTGTTCTCCCTGTTTAATGTAAGTTCAATGTGGTTCTTTTCTCATTGTACAATTTTGCTCCCTGTAAACCATGCTGATGGTAAATAGTGCGGTATAGAAAAACTATAAATAAATAAACCTGCGCTATTTAAAGATGTAGGGATGGTGTGTGGATTCTTTGTGGGATACTAGGAGGACATTCTCCACCTCCATAGGGAGATTGAGCTCTGCAAGGACTTACCTGCTCAGCATCCACATTCTGTGGGCCAGGGACTGCACTTTGGGATGAAGCAGGATCATGTCATTCTGAGAGATGAGATCTGGGGTGTGGTCCAACCAGAGAGGCTCCTGCCGAGAGAGCCGGAACAGCAGGGGAAACCAAGGTTTCCTGGGCCAGGATGGGATAATGAGTTATCATGGTGCCCTTGTTAGCCTGGAGCTTGAAAAACATCTTTGCTACTCGCGGAACTGGGGGAGGATATGCTTATAGTAACTCCACTCCCCCAATCCAGGAGGGAAGGCATTGAAGGCCAGTCAGTTTCTGGATGCCACTATAGGGCAGAAACAAGTCACTTGAGTGTTGTATGGAGTGGCGAACAGGTTAATTTTCAGACTGCCCCCACATCTGAAAGATATGGTTCACTACCGTCTTGTTGAGGGTCCATTAGTGTGGTTGTAGTACTCTGCTGAGAAGGTCTGCAAGAGCATTGAGTTCCCCAGGCAGGTACATCACCGAGGTTCATACTGTGGGTGACAGCAAACCTCCATAGCTGCACCGTCTCCCAGCACAGGAGGTACGACCCCATACTGCCTTGCGTGTTATGGAACATCACTACTTGATTGTCCATCTGAATAAGGACAATCTAGTTAGTCAATTGTGTCTGAAAAGCATGGAGAGCGTTCGCAATGGCCTGGAGTACCAGGAAGTTCATCTGGTGCATGCTCTCCTTCTCAGACTAGAGGTCCTGCATACGCAGGTTGTTGAGATGGTGCCCCCAGCCTAGTTTGGACGCATCCATGGTAAGCGTCTGAGGTGGAGGTGAGGTGCGTCCAACTTCGGGTATGTTTCGCCACACTTGGAACCTGTGGTGCTCAGAAGCTGTAGGGGTACCTCTGGTGCCCAGCTCGACTCCAGACAAGGAGATGTCTGGATCTCGCAAGTGGTCCCATAAGACCGCAGTCCTCAAAGGGGTACGTCCTCCCTGAGAGGTTGCATGGGGCTTACGGGGCAGTCTGGACATCCAGGATGACCACAGATCTTCGGGGGAGGTGAGCCTGGCTTTGTCAGATCGTGAGGATGGGGAATATTCTCCTTCAGATTCGTCGGTAACAGCACAAGAGGACTCGAGATATCAGACCTTTTTGTAAAGAAGAATTACCGGCTTTAATTGCACAGGTCGTAGAGTCGCTGCGCCTTGCCGACACACCTGATCCACAGAATTCCCAGAATTTGTCGCAGCCAGACCCTCTTTTGCAGGGCATATGTAAGCCTTCCAAAGAATTTCCCTTTCCAGCGGAATTGCAGTAAATGGTATCTCGGGAATGGGAATCTCCAGATTCACCTCTGTGTACGGCACGCCGTATTGGACAGTTATACCTTTGGTCTCCCTCCGACCTGGACCGTTGGCTCACATACCCGAAGGTGGACGCATTACGCATTGGTGGTATGCTTGGTAACGCCGGTCACCATACCGGTCGAGGGCTGGGCAGCGCTCCGAGACCAACAGAACCATAAGGTGAAAAGTCTGCTTAAGACCGCCTTTTAATCTTCTGCTCTTTCTCTTCAAGCGACAGTTTGTGGCGGTCTAGCGGCTCAGGCCTCCTTGCGATGGATCTAACAGCTTCCAGACGATCCAGATGTCGGTTGTCTGGAATCCATTGCAGCTTTTTTAGCGGATGCCTTTTATGATCTCTTGCGTCTCTCGGCTCACTCCTTAGCTGCGGTGACGGTGTATAGGAGATGGCTTTGGCTGCGTCAATGGGCAGCGGATGTTGCCTCCAAGACACATCTGTCCAAGCTTCCCTTTAAAGGGAGACTTCTGTTTGGAGAAGATCTGGACAAGTTGGTAAAGGATCTGGGGAGGGTAAGCCTCAACGCTTACCAGAAGATAAACCAAAAGTATCATCACGCTGAGGATCTCATTCCCAAGTCTTTCGACATTTTCCTAGATTTCGCGACTCTCTGAAATACCGGGCCTTTAAGCCGACTACCTCCTCCACTCCTACTGGTCACTTCGGTCAGAGGTCCCAGTCCTTTCGGGGGCCCCTAAAGGCACTGATTCTTATTCAGGCCCAGGAAAGTTTGCTGGATCCTCCCATCTTTCCCGCTGACGGGACGGGAAGTCCACTTGAGACGCTTTCTCCGATAGGTCGGTTGATCCTTTTTTCTCGACAGTGGGTTCTCAAATTCAGATCAGAGGGTCCTCGACATAGTTTCTCACGATTACTCCCTCAAATGTTGCCGACCCATTTGCGACACTTTCCTGATATCCCCAGGACGCTCGGGGAAAAAAATGGCTATTCAATCAACCATTCAGAGACTCCTCTTGCTAGAAGCCATTCGTCCTGTCCTGGCATTGGAAAGAGGACTAGACCGTTATTCTATTTCATGGTGCCCAAGAAGGGACGGCTCCTTTTGGCCAATTCTGGACCTCAAAGGCGTCATTCGTAGCCTTCGAGTGCCACACTTCCGAATGAAGACACTACGGTCAGTCATACAAGCAGTGCGCAAGGGTGAGTTTCTAACTTAGATCTCACAGAGGCCTATTTGCACATTCCTATTTGGGAAGACCATCAGCGGTTCTTGCGGTTCGCAGTCCTCAGGCAACATATTCAATTTTGGCCGATGCCCTTCAGCCTAGCCTCGGCGTCTTGGACCTTCTCCAAGGTGTGGTGGTGGTGGTGGCAGCGGCCTTGCACAAGCAGGGCATCAGAGTTCATCCATACTTGGACGATTGGCTCATTCGAGCAGACTCCCTTCCGGAAGCCATTTCTGCGGTAGTTTCCTTTCTACAGGAGCTCGGTTGGGTGATCAATCAGGCCAAAAGTTGCCTTCAGCCGTCCCAGGAGATCGACTTTCTCGGGGTGCGGTTCAATACTTGTCAGGGTTGTGTTTTTCGAACCCCGGCCCATTTCCACAAATTGTCTGCTCAAATCTGTAGTTTTCTAGTTCAGGGCTCTCCTCGAACTTTGGATTATCTTCAAGTCCTGGGATCCATAGCCGTCACCATCGAGCTTCTACTTTGGGCCAGGGCTCACATGCGCTGTCTGCAGAACGCACTCCTTTCGAGATGGTCGCCAGTGTCTGAGAACTACCAGCTTCGGCTTCCACTACAGCCAGCTGTCAGGCAGAGCCTATGGTGGTGGCTTTCTTCACACAATCTCCTAAAGGGAGTTCCCTTGGAGACCCCACGCTGGATCTTGGTGACAACAGATGCAAGTTTGTCCGGCTGGGGAGCTCACTGTCGAACCCACACGGCGCAGGGGACCTGGTTGACACGCAAATCGCGCTGGATAATCAACCGATGGAAGCGCAGGCAGTACGCCTCGCCTTACTAAGGTTTCAGTATCTCTTGCAAGGTCAAGCGGTTCAAATATTGTCCGACAACGTGACAAGTGTCATATATCAACCGTCAGAGGCACCAGGTGCGCTGGAGTGTCGAGGGAGATGTCCCTTCTCTTTCCATGGCAGAAAGATACCTCCAAGCCCTCTCGGCGCAACATATAGCGGGGACCACCAATGTGAAAGCAGATTTTCTGAGTCGGCATACTCTCGATCCTGGCGAGTGGGAACTGGCTCCAGAAGCTTTCCAAAACATAGTTCAGGAATGGGGTCAACCGGCAATAGATCTCATGGTATCAGCGACGAATGCCAAAGTCCCATGGTTCTTCAGTCGCTGGAGAGAGCAAGGATCTCGCGGCATAGATGCACTGGCCCAACCATGGCCGAAACACAAGCTTCTTTGTGTTTCCACCTTGATCCATGATCGGGAAAGTTCTTCAACGAATCGGAGCACCAGGGCCCGGTAATCCTAGTGGCTCTGGATTGGCCCAGAAGACCTTTGTATGCCGATCTCATAAGGTTATCTCGAGTGACTCCTCTGCGACTGACAGCTCCCTTCAGACTCCTCAGGCAAGGACCAATTTCCATGGACAATCTGATTCCGTACTCGCTTACGGCTTGGCTCTTGAACGCCGTGGGCTAATCTGTAAGGGTTACTCTTCTAAAGTCGTATCTACGCTTCTCCATGCCTGGCAATCTTCTACGTCGGTAGCGTACGCTAGGGTGTGGCGAGTTTTTGAATCATGGTGTTCCCAACATCTTTCTCCCTGGTGTTTGGAAATCCCGGAGGTTCTCGTCTTTCTTCAAGAGGGCCTTGACAAGGGATTAGCGCTCGGAACCCTATGGATACAGATTTCGGCCTTGAGGTGCTGCAGGGGACCGGTTCGCAGTCGACCCCTTGCGTCCCACTCCAACACGTCGCGTTTTCTCAAGGGAGTCGAGTTTCTGCGTCCACCGCTTCGGCCTGTAGTTCCTCCTTGAGATCTTGTTCTAGTCTTGAAGATACTGATGGCTCAGACCTTTGAGCCTCTCAAGGAAATATCACTTCGCGAGTTGACACTTAAGACAGTGTGTTTAGTAGCAATCACCTCAGCTCGCCGGATATTGGAGCTACAGGCTCTTTCTTGCAGGGATCCCTATCAGTCATTCTCCGCAGACGGAGTGTCTTTGTACTGTTTCTTCATTCTTACCTAAGGTAATTACTCCTTTTCATGTTAATCAGCTCCTTTTGTTGCCTGCCTTTTCAAAGGTAGGAAAACCGGTCTATCCGGAGCGTGCTGTAATCTTAATAATAGAAAAAACACTCCATTTAAAATTATAACTTTAGTGGTAGAAAAATTCTTTCAACTAGACTCTACTGATCATCTGTAGATATATATAATTCCTTCGGTCGATCACTAAACTCCACGGAAACAGGAGCCAGGGTTCTAATGAAAAATCCAACTACTACAGGAGGTTTCAGACCATATATACCGCGCTTAATGAATGCTTATTGGATAAAGCTATAGCGCACTGGTTACATCAACAACCATCCTGTGTTATTTTTAATGCTTTTTTTAGATTTTCAAACCGTGTCCATTTATACCCAAATGTAAGTGAAAGACCAAAAAGCTTAACTTATGTCTTGTGACTTCTGCGCCTCAACGCTTCCTCCGGTACCTCAATGCGTTTCACTCCGAGCAGGAGTTTCTTCAGGAGGATCTATAAAAATAGACACCAATGTGGCAATATCTACCAAACCATCCACTATTGTTAAATGAAAGACATGTATGTCAATTAAAAATTCTTTGCTCTGTCAAGGAAACTAAACGCTTCAGTCATTTGATTACTTACTGAAAAATAGCTGCCCGCGTTGCACTCATATGCCTTGTAATGACTCAAAAAACGCCGCGCATGTGCATTGGTCACATCCGGGTTTCATTTATACTTTCTAACAGGTAGCCTACAGGCACACTTGCCAATCTATGGAGGAGTTAAGACCTTTAGGTTGGAGAGTATTAACTGAAAAAATCCAACGTTGTTCATAATAAAACAAAGTTTCATCTAATGTCTTACCCCGCATAGGATGTTTTATGTGATCAATGCAAAAACACCGTAGTTGTTCAAACGTGTGGCCTTCTTCAAGACAGTGTTGGACCAAGGGAGCTGTCATCACTCTGCACCGTAAACGACTTTTATGTTCCAGAATACGACTTTTTAATGTCCGAATGGTTTTCCCTATATATAATTTCTGGCAAGGACATTTTATAGCATAAATAACTGATGCTCGGGCGGGCACAAGAATCTCCGAGCAGTGGACCTCAAGAGAATTCTCTTCCGTTATCTTAAAGTGACCAATTCCTTTTGCAAGACCGACCATCTTTGTCCTGTTTGCGGGACCGCGCAAAGGTCTGGCGGACTCAAAGTTCACCATCGCCAGGTGGCTGCGTCGTGCCATTGAATCGGCTTACATCGTTCAAGGCAAGCCGGTACCTGCGGGGCTTCGAGCTCATTCCACTCGAGCTCAGTCCACGCCTTGGGCCGAACATTCTCACTTAGCTCCCCTTGATATCTGTTGGGCGGCAACGTGGTCCTCCTCGTCCACATTTGTTCAGCATTATCGTCTGGACATACAGGCACAGGAGGACAGTTGATTTGGAGTTGGTGTGCTGTCAGCAGCTCTCTCTGCCCACCCTGAGGGTCGTTAGCTTGGGTACTACCTGCTTGTCCGAACTGGTCTAACAGTATGAACTGGAAGGAGAAATTTCACTTACTGTTAATTTCCTTTCCTGGAATACTGCTAGACCAGTCCAGAACCTATCCGCTTGTCAAGTAGCACTGGTGCTCGTGCAGAGGAGCCGACGTTCTTCTTCGGCCAAAACCGATTTTAAATATCCCGGAGAGGGTCCACAAACAGTGGCTTCGGGTTTCTTCTCCTAGGGATGATTATTGATCCTTCTCTCCAGTTAATGGTTCGAGGTGTTGGTACGAGTTCAGTTAGTTCTCACCTGTACGTAGTTGAGTTCGTTAGTCAGGACTTCTCCCTAAGTTATGGCTTGTCAAAGGAATACTGAGTAGGACCCCTAGGGGTACACCTATACCACCCAGAGCCTAGCCAATCACAGCTCTGGAGTTTTTTCTCTGTCTCCAACATCTGCTGGCAGGGGAGCATAACCTGCTTGTCTGGACTGGTCTAGCAGTATTCCAGGAAAGGAAATGAACTGTAAGTGAAATTTCTCCTTATGAGCCAGCCGCCTAAGTAAGGGAAGGCTAAGAACCCCAGGGTCCAGAGGAAGGTGACAACCACCTCCAGGCACTTTGTGAAGACCCTTGGGGCTGATGCCAACCCAAAGAGCAGTACGCAGTACTGGAAATGCTATCCATCGAGCATGGAGCGGAACTACTGCTTGTGGAGAGGATGGATTGGGATGTGTGTGTAGGCATCCTTTTTAGATCCAAGGAGTAGAGCCAGTCATTCTTTTGAAGGTATGGGGGCAATGTCCCCGTGGAAACCATTTGAACTTCTCTCATTCAAAGAAATGATTGAGGTTTTGGAGATCCAGGATGGGCCGAAACCTTCTGGTGATCTTGGTGATCAGAAAATATCAAGAGTAGAACCCTTGCCTCGCCTACTGTAGTGGTACCAGTTCTATGGCCAGGTGGCCAGCAGGGCATTGACCCATGGTGGTGTGGGTTGAGGGAGTACTCCCCGGGAAAGAATGGGGAGGTAGCTTGGCGAAATGCAACAGGTACCCATTCTGGGCAAACTTTAAAGCCCAGGTTCTGTCACTATGGGCCACCTGTGAGTGAAATGGACCTGCTGACCCTGCCCCTCCCCCCCCAACCTGCTGGTGCACCTCACTGGATAAGGGGAGATTGGCTATGCTCCTTAGGAAGCAGTCAAAGCCCTGGGACGGGCTGGATCTTCTGAGGCTTTTGGTGGCACAGGCCTTGAGGCTTTTGTTGGACCTTGAGCCTTTTGTTGGGCCAACTGAGAATTCTGGTAGGCCTGGTAGTACCCGTGCTTGTGCAGGTAAAAGGCTGCCTTACCTGCAGATGACTTTTTGGAAGGATCTGTGGCCTTCCTGGAGAGGCAGTTCATGGTGTGCTGCTCTCTCAATCTCACCGGCCTTCTCTTCCATGAATTTTTCTGAGCAGTTTCCCCCCTAGTAGGGTACATCGGCCAACTTATCTTGGACCCACTGTTCAAGTTCTGAAGACTGCAACCAGGCCAGGCAGCAGACACCAATGTACACTGCAGCCATCCGACTGACTCAAAGGCGGCATATACCACCCTGCTCATATATTTGGAGCAGTCCTTGCCCTGCCCCACCAGGGTTCGGAAGGCCTCAAGCCGCTCCAGGGGTATCGGAGCAGAGAACTCAATATCCCCCATGACATCCTTGAGGAACATGACCATGTACAGTTGATAAGACAAGATACGAGCCACTAGCATGGATCCCTGGTAGCATCATCTCCTAAAGCCATCGAGGATGCAGGCTTCTCTTCCTGGTGGAACTGAAAAATGAGTCTTAGAACTCTCTTTATCCAGCACATGGCAGACTTCACAACCATGGAGTTATGAAGCAATTCAGGCTTTTCAAAGCTGGGATTTTTTTGGAATCAGTACATGGAATTCTGCTTCCTGCTGATGGCAGGCACCATCGGTGGGTTTTCTCATATTTGGAACAGGAGACTAGAGAATGTAGTGCACCTTCTTTGGTGGCGAGGGATACTGAAAGATCTAAAGTTCCTTGGCTTTGTTTCTCCTCTGCCTCCAGAGGGAATGGGAGGGCCTTTTCCATATCGTGGACAAACTCTTGGAAGATTGTCCTTTGGCGGAGAATTGAGTCTTTCATAGGGAGGTGACTGATTCAAGGGGATGTCCCGGTTCTGGCCAATGCAGGGGAAGACCCCTCAGTCTTTCAACCCTCTGAGTCTGAGCCCAACAAAAGTTCAAAATAGCGCCTGGTTTCCTGGCACCTCCGCTGTTTAGGCAGGAATGATGGGGTTTGAGGTGCCGCCTGCTGATGCAGTGTGGCATCTGAACCTGAGCCGTTGGTGGGAGAGATGGCAATTGGTACAGAGGTGGTGAAGTCCAATCTCTGATCTGATTGCTCTCTGAGGTTGTGAAGGGTGTGGGTCCTCGGGTATGGCTGGACCACGACTGGCGGTGCCACCACAGACAGGGCTGTCACTGGCATTGGGGCATCTGAAGGCACCAGGGCCACAATAGTCTGGGTTACCGAAAGCCACCGTGCTCCTCTTGAGGGCTTACAGGTGCTCAGCCAACACCACCGTCTCTGAACTTGTTGGGATCGGGGCAGCCACCTTGGCCTTCAACTCCAGCACCCACGCCATGGACTTCTCGGTGGTCAGAGCACCGGGAGACTGCTGGTGGCCTTCTGGGGCCTTGGGAGTTGATGCCTCCCACCGGGGCAGCTTAGCAAGCTTCTCCTGGCCATTGGAGTCACGTCCAGAAGGACTTTGATGCTGGTGCCCAGGGGTTTCTATCAGCCCTTGACATCAACAGGGCAGAAGACTGGTCCTTCTATGGTCTGCTCCAAGGTCAAAGGACAACGTCCTGTCCAAGGCACCACGGCCCCTCTGCTTGGAGTGAGCTTGGGCACCACACAATGCCAAAGCTTCAGCGGAGCCCCTTGATGTCGATGCTGATATCTGTTCACGCTGTTTCTCATGGTTCTCCAAGCCCTTCCTTGTCTGTAAGCACAGATTACAAGTAGAGGGTTCATGGTCTAGCCCGAGGCACCAATTATGGCAGTCTATCACCAAGATGGTACGAGCACACAGGGTGCATTTTTTTTTTTAAACCTTCTGGCCAGCTTAGACATATTGGGAAAGGCTGCCGCTGCCGAATCAAATGGCTTCAATGTCCAAACCAGCCAGGGAATGTGCAGGGAAAAAATACCCTGCACCGAAAAAATAAAATAAAAATGAAGCAGCATCGACCTAATCGATGCCCCCGACAACAGGTGGGAAGGTAAAGAAAAAAATTAGAACCAAAAGAGAACATCCACAATGGGGCAAAAAGGATACATGTCCACCGGTCTCCCTGGAAAAGAGGACTGAAGTAAAGATGGCTCTGGCAGGTGGGAAGGCAGGCACACATGCATGATGCAGCTCCCAAAAGCTTCCTATGGAAGCTGAGGAGCGTTCCCACTCAGGCACCATCGGTGACATCACCCATATGTAAGAAAAACAGGATCTCACTATATTGCATGAGGATGGAATTGAAGCAAATACAAAAAACGTCATAAATAGGGGTGTGAGGGGGGCAGTAACCCTCTGAGAAGTGGCGGATACAATCTTAAGCAAAGGCATAGAGGGGAGTAACCTGCACAGAGTGACAGGTGCACCTCTGCAACTTTGTAACTCTAGCCACCTTACTGTGCAAGACTAGAATGGACCATGCTGGTCTTTGTCATCATTTACTATGTTAATATCATTGCTCTTAGGTGTGGTTTTTAATATTTTGAAACCGTTCTGTGCAAAGCATGCAATGGAAGGTGTGGTTCATTTCTATTTCTGGAAAAGTGGTACAACTATTTATCTGAAGTTGAGCACTTGTGAGCATGTTTTCAAAATAAACCAATCTGCTTAGTAGGTTTTGCCAGATATAGACATGCTCATCAGGATTTTAAATGCAAATGAATAACATCACAATTATTCACTAAGTCAAAAATACATCGATGCAAATGGAGCTGTAACTTTCTCTGCTCTAGCTGTCATGAAATATGAATGCTTTGCACAGAACACTTTCAAAATTATAAACCCTCCCCCCCCACCTTCCCAAAAAAACCCCCTAAGAGCGATGATGACTAGCCGGCTAAGTAACAGTTTTAGCCATGAAGATTATTGAACTCTGGAGGTACTATAGTTATATGGACTTGCCTCTGTGAAATTATAATGTTCACCTTGCATTATTGAGGTTTTCTCAGGATTTTCATATTAATATGCATGAGAGATTTGCATGCACTGTCCATTGTATAAAGATATATCATATCATATATGAATATTCATGATATAGCTGAAAATCAGGCTGGGTTGCAGCCCTCCAGGTTTGTAGTTTGATACTTCTGGTGTAGACTTTCAGTACAGCTTCACTTGTACTGCTAATATTTTGTTAATAGAACCTGTTCTTTCTCTTTCAGGAGAATCTACTCATTGATGAGGATCAAAATTTGAAGCTGATTGATTTTGGCCTATGTGCAAAACCTAAAGTATGTTATACAACATAAAATTTGTTTATTTTCAGCATTTATTTCTCTTGCACAACTGCTTTTATTCCTATAGTAAATATAACATACATCAATCCTCCCATAATTTACATATCCGAGTTGTCATAAATCTTTAGTAGCAATACTGAATCTAACACAGCTACAGTGCATAGTAATTACCATAGAGTAGGAGACAGAACAAAGGTGGCATGTTTGTGTGTAGAAACTAGAGCATAGTTGCATACCTATATCAGATGTTCTCTGTGGGTGGAAAGATCCTACAGCCACACACAAGTGGTAACATCACTGGGATGGAAATAAGCTGGGTATAGTCTTTCCCTCCCTCTCTGAGCTTAGAAAATTCTAGAAAGTCTTCTGAGACTGTATGGACATTCCCACATTCCACCATTTGACAGAATCCGTTAGTCTGGCTTTTTAACCAGCTTCAGTACTGTGTGGGAGGGAGGGATTGTGTGGCTGTAGAATCATGCTGTCCAGAGAACACCAATTAAAGGTACACAGCTATGGTTTCTCCATGGACAGCTAGGATTACTACAGTCACATTAGTGACTCACAAGCTGAAGTTTGCAGAAATAAAAAAAAATCAGAATAATGTTGATCATTTAGTAAAAGGCATTAAACATTAGGGGGGGGGCATATTCAGTGGTGGTGGCCAGCACAGATATAGCAATTGATGGCCACTGCTTTAAATAATACCTGGATATTCAGTGGTGGGGCTTTATCCAGTCAACGGCGATATTCCATTGTTGGCCATATAGCTAAACTAGCTAAAGTTAAAACAGCCTTTTCCTTATCGTTCCTACAGTTCAGGCCTCCACCTCTGGGTTGTGCACCTCCTTCTGCAGCTTGGAGACTGGGCATGTCAAAATATGACATCACTGGATGTAGTCTGCTGGTCTCTCCCATAAGCCCCAGTGTGTCCATTCTCCATGCAGCAGGAGGACGTAGTGAGCCTAGGTGCTGGGCTCACTTGAGGAACACATAAGGAGCAATAGTGTAGTTTAGCATAGATTCTTAAATTTTTACCCTCAAATTTGGTGTTTGCCCTTTAAATTCACTTTAACTTTACTTTTAAATTTAATTTCATGCTGTCCCTTTAAAAAAAAAAAAAACAGACAAACTTTATTCTGGTGCCGGTACCTGCCTGCCTCTTTTGTGCGGGACTGTGGGCTCATCTTTTCAGATCTCTCCCCCTAGACAGGACGGGGGAGAACTCTGTGGCAGGACCGAGGGAGCATCCTCTGGCTGTGCAAGCAGCCGCGATTCCACCTTGTGTTGGAGCACACTGACGGGAGGCTCGCCTGGCGGTTTTCTTCTCTGCATTCAGCAGAACCGCGCGGGTTGAAGAGCTGTAAGTCCTTTAGTTCCTGTGTGTAGGTTTGGGGCTGAGCCTCTCTCCGGTGGCCGGGAACCATGCAGAGACAGGGCCGGTGCTCCCGTGTCGCGTTTGGCGTCCTTTTTCCTCGCGCCAGTTGTGCCGGCCATTTTGGGAGCATGGGCGCCACGTGGCAAGAGCTCCGGACAGTATTTTAACAAGGAGCTAATATCAGGGGGGATCTGCGCTATGGTTTCTGCGCGGGGCAGTGCTCCCCTCTATTTGCAAGGCCTCGTTTTTCCCATCTGCAGGCCCTCGGTTAGTCTGAAAGGTTACTTATTTTATAAGAGGGAGTTCCTGTGTGTGTAAAAAAAGTAAAAATGAGTAGCGGCATATTTCCTTTGGTGTTTCTCTACCTAGTCTTTGCTATCTCGGAATTTTATACAAAAAAAAAAAGACAAAGAGGAACAAGGAGACTCCCTAGAGGGTGAGGGTGCTTAGCGGATGGCGTCCCGCCCCCAGCGCGTGCTCTGTGGCACTCGCAGCGGAACGGTCACGGATTCTGGGATCTGCAGAAGTTGAGCTATGGAGGCCAAGGCTGGCCAGGAGCCACAGCTGGCGACGGCAGGACCTGAAGGGGGAGGTACCTTTGGCCTCTACCTCGGGGGTTTCCCAGGAGTTTAACGTTGGACTGCCAATGGACATGCCAGTCCTGGAATCCAGTGCTCAGCTTGGGGATTTTTGCCCCAACTTTGTGTTAATAATGCATTAGGCATTCTGCATGCGGTGTCAAGAGAAATTACCGGATGCCTTGTTGCGACCTGCGGCTGCTCAGCAGCCGAAGCTACCCGAAAGGAGTAGCATTTCTCCGAGACCTTTGACGAGATCGCGGCCTCGTGAGTGGTCCCCCTCAGACGAGGAGGGTAATGACACGGATGAGGCTGAGCTAGATCTTGAGGCAGAGATGGAAGACTTAGAAGAGGGTGAGATTCAGGAACTGGAGGATCAGGCAAAGATCATTCGAGTGTTCCGAAAGGAGGAGCTGGCAGCCCTTATTACGGAATCCCTCCAGACGTTGAACCTGGCGGCAGCACCACCGACTGAGGAGGAGAGTGTGGAGGACCCTATCATCCAAGCGGAGAGAAACGCAAGTGGTGTTCCCCGTCCACCAGGTGGTGGACAAGATGATCCAGGATATGTGGGATCAGCCAGAGTCAGGTCTCAGAGGCATTAGAACGATGAACAGGCTCTACCCTTTAGCGGATAAGGACAAAGAGCGCTTCCGGTCTCCACAAATTGATGCATCAGTGTCGGTCACCAAGAAGACTACGATTCTGGTGGAAGGTAGCGCGGCATTAAAGGATGCGCAGGATAGGAAGGTGGATGGCCTATTGAAGCAGTCCTTTAAGGCGGATGCCTTGTCCTTGCAGGCTTCTATTTGTGGAGCTTGGGTGGCAAGAGCTTGCCTCAGATGGTCTCTGCGCTTGCGGCAGTCCTCTCAGCTGGATCAAGAGGGTGTTGCTGAATTTAGATCGGTTGGAGTCAGGAACCACATATTTGTCGGATGTGCATTATGACTTGATCTGAGCACTAGCTAATAGCATGGCTTCCTTGGTTGCCACACGCCGATCCCTGTGGTTAAGGAATTGGGTGGCGCTTCCGTTTAAGGGTAGGTTACTATTCGGGGATGATCTTGACAAGTTAGTTAAGGATTTAGGGGAGTCAAAGGGTGGTAGGTTTCCGGAGGATAAGCCTAAGCCAGGAAAGTCATATCCAGCCTATCGGGGTCAGTATCGGGATTTTAGAAGATTCCGTACTTCTCGTCTAGGCAGTTTCCAGAGGAAGATTTGCTTCAAGAGCCCAGGGGTTTCGTGGATTTCAGGGAGCAAGTAGAGATTTCGCAGGATCATCCTCTACAGCTTCTCGGAAGCCCCAGTGAAAGCTGGCGGGTCCTGGTAGGAAGTCACCCAATTGGCGGGAGACGTCAGGAGTTTTTCTGCCTGGACCCAAATTACAACAGACCAGTGGGTTTTGGAAATAATTTGCGAGGGTTATGCACTGGAATTGGCAAGACTGGTCCAGGATTCCTTTGTGATGTCTCCCTGCAGAGGTCTACAAAAAGCCCTGGCGATTCGCAAGACCCAAGATCGTATTTTACACATGGGGGCTATCATACCTGTCCCATTGGCAGATTACGGTATGGGTCGATACTCAATTTATTTTGTAGTGCCCAAAAAGGGCGGATATCTGCACCCTATTTTAGACCTAAAGGGCGTGAATCGGTGCCTGCAGGTACCCCATTTCCGGATGGAAACATTGAGATCCGTCATTGTGGCGGTACGCAAGGGGGAGTATTTGACCTCCCTGGATCTCACGGAAGCGTATCTACATATCCCAATCAGAGAGGCCCATCAAAGGTTTCTACGGTTTGCCCTTCCATGGGGGCACTACCAGTTCCAAGCGTTACCTTTTGGGCTGGCTACGGCGCTGCGGACCTTCACCAAGATTATGGTGGTGGTGGTGGCGGCAGCGTTGCGGAAGGAATCCTTGTTCGCCCCTATCTCGACGATTGGTTGATTCGGGTGAAATCCGAGGCTGAAAGCGTTCAGGTTACGGACAAGATGGTAAAGTTTTTACAGCAGCTCGGCTGGGTGGTCAATCTGGCCAAAAGCCAACTGGTGCCGTCCCAGGAGCTCGAGTATCTGGGAGTACGGTTCAACACTTGGCAAGGGGCGGTGTTTCTACCGCATCGTCGGGTGCTAGGCCTGAGCTGCCTGCTATGCAGGTTCAGATTCGCTCCGGCACCATCGGCATGGGATTATCTTCATGTGCTGGGCACGATGGCAGTGACCTTGGAGGTGGTACCCTGGGCCAGATTCCATATGAGGGCATTACAGCGAGCGCTCCTTCGCCGCTGGTCACATCAGACCGACTCGTTGAACAGGCGTCTTCCCTGTCCTTTCTGGGTCA
Organism: Ichthyophis bannanicus; assembly: GCA_033557465.1. Classification (NCBI taxonomy): domain Eukaryota; kingdom Metazoa; phylum Chordata; class Amphibia; order Gymnophiona; family Ichthyophiidae; genus Ichthyophis; species Ichthyophis bannanicus. The sequence continues at coordinate 228,798,116 of CM066039.1, forward strand.
GGCGGGTTTTGCGGTGGTGGCTCCTGCCCGGAACCCTGCAAGCAGGGATGCTCCTGGAGCAGCCAGAATGGCTCCCGCTATTGACGGATGCAAGTCTCGTGGGATGGGGAGTGCACTGCAGAGATCTGTTCGCGCAGGGCGTGTGGTCAGCCCAAGAGCACGGTTGGTCGATAAATCGGCTGGAGTTAAGAGCGGTGTATCTGCCGCTTCAGAACTTCGAGTCGGCAGTGACCGATCGAGCAGTGAGAGTGCTGTCGGACAACTCCGTGACGGTAGCCTACATCAATCGGCAGGGAGGCAGAGGCAGTGCAGCCATGGAAGAAGCAGAGATACTGCTCACTTGGGTGGAAAAGCGTCTGCCAGCGTTGTCGGTGGCGCAGATTGCAGGAAAGGACAATGTGACGATAGATTTCCTCAGCAGGGTGCAAGTGGATGCTGGGGAATGGGAGTTGCATCCGGAAGTGTTTGCGCTAATAGTTCGCAGATGGGGGCCGCCGATCATGGATCTTATGGCGACCTTTCAGTCTGCAAAGGCAAGTCGCTGCTTCAGCAGAAGGCGAGAAAGGATGTCTGAAGGGCTCGACACCCTGATGCTGCCATGGCCGGCGTTAGGTCTTCTCTATGTATTCCTGCCATGGGCTCTGATAGGCCGCGTGGTGCAGCGGATCGAGGCTCATCGCGGGAGAGTGCTGTTGGTGGCCCTGGACTGGCCAAGATGCCCATGGTATGCAGATCTCGTTCGCCTGCTAGACTGGGAGCCTTGGAGGCTGCCAGTCTTGGAGGATCTGCTATGCCAAGGTCCGCTTCGAATGCCTCAGGTGAATCAGTTCTCGCTTACGGTTTGGCCATTGAAAGGGCGAGACTGAAGAAAAAAGGATACTCTGGATCGGTAATCGCGACGTTACTGCGAACTAGGAAAAGGTTGACTTCTTTAGCATACGTTCGTGTATGGTGTATTTTTGAGGATTGGTGTTCAAGGCGGCAAGTCCGTTCGGCTACAGCTTCCGTGCCCGTGGTGTTGATCTTTCTTCAGGATGGCTTTGACAAAGGATTGGCAGCCAGTTCGTTGAGGGCAGCTGGCAGCAGTAGCCTGCTATAGGGACAAGGTGCATGATGTGCCTTTAAGGTCACATATGGATGTGTTGTGCTTCCTGAAGGCGGTGTCGAGGCTGAGGCCCTCTCGTCGTATCATTGTTCCCCCATGGTATCTCAATTTGGTCTTAGAGTCAGTAAAGGAACCCTTTGAGCCATTACTTAAAGCAACGGGTGAAGGATTTGACCTTAAAGACACTGTTTTTAGTGGCCATATGTTAGGCAAGGCGCATTTCGGAGTTTCAGGCGCTGTCTTGAAGGGAGCCCTTCCTGTCATTTTCTAAGGAAAAGGTAGTCTTGCGCCCAGTACCATCCTTTTTGCCGAAAGTCGTCTCTCCGTTTCACCTAAATCAGACGGTGTCTCTTCCGGTCCTTAGCTCAAGGGGGGAGACCGCATCTGATCGCAGTTTGCGTATGTTGGACAATAAGCAGGTGTTGCGATATTTGCAAGTTTCTGAGCCTTTTCACAAATCTGAATGGCTTTTCGTGGTGTTTGGAGGTCCTTGCAAAGGTGAAGCGGCAGCAAAAGCGTCCATTTCTAGATGGATTAGAGAAGCGGTTGCCTCAGCATATCTAGTACAGGGTCGTTCTGTCCAGTGGGATTGCGAGCGCACTCTACCAGAGCGCAGGCAGCCTCTTGGGCGGAACACAGCTTGGTTCCACCAGGGGACATCTGTAGAGCAGCTACTTGGTCGTCTCTCCATACCTTCAGTAAGCACTATTGCCTGGATGTGCTGGTGGCGAATGATGCCTGTTTCGGTTCGGCAGTTTTGCGAGCCGTGTATGAGGGTCCCTCCCAATGAACACTGCTCTATTACATCTCAGAGGTGCAGGACTGAACTGTAGGAACGATAAGGAAATGATAATTACACTTACCTGGTAATTGTAGTTCCTTGAGTGACAACAGTTCAGTCCTCGATCCTGCCCGAGATGGTGGCGTTGGCAGTGGAATTTCATTAGGTGGAACGGTACATTTAGAGGTATGTGTGAATTTCGAGGGATTCTCTTTGCTTCGTTCGGCTCTGTTTATTTCTTTCTATTTATCCTCCTTTCTGACTCTTATTTCTGAAGGAGTCGGGAGGGAACAGTACAAGACAGTTTTGTTCTGTTAGGAGGGAAATTTTAGCTATTCAGCTAGTTACAGATTGAGGTTACAATTTATTTGTTGGCTACTTATTTGTTGCTCGTTTGAGTATGCTTTGTCAATAGTTCACTGGGGCTGATGGGAGAGACCAGCAGACTACATCCAGTGATGTCATGATTTTGACATGTCCAGTCACTGGGGGCAGTGCATGCAAATATATATCATGCATATTCATTAGGGATACCCTGAAAACCTGGCTGGTTTGCGGCCTCCAGGACTGGAGTTTGAGACCCCTGGTTTAGGGGGTGGGGTAGGAGGGACTATTCAGTAGCACCAACAGCTTTAGAGCTTCTGATTGTCCCACTGACCGTGCTTCAGCCAGTTAGCAGGGCTGCTTAGTTTATTTAATTACATTCATGTTCCTCCCATCTAAAAGGTCTGAGCAGATAAGTCAAAATTGACAAATATCCCATTAAAAGTGGCATTTTAGAAGGGATGTCTAATTTGAATCTTCGATGTCCAAAGCAGAACGTTCATAAATTTGGGGGATGAGCAGTAACGAAGGAAGACGTGTATAAGTGCCTTTTTAAAATACTATGTCTCCACCCTGAGAAATGAACTCTCCATAACCAGTTATGGAGGCGGCTCGATGCAGGTTGCAAGGCCAAGTATGTGCATGAGTATGTTGTTGTTGTTAAGTGCCGTCGAGTCGGAGTCGACTCATGGCGACCCTCTGGATAGCTATCCTAAATTGTATTCGGTCTTGAGTCAGGCGGCTCATTGTTGATAGACTGGTACCCGTAGCTTCTGTTATTGTATCGATCCATCTCATTGCTGGCCTTCCTCTTACGTTTACCTTCTATCTTGCCAAGCATGATGTCTTTCTCTAATGATCTCTCTCTTCGCATGATGTGTCCAAAGTATGAAAGTCGAAGTCTTGTCATCTGAGCTTCTAAAGAAAGCTTAGGTTTGATTTCCTCTCGTACTGACTGGTTTGTTCTTCGGACAGTCCATGGTACACACAGTATTCTCCACCAGCACCATAATTCAAAGGCATCAATTTTCTTGTCTTATCTTTTTCACTGTCCAGCTTTCACATCCATATGATGTTATTGAAAATACCATGGCTTGAACAAGTCGAATCTTTGTATGCAGAGAGACATCTCTGCTCTTGAGAATCTTATCTAGGTCTTTCATAGCTATTCTGCCAAGAGCAATGCGTCGTCTGATTTCTTGACTGCTTGTTGCTTCTTTATTGATAGTTGATCCAAGTAGGTTAAAGTTGTTTATGATTTAAATTTCTTCTCTTTCAATGATGAACCTGTTGATAATGCCAGTTGTCATGATCTTTGTCTTCTTTACATTAAGGTGCAGGCCCATTTTAAGACTATGTTCTTTGATTGTGAGAAGCAAATATTTCAGATCATCTTCACTTTCAGCCAGTAATGTGGTATCATCAGCTTAGCGAAGGTTGATGAGTCTTCCACCAATCTTCACACCTGTCTTCATACAATCCTGCTTCTCTGATGATTTGTTCTGCATATAAATTAAACAGGTAGGGGGAAAGTATGCAGCCTTGTCTTACACCTTTGCTTATTTTTTATTTTTTATGTTTAACTTTTTATTGTCAACAACTCCAGCACACATCGACACACAAAGAACAGAGCAAAACAACTTCTAGACATCTGGTAACTAACATCTGCCACAGCAATTCCACCCACAATATCAACCTAAGGGTATTCAGGAGCAGCATAATACTAACACATCTCCCCGAACACCATACCCTCCCTTAACCCCATTTCCCCACAAAGCCTACTATACCATTGCCTCCGCAAACACCCCACACCCTCCACCCCCAGAGTTGTCGGTTTTTATAGTTACATCCAGTACCCAGCCAAGTGGGGTACCCATGAACGACCCCCTCTGCTCCCCCCTCCCCCCCACCCGATAACCCTCCCCCATCCTCCCCCCCACCCGCTACCCCCCCATCCCCAGCCACCCCAGCAACGGGTAGCCCCCCACCCCCACCCCCCCTACCCCTAACCCTCCATTCCCGCCAACCCACCCGATCACCCCCCCCCACTATACACCCCTCCCCCCACCTGACCCCTCGCCCTCCCCCTCCCCCAACCCCCCCCACCCCCAAAACACAATCCAATACACCCCACCTTTCTACAAACCCATTAAATCGCTGCCTCCGTACTGCTGTTAACTTTTCCATAAGAACTATAAACCTAAGACGCCTTTCAAATTGCTCCACCGAGGGCATCTCCCGCTGTTTCCACCTTTGCTTATTTTAAACCATTCTGTTTCTCGTTGAACCGTTCGAACTGTTGCTTCTTGATCAATGTATAGATTGTGCAAGAGTACGATCAGGTGTTCTGGTATTCCCATGCTGCTTATTGTGGCCCAGTGTTTCTCATGGTTTACACAGTCAAAAGCCTTGCTATAGTCGATAAAGCACAAATAGATATCCTTTTGGTATTCTTTAGTCTTTTCAAGGATCCATCTCACATCTGCAATGATGTCTCTCATTCTCCAGGACCAAGCAGGAAGTCAGTCCTCACTTATGGGTGACGTCGGCGCCGACGGAGCCCTCGCGGAGCAATTTCCCCAGCTTTCGAAGAAAGCCTTTGGGATTGCAGCGCGCATGCGCGGTCCTCTTCCCGCCCAAGGATGCCATCTTGCTCAGTCGTCTTTTTTCCGTGGAGCCCTACAGACGTAGTTTACCACCGCTGAAAAAGTTGATTAATTCTTTGTTGTTTTCTCGGTTCGCGTGTCCTTTTCCTGCCCGGCCTCCATTTTTCCTTATCGAGTCCGTTCACATTTCTTTTTTTTTTTTTTGTTTTAAATTTTTAACTGGCGTTCCCGCCACTTATTTTCCACCCCTGGCGGCTCAGTCTTTCGACCTCGCGGGGGCCCTTTTTCCCCCGATGGCTGCCAGCCGGTTCAAAAAATGTGCTCATTGTTCTAAATTAATGTCTCTTACAGACACGCATAATTTCTGCCTCCGTTGCCTCGGACCCAACCATGACTCTGGGAGCTGTGGTCCGTGTGGCAAGATGTCCTCCAAGTCGCTGAGGAGTCTGCAATCGCAAAAGGACAGAATCTTCTCTGACCCCGAGTCCGGTCCGGACCTCGCGTCGGAGGCTTCGACGTCTCGTGACTCTGGCCACGAGCTCCGTCGGAGTTCCTCTGAGCGGGGGTCCCCTGGCCGAGAGCATCGTCAGCAGAGGAAACTCGCGCGGGCGGCGTCAAAGGACGCACCTGGTCCCTCGCGGGCCGGGTTGCTTAGCCCCGCCAACCGCCCCGAGTCCTCGGAGGCGGAGAGAACTTCTAAACTTCCTCGACTCGAGGTGGAGCCGCACGTGAGTACTATTGTCCTCCTGGACTCCCCTACGGAACCGTCATCGGGCCCGATGCCGTCGGGGCCCGAGTCGGTGGCTGCCGGGTCTTCTGGGCTTGACCTCAGATTGACATCCTTGGAGCGCAGTATCTCTGCCTTCTTGGACCAGCAGTGGGTTTGGATGACCGGCATCGCCAGTGCATCTGCCCAGACCACCGGGACGTCGACGCCAAAGTCGACCCCGGCGGCCGAGTCGATCCTCGAGTCGATGCATGCTCGAGTCGATCCTCGGTCGAGGTCTCCCTCGGCCTCCCGTTCGGAACCGAGGTCGTTGACACCGGCGTCGGGATGAACCCTTGCCCGCACGGAGCCCCTCGGTTCCTCCACAGAGGTGTCGGACTGGGACACGGAAGGGGACGAGTCGCCCGGCTCTTTTTAGACCTGGTGCGTCCCCTCCGACTCGCCCGAGTCGGAGCCTCGAAGGCGATCCCCTCCAGAGGATACGCGCTTCTCTGATTTTGTGCGGGATATGGCTAAGGCTTTGGCTTTCCCCGCGGATCCCGAGGAGGAGCCTCACGCGGAAGAGCTCGAGGCACTCCAGTACGACTTTCCCCCGAAGGAGGCCTTTACTGTGCCGGTCCCTCCGATGCTGGAGCGGCTGCTCTTCCGCATGTGGGAAAGCCCGGCCTCGACACCGGTGTTAAGCAAGCGGATCGATTCGATTTATCGAGTCCGCAAGAGCCCCGGGTTCCAGAAGGCGCAACTGCCACACCACTCCATGGTTGTGGAATCGGCAATGCATCGGCTTAAGAGTCAAAAGATGCACTCCTCGGTGTCCCCGGGTATGGAGGCCCGTAACCTGGATGCCCTCGGTAGGAAGTGCTTCCAGGGTTCCATGCTTGCCTGCAGAGTCCAGACATACCAGCTGTATATGGGCATGTTCCTCCGAGACCTGGCGAAAGAGCTCGCCGGGTTCTCGGCTGGTCTCTCCGACGAACCTTTGCAGAGGTTCCTGGCCTTGTCCGATAGTATTCGAGAGTGCTCGAAGTTCCTTTCTCGGGCGGTCTACGACGGCTTTGAGGCGTCGGCACGAGTAGCCGGAGCCGGCATCGGTGCCCGCCGACGGGCCTGGCTCCAGTCATCCAACCTCGAGCCATGGGTACAGGACAAGTTAGTCGATGTCCCCTGCCGAGGTGACAACCTTTTCGGCAAGCCCATGTCCGATAAGGCTGCGGAACTCGAGTCCGAGACTCTCACTCGGACTCGACTGTCCCGAAAGACCTCAGCTCCCACGCAGAAGAGGAAGGGTCCGGGGAAGAAGCCTTTTTACCCGAGGAAGGTGCTTGCCTATAAGCAATCCCACCTTCAATACCAAGTACCGGCGACTTCCACTCAGGGCCCACAGACTATGGGTCAGGGGAATGGCCCCCGTAGGCCGCGGGCCCCCAAGCCCGCTACACAGCCCCCTGCCACGCAGGGTGGGGGTTTTTGACTATGCCAGCATAGCCTCTCCCTCTCCGCGCCCGTCGCTCAGCACGGGGGGCAGGCTGATCCACTTCGCTCACAGGTGGTCAGCCATAACATCCGATTCCTGGGTGCTGCAGGTGGTTCAAAGGAGCTACCTCTTGCATTTTCACCAGGTGCCTCCCCCCTACTTTCCGGGGGAGCCTCCGAGGGCCCCTCTGCACAGAGACTTACTCCTTCAGGAGCTGCAGGGTCTACTGGAGGAGCAGGCTGTGGAACCAGTGCCGCAACCTCAGTGGGGTCAGGGGTTCTACTCCAGATACTTCCTGGTCCCAAAGAGGACGGGAGGCCTCAGACCCATTCTGGACTTGCGCAACCTCAACATGTTCCTGCAGTGGGAAAAGTTCAGGATGCTTACCCTTGGAATCTTGCTGCCCTACCTCCAGCAGGGAGATTGGCTATGCTCCTTGGATCTAAAGGATGCCTATACTCACATCCTGATTCATCCGGACCACCGACAATATCTCAGATTTGTAGTGGCCGGGAAACACTATCAGTACCGCATGCTGCCCTTCGGCTTGTGCTCCGCCCCCAGGGTGTTCACAAAATGCCTGGCGGTCGCGGCCTTCCTGAGGCTTCAGGGCCTGTTCGTTTTTCCTTACCTGGACGACTGGCTCGTACGGGCGCAGTCGGCCCCAGAGATCGCTCAGGCCACGCAGTGTACGGTGGCTCTGCTTCAGCACTTGGGCTTCGTCATAAACGTCGGGAAGTCCACGTTGCGCCCCTCTCAGGATCTCGAGTTCATAAGAGCTCAGCTCGACACTCTGCGAGCTCGTGCCTTCTTGCCTCGAGAGCGAGCCGACAGGCTCATGGCTTTGGCCGGCAGGTTCCACAGTGCGTCTCCGGTTCCGGCCTGGAGGTTCCTGCAGCTGCTCGGTCATATGGCCTCCACGGTCCATGTCACGCCGAACGCCCGACTGCATATGAGGCCTGTCCAGTGGTGTCTCCGCACTCAATGGCATCAGGCCACAGGTGGTCTGGCGGACCTTCTACAGATCTCCGACCGCCTGGTCTCCTCTCTGCAGTGGTGGCTCCACCTGCCCAACCTGGTACGGGGTATGCCCTTTCAGTCTCCCGCACCGTCCCAGGTGCTGACGACCGATGCCTCTCTCTTGGGATGGGGAGCGCATTGCCAGGGAGCGTGCACTCAAGGCCTTTGGACTCCTTGGGAGGCGGCTCAAATCAACTTCCTGGAGCTGCGGGCGATCCGCCTAGCTCTGCGGACCTTCTCTCACCTCACCTCTCGCCAGTCCGTACTGGTGCAGACGGACAATCAGGTGGCCATGTTCTACGTGAACAAACAGGGGGGCACGGGCTCCCTCCTGCTCTGTCAGGAGGCCCGGCGACTGTGCTCCTGGGCAGTCGACCACAACATCCTCCTCAAGGCTGTTTACCTGCCCGGGCAGGAGAATTGCCTGGCCGACAGGCTGAGCCGGGTCTTGCAGCCCCACGAGTGGAGGTTGAACCCCGGCGTTGCCCAGCAAATCTCTTTGCCAGTCCCCTGAACCGGCAGCTCCCCCAGTTCTGCTCTCGGCATCCGCATCCCCTCAGAGTGGCCCCGGATGCTTTCCTCATTTCGTGGTCCACAGGCCTACTGTACGCCTTTCCTCCCACGCCGCTGGTGTCCCAGACGCTCTTCAAGGTTGCCCGGGACGGGGCCTACGTGATCCTGATAGCGCCCCGATGGCCGAGGCAACCCTGGTTTCCTCTGCTCCTGCAGTTAGCGGTGGACGCCCCTCTCCCTCTGGGGTTTCAGCCCGATCTTCTGACCCAAGATCAGGGTACTCTTCTGCACCCCAACCTCCAGGCCCTACACCTGATGGCCTGGCTGCTGAGAGGGTAGTCCTGGCCCCGCTCTCACTCCCCCCGGAGGTGGAAGCTGTCGTCCTGGCGTCTCGGCGACCTTCTACCCGGAAGTCTTACGCACTCAAATGGCGTCGCTTCTCCGTCTGGTGTTCTCAGCATTCTGAGGACCCATTCGCCTGCCTAGTGTCGGTGGTACTGCAATACTTGCTGCACCTCTCCGATCTAGGCCTCAAGTCCAACGCTGTCAGAGTCCACCTCCGTGCTCTCTGCACATCATTCGCCGGTGGAGGGCCAGCCCCTTTCCTCGCATCCCTTGTTGGCGCGTTTCCTCAGGGGCCTGCTTCTGCTTAAGCCCCCGTTGCGCCCTCCGGCTCCTGACTGGGACCTCAATGTGGTTTTACAAAGGCTTACTTGCCCGCCTTTCGAACCCATGGCTACCTGCCCCCTCCGCTTCCTCTCATGGAAAGCTCTCTTCTTGGTAGCCTTCACCTCTGCTAGGCGCGTTAGTGAACTACAGGCCCTAGTGTCGGAGCCTCCTTACACTAGGTTCTACAGGAATAGGGTTGTCTTACGGACTCACCCTAAGTTTCTTCCTAAGGTGGTTTTCTCTTTCCACATCAATCTTCTGACCTTCTTTCCCAGGCCGCATACTAGCAGAGCTGAGACTGTTCTGCATACCCTGGACTGCCGAAGAGCCTTGTCCTACCTTGACCGTACGTGTGAGCATAGGAAAGCTGCCCAGCTTTTCGTTTCCTTTGACCCCAATCGGTTGGGGTTATCTGTATCGAAGCGTACTCTGTCCATCTGGGTAGCTGACTGCATCGCCTGGGCGTATGGGGCAGCCGGCCTCTCTTTGGAGAGTCGAGTCACGGCGCACCGTGTCCGGGCGAAGGCGGCATCTGTCGCACACCTCCGCTCTGTTCCGTTGGCAGACATCTGCCGGGCCGCTACTTGCTCTTCTAGCCAGACTTTTGCGGCTCATTACTGCCTGGAGAGGGAGTCCCGCAGGGATAGTGCTTTCGGACAGGCAGTCCTCCACAAACTCTTTGAGGTTTAGGCAACTCCTACCCGCCGGCCCCGATGTTGGCTACCGGCCGGATTCGTATTCAGAGAAGATTCCTTCCTTCTGTGCGGTTGAGCTGGAGGGAGCTCTCTTTTTCCAGCTTGAGGTCTCCGGTAGCCTTAAGCTAGGGAGTCCCATAAGTGAGGACTGACTTCCTGCTTGGTCCTGGAGAAAGAGTAGTTACTCACCTGTAACAGGTGTTCTCCAGGAGCAGCAGGAATCAGTCCTCACTACCCTCCCTCCTCCCCTGGAGTTGCAGTCATTCTTATGGTTGCTGTCTTCCGCTATGTCATTCGACTGAGCAAGATGGCATCCTTGGGCGGGAAGAGGACCGCGCACTGCAATCCCAAAGGCTTTCTTCGAAAGCTGGGGAAATTGCTCCGCGAGGGCTCCGTCGGCTCCGACGTCACCCATAAGTGAGGACTGATTTCTGCTGCTCCTGGAGAACACCTGTTACAGGTGAGTAACTACTCTTTCTTCGCCTTTTCCTGAACCCTGCTTGCACTTCAGATAGTTCCTGTTCCAGGTATGGTTGTAGTCTCTTTTGAATAATCTTCAGTAGAATCTTGCTGGCATGTGGGATCAGAGCGATTGTTCGATAATTTCCACAGTCAGTTGGATCACCTTTCTTTAGTACTGGTATAAACACAGATCTTTTCCAGTCAGTTGGCCATGATGTTGTCTTCCATATTTCTTGGCAGAGCCTTGTAAGTACGGAAACAGCCGCATCAGATTGCTGTAATACTTCTATGCGAATGCTATCAATGCCTGGTGCTTTGTTCTTTGATAAGGCTTTCAATGCTGCTTTATCTTCTTTCATCACCAGTTGTTCCCGATCATAAGGTACAGGTTGAAATGGCTGTTGGTCCACTTGATCTTTATCATATAAAAACTCTATATTCCTTCCACCTTTTCTTGATCTTCTCGGCATCATTCAACATAGAACCTTGAGCATCTTGTAACGTTCCAATTCGAGGCTGGAACTTTTTCTTTAACTCTCATAGCTTTAGGAAAGCTGATCTTGTTCTTCCTCTAATAGTTTCTGCTTCTATTTCCTTGCATGTGTCGTCGTAGTACTTTTCCTTGTCCTGTCTTGCTGCACGTTGGAAATCTGAGTTCTGTTATTGTCTTTTTCTCCTCTGACTTTAGCTTGTCTGCCTTTCTGGACAATTTTCAGAGTTTCTTCCGTCATCCATTTTGGCCGTTTTTGTTTTTTCACCTTTTGTAGAGACTTCTCGATTTCTTCCAACACAACCTTTTTGATGTCATTCCATAACTCTTCTGGAGCTCTGTCATTTGTATCTAAAGCAGTAAATCAATTTTGCAGGCAGTCTTTAAATTCCAGTGGTATATTCTCAAGGTCATATTTTGCTGCATTCATGAGTGGTTTGCTCTTTTTCAACTTTAGCTTGTTTGCATACTAGTAGTTGATGATCTGTACCACAGTCAGCTCCCGGTTTTGTCTTTGTTGATGTTATAGAACTTTTCCATTGTTGACTTCCACAGATGGTCAATTTGATTTTTATACAATCCATTGGGTGAAGTCCATGTGTACAGTCGCCGCTTGTGTTGATGGAAGAAGGTGTTTGAGATGAATAGATCGTTGGTCTTGCAGAATTCTATCAGTCTTTCTCCAGCTTCATTTCTGTTGCCAAGTCCATATTTTCCAACTACTTTGCCACCTTTGTTGCCAACTTTTGCGTTCCAGTCACCCATGACTATCAGGATATCCTGTTTGCATGTTCTATCAATTTCAGCTTGTACTTGTTCGTAGAACTCTTCAATTTCATTCTCTTCTGCAGCTGTTGTTGGGGCATATACTTGAATTATAGTTGTGTTGATAGGCATTCCTTGTAGACGAATAGAGATTAAGCATTCGCTGACTACATTGTATTTCATTATTTATTTATTTAACAGTTCTTTATACCGCACTCTTTAATCACAAGGAACAAGGAGGAATGTAGTCATCACATATGGGTATCATCGGTACCGACGGAGCCTGCGCGGGAACGCTCCCGAGCATCCAATTAGAAAGCTTTTGGGAGCATCCCACAGCGCCTGCGTGCTGCCTTCCCGCCTTTCCCAACTGCCTCTCTCCAGTTCTTCTTTTTCTGCGGAGCTAGCAGGTCGTTGTTCCTGTCACCGCAGAAGAATTCTTCTTTCTTTCTTTTTTGTGGTCGCGTCTGCCTTCCTCAACGCTTTACCGGTACCGCCGTTTTTTTCTTATTTTCTATCTTTAAAATAAAATAAATATTCCTGATCGTATCTACAGGCTAGTCCCGGACCTCTGGGTTGTCAATCTCAATCAGCAGCTTGAAGACTGAGGAACCTCCTTCTTTTGTGATGTCAGTAGTATATCCTCCCGGCATCCAATTCCACCTGCCAGTTACCTCAGTCTTCAAGCAGCTAGTGGGACTGTGAGCCTGGGAGGTCTGGGCTCACAGGAGGAACAATTAAGATTTTTTAGTGTGGGTTTTTCAAGTATAGGTTGGTTTTAAGTTAGCTAATGGTGAGATTAAGAAACAGCTGGGTTAGATAGCGCTTAATTGCAACGCTATCCCTTTAAGCGGGGCTCAAGGCTCTCCCCCCGCCTGTGGAATCCTACCTGCTTGCGGTGGTTGGAGTTCTCTCACTTACCGCAGCAGGGGTCCCAGACCGTGCTGTTCTCTCTTTTTAGCCCTTCTTGGCTGGGCTGCTGCCTCCGATTACAGCCGGCGTGACACAGAGGTCTTGCCTGTCACCGCGCCGTGGCTGCAATCTCTCTCCGTGCCTTCTTTTCTCCCCCCCCCCTCCCCCATGGCAATGCTGGCGTGAGGTGGGGTAGCTTCTCCCTGTCTTAGCGTGTGGATGCTCCGGGGGCAGGCACTTTCTGGCAGGAGGTAAGTGTTTCCTTACTCGCTTCTCCCCTGCTCGCTTCTGTTTTGCGCGCGAAGGATTTTTGGGCCTAGCCGCGTGTTCCTGCTGCGGGCCCCTTCGCGGCGGTCCTGGCTGTTTTCTCAGGCCTCAGAGTCTCTCGGTTAGTTGCGGCTTCTCTTCCTTTTGCAGTTTTGCGTCGGGGCTCCCTTCCTGGTCCTCTTCTTCAGTGCCCGGTTTTCAGTGCGTTAGGATTTTTGTGCTCCGGACTCCGGTTTTGGCGGGAAACGGTGCTTTTCCTTGCGATGCCCGCTAGGCCCCAGTGCTTCGTGTGTGGGGCAAAAAGGGGGTCGGCAGCTGAATCGGGAGTTTGTAGAAGCTGTTCTAAGGAAGCTGCTACTATGGACACTGTCCCTCGGACCGCGGGAGAGCACTGGGAGGCAGACGCAGGGCCTTTTTCAGAACAAGCAGGGCCCTCTTCAGAGCAAGCAGCCCCCTTGGTGCTGGGGGAACCGGTACCAGGGCCTTCCTCCGTACCGGATTTCTCCCCTCCCCTGGTGCCGTGGCAAAAGGGTCTTGAGTCCATTTTTTCTCAGATTTTGTGGAACTTCTACAGCAGGCTATGGGGGGTCTCTCCCGTGGTCCCTCTCCGCAGGACAACACAGCCCTCAGGGGGAAGAGGTCCTCCAACCCTCCGGGGTCGGAGTCTTTCCCGCCTGAAGCTAAGCGGCAGCGCTTAGAGGAAGATCTTCCGATTCCTTCTGTTGCCTCAGAAGCCCCACTGTCGGATGAGGAAGGCCGTAGCCTAGATATGGATGAAGAGCTGGAAGAGGGCGAGCTCGCGGACAAGGAGGATCAGGCCCGAGTGGTTCGGGTTTTTCGACGGGAGGAGTTGCCCGCTCTCATTACAGAGACGCTGAAAGCTTTGAACATGCCTGTCCCTGGTTTGGGGGCGGATGAGACCTTGGAAGATCCATTATTGCAAGTCTTTCGGCGGAATCAGAGGGCGTTCCCGGTGCAGAGTTTTCCAGGAATTGATTCAGGAAGAGTGGAATGTGCCAGAGGCGCCCCTTAGAGGTTCTAGAGTTATGAGCCGCCTCTATCCGCTTGTGGAACAGGATAGGGAGGTGTTTAAGGCCCCCAAAGTGGATGCTGCGGTAGCGGCAGTTACCAAGAAGACCACCATCCCGGTTGAGGGTAGCACGGCCCTTAAGGATGCTCAGGACAGGAAGTTGGATGTCTTGTTAAGGCAGATTTTTGATGTGAATGCGGTGTCGCTCCAGGCGGCTATATGCGGTGCCTGGGTGGCCAGGGCCTGCCTTCGCTGGGCACAAAAGTGCCAGGGGGGCAGGAGCATGACGGTGCCGAGGAGGCCTCTCGCCTGGAGTCTGGTGCGGCCTACCTGGCTGATATTCAGTATGACTTGATGCGAGCGCTGTCAAAGAGCATGGCTTCTGCGGTTGCAGCACGGCGGTACTTGTTGCTTCGCAATTGGGCAGCCGATAGTTCTTCTAAGGCCCGGCTGGGCAAGCTCCCCTTTAAAGGGAAGCTTCTCTTTGGCGAGGATTTGGAGAAACTTGTCAAGGACCTGGGAGAGTCGAAAGGTGGTTGGTTGCCGGAGGACAGGCCCAAGGCAGGCAGGGCGGCTCCCGTGGGCAGAGGGCAGCAGAGGGAGTTTCGTCGTTTTCGCTCGCAACACTTCAGTCCTACCCAGCGGGGTCGATTTTTCGGCAGGTCTCAGCCATTTCGCGGATTTCGAGGGGCGGGGAGAGGTTTCGGGGCCTCCTCCGCCCCCTCCCTCAACAATGCTAGGAAGACCCAATGAAGGGTTTGGGGCCCGGGCGTCTCTGGTTCCCGTAGGGGGGCGCCTGCAGCGCTTTTTCGACGCCTGGGTCCGAGTAACCTCAGATCGATGGGTCCTGGAGGTCATTCGCGAGGGGTACGCCCTGGAGCTTCGAACTCCGGTGCGGGAGTTCTTTGTGCTGTCCCCCTGCAAGTCTCCAGAGAAGTGCGTGGCGGTGCGGGGGACCGTACAGAGACTCCTGGAACTCGAGGCGATCGTGCCGGTGCCGGCAGACCAACTCGGCTGCGGTCGGTTCTCCATTTATTTCGTGGTTCCCAAAAAGGGCGGAGGAATTCGGCCGATTTTAGATCTCAAAGGAGTGAATCGTTGTCTTCGGTTTCCCACTTCCACATGGAGACCCTCCGTTCGGTCATAGTAGCGGTTCGAAAGGGAGAGTTTCTTACCTCCCTAGACTTATCAGAGGCTTATCTTCACATTCCCATTCGGCCGGATCATCAGCAGTACCTCCGGTTTGCGGTTCCTTTCGGCCAGTTTCAGTTCCGGGCGTTGCCGTTTGGGCTGGCGACGGCTCCTCGCACGTTCACCAAGATCATGGTTGTGGTCGCAGCGGCGCTGCGGAAGGAAGGAGTTTTAGTGCATCCCTACCTGGACGATTGGCTGATTCGGGCGAAGTCCAGAGAGGAGAGCGTGCAGGCGACGGCGAGGGTGGTCGCCTTCTTGGAGGGCCTCGGTTGGATAGTCAACATGTCCAAGAGCCATTTGTCTCCTTCGCAATGCCTGGAGTACCTGGGAGCCCGGTTCGACACACAGCTGGGTCGGGTGTTTCTCCCTCGTCTACGGGCACAGGGGTTGCGCACCCTGGTCCGCCGTTTTCTACGCATGAAGGCCCCCTCCGCTTGGCATTACCTGCAGTTGTTGGGCACCATGGCGTCGACGATAGAGTTAGTGCCCTGGGCGAGAGCGCACATGCGGCCCCTGCAGAGGGCGTTGCTCCGGCGTTGGTCGCATCAGCGGGACCCGTTGTCTCGGAGGCTCCCTTGTCCGCTGGAAACACGACTGGCGCTTCGGTGGTGGCTGCTCCCCGACTCCTTAAGGAAGGGCTCACCGTTGGAAGCTCCGGATTGGGTTCCGGTGATGACAGATGCGAGCCTCTGGGGTTGGGGGGCTCACTTCCAAGGCCAGTTTGCCCAGGGGCAGTGGAGCCCGCTGGAGAGCTCCTGGTCGATCAACAGGTTGGAGCTCCGGGCGGTGTCCCTGGCCCTGCGGCATTTTCAGGTGGCTCTCGCCGGACGAGCAGTTCGCGTATTCTCCGACAACGCGACGGCGGTGGCTTATGTCAACCGACAAGGGGGAACCAGCAGCGCAGCTCTGGAGGCCGAGGCCGGCGACTTGTGTGCTTGGGCCGAGGAGAATCTTCTCGCGCTGTCGGCAGCGCATGTCGCAGGAGTGGACAACGTGGAGGCGGATTTCCTCAGTCGGGTGAGGGTCAATCCCGGAGAGTGGGTCCTACACCAGGAGATTTTTCTCATGATTACCCGTCGCTGGGGCACTCCGGTCCTGGATCTCATGGCGACGTTCCAGTCGGCGAAAGCCAGTCGGTTCTACAGCAGGAGAAGGGAAAGGATGTCGGAGGGTCTCGATGCTCTTCTTCAGCGTTGGCCGCGAGATCAACTCCTGTACGTGTTTCCGCCGTGGGCCCTGATAGGCAGGGTGGTACAGCGCATCGAGGCGTACCGCGGGCGTGTCATTCTGATTGCGCCGGACTGGCCACGGAGACTTTGGTATGCGGACTTGATGAGGCTCCTCGTGGCAACGCCATGGCGTCTTCCAGCCAGGCCGGACTTGTTGTCTCAAGGACCCCTATCAATGCCGCACGTGGATCGCTTCTTGCTTACGGCTTGGCTATTGAAAGGGCTCGGCTAGGGGATACTCCTCGGCGGTGGTCTCGACCTTGTTGAGAGCTCGCAGGCGATCGACGTCCTTGGCGTATGTTCGGGTCTGGCGCGTGTTCGAAGGCTGGTGTAGTGGCAGGGCGCTGGATGCCCTGAGGGCTACTGTTTCGAATATTCTGGAATTCCTGCAGGATGGATTCGCCAAAGGGTTGGCGGCCGCGTCGCTCCGGGTGCAAGTCGCGGCTCTTGCTTGTTACCGGGGTAAGTTGGGCGGCCGGTCGCTTGGGGAGCACTTGGACATCAAACGCTTCCTGCGTGCAGTAGCGTTGTTGCGGCCCCCGGTCAGACAAACTATTCCTAAGTGGAACCTGCCGTTTGTGCTCGATGTTTTGGAGCGGAGTCCCTTTGAGCCGTTGGCTCAGGCGTCGGTGAAGGATCTTACGTTAAAGGTCGTCTTCTTAGTTGCCATCTGTTCTGCACGGCGAGTGTCGGAATTACAGGCTTTGTCCTGTAAGGAGCCCTACCTTTCGTTTTTTGAGTCTCGGGTGGTTCTCCGACCGGTGCCAGCGTTTTTGCCCAAGGTCGCATCAGTGTTTCACTTGAATCAGGAGATCTCGCTTCCGGTGTTTCGCAAGGATCCAGGTGGGTCAGGTCCCCATCGGTTGCATACGCTGGATGTTCGGGCGTTGAAGTACCTGCGACGTACTTCGGAGTTTTGCAAGTCTGATAGACTTTTTGTTCTCTTTGCGGGAGCGCGAAAAGGGGAATCGGCCTCTAAAGCTTCTATTGCCCGTTGGATCAAGGAGGCTATCGCGTCGGCGTACGTGTTGAAGGGGAAGCCGGTGCCCGATGGGCTTCGGGCTCATTCTTCTAGGGCGCAGGCAGCGTCCTGGGCAGAGCATAGGTTGGTCCCGCCGATTGAAATCTGCAAGGCGGCGACGTGGTCGTCTTTACATTCCTTTGTCAAGCATTACAGACTGGATGTTCAGGCGCAGCGGGATGCGTGTTTTGGGGCGGCCGTTCTTCAGGCTGGTAAGGACATGCCCACCCGTTGATTACTGCTCTGGTACGTACCCAGAGGTCTGGGACTAGCCTGTAGATACGATCAGGAAGGTTAAATTAGACTTACCTGCTAATTGTTGTTCCTGGAGTAGATACAGGCTAGTCCCGGTGCCCTTCCCGGTATAGTCCGTTCTAGTGACAGCCTGAAGTTTGTCTGCGACTCCTTGGGACCCTTACAGGTAAGAGGTATTTTGTCATGAGGGTTTCCTTGGCCCGGGGGGGCGATTCAGAGTGTTTTCGGGGGTCCTCCGCACAGGTGAGGGGAGGGCCTCAGCGGGGCTTAAAGGTTCCGTATAGCAATCTTGGCGGGTGGGTGTTTTCCCCGTCATGGGTTTCAGTAGTACAGTTCGGTTTCAGATACAGTTATTTCTATTTTTTCATACTTACTTGTTGCTCCGGTGAGTCTGCTTTGTCATTAGGTTACTGGCAGGTGGAATTGGATGCCGGGAGGATATACTACTGACATCACAAAAGAAGGAGGTTCCTCAGTCTTCAAGCTGCTGATTGAGATTGACAACCCAGAGGTCCGGGACTAGCCTGTATCTACTCCAGGAACAACAATTAGCAGGTAAGTCTAATTTAACCTTATACTAGGACTTCTCCTATTTTTCCCAGGTGTACGTGCCTTTTAGGGCCTTAGGCCCAAAAATGTTTTCCTACTATGGAGAATCCTGCCTCAGGTTTCAAAAAGTGCACC
This sequence comes from Ichthyophis bannanicus, assembly GCA_033557465.1. Classification (NCBI taxonomy): domain Eukaryota; kingdom Metazoa; phylum Chordata; class Amphibia; order Gymnophiona; family Ichthyophiidae; genus Ichthyophis; species Ichthyophis bannanicus. The sequence goes on from CM066039.1 coordinate 228,816,339, forward strand.
AAGTGTGGCGGTACCATTTCCGTCACCGACACCCATGAACGGTGTCTAAAATGTTTAGGTCCTGACCACTCTATCACGGATTGTATGTCCTTCGCCATGATGTCTAAAAGAGGTCAGCAGAACCGAGCTGATAAGCTCAGTACCCTGTTTCCCTCTTTCCCTCTATGCAGCTTTGGTGGCATCGACGTCTTCCAGGGCTTCCTCTTCCTCCCAGGGCTTCCTCTTCCTCCCGTGGATCTCAGGTAACTAAACATAAGTCCAGCTGGTCCTCAAAGGGTAGATCTCCTTCTAAGCATCGAGATGCCTCTGGCGTTGCCCTTGAGGATTCTGCACCGGCAAAACTGCCCTGGCGGGAGGCTTCGGCTTTCAAAGCATTATCGGGGCTCCAGGATGTTCTCGAGGGCTCGACCTCGGCAGAACTACTGGTGCCATGCTCTGGGGTACCGGCAGTCTCCTCCAGTACCGACATCCAGGCATCGGCAGCGTCGATAGACCAGAGAGTGCTGGCTATTGAGTGCAGTCTGGTGGCTCTCCTTGCGGCATCGATGCCCTCGGAACCGCGACAGACAATCTGGCCGGTACCGCTGTCAATACTGGTACCGATAGCATCGGCATCGCTGTCCGCTTTGCCAGTACCCAGTCATCCGATGCCCTTGGGTACTGTACCCCGGTACCGATTACTCCCGGTACCGACTTCGGCCGGTATGGTTATCGGGCTCTTCAAGAGCATCCGGACAGACGGTACTTCGAGTCCTCAGAAGAATCTGAGGATTCTGACAGTTCTGTCGATGCAGGAATGCTTCTCCCAGAGGAGCCCTCCTCCCCTAAGCGCAGGATGTCAACTCCAGAGGATATTTCCTTCCAGGATTTTATCAGGGAAGGTGGCTCGGGGTCTGTCCATTACTGTGGCCCCTGAAACAGAGCCAAGAGCTAAGGAGTTGGAAATTTTACAATATCCCAAAACTCCTAAGGAGGCAGCTACCTTGCCCATTCATGAGATTTTGCATAATCTCATGTTAAGGATGTGGGAAACACCTCTTACCACCTCAACCCATTCTCGCAGACTGGATACTCTGTATCGAGTCCCTCCTTGTCCTGGTTTCCAGAAAACTCAGCTTCCTCACCACTCTATTGTAGTGGAATCAGCCTATGAGAAGGATCAAGAGTGCAAAGAGACATGCCTCTAATCCTCCAGGACGTGAGTGCAGAACCCTGGATGCTTTTGGACGTCGTGTCTTCCAAGCTTCCATGCTTTCTGCCAGGACCAGTTCCTATAGTCTTTACATGAGAATGTTCCTGAAGGAGATCACAGATGATTTTAGAGGCCTTGAGTCCTATTCTTTCTGAGGATAGAAGACAGGATTTTCTCACATTGGTCAAACATGCCCAGGATATTTCCAAATTTAGCAACTGTGCAGCTTTTGACTGTTTTGAGTGCATAAGCAGAACCTCTGCCATTGCCATAGGTGCACGTAGAATTGCTTGGCTCCAGGCATCTGATCTGGAGCTCTGGGTACAAGACAAATTGGGAAATATCCCTTGTACTGGTGAGAACCTGTTTGGTAGAGATTGGCAGGAAAAGGCCAATGAGTTGGATGCTGACAACTCTACCTTGGATAGATTATCCAAGTCCACAGCTGATCCTGCTAGAAAGAAATTGTTCAAGAAACCATTCTTTTCTAAGAAGAAAAGATATTATCCTGCTTATGCTCAGCAGGGACATTCTGCAAGTCAGCTTGTCAGGAAAGGTCAGCAACCACCCAAGCAGAGGAAAGCAAAGACTGCTAAGCCTCAACCGTCTCAGCAGTCTCAGCCTCCACAAGGCCTTTGACTTTCAGCTAGAGAACTTAGCCTTCCTGGCTCTCGTAGGACCAGAGCCTTCCACCATGCCAGGAAGGTTATGTCACTTTGCCCCCAGATGGGGGCAGATAACAGCAGAGCATTGGACACTTTCCATCATAAAGGAGGGGTACAGGCTTCATTTTTCATGCATGCCCCCTCCCACAATAATAAGGCAGTTCAATTCTCCAACACCTCTTATCAACCTTTTAGGTCAGGAGGTCTCTATCCTTCTTGCCCAAGGGGCGATAGAAGAAGTACCCATTCCTCATCGGGTATGGGGTTTTATTCCCCCTATTTCCTTATCCCAAAGAAAACAGGGGGATACAGACCTATCTTGGACCTCAGAGAATTGAACAAATTCCTTGTCAAAGAGAAATTCAAGATGATTTCTCTCGGAACTCTGCTGCCATACCTTCAGAGTCAGGATAGGCTTTGTTCTCTAGATCTCAAGGATGCGTACACCCATGTTCTTATCCATGCAGCCCACAGAAGGTTCCTTTTTCAGGGAAAGCACTACCAATACAGGGTGCTTCCCTTTGGCCTGGCCTCAGCACCAAGGGTGTTCACGAAATGCATGGCTGTTGTAGCAGCATTTCTCCACACTCTAGGGATATTCGTCTTCCCCTACTTAGACGACTGGCTCATTCGAGCCCCATCAGAGTCAGAGGCCAGGACATCTCTATTCTGCACAATGCGTATCCTTCAGTATTTGGGTCTCGTAATAAACATTCCAAAATCCAGTCTAACTCCCACTCAGTCTTTTGCGTTCATAGGAGCTTTGCTGGATACCAGAAAGGCAAGGGCCTACCTCCCCCAGTCCCGCTGTCTTCGCATTCTGCAGTTAGCTTCTCAAGCAGTGCTAAAGTCTCATCTCACTGCTCGAGAAATGTTACACCTACATATCAATCTCTTGGAACTCAGAGCAATCTTCCTTGCTCTTCGAGTGTTCCATACCCTGATCAGCTACAAGACAGTCCTCATTCATACGGACAATCAAGTAGCCGTGTTCTATGTGAACAAGCAGGGGGGAACAGGCTCTGTCGCTTTGCAGCGAAGCTTTGCGACTATGGGCCCTCGCCAGAGAGCATCAGATTCATCTCCTGGCAGTGTATCTTCCAGGCATACAAAACTCTTGGGCAGACAGACTCAGTCGAGTTCTGCTTCCACACGAATGGTCTCTACATGCAGACTAGGTGGCCAAGATTTTTCAAATTTGGGGAACCCCGGACATAGACCTCTTTGCAAGTCCGTGGAATGCTAAACTTCATAGAAATATAGAAACATGATGACAGAAAAAGACCACATGGCCTATCGAGTCTGTCCTTCCATAACAAAAACTACAACAGTCCACTTTTTACCTTTAGAGATCCTCTGTGTTGGTCCCATGCTTTTTTAAATTCAGTTACTGTCGTCATCTCTACCACCTCCACTGGGAGACTATTCCATGGATCCACTACTCTTTCCTTAAAGAAATATTTCCGCATATCACTCCTGAATCTATCTCCCTTCACCCTCATCCCATGTCCCCTCGTAGCAGAACTTGTTTTCAATTGAAAGAGGCTCTCTCCCTGAACATTTATGCCATGGAGGTATTTAAACATCTCAATCATATCACCTCTATCCCGCCTTTCCTCTAAGGTGCACATATTAAGATCCTTCAGTCTGTCCTCATATGCTTTATAATGAAGCCCATTAATCATTTTAGTAGCAACCCTCTGCACCGACTCCATCCTGTTCACATCCTTTTGAAGGTGCGGTCTCCAGAATTGCACACCATACTCCAAATGAGGTCGCACCAAAGACTTATACAGAAGCAATATCACCTCCTTTTTTCTGCTAGCCATTCCTCTCCGTATGCACCCAAGCATCCTTCTAGCTTTTGCCGTCACCTTTTCTACCTGTTTAGCTACTTTAAGTTCATCAGACACAACCACGCCTAGGTCCCGCTATTCTTTAGTGGACAAAAGTACTTCACCTCCTATACTGTATTGCTCCCTTGGATTGCTGCAGCCCAAATGCATGACCTTACATTTTTTAACATTAAATCCCAGCTGCCAAATTCCAGACCATTCTTCAAGCTTAGCTAGATCCCTCCTCATGTTATCTACACCTTCCTGGGTGTCTACTCTATTGCAGATTTTGGTATCATCTGCAAAGAGGCAAACCTTACCCGACAGCCCTTCCGCTATATCACTAACAAAGATGTTAAAAAGAATCGGACCAAGGACAGATCCCTGGGGCACACCACTGGTAACATCCTTCTCCTCAGAGTGAGCTCCATTTACTTGTACTCTTTGTCGCCTCCCACCCAACCAATTTCTAACCCAAGCAGTAACTTTAGGGTCCATCCCTAGGGTGCTCAGTTTGTTTATAAGTCGCCTGTGAGGAACAGTGTCAAAGGCTTTACTGAAATCTAAATACACCACATCTAGAGCTCTCCCTCGGTCCAACTCCCTGGTCACCCAGTCAAAGAAATCAATCAGATTTGTCTGACAAGACCTGCCTCTGGTGAATCCATGCTGCCTCGGATCCTGTAATCCGCTGGACTCCAGAAACCTCACTATTTTCTCTTTTAGCAGCGTTTCCAATAATTTACTCACCACCGAAGTTAAACTAACTGGCCTGTAGTTTTCAACCACATCCTTACTTCCGCTTTTGTGTAAAGGCACCACATGAGCCTCTCTCCAGTCCTTTGGCACCACTCCCGACTCCAACGAGGCATTGAAAAGGTCAGTCAGTGGAGTTGCTAGAACGTCCCCAAGTTCCCTCAGTATTCTAGGTTGTATCCCATCCGGTCCCATCGCTTTGTCTACTTTAAGTTGAGCTAGTTTCTCACGAACACAGTCTTCTGAAAATTGTTCAAGATGTCCCTCGCTTCTGTTCTTATTTGTGGGTGTTTTCTGAGGTCCTGCTCCTGGTTCTTCATCTGTGAACACTGTACAAAAATATTTGTTAAGCAATTCCGCTTTATCCTTATCAGCTTCTACATATTCCCCCCCTGCACCCTTGAGTCTGACAATGCCACTTTTGCCCTTCCTCTTCTCACTAATATATCTGAAAAATGTCTTATCCCCCCATTTTATTGCATTGGCTATTTCCTTCTCCTTTTGAATCTTTGCCTTCTTGACTACTTTGCTAGCTTCTCTAAGTTTTTTCAAATACAGATGCCTGTCTTCCTCTCTCTGTGATCGCTTGTATTTCATGAAGGCCTCCCTCTTTTTCTTCACTTTTTCAGCTACTTCCTTCGAAAACCATAGAGGTCTCCTGTGCCTTTATTTGCCATTTTAACAAAAAGGTTGGTTGTCTTTAAAATACCCCCTTTCAGTTTTGCCCACTGTTTTTCTACATCCCCCAGCTGTTCCCATCCCACTAACGACTCCCTGAGGTATTGGCCCATCTTCACAAAGTTAGTCTTCCTAAAGTCTAAGATCCTCACCTTGGAATGGATTCTAACAGCCCTAGTCCTAATACTGAACCACACCATCTGGTGATCACTGGATGCAAAATGATCTCCCACTACAACATCAGAAACACTTTCACCATTGGTAAGCACCATTCCAGTATGGCCCCTTCACATGTGGGGTCTGTTACCAATTGCCTGAATAGTTCTCCCTGTAGAGAATCCAGGATCTCCTTACTTCTAGATGATACTGCAGCAGGAATGTGCCAATCAACATCTGGCATATTGAAATCTCCTATCATTAGCACTTCCCCTTTCCTAGCAATGCTGCGTATGTCTTCAATTAACTCTCTGTCCACCTCTTCCTCTTGTGGTTTGTATATCACACCAATGCAAATAGATTTCTCTTTCCCTCTTTCTAGTTTAACCCACAATGCCTCCTCTCCCTTTTAAGCTCTGTAATTCCAAAGCTTTAATAGTAGTTTTTACATATAGTGCCACTCCTCCTCCCCTTCTTGCTACCCTGTCCTTTCTGAACAAAGTATAGCCAGGTATAGTTACCTCCCAGTCATGGTTTTCTGTGAACCATGTTTCTGTAACTTCCACTAAATCCAAGTCAGCCACTCCCACCAAAGCTTCAACTTCAGGGATCTTATTTCCCATGCTACGGGCATTAATACACACTGCTTTCCATATGTTACCCCTGCTACCCATTTCCATAAAGGTATTTAATGTATCACCTACCTTCCCCGGTTGTATTCCAGAATTCCGGCTCAGGGGGCTCAGGCCAGGGATACATTCCTCCTATCTCCAGGAACAAGCAGGAATGAGTCTTCACATATGGGTACGTCGGTACCGACGGAGCCTGCACGGGAATGCTCCCCAGAATCCAATCAGAAAGCTTTTGGGAGCATCCCTCGCGCCTGCGCGCTGACTTCCCGCCTTTCCCACTGCCTCTCCTCAGTTTTCATTTTTCCGCGGAGCCGACAGGACGTCGTCCTGTCACCGCAGAAACTTTTTTCTTTAAAATTCTTATTTCCTTGTTTTCTTGTGGTCGCGGCTGTCTTTCCCGCCGATACCGGTACCGCCGGTGCTTTATTCTTTTCTTTTCTTTTCTAAAATTAGAGAGATTTTTTCTCCTCAGTTTTTGTCTTAACTTTTTGGGCCTACCAGGCCTCTCCAACATGGAGCCTTCTTCCCCTAAGAAGTGCCTTCACTGTGGAAACATAGTTTTCTTTTTAGACTCCAATGCTTTGTGTCTAACCTGTCTGGGTCCTGACCCTTTTTCCCCTGATCCATCAGGCTGTATTATTGGGAGAAGACCTTCCCTTTTTCTAGTTTCCCTCGATGCCTTTTTCCTCCTGAGGTGAGGACACCGGTTTATTCTTCTCTCCAGGATCAGGTAACCCACAGTCAGTCTAAGACTAGCCAATTCTTGAAGGGTAAGTCTCATGCCCAGCATGATGGTGGCTCCGGCCTTGCCCTCAAGACCCCATTGGCAATAAAACCCTGGCGGGAGTCTTTGGGCTCCAAAGCATTTACGGGGTTTCCGGTTGTTCCTGGGGCTCACCCCTCACAGAACATACCTGAGCCATGCTCGGGGGTGGTATCCGCTTCGAGCGGTACCGATACCCCGGCATCGGCACCAGTGTCGAGTGTTCCACTCTTCACCTGGGATCATCATCTGGTATCCTCGGTACCTTCGGGGCCGATCGATACGACCCAGATTGACTTTCCTGTATCTTCGCCATGCTCGCGGTTGGTATCGGCTTCGAGCGGTACCGATACCCCGACATCGGTGCCGGTGTCGAGTGTTCCACTCTTCACCAGGCATCGTCTTCGGACGTCCTTGGTACCTTCGGTACCGATCGATATGACTCCGATTGACTTTCTTGTATCGGCATTGCCGATACCACCACCAACGTCGGTACCTTCTAGACATGCATCGATAGACTCGCTCTCTTCGATGCTGAGTCTAGAATCAATATCCAGTCAAGATGACTTGGTACCGTCGCATTTCGGAACCGACCCATATCGTTTCCGACTACGCAGTACTGGAGATATTTACCAAGGCTCTCTGGCTACCTCGGTACCTCTTCAGCAGCCCCCGATTACTGCTTCGATGACATTATCGTCTCCGATACCGGTACCGGTATCGATGTCGATTCCTGCAGTTCCATCGGTGCCATCGATCCTTTCTATGCCTAGTTTAGAATCGATACCAGGCACTGACAATGCAGTACTAACTGCCTCAAATCAGAACTGTCAGTATCACGGTCCATCTAGCAGGATTCTTTTTCTGCACCAGTCCAGTATGTCTTCTGGTGCTCAAGCTGCTCCTTCAACCTCAGCTTACCCAGGAATAGTTCCTATTGGAGATCCTTCTTTTCAGAAATTTCTCCTTGACATGGCAACCTTTCTTGCCATTCCTATTCCTGGCTTTACTCAAGATCCTGCAGATAAGGAAAATATAATGCTTCCTTTACATCATTCTTTGCAGGATCTTCTTCTGAGGATTTGGGAATCACCTTTAAAGGTTCCTTCGCCTTCTACAGCCACTAACGTTCTGTATCAGGTGCCTCCCTCTCCGGGGTTTCAAAAAAAACAACTTCCACATTATTCCATTGTAGTGGAATCAGCAATGAGGAAGGTAAGAATCAAGAAGAAGCATTCTTCTTATCCGCCAGGTCGTGCATCTAAAGCACTTGATACCTTTGGACGTCAAACCTTTATGCTGGCTTCAAGAATTATCTCATATTTTTTTATATGAGTCTGACACTTCAGGAGGTCACAGAGAAATTATCTCTTTTGTCCCCTTTTTTGTCAGAGCCTAAGGCCACTGAATATTCCTTGCTTCTTAATCATAGCAGGAATATCTCTTGGTTTCTTTCTCTTGCTTCTCTAGACTCTTTTGAGTCTGTTAGCAGATCCTCTGCTATTGCCATTGGAGCACGTCGTAAAGCCTGGCTGTAAGCTTCAGACTTCAGCAGATGGGCACAACATACACTGGGTAATTCTCCTTGTACTGGAGAAAATCTCTTCAATAGAGAGGCTTTACGTCAGGTTGCTCATTGCTCCACTGACTTCCCTGGTTCTGGAAACCATCCTAAGCCTTCTTTTTCCCCAGTACGTAGGAAATGTCCTACTAAACCTCCTTTCCCTAAGAAAAGGTTTCACCCTTCTCCTGCCCATCCTCCAGATGTACCCAAACAAGGGACATCTCATCCTAGTCTGAGGTCTCCAGACTCTAACCAGTCTAATCATAACCAGCAACCATAAGTTCCTGCATGTTGCAATCTACAGTTAACTTCTTCTTAGCAGAAGTTTATTCTTCAAACTCTACACTGGTGTGTTTTTTTTTTTCTTTTTCAGTATGCTAAGCTGTTATGATACTTTTGTCCATGGGTTACAGAATTCTCCCCTTATTACTACTACGAAGGGAGGTTACGGCTATCCCATGATAGTTTCTGTCCCTACATGGACATCTTTTCCTTCAGCTGCCTTACCATATGGTAAGTCACCTTCCAACCCCCTCTCTTCCAGGGTTTCCCCTGCTTGAGTTGGTACCATACTGAAACACTTCTCTTTCTTTCCAGTGTAGACTTTTTGTTATCCTTCAATGCATCTCTCTGTTTTTATACAGGAGAATCCCCTCTGCTGTTTTGTTCAGTTGCTGTGCATGCAGGAGTTCCAGTGATTACTTTAGTGTTCATTGCAAGCTACTTTCATCTATCTTGCATAATACTACTCACTGCAGGTTATCTTCTTCTAGCCATATCCTTTCCTAGGATGTGGCAACACACCTGACTTCAGTCTTAATTCTCCTGCACAGTGCTCTCTGCAATCTTCAGAGAAGCTTTCTACTATGGGCCCTTGCTACAGAGCATTGAACTTTGTCTCTGAGGGTTTTTCCACATAATAGAAAAAGCTTATATAATCATTCCATGGCTATATGGGTTCTTATACCCTCTTGTGTCCTGTTGTGATACAGAAGACAAGCTTTTTCTGCGTGAATGTCCAAGGAGTTCCCAATCTTGCAGGAATCTACCCCTTTTTTTCCTTACAGCTTGGCATTATGCTTTTCTGCTCCACTTGGACAACGCATACTCTTTTAGTATACGTGATACCCCTGTGTCCCTTGGCTGGGTCATCCTGGTATCTTAGTCTATGCGTTTTTTTGTCCTTTGGACATGTCAGAGTCCTAAAGTACTCCTGATGTGCTCTTGCCAGACTGCTATTATCCTCTGTTTTTTCACGCAACCATACTGGTTATTTCACTGAACTACATTCCTGCACCGCAGAAATAGATTCTCTATATATCTTCAGGTGGTTTTCACCCCCTTTTTATTAGATGAATCTTTTCCCATCACATTCCCCATGTGAATGTTTTTGTGGGGCTCAGTTGCAGGCATGTATCCTCAGGCTTATATTCATGTATGTATATGTCCTATACATACATATTTCTGTAAGCTGTGTGGGCATAAGTCATGCCCATCTATCTATCTATATATATATATATCACACATATCTAGACATATATGTACATATATATATATGTATGTTTCTCCATATATATATATATATATATATATATATATATATATATATATATATATATCCATAAGGAGATGTCCATAGGACGCTATGTATTACCTACTATCTCCCTAACTGTCTGTGCTATAAAGCTTTTACCTTCTTAAGGGGTCCAGACAGTCAGCTTGCCTATTCTCATACGGCTCAGTAGGTGGGAGCGGTTATACACACAATTACTGCTGTGATGTCAACAGCTTCTATTTTTGTTATAGATCTCCCTGTCTATGAAGTATCAAACTTCAATGTTTTCCTATCTCTTACCAGCTAGGAAAGACAGTGTACATCTTCAATATTTCTGAGTACACTTCTGTTCTCCTTGGGAATAGGGGCTTTTTTCCATACCCCCTTTTCCCTTCAGGACTGGGCTAATTCTCCAGATCGGTCAGTCTTCTTTTAGTCCTCAATGTTAATAACTCTGTACCTAAGAGTTTTCAGCTTTTTCCCATAAAGCTTTCCATTGAAGATCTGCCGTTCTTCTCCTACCCCAGTTGACACCTGGGTCACCTGCCCATTCCAGATTTAGAACTTCATCCTCACTGCTGTGAAGTTACCTTGAGGATTCCGCTACTGCATCTACAGTAAACTCCATCACAGTTCTACTTCCTACAATCCAGTAGGTAAGCTCTATATTGTACTAGTTCATTAAATATTTTAATGATACTTGACATACGTTCTAAAGACTCATTTTTTCTGCAGTCTTTAGATTCGCTGTTCCTCTACAGCTCTTCTCTATTCAACTCCTACCCCCCATCCCTCAGGGGATGCCGGGGATCCAGGTTTGGGAAATGCCGTCCTGTTCCAGGGATACACATTTTATGGGATCTCCCCTGGCACCCACAGCTAGGGAGTCCCCATATGTGAAGACTCATTCCTGCTTGTTCCTGGAGATAGCACAGTTACTTACCTGTAACAGGTGATCTCTGGGAACAGCAGAAATTAGTCTTCACAACCCACCCACCTCCCCTAGGAGTTGTATCTATCTATCCCCTTTCCTCTTTCTCTCCTTCTGTCTCAGCTATGAAACTCAACTGAGGAGAGGCAGTGGGAAAGGCGGGAAGTCAGCGCGCAGGCGCAAGGGATGCTCCCAAAAGCTTTCTGATTGGATGCTGGGGAGCATTCCCGTGCTGGCTCCGTCGGTACCCATATGTGAAGACTAATTCCTGCTGTTCCCAGAGATCACCTGTTACAGGTAAGTAACTGTGCTTTACTGGGGTCAAGACTTCCTGTGTGCCTTTCCACCCATTCCCCTATTTCCCAAAACCCTGCTCAAGCTTCAGAGAGACAGAGGCCATATGATTCTCATAGCTCCACATTGGCCACGGCAAGTGTGGTACCCTCTGCTTCTACATCTCTCTCAAGCTCCCTTCCTGGAGTTAGGGTCTGCTCCAGATCTCCTATCTCAGGAGGACAGAATGTTATGGCATCCCAATCCCCAGTCTCTGCATCTCAGGGCTTGGTTGCTGAAGGCCTAGATCTCCATGATCTTAATCTCCCTCAGCAAGTAAAAGATATTCTTTTTGCTTCCAGGAAACCTTCCACAAGACGCTCTTATGCTTTCAAGTGGAAAAGGTTTACCATATGGTCGAAAAAGGGTCTTAACCCCCTTGCGATACCTCTGGAATCATTGCTGGAATATCTCCTTCATTTATCCAATGCAGGACTTAAGACTAGTTCAGTAAGGGTCCATTTGAGTGCTATTACAGCTTCCTTTAAGCCTCTAAATGGACAGCCTATTTACTCTCATCCTCTTATAGAAAGATTTATGAGAGGCCTTCTTTTAACTAAGCCTCCCATTAGGCCACCACCGGTGGCATGAGACTTAAACGTGGTTCTTGGGCAGCTCATGAAGCCACCCTTCGAACTTTTAGCTACTACCTCCTTGAAATTCCTTTCTTGGAAGGTGATCTTTCTTATTGCAATCAAATCAGCACGTCGCATTAGTGAGTTGCAAGCGCTAGTAGCTAATCCACCTTATACAAAGTTCCATCATGACAAGGTAGTCCTTAGGACTCATCCACACTTTATGCCAAAGGTGGTCTCGCCTTTTCATCTGAACCAAGCGGTCTACCTACCTGTGTTTTTTCCAAGGCCTCATGCATCAAATGCAGAGAGGAATCTTTATACCTTGGACTGTAAAAGAGCTTTAGCCTTTTACTTACAAAGAACACAGCAACATAGAAAGTTCTCTCAACTCTTTGTTGCTTTTGATCCTTCTGATTTGGGACTTCCAGTCTCCAAGAGAACACTATCTAACTGGATTTCTCAGTGTGTTTCCTTTGCCTATCAGATTAAGAACCTTTCTCTGGAGGGCCATGTCACAGCTCACAATGTGAGAGCCATGGCAGCCTCAATGGCTCATCTGCACTCTGTCTCTATCGACGACATCTGTCGAGCAGCCACCTGGGCCTCTGTTCATACCTTCACAGCCCATTACTGCTTGGACAAGGACTCCCACCGGGATGCCTTGTTTGGTCAGGCTGTTCTCCAACACCTGTTCCATACCTAATCAACTCCTACCCACCATCCCTGGTAGGATGCCAGAGATCCATGGGGGGGAAGTGGAGCCCTTCTCAGGGACACACAACTTCTGGGGTCTCTCCCTGGCATCTAAAGCTAGGGAATCCCCATAAGTGATGACTACATTCCTGCTTGTTCCTGGAGATAGCATAGTTACTCACCTGTAACAGGTGATCTTCGGGAACAGCAGGAATTTAGTCCTCACAACCCACCCACCTCCGCTAGGATTTGTATCTGTCTATCTCTTTCCCTTTCCCTCTCTCTCTTTGTCTCAGCTTCAAAACTCAACTGGAGAGAGGCAGTTGGGAAAGGCGGGAAGGTAGCACGCAGGCGCTGTGGGATGCTCCCAAAAGCTTTCTAATTGGATGCTGCGGTGCGTTCCCGCTCAGGCTCTGTCGGTACTGACGATACCTATATGTGAGGACTAAATTCCTGCTGTTCCCGGAGATCACCTGTTACAGGTGAGTAACTATGCTTTATCAGTGCGGTTTACAATTAACAAAAATGACTCTCGGACAGTAGGTCTGTCCTGAGATTACATATAACAGGGATAGTAACTAGGATTAGAACTGGGGAAAACTATGTACAATTTATACAGGGTTGGTATACTATTCACAATGTGGGTATTCTATTCACAATAATATACATTAAGAAGTAGAACAATTGAAAACAGTTGCTCAATGGTCAGTATTACGTGCTCTGTTGGTTACCTATTGTGCAGATCATGATGAGGGGTTGGGTTAAGGGGAGGAGAGGGGGAGGCATTGTTGAGTTGTGAATAGTGCATAAGGAACAGGTGATGCTTGAGGGCCTTTCTGAATTGCATGAGGTCTCTAATCGATCTGATGCTGGGTGGGAGGCTGTTCCAGCATCTGGGGGCGAAGGACGCGAATGCTTGATTCTTAGTTGATGGTGCCCATTTAGTGGATTCTCTTGGAATAACTAGAGTGTTGGCAGCTAATGATCTCCTAGGTCGATTGTTGGGGGTATGAGTGAGAAGAGTTGAGATTGAGGAAGGAGCTATTTTAATAATGGACTTGAAGGTAATGAGGAGGCCTTTATATGAGATCCTGCAACTTATTGGGAGCCAGAAAAAAGAGAAGGGGGTGATGTGAGCGGAGACAGGGGAATAGGTGATGAGGCGGGCCGCGGTATTCTGAATGAGCTGGAGACGACGCAACTGGTGACGGGAGACCCGCAAAGATGGAATTGCAGTAGTCCAACCAGGTGATTACAAGGGACATGATGAGGGTGGTAACAGCGGAGGGTGAGAGGAAAGGACGGACCGATCTGATGCGGCGGAGATGAAAGAAACATGCCATGCTCCCCTCCCCCCCCCTTGCTACATGGCCATTCTTGCGCTGGAGAAGTGTATATACCCAGCTTTTGGGATATCTGTGCTTGCACATCTAATTGCCCATTCTCTGGGAACAAGCAGGAAGTTGGTCCTTGTATGGAAGCATCTCCCCAGTTTTCAAAGAAAGCCTTTGGGCGATGAATATATCACATGTGTGGTCCACTTCCTGCCCAAGGATGCCATCTTGCCATTGTATCCTTTTTTCCACGGTGTCCATCGGACGTTGTCCCGTTTTCCCTGGAAGAAGTCTGATTTTTTTAAAAAAAGTTTTGTCCAGTTTATGTACTGGTGCCTTCCCGTCCCCGAGCCAGCTCGCCTCTGCATCACTTCTCGGGTTCATCTATTCATTTTCTCATTTTTCATTAAGGTGATCTCCAGGAACAAGCAGGAATTAGTCTTCACATATGGGTACGTCGGTTCCGACGGAGTCTGCGCGGGAACGCTTCCCAGCGTCCAATCAAAAAGCTTTTGGAAGCATCCCACCACGCCTGCGTGCTGCCTTCCCGCCTTTCCCAACTGCCTTTCCTCAGTTTTCGTTTTCCGCAGAGCCGGCAGGACGTCCTCCTGTCACCGCAGAAAATTCTTGTTTTATTTCTTTAGTTTTCTTGTGTTTGCGGCTGTCTTCCCCGACGCCACCGGTACCGCCGGTGTTTTCTTTTCTTTTCTTGTGAAATCTTCCTTTTTCAAGGGATATTTTTTCCTTCATGGAGCCGCCAGCCACTTTCTCCAAGAAATGTTCAAACTGGCGGTACAACTTTATTTTAAGACCCTCAAAGTCGGTGTCTAACCTGCTTGGGTCCTGACCTTTTTCCTCCGGAACCTTTAGGCAACAGTTTGGTGAGAAGAGGTTTTCAACATCGAGGTTCCCGCGATACACTGTTTCCCTCCAACTTCAGGGCACCGTCCCTTTCTTCTACACAGGATCAGGTAACCCACAAACAGTCTGTTAAGACTAGCCAGCCCTCGAGGGGTAGGTCTCATGCACAGCATGTAGACGGCTCCGGCCTTGCCCTCGAGGGCCCACGAGCTTCAAAACCTTGGCGGGAGTCTTCGGTCTCCAAAGCGAATGAGGGTTTTCGGGTTGTTCCTGGGGTTCATCCCTCACAGAACATACCTGAGCCGTGTCTGGTGGTGGCATCCGCTTCGAGCGGTACCGATACCCCGGCATCGGCACGGGTGCTGGATGAAGCACTCCTCACCAGGGATGGTCATCTGGCATCCTCGGTGCCTTCGGGACCGGTGGATACTCTCCAGACTGACTTTCCATTATCAGTACCAGCACCGATACTACCACCGACGTCGGTACCCTCCAGACGTGCATCGATAGCCTCGCTTCCTTCGATGCCGAGTCTGGAATCGATCTCCAGTCTGGAGGACTGGATACCGACTCGCCTTGGTACCGGCTCCCGGCGGTACCGAAGGCTCGGTTCCGATGATTCGGATCCGCGACTCTCGGTTCCTCCGAGGCCGTTTGAGTTCCACTAGTTGGTCTTCATCCACCGGTATCAGACACGGTGCCGAAGTCGGTACCGATGTCCACATTACCCTTGCGGTCGGTGCCTTCCATGCTTCGCTCATCAGGCTCTTTGCCCTTGATGCCGAGTTTGGAATCGATCTCTAGTCTGGAAGACTGGGTACCAAGACGCTTTGGTACCGACACCGATCGATACCAGAGGCTCGGTACCGAGGATAGTGGCCGGAGGTCTTCGGTTACCTCGGTACCGATGGAACTGTCACTGATGGCTGCTCCAATGTCTGTGTCGGGCTCGGCTCCGACATCAGTACCGGTATTGGCATCGGTACCGGTATCCACAGTACCATCATGGCCAACTCCTGCCATGCTTCTTTCAACAGGATCGCTCCCTTCTATACCGAGCTTGGAGTCGATACCTGGCATGGACGATGTTGTACTGACGGTTGCTGCTCCTGACAGCCAGTACCGGCGACCATCCCTTAAGGATTCCACACTGCACCGTGCAGGATCTTCTATTCCTGTATATTTGGATAGCTCTTCGGTGCTCAGGCTAGTTCTTCAGATCTAACCTGTCCAAAGGAGATTCCAGTTGGAGATCCCTCTTTTCAGAGTTTCCTCCAGGTATAGCAAGATCTTTTGCCATTCCTATCCCTGGATATGATCCTGCACAAGGCTCTGTTTCTACCAAAGCAAAGGAGAACATAATGCTTCCTTTGCATCATTCCTTGCAGGATCTCCTTCTAGGAATGTGGGAAGCACCTTTAAAGGTACCCCCACCTTCCAGAGCAACTGATCTCTTATATCAGGTGCCCCCCTCTCCAGGTTTTCAAAAGACTCAACTTCCTCATCATTCCATAGTAGTGGAATCAGCAGTGAGGCGGGTAAAGAGTAAGAAAAAGCACTCTTCTTATCCGCCAGGTCGTGAGTCTAAGACACTAGATGCCTTTGGACGTCAAACCTTCCAGACATCTATGCTTTCTGCAAGAATTTTCTCATATATTTTTTATGAGTCTATCTCTTGAGGAGGTCACAAAGCAATTACATCTTTTGACGCCTTCCCTTCCATAGTCCAAGAGTGCAGGCTATACTTCACTGCTTGAGCATCTTCAGAATATCTCTTGGTTTCTTACTTGTGCTTCCCTAGACTCTTTTGAGTCTGTTAGCAGGACTTCTGCTATAACTATAGGGGCACGATGTAGAGCCTGGCTCCAAGCTTCAGACTTGGACAAATGGGCACAGCAAAGACTGGGACATATTCCTTGCACTGGAGACAATCTTTTCAACAAGGAGTCTTTACGTCAGGTTACTCAGTTGTCCCCTGACGTACCTGTTCCTAGGTGCTGTTCTGCACCTTCTTCTGTCCCAATAGGTAGGAAATGTCCTGCCAAACTTTCTTCCCATAGGAGAAGAAGGTTTTATGCATCATCTGCCCATCATACAGATGTTCCCAAACAAGGAAAAGAGACGGCTGAGGGGAGATATGATAGAAGTCTATAAATTAATGAACGGAGTGGAACGGGTAAACGTAGATCGATTGTTTACCTTATCAGAATATAGAAAGACTAGGGGACATGCAATGAATCTACAGGGTAAACTATTTAAGACTAATAAAAGAAAATATTTTTTCACTCAACATGTAATCAAACTCTGGAATTTGTTACCGGAGGATGTAGTAAAGGCTGTTAGTGTAGCTGGGTTTAAAAAAGGTTTGGACAAGTTCCTGGAGGAAAGATCCATAAACCATTATTAAGAAGGGACCCAGGATATCAATGCTTGAACCAATACAAGCATTGTGGAACCTGTGTCCCTTGGGGAAACTGCTAGGTACATATGATCTAGATTGGCCACTGTTGGAAACAGAATACTGGGCTTGATGGACCTTGGTCTGACCCAGTATGGCATATCTTATGTTCTTATGTCCTGGTCTGCAGAATTCAACCTCTCACCAGGCTCAGCAAACCCAGCAACTGCAGGATTTCTGATCAGTCTTCATCAGATGCTTGTGACTCTTGGGGTTAGAACCTGCAGTTGCTTCTTCTCAATAGAGGCAATCCACTGCTTTCATTCTAAACCCTAGACATGGATCTCTTCCCAAAAGATATCCTTTTTTTCTATGTTCTATGAGCTGTCAGGATGTTCATGCCTATAGGTCACAGGATTCTCCTCTTCTTCCTGCTAGGGAAAGAGGTCTAACCACTATCAAACTATAGTTTCCTGTGCCAGCATGTCTTTTTTTCCTTTCTATAGACTTACTACTTTGTAAGTCTTCTTCAGCTCCATTCTCTTTACCCTCTTACCAAGCTTTTCCCCTGTAAGAGCGGTATTGCTTCACTGGAGGGCTTTTTCTTCAGCCTCTCTAGTTTTGTTACTTTTCCAGTGCGGAGTTTCCTCTGAGTTAACTCCTCTTTTTCAATCTTGCTTTGAGGCAGTTCATCAGACATGTCCAGAGTTTTTTACTCCTGTTCTGTCTGTTCTTTCTGTTTTTAAACAGTAAGATTCTTTCTGCTGTCTGGCAAGCAGCTGCCTATGCAGGAGCCTTAATGTTTGGACCACTGGTTCTTGTCCACCAGCAACCAGGTTGTCCTCCACTAACATTCTGTCTGGTCTTAGTAGTGGCTCCAAGTCAGTGCTGTCATCTGTCTTGGAAACTACTTCACTACAGGCTTGTTGGATTGTCTTCTCTTTCTGCCATCTCCATTCCCCTGGGTTTGGCAGCATAGTTGACATAGGTAGTGGCTCTCCAGCAGCCAGTTCTATCTCCTCATTCTCCTGCATCATGCTCTCTGCAATTCTACAGAGAAGCTCCACTATGGGCCCTTGCTAGAGAGCATGAGGGTTTTTTCTCCAACAGCTATCCTAGATGGTTGGAAAAGGCTTTTTCAGTCATGTCTCCCATGACTAGAAGGGTTCTCCCTTTTTTCACTATCTCCTTTTTAATATAAAGGACATAGGCCTTCTCTTACGTGAAAGCTTAAGGAGTTGCCAATTCCCTGCTTTGGTCCATAGTATTTCCAATCGGGAATATGCTTTTTCTCCTTGCAGCTCGTTCTCATGGTAAGAACGCATGATACCTTTTTGCCCTTAAGCAGGTCAGCATGGTATCTCATTTTTATGCGTCTTCTGTTCACTTACCATGCTAGAGTTCTGGAATACTCGGGACTTGCTGGCTGCAGACTGATATCATCCTCTGCTTTTCACGTAACCGTCCTGTTTTTTTTCACTAGCTTGCATCCCTGTAGCTCATAACCAGTCGGAATAGATTCTCTATATATCTTCTCAAGTAGGTTCCACCTTCTTGTTCGATGAATCTTTCCTCTCCACATTTCCTATGTGAATACCGTTCTGTGGGCATATCTCTGTCTGCTTCTTTGCAGACACCCATATAGAGGCATATATATTCATATCTATAGCATACATCTTACAGATGTCTGTCTATCATTTGTGTGTATTTTATGCCTTTTCGTATCTCACTATAGATATATTCTTATATGTATGTGTGTGTGTATATATCTATATACCTCCCAGCCCAAGCAACACCAACTACAACAAGCACATTACCTCACTTATCACGTTTTACACACTTTGACAAGAATACCTTCCTTGACAAAGTATTACCAGTACTAAATTCAAACTCCACTGACATCAATTCCACCGTAAATCATTGGAACATAATACATGAAGCAACTACCCCCACACATACTAGACATAGACAAACGAAGAAATCAGAAAAATGGTTCACTAAAGAACTAGCAAACCTAAAAAAACAACTAAGGACACAAGAAAAGAGATGGAGGAAAACTAAATCAGATGAAAATAAAGTACAATACATGAACACACTTAATGAATATAAGAACGCAATAAACAAATCAAAAAGAGATTACCACTCTAAAGTAATAAATCTAGCCATCAACCGACCTAGAGAACTGTTTGCAATTGTAAAAACACTGACCAAAACAAAGAACTCCGATCCTAAACTACCGGCAATAAGCATTCAAACTTTAGCAAATCACTTTGCAGAAAAACTAAAATCTAAACCCAATGCTCTAACACCAATACTAACCACAAGCACCGAAATTATTAACTGGACAACGTTCCACATGATTGATCGAAAACAACTTATTAAAATCATAACAATGATCAATACTACAACCTCCCCACTCGATCCCTGTCCTGTGTCCTGGATCAAATGTACAAAGGAAGAACTTGCTGAAAACATCCAACACATGGTGAACCTGTCCCTTTCACAAGGCATCATGCCTAATGCCCTAAAGCTCACAACACTACGCCCAATAATAAAAAACAACAAACTTGACTCAAAGGACCCCAATTCATACAGACCGATAGCTAGCATCCCATTTATCGCTAAAATAATAGAAAAAACAATCCAATTACAATTACAAGAGCATATCGATGAACATAAACCTCTTGACTCACACCAATTTGGTTTCCGACCATTCCACGGAGTGGAAACCCTCCTGATTACACTGATGGACCACCTCATCAAAGGCACAGATGCCAACAATCAAGGCTTCCTACTACTCTTTATAGACATCTCGGCCGCCTTTGACAACATCAACCACCCCACCCTGATCCACAGACTAGAAAACTTAGGGATAGGTGGAACGGTCCTCAAATGGTTCATGTCCTACATCACACATAGACTAATACGCGTCCAAATAGATCAGGAAATATCAGAATCCTTCCCCCAAGGACAAGGTATACCCCAGGGATCAGCCCTTTCCGCCCTTCTATTCAACTTATACATGCAACCTATCACAAATATATTTAAAAAACACAAGATTAATCACTTTATATATGCTGATGATATCATGCTCGCTGTCCCCATAACCACAAAAAATCACACATACGACAAATTAGCTGAATGTATGGCTGAGACCACCTCCTGGATGGAAACCAATTACCTCAGCATTAACCTCAAAAAAACTGAAGCAATGTTCGTTACAAGAACACCTGTGAATGAGGATACCTTTCCAACAACAATATCAATCAATAATACAACCATACCTGTTAAAAAAGAAGTAAAATACCTGGGTGTAATAATAGATCATACCCTCACCATGATACCACACATAAAGCAAACAGTAAGAACCATATTTCATAAACGCAAAACCATACAACACCTAAGGCCCCTCCTGGACACACATGACTTTAGATCGGTTGTTAATACACTTATCACACCCCACTTTGATTATTGCAATAGTCTCTTAATTGGCTTACCACAGAAAAACACATACCTATTACAAAGAGCACAGAACATCTGTGCAAAAGTAATTACTAAAGCCCATCTAACAGACCATGTGACCCCAATACTCCTAGAACTACACTGGCTCCCTATAAACAGCCGTATCAGATACAAAATTCTCCTAACAACGTTCAAGCTCCTACATGACATTGCCCCATCACATCTTTCAACACTACTACAAACCCCATCTAAATCAAGAACCCGCAGACAAAATGCAGCCCACTCACTTGATATGCCAAAATCATTCACGAAGACTAAAAAATCCTCAAGTAACAGAGCCTTCACGTTCACTGCCCCCATGCTCTGGAATGAACTCCCTCTAGACCTCCGCACCATAAAAGACCTCTCCCAATTTCGAAAGGAACTCAAAACCTACTTAATTCTCGGAACATTACCAAATCCCCTACCCCCCAAACCATGTCCCCCCTCAACATCCACAGACACACCAACTCAGAACGCCCAAAACCACAACTAGATAACCTCCCACAGCCCTCCCACACATCACCACACACATAAAATTTATGATAAAAAACGGAAATAAATTCCACCACCTACACATGACACACGAGTACTATGTAAAACATTATAAAGAACCACCTGTAAATACCTTATGTAAATAGTTCAGACAGGTTTCTACACCTGTCATTTGTAAAAAAAAAAAAATTAGAATGTTTATCTACTCTATGTACTGTATACATTGTTCCATGTAAATAAGTTAGAAAGTTTTTTTCTGTTCAATGTAACGTATACAAAAGTATACACAAGTTGTTGAATTGTTCCATGTAAACCGCCCCTGATCTCTGGAAGGGGCGGTATAGAAGAAATAAATAAATAAATAAAAAATAAATATATATAGATAGATAGATATAGATATATATTTAGAGAGAGAGATAATTTATTATTGGTAGATATGTATCTGCATATTTTTCTACCTGATTGTCTAGGCTCATATAGCTAGATGATTCTGACAGATGGGCTTTACCCATACCTATGCTATCCAGCATGTTTGGGGTTCTACACAACCACTTTCTGTGGTAGTTAACAATTTCCACCATAACCTTAAGGTTTAGGTACCTCTGAAGCTCTCCATGTTCCAGTATCTCTCCTAGCTGACTCCAGTTAGGAGAGACATTGCGGTTCTTCAGTTAATCACAGGCTCTAACGCCTCAGGCATTTGTCCTTTTCTTTTTGGGATACAAAGGGTTTCCATACCTTTTCCTCCCACAAGGATTGTGCCTGTTTGTCCAAATCGGTCAGCCTTCTCTTTTTGCTCCTAAGGGTGAGCCACTCTGTTGCCAAAAGAGTTCGGCTTTTGTCATAAAGCCTTCCGCTGAAGGCCCACCATTTTTGTACTACCCCAGTTATTACTGGGGTTCCCTCTTACCTTTCAGGAATCTGACCTCCACTGTTTTTTTCCTACAGGTTTAATCTCCAGGAACAAGCAGGAATGAGTCTTCACATATGGGGTATGTCGGCGCCGACGGAGCCCGCACAGAAATGCTCCCCTGCATCCAATCAGAAAGCCTTTGGGAGCATCCCTCGCGCCTGCGCGGTGACTTCCCGTCTTTCCCACTGCCTCTCCCCAGTTTTCGTTTTTCCACGGAGCCAACAGGACGTACCTCCTGTCACCGCAGAAACTTTTTTCTTTAAAATCCTTTTTTTCTTGTTTTCTTGTGGTTTCCCACCGGTACCGCCGGTGCTTTGTTCTTTTCTTTTCCAACTTAGAGAAAAAATTTCTCTTCAGTTTTTCTTTTCTCCTTTTGAGGCCTACCAGGCCTTTCCAACATGGAGCCTTCTTCCCCTAAGAAGTGCCTTCACTGTGGAAACTTAGTTTTCTTTTTAGACTCCGATGCCTGATGTCTAACCTGTTTGGGTCCTGACCTTTTTTCCTCTGGTCCATCGGGCTATAGTATTGGGAGAAGACCTTCTCTTTTTCGGGTATCCCTCGATGCCGTTTTTCCTCCTCCGGTGAGGACACCGGTTTATTCTTCCCTCCGGGATCAGGTAACCCACAAACAGTCTGTTAAGACTAGCCAATTCTTGAAGGGTGGATCTCATGCCCAGCATGATGACGGCTCCGGCCTTGCCCTCAAGACCCCCCATTGGCAATAAGACCCCGGCGGGAGTCTTCGGGCTCCAAAGCATTTACGGGGTTTCAGGTTGTTCCTGGGGTTCACTCCTCACAGAACATACCTGAGCCATGCTTGGGGGTGGTATCCACTCCGAACGGTACCGATCCCCCGGTATCGGCGCCGGTGTCGTGTCCCTCTCTTCACCGAGGATCGTCAGCTGGTGTCCTCGGTACCTTCGGGGCCGATCGATACGACCCAGACTGGCTTTCCTGCATCCCAGCCATGCGCGGGGTTGGTACCGGCTTCGAGCGGTACCGATGCCCCGGCATCGGTATCGGGTGTTCCACTCTTCACCGGGATTGTCATCTGGTATCCTGGCTACCTTCAGGGCCGATCGATGCGCCCCTGATGGACTTTCCTCTATCTACGCCCTGCTTGGGGGGGGTACCGTCTTCGAGCGGTACCGATACCCCGACATCGGCGCCGGTGTCAAATGTTCCTCTCTTCACCGGGCGTCGTCTTCGGACGTCCTCGGTGCTTTCGGTACCGATCGATACCATTCCGATTGACTTTCATGTAGTGGCATCGCTGATACCACCACCGACGCTCGTTTCGATGCCCAGTCTAGAATCGATATCCAGTCTAGATGACTTGGTTCCGACACGTTTCGGAACCGATCCATGTCGTTTCCGACTACACGGTACCGAGGATAATCACCCAAGCTCTCTGGTTACCTCGGTACCGCTTCGGCAACCTCCGGTACCTGCTACGATGGCATTACCGTCCCCGATGCCGGTACCAGTATCGATGTCGATTCCTGAAGTTCCATCAGGGCCATCGATCCTTTCTATGCCTAGCTTGGAATCGATACCGGGAACCGACGATGCAGTACTAACTACCTCGAGTCAGATCTGTCAGTATAGTTCTCCATCTAGCAGGATCTTTTTTATGCACCAGTCCAGTAGGTCTTCTGGTGTTCACGCTGCCTCAGCCTACCCAGGAACAGTTCCTCTGGGATATCCTTCTTTTCAGAAATTTCTCCTTGACATGGCAGCCTTTCTTGCCATCCCTATTCCTGGTCCTACTCTTGACCAAGATCCTGCAGTAAAGGAAACCATAATGCTTCCTTTACATCATTCTTTGCAGGACCTTCTTCTGAGGATTTGGGAATCACCTTTAAAGGTTCCTGTGCCTTCTACAGCCATGAATGTTCTGTATCAGGTGCCTCCCTCTCCGGGGTTTCAGAAACACCAACTTCCGCATCATTCCATTGTAGTGAAATCAGCAATGAGGAAGGTCAGAAGCAAGAAGAAGCATTCTTCTTACCCACCAGGTCGTGCATCTAAAGCACTTGATGCCTTTGGGCGTCAAACCTTCCAAACTTCTATGTTGGCTTCAAGAATTATTTCATATATTTTTTTATATGAGTCTCACACTTCAGGAGGTCACAGAGAAGTTATCTCTCTTGTCTCCTTTTTTTGTCAGAACCTAAGGCCTCTGACTATTCCTTGCTTCTTAATCATAGCAGGAATATCTCTTGGTTCCTTTCTCGTGCTTCTCTAGACTCTTTTGAGTCTGTTAGCAGATCCTCTGCTATTGCCATTGGAGCACGTCATACTGCGTGGCTGCAGGCTTCAGACTTGAGCAGATGGGCAAAACATACACTGGGTAATTCTCCTTGTACTGGAGACAATCTTTTCAATAGAGAATCTTTACGTCAGGTTGCTCATTGCTCCACTTACTTTCCTAGTTCTGGAAACCATCCTAAGCTTTCTCTTTCCCCAGGACGTAGGAAATGTACTACCAAACCTTCTTTCCCAAAGAAGAGAAAGTTTCATCCTTCTGCCCATCCTCCCGGTGTACCCAAGCAAGGGACATCTCATCCTAGTCTGAAGTCTCCAGACTCTACCCAGTCTGCTCATAACCAGCGACCATAGGTTCCTGTGTATTGCAATCTACAGTTAACTTCCCCTTAGCAGAAGTTTTTTCTTCAAACTCTACACTGGTTTCTTTTCCAGTATGCTATGCTCTCGGATACTTTTGTCCATGGGTTACAGAATTCTCCCATTCTTACTACCACGAAGGGAGGTCACAACTATCCCATGATAGTTTCTGTCCCCATATGGACATCTTTTCCTTCAGCTGCCTTACCCTATGGTAAGCCACTTTCCAACCCCCTCTCTTCCAGGTTTTCCCCTGCTTGAGTTGGTGCCATACTGAAACACTTTTTTTCTTCCAGTGTAGACTGTTTGTTTCTCCAGGACCAAGCAGGAAGTCAGTCCTCACTTATGGGTGACGTCGGCGCCGACGGAGCCCTCGCGGAGCAATTTTCCCCAGCTTTCAAAGAAAGCCTTTGGGAATTGCAGCGCGCATGCGCGGTAGTCTTCCCGCCCGAAGGTGCCATCTTAGCCAGTCTTCTTTTTTCCGCGGAGCCCTACAGACGTCCCCGTCTTGTCCCCGCGTAAAAGTTGATTTTCCTCTGTAATTTTCCTTTTTTCTTTCGGTTCGACGCCGGTCGTTTTCCCGCCCGGACTCGCGACGCCGGTCTCGAGTCCTCTCACGGTTTTTTTTTCGGTTTTTCTGACTTAGTCAGCTTTCGTTTTCGTTTTTTTCCCTGGCAGCCCGGTCCTTTGACCTCGCAGGGGCCCTTTTTCCCCCGATGGCTGCCAGTGGCTTTAAGCGGTGTGGTCGGTGTGACCGAAATATGTCACTCACCGACTCACACGACCTTTGCCTCCGCTGCCTGGGCCCAGATCACGAGGAACTGATCTGTGGGCCCTGCAGCAAACTGTCCTCGAAGGCGTTGAGAAGTCGGCGGCATCAGCGCGAAAGGATCTTCGCTGACCCCAGCCGTACCCGGACCTCGTCGGAGGCCTCACTGTCGAAAGGCTCCAGTTCGGACCGTCGACGGAGCTCCTCCGACCGGGGTTCTCCCTCCGGGGACCATCGACGGAAGGAAAAACCCGCGAGGGCGGCGTCGGTGGACGCTCCTGGCTCCGCGAGGGCCAGGTCGCATAGCCCCGACAGCCGCCCCGGGTCCTTGGAGAAGGAACACCTCCCGAAGCGACCTCGCCTGGAGTCGGAGATGCCTGCCCGGGTAAGTCCTGTTGTCCTTCTGGACTCGCCTCCGCGTCAGCCGACGTCGGGCCCGACGCCGTCGGGGCCCGAGTCGGGGGCTGCTGGGTCGCCTGAGCTCGGACTCAGGTTGACGGCCTTGGAGAGCAGATTGTCTGCCTTCATGGACCAGCAGCGGGCACTGCTCGCTGGCTTCGCTGGCGTCGCTGCCCCGACCGCCGGGACGTCGACGTCCAAGTCGACCCCGGAGACCGAGCCGATCCTCGAGTCGATGAGAACTCGAGTCGATCCTCGGTCGAGGTCGCCCTCGGCCTCCCGTTCGGGACCGAGGTCGCCGACGCCGACTCCCTCGGCGTCGGGGCGGCTGGCGCCGCATCCTGCCCGAGCCGACCCCACCGAGTCCTCGTCGGAGTCGGTCTGGGAGTCTGAGGAGGAAGAGTCACCTGATTCTTTCCGGACTCGGTGTGTCCCATCGGACTCTCCGGAGTCCGAGCCTCGGAAGCAGTCCCCCCCGGAGGATGCCCGGTTCTCGGATTTCGTTAGGGATATGGCCAAGGCTTTGGCCTTCCCTGCGGACCCCGAGGAGGAGCCTCGAGCCGAAGAGCTCGACGCCCTCCAGTATGACTCTCCCGCGAGGGAGCACTTTACTGTGCCGGTTCCTCCTATGCTGGAACGACTACTCTTCCGCATGTGGGAGAGTCCGGCCTCCTCGCCGGTCCTGAGCAAGCGGGTCGATTCTATCTATCGAGTCCGCAAGAGCCCTGGCTTTCAAAAGGCGCAGTTGCCACACCATTCCATGGTAGTGGAATCGGCCATGCATCGTCTTAAGAGCCAGAAGATGCACTCCTCGGTGCCTCCTGGTAGGGAGGCCCGTAACCTGGATGGCCTTGGCAAAAAGTGCTTCCAGGGCTCTATGCTCGCCTGTCGTGTCCAGACTTACCAGCTCTACATGGGCATGTATCTCAGGGATCTGGCTAAAGAGCTAGCCGGCTTCTCCGCTGGTTTGTCCGAGGAACCCTTGCGGAGGTTCCTAGCCTTGTCCACAGGTATTCGGGAATGCTCAAAGTTCATGTCCCGAGCAGCCTATGATGGCTTTGAAGCCTCGGCTCGAGTAGCCGCAGCCGGCATCGGTGCCCGCCGACAGGCTTGGCTTCAGTCGTCCGACCTTGAGCCCTGGGTACAGGACAAGTTGGTCGATGTCCCCTGCCGAGGCGAAAACCTCTTTGGCAAGCCCATGGCGGAAAAGGCTGCACAAATTGAGACTGAGACTCTCACCAGGACCAGGCTTTCTAGGAAGACCTCCGCCCCTTCCCAGAAAAAGAAGGGCTCGGGAAAAAAAGACCTTTTACCCGAGGAAGGCGGCTGCCTACAAACAATACCCCCATTATCAGGCCCCTGCAGCTCCCCAACAGGGCCAGCAGGCCAAGGGACGGGGTAACGGGTCCCGTAGGCAGCAAGCCCCCAAGCCTGCGCCACCTGCCCCTGCTCAGCAGGGTGGGGGTTTTTGACTCGCTCAGCATAGCCTCTCCCCCCCCGCTGGTTCCCCCCAGCACCGGAGGCCGGCTGGTTCACTTCGCCGACAGGTGGTCCAGCATCACCCCAGATGCCTGGGTGCTTCAGGTCGTGCGAGAGGGCTACCTTCTCCACTTCCATCAGGTCCCTCCCTCCTATTTTCCGGGAGAGCCTCCGCGCCCCCCTCTGCACAGGGAGTTGCTCCTTCAGGAGTTAGCAGGTCTTCTGCAGGATCAGGCGGTGGAACCGGTGCCACACCACCTGAGAGGTCAGGGCTTCTATTCAAGGTATTTTCTGATACCAAAGAGAACAGGAGGCCTCCGACCCATCCTGGACTTGCGCAACCTCAACAAGTTCCTTGTGCGGGAGAAGTTCAAAATGCTTACCCTTGGAATCCTTCTGCCCTACCTCCAGCAGGGAGATTGGCTATGCTCCTTGGATCTAAAGGATGCTTACACGCACATCCTCATCCACCCAAGCCACCGCCAATACCTAAGGTTTGTGGTGGCAGGAAATCATTACCAGTACAGAGTACTGCCCTTCGGCCTGTCCTCCGCACCGCGAGTCTTCACAAAATGTCTCGCGGTCGTGGCGGCCCATCTCCGGCTTCACGGCCTCTATGTTTTTCCGTACCTCGACGACTGGCTCATCAGAGCAGCATCCGCTCAGGAGGTCACCACCGCCACGTGCCGCACGGTGACTCTGCTGCAGCACTTGGGCTTTGTCATCAACTTCGCAAAGTCCACTTTGCTCCCCTCACAGGATCTCGAGTTCATCGGCGCAAGGCTGCACACCCCTCAGGCGCGAGCGTACCTACCGCTCGACAGGGCTCAGCGGCTCATGGACCTAGCCGACCGCTTTCGCAGCCAGCCCCTGGTCTCCGCCAGGCGCTTCCTGAGACTGCTCGGCCATATGGCTTCCACCGTCCATGTGACCCCCAATGCCCGCCTGAATATGCGGCCTGCTCAGTGGTGTCTCCGCCAGCAGTGGCGACAGGCCACGGGCGGCCTAGCAGACCTGGTGCGCGTCTCCGCGCCGCTGGTCTCGTCTATCCGGTGGTGGCTCCGGCAGCCGAACCTGGTATTGGGAATGCCTTTCCAGTCACCTCAGCCGACCCGGGTGCTGACCACCGATGCATCCCTCCTGGGCTGGGGAGCCCATTGCCAAGAGGCACGTACTCAGGGCCTCTGGACCAAGTGGGAGTCTGCTCAGCAGATCAACTTCCTGGAGCTCAGGGCGATCCGCCTAACTCTCAAGGCCTTCTCCCACCTGACCTCCCAACAGTCCGTCCTTGTCCAGACGGACAATCAAGTTGCCATGTTCTACGTGAACAAGCGGGGGGGCACGGGCTCCTTCCTCCTCTGCCGGGAGGCACAGAAGCTCTGCTCTTGGGCCGTCGGTCACGGCATTCTCCTCAAGGCAGTTTATCTCCCGGGCCAAGAAAATTGCCTGGCGGACAAACTCAGCAGGGTCCTCCAGCCGCACGAGTGGCGTCTGGACCCCTTGATCGTTCAGAAGCTCTTCCTCAGGTGGGGCCTCCCCACAGTGGATCTCTTTGCCAGTCCTCACAACCGGCAGCTTCCTCGCTTCTGCTCTCGTCAGCCTCACCCCCTTCGGGTGGCGGCGGACGCCTTTCTGATCTCATGGTCGGGGAGCCTTCTGTACGCTTTCCCTCCCATCCCGTTAGTCTCTCGGACCCTTTTCAAGGTTCTCCGAGACAAAGCTTTCGTGATCCTGGTGGCCCCTCGCTGGCCCAGGCAGCCGTGGTTTCCGCTCTTGCTGCAACTGGCGGTGGAGGATCCAATCCCTCTGGGGGTGCAACCGGATCTCCTCACCCAGGATCAGGGGTCCCTACTGCACCCCAACCTCAGGTCTCTCAACCTCATGGCCTGGCTGCTGAGAGGGTAGTCCTTGCTCCTCTCCTCTTGCCGGCAGAGGTGGAGGAGGTCGTCTTGGCTTCGCGACGGCCTTCTACCCGCAAATGCTACGCCCTTAAATGGCGTCGCTTTGCAGTCTGGTGTACCCAACAGTCTCAGGATCCCTTCTCCTGCCCGGTGTCGGTGATCTTACAGTACTTGCTACACCTCTCTAATCTGGGACTTAAGTCCAACTCCGTCAAAGTTCACCTCAGTGCTCTTTCCGCACATCATGTGCCGGTGGACGGCAGACCTCTCTCCAACGACCCTCTCGTAGCGAGGTTTCTCCGAGGTCTCCTGCTACTTAAACCACCTCTGCGCCCGCCAGCGCCTGACTGGGACCTGAATGTGGTTTTACAGCGGATCACCTGTCCGCCTTTTGAACCTATGGCTACCTGCTCTCTCCGTTTTCTGTCTTGGAAAACGCTGTTCTTGATAGCCCTCACTTCCGCTAGGCGCGTAAGTGAATTACAGGCCCTCGTGTCTGATCCCCCCTACACTCGGTTCTACAAGAATAGGGTAGTCCTACGGACTCACCCAAAGTTTCTGCCTAAAGTGGTCTCCCCTTTTCACTTGAATCAGGAGGTGGTACTTCCAACCTTCTTTCCCAGACCACACTCCAGCCGAGCTGAGACGGTCCTCCATACCCTGGACTGTAGAAGGGCGTTGAACTTCTACCTTGACCGTACGCGGGAGCACCGTAAAGCTGCGCAGCTTTTTGTGTCCTTTGACCCCAATAAATTGGGGCTCCCGGTCTCCAAGCGTACTCTGTCCATCTGGGTTGCGGACTGTATCTCTTGGGCTTATGGGGCAGCCGGACTCGCCTTAGAAAGTCGAGTCACGGCTCATTGCGTTCGGGCAAAGGCCACGTCAGTGGCTTACCTCCGCTCTGTTCCGCTGGCAGACATCTGCCGGGCCGCTACTTGGTCTTCGAGCCAGACTTTTGCGGTCCATTACTGTCTCGAGAGGGAGTCCCGTAGGGACAGTGCTTTCGGACAGGCAGTCCTCCGTAATCTCTTTGAGGTCTGAGCAACTCCTACCCTCCATCCCGGATGTGGGCTACCGGTGGGTGATAATTCAGCGAAGATTCTATCCTTCTGTGCTGCTGAGCTAGAGGGAGCTCATTTTTGTGCTTAGGGTCTCCGGTAGCCTTGAGCTTGGGAGTCCCATAAGTGAGGACTGACTTCCTGCTTGGTCCTGGAGAAAGCGTAGTTACTCACCTGTAACAGGTGTTCTCCAGGAGCAGCAGGAATCAGTCCTCACTACCCTCCCTCCTCCCCTTGGAGTTGCAATCGTCTGCTTATGTTCTTTTTGCAAATTTTTATGCTGTCTTTTTAGCTATGTCATCTGACTGGCTAAGATGGCACCTTCGGGCGGGAAGACTACCGCGCATGCGCGCTGCAATTCCCAAAGGCTTTCTTTGAAAGCTGGGGAAAATTGCTCCGCGAGGGCTCCGTCGGCGCCGACGTCACCCATAAGTGAGGACTGATTCCTGCTGCTCCTGGAGAACACCTGTTACAGGTGAGTAACTACGCTTTTCCTTCACTGCATGCTCTGAACAACTCATCGGACAGGGACGGAGATTCTCTCTGTTTTCTACAGGAGAATCCCCTCTATTCTTTTGTTCAGTTGCTGTATATGCAGGAGTTCCAGTGATTACTTTAATGCTCATTGCAAGCTGCTTGCATCTATCTTGCATAATACTATTCACTGCAGCTTATTTTCTAGCCATATCCTTTCCTCGGATGTGGCAACACGCCTGACGTCTGTCAGTTTTATCTGATAATCCTCCTGCACAATGCTCTCTGCAACCTTCAGAGAAGCTTCTACTCTGGGCCCTTACTACAGAGCATTGAACTTTGTCTCTGAGGGTCTTTCATATACAGCAGACAAGATTTTCTGCGTGAATGTCCATGGAGTTCCCAATCTGACCGTAATATGCTCCTGTTCCTTACAGCTTGGCATTATGTTTTTCTACTCCACTTGGACAACGCATACTCTTTTATCGTACATGATACCCCTGAACCCCTTGGCTGGGTCACTCTGGTATCTTCGTCTATGCGTTCTTCTTGTCCTTTGGACGTATCAGAGTCCTAAAGTACTGCTGACGTACTCTTGCCAGACTGCTGTTATCCTCTGTTTTTCACGCAACCATACTGGTTCTTCCACTGACCTACATTCCTGCTCCACAGAAATCGATTCTCTATATTTCTTCAGGTGGGTTTCACCCCCTATTATTGGATGAATTTTTTCCCATCACATTCCCCATGAACCTCCTTACTGCTCTGTAATCCTGTTAGGGGAGTTCCATATTGCAATATTTCTTTCAATATCATTGATGATAATTATCATCCACACATGGACTCCTTGTCTGCAGTCCTATGCTAGGTTAGCTGTTCCACAGCGCCTTTCTTTTTCAACTCCTACCCTCCATCCTCAGGATGCCTGGTGTTGTGGGGGATAGCATGTTCCAATCTATGACATGCTGGGACTCCAGGCATCTTAGCTTGGGAGTCCCCATATGTGAAGACTCATTCCTGCTTGTTCCTGGAGATAGCACAGTTACTTACCTGTAACAGGTGATCTCTGGGAACAGCAGGAATAAGTCTTCACAACCCACCCACCTCCCCTAGGAGTTGTATCTCTCTCTTTCTCTCTCTCTCTGTCTCTCTGTCTCTGTCTCTCTCTCTCTCTCTCTCTCTCTCTCTCTCTCTCTGTCTCAGCTTGAAACTTAACTGAGGAGAGGCAGTTGGGAAAGGCGGGAAGGCAGCACGCAGGCGTGGTGGGATGCTTCCAAAAGCTTTTTGATTGGACGCTGGGAAGCATTCCCACGCAAACTCAGTCGGTACCAACATACCCATATGTTTAGACTTATTCCTGCTGTTCCCAGAGATCACCTGTTACAGGTAAGTAACTGTGCTTTCCTTGACTGGCATTTACACTCTTTTTCAGCCGAAGGCATCTGACCCCCTGCTGGACGGCGGGGACTCATTTTTTATTGTAGCCTCCATTGGCTTCAAAAAATGTGACCAGTGTGGCAAAATGATATCACTCACCAATCCACATGACTGCTGCCTCCGATGCCTCAGCCCGGAGCATAACAACTCCAACTGCAAACTTAGCAAAACCATGACCTCAAAGGTCTTTGAGCCATCAACAGCAGCAGGAGAAATGTTTTTAGAAGTCAGACTCCACGCAGGAGTCTCCATTGACGTGAAACCACGCTCCAGGATCCCCTCTGATACCTCAGTGCCCTGTGAAGCCAGAGCCTCTTTGGAGTCCTGCAGTCACGGTTCCTCCAAGCGGAAATCCCCAGAGGTTGGAGCACAAGAAGAAATCCTCAAAGACCACCTCTGAGGACGGATCCAGGAAGAAGGGGAAATCTCACCCCAGGACACGCAGTCCCAGGCTTGAGTCAGAGGAGTTGGGGCAGGAGCGGCCTTCTGAGCTGCCCCATAAGGAGTAGTCAGCACCCGCTGACTGGCCTTGGGCTTCCGAGACCATCCTTATTGAGGACTCCCCCTCAACAGTACCAATGTCTGGTCCAAAGCCTAAGGTACCCATGTTGAAGGCTGCGGAGCCAACTGATATGGAAACCAGAATGGCAGCCCTAGAGAGTAGAATATCTCCAGGAACAAGCAGGAATGTAGTCTTCACATATGGGTATTGTCGGTACCGACAGAGCCTGCGCGGGAACGCTCCCCAGCGTCCAATAGGAACACTTTTGGGAGCATCCCTCAGCACATGCGCTGCCTTCCTGCCTTTTCAACTGTCCCTCTTCAGTTCTTCGTTTTCCACGGAGCCGACAGGTCGCATACCCTGTCACTGCAGAAAATTTCTTCTTTAAACTTGTTTTTCTTTTGGTCGCGCCTGCCTTTGCTCTACACTCTACCGCCGGTTCTCTTCTTTAAAAAAAAAAAAAAAAAAAATACATATATATATATATATATATATATATATATATATATATATATATATATATATATATATATATATATATATATATATATATATATATACTTCTGAAGTGTTTCTCTTCAGAAACTTTCCTTTTGGTGCTAGGCGCCATTTTGGGCATTAGGCCCCATTTTCTTGAAAAATGGAAAAGCCAACTAGTGGCTAGTGACTATTCTCCATCAGAGTGTTCCTCTTGTATGGGGATGACTAAAAGAGGAAGACAGAACTGGGCTGCAAAGCTCGGTACCCTATTTTCTGCAGATGCGAGGTCCATCGCATCAACGTCTTCCAGAGCCTCGTCTTCCTCCCATAGCCTCGTCTTCCTCCCATAGATCTCAGGTAACTAAACATAAGAGCCGGTCCTCAAAGGGTAGATCTCCTTCTAAGCATCGAGAAGCCATTGGCATTGCCCTCGACGAAACTATACTGGCAAAACAGCCCCGACGGGAGGCTTCGGCCTCCAAAGCACTAACAGGACTCCAGGATGTTCTCGAGGCCTTGACCTTGGCAGAACTACTGGTGCCATGGGGCTTCTACCGGTACCGACACCCAAGCATCGGCAGCATCGATAGACCAGAGATTCCTTGCTATCGAACGCAGTTTTGCAGCTCTCCTTACAGCTGCGGTACCGTTGACATCGCTACTTGACGGTTCAACGGGCCCCGGTACCGACACTGATACCAATGCTGGTACTGGTACCAGCA
The DNA here is from genome assembly GCA_033557465.1 of Ichthyophis bannanicus. Classification (NCBI taxonomy): domain Eukaryota; kingdom Metazoa; phylum Chordata; class Amphibia; order Gymnophiona; family Ichthyophiidae; genus Ichthyophis; species Ichthyophis bannanicus. Next base: position 228,850,021 of record CM066039.1, read on the forward strand.
CCGACGGTACCGGCCCTGATGGAAATTCTGCCCATGCCGACTTTTTCGGGCATCGACAGATCGCTACCAGACCAACTTGCTGCCGACTTTGATCGATACCGATACCATGCTTTGCATGAACATCGGGATCAGAGATGCTTAGAATCTTCTGATTCCGATGATAACTGTCGGTACCAGAGTACTTCTTCTGGAAGACTCCTCTTCTCCTCGACGCAGAATGTCTCCTCCTGAGGACATGTCTTTTCAGGATTTTATTTGTGATGTGGCCCGAGGCCTTTCAATCACGGTAGCTCCTGAAAAAGAACCTAGAGCAAAGGAATTGGAAATACTCTCAATGCCCTAAGGCTCCCAAAGAGGCAGCTACCCTGCCCATTCATGAAATTCTTCATGATTTGATGCTCAGAATGTGGGAAACACCTCTGACCACATCTCCTCATTCTAGGAGACTCATTACCATGTATCGAGTTCCACCATGTCCTGGTTTTCAAAAGACTCAGCTGCCACACCATTCATGGTAGTGGAATCAGCCATGCGTAGGATGAAAAGTGCAAAAAGACATGCATCCAATCCTCCAGGTCGTGAATGCAGGACTCTTGACGCCTTTGGGCGTCGAACATTTCAGGCTTCCTTACAAATGACAAGATTTCTTTACTCTTGTCAAGCGTGCTCAAGACGTTTCAAAGTTTGTAAATCGTGCAGCCTTTGACTGCTTTGAATGCATCAGCAGAACTTCTGCTATTGCTATTGGTGCACGTCTAATTGCCTGGCTTCAGGCATCAGACTTGGAGATTTTTGGTACAGGACAAATTGGGAAAACATCCCTTGCACAGGCGAAAACCTCTTTGCCAAGAATTGACAGGAGAAGGCTAATGAGAGAGATACTGACAATCTCACTTTAGACAGATTTGTCAATCTACAGCCACTCCAGCCAAAAAGAAACCCTATAAAAAAAACCCTTTTTCAGCAAAAAGAGGAAGTTTTATCCATCCTATACCCAGCAAGGGCAAGCTCAGGGTCATGTTGCCCAAAAGGGACAACTTTGGATAAAAGCTGAAGCTGGGGATGAAATTTGATGCCAATTTGCATTACCTTGGAGCTTTATGCTAGAGATGAAAATGGCTGGACAATTGCATAGCGACTCAGCTAAGTGATCTCTCTGTTTAAAAATTATTGGTTGAAGTTGGTGTTGAGGGCTTTATTCCTCTCAAGACCTTAAATGTTGGGGTTATATCCCTGGTTAAAAAGATAAAAAGGAACATTACACCACGAGAAGTGGATTCTTCACGGTGAAAGTTCCAACAAAAATTGTATGTTTGTGTGTGTCTCCCTTGTTGGTTGGATATTGTTGTGGGAGATGATATAGGTTTGAGTTTGCTAAATATCAATAGGGACAAAAGCAACAATCCAGACAACAAAAGAAGCCAAAAGGCCCGAGAGCTCAACCAGCTCCACAGGCTCAGCCCCCTCAAGGTCTTTGACTTCTTCCTAGAGAGCTTAGCTTTCCTGCCTCTGAAGGGTCCAGAACCCCTAAACATTCCAGGCAGGTTGTCATTTTGTCAACAGATGGCACCAAATAACAGCAGAAAATTGGACTCTGTCCATTGTAGGGGAGGGGTACAAGCTTCATTTTCACAGCATGTCCCCTCCTAAAATCGTAAGACAGTTCAATTCCCAAACCTCTCCAGACAATCTACTGGATCAAGAGGTCTCAACACTCCTTGCTCAGGAAGCAGTAGAGGAAGTACCCATTCCCGTACAGGGTTCTACTCCCCCTGTTTTCTTATTCCAAAGAAAACAGGAGGGGACAGACCCATTCTAGACCTCAGAGAATTGAACATATATCTGTTCCGAGAAAAGTTCAAAATGATTTCTCTGGGAACTCTTCTGCCATACCTTCAAATTCAGGATTGGCTTTGCTCTCTAGATCTAAAGGATGCATATACTCATTTTCTGATCCATCCAGATCACAGGAAATTCTTAAGATTCCTTTTCAAGGGAAAACACCTCCAATACAGGGTTCTTCCTTTTGGTCTGGCTTCGGCACCAAGAGTATTCACAAAATGCATGGCAGTAGTAGCCGCATTCCTGCGAACCCTAGGAATATTTGTTTTCCCTTACTTGGACGACTGGCTCATTCGAGCCCCCACGGTTGCAGAAGCCAGCTCTGCACTGTCTCGCACAATGCGAATCCTTCAATACTTGGGATTGGTCATAAACTTCCCAAAATCCCAACTTGTTCCTTCTCAGACCCTGGAGTTCCTAGGAGCTTGTTTAGATACCAGACAGTCAAGGGCTTTCCTCCCACAGCCCTGCTGTCTTTGCATAGTGCAACTAGCTTCTCAAGCAGTGGGAAGTCCTCCCTAACTGCTCAAAAACTGCTGCAGTTACTGGGACATATGACATCCACAGTTCATGTAGTTCCCTATGCTCGCCTCCACATGTGAGCAGCCCAGTGGACCCTATCCACACAGTGGACACAGACCACAGGACGTCTGTCGGACAAGATATCAAACTCACAATGACTGATCTTGTCCCTACAATGGTGGCAATCACTGGAGAATCTTTTAGTGGGGTCTCCTTTCCAACAACCCCCATTCCAGACCACCCTAACAGATGCATCACAGGTGGGATGGGGAGCACACCTGCACCATCTCTGCACCCAGGGTACCTGGACTTCACAGGAGGCTTGTCTTCACATAAACCTCCTAGAACTCAGAGCAATCTATCCAGCTCTGAGTATTCCATGCCCAGCTCAGCTACAAGACAGTCCTAGTCCAAACGGACAATCAAGTAGCCATGTTCTACATGAACAAGCAGGGCGGAACAGGCTCTCTGTCATTATGCAATGAAGCTTTACGATTATGGGCCCTCGCCAGAGAGCATCAAATTCACCTTCTCGTGGTATATCTTCCAGGCATTCAAAACCTTTGGGCAGACAAATTCAGCTAAGTACGGCTGCCTCACGAATGGTCTCTCCACCTAGACCAGGTGACGAAGATATTTCAAATCTGGGGAACCCCAGACATAGACCTCTTTGCAAGTCCACTGAATGCCAAACTTCCCCGGTTCTGTTCCAGAATGCTGGCTCACAATTCTCAGGCAAGGGACGACTCCTTCCTTCACTGGGGTCAGGACTTCCTCTGTGCCTTCCCACCCATTCCCCTCATCCCCAAAACACTCTTCAAGCTTCAGAGAGAAAAAGGTTGTATGAACCTCATAGTGCCACGGTGGCCACGCGAAACGTGGTATCCCCTGCTTCTACATCTCTCTCAAGCTGCACCTCTGGAGTTAGGCTATGCTCCAGATCTCCTCTCCTAAGAGAATGGGATGCTATGGCACCCGAATCCCCAGTCCCTGCATCTCAGGGCCTGGTTGTTGAAAGCTTAGACCTTCTGGATCTCAATCTTTCTCAACAGGTAAAGGATATCCTTCAGGTTCTAGAAAACCTTCCACAAGACGCTCTTACGCCTTCAAGTGGAAACATTTTACTATATGGTATTCACAGAAGGGGTTAAACCCCCTTATGATACCTTTTGGAATCGATACTAGAGAATCTACTTCATTTATCAAATTCTGGTCTAAAGACCAATTCAGTAAGAATCCATTTTAGTGCAATTGCAGCTTCCTATAAGCCTCTAAATGGACAACCAATTTCTTCTCATCCACTCATATCAAGATTTATGAGAGGTCTTCTATTAACAAAGCCTCCCATCAAGCCACCACCAGCGGCATGGGATTTAAACCTAGTTCTCGGGCAGCTCATGAAACTGCCTTTTGAACCTTTAGCCACTACAACCCTAAAGCTTTTGTCCTGGAAGGTCATCTTCCTAATTGCAATCACCTCTCCATGTCGCTTTAGCGAATTGCAAGCTTTAGTGGCTGATCCTCCTTATACTAGGTTTCACCATGATAAGGTTGTTCTCTGAACTCATCCACACTTTATACCAAAGATGGTTTTGCCTTTTCATTTAAATCAATCAATTTATCTTCCTGTATTCTTTCTGAGGCCTCATGCCGCTAATGCAGAAAGGAACCTTCATAGTTTGGATTGTAAGAGCATTGGCTTTTTACCTAGAAAGAACACAGCAACATAGAAAGTCTTCTCAACTTTTTATTGCTTTTGATTCTAGTCATTTGTGATTTCCAGTCTCCAAGAGAACTCTATACAAATGGATTGCACAATGCATATCCTTTGCTTATGAGAGTAAGAGTCTTCCTCTTCAAGGCCATGTCACAGCTCATAATGTGAGAGCCATGGCAGCCACTATGGCTAACCTTCACTCTGTGTCTATTGATGACATTTGTCGAGCAGTCACCTGGGCTTCGGTACACACCTTTAAAGCCCACTGCTGCCTAGATAAAGCCTCCCATCGGGATGCCTTCTTTGGCCAAGCTGTTCTTCAAAGTCTTTCAGACCTAATTCAACTCCTACCCACCAACCCTGGTGGGATGCCAGAGATCCATGGGAGGAAGCATGACCCACCTCACTATAGGTGGCAGCTTCCTGGGGCTATCTCCCTGGCATCTTCAGCTAGGGAGTCCCCATATGTGAAGACTTCATTCCTGCTTGTTCCTGGGGATAGCATAGTTACTCACCTGTAACAGGTGATCTCCGGCAACCGCAGGAATTTAGTTTTCACAACCCACCCACCTCCCCTAGGATTTGTCTGTCTCTCTCTCTTTCCTCTCTCCCTCTATCCTTTCACTCAGCTACAAAGTTAACTGAAGAGGGACAGTTGGAAAGGCGGGAAGGCAGCGCGCATGTGCTGAGGGATGCTCCCAAAAGCGTTCCTATTGGACGCTGGGGAGTGTTGCCACGCAGGCTCCATCGGTACCAACGATACCCAAATGTGAAGACTAAATTCCTGCTCTTCCTGGAGATCACCTGTTATAGGTGAGTGAGTACGCTTTTTCCTGAATCATGTAAACTATTGATTTCAGCACCAGTTATTCTGTTAACATGTTCTATGTACTTGTTCAATTGTAAACAGCTATGATTACCTGATATAGCAGTATAGAAAACACTAAAATAAATAAAATAAACTTTCAGGCAAACAGGTCTTAGTCTGAACAGACAATCAGGTGGCCTTGGTGGCCTTGTTCTATGTGAACAAGCAGTGGGGAACGGGTTCCTATCCCCTCTGCCAGGAAGCCCTTCATCTATGGTTCTTTTCCATTGCATACTGTATCCATCTCAGAATGGTGTATCTCCCAGGTGACCTCTATCTCCTTGCGGACAGATTCTGCCATATCCTACGTCCACACTAGTGGACCTTAAATTGGGAAAGGGCATCTTGGATATTCCACATGTGGAAGACCCCCAGAATAGATCTGTTTGCCACTCGAGAATGCAGAGCTTCCACTGTTTTGCCCGAGGCTTCCTTCCCCAGCACAGCCAGGCAACGGATGCCTGCCTTCTCCATTGTGAAAGAGCCTACTTTATGAAATCCTGCCCATTCCCTTAATACCCAAGATCCTGTTCAAGCTGCAGGCCAACAGGGATTCCATGATCCTAATAGCCCCTTACTGGCTACGTCAGCTATGGTTTCATCTGCTGACTTATCTGGCACAGACTGCACCTCTCAGTCTGAGTCATGCACCCAACTTCTTTTCTTAGGATCATGGGATGCTCCTCCATTCCAATCCACAAGCCCTCTGTCTCACGGCATTGCTGCTGAAAGCATAATCTTTGCTGACCTCAACCTTCCACAACAGGTCAATGACATCCTGCTTGCATTTTGCAAGCTGTCTACCAGACATTCTTATGCCTTCAAATGGTGAAGGTTCACTCTGGTGTACCCCGAAACATATTGATCCCTCTGCCTGCATGGTGGAATTCCTTTTACAATATTTCCTCCACTTGTCCTTGGCAGGTGTCAAGAGTAACTCAGAGTTCATCTGCGTGCCATCTCAGCCTATCGTAGGCCAGTTGACAGGCATCCTGTTTCTTCGCACCCCTTGATGCAAAGATTTATGTGGGGTCTCCTGCTATTCATGCCACTGATCAAACCACTACCATTCACCTGGAACCTCAACATGTTCCTAGCACAACTTCTAAAGCCTCTTTTTTTTTTTTGAGCCTTTAGCCACTACTTCTCTAAAATTCTTGTCTTGGAAGGTTATCTTCCTCATCACCCTCACCTCAGCTCACTGCATTGGCGAACTGCAGTCTTTAATGTTGGATCGTCCATACACCCAGTTCCACAATAAGGTGGTTCTCTATACTCAGCCACGCTTCCTTCCGAAGGTGGTATCTCCCTTCCACCTCAACCAGTCGGTAATACTACCAGTCTTTTTCCCCAGACCGCATACCTCTAGGGCTGAAACTTTGCTATACACTCTAGATTGCAAGCATGCACTGACTTTCTACTTGGACAGAACCAAGAATCACAGGAAATCTTCTCAATTATTCATTTCCTCTGATTCAAGTTACCTTGGACTGCCAGTAACAAAGCCCACCCTATCCAACTGGATTGCAGATTGCATTTTTCTTTTGTCTACACTCAAGCAGGACTCTCCCTTGAGGGTCATGTTACTGTTCACAACATGCGAGCCATGGCAACCTCTGTTGCCAGCCTTCGTTCTGTCTCCATTGACTAGATCTGTCAAGCAGCTACCTGGTCCTCTATTCATATCTTTGCTGTACACTACTGCCTTGACAGATACCCCCATCGGGATGCTCTCTTTGGCCAGGCTGTCCTCAGCACTTTTTTGGGACTTAACTGCAACTCCTACCCTCTGTCCCGGACTTCTGCTGGCACCAGACTTCCTTGGCGATGGTCTTGCCAACTGCAGTGGAGTCAAATGGGGAGACTTTGTAGACATACTTTCTTGGCTCTACTCTTAGCCTTGGGGATACCACTGCTATCACTTTGTCTGGTACCTTGGAGTTAGTGAGTCCCATATGTGAAGACTGCATTCCTCTTGTTTCTGGAGATAGAATTTTACTCACCTGTAACAGGTGATCTCCAGGATCGGCAGGAATCGATTTTCATAACTCACCCTCCTTCCCTAGGAGTAGGGTATTCTTTTTTCACACACTCACCTACAAACTCAACTGAGGAGAGGACTTGGGAAGGTAGATGCGCAGGTGCAGTGGATTGCTCCCAAAAGCTTTCCAATTGGATTCTGGGGAGCGGTCCCACACAGGCTCTTTTGGTATCAACGATACTCATATGTGAAGACTGATTCCTGCTGTACCTGGAGATCACCTATTAAAGGTGAGTAATGTTTTCTCTCCTTTCCCTTCTGGCTAGGGCGGGTAGAGAGCATAAAGCTGGATAAAGCTTAATGTAAAAACAAAAAATCAACAGATAAAAGGGTTGGCAAGAAAATGAAGGTGGTGCAGGGAAATTTCCACCGTTTATGGGTAGGGCAGCTGAGGTGACAAAATGCCTGACAATGGTGAGGGGCAGGGGGAGGGAGGTCAGCCAGGCCTCTCGAGGGAATTCATGGCTGGCAGGCTTGGGAAGATGGTGCATATCCTGAAATCACAGCACTTTTTCCATTGGTAGGAACAGTGTCCATTGTATTTATTAGTATTTAGCTCACACCTTTCCAGTAGACGTTCAAGGTGAGTTACATTCAGGTTCAGTAATAATCCATCTTGGGCAAGGTGCTTCTTGTCCTTACACCCTTCCCTGTATCTGTTCTCGGGGACCCAATGAGACTTAAGATACTGGATCCAGAATTGCCAGGAGCCTCATGGGCACAAGCACCCCCCCCCCCCATCTTTTTACAAGTGATTTGCATCAGGGATCACTCCATGCTCCTGTTCCTTTTAGAAGTTTACAAGTGATATGGTATAAGGTGTGTCAGGAAAGGTATGATACCAAAATCTGGTGTGGATAGTATGATGAGGGCTCTAGCAAAGCTTGAAGATTGGTTGAGTATTTAATGCAGAAAAGGCAAGGTCATGCATTTGATTTGGGCTGCAAAAACCAAAAGGAGCAGTACAGTATACGGGTGAAATACTCCAGTGCATGAAAAGTATAGGACCGGGGGTGATCATATTAAATGATCTTAGTGGTCAAACGGGTAATAAAGGCAATAGTAAAAGCCAGAAGAATGGTTGGGTGCATAACAAGAGGAATAGCCAGCAGGAAAAAGGAGATAAGTATCATTGTGCAAGTCCCTGGTGAGACCTCGTTTGGAGTACTGTGTACAATTCTGGAGACCACACTTTCAAAAGGATATAAACAGGATGGAGTCAGTTCAGATGGCAGCTTCTAAAATGTTCAGAGGCCTTCATCATAAGGCATTTGGGGATAGGCTTAAAGATCTTAAGTATTTAATGGAGGAAAGGCAGGAGAGGGGTGATATAATAGAAACATTTAAATATCTCTCTGAAACAAATGCACAGATGGTGACCATCTTACAGCCGAAGGAAAGCTCTCAAATGAGAAGTCATAAGATGAAAGCGGAAGGGGATAGACTCCAGAGTAATCTGTGGACTTTTTTTTTTTTTAATAAGCAGAGTGGTGCATGTATAGAACAGCCTCCCAGTGGAGGTGGTGGAGTCGAAATATATCTGAATTCAGTAAAGCATGAGACAGGACCTCTGAGGATAGGAAGGAATTGTTGAACTTAATAGTTCTTTTGGATGGGCAGACTGAATAGGCCATATATTTCATGTATATAGTTCATGTACATAGTTCAACCCCCCCCCCCCCGTTATCCAAGTTTATACCCCTGTTCGATGTAAAACCAAACAGAAGTGTGTTTTGGTCATTTTGTTATACTGTGAACCGCGCTGATGCCGAATAGTGCGGTATATAAGCAACTGTAATAAAATAAATAAATAAATATGGTCTTTAGTTGCTGTCTTTTGTATTTGTTTTCCCCAGACTTCTGCTTGTACACCAGGCATTCTGCAGTATGCAGAAGTGAAGGGGGAGGTGGTTGTAGCTTAGAGGTATGATATGGAGTGGTGGACCCTGGAGGGTTCTGAGCGCAAGAAAATGAAGCTATCTGAGGAGTGGTCAGAATGACTAGTGGATCCTCTATCCCCTGTCTCCTCTTCTTGGGGAACTGGAAGAGGGGAAGATAAGGAGTGTAGTGGGTGGGAGCCAGTAGATGGTGAGCCATCATCTGCCCCTTTGAGGAAGGAGCTTGTGGCCCTTAATACAATGGTCTTTTTCTTATTACATATGTCTGAGCCAACTGTGAAGGAGCAGTTAGAGGGACTGTAATCTGAAGAGGATTCAGAAACCCTTTTGGGCCTTTTTGTTCATAAGGCAATCTGATGTATGGCCTGTCAGAGTGGGAGATTCCAGATAGGGTTCTGTAAAGGTCCAAGCTTCTGTTGAAATTGTATAACCTTTTTCTAAGAGGGCAGGTGTTTTTGCCATGGCCTGGAGTTCTTCTATTTACACATGAGTAGGTTGCTGTTTAGTTTAAATGATTTTCCCTTGGTTTTGAGTGTTGGGTATCTTCCCCAAGAAGAGGAGACAGGGGATAGAGGATCCACTAGTCATTCTGACCACTCCTCAGATAGCTTCATTTTCTTGCGCTTAGAACCCTCCAGGGTCCACCAGACTCCATATCATACCTCTAAGCTACAACCACCTCCCCCTTCACTTCTGCATACTACAGAATGCCTGGTGTACAAGCAGAAGTCTGGGGAAAACAAATACAAAAGCAACTAAAGACCATATGGCCTATCCAGTCTGCCCATCCAAAAGAACTATTAAGTTCAACAATTCCTTCCTCTCCTCAGAGGTCCTGTCTCATGCTTTATTGAATTCAGATATATTTCGACTCCACCACCTCCACTGGGAGGCTGTTCTATACATGCACCACTCTGCTTATTAAAAAAAAAAAAAAAGTCCACAGATTACTCTGGAGTCTATCCCCTTCCACTTTCATCTTATGACTTCTCATTTGAGAGCTTTCCTTCGGCTGTAAGATGGTCACCATCTGTGCATTTGTTTCAGAGAGATATTTAAATGTTTCTATTATATCACCCCTCTCCTGCCTTTCCTCCATTAAATACTTAAGATCTTTTTTCTGGTATAGCACAATTTCCATAATTGATCGATGTCCATTCCAGTACAGTGTACTGCATGCATACTATAGTATTTTCCATTATACACTGTGAGCTATTCACCCACGTTGTTGAACAATTTATTTCTATAATTAGGTGTCCTCCTCATCCCTTCCTTCTGCCCTTTTGTCATGTGGGCCCTACATCTGTAATTTGACAGTTTGATTAATTGAGAGAAAGGAGTGCCAGACATGACAATGCACACACTGGTATAAATTCATGTGACTTGCATGGGGTGTCTGTCTGTCCTTCTGTTTTAATTAGAAATGATATACTTAATGTTTATTTATAGCATATTAGCTATGTCTGTACAAGTGTTTTTATTGTTTCTATTAACCATGTTTTATCTGTTTCTTTCATATTTAGCTGTATTGCATTTTAGAGTTTTGATTTTATTTAATTTATACAGAGTTGGTTATTTTTAATTTGTTTGATAGAGCCTTGACTTGTCAATACTGTTTTATTATTGATGAAATTATACCCCCTGAGGAAGGCACATGCTGAAAAGCATTGAGGTGGTGCTACAATAAAGGTTTGACACTACTGCCTACAGACACGCTTCTTTGGTTGTTGGACTTTGTGTGAGTGACTGCTCTTTTCTTTGGACTTCTGAGGAGATTTTGCCATCATGCCACTGTACAAATTGCTGGTGAGGCCTCACTTGAAATATTGTGTTCAGTTTTGGAGACCATATCTTGCAAAGGATATAAAAGGACTGGAAACAGTTCAGAGAAAGGTGTCCAAAATGATTTGAAGCCTGTGCCATAAGATGTATGAGAAGAGAGCTGAAGACCTAAATGTGTACCTTAGAGGAGAGAAGGGACAGGGGAGATATGTTTCAGACCTTTAAATACTTAGAATATTAATGAACAAACAAACATTTTTCAAAGACAGAAATGCTGTAAAACTAGAGGGCAAAACATGAAACTGCAAGGGAGTAAACTGAAAGGCAATGTCAGGAAATACTATCTCCAGGAACAAGCAGGAATGTAGTCATCACATATGGGTATCGTCGGTACCGACGGAGCCTGTGTGGGAACGCTCCCCAGCGTCCAATTAGGAAGCTTTTGGGAGCATCCCACAGCGCCTGCGTGCTGCCTTCCCGCCTTTCCCAACTACCTCTCCCCAGTTCTTCGTTTTCCGCGGAGCCAGCAGGTCGTGTTCCTGTCACCGCAGAAAATTTTCTTCTTTTTTGTGGTCGCATCTGCCTTCCTCGACGCTTTACCAGTACCGCCAGTTTTTTCCTTTCTTCATTCTTTTCTTTTATAAAAAAAAAAAAAATTTCCTTAGTACTTTTTCCTTTTCTTTTCAGGTGCACGCACCATTTTTGGGCCTTAGGCCCAGGATTTTTTCCATAATAGGCAAACCCTCCTCGGGTTTTAAAAAGTGCACCAAGGGTGGCGGTACCATCTCCGTCACCGACACCCATGAGTGGTGTCTGAAATGTTTAGGTCCTGACCATTCCATCTCGGAATGTATGGCCTGTGCCGTGATGTCCAAGAGAGGTCGACAGAACCGAGCTGCCAAGCTCAGTACCCTGTTTCCCTCTGATGCAGCTTCGGTGGTGTCGACGTCTTCCAGGGCTTCGTCGTCTTCCCGTGGATCTCAGGTAACTAAACATAAGTCTAGCCGGTCCTCAAAGGGTAGAGCTCCTTCTAAGAATCGAGATGCCTCTGGCGTTGCCCTTGAGGATTCTGCACTGGCAAAATTGCCCCGGCGGGAGGCTTCGGCTTCCAAAGCATTATCGGGGCTCCAGGATGTTCTCGAGGCCTCGACCTCGGCAGAACTACTGGTGCCATGCTCTGGGGTACCGGCGATCTTCTCCAGTACAGACATCCAGGCATCGGCAGCGTCGATAGACCAGAGAGTCCTGGCTATTGAGCACAGTCTGGTGGCTCTCCTTGCGGCATCCACGCCCTCTGAACCGCGACAGACAATCCAACCGGTACCGACAGCATTGACATCGACATCAGTGTCTGCATTGCCGGTACCCAATCATCCGATGCCTTCCGGTACTGATACTCTGGTACCGACTTCAGTCGGTACGGGTATCGGGCTCTTCAAGAGCATCTGGACAGACGGTACTTCGAGTCCTCAGAAGAATCTGAGGATTCTGACAGTTCTGTCTGCAGGAATGCTTCTCCCAGAGTAGCCCTCCTCCCCTAAGAGTAGGATGTCTCCTCCAGAGGAAATTTCCTTTCAGGATTTTATCAGGGAGGTTCCTCGGGGTTTGTCCATTACTGTTGCCCCTGAAACAGAGCCCAGAGCAAAGGAGTTGGAAATTTTACAATATCCCAAAACTCCCAAGGAGGTAGCTACCTTGCCCATTCATGAGATTCTGCATGATCTCATGTTCAGAATGTGGAAGACACCTCTTACCACCTCTCCTCATTTTCGTAGACTGGATACTCTGTATCGAGTCCCTCCTTGTCCTGGTTTCCAAAACACTCAACTTCCTCACCACTCTATTGTAGTGGAATCAGCTATGAGAAGGAGCAAGACTGCAAAGAGGCATGCCTCTAATCCTCCATGACTTGAGTGCAGAACTCTGGATACTTTTGGACGTCGTGTCTTCCAAGCTTCCTTGCTTTCTGCCAGGATCAGTTCCTATAGTCTATACATGGGAATGTTCCTGAAGGAGGTCACAGGTGATTTAGAGGCCTTAAGTCCTATTCTTCCTGAGGATAGAAGACAGGATTTTCTCACATTCGTCAAACATGCCCAAGATGTTTCTAAATTTGTCAACCATGCAGCTTTTGACTGTTTTGAGTGCATAAGCAGAACCTCTGCCATTGCCATAGGTGCACGTAGAATTGCTTGGCTCCAGGCATCTGATCTGGAGCTCTGGGTACAAGACAAATTGGGAAATATCCCTTGTACTGGTGAGAACCTGTTTGGTAGAGATTGGCAGGAAAAAGCTAATGAGTTGGATGCTGACAACTCCACCTTGGATAGATTATTCAAGTCCACAGCTGATCCTGCTAGAAAGAAATCTTTCAAGAAACCATTCTTTTCTAAGAAGAAAAGATATTATCCTCCTAATGCTCAGCAGGGACGTTCTGCAGTTCAGCTTGTCAGGAAAGGTCAGCAACCACCCAAACAGAAGAAAGCAAAGACTGCTAAGCCTCAGCCGTCCCAGCACAAGGCCTTTGACTTTCAGCTAGAGAACTTAGCCTTCCTGGCTCTCGTGGGACCAGAGCCTTCCACCATTCCAGGAAGGTTATGTCACTTTGCCCCCAGATGGGGGCAAATAACAGCAGAGCATTGGATACTCTCCATCATAAAGGAGGGGTACAAGCTTCATTTTTTGAGCATCACCCTCCCACAATAATAAGGCAGTTCAATTCTCCGACCTCTCTCATCAACCTGTTAAGTCAGGAGGTCACTATGCTGCTTGCCCAAGGGGCAATAGAAGTACACATCCATCAGCAGGGTACAGGGTTTTACTCCCCCTATTTCCTTATCCCAAAGAAAACAGGAGGATATACAGACCTATCTTGGACCTCAGAGAATTGAACAATTCTCCAGGACCAAGCAGGAAGTCAGTCCTCACATATGGGTGACATCGACGTCGATGGAGCCCCCATGCGGAGCATTTCCCCAGCTTTCTAAGAAAGCCTTTGGGAATACACCCACGCATGCGCGGTCCCCTTCCTGCCCAAAGGTGCCATCTTGCTCAGTCTTTCTTTTTCCGTGTAGCCCAACGGACGTCTGTCCTTGTCACCCGGAAAAGTTGGATTTTTTTCTGCGATTCTCGCGCCTCTTTTTGTCCGGTTCAACGCCGGTTCCCCTTCCCGCCCGGGTTCGGTACGCCGGTATCGACCCGATCTCTATTTTTCGTTTTTCGGCCCTTCGTGGCACGCGTTCGCGCTCTTCTTTTTTTTTTTTTCCCCTGGAGGCCCGGTTCTTTGACCTCGCGGTGGTCCTTTTTTCCCCGATGGCCTCCAGTGGTTTTAAGAAGTGTGATCGTTGTAAGAAACTCATGTCTCTTACTGACACACATGACTGCTGCCTGTGTTGCCTCGGGCCTGACCATGATCCCAAGGTCTGTGTCCCATGTGGCAAATTGTCCACCAAGGCACTCAGGAGCCGGCAGCATCAGAAGGAGAGGATTTTCTCAGACTCTGCCTCCGGACAGGCCCGGACCTCGTCAGAGGCCTCGACGTCTCGGGAGTCAGGGCGGTAGAGCCTGTACCTCCACACTTGTGGGCACAGGGCTTCTACTCCCGGTACTTTCTTGTGCCAAAGCGGACTGAAGGTCTCCGGCCCATTCTGGACCTGAGAAATCTCAACAAGTTCTTGGAAAAAGAGAAGTTCAAGATGCTAACTCTTGGAACACTGCTGCCCTACTTCCAGCAGGGAGATTGGCTATGCTCCTTAGATCTAAAGAATGTGTACACTCACATCCTCATTCATCCAGACCACAGAAAGTACCTCAGGTTCGTGGTGGCAGGAAGCCATTTTCAGTACTGGGTACTGCCCTTTGGCCTAACCTCCGCCCCATGAGTTTTCCCAAAGTGCCTAGCTGTTGTGGTGGCCTACTTGAGAAACCAGGGTATATTTGTCTTCCCCTACCTGGACGACTGGCTCATCAGGGGTCAGACTCTCCAGGAGGCCAGGCAAGCCACCCTCCGTACTGTCTCTCTCCTTCAGCAACTAGGCTTTGTCATAAACTTCGCAAAGTCCACTTTGCTCCCCTCCCAGAACCTGGAGTTCATAGGGGCAAGGTTGGACTCCCTGCAAGCGAAGGCTTACTTGCCAGAGGACAGGGCGGAAAGGCTGATGAGCTTGGCCAGCCGGTTCATAAGCAACCCACTGGTTTCTGCCAGGCTTTGCCTACGGCTCCTAGGCATGTGACCCCCAATGCTCGCCTGAATATGCGGCCTGCACAGTGGTGTCTCAGAACTCAGTGGACGCAGGCCACAGGAAACCTCAGACAAAGTAAGGGTGTCCAAACCCTTCCTGAACTCCCTGCAGTGGTGGCTACACTCCCCCTACTTGCTACAGGGGATTCCTTTTCAGGTACCTGTTCCCACAGTGGTAATCACAACCGATGCCTCTTGCAGGGCTGGGGTGCGCATTGCCTGGACAAGTGCACACAGGGCCTGTGGTCCCCATGGGAGGCCACTCAGCAGATCAACCTGCTAGAACTCAGGGCGATAGGTTTAGCCCTCAAGGCCTTCGCCCATACCCTGGCCCACCAGGCTGTCTCGATGCAGACAGACAACCAAGTGGCAATGTTTTATGTCAACAAGTAGGGGGGCACAGGGTCGAGGCTCCTGTGTCGAGAGACACAGGCCCTCTGCCCCTTTGCACTTCAACACAATATGCTGCTCAGGGCTGTCTATTTTCCTGGCCAGGAGAACTTTCTAGCAGACAGATTGAGCAGGGTCCTACAACCTCACAAGTGGCAACTGCACCCTTTAGTGATCCAGACCATTTTTCTGAGATGGGGTCTTCCGTCTATTGACCTTTTTGCCAGTCCCCTGAACCGGCAGCTGCCCCAGTTCTGCTCCAGGCAACCGCATCTCAAAAGATTGGCGGAGGATGCCTTCCTGATCTCATGGTCCCAGGGCCTACTGTATCTATTCCCTCCCACGCCCCTGGTGGCTCGAGCCTTGTTAAAGATTCTAAGGGACAGGACCTCGGTCATCCTGGTGGCCCCCAGATGGCCAAGGCAACCCTGGTTCCCCCTCCTGTTACAGCTGGCGGTGGACACCCCTCTTCCCCTGGGGTTTCAACCCAATCTTCTTTCTCAGGATCAGGGATCCCTTCTGCACCCCAATCTCAAAGCTCTCAATTTGATGGCCTGGAGGCTGCAAGGGTAGTGCTCGCTCCCTGGGGCTTGCCTCAGGAAGTCGAGGAGGTTGTCTTAGCTTCAAGGAAGCAATCCACCTGAAAGACCTATGCCCTGAAATGGAGGCAGTTCTCCCTGTGGTGTGATCAGTGCCAGGAAAACCCCTTCTTCTCTCCTGTGCCGGTGGTGCTTCAGTACCTGCTGCACTTGTCTAATCAGGGTCTTAAGTCCAATTCGGTTAGGGTACACCTCTCTGCTCTGGCAGCCCACCACTCAATGGTGGAGGGGCACTCTTTGTCGGTTCACCCCCTGGTGGCCAGGTTCCTCAGAGGCTTGCTCTTGCTGAAGCCTCCTCTCCGTCCACCTGCCCCTGAGTGGGAGCTGAATGTGGTTTTGCAACAGCTTACTCGCCCACCCTTTGAGCCTATGGCTATGTGCCCTTTTCGCTTCCTTTCTTGGAAGACTCTCTTCCTAGTGGCACTGACTTCGGCCAGGCGTGTGAGTGAACTTCAGGCCCTGGTCTGTGACAGGCCATACACCCATTTCTATAAGAACAGAGTGGTCCTTAGGACTCATTGTAAGTTCCTACCGAAGGTGGTCTCCTCCTTCCACCTCAACCAGGAGGTGGTTCTTCCAACATTCTTCCTTAGGCCCCATGCCAGCAGGGCTGAAGTCCTCCACACCCTGGACTGTAGAAGGGCCTTGTCTTTCTACCTAGAGCGTACTAAGGGTCATAAAAGGGCTACTCAGCTTTTCGTCTCCTTTGACCCAAACAACGTGGGGTTCCAGTCTCCAAGCGTACCTTGTCCATATGGGTGATGGACTGTATCACCTGAGCTTACAGGACGGCAGACCTTCCCTTGCGGGGTCGAGTTACAGCCCACCGTGTCCGGGCTATGGCTGCATCAGTAGCTCATCTCCGCTCTGTACCGTTGGCAGACATCTGTAGGGCTGCAACTTGGTCCTCAAGCCAGACTTTTGCAGCCCATTACTGCCTGGAGAGGGAGTCCCGTAGGGACAGTGCTTTTGGTCAGGCAGTACTCCGGAATCTCTTTGAGGTTTAGGCAACTCCTACCCTCCTGCCCTCTTGTTGGGCTACCGAGAGGTTCTGGTCTCAGTGAAATTCTTTCCTTCATGCTACTACTTCAAAGAGGAAGTTTCTTTTTCAGCCTGGGTTCCTGGTAGCCCAGAGCTAGGGAGTCACCCATATGTGAGGACTGACTTCCTGCTTGGTCCTGGAGAAAGAGTAGTTACTCACCTGTAACAGGTGTTCTCCAGGAGCAGCAGGAATCAGTCCTCACAACCCTCCCTCTTCCCCTGGGAGTTGCAGTTGTACATAGTTCATTTTGTTTTTGTGCTGTCTTTTAGCTCTGTCATCTGACTGAGCAAGATGGCACCTTTGGGCGGGAAGGGGACCGCGCATGCGTGGGTGTATTCCCAAAGGCTTTCCTAGAAAGCTGGGGAAATGCTCCGAATGGGGGCTCCATCGACGTCGATGTCACCCATATGTGAGGACTGATTCCTGCTGCTCCTGAAGAACACCTATTCCTTGTCAGAGAAATTCAAGATGATTTCTCTCGGAACTCTGCTGCCATACCTTCAGAGTCAGGATTGGCTTTGTTCTCTAGATCTCAAGGATGCATACACACTTGTTCTCATACATCCAACTCACAGAAGGTTCCTTCGGTTCCTTTTTCAAGGAAAGCACTACCAATACAGGGTGCTTCCTTTTGGCCTGGCCTCAGCACCAAGGGTGTTCACGAAATGCATGGCTGTGGTAGCAGCTTTTCTCCGCACTCTAGGGATATTCGTCTTCCCCTACTTAGACGACTGGCTCATTCGAGCCCCAACAGAGTCAGAGGCCAGGACTTCTCTATCCTGCACAATGCGTATTCTTCAATATTTGGGTCTGGTAATAAACATCCAAAAATCCAGTCTAATTCTCACTCAGTCTTTAGAGTTCATAGGAGCTTTGCTGGATACCAGAAAGGTAAGGGCCTATCTCCCCCAGGCCCGCTGCCTTCACATTGTGCAGTTAGCTTCTCAAGCAGTGCTAAAGCCTCATCTCACTGCCCGAGAAATGCTACAACTACTGGGCCACATGGCATCTACCATGCATGTGGTCCCTTATGCTTGTCTCCATATGAGGGCAGCCCAGTGGACTTTATCCACTCAAAGGACCCAGGCATCAGGATGCCTGTCAGACAAAATAGCAAACACAAGTCTCCTTATTTTGTCCCTCCAATGGTGTAAGTCCACTGAAAACCTGTTGGTGGGGTCCCCTTTTCAACAACCCTTACCCCAGGCAACTCTCACAACAGATGCTTCTCCGATGGGTTGGGGAGCTCATCTGCAAGACCTCTCCACTCAAGGCACCTGGTCTCTACAGGAGACTCATCTACATATCAATCTCTTGGAGCTCAGAGCAATCTTCCTTGCTCTTCAAGTGTTCCACACCCTGCTCAGCTACAAGACAGTCCTCATTCATACGGACAATCAAGTAGCCATGTTCTACGTGAACAAGCAGGGGGAACAGGCTCTCTGTTGCTTTGCAACGAAGCTTTGCGACTATGGGCCCTCGCCAGAGAGCATCAGATTCATCTCCTGACAGTGTATCTTCCAGGCATACAAAACTCTTGGGCAGTAAGACTCAGTCGAGTTCTGCTTCCACATGAGTGGTCTCTGCATGCAGACCAGGTGGCCAAGATTTTCAAATTTGGGGAACCCCGGACATAGACCTCTTTGCAAGTCCGTGTAATGCCAAACTTCCCCGGTTCTGTTCCAGAATTCCGGTTCAGAAGGCTCAGGCCAGGGGTGCTTTCCTCCTTTACTGGGGTCAAGACTTCCTGTATGCCTTTCCACCCATTCCCCTAATTCCCAGAACCCTGTTTAAGCTTCAGAGAGACAGAGGCCGTATGATTCTCATAGCTCCACATTGGCCAGGGCAAGTGTTGTACCCTCTGCTTCTACATCTCTCTCAAGCTCCCTCCCTGGAGTTAGGATCTGCTCCAGATCTCCTATCCCAGGAGGATGGAATGTTATGGCATCCCAATCCCCTGTCGATTGCGTCTCAGGGCTTGGTTGCTGAAGGCCTAGATCTCCATGATCTTAATATCCCTCAGCAAGTAAAAGATATTCTTTTTGCTTCCAGGAAACTTTCCACGAGATGCTCTTATGCATTCAAGTGGAAAAGGTTTAGCATATGGTGTTCGCAGAGGGGTCTTAACCCCCTTGCGATACCGCTGGAATCATTACTGGAGTATCTCCTTCATTTATCCAATGCAGGTCTTAAGACTAACACAGTAAGAGTCCATTTGAGTGCTATTGCAGCTTCTTTCAAGCCTCTAAATGGACAACTTATTTCCTCCCATCCTCTTATAGCAAGATTTATGAGAGGCTTTCTTCTAACTAAGCCTCCCATTAGGCCACCACCGGTGGCATGGGACTTAAACCTGGTTCTTGGGCAGCTCATGAAGCCATCTTTTGAACCCTTAGCTACTACCTCCTTGAAATTCCTTTCTTGGAAGGTTATCTTTCTCATTGCAATCACATCAGCATGTCCCATTAGTGAGTTGCAAGCGCTAGTAGCTGATCCACCTTAGACAAGGTTCCATCATGACAAGGTAGTCCTTAGGACTCATCCACACTTTATGCCAAAGGTGGTCTCGCCTTTTCATCTAAACCAAGCGGTCTACCTAGCTGTGTTTTTTCCAAGGCCTCATGCATCAAATGCAGAGGGGAATCTTCATAACTTGGACTCTAAAAGAGCTTTAGCCTTTTACTTACAAAGAACACAGCAACATAGAAAGTCCTCTCAACTCTTTGTTGCTTTTGATTCTTCTCATTTGGGACTTCCAGTCTCCAAGAGAACACTATCCAACTGGATTGCTCAGTGTATATCCTTTGCTTATCAGAGTAAGAATCTTCCTCTGGAGGGCCATGTCACAGCTCACAATGTGAGAGCCATGGTAGCTTCAATGGCTCATCTGCACTCTGTGTCTATCGATGACATCTGTCGAGCAGCCACCTGGGCCTCGGCTCATACCTTCACCGCCCATTACTGCTTGGAGAAGGACTCCCGCCGGGATACCTTGTTCGGTCAGGCTGTTCTCCAACACCTGTTTCATACCTAATCAACTCCTACCCACCATCCCTGGTAGGATGCCAGAGATCCATGGGGGGAAGTGGAGCCCTTCTCAGCGGCACAGAACTTCTGGGGTCTCTGCCTGGCATCTAAAGCTAGGGAGTCCCCATATGTGATGACTACATTCCTGCTTGTTCCTGGAGATAGCATAGTTACTCACCTGTAACAGGTGGTCCTCCGGGAACAGCAGGAATTTAGTCCTCACAACCCACCCACCTCCTCTAGGAGTTGTATCTCTCTCTTTCACTTTCCCTCTCTCTCTCTTTGTCTCAACTTTAAAACTCAAGTGGAGAGAGGCAGTTGGGAAAGGCGGGAAGGCAGCATGCAGGCGCTGTGGGATGCTCCCAAAAGCTTCCTTATTGGATGCTGGGGAGCGTTCCCGCGCAAGCTCCGTCGATACCGACGATACACATATGTTAGGACTAAATTCCTGCTGTTCCTGGAGATCACCTGTTACAGGTGAGTAACTATGCTTTATCTCCAGGAACAAGCAGTAATGTAGTCTTCACATATGGTTATCGTCGGCACCGACGGAGCCTGCGCAGGAACGCTCCCCAGCATCCAATAGGAAAGCTTTTGGGCGCATCCCACAGCGCCTGTGTGCTGCCTTTCCAACTGTCCCTCTCCAGTTCTTCGTTTTCCGCGGAGCCGACAGGTCACATACCCTGTCACCGCAGAAATATTTTGTCTTTAATCTTTGTTTTTGTGGTTGCGTCTGCCTTCCTTCGACACCATACCGGTACAGCCGGTTCTTTCTTTTTCTTTAAAAAAATAAATAAATAAAATATTATATGTATAATATATATTTATATTTTTTTTTCTTCTGAGGTGTTTTACTTTCGAAACTTTTTTTCCTTGGTTCTAGGCGCCATTTTGGGCACCAGGCCCAATTGTTTCCTTAAAAATGGAAAAGCCTACTTCAGGTTTTAAGAAATGTTCTAAATGTGGCGGTACTATTTCCGACATTCATGATTGGTGTCTCAAATGTTTAGGTCCTGACCACTATTTCAGAGTGCCACTCCTGTGGAATGATGTCAAAAAGGGGCTGGCAGAACCGAGCTGCTAAACCTAGCACCCTTTTTCCCTTGGCGTATGTTGCATCGGCGTCCTCCAGGGCCTCATCTTCCTCCCATGGATCTCAACTAAACATAAATCTAGCCGATCCTCAAAGGGTAGATCTAAGTATCGATGCCCCTGGCGTTGCCCTTGAGGGACTTAAACCGGCAAAATTTCCCCGGCGGAATGCTTCGGCTTCCAAAGCACTAACGGGGCTCCAGGATGTTCTTGAGGCCTCAACCTCGGGAGAGCTACTGGTGCCATGCTCTGGAGTTCCGTCCGCTTCTACCGGAACCGACACCAAGCATCGGCAGCATCGATAGACCAGAGATTCCTTGCTATCGAACACAGTCTAGCGTCTCTTCTCACGGCTTCGGTACCGTTGAACCGCTTCAGATACCTCAACCGACACGGACACCGGTACCGACTGCATTAGCATCGGTGGGTATGCCACCCATACCAACTCATGCATATGTCTCCGGCATCAACAGATCGCTACTGGAACAACCCTATACCAACTTTGATTGATACTGGTACCGTGCTTTGCACGATCACCGGGATTGGAGGTATTTTGAATTCTCTGAGTCTGAAGACTCCGAAGACTCTGCCGACAACAAGAATACTTATCCCCGAGGATTCCTCTTCTCAGCGCAGAATGTCTCCGCCAGAGGATATGTCCTTTTCAGGACTTTATCTGTAATGTGGCCCGAGGCCTTTCCATCACAGTAGCTCCTGAAAAAGAGCCTAGGGGATAGGAATTGGGAATTCTCCAATACCCTAAGGCTCCCAAAGAGGCAACTACTCTGCCTATTCATGAGATTTTGCATGATCTTATGCTAAGGATGTGGGGAAAGACCTTTAACCACATCTCCTCATTCTCGAAGATCCGATACCATGTATCGAGTTCCACCTTGTCCTGGCTTTCAAAAAACTCAATTACCACACCATTGAATGGTGGTGGAATCAGCCATTAGAAGGATGAAAAGTGCAGAGACATGCATCCAATCCTCCAGGTCGTGAATGTAGGACTCTCGATGCCTTTGGACGTTGATGCTTCCATGCTCTCAGCTAGGATCAGTTCCTATATCTTGTATATGGGAATGTTCCTTAAAGAGGTCACGGGAGACTTGGAGCTTATGAGCCCCCTCCTTCCTGATGACAAAAGGCATGACTATCATACTCTAGTCAAACATGCTCAGGATGTTTCAAAGTTTGTAAATCGTGCAGCCTTTGACTGTTTTGAGTGCATAAGCAGAACCTCGGCTATTGCCATTGGTACACGTCGGATAGCCTGGCTTCAGGCATCTGACTTGGAAATTTGGGTGCAGGATAAATTAGGAAACATTCCTTGCACAGGAGAAAATCTCTTTGGCAAGAATTGGCAGGAGAATGCTAATGAGATAGATGCTGACAATATCACCTTGGATAGATTGTCCCAATCTACAGTCAATCCTGCAAGGAAAAAATCCTGCAAGAAACCATATTTCAATAAGAAAGTTTTATCCTTCCTATACCCAACAGGGACACCGTCCAGGTCAGACTGCCCAAAAGGGACAACAGCAACAACCTAGACAACAAAAGCCAAAAGCTGCAAAACCTCAGCCACTTCAGCAGGCTCAGCCTCCTCAGGGGCTTTGACTCCTTCCTAGAGAACTTTGCCTTCCTGCCTTTGAACAGTCCAGAACCCTCGACCATCGCAGGCAGGTTATGTTATTTTGCCCACAGATGGTACCAAATAACAGCAGGAAATTGGACTCTGTCCATTGTACGAGAGGGGTACAAGCTTCATTTTCACAGCATGCCCCCTCCTACAATTGTAAGACAGTTCAATTCTCAGACCTCTCTTGACAGTCTCTTAGGTCAAGAAGTCACAATGTTCCTTGCTGCTCAAGGAGTTATAGAGGAAGTACCCATTCCCCATCAGGGTACAAGGTTCTACTCCCCCTATTTCCTTATTCAAAAGAAAACAGGACGACACAGACCCATTTTAGACCTCAGAGAATTGAACAAATATTTGTTCCGAGAGAAGTTCAAAATGGTCTCTCTAGGAACTCTGCTGCCATACCTTGAAAGTCAGGATTGGCTTTGTTCTCTAGATTTCAAGGATGCGTATACTCATATTCTCATCCATCCAAATCATAGGAGATTTCTCCGATTCCTGTTTCAAGGAAAGCACTACCAATGCAAGATTCTTCCCTTTTGTCTGGCTTCTCCATCAAGAGTGTTCACAAAATGCATGACTGTGGTAGCAGCATTTCTCCGCACTCTGGGAATATTCGTCTTCCCTTACTTACACGACTGGCTCATTTGAGCCCCTACAGTGCCAGAAGCCAGCTCTGCTCTGTTTCGCACAGTGCGAAACCTTCAGTATTTGGGACTGGTCATAAACCTCCCAAAATCCAGTCTTGCTCCCACTCAGCCCTAGAGTTCATAGGAGCTCATCTGGATACCAGACAGACAAGGGCTTTCCTTCCGCAGCCCTGCTGTCTTCACATAGTACAACTAGCTTCCCAAGCAGTGCTCAAACCTTTTCTCACTGCTCGGGAAATGCTACAATTGCTAGGCCACATGGCATCCACTGTGCATGTGGTTCTTTATGCTCGCCTCCATATGTGAGCAGCCCAGTGGACTTGATCCACTCAGTGGACACAGGCCTCAGGCTACCTGTTGGACAAAATAAACTCAAATCGTCTTACTTCGTCCCTCCAATGGTGGCAATCACCCAGAAACCTTCTGGTGGGGGTCTCCTTTCCAGCAACCCCTATCCCAAGCCACCCTAAGAGATGCATCACAGGTGGGATGGGGAGCCCACCTGCACGATCTCTCTACCCAGGGTACCTGGACTCCACAGGAAGCCTGTCTTCACATCAACCTCCTGGAGCTCAGAGCAATCTTCTTTGCTCTTCGAGTATTTCACGCCCAGCTCAGTTACAAGACAGTCCTAGTTCAAACGGACAGTCAGGTAGCTATGTTCTATCTGAACAAGCAGGGCCCAACAGGCTCTCTGTCGCTATGCAACAAAGTTTTGCGACTGTGGGCCCTCACCAGAGAGTGTCAGACTATCTCCTTGCGGTGTATCTTCCAGGCATCCAAAACTCTTGGGCCGACAAACTCAGTCGAGTTTGGCTTCGGCTTCCACACGAATGGTCTCTCCATGCAGACCAGGTTGCCCAAATATTTCAGATTTGGGGAACCCCGGACATAGACCTCTTTGCAAGGTCGTTGAATGCCATACTTCCCCAGTTCTGTTCCAGAATTCCGGCTCCATGTTGTCAGGCAAGGGACGCCTTCCTCCTCCACTGGGGTCAGGACTTCCTATATGCCTTCACACCCATTCCCCTCATCCCCAAAACCCTATTCAAGCTTCAGAGAGACAGAGGTCATATGATCCTCATAGCTCCACGTTGGCCACGTCAAACGTGGTACCCTATGCTCCTACATCTCTCTCAAGCTCTGCCTCTGGAGTTGGGATCCGCTTGAGATCTTCTCTCCCAAGAGGATGGGATGCTCTGGCATCTGAATCCCCAGTCTCTGCATCTCAGGACCTGGTTGCGAAAGCCTAGAACTTCAGGATCTTAACGTTTCCCAACAGGTAAAGGATATCCTTCATGCTTCTAGGAAACCCTCCACAAGACACTCGTATGCCTTTAAGTGGAAAAGGTTTACCCTATGGTGCTCGCAGAAGGGTCTTAACCCTCTTGCGATAACTCTAGAATCGATACTGGAGTATCTCCTTCATTTGTCAAATGTGGGTCTCAAGACAAATTCAGTAAGAGTCCATCTTAGTGCTATTGCAGCTTCTTACAAGCCTCTAAGTGGACAACCTATTTCCTCTCATCCTCTCATAGCGAGATTTATGAGAGGCCTTTTTTAACAGTCTCCCATTAAGCCACCACCGGTGGCATGGAACTCAAATCTGGTGCTCGGGCAGTTCATGAAACGGCCCTTTGAACCATTAGCCACTACATTTCTGAAATTCCTTTCTTGGAAAGTCATCTTCCTCATTGCAATCACATCAGCACGTCGCATCAGTGAATTTCAATCGTTAGTGGCTGATCCTCCTTATACGAGGGTTGCTATTTATATTTCTCCAGGACTAAGCAGGAAGTCAGTCCTCACATATGGATGTCATCGGCGCCGATGAAGCCCCAGTGGAGCATTTTCCCCAGCTTTCTATGAAAGCCTTTGGGAATGCAGGCACGCATGCGCGGTTCCCTTCCCGCCCAACGGTGCCATCTTAGCTCAGTCTCTCTTTTTCCGTGAAGCCCACCGGACATATGTCCAGTTTTCCCGGTTAAAATTAGATTTTTCAGCGATTTTGCTCTTTTTCTACCGTTTCGACGCCGGTTCCCCTCCCGCCGGGTTCGGTACACCGGTATTGAGCCCGATACTTCTTTTTCGGTTTTTGCCCTTCGTGGCTGGCGTTCGCGCCCTTTTTTCTCTTTTTCCCTGGAAGGCCAGTCCTTTGACCTCGCGGGGACTCTTTTTTTTTTTTTTTTTTTTTTCCCCCGATGGCTTCCAGTGGTTTTAAGAAGTGTGATCAGTGTAAGAAACTGTCTCTCACCGACACACACGACTGCTGCCTTCGGTGCCTGGGCTCCGACCACGATCCTAAGTCGTGCGGGGCCTGTGGAAAAATGTCTTCCAAGGCACTACGAAGTCGCCAGCAGCAAAAGGAAAGGCTTTTCTCTGAGTCGGCCTCCGGCCGGGCTCGGACCTTGTCTGAGGCCTCCACATCTCGGGATTCCGATCCCGAGCGCCGTCGAAGCTCCTCGGACAGGGGATCCCCTGACCGGGAACGCAAGAGGAAGAAGCGGCTCGCGAGGGCGGCGTCGGAAGAGGTCCCTGGCTCCTCGAGGGCCAGGTCTAAGACCCCCGACCGTCACCCCGGGCCTATGGAACTGGAGAAGCCTGCCAAAGTTCCTCGTGTGGAGCCGGAGTCTGCTGGACATGTAAGCCCCATAGTCCTCATGGACTCTCCTCCCCGAGTCGGTGGCTGCTGCGTCTCCCGAGCTGAGTCTCAGGATGACAGCCTTGGAGAGCAGAATGTCTGCTTTCATGGAGCAGCAGCGGGCACTGATTGCCAGCCTGTCTGGCGCATCTGCCCTGACCACCGGGACATCGACGTCGAAGTCGACCCCGGAGACCGAGCCGATACTCGAGTCCATCGTGGCTCGGAGTCGACCTTGGTCTCTGTCCCCCTCAGCCTCCCGTTCGGGACCGAGGGCATCGATGCCGGTGCTTCCGGCGTCGGGGCGGGTGCTCCAGGGTCCCACGGGGGTCTGACCCCAACTCTTCCTCAGACGAGTCGGCTTGGGAGACGGAGGACGAGGAGTCTCCTGATACCTCTAAGACTTGGTGCGTCCCATCGGACTCACCGCAGTCTGAGCCCCGGAGTAGGTCCCCTCCGGAGGACACCCGGTTCTCGGAGTTCGTCTGGGATATGGCCACTGCCTTGGCTATTCCAGCGGATCCCGAGGAAGAGGCTCGAGCTGAAGAGCTCGAAGCACTGCAGTATGACTCTCCTCCGAAGGAGGCCTTTACTGTCCCGGTTCCTCCGATGCTGGAACGGCTCCTCTTCCGTATGTGGGAGGCACCGGCCTTGGCACCGGTTCTTAGCAAGCGAGTCAATTCGATCTATCGGCTCCAAAAGAGCCCTGGCTTTCAGAAGGCACAGCTACCACACCATTCCATGGTTGTGGAATCGGCCATGCATCGTCTGAAAAGTCAGAAGATGCACTCCGCGGTGCCTCCTGGCAGGGAGGCCCGAAACCTCGATGGCGTCGGTAGAAAGTGCTTTCAGGGCTCGATGCTTGCTTGACGTGTCCAGTCTTACCAGCTGTACATGGGCAGGTACTTGCGGGATCTGGCCAAGGAGTTGGCCGGGTTCTCTGCTGGTCTCTCCGGGGGACCCTTGCAGAGATTTAAGTTCTTGTCCTCGGGGATTCAGGACTGCTCGAAGTTCATGTCCCGCGCTGCCTACGATGGCTTCGAGGCTTCGGCCCGAGTTGCGGCAGCCGGCATCGCGGCTCGACGCCGGGCATGGCTGCAGTCATCGGACCTCGAACCATGGGTTCAGGACAAATTGGTCGATGTCCCTTGCTGTAGTGAAAACCTTTTTGGCAAGCCCATGACCGAGAAGGCCGCTCAGCTCGAGACCGAGCACCTCACTCGGACAAGGCTGTCGAGGAAGACCTCTGCCCCTTCTCATAAAAAGAAGGGCTCGGGTATAAAGCCCTTTTACCCGAGGAAGGGCACTGCCTACAAACAGTACCCACAATATCAGGCTGCCCAAGCTGCCCCCAGGGTCAGCAAGCCAAGGGCCAGGGTAATGGGCCCCGTAGGCAGAGGGCCCCCAAGCCTCAGGCCCCTGCTACCACTCAGCAGGGTGGGGGCTTTTGGCTCCTTGAGCATAGCCTCTCCTACACTGCTCTCCCAACCCTGCACAGGAGGTCGCCTTGCCCTCTTTGCCCACCAGTGGCCCCTTATCACTGGGGACAGTTGAGTGCTGGAGATAATCCACAAGGGATATGCCCTCCATTTCCACCAACTGCCACCCCCATACTTTCCAGGGGAGCCTCAAAGGCCTCCTCTGCACACAGACCACCTCCGTCAGGAGCTTCAGAGTCTGTTGTTGGACAGGACGGTGGAACCTGTGCCTCCCCACTTGCAAGGTCACGGATTCTACTCCAGGTATTTCCTGGTGCCCAAAAGTACCGGTGGCCTTCGTCCCATTCTGGACCTCAGGATCCTCAAGTTCCTAGTGAAAGAAAAGTTCAAGATGCTTACTCTCGGAACCCTTCTGCCCTACCTTCAGCAGGGAGATTGGCTATGCTCCTTAGATCTAAAGGATGCGTACACTCACATCCTCATTCATCCAGACCACAGGAAGTACCTCAGGTTCATCGTTGGAGGAAACCATTATCAGTGCAGAGTGCTGCCTTTCGGCCTCACCTCCGCCCCCAGAGTCTTCACAAAGTGCCTAGCAGTGGTGGCAGCCTACTTGAGAAATCAGGGCATCTTTGTCTTCCCCTATCTGGACGACTGTCTCATCAGAGGTCAGACAGGTCAGGAGGCCAATCAAGCCACCTTCAGAACCATTGCTCTTCTACAACACCTGGGGTTTGTCATAAACTTTGCAAAGTCCACTTTGCTCCCTTCCCAGAACTTGGAGTTCATAGGGGCAAGGTTGGACTCTCTCCTGGCAAAGGCATTCTTGCCAGAAAACAGAGCCCAAAGGTTGATGGCCTTGGCAAGTCAGTTTCTCAGCAGCAACATGGTCTCCGCCAGACTCTCGGAGGGGAACAGCGGAAGTATGACCACAGCCTACCAGATGATAATAAATAATCTTTATTTGGGTCCTTAATAAAGATTATTTATTATCATCTGGTAGGCTGTGGTCATACTTCTGCTGTTCCCCTCCGGTTGTCCGTTTGCGGAAGAATCTCTTCTTTTTCTTCCCCTCCGCCAGACTCTGCCTGGGGCTTCTAGGCCACATGGCTTCGACAGTGCATGTGACCCCCAATGCCAGGCTCCATATAAGGCCTGCACAGTGGTGCCTTCGGACTCAGTGGTCACAGGCCACAGGCAGCCTCAGAGACATAAGGGTGTCCAGACCATTTCTGCACTCCCTCAACTGGTGGCTGCACCCACCCAATCTACTGAAGGGGGTGCCTTTTCAGATTCCAGGGTACACAGTTGTGATGACAACAGATGCCTCCCTGCAAGGCTGGGGAGCTCATTGTCTGGGCAAATGCACCCAGGGCCTCTGGTCTCCCTGGGAAGCTGCACAGCAGATCAATCTCCTCGAACTCAGAGCTATTCGCTTAGCACTCAAAGCTTTCACTCCTACCCTGGCTCACCAGTCTGTCCTGATTCAGACAGACAACCAGGTTGCCATGTTTTATGTGAACAAACAGGGCGGAACTGGATCCAGGATCCTTTGTCGGGAGGCTCAGGACCTTTGTTCTTTTGCCCTCAAGCACAACATGCTCCTCAGGGCTGTGTACCTTCCAGGCCAGGACAACTACCTGGCAGACAGATTAAGCAGAATACTGCAGCCCCATGAGTGGCAGCTGCATCCTTCAGTAGTTCAGAAGATCTTCCTGAAATGGGGTCTCCCTTTGATAGATTTCTTTGCCAGCCCCATGAACAAGCAGCAGCGAAAGTTCTGCTCCAGGCAACCATATCCTCTGCGGATGGCTGCGGATGCTTTTCTGATATCTTGGTCTCAGGGCCTCCTCTATGCGTTTCCTCCCATGCCCTTGGTGGCCCGAACCCTGTTAAAGATTCTCCAGGACAAGGCCTTGGTCCTGCTGGTAGCTCCCAGGTGGCCGAGACAGCCTTGGTTTCCTCTTCTGCTCCAACTAGTAGTGGATCCTCCACTGCCTCTGGGGTTGCAACCCGACCTTCTCACACAGGACCAGGGTTCCCTTCTGCACCCCAATCTCAGGTCTCTCAATTTGATGGCCTGGAGGCTGCAAGGGTAGTTTTGGCTCCCTGGGGCCTACCTCAGGAAGTTGAGGAAGTTGTCCTAGCCTCTAGGAAACAGTCCACTAGGAAAACCTATGCTCTCAAGTGGAAGAGGTTTTCTGTGTGGTGTCACCTACGTACAGAGGACCCTTTCTCCTGTACTGTGCCAGTAGTGCTTCAGTACTTACTGCACTTATCAGATCAGGGACTTAAGTCCAATTCTGTTCGGGTCCACCTCTCAGCTCTAGCAGCTCACCACTCATTGGTAGATGGGCAATCTCTATCTGGTCATCCCTTGGTGTCCCGCTTTCTCAGGGGCTTGCATTTGCTCAAGCCTCCCATCCGTCGTCCTGCCCCTGAGTGGGAGCTGAATGTGGTCTTGCAGCAACTGACTCGCCCACCTTTTGAGCCGATGGCTACTTGTCCGCTACGCTTCCTCTCCTGGAAGACACTCTTCCTAATAGCCCTTCTCCAGGACCAAGCAGGAAGTCAGTCCTCACATATGGGGTGACGTCGGCGCCGACGGAGCCCTCGCGGAGCAATTTTCCCCAGCTTTCACAGAAAGCCTTTGGGAATTGCAGCACACATGCGCGGTCGTCTTCCCGCCCAAGGGTGCCATCTTAGCCAGTCTTCTTTTTTCCGCGGAGCCCTACAGACGTACCCGTCGTGTCCCCGCTAAAAAAGTTGATTTTCGTGAGTTTTACTCGTTTTTCAATTCGGTTCGACGCCGGTCGTTTTCCTGCCCGGACTCGCGACGCCGTTGCGAGTCCTTCCCTTATTTTTTGGTTTTTCTGATTTTTGTCAGTTTCATTTTCGTTTTTTCCCTGGCAGCCCGGTCCTTTGACCTTGCAGGGGCCCTTTTTCCCCCGATGGCTGCCAGTGGTTTCAAGCGGTGTGGTCAGTGTGACAGAAATATGTCACTCACTGACACACACGATAATTGCCTCCGCTGCCTGGGCCCGGATCATGAAGAAATGATCTGTGGAGCCTGTGGCAAAATGTCCTCCAAAGCGTTGAGGAGTCGGCGGCATCAGCGGGATAGAATCTTCGCTGATCCCAGCCGTACCCGGACCTCGTCGGAGGCCGCAGCATCCAGAGGCTCCAGCTCTGAACATCGCCGAAGCTCCTCCGACAGGGGTTCTCCCTCCGGAGACCATCGACGGAAGACAAAACCCGCGAGGGCGGCGTCGGTGGACGCTCCTGGCTCCGCCAGGGCCAGGTCGCATAGCCCCGATAGCCGTCCCGGGTCTTTGGAGAAGGAGCACCTCCCGAAGCGACCTCGCCTGGAGTCGGAGTTGCCTGCTCGGGTAAGTCCTGTGGTCCTTCTGGACTCGCCTCCGAGAGGTCCGACGTCGGGCCCGATGCCGTCGGGGCCCGAGTCGGGGACTGCTGGGTCACCTGAGGTCGGACTCAGGTTGACGGCCTTGGAGAGCAGACTATCTTCCTTCATGGACCAGCAGCGGGCACTGATCGCTAGCCTCGCTGGCGCCGCTGCCCCGACCGCCGGGACGTCGACGTCTAAGTCGACCCCGGAGACCGAGCCGATCCTCGAGTCCATGCGAACTCGAGTCGATCCTCGGTCGAGGTCACCCTCGGCCTCCCGTTCGGGACCGAGGTCATCGCCGCCGATTCCCGTGGCGTCGGGGCGGCCGACGCCTCCGCCTGCCCGAGCCGACCCCACTGATTCCTCCTCGGAGTCGGTCTGGGAGTCTGAAGAGGAGGAGTCACCTGATTCCTTTCGGACTCGGTGTGTCCCCTCGGACTCACCTGAGTCCGAACCTCGGAAACAGTCCCCTCCGGAGGATGCCTGGTTCTCGGACTTCGTCAGGGATATGGCCAAGGCTTTGGCCTTCCCGGCGGATCCCAAGGAGGAGCCTCGGGCCGAAGAGCTCGACGCCCTTCAGTACGACTCTCCCGCCCGGGAGCACTTTACTGTACCGGTGCCTCCCATGCTGGAACGACTACTCTTCCGCATGTGGGAGAGTCCGGCCTCGTCGCCGGTATTGAGCAAGTGGGTCGATTCCATCTATCGAGTCCGCAAGAGTCCTGGCTTCCAAAAAGCACAGCTCCCACACCATTCCATGGTAGTGGAATCGGCCATGCATCGGCTGAAGAGCCAGAAAATGCACTCCTCGGTGCCCCCTGGCAGGGAAGCCCGTAACCTGGATGGCCTGGGTAAGAAGTGTTTCCAGGGCTCTATGCTGGCTTGTCGTGTCCAGACCTACCAGCTATACATGGGCATGTATCTCCGAGACCTGGCTAAAGAGCTAGCCGGATTCTCCGCTGGACTGTCCGAGGAACCTTTGCGGAGGTTCCTGGCCTTAACATCTGGTATTCGGGAATGCTCCAAATTCATGTCCCGAGCAGCCTATGATGGCTTTGAAGCATCGGCTCGTGTGGCCGCAGCCGGCATCGGTGCCTGCCGACAGGCTTGGCTTCAGTCGTCTGACCTTGAGCCTTGGGTACAGGACAAGTTGGTCGATGTCCCCTGCAGAGGTGAGAACCTCTTTAGCAAGCCCATGGCTGAAAAGGCTGCACAAATCGAGACGGAGACTCTCACCAGGACCAGACTTTCTAGGAAGACCTCCGCCCCTTCCCAGAAAAAGAAGGGCTCGGGAAAAAAGTCCTTTTACCCGAGAAAGGCGGCTGCCTACAAACACTACCCCCAATATCAGGCCCCTCCAGCTCCCCAACAGGGTCAGCAGGCCAAGGGACGGGGTAACGGGTCCCGTAGGCAGCAAGCCCCCAAGCCTGCACCACCAGCCCCTGCTCAGCAGGGTGGGGTTTTTGACTTCCTCAGCATAGCCTCTCCCCTTCAGCTGGTCCCTCCCAGCACCGGAGGCCGGCTGGTTCACTTCGCCCACAGGTGGTCCAACATCACTTCAGATGCCTGGGTGCTTCAAGTCGTGCGAGAAGGATATCTTCTCCACTTCCATCAGGTCCCTCCCTCTTATTTTCCGGGGGAACCTCCGCGACTCCCTCTGCACAGGGACTTACTCCTTCAGGAGTTAGCAAGTCTTCTTCAGGACCAGGCTGTGGAACCGGTGCCCCACCACCTGAGAGGTCAAGGCTTTTATTCCAGGTATTTCCTAATACCAAAAAGGATAGGAGGCCTCAGACCCATCCTGGACTTGCGCAACCTCAACAGGTTCCTTGTGCGGGAAAAGTTCAAGATGCTTACCCTTGGAATCCTTCTGCCCTACCTCCAGCAGGGAGATTGGCTATGCTCCTTGGATCTAAAGGATGCCTACACGCACATCCTCATCCACCCAAGCCACCGCCAATACCTAAGGTTTGTGGTGGCCGGAAATCACTACCAGTACAAAGTACTGCCCTTTGGCCTGTCCTCCGCACCGCGAGTCTTCACAAAATGTCTCGCGGTGGTGGCGGCCTATCTCAGGCTTCACGGCCTCTGTTTTTCCGTACCTCGACGACTGGCTCATCAGAGCGTCGTCCCCTCCGGCAGTCACCAATGCCACACACCGCACGGTGACTCTTCTGCAGTACTTGGGCTTTGTCATAAACTTCGCAAAGTCCACTTTGCTCCCCTCACAGGATCTCGAGTTCATCGGCGCAAGACTGCACACTCCTCAGGCTCGAGCTTTCCTGCCTCTCGACAGGGCTCAACGGCTCATGGACCTAGCCGGCCGTTTTCGCAGCCAGTCCCTGGTCTCCGCCAGGCGCTTCCTGAGATTGCTCGGCCACATGGCTTCCACCGTCCATGTGACCCCCAATGCTCGCCTGAATATGCGGCCGGCTCAATGGTGCCTTCGCAAACAGTGGCAACAAGCCACCGGCGGCCTAGCTGACTTAGTGCGCCTCTCCAGTCCGCTGGCCTCTTCCCTACAGTGGTGGCTTCATCGGCCGAACCTAGTGCTCGGAATGCCTTTTCAGTCGCCTCAGCCGACTCAAGTGCTGACGACCGATGCTTCCCTCCTGGGCTGGGGAGCTCACTGCCAGGGGGCATGTACTCAAGCATGTCTCTGGACCGTGTGGGAATCTGCTCAACAGATCAACTTCCTGGAGCTCAGAGCTATTCGTCTGGCGCTCAAGGCTTTCTCCCACCTGACTTCTCACCAGTCCGTCCTTGTCCAGACGGACAATCAAGTTGCCATGTTCTACGTGAACAAACAAGGCGGCACGGGCTCCTTCCTTCTCTGCCGAGAAGCTCAAAAGCTCTGCTCTTGGGCCGTCAGTCACGGCATTCTTCTCAAAGCAGTTTATGTCCCAGGCCAGGAGAATTGCCTGGCGGACAAACTCAGCAGGATACTCCAGCCGCCCGAGTGGCGTCTGGATCCCTTGGTAGTTCAGAAACTCTTTCTGAAGTGGGGCCTCCCCACGATGGATCTCTTTGCCAGTCCTCTCAACCGGCAACTTCCTCGCTTCTGCTCGCGTCAGCCACATCCCCTTCGGGTAGCGGCAGATGCATTTCTGCTCTCATGGTCGAAAAACCTTCTCTATGCTTTTCCTCCCATCCCGCTGGTCTCCCGAACTCTGTTCAAGGTTCTCCAGGACAAAGCGTCCATGATCCTGGTGGCTCCTCGCTGGCCCAGACAGCCGTGGTTTCCACTCCTGTTGCATCCTCCCTTCACTCGGTTCTACAAAAATAGGGTAGTCCTACGGACTCACCCAAAATTTCTTCCAAAAGTTGTCTCCCCTTTTCACATCAATCAGGAGGTGGTACTTCCAACCTTCTTTCCCAGGCCTCACTCCAGCCGAGCTGAACGAGTCCTGCATACCCTGGACTGTAGAAGGGCACTGAACTTCTACCTTGACCGTACGCGGGAGCACCGTAAAGCTGCTCAGCTTTTTGTGTCTTTTGACCCCAATAAATTGGGGCTCCCGGTCTCCAAGCGTACTCTGTCCATCTGGGTTGCTGACTGTATCGCTTGGGCTTATGGGGCAGCCGGACTCTCCTTAGAAAGTCGAGTCACGGCTCATTGTGTTCGGGCGAAGGCTACGTCAGTGGCTTACCTCCGCTCTGTTCCGCTGGCAGACATCTGCCGGGCCGCTACTTGGTCTTCGAGCCAGACTTTTGCGGTCCATTACTGTCTCGAGAGGGAGTCCCGCAGGGACAGTGCTTTCGGATGGGGGCTACCGGTGGGTAATAAGTCAGCGAAGATTCCATCCTTCTGTACTGCCGAGCTCGAGGGAGCTCATTTTTGTGCTTAGGGTCTCCGGTAGCCTTAAGCTTGGGAGTCCCATATGTGAGGACTGACTTCCTGCTTGGTCCTGGAGAAAGCGTAGTTACTCACCTGTAACAGGTGTTCTCCAGGAGCAGCAGGAATCAGTCCTCACAACCCTCCCTCCTCCCCGTGGAGTTGCAATCATCTGCTTAAGTTTTTTTTGCAAATTTTTATGCTGTCTTTTAGCTATGTCATCGGACTGGCTAAGATGGCACCCTTGGGCGGGAAGGCGACCGCGCATGCGCGCTGCAATTCCCAAAGGCTTTCTGTGAAAGCTGGGGAAAATTGCTCCGCGAGGGCTCCGTCGGCGCCGACGTCACCCCATATGTGAGGACTGATTCCTGCTGCTCCTGGAGAACACCTGTTACAGGTGAGTAACTACGCTTTATCTCGGCTAGGCGAGTAAATGAGCTTCAAGCCCTGGTCTGTGACAGGCCTTTCACCAGGATTTACAGGAACAGGGTAGTCCTCAGGACTCATCCAAAGTTCCTTCCTAAGGTTGTCTCCTCTTTCCACCTCAATCAGGAGGTGGTTCTTCCAACATTCTTCCCTAGGCCTCATGCTAGCCAGGCTGAAGCAGTCCTGCATACCCTGGACTGTAAGAGGGCCTTATCCTTCTACCTTGACTGTACGCAGGGGCATAGAAGGGTTACTCAGCTCTTCGTATCCTTTGACCCCAATAAGTTGGGGTTAGCTGTGTCCAAGCGTACCTTGTCCATCTGGGTGGCTGACTGTATCACCTGTGCTTACAAGGCGGCTGACCTTCCTTTGCAGGGTAGGGTCACGGCCCATCGTGTCAGGGCGATGGCTGCCTCAGTGGCTCATCTCCGCTCTGTGCCCTTGGTAGACATCTGCAGGGCTGCAACTTGGTCTTCAAGCCAGACCTTTGCAGCCCATTACTGCCTGGAGAGGGAGTCCCGTAGGGACAGTGCTTTTGGCCAGGCAGTACTCCGGAATCTCTTTGAGGTTTAGGCAACTCCTGCCCTCTGGGCTACCGGTGGAGGTTGTGTCCTTGAAAAGCCTTTCTTTGCTGCTGAGACTAGAGGGAGATCTCTTGTTCAGCCTGGGTTCCTCGGTAGCCCAGCGCTGGGGAGTCACCCATATGTGAGGACTGACTTCTTGCTTGGTCCTGGAGAAAGAGTAGTTACTCACCTGTAACAGGTGTTCTCCAGGAGCAGTAGGAATCTGTCCTCACAACCCTCCGTCCTCCCCTTGGAGTTGCAGTTGTACATAGTTTATTTTTCATTTTTGTGTGCTGTTCTTAGCTTTGTCATTTGACTGAGGTAAGATGGCACCTTTGGGCGGGAAGGTAACCGCGCATGCGTGCCTGCATTCCTAAAGGCTTTGATAGAAAGCTGGGGAAATGCTCCGCTGGGGCTTCATCGGCGCCGATGACACCCATATGTGAGGACTGATTCCTGCTGCTCCTGGAGAACACCTGTTACAGGTGAGTAACTACTCTTTCTGGCCTTAGCAACAGTAAGTGTTGCCAGGTGCCATCCAATGGTTCCATTGGAACACTGGCATTGTTGAACATAACCTTATTCATAACATTTTATCATTTGAGCGCGATTTGTTGTTTACAGTAACTTGAAAAATTCATCTCGGGCGAAAAATGGAATTAACTCGAACATTTTCTTGTGATTATTTTTCATAACTTTCGACGTGGATTATCAAGACAAGAGTGCATCGATGAACTTAATTTTTTATACGGTGAAAAAGCACCATCCTACAGCACTGTAAAAAACTGGTATAACGAATTCAATCGTGGCAGACGTTCGCTCCAGGACGAATTCCGTCAGGGTCGTCCAAAATCGGTTGTTCCAGAAAATATCGATGCTGTGTGTAAACTGATAAAGCTTCATGTGACATACCGTGAGATTGAGGCATCTTTGGGCATTAGTATGACTAGCATCAATAAGATATTGCATGATTTGGCCGTAAAAAAGATTTGTTCGCGTTGAATCCCGCATAATCTGACAAACGCTTAAAAGAAGGCTCGTGTCGATTGGTGCAAGGAAATGTTGAAAAAATACGTTCAAGGTGCATCAAAGACTGTCTATAACATCTACACAGGTGATGAATCATGGATCTATGCATATGAGCCCGAAACAAAACAGCAATTGACTGTATGGGTCTTCCAAGACGAGCCAAATCCAACAAAAGTTGTTTGCGAAAGAAGCACATCGAAGCAAATGGTTGCCTGTTTCTTCGGCATTACCGGTCACGTGGCGACAGTGCCGTTAGGGCAACGTAGGACGGTCAATTCTGAATGGTACACGACCATTTGTTTACCAGAAGTCTTCGGAGAAATTCGGAAAAAGTCGAAGAAGAGGCGAATAAGTCTTTATCATGACAATGCAAGCTCTCACACATCGGCTCAAACAAAGGAATTTTTGACCGGCCAAAACATCGAATTGATGCGTCATGCACTGTACAGCCCTGATTTGGCACCCAATGACTTCTTTTTATTCCCGCACATCAAAAACAAATTACGTGGTCAACGATTTTCAACACCCCAAGATGCGGTTGATGCATTCAAAACGCATGTTTTGGAATTACCTCAATCGGAGTGAAAAATGTGCTTCGAAAATTGGTTCAAACGCATGCAAAAGTGTATTGATCTTCATGGAGAATATTTTGAAAAACAACAAAACCAATTTCGATCATAAATATTTGTTTTTTCATTATTAGGCCAGAAATATAAATAGCAAGCCTCGGTACAAGGTTCCACCTTGATAAGGTAGTTCTTAGGACTCATCCACACTTCATGCCAAAGGTGGTTTCGCCTTTCCATTTAAACCAAGCGGTTTACCTTCCTGTATTCTTTCCGAGGCCTCATGCCTCCAATGCAGAAAGGAACCTTCATACCTTGGACTGTAAAAGAGCTTTGGCCTTTTACTTGCAAAGGACACAGCAACATAGAAAATCATCTCAACTCTTTGTTGCTTTTGATCCTAGTCATTTGGGACTTCCAGTTTCCAAAATAACTAACTGGATTGCTCATTGCATATCCTTTGCCTATGAGAGTAGGAACCTTCCTCTTGAAGGTCATGTCACAGCTCACAATGTGAGAGCCATGGCAGCCTCAATGGCTCATCTTCACTCTGTCTTTCGACGACATCTGTCGAGCAGCTACTTGGGCTTCAGTACACACCTTCACAGCCCGCTACTGCTTAGACAAGGATTCCCACCGGGATGCCTTGTTTGGCCAGTCTGTTCTTCAACACGTTTTTCAGACTTAATCAACTCCTACCCACCGTCCTTGGAAGTATGTCAGAGATCCATGGGGGGGAAGTATGGCCCTTTCACAAGGCCTAACAACTTTCTGGGGCTATCTCCCTGGCATGTGCAGCAAGGGAGTCCCCATGTGTGAAGACTATATTCCTGCTTGTTCCTGGAGATAGCATAGTTACTCAGCTGTAACAGGTGATCTCCGGGAACAGCAGGAATTTAGTCTTCACAACCCGCTCACCTCCCCTAGGAGTTGTCTGTCTGTCTCTCTCTCTTAGCTATAAACTCAACTGGCGAGGGACAGTTGGAAAGGCGGGAAGGCAGCATGCAGGCGCTATGGGATGCTCCCAAAAGCTTTCCTATTGGATGCTGGGGAGCGTTCCTGCGCAGGCTCTGTCGGTGCCGATGATATCCATATGTGAAGACTAAATTCCTGCTGTTCGCAGAGATCACCTGTTACAGGTGAGTAACTACGCTTTCACAGAGAGCGTTGCTTGGAATGCCCTGCTGATGGAAGTTGTGGGGAGACAAACACAGTGAATCCCTTTATAGCAACAAGATGAAATCAAAATAAACGTAACTATCTCTTATATTTACTACTACTGAGCATTTCTATAGTGCTACCAGTTGTACGCAGTGCTGTACAAACATGTAAGAGACGGTCCCTGCTCATCATAGCTTACAATCTAATCAAGACAAACACAGAAGGCGTAGACGTTGGTAAAACAGGGGGAAGGAAAAGGAGATCAGGTATATCAAGATCCAAAGGCAGCAGCGAAGAGGTAAGCCTTCAACCTGGATTTGAAGAGGGTTAGAGAAGGTGCCTGGCGTACAGACATATAGGTAGGTTGTTCCAGGTGTAAGGTGCAGCAAGGTGAAAGGAGTGAAGTCTGGAATTGGCAGGAGAGAAGGGCATATATAGAAGCAGTTGGTTAGAAGAGCGGAGTTCCTGGGAGGGGTTGTAAGGAGAGATAAGAAAAAAAGGTACTGAGGAGCCGCAGAGTGAATGCATTTATAGGTCAGCAGGAGAAGTTTGAATTGGATGCGGAGACTGATAAGGAGCCATACTTGAGAAGAGGAGTAATATGGGTATGACGAGGCTGGCAGAAGATTAGCCATGCAGCGGAGTGTTGAGCAGATTGAAGGGGAGAGAGATGACTTAGAGGGATACCAGCAAGGAGTAGGTTACAGTAGTCGAGACGGGAGGTAATCAGGGAGTGTATAAGTGTTCGGAAAGGAAAGGGTTGATTTTGCCAGTGTTATAGAGAAAGAAGCGGCAGGTCTTACCTACAAGATGGATATGTGTGGAGAAAGAGAGGAAGTCAAAGACAACCCCCAGATTGTGGGCCCAGGAAACAGGAAGGAGTACAGAGCTGTCCACAGAGACTGAAAAAGGAGGAAGAGAAGAGGAGGTTTTAGGCGGAAAAATAAGTAGTTCAGTCTTGGCCGTGTTCAATTTCAAGCGGCGGTGGGACATCCAGGCAGCAATGTCAGAAAGGCAGGCAGAGATCCGGGTCTGGGTTGCTGGAGAGAGTTCAGGCGTAGAGAGGTAGATCTGGGAGTCGTCAGCATACAGATGGTACTGAAAGCCATGGGAAGAGATAAGCGCACCAAGGGACTGGGTATAAAGAGAGAAAAGGTGCGTACCCAAGACAGATCCTTGGGGTACACTGACTGAAAGCGGGGTAGCGGAGGAGGAGGAGCCACCAGAACACACATTGAAGGAGCGATGGGAGAGATAGGAGGAGAACCAGGATAGTACAGAGCCCTTAAATCCAAGTAAGGACAGGATATTGAGGAGAAGGTTGTGATCAACTGTGTCGAAAGCAGCAGAGAGCTCAAGGAGGATGAGAACAGAGTACAAGCCCTTGAATTTTGCCAGGAACAAGTCACTGGAGACTTAACATAAGAAAATAAAATATGCCATACTCAGTCAGACCAAGGTCCATCAAGCCCAGTATCCTGTTTCCAACAGTGGCCAATCTAGGTCATAAGTACCTAGCAGTCTCCCCAAAAGACACAGGTTCCTCAATGCTTGTATTGGGTCAAGCAGTGATATCGCAGGTCCCTTTTAATAATGGTTTATGGACCTTTCCTCCAGGAACTTGTCTAAACCTTTTTTAAACCCAGCTACACTAACTGCTTTTACAACATCCAAGTTATCAATCCAAGTAAAATCCAAGTTATCAATGTGCCTCTGTAATGTACATTACCAAGTTGAAGTTACAATGTAAACCGCTTTGATTGAAATGATAAAGCGGTATAAAAACCTGTTAAATAAAATAAAACATCCTCCGGTAAGAAATTCCAGAGTTTGATTACATGTTGAGTGAAAAAATATTTTCTTTTCTCCAGGACCAAGCAGGAAGTCAGTCCTCACAGATGGGTGACGGCGCCGACGGAGCCCCCGTACGGAGCATTTCCGCAACTTTCAAAGAAAGCCTTTGGGAATGCAGCACGCCTGCGTGGTCCTCTTCCTGCCCAAAGGTGCCATCTTGCTCAGTCTTTTTTTTTCTGCGGAGCCCGACGGACGTGAGTTCGTGTCACCCAGGAAAAGTTGATTTTTTTTTCTGCGATTTTCGCGTTGTCTTATCCGGTTCGATGCCGGTTCTCCTTCCTGCCTGGAATCGAGTCCAGAGTTGTGATTTTCATTTTTTGTCCTTCGTGACTAGCGTTTGCGCTCTGTGTTTTTACTGTCAGCCTGGTCTTTTGACCTTGCAGCGGCCCTTTTTCCCCCGATGGCTGCCAGTGGGTTCAAAAAGTGTGATCTGTGCAAGAAACCTGTCTCTCACTGACACACATGACTGCTGCCTCCGATGCCTCGGGCCTGACTATGACCCGCTGGCCTGGGGCCCGTGCGGCAAAATGTCGTCGAAGGCACTTCAGAGCCGTCAGTATCAACCTGAGAGAATTTTCTCTGACTCCGCGTCCGACCGGGATCGTACTTCGTCAGAGGCTTCGACATCTCGGGAGTCCGACCCCGAGCGCCGTTGGGGTTCCTCTGAAAGGGAGTCTCCCTCCCGGGAGCACAGAAGGAAAAAAAAACTCACAAGGGCGGCATCAGTGGAGGCTCCTTGTTCCTCGAGGGCCAGGTCGCGTAGCTCTGACCGCCGCCCTGGGCTCTCGGAGTCGGAGAGGCCTTCCAAGCTGCCTCGTGTGGAGCAGGAGTCTCCGAGTCACGTACGTGCAGTTGTCCTCGTAGATTCTCCTCTGGGGGAGCCAATGTCGGGCCTGAGTCAGGGGCTGCTGAGTCTCCTGAGCTTGGACTCAGGTTGATGGCCTTGGAGAGCAGCTTGGGTGCCTTCATGGAACAGCAGCGGGTGTTGATCGCTGGTCTGACCAGTGCATCTGCTCCGACCACTGGGACATTGATGTCCAAGTCGACCCCAGAGGCCGAGCCGATCCTCAAGTCGATGAAGTCTCGAGTTGATCCTCGGTCAAGGTCCCCCTCGACCTCCCTTGTGGGGCCGAGGTCGTCGACGCCGATACCCTCGGTGTCGGGGCGGGAGGCACAGAGGCCCACATGGTTGGAGCCACTCGATTCCTCGGAGGAGGAGTCGGAGTGGGAGACGGAGGACGAGGAGTCCCCAGACACTTTCCGGACCTGGTGTGTCCCTTCGGACTCACTGGAGTCCGAGCCTCGGAGACGGTCACCCCCCCCCCCCCCCCCCCGAGGATACCCAGTTCTCGGACTTCGTGAGGGACATGGCCAAGGCCTTGGCCTTCCCTGCGGTCGCCGAGGAGGAGCCTCGAGCCGAGGAGCTTGATGCCCTCCAGTATGATTTTCCTCCGAAGGAAGCCTTTACTGTACTGGTTCCTCCGATGCTGGAACGGCAGCTATTCCATATGTGGGAGGCAGCGGCCTCAATGCCGGTTCTTAACAAACGGGTCGATTCCATTTATCTAGTCCGTAAGAGCCCTGGGTTCCAAAAGGCACAGCTACCGCTCCACTCCATAGTTGTGGAATCGGCCATGCACCGTCTGAAGAGTCAGATGCACTCCTTAGTGCCCTCTGGCCGGGAGGCCAGGAAACTGGATGCCCTCGGTAGAAAGTGCTTCCAGGGCTCTGCTATCTTGCCGTGTCCAGACCTATGAGCTGTACATGGGCATGTACCTACGAGACCTGGCAAAGGAGATTGCCGGGTTCTCAGCTGGCCTCTTCTAGGAACCTTTGCAGAGGTTCAAGGCTTTGTCAACAGGGATTCGAGAGTGCTCGAAGTTTCTCTCGAGCAGCCTATGATGGCTTCGAGGCTTCGGCCTGGGTAGCCGTGGCCGGCATCAGTGCACACCGTTGGGTCTGGGTGCAGGACAAGTTGGTCGATGTCCCTTGCCGAGGTGAAAACCTTTTTGGTAAGCCCATGACTGAAAAGGCTGCAAAAATTGAGACTGAGACTCTCACCAGGACACGGCTGTCCAGGAAGACTTCTGCCCCTTCTCAGAAAAAGAAGGGCTCGGGGAAGAATCCCTTTTTCCTGAGGAAGGGTGCTGTCTACAAATCCTACCCTCAATATCAGGCCCTCCTGTTCCCCAACAGGGCCAGCAGGCCAAGGGGCCGGGGCATGGGCCCCGTAGGCAGAAGTCCCCCAAGCCGTCAGCTCTGGCTCCTGCACAGCAGGGAGCAGGGTTTTGATCCCACAGCATAGTCTCTCCTCCACAGCTGGCTCCACTCAGCACAGGAGGTCGGCTGACCCTGTACGCCTACAGGTGGCCAGCCATCACAGGGGATACCTGGGTCCTCAGCATAGTCCAAAAGGGCTACATGCTCCACTTCCACCAGATACCCCCCTCCTACTTTCCAGGGGAGCCTCCAAGACTCCCTCTGCACAGAAACCTCCTCCTTCAGGAGTTGGCAAGTCTTCTAAAGGAACAGGCGGTGGAACCGATGCCTCACCACCTGAAAGGGCAAGGCTTCTACTCCAGGTGCTTTCTGGTACCAAAAAGGACAGGAGGCCTCTTGCCTATCCTAGACTTGCGAAACCTAAACAAGTTTCTGGGGAGGGAAAAGTTCAAGATGCTTACCCTTGGGATACTACTGCTCTACCTCCAGCAGGGAGATTGGCTATGCTCCTTAGACCTAAAGGATGCTTATACTCACATTCTCATCCATCCAGACCACAGACAATATCTCAGATTTGTGGTGGGAGGAAACCATTTTCAGTACAGAGTACTTCCCTTTGGCCTAACCTCCGCCCCCAGGGTTTTCACCAAATGCCTGGCGGTGGTAGCAGCCTATCTCAGAAATCTGGGAATTTTTGTCTTCCCATACCTGGACCACTTTCTCATCAGGGGTCAGTCTCTCCAGGAGGCCAGACAAGCCACTCTTCGCACTCTCTTCTTCAGCATCTGGGCTTTGTCATAAACTACGCAAAGTCCACTTTGCTCCCCTCACAGAACCTAGAGTTTATAGGGGCAAGATTAGACACCCTGCAGGCAAGAGCTTACTTTCCCGAGGTCAGGGCCCACAGGCTGATGGACCTGGCCAACCAGTTCCAAAGCATTTCTCAGGTCTCCGCCAGACACTTCCTGTGGCTCCTGGGCCACAGGGCATCCACGGTACATGTGACCCCGAATGCCCGTCTGCACATGCGGGCGGCTCATTGGTGCCTCAGAGCTCAGTGGGAGTAAGCCACATGCGATCTCCGAGACAGAGTAAAGGTATCCAAACCATTCTTAGACTCCTTGCAGTGGTGGCTACATCTCCCAAACCACCTCAGGGGGATACCTTTTCACCGCTTTGACCCGGTGAAAAGCGGGATATAAATGCAGCTAAATAAATATAAATAAATAAATAAATACCCTTTCAGGCCCCAGCACACACAAGGGTGCTGATGACCGATGCTTCCTTAAAGGACTGGGGTGCACATTGCCAGGGCACGTGCACTCAGAGCCTCTGGTCTCCTCGGGAGGCCACACAACAGATCAATCTTTTGGAGCTGCGAGCAATCCGCTTGGCTCTACAGACTTTTCTCATGCCCTCTCTCACCAGTCTGTCTTAGTTCAGACAGGCAATCAGATAGCAATGTTCTATGTGAACAAGCAAGGGGGGGCACAGGGTCCAGACTCCTATGTCAGGAGGCGCAGGCCCTTTGCTCCTTTGCAGTCAAACAAGGCATGTTTCTCAAAGCAGTTTATCTACCTGGTCAGGAGAACTTCTTGGCAGACAAACTAAGCAGGGTTCTCCAGCCTCACGAATGGCAGTTAAATCCACTGGTGGTCCAGCAGATCTTTCTACGATGGGAACTTCCATCCATCGATCTCTTTGCAAGTCCACTGAACTGTCAGCTGCCCAGGTTTTGCTCCAGACAGCCACATCCCCTGAGAATGGCAGTAGATGAGTTTCTGATCTCTTGGTCTACGGGCCTCCTGTATGCATTTCCTCCCACGCCCCTGGTGGCCCGAACTCTGTTCAAGATTCTACGGGACAAGGCCTCGGTGATTCTGGTAGCCTCCAGATGGCCGAGGCAACTGTGGCTTCCACTTCTTCTGCAGTTGGCAGTGGATACTCCATTCCTTCTGGGGTTGCAACCCAATCTCCTGTCTCAGGATCAAGGTTCCCTTCTGCACCCCAATCTCAGATCTCTCAATCTGATGGTCTGGCTGCTGA
Source organism: Ichthyophis bannanicus (assembly GCA_033557465.1). NCBI lineage: Eukaryota > Metazoa > Chordata > Amphibia > Gymnophiona > Ichthyophiidae > Ichthyophis > Ichthyophis bannanicus. The sequence goes on from CM066039.1 coordinate 228,894,559, forward strand.
AAAGATAGTCATAGCTCCCTTACTTCTGCTTAGGAAAGTAGAGGAGGTGGTCTTGGCCTCTAGGAGGCAATCCACCAGAAAGTCCTATGCCCTCAAGTGGTGTAGGTTCTCAATATGGTGTGCTCAGCGAAATGAAGATTCTTTCTCCTACCTTGTGCCAGTAGTACTAGAGTATCTACTTCACCTGTCAGACCTAGGCCTTAAGTCCAACTCTGTTCAGGTCCACCTCAGTGCTCTATTTATTTACATTCTGTTATATACCACGCTATTCTGCATCAGCGGGAACAGCGTTTACAATTACGTGAACAGAAGTGGATATTTTGCTTAAACTCAGTTGCCCCTCAGGGACTCAATATTCAAATCGATTGGTATACCATCATTTAACCTTCGCAAGGGGTTCCCTTGCTATTGCAGTTGGCTTCCGTGAGCATCACTTAGCACCTGTGGAAAGTGACGTCAGACGCTGAAGCATAAGAGCACCTCCTCTTTCTTTGACTCATTTTGAAAGCGGCTCATGATGTTACTGCGTAGTTTGAACTGTTGCCAGCGAGAAATGGCCTGAAGCAGGGTTTTAAACTGTTTGTTTGGCCCGAAACGTGTGGCACGTTGCCAACCTTGTGAACTGGCATCTTCAACTGCTTTGGAAGTTCTTCTGAGCTAAGTACAGCATTCTTATTAAAAAAATAAAAATAGGAGCAGTCACGGTGGTGTGCGGTAGACACTCCGCTCACTTTGCTGACTATCTCCGACAAAAAAGTGATTTAGATTATAGGGGTCTTTTATAGGATCTCATTTGTTTGAGGCATGTCACCAGACTGAGCAAGATGGCACCCTTGGGCGAGAAGGGGACCGCGCAGGCGTGCTGCATTCCCAAAGGTTTTCTTTGAAAGCTGGGGAAATGCTCCACACGGGGCTCTGTCGGCGCCGACGTCACACATATGTGAGGACTGATTCCTGCTGCTCCTGGAGAACGTCTGTTACAGGTGAGTGACTACTCTTTTAGTCTTTAATAGGTTACCTTGTAGCTTGATTTCATGTCCCCTAGTCTTTTTATATTCTGATGACGTAAACAATCGATCTACATTTACCCGTTCTATTCCATTAATTTATAGACCTCTATTATGTCTCCCCTCAGCTGTCTCTTCCAGGTTGGAGAACCTAATCTTTTTAGCCTTTCTTCATAGGAGTATCCTTTCTTCCCCTTTACCATTTTAGTGGCTCTTTGTACTTTTTCTAATAACGCTATATGCTTTTTAAGATATGGTGACCAGAATTGCACATAATATTCAAAGTGCGGTCGCACCATGGAATGATAGAGGCATTATAATATCCATTATTTTATTTTCCATTCCTTTCCTTATGATACCTAGAATTCTTTTTGCTTTCTTAGCTGCTGCTGCTGCTGCACACTGGGCAGAGAGTTTTAACATGTTATCCATGATTTTTCCTAAATCTTTTTCCTGGGTGGTGGTTCCCAAATGTGGAACCTTGCATCGTGTAACCATAGTTCTTTCAGTCAGACATGGTAGTTTGCTTCAACAAGGTTGGGAGTAGAGATGATCATCATTAATCTAAGACCGGGTTCCCTGTCCTGGTGAGCGTATCTTAGCTAAATGACCCTGTGGCCTGGTCTGGCTCTTGCTCTGTACATAGCTTAACCCCCCCCCCCCAAAAAAAAAAAAAAGAAAGAGGTGAGGACAAGGGTTCGTCTTACAATTGAGTAGCTCTTTGCCTTTGAGTTCCACAGACACTCTTAAAGCAGGGTTCTCTTGGATTCGATTGGGGTTGAATTGTATTTGGTTTAGGGGCTCTGCAGCCTGCTTTGTCAATAGTTGACTGGATCCTGGAGCTGAAGGGGGAGCTCTTATAATGGGATGTCATGATTCTATCATGATCAACCCTCAGCTGCTGGTGGGTGGTGACAACCCACGTGTAACTGGACTGGCCTGGAGGTACGATTTGGAAGGTGGAACTATTTCAACAAATAGGGGTGACCTGCATGGATCTGTGGGTTCACCCCTAAACAAAGGCATGGGGAAGGGTGACCTGCACGGAGCAGCAGATGCACCTACTCTTGCTGCCTTGCTGGGCAGACTAGATAGACCATACTGGTCTTTTTCTGCCGTCATATACTATGTTACCTGCAAGACCACCATTCTGGTGGAGAGTGGCATAGCAATTAAAGACCCACAGCACTGGAGGACTGAGGTATTGCTAAAGTAAATTTTTGCTTCATCAGCCATGTCCATTCTGGCATCCACCTGGGGCAGTGTGAGGCCTATGTGGCATGAGTGTGGGCCCTATTCCAGTGGACTCTGTAGCTTTTGGAGAGCTCAGAGACTGCCCCTAAGTCCAAGCGCATTGCCTGTATGTCTGACTAGATTTGGTTGATATGTAGGTTCTTGTGTTTGTACCACTGGTCTGTGGATGCCACATTTTAAAGACCCCTCTCAGCAATCTGCTATTCTAAGGGCCTGGGGAAGAAAAATGTCAGAGGCTTCTGGAAGAGTGGAGCTTGGTCCTAAGAACTGTGGAGGAGCAGTTCATAAGGCAATCAGATGTATGGCCTGTCAGAATGGGAGATCCCAGATAGGAGAATTCATTACCAGTGGCTGTAGTAAAAGCTGTTGGTGTAGCTGGGTTCAAAACAGGTTTGAACGAGTTCCTTGAGGAAAAGTCTGTAAAACATTATTAAAGAGAACTAGGGAAATACACTGCTTACCCTTGGGACAAGCAGTATGGAATGTTATACCTTTGGGAATCTGACAGGTACTTGAGGCCTGGAATGGCCACTGTTGGAAACAGGATACTGGGCTTGATGGACCCATTATGGCATATCTTATGTTATGTTCACTGTTCTGGGACATTCTGTACCATAGGCTGGGAAAATAGTCATTCTCCAGGACCAAGCAGGAAGTCAGTCCTCACATATGGGTGACGGCGCCGACAGAGCACCCATGTGGAGCATTTCCCCAGCTTTCAAAGAAAGCCTTTGGGAATGCAGCGTACATGCGCAGTCCCCTTGCCGCCCAAGGGTGCCATCTTGCTCAGTCTTCTTTTTTCTGCGGAGCCCAATGGACATGTTTCGTTTTCACCCAAGGAAAAAGTTGATTTTTCAGCGTGGTCCAGTGTTTTCTTCGGTTCGACACCGGTTTCCCTTTCCCGCCTGGGCCCGGTACACCGGTATCGAGCCCGGACTTCATTTTTCGGTATTTGTCCTTAGTGACTAGCATACGTGCCTTTTTTCTATTTTTCACTGGCCGCCCTGTCGTTTGACCTCGCAGGGGCCCTTTTTCCCCCGATGGCTGCCAGCGGGTTTAAAAAGTGTGATCGGTGTAAGAAACTTACTCTCACCGACACACACGACTGTTGCCTCCGGCCCTATCATGACCCGATGATCTGTGGCCTGTGTGGGAAAATGTCCTCTAAGGCATTGAGGAGCTGGCAGCACCAAAAAGAAAGAATCTTCTCTGACTCTGCGTCCGGACGGGTTTGTCAGAGGCCTCGACGTCTCGGGACTCCGATCCTGAACATCGCTGGGGTTCCACTGAGAGGGGGTCTCCCTCGTGGGAGCATCGCAGGAAGAAGAAACCCGCGAAGGCGGCGTCGGTGGACGCACTTGGTTCCTCCAGGGCCAGGTTGCATAGCCCCGAGCGCCATCCCGGGTCTTCGGAGTCGGAGCGGCCTGCTAAACAACCTCGTGTAGAGACAGAGCCCCTGGGTCACGTGAGTACTGTAGTCCTCGTGGACTCTCCTCCGGGGGAGCCGACGTCGGGCCAGATGCTGTCAGGGCCCGAGTCGGGGGCTGCTGAGTCTCCTGAGCGCGGACTCAGGTTTATGGCCTTGGAGAGCAGCTTGGCTGCCTCCATGGAGCAGCAGCAGGCACTGATCGCCAGTCTTAATAGTGCTTCTGCCCTGACCACCGGGACATCGACGTCCAAGTCGACCCCGGAGGCCGAGCCAATCCTCGAGTCCATGTGCTCTCGAGTCGATCCTCGGTTAAGGTCTCCCTCGGCCTCCCATTCGGGACCGAGGTCGTCGGGGCGGATGGCATCGATGCCTGCCCGACCGGAGCCGCTCGATTCCTCCTCTGAGGGGTCGGGCTTGGAAATGGAGGGCGAGGAGTCCCTGGACACATTTCGGACTCTGTGTCCCTTCGGACTCACTGGAGTCCAAGCCTCGGAGAGGGTCCCCCCCGGAGGACACCTGGTTCTCGGACTTCGTGCGGGACATGGCCAAGGCCTTGTCCTTCCCCGCGGATCCCGAGGAGGAGCCTCGAGCCGAGGAGCTTGAGGCCCTGCCGTATGACTCTCCCCCCAAGGAGGCCTTTACTGTACCGTTTCCTCCGATGCTGGAACTGTTGCTCTTCCGCATGTGGGAGGCGCTGGCCTCGACGCCGGTTCTGAGCGAGCAGGTCGATTCCATCTATCGAGTCCGCAAGAGCCCCTGGTTCCAAAAGGCACAGCTACTGCACCACTCCATGGTTGTGGAATCGGCCATGCATCGTCTGAAGAGTCAGAAGATGCACTCTTTGGTGCCTCCCGGCCGGGAGGCCTGGAACCTGGATGCCCTCGGTAGAAAGTGCTTCCAGGGCTCAATGCTTGCTTGCCGTGTCCAGACCTACCAGCTGTACATGGGCATGTACCTTCGAGACCTGGCAAAGGAGATTGCCGGGTTCTCTGCTGGTCTCTCCGAGGAACCTTTGCAGAGGAACCCTGTCATTGGGGATCCGGGAGTGCTCGAAGTTGATCTCTCGAGCAGCCTATGATGGCTTCGAGGCTTCGGCCCGAATAGCCACGGCCGGCATCGGTGCACGCCGTCAGGCCTGGCTACAGTCATTGGACCTCGAGCCATGGGTGCAGGACAAGTTGGTCTTTGTCCCTTGCTGAGGTGAAAACCTCTTTGGCAAGTCCATGACTGAAAAGGCTGCAGAACTCGAGACCGAGACTCTCACCCGGACTAGGCTGTCCAGAAAAACTTCTGCCCCTTCTCAGAAGAAGGGCTCGGGGAAAAAAAGACCTTTTACCCGAGGAAGTCATCTGCCTACAAATCATACCCTCACTTTCAGGCCTCTGTAGCTCCCCAACAGGGTCAGCAGGCCATGGGACAGGAACATGGGCCCCGTAGGCAGAAAACACCCAAGCCACCAGCTCCGGCTCCTGCACAGCAGGGAGCGGGGTTTTGACTCCTGTGGCATAGCCTCTCCTCCTCAGCTGGCCCATCTCAGCACAGGAGGCCGGCTGACCCTGTATGCCCACAGGTGGTCAGCCGTAACAAGGTATACCTGGGTGCTAAGCATAGTCCAGAGAGGCTATCTCCTCCACGTCCACCAGGTACCTCCCTCCTACTTTCCAGGGGAGCCTCCAAGTCTTCCTCTGCACAGGGACTTACTCCTACATGAGTTGGCAGGTCTTCTAAAGGAGCAGGCAGTGGAACCGGTGCCCCACCACCTGAGAGGTCAAGACTTCTATTCCAGGTACTTTCTGGTACCAAAAAAGACAGGAGGCCTCAGGCCATCCTAGACTTGCGCAATCTCAACAAGTTCCTAGAGAGGGAAAAGTTCAAGATGCTTACCCTTGGAATCCTGCTGCCCTACCTCCAGCAGGGAGATTGGCTATGCTCCTTAGACCTAAAGGATGTGTATACTCACATCCTTATTCATCCAGACCACAGATAATATCTCCGATTTGTAGTGGGAGGAAACCATTACCAGTACAGGGTACTCCCTTTTGGCCTAACCTCTGCCCCCAGGGTTTTCACCAAGTGCCTGGCGGTGGTGGCGGCCTATCTCAGAGTTCAAGGACTCGTTGTCTTTCCATACCTGGACGACTGGCTTATTAGGGGTCAGTCTCCACAGGAAACCAATCAAGCCACCCTCCTTACTGTCTCTCTTCTCCAGCATCTGGGATTTGTCATAAACTTTGCAAAGTCCGTTTTGCGCCCCTCACAAAACATGGAGTTCATAAGAGCAAGACTAGACACCCTTGAAGCGAAGGCCTTTTTATCTGTGGACAGGGCCAACAGACTGGATCTGGCCAGACAGTTCCACAGCAATTCTCTAGTCTCTGCCAGACAATTCCTGAGGCTCTTAGGCCACATGGCATCCACGGTCTATGTAACTCCAAATGCCCGTCTGCACATGAGGCCCGCTCAGTGGGGCCTAAGGACTCAATGGCTGCAGGCCACAGGAAACCTGACGGACAAAGTGAGGGTGTCCAATCTACTGGCAGATTCTCTGCAGTGGTGGCTTCATCTTCCCAATCTACTACAGGGGATGCCTTTTCAAGCCCCTCCACACTCTCAAGTGCTGACAACCGATGCTTCACTTCAAGGTTGGGGTGCACATTGCCAAGGAGCATGCACTCAAGGCCTGTGGTCTCCTTGGGAAGCTAAACAGCAAATCAATTTCCTAGAGCTCAGAGCAATCCGCTTAGCCCTACGGACTTTCTCTCAGGTCCTCTCTCAGTAGTCTGTCTTAGTTCAGACGGACAATCAAGTTGCTATGTTCTATGTGAACGAGCAAGGAGGCATAGGGTCCCGACCTCTTTGTCAGGAAGCACAGGAGAATTACCTGGCGGACAAGTTGAGCAGGATCCTACAGCCACATGAATGGCAGTTGAATCCTCTGGTAGTTCAACAGATCTTCCTAAGATGGGGTCTTCCCACCATGGATCTGTTTGCCAGTCCACTGAATCGTCAACTGCCCAGGTTCTGCTCCAGACAACCACATCCTCTCAGGGTAGCAGTGGATGCTTTTCTTATACCATGGTCTACAGGCCTCCTATATGCGTTTCCTCCCACGCCTCTAGTGCCCAAAACACTATTCAAAGTGATCCGGGACAAGGCCTCGGTAATCCTGGTGGCCCCCAGATGGCCAAGGCAACCGTGGTTCCCACTTCTTTTACAGCTAGCGGTGGATGCTTCTCTGCCTCTGGGGATGCAACCCCTATCTCCTATCTCAGGAGCATGGATCTCTTACACCCCAATCTCCAGTCCCTCAATCTGATGGCCTGGCTGCTGAAAGGGTAGTTCTAGCACCCTTACTGCTGCCTAGGGAAGTGGAGGACGTGGTCTTGGCCTCTAGGAGGCAGTCCACTCGGAAGTCATATGATCTTAAGTGGCGTAGGTTCTCCACCTGGGGTGCCCAGCACACGGAGGATCCTTTCTCATGTCTGGTACCAGTGGTGCTGCAGTATTGCTGCACCTGTCAAATCTAGGCCTTAAATCCAACTCTGTTAGGGTCCACCTCGGTGCTCTCTCAGCGCACCACTCACCAGTGGAGGGTCAGTCTCTCTCAAGCCACCCTTTGGTAGCTCGCTTCCTCAGAGGCCTGATTTTGCTTAAGCCTCCAGTTCGTCCACCTGCCCCTGAGTGGGATTTGAATGTGGTCTTGCAACAACCTACTTGCCCACCATTTGAGCCTATGGCTACTTGTCCTTTGTGCTTTCTTTCCTGGAAAGCGTTTTTTGGTAGCTCTTACCTCAGCAAGGCGAGTCAGTGAGCTTCAAGCCCTGGTGTCAGAAGCACCATACACTAGGTTCTATAGGAACAGAGTAGTCTTACGGACTCACCCTAAGTTCCTTCCAAAGGTTGTCTCCTCTTTCCACCTCAATCAGGAGGTGGTTCTTCCAACTTTCTTTCCCAGGCCACATGCAGGCTGGACTGAGATGTTCTTGCATACCCTGGACTGAAGGAGGGCGTTGTCCTCCTACCTTGACCGTACGCAGGGGCACCGAAGGGCTGTTCAGCTCTTCGTCTCTTTTGACCCTAATAAGTTGGGGTTACCTGTCTCCAAGCGTACCCTGTCCATTTGGGTAGCAGACTGTATCGCCTGGGTGTACAGGGCAGCCGGCCTCTCCTTGCAAGGTCGTGTCACAGCTCAACGTGTCAGGGCGAAGGCTGCGTCAGTGGCTCATCTCCACTCTGTTCGGTTGGCAGACATCTGCCGGTCCGCTACTTGGTCTTCAAGCCAGACTTTTGCGGCCCACTACTGCTTCGAGAGAGAGTCCCGCAGGGACAGTGCTTTCGGACAGGTGGTACTCGGTAATCTCTTTGAGGTATAGGCAGCTCCTACCCCTCTGGTCCTGGTGTTGGGCTACTGTTCGGGGGCGTTCTCAGAGAAGATTCTTTTCACACATGCTGAGGCTCTAGAGGGAGCTCATTTTTTCAGCTTTGGGTCCCCAGTAGCTTTAAGCTGGGGAGTCCCATATGTGAGGACTGACTTCCTGCTTGGTCTTGGAGAAAGAGTAGTTACTCACCTGTAACAGGTGTTCTCCAGGAGCAGCAGGAATCAGTCCTCACAACCCTCCCTCCTCCCCTTGGAGTTGCAGTCATATAATTTATTTTGTGTTTGCTGTCATTTAGCTATGTCATCAGACTGAGCAAGATGGCACCCTTGGGCGGGAAGGGGACTGCGCATGTGCGCTGCATTCCTAAAGGCTTTCTTTGAAAGCTGGGGAAATGCTCTGCATGGGGGTTCCGTCGGCGCCGACGTCACCCATATGTGAGGACTGATTCCTGCTGCTCCTGGAGAACACCTGTTACAGGTGAGTAACTACTCTTTCCTTATCGTCTCTACAGTCCAGTTCCACACCTCTGGGTAATGCACCTCCTCCCGCAGCTTGGAAACTGGGCATGTCAAACTCTGAAGTCACTTACACATATACTGCTGGCACCTCCCACCAGCTCCCAGTGGGCTCAGTCTCCAAGCAACTGGAGGTGGTAGTGAGCCTAGGTGCTGGGCCCACTGGAGTAACGAATAAGGAGCATTTTAGTAGTGTAGTTAGGTGTTTTGAGGAGTTTTATATCTCCTAGGGTTTTTCTTCTTTGGGAATCAGTTGTTTAAGCTAGCTGTAAAAAAAAAAAAAAAAAAATCGAAGGTCAGACGAGGGGTGGGGGGGGGGGGGGGTGCATCGTGAGGAAACTCTCTCTCGCTGCTGCTGGGCCTGCGATCCTTTGTTTCCCTTCTTCACTCCCCTCCTTGTCTGTACTGAGGGGAGCTGTAGTGCTGATTGCCCTTCACGTTACCCGGACGGCTCACGATCTCTTCAGTGGGAGAGGAGCCGTCAGCAAGTTTCACTGCTCTGCCTGCCAGCGCTCTGACTTTCACCAGCTTAATCGCTGCTGCTGGGTTTGCCGTCAGAGCGATTTTCTCAGGCCCGTTGTCCTGGAGGTGAGTCCTGATAGGCCGGGTAGTTCAGTGCATCGAGACTCATCGGGGGCACATTCTGTTAATTGCTCCGGACTGGCTGCGACATCTGTGGTACGCCGATTTAGTGCGTCTCCTCTGATCGACCATGGCGGCTTTCAGTATGGGATGATCTCCTCTGTCGGGGGCCGCTGCGAATGCCGCAAGTGGATTGATTCTTGCTTACGGCTTGGCCATTGAAAGGGCTAGGCTAAAGAAAAAGGGCTGTTCTCCAGGACCAAGCAGGAAGTCAGTCCTCACATATGGGTGACGTCTGCGCCGACGGAGCCCTCGCGGAGCAATTTTCCCCAGCTTTCAAAGAAAGCCTTTGGGAATTGCAGCGCGCATGCGCGGTCGCCTTCCCGCCCAAGGGTGCCATCTTAGCCAGTCTTCTTTTTTCCGCGGAGCCCTACAGACGTACCCATCTTGTCCCCGCGAAAAAGTTGATTTTATTCATAATTTTCTCTTTTTTCCTTCGGTTCGACGCCGGTCTTTTTCCCGCCCGGACTCGCGACGCTGGTCACGAGCCCTCTTCTTCTTTTCGGTTTTTCTGATTTAGTCAGTTTCGTTTTCGGTTTTTTCACTGGCAGCCCGGTCCTTTGACCTCGCAGGGGCCCTTTTTCCCCCGATGGCTGCCAGTGGTTTCAAGCGGTGTGGTCAGTGTGACCGAAATATGTCACTAACTGACACACACGATAATTGCCTCCGCTGCCTGGGCCCGGATCATGAAGAAATGATCTGTGGGGCCTGTGGCAAAATGTCCTCCAAAGCGTTGAGAAGTCGGCGGCATCAGCGGGATAGGATCTTCGCTGACCCCAGCCATACCCGGACCTCGTCGGAGGCCTCGGCGTCCAGAGGTTCCAGCTCGGACCGTCGCCGGAGTTCCTCCGACAGGGGTTCTCCCTCCGGGGACCATCGACGGAAGGTGAAACCCGCGAGGGCGGCGTCGGACGCTCCTGGCTCCGTGAGGGCCAGGTCGCATAGCCCCGATAGCCGTCCCGGGTCCTTGAAGAAGGAGCACCTCTCGAAGCGACCTCGCATGGAGTCGGAGCTGCCTGCTCGGGTAAGTCCTGTGGTCCTTCTGGACTCGCCTCCGAGACCGCCGACGTCGGGCCCGACGCTGTCGGGGCCCGAGTTGGGGGCTGCTGGGTCACCTGAGGTCGGACTCAGGTTGACGGCCTTGGAGAGCAGACTGTCTGCCTTCATGGACCAGCAGCGGGCACTGCTCGCTAGCCTCGCTGGCGCCGCTGCCCCGACCGCCGGGACGTCGACGTCTAAGTCGACCCCGGAGACCGAGCCGATCCTCGAGTCCATGCGAACTCGAGTCGATCCTCGGTCGAGGTCACCCTCGGCCTCCCGTTCGGGACCGAGGTCGCCGACGCCGACTCCCTCGGCGTCGGGGCGGCCGACGTTGCGGCCTGCCCGGGCCGACCCCACCTATTCCTCGTCGGAGTCGGTCTGGGAGTCTGAAGAGGAAGAGTCACCTGATTCTTTTCGGACTCGGTGTGTCCCCTCGGACACACCTGAGTCCGAACCTCGGAAGCAGTCCCCCCCGGAGGATGCCCGGTTCTCGGACTTCGTCAGGGATATGGCCAAGGCTTTGGCCTTCCCTGCGGATCCCGAGGAGGAGCCTCGAGCCGAAGAGCTCGACGCCCTCCAGTATGACTCTCCCGCCAGGGAACACTTTACTGTACCGGTTCCTCCCATGCTGGAACGACTACTCTTCCGCATGTGGGAGAGTCCGGCCTCCTCGCCGGTCCTGAGCAAGCGGGTCGATTCTATCTATCGAGTCCGCAAGAGCCCTGGCTTCCAAAAAGCACAGCTACCACACCATTCCATGGTAGTGGAATCGGCCATGCATCGTCTTAAGAGCCAGAAGATGCACTCCTCGGTGCCTCCTGGCAGGGAGGCCCGTAACCTGGATGGCCTTGGTAAGAAGTGTTTCCAGGGCTCTATGCTTGCGTGTCGTGTCCAGACCTACCAGCTATACATGGGCATGTATCTCCGAGACCTGGCTAAAGAGCTAGCCGGATTCTCCGCTGGGTTGTCCGAGGAACCTTTGCGGAGGTTCCTAGCCTTGTCCACTGGCATTCGGGAATGCTCAAAATTCATATCCCGAGCAGCCTATGATGGCTTTGAAGCATCGGCTCGAGTGGCCGCAGCTGGCATCGGTGCCAGCCGACAGGCTTGGCTTCAGTCGTCTGACCTTGAGCCCTGGGTGCAGGACAAGTTGGTCGATGTCCCCTGCCGAGGTGAAAACCTCTTTGGCAAACCTATGGACGAGAAGGCTGCACAACTTGAGACAGAGACTCTCACCAGGACTAGGCTTTCTAGGAAGACCTCCGCCCCTTCCCAGAAAAAGAAGGGCTCGGGAAAGAAGTCCTTTTACCCGAGAAAGGCAGCTGCCTATAAACACTACCCCCAATATCAGGCCCCCGCAGCTCCCCAACAGGGCCAGCAGGCCAAGGGATGGGGTAACGGATCCCGTAGGCAGCAAGCCCCCAAGCCTGCACCACCAGCCCCTGCTCAGCAGGGTGGGGGCTTTTGACTCCTTCAGCATAGCCTCTCCCCCTCCGCTGGCTCCTCCCAGCACCGGAGGCCGGCTGGTTCACTTCGCCCACAGGTGGTCCAGCATCACTTCAGATGCCTGGGTGCTTCAAGTCGTAAGAGAAGGCTATCTTCTCCACTTCCACCAGGTCTCTCCCTCCTATTTCCCGGGAGAACCTCCACGACTCCCTCTGCACAGGGACTTACTCCTTCAGGAGTTAGCAGGTCTTCTACAGGAACAGGCGGTGGAACCGGTGCCCCACCACCTGAGAGGTCAAGGCTTTTATTCCAGGTATTTTCTAGTACCAAAAAGGACAGGAGGCCTCAGACCCATCCTGGACTTGCGCAACCTCAACAGGTTCCTCGTGCGGGAAAAGTTCAAAATGCTTACCCTTGGAATCCTTCTGCCCTACCTCCAGCAGGGAGATTGGCTATGCTCCTTGGATCTAAAGGATGCCTACACGCACATCCTCATCCACCCAAGCCACCGCCAATACCTAATGTTTGTGGTGGCAGGAAATCATTACCAGTACAGAGTACTGCCCTTTGGCCTGTCCTCCGCACCGCGAGTCTTCACAAAATGTCTCGTGGTGGTGGCGGCCCATCTCCTGCTTCACGGCCTCGGTCTTTCCGTACCTCGACGACTGGCTCATCAGAGCAGCGTCCGCTCCGGAGGTCACCAACGCTACACGGTGACTCTTCTGCAGTACTTGGGCTTTGTCATAAACTTCGCAAAGTCCACTTTGCTCCCCTCACAGGATCTCGAGTTCATCGGCGCAAGACTGCACACTCCTCAGGCGCGAGCCTTCCTGCCTCTCGACAGGGCTCAGCGGCTCATGGACCTAGCTGACCGTTTTCGCAGCCAGCCCCTGGTCTCCGCCAGGCGCTTACTGAGACTGCTCGGCCATATGGCTTCCACCGTCCATGTGACCCCCAATGCCCGCCTGCATATGCGGCCTGCTCAATGGTGTCTTCGCAAGCAGTGGCAACAAGCCACAGGCGGCCTAGCAGACCTAGTGCGCGTCTCCGAGCCGCTGGCCTCGTCTCTCCAGTGGTGGCTTCATCGGCCGAACCTGGTGCTCGGCATGCCTTTTCAGTCTCCTCAGCCGGCCCAGGTGCTGACGACAGATGCGTCCCTCCTGGGTTGGGGAGCACATTGCCAAGGGGCACGTACTCAGGGCCTCTGAACCACGTGGGAGTCTGCTCAGCAGATCAACTTCCTGGAGCTCAGAGCGATTCGCCTGGCTCTCAGGGCTTTCTCCCACCTGACCTCTCACCAGTCCGTCCTTGTCCAGACGGACAATCAAGTTGCCATGTTCTACGTGAACAAGCAGGGGGGGCACGGGCTCCTTCCTTCTCTGTCGAGAAGCACAGAAGCTCTGCTCTTGGGCCGTCAGTCACGGCGTTCTTCTCAAGGCAGTTTATCTCCCAGGCCAGGAAAATTGCCTGGCGGACAAACTCAGCAGGATCCTCCAGCCGCACGAGTGGCGCCTGGATCCCTTGGTAGTTCAGAAGCTCTTTCTAAAGTGGGGTCTCCCCACGATGGATCTCTTTGCCAGCCCTCTCAACCTGCAACTCCCTCGCTTCTGCTCTCGTCAGCCACATCCCCTTCGAGTTGCGGCAGACGCTTTTCTACTCTCATGGTCGGAGAGCCTCCTGTATGCTTTTCCTCCCATACCGCTAGTCTCTCGAACTCTTTTCAAGGTTCTCCGAGACAAAGCTTCCATGATCCTGGTGGCCCCTCGCTGGCCCAGGCAGCCGTGGTTTCCACTCCTGCTGCAATTAGCGGTGGAGGATCCATTCCCTCTGGGGTTTCAACCTAATCTCCTCACTCAGGATCAGGGGTCTCTGCTACACCCCAACCTCAGATCTCTCAATCTAATGGCCTGGCTGCTGAGAGGGTAGTCCTTGCTCCCCTTCTCCTGCCGGCAGAGGTGGAGGAGGTCGACCTACCCGCAAATGCTACGCCCTTAAATGGCATCGCTTTTCCGTTTGGTGTATCCAACAGTCTCAGGATCCCTTCTCCTGCTCGGTGTCGGTGATCTTGCAGTACCTGCTATACCTCTCTAATCTGGGACTTAAGTCCAACTCCGTCAAAGTTCACCTCAGTGCTCTTTCAGCACATCATGTGCCGGTGGACGGCAGAACTCTCTCCAGCGACCCTCTCGTAGCGAGGTTTCTCCGAGGTCTCCTTCTACTTAAACCACCTCTGTGCCCGCCAGCGCCTGACTGGGATCTGAATGTGGTTTTACAGCGGATCACCTGTCCGCCGTTTGAACCTATGGCTACCTGTTCTCTCCGTTTTCTTTCTTGGAAAACATTGTTCTTGATAGCCCTCACTTCCGCTAGGTGCGTAAGTGAATTGCAGGCCCTCGTGTCTGATCCCCCTTACACTCGGTTCTACAAAAATAGGGTAGTCCTACGGACTCACCCAAAATTTCTTCCAAAAGTGGTCTCCCCTTTTCACATCAATCAGGAGGTGGTACTTCCGACCTTCTTTCCCAGACCACACTCCAGCCGAGCTGACATGGTCCTCCATACCCTGGACTGTAGAAGGGCATTAAACTTCTACCTTGACCGTACGCAGGAGCACCGTAAAGCTACTCAGCTTTTTGTGTCTTTTGATCCCAATAAATTGGGACTCCCGGTCTCCAAGCGTACTCTGTCCATCTGGGTTGCGGACTGTATCACTTGGGCTTATGGGGCAGCCGGACTCTCCTTGGATGGTCGAGTCACGGCTCATTGTGTTCGGGCAAAGGCTACGTCAGTGGCTTACCTCCGCTCTGTTCCGCTGGCAGACATCTGTCGGGCCGCTACTTGGTCTTCGAGCCAGACTTTTGCGGTCCATTACTGTCTTGAGAGGGAGTCCCGCAGGGACAGTGCTTTCGGACAGGCAGTCCTCCGTAATCTCTTTGAGGTTTGAGCAACTCCTACCCTCCATCCCGGATGTGGGCTACCGGTGGGTAATAATTCAGCGAAGATTCTTTCCTTCTGTGCTGCTGAGCTAGAGGGAGCTCATTTTTGTGCTTAGGGTCTCCGGTAGCCTTAAGCTTGGGAGTCCCATATGTGAGGACTGACTTCCTGCTTGGTCCTGGAGAAAGCGTAGTTACTCACCTGTAACAGGTGTTCTCCAGGAGCAGCAGGAATCAGTCCTCACAACCCTCCCTCCTCCCCTTGGAGTTGCAATCATCTGCTTAAGTTTTTTTGCAAATTTTTATGCTGTCTTTTTTAGCTATGTCATCTGACTGGCTAAGATGGCACCCTTGGGCGGGAAGGCGACCGCGCATGCGCGCTGCAATTCCCAAAGGCTTTCTTTGAAAGCTGGGGAAAATTGCTCCGCGAGGGCTCCGTCGGCGCCGACGTCACCCATATGTGAGGACTGATTCCTGCTGCTCCTGGAGAACACCTGTTACAGGTGAGTAACTACGCTTTCTGGGGCGGTAATCTCTACTTTGCTCTTAGGCCAGGGAAGTCTATCTTTTTCTGTCCACATGTGGCGTATTTTTGAGGATTGGTGCAAAGCACGGAAGGCACGGCCGACTTCGGCCTCTATTCCAGAGGTGTTGGGTTTCCTGCAGGATGGTTTTGATAAGGGGCTAGCAGCCAGTTCTTTAAGGGTACAGCTGGCAGCTATTGCGTGCTATCGTGGTAAGATTCAAGGTGTCGCCTTAGTCTCTCTTCCGGATGTCTTACAGGTGATTTCTTGACTGCATCCGCCAGAGAGAGAGTCGTGATCCCCCCCCCCCCCCCTTGGGATCTCAATTTCGTCTTAGGAGCGTTGATGAGGGAACCCTTTGAGCCCTTGAGTCAGGCCTCATTGAAGTATTTGACATTGAAAACTGGTTTTTTTAGTGGCAATCTGTTCTGTGCGTCGAATCTCAGAATTGCAGGCTCTGTCTTGTCGAGAACCATTTCTAACCTTCTTTCAGGATAAGGTAGTTTTGTGTCCGGTTCCGTCTTTCCTGCCGAAGGTAGTCTCAGCATTTCATGTGAATCATCCAGTATCCTTGCCAGTTTTACGGGCTTCGAGGGATGACGTCTCTGATCGTAATTTACGTTTGTTTTGGATGTAAAGAGAGCTCTTCATCTTAAAGCGTCGGAACCTTTTCGCAAGTCGGATCGGTTGTTTGTCCTGTTTGGGTGACCGCGTAGGAGCGAAGCGGTGGCCAAGGCCTCCATTTCCAGATGGATCTGTGAAGCGATATCTTCGGTTTATATTTTACAGGGCCGTCAGACCCCTGTAGTGTTAAGGGCTCATTCTACCAGGGCTCTAGCAACTTCGTGGGCGGAGTATACTTTGGTTACTCCGGTTGAAATTTGCAAGGCAGCTACATGGTCTTCTTTGCATACCTTCAGTAGGCATTTTTGGCTGGATGTTCAAGTGGCAGCAGATGCCGGCTTTGGATCGGTGGTTTTGCGGGCCTGTTTGTCAGGTCCCTCCCATTTAATGTACTGCTCTGTTACATCCCAGAGTTGCGGGACTGGACTGGAGGGACGAAAAGAAAAGAGAAATTCCTTATCGTTCCTCCAGTGCAGTCTTCAATCTCTGGGTTGTCAACCTTCACCTGCAGCTAGGAGACTGGCATGTCAAAATCATGACATCACTGGATATAGGCTGCTGCTCTCGCTCCACCTCCCCAGTGTGACCAGTCTCCTTGCAGCAGGAGGAAGTTGTGAGCCTATTCTGGGGCTCACTAGAGGAACGGATAAGGAGCGCTATAGGCTAGGGTAGCTACTTTAAAATTTAGGCTAATGCTGTGGGTTCTGTCCTTTTAAAAAAAAAAAACGAATTAGCTCCAATACGTAGAGCCCTTCTCTAAGGGTGCTGGTTTCTCACACAGGGGAGGTGGGAGAAAGGTTTTTGGCGGCTCTTACACCTTCCCTGTCAGGGTCCAGGTTATTTAATTACCTCAGTGCCTTCCCGGGGACCGACGGATCTCTCACCCAGGACTTTCGGGTGAGAGCCCTCCCTCAGGTCAGTGACTTCTCAGAGGTCCGCACTCCCGAGCTCGGCTGGTGCAGTGCCGGCTGTGAGGAGCTGAGCTTGGCGGTACTCCTGTGGGCTCGCGGTGGTGTAACCGAGCCAACTTGGAGGGTCGGGAGGCGACTTTACCCCAGCGCAGACCTGTCCGGTAAGCAAGTAACCGGTTCAGGCGGCATCTGGTGCATACCCGTCGGTTCTTTATTTTCCGCCGTTCCAGCCGGTCCGCGGGGTTAGTTCGCGCCCTTTTTTTCTCCTCTTCGGGTCCTGCGGCGGCCATTTTGAACGCGGCAGAGAGCCGCGTGTTTGCCTGCGCTCTTCGTGCTGTGCTCCGGGGGACGGTGGTACTGTTTAGTCCCTGTTCTTTCCTGCTCTTTACTTTTTCTTTATTTCTTTGATTTGGGCAGTTCTTTTCTTCTGGCGTTTCTGCCTCCGGTCTGGGGGGCGGGACTGTGCTCTTCTGTTGGATCCGGGGCAGGACAGGATTTGGGAGTCTATGCTTGCTGTTTTCTTCTTACCCCTTATTTGTGGGGCTCTGGTTTGGGTGAACATTCATTCCTAACTGCATAAGGGGCCAAATAATTAAAAAAAAAAAAAAAAAAAAAAAAAAAAACAAACAAACGCCAGGGGGACTTTTTAGCGGTTATGACCACCCGACCGCAGTGTGTGGTTTGCGGCACTCGGAGGGGAACGGTAGCGGACTCCGGGATTTGCCACGGCTGTGCATCCCTCTCGTCCTCTGTGGAACAGCAGATGGACCTTAAGGAGCCCACTGAGCTGCAGGTGACCCCGCAATTGGCAGGGGGGATTCATTTGCAGAGTTCGGAGCACGGTCCCGCGGTTGAGGACGCGGGGGGCCGTTGGCTTCTCTCCCGAGTACTCCGTCGACGGATCTTGGGGATTTTCCTCCGGATTTTGTGTTGATGCACCAAGCCTTTTGCCTACGCCGGCAAGGTAAGCTGACATCTACGTTCCCGCCCTTCCCCCCACCACCACTCCTCAAAGGGCCGGAGCTGGGGGGCGAAGGCCCCTCCGCACCTAAAAAGGCGAAGACGTCGTGTGAGATGGACGCTGAGCGGCTAGAGGTCGAGGATGCTGACTGGCAGCCTGAGGAGGGGTTTGAGGGTCTCGAAGACGGAGAGATTCCCGAACCCGAAGATCAAGCCAAGATCATCCGGGTCTTCCGTAGGGAAGAGCTGACAGCCCTAATTACGGAGTCTATGCAGATCTTAAACCTCCAGTCGCCGGCCGCGGCTGAGGAGGAGCTGAAAGATCCGGTGATCCAGGCAGTGCGCTGTACGCAGGTGGTGTTTCCTCTGCATACAGTAATTGACAAAATGATTCAAGACGAATGGGATCAGCCGGAAGCGGGGCTCCGAGATATTCGAACTATGAATCGGCTCTATCCGCTGGCTGACAAAGATAAGGATAGGTTTCGTGCCCCGCGGGTGGATGCGGTGGTATCAGCTGTCACTAAAAAGACCACTATTCCGGTTGAGGGCAGTGCTGCCTTAAAGGATACTCAGGACCGGAAGGTTGACGGGTTGCTGAAGCAGGTTTTTGAAGCGGATGCTATATCCTTGCAGGCCTCCATCTGTGGTGCATGGGTAGCCCGGGTGTGTTTGCGCTGGGTTCAGCGTTTACGCCAATCTCCAGGAACAAGCAGGAATAAGTCATCACATATGGGTACGTCGGTACCGACGGAGCCCGCGCGGGAAAGCTCCCCAGCTTTTCAGATTAAAAGCTTTTGGGGCCTCCCACTGCACATGTGCGCTGCCTTCCCGCCTTCCTGACCAGCTCTCGTCGGTTTCTTTTTTTCCGCGGAGCCAGCAGGTCGTGTTCCTGTCACCGCTGAAGAAATTGTTAATTTTATTGTTTTCTTTAGACCGCGTACTGCCGGTCTCTCTTTCTTTCTTTTGAAAAAAAAAATATATATATTTTTCTTTTCTTCAGCACAGCTTGGTACTTTGTTAGGCTTTCAGGCCTACACAAATTCTCCTCATGGAGAAGCCAGTTCCTGGTTTTAAACAGTGTACCAAGTGCAGTGCTGTCATTCCTCTTACAGACACCCATGAATGGTGTCTTAAATGTTTAGGACCTGACCATTCCATACCGGACTGCCCATCCTGCTCCCAGATGTCGAAACGTGGATTGCAGAAGCGGGCCAACAAGTTCCATGTGCTGTTTCCTTCAGAAGCATCACAGTCATCCAGGTCTTCCTCTCCGGATGGATCTCAGGTAACCAAAACTCCAGTGGGCAAATCCTCTAAAAGCAAATCTCTTTCTAAAGATCGAGAGGCTCTCAATTCTGAGTTCGAGGATTCTGCCCAGGCCAAAAAACCCCGGCGGGAGGTTCTGGCCTCCAAAGCAATCATGGGGTCACAGGTTGACATCGATGGCGCGGCCTCGACAGATCACCTGTTGTACTGCTCTGGGGTACCGGCCCATACCGGTACCGACATCCAGGCAGCAGTGGCGTCTATGGGCAATACTGTCCAAGTCATGCAGCAGGCCATTCTGGCTTTTATTAATGCTGCTACGCTCTCGGTACCGCAGCCAGCGGTACCGGGTCCGGTTCCGGTAATGGCTTCCATACCGGAACCGAGGCCATCGTCTTCCAAACGCAGATCGGTTCCGCATGCTGGATCCGGGCTTTTGCCCGGTACCGATCCCATACCCGGTACGCCCGATGTCGATACCGAACGGTATGCGTATCGTGCGTTGGAAGCACATAGAGGATACTCTGCTTCTTCAGAGGATTTTAACTCCTCTGATGATTCTGATGAGTTCTCCCTTGATCTTCCTGAGGAGCCTTCTTCTCCTAAAAGGAGAATGTCTCCACCAGAGGATTTGTCCTTTCAGGACTTCATCATAGAAATGGCTAAAGGTCTTTCTATTGCTTCATCCTCTGAAAAGGAACCCAGATCAAAGAAACTGGATATTTTAGGATACTCTTAAGTCTCCTAAAGAGGCAGTTACCCTGCCTATCCATGAAATCCTTCAAGAACACTTGATGGACTTATGGGAGGCTCCTCTAACATTGTCTCCTTCTTCTCGCAGGTTGGACACCATGTACCGTGTCTCCCCTTCTCCTGGTTTCCAAAAAACCCAGTTGCCTCACCATTCTATTGTGGTGAAGTCTGCGATGAAGAAGATAAAGAGTACCAAAAGGCACTCTTCTACTCCTCCAGGGCGAGAATGTAAGACTCTAGACCAGTGATGGCTAACCTTTTTGAGCCCGAGTGCCCAAACTGCCGCACAAAACCAAAGAATTTCCTCAAAGTGCCAGCACGTCATTTGCATAAGTGGTCTTATTTGCATAAATATTTGCATAATGTTACCATACACTAACTTTTAGTAAACATGTCTCTTAATGAGTGTATGGATAAAGAAAGACTAAAAGATTTCTACATTACTATAATCCAGTGCCAACCGCCAGGCACATTAGGAACTACTACAACGCTGCCCATTTAGAACCCATAGCAAACCCGCCGTATCCTGACAGCATTACCAGGACTCACAAAGCACCATACCCTACCTATCAAAAGGCAACACTGCAAATATTAAACCAATACATTTCAGTGAATACTGGGGAAAGAGAACAAGTGGCAACGTCAAATAGGAATTTCCTCTTGTACCAAACAAAGCGCAGATGTTAATGATGCACATTTCCCAGAGCTGACATATTCCAGTTAATAAATTCAAAATAAAGAGATATCTTTCTACCTTTTGTGCATTTTTTTTCAGTTGCAATTGGTCCAGCCATTTTCTTCTGGTTTCTTCATGTTTTCTGCTAACTCTCCATCGTCTGCTGTCCATTTGTCCTTTCTTCTCTCTTCTAGTTTTTTTTCCATTCTCTCTCTCTCTACATCTGCTTTAACATACTAATCTTTCTCCTTTTGCTCTTTCCTCATTCCTATTTCATCCACACAAATTTTACCCCTCCATCCTCAATCCCCAATTACTCTCCCAATACCTGGCCAATTGTAGATTTTTCATCCCTCCTACACAAAATATTTTTCCCCTCTCCATTTTACTCTCCCAGCCCCATCCCATTCTAATCCTCCCCCAACATCAGCTCCCTTCTAGTTCCAGTCTCACCCAGCATCCATTCCCTTCTTCAAGCCCCCCACTTCCCCTCAGCCCATTTCCATTCCAAGCCCCGTCCCCATCAGCTATTTGCAGTTCAAGCCCCCCACTTCCCCTCAGCCCATTTCCATTCCAAGCCCCATCCCCAACAGCTATTTGCAGTTCAAGCCCCCTTCCACTCAGCCCATTTCCAGTCCTAGCAACCCCCCAACCCATTACCAGTCCTAGCCCCCCATAGCCCACTCCCAGTCCTAATCCCACCAGCCCATTTCCAGTCCTAACCTCCCCATCAGCCCACTCCCAGTCCTAATCCCCCATCACTCAATTTTTAGTTTAAGCCCCCCCAGCGCCTATCACCACTCCTAACCCCCCCAGCGCCCATCACCACTCCTACCCCCCCCAGCCCAGCGCCCATCACCACTCCTAACCCCCCCAGCCAGCCCAGTGCCCATCACCACTCCTAACCCCCCCAGCCAGCCCAGTGTCCATCACCACTCCTAACCCCCCCAGCCCAGTGCCCATCACCACTCCTAACCCCCCCAGCCCAGTGCCCATCACCACTCCTAACCCCCCCACCCCAGCCCATCACTACTCCTAACACCCCCCAGCCCAGCCCAGCCCATCACTACTCCTAACCCCCCCAGCCCAGCCCAGCCAATCACCACTCCTAACCCCCCCAGCGCCCATCACCACTCCTACCCCCCCAGCCCGGCGCCCATCACCACTCCTAACCCCCCCAGCCAGCCCAGTGCCCATCACCACTCCTAACCCCCCCCAGCCCCGTGCCCATCACCACTCCTAACCCCCCCACCCCAGCCCATCACTACTCCTAACACCCCCCAGCCCAGCCCAGCCCTGCCCATCACTACTACTAACCCCCCCCCAGCCCAGCCCTGCCCATCACCACTCCTAACCCCCCCCCAGCCCAGCCCAGCCCATCACCACTCCTAACCCCCCCTCCAGCCCATCACCACTCCTACCCCCCCCCGCCAGCCCAGTGCCCATCACCACTCCTAACCCCCACCCCCCCCCAGCCCAGGGAAAATTAAAAAAAAAAACAACCCTGTCTGCTGCCGTTGTCGGGGCCGCGGCGGCAGAATCGAGCGTGCCGCGGGGCCCCCCTGTACCCGGCAGATCCTGCCCTCCCCGTAGCAGCTCTCTCTTTGGAGCTGCAGTCAGACGCGCCGGCTTGCAGAGCGCGAAGGGGAGAGTTTCCCTTTCGCGACTCTGTTAAGCCCGCGGGGGCTCATCAGCCACGACACGTCTCGGGATCGGCCCTTGTCCTCTCTCGCAGAGCAGAGACCGCTGGCCCCTGTCTTCCGGCGGCCGCAGATTCGCTCCAGTCACGGGGGGAAGTGCCGCCCCTGGGTTCGGGGCCGAGGCCGGTTCCTGCGGCGCCGTCTGTGCCATCGACTTCTTCGATGCCTAGCTTGGAATCAATTCTAGGAGCAGACGACGCCATGTTGACTGCCCCGAGCCGGGTCGGTTGGTCCCCTCCTCTGCCCAACGGGCATCGGCCCGAGCAGCCTCTTATTGCCCGGGCGACCTCTCCCGCCATAACTGCTCCGGCAGAGCCGCATTTTCAGGATTTCCTCCTTCACATGGCGGACTTGCTGGCCATCCCTATCCCGGATCCGAGCCCAGGCCCTGCGGAACAGGCAGCCGCGATGCTTCCTCTGCATCCCGCCCTGCAGGATCTCCTGCTGGGGGCTTGGCGGTCGCCTTTGAGGGTTCCGGCGCCGCCGACCTGCGATGCAGGCTCTGTACTGGGTGCCTCCGTCTCCAGGGTTTCGGCAGCACCAGCTTCCACATCGGTCCATTGTGGTGGAATCTGCGCTGAGGAAGGCCGGAAGCAAGGAGAGGCATGCTTCTCGCCCTCCAGGCCGCGCCTCGGAGACGCTAGATACTCTAGGACGTCAAGCCTTCCAAATGTCTATGCTGGTGGCCAGAATTATTTCATATATATTTTATGAGTCTGTCGCTTCGGGAGGTCACCGAGAGGTTATCTCGGTTATCCACCTTCGTATCTGCAACCAAGGCCTTTGAATATTCCCTGCTTCTTTATCTTTGCAGGAATATCTCCGGGTTCCTTTCTCGTGCTTCGCTGGACTCCTTCCGTTCGGTCAGCAGAGCCTCTGCTGTTGCCATTAGAGCACGCCGCACGGCATGGTTGCAGGCGTCCGAGTTGTGTCGATGGGCACAGCACATCCTGGGTAATTCTCCCTGCGACGGAGATCACCTCTTCAATAGCGAAGCCTTACGTCAGGTCGCACAGTGCTTCGCTAACCTTCCCAGAGTTAGCAGCCAGCCTAGGGCCCGGCTTCCCCCCGGTGGTGGTAAACGCCCCTCCAGACCCCCATTCCCTAGGAAGAGGAAATGTCAGCCCTCCGCCCACCCTCCAGGCGCGCCCAAGCAAGGGACCTCTCACCCCGGGTTGATGTCCCCGGGCCCGCGCCAGGACTCTCATACTAAGCATTTTTAGGCTCAGGTGGGCGGCTGCCTGCTCTTAACCTCCTTACCAGAAGTTTAGACTAGAGCTCTACTCTGGGGCTCGTCCAGTTGGAAAATGTTCGGGGACTTATCTAGGGGTTCAGGTCTTCTCCTCCGTGGGAAAGGGAGACCACCTTACGCCGTGATCGCTCTGGCCCACGGTCACCCTACTTACTTTTCGGTACGTCCCCGAACCCCTCTCAGCCAGTATCCTCTTGCTGATTGCTTCCGTACTGGAATTCCCCTCCAGCCGCTATAATCCCCCTATACTCTCCAGGGACTATACCCTCATGTGTCCCGATTGTGCGGGGGACAATTTCTATGCGCAGGTCCTGGGGACACATTAGGGCCTCCAACCCCTGCGGCATTCTACCGGACTGATGCTATCTCCGTCCCCCGTGCTACCGCGCTCTTAGCTCGCCGATCTACCCTTGCCCTCCGGGAAAGATCCCTCCCCTGACGGATCTTGCGGCCACCTCTCCAGGTGGACGTTCTGGGGATCGATGGCAGATCCACCTTACCTGAGTGCTGCTCATGGAGGCAGGCCCCCCGGCATGCCTGCGTTAGTACCGGAGGGGGCGTCCCCATGTCCACCGGCTTAGATATACTAGATATCACCTGCTTGGCAGGCGCCTTGGGGGATTCCCACAGTACCTGTGTTTACCGCCTTTTTCCCCCTATGGCCGGTACTCACCCCCCCCCCCCCCCAGGGGGTCTGGCCAGTCCGCCTGCCTAATTCCTTTCGGGCCGCGGACTGGTGGCACCCTACTGCTGTGAAGTTAACAGTCCCTTTTCAGTTAGGTCCTCCTCCCGGAGGTCCGGACCCTTGTCTCCCTATCTCTCGCTAGGGCAGACTGTGTACCCCTTCTGCTCCGGGGTACACCTCTACTCTTCTCCGGGATAGGCTCTCTAGTTCGGCCTGTCTTCCACTGTTGGTCCTCTGAGTTATGGACTCTACTCCTAAGGGAGTGCTCAGCTTGCCGTGAGCCCCCTGGAAGACCTGCCGTCCTTCTCCTGACCCAGCTGACGCCTGGATCCCATGGCCTTCCGGATTTGGAACTTCCTCCCCGCTGCGGTGAAGTTTCCTTGATGACCTCGCTACTGCGTCTACAGTGCCTTCATCACAGGACTACTTCCGACAACCCGGTGGGTAAGCAGTACAGGATTCTAAACCATTAATTCAGTAGAAACTTAATGGCCGGTAAGCTCTGTATGGTCATTTACTCATTACATGCTTAATGATTCTCTTCATGCTCCCCTCTGCCTACTCCCGTAGCCTGGGGTTTTTTTTGCTGTATCCTAATGGTACCTGTTCTGCACTCTAAAGACTTGCCTCTGTAGTCTTTGGATTCGCTCTTCCTCTATTCAACTCCTGCCCTCCATCCCTCAGGGAATGCCGGAGATTCAGGCTGGGCAAATGCCATCCCGTCTGGGCTGCGCTTATGGGATCTCCCCGGGCATCCTAAGCTAGGGAGTCCCCATGTGTGAAGACTCATTCCTGCTTGTTCCTGGAGATAGCACAGTTACTTACCTGTAACAGGTGATCTCCGGAACAGCAGGAATTAGTCTTCACAACCCGCCCACCTCCCCTGGGAGTTGTATCTCTCTTTTTCTCTATTCCTTCCTCTCCTCTCCTGCCGGCTCAGCTATGAAACTCAACTGGGGAGAGGCAGTGGGAAGGGCGGGAAGCCACCGCGCAGGCGCGGGGGATGCTCCCAAAGGCTTTCTGATTGGATGCTGGGGAGCATTTTCCTGTGCGGGCTCCGTCGGCGACGTCTCCCAAGTGTGAAGACTAATTCCTGCTGTTCCGGAGATCACCTGTTACAAGTAAGTAACTGTGCTTTCTCTTTTGTTCAGATCAGGAAGGGTCGGGGAAGATTTTTTTTTTTTTTTTGTAAGACGGTCTAAGGATGTCCCCACACCAACAATAGAGGACTCTCATACATCACATTGAGTCCCTTTACCAGCTATAGTTAATCCTAAAGTGTAGGAATAACTGTAGCTGGTAAAGGAGGCAATGTGGGTTAATCTGGAAAAATGGAATGGCACATCCATTTATATTTGTGTGGTAGCAGACCCCCTTCATAGGCAGAACCAGCCCATCTACTAGTGGGTTAGGCAGCAGGTATAAGTCCTTGGCAGGACCTCTTTTGGCATACTGGGTGCTAATCTGGAGATGCAGCCTTCAAAAGGATATAAACATGGAGTCTTTGAAGAGGGTGGTTACTAAAATGGTCAGTGGCTTTCATCATAAAGCTGGCTTCCACTACCTGCTATCTGTGTTCCTGTGTCCACTCAGCTAAGCGTAATCCTACACCTTTGCAGACTTTCTACACTTCAAATTCATGCTTGTCTCTTTCCAGTCAGCCATAGCACTCGCCAAACAAGTCTGTCCATCTGACTAACTCTCTTGCCTCTGACGCTCGCTGTCTCTTTACAACTCTCAACTTCTTAAGGTGCCTCCACCTCAACCCCTCCCTCCCTTTCTGCACAAACCCTAGCTGACTACTTCCATGACAAAATCCATGAGGTCACTACTTCCCCCCTCCTCCGTCTCTTCACTCTCAACCTCTCTCCCCCCTGCCTCTGCTACCCTTTCTTTCTTTTCTGTGATCTCAGAGAAAGAAACCACTCACCTTTCCTCATCCAAACTCACTACCTGCTCCTCTGATCCTGTTCTCACCCATCACCTTAGTTCCATCTCCTCACTGTAGTCCCTTCCATCTCTCATTCTCAACCTATCATTCTCCACTGCAACTTTCCCTGCAGCCTTCAAGCTTGCTGTGGTCACTCTCTCTCCTGGAGAAACTCCTACTAGACCCTACCTGTCCATCTCACTATTGACTCTTCTCTCTCCTCCCCTTCATTTCTAAACTACTTGAACGTGCAGTTCACCGCCGTTGCCTCGACTTTATCTCTTCTCAAGCCCTTCTGGATCCTCTACAATCTGGCTATTGCCCTTTACATTCTACCAAAATTGCTCTTGCCAAAGTGTCCAGTGACCTGTTCTGGCAATATCCAAGGGCCTTTATACGATCCTTGACATTTCTGCTGCTTTTGACACTGTTGACCATAACCTTCTCCTCGATACCTTGTCCTCACTTGTTTTTAAGGGCTTTAAGCTATCCTGGTTCTCCTCTTCTTCTCTTACATCACTCTTTCAGTGTTTGTTCTGATGGATCCTCCTCTACTGCTATCCCACTCTCAGTTGGATCTGTCTTGGGTCCACTCTTTTTTCTCTAGACCCAGTCCCTTGGTGCACTTCTCTTCCCATGGCTTTCAGAACCATCTTTACGCTGACTTCCCCCAGTTCTACCTCTCTACACCTGAGATCTCTGGCAATCCAGGCCAGGATCTCTGCCT
This sequence comes from Ichthyophis bannanicus, assembly GCA_033557465.1. Taxonomy (NCBI): domain Eukaryota; kingdom Metazoa; phylum Chordata; class Amphibia; order Gymnophiona; family Ichthyophiidae; genus Ichthyophis; species Ichthyophis bannanicus. Next base: position 228,921,216 of record CM066039.1, read on the forward strand.
TCCTTTCTGACATTGCTGCTTGGATGTCTCACCGCCACTTGAAATTGAACATCGCCCAAACTGAGCTGCTTCTTTTTCTCCCTAAACCCTCCTCTCCTCTTCTTCCTTTCTCAGTCTTTATGGATACTTTGTACTCTTCCCTGTTCCTCAGCTCGCGGCCTTGGGGTTGTCTTTGACTTTGACTCCTCTCTCCTTCTCCACACATCTGATAGCTAAAACCTGCTGTTTCTTTCTCTGTAGCATCAACAAAATTTGCCCATTCCTTTCTGAACACACTACTAAGACAGTTATCCATCCACTCCTTAGTCACCTCCCGCCTAGACTATTGTAACCTACTCCTTGCTGGTCTCCATCTGAATCATCAATCTGTTCAACACTGCTGGTGGCTCATCTTCCGCCAGTCTCGTCATGCTCATATTACCCTTCTCAAGTCACGTCATTGGCTCCCTATCAGTTTCCGCATCTAGTTCATACAACTTCTGCTGACCTATAAGTGCATTCACACTGCAGCTCCTCACTATCTTTCCTCTCATCTCTCACTAAACCCATCCTCGGGAACTCTGCTCTTCTGGCAAATTGCTTCTATCTGTGGTCTTCTCTTGTATTGTTAACTCCAGACTTTTCGCCTTCGACCTTGCTGCTACTTATGCTTGGAACAAACTGCCTGAGTAGGTACCTAAGGTAGCTTCTCTGACCCTTTTTAAATCCTGGCTGAAAACTCATCTCTTTGCTGCTGCTTTCGGACCTTGACTCACCTGATCTCCTTTTTCTTACCATTCCCCCTAGATGTATCCCAGTGTACAGCTACTGTTTGTTTTGACTAGATTGTAAGCCCTGATGAGCAGGGACCCTATTTTACATGTCTGCAGCGCTGCGTATGTCTTGTAGCGCTATACAATTGTTCAGTAGTAGTAGTATATGAGGCTAGACGAAAGATCTCAACATGTATACTTTAGAAGAAAGGAGGAAGCCTTTTTATTTCCTTGCCCCTCAGCTTTTGAATACCCTACCTCCTGAAATGCGATTGGAACACTCCTTCAAAAAATTTAAATCCTTCTTGAAAACTCATCTGTTAATACCTTTGACCAGTCCGCCATTTATCCTCTTTGCTGTGTAGCCTGCATCCCTGCCACTCTGCATCCCTTTCATTCTCCTCTCTCCCTCTTCCATCTTATCCTCCCCTTATGACTCATTGTTCTGCTATCTAGTATGAATGCTGCTTTCCTATTTTTTAAATTGGCGTTCCTTTTCCTCTAGGATTTTATTGTATTTTTATTGTAAATCGCTCTGACTTTGAGCAGTTTATCAAGTTTTTAATAAATGATTAATGATGTTTAAATACCTCTATGGAATGAATGCACAGCATATTTTAATTGAAAGAAAGCTTTGGAATGAAGTGGCATAGTATGAAAGAGAAAAGGGATAGGAGTAATCAGAGGAAATATTTCTTTCTCCGTAGACTATTTCCATGACAAAGTGAATAGGATTACTCTTCAGTCCCCCATTAAATCTTCTTCATTCCCTCCTCCCCTCTCCATTATCAACTTTTCCTTTCAACCTCTCATCCTTTCATCCTTTTCTAAAATCTTTGTTGAGGAAACATCTCTTCTTCTATCCTCCTCTAAACTCTCACTACCTGTTCTTCTGATCCTATCCCCACCCATCTCCTCAACTCTATCTCCTCCTCCTCCTCCTTCATCCCTTTCATTTCACATATTCTCAACCTTCTGCTTTCCACTGCAACCTTCCCTGCAGCCTGCAAGCATGCTATAGTTGCTCCTTTCCTCCCCAAAACCCCCCTCACTTGACCCTACTCGTCCTTTTAATTACTAACACATCTTCCTTCTCCCATTCATTTCAAAATTCTTGAACATGCAGTTCACTGCCACTGTCTCAAATTTCTCTCCTCTCAAGCCCTCCTTGATCATCTTCAATCTGGTTTTGGTCCATTTCATTCTACTGAAATGGTTCTTGCCAAAGTCTCCAGTGATTTGTTCCTTGCTAAGTCCAAAGGCCTCTACTCTGTTCTTTCTTCTCTATCTTTCTGTTGCTTTTGATACTGTTGACCACCTCCTCCTCCTTGAAGCTTTGTCCTCTTGGTTTTAGAGGCCCTGTGTACTGTCTTAGTTCTCTTCTTAGCTCTCCAATCGCTCTTTCAGTGTTCTGGAAGTGTTTACTCTTCTGCCATCCCTCTCTGTTGGTGTACCCAGTCCCTTGATGCCCTCATCTCTTCTCATGGCTTTCAGTATCATTTTTATGCTGATGATTCTCAAATCTATATACACCTGACATCTCTCCTTTGCTCCATACTTGTATCTCTACTTATCTGACCTCGCCACCTGGATGTCTCACCGCCACCTAAAATTGAATATGGCTAAAACTGAATAACTTATTTTTCCTCCTAAACCCTCCTCCCCCCTCCCCCCTCCCCCCTTCCTCCTCCTCTATCACTGTTGACAACACTTTTTCTTCCTGTTTCTTCGACCTGCAACCATGGGGTCATCTTTGACTCATCCCTTTCCTTCTCCAAACATTCAACATATAGCTAAAACCTATCACTTTTTTTTTCTCTACAACATTAACAAAATTCATCCCTTCCTCTCTGAACACACTACTAGGGGTCTTGTCTACTCTTTGGTCACCTCACATCTTGACTATTGTAACCTTCTCCTTGCTAGTCTCCCTCGGTGTCATCTGTCTCCTCTTCAATCTATCCAGAATTCTGCTGAGCAGCTAATCTTCTGCCAGCCCCAATACATTCATATAACCCCTCTTCTAAAATCATTTCACTGACTCCCTTTCCGTTTCTGTATCCATTTCAAACTTCTTCTGATATATAAATGCATTCACTCTATTGCTCCTCATTACCTTTCCTCTCTTTTCTCTCCCTACATCCCTCCTCGTGAACTCTGCTCCTCCTCTGGCTTTCTTCTCTCTGTGCCCTTTTCTTCTGCAAACTGCAGACTTCGATCTTTTCACCTTGCTGCTCTTTATGCATGGAGCAAACTTCCTCTTTGTCAAGTCTTCTCTCTCCCTCTTCAAATCCATGCTAAAGGCTTACCTTTTTGAGGCCGCATTTAGATCTTAATCCCTTGTTCTCCTTGTGTCTCCTTCTCCATTTGAATGCCCCTTGTTTCTCTTGTACTGTTCAGTCTGTCTTGATTAGATTATAAGCTCCACAAGCAGAGACTATCATCTGTGTTTGTACAGCACTGATCGCTAGTAGTAGTAGACAAGCAGGATAAGTGCTTGCATATGGGTGATTGCACCAATGGAGCAATTACGGGAGCGCCTCATTCTCAGCTCTTCCCAGAAGCTTTTAGAAGTTATACAATGCATGCACATGTCTTCCTGCCTGCTGTCTCTCCACCATTTTCCTCAGTCTTTTGCTGTGGAGTCCTATGGAAGTTTTACTATCTTTGATTTTTTTTTTTAATATGTATTTTCATATTTGTAAGGGTTTTTTTGTTTTTTTTTCCTGGTCTTGACATCACATGCCGCATTTATGATCCTCTAAGCTCCTTTAGTTAGGTTTCTTTAACATTTTAAAGTTGCTTTTTCTTTTTTTTTTTAATTCTATCACCACTATAGAATGCATATGGGTCTCGGGTGATCTGGCTGCATTTAATTTTTTTCTTATTTTAATCATCATGCATTTGATTTTGTGGTGGCTATTTTTCTAGACAGTATGTCTCAGAAACTTGCCAGAGTTTTTAAAAATGCAATAGAAATGTTGTCGTTGAGGCATTGAAGGGGCCTTGATACTTGACTGGCTAATATCACTACAGTGCCTCGGGTGCTGATGATACCCTGAGGTGTTGGGAATCACCAGTGCATAGACTTTCCCAAAAGACTCCCATCTCAACTATGAGGGGACACCCCTAGGCAGGGATGCAGATGCCATTTGAGTACTGCTGTGATTCTGAGTTAAACAGCTCATGGGAATCGGAGTATGACTGAATATCTCTCAGAGTAGGGGTCTCTGGAGTTTCCCCCAGATACTTCCCCCCCTCATGAGACGTGCAAGTCCCCCCACCTGATGGGTGGTTCCATGATTTTATGAGAGATATGGCTAAGGCCATTCCATTTTCATTGGAAATGGGGGAGGGGCCTCAGGGCTGAAGAATTGGATATAAGACACTCCAGCTGCTGCTCCACTCTATAGCTGAATCCGCTCTTAAGAGCCAAGAGTTCCAGCTCGCATTCTTAGGCCTGGCATTCATATTCCATGTGTTACCTACTAGCAGTTCATGGGCATGCTCTTTACACATCGTTGAGGCTGCGCATAATGTCTTGTATCTCCCTTCAGAGGAAGCTGAGAAGTAATATTCCCTTGTGAGCCAAAGCAAGGAATGCTGAAAGTATTATTGTCCATGAGGCACATACTATTTTAAATATGGTATTGAGAGCATCCTCTGAATATTGGCTCCTTGAGACTCAGGGCTCCCAGCCTCAGACTTGCAAGCCAGTGTTAAGGAGCAACTTGAGGAGCCATGCTGTGGAGACCATCTTTTCAGAGATGAGGTGCAGGAAGTGGCTATCATGATCAAGCAGCACTCTGATGCCCTAAAACTATTTTCAGATGCACTTCCGACCCAGCCTCTGCAACATCTTGCAGGTTTCACACTGGAGGACAACAAATATTCTACTACTCATAGGCTAAGTATTTTCCTACCTCCAAGCAACCAGCTTCTACCCAACTTTGGCAGGAAGAGGTTCAAAAGTCCCAGCCTGCACCTCTGGGAAAACCAGGGGTCGGATTTTGATTGGCTTCTGGAGAACATGGCCAATTTCCCTGTACCCTTTTTTGAATAACATTCCATTCGGACTGAGGTGCACTATTTGTGCAGAGATAGCACTGTCTAACTTCTGATTCTTGGGTTCTGAAAATGCTCCAGGAAGGGTACAAACTTCAGCTGTTGGAACACCCTTCAAATTGTCCACAGAGACCTGAAAAAATTTCTCATCAAAAGTTTAGGTTGGTTTTATTTTGCAGATCTAAGAGATTTTATTTATTTATTTATTTATTTGCATTTCTTATATACCGCACTATTTGCGATCAGCGTGGTTTACATAGAACAAACAGTATCCGACAATATACAAAAGTCAGGTCATTACATTGAACAGGAACAAGTAACTTGGAGAACAGGGTAAACTATATACATCTGCGATACGTTGAGTATCTGCGATACGTTGAGTAAGGTAAATTATATACATGTACAAATGAAATTATTAGGTATTGGTTATAATTGGGGGTGCCCTAATAATGATGGCTAGGGTTCAGGGGAGTCAGTGAGGTATTTAATAAAGAGAAAGTGTTTCAGGGCCTTCCTGAACTGGCTCAAGTTGGGGATGCTTAAAGACATCTGCGATTCGTCATAGGGAAACATCACTTCCAGTACCATGACCTGCTTTTTGACCCCTCATTCGCGCCTTGTGTCTTAAACTATCTTGCAGTTGTAGCAGCATTTCTATGCAGACTGGGAATGCATGTGTTTCCCTATTTAGACAACTGGCTCCTCTAGAGCACCTCCTAGGAATAGCTGGGGAATCTGCACATATTACTATACGGGAGTCTGTTACAAGGGTTTATCATCAATGATCCCAAATCCAAATTTATTCCCTCATGTCAGTTGGAATTCATCAGAGCTCTGCTAGACGTGATTCAGGCAAAAGGTTTTCTTCCATAAGACAGGCTTGGTTGATGGCAGTAGTGGAGGATGTACAAAAGTCAGACATCAGCAGGAGCCATGTTGGGCCACATGGCCTCAACAGTTCACATCACTCCCTTGGCACCTCTTCATTGAGAGAAACTCAATGGACACAGGCCATGGACAAGTTCAGCGGTGTAATATTTCACACTTTCCCTCTAGGACTCTGGCCTGATGGAGGGATCATTACAATTTGCCAAAGATCTCTTTCCAAATCCCTCCTTACCAAATCACCTCATGGCAGTTGGGTTGGGGAGCTCATGTAGATGTGTTCCACATTCAGGAAACCAAGTTTGCCCAATAGTCTCCTCCAGATCAATTTCTTGGAACTGAGAGTGAAATTGAACGCTCTAAAGGCTTTCAAAAATTGGTTAGCTGACCAAATTGTGCTCATTCAAACAATCAAGTAACCATATTCTACATCATCAAACAGGGAGGAATGGGCTCATATCTCCTGTGTTTGGCATTTGTCAGAATGTGGAATTTTGTCATCTCTCAGGGGGATGGGTCACATACTTGTTTGAGGACAATGACCTGGCAGACAGGCTGAGCAGAGTCCTTCATCCACTTAAGTGGATCCTGGATTGGGAGGTAGCCATCTCCATCTTTCAGGAGTGGGACACCCCTTCATCCTATTTGCCATTTCTCAAAAAACCCAGGTGCCTCTATTCTGCTTCAAGATGGGGACACCCAGCAAACTAGCCTTGAATGCCTTCCTCCTTCAGTGGGGGGAGGGTTTTTTTCTTTACAATATAATTGGCATTTCAGAGACTTGGTGGAAGGAAGACAGACAATGGGTACAAATTTATCTCTCAATGATAGGGTAGATCAAATTGGTGGGGGGGAATGTGCTCTGTTGGTCAAACAGGATTAACGTTTTGCAGGAAACAAAATACAGTATAGAATCTCTATGGATAGAAATTCAATGTAAAAAGGGGAAAGTGATGGGGGAGGTGAGGGGGGTGAACTACCATCTGCCTGCCCAGAATGAAGAGACAGATGATGAAATGCTAAACAAAAAAACAAATCAGGAAAGCTAACAAGTTATAACACAAATAATGGGTGATTTCAATTACCCTGGTATCAACTGCAAAGGTTAGATTTACATCAAGCATGGGCATAATTTAAAAAATACTAACTTGGAATCCCAGACCGGATGTTTTCCATGCTTTTGGAAAGGTGGAAGGAAGGCCAAATGACTGCGGCATGGTTTGCTAAACGATGTTGGAGAAATTCCGTTACAAGCCAGTGAGACTGGTTAACAAAGCTTGAAACAAAATAATACATTAAATCATTGAACAGAATGTGCAACAATTTTTCCAATTTTTTTCCCCTGCACCCCAACCCCACCTTCTCCCCTTGCACCCCAACCCCACCCTCCACTTCCAAAGCTAAAGGAAAAATAACGTAACAGCCAAGCAAGTATAAATCCTTTCCAGCAGTGAGGGGTTTGTTTCACCCACTGGGATAACCAATAAGAACCATGCAACTTGCCAAGAGAATGGGGGGAGGGATCTCTCACCCCTGGAGGACCTCCCTGGTCCAAAGCCAAATACCATTTGACAGAACATCTACTCACATGTAGGGTTATATGAAGGACTAGAAAAAGGGACTGTTACTTCTGGAGAGAGATCTGCAACTGTGAGTATATACTTCTGGTAATTTTCTAAAAGGAATTCTTTGTATTAAAGCTAATTAATCTGTGAACCCACTATTTTTGTTAAATCAGTCAGGGCCTAGTAGCAGCAGTTTAAGTTTAAATTTAAAACACAGAAGAGAGCTTTCTGGTTACATTTGGAACCCAGCAGAGAGCTTGTAGTCTAAATTTAATAGTCACTCAGGGCGTAGCATCAGCAAAGTACTTTTAGCTTAAATTTAAAACACAGAAGAGAGCTTTCGGGTTAAATTTAGAACCCAGCAGAGAAGTTAGAGCCTAGCAGCAGCTAAGAGCTATAATTTAAATCAAATCAGAATATAGCTTACCTCAGCAGCTCAAGACAGGGTACTGTGTAGCAGCCCTCTTTTAATAAGTGTTATTTCCCTCCCTCTCCTGGGATAATCGTAGCTTTATAGGTACTTACACATCTTACAAGACAGGAGGTGCTCTCAGGTGAAGCTCATTACCCAAATCAGTCATACACTAAGGACCTGAGTTTAGTTAAGCTTCAGGTGAACAAGGTATATTACACGTATTAGGTACAGTTTTATTAGTATAAATATCCATAGAAACCCTTAGTAAGTAAAGAACTTAGATCTAAACACCAACTTAAAACTAAGATGCAGACAGCAGTCCAGCAGCGGGATGGGGGCTTTCCAGTCTCTTGCATTGAGTGTCACATGTATGATTTTCTCCCAGTTGGTGAGAGGTCTTACGTGTGCACTAGGTGCAAGGAGCTCTTTGCTCTCAGGGAACGAGTCCGTTCTCTAGAGGCTAAAGTAGCAGACTTGGAAAGCATAAGACAGACAGAGAGGTACATAGACAAAACCTACAGGGATATAGTCCTGAAGTCCCACCTCCAGTCTGGCAGCATCCCTGTTGCCATGGAGGAGAGAGGTCACGTGACAGGAGAGCATCACCCTGGTGTGGCAGGAAGTGATTCTGTAACTAGGACCTGTCCTCCAGGTGATGTAAAACCCTCTCGCACCGAGGAAGTTTCTCCAGGGCCATGTGCCCATGAGGGAAGGGTTAGGACAGCCGTTACAGTTGGTGATTCGATCATTAGGCATGTAGATAGCTGGATGGCTGGTTGACGTGAGGATCGCCTGGTAACATGCCTGCCTGGTGCGAAGGTAGCGGACCTCACACGCCACCTAGATGAGGTCTTAGATAGTGCTGGGGAGGAGTTTGCTGTCTTGGTACATGTCGGTACCAATGAAATAGGAAAATGTGGTAGGGAGGTTCTGGAGGCTAAATTTTAGGCTTTTAGATAGGAAGTTGAAATCCAGAACTTCCCAAGGTAGCATTCTCTGAAATGCTTCCTGTTCCACGCACAGGACCCAAAAGGCAGGCAGAGCTCCGGAGTCTCAATGCGTGGATGAGACAACGGTGCAGAGATGAGGGTTTTGGATTTGTTAGGAACTGGGGAACATTCTGGGGAAAGGAGGGGCTCTTCCGAAGGGATGGGCTTCACCTTAACCAGGATGGAACCAGGCTGCTGGCATTAACCTTTAAAAAGGAGATAGAGCAGCTTTTAAACTAGATATTAGGGGAAAGCCGACAGTCGCCCAAGAGCGGATGATTCGGAAGAATGTATCTTTGAAAGATACTACCAAAAGCAGAGAGGTTCCACAAAAGAGTAAAGTAGCCCAAATGCCCTCAAGTATGGAGCAGACAGAGCTTAAAGATCCTAAATTACCCATGTCTAACAATAGCCAAATTAATATGAATAAAATACATTCTCTAAAATGCTTGTATGCAAATGCTAGAAGTCTAAAAAATAAGATGGGAGAGTTAGAATATATAGCACTAAATGAAAGGTTAGATATGATTGGAATATCAGAGACATAGTGGAAGGAGGACATCCAGTGGGACACTGTGATACCTCGGTACAAACTATATCGTAATGATAGAGCTGATCAAATTGGTGGAGGGGTTGCTCTCTGTTAGAGAGGGCATTGAATCAGAAAGGATTAAAGTTTTGCAGGAAACAAAATCTGCTGTAGAATCTATACGGATTGAAATTCCATGTAAAAGGGGGAAGGCAATGGCAGGTGGGGTGTACTATCGAGCGCCTGGCCAGAATGACCAAATGGATGATGAAATGCTCAAAGAAATCAAGGAAGCTAACAAACGTTACAGCACAGTAATAATAATGGGTGATTTCAACTACCCCAGTATCAACTGGCTCAGTGTCACGGCAGGACATGCTAGGGAGATAAAGTTCCTAGATGAAATAAATGACTGCTTCTTGGAGCAGCTGGTTCATTAACCGACCATTGGGGAAGCCATATTAGACCTTATCCTTAGTGGAACACCAGATCTAGTGCAAGAGATAAGGTTTTGGGGCCACTTGGCAGTCGTGATGATAGCATGATCGCCTTTGATTTAATTAGTGGAGGAGGGATAGTAAGGAAATCCACAGTACTACCTTTTAACTTTCGAAAGAGAGACTATGATAAAATGAGGAAAACAGTTAAGAAAAAACTAAAAGGAGCAGTTGCAAAGGTTAGACTACATCAGGCTTGGCTGTTGAAAAATACTATCTTGGAAGCCCAGACCAGCTGTATTCCACGCTTTAAGAAAAGTGGAAGGAAGTCCAAAAAACTGCCAGCATGGTTTAAAGGTGAGGTCAGAGAGGCTGTTGCCAAAAAAGCATCTTTCAGGAAATGGAAAAAAGAGCCAAGCGACGAAACCTGGAAACAGCACAAGCACTGGCAAGTCAAATGCAAGGCATTGATAAGGCAGGCAAAGGGAGAATTTGAGAAGAAGCTTGCTGCGGAAGCAAAAACGCGAAGTAAAGACCTTTTCAAGTACATTTGTAGCAAAAAACCTGTGAGAGTCAGTTGGTCCATTAGATGATAAAGGGGTTAAAGGAGCACTGAGAGGCGACAAGGCGATAGCGGAGAGACTGAATGAATTCTTTGCTTCAGTCTTTACTGAGGAAGATGTAGGGATCTTACCCATGACTGAAGTGGTATTTAAAGGTGCGGGAGATTTGAAGTAAATATCGATACATCAGGAAGATGTATTACAACTATTAGATAAACTGAAGAGTAGCAAATCACCTGGGCCGTATGGTATACATCCAAGGGTCTTGAAAGAACTGAAATACGAGATTGCAGACCTGCTTTTAGTAATCTGTGAACTATCATTAAAATCATCTCTAATACCTGAAGATTGGAGGATCGCCAATGTAACACCAATTTTTAAAAAAGGTTCCAGGGGTGATCCGGGAAACTACAGACCGGTGAGCCTGACGTCAGTACCGTGAAAAATGGTAGAAACCATCATAAAGAATAAAATTACTCAGCATGTAGATAGTCATGACCTAATGGGAGACAGCCAACATGGCTTTAGACAAGGAAGATCTTGTCTTACTAATCTGTTACGTTTTTTTGAAGGAGTGAATAATCAGGTGGACAAAGGTGAGTCGGTTGATATTGTGTATCTGGACTTTCAGAAAGCCTTTGACAAGGTCCCTCATGAGAGACTTTTGGCAAAACTAAAGAGTCATGGGACAGGAGGCAGTGTACTATTGTGGATCAGGAACTGGTTAAAAGATAGAAAGCAGAGGGTAGGGCTAAATGGCCAATTTTCCCAATGGAGAAAGGTGAATAGTGGTGTACCCCAGGGATCTGTGCTGGGTCCGCTGCTTTTTGACATATTCATAAATGATCTGGAAAGTGGAATAACGAGTGAGGTTATCAAATTTGCAGATGAGACAAAACTATTTAAAGTTGTTAAAACCCAAGAGGATTGTGGAAAATTGCAAGAGGATCTTGATAAATTGGAAGACTGGGCATCAAATTGGCAGATGAAATTTAATGTGGACAAGTGCAAGGTTATGCACCTAGGGAAGAACAACCCAAACTATGGTTACACGATGCAAGGTTCCACATTAGGAACCACCACCCAGGAAAAAGATTTAGGCGTCATTGTGGATACCATGTTAAAACCCTCGGCCCAGTGTGCAGCGGCGGCCAAGAGAGCAAATAGAATGCTAGGTATGATAAGGAAAGGAATGGAAAATAAAACAAAAGATATTATAATGCTTCTATATCGTTCCATGGTGAGACCGCACCTTGAATATTGTGTGCAATTCTGGTCGCCGTATCTTAAAAAGGATATAGCGAGTTTAGAAAAGGTTCAGAGAAGAGCCACCAAAATGGTAAAGGGGATGGAAGGATACTCCTATGAAGAAAGGCTAAAAAGGTTAGGGCTCTTTAACCTGGAAAAGAGACGGCTGAGGGGAGATATGATAGAAGTCTATAAATTAATGAACGGAGTGGAACAGGTAAACGTAGATCGATTGTTTTCCTTATTTATTTTTTTTTATTTACATTCTCTTATATACCGCGCTTTTCTGCATCAGTGCGGTTTACATTGAACAAACTGAAATTACATTGAACAGGGCATTATAACTTGGAGAAAACTATTTTACAGCCTTCCGGTGACGTCACAGAGCTCATGGCAGCTTGAACGCCAAGCTCCGTCCTAATCCCATGTAACAGAGCATTAAAAGTGAACCCCCATCGGTCACAGTGGAGCGAGAGCGACCATCCAGGAGCGCGATGGCAGCCCGGAAAAAATTAGAGGGCTTTCAATCCCCGTACGTCCGCCGAGAGCTGTTGGCAGCCGCGGAGAAGGAGTCGGCAGGAGCGGGCGCAAGTGAGCGCGGAGGGGCCTCGGAGGACGAGGATGTCACTGATGCTGAAGGGGAGGAGGAGTTGCCCCTGAGGAAATGGCTGCATGAATTTAAGATAGATATGAAGAGAGAGCTGAAAGAAATGAGAAAAGATATGCGGGATACCTTGCAGGAGATACAGCAGGAGCTGGGCAATCTCGGGAGTCGGGTGGAAGAATTGGAAAGCCACGTGGAGGATTGTGAGGGGGAGGTGCGCGGCCTGATGGCCATGCAGGGCGCACTACAGTCCCAACATGAGGAATTACTGGAGAAAGTCGAGGAAATGGAGGATCGGGCAAGGCGAAATAATTTACGCATCAGAGGAGTGCCGGAGGAGGCAGGCCCCAAGGACTGTGTTGAGTTGGTGCAACGGCTTTGTTGCCATGTGCTGCAATTGGGGGACATGACGAGTACGGCTCCGGAGCAGATAGGTGTGGAACGGGCCCACCGGAGTTTGGGGCCACGGAGGGAGAAGCAGGCACGGGATATAATAGCGTGTTTGAGCAGTTTTCCCTTGAAGGAGCGAATACTCAATGTGGCTCGAAAGTTTGGGAGAGTGGCCTGGGAAGGAGCAGAAATTGAAGTGTACAATGATCTCTCAAAAGGTACTTTGGAGCGTTGAAAAGCCATGAAAGATGTGACCGCATATCTGCGGGGGAAGAATTTCCGGTATCGTTGGCTGTTCCCGTTTGGGGTTCTGCTCTCCATAAATGTCCTGAACCGTAAAGTGAAGTCACCAGAGGAGGCCTGGGAGCTGTTAAAGGACTTAGGGTGTGACGGCTTACCGGTGGCGGGGCAGGCGGTGCGGCCGAACACCTCAGCAAGTGGCAAAGATCGGCAGAGGAAGCAACCTAGCTCCCAGTGGCAACGTGTGTGGGGGAGCGCGGGAAGCGTTTGCAGCGAATGAACCGGGAACAGCAGTCAGATGTGGCAGAGTAGACGACATGACCTGGCGAACAGTGAGAGCGGCTTGGATGTTCGCAGCACACCTGAGGGGGGTGTTAGTGCCCTTTTGCTCATGGTAATGAACACTGGACTATTAGGGCCTACGGGTGTTGGGAGAAGATAATGGGAGGTAGGGGGGAAGGTTAAGGGCTGGGGACGGGGGTGCTGAACCGGGGGCTGGGGGGGTAGTCGTAAGTGCGAGGTAAAGAAAAGGAGGGGTAGATGGGGGCGGGAGGGGAAGTGGTGGGATTGGACGTCAGGACTGGGAGGACGGGTAGACCGGGAAAGGTAGCGGGGTCAGGGGGAAGGGGTGGGCACAGGGGGGCTGGGGGGGGGGTAGGGGGGAGAGGGAGGGGTTGGGGACGCCAAACAGGAGGGGCTGGAGAACACTGGGGATGAATTGGAATGTTGCGTTTAGGCACCATTAATGTACGGGGTTTTAACTCGCCCACCAAGAGGGGACTGTTTTTTCGGGAGGTGGAGAGGGCTCAATGGGATGTGGTCCTACTACAAGAGACGCACCTCAGGGCTCGGGATGTGGGGCGGATGCGGCATCGGCAATACCCGGATCAATTCTTTTCCTGCACTAAAGGGGGGGGACGGAAGGGAGGAGTGGCAATCTTGATACGGGGGGGATGTGGGATACAGGTGGGGACTTCGTTTAAGGATCAGGAGGGTAGGGTAGTGGGGATCACTGGGAAGATGGGTGGGGAGGACATAGTGATTGTGGGGGTGTATGGACCGAATGGGCAGCAGGGGGGTTTTTGGGGGGAGGTGAGGGCTTTACTGGATATGGCGGGAGGGGGGGGGAAGGTGTTAGTGGGAGGGGATTTTAACGTGGTGCTGGACCCGGGGTTAGATCGAAGGCCAACGGGGGGGGATGGGGGGCGTAAGAATAGAGTAGGCTTGAAAGGACTGATGCGGAGTTATAACCTGTTGGATGTATGGCGTGTGATGTATCCACAAGGGGAGGGGTATACTTTCTATTCTGCTCCACACAGAAGTTGGAGTAGGCTGGATATGCTCCTGATTGATCAGAGATGGATGTCTGCGGTCCAAGATGGGGGGGTGGTTCATATTGGGTGGTCGGATCACAATGGAGTGGAGCTTCACCTCCGCAATACCAGGAACAATGGGGGGGTTGTCTGGAGGTTGCAAGATACTCTCCTGCGGGACCGGCGCGTGGTGGAGGATGTGCGGGGGGTTATTAAGGAGTATTTGCATATCAATGATACAGGAGAGGTGCGGGATGTTATGGTATGGGAGGGCTTGAAGGCAGTGGTACGGGGGAGGTTTATTATGTGGGGTTCAAAGAAGAAGAGAGCGGGCACAGCATGAAGAAGAATTAAAGAGGGAAGTGGGGGCGAAGGAGGAGCGGTTCCGGGAGACGGGATCGGGGGAGGACCAGGTTGCGATGGAGCAGGCGCGGGATGCGTTAAAGGATCTACAAGTGGAGAAAGTGGCCTTTCTTATGCAGAGAGTGCAACAGTCCCATTATGAATTTGGGGGATAAAGCGGGGAGGCTACTGGCGCGACGGTTACGGAGAAAGGCAGGGATGTCCACGATAGCGTATATAGAAGGGGGGACGGCCGGCGGTGCTGGGGAGAAGATGAGATTAGGGAGCGGTTTAGGGAATTCTATCTCGATTTGTATAGAGAGATGGACGGGGGGAACGAGGGGGAGATATCGGCCTATTTAGATGGGCTTATGCTCCCAGTGTTATCGGAGGAAGCGGTGGAGCTTCTAGAGGAGGTGATCTGTGAGGAGGAAATAGGCAGGGTGGTGAAGGGGCTAGTAGGGGGGAAGTCTCCGGGCTTAGATGGCCTGACGGGGCCTTTTTATAAGGTCTTCTGGGGGGAGCTGAAAGGGATAATGTGTAAGGTGTTTAATGGGGTGTTAGGGGAAGGGGGGGAACTGTCCCGGGATATGCTGACAGCAGGAATAACGGTCCTGTTAAAGCCGGGGAAGGACCCGGGGAAATGTAGTTCCTATAGACCGATATCTCTACTGAATGTGGATACTAAAGTGCTAGCCAAGGTGTTGGCCGGAGGAGGTTGGCGGAGTGGCTACCGGGGCTCATTCAGGGTGATCAAGCGGGCTTCATTCCCGGGCGGCAAGCAGCGGATAATATCCAGAGAGCGGTAGGTGTGTGGTTTGGGGAGGCGAGGGAAGGTCGGGAGGATCTGATTCTGATGTCTATCGATGCTGAAAAGGCCTTTGATAGAGTTCATTGGGCCTTTCTGATGCGGGTAATGGAGCGCATGGGATGTGGTCCCAAGCTCATGGGGTGGATTAGGGCGTTGTATCGGGGACCCCGGGCGAGGATCAAAGTGAATGGGCAGTACTCCCGAGATTTTGCTCTGGGGAGGGGGACCCGTCAGGGATGCCCCCTGTCCCCACTTTTGTTTGCTATGGTGGTGGAACCCTTGGCTGAGAGTATACGGCGGAATGATAAGATATGGGGACTGCAGAGAGGAGGGCGGAAATCTCATTATATGCAGACGATATTCTGCTTTATTTAGGTCAACCCTCCAGCTCGTTACCGGAGGTGATGCTGGAGGTGGAGAGATATGGAGCAGTTTCGGGGTTTAAGATGAATGTGGATAAAACAGAGGTGTTGAAGGTGCAACTAGATGTGGGGGTGGAGGAGCAGCTACGGCGGCAGTTTCCCTTACGGTGGGTTAGTGGGTCTCTGGGGTATCTTGGGGTCCGTATTACTGATCGGTATGAAACACTTTATCAAGCTAATTATCCACGTTTGTTCCAGGCTATCGGCAGGGATTTGGGTGGGTGGATGGGGTTGGAGATATCCTGGCTGGGGAGGATTGCGGCTATTAAGATGAATGTCTTGCCACGTCTGCTATACTGCTTTCAGGCCTTACCGGTTGCGATTCCAGTAGGGGTGCTGCGGATGCTACAACGGAGGGTTTTTACTTATATATGGAAAAGGAAACCGCCCAGGGTGGCGCGCGAAGTGATGTACGCACCTAAGGTAGAGGGGGGATTGGGGGTCCCAAATCTGTTGGCCTATTACAGGGCGGCCCAGTTGGTGCATGTTCTGCACTGGAGGCCTGGGGGGGAGGAGAGGCCCTGGGTGTCCTTGGAGGCGGAGAGAGTTAGGGGGGGTCATTTGACAGCCTGGCTCTGGGCGGATGCTGAGGGGCGGAGAAGTTTGGGAGGGGGATCACCGGCGATGCGACAGGGGGCAAAGATCTGGGATAGTGTACGGGGAGGAGGGGGTAGGCAGTCCCTTAGGGGTTATTCCTTGCTGACACCCTGGAGGGGGGCTAGGGGGTTCCAACCGGGGTGGGAAGGAGGGCGATTTGACGAGTGGACGAAGAAAGGGTTTATTGTGCAGTTATCAGTGTTTGGAGGAGGGGGAATTGAAGAGCTTTGAGGCTGTTAAGGAGGAATTCCAGTTGGAGGAAAGGGACCGATATGCTTATTTGCAGGTTCGCTCGTTTCTGGGGAAGGTGGTGGGAAAAGAGGGATGGAGTGGGGAACTTACAGGGTTGGAAGCACTGTGGTTTGGGAAAAGGGGGGCCAGGGGCATGATCTCGGGGCTTTATAGAGTGGTGGGTGGTACGCAGGGGAGGAAGTATAGGTATATGACGGAGTGGGAAGTGGATTTGGGGCGTACTGTTACAGAGGTGGAGTGGAAGCGGGTGTGGGATCAGACTAGGCGGGGGCTCCTGTCCAGCCGGTCCACGGAAAACAGTTATAAGGTTTTGCTGAGGTGGTACTACACTCCTAGCCGCCTACATAAGATGTATGCGGGGGTATCTCCCTTGTGTTGGAGGGGGTGTGAGGCAGTTGGGACTTTCTGGCATGTATGGTGGAGTTGTGAGAAAGTGCGTGAGTACTGGGAGCGGATCGTTGGATGGATACAGCAGCATCTTGGGGTGGAGATTCCACTGGCTCCTACCATCTGTTTACTGTCCTGGTGGGAGGAGGGACATGGGAGCAGGGGAGGTAGGGCGGTAGTGGCTTGCTTGAGCGCTGCTCGCTGCGAGATCGCAGCGGCCTGGCGGCAGACCGAGTTGCCTGGGATGGGGCAATTTGAGAAGCGAGTTCGACACATGGTGTTGATGGAAAAGTTAACGGCTGCACGTAGACAGACCTTAGCCCGATATGAGGAACAATGGGGGGTATTGGGGGGCGTCCTGGGGGTGGGAGGGGGGGAGCGGGGTAGGGTAAGGGGGGGTTGGGAGGAAGTAGGAGGGGGGGAGGGTCTGCGTTATTTCAGGGGGGGATGGGGGGGTCGGTAGAAGAGGGTATACATAAGGGAATGGGAGAGTATATAATATGGTGTATATTGTTGAATAGACATATTGGCTGTTACGCACCTCTTGTGTAATGGATGAAGTGTTATTGTTTGTGGTTATAGTTATGTGCTGGAAATGCTATCAATAAACAGTTAAATACAAAAAAAAAAAAAACTATTTTACAGGGAACATGGGCTATGGAGGGCTAAGTGGCTTGCCCAAGACCACAAGGAGCACCTGTGGGACTAGAAACAGGTGCTTCTTGTGGTCTTGGGCAAGCCCACCTTATCAGAATATAGAAAGACTAGGGGACATGCAATGAAGCTACAGGGTAAACTATTTAAGACTAATAAAAGAAAATATTTTTTCACTCAACGTGTAATCAAACTCTGGAATTTGTTACCAGAGGATGTAGTAAAGGTTGTTAATGTAGCTGGGTTTAAAAAAGGTTTGGACAAGTTCCTGGAGGAAAGGTCCATAAACCATTATTAAGAAGGGACCCAGGATATCAATGCTTGAACCAATACAAGCATTGTGGAACCTGTGTCCCTTTGGGAAACTGCTAGGTACATATGACTTAGATTGGCCACTGTTGGAAACAGAATACTGGGCTTGATGGACCTTGGTCTGACCCAGTATGGCATATCTTATGTTCTTATGTTCATCCATTCCACCTCACAGCCCTCCTCCCAACCCAATCTGCACTACCCCTCCCCCCATGCCCAGACTATGCGACTGCCTGCAATACCAGCCACCATGTTCCCACCAACACATCCTAAAGGATATTCAAGAGCAAGCTACATGGGTGATTAAGTGTGAATGTGGTCCTTCCACATGGCAAGAAGTTTTGGAACCATCTACTTCCCCCTCAAAGCCCACAAGCAATCATTCTGCATGATGTGATGGAGTGCATTCCTCCAGCTCCAGAAGCTCGGAGGCTCTGTCAAAGCATGCAGAGAGCACACTTCTTTTAGCAAGCAACCAGGTCACCCTCAACCACATTTTCTGGCCTTGTCTTTCCACTGGCACTCCTTTCAGGATATGAAATAGGACTGATGGAGTGGCTAGATACCAATGGACCTGACCCCAGAAAAGTGGAACCTTAGAGTACAGCCAGAACATATGACCAATGGACGCTGTCTGCTTCCTGCACTTCTACAAGCTGGTGACGTATTGCACTTCATTTTAAAAGTCTATGCCAGGGGTATATGTATTCAACATAAAAGCTTATATTGCATGTCACAGAGCACCACCATCACTGTGTGTTTCAGACCATGACCTGCACAGACACTTCAGACAAGAAAAAACATCCTCCAGCTTTGTGCAAAAATCACTGGGAAGTTGTGCTAGGTCAAGACTATGTATGTAGCTTTGCAATTGGAGATAAGGGAATGGAACCTGTGCCTTTTTGGGAAACTGCTAGGTACGTATGACCTAGATTGGCCACTGTTGGAAACAGGATACTAGGCTTGATGGACCTTGGTCTCACCCAGTATGGCATATCTTATGTTCTTTCCAATCTAGATCAAACCGCATCTGGAACTCCCCAAACAGACATACTCTACTCTCATCTGTGAGCAGCTGCTCTAGTCGCAGAAGACCATGCTCTTTCCAAACCGAAACTGCTGTGACAACTATACCTGGAGAAAAATCACCATTGTCCTGTATGGGCAGGTAGCCACTGTGAGGTCAAATGGCGGAGCCTCCTGCAGATCTACTCCTAGATATGGAAGAGTGGTTGCACCAAAACAGAGCTCTATAGCTCCACTAGCACCCTACTCTGCCAGCATGCAACATAGACTCAGGGGAGAGGTGACAGGAATGCTCTATTGCACACCACACGTATAATCCTCAGATTCAAATAACCAGTCTTTAAGGTGATGCGATAAACAAGTGAGGTTATGCTGCAGGTTTGGCAAACTCATACCCCCTCAATATTACAGTCTCTGCAGCTGCAGTATTGAAATCTGAGGTTTCTTACCCCGCCATAGGAATTTACAAAGTAACTGTCCAAAGAGTACAAATCCTTCGTCAATACCCAAGAGATAGTCTGAAGCACATTCTGGGGAAAGAGCACCATCTTGAAAAGTGCTGCCTGGCTGCCCGATATTATGGGAAGATCATGCCAACATCAGTGTGGCTACAGATTCCCCAACAATGGCAGAATATTGCAGCAGTACATATCCAACAGTATCCTGGGGAGGACAGTACCTAAATGGAATGATCATATGGTTCAGCGAAGTGGAAACGCTCTTTTCCAACTCGTACAGATGGTGTCCTGGAGGGGCAGAGCCTCGGACTTGTCCAAATTGTTTATACCCCAAAAAGGACCTAAATACTCTAAAGGCCTTCAAGTGGGCAGGACCTCTTTCTGAGTCTCTGTTAAGTGTCCCAGTAGGTCATCAGTGAATGCAGAAATTTTAATTGTAGGGGCTCATAGACATACTGTGAATATCAATCTGCCCCTGAATGGCAAGCAAGAGCAGTTTGGGTGTCAGCAAAAACAGAGGAGAGAGGGCAACCCTGTTGCATGCTATGCCGAAGGGGAATGTGTTCTGTTCAGGACCCATTGATCAAGAGAGAGAGACACTGGGTAAATCATAAAGCAGCTTTACCACTTGAGCAAACAGCCCCCAGAAACCAAAATGCTTCAGTACCAAGAACATGTACTGCCAATCAATGCAATCAAACGCTTTCTTAGCATCAAAACTGATAAGCATTGAAGGGATTGCCCTGTCATTTAAAAAAAAAAAAGTGGAAGGAAGTCCAAAAAAATACCAGCATGGTTTAAAGGTGAGGTCAGAGTATGTGGCAAAAAAACACCTTTTAGAAAATGGAAAAAGGAACCAAATGATGAAAACTGGAAACAAAATAAGCACTGGCAAGTTAGATGCAAGGCATTGATAAGGCAGGCAAAAAGAATTTGAGAAGTTTGCTGTGGAAGCAAAAATGTGTAGTAAAGACTTTTCAAGTACATTCGTAGCAAAAAAATCTGTAACAGTCAGTTGGACCATTAGATGATAGAAGGATAAAAGGGGCAAGGCTATAGAGGAGAGACTGAATGAATTATTTGCTTCGTTCTTCACTGAGGAAGATGTAGGGATATTACCCTTGAGTGAAATGGTATTTAAAGGTGATGCTGCAGAAGAATTGAAAGAAATAGTGATACACTGGGAAGATGTATTACAATTATTTGATAAACTGAAGAGTAGCAAATCACCTGAACAGGATGTGATATACATCAAAGGGTGTTTAAAGAACTGAAATATGAGATGATAGTTCAGATTACAAATAGTAGATCTATCATTAAGATCATCAAATACCTGAAGATTGGAAGATGGCCAATGTAATGCCAATTTTTAGAGTTCCAGGGGTGATCCGGGAAACCACAGACCAGTGAGCCTGATGTCAGTACCAGGAAAAATGGTAAAAACCAGTATAAAAAACAAAATTACTTGACATGTAGATAGTCAACATGGCTTTAGCCAAGGAAGGTCTTGTCTTAGTCTGTTATGTTTTTTTGAAGGTGTGAATAAACAGGTTAGACAAAAGGTGAATCAGTTGATATAGTGTGTCTGGATTTTCAGAAAGCCTTTGACAAGGTCCCTCATAAGAGACTTTTGGCAAAATTAAAGTCATGGGAT
Source organism: Ichthyophis bannanicus (assembly GCA_033557465.1). NCBI lineage: Eukaryota > Metazoa > Chordata > Amphibia > Gymnophiona > Ichthyophiidae > Ichthyophis > Ichthyophis bannanicus. Next base: position 228,942,126 of record CM066039.1, read on the forward strand.
TAGGAGGCAGTGTACTATTGCAGATCAGGAACTGATTGAACGATAGAAAGCAGAGGGTAGGGCTTAATGGCCATTTTTCCCAATGGAGAAAGGTGAATAGTGGAGTTCCCCAAGGATCTGTGCTGGGTCTGCTGCTTTTTAACATATTTGTAAATGACCTGCAAATAGGAATAACGAGTGAGGTAATCAAATTTGCAGATGACACAAAATTATTCAAAGTTGTTAAAAATCCATGAGGAATGTGAAAAATTGCAAGAGGGCCTTGACAAATTGGAAGAATGGGTATCCAAATGGCAGATGAAATTTTAATGTGAACTAGTGTAAAGTTATGCATTTAGCAAAGAACAACCCAAACTATGGTTACACGATGCAAGATTCTATATTAGGAACCACCACCCAGGAAAAAGATTTAGGCGTTGTCCTGGATAACATGTTGAAACCCTCCGCCCAGTCTGCAGTGGCAGCCAAGAGAGCAAATAGAATGCTAGGTATCATAAGGAAAGGAATGGAGAATAAAACATAGGATGATATTATGCCTCCATATTGTTCCATGGTGCGACCACACCTTGAATATTGTGTGCAGTTCTGGTTGCCGTATCTTAAAAAGGATATAGCGTTTTTAGAAAAGGTACAGAGAAGAGCCACCAAAATGATAAAGGAGATGGAAGGATGCCCCTATGAAGAGAGGCTAAAAAGGTTAAGGCTCTTCAACCTGGAAAAGAGATGGCTGAGAGGGGGGAGATAAGATAGAGATCTGTATATTAATGAATGGAGTGGAACAGGTAAATATAGATTGTTTATGCTATAAAAATATATAGAAAGACCAGGGGACATGCAAAAGCTACAGGGTAACCTATTTAAGACTAATAAGAGTATTTTTTTTCACTCAATGTGTAATCAAACTCTGGAATTCGTTACCGAAGGATTTAGTAAAAGCTATTGTAGCCGGGTCTTAAAAAGAAGGAAAGGTCCACAAACCATTATTAAAGGGGCCCTGGAATGTCTGCTGCTTGCCGCGATACAATGATTGTGGAGCCTGTGTCCTTTGGGGAAACTGCTAGGTACTTGTGACCTAGAGTGACCACTGTTGGAAACAGAATACTAGGCTTGATGGATCTTGATCTGACCCAATATGGCATATCTTATGTTCTTATATTCTGTCAGTATTGCATGGTTGCCAGGATCTGGTGAACATTAACTGCATGATGCCCTTTTAACAAACCTCACTTGGGAAGGATGGATCAAATGGGGCAGGATGGGGACCAAATGATTTGCTAGGATTTTATATAGAATCTTCTGAGCCAGATTGATCAATGAAATCGGGCAATAGGAACCTAGCAGCATGGGGTCCTTCCCAGGCTTTGGGATAATGGGCAGCAGAACCTTGTTACTCCCAAAAAGAAAGGAGTCACGGTCAATGAGCTGTTTGTACATTTCCAACAAAGATACACAAACCTTTTCCTGCAACAGCTTGAACAGTTCATCTGGGCTTGGTGCCTTTGCTGTATGCAAGCCCTTGATCATACCCTGCACCTGTACAGCTGTAATGGGCTTACTCTGAGCTACCACCTGCTCCTCTGAAAGACTCAGGAGACTGCTATTCTACAAGTATTGCCTTGCCAAGTCCATGCCTCTGGCTTCCTCCAAATACAAATGCTGATGATGCTTGCAGAAAACCATTTTGACGTGGTGGTCTGAACTCGGCACCCCCTTGCTGTTCCAAAGAGCCCTCAGGTAATGGGGCCCTTTCCTATTCTTAAAGGAAACATCAAGCGCTCCGGCTTATTGCTTTACTACAAATATGCTCTCTATTGATACGGCCCTGATCGTACTTTTGCACAATCTGTATATTGATCAAGAAGCAGCAGTTTGAACGGAACAAGGAGAAACAGAATAGTTTAAAATAAGCAAAGGTGTAAGATAAGGCTGCATACTTTCCCCCTACTTGTTTAATTTATATGCAGAACAAATCATCAGAGAAGCAGGATTGTATGTAGACAAGAGGTGTGAAGATTGGTGGAAGACTCAACAACCTTTGCTATGCTGATACCACATTACTGGCTGAAAGTGAAGATGATCTGAAACATTTGCTTCTCACAATCAAAGAACATAGTCTCAAAATGGGCCCGCACCTTAATGTAAAGAAGACAAAGATCATGACAACTGGCATAATCAACAGGTTCATCGCTGAAGGAGAAGAAATTGAAATTGTGAACAACTTTAACCTACTTGGATCAACTATCAATAAAGAAGCAACAAGCAGTCAAGAAATCAGATGACACATTGCTCTTGGCAGAATGGCTATGAAAGACCTGTACAAGATTCTCAAGAGCAGAGATGTCTCTCTCCATACAAAGATTCGACTTGTTCAAGCCATGGTATTTTCAGTAACCTCATATGGATGTGAAAGCTGGACACTGAAAAAGATAGGAAAAAAATTGATGCCTTTGAATTATGGTGCTTGAGACATATACTATGAATACCATGGACTGCCCGAAGAACAAACCAGTCGGTACTAGAGGAGATCAAACCTAAGCTTTCTTTAGAAGCTCAGATGACAAGACTTTGACTTTCATACTTTGGAGACACCATGCGAAGAGAGAGATCATTAGAGAAAGACATCATGCTTGGCAAGATAGGTCAGTGCAAAAGAGGAAGGCCAGCAATGAGATGGATCGCTACAATAACAGCAGCTACGGGTACCAGTCTGTCAACAACGGTCCGCCTGACTCAAGGCCGAACACAATTTAGGATAGCTATCCAGAGGGTCGCCATGAGTCGACTCCGACTCAACGGCACTTAACAGCAACATTGATACGGCAAGGACTGCTTGTCCTGCATGTGCAACAGGGTGTTGAGCTCACTGTACGGCAAGACACTCAGAACAGCCTCAGCTGAGAATTGTTGCAACAAGCCCAACCACGCCACCTGGACCCTCCTACCCAAATCCGTGAGCTGCTTACCAAGGTTCCTCCTCTGCCTACTCGAGTAGCAAATAATTGTCCCCCGCAAATACGTCTTAGCTGTTTCTCAAAAGAGTTCTATTTACATGCTCCTTATTTGTCTCTGCAAAGAGCTCTCACTGACCACACAGAAAAGACTCGAAACCAATCTCACCATAAATGTGCAAAGGAAAATGCCAATACCTTGGCAAGCTCAACCCCCCCCCCCCCCCGCCATAAATCTAAGTCCAATCCCACTAGGGCATAATCAGAAATTAATAGTCTTCTCAATATAAGACCCTTTCCATGAAGTCTCCAGAGATCAAAAAGTAATCATTGCGTGGCCAGGTACCATACATATGTGACAGGTGTATATAGTCTCATTCTGTAATATGCAGCATCTGCCAGACATCCAGTAGATAATAGCTCTCACAGATGCGCAGCAAGAGTCTCTGCTGCTTTGTCATTGTCTCTGCCCCATGGAGCGATCCAGGCTTAAATCCATCACATAGTTGTAGTCGACCCCATGATCACATTTCTTGAAGTCCTGCTGAGGTCAAGCCCCCCATACCAGACCATCAAAGAACCCAATTCAAACCAATTTGGTCCATAGACACTCTCCAGCAGAATAGGGCTCCCATATAGCTTTCCTGTTACACAGATATATCCCCTTCCCCTCCCCCCTGGATCCCTCTGGGCCTTCCCCAACTGGAAACATAAAACTTTCTTGATTGGGATTATAACCTCTGCCTTTTTCTCCCCAGATGAAACCCTGTAGTTCTCACCCATCCACCATTGTTGAAACTTGAGATGTTCCACATCAGTCATATGAGTTTCTCCAGGACCAAGCAGGAAGTCAGTCCTCACATATGGGTGACGTCGGCGCCGACGGAGCCCTCGCGGAGCAATTTTCCCCAGCTTTCAAAGAAAGCCTTTGGGAATTGCAGCGCGCATGCGCGGTCCTCTTCCCGCCCAAGGGTGCCATCTTGCTCAGTCTTCTATTTTCCGTGGAACCCTACAGACATTGTCTGTGAATCCCTGCCGAAAAGTTGATTTTTTCTCTATTTTTCTCTTTTTCTTCGGTTCGACGCCGGTTCTTTTCCCGCCCGGACTCGCGACGCCGGTTGCGAGTCCGTTCCTTATTTTTCATTTTTTTGTCCTTCGTGACAGATTTTGCGCCTTTTTCCTTTTTCCCTGGCAGCTCGGTCTTTCGACCTCGCAGGGGCTCTTTTTCCCCCTGATGGCTACCAGCGGCTTTAAAAAGTGTGACCTCTGTAAGAAACTCATGTCTCTTACAGACACTCATGACTTCTGACTCCGCTGCCTCGGACCCGATCATGACTCCATGATCTGTGGTCCGTGTGGCAAAATGTCCTCAAAAGCGTTGAGGAGTCGGCAGCATCAGCGGGAGCGTATCTTCTCTGACTCCAGCCGGGCTCGGACCTCGTCAGAGGCTTCGACGTCTCGGGACTCTGGTCCTGAGCATCGTCGAAGTTCCTCTGAAAGGGGGTCTCCTACCCGGGAACATCATCGGAAGAAGAAACCCGCGAGGGCGGGATCGGTGGACGCTCCTGGTCCCTCGAGGGCCAGGTCGCATAGCCCCGATTCCCGTCCCGGGTCCTCAGAGGTGGAGAGGCCGTCAAAACAGCCTCGACTCGAGGTGGACTTGCCCGCTCACGTGAGTACTGTTGTCCTCGTTGACTCGCCTCCGAAGGACCCGACGTCGGGCCCGACGCCTTCGGGGCCCGAGTCGTTGGCTGCTGGGTCTCCTGAGCTCGGACTCAGGTTGATGGCCTTGGAGAGCAGTCTGACTGCCTTCATGGACCAGCAGCGGGTATTGATCGCTGGCCTCGCCGGTGTTTCTGCCCTGACCGCCGGGACGTCGACCTCCAAATCGACCCCGGAGACCGAGCCGATCCTCGAGTCCATGAGAGCTCGAGTCGATCCTTGGTCGAGGTCTCCTTCGGCCTCCCGTTCGGGACCGAGGTCGTCGGAGCGGATAGCATCGGTACCCGCCCGATCGGAGCCGCTCGACGACTCCTCCGAGGAGTCGGCCTGGGAATCTGAGGACGAAGAGTCACCTGGTTCCTTTCGGACTCAATGTGTCCCTTCGGACTCCCCCGAGTCCGAACCTCGGAGACGGTCCCCCCCGGAGGATACCCGGTTCTCGGACTTCGTGAGGGTTATGGCCAAGGCTTTGGCCTTCCCCGCGGATCCCGAGGAGGAACCTCGAGTCGAAGAACTCGATGCCCTCCAATATGACTCTCCCCCGAAGGAGGCCTTTATTGTACCGGTTCCTCCGATGCTGGAATGACTTCTCTTCCGCATGTGGGAGAGCCCGGCGTCGTCGCCGGTGTTAAGCAAGCGGGTCGATTCCATTTATCGAGTCCGCAAGAGCCCCGGCTTCCAAAAGGCACAACTACCGCACCATTCCATGGTGGTGGAATCGGCCATGCATAGACTTAAGAGTCAAAAAATGCACTCCTCGGTGCCCCCTGGTAGGGAAGCCCGAAGCCTGGATGCCCTCGGTAGGAAGTGCTTCCAGGGCTCTATGCTTGCTTGTCGAGTCCAGACTTACCAGCTCTACATGGGCATGTATCTCCGAGACCTGGCTAAAGAAATAGCCGGGTTCTCTGCTGGTCTCTCCGACGAACCTTTGCAGAGGTTCCAAACCTTGTCTACTGGTATTCGAGAGTGCTCCAAGTTTATATCTCGAGTAGCCTATGATGGTTTTGAGGCTTCGGCTCGAGTAGCTGCGGCCGGCATCGGTGGACGCCTCCAGGCTTGGTTTCAGACGTCCGACCTCGAGCCCTGGGTACAGGACAAGTTGGTCGATGTCCCCTGCCGAGGTGATAACCTCTTTGGCAAGCCCATGGATGAAAAGGCTGCACAAATCGAGACGGAGACTCTCACCAGGACTCGTCTCTCAAGGAAGACCTCTGCCCCTTCTCAAAAGAAGAAGGGCTCGGGGAAAAAGCCCTTTTACCCGAGGAAGGCGGCTGCCTATAAATACTACCCTCAGTATCAGGCCTCAGCAGCTCCCCCACAGGGAAAGCAGGCCAAGGGACGGGGTAATGGGTCCCGTAGGCAGCAGGCCCCCAAGCCTGCACCACCGGCCCCTGCTCAGCAGGGTGGGGGTTTTTGACTTCATCAGCATAGCCTCTCCCCCTCAGCTGGTTTCTCTCAGCACAGGAGGCCGGCTGGTCCACTTTGCCCACAGGTGGTCCAACATCACCACAGATACCTGGGTACTTCACATAGTTCAAAAGGGCTATCTTCTTCACTTTCACCAGGTGCCTCCCTCCTACTTTCCAGGGGAGCCTCCCAGACTCCCTTTGCACAGGGACTTACTCCTTCAAGAGTTAGCAAGTCTCGTTTAGGAACAAGCCGTGGAACCAGTGCCCCACCACCTGAAGGGTCAAGGGTTTTACTCCAGATACTTCCTGATTCCAAAAAGAACAGGAGGCCTCAGACCCATCCTGAACTTGTGAAACCTCAACAAGTTCCTTGCAAAGGAAAAGTTCAAGATGCTTACCCTTGGAATCCTGCTGCCCTACCTCCAGCAGGGGAGACTGGCTATGCTCCTTGGATCTGAAGGATGCGTATACTCATATCCTCATTCATCCAGACCACAGACAATATCTCAGATTTGTTGTGGGAGGAAATCATTACCAGTACAGAGTACTGCCCTTTGGCCTATCCTCCGCCCCCAGGGTGTTCACCAAATGCCTAGCAGTGGTGGCGGCCTATCTAAGACTTTAAGGTCTTTTTGTGTTCCCATACCTGGACGACTGGCTCATCCGAGCCCCATCTTCACCAGAGGCCGCTCAGGCCACTCATCGCACTGTGGCTCTGCTCCAGCACTTGGGTTTTGTCATAAACTTCGCAAAGTCCACTTTGCTCCCCTCTCAAAATCTCGAGTTCATAGGCGCCAGGTTGGACACACATCAGGCGCGGGCCTTCCTCCCTCTGGACAGGGCCAAGCGGCTCATGGATCTCGCCAGCCACTTTCACAGCAATGCGCTGGTCTCCGCCAGGCACTTTCTGAGACTGCTCGGCCATATGGCTTCCACGGTTCATGTGACCCCCAATGCCCAACTGAACATGCGTCCTGCTCAGTGGTGCCTTCGCACTCAATGGCATCAGGCCACGGGGAGCCTAGCGGACTCCGTACAGATCTCCGACCAGCTGGTCTCATCTCTGCGATGGTGGCTTCATCTGCCAAACCTAGTGCTAGGGGTGGCTTTTCAGCCCCCTCCGCATTCTCAGGTCCTAACAACCGATGCTTCCCTCCTGGGTTGGGGAGCACATTGCCAAGGGTCATGTACTCAAGGCCTCTGGAATCCTTGGGAGTCTGCTCAACAGATAAACTTCCTGGAGCTCAGAGCCATCCGCCTAGCGCTCAGAGCCTTCTCTCACCTGGTGTCCCACCAGTCGCTGCTGATACAGACGGACAACCAGGTTGCCATGTTCTACGTAAACAAACAAGGCGGAACAGGCTCCTTCCTCCTCTGTCAGGAGGCACAACAGCTATGCTCTTGGGCAGTCCGCCACGGCATCCTCCTCAGGGCTGTCTATCTCCCAGGTCAAGAAAATTACCTGGCCGACAAGCTCAGCAGGATCCTCCAGCCACACGAGTGGAGGCTGGATCCGATGGTGGTTCAGCAAATCTTTCTCAAGTGGGGTCTCCCCACCATGGATCTGTTTGCCAGTCCTCTGAACCGGCAGCTGCCCAGATTCTGCTCTCGACAGCCGCATCCTCTCCGGGTAGCGGCGGATGCTTTTCTGATTCCCTGGTCCACCGGCCTCTTGTATGCCTTTCCTCCCATGCCACTGGTGTCTCGGACGCTCTTCAAGGTTCTCAGAGACAAAGCATCGATGATCCTAGTGGCTCCCCGAAGGCCGAGACAACCTTGGTTCCCGCTTCTGATGCAGCTGGCGGTGGACACTCCTCTTCCACTGGGGTTTCAGCCCGACCTCCTGTCGCAGGATCAGGGGACTCTCCTACACCCCAACCTCCGGTCCCTTCATCTGATGGCCTGGCTGCTGAAAGGGTAGTCCTTGCTCCTCTGCAGCTACCTCCAGATGTGGAGGAGGTCGTCTTGGCCTCCAGGAGGCCCTCCACCCGGAAGTCCTACGCTCTAAAGTGGCGTCGGTTCTCCGTCTGGTGTACTCAGCAGTCTCAAGATCCCTTCTCCTGTTCAGCATCAGTGGTCTTGCAGAACTTGCTCTCTCTCTCTAACCTTGGACTTAAGTCCAACTCGGTCAAGGTCCACCTCAGTGCTCTTTCTGCGCATCACATGCCGGTGGATGGTAGGCCTCTTTCCAGCCACCCTCTGGTGGCTCGGTTTCTCAGAGGCCGCCTTCTCCTTAAGCCACCTTTGCGCCCGCCAGCCCCAGACTGGGATCTCAATGTGGTTTTGCAGCGGATTACCTGTCCGCCTTTTGAGCCTATGGCTACCTGTCCACTGCGTTTTCTTTCGTGGAAAACCTTGTTCTTGGTAGCCCTCACTTCTGTTAGACGCGTTAGTGAGTTGCAGGCCCTAGTATCTGATCCTCCTTACACTAGGTTCTATAAGAACCGGGTAGTCCTACGGACTCACCCTAAGTTTCTTCCCAAAGTGGTATCCCCTTTTCATATCAACCAGGAGGTGGTACTTCCGACCTACTTTCCCAGGCCACACTCCAGCCGAGCTGAAATGGTCCTGCATACCCAGGACTGTAGAAGGGCGTTGACCTTCTACCTTGACCGTACGCGGGAGCACCGAAGGACTGTTCAGCTCTTCGTTTCTTATGACCCCAACAAGTTGGGGCTCCCTGTCTCCAAGCGTACTCTGTCCATCTGGATTGCTGACTGTATCGCTTGGGCTTACGAGGCAGCCGGCCTCGTGTTGGAAGGTAGAGTCACAGCTCATCGTGTTCGGGCGAAGGCTACGTCGGTGGCTTACCTCCGCTCTGTTCCATTGGCAGACATCTGCCGGGCCGCTACTTGGTCTTCAAGCCAGACTTTTTCAGCCCATTACTGCCTGGAGAGGGAGTCCCGCAGGGACAGTGCTTTCGGACAGGCAGTCCTCCGTAACCTCTTTGAGGTATAGGCAACTCCTACCCTCCATCTCGGATGTTGGGCTTCCGGTTGGAGACATATTCAGAGAAGATTCCTTCCTTCTGTGCTACTGAGCTTGAGGGAGCTCATTTTTGTGCTTGGGGTCTCCGGTATCCTTAAGCTTGGGAGTTCCATATGTGAGGACTGACTTCCTGCTTGGTCCTGGAGAAAGCGTAGTTACTCACCTGTAACAGGTGTTCTCCAGGAGCAGTAGGAATCAGTCCTCACAACCCTCCCTCCTCCCCTTGGAGTTGCAGTTCTATGCTTTCGTTTTTGCTAATTTTTTGCTGTCTTTTAGCTATGTCATCAGACTGAGCAAGATGGCACCCTTGGGCGGGAAGAGGACCGCGCATGCGCGCTGCAATTCCCAAAGGCTTTCTTTGAAAGCTGGGGAAAATTGCTCAGCGAGGGCTCCGTCGGCGCCGACGTCACCCATATGTGAGGACTGATTCCGGCTGCTCCTGGAGAACACCTGTTACAGGTGAGTAACTATGCTTTCCTGCAGGAGGGCAATATCAGTCCCCTTGGTCATGCAAAACCTGGAGAATCTTATGCCTTTTTGAATAAGCAGGAAGTCAGTCCTCACATATGGTTGACTTCGATGCCGATGGAGCCCTCGCTGAAGCATCTCCCCAGCTTTCAAAGAAAGCCTTTGGGAGATGCCACCACACATGCATGTTCCTCTTCCCGCCCAAGAGTGACATCTTAGTCAATCTCCCTTTTTCTGCAGAGCCCTACAGATGTCTAGCTTGTCCCCCCCCCCCCCTGAAAAAAATGGATTTCTCCAACACTCTAGTACACCTTTCTGGCTTGCGCTGGTCCCTTTCCCGCCTTCGAGACCCTCTACCCCTGCATCGAGTCTCGAAACTTAGTTTTGTTTTTCTTAGGCACAAAAGTGCTGGAAGAACCTTTCTCAACCACTGGCTGCGCCGAGGGTCTTCGACCTTGCTGGGGCCCTTTTTGCCCCACTGGTTTTAAGAAATGTGATCAGTGCTCCAAAAACATCTCTCTCACAGACACTCTTGACTGTTGCCGCTGGTGTTTGGGTGCTGACCACGACACAGAGGAGTGTCCCCTGTGCAAAAAGATGCCCGCCAAGGCCATACAGAGCTGCCGGCTAAAGCAAGATGACATCTTCTACAGGGCAGACTCTACCCCGGTTTCCCCGGTAGCCTTGTGCTCAGAGGCCCCACGTGGATCCCCTGAGTCATGTAAGACCCTGCCGGTTCCAGAGCGGGATCGCAGACTTTCCGAACAAGGGTCCCCTGAGCGAGAGTTTAAGAAGAAAAAGACCTTGAGGGCCTCGTCCTGGGAGACGGACAAGCACGGGAAATCCAGTGCTCCGTCCCTCAGCCTCTGAACATCCGAGGAGTCGGAATGGGAGCGACCAAGGAAGGTACCCGGGACGGAAGTCGAGTCTCCTGGAGACAGACCCTGGTCTCCCAAGGGCCATCCTGTCGAGGACCCCCTCTCCTCCTTGACTCCAGACCTGGTAACCCTAGCGTCGGCGTCAATGGCAGCCACCCCAGAATGGGAAACTTGTATCTTGGCACTTGAATACAGTGTTTCTGCTTTCATTGCATCCCAACAAGCGTCAATGCCTGGCCCCGCCAGTGTGCATGCCAAGACTGCAGGGACCTCGTTGCAGAGGACTCCCTGGGCCGCTGAAGTAATCCCCGAGAGCCAGACACTTCAGGTAGTTCCTCGCTGAGGGTCTCTATCTCTATCCCTCTTCTTGGGGCTGAGGTCTTTGCAGGTGAGCACCTCGGTCTCCAACCATGCATCTGCCTCAAGGAACTGCAGACTGGAGCCAGCAACGCCCCTGGAGCTGTTGGGCCTCAAGTCTTCCTTGGATTACTCATCTTGGAAGTCTGATGTCAAGATGTCTCTGGAGTCTTGGGTCCACCAAGACTTCCTCTTTGATTCCCACCTGAGGATACCTCGTTCGTCGAGTTCATCCAGGACATGGCATGGGCCCTCGCCCTCACTATGGAGTTGGAGGAGGACCCCTATACAGAGGAGTTTGACATTCTCCAGTACAAGGCACCATCTAAAGAGACCCTTCATCCTCAGCCAGCTCCTTCTCTGGATGTGGGAAGCCCTGGCACCTGTGCCAGTTGTTAGCTGCCGCCCGGATATCATGTAGAAGGTCCAATGCGGGCCGGGTTTCTGGAAGGCCCAACTGCCTCATACCTCGATGGTGGTGGAGTTGGCCATGCGCTGGCAGAACAGCCCGAAGATGCTCTCCTCGTTGCCCCCGAGCAGGGAGTCCCACACCCTTGACGCCCTCGGGTGGAAATGCTACCAGGGCTCGATGTTAGCATGTTGCATTCAAACTTACCAACTTTACATCGACATGTTCCTCAGAGACCTGGCAAAGGAACTCTGAAGCCTCACGGCTGGCCTCGATGGAGATCAACTCTGGCGCTTCCAGACTTTTATGAAGTTCATCGGAGAGTGCTCCAAGTATTTATCTCAAGCTGCCCATGACGGCTTAGAGTCCAGTGTGAGGGTGGCTGCCGCCAACATTGGTGCCCAATGCCAGACTTGGCTCCAGACATCTGACCTCGAACAAAGGGTGCAAGAGAAGCTCCTTAACATCCCATGCCTCAGGGAGCAGCTCTAAGGTAAGCCTATGGACGACAAAGCTGCCGAGATCAAGACAGAGTACATGACTTGGACTCAACACTCAAGGAAGATTTTGACGACTCCGAGGAAGAAGCCTCCTTTCCATAGGAAGGGCCAACCCTATCAAGGCTATCCTCTATACCCGGCTACCCAGACTCCTCAGGGTCACCAGGGCAAGGGAGCAGGCCAAGGCCCATGCAAGCCCAAGGACCTCAAGCTCCAGCCTCCAGTCCCAGTCCATCCTGGGTCGGGGTTTTGATGCCCTCAGCATAGCCTCTCTTCCTCTGGAGGACGAGCTGCCGGGGGGGGGGAGGGGTGCCTGGTCCATTCTGCCCACAGGTGGACTTCCATCACCACGGACTCATGGGCATTTCAGGTGGTCAGTGAGGGTTAACTCCTCCACCTGGACCAGCTGCCTTCACCCTTCTTTTCTGGGGAACTCCTCTGTCTCCCCTTCATCAGACTCTGCTAATGTAAGAACTTGCAGGCCGCCTCAGGGACAAGGCTGTGGAGCTTGTACCCCACACCACCTGAAAGGAAAGTGATTTTACTCCAGGTACTTTCTGGTCCCAAAAAGGACAAATTCCTGAACAAATTCATGGTGCGGGAGAAGTTCAAGATGCTCTCCTTTGGAATACTGCTGCCCTACCTCCAGCAGGGAGATTGGCTATGCTTCTTGGACCTGAAGGATGCTTCTACCCACATACTTATCCATCCCAGTCACAAGACAGTACCTAAGATTCTTGGTTGGGGTCGACTATTACCAGTACAGGGTACTTCCCTTCGACCTTCCTTTGCATCAAGGTTCTTTACCAAATGCCTGACAGTGGTGGCTGCCTATTTTCGTCTCTAAGGGGCCTTCGTCTTCCCTTATTTAGATGATTGGCTTGTAAAAGGAGAGACAGCCTCAAAGGCGCTGCAGGCCACACCATCAAGGTCCTACAACACCTGGGATTCATGATAAATCACCCAAAATCCCATCCCATCCCACCCCAACTCAAGATTTGGAATTCATAGGGGCTCACCTAGACATCCTCCAAGCTGTGGCTTTCCTCCCCCTGGACAGCGAAGATTGCCTCATGGCCCTGGCGACCAAAGTGCAATGTTGCCGCACCGTGTTGGCACGGTCCATGCTTCACCTCCTTAGCCACATGGCTTCCACAGTCTGTGGTTCCCAACGCCCACTTCCACATGCGGGAAGCTCAGTGGTGTCTCTGCTCACAGTGGATTCAAGCCATCAGCAGGCTCCAGGATAGCGTCTCTGTGTCCTGTCAGCTGATGGAGTCCCTCAGTTGGTGGCAGGATCTGCAAAACCTGCAGAAGGGCATGTCCTTCTGACTCCCAAGCCTCCAGAGGGTCCTCACAACAGATGCTTCCCTGCTAGGTTGGGGGCCCATTGCGAGGAATTGCTCACCCATGGCGTCTGGTCCCTTGAGAGCCAGCAGCATATCAACCTGCTGGAATGCAGGGCTGCTTCCTTGCACTCAAGGCTTTCCAGCTCCACCTGCAACATCAGTCAGTGCTCGCCAGAAGGACAATCAGGTCACGATGTTCTATCTAAACAAGCAAGACGGCTCAGGCTCCCTACCACCTCTGCCAGGAGGCAGTATCGCTCTGTTCATACGCGATCAGACAGGGTGTGCTCCTCCGGGTGGTATACCTCTTGGGCCAGGACAACGCCCTTTTGGGGACAGGCTGAGCAGGGTCCTCCTACCACACGAGTGGCGCCTGGACACTGGGATGGCACAGTGGCTCTTCAGGTTGTGGGACGCCCCGAGCCTTGACCTCTTTGCCAGCCAGGCCAACACTCAGCTACTGCTTTTCTGCTGCCCACAGCCACACTTGGCCTGGGTAGCAGTGGATGCCTTCCCCATCTTGGGGTTGGAGGGTCTGTTTGCCTTCCCTCCCACACCTCTGATAGCACGGAACCTCTTCAAAATCCAGCGAGACATGGCTTCCCTGATTCTAGTGGCCCTGAGGTGGCCCAAGCAGCCTTGGTTTCCTCTACTGCTTCGTCTCTTGATAGAGTCCCCGGTCCCTCTCTGGATCCCACAGGGACCTTTGACCCAGAATGATGGTTCAATCCTCCACCCCAACTTGGGATCCTTGTCCCTCACATCATGGCTGCTGAATGGGTCACTTGATCACCCCCTCAGTCTCCCCAAGGAGGTGGAAGAGGTCCTCCTGGCCTCTCGCAAGGACTCAACGAGATGGACCTATGCCTTCAAGTGGCACAGGTTCTCCTTCTGGTGCATGGAGCAACAGGTGAACCCGTTCTCCTGTCCATTGCATACAGTGCTGCAGTACTTGCTCCACCTTTCACAGTCCACACTTAAGTCCAACTCAGTCAGGGTGCACCTGAGTGCACTCTGCGAACCATCACTCCATAGAGGGCAAGCCTCTTTCCATGCAGCCCCTCATTACCTGATTCATGCAGGGATTACTGCTCTTGAAGCTTCCCATACGTCTGCCCTGCAGAATGGGATCTCAATGTGGTCCTGGCGCAGCTTACCAAGATGCCCTTTGAACCCTTGGCTACCTGCCACCTGAGAATACCTGTCCTGGAAGGTGGCCTTCCTGGTGGCACTTGCCTCTGCACGCAGAGTCAGCGAGCTTCAGGCCCTGGTGGTTGAGCCACTTTATACCAGATTCTACAAGAACAGGGTCATGCTCTGCAGTTATCCGAAGTTTCTTCTGAAGGTGGTGTCTGATTTTCCACTTCAACCATGAGGTGGTACTCCCTACCTTCTTTCTATGGCTGACCTAGTCAACCGTTCTCCATTCTCTGGACTGCAAAAGTGCCCCGTCCTCCTCTCTACAGTGTACTCTGGGCCACCGCAAAGCCTTACAGCTTTTTGTCTCATACGACCCCAGTCGGCTGCGGGGAGGCTGTGTCACCAAGCGGACCCTGTCATCTGGATGGCAGACTGCATCACCTTGACCCACAACCAGGCTGGGCTGCTGCTGGAGCGCTGGGTCACGGCACATAATGTCAGGGCTGTGGCAACTTCAGTTGCAAACCTTTGCTCTGTTCCCGTGGCAGACATCTGCCAGGCCGCCACCTGATCTTCAGTCCACACTTTTGTAGCTCATTACTGCTTGGAGAGGGAATCCCGTTGGGACAGTACCTTGGGCCAGGCTGTACTATGTAATCTGTTTGGGGTTTAGGCAACTCCTCCTCTCTGACCCTTCTTCATTCTACCAGAGCCATTATTCTCCCTGGACACTGGGTTTCTCAGAGTCTGTCCTTGGATTCACTTGAGGCTGCTCATGACTGGGCCATGTGTTTCTACAGGACATCAGTAGCCTGTAGCTAGAGAGTCCCATATGTGAAGACTGACTGACTTCCTGCTTGTTCCTGGAGAAAGCATATTTACTCACCTGTAACAGGTGTTCTCCAGGGACAGCAGGAATCAGTCCTTACAACCTTCCCTCCTCCCCTTGTTGCTGTGGTTTTTGCCACCCCTTTTGTTGGCTCTAGCTATGTCATCTGACTAACCAAGATGATACCCTTGGGTGGGAAGGGGACCACACATGCATGGTGGCATCTCTCAAAGGCTTTCTTTGAAAGCTCAAGAGATGTTTCCGCGAGGGCTTCGTCATTGCCTGTCACGCATATGTGAGGACTGATTCGTGCTGTCCCTGGAGAACACCTGTTACAGGTGAGTAACTACACTTTATTGGGCTCTAAAGCCTGCAGACATTCCAAGTGATCACCCATACACCCTGCTTATGTTTAGGGCTCATCCTGGCAAATCTAAGTTGGAGCCCAATGCTTGGAGCAACATCCCTTCAACGGGGAGATCTCCCTAGTCCAAGACCTCCCACTTTACTGAGGCAGTAATCACAGGCAGTTGCAGCTTCGGCATAGAGGTCATTCTAAATGTTTCCAGGCCCCCTCCCCTTGTCAACTCACACCCAACCACACCACACTTACATCTCAACCCTCCCATCCACTCAGTCATGCCTCCCCCCCTGAAAGATGAATCTTATACCCATTGTGTACCAATGCACTATCTTTACGAACAGCCTGTAGCATAGTCGCTTTGTGTAGAAAGTTGAGGAATCGGGCAATAACCAGTTGCGGTCTAGGCAAGTGATCTTTTTGTTGCCCAATGCAGTGCCCCCGTTCAATCAACAGAGGGCCCTGGGCCTTGTTGGAGACCTGAGCGGTGGCCAACCAGGTCTCCAAGAAACCCCTAAGCTCCCTTTCGGTCACGGACTTGGGGATCCCCAAAAAATGCAGGCTATTACTCTAAAACCTGCTCTCGGTCATTGAGCTTTGTGATGTAGCGTCCAAGGCTTCCTGCAGGGTAGTAACATCCATGCTCTGCCACAGACTCCAGAGTCCATGTGATGCTCCAGATCAGGAAAAGGTCTAGTGCTGTTGAAAGGTCTCCATTTGTGGACATCTCCTCCAGCTTAGTATACAGATGCTCAAACTTGCTATCTAGAACTCCCACCACTGTGTTAGTGACCCCCTTCTACCGGGTCTTCCATGGAAAGAGCAGGAGAGCATAGCCCAGGGGATCCCCAGTCGCCATCTCTAGCTTTCCCAGCTTAGGGTGCTCCTGGTCCTTTTTTACACATTTCGATGCCATAAGATCGCTGAAATGCACTCCCCAGGTAACACCCAAGTGGGTTAAAACAGCAGAATTCCGACCAAATAAGGGAAAGGGCCAGAGAGCTTGGAGAAGACATGATTTACCCTCACTCATGTGACCCACTAGCATGATTAAAGGTGAGGTAAGGGGCTGTTGTAATTAGCAAAGCCTCTTTCAGGAAATGAAAAATGGAGCCAAATGACGAAAACGGGAAACATAAGAAGCACTGACAAGTTAGATGCAAAGCATTGATGAGGCAGACAGAGAATTTGAAAAGAAGCTTGCTGTGTAAGTAAAAACATGAAAATAAGTACATTTGTAGCAAAAAAACAAAAACCTGCAAGTCAGTTAGACCATTAGGTGATAGGTAAAAGGCGTGCTAAGAGGACAAGGCCATAGCAGAGACTGAATTCTTTCCTTTGGTCTTTAATGAAGATGATGTAGGAATGTTACCCATGTCTGAGATTTGTATTTAAAGGTGATGTATCAGAGGAATTGAAACAAATCTCGATAAACTGGGAAGATATAATGCAGTTCTTTGATAAAGGGTAGGAAATCACGAAGTTCAGATTGTATACATACCACGGTGCTAAAACAACTAAAATATGAAATTGCAGACCTACTATTAGTAATCCTGTTTAACTATCATTAAAATCTGTAGTACCTGAATAATGGCCAGCATAATGCCAAATTTTAAAAAGGGTTCCGGTGTGATCCAGTCTTCTCTTCCCTCCTATTTAACAAATACATACAGCCGATATGTATTATAATGCAAAAATACAACAATCTCCAGGAACAAGCAGGAATGAGTCTTCACATATGGGTACGTCGGTACCGACGGAGCCTGCGCGGGAACGCTCCCCAGCGTCCCAAAAAAGGAAAGCTTTTGGGAGCATCCCACAGCGCCTGCGCGCTGCCTTCCCGCCTTTCCTAACCGCCTCTCTCCAGTTCTTCTTTTCCACGGAGCCAGCAGGTCGTGTTCCTGTCACCGCTGAAGAAGTTCTTTATTTCATTTTATTTCTTTGGTCGCGCGTCTGCCTTCTTCGACATCGGACCGGTACCGCTGGTCTTTTCTTTCTTTTCTTAAAAAAAAAAAATAATAATTCTTCCATTCCACTTTAGTGTATGTTTTTGTCTCTTTGGGCCTTAGGCCTAAGAGAAATTTCCTCATGGAAAAGCCCGCCTCCGGGTTTATAAAATGCACTAAGTGCAGCGGTACCATTTCTGTTACCGACACCCATGACTGGTGTCTTAAATGTTTGGGTCCTGACCATTCCATCACGGATTGTGCGTCCTGCTCCATGTTTAAGAGAGGTTTACAGAACCGAGCAGCTAAGCTCAATACCCTGTTTCCCTCTGATGCGGCTTCGGTGGTATCGACGTCGTCCAGGGCTGCTTCTTCCTCCTATGGATCTCAGGTAACCAACCATAAATCCAGCCGGTCCTCGAAAGGTAGATCTCCCTCCAAGCATCGAGATGCCTTCGGGCTTGCCCTTGAGGATCCTGCACCAGCAAAAGTACCCTGGCGGGAAGCTCCGGCTTCCAAAGCTCCTCCTAATGGGGTCACAGGTTGACATCGATGGCATGGCCTCGACCGATCACCTGTTACAATGTTCTGGGGTACCGGTGGAATCTGCCGGTACCGACTTCCAGACATTGATGGCGTTGATGGATCAGAATATTCTGACCATGCAGCAGGCCATCACGGCATTCATTCGAGCTGCGACGCCGCTGGTACCGCAACAGGCCCTGTTGCCGGTACCGGCACCAATTTCGGTTCCGGTGCTGGTACCGATTGCATCGACATCAGCTTCGGTGTCGACTGCACCGGTACCCTGTCCGATGATGCCCATCGGTACCGAACCGGTACCGATCACTCCAAATGTCGATACCACTCGGTACGCGTATCGGGCTCTACAGGAGTATCCAGATAGGCGATACTTCGATTCCTCCGAAGACTCTGATGCATTGGAGGCTTCTGTCGAAGCATCGGTACTCCTTCCTCAAGAGCCTTCTCCGAAAAGAAGAATGTCTCCTCCAGAGGACTTGTCTTTTCAGGACTTTATAAGAGAAGTGGCCAAGGGGCTCTCTATCTCAGTGGCCCCTGAGTCAGAGCCTAGAGCCAAAAGGTTGGATATTTTGCAATATCCCAAGGCTCCTAAAGAGGCAGCCACTATGCCAGTTCATGAGATCCTTTATGATCACATGCTGGGCATATGGGAGACCCCTCTCACTATCTCTTCCCACTCTCGTAGGCTAGACACCATGTACCGTGTCCCGCCTTGTGCTGGGTTTCATAAGACTCAGCTTCCTCACCACTCTATTGTGGTGGAGTCTGCCATGAAAAAGTTAGAGTGCAAAAAGGCACTCCTCTACTCCTCCAGGGAGAGAATGTAGAACTTTAGATGCTTTTTTGGCAGAAAAATCTTTCAAGCCAGTATGCTTGTTGCCAGAATCAACTCCTATAGTCTCTATATGGGGATGTTTCTAAAAGAAGTTACAGATCTGCAAACTTTCCTCCCTTTTCTTCTAGAAGATAAGAGGGAAGAGTTTCTCACTTGGCTTAAGCATGCCCAAGATGTTTCCAATTTTTTCCAACTGTGCAGCCTTTGACTCTTTTGAGGGTGCCAGCAGAGCTTCGGCTATTGCCATAGGTGCACGCAGAATTGCTTGGTTACAAGCTTCTGATCTGGAACCTTGGGTCCAAGATGGATTGGGAAATCTTCCTTGTACAGGTGAAAACCTTTTTGGCAAGGATTGGCAGGCAAAGGCCACACAGATGGATGCAGAAAATTCTGCTTTGGATAGGCTTTCAAAGTCTACCTCTAATCCTGTCAAGAAGAGGTTGTTCAAAAAGCCATATTTTCCCAAGAAGGGAAGATATTATCCTGTTTATGGTCAACAGACATCTTCTGCAGGTCGTTTTGCTGCAAAGCGTCAACAACCTAAACAGGCCAAGCCTAAGGCTGCAAGGACTCCTGTAGCCCAACAGCCTCAGCCTCCTCAGGGCCTTTGACTTGCATCTAGAGAACTTAGCCTTTCTGGCTCTAGCAGAACCAGAGCCTCTCACCATTCCAGGAAGGTTAGCTTACTTTGCTCCCAGATGGGAACAAATCACAGCAGAGCAATGGACCCTCTCCATCATAAGGGAAGGGTACAAACTTCATTTCTCAAACCTTCCTCCTCACACCATGGTGAGACAGTTCAATTCTCCGACATCTCTCCTCGACCTTCTGGGTCAAGAGATTACTACCCTTCTTGCCCAAGGGGCAATAGAAGAAGTACCCCTTCTTCAACAGGGCTCAGGGTTCTACTCCCCCTACTTTCTTATCCCATAGAAAACAGGGGGCTACAGACCCATATTAGATCTCAGAGAATTGAACAAGTTTCTATGCAAGGAGAAATTCAAGATGATTTCTCTAGGTACTCTCCTTCCATACCTTCAGAGTCAGGATTGGCTTTGTTCTCTAGATCTCAAGGATGCGTACACCCATTTCCTTGTCGTCCCTTTAGTCTAGTCCCGGACATCTGGGTATAAGCACCTCCTCCCGCAGCCTTGGAGACTGAGCCCGTCACTTTTTTTGACGACACCAGTATAAGTAGAAATGGAACCGCCTCCCTACTCCAGTAAGCTCAATCTCCAAGGCAGCTGAAGGAGGTGTGAGCCACAGAGGGGCTCACTAGAGGAATTAGGGAATTTCTTATTCGTTAAAAAAAAAAAAAAAACACATAGAAGAGAACTGGAATGAATTTAATTGGCATAGAGCTTTAAGCGAGCTTGGCGTCAGCAGCAAAAGGGCAGCAGCTTTAAACTGTTCCTGCCTCTTTACTTTCCCGGCCAGTGCTTGGTGCTGGCTGGAGGACGGCTGCGGTCTCCTAAATAACTTGCTCCCCCTCTCTCCCCCCCTCCCTGGAGATACTGTGCTCAGGGGGGAGTGTGGGAGTAGCTGTTGGGGCCTCCGTCTCCCGAACCCGTATAGCGGGTGAGGAGGCGTTGAGAGAGCGCGTGCCGCAACGTCGGCAGATTTTGCTGACACGATGGCGCTTCTGAAGCCGGAGGATCGCTGGTCTACAGCGCTGTAAGAGAAGCGCCAGGCGGCTGGACGTGCGGTGAGTGTCTGGAAGAAATCAGCGGGTTTTTTCGAGGCCTCAGAGCGTGGCGGGCCTAGGGGGAAGAAAGTGCGGCAAACTGCTGCGGCTTGCGTGAGCGGCGCGCAGGCCGCAAGCACGCCGGGGGTTTCGGCAGGAAGAGCGGCAGGGCCTGTGCGGTTTGTTTTGCGGACTCGCAGCGCTGTGCGTACTCCCCCCCCCCCCCCCCGTGTAACCTACTTGGGCACGGTTTACACAGGTAGTCTCATAGACTTACATTGGGGCTTCGCTAAGTATTGGTTGTTGGAAAGAGGGCTTCTCCTAGGGAAGGCAGTTCATTTTTGTGTTACAGCAGAGTAAGCTGTGGGAAGGCTTGCCGGCATGCCGTCCAGGCCCCAGTGCGTTATGTGTGGGGTCAAACGGGGTTCTCTTTCCGATACTGGAGTCTGTAAGGGCTGCGCGTTGGAGGTGGAGCCCTCGGACGTTGAGACAGCGGGATCGGGGGAGGGGGTGTCGGGCTCTCCTGAGCCGCTCTCTCCGACAGGTCCTTCGTCGGGACCCTCCCAGGGGCTTCCCGTGTCAGCGTAGCCCTCCACGTCCCTTCCTGGGTTACAGGGGGGTCTGGCACACATTTTCTCTCAGGATTTTCTCTCCTTATTGCATCAGGCCCTGGGGGGCAAGCAGGGCACTGCAGTGCTGGGAAGTAGCCTGAAGAGGCCAGGAGCACTGACTGAGGGCGCGGTAGGTACCCCTTCTAAGCGAGCTAGGTTAGCTGCGGGGGTTTCAGAGGAGGTCTCCGACAGTCAGGATTCGGAGCTGGATATGGAGCTAGAGGACGGCGAGATTGCTGAGCAGGAGGACGAGGCTCGGGTGGTTAGAGTCTTCCGCTGGGAGGAGCTGGCGGCTCTTATTTCTGAAACTCTGAAGGCTCTTAATATGCCGGTAGCGGAGAGTTTGGCGGATTCCTCCTTGGAAGACCCGTTGCTTCAGGTGACGCGGCAGTCCCACAAGGTGTTTCCGCTGCATAGGATTTTTAGGGAGATGATTCAGGAGCAATGGGACTCACCGGAGGCTGGTCTCAAGGGTTCCAGAGTGATGGCTCGGCTGTATCCCTTACAGGAGCAAGATAGGGAACTTTTCAAGTCTCCTAGGGTGGATGCAGCGGTTTCGGCGGTTACCAAGAAGACCACGATTCCAGTGGAAGGCAGTGCGGCCGTTTAAGGATACTCAGGACCGTCGGCTCGATATGCTGTTAAAGCAGGTGTTTGAGGTCAACGCCATATCCTTGCAAGCTGCCCTTTGTGGGGCCTGGGTAGCTAGAGGATGTCTCCGGTGGGCTCAGCGGTTGTCGCGGGGTCGGGAGGACGTGATGGCAGATGAGGCGTCCCGGCTAGAGTCGGGAGCGGCCTATTTGGCAGATGGGCAGTATGACCTTATTCGCGGCCTGGCAAAGAGTATGGCGTCCGTGGTGGCGGCGCGGAGGTATCTCTGGCTGTGTAATTGGGCGGCGGACGGGGCCTCCAAGGCTAGGCTGGGAAAACTTCCTTTTCGTGGCAAGCTTCTTTTTGGTGAGGATTTAGACAAGTTGGTGAAAGACCTCGGGGAGTCTAAAGGGGGTCGACTGCCGGAGGATAAACAGAAGCCTAATAGGCCGCTTGCGCCTTCCAGGAGTCAGCAGAGAGATTTTCGTAGATTTCAAGCGCCTCGGTTCGGTCAGTTTCAGCGAGGACGGTTTCCGTATCGGTCCCAGACTTTTCGAGGTTTTTGGGGAGCGGGAAGAGGTTTTGGAGCCTCCTCGTCCTCGGCCCTCAAGAAGCCGCAATGAAGCCAGGGGGACCCGGGCAGAGATAGTGGCCGTGGGAGGGCGGCTACGGCAGTTTTATCCTGCCTGGGTCCAAATCACGTCTGATCGATGGGTTCTGGAGGTAATAAGGGAAGGGTATGCCTTAGAGCTTCATCGACCCGTTCCGGAGTCCTTTGTACAGTCTCCTTGCAGAACGGAGCCCAAGCGGCGGGCGGTACGGGAGACTTTACGAAGGTTGCAAGTTCTAAACGCGGTGGTGCCTGTCCCACCCGCCCAGTACGGATGCGGTTGGTACTCGATTTATTTCGTGGTGCCCAAGAAAGAGGGGTCTTGGAGGCCGATTCTAGACCTCAAAGGGGTCAACCGGTGCCTCAGAGTTGCTCATTTTCGCATGGAAACCCTGCGGTCCGTCATCGTGGCCGTGCGGCAGGGGGAGTTTCTTACCTCTCTAGACCTCTCCGAAGCGTATCTGCACATCCCCATTTGCGTGGAGCATCAACAGTACCTGCGGTTTGCGGTTCCGATGGGGCATTTTCAGTTCCAGGCGTTACCGTTCGGCTTGGCGACGGCCCCGCGGATTTTTACCAAGGTGATGGTAGTGGTAGCGGCGGCGTTGCGCAGAGAAGGAGTGTTAGTGCACCCATACCTCGACGATTGGTTAATTCGAGCGAAGTCGCGAGACGAGAGCGCACAGGCCACTCGGCGAGTGGTGCTCTTTCTACAAAGCTTGGGTTGGGTGGTCAACGTGGCAAAGAGCAAGTTGACTCTGACCCAGGAGCTGGAGTATCTGGGAGCTCGCTTCGAGACAGCCTCAGGCAGGGTGTTTCTTCCACTAGCTAAGGCTCAGTCTGCGCCACCTCGTTCGGGAATTTCTTCGAAGGCCGGCGCCTTCCGCGTGGCATTACCTGCAGCTTTTGGGGACCATGGCGGCCACGTTGGAACTCATGCCCTGGGCCAGGGCTCACATGCGACCGTTGCAGGCGCCTCTGCTCCGGAGGTGGTCCAATCAGTCCGATCCTTTGTTGCGCAGGTTGAGTTGTCCGGGACCGGTACAGCTCTCTCTTCAGTGGCAGCTGGATCCCATGAATCTCGAGAGGGGCATGCCGTTGGAATCACTGGATTGGCAGCCCCTGATGGACGCCAGTCTTTACGGCTGGGGGGCGTACTTCGAGCGACAGTATGCTCAGGGTCAGTGGTCGGATCAGGAAAAGCGTTGGTCAATCAACCGGTTGGAGCTCCGAGCTGTTTCTCTGGCGTTGTGGGCCTTCCAGCCCCAGGTGCAGGGCAGGGCGATTCGAGTCCAGTCGGACAACGCCAAAATCGGCAAGGGGGCACCAGCAGTGTGGCGCTGGAGGCAGAGGAGCTTCTCGTGTGGGCCGAACGAAATCTCGAGGCGCTATCGGCAGGGCATGTAGCCGGCGTGGAGAACATGACCGCCGATTATTTGAGTCGGAATGCAGTGGATCCGGGGGAGTGGGTCCTCAATCAGGAGGTCTTCGAGCTGATAGTAGAGCGCTGGGGTCTTCCAGTGATGGATCTGATGGCCACCTTTGCATCTGCGAAGGTGGAGCGGTTTTTTAGCAGATGGCGAGAGCGAATGTCCGAGGGATTAGATGCAATTTTGCAGGGGTGGCCGACGGAGCAACTCCTCTACGTGTTCCCTCCTTGGGCCTTGATAGGTCGCTTGGTTCAGAGGATCGAGAAGCACAAGGGACTCGTGGTTCTCGTGGCGCCGGATTGGCCAAGGCGGCCGTGGTATGCCGACCTGGTACGGCTTCTAGTGGAGGCCCCGTGGTGGCTGCCGTACAGGGAGGATCTGTTGGGACAGGGTCCCTTAGTAATGCCTCAGGTGGATCGGTTCTCTCTTACGGTTTGGCTCTTGAAAGGGCACGGTTAATGGCCAGGGGCTATTTGGCTCCGGTAATTGCCACTTTACTGAGCTCCCGGCGTTGCTCTACTTCGTTGGCTTATATTCGGGTTTGGTGCATTTTTGAGTCTTGGTGCGACCTGCGGCAAGTAGGAGCGCTGCGGGCTTCTATACCGCAGATTCTGGATTTTTTGCAGGACGGTTTTGACAAGGGGTTAGCGGTGGCGTCCTTGAAGGTTCAGTTGGCAGCTCTTTCTTGTTATTGGGGAAAGGTGCAGGGCGTTGCGCTCGCGGCTAACCTGGACGTAAAGCGGTTTTTGAGGGCGGCTTCCCTATTGTGTCCTCCTTACCGGGCTCAAGTGCCGATGTGGGATCTTAACTTGGTGCTGGAGTAGTTAGTGCATAGACCCTTTGAACCTTTGTCTAAGTCGACTTTAAAGGATCTCACGTTGAAGGCGGTGTTCTTGGTGGCCATTGCGTCAGCGCGCAGGGTTTCGGAGTTGCAAGCGTTGTCGTGCAGAGAGCTGTTTTTGATCTTCCATGACCATAAGGTGGTTTTGCGCACAGTGCCCTCCTTTTTGCCAAAGGTGGTGTCTGTTTTTCATGTGAATCAAACCATTTCTTTGCCGAGTTTTGAGAAGGAAACGTCGGCCCGTACTGGCGTGAAGTTGCATCGCTTGGATGTTAGTCGTGTTTTGAGGAGTTATTTGCGGAGAATGGCGGTTTTCCGAAAAACAGATAGGTTGTTTGTTCTGTTTGGAGGTCCCAGGCGGGGAGAGTCTGCGTCTAAGGCGTCGATTGCTCGATGGATTAAAGAGGCCATTTCGTCGGCGTATATTCTCAAGGGCAGCACCGTGCCGACTGGCTTGCGAGCCCATTCCACTAGGGCAAAGGCGGCTTCCTGGGCGGAATACAATTTGGTTCCTGCGGCGGAAATTTGTAGAGCGGCGACTTGGTCGTCGTTGCATTCCTTTGTTAAGCATTACCGGATCTATTTGCATGCAGACAGGATGCTCGTTTTGGATCAGCGGTTCTTCAGGCTGGTCTGGCGGGTCCCTCCCGTTGATATCTTACTGCTCTGTTACATCCCCAGATGTCCGGGACTAGACTAAAGGGACGACAAAGAAGGTGAAATTAGACTTACCTGCTAATTGTTGTTCCTTGCGGAACTTTAGTCTAGTCCCGTGACCCTCCCTTCTGTTGACGTGGATCTGTGGCCTGAAGAAGTTTAACGGTAGGTGGCGCCTGTATGGCTGGCGATCCTGCGGGGGGGCGGGGAGGTTCAGTAGTTCGGGGGTAGTGTTTACAGTACCTCTAGGGCGATCCTGGATGGAGGGCCACACAAGGCTGAGTGCATGCTGCCATGACCCTTGGGTGGTGCATGACCACACTTGCTTATTCTGTACAGGTATTTGCTGTTAACTTTTCATAATGTTGTATCTGTTTAATTATTCCTCTGGTGAGTCTGCTTTGTCAATAGGTTACTGGAGTAGGGAGGCGGTTCCACTTCTACTTATACTGGTGTCGTCAAAAAAAAGTGACGGGCTCAGTCTCCAAGGCTGCGGGAGGAGGTGCTTATACCCAGATGTCCGTGACTAGACTAAAGTTCCGCAAGGAACAACAATTAGCAGGTAAGTCTAATTTCACCATACTCATCCATCCAACACACAGAAGGTTCCTTCGGTTCCTTTATCAAGGGAAGCACTACCAATACAGGGTACTTCCTTTTGGTCTGGCCTCTGCTCCAAGAGTGTTCACAAAATGCATGGCAGTAGTAGCCGCATTCCTACGCACTCTAGGAATATTCGTATTCCCATATCTGGACGACTGGCTCATCCGAGCTCCATCCCAGTCAGAGGCCCAGACTTCCCTAACCTGCACAATGCGTGTTCTGCAGTGTCTGGGACTGGTGATAAACATTCCAAAGTCTCAACTCACCCCTACTCAATCTCTAGAGTTCATAGGGGCCTTGCTGGATACCACAACTGCAAGGGCCTATCTTCCCGTTGCCTACGCTTAGTGTAGTTAGCCTCCCAGATTCAGTTAAAAACCCATTTAACTGCTCGAGAGATGTTACAACTGCTAGGCCACATGGCATCCACTGTGCATGTGGTCCCTTATGCTCGCCTTCACGTGAGGGCAACTCAATGGACTTTGTCCACTCAATGGACCCAGGCATCAGGGGGTCTGTCAGACAAAATAGCAACCTCCAGGCGCCTCTTTTGGTCTCTCCAGTGGTGGAAGTTCACTCAAAATCTGTTGCAGGGGTCCCCCTTCCAACAGTTGTTACCCCAAGCAACCCTTACAATAGATGCCTCTCCAAAGGGTTGGGGAGCTCATCTTCACGACCTCTCCACCCAGGGCATTTGGTCCCCACAGGAAACCTCTCTACATATCAACATCTTAGAGCTCAGAGCAATCTTCCTGGCAATCTTCCATACCCTGCTCAGCTACAAGACAGTCCTCATTCACACGGACAACCAAGTAGCCATGTTCTATGTGAACAAGCAGGGAGGGACTGGCTCTGTCGCTTTGCAACGAAGCTCTGAGATTGTGGGCCTTCGCCAGAGAGCATCAAATTCATCTTCTGGCAGTATACCTTCCAGGAGTTCAAAACTCTTGGGCAGACAGACTCAGTCGAGTTCTGCTTCCACACAAATGGTCCCTTCATATGGACCAGATAGTCAGAATCTTTCAAATTTGGGGAACCCCGGACATAGACCTCTTTGCAAGTCCATGGAATGCCAAACTTCCCCGATTCTGTTCCAGAATTCCGTGTCAGGGAGTTCAGGCCAAGGATGCCTTCCTCCTTCATTGGGGTCAAGACTTCCTATACGCCTTTCCACCCATTCCCCTAATTCCCAAGACCCTGTTCAAGCTTCAGAGAGATCGAGGGACTATGATTCTCATAGCTCCACGATGGCCACGCCAAGTGTGGTACCCTCTACTCCTGCATCCCTCTCAAGCTCCCTCCCTGGACTTGGGATCTGCTCCAGATCTCCTGTCTCAGGAGGGGGGAACATTGTGGCACCCAAACCCCCAATCTCTCCATCTCAGGGCTTGGTTGCTGAAGGCTTAGGCCTTCAAGATTGGCATCTGTCTCAGCAAGTGAGGGATATCCTTCATGGTTCCAGAAAGCCTTCTACTAGGCGTTCCTATGTTTTTAAATGGAAAAGGTTTACCATTTGGTGTGCTGAGAAGGGTTTTAACCCTCTAGCAATACCTTTGAATTCTTTACTAGAGTATCTCCTGCATCTTTCCCATGCAGGCCTCAAAACGAATTCAGTAAGGGTCCATTTGAGTGCTATTGCAGCATCTCTCAAGCCTCTCAATGGACAACCTATTTCCTCTCATCCTCTTATTGCAAGATTCATGAGAGGCCTTCTTTTCACTAAACCTCCCATTAGACCACCTCCAGTGACATGGGACTTGAATCTGGTTCTTGGTCAGCTCATGAAGCCTCCCTTTGAACCCTTAGCCACTACCTCCTTGAAATTTCTTTCCTGGAAAGTTATCTTTCTTATTGCAGTCACCTTGGCTCGCCGTATCAGTGAGCTGCAGGCCTTAGTGGCTAATCCACCTTATACAAGGTTCCATCATGATAAGGTAGTCCTTAGGACCAATCCACACTTTATGCCTAAAGTGGTCTCACCTTTTCATCTTAACCAAGAGGTGTACTTACCTGTCTTCTTTCCAGGCCCTCATGCATCAAGTGCAGAGAGTTATCTTCATACCCTGGATTGTAAGAGGGCTCTTGCCTTTTACTTACAAAGGACACAGCAGCATAGAAAGTCTTCTCAACTCTTTGTTGCTTTTGATCCCTCTCATTTGGGACTTCCAGTCTCTAAGAGAACACTGTCCAATTGGATTGCTCAGTGTATTTCTTTCGCCTACCAGAGCAAGAACCTTTCTCTGGAGGGCCATGTCACAGCTCACAATGTGAGGGCCATGGCAACCTCTGTGGCTCATCTAAATTCTGTGTCCATCGACCAGATCTGTCGAGCGGTCACCTGGGCCTCAGTTCATACCTTCACAGCCCATTACTGCTTGGACAAGGACTCCCGCCGGGATGCCTTGTTTGTTCAGTCTGTTCTCAAACACCTGTTCCATGCTTAATCAACTCCTGCCCTCCATCCCTGGTTGGATGCCTGAGATCCATGGGAGGAGGTAGAGCCCTTCTCAGGGTCTCACAACCTTGGGGATCTCCCAGGCATCTCTAGCTGGGGAGTCCCCATATGTGAAGACTCATTCCTGCTTTTTCCTGGAGATAGCACAGTTACTTACCTGTAACAGGTGATCTCTGGGAACAGCAGGAATAAGTCTTCAGAACCCATCCACCTCCCCTAGGAGTTGTATCTTTCTATCTATCTTTCCTTTCCTCTCTCTCTCTTTGTCTCAGCTTTAAAACTCGAACTGGAGAGAGGCGGTTAGGAGAGGCGGGAAGGCAGCGCGCAGGCGCTGTGAGATGCTCCCAAAAGCTTTCCTTTTTTGGGACGCTGGGGAGCGTTCCCGCGCAGGCTCCGTCGGTACCGACGTACCCATATGTGAAGACTTATTCCTGCTGTTCCCAGAGATCACCTGTTACAGGTAAGTAACTGTGCTTTCTCTACCACATATATGCTGACGATATCGTAATTTACACACCATTCTCCATGACACGTCGAATACACACAATAGCAGAATGCTTTATGGCGATGGCACACGGATTATGCTCCTTTAACCAATCTATAAGTTACAGCAAAACAAAAGTCTTGTACGTAATCAAGAACCAAACTTCATCCCACCAGCTACATTAAGGATATTTGACATCAGCCTTGAAGTGAAACCAAACATTCGATATCTCGGGATAATGCTTAACCAACAATTAGACCTATAGAAACACATTAAAACCATATCTGCTGCATATCACAAAATGAAAATCCTAAAATACCTCCACTCACTACTTGACCTCAATGACTTTCAAACGATATGCCAAGCTATAATTACACCTCACCTTGATTACTGCAACATTATCTATCAAGGAATGCCAAAGAGAATAATGCAACCACTTCAAATGGCACAAAACACAGCGGCTCCAATTTTAAATAGTGCTTCACGACAGAATCACGCCGCCTATATTAGAATTACTACACTGATTCAGTACTATCCTGCATAAAATACAAGACCCTAATAAACATATTTGAGAGTGCACAAATTATGTGCAGGCCGCCTTCAAACCTTTAATTCAAAAAGCCCCAAACAATCGAGCCAGAAACCACAACACCCAAAATACCCTCACCATAGCAATTCTAAGGACCAAAAGCAACTAGATTGCATGTAATAGTCTTCTCCGTTTATGCATCTTACATCTGGAATGCCATCTGGCCCATATATGAGCCATAGAGACACTACCTGATTTTCACAGAAGTTTCTCTTGTGGTTTATTTTTTTGCTTTGCAAGTTTGTTCTTTGGAATGTGCTTGTGCTGCATATCTCTGCTTAACTACTGATGATGTCATTGTGAAGAAGTATGTTTTTTGTCTGCATTTGCTGGCAGGGTGGTTAAAACCCACATATCTGGACTCTGTTTTGCGTAACTCAGTGGTCACTTCAGATGCAAGGGGTTTTTTTGGGCTGGGAGACTCATGGGCTGGGAGACATGGTTCAGGGCTGCTAGCCCATCAAGAGACAATGTGGTTCATAAACAGATTAGTGATCCAGGCTATCTGGTTAATGTTCCATTTTTCTCCCCATGGTTCAAGGGAATAAAAGGATTACATCATAAAACATTAGTAGGACCACTGGAGGTCTCTGCCATCCAGGTGAGGGCAGAACCTTAGAAATCTCTACATGTGGAAAAGAAATCGGCAGGTAAGAACACGTTTTCTTATAAGCCATTTAGCCCATCAGCAAAAGCTTCCTGAAAAAGCCAGGTCTTCAACTATTTCCTAAATTTCAAGAAACTTGTTTGTAGCCTATCTGAAGGCAACTGTTTCTGAAACAATTTCCACAACCTCAGACTGGCCCAGCTACTGAGCAGGTCCGTTCTTAAGTGCTAGCTGTATATATAAACCTCATTGAAGAAATGTCAAGCAGACCCTCAACTCTAAACTGTAGAACCCTACTAGCTGCAACTGTTCTTGATGGCTTTCCTAAAGAACTTGGTGTCTCATTTCTGATTCTTGAATGAGTCACCAAACTGTCTTGTAGAATGTCCTTCCTAATTAAGATTTTCTTGCTCTCTGAAGTGTAAAAGACTTTGGGCATATCTAAACCTTCATATATGTGGTTTAAACACTTTATAGGGCATTAAGATTTTATTCTGGCATTTATGTAGCTGCCTGGATGAAATTCAGCTTGGTCTTTCTCTACGGTCACTTCACGGCAATCTATACCTTCCCCAAATATTGCATACTATGAATCAACGAAGCCTCCACCACCTTCGTGGCCCCTGTGCTTTGGAACATTCTTCCTCCCCACTTCTAACATAGTAACATAATATATGACGGCAGATAAAGACTAGTATGGTCCATCTAGTCTGCCCAGCAAGGAGGCAAGAGTTAGGTGCACGTGCCGCTTCGTGCAGGTCACCTCTCACCATGCCTTTTGTTTAGGGGTGTACGCACATCTTCGCGTAGGTCACCCATATTCCTATTCGTGTCTCCGGGCCAGTCCAGGACATCTTGGGTAGTCAATCCGCTCCAGAAGCTGAGGACTGGAATCTGAAAAGGTTTTCCCGACAGCCTATCCAGCTCCCCTAGGTGTCAGCTAATCAGTCTTTCAGTCCTCAGCAGCTGAACTGGACGTTGTTGGAACCAGCTCCCCAGAGACACGAATAGGAAAGTTACAGGATTTAGCTAAGGGATAATTCTATGCCAAGGAGAACAGGCGTTTGGAAAAGAACTTTAGGCTGATTGGAAAAAAAAAAAATACCAGCAAGCTTATAGCTTGTACACGTTGTGTTCAGGGTACCGGGCTGAGCTGCTTCAAAAAAAAAAGAAAAAAAAAAGAGATAAAATAAAAGAAGGAACACAGCTCAGTCGGTAGCACTAGCAGTTGGGGAAGCTCCCCTTGATCCTCTGTGCTCCGTCTTCAGGAGGTAGAGCCTGCCTCTTTTAGAGACGCTGAGAATCGGCAGGGGATAAGCAGGCCTGGGAGCCCCAGTGTCCTCTCCCTGCATTCGATCGCATCCTGGCATCTGCTTACTGTTAGCAACGGCACAGCAGTGCATGGGGGATCGGTGAGGCTCCGATTAGTCAACATGCGGTGAGTCTCCATTGTGAGCTTAATTTCTCTGAATTGTGGGGGGTTTTCTCTTGCCGCCGAGTTTGGCCTCGTAGCGGGCGATTTCCTCGACACACGGTTTTTTGTTTCACTTCGGGGAAGTCCATTCCGACGCAGGTCGAAGGGCCTAATTGCGATTGCAATTTAATTTACTGGGTCATTGACGCGGCGAGCAGTGTTGACATGGAAGATAAATCCTTTGAAAGTGGTCTCACTTTACCTCACATTTCAGGAGAGAGAGCGGGAACGGCGGCCATTTTAACAGATCAGGCCGGTGCTCCCGCGCTTCTCAGCAAGCCCCACAAGAGGAAAGCGAAGTCAGCGAAGCAGATGGTGGCTGCAGAGCTAAAGCAACAGCCTATTCCTGCCTTTCAGGAGGCTTTGAGTTCTTATTTTTCTCCTGAGTTTATCCTATCACTGCATAATGCTTACCTCCTAAAGAAGGCACAGTTCTCTCTCCCTCCTGGCTCTGACAACCTCTGGATCACCAGTGGCAGGCCCTTCAGAGGCTCACCTGGGAGAGTCTAGCTCTTCGGTGCTGCAGGGAAGGGACCAGAGTGTAGACCATAAGGAGGCACCTATTGTCCCATCACCAGGTGTAGAAGAAGGTGAGATACACTCAGAACCAGGGTTGGAAGCCTGGTCAGGGGATTTGGAGGAAGGTGAGCTGGGTCCTGAGGAGGATCCCAATGTTTTTCGGATGTTCCATAAGGAAGAGCTGGGAGCGTTAATCTCTCAGTCGCTTTCAGCTCTGAATTTAGTCCTTCCATCAGTGCAGCAGGAGCCCCTAGAAGACCCTTTACTGCAGGGGTTTAGGTCTGAACAGAAGTGTTTCCCGATACATAGGGTTATCAAACAGATGATAGAGGCTGAATGGGAATTTCCAGAGGCGTCTCTCAGAGGGGGGTGCTCGATGGCTAGGCTTTACCCTGTGCCTCAGGAAGAGAAGGACCTATTGCGTATACCCAAGGTGGATGCGTTGGTGTCAGCTGTGACTCGAAAGACCACCATTCCTGTAGAAGGGGGGACAGCTCTCAAAGACTTGCAGGATCGTAGATTAGAGGCTCTTCTGAAGCAGGCTTTTGATTCTAGTGCATTAGCCCTTCAAGCGTCTATTTGTGGGGCTTATGTGTCTAGGGCTTCCATCCGCTGGCTGCAAGGGGAGCAGTCCTCGGAGGGAGTTGACGAAGCTACTGCGGACGTGGCAAAGCTCGAGTCGGTGGCTGCCTATCAAGCCGATGCTTTTTATGATTTAGTTCGCATTTCAGCTAAGGCTATGGCTTCCGTAATAGCCGCTAGGCGTTTCCTTTGGCTTAGGAATTGGGCGGCGGATGCGTCTTCCAAAGCGCGTCTTAGTAAATTACCGTATAAAGGCAAGTTGTTGTTTGGTGAAGCGTTGGACAAGATTGTTAAAGATTTGGGAGACTCCAAAGGGGGGCGGCTGCCGGAGGACCGCCCAAGAGCAACAAAGCAGGGGTCCATACAAAGGGGTCAAAGTAGGGACTTTCGCAGGTTCCGGGGTGCGCGTTTCACCCCTTATCAGTGGGGACGGTTTGTTTCTCGAGGGTATTCCTTTCGAGGGTCTAGA
Organism: Ichthyophis bannanicus; assembly: GCA_033557465.1. Classification (NCBI taxonomy): domain Eukaryota; kingdom Metazoa; phylum Chordata; class Amphibia; order Gymnophiona; family Ichthyophiidae; genus Ichthyophis; species Ichthyophis bannanicus. The sequence continues at coordinate 228,975,014 of CM066039.1, forward strand.
GGTTTCAGTAGAGGCTACTTTAATACCCAGCAGACCGCAGCAAAAAAGTCGCAATGAAGTGAGGCTGGTCCAGGTGGGAGTTCCAGTAGGAGGTCGGTTACAGAAGTTCCTCTCCACCTGGGCCAGTATAACCACGGATCAGTGGGTCCTGGAGGTTATCAGAGATGGATATGCCTTAGAATTCGAGCAGCGGGTTCCAGACGCTTTTGTCCTGTCTTCGTGTGGTTCGCAGGCAAAGAAGGAAGCGGCCGGAGAGACGCTCCACCATTTGTTGTGTCTTCACGCGGTAATACCGGTGCCTGCAGACCAGTGCGGATTAGGTCGCTACTCGATTTATTTTGTGGTACCCAAGAAAGAAGGTTCTTTTCGTCCTATTCTAGATCTCAAGCATGTGAATCGTTGTTTGAGTGTGCCTCACTTTCGGATGGAAACCTTACGGTCGGTGATCCGATCGGTTCGGCCAGGCGAGTTTCTTGCTTCCATAGATCTCACAGAGGCTTACCTGCACATTCCTATCAGGAGCGAACATCAGAAGTATCTCCGTTTCGCAGTGCCTATGGGACATTTTCAATTTCGGGCATTGCTTTTTGGGCTTGCCACGGCACCTCGCACCTTCACCAAAATAATGGTAGTGGTAGCGGCTGCGCTCCGAAAAGAAGGGATTCAGGTTCATCCCTACTTGGACGATTGGTTGATTCGGGAGTCGTCGCAGAAAGTCAGTGGAGGCCACAGCGCGAGTAGTGCAAGTTCTAGAGCAGTTAGGTTGGGTCATCAACTATGCAAAGAGTCATTTGGAACCCGTCCGGCAGTTGACCTATCTGGGGGCCCTATTCCACACGGAAGTAGGGTCGGTTTTTCTTCCGGACGAAAGAGTGCGGAAAATCCTATGGCAGTTGTCGGCGTTTCTGCGTGTCAAGGCTCCAACGGCTTGGAGGGTACCTGCTGTTGTTGGGGTCCATGGCGGCGGCCTTAGATCTGGTCCCATGGGCCAGAGCTCACATGCGGCCGCTTCAGAGCGCGTTGTTGTCCCGTTGGTCTCCTCAGGATCATCCTCTCTCCTGCAGGTTAGTCTGTCCGGAAGATGTGCGTCTCAGTTTGCAGTGGTGGTTGGTGCCAGCCCACCTGCAAGCGGGAGTTCCTCTGGAGGTGTCAAATTGGGTATTGCTCATGACGGACGCAAGCCTCTCCGGGTGGGGGGCGCATTGTCTGGGTCGTGTGACACAAGGTTCGTGGTCGGCAGAAGAGAGGACCTGGTCGATCAATCGTTTGGAACTCAGGGCGGTCCTTCTCGCGTTGCTGGTTTTTGTAGGAGTGCTTGTCGGGAAAGCAGTTCGGGTTTTCTCCGACAATCAGGTAACAGTTTCTTACATCAACAGGCAAGGCGGCACGGTCAGTGCCCTGTTGCTGGAGGAAAGCCTGCAGTTGTTTCAGTGGGCGGAAGCCTATCTCGGAGCGATATCGGCGGTGCACGTGGCCGGCAAGGACAACGTTCAGGCGGATTATCTCAGTCGTCATCGTCTAGATCCGGGGGAGTGGGAACTGGATGAGACGGTTTTTCGGGAGATTCTGCTAAAGTGGGGGCAGCCTGTCCTGGACCTTATGGCTACCCAGTCCAATGCCAAGGCAGCACGGTTTTACAGCAGGCGCAGAGAGCACATGTCCGAAGGTCTGGACGGCCTAGTGCAACCTTGGCCTCAGGATCAGCTCATATATGTGTTTCCTCCGTGGCCGCTCTTGGGAAGGGTCATCCAAAGAGTGGCAGCTCACAGCGGTCCGGTGATTCTGGTGGCTCCGGATTGGCCCAGGCGTCCTTGGTATGCCGACCTGATGAGACTGCTCGTAGCACCTCCCTGGAGGCTGCCCGTTTGGAGCGATCTCTTGAGACGAGGTCCGGTGCTCATGCCGCAGGTGGTTTGATTCTGTCTTACGGCCTGGCTATTGAATGGAACAGGTTGCGACGCAAGGGCTACTCCAGCGCAGTAATAGCTACTCTTTTACAGTCCAGAAGACGGTCGACGACGTTGGCTTACATTAGAGTTTGGCGCTTATTTGAAGCGTGGTGCATTGAGCGTAAAGTGCAGCCCGGGGGGGCGTTGCTACCGGAAATTTTGGGTTTCCTTCAGGGCGGATTGGATAAAGGTTTGGCGCTTAGTACCTTGAGAGTGCAGGTGGCGGTGCTGGCCTGTTACAGGGGTAGGGTACAGGGCAGGCCGCTTGCTTCCCATCCTGATGTACTACGTTTCCTGAGAGCCGCTAAAAACATTCGGCCTCCGAGGCGTCCGGTAGTTCCTCCTTGGGATTTGAACCTGGTGCTTCAGGCGTTGTCGGATCCGTCGTTTGTCGGGCATCGGTCGGAGCATCTGCGAGAGTTGTCCTGGAAGACAGCCTTTCTGGTGGCCTTGTGTTCGGCTAGAAGGATTTTGGATCTTCAAGCTCTGTCCTGCAAGGAACCGCACTTTTAATTTTCAGCTGAGAAGGTGGTGTTGAGACCAGTGCCTTCTTTTCTTCCCAAGGTGGTTTCTTCTTTTCACGTCAATCAGGTCGTTTCCCTTCCTACGTTCGGGGGGTTGCGGAACAGTGGATTCGATCGTTCCCTTAGGCGGCTGAACTTGGGCCGAGTGTTGCGTAAGTATCTCAAGGTGACGGAGTCCTTTCGTCAGACAGGTTGGTTGTTCTCTACGGAGGAGCAGCGAAGGGTAAGGCGGCCACTAAAGCGTCTATCGCTCGCTGGGTGAACCATGCTTTTCGCGCCGCGTATGAAGCGAAGGGCACACCGGTTCCGCTAGGTCTTGGAGCACATTCAACCAGAGGTCAGGCTACCTCTTGGGCGGAGTATGCGTTCCGCCGGTGGACAATTGTCGGGCGGCTACGTGGTCGTCTTTACACACGTTTGCGAAGTATTATAGGTTGGATGTTCAAGCTAAGGATGACGCCAGAGTGGGCACGGCGGCACTTGTGGCAGGTCTCGCAGGACCCTCCCTTATTTACGTACTGCTTTGGTACTTCCCAAGATGTCCTGGACTGGCCCGGAGAGACGAATAGGAAGAAGAAATTAGGCCTTACCTGCTAATTGTCTTTCCTGGAGTACTCTCCGGGCCAGTCCAGGACCCTCCCTTAGTGTATCTGCAAGTTTTAGAAGAGGGAGAGTGGTGTTTGGTAGAGTTTTGTTCTGTCAAGGAGCCGTAAAATGCAGTGTAAATGGATACTGCGGTTCCCTTAGGGAACGTGGGGAAAAAAAAAAAAGATGATTCAAAAAAGGGAAATCCACACAAGAAACTTAGAAGCTCAAGCACCTCTGCAGTGCAAATGCTTATCTTGAAAGGGGGAATGGCCTTTCGGGAAAAAGAAAAAAGAAAGAGGAAGGTAAGAAACAGAGATATGACTGGTTTTGTCTTATCTATTTAGTAGTCTAAGTAGTTAGGTTTTGTTTTGTTTTTTGGTTGAAAGTGTTCTTAGTGGTAGCTTCACTGCTTTGTTACCGAGAGACTGATTAGCTGACACCTAGGGGAGCTGGATAGGCTGTCGGGAAAACCTTTTCAGATTCCAGTCCTCAGCTGCTGGAGCGGATTGACTACCCAAGATGTCCTGGACTGGCCCGGAGAGTACTCCAGGAAAGACAATTAGCAGGTAAGGCCTAATTTCTTCTTTGTTCATATATAAGAGAGATGCTTATTTTGACTTTGTTGCTATAAAGGGATCCACTATCTGTCCCATGCCATTTTGAATTCTGTCACTGTGTTTGCCCCCACCACTTCCATCGGGAGGGCATGCCAAGCATCCACCACCCTTTCAGTGAAAAAGTATTTTCTGGCATTGCCTTTCAGTTTACCCCTTTGCAGCTTTGTGTTATGCCCTCTAGTTTTTCAGCTTTCCCGTCTTTGGGAAGAGAGAGGTTTGTCCATTAATACCCTTTAAGTATTTAAAGGTCTGAATCATATCTCCCCTGTCCTGTTTGCAGGAGTCCTTCAAAGGCTTTAAGTGATCTTAAAACGCATCTCTTCAAGCAGGCTTTTGAAATTGCATGATAGTTTGAATGGTTTTCGCCTCACTGTGTCTGGAATGGATATGCTGTTGCTGTCTTGTATGCCTGATCTGACCTCTACCTCTATGTGGTGTGCCTCTGCTGCCTCTTTTCTTTCTCTTTCATTATCATTTTATGGGGTACCTTTCTTGCTTTTTTTAACCTCTTTAAATTATGAATTGCTTTGTATCTGCATGAAAAGGCAGTATAGCAAATGAAATGAATGAAATTAATTCATTGCAAATTGTTGCCCCTCACTTCATTCAGGCTACTATTACATGTTCCACAGCTGGGGGGGGGGGGAGAAGGGTCTAGAGCTGTCAGACAATGCCTTTGGTTTTCATTTTGAAATCCTTGCACATGATATATAGTACAAACTTTGCACCTGCTTGCAAGTAGTATATGTATTACTGATTCTGGAATGGAAGCCAAATGGATCTGACCAGCCATGACTATTTCTGCCCTTCATTATTTGCCAAGGAATATGGAGGATGGTCATCCAGTAAACTGCCAATTTCAGAAATGATACTGATAGACATAGATTGTTTCCCAAATTTTGAATTTGGGATTCTATGATCATACATATATATATTTTTTTTTTCTGTAGGGTGGCTTGGATTATCATTTAAAGACATGTTGTGGAAGCCCAGCATATGCAGCACCCGAATTAATCCAAGGCAAAGCTTATATCGGGTCAGAGGTGTGTTGCTTCTTACACTATGAACCTAGTTCAGGTCATGCCTGATCTCTCTCCCATGCCCGATTGAAATTGCTGAAATTCTCTGGGATCAAACAGGAAGTCAGTCCTCGCATATGGGTGACATCAGTGCCGACGGAGCCTGCATGGAAGCATCTCCCCAGCTTTCAAAGAAAACCTTTGGGAGATGCACCATGCTCAAAGGTGCCATCTTGCTCAGTCTCCTTTTTTTCTGCGGAGCCCTCCGATGTCTCTTCAGTTTCCCCCAGAAAAAGTGTGGCGCTTTTATCCTGTTTTTGTCTGGTACGCATACTGATTTCTTTCCCACCCCCGAGCCAGCTCACCTCTGTGTTGCTTTTCAGACTCATTCCTTTGTATCTTTTGGGTTCTTCTCTCGAGATATCCCTCGACCGGCACTTCACACACTTTTTTTGCTGCAGGCCTCTAACCCCTGTCAGGATGCAGGGTCCCCCTTTTTATTCGTTGGCCTCCAGCAGCTTCAAGAAATGTGATTAGTGCGGTAAGATGTCTCCCACCGACCCTCATGACTGCTACTTTGGGCCAGAGAATGATGACAGACTGCAAACTCTGCAGGACCATGGGTCTTCACCAAGTGCCTAGCGGTGGTCGCAGCCCACATTAGTCTCTAAGGGGCCTTTGTCTTTCTCTACCTGGACGATTGGCTCATAAAGGGAGGCACAGCTGCAGAGGTGCACCATGCCACTAAGCGCACCATCCACGACCTGAAGCACCTGGGGTTCATCAACAACTTGCCCAAGTCCCACTTCCCCCTGGCTCAGTGCCTGGAGAGTATGGGGGCTCAGCTAGACATCCTCCAGGCCAAGGCCTTCCTCCTTCAGGAGAGGTTACAATGCCTCAGGAGGCTATCTGCAGAGGTATAGCTCTGCTGGTCGCTGCTGGGCCACATGGCCTCTGCGGTCCACGTGACCACATACACCTGCCTACACACTAGTGCAATCTAGTGGTGCCTTCGTTCTCAGTGAACACAGGCCACGGGAAGGCTCTGGACAGGGTGAAAGTGACTTGCCAGCTGGCAGACTTCTTCGACTGGTGGCAGATCCCTCACCACCGCAGGCTGGGATGTCCTTCCAGGCACCTACCCCCCCCCCCCCCCGAGGGTCCTCACCATGAATGCCTCCCTGCTGTCCTGGGGAACTTTTTGAGGACCTCTGCCCACAAAGCAGCTGGTCTCAGAGTGCCAGCTGCAGATCAACCTTCTGGATCTCTGGGTGATATTCCTGGCTCTCCAAGCCTTCCGTCACTGGCTGCAGCACCCAGTCGGTGCTGATCCAGACTGACAACCAAGTTGCAGTGTTTTATGGGACAAGCAAGCAGGGTTGTACTCCCTCTGCCAGGAGGCGGTAATCCTCCGCTCATATGCGATACACAATGGGATACTCTCAAGGATGGTCTACCTCCCTGGCCAGGACTGTGCCCTGGCAGACAAGCTGAGCAGAGTCCTCCAGCTGCATGAGTGGCACCTGGATCCCAGGATGGCCTCCTGGCTGTCTTGACTCTGGGGCGACCCTGTAGTGGACCTGTTTACCAGCCTGAACAACAGTTGCCCTGCTGCTTCTCCTGCCATCCGCACCCATCCCTGGTGGTAGCAATTTGTTTCTGATTCTGTGGATGGAAGGTCTCCTTTATGCCTTCCTGCTGACTCCACTGGTCACGAAGACCCTCTTTAAGGTCCATCGTGACAGGGCATCACTAATACTGATAGCCCCACGGTGGTCCAGGCAACCTTGGTTCCCGCTGCTTCTCCACCTGTCAGCAGTGTCACAGATTTCCCTGGGCTATTCCCCAGGACTGCTATCTCAGGAGAAGGGCTTTCACCAATTTGGGGTCCCTGTCGCTTACTGCTTGGCTGGTAAAAGGGTAGCCCTGGCTCCCTTCAACCTCCCATAGGATATAGAAGAAGTTCTTCTGGTCTCTTGCAAGGCCTCCACAAGGAGGCATATGCCTTCAAGTGGTGCCGCTTCTTGGTCTGGTTTGCTGAGAAACAGGTGAACCTGTTCTTCTGCCCTGTTCAGATAGTACTCCAGTACCTACTCCACCTGTTGCAGGTGGGACTGAAGTCCAACTCAGAGTGCACGTGCACTCTTACAGCGCACCGCCATGCCGTGCAGGGAAAACTTCTCTCGGCCCAGTCCCTTATAGCTCTGTTCCCATGGGGTCTCATGCTATCCAAACCCCCACATCTGCCCACCTGCGGTGGAATAGGATCTCAACATGGTGTTCTCGCAGCTTACTAAGCTGCCGTTTGAGCCCCCTGGCTACTTGCCACTGTGATACCTCTCATGTAAGGTCGTCTTTCTCATGGCACTCACATCAGCAAGCTCCAGTCTCTGATGGCAGAGCCTCCTTACAAGAGGTTCTACAAGAACAGGGTGGTGCTCTGCACACCACCGTAGGTAGTGTCTCCATTCCACCTCAGGATGTGGTGCTCCCCACTTTCCTTCCAAGGCCTCACACCGGCAAGGTGGAGACTGTCCTCCATACTTTGGATTGCAATAGGTCCATTTACTTCTATCTGCAACGGACTCGGGACCACTGCAGAGCACCTCAGCTTTTCGTCTCCTATGACCACAGTCGACTGCGGCTCCCAGTGACTAAGCAAACTCGGTCCACTTGGGTGGCAGACTATTTTGCCCTTGCCTGTGAGCAGGCTAGGATTTCACTAGACCAACGGGTCAAGACATACTGTCAGAGCTGTGGTTACTTCCGTGGCAAATCTGCATTCCTTTCCTGTAATGGAAATCTGCCGGGCTGCCACCTGGTCTTCGGTCCATACCTTCGCAGCTCTATATTGCCTGGAGAGAGTCCTGACCAGATGGCACCTTCGGCGAGGCCGTACTCCATCATCTTTTTGGGGTGTTGGCAGCTCCTGCCCTCCGACCCTTCTGTGTTCAGACGATTGGAGTGCTGAATCTCCGCCAGACACCTGGGTCTTAACTGCTGCAGCTCACGGCTCACTTCTCTGGCCACCAAGGCATTTTGTACAGGTTCTCGGTAGCCTGTAGCTGGGGAATCCCATATGTGAGGACTGACTTCCTGCTTGTTCCCGGAGAAAGCGTAGTTACTCACTTGTAATAGGTGTTCTCTGGGGACAGCAGGTATCATTCCTCACAACCCTCCCTCCTCCCCTTGGAGCTGCTTCTTTACTGTATTTGCATTTTTTCCATCTTAGCTATGTCAATAGACTGAGGCAAGATGGCACCCTTGGGTGGGAAGGGGACCACATATGCATGGTGCATCTCCCAAAGGCTTTCTTTGAAAGCTGGGGAGATGCTTCTGTGGAGGTTTTGTTGGCGCTGATGTCACCATATGTGAGGACTGATTCCTGCTGTCCCTGGAGAACATGTGTTACAGGTGAATAACTACACTTTTTCTCCCAGACGTTAAATCCATCCTTATTTTTTATTCTGGATATGCCACTAGGGCTGAAGCCTAAAAGCTGTTTATAATATAAAGGACTGCTAGAAGTAGGAAAAGGAAAGGATCACTAATTTGACAGGACAGCTGAGAGAAAAGAATAGAAGGGGAAAAGAGTAAGCAAGTAGTAGAATGGGGGATGACAGGAAACAGGTGGGCTTAAACCTCACATAGGTTCTTTAGGGTGGATGGAAGGGGATGTAGCTGATTAAAATTTTAGATAGTGCACATAGATCATAATTGAGACGTCATTCGGGATGTACACAATTCCAGCAATATTTTAGAAAAGGCTCTACCAAACATGGAACCTTCTGAAAAATTAATGATGGGCAGAGGTTCATGTGTATTTGCTGATATGTAGAGCTGGATGAGTCCTCTTACAAATCTACATATGGGAATAATCAATGAAGGCAACTCAGCAACTTACATATATAAGTTGGTATTTTGCAAACCTGTATATATAAATGATGCCAATTAACTATAGATGCAGTTATCTTTTAATTGCAGTTTAGAGGGGGAAAATTTAACAATGGGGAATTAGAGGATAAGCCGAAATGAGCACTTAAAAAATTTATATGTGCCAGGGAGCAGTTGTACAGTCCAACATGGAAAATTTGATTATAAAAATGCATTTCATATATGACATGAGGAATTTGTGTGTACATTTTTGACCCGCCCAGGCCATGCCCTAACCACGACCCCTTGCAATTTCTATGTATTGTGCACAGCCGTGTGTAAATTTAGCCCTTTCTAAAATCACAATTTCCTCATGGATGCCATTTCTACATGTAAATTGTTGAATTTTCCCTATGGAGATTGCAAGTAAAGCTTCTAAAATAACCTGAGTATCATAAGGATCTTGTATGGTGCGTTAACTTTGTGTTTATCACAATAACACAAGTAGTATAACACTGTTATTGCACTCAGTCTTCAAAGTAGAACCCTTTGCATTTTAAGCAAAGGTAAGAGTGTGGTTTGGTTTTTTTTTTAATTTCTGGCTCTCTATCTGAGAACTCTTAAAAGGGTTTTGGTACATTTTAAAACAGTTACATTCCTTTTGGTGCTTTAGTTCAAAAGAGGAAATATTTTCTTTAATGGTGTAGGTTTAAAATTCTGCTTTTAGTCTCTTTCCCAGCTTTTTGAAGCCACTAACACCTCATCAGGAATTAGTGGGCTTGATTAGCCTGTGAAAGAACTGAGAGCAGCTAAAGGCTGCATAAGTCTTTAGAACCTTGCTTGTTTAGGTATTCCTAACAGGGGCTCTGCATTTCAAGCAAAGGTAAGTGTGTGGTTTTTAATTACTAGCTGTCTACTTGAGAACTCTTAAAAGGCTTTCGGTACATTTTTAAAACAGTTACATTCTTTTTGGTGCTTTAGTTCAAAAGAGTAAATATTTTCTTTAGTGGTATAAGTTTAAAACTCTGCTTTTAGTCTTTTTCCCAGCTCTTTGAAACCACTGACACCTCATTGGGAATTATTTCCCTCCCACCCAACCCATATGGGCATTCTTGCTTTATAGGGCAACTCTCCAATTAGCTGCACAAAGGGACTTAGAACAGCACGTTTATAACAGACTTAAGAGTTTAAGCGCCTTTTTTCTTCCTCTGAAAGGACAGCTGAGAAACAGGCTGGTATTATGGTAGGTGTCTATTTTGCTTCAACGGGTACCAAAGCTCCACCATCTGAACAATTGATGTGGAAAATCCTATCGCCAAAGTTGTTGCTTCTGTTACAGCTTCTGCCTCATTCCAGGCAAGTTGAAAGACCATGTACAGGATTCCTGCATGCTGAAGCTCTCAGGGAACAAGTGGAGGAGCTCATAAAGTTGGCGAGGCTGAGGAGCATTCAAGACGCTGAGGAGCATTCAAGACAGTGAGAAGTACATTGATGAGATGCTTCTTGAAACATCCAAGCTCTCTAGCAGAGGTGAAGATGGGAGCCTACAGAATGACGAAGGTTGGACACAAGTCACCAGGGCCTACAGAATCACCAGTCCAACTTCTCCACCCCTTTCATTGAAAAACCAGTATGCAGCCCTGGAAGTGGAGGAGGTGAAATCAGCCCTGGAAAAGGAAGAACCAGCGCTTGAGCACCCCAAAGTTGTGGAATCAGTGACCACAAGAAAGCCAAGGGTAGTGGTGGTTGGTGATTCTCTTCGGGGTACTGAAGCATCCATTTGCCGACCAGACTTGATGTCCAGAGAGGTATGCTGTCTGCCAAGTGCCAAAATCCAAGATGTTACGGAGAGCTTGCTGAGACTCATCAAGCCGACTGACTATTACCCGATGTTGCTCATCCACGTTAACACGAATGATACTGCCAGGTATCCCTCTGAGCGTATCAAAAGTGACTTCATGGCTCTGAGACAGAGGGTGATGCAGATAGATGGTCTCATCAATCCTCCCTGTTGAGGATAAAGGCCAAGACAGAAGCTCGTATCTTTGAGATAAAGGCATGGCTGTGTGGATGGTATCGAGAGCTTTTGGTATCTCCAGGAACAAGCAGGAATGAGTCTTCACATATGGGTACGTCGGTACCGACGGAGTCTGCGCGGGAATGCTCCCCAGCGTCCAATCAGAATGCTTTTGGAAGCATCCCAACACGCCTGCGTGCTGCCTTCCCGCCTTTCCCAACTGCCTCTCCTCAGTTTTCGTTTTTCCGCGGAGCCGGCAGGACATCCTCCTGTCGCCACAGAAAATTCTTCCTTTATTTTTGTTTTTTCTTGTGGTCGCGTCTACCTTCCCTCGACGCACCGGTACCGCTGGTGTTTCTTTTTCTTTTTTTCTACAGATATTTCCTTTTGTGGGAACTTTTGTTCCTGTTAGTGCCTGACAGGTTTCGGCCTGCTAGGCCTCTTCACTTTCCCTCAGGGAAATGCTAGCCACTAGAATGTGTGTTAACTGTGGTGCTTACAAATTAATTCTAGACACCCATAATTGGTGCCTTCAATGTTTGGGACCTGAACACCATCCGCTGGAGTGTCCCTCCTGCACTACTATTTCTACAAGAAGTTTTCAGCATCGAACTCAACTCGATACGCCGTTCCCCTCAGACCTGAAGGTACCAGCTACATCTTCTTTTTCGCAGGATCAGGTAAGCAAACAAGTCTGTAAAGACTAGCCAGTCCTCGGTGGTAGATCTCATGTACTTCATAGAGATGCCTTTGGGCTTGCCCCTGAGGACATTTTGGCTTTAAAACCCCGGCGGGAGGCTTCTCTCTCCAAAGCACTAACGGGGTTTCAGGCTGTTCCTGGGCTTTTTACCTCGGTGAATATGCCTGAGCCATGCCCGGTGGTGGTATCCGCTTTGAGCGGTGCCGGTACCCCGGCATCGGCAATGGTGCTGGATGAAACATTCCACACCGATGATTGCAGTCGAGCGCTCTCGGTATCCTCAGTGCCGCTAGAGCCGCTACTGACTGGTCTTCCCACATCGGTCCCGGTACCAATGCTGGTATCCACGTCGGTACCCTCCAGATATGCATCGATAGACTCGCTTCTTTAGATACCGAGTCTAGAATCGATCTCTAGTCTGGATGACTGGGTACCGACTGCAGACGGTGTCGTGGACATTCCACCGATGATCAAGGTCTACCACATTTGGTTTCTACGGTGCCGATAGTGCCATCATGGACTGATCTTCATATATCGGTGTCACCGACGGTACCGATCCCGGTACCAGTATCGACATCAACCTCGGTGTCGGTACCTCCCATGCTCCTTTCAGCCGGCTCGCTTCCCTCCATACCGAGTTTGGAATCAATTCCTAGCATGGACAATTTGCTACCGACCAGTTGCGGTACCGCTTTTCAGCGGTACCGCAACTATCTTTCAAAGATAATCCGATGCTCCACCCCTCCAGATCTTCTATTCCACAGAATCTGAATGAACCGGTGGATGCTAGAACTAGTTCTTCCTCCTCTTCCTCGAGGACTCCCCTCTGGGGAGATTTCTTTTCAAACTTTCCTGCTTGATATGGCCAAGTCTCTTGCCATTTCCATACCTGGTCAAGACCCTGTACCAGGGGATCCACAACCTACACAGATCCCCTGTAATCCACAGGAAGTCATTATGTTTCCTTTGCAGGATCTTTTATTTAGAACGTGGGAAACTCCTCTAATGGTATCCCCACCTTCTAGGGCAACTGATCTCCTATATAAGGTGCCCCCTTCTCCAGGTTTTCAGAAGCCTCCGCTCCCTCCTCATTCTCTTGTTGTAGAATCAGCAATGAGGCGTGTTAAGAGTACTAAGAAGCACTCTTCTTATCCGCCAGGTCGTGAGGCTAAGACTTTAGATGCCTTTGGACGTCAAACTTTCCAGGCATCCATGCTTCCAGCAAGAATCCTTTCATATATATTCTATATGGGATTATCTCTTGAGGAGGTCACAAAAGATTTATTGCTTTTGACCCCTTTCCTCCTAGAGCCTAAAAGAGCAGATTTTTCTGTTAGTCAATCATGCTCAAAATATTTCTAAGTTCCTTACTCGTGCTTCCCTAGACTCTTTCGAGTCTGTTAGCAGAACTTCTGCTATAGCCATAGGAGCACGACGTAGAGCCTGGCTCCAAGCTTCAGACTTGGACAAATCTGTACAAGATAAACTGGGAAATGCTCCTTGCACTGGAGAGAATCTCTTTAATAAAGAGACTTTACTCCAGGCTGCTCAGTTAACCACTGACACTATTGCTTTCAGAGGCTTGTCTATGCCTTCCTCTATCCCAGTTTGTAGAAAGTCTGCTAATAAGCTTTGTTCCCTTAATGGGAGAAGGTTTTATCCATCTTCTACCCATCATACAGATCCTCCCATGCAAGGGAAACAATCAACCAGGCTCAGGAAATCACAACCAACGGGTTCAGCAAACCCAGCAGCCGCAGGGTTGCTAATAGACTCTTCCCTGAATCCTTTTTCCTGTTTGAGGTTTGGATCCTGTAGTTTGCTTCCTACCACTACAAGCGCATCTACATCAATTCCATCCTAACTTTACATATGTCCCTCTTAGGGGGACATCCTGACTATCAGCTCCAAGAGCTTCTTAAGTTGATTATGCTTTACAGGTTATACAGTTACTCATCCTCTGAACTACTCAGAGGAGTAACAACTGTCAATAAGGTTGCCATGCCTTTACCTTTGACTTTTTCTCCTGTATCAGCATATCTCAAATTACTTCAAAGATTTACTCCACTGTAAGTCTTCTTTTCAACTCTGCCACTCTTACTAAGACATTTTGTCTGTAAGAGTGATACCACTTCACTGAGGGCTTCTCCTTAAGCCTCTAGGTTTTCTTTCAGAGTTGTCTCCCCCATGAATTCTTAGCTTTTCTGGCAGCTCTCAGACAATAGTGGAGTCTTACCACTCCTACTTATGTCTGTCTTTCTTTCCCAGTCTTAGGACATAAGATTTCTACTGCTGCCCTAACAATAATTAGAACTGCAAGGGCCCTTACTGCTTAGACCACTGACTTGCTCACCAAGTCACAAGGGCTTGTTCTCCAATTTCAACCTTTTTCTGGCTATTGTTGCAGACACATCACCTTATCTTCTATCCTTAGCCTTCCACAATCCTTGGGCTTGGCGGAGTAGTTCATGATACCTACTGGCTTTTAAACACCAGTTTTTCTTCTGATTAACCTGCAACATCCTCTTTGCATCTCTACGGAGCAGCTCTACACTATAGAGCCTTGTTAGAGAGCACATGTCAGATGGTTAGAAAGGGCTTTACCTAGTCATGCCTGCTGGGCTCTCCCTGCCCTTACCATTTTCCATTAAAGGCTTCTTAAATAAAGGACACAGGCCTTTAATTAAGAGAATACTTAAAGTATTATCCAATTCCCTGGGTTGCTTCCCATCTCCAGGGGACCTCTTCACCAGGGATGGCTTTTCTATTAGTATAGACAATCCTTGTCTTGTCTTTCCTTCCATCCTCAACTCTTCTTGGCGTAATCCATGTTGAGCACAAGAATGCACCCTACCCTTTTTACCCTCATTAGGGGTACATAAGGTGTTTTTATTGCATCTTTTCTCCAGCTACACATTGGAGTTATGGAAGGATTCAAACTTACTATCTGCAGATTTACAACATCCTCTGCATTTTCCAGGTAGGTCTCCATTCCTGGTTATCCCTGGACTAGAGTTCTTACAGGACTCTAGACTTCTCTTGCCAGTGAGAGAACTCCCTGGGCTCCTATCCATACCCGGGAAGTACAGATTCTCTAACTATCTCCTCAAGCAGGTACCCCCCCCCCCCTTCTTGTGGTTAGATGAATTTTTCTCTCTCCATATGCCCTATGTGTGGACATGGGTATGTGTGTGTGTATATATATATATATATATATATATATATATATATATATATATATATAATGTGTGTGTGTATATACAATGTTTACATGTATATGTATATCTGCATGTATCTCCAGGAACAAGCAAGAATGAGTCTTCACATATGGGTATCGTCAGTACCGACAGAGCCTGCGCGGGAACGCTCCCCAGCGTCCAGTAAGAAAGCTTTTGGGAGCATCCCACAGCGCCTGCGCGCTGCCTTCCCACCTTTCCCAACCGCCCCTCTCCAGTTCTTCTTTTCTGCGGAGACAGCAGGTCGTGTTCCTGTCACCGCAGAAGAACTCTTTATTTTTTTCTTTATTTTTCTGTGTCGCGTCTGCCTTCTTCAACGTCAGACCGGTACCGCCGGTCTTTCTTCAACTGTGCATTTCCGGTTTGGGCCTTAGGCCTGAACATTTTTTCTCCTCATTGAGAAGCCCGCTTCCGGGTTTAAAAAGTGCACGAAGTGAGGCAGTACTATTTCTGTCACCGACACCCATGATTGGTGTCTAAAATGTTTGGGTCCTGACCATTCCATCACGGATTCTGTGTCCTGTACCATGATGTCTAAAAGAGGTCGGCAGAACCGAGCAGCCAAGCTCAGTACCCTGTTTCCCTCTGATGCAGCCTCGGTGGCATCGACGTCTTCCAGGGCTGCTGCTTCCTCCCATGGATCTCAGGTAACCAAACATAAATCTAGCCGGTCCTCGAAGGGCAAATCTCCCTCTAAGCATCGAGATGCCTCCGGGCTTGTCCTTGAGGATTCCGCACCGGCAAAATTACCCCGGCGGGAAGTTCCGGCTTCCAAAGCATTGTCTATGGGGTCACAGGTTGACATCGATGGCTCGGCCTCGACCCATCACCTGTTGCCGTGTTCTGGGGTACCGGTGGCCTCCACCGGTACCGACATCCAGACTCTGGTGGCGTTGATGGATCAGAAGATTCTGTCCATGCAGTGCACCCTAACGGCGTTTATGCAGGCTTCGACGCCTTCGGTACCGCAACAATCTCCGTTGCCGGTACCGACTCCGGCACCGGCATCGTTCCTTGTGCCGGTACTGATTGCATCGACATCGGCTTCTGTGTTGACTGCAACGGTACCCTGTCCTATGATGCCCATCAGTACCGAACCGGTACCGGTTACTCCCGATGTCGATCCCACTCGGTACGCGTATCGGGCTTTACAGGAGCATCCAGACAGGCGATACTTCGATTTCTCCGAAGACTCTCAGTCTTCTGTCGAGGCACCGATACTTCTTCCTCAGGAGTCTGCTTCTCCAAAACGAAGAATGTCTCCTCCAGAAGACTTGTCTTTTCAAAACTTCATTAGGGAAGTGGCTAGGGGCCTCTCCTTTACAGTGGCCCCTGAGTCAGAGCCTAGAGCCAAGCAATTAGATATTTTGCAATACCCTAAGGCTCCTAAAGAAGCAGCCACCTTACCTATTCATGAGATTCTCTATGATCTCATGTTGAGCATGTGGGAGACTCCTCTTACCGCCTCTCCTCATTCTCGTAGGTTAGACACCATGTACCGTGTCCCTCCTTGTCCTGGCTTTCATAAGTCTCAGCTTCCTCACCACTCTATTGTGGTAGATTCTGCCATGAGGAAAATAAAGAGTGCAAAGAGACACTCATCTAATCCTCCAGGACGTGAATGCAGAACCCTTGATGCTTTTGGCCGAAGGGTTTTCCAAGCTAATATGCTTGCTGCCAGAATCAACTCCTATAGTCTCTCTATATGGGGATGTTTCTAAAAGAAGTCATGGATCATCTGCAGACTTTAGCCCCTTTTATTTCAGAAGATAAAAGGCAGGAATTTCTCACTTGGCTTAAACATGCCCAAGATGTTTCCAAATTTCCAACCGTGCAGCCTTTGACTCTTTTGAGTGTGTAAGCAGAGCCTCGGCTATTGCCATAGGTGCACGCAGAATTGCTTGGTTACAAGCCTCTGATTTGGAACTCTGGGTCCAAGATGAGTTGGGAAATCTTCCTTGTACAGGTGAAAACCTTTTTGGCAGGGATTGGAAAGCAAAGGCCACTCAGATGGATGCTGAGAACTCTGCTTTGGATCGACTTTCAAAGTCTACCTCTGCTCCTGCTAAGAAAAGATTGTTCAAAAAGACATCTTTTTCTAAAAAGGGAAGATACTATCCTGCTTATGGTCAGCAGGCATCTTCTGCAGGTCGTTTTGCTGCAAAGCGTCAGCAACCACCTAAACAGGCCAAGTCAAAGGCTGCCAGGCCTCCCACGGCCCAGCAGCCTCAGCCTCCTCAGGTCCTTTGACTTGCAACCAGAGAACTTAGCCTTTCTGGCCCTGGAAGAACCAGAGGCCCCCTCACCATTCCAGGAAGGTTAGCTTACTTTGCTCCCAGATGGGAGCAAATCACAGCAGAGCAATGGACCCTCTCCATTATAAGGGAAGGGTACAAGCTTCATTTCTTAAACCTTCCTCCCCACACCATGGTGAAACAGTTCAATTCTCCAACATCTCTCCTCAACCTTCTTCAACAGGGCTCAGGGTTCTACTCCCCTTATTTTCTTATTCCAAAGAAAACAGGGGGCTACAGACCCATATTAGATCTCAGAGAATTGAACAAGTTTCTATTCAAAGAGAAATTCAAGATGATTTCTCTCGGACTCTGCTGCCATACCTTCAGAGTCAGGATTGGCTTTGTTCTCTAGATCTCAAGGATGCGTACACCCATGTCCTCATCCATCTAACACACAGAAGGTTCCTTCGGTTCCTTTTTCAAGGAAAGCACTACCAATACAGGGTGCTTCCTTTCGGTCTGGCCTCTGCACCAAGGGTGTTCACAAAATGCATGGCAGTAGTAGCTGCATTTCTACGCACCCTAGGAATATTCGTTTTCCCATATCTGGACGACTGGCTCATTCGAGCTTCATCCCAGTCAGAGGCCCAGATTTGTCTAGCCTGCACAATGCGTATCCTTCAGTATTTGGGACTGGTAATAAATATCCCAAAATCCCATCTCACCCCTACTCAGTCTCTGGAGTTTATAGGGGCCTTGCTGGATACCACAACTGCAAGGGCCTATCTTCCTCAGGCCCGTTGGTACAGTTAGCCTCCCAGATACAGTTAAAGTCCCATTTAACTGCTCGAGAAATGTTACAACTATTAGGCCACATGGCATCCATCGTGCATGTGGTTCCATATGCTCACCTTCACATGAGGGCAGCTCAATGGACTTTGTCCACCCAATCTTAGTTTATGTTTATGTAATTTTTGATATACCGCCCAGGCTGAAGGGCATCAGAACGGTTTACAATCACTGTATAAGCAGGTACTGAATATATTCCCTCATCCCCAAAGGGCTCACAATCTATGTGTACAATGGACTCAGGCATCAGGTTGCCTGTCAGACAAAATAGCAAACTCCAGTCGCCTTTTTGGTCTCTCCAGTGGTGGAAGTCCCCTTCAAATCTGTTGCTGGGGTCCCCTTTTCAGCAGTCGCTACCCCAAGCAACGATGCTTCTCCAATGGGTTGGGGAGCTCATCTGCAGGATCTCTCCTCCCAGGGCATCTGGTCTCCACAGGAGACTTCTCTGCATATCAATCTCTTGGAACTCAGAGCAATATTCTCAGAGTGTTCCATTCCCTGCTCAGCTACAGGACAGTCCTCATCGATACGGACAACCAAGTAGCCATGTTCTATGTAAACAAGCAGGGCGGGACTGGCGCTCTGTCGTTTTGCAACAAAGCTTTGCGACTGTGGGCCTTAACCAGAGAGCATCACATCCATCTTCTGGCAGTATATCTTCCAGGCATTCAAAACTCTTGGGCAGACAGACTCGGTCGAGTTCTGCTCCCACACGAGTGGTCCCTCCACATGGACCAGGTAGCCAGGATTTTTCGAATTTGGGAACCCCAGACATAGACCTCTTTGCAAGTCCGTGGAATGCCAAACTTCCCCGGTTCTGTTCCAGAATTCCGTGTCAGGGAGTTCAGGCCAAGGATGCCTTCCTCCTTCACTGGGGTCAAGACTTCCTTTATGCCTTGCCACCAATTCCCCTAATTCCCAAAACGCTATTCAAGCTTCAGAGAGATCGAGGGACCATGATCCTCATAGCACCACATTGGCCACGCCAAGTGTGGTACCCTCAACTTCTGTATCTCTCTCAAGCTCCTTCCCTGGACTTGGGCTCTGCACCAGGCCTTCTGTCCCAGGAAGAGGGAACGTTGTGGCACCCAAACCCCCAGTCACTCCATCTCAGGGTTTGGTTGCTGAGGGCCTAGACCTTCAAGATTTTCATCTCTCTCAGCAAGTCAGAGATGTTGTTCATGCCTCTAGAAAGCCGCCTACTAGGCGTTCCTATGCTTTCAGATGGAAAAGATTTACGATTTGGTGTTCAGAGAAGGGTCTAAACCCTCTTGCAATACCTCTGAATTCTCTATTAGAGTATCTCTTGCATCTATCCCATGCAGGTCTGAAAACGAATTCAGTAAGAGTCTATTTGAGTGCTATTGCAGCGTCCCTCAAGCCTCTCAATGGACAACCTATTTCCTCTCACCCTCTTATAGCAAGATTCATGAGAGGCCTTCTTTTAACTAAACCTCCCATTAGACCACTTCCATTGGCATGGGACTTAAACCTGGTTCTTGGCCAGCTTATGAAGCCACCCTTTGAACCTTTAGCCACCACCTCCTTGAAATTTCTTTCTTGGAAAGTTGTTTTTCTCATTGCAGTCACCTCAGCACGCCGCATCAGTGAGTTGCAAGCTTTGGTGGCTAATACTCCTTATACAAGGTTCCATCATGATAAGGTAGTCCTCAGGACCAATCCACACTTTATGCCTAAAGTGGTCTCACCTTTTCATCTGAACCAAGAGGTATATTTACCTGTCTTTTTTCCAGGACCTCATGCATCAAATGCAGAGAGGAATCTTCATACCTTGGATTGTAAGAGAGCTCTCGCTTTTTACTTACAAAGAACACAGCAACATAGAAAGTCTTCTCAACTCTTTTTTTGCTTTTGATCCTTCTCATTTAGGACTTCCAGTCTCTAAGAGAACACTGTCCAACTGGTTTGCTCAGTGTATTTCTTTCGCCTACCAGAGTAGGAACATTTCTCTGGAGGGCCATGTCACAGCTCACAATGTGAGAGCCATGGCAGCCTCAATGGCTCATCTAAACTCTGTGTCCATCGACCAAATCTGTTGAGCGGCCACCTGGGCCTCGGTTCATACCTTCACAGCCCATTACTGCTTGGACAAGGACTCCCGCCGGGATGCCTCGTTTGGTCAGGCTGTTCTCAAACACCTGTTCCATTCCTAATCAACTCCTACCCACCTACCCTAGTTGGATGCCAGAGATCCATGGGGGGAGGTAGAGTCCTTTTAAAGGACACACAACCTGGGGTTTCTCCCTGGCATCTGCAGCTAGGGAGTCCCCATATGTGAAGACTCATTCCTGCTCGTTCCTGGAGATAGCACAGTTACTTACCTGTAACAGGTGATCTCAGGAACAGCAGGAATAAGTCTTCACAACCCACCCGCCTCCCCTAGGAGTTGTATCTCTCTCTCTATCTTTCCTTTCCTCTCTCTCTCTTTGTCTCAGCTTTAAAACTCGAACTGGAGAGAGGCGGTTGGGAAAGGCGGGAAGGCAGCGCGCAGGCTCTGTGGGATGCTCCCAAAAGCTTTCTTACTGGACGTTGGGGAGCGTTCCCGCGCAGGCTCTGTCGGTACCGACGATACCCATATGTGAAGACTTATTCCTGCTGTTCCCAGAGATCACCTGTTACAGGTAAGTAACTGTGCTTTATGCTTATATATATATATATATATATATATATCTATACACACACACACAATGTTTACATGTATATGTACGTCTGCATGTTTATGCTCATATATATGTACACTCATATATATATCTCCAGTAACAAGCAGGAATGAGTCCTCACGTATGGGTACGTCAGTACCGACGGTGCCTGCGCAGGAAAGCTTCCCAGAAAGAAAGCTTTTGGGAGCCTCCCACAGCGCCTGCTCGCTGCCTTCCCGCCTTTCCTAACCAACTCTCCTCAGTTCTTCTTTTCCACGGAGCCAGCAGGTCGTGTTCCTGTCACCGCTGAAGTTCTTTATTTTAATTTATTTCTTTGGTCGCGTGTCTGCCTTCCCCGATGCCGGACCGGTACCGCTGGTCTTTTCTTTTCTTTCAAAAAAAAAATTATACTTTTTCCTCACTTGGTGTATTTTTCTTATTAGGCCTACAGGCCCACAAGAAAATTTTCCCTCATGGAAAAACCAGCCTCCGGGTTCAAAAAATGCACTAAGTGTAGCGGTACAATTTCTGTTACAGATACCCATGAATGTTGTCTTAAATGTTTGGGTCCTGAACACTCCATTCCGGATTGCCAGTCCTGCTCCCTAATGTCTAAACGAGGGTTACAGAACCGAGCAGCCAAGCTCCATGTGCTGTTTCCCACGGATGCACCGTCGGTGGCATCGACATCTTCCAGGTCTTCCTCTCCTGATGGGTCTCAGGTAACCAAACATAAACCTAGCAGGTCCTTGAAGGGCAAATCTCCCTCTCAGCATCGAGATGCCTCCGGGCTTGCCCTCGAGGATCCTGCCCCAGCCAAACAACCCCGGCGTGAAGCTCCGGCTTCCAAAGCTCCTCCTATGGGGTTACAGGTTGACATCGATGGCACGGCCTCGACCGATCACCTGTTAGACTGCTCTGGGGTACCGGCACAATCTCCCGGTACCGACATCCAGGCATTTGTGGCATCCATGGATCACACTGTGCAATCCATGCAGCAGGCTATAATGGCTTTTATTCAAGCTGCGACGCCGCCGGTACCGCAACGAGTCCCGTTGTCGGTACCGGCGCCGGTACCGGTACCAACACCGATACCGGTACCAACTGCATCGACATCGGTCAGGATACCGACTCAGGTTCCTTGTCCAGGGCTATCTCTCGGTACCGATCCGGTACCGGGGACGCCCGATGTCGGTACCGATCGATACGCGTATCGATCATTGGAAGGGGACAGACGATACTTCTATTCCTCTGATTCTGATTCATCAGATGAGTCTCCCGAAGTATCCATTACCCTTCCTGAGGAGCCTACTTCTCCAAAAAGGAGAATGTCTCCTCCAGAGGATTTGTCCTTTCAAGACTTCATAATAGAAGTGGCTAAAGGACTCTCTATTTCAGTAACCTCTGAAGCAGAGCCTAGAGCAAAAAAATTTGATATGTTAGGATACTCTAAGGCTCCCAGAGAGGCAGTCACCTTGCCAATTCATGAAATTCTTCATGAACATATGATTGACTTATGGGAGACTCCTCTCACCCTTTCTCCTCATTCTCGCAGATTGGACACTATGTACCGTGTCCCTCCTTGTCCTGGATTTCAGAAAACTCAGCTTCCTCACCACTCCATTGTGGTGCAGTCAGCTATGAAAAGGATAGAGTACCAAAAGACACTCTTCTGCTCCCCCAGGAAGAGAATGCAGGACCTTGGATGCTTTTGGTAGGAAAATCTTCCAAGCCAGTATGCTTATTGCCAGAATCAACTCATATAGCCTTTATATGGGTATGTTTCTAAAGGAAGTTGCACAAAAGCTGCACAACTTTCTCCCTTTTATTCCAGAGGATAGAAGGGATGAATTCCTCCTTTGGCTTAAGCATACTCAAGATATTTCAAAGTTTTCCAACAGGGCAGCCTTTGATTCCTTTGAAGGTTCCAGCAGAGCCTCAGGCATTGCCATAGCTGCTCGCAGAATTGCTTGGCTCCAGGCTTCTGATCTAGAACCCTGGGTTCAGGATGGCTTAGGAAATCTGCCCTGTACGGGTGAAAATCTCTTTGGCAAAGAGTGGCAAATAAAATGGATGCAGAGAATTCTGCTCTGGATAGACTTTCTAAGTCAACTTCCATTCCAGCCAAGAAAGTCTTTCAAAAAGCCTTTTTACAAAAGGAGCAGATTTCCTTCCACTTCTGGCCAACAATCTTCTACAGGTCGCTTTGCTACTAAGCGTCAGCAACCTAAACAGGCCAGGCCTAAACCTGCAGGGGCTGCTACAACTCAGCAGTCCCAACCCCCTCAGGGTTTTTGACTTGATACTAGAGAACTTAACCTTTCTGGCTCTACAACAGCCAGAACCTCTCACCATTCCAGGAAGGTTAGCTCATTTTGCTCCCAGATGGGAGCAAATCACATCAGAGCAGTGGACCCTCTCTATCATAAGAGAGGGCTACAAACTTCATTTCTCAGACCTTCCTCCCTACACCATGGTGAGACACTTCAATTCTCCCACATCTCTCCTCGACCTTCTGGATCAGGAGGTGACTACCCTTCTGGCCCAGGGGGCCATAGAAGAAGTTCCTCTTCTTCAACAGGGGTCAGGGTTTTACTCCCCCTATTTTCTCATTCCAAAGAAAAGAGGGGGATACAGACCCATTCTAGATCTCAGAGAATTGAACAAATTCCTATGCAAGGAGAAGTTCAAGATGCTTTCTCTAGGCACTCTCCTTCCATACCTGCAGAGTCGGGATTGGCTTTGTTCTCTAGATCTCAAGGATACGTACACTCATGTCCTCCTCCATCTATCTATCTCACAGAAAATTCCTGCGTTTTCTGTTCCAGGGAAAACATTACCAATACAGAGTGCTTCCTGTCGGTCTAGCCTCTGCTCCAAGAGTGTTCACCAAATGCATGGCAATAGTTGCTGCATTTCTACGCACTCTGGGAATATTTGTCTTCCCATATCTGGACGACTGGTTCATCCGAGCTCCAACCCAGTCGGAGGCTCAGATCTCCCTAAACCGCACCAGGCGCATTCTGCAATACCTGGGACTTGTGGTGAACCTCCCAAAGTCCCAGCTCACCCCTACTCAGTCCCTGGAATTCATAGGGGCCTGGTTGGACACCACTTGTGCAAGGGCCTACCTTCCTCAGGCCTGTTGTCAACGTCTAGTGCAGCTAGCCTCCCAGATTCAGTCAAAGAGCCATTTAACTGCCAGGGAGATGCTACAGCTGCTAGGCCCTATGGCTTCCACAGTACATGTGGTACCTTATGCTCGCCTACACATGAGAGCAGCTCAATGGACTTTGTCCACACTGTGGACTCAAGCGTCAGGAGCTCTCTCAGACCAAATAGCAACCTCCAAACGTCTCTTTTGGTCTCTCCAATGGTGGATGTCCACTCAAAATCTGTTGCTGGGGTCCCCCTTCCAACCTTTGTTGCCCCAGGCAACCCTCACAACAGATGCCTCCCAAACAGGTTGGGTTGCTCATCTATAAGACCTCTCCACCCAAGGCACTTGGTCCCCACAGGAGACCTCTCTTCATATCAACCACTTGGAACTTCGAGCAGTGTTCCTAGCTCTCAAGGTCTTTCATACCCTCCTCAGCTACAAGACAGTCCTCATTCATACGGACAATCAAGTAGCCATGTTTCACATAAACAAGCAAGGAGGAACTGGCTCTCTGTTGCTTTGCAACGAAGCTCTAAGATTATGGGCCTTAGCCAGAGAGCATCAAATCCATCTCCTGGCAGTATACCTCCCAGGAATCCAAAACTCTTGGGCAGACAGACTCAGTCGAGTTCTGCTTCCACACGAATGGTCCCTGCACATGGATCAGGTACTCAGAATCTTCCAGGAATGGGGAACCCCGGACATAGACCTCTTTGCAAGTCCGTGGAATGTGAAACTTCCCCGGTTCTGTTCCAGAATTCCGTGTCAGGGAGTTCAGGCCAAGGATGCCTTCTTCCTTCATTGGGGTCAAGGCTTCCTGTATGCCTTTCCACCCATTCCCTTGATTCCCAAGACTCTGTTCAAACTCCAGATGGATCAAGGATCTATGATCCTCATAGCTCCACGCCAAGTGTGGTACCCTCTACTTCTGCATCTCTCCTAGGTCCCTTCCCTTGACGGGAGCTGCCCCAGACCTTCTGTCCCAGGAGGAAGGGACTTTTTGGCATCCAAATCCCAAGTCCCTTCACCTCAGAGCTTGGTTACTGAAGGCCTAGACCTTCAAGACTTCAATCTTTCTCAGCAAGTGAAGGATATCCTCCATGCTTCCAGAAAACCTTCCTCTAGACGTTCCTATGCTTTAAGTGGAAAAGATTTTCTATTTGGTGTGCTCAAAAGGGTCTTGACCCTCTGGCACTTCCTGTGAATTCTCTATTGGAATATCTCCTGCATCTCTCCAATGCAGGCCTTAAAACGAATTCAGGAAGGGTCCATTTGAGTGCTATTGCAGCATCCCTTAAGCCTCTCAATGGACAACCTATCTCCTCTCATCCTCTTATTGCAAGATTCATGAGAGGCCTAACTTTAACAAAACCTCCCATTCGACCTCCTTCGGTGGCATGGGACTTAAACTTGGTTCTTGGTCAGCTTATGAAGCCACCTTTTGAACCCTTAGCCACTACCTCCTTGAAATTTCTTTCCTGGAAGGTTATTTTCCTTATTGCAGTCACTTCTGCTCGCCGCATCAGTGAACTGCAGTCCCTAGTGGCTAATCCACCTTATACAAGGTTCCATCATGATAAGGTAGTCCTTAGGACAAATCCTCACTTTATGCCTAAAGTGGTCTCACCTTTTCATCTTAATCAAGAGGTGTATTTACCTGTCTTTTTTCCAGCTCCTCATGCATCCAGTGCATATGGGAACCTTCATACTCTAGATTTTAAAAGAGCTCTTGCTTTTTACTTACACAGGAGACAGCAACATAGAAAGTCTTCCCAGCTTTTTGTTGCTTTTGATCCTTCTCATTTAGGACTTCCAGTCTCTAAGAGAACACTGTCCAATTGGATTGCTCAGTGTATTTCTTTTGCTTACCAGAGTAAGAACCTTTCTCTGGAGGGCCATGTCACAGCTCACAATGTGAGGGCCATGGCCGCCTCTATGGCTCATCTTCATTCTGTGTCCATCGACCAGATCTGTCGAGCAGCCACCTGGGCCTCTGTTCATACCTTCACAGCCCATTACTGTTTGGACAAGGACTCCCGCCGGGATGCCTTGTTTGGTCAGGCTGTCCTCAGACACCTGTTCCATTCTTAAACAACTCCTGCCCTCCGTCCCTTAATGGATGCCTGAGATCCATAGGAAGACGAGGGACCTTTCAGGGTCTCATACCCTTGGGGATCTCCCAGGCATCTTAGCTAGGGAGTCCCGATATGTGAGGATTCATTCCTGCTTGTTCCTGGGACCATGATCCTCATAGCACCACATTGGCCACGCCAAGTGTGGTACCCTCTGCTTCTACATCTCTCTCAAGCTCCCTCCCTGGAGTTAGGGTCTGCTCCAGATCTCCTATCTCAGGAGAACAGGATGTTATGGCATCCCAATCCCCAGTCCCTGCATCTCAGGGCTTGGTTGCTGAAGGTCTAGATCTCCAAGATCTTCATCTCAGCAAGTGAAAGATGTTCTTTAAGCTTCCAGAAAACCTTCCACTAGACGTTCTTATGCTTTCATGTGGAAAAGGTTTACTATTTGGTGGTCAGAAAAGGGTCTTAACCCCCTTGCAATACCTCTGGAATCTTTACTGGAGTATCTCCTCCATTTGTCTAATGCGGGCCTTAAGACAAATTCAGTAAGAGTCCATTTGAGTGCTATTCCAGCTTCTCTTAAACCTTTAAATGGACAACCTATTTCCTCTCATCCTCTTATAGCTAGATTCATGAGAGGCCTCCTTCTAACTAAGCCTCCCATTAGACCACCTCCGGTGGCATGTGACGTGAACCTGGTTCTTGGGCAGCTCATTAAGCCACCTTTAGAACCGTTAGCTACCACCTCCTTGAAATTTCTTTCTTGGAAGGTTATCTTTCTCATTGCAATCACATCAGCACGCCGCATTAGTGAATTGCAAGCACTAGTAGCTAATCCACCTTATACAGTTTTCCATCATGACAAGGTAGTCCTTAGAACTCATCCACACTTTATGCCTAAGGTGGTCTCGCCTTTCATCTCAACCAAGAGGTCTACCTACCTGTCTTTTTTCCAGGACCTCATGCATCAAATGCAGAGAGGAATCTTCATACCTTGGACTGTAAAAGAGCTCTAGCTTGTTACTTACAAAGAACACAGCAACATAGAAAGTCCTCTCAACTCTTTGTTGCTTTTGATCCTTCTCATTTGGGACTTCAGTCTGCAAGAGAACACTAACTGGATTGCTCAGTGTATTTCTTTCGCCTATCAGAGTAAGAACCTTTCTCCAGGACCAAGCAGGAAGTCAGTCCTCACATATGGGTGACATCGACGTCAATGGAGCCCTTGCGGAGCATTTCCCCAGCTTTCCATGAAAGCCTTTGCGAATACAGGCACGCATGCGCGGTTTGCTTCCCGCCTAAAGGTGCCATCTTGCTCAGTCTCTCATTTTCCGTGAAGCCCACCGGACGTGAGTCCTAGTCATCCCGGAAAATTGTTTGATTTTTTGCGATTCTTCGCTATGTCACAGCTCACAATGTGAGAGCCATGGCAGCCTCAATGACTCATCTGAACTCTGTGTCTATTGACGACATCTGTCGAGCAGCCACTTGTGCCTCGGTTCATACCTTCACAGCCCATTACTGCTTGGACAAGGACTCCCGCCGGGATGCCTTGTTTGGTCAGGCTGTTCTCTAACACCTGTTCCATACCTAATCAACTCCTACCCACCATCCCTGGTAGGATGCCAGAGATCCATGGGGGGAAGTGGAGCCCTTCTCAGGGACACACAACTTCTGGGGTCTCTCCCTGGCACCTAAAGCTAGGGAGTCCCCATATGAAGACTACATTCCTGCTTGTTCCTGGAGATAGCGTAGTTACTCACCTGTAACAGGTAATCTCTGGGAACAGCAGGAATTTAGTCTTCACTACCCACCCACCTCCCCTAGGAGTTGTATCTCTTTTTTTTTCTCTCTCTCTCCCTCTCTCTTTTGTCTCAGCTATAAACTCAACTGGAGAGGGACAGTTGGAAAGGCGGGAAGGCAGCACGCAGGTGCTGTGGGATGCTCCCAAAAGCTTTCCTATCAGACGCTGTGGAGTGTTCCCGTGCAGGCTCCATCGGTACCGACGATACCCATATGTGAAGACTAAATTGCTGCTGTTCCCTGAGATCACCTGTTACAGGTGAGTAACTACGCTTTGTTCCCGGAGAAAACATAGTTGTTTGTTTATTTAAAAGGATTTATATACCACTTTGTTCTGAAATCAAAGCGTTTTACACTTCAATCAATGATCAGTATTAGTAGGGGTAGGTATGCAATGTTAACACGTGTGGGTATTTGTGTGAGTGACGGGGATGATTTCATGGTGTCTTATTTACAGGATGAGCTATGTACAAGTGGTTATGTACAGGAAGGATAAAGTCATGTTTTAACAACTTGAACAGACTTGTAACTTCATACTCATTTTAAAAGGAACATTCAATTGTAAATTGGAACATTGCATTTCAAAGTCTTAAACTGTCTTGTAATTTCCTTTGATACGATTGGGATTGGTGGTTTTCATTATAATGGTCAATGAATAAGGTGGTCTTGAGTAACTTGTGGAAGTCTTTTAAATCAGTTGTGGATCATAGCTTTTCCAGAAGTGCATTCCAAATAGGGGCAGCAAGGGAGAAAGCCCGCATGGATGTGGATTTATTGTTTTTTGTAAATAAACTAGGAGTTGGTATTGTGTGTTTAGTGCTGTTCCTATCCGGTCTTTTTATTGTTTTGGTTCTGATGAACTCTTGAAGTATTCCTGCTGATATTTTGTTTTTGATCTTCACGATTTTGAGCGCTGATTTATATTTTGCTCGTGAGGAAATTGGTAGCCAATGCAGATCTTGTAGTATAAAGGTTATATGGTCTTGTAGTTAAGGGCCAGCAGTAATGCGGGCAGCAGTGTTTTGGATTATTTGAAGGGGTCGAGTAGATTGATTGGGTAGGCCTTGGAAGAGGAGATTACTGTAGACTAGCTCAAGTGTGATTGCCTGGCATACCGTACGGAAGTGCTCTTTGCTGAGCAGAGGTTTTAGTCTTCGGAGCATTGCTAGTTATTCACCTATAACTAGTGTTCTCTGGGTACCGCAGGAATTAGTCCTTACAACCCTCCCTCCCTCCTCCCCATGGATTTGCTCTTTCTTTTTTATGCTTGGTTAAGCTGTCATACTGAGGTAAGATTTCACCCTTGGGCAGGAAGGTGACTGCGCATGTGCAGTGTTACTCTCAAAGGCTTTCTGTGAAAATTGGGGAGTGGATCTGTCTGCACTGATGTCACCCATATGTGAGGACTGATTCCTGCTGTCCATGGAGAATACCTGTTAAAGGTAAGTAATTACGCTTTTCCAGCATTCCTGCCACTGCTGGAAACCATTTTGAAATGCCTCTTTCGTTATGCTGGGAAGCTGCTGTCGAACTTTGCTTAATGGTCTCCAAGTTGTTGAAATTCTTATCTTTCAGTGGTAATTTACGTTTTGGAAGCAAAAAAAAAAGTCTCAGGGTGGAAGATGAGGTGAGTATGGAGGCTGACTGATTTGCTTGATTTGGTGTCCGGCTAAGAACTGCTGGAGAAGATGTGATGTGTGAGTTGGGGCGTTATCTTGATGAACCCATCTATTCACCATTTCTGTGCAATTCTAGCCTCTTAGGATAAACTGCATCTCTCAAATGAATCAGAACTTGGGCGTAGTACTTTTCATTGATGGTGTGGCCTTTTGGAGCATACTCATGATGAGCAATACCCTGGTAATCAAAGAAAATTTTGAGCACGACCTTGACATTGCTCTTCATCTGTCGGGCTTTTTTGGGTCCAGGAGAGTCTGGAGTCTTCCCTTGTGAGGATTGAGCCTTCGTTTCCCGGTCATAACCATAAACCCATGATTCATCACCAGTAATAATCTTTTCGGTGAAATCTGAGTCATTTTCAGTGCATTGCAACAGATAGTCTTTTTCTTTTTAGTCAGGAGACAGGAGTTTCAACACGAACTTTGCGCGCGCACATCTCATCCCCAAATTGACAGTAAGAATGTACTGTACTGTCCGAAAACTGATATTCTTGTCCTCAACAAGCTCCCCAATAGTCAATGATTTGAGCGTATTGCGACACACACTGCTTCAACTTTGTCTTCTTTCCTGCTCATGGATGGCCTTCCAAAATGTTAATCACCATCTGCACTTGAGCAGCCCTCATGGAAATGTCTGTACCAGTTATAAACTCGAGCACTACTCATGCATTCATCACCATACACTTGCTGTAACTTGTCATAAGTCTCATTGGATGAATCTCCAAGTTTCTGGCAGAATTTAATGCAAATTCGCTGTTCAGTTTTTTCACTTATCGTAAATTTGATGAACTTCTTTTACACAATACCAAACATCACGTGATTAAAAAAAAAAGTACAGGTGTGCTGCAGCCACGCTACCAGCTGCAGAGTATATAACTAGTTCCCTGCATGCTTAATAGCGTCGTGGTGCAACGTATTATGTTATAACTACCCAACAAGTCTTGATACTTTTTGATCATACTTCGTGATAGAGATAGATATAGATAGATAGATATAGAGATAGATATATAGGAAGAGGAAGAAATCATAATGCTTATTTAAAGGCCCAGGATTTTCCCTCTTAAAACTTCTCACGGGCTCACATTGATTTAGAATTGCCTTCTACTTTCATGTTAATGTCAAGTTTTGTGCTTATGAGAAAACAATCTCTTTCAAAAGTCACTGTTTGAAAATACATTTTTATATAACTGTGTATAAATGCGTGGTCCCATTCCCAACCAAAGGTGCCATCTTACTCAAGTCTCCCTTTTTCCGCGGAGCCCTTTGTTCTCCAGGACCAAGCAGGAAGTCAGTCCTCACATATGGGTGACGTCGGCGCCGACGGAGCCCTCGCGGAGCAATTTTCCCCAGCTTTCAAAGAAAGCCTTTGGGAATTGCAGCGCGCATGCGCGGTCCCCTTCCCACCCAAGGGTGCCATCTTAGCCAGTTTCTTTTTTCCGCGGAGCCCTTCAGACGTGCCCGTCTTGTCCCCGCTGAAAAAGTTGATTTTTTTCGTGTTTAATCTCTTTTTTTCTCTATCGGTTCGACGCCGGTCCTTTTCCTGCCCGGACTCGTGACGCCGTTGCGAGTCCTTCTGTTATTTTTCGTTTTTTCTGATTTTCTGTCAGTTTCGTTTTCGGTTTTTCACTGGCAGCCCGGTCCTTCGACCTTGCAGGGGCCCTTTTTCCCCCGATGGCTGCCAGTGGTTTCAAGCGGTGTGTTCAGTGTGACAGAAATATGTCACTCACTGACACACATGATAATTGCCTCCGCTGCCTTGGCCCAGATCACGAGGAACTGATCTGTGGGGCCTGCAGCAAGATGTCCTCCAAAGCGTTAAGGAGTCGGCGGCATCAGCGGGAACGAATCTTCGCTGATCCCGCCCGTACCCGGACCTCGTCGGAGGCCTCCGCGTCCAGAGGTTCCAGCTCGGACCGTCGCCGGAGTTCCTCCGACAGGGGTTCTCCCTCCGGGGACCATCGACGAAAGGTGAAACCCGCGAGGGCGGCGTCGGTGGACGCTCCTGGCTCCGCGAGGGCCAGGTCGCATAGCCCCGATAGCCGTCCCGGGTCTTTGGAGAAGGAGCATCTGCCGAAGCGACCTCGTCTGGAGTCGGAGTTGCCTGCTCGGGTAAGTCCTGTAGTCCTGGACTCGCCTCAGAGTGGTCCGACGTCGGGCCTGACGCCGTCGGGGCCCGAGTCGGGGGCTGCTGGGTCACCTGAGGTCGGACTCAGGTTGACGGCCTTGGAGAGCAGACTCTCTGCCTTCTAGGACCAGCAGCGGGCACTGATCGCTAGCCTCGCTGGCGCCTCTGCCCCGACCGCCGGGACGTCGACGTCTAAGTCGACCCCGGAGACCGAGCCGATCCTCGAGTCCATGCGGGCTCGAGTCGATCCTCGGTCGAGGTCACCCTCGGCCTCCCGTTCGGGACCGAGGTCGTCGACGCCGACTCCCTCAGCATCGGGGCGGCCGACGCCTCCGCCCGCCCGGACCGACCCCACCGATTCCTCCTCGGAGTCGGCCTGGGAGTCTGAAGAGGAAGAGTCACCTGATTCCTTTCGGACTCGGTGTGTCCCCTCGGACTCGCCTGAGTCCGAACCTCGGAAACAGTCCCCTCCGGAGGACGCCCGGTTCTCGGACTTCGTCAGGGATATGGCCAAGGCTTTGGCCTTCCCTGCGGATCCCGAGGAGGAGCCCCGAGCCGAAGAGCTCGATGCCCTTCAGTACGACTCTCCCACCAGGGAGCACTTTACTGTACCGGTTCCTCCCATGCTGGAACGACTACTCTTCCGCATGTGGGAGAGTCCGGCATTGTCGCCGGTGTTAAGCAAGCGGGTCGATTCCATTTATCGAGTCCGCAAGAGCCCTGGCTTCCAAAAAGCACAGCTACCGCACCATTCCATGGTGGTGGAATCGGCCATGCATAGGCTTAAGAGCCAGAAGATGCACTCCTCGGTGCCTCCTGGCAGGGAGGCCCGCAACCTGGATGGCCTTGGTAAGAAGTGTTTCCAGGGCTCTATGCTTGCTTGTCGGGTCCAGACCTACCAGCTCTACATGGGCATGTATCTCAGAGACCTGGCTAAAGAGATAGCCGGATTCTCCGCTGGGCTGTCCGAGGAACCTTTGCGGAGGTTCCTAGCCTTGACAACTGGTATTCGGGAATGCTCCAAATTCATGTCTCGAGCAGCCTATGATGGCTTTGAAGCATCGGCACGAGTGGCCGCAGCCGGCATCGGTGCCCGCCGACAGGCTTGGCTTCAGTCGTCTGACCTTGAACCCTGGGTGCAGGACAAGTTGGTCGATGTCCCCTGCCCAGGTGAGAACCTCTTAGGCAAGCCCATGGCTGAAAAGGCTGCTCAAATCGAGACGGAGACTCTCACCAGAACTAGGCTTTCTAGGAAGACCTCCGCCCCTTCCCAGAAGAAGAAGGGCTCGGGAAAGAAGTCCTTTTACCCGAGAAAGGCGGCTGCCTATAAACACTACCCTCAATATCAATCCTCCGCGGCTCCCCAACAGGGTCAGCAGGCCAAGGGACGGGGTAACGGGTCCCGTAGGCAGCAAGCCCCCCAAGCCTGCACCACCGGCCCCTGTTCAGCAGGGTGGGGGTTTTTGACTTCATCAGCATAGCCTCTCCCCCTCAGCTGGTTCCTCCCAGTACAGGAGGCCGGCTGGTTCACTTTGCCGACAGGTGGTCCAACGTCACCTCAGATGCCTGGGTGCTTCAAGTGGTGAGAGAAGGCTATCTTCTCCACTTCCACCAGATCCCTCCCTCCTATTTTCCGGGAGAACCTCCATGACTCCCTCTGCACAGGGACTTACTCCTTCAGGAGTTAGCAAGTCTTCTTCAGGAACAGGCTGTGGAACCGGTGCCCCACCACCTGCGGGGTCAAGGCTTCTATTCCAGGTATTTCCTAATACCAAAAAGAACGGGAGGCCTCAGACCCATCCTGGACTTGCGGAACCTCAACAAGTTCCTCGTCAGGGAGAAGTTCAAGATGCTTACCCTTGGAATCCTTCTGCCCTATCTCCAGCAGGGAGATTGGCTATGCTCCTTGGATCTAAAGGATGCCTACACGCACATCCTCATCCACCCAAGCCACCGCCAATACCTAAGGTTTGTGGTGGCAGGAAATCATTACCAGTACAGAGTACTGCCCTTTGGCCTATCCTCCGCACCACGAGTCTTCACAAAATGTCTCGCGGTGGTGGCGGCTTATCTCCGGCTTCACGGCCTCTATGTCTTTCCGTACCTAGACCACTGGCTCATCAGAGCGTCGTCCTCTCCAGAAGTCTCAAAAGCCACACACCGCACTGTGACTCTTCTGCAATACTTGGGCTTTGTCATAAACTTCGCAAAGTCCATTTTGCTCCCCTCACAAGATCTCGAGTTCATCGGCGCAAGATTGCACACTCTTCAGGCACGAGCTTTCCTGCCTCTCGACAGGGCTCAACGGCTCATGGACCTAGCCGGCCGTTTTCGCAGCCAGTCCCTGGTCTCCGCCAGGCGCTTCCTGAGACTACTCGGCCATATGGCTTCCACCGTCCACGTGACCCCCAATGCCCGCCTGAATATGCGGCCTGCTCAGTGGTGCCTTCGCAAGCAGTGGCAACAGGCCACGGGTGGCCTAGCCGACTTAGTGCGCATCTCCGGCCCGCTGGCCTCTTCTCTACAGTGGTGGCTTCATCGGCCGAACCTGGTGCTCGGAATGCCTTTTCAGTCTCCTCCGCCGGCTCAAGTGCTGACGACCGATGCTTCTCTCCTAGGATGGGGAGCGCATTGCCAAGGGGCATGTACTCAAGGTCTCTGGACCACGTGGGAGTCTGCGCAGCAGATCAACTTCCTGGAGCTCAGAGCAATCCGTCTGGCTCTCAAGGCTTTCTCCCACCTGACTTCTCACCAGTCCGTCCTTGTCCAGACGGACAATCAAGTTGCCATGTTCTACGTGAACAAACAGGGAGGCACGGGCTCCTTCCTTCTCTGTCGGGAAGCACAGAAGCTCTGTTCTTGGGCCGTCAGCCACGGCATTCTTCTCAAGGCAGTTTATCTCCCAGGCCAAGAAAACTGCCTGGCGGACAAACTCAGCAGAATCCTCCAGCCGCACGAGTGGCGCCTGGATCCCTTGGTAGTTCAACAAAGAAACGTGGATAGCAACGAAGGACGTGTGAAAATCTTTATTGGTCAAATCAGCCAAAGGCCCGACACAGGCCGTGTTTCGGAATTCCCTTCTTCAGGGGCTAAATGGCTAAAGACAAATACACAAATTAAAATAAACAACAAAAATAGTAATTTAAAAACAAAATCAAACTGGCTAAAACCACGGACATCAATGAATGCATACTAAAACAGTTTTAAATATAAAAATAACAAATTAAAAACATTTTTCTAATAAACGGATGTATCAATATAAATATATAAATAAATAAATATAAATATAAATGGTGGAACAAATAAGTACGGCTAACAACAGAACGACACAAAAATGCACCTAAACAGTACAATTGAAAATGAATGAAAGTATATAAATATATATAAGAAAATATAAATTTGATAAACATAAATTTGTAAATAAATAATAAATGTTTCAACAGACAATAAACATTTCATAATATAATCAAAAAATTATTATTGTATTTAAAAAAAACACATATAAATTACATATCTCTGAATCAGTAGACTATATCAATTAACCAAAAAGAACTAAAACAATGTGTGTCTTCAAAAATATACTATAACAAATATGACACCTAGACGGTACAATTGATAAAAACATATAAATATATATAAAAGATATATAAATTATATAAATATGTAAATGTAAATATGTAGATAAATAATAATAAATGTTTCAACGAATAATGAATGTTTCTTAATATAGCATAAAATGATGTATTTAAAAAACATATAAATTACACATACCTGAATCAACAGACTGTATAAATTAACCAAAAAGGACTAAAACAGTGTATATCTTCAAAATTGTGCTATAACAAAAAACAAACATTTAAATTGAAAACTTGTAAATAAATTACTCTTAAATAGAAAAAACAAAACAAACATCATGAAATCCATACATGTATATAAAAAAATTATTAAAAATTAATTATAAAAAATAATAATAATAAATTATTAATTTCAAAAGGTATAAATAGAAATCGGCCTGTTCTTGGGCCGTCAGCCACGGCATTCTTCTCAAGGCACGATGGATCTCTTTGCCAGTCCTCTCAACCGGCAACTTCCTCGCTTCTGCTCTCGGCAGCTGCATCCCCTTCGAGTAGCGGCGGATGCTTTTCTGCTTTCATGGTCGAAAAGCCTTCTGTATGCCTTTCCTCCCATACCGCTTGTCTCCTGAACTCTTTTCAAGGTTCTCCGAGACAAAGCTTCCATGATCCTGATAGCTCCTCGCTGGCCCAGACAGCCGTGGTTTCCACTCCTGCTGCAATTAGCGGTGGAGGATCCGTTCCCTCTGGGGTTTCAACCAGATCTCCTAACACAGGATCAGGGGTCCCTGCTACACCCCAACCTCAGATCTCTACATCTAATGGCCTGGCTGCTGAAAGGGTAGTCCTCGCTCCCCTTCTATTGCCGGCAGAGGTGGAAGAGGTCGTCCTAGCTTCCCGGCGACCTTCTACCCGCAAATGCTACGCCCTTAAATGGCGTCGCTTTTCCGCTTGGTGTGCCCAGCAGTCTCAGGATCCCTTCTGCTCGGTGTCGGTGATATTGCAGTACTTGCTCTACCTCTCTAATCTGGGACTTAAGTCCAACTCCGTCAAAGTTCACTTCAGTGCTCTCTCAGCACATCATGTGCCGGTGGACGGCAGACCTCTTTCCAGCGACCCTCTCGTGGCGAGGTTTCTCCGAGGTCTCCTTCTACTCAAACCACCTCTGCGCCCGCCAGCACCTGACTGGGATCTAAATGTGGTTTTACAGCGGATCACCTGTCCGCCTTTTGAACCTATGGCTACCTGTTCTCTACGTTTTCTATCTTGGAAAACCTTATTCCTGATAGCCCTCACTTCCGCTAGACGCGTAAGTGAATTGCAGGCCCTCGTGTCTGATCCCCCTTACACTCGGTTCTACAAAAATAGGGTAGTCCTACGGACTCACCCAAATTTTCTTCCAAAAGTGGTCTCCCCTTTTCACATCAATCAGGAGGTGGTACTTCCGACCTTCTTTCCCAGGCCACACTCCAGCCGAGCTGAAATGGTCCTGCATACCCTGGACTGTAGAAGGGCATTGAACTTCTACCTTGACCGTACGCGGGAGCACCGTAAAGCTGCTCAGCTTTTTGTATCTTTTGACCCCAATAAATTGGGGCTCCCGGTCTCCAAGCGTTCTCTGTCCATATGGGTTGCTGACTGTATCGCTTGGGCTTATGGGGCAGCTGGACTCTCCTTAGAAAGTCGAGTCACGGCTCATTGTGTTCGGGCGAAGGCTACGTCAGTGGCTTACCTCCGCTCTGTTCCGTTGGCAGACATCTGCCGGGCCGCTACTTGGTCTTCGAGCCAGACTTTTGCGGTCCATTACTGCCTCGAGAGGGAGTCCCGCAGGGACAGTGCTTTCGGACAGGCAGTCTTCCGAAATCTCTTCGAGGTTTGAGCAACTCCTACCCTCCATCCCGGATGGGGGCTACCGGTGGGTAATAATTCAGCGAAGATTCCTTCCTTCTGTACTGCTGAGCTAGAGGGAGCTCATTTTGTGCTTAGGGTCTCCGGTAGCCTTAAGCTTGGGAGTCCCATATGTGAGGACTGACTTCCTGCTTGGTCCTGGAGAAAGCGTAGTTACTCACCTGTAACAGGTGTTCTCCAGGAGCAGCAGGAATCAGTCCTCACAACCCTCCCTCCTCCCCTTGGAGTTGCGATTATCTGCTTTAGTTTTTTTGCAAATTTTTATGCTGTCTTTTAGCTATGTCATCTGACTGGCTAAGATGGCACCCTTGGGCGGGAAGGGGACCGCGCATGCGCGCTGCAATTCCCAAAGGCTTTCTTTGAAAGCTGGGGAAAATTGCTCCGCGAGGGCTCCGTCGGCGCCGACGTCACCCATATGTGAGGACTGATTCCTGCTGCTCCTGGAGAACACCTGTTACAGGTGAGTAACTACGCTGTCGTGTGTCTCGTCCCCAGAAAACGTTTCTCTGTTTCCAACTGGTTTTTGCTATCCTGCCTTCACCGGTCCTCTTCCCGCTTCTTGAGCACCTCTGCTTCGGCCTTGGTCTCGGTTTTCCCTTTTTTTTGTGTTTTATCGCGCTTTTGCGCCTTTTTTTAACCACTGGCTATGTCGAGGGTCTTCAGCCTGGCAGGTGTTCTTTTTCCCCCAATGCCCTCAGGTTTTAAGAAATGTGATAGGCGTTCAAAAAAAACAAATGTCGCTCATGGACACCCATGACTGGCTGTCACATGTGTCGAGGAGCTGACCATGACCCGGAGCAATGCTCCCTCTGTAAGATGTCGTCCTCCAAGGCCATCCAGAGTCATAAGCAGAAGCTGGATGATCTCTTCCATAAGGCAGCCCTGGTATCCCCTGTAGCCTCTTGCTCTTTTGCCCCGCAACCTCTGGAGTCTCCCAAGGCTCCTCTCCGGACCCGGCAGCACTCTGACCAGGGATCACCCGAACATGAGCGGAAGAAGGCGGCCGCAAGGACTCTGTTGGGGACGCCAGACAAGCATGAGAGGTCACGCGTCCTGTCTGTCAGCACCCCAAGGCAGTCTCTGGAGTTGGAGAGGGAGCGGCCCAGTAAAGTACCTCAAGCTGATATGGAGGCCTCTGGCGAAATCGCCTGGTCTCCTGAGGGTTGATCCAGTCACCCTGATATCAGTGTCACAGGGCCCCACTCCCGAGTGGGAGGGTCCGGATGCTGGCTTTTGAACACTGCGTTTCTGCATTTCTTGCTGCCTAGCAGGTGCTGGTCCCAGTCCTGCCAGCACACGCCAGAAGACCACAGAGACCTTGACCTCGAGGATTCCCTGGGCCGCTTCAGTGA
This sequence comes from Ichthyophis bannanicus, assembly GCA_033557465.1. NCBI lineage: Eukaryota > Metazoa > Chordata > Amphibia > Gymnophiona > Ichthyophiidae > Ichthyophis > Ichthyophis bannanicus. Next base: position 229,012,960 of record CM066039.1, read on the forward strand.
CCACCAAGAGCCAGAAGCCTTGTGAGGATCCTTGACGCGAGTCTTGATCTTCGTCCTGGTCCTCGGGCCCAAGATCTTCTCGGGTGAACACATCTGGCTCTGGGCAGGTTTTGGCCTCAAAAACCTGGCACAGGTCACTGATCCATCTCGAACCACCCGACCTCAAATCTTCCACGGACTACTCTGAATGGGAGTCCATTGGGGAGACCTCCCCAGAGACTCTGTCCCACTGATACCTCCCCTCAGACCCCTCCCCGCCGACCCAGAGGCGGCGATCATCTTTCTGGAATTCGTACAGGACATGGTACGGACTCTAGCACGCGCCACAGAGTCGGAGGAGGTGCCCCGTGTGGAGGAGCTGTTTTGGTGCCGGTTCCTCCCATTCTGAACCGACTCTTCCTCCGCATGTGGGAGACCCCAGCCTCTATCCCTATCGTGAGCAAGCACCTGGATGCTATATATAGGTTTCACCGGGGGCCAGGGTTTTGGAAAGCCCAACTTCCCCACACCTCGTTGATGGTCAAATCGGCCATGCGGAAGCTAAAGATCCCGAAGACTCATTCTTCGGTCTCGCTGGGCAGAGTCTCATACTCTCGATGCCTTCGGGCACAAGGCTTATCAGGGCTTCATGCTGTCATGTCTCCTCTAAGTTTACCCATTATATACTGGGATGTTCCTCCATGACCTCGCTAGAGAGCTCGTAGGCTTTGTGGCAGGCCTTGATAGAGACCATCTCTGGGGTTTTCAGGCTCTCTAAATCTGTCAGAATGATTGAAGTAGCTCTCGCTAACAGTGTACGACTCCTTCAAGTCTTCTGTCCAGGTGGTGGCGGCGGCTGGCTTCAGAGCCCGCTGGCAGACTTGGCTCCAGTCCTCAGACCTGGAACAGTGGGTCTAGGAGAAGCTGCTGGACGTCCGTTGCCTCGGGGAACAACTATTCGGCAAGCCCATGGAGGATAAGGCAGTGGAGATTGAGATGGAATAACGTGACTTGTACTTGCCTCTCCTGGAAAACTTCATCTCTCCCCAGGAAGAAACAGCAGAGTAAGAAGCCTTGCTTCCTTCGGAAGGGGCTCCCATACAGGGGCTACCCAGCTTACCCCACTAGCATCAATTCCTGGTCAGGGTGGTCAGGGCAAGACCACGGTCCGTAGCCCTCGCAAGCTGAAGGTTCCCAAGACCCTACCCCCCAGGCGCGGCTCAGCCACCCTCGGGGTTTTTACGCTATCGGCATAGCCTCTCGTCCTCTGGCAGGGCAGCTGTCTGTTTGGGGGGGGGGGGTGTATCTGTTCCATTTCTCCCACAGGTGGGAGTCCATCTCCACTGATGCCTGGGTCCTCCAGGTCGTTCGGGAGGGCTATCTTCTCCATCTGGACCAGACCCCGCCTCTGTACTTCCCCGGGGAGCAGGTCGGCTTCCCTAGCACCAGGCTCTCCTGTGTCAGGAGCTTGCAGGCCTCCTCGAGGATGGAGAAGTAGAACCAGTTCCACTGCACGTCTGAGGACGGGGGTTTTACTCCCGATACTTTCTCGTCCTGAAGCGGACAAGGGGTGTTCGGCCCATTCTCGACCTGCAGAAACTAAACAAGTTCCTGGTGCGGGAGAAGTTCAAAATGCTATTCCTTGGAATGTCACTGTCCTACCTCCAGCAAGTGAATGGCTGTGTTTCTTAGACTTAAAGGATTCTTATGCTCACATCCTCACCCATCCCAAACACAAAGTAACTCCACTTCATGGTTCAGGGAAACTATTACCAGTACAGGGTACTTCCTTTGGCTTTGCGTCTGCCCCATGGATCTTCACAAAGTGCCTGGCAGTGGCTGCGGCCCACCTACGGCTGCAGGGCACCTTAGTCTATCCACATCTAGACGACTGGCATATAACGGGGTATGGCCTCCAAAGCCAGGCAGGCCACGGACCGTACCATTCACCTCCTGGAGCATCTGAGGTTTGTGATGGACTACCCAAAGAACCACCTCACTCCTGTTCAGTCCCTAGTGTTAATCGGGGTTCGCTTGGACACCCTGTGAGCCATGGCTTTTCTTTCTCAGGGCAGGGCGGGCCCCCTCGTGTCCCTGGCATCCAAAGTGCGGTGCCACAGTACTGTCTCTGTCCGGACGATGCTTTGCCTTCTCGGCCACATGGCCTCCACGGTCCATGTCGTGCCTAATGCCCATCTCAGTCGACCGGCTGCCTCTGAGACCCCACCTCAGTCTCTCCCAGCATGGCTGAGTTTCTCACTTGATGGCAGGAGTCTTGGAACCTGCTTCAAGATATGCACTTCCAATCTCCGGCGCATCAGGTCTTCTTGACGATGGACACTTCCCTGGCCGGCTGGGGAGCTTACTGCGAGGGGCAGCGCACTCAAGTAACTTGGTCCCTTGAGGAGTCGCGGCAGCAGATCAACCTGCTGGAGCTCCGGGTCATCCTCTTTGTACTCAAGATTTTCAGGGACCACCTGTAGCACCAAGTGATGTTGGTCCAGACGGACAACCAGGCCACGATGTTCTATGTGAACAAACAAGGAGGTACCGGCTCCTACAGCCTCTGTTCGGAGGCGACAGCCCTATGCTCCTTTGCAGTGAGCCAGGGCATGACCATCTGGACCACTTACCTCCCAGGCCAGGACAATACATTGGCGGACTGACTCAGCAGTCTCTTCCAGCTACACGAGTGGCACCTGTCCCCTGGATGGCGCAGCGGCTGTTCCAGCATTGAGGGACTCCAGACCTGAACCTCTTTGTCAGTCCTGCGAATTCGCAGCTCCCCCATTTCTGCGGTCCCTTCCCGCATCTGAGCAGGGTGTCCCCGGATGCTTTCCTCATCTCGTGGGAAACGGGCCTGTTGTATACCTCCCCCCCCCCCCCAATGCCCCTAATTGCCCTGACCCTTCTCAATGTCCAGCAGGACAGGGCCTCGATTATCATAGCTCTGAGATGGCCCAGGCAGCCTTGGTTTCCCCTGCTGCTCCGTCCCTTGATGGAGCTCCAGGGCCCTCTAGGGTTCTCACTGGGGCTGCAGACGCAGGAGGAGTCTGCTTCTTCACCCCAATCTGAGGTCCCTATCCCTCACAGCTTGGTGGTTGAGTGGGTTGCTCTACCCACCTCCTATCTTCCCATGGAGATCGAGGACATTCTTTTGGCCTCAAAAGATCTCGACCAGACAGGCTTATGCCTTCAAGTGGCGTCTGTTCTCGGTGTGGTGCTCAGAGCTCCGCGTGAACCTATATTCATGCCCTACCAGTTTGGTCTTGCAGTACCTGCTTCACCTCTCGCAGTCTGAGCTGAAGTCTACCTCTGTCAGGGTTCACCTGAGTGCCTTCTCAGCAAACCACCACCCCATCGAGGGCAAACCTCTTGTCTCTCATTTCATGTGAGGCCTCCTACTCGCTGCCCTCCAGTGGAATAGGATCTCAGTGTGGTCCTCACGCAGCTGACCAAGCCACCTTTTGAGCCCGTGGCTAACCTGCACGCTATGGCATCTGTCGTGGAAGGTAGCCTTTCTGGTGGCTCTCACCTTTACCCAGAGAGTCAGCGAACTCCAGGTGCTGATGGCCAAGGCACTGTACATCCCCACTTTCCTTCCTAGGATCATCTTGGATTTTCATCTCATTCAAGAGATAGTGCTGCCCACTTTCTTCTTGAAGCCCCATGCTGACCGGGCATCGGCAATTCTCCACACCTTGTATTGTAAGAGGGCTCTCTTTCTGCCTGCGGTGGACTCGGGACCACCGCTGATCTGGGCAGCTCTTCATCGCCTTCGATCCCAGTCATCTGGGGCTGGCAGTCACCAAGTGTACCTTGTCTATCTGGGTGGCGGACTGCATCAACTTATCCCTGGACTGCCAAGTTGCGGCTCACAATGTCAGAGCGATGGCAATGTTTGTTGCTATCCTGCGCTCTGTGCCACTGGCTGACATCTGTCGGGCTGCCACCTGGTCCTCCACTCACACTTTCACAGTGTATTACTGCCTGGAGAGGAAGTTGTCGGGATGCCGCCTTCGGCCAGGCTGTACGCCATAATCTGTTCGGGGTTTAACACTAGAAGCCCCAAAGTGCGTCAATTGACGCAAATGCATCTTCGAAGTTGTATACCAGCGCCACTGCTAGAACCATGTCAGTTATGTTTCATGATTTTGTTAGCAAAGCCAAAATGTTCAGATCTGTGCATCGAAAATTAATGACAGATGCACCACATAGTGGGAAAATGAATTTATACCTAGAAGCCCCAAAGTACGTCAATTGATGTACTCAATTCTCTTGGATGCGTCAATTGACATACTTTGGGGCTTCTAGGTATAAAATCATGTTCCTATTAGGTGGTGCATCTCAATCGCTGTTTACAGTTTTACTCCAACATTACAAACAAACACACAGTGACGTCACATACTGCACGTATTTAACAAATAAGTAACTTCACATTAATTCACATCTTCATTTCAAGCTAAATGCAGTCGCTGTGATAATGCGTCAGTTGACGCACTTTGGGGTTTCTAGGTAAAATTCCTTTTGGGGAGGTGTTAAGCAACTCCTGCCCTCCGACTCTTCTTTTTCTGGCTACTGGGAGCGTGGCCATTAATGGACCTGGGGTCCTCAGGCTGCCTTCGGCTTTCACTGGCGACTGCTCACGGCACTGCTGTACCTTTTCCTACAGGTCCTCGGTAGCCTGTAGCTAGGGAGTCCCGTATGTGAGGAATGAATTCCTGCTTTTTCCTGGAGAAAGCATAGTTACTCACCTGTAACAGGTGTTCTCCAGGGACAGCAGGGATCGGTCCATACAACCCTCCCTCCTCCCCTTGGAGTTGCTGTATATTTTTTTGCCTTTTTCTTGGGCGGGAAGGGGACCACTCATGCATGGTGGCATTCCAAAAGGCTTTCTTTGAAAGCTGAGGAAATGCTCCGCATGGGCTCCGTTGCTGCCTAAGTCACCCATATGTGAGGACTGATTCCTGCTGTACCTGTAGAACACCTGTTACAGGTGAGTAACTATACTTAATTGACTATCCTTGACCAGATATAGTTGTGGCCAAGATTATTGGCACTCTTGTATTTTAGGTATGTTGTGTACAATATCTTGAGAAATAATTGGAAATGTTTCAACTGTATGTCATCATATGTTAATAGTATGTTCAAAGTTATCTCCAGGAACAAGCAGAAATGTAGTCTTCACATATGGGTGACATCGGTACAGACTGAGCCCGCACGGGACCGCTTCCCAACATCCAATAGGAAAGCCTATTTAGCTTCCTTCCCGCCTTTCCAGCTCTCCCTCCTCAGTTCTTCATTTTCCGCGGAGCTGACAAGAAGTAATTTCTGTCACAGCAGAAAATTAATTTTTTTTTCTTATTTTTTTGTGGTCGCGTCTGCCTTCCTGTCGACGTTGGTACTGACACTGTCTGTGCTCTCTTTCTTTCTTTCTTAAAAAAAAAAAAAATAATAATTCTCCAGGACCAAGCAGGAAGTCAGTCCTCACTTATGGGTGACGTCGGCGCCGACGGAGCCCTCGCGGAGAAATTTTCCCCAGCTTTCAAAGAAAGCCTTTGGGAATTGCAGCGCGCATGCGCGGTCCTCTTCCCGCCCAAGGGTGCCATCTTAGCCAGTCGTCTTTTTTCCGCGGAGCCCCGCGTGTCCCCGCGAAAAAGTTGATTTTTACTCATATTTTCTCTTTTTTCCTTCGGTTCGACGCCGGTCTTTTTCCCGCCCGGACTCGCGACACTGGTCACGAGTCCTCTTCTTCTTTTTCAGTTTTTCTGACTTAGTCAGTTTCGTTTTCGGTTTTTCCCTGGCAGCCCGGTCCTTTGACCTCGCCGGGGCCCTTTTTCCCCCGATGGCTGCCAGTGGTTTCAAACGGTGTGGTCAGTGTGACCGAAATATGTCACTAACTGACACACACGACAATTGCCTCCGCTGCCTGGGCCCGGATCATGAAGAAATGATCTGTGGGCCCTGCGGCAAAATGTCCTCCAAAGCGTTGAGAAGTCGGCGGCATCAGCGGGATAGGATCTTCGCTGACCCCAGACGTACCCGGACCTCGTCGGAGGCCTCCGCGTCCAGAGGTTCCAGCTCGGACCGTCGCCGGAGTTCCTCCGACAGGGGTTCTCCCTCCGGGGACCATCGACGAAAGGTGAAACCCGCGAGGGCGGCGTCGGTGGACGCTCCTGGCTCCGCGAGGGCCAGGTCGCATAGCCCCGATAGCCGTCCCGGGTCCTTGGAGAAGGAGCACCTCTCGAAGCGACCTCGCCTGGAGTCGGAGCTGCCTGCTCGGGTAAGTCCTGTGGTCCTCCTGGACTCGCCTCCGAGACCGCCGACGTCGGGCCCCGAGTCGCGGGCTGCTGGGTCACCTGAGCTCGGACTCAGGTTGACGGCCTTGGAGAGCAGACTGTCTGCCTTCATGGACCAGCAGCGGGCACTGCTTGCTGGCTTCGCTGGCGCCGCTGCCCCGACCGCTGGGACGTCGACGTCTAAGTCGACCCCGGAGACCGAGCCGATCCTCGAGTCGATGCGAACTCGAGTCGATCCTCGGTCGAGGTCACCCTCGGCCTCCCGTTCGGGACCGAGGTCGCCGACGCCGACTCCCTCGGCGTCGGGGCGGCAGGCGCCGCGCCCTCCCCGGGCCGACCCCACCGAGTCCTCGTCGGAGTCGGTCTGGGAGTCTGAAGAGGAAGAGTCGCCTGATTCTTTTCGGACTCGGTGTGTCCCCTCGGACTCACCTGAGTCCGAACCTCGGAAGCAGTCCCCGCATGAGGATGCCCGGTTCTCGGACTTCGTCAGGGATATGGCCAATGCTTTGGCCTTCCCTGCGGATCCCGAGGAGGAGCCTCGAGCCGAAGAGCTCGACGCCCTCCAGTATGACTCTCCCGCCAGGGAACACTTTACTGTACCGGTTCCTCCCATGCTGGAACGACTACTCTTCCGCATGTGGGAGAGTCCGGCCACCTCGCCGGTCCTGAGCAAGCGGGTCGATTCTATCTATCGAGTCCGCAAGAGCCCTGGCTTCCAAAAAGCACAGTTACCACACCATTCCATGGTAGTGGAATCGGCCATGCATCGTCTTAAGAGCCAGAAGATGCACTCCTCGGTGCCTCCTGGCAGGGAGGCCCGTAACCTGGATGGCCTTGGTAAGAAGTGTTTCCAGGGCTCTATGCTTGCGTGTCGTGTCCAGACCTACCAGCTATACATGGGCATGTATCTCCGAGACCTGGCTAAAGAGCTAGCTGGATTCTCCGCTGGTTTGTCCGAGGAACCCTTGCGGAGGTTCCTGGCCTTGTCCACTGGCATTCGGGAATGCTCAAAATTCATATCCCGAGCAGCCTATGATGGCTTTGAAGCATCGGCTCGAGTGGCCGCAGCCGGCATCGGTGCCCGCCGACAGGCTTGGCTTCAGTCGTCTGACCTTGAGCCCTGGGTGCAGGACAAGTTGGTCGATGTCCCATGCCGAGGCGAAAACCTCTTTGGCAAGCCCATGGCTGAAAAGGCTGCACAAATTGAGACGGAGACTCTCACCAGGACTAGGCTTTCTAGGAAGACCTCCGCCCCTTCCCCGAAAAAGAAGGGCTCGGGAAAGAAGTCCTTTTACCCGAGGAAGGCGGCTGCCTACAAACAATACCCCCAATATCAGGCCCCTGCAGCTCCCCAACAGGGCCAGCAGGCCAAGGGACGGGGTAACGGGTCCCGTAGGCAGCAAGCCCCCAAGCCTGCACCACCAGCCCCTGCTCAGCAGGGTGGGGGCTTTTGACTCCTTAAGCATAGCCTCTCCCCCCCGCTGGTTCCTCCCAGCACCGGAGGCCGGCTGGTTCACTTCACCCACAGGTGGTCCAGCATCACCTCAGATGCCTGGGTGCTTCAAGTCGTGCGAGAAGGCTATCGTCTCCACTTCCACCAGGTCCCTCCCTCCTATTTTCCGGGAGGACCTCCACGACCCCCTCTGCACAGGGACTTACTCCTTCAGGAGTTAGCAGGTCTTCTACAGGAACAGGCGGTGGAACCGGTGCCCCACCACCTGAAAGGTCAAGGCTTTTATTCCAGGTATTTTCTAGTACCAAAAAGGACAGGAGGCCTCAGACCCATCCTGGACTTGCGCAACCTCAACAAATTCCTCGTGCGGGAAAAGTTCAAGATGCTTACCCTTGGAATCCTTCTGCCCTACCTCCAGCAGGGAGATTGGCTATGCTCCTTGGATCTAAAGGATGCCTACACGCACATCCTTATCCACCCAAGCCACCGCCAGTACCTAAGGTTTGTGGTGGCCGGAAATCATTACCAGTACAGAGTACTACCCTTTGGCCTGTCCTCCGCACCGCGCGTCTTCACAAAATGTCTCGCGGTGGTGGCGGCCCATCTCCGGCTTCACGGCCTCTATGTCTTTCCGTACCTCGACGACTGGCTCATCAGGGCAGCGTCCTCTCCGGAGGTCACCAACGCCAAACGCCGCACGGTGACTCTTCTGCAGTACTTGGGCTTTGTTATAAACTTCGCAAAGTCCACTTTGCTCCCCTCACAGGATCTCGAGTTCATCGGAGCAAGGCTGCACACTCCTCAGGCACGAGCGTTCCTACCGCTCGACAGAGCTCAACGGCTCATGGACCTAGCCGACCGTTTTCGCAGCCAGCCCCTGGTCTCCGCCAGGCGCTTCCTGAGACTACTCGGCCATATGGCTTCCACCGTCCATGTGACCCCCAATGCCCGCCTGAATATGCGGCCTGCTCAATGGTGTCTCCGCCAGCAGTGGCAACAAGCCACAGGCGGCCTAGCAGACCTAGTGCGCGTCTCCGAGCCGCTGATCTCGTCTCTCCAGTGGTGGCTTCATCGGCCGAACCTGGTACTCGGCATGCCTTTCCAGTCACCTCAGCCGGCCCGGGTGCTGACAACGGATGCATCCCTCCTGGGCTGGGGAGCACATTGCCAAGGGGCACGTACTCAGGGCTCTGGACCACGTGGGAGTCTGCTCAGCAGATCAACTTCCTGGAGCTCAGAGCGATCCGCCTGGCTCTCAAGGCCTTCTCCCACCTGACCTCTCACCAGTCCGTCCTTGTCCAGACAGACAATCAAGTTGCCATGTTGTACGTGAACAAGCAGGGGGGCACGGGCTCCTTCCCTCTCTGTCGGGAGGCACAGAAGCTCTGCTCTTGGGCCGTCAGTCACGGCGTTCTTCTCAAGGCAGTTTATCTCCCAAGCCAAGAAAATTGCCTGGCGGACAAACTCAGCAGGATCCTCCAGCCGCACGAGTGGCGCCTGGATCCTTTGGTAGTTCAGAAGCTCTTTCTAAAGTGGGGCCTCCCCACGATGGATCTCTTTGCCAGCCCTCTCAACCGGCAACTTCCTCGCTTCTGCTCTCGTCAGCCGCATCCCCTTCGAGTTGCGGCAGACGCTTTTCTACTCTCATGGGCGGAGAGCCTTCTGTATGCTTTTCCTCCCATCCCGCTAGTCTCTCGAACTCTTTTCAAGGTTCTCCGAGACAAAGCTTCCATGATCCTGATCGCTCCTCGCTGTCCCAGACAGCCGTGGTTTCCACTCCTGCTGCAATTAGCGGTGGAGGATCCATTCCCTCTGGGGTTTCAACCGGATCTCCTCACTCAAGATCAGGGGTCTCTGCTACACCCCAACCTCAGATCTCTCAATCTAATGGCCTGGCTGCTGAGAGGGTAGTCCTTGCTCCCCTTCTCCTGCCGGCAGAGGTGGAAGAGGTCGTCTTAGCTTTTCGGCGACCTTCTACCCGCAAATGCTACGCCCTTAAATGGCGTCGCTTTTCCGTTTGGTGTACCCAGCAGTCTCAGGATCCCTTCTCCTGCTCGGTGTCGGTGATCTTGCAGTACTTGCTCTACCTCTCTAATCTGGGACTTAAGTCCAACTCCGTCAAAGTTCACCTCAGTGCTCTTTCAGCACATCATGTACCCGTGGACGGCAGACCTCTTTCCAGCGACCCTCTCGTAGCGAGGTTTCTCCGAGGTCTCCTTCTACTTAAACCACCTCTCCGCCCGCCAGCGCCGGACTGGGATCTGAATGTGGTTTTGCAGCGGATCACCTGTCCGCCTTTTGAACCTATGGCTACCTGTTCTCTCCGTTTTCTTTCTTGGAAAACATTGTTCTTGATAGCCCCCACTTCCGCTAGGCGCGTAAGTGAATTGCAGGCCCTCGTGTCTGATCCCCCTTACACTCGGTTCTACAAAAATAGGGTAGTCCTACGGACTCACCCAAAATTTCTTCCAAAAGTGGTCTCCCCCTTTCACATCAATCAGGAGGTGGTACTTCCGACCTTCTTTCCCAGACCACACTCCAGCCGAGCTGAAACGGTCCTCCATACCCTGGACTGTAGAAGGGCATTGAACTTCTACCTTGACCGTACGCGGGAGCACCGTAAAGCTGCTCAGCTTTTTGTGTCTTTTGACCCCAATAAATTGGGGCTCCCGGTCTCCAAGCGTACTCTGTCCATCTGGGTTGCGGACTGTATCACTTGGGCTTATGGGGCAGCCGGACTCTCCTTGGAAGGTCGAGTCACGGCTCATTGCGTTCGGGCAAAGGCTACGACAGTGGCTTACCTCCGCTCTGTTCCGCTGGCAGACATCTGCCGGGCCGCTACTTGGTCTTCGAGCCAGACCTTTGCGGTCCATTACTGTCTCGAGAGGGAGTCCCGCAGGGACAGTGCTTTCGGACAGGCAGTCCTCCGTAATCTCTTTGAGGTTTGAGCAACTCCTACCCTCCATCCCAGATGTGGGCTACCGGTGGGTAATAATTCAGCGAAGATTCCTTCCTTCTGTGCTGCTGAGCTAGAGGGAGCTTATTTTTCTGCTTAGGGTCTCCGGTAGCCTTAAGCTTGTGAGTCCCATAAGTGAGGACTGACTTCCTGCTTGGTCCTGGAGAAAGCGTAGTTACTCACCTGTAACAGGTGTTCTCCAGGAGCAGCAGGAATCAGTCCTCACAACCCTCCCTCCTCCCCTTGGAGTTGCAATCATTTATGCTGTCTTTTTTAGCTATGTCATCTGACTGGCTAAGATGGCACCCTTGGGCGGGAAGAGGACCGCGCATGCGCGCTGCAATTCCCAAAGGCTTTCTTTGAAAGCTGGGGAAAATTGCTCCGCGAGGGCTCCGTCGGCGCCGACGTCACCCATAAGTGAGGACTGATTCCTGCTGCTCCTGGAGAACACCTGTTACAGGTGAGTAACTACGCTTTTCTGAGGGGGAAGAATCTCTTCCCTCGGGGCGATTCGACGCCATCTTAGGCTTAGGCCTTTTTTTCCCAAAATTTGACAAACTAGCTAGTGGTTTTAAGAAGTGTTCCAAATGTGGCAGTACAATTTCTGCCACGGACACCCATGATTGGTGTCTAAAATGTTTGGGACCGGATCATCAACCATCTGTCATCTTCCTACAGAGAGGACATTCAAAGAGAGAGGCCTGCGAAACTCAGCACCGTCTTTGCTACCGATACATTGTCAGTAGCATCAACATCGAGAGCTTCATCTTCCTCCCAGGGATCTCAGGTATCGAAACCCAGGTCTTCGTCAACGACTAGCCGACCCTCCAAGGGTAGATCTCCTTCTAAGCATCGAGATGCCCTAGGCCAGGGGTCTCAAACACGCGGCCCGCGGGCCGCATGCGGCCCGCGAGAGACCTTTGTGCGGCCCACGATGCACAAAAAAAAAAAAAAAACCCGGCTTCTGCAGCCTCTGTCTACAGTCACCACAAGCCTGATCAGCATCGGGGAGTTGAGCAGGAAGGAAAGCTCCTCCCCGATCACTTCCACAAGGTCAATCAGGCCCACCGGAACCCCCGGACACAGCAACATTCAAAAGGAAGCACCTCCAGGTGCATCACTGCCTCCCTCTGCTTTTCTGGCTCTCCAGTCTCTTACCGTACTCTCCCACTTGTCTCTGCTGTCTGGTATTGCCTATGTGCATCAAAATCTTAAATCCGGCCCTAGCTGTTGTGGTGGTTGAGAAGAAATGAGATACCTTAAGCCCGTTGGGATTTTCAGACAGCTGGGAGATTTGGGACTAGAATCGGAAAGCAGGTCGCAGAGCAGGTAACCAGGGAGCTTGACTTGAGCTGTTTGTAACTATGCCAATTTATGTATCTTTCTACTACATTTTTTCTGTCTTTGATAAAAAATATGCAAAGAACTTGATGCTCCTCTCCCTTTATAAATGAATAAAGTTTCCTGAATCGGAAGTAGCGGTTCATAGCTGCTCAGAAACGCTACTTGTATGGGATTCGTGCTTTTTTGGTTACTGTTTTAAGTGATACACACTTTGCAACTGTGTCCTTCTCAGTTATGTTGTATCCTCTCATACGTAATGTGCAGGTTTAATTAGTCAGACCAGATAGCGATTGATCGCGAGACCACGCTTCTCCGCGTTAGCGCTTCTTTCCTGACCCGGCTCATACAGATCAGCTGAGCAGAGAGTGGCCAGACTGGTTGGCTGAGAGTCTGTCCCCTCCCAGTGACGTCACCAGCAGACCCGGAATCCGGAAACGAGGCTGCAATCAGTGGGAGCCGCGAGCCTGAAGCCGGGAAAATGGTAGGCTTTCCTTTGCCAGCAAAACAGGTATATTTATCAGACGAGCTCCGACAGACTTATTTGGTTTTCCAAAAGCTCGTGTATTGTTATGAGAGAGGCTGTGAAATTTGTTTCTCTCTTCTTTGGGGGGGGAGGATGATTTGCATTTTCTGTCGCCCTTGGCTGAAAGGAGAATTACAGATGCTTTCCTAGATTAAGCTATCGCTTCCATTTGGAGCCTAACAGCCAAGAGACAAGCCGTGACTATTCTCTGAAATGTGTTGATTTAATATTTGCAGTGTTGCCTTTTGATAGTTAGGGTATGGTGCTTTGTGAGTCCTGGTAGTGCTGTTAGGACACGGCAGGTTTGCTATGGGTTCTAAATGAGCAGTGTTTCTAGTAGTTCCTAATGTGCCTGGCGGTTGGCACTGGTTTATAGTAATGTAGAAATCTTTTAGTCTTTCTTTATCCATACACTCATTAAGAGGCATGTTTACTAAAAGTTAATGTATGGTAACATTATGCAAATATTTATGCAAATGATGCCCTTATGCAAATGAGGCCTGCGTCTTGTGCGGCCCCCGGGTTACTCTACAAGTCCTCATTTGGCCCTCAAAGCAATTTGAGTTTGAGACCCCTGCCCTAGGCGTTGCCCTGGAGGGAGACACACGGACCCAGCAATCCCAGTGGGACGTCCTTGCCTCCAAAAGCCTTAGTGGGGTCCCAGGATGCTCCCGAGGCCTCTACTTCCGGAGAGCTCTTGGTGCCATGCTCAGGGATCGTGGCCCGCAACTCTGGTACTCATACCCAGGCATCGGCAAGCTCTATGGATCAATGTATCCTGGCTATTGAGCAGAGCTTAGCGGCCTTACTAGCGGTTTCCATACTGGTAAAACCTCTACAGTCTATCCATCGGTACCGAAAGTGCCTGCATCAACTTTTTTGCCACTTACCACGCTACCACCCATACTGGCCCTTGAGTCGGTCTCCGGTACCGAGGTTCCAGCACCTAAACTTTCATATACCGGTTTTGAGTGATATCAAGTACTGACAGAGCGTGATACTTCGAGTTTTCTCTTTCCGATTCGTCGGATGACGAATCAGCCGGTACACGGGAAATGAGAATTCTCCTGGAGGATCCATCTCCATCCCCACAATGTCACATGTCCCCTCCGGAGGACATGTCTGTCCATGATTTTGTCCGCAATGTTGCTCGGGGCCTGTCCATAGCAGTGACTTCGGAGAAGGAACCTAGGGCTGAGGAACTCGAAATTCTTCAATACCCTGCAGCCCCAAAGGAAGATGCTACTCTCCCTATTCATCAAATACTTCATGACCTTATGCTTCGAATGTGGGAGTTACCCTTAATCATCTCTCCACATACTTGAAGGCTCGATACAGGGTACTGGAGTGCCCTGGCTTCCAGAAGATGCAATTACCACACCATTCCATGGTGGTGGAATCGGCAATGTGTTGAATTAAAAGTGCTAAAACGCATTCCTCGAACCCTCCGGGCAGGGAATCGAGAACCCTCGATGCTTTTGGTCGTCGATGCTTTCAGACTTCCATGTTATCGGACAGAATCAGTTCCTACATATTCTACATGGGTACGTTCCTTAGGGAGGTGGCTAGGGATTTGGAGTTGATGGCTTCTCTTCTCCCTGACGACAAGAAAGCTGATTATCTCACCCTTGTGAAGCATGCCAAAAATGTTTCCAAATTTAACAGGGCAACCTGTGACTGTTTTGAATGCATCAGCAGAACTTCAGCTATATGCACTGGTGCATGCAGGATTGCTTGGCTCCAAGCCTCAGATCTTGAACAGTGGGTTCTAGATAAGCTGGGTAATATACCTTGCACGGGTGAAAACCTTTTTTGGCAAAGACTGGCAAGATAAGACTTTTCAGTTAGAATCTGAGAACACCACTCTTAATACTAACCTTTTTACACCCCTGCGGTGTATTGTCCCATCCATGCTCTCCAAAAAAGGCAGCAACAACCAAAACAGCAAAGAGAGGCTCAGACTCCCAGGTCTCAGCCAACCCAGCACACACACTGGCCTCCCTCCATAGTAAGGGAGGGGTACAGACTTCACTTCCGAAGTTTAGTGCCCCCCCCCCGATCAGTTCTCAACCTCCTCTCACCACTCTGTTATTGCAGTAGGTTACCTCCCTTCTCTCTCAGGGTGCAATAGAGGAAGTGCCACTCTCCAAGCAAGGTCTGGGCTTCTATTTTCCTTTCTCATTGCAAAGAAGACAGAGGGATACAGGCCCATCTTGGACCTCAGAAAACTGAACAAGTGTCTACTCCTGGAGAAATTCAAGATGATCTCTCTAGGTACTCTTCTCCCCTATCTCCAGAGTCAGGATTGGCTCTGTTCTCTAGATCTAAAGGACGCTTATACTCACATTCTTATCCATGCAGAACACAGAAGGTTCCTTAATATCTCCAGGAACAAGCAGGAATGAGTCTTCACATATGGGTATCGTCGGTACCGACGGAGCCTGCGCGGGAACGCTCCCCAGCGTCCAGTAAGAAAGCTTTTGGGAGCATCCCACCGCGCCTGCGCGCTGCCTTCCCGCCTTTCCTAACCGCCTCTCTCCAGTTCTTCTTTTCCAAGGAGCCAGCAGGTCGTGTTCCTGTCACCGCAGAAGAAGTTCTTTATTTTTTTCTTTATTTTTCTGTAGTCGTGTCTGCCTTCGACGTCAGACCGGTACCGCCGGTCTTTTCTTCTCTTCTTCAAAAAAAACAAAAACCTTTTTTCTTTCAGCTGTGCATTTTCAGTTTGGGCCTTAGGCCTAGATATTTTCTCCTCATGGAGAAGCCCGCTTCCGGGTTCAAAAAGTGCACAAAATGTGGCAGTACTATTTCTGTCACAGACACCCATGATTGGTGTCTGAAATGTTTGGGTCCTGACCATTCCATCACGGATTGTGTGTACTGCACCATGATGTCTAAAAGGGGTTGGCAGAACCGAGCAGCCAAGCTCAGTACCCTGTTTCCCTCTGACGCAGCCTCGGTGGCATCGACGTCTTCCAGGGCTGCTTCTTCCTCCCATGGATCTCAGGTAACCAAACATAAATCTAGCCGGTCCTCGAAGGGTAAATCTCCCTCCATCTATAACCTAAAGATCATTCACTGTCCCATAAAATTCATCAACCTTTGTGTATAACAGGAAAAATGTCCTAACTTTAATTTTTTGTCGGATCGCCTGTCGCGAGGGTGTACAAACACTCTCAATTGACAGACCCTCCTTTTATTCAACTATATTTTAAAAAGGTCAGTACAACCTAAATATGCTCCAGGCTACAACAAGCCCAAAAGGACCAGCCCGTGCATAAACTAAATGCTAACGACACAAACCGTTGTGTTTCAAGTCCGCCGTGGCACTGGCTCTTTTTCAAGCAAACCCAGCCAATTTCCTGTTCCGGCCAAATACTAGATGACGTCATCAATACGTATGGAACCTTCCGATGACGTGCAAAATGACAAATTTTAAAATTCATCGAATCTTCCACCATTCGATCTCCGCATTCATACCTGATGGAGTCACAGAGTTGAGATTGAATATCCATCGTTGCTCATGATGATGCAACACCGCCCGACGGTCCCCTCCTCTGGAAAGCGGAGGAACTCTATCCAAAATTGTCCATTGAAGTTGCTCAAAACTGTGGGAAGCTGACAGGCAGTGCTGAACAATGGGAGCAGTTAACGTATTAGTATTGAGACGTGAACGATGTTCCTGTAAACGCTTACGAATTGACCGTGTGGTCATACCCACATAAAAGAATTGACAAGGGCATATAATCAAGTAGACTACATACTCGGATCAGTTACTCTCGGCGTTATGTCACGGATTGTACATCGGATTATGTAGTCTACTGGTACCGACATCCAGACTCTGGTGGCGTCGATGGATCAGAAAATTCTGTCCATACAGTGCACCCTTACGGCATTTATGCAGGCTTCGACGCCTTCGGTACCGCAACAATCTCCGTTGCCGGTACCGACTCCGGCATCAGCACCGTTCCCGGTGCCGGTACCGATTGCATTGGCTTCGGTGTCGGCTGCAACGGTACCCTGTCCTACGATGCCCATCGGTACCAAACCGGTACCGCTTACTCCCGATGTCGATCCCACTCTGTACGCATATCGGGCTTTACAGGAGCATCCAGACAGGCGATACTTCGATTCCTCCGAAGACTCTGAGTCGGAGGCTTCTGTCGATATACCGGTGCTTCTTCCTCAGGAGTCTGATTCTCCAAAACGAAGAATGTCTCCTCCAGAGGATTTGTCTTTTCAAGACTTCATTAGGGAAGTGGCTAGAGGCCTCTCCATCACAGTGGCCTCTGAGTCAGAGCCTAGAGCCAAGCAATTAGATATTTTACAATATCCTAAGGCTCCTAAGGAAGCAGCTACCCTACCTATTCATGAGATTCTCTATGATCTCATGTTGGGCATGTGGGAGACTCCTCTCACCACCTCTTCTCATTCTCGCAGGTTAGACACCATGTATCGTGTCCCTCCCTGTCCTAGTTTTCATAAGACTCAGCTTCCTCACCACTCCATTGTGGTTGAGTCTGCTATGAAGAAAATAAAGAGTGCAAAGAGACACTCATCTAACCCTCCAGGACGTGAATGTAGGACTCTAGATGCTTTTGGCCGAAGGATTTTCCAGGTCAATATGCTTGCTGCCAGAATCAACTCCTATAGTCTCTATATGGGGATGTTTCTAAAAGAAGTCACAGATCATCTGCAGACTTTAGCTCCTTTTATTTCAGAAGATAAAAGGCAGGAATTTCTCACTTGGCTCAAACATGCCCAAGATGTTTCCAAATTCTCTAACCATGCAGCCTTTGACTCTTTTGAGTGTGTAAGCAGAGCCACGGCTATTGCCATAGGTGCACGCAGAATTGCTTGGTTACAAGCCTCTGATTTGGAACTCTGGGTCCAAGATGAGTTGGGAAATCTTCCTTGTACAGGTGAAAACCTTTTTGGCAGGGATTGGAAAGCAAAGGCCACTCAGATGGATGCTGAGAACTCTGCTTTGGATCGACTTTCAAAGTCTACCTCTGCTCCTGCTAAGAAAAGATTGTTCAAAAAGACACCTTTTTCTAAAAAGGGAAGATACTATCCTGCTTATGGTCAGCAGGCATCTTCTGCAGGTCGTTTTGCTGCAAAGCGTCAGCAACCACCTAAACAGGCCAAGTCTAAGGCTGCCAGGCCTACCACAGCCCAGCAGCCTCAACCTCCTCAGGGCCTTTGACTTGCAACTAGAGAACTTAGCCTTTCTATCTTTGGGAAACCCAGAGCCCCTCACCATTCCAGGAAGGTTGACTTACTTTGCTCCCAGATGGGAGCAAATCACAGCAGAACAATGGACCCTCTCCATCATAAAGGAAGGGTACAAGCTTCACTTCTTAAACCTTCCTCCCCACACCATGGTGAAACAGTTCAATTCTCCAACATCTTTCCTCAACCTTCTAGGTCAGGAGATTGCTACCCTTCTTGCCCAAGGGGCAATAGAAGTACCTCTTCTTCAACAGGGTTCAGGGTTCTACTCCCCTTATTTTCTTATCCCAAAGAAAACAGGGGGCCACAGACCCATATTAGACCTCAGAGAATTGAACAAGTTTCTATTCAAGGAGAAATTCAAAATGATTTCTCTAGGGGCTCTGCTTCCATACCTTCAGAGTCAGGATTGGCTTTGTTCTCTAGATCTCAAGGATGCGTACACCCATGTTCTCATCCATCCTACACACAGAAGGTTCCTTCGGTTCCTTTTTCAAGGAAAGCACTACCAATACAGGGTGCTTCCTTTCGGTCTGGCCTCTGCACCAAGGGTGTTCACGAAATGCATGGCAGTAGTAGCTGCATTTCTCCGTACTTTAGGAATATTCGTATTCCCATATCTGGATGACTGGCTCATTCGAGCCCCATCCCAGTCAGAGGCCCAGAACTGTCTAACCTGCACAATGCGTATCCTTCAGTATTTGGGACTAGTAATAAACATCCCAAAATCCAATCTCACCCCTACTCAGTCACTGGAGTTCATAGGGGCCTTACTGGATACCACAACTGCAAGGGCCTTTCTTCCTCAGGCCCGATGCCTACGTCTGGTGCAGTTAGCCTCCCAGATTCAGTTAAAGTCCCAATTAACTGCTCGAGAGATGTTACAACTATTAGGCCACATGGCATCCACCGTGCATATGTGGTTCCATATGCTCGCTTTCATATGAGGGCAGCTCAATGGACTTTGTCCACCCAATGGACTCAGGCATCAGGTTGCCTGTCAGACAAAATAGCAAACTCCAGTCTATTTTGGTCTCTCCAGTGGTGGAAGTCCTCTCAAAACCTGTTGCTGGGGTCCCCTTTTCAGCAACCGCTACCCCAAGCAACTCTCACAACAGATGCTTCTCCAAAGGGTTGGGGAGCTCATCTACAAGATCTCTCCACCCAGGGCATCTGGTCTCCACAGGAGACGTCTCTGCATATCAATCTATTGGAACTCAGAGCAATATTCTTAGCTCTGAGTGTTCCATTCCCTGCTCAGCTACAGGACAGTCCTTATCCATACGGACAATCAAGTAGCCATGTTCTATGTAAACAAGCAGGGAGGGACTGGCTCTCTGTCGCTTTGCAACGAAGCTTTGCGACTGTGGGCCTTCGCCAGAGAGCTTCACATCCATCTTCTGGAAGTATATCTTCCGGGTATTCAAAACTCTTGGGCGGACAGACTCAGTCGAGTTCTGCTCCCACACGAGTGGTCCCTCCACATGGACCAGGTAGCTAGGATTTTTCAAATTTGGGGAACCCCGGACATAGACCTCTTTGCAAGTCCGTGGAATGCCAAACTTCCCCGGTTCTGTTCCAGAATTCCGTGCAAGGGAGTTCAGGCCAAGGATGCCTTCCTCCTTCACTGGGGTCAAGACTTCCTTTATGCCTTCCCACCAATTCCCCTAATTCCCAAAACTCTATTCAAGCTTCAGAGAGATCGAGGGACCATGAACCTCATAGCACCACATTGGCCACGCCAAGTGTGGTACCCTCTACTTCTGCATCTCTCTCAAGCTCCTTCCCTGGACTTAGGCTCTGCACCAGACCTTCTGTCCCAGGAAGAGGGAACATTGGCACCCAAACCCCCAGTCACTCCATCTCAGGGCTTGGTTGCTGAGGGCCTAGACCTTCAAGATTTTCGTCTCTCTCAACAAGTCAGAGATGTTGTTCATGCCTCTAGGAAGCCTTCTACTCGACGTTCCTATGCTTTCAAATGGAAAAGATTCACCATTTGGTGTTAAGAGAAGGGTCTAAACCCTCTTGCAATACCTCTGAATTCTCTACTAGAGTATCTCCTGCATCTATCCCATGCAGGCCTGAAAACGAATTCAGTAAGAGTCCATTTGAGTGCTATTGCAGCGTCCCTCAAGCCTCTCAATGGACAACCTATCTCCTCTCACCCTCTTATAGCAAGATTCATGAGAGGCCTTCTTTTAACTAAACCTCCCATTAGACCACCTCCAGTGGCATGGGACTTAAACCTGTTTCTTGGCCAGCTTATGAAGCCACCCTTTGAACCTTTAGCCACCACCTCCTTGAAATGTCTTTCTTGGAAAGTTGTTTTTCTTATTGCAGTCACCTCAGCACCCCGCATCAGTGAGTTGCAAGCTTTGGTGGCTAATCCACCTTATACAAGGTTCCATCATGATAAGGTAGTCCTCAGGACCAATCCACACTTTATGCCTAAAGTGGTCTCGCCTTTTCATCTGAATCAGGAGGTATATATTTACCTGTCTTTTTTCCAGGACCTCATGCATCAAATGCAGAGAGGAATCTTCATATCTTGGATTGTAAGAGAGCTCTCACTTTCTACTTACAAAGAACACAGCAACATAGAAAGTCTTCTCAACTTTTTGTTGCTTTTGATCTTCCTCATTTAGGACTTCCAGTCTCTAAGAGAACACTGTCCAGCTGGATTGCTCAGTGTATTTCTTTCGCCTACCAGAGTAAGAACATATCTCCAGGAACAAGCAGGAATGAGTCTTCTCATATGGGTATGTCGGTACCGATGGAGTCTGTGCGGGAACGCTTCCCAGCGTCCAATCAAGAGCTTTTGGAAGCATCCCAGCACGCCTGTGTGCTGCCTTCCCGCCTTTCCCAACTGCCTCTCCTCAGTTTTCGTTTTTCCGCGGAGCTGGCAGGACGTCCTGTTACCGCAGAAAATTCTTGTTTTTATTTTTTATTTTTCTTGAGGTCGCGGCTGTCTTCCCGAAGCCACCGGTACCGCTGGTGTTTTCTTTTCTTTTCTTGAAAAATTTTCCTTTTCCACGGGATATTTTTTCTTCATAGTGTCCCACGGTCTCTTAGGCCTTTTAGCCCTCTTCTTTTCCTTCATGGAACCGCCAGACACTTTCTCCAAGAAATGTTCAGCCTGTGACGGTACAGCTTTATTTTTAGACCCTCGAAGTTTGTGTCTAATCTGCTTGGGTCCTGACAACAGTTTGGTAAGAAGAGGTTTTCAACATCGAGGCTCCCTCAGTGCACGGTTGCCCTCCAACTTCGGGGCACCGTCCCCTTCGTCCACACAGGATCAGGTAACCCACAAACAGTCTGTTAAGACTAGCCAGTCCTCGAGTGGTAGGTCTCATGCGCAGCATGTAGACGGCTCCGGCCTTGCCCTCGAGGGCCCACTGGCTTCAATACCCCCGCGGGAGTCTTCGGTCTCCAAAGCCTATAAGGGGTTTCAGGTTGTTCCTGGGGTTCACCCCCCACAGAACATACCTAAGCCGTGTAGGGTGGTGGCATCCGCTTCGAGCGGTTCCGATACCCCGGCATCGGCACTGGTGTTGGATGAAACACTCCTCACCAGGGATCGTCATCTGGCGTCCTCGGTACCTTCGGGAAAGGTGGATACCCTCCAGATTGACTTTCCATTATCGGTACCAACACCGATACTCCAACCGACGTTGGTACCCTCCAGATGTGCATCGATAGCTTCGCTTCCTTCGATGCCGAGTCTGGAATCGATCTCCAGTCTGGAGGACTGGGTACCGACTCCCCTTGGTACTGGCTCTCGACGGTACCGTAGGCTCGGTTCCGATGATTCGGATCCGCAACTTTCGGTTCACCCGACGCCGATTGAGTTGCCACTGGTTGCCCTTCCTTCACTGGTATCAGACACTGTACCGAAGTTGGTACCGATGTCCTCATTACCTTCACGGTCGGTGCCTTCCTTGCTTTGCTTATCAGGCTCTTTGCCCTCGATGCCGAGTTTGGAATCGATCTCTAGTCTAGAAGACTGGGTACCAATAGATTTTGGTACCGACACCGATCGATACCGGTGCTTCGGTACCGAGGATAGCGGCCGGAGGTTTTCGGTTATCTCTGTACCGATTGAACTGTCACCGATTACTGCTCCGATGTCTTTGTCGGGTTCGACTCCGACATCGGTACCGGTATCAGCATCGGTACCGGTACCCACAGTAACATCGTCACCAATTCCTGCCATGCTTTTTTCAACAGGATCACTCCATTCTATACCAAGCTTGGAGTCTATACCTGGAATGGACGATGTGGTAAGGATGTGGGCTGCTCCTGACAGCCAGTACCAGCAACCATCTTTTAGGCTTTCCACACTGCACTCTGCAGGATCTTCTATTCCTATATATTTGGATAACTCTGTGGATGCTCAGGCTAGTTCTTTAGATCTACCCTGGCCAGGGGAGATTCCTGTTTGGGATCCCTCTTTTCAGAGTTTCCTCCTGGATATAGCAATATCTCTTGCCATTCCTATTCCAGGACATGATCCTGCACAAGGCTCTGTTTCTGCCAAAGCAAAGGACAACATAATGCTTCCTTTGCATCATTCCTTGCAGGATCTCCTTCTAGGAATGTGGGAAACACCTTTAAGGGTACCCCCACCTCCCAGGGCAACTTATCTTTTATATCAGGTGCCCCCCTCTCCAGGGTTTCAAAAGACTCAACTTCCTCATCATTCCATAGTAGTGAAATCAGCAATGAGGAGGGTAAAGAGTAAGAAAAAACACTCTTCTTATCCGCCAGGTCGTGAGTCTAAGACACTAGATGCCTTTGGACGTCAAACCTTCCAGACATCTATGCTTTCTGCAAGAATTCTCTCATATATTTTTTATGAGTCTTTCTCTTGAGGAGTTCACAAAGCAGTTACATCTTTTGACTCCTTTCCTTCCAGATTCTAGGAGTAAAGACTATTCTTCACTGCTTAAGCATATCCAGAATATTTCTTGGTTTCTTTCTCGTGCTTCCATAGACTCTTTTGAGTCTGTTAGCAGAACTTCTGCTATTGCTATAGGGGCACGACGTAGAGCCTGGCTCCAGTCTTCAGACTTGGACAAATGGGCACAACAACGTCTGGGACATACTCCTTGCACTGGAGAAAATCTTTTCAACAAGGAGTCTTTACGTCGGGTTACTCAGTTATCCACTGATTTACCTGTTCCTAAGGTTTGTTCTACACCTTCTTCTGTCCCACTAGGTAGGAAATCTCCTACCATACTTTCTTCCCACAGGAGAAGGTGGTTTTATTCATCACTTGCCCATCATACAAATGTTCCCCAACAGGGGAGGCATCGTCCTGGTCTGAAGAATCCAACCTCTCACCAGGCTCAGCAAACCCAGCATCTGCAGGGTTTCTGATCAATCATCAGATGCTTGTGACTCTTGGGGTTAGCATCTACAGTTGCTTCTTCTCAATGGAGGCAATCCACCGCTTCATTCTAACCCCTACACATGGATCCCTTTCCAAAAGATATCCATTTTTTCTATATTTCTATGAGCTGTCAGGATATTCATGCCTATAGGTCACAGGTTTCTCCTCTTTTTCCTGCTACGGAAAGAGGTCTAACCACTATCAAATGATAGTTCCTGTGCCAGCATGTATCTTTCCTTTCTATAGACTTCCTACTTCGTAAGTCTTCTTCAGCTCCATTCTCTTCACCCTCTTACCAAGTTTTTTTCCCTGTAAGAGGGAATTACTTACTGGGAGGCTTTTTCTTCAGCCTCTCTACTTTTCTCACTTTCCAGTGCGGAGTTTACCTCCTCTGCTCAATCTTGTTTTGGGGCAGCTTATCAGACATGTCCAGAGTTTCCTACTCCTGTTCTGTCTGTCCTTTCTGTTTTTGAACAGTAAGATTCTTTCTACTGTCTTGCTAACAGCTGCCTATGCAGGAGCTTTAATGTTTGGACCATTGGTTCTTGTCCACAAACAACCAGATTGTCCTCCACTAACATTCTCTCTAGTCTTAGTAGTGGCTCCAAGTCAGTGCTTCATCTCTCTTGGAGATCATCTCACTACAAGCTTTCTAGATTGTCTTCTATTCTGCCATCTTCTTTTTCCTGAGTTTGGCAGCATAGTTGGCAGAAATACTGGCTCTCTAACAGCCAGTTCTATCTCCTCATTCTCCTGCATCATGCTCTCTGCAATCTACAGAGAAGCTTTCCACTATGGGCCCTTGCTAGAGAGCATGGGGTTTTTTTTCTCCAACAGCTATCCTAGCTGGTTAGAAAAGGCTTTTCAGTCATGTCTCCCATGATTAGAAGGTTCTCCCTTCTTTTCCTATCTCCTTTTTTGATATAAAGGACATAGGCCTTCTCTTACGTGAAAGCTCAAGGAGTTGCCAGTTCCCTGCTTTGGTCCATAGTATTCCCAATCGGGGATATGCTCGTCCTCATGGTAAGAACGCATGATACCTTTGCCCTTAAGCAGGTCAACATGGTATCTCATCTCTAGGCGTCTTCTGTCTACTTACCATGCTAGAGTCCTGGAAGACTCGTGACTTGCTGGCTGCACATTGACATTGTCCTTTGTTTTTCAACTAACAGTCCTGGTTATTCTCCAGGACCAAGCAGGAAGTCAGTCCTCACTTATGGGTGACGTCGGCGCCGACGGAGCCCTCGCGGAGCAATTTTCCCCAGCTTTCAAAGAAAGCCTTTGGGAATTGCAGCGCGCATGCGCGGTCGTCTTCCCGCCCGAGGGTGCCATCTTAGCCAGTCTTCTTTTTTCCGCGGAGCCCTACAGACGTCCCCGTCTTGTCCCCGCGAAAAAGTTGATTTTCTTCTTTATTTTATCCTTTTTTCCTTCGGTTCGACGCCGATCGTTTTCCCGCCCGGACTCGTGACGCCGGTCACGAGTCCTCATACTTTTTTCAGTTTTTCTGACTTAGTCAGCTTTCGTTTTCGTTTTCCCTGGCAGCCCGGTCCTTTGACCTCGCAGGGGCCCTTTTTCCCCCGATGGCTGCCAGTGGCTTTAAGCGGTGTGGTCGGTGTGACCGAAATATGTCACTAACCGACACACACGACTTTTGCCTCCGCTGCCTGGGCCCTGATCATGAGGAACTGATCTGTGGGCCCTGCAGCAAATTGTCCTCAAAGGCGTTGAGAAGTTGGCGGCATCAGCGTGAGAGAATCTTCGCTGACCCCAGCCGTACCCGGACCTCGTCGGAGGCCTCCGCGTCGAAAGGCTCCAGCTCGGACCGTCGCCGGAGCTCCTCCGACCGGGGTTCTCCCTCCGGGGACCATATTCGGAAGGTGAAACCCGCGAGGGCGGCGTCGGTGGACGCTCCTGGTTCCGCGAGGGCCAGGTCGCATAGCCCCGACAGCCGCCCCGGGTCCTTGGAGAAGGAACACATCCCGAAGCGACCTCGCCTGGAGTCGGAGATGCCTGCCCGGGTAAGTCCTGTGGTGCTTCTGGACTCGCCTCCGCGACAGCCGACGTCGGGCCCGACGCCGTCGGGGCCCAAGTCGGGGGCTGCTGGGTCGCCTGAGCTCGGACTCAGGTTGACGGCCTTGGAGAGCAGACTGTCTGCCTTCATGGACCAGCAGAGGGCACTGCTCGCTGGCTTCGCTGGCGCCGCTGCCCCGACCGCCGGGACGTCGACGTCCAAGTCGACCCCGGAGACCGAGCCGATCCTCGAGTCGATGAGAACTCGAGTCGATCCTCGGTCGAGGTCACCCTCGGCCTCCCGTTCGGGACCGAGGTCGCCGACGCCGACTCCCTCGGCGTCGGGGCGGCTGGCGCCGCACCCTGTCCGGGCCGACCCCACCGAGTCCTCGTCGGAGTCGGTCTGGGAGTCTGAGGAGGAAGAGTCACCTGATTCTTTCCGGACTCGGTGTGTCCCATCGGACTCACCGGAGTCCGAGCCTCGGAAGCAGTCCCCCCCGGAGGATGCCCGGTTCTCGGACTTCGTTAGGGATATGGCCAAGGCTTTGGCCTTCCCTGCGGATCCCGAGGAGGAGCCTCGAGCCGAAGAGCTCGACGCCCTCCAGTATGACTCTCCCGCGAGGGAACACTTTACTGTGCCGGTTCCTCCTATGCTGGAACGACTACTCTTCCGCATGTGGGAGAGTCCGGCCTCCTCGCCGGTCCTGAGCAAGCGGGTCGATTCTATCTATCGGGTCCGCAAGAGCCCTGGCTTTCAAAAGGCACAGCTGCCACACCATTCCATGGTAGTGGAATCGGCCATGCATCGTCTTAAGAGCCAGAAGATGCACTCCTCGGTGCCTCCTGGAAGGGAGGCCCGTAACCTGGATGGCCTGGGCAAGAAATGCTTCCAGGGCTCTATGCTCGCATGTCGTGTCCAGACTTACCAGCTATACATGGGCATGTATTTCCGGGATCTGGCTAAAGAGCTAGCCGGATTCTCCGCTGGTCTGTCCGAGGAACCCTTGCGGAGGTTCCTAGCCTTGTCCACCGGCATTCGGGAATGCTCGAAGTTCATGTCCCGAGCAGCCTATGATGGCTTTGAAGCTTCGGCTCGTGTGGCCGCAGCCGGCATCGGTGCCCGCCGACAGGCTTGGCTTCAGTCGTCAGACCTTGAACCCTGGGTGCAGGACAAGTTGGTCGATGTCCCCTGCCGAGGCGAAAACCTCTTTGGCAAGCCCATGGCGGAAAAGGCTGCGCAGATTGAGACTGAGACTCTCACCAGGACCAGGCTTTCTAGGAAGACCTCCGCCCCTTCCCAGAAAAAGAAGGGCTCGGGGAAAAAGTCCTTTTACCCGAGGAAGGCGGCTGCCTACAAACAATACCCCCATTATCAGGCCCCTGCAGCTCCCCAACAGGGCCAGCAGGCCAAGGGACGGGGTAACGGGTCCCGTAGGCAGCAAGCTCCCAAGCCTGCACCACCAGCCCCTGCTCAGCAGGGTGGGGGCTTTTGACTCACTAAGCATAGCCTCTCCCCCCCCCGCTGGTTCCTCCCAGCACTGGAGGCCGGCTGGTTCACTTCGCCCACAGGTGGTCCAGCATCACCGCAGATGCCTGGGTGCTTCAGGTCGTGCGAGAAGGCTATCTTCTCCACTTCCATCAGGTCCCTCCCTCCTATTTTCCGGGAGAACCTCCGCGACCCCCTCTGCACAGGGAGTTGCTCCTTCAGGAGTTAGCAGGTCTTCTGCAGGAACAGGCGGTGGAACCGGTGCCACACCACCTGAGAGGTCAAGGCTTTTACTCAAGGTATTTTCTGATACCAAAGAGAACAGGGGGCCTCAGACCCATCCTGGACTTGCGCAACCTCAACAAGTTCCTTGTTCGGGAGAAGTTCAAAATGCTTACCCTTGGAATCCTTCTGCCCTACCTCCAGCAGGGAGATTGGCTATGCTCCTTGGATCTAAAGGATGCCTACACGCACATCCTCATCCACCCAAGCCACCGCCAATACCTACGGTTTGTGGTGGCAGGAAATCATTACCAGTACAGAGTACTGCCCTTTGGCCTGTCCTCCGCACCGCGAGTCTTCACAAAATGTCTCGCGGTCGTGGCGGCCCATCTCCGGCTTCACGGCCTCTATGTCTTTCCGTACCTCGACGACTGGCTCATCAGAGCAGCGTCCGCTCAGGAGGTCACCAACGCCACCTGCCGCACGGTGACTCTGCTGCAGCACTTGGGCTTTGTTATAAACTTCGCAAAGTCCACTTTGCTCCCCTCACAGGAT
Organism: Ichthyophis bannanicus; assembly: GCA_033557465.1. Taxonomy (NCBI): domain Eukaryota; kingdom Metazoa; phylum Chordata; class Amphibia; order Gymnophiona; family Ichthyophiidae; genus Ichthyophis; species Ichthyophis bannanicus. The sequence continues at coordinate 229,040,408 of CM066039.1, forward strand.
CTCGAGTTCATCGGCGCAAGGCTGCACACTCCTCAGGCGCGAGCATACCTACCGCTCGACAGGGCTCAACGGCTCATGGACCTAGCCGACCGCTTTCGCAGCCAGCCCCGGGTCTCCGCCAGGCGCTTCCTGAGACTGCTCGGCCATATGGCTTCCACCGTCCATGTGACCCCCAATGCCCGCCTGAATATGCGGTCTGCTCAATGGTGTCTCCACCAGCAGTGGTGACAAGCCACGGGCGGCCTAGCAGACCTAGTGCGCGTCTCCAAGCCGCTGATCTCGTCTTTCCGGTGGTGGCTCCGGCAGCCGAACCTGATATTCGGAATGCCTTTCCAGTCACCTCAGCCGACCCGGGTGCTGACCACCGATGCATCCCTCCTGGGCTGGGGAGCACATTGCCAAGAGGCACGTACTCAGGGCCTCTGGACCACGTGGGAGTCTGCTCAGCAGATCAACTTCCTGGAGCTCAGGGCGATCCGCCTAGCTCTCAAGGCCTTCTCCCACCTGACTTCCCAACAGTCCGTCCTTGTCCAGACGGACAATCAAGTTGCCATGTTCTACGTGAACAAACAGGGGGGCACGGGCTCCTTCCTCCTCTGCCGGGAGGCACAGAAGCTCTGCTCTTGGGCCGTCAGTCACGGCATTCTCCTCAAGGCAGTTTATCTCCCGGGCCAAGAAAATTGCCTTGCGGACAAACTCAGCAGGGTCCTCCAGCCGCACGAGTGGCGTCTGGATCCCTTGGTAGTTCAGAAGCTCTTCCTCAAGTGGGGCCTCCCCACGGTGGATCTCTTTGCCAGTCCTCACAACCGGCAGCTTCCTCGCTTCTGCTCTCGTCAGCCACACCCCCTTCGGGTTGCGGCGGACGCTTTTCTGATCTCATGGTCGGGGAGCCTTCTGTACGCTTTCCCTCCCATCCCGCTAGTCTCTCGGACTCTTTTCAAGGTTCTCCGAGACAAAGCCTTCATGATCCTGGTGGCCCCTCGCTGGCCCAGGCAGCCGTGGTTTCCGCTCCTACTGCAACTGGCGGTGGAGGATCTAATCCCTCTGGGGGTACAACCGGATCTCCTCACTCAGGATCAGGGGTCCCTACTGCACCCCAACCTCAGGTCTCTCAACCTCATGGCCTGGCTGCTGAGAGGGTAGTCCTTGCTCCCCTTCTCCTGCCGGCGGAGGTGGAGGAGGTCGTCTTGGCTTCGCGACGGCCTTCTACCCGCAAATGCTACGCCCTTAAATGGCGTCGCTTTGCAGTCTGGTGTACCCAACAGTCTCAGGATCCCTTCTCCTGCCCGGTGTCGGTGATCTTGCAGTATTTGCTGCACCTCTCTAATCTGGGACTTAAGTCCAACTCCGTCAAGGTTCACCTCAGTGCTCTGTCAGCACATCATGTGCCGGTGGACGGCAGACCTCTCTCCAACGACCCTCTCGTAGCGAGGTTTCTCCGAGGTCGTCTCCTACTTAAACCACCTCTGCGCCCGCCAGCGCCTGACTGGGACCTGAATGTGGTTTTGCAGCGGATCACCTGTCCGCCTTTTGAACCTATGGCTACCTGTTCTCTCCGTTTTCTGTCTTGGAAAACACTGTTCTTGATAGCCCTCACTTCCGCTAGACGCGTAAGTGAATTGCAGGCCCTCGTGTCTGATCCCCCTTACACTAGGTTCTACAAGAATAGGGTGGTCCTACGGACTCATCCGAAATTTCTGCCTAAAGTGGTCTCCCCTTTTCACATCAATCAGGAGGTGGTACTTCCAACCTTCTTTCCCAGACCACACTCCAACCGAGCTGAAACGGTCCTCCATACCCTGGACTGTAGAAGGGCTCTGAACTTCTACCTTGACCGTACGCGGGAGCACCGTAAAGCTGCTCAGCTTTTTGTGTCTTTTGACCCCAATAGATTGGGGCTCCCGGTCTCCAAGCGTACTCTGTCCATCTGGGTTGCGGACTGTATCTCTTGGGCTTATGGGGCAGCCGGACTCTCCTTAGAAAGGCGAGTCACGGCTCATTGCGTTCGGGCAAAGGCCACGTCAGTGGCTTACCTCCGCTCTGTTCCGCTGGCAGACATCTGCCGGGCCGCTACTTGGTCTTCGAGCCAGACTTTTGCGGTCCATTACTGTCTCGAGAGGGAGTCCCGTAGGGACAGTGCTTTCGGACAGGCAGTCCTCCGTAATCTCTTTGAGGTCTGAGCAACTCCTACCCTCCATCCCGGATGTGGGCTACCGGTGGGTGATAATTCAGCGAAGATTCTATCCTTCTGTGCTGCTGAGCTAGAGGGAGCTCATTTTTGTGCTTAGGGTCTCCGGTAGCCTTGAGCTTGGGAGTCCCATAAGTGAGGACTGACTTCCTGCTTGGTCCTGGAGAAAGCGTAGTTACTCACCTGTAACAGGTGTTCTCCAGGAGCAGCAGGAATCAGTCCTCACTACCCTCCCTCCTCCCCTTGGAGTTGCAATCGTCTGCTTATGTTCTTTTTGCAAATTTTTATGCTGTCTTTTTTAGCTATGTCATCTGACTGGCTAAGATGGCACCCTCGGGCGGGAAGACGACCGCGCATGCGCACTGCAATTCCCAAAGGCTTTCTTTGAAAGCTGGGGAAAATTGCTCCGCGAGGGCTCCGTCGGCGCCGACGTCACCCATAAGTGAGGACTGATTCCTGCTGCTCCTGGAGAACACCTGTTACAGGTGAGTAACTACGCTTTTTTCACTAACTAGCATTCTTGCAGATCATGACCAGGAGGAATAGATTTTCTATATGTCTTCTCAAGTAGGTTCCACCTCCTTGTTAGATGAATCTGTCCTCTCCACATATCCTATGTGATCACTGTGCTGTAGGCATATCTCTGTCTGTTTAATTGCAGACTCCCATATGTAGGCCTACATATCCATATTTATATTTTGTGTGTATGGAGTGGAGGAGTGGCCTAGTGGTTGGGGCAAGGTACTTCAGGCCGGAAGGACTGGGGTTTCTAGTCCCACAGGTGCTCCTTGTGGTCTTGGGCAAGCCACTTAACCCTCCATAGCCCATGTTCCCTGTAAAATAGTTATCTCCAAGTTATAATGCCCTGTTCAATGTAATTATATATATATATATATATATATATATATATATATATATATATGTATCTGAGATATTTTATTATAGATAGATATGTATCCACATACTTATCTATCTCACTGTCTATCCTCATATAGCTATATGATTCTGACAGAGGGGCTTTACCCATACCTATGCTATCTAGCAGGTTTGGGGTTCTACACACACAACCACTCCTGTGGTAGTCAACAATTTTTATAACATAACCTAACGGTGTAGGTACCTCTGAAGCTCTCCGTGCCCAATATCTCTCCTAGCTTACCCCAGTTAACAGAGACATTGTGGATCTTCAGTTAATCACAGGCTTTAATGCCTCAGACATTTGTCCTCTCTTTTTGGGATACAAGGAGTTCCCACACCCCTTCTCCCCACAGGGACTGTGCCTGTTTTGTCCAAATCGGTTAGCCTTCTCTTTTTGCTCCTAAGAGTGACTCACTCTGCCTCCAAAAGAGCTAGGGTTTTTCTCATAAAACCTTCCGCTGAAGGCCCACCGTTTTTGGACTACCCCAGTTTCCTTACTGGGATTACCTGTTACCTTTCAAGATTCTGATCTCCACTGGTTTTCCTACAGGATTATTATCTCCACTTACAGTGAGGTCCTCTTAAAGGTTCCTCTACTGTCAGGGGAGGTCCATATTGCAATATCCTTTGCAATATTGATGACCATCATCATCCACACATGGACTCCATCTCTGCAGTCCTATGCTAGGTTAGCTGTTCCACAGCATCCTTCTTTCTTCAACTCCTACACTCCATCTTCAGGATGCCTGGTGTTCTGGGAGATAGCATGTTCCAGCCTATGACATGCTGGGATTCCAGGCATCTCAGCTTGGAAGTCCCCATATGTGAAGACTTATTCCTGCTTGCTCCTGGAGATAGCACAGTTACTTACCTGTAACAGGTGATCTCTGGGAACAGCAGGAATAAGTCTTCACAACCCTCCCACCTCCCCGGGAGTTGTATCTCTATCTTTCCTTTCCTCTCTCTCTCTTTGTCTCAGCTTTAAAACTTAACTGAGGAGAGGCAGTTGGGAAAGGTGGGAAGGCAGCACGCAGGCGTGCTGGGATGCTTCCAAAAGCTCTTGATTGGACGCTGGGAAGTGTTCCCGCGCAGACTCCGTCAGTACCGACGTACCCATATGTGAAGACTTATTCCTGCTGTTCCCAGAGATCACCTGTTACAGGTAAGTAACTGCTTTCTCTGGAGGGCCATGTCACAGCTCACAATGTGAGAGCCATGGCAGCCTCAATGGCTCATCTGAACTCTGTGTCCATCGACCAGATATGTCGTGCGGCCACCTGGGCCTCGGTTCACACCTTCACAGCCCATTACTGTTTGGACAAGGACTCCCGCCGGGATGCCTTGTTTGGTCAGGCTGTCCTCAAACACCTGTTCCATTCCTAATCAACTCCTACCCACCTACCCTGGTTGGATGCCAGAGATCCATGGGGGGGAGGTGAAGCCCTCTGCAAGGGCACACAGCCATGGGGTCTCTCCCTGGTATCTGCAGCTAGGGAGTCCCCATATATGAAGACTCATTCCTGCTTGTTCCTGGAGATAGCACAGTTACTTACCTGTAACAGGTGATCTCTGGGAACAGCAGGAATAAGTCTTCACAACCCACCCACCTCCCCTAGGAGTTGTATTTATCTATCTTTCCTTTCCTCTCTCTATTTGTCTCAGCTTTAAAACTCGAACTGGAGAGAGGCGGTTAGGAAAGGCGGGAAGGCAGCGCGCAGGCGCGGTGGGATGCTCCCATTCTCCAGGACCAAGCAGGAAGTCAGTCCTCACTTATGGGTGACGTCTGCGCTGACGGAGCCCTCGTGCGGAGCATTTCCCCAGCTTTCACAGAAAGCCTTTGGGAATTGCAGCGCGCATGCATGTTCCCCTTCCCGCCCAAGGGTGCCATCTTGCTCAGTCTTCTTTTTTCCGCGGAGCCCAACGGACGTAGTTCGTTTTTCCCCAAGGAAAAAGTTGATTTTCTCTATTTTTTCGATTTTTCCTCCGGTTCGATGCCGGATCCTGTTCCCGCTCGGACCGATACGCCGGTATCGAGTCCTTACTCTCTTTTTTTTCGGTTTTTGTCCTTTGTGACTGGCGTTCGCGCCTTTTTTCTTTTTCCCTCACAGACCGGTCTTTTGACCTAGCAGGGGCCCTTTTTCCCCCGATGGCTGCCAGCAGGTTTAAGAAATGTGATCGGTGTAAGAAACTTACGTCTCTTACCGACACACATGACTGCTGCCTCCGTTGCCTCGGACCCGATCATGACCCGATGATCTGTGGTCCGTGTGGCAAAATGTCCTCAAAGGCCTTGAGGAGTCGGCAGCACCAGAGTGATAGAATTTTTTCTGACTCCGCGTCCGGCTGGGCCCGGACCTCGTCAGAGGCCTCGACGTCTCGGGAATCCAGCCCCGAGTAGCATCGGGGTTCCTCTGAGCGGGGGTCTCCTTCGCGGGAACATCGCAGGAAGAAGGAATCCGCGAGGGCGGCGTCGGAAGCTCCTGGTTCCTCGAGGGCCAGGTTGCATAGCCCCGATAGCCGTCCCGGGTCTTCAGAGTCGGAGAGGCCTGCGAAGCATCCTCGTGTCCAGATGGAGTCTCCTGGACACGTAAGTGCTGTTTTCCTCGTTGACTCTCCTCCGAGGGAGCCGACGTCGGGCCCCGAGTCGGGGGCTGCTGAGTCTCCTGAGCTCGGACTCAGGTTGACGGCCTTGGAGAGCAGCTTCGCTGCCTTCATGGAACAGCAGCTGGATTGATTGCCGGTCTCACCGGTGCATCTGCCCCGACCACCGGGACCTCGACGTCCAAGTCGACCCCGGAGACCGAGTCCATGCGGGCTTGAGTCGATCCTCAGCCACGGTCTCCCTCAACCTCCCGTTCGGGGCCGAGGTCGTCGACGCCGACACCCTCGGCGTCGGGGCGGAGGGCATCGGTGCCCGCCCGACCGGAGCCGCTAGATTCCTCTTCCGAGGAGTCGGGCTGGGAGACGGAGGACGAAGAGTCACCCGACACCCATGGGACTCAGTGTGTCCCCTCGGACTCACCCGAGTCCGAACCTCGGAGACGGTCCCCACTGGAGGATATCCGGTTCTCGGACTTCATGCGGGATATGGCCAAGGCCTTGGCCTTCCCCGCGGATCCCGAGGAGGAGCCTCGAGCCAAGGAGCTCGAGGCCCTCCAGTATGACTCTCCCCCAAAGGAGGCCTTTACTGTTCCGGTTCCTCCGATGCTGGAGCTGCTACTCTTCCGCATGTGGGAGACCCTGGCTTCGACACCAGTGTTAAGCAAGCGGGTCGATTCCATTTATCGAGTCCGCAAGAGCCCCGGGTTCCAAAAGGCACAATTACCGCACCACTCCATGGTTGTGGAATCGGCCATGCATCGGGAGGCACGGAGCCTGGATGCCCTCGGTAGGAAGTGCTTCCAGGGCTCTATACTTGCTTGCCATGTCCAGACATACCAGCTCTACATAGGCATGTACCTCCGAGACCTGGCAAAGGAGATTGCCGGTTTCTCTGCTGGTCTCTCCGAGGAACCTTTGCGGAGGTTCCAGGCCTTGTCCCCCAGTATTCGAGAGTGCTCGAAGTTTATCTCTCGAGCAGCCTACGATGGCTTCGAGGCTTCGGCCCGAGTAGCTGGGGCCGGCATCGGTGCCCGCCGACAGGCTTGGCTACAGTCATCCGACCTAGAGCCATGGGTCCAGGACAAGTTGGTCGATGTCCCCTGCCGGGGTGAAAACCTCTTTCGCAAGCCTATGGCTGAGAAGGCTGCAGAACTCGAGACCGATTCTGTGACCCGGACTAGGCTTTCCAGGAAAACCTCTGCCCCTTTTCAGAAAAAGAAGGGCTCGGGAAAAAAGACCTTTTACCCGAGGAAGTCATCGGCCTACAAACAGTACCCTCATTATCAGGCCTCTGCAGCTCCCCAACAGGGTCAGCAGGCCAAGGGGCAGGGTCAAGGGCCCCGTAGGCCGAAGACCCCCAAGCCACCAACACCGGCCCCTGCTCAGCAGGGTGGGGTTTTTTGACTCAAACAGCATAGCCTCTTCTCAGCTGGCTTCTCTCAGCACAGGAGGCCGGCTGGCCCACTTTGCCCACAGGTGATCAGCCATCACATCAGATACCTGGGTTCTTCATATAGTCCAAAGGGGCTATCTTCTCAATTTTCACCAGGTACCTCCCTCCTATTTTCCAGGGGAGCCTCCAAGACTCCCTCTTTACAGGGACCTACTCTTTCAGGAGTTGACAGGTCTACTAAAGGATCAGGCTGTGGAACCGGTGCCCCACCACCTGAGGGGTCAAGGCTTTTATTCCAGGTATTTTCTGGTACCAAAAAGAACAGGAGGCCTCAGACCCATCCTAGACTGGCGAAACCTAGTTCCTACAGAGGGAAAGTTCAAGATGCTTACCATTGGAATCCTGCTGCCCTACCTCCAGCAGGGAGACTGGCTATGCTCCTTGGATCTAACGGATGTGTATACTCACATCCTTCTCCATCCAGACCACAGACAATATCTCAGGTTTGTTGTGTGAGGAAACCACTTTCAGTACAGAGTACTTCCCTTTGGCCTCTCATCCGCTCCCAGGGTGTTCACCAAGTGCCTGGCAGTGGTGGCGGCCTACCTGAGGCTTCAGGGTCTCTTTGTGTTTCCGTACCTGGACGACTGGCTCATAAGGGGCCAATCTTCCCAGGAGGCCAACCAGGCCACCCTTCGCACTGTGGCTCTACTTCAGCACTTGGGGTTTGTTATAAACTTCGCAAAGTCCACTTTGCTCCCGTCCCAGAACTTAGAGTTCATAGGGGCCAGACTTCAAGCAAAGGCTTTTCTGCCTCTGAACAGGGCCTACAGGCTAATGGATCTGGCCAGCCAGTTTCGCAGCAATTCCCTGGTCTCTACCAGGCAATTCCTGAGACTACTCGGCCATATGGCTTCCACGGTTCATGTCACCCCCAATGCCCGCCTGCACATGAGACCTGCTCAGTGGAGCCTTTGCACTCAGTGGCATCAAGCCTCAGGGGGCCTAGCGGACTCAGTGCGGATCTGCGACCTCCTGGTCTCCTCTCTGAAATGGTGGCTTCATCTTCCAAATCTGGTGCTCGGAGTGGTTTTCCAATCCCCTCCCCGCATACTCAGGTGCTGACAACCGATGCCTCTCTTCTCGGTTGGGGAGCACATTGCCAAGGGACATGTACTCAGGGTTTCTGGACCCCTTGAGAGGCTGCTCAACAGATAAACTTCCTGGAGCTACGCCTACCTCTGAGGCCCTTCTCCCACCTCGCCTCTCACCAGTCTGTACTGGTCCAGACGGACAATCAAGTTGCCATTTTCTATGCGAACAAACAAGGAGGCACAGGCTCCTACCTTCTATGTCAGGAGGTACAACGACTTTGCTCCTGGGCTGTCAATCACGGAATCCTTCTCAAAGCTGTCTACCTCCCAGGTCAGGAAAATTACCTGGCAGACAAACTGAGCAGGATCCTGCAACCACACGAATGGAGATTGAACCTGTCGGTGGTTAAGCAGGTCTTTCTCAAGTGGGGACTACCCACCATGGATCTTTTCGCTAGTCTTCTGAACCGGCAACTACCGAGATTTTGCTCCAGACAACCGCATCCTCTCAGAGTAGCAGCGGATGCGTTTCTGATCTTGTGGTCCACAGGCCTACTGTATGCGTTTCCTCCCACACCACTAGTGTCCAGAACGCTGTTCAAAGTCCTCCTGGACGGGGCTTCATTGATTCTCATAGCCCCCCGGTGGCCGAGGCAACCGTGGTTTCCGCTTCTGCTACAGCTAGCGGTGGACACACCTCTTCCTCTGGGGTTTCAACACGATCTCCTGTCTCAGGATCAGGGGACTCTCTTGCACCCGAACCTCCAGTCCCTTCATATGATGGCCTGGCCGCTGAAAGGGTAGTCCTCGCTCCCCTACTACTGCCTCGAGAGGTGGAAGATGTAGTCTTGGCCTCTCGGCGTCAATCCACCAGGAAGTCCTACGCTCTTAAGTGGCGTAGATTCTCCGCATGGTGTGCTCAGCATAGTGAGAATCCCTTCTCGTGCTTGTTAGCGGTAGTGTTGCAATATTTGCTCTACCTCTCCAATCTGGGCCTTAAGTCTAACTCTGTCCGAGTTCACCTTAGTGCTCTCTCAGCACACCACTCGCCGGTGGACGGCAGGCCTCTTTCCAACCACCCTTTGGTGGCTCGTTTCCTCAGAGGCCTTCTTCTGCTTAAGCCTCCTTTGCATCTTCCGGCCCCTGAGTGGGCTCTGAATGTGGTCTTACAGCGACTTACTTGTCCACCTTTTGAACTTATGGCTACCTGCCCTCTCCGTTTTCTCTCCTGGAAAACTTTATTTCTGGTAGCTCTCACCTCTGCTAGGCGAGTGAGTGAACTGCAGGCACTAGTGTCTGATTCTCCTTACACTAGATTCTACAGGAATAGGGTAGTCCTACGGACTCACCCTAAGTTTCTTCCTAAAGATGTCTCGCCTTTTCACCTCAGTCAGGAGGTGGTTCTTCCGACCTTCTTTCCCAGGCCGCATGCCAACCGGGCTGAGCTAGTCTTGCATACCCTGGACTGTAGGAGGGCGTTATCCTTCTACCTTGACCGTACGCGGGAGCATCGGAAGGCTGTTCATCTTTTCGTTTCTTTTGACTCCAATAAGTTGGGGCTCCCTGTCTCCAAGCGTACTTTGTCCATATGGGTCGCTGACTGTATCGCCTGGGCTTATGGGGCAGCCGGCCTCTCGGAGGGTCGAGTCATGGCTCATCGTGTCAGGGCGAATGCTGCGTCAGTGGCTCATCTCCGCTCTGTTCCGTTGGCAGACATCTGCCGGGTCGCTACTTGGTCTTCAAGCCAGATTTTTGCGGCCCATTACTGCCTTGAGAGAGAGTCCCGCAGGGACAGTGCTTTCGGACAGGCAGTACTCCATAATCTCTTTGGGGTTTAGGCAACTCCTACCCTCCGGCCCTGGTGTTGGGCTACCGGTCGGGGGCGTTCTCAGAGAAGATTCCTTTCTTCTGTGCTGACGAGCTAGAGGGAGCTCATTTTTCCGCTTGGGGTCTCCGGTAGCCTTAAGCTGGGGAGTCCCATAAGTGAGGACTGACTCCCTGCTTTGTCCTGGAGAAAGAGTAGTTACTCACCTGTAACAGGTGTTCTCCAGGAGCAGCAGGAATCAGTCCTCACAACCCTCCCTCCTCCCCTTGGAGTTGCAGTCATATCATTTATTTTTGCTAATTTTTTGCTGTCTTTTAGCTATGTCATCAGACTGAGCAAGATGGCACCCTTGGGCGGAAAGTGGATCGCGCATGCGCGCTGCAATTCCCAAAGGCTTTCTGTGAAAGCTGGGGAAATGCTCCGCATGAGGGCTCCGTCGGCGCTGACATCACCCATAAGTGAGGACTGATTCCTGCTGCTCCTGGAGAACACCTGTTACAGGTGAGTAACTACTCTAAAGTTTTCTTACTGGACACTGGGGAGCGTTCCCGCACAGGCTCCGTCGGTACCGATGATACCCATATGTGAAGACTTATTTCTGCTGTTCCCAGAGATCACCTGTTACAGGTAAGTAACTGCTTTCCTGTTCCAGGGGAAAAGTTATCAGTACAGAGTCCTGACCTTTGGCCTCGCCTCTGCCCCATGAGTCTTTATAAAGTGCATGGCAGTTGTAGCTGCATTTCTAAGGTCTCTAGGGATGTTTGTCTTCCACTACTTAGACGACTGGCTCATTCGAGCAAACACATCTCTAGAGGCCAATCTTTCTATCATGCACACCATGCAAGTGCTGCAACACTTGGGATTTTGTAATAAATCTTTCAAAGTTCCATCTCTTTCCCTCTCACTCTAGAGTTTATAGAAATTCACCTAGACACTCAACAGTCAAAGGCTTTTCTGCCCCAAGCCCGATGTGCTCAACTCATTCAGCTTGCATCTCAAGCATGTCTCAAAATCTTTCTCACTGCTCGAGAAATGCTCAAACTCCTGGGCCATATGGCATCTACTGTATATGTGGTTCCATAAGCTCGTTTACATATGCATGCAGCTCAAATGTACCCTGGCTTCCCAGTGGTCTCAAGCATCTGGTTGTTTGGGAGACAGGATAATACTCTCTATACGTCTCATCTCATCTCTCCTGTGGTGGAAATCCCCAGAACACCTTCTCATAGGATCTCCTTTTCAGTAGCCTCTACTTCAATTTTTCCTGGCGGAGGATGCGTCCAAATTGGGCTGGGGAGCTCATCTGGACAACCTCGCCACTCAGGGTCTTTGGTCTCATCAGGAGTCACAACTCCACATAAATCTGATGGAACTCAGAGCCATCAACAATGCTCTCAAGGTGTTCCACGACCACCTTTGCTTCCGCACAGTTCTAGTCCAGATGGACAATCAGGTAGCCATGTTCTTCTTGAACAAGCAGGGTGGAACAGGCTCTTGGACACTTTGCAGCGAAGCCCTACACCTATGGTCCTTCGCCATACTACATCAGATTCACCTACTTGCGGTATATTTATTTATTATTTATTACAATCTCTTATATACCGCACTATTTAGCATCAGCGCGGTTTACATAAAACAAAGGACCATAACAAGCTGCATGGTTTTACAGAGAACAGGAAAAACAACTTGGATAACATAGGGAAAATATGCACTGAACTATTCACATATGTACATTAAGCTTTGTGGTACAGTTTAGGATGATATCTTAAAATCGTATGATAGTATGGAGGAAATGCAGTTAAGATGAAGGTTGGCTGTCCTGGTAGTAATGGAGGAATAAGTGGAATTTGAGTGCCTTTCTGAATTGTGCCAGATCGGTGATGCCGCGAATACCAGGTGGTAATGTGTTCCAGCATTTTGGGGCATAGAGGTTGAAGGCCCTGTTTGACGTTGTTAGTGAGCATTTTATCTCCCAGGCAAACAATCTCTTGGTGGACAAGCTCAGTCGGGTACTACTATCCCACGAGTGGTCTCTCCATGCAGACAAGGTTGCTCACATTTTTCAGACACAGACCTCTTTACAAGTCCTCAGAATGCCAAACTTCCCCCTTCTGCTCCAGAACACCTGCTTAGAACAACCAAGCGGTAGATGGCTTTCATCTTCACTGGGGTCAAGGCCTCCTAAATGCCTTCCCTCCCATTCCCCTCATCCCCAAATCTCTTCCAACTCCAGAGAGACAAGGGGTACAGGATTCTTATAGCCCCGTGTTGGCCACGACAACCGTGGTATCCTCTGCTTCTACATCTCTCTCAAGTTCAACCAGTAGATTTGGGGTCTGCTCCAGATCTCCTCTCACAGGAGAACGAGACACTGCTGCATCCCATTCTGCAGTCCCTACACCTTACAGCATGACTGCTGAAGGCATAGCATTCCAGGGCATCAGCCTGTCTCAACAGGTGAAAGCTATCCTTTTGTCTAATAGGAAACCTTCCACAAGGCGCCCCTACGCCTTCAAGTGGCGTAGATTCTCTCTCTGGTGTTCGAAAAGGGATCTTAACCGCGTTTCAGCTCCAGTGGAAGCATTACTTGAATATCTTCTCCAGCTCTGTTTCTCTGGACTCAGAACCAATTCGGTAAGAGTCCACTTAAGTGCCATAGCGGCTTCCCATATGCCCTTGGATGGTCAGCCCATCCCCTCTCAACCGCTGGAGCATGCTTCATGGGAGGTCTTCTATTAACTAAACCGCCCATTAAGCCACCCCCAGTGGCATGGGACCTTAATGTTGTTTTAGGACAGCTTATGAAGCTGCCCTTTGAACTCCTAGCCACTACTTCTCTGAAGTTTCTTACCTGGAAGGCCCCCTTCCTTATTGCCTCACTTCAGCAAGGCCCATCAGTGAGCTTCAGGCTTTGGTGGTTGATCCTCCTTATACACGTTTCCACCATGATAAAGGTAGTTCTTAGGACTCTTCCTCACTTTATGCCAAAGGTGGTGTCGCTCTTTCGCTTAAACCAGTCGGTGTACCTCCCTTTTTTTTTTTTTTCCCTAGACCTCATTCTTCTAGGGCGGAAGTAACCCTTCATACTCTGGATTGCAAACACGCTTTGGCCTCATCTCCAGAGAACTCGGGAGCACAGAAAAGCTTCCCAGCTTTTCCTCGCCTTTGACTCCAGTCACCTAGGACTACCAGTATCCAAGCAAACTCTCTCCAGATGGATAGCAGATTGTATCTCCTTTGCTTACGACAGTGCAGGACTCTCTCGTGAGGGTCACATCACTGCACATAATGTTCGGGCAGTGGCTACCTCCATGACGAATCTGCGCTCTGTAGCGATTGATGAGATATGCAGAGCAGTAACCTGGTCCTCTGTCCATACCTTTGCTGCTCGCTATTGCCTGGACAAGGACTCCCGCCGGATGCCTCGTTTGGCCAAGCTGTTCTCCAGCATCTCTTTCAGACTTAGATCAACTCCCTCCCCTCCCGTCCCGGGTTTCGATACCAGATATCCATGGAGGATATATGACCTACTACTTAGCCCTGTGTTCCACAGCTCACTTTGAGGTCACCTCTATGGCATCTCCGAGCTAGTGAGTCCCATATGTGAAGACTACATTTCTGCTTGTTCTTGGAGATAGTGTAGTTACTCACCTATAACAGGTGATCTCCATGAACAGCAGGAATTGAATCTTCACAACCCACCCTCCTCCCCTAGGAATTGTACTTTTCCTCTTCTCCTCCTCTCCTTTTATCTCAGCTATAAACTCAACTGAGGAGGAAGAGCTGGAAAGGCAGCTACGCAGGTGCCGTGGGATGCTCCCAAAAGCTTTCCTATTGGACGCTGGGGAGCATTCCTGCGTGCGCTCTGTCGGTACCGATGTCACCCATATGTGAATACTAAATTTCTGCTGTTCCTGGAGATCACCTGTTAGAGGTGAGTAACTATGCTTTATACAACAAGAAAATGACTGTACAATATAGACATAGTAATTTCTAAGAGAGAAACAGATTACCTGGACAGGATTAATGACACCAGTCACTAATCTTTTGTTGTGCAAATCTTGGCAGCGATGACAGCCTCCAAATGTTTCTTGCAGCCATCTGAGTGTAGTACATCTGTCTGCTGATAGTTTGTCCCACTCTTCAACTGCAAATGGTTCCATCTCCTGAATGTTTCCAGGATTTATTTTTTTACTGATGCAGATTTCGGCTGTTTCCAGAGGTTCTTGATTGGACTGAGATCAGGAGTCATTGCTGATCAGTTTAAAACAGTCCATTTCTGCCTTCTTAACCATTTTTTGTGTAATTTTGGATGTTTTTTTTGGGGTCAGTGTCCTGCTGGAGGACCCATGACCTTTTTACCCAGGCCTAGCTTTCTGACAGTATTTAGCTCATTTCACTCCAAAATACCTTAGTAGACCATGATTCCTTTAAGTTCCAGGCCTGTAGTTCCTCAGGCAGCAAAACTGCCCCTAAAACATTATGGAACCTTCACCATATTTCATTAGGAAGGATGTTTTTTCCTTATACGGTCTATATCTCCAGGAGGAAGTAGGAAATTTTGTCTTCACATATGGGTGACGTCGGTACTGATGGAGCCCACGTAGTAATGCTCTCCAGCGTCCAATTGGAAAGCTTTTGGGATCACTCCACTGCGCCTGCGTGGTTGCCTTTCCGCCTTCCCAACTCCCTCTCTTTAGTTCTTCATTTTCCATGGAGCCAGCAGGAAGCAAATCTTGTCACTGCAGAATATTCTCTTTTGTTTTTTGTGATTAGTGTCTGCCTTCCTGTTCACACTGGCACTGTCTCGACACCATCAGTTCCCTTGTTCTTTCTCTTATTCAAAAATAAACAAAAAAAATCCTCAGGCACTGCCTTAGGTGTTAAGCTACCACCATACTCTGCACCGACGGTATGTAGAAACTGACTAGTAGTTTCAAAAAATGTTCTAAGTGTGGCAGTATCATTTCAGCAATTGATACTCATGACTGGTGCTTGAAATGCCTCTGGCCCGGCTTTCAGCCAATAGAATGTTCCCTTTGTAAAAAGATGACAGAGGGCTGCAGTACTGGGCCTCTAAATTTGGAGATTTCTTCGCTTTGGATGTGGTTTCATTGGCATCGACGTCAGAGAGCCTCATTCTCCTCTCCACGTATTGAAAGTGTCCAAGCCCATGTCTTCATCGAAGATAGACAGAAAATTCCTCCAGAGGTATATCTCATTCTCAGCATTGAAATGCCTCGTGCATTGCCCTGGAGGTAGAACGGCCTGCCAAACAGCCCCGGCAGGAGGACCTGCCCTCCAAAGCTATCAAGGGGCTTCATGATTTTTCCGCGGCCTCAACCTCAGGTGAGCTACAGGTGCCATGCTTTGGGATGGTGGAACAATTGTCTGTCACTGATATCAAAGCATCAGCAACCTCGATAAACCAGTTTATAATGGCCATCAAGTGGAGCTTGGCAGCCTCTTTCCCATCATACCTTTGTCTTCAGACACCGGTCCATCTATACCAGTACACGCACAGATGTCTGCACCAGTGCATGATTCGTCGGGATACATGGCACACTCATCACTGCCACCTATGCCTTCCTTCGAGCCCATCAGTACTGGGGCTCAACCCAATTGGTTCCCCAAGCCCGATACAGACACACATCGAAATCGGTGCCTGGTGGAGGGCAAACACCATTCCTTCTGATACTTTGAGTCCTCAGATTCAAACTCCCCTGTTTCGGATGAAGACTCACTCCACTCCTGGGGGCCCTGAGGCCTGCTTTCGGAGCCCTCTCTGCCTCCAGAATTACCCATGTAACCTGAAATAGCAGTATAAAAAAAACACACAAATATCCTTCCAGGAATTCATTCGAGACCTAGCTAGGGGTCTCTCCGTAACAGTGACATCCAAGAAAGAGCCCAGTGCAGAGGAACTGGAGATCCTCCAATACTTAACAGCTCCCAAGGAGGTGGCTACACTGCTGGTACACCGCATCCTCCATGATCTGAGGCTCCGGATGTAGGAGACTCCCCTTACGTTCTCGCCTCATACTTGACGCCTCAATACCATTGATCGAATACAGGAGTGCCCTGGCTTCCAAAAACCACAGCTTCCCCACCATTCAAGGGTGGTAGAATCAGCAATGTGCCAAATCAAAAGTTCCAAAACTCATTCCTCTAACCCACCATGTAGGGAATCAAGAACCCTCGATGCCTTTGGGCATCAATGCTTTCAGGCTTCCATGCTTTCAGCTGGGATTAACTCCTATATACTTTACATGGGTATGTTCCTCAAGGAGGTTACCAGGGACCTTGATACCATGGCCCCTCTTCTCCCAGATGATGAGAAAAGGCTATCTTGCTCTAGTCAAATATACCCAAAATGTATTGAAGTTTGTCAATAGGGCAACCTTTGATGCATTTGAATGCACAAGCAGAGCCACAGCAATATGCATTTGTGCACGCAGGATTGCATGGCTTCAGGCTTCAGATTTTGAACAGTGGGTTCAAGATAAGTTGGGCAACATACCTTTCACAGGGAAGAACCTCTTTTACAAAGACTGGCAGGATAAGGCTTCTGAATTATAGAATGCAACTCTACATGGGTTGTCCAGAACAATAGCTAACCCTGCTAGAAAAAAGACAGCTGTAAATAAGGCATTCTTCAATAAAAAGAAGAAATTATACTCTTCTTATCCTTATGCTTCTCCGTACCAGGCTCAAGGCCCTCAGAAGAGGCAGCAGCCTCCTAAACAAAAGAAGCCACAGATGGCTAAATTGCAACAAGCTCTGCAGCTACAGTCTGTGCTTGGTTTTGATCTTTATAGAGAACATTGCCACCCTGCCTATGGAGGACCCTCACCCCTTCCACATAGCAGGCATACTGTATCACTATGTCCACAGATGGCACCTTATCACCTCAGAACAGTGGACATTAACTAGAGTTCGAGAGGGGTACGGACTTCATTTGCAAACTCTGTCCCCCTTTACTCTAGTAGGGGAACATAAGATATGCCATACTGGGTCAGACCAAGGTCCATCAAGCCCAGTATTCTGTTTCCAACTGTGGCCAATCTAGGTCATACGTACCTAGCAGTTTCCCCAAAGACACCGGTTCCGCAATGCTTGTACTGGGTCAAGCATTGATATCCTGGGTCCCTTCTTAATAATGGTTTATGGACCTTTCGTCCAGGAACGTGTCCAAACCTTTTTTAAACCCAACTACACTATCAGCCTTTACTACATCCTCCGGTAACAAGTTCCAGAGTTTGATTACACATTGAGTGAAAAAATATTTTCTTTTCTTAGTCTTAAATAGTTTACCCTGTAGCTTCATTGCATGTCCCCTAGTCTTTCTATATTCTGATAATGTAAACAATCGATCTACGTTTACCCGTTCCACTCCGTTCATTAATTTATAGACTTCTATCATATCTCCCCTCAGCCGTCTCTTTTCCAGGTTAAAGAGCCCTAACCTTTTTAACCTTTCTTCATAGGAGTATCCTTCCATCCCCTTTAACATTTTGTTGGCTCTTCTCTGAACCTTTTCTAATAAAGCTATATACTTTTTAAGATACGGCGACCAGAATTGCACACAATATTCAAGGTGCGGTCTCACCATGTAACAATATAGAGGCATTATATCTTTTGTTTTATTGTCCATTCCTTTCCTTATGATACCTAGCATTCTATTTGCTCTCTTGGCTGCCGCTGCACACTGGGCTGAGGGTTTTAATATGTTATCCACAATGACGTCTAAATCTTTTTCCTGGGTGGTGGTTCCTAATGTGGAACCTTGCATTGTGTAACCATAGTTTGGGTTGTTCTTCCCTAGGTGCATAACTTTGCACTTGTCCACACTAAATTTCGTCTGCCTTTTTGATGCCCTGTCTTCCAATTTATCAAGATCCTCTTGCAATTTTCCACAATCCACTTGGGTTTTAACAACTTTAAATAGTTTTGTGTCATCTGCAAATTTGATAACCCCACTCGTTATTCCACTTTCCAGGTCATTTATGAATATGTCTTAAAGCAGCGGACCCCGCACAGATCCCTGGGGTACATCACTACTCACCTTTCTCCACTGGGAAAATTGGCCATTTAGCCCAACCCTCTGCTTTCTATCTTCCAACCAGTTCTTGATCCACAGTAGTACACTGCCTCCTATCCCATGACTCTTCAGTTTTGCCAAAAGTCTCTGATGAGGGACCTTGTCAAAGGCTTTCTGAAAGTCCAGATACATTATATCAACCGACTCACCTTTGTCCACCAGTTTATTCACTCCTTCAAAAAAACATAACAGATTAGTAAGACAAGATATTCCTTGTCTAAAGCCATGACTATCTACATGCTGAGTAATTTTATTCTTTATGATGGTTTCTACCATTTTTCCCGGTACTGACGTGAGGCGCACCGGTCTGTAGTTTCCTGGATCACCCCTGGAACCCTTTTTAAAAATTGGTCTTACATTGGCGATCCTACAATCTTCAAGTATTAGAGATGATTTTAATGATAGTTCACAGATTACTAATAGCATGTCTGCAATCTCATATTTCAGTTCTTTCAACACCCTTGGATGTATACCATCCGGCTCAGGTGATTTGCTACTCTTCAGTTTATCTAATAGTTGTAATACATCTTTCCGATGTATCGATATTTCCTTCAATTCTTCCGCACCTTTAAATACCACTTCAGTCATTGGTAACATCTCTACATCTTCCTCAGTAAAGACTGAAGCAAAGAATTCATTCAGTCCTCTCTGCTATAGCCTTGTCTCCTCTTAGTGCCCCTTTAACTCCTCTATCATCTAATGGACCAACTGACTCTCTCACAGGTTTTTTGCTAATGTACTTGAAAAAATCTTTATTTCGCGTTTTTGCTTCCACAGCAAGTTTCTTCTCAAATTCTCCCTTTGCCTGCTTTATCAACGCCTTGCATTTGACTTGCCAGTGCTTGTGCTGTTTCCAGGTTTCGTCGTTTGGCTCTTTTTTCCATTTCCTGAAAGATGCTTTTTTGGCAACAGTCTCTCTGACCTCAGCTTTAAACCATGCTGGCAGTTTTTTGGACTTCCTTCCACTTTTCTTAAAGCGTGGAATACAGCTGGTCTGGGCTGCCAAGATAGTATTTTTCAACACCACCCAAGCTTGATGTAAGTCTTTAACATTTGCAACTGCTCCTTTTAATTTTTTCTTATCTATTTTCCTCATTTTATCATAGTCTCCCTTTCGAAAGTTAAAAAGTAGTACTGTGAATTTCCGTACTATTCCTCCTCCACTAATTAAATCAAAGGCGGTCATGCTATGATCACTATTGCCAAGTTGCCCCAACACCCTTATCTCTTGCACTAGATCTGGTGTTCCACTAAGGACTAGGTCTAATATGGCTTCCCCTCTGGTCGGTTCATGAACCAGCTGCTCCAAGAAGCAGTCATTTATGTTATCTAGGAACTTTATCTCCCTAGCATGTCCTGCCGTGACATTTACCCAGTCGATACCGGGGTAATTGAAATCACCCATTATTATTACTGCGCTGTAACTTTTGTTAGCTTCCTTGGTTTTTTTTAGCATTTCATCATCCATTTGTTCATTCTGGCCCGGTGGTCGATAGTACACCCCCACTGCCATCACCTTCCCCTTTTTACATGGAATTTCAATCCATAGAGATTCTACAGCAAATTTTGTTTCCTGCAAAACTTTAATCCTTTCTGACTCAATGCCCTCTCTAACATAGAGTGCCACCCCTCCACCAATTTGATCAGCTCTATCATTACGTTATAGTTTATACCCAGGTATCACAGTGTCCCACTGTTTGTCCTCCTTCCACCATGTCTCTGATATTCCAATTATATCTAACCTCTCATTTAGTGCTATATATTCTAACGCTTCCATCTTATTTTTTAGACTTCTAGCATTTGCATACAAGCATTTGAGACTGTATTTTATTCATATTAATTTGACTATTGGTAGACATGGGTAATTTGGGATCTTTAAGCTCTGTCTGCGCCATACTCGAGGGCATTTGGGCTACTTTACTCTTTTTTGGAACCTCTCTGCTTTTGGTAGTATCCTTCAAGGATACATTCTTCCGAACCATTTGCTCTTGGGCGACTGTCGGCTTTCCCCTATTATCTAGTTTAAAAGCTGCTCTATCTCCTTTTTAAAGGTTAATGCCATCCTAGGTTCCTCCCGAAGGTAGTCTCCTCTTTCCACCTCAATCAGGAGGTGGTCCTTCCAACATTCTTCCCTAGGCCCCATGCCAGCCGGGCTGAGGAAGTCCTGCATACCCTGGACTGTAGAAGGGCCTTGACTTTCTACATTGATTGTACTAAGGGTCTTAGGAGGGCTAATCAGCTCTTTGTCTCCTTTGACCCAAACAACTTGGGGTGTCCTGTCTCCAAGCGTACCTTGTCCATATGGGTGGTGGACTGTATCACCTGGGCTTACAGGGCAGCAGACCTTCCCTTGCAGGGTCGAGTCACAGCTCACGGTGTCCGGGCAATGGCTGCATCAGTAGCTCATCTCCATTCTGTACCGTTGGCAGACATCTGTAGGGCTGCAACTTGGTCCTCAAGCCAGACTTTTGCAGCCCATTACTGCCTGGAGAGGGAGTCCCGTAGGGACAGTGCTTTTGGTCAGGCAGTACTCCAGAATCTCTTTGAGGTTTAGGCAACTCCTGCCCTCCAGCCCTCTTGTTGGGCTACCGGTAATGATAGAGCTGATCAAATTGGGCCACCGGTAATGATAGAGCTGATCAAATTGGTGGAGGGGTTGCGCTCTATGTTAGAGAGGGCATTGAGTCAGAAAGGATTAAAGTTTTGCAGGGAACAAAATTTGCTGTAGAATCTCTATGGATTGAAATTCCATTTATGAAGGGGAAGGTGATGGCAGTGGGAGTATACTATCGACCGCCTGGCCAGAATGAACGAATGGATGATGAAATGCTCAAAGAAATCAAGGAAGCTAACGAAAGTCACAACAGAGTAGTAATAATGGGTGATTTCAATTACCCCGGTATCTACTGGGTCAGTGTCACAGCAGGACAAGCTAAAGAGAGAAAGTTTCTAGATGGAATAAATGACTGCTTCTTGGAGCAGCTGGTTCATGAACCGACCAGAGGGGAAGCCATACTGGACCTAGTCCTTAGTGGAACGCCAGATCTGGAGCAAGAAATAAGGGTTTTGGGACCACTTGGCAATAGTGATCATAGTATGATCATGTTTGATTTAATTAGTGGAGGACAGATAGTAAAGGCATCCACAGTACTACCTTTTAACTTTCAAAAGGGAGACTATGATAGAATGAGGAATATAGTTAAGAAAAAACTAAAAGGAGCGGTTCCAAAGGTTAAAGACTTACAACAAGCTTGGGTGTTATTTAAAAATACTATCCTCGAAGCCCAGACCAGCTGTATTCCACGCATTAAGAAAAGTGGAAGAAAGTCCAAAAAACTGCCAGCATGGTTTAAAGGTGAGGTCAGAGAGGCTGTTGCTGCCAAAAAAGCAACCTTCAGAAAATGGAAAAAAGAGCCAAATGATGGAAACTGGAAACAGCACAAGCACTGGTAAGTTAAATGCAAAGCATTTATAAGGCAGGCAAAGCGGGAATTTGAGAAGAAACTTGCTACGGAAGCAAAAACACGAAATAAAGACTTTTTCAAGTACATTCGTAGCAAAAGGCCTGTGAGAGAGTCAATTGGACCATTAGATGATAGAGGGGTAAAAGGGGCAGTAAGAGGAGACAAGGCTATAGCAGAGAGACTGAATGAATTCTCCAGGACCAAGCAGGAAGTCAGTCCTCACTTATGGGTGACGTCGGCGCCGACGGAGCCCTCGCGGAGCAATTTTCCCTAGCTTTCAAAGAAAGCCTTTCGGAATTGCAGCGCGCATGCGCGGTCCTCTTCCCGCCCAAGGGTGCCATCTTAGCCAGTCTTCTTTTTTCCGCGGAGCCCTACAGACGTCCCCGTCGTGTCCCCGCGAAAAAGTTGATATTTCTTCATAATTTTATTTTTTTTCCCTCGGTTCGACGCCGTTCCTTTTCCCGCCCGGACTCGCGACGCCGGTCACGAGTCCTCTTCTTTTTTCGGTTTTTCTGACTTAGCTTTCGTTTTTGGTTTTTCCCTGGCAGCCCGGTCCTTTGACCTCGCCGGGGCCCTTTTTCCCCCGATGGCTGCCAGTGGTTTTAAGCGGTGTGGTCAGTGTGACCGAAATATGTCACTAACTGACACACACGACTTTTGCCTCCGCTGCCTGGGCCCGGATCATGAAGAAATGATCTGTGGACCCTGCGGCAAAATGTCCTCCAAAGCGTTGAGAAGTCGGCGGCATCAGCGGGATAGGATCTTCGCTGACCCCAGCCGTACCCGGACCTCGTCGGAGGCCTCCGCGTCCAAAGGTTCCAGCTCGGACCGTCGCCGGAGTTCCTCCGACAGGGGTTCTCCCTCCGGGGACCATCGACGTAAGGTGAAACCCGCGAGGGCGGCGTCGGTGGACGCTCCTGGCTCCGCGAGGGCCAGGTCGCATAGCCCCGATAGCCGCCCCGGGTCCTTGGAGAAGGAGCACCTCACGAAGCGACCTCGCCTGGAGTCGGAGCTGCCTGCTCGGGTAAGTCCTGTGGTCCTCCTGGACTCGCCTCCGCGACAGCCGACGTCGGGCCCGACGCCGTCGGGGCCCGAGTCGGGGGCTGCTGGGTCACCTGAGCTCGGACTCAGGTTGACGGCCTTGGAGAGCAGTTTGTCTGCCTTCATGGACCAGCAGCGGGCACTGCTCGCTGGCTTCGCTGGCGTCGCTGCCCCGACCGCCGGAACGTCGACGTCCAAGTCGACCCCGGAGACCGAGCCGATCCTCGAGTCGATGCGAACTCGAGTCGATCCTCGGTCGAGGTCACCCTCGGCCTCCCGTTCGGGACCGAGGTCGCCGACGCCGACTCCCTCGGCGTCGGGGCGGCAGGCGCCGCGCCCTGCCCGGGCCGACCCCACCGAGTCCTCGTCGGAGTCGGTCTGGGAGTCTGAAGAGGAAGAGTCGCCTGATTCTTTTCGGACTCTGTGTGTCCCCTCGGACTCACCGGAGTCCGAACCTCGGAAGCAGTCCCCCCCGGAGGATGCCCGGTTCTCGGACTTTGTCAGGGATATGGCCAAGGCTTTGGCCTTCCCTGCGGACCCCGAGGAGGAGCCTCGAGCCGAAGAGCTCGACGCCCTCCAGTATGACTCTCCCGCAAGGGAGCACTTTACTGTGCCGGTTCCTCCTATGCTGGAATGCTTACTCTTCCGCATGTGGGAGAGTCCGGCCACCTCGCCGGTCCTGAGCAAGCGGGTCGATTCTATCTATCGAGTCCGCAAGAGCCCTGGCTTCCAAAAAGCACAGCTACCACACCATTCCATGGTAGTGGAATCGGCCATGCATCGTCTTAAGAGCCAGAAGATGCACTCCTCGGTGCCTCCTGGCAGGGAGGCCCGTAACCTGGATGGCCTTGGTAAGAAGTGTTTCCAGGGCTCTATGCTTGCGTGTCGTGTCCAGACCTACCAGCTATACATGGGCATGTATCTCCGAGACCTGGCTAAAGAGCTAGCCGGATTCTCCGCTGGTTTGTCTGAGGAACCCTTGCGGAGGTTCCTGGCCTTGTCCACTGGCATTCGGGAATGCTCAAAGTTCATGTCCCGAGCAGCCTATGATGGCTTTGAAGCATCGGCTCGAGTGGCCGCAGCCGGCATCGGTGCCCACCGACAGGCTTGGCTTCAGTCGTCAGACCTTGAGCCCTGGGTGCAGGACAAGTTGGTCGATGTCCCCTGCCGAGGCGAGAACCTCTTTGGCAAGCCCATGGCTGAAAAGGCTGCACAAATTGAGACTGAGACTCTCACCAGGACCAGGCTTTCTAGGAAGACCTCCGCCCCTTCCCAGAAAAAGAAGGGCTCGGGAAAAAAGTCCTTTTACCCGAGGAAGGCGGCTGCCTACAAACAATACCCCCATTATCAGGCCCCTGCAGCTCCCCAACAGGGCCAGCAGGCCAAGGGACGGGGTAACGGGTCCCGTAGGCAGCAAGCCCCCAAGCCTGCACCACCAGCCCCTGCTCAGCAGGGTGGGGGTTTTTGACTCACTAAGCATAGCCTCTCCCCCCCCGCTGGTTCCTCCCAGCACCGGAGGCCGGCTGGTTCACTTCGCCCACAGGTGGTCCAGCATCACCTCAGATGCCTGGGTGCTTCAAGTCGTGCGAGAAGGCTATCTTCTCCACTTCCACCAGGTCCCTCCCTCCTATTTTCCGGGAGAACCCCCACGACCCCCTCTGCACAGGGAATTACTCCTTCAGGAGTTAGCAGGTCTTCTACAGGAACAGGCGGTGGAACCGGTGCCCCACCACCTGAAAGGTCAAGGCTTTTACTCCAGGTATTTTCTGATACCAAAGAGAACAGGAGGCCTCAGACCCATCCTGGACCTGCGCAACCTCAACAAGTTCCTCGTGCGAGAGAAGTTCAAGATGCTTACCCTTGGAATCCTTCTGCCCTACCTCCAGCAGGGAGATTGGCTATGCTCCTTGGATCTAAAGGATGCCTACACGCACATCCTCATCCACCCAAGCCACCGCCAATACCTAAGGTTTGTGGTGGCAGGAAATCATTACCACTACAGAGTACTGCCCTTTGGCCTGTCCTCCGCACCGCGAGTCTTCACAAACTGTCTCGCGGTGGTGGCGGCCCATCTCCGGCTTCACGGCCTCTATGTCTTTCCGTACCTCGACGACTGGCTCATCAGAGCAGCGTCCGCTCTGGAGGTCACCAACGCCACGCGCCGCACGATGACTCTTCTGCAGCACTTGGGCTTTGTCATAAACTTCGCAAAGTCCACTTTGCTCCCCTCACAGGATCTCGAGTTCATCGGCGCAAGGCTGCACACTCCTCAGGCACGAGCATACCTACCGCTCGACAGGGCTCAACGGCTCATGGTCCTAGCCGACCGTTTTCGCAGCCAGCCCCTGGTCTCCGCCAGGCGTTTCCTGAGACTACTCGGCCATATGGCTTCCACCGTCCATGTGACCCCCAATGCCCGCCTGAATATGCGGCCTGCTCAATGGTGTCTCCGCCAGCAGTGGCGACAAGCCACAGGCGGCCTAGCAGACCTAGTGCGCGTCTCCGAGCCGCTGATCTCGTCTCTCTGGTGGTGGCTTCAGCAGCCGAACCTGATATTCGGAATGCCTTTCCAGTCACCTCAGCCGGCCCGGGTGCTGACAACAGATGCATCCCTTCTGGGCTGGGGTGCGCATTGCCAAGGGGCACGTACTCAGGGCCTCTGGACCACGTGGGAGTCTGCTCAGCAGATCAACTTCCTGGAGCTCAGGGCGATCCGCCTGGCTCTCAAGGCTTTCTCCCACCTGACTTCTCACCAGTCCGTCCTTGTCCAGACGGACAATCAAGTTGCCATGTTCTACGTGAACAAGCAAGGGGGCACGGGCTCCTTCCTCCTCTGCCGGGAGGCACAGAAGCTCTGCTCTTGGGCCGTCAGTCACGGCATTCTCCTCAAGGCAGTTTATCTCCCAGGCCAAGAGAATTACCTGGCGGACAAACTCAGCAGGATCCTCCAGCCGCACGAGTGGCGTCTGGATCCCTTGGTAGTTCAGAAGCTCTTTCTAAGGTGGGGCCTCCCCACGGTGGATCTCTTTGCCAGTCCTCACAACCGGCAACTTCCTCGCTTCTGCTCTCGTCAGCCCCACCCCCTTCGGGTTGCAGCGGACGCTTTTCTACTCTCATGGTCGGGAAGCCTTCTGTACGCTTTCCCTCCCATCCCGCTAGTCTCTCGGACTCTGTTCAAGGTTCTCCGAGACAAAGCCTTCATGATCCTGGTAGCCCCTCGCTGGCCCAGACAGCCGTGGTTTCCGCTCCTGCTGCAATTAGCGGTGGAGGATCCATTCCCTCTGGGGTTTCAACCGGATCTCCTCACTCAGGATCAGGGGTCTCTACTACACCCCAACCTCAGGTCTCTCAACCTAATGGCCTGGCTGCTGAGAGGGTAGTCCTTGCTCCCCTTCTCCTGCCGGCAGAGGTGGAGGAGGTCGTCTTGGCTTCGCGACGACCTTCTACCCGCAAATGCTACGCCCTTAAATGGCGTCGCTTTTCCGTTTGGTGTGCCCAACAGTCTCAGGATCCCTTCTCCTGCCCGGTGTCGGTGATCTTGCAGTACTTGCTACACCTCTCTAATCTGGGACTTAAGTCCAACTCCGTCAAAGTTCACCTCAGTGCTCTTTCGGCACATCATGTGCCGGTGGACGGCAGACCTCTCTCCAGCGACCCTCTCGTAGCGAGGTTTCTCCGAGGTCTCCTTCTACTTAAACCACCTCTGCGCCCGCCAGCGCCTGACTGGGACCTGAATGTGGTTTTGCAGCGGATCACCTGTCCGCCTTTTGAACCTATGGCTACCTGTTCTCTCCGTTTTCTGTCTTGGAAAACACTGTTCCTGATAGCCCTCACTTCCGCTAGACGCGTAAGTGAATTGCAGGCCCTCGTGTCTGATCCCCCTTACACTCGGTTCTACAAAAATAGGGTAGTCCTACGGACTCACCCAAAATTTCTTCCAAAAGTGGTCTCCCCTTTTCACATCAATCAGGAGGTGGTACTTCCAACCTTCTTTCCCAGGCCACACTCCAGCCGAGCTGAAACGGTCCTCCACACCCTGGACTGTAGAAGGGCTCTGAACTTCTACCTTGACCGTACGCGGGAGCACCGTAAAGCTGCTCAGCTTTTTGTGTCTTTTGACCCCAATAAATTAGGGCTCCCGGTCTGCAAGCGTACTCTGTCCATCTGGGTTGCGGACTGTATCTCTTGGGCTTATGGGGCAGCCGGACTCTCCTTGGAAGGTCGAGTCACGGCTCATTGCGTTCGGGCAAAGGCTACGTCAGTGGCTTATCTCCGCTCTGTTCCGCTGGCAGACATCTGCCGGGCCGCTACTTGGTCTTCGAGCCAGACCTTTGCGGTCCATTACTGTCTCGAGAGGGAGTCCCGCAGGGACAGTGCTTTCGGACAGGCAGTCCTCCGTAATCTCTTTGAGGTCTGAGCAACTCCTACCCTCCATCCCGGATGTGGGCTACCGGTGGGTAATAATTCAGCGAAGATTCTTTCCTTCTGTGCTGCTGAGCTAGAGGGAGCTCATTTTTGTGCTTAGGGTCTCCGGTAGCCTTGAGCTTGGGAGTCCCATAAGTGAGGACTGACTTCCTGCTTGGTCCTGGAGAAAGCGTAGTTACTCACCTGTAACAGGTGTTCTCCAGGAGCAGCAGGAATCAGTCCTCACAACCCTCCCTCCTCCCCTTGGAGTTGCAATCACCTGCTTTAGTTTTTTTGCAAATTTTTATGCTGTCTTTTTTAGCTATGTCATCTGACTGGCTAAGATGGCACCCTTGGGCGGGAAGAGGACCGCGCATGCGCGCTGCAATTCCCAAAGGCTTTCTTTGAAAGCTGGGGAAAATTGCTCCGCGAGGGCTCTGTCGGCGCCGACGTCACCCATAAGTGAGGACTGATTCCTGCTGCTCCTGGAGAACACCTGTTACAGGTGAGTAACTACGCTTTCTTTGCTTCGGTCTTTACTGAGGAAGATGTAGGGATGTTACCCAAGACTGAAGTGGTATTTAAAGGTGATACTGCAGAGGAATTGAGAGAAATATCGCTACACCGGGAAGATATATTACAACTATTTGATAAACTGAATAGTAGCAAATCACCTGGACCGGATGGTATACATCCCAGAGTGTTGAAAGAACTGAAATATGAGATTGCAGACCTGCTATTGGTAATCTGTGAACTTTCATTAAAATCATCTGTAATACCTGAAGATTGGAGGGTCGCCAACGTAACACCAATTTTTAAAAAGGGTTCCAGGGGTGACCCGGGAAATTACAGACCGGTGAGCCTGACGTCAGTACCAGGGAAAATGGTAGAAACCATCATAAAGAACAAAATTACACAGCATGTAGATAGTCATGGCCTAATGGGAGACAGCCAACATGGCTTTAGACAAGGAAGATCTTGTCTTACTAATCTGATATGTTTTTTTGAAGGTGTGCATAAACAGGTAGACAAAGGTGAGTCGGTTGATATAGTGTATCTGGACTTTCAGAAAGCTTTTGACAAAGTCCCCCATCAGAGACTTTTGGCGAAGCTAAAAAGTCATGGGATAGGAGGCAGTGTACTATTGTGGATCGGGAATTGGTTAAAAGATAGAAAGCAGAGGGTAGGGTTAAATGGCCAATATTCCCAATGGAAAAAGGTGAATAGTGGAGTACCCCAGGGATCTGTACTGGGTCCGCTGCTTTTTGACATATTCATAAATGACCTGGAAAAGGGAATAACTAGTGAGGTTATCAAATTTGCAGATGACACAAAACTGTTTAAAGTTGTTAAAACCCAAGAGGATTGTGGAAAACTGCAGGAGGATCTGGATAAATTGGAAGACTGGGCATCCAAATGGCAGATGAAATTTAATGTGGACAAGTGCAAAGTTATGCTCCTAGGAAAGAACAACCCACACTATAGTTACACGATGCAAGGCTCCACATTAGAAACTACCACCCAGGAAAAAGATTTAGGAGTCATCGTGGATAACATGTTAAAACCCTCCACCCAGTGTGCAGCGGCGGCCAAGAAAGCAAATAGAATGCTAGGTATGATAAGGAAAGGGATGGAGAACAAAACAGAGGATGATATAATGCCTCTGTATCGCTCCATGGTACGACCGCACCTTGAATATTGTGTGCAATTCTGGTCACCGTATCTTAAAAAGGACATAGCGTTATTAGAAAAAGTACAGAGAAGAGCCACCAAATTGGTGAAGGGGATGGAAGGCTACTCCTATGAAGAGAGGCTAAGAAGGTTAGGGCTCTTTAGCCTGGAGAAGAGACGGCTGAGGGGAGATATGATAGAGGTCTATAAATTAATGAATGGAGTGGAACGGATAAACGTGGATCAATTGTTTACGCTATCAGAGTATAGAAAGACTAGGGGACATGTAATGAAGCTACAGGGTAAACTATTTAAGACAAATAAGAGAAAATATTTTTTCACTCAACGTGTAATCAAACTCTGGAATCTGTTACCGGAGGATGTAGTAAGGGCTGTTAGTATAGCTGGGTTTAAAAAAGGTTTGGACAAGTTCCTGGAGGAAATGTCCATAAACCACTATTAAAAAGGGACCCAGTACATCAATGCTTGACCCAGTACAAGCATTGTGGAACCTGTGTCTTTTGGGGATATTGCTAGGTACGTATGACCTAGATTGGCCACTGTTGGAAACAGGATACTGGGCTTGATGGACCTCGGTCTGACCCAGTATGGCATGTCTTATGTTCTTATCTGTTCTCGGTGAAATATTTTTCCCTGATGCTGGGGCTTCACAGAGGGAGCTCTGTTTTTCAGCCTGGATTCCTGGTAGCCCAGAGCTAGGGAGTCACCCATATGTGAGGACTGACTTCCTGCTTGGTCCTGGAGAAAGAGTAGTTACTCACCTGTAACAGGTGTTCTCCAGGAGCAGCAGGAATCAGTCCTCACAACCCACCCTCTTCCCCTGGAAGTTGCAGTTGTATATAGTTCATTTTGTGTTTGTGCTGTCTTTTAGCTATGTCATCTGACTGAGCAAGATGGCACCTTTGGGCGGGAAGGAGACCGTGCATGTGTGGGTGTATTCCCAAAGTCTTTTTTGGAAAGCTGGGGAAATGCTCCGCATAGGGGCTCCATCGACGTTGATGTCACCCATATGTGAGGACTGATTCTTGCTGCTCCTGGAGAACACCTGTTACAGGTGAGTAACTACTCTTTATTCCTGGTATTTCCTCGTTCCAAAGAGGATGGGGGACTTGCGCCCCATCCTTGACCTTGGGAATCTGAACAAGTTTCTGGTGCGGGAGAAGTTCAAAATGCTATCTCTTAGCGTCCTGCTGCCTACTTTCAGGAGGGCGATTGGCTGTGCTCTTTGAATCTCAGAGACGCTTACGCCCACATTCCTGTTCACCCCAAGCACAGGAAGTACCAGTGTTTCAGGGTGCAGGGAAAGCATTTCCAGTACAAAGTGCTCCCCTTCGGGCTCGTTTTTGCCACGCGAGTCTTAACCCAAGTGCCTGTCAGCGGGCCACCTCCGGCTGCAGGGCATATCAGTCTACCCTTACCTAGATGACTGGCTCATCTCGAGCACCTCGGTAGAGGAGGCTCACCTCTCGGTGTCGTGCACAGTTCTTCTCCTTGAGTGCCTCGGTTTTCTGATGAACTGCTCCAAATCCCACCTCACACTGGTGCGGACCCTGGAGTTCATTGGCGCTCTTCTTGACACAGAATGTGCGACCGTCTTTCTCCCTTGAGCTTGCGCAGGTCGGCTCTGCGCTCTGGCTGCCAAGGTCCAAGGCCAGCCCAGGGTCTCAGCACAGGCCATGGTGCGCCTCCTGGGGCACCTTTCCTTAACTGTCCACGTCGTTCCCCATGCTCACATACACATGCGAGCGGCCTAATGATGCCTCAAATTGCAATGGGCCCAAGCCTCAGGCCGCATCCAGGACCCTGTCTGGGTGTCTCACAGCCTAGTCGAGTCCCTAGTCTGGTGGCAGGACCCCCAGAGCTGCCTCCGGGGCATGCCCTTCCAGACTTGTCACCACTAACTCATCTTGACGACGTACGCCTCGCTGTTGGGTTGGGGAGCCCACTGCAACCACCTCTGTACCCAGGGGTGGTGGTCACCCAAGGAATCTCAACAGCAGATCAACCTGCTCAATCTTCAAATGGTCCAGTTGCCTTGAAGGTCTTAGAGTACCACCTGAAGGGCAGGTCGGTGCTCGTGCAGACTGGCAACAGTCGTGATATTCTACATTAAAAAAAAAGGAGAGAGGCACAGGCTCCCGCCTCCTCTGTCGGGAGGCAGTCCTCCTCTGCTCCTTAGCAGTGTGCCGTGGCATGACCCTAAGAGCTGTCCACCTTCCGGGCCAAGACAATGTCCCCGCATACAGGCTCAGCTGGCTTCTCCGCTCAAACGAGTGGCGCCTGAGTCCAGAGGTGGTTCTCCCCCTGTTCTGCCACAGGGGGACTCCGTCCATGGACCTTTTTACCAACCCAGCAAACGCGCAGCTCCCCCGCTTCTGCAGGCCAATACCTCCCCTGAGCAGGGTGGCCCTGGATGCGTTCCTCCTGAACGGGACCTCTGGGCTTCTGCATGCATTCCCACCCACTCCTCTCCTTGCGAGTACACTTCACAAGATCCAGCGCGACCGAGCCTCAGTGATTCTCATGTCTCCTTCGTGGCCTTGACAGCCTTTGTTCCCGCTTCTACACCGGCTCTCGTTGGATCCTCAGGTTCCCCTGGGAAGTGCCCCCAGTCTGCTGACGCAGGAGGAGGGATGGGTGCTTCACCTGAACTTGGTCTCGCTATCCCTGACAGCCTGGAGGCTGAACAGGTCTCTTTAGCCTAGTTGTATCTCCCAGTGTAGATGGGGGACATCCTCCTTACGTCGAAGAAGGACTTGACGAGGCGGGCCTATGCCCTTGAAGTGGCAGTGCTTTTCGATCTGGTGCTCCGAGCTCCAGATTGATCCGTTCTCCTGCTCCACCTGTTGGGTTCTCCAGTATCTTTTCCAGCTCTCGCAGGTGGGACTGAAGTCCAACTTGGTCAGGGTTCACCTGAGCGCCATCTTGGCCAACCACTTGCCTGTCTGTAAACCCCTCTCGGGCCATCCTCTGGTCTCCCACTTCATGTGGGGCCTCCTGCTTTCCAAACACCCCATCTGGCCTCATCCGGTGGAATGGGACCTGAATATCGTGCTCGTGCAGCTGATGCGGCCACCCTTCGAGCCGATGGTGATGTGCTTGCTATGGCATCTCTCCTGGATGGTAGTTTTCTTGGTGGCACTGACCTTAATGCACTGAGTCAGTGAACTTCAAGTCCTTATGCCTGAGGCCCCCCTACACCAGGTTTTACAGGAACAGGGTGATCCTTCGCACCCACCCCAGTATCCTACCGAAAGTTGTTTTGGTTTCCCACCTCAATCAGAAGGTTGTCTTGCCGACTTGCTTCCTGAGACCTCATGCCAACCAAACATTGGAGGTCCTGCATACACTCGACTGCATGAGGGCTCTTGCCTTCTACCTGTGGTGGACTCAAAGTCATCGCAAGTTTGACCAGCTCTTCATCGCCAACGATCCCAACCTCCTGGGGCTGGCAGTCATCAAATGCATCCTGTCCATCTGGGTGGCGGACTGTATCGCCTTCGCCCAGGCAAAGGCTGGTGCCCCACTGGATCATCTGTTCAGCCCCCACAGCATTCTTGCCAAGGCGGCGTCGATGGCTTCTCTGCACTCAGTGGCTCTGTCGGACATCAGAGGGAATATTGCCAGGACAGCGCCTTCAGCCAGGCTGTACTCCATGGTCTGTCTGGGGTATAAGCTCTCTGACCCTTCTTCTGCGTCAATCGACATTGGCTTCTGCTGATGGCCTTGTGGAGGTGTTTTTAGCTTACAGGTTCGGTAGCCTGTAGCTGGGGAGTCCCGTAAGTGAGGACTGACTGCCTGCTTGTTCCTGGAGAAATCAGAGTTACTCACCTGTAACAGGTGTGCTCCAGGGACAGCAGGAATCAGTCCTCACTACCCTCCCACCTCCCCTGAAGAGTTGTAGATTTTTTTTTCCTTCTTTTGCCATCTGCTTAGTAGGGCTCTAGCTCTGGGACCTGACTGAGCAAGATGGCACTATTTGCCGGGAAGAGGACCACGCATACGTGGTAGCCTTTGGGATTGCTTTCTTTGAAAGTTGGGGAATTGCTCCACACGGGCTCCGTTGGTGCTGACGTCACCCATAAGTGAGGACTGATTTCCTGCTGTTCCTGGAGAACACCTGTTACCGGTGAGTAGCTACGCTTTCCCTCTTCTGCCGTGTCTGACTCAGCCTCTACAATTTGGATCTGCACCTGATCTCCTCTCCCAGGAAGACTGGACTCTGCTCCATCCCAATCCACAGTCTTTCCGACTCACAGCGTAGTTGCTGAGAGCATACATTACAAGACTTTAACCTTACACAAGAAGTTAAGGAGATCCTGTTGGCTTCCAGGAAGCCATCCACCAGGCGTTCTTATACATTCAAGTGGTGTAGATTTTCCATCTGGTTTTCCTAGAAGGATCATCAGGAGGATGTCAGCCCTCCATCTCCAGCCCATCCCCAGTTGCCTTCACAAGGCTGATGAGGCCCAGCACACCCCTGGAACAATAAAAGGAGCGCCATACAGGCGTGCCTGCACCTGAGGCCCTCACGAAAGGAAAACCACTTGCAATGCTGACTATGTGAAAAAAAAAAAAGCTGAACAAGACACCTTCCACAAAGTGAAACAACAATCTGCAAAAAGCAACAGAAAGAACCAAAACCCATAATATCATATACAGCCAGAAACAAACTCCGACAATCTCCAACCAGAAGGTAAAATGCAAAAATGTTCTGTTTACTTTCTGCTCTATGTGCTGCTAACACTACTACTACTACTTGCCACAGCCCACAATACATAGTAACATAGTAAATGATGGCAGATAAAGACCAGTATGGTCCATCTAGTCTGCCCAGCAGGGTGATGAGTAGGTGCATCTGCCGCTCTGTGCAGGTCAGCCCGCCCCATACCTTTGTTTAGGTGTGTATCCACCGCTCTGTTTAGGTCACCCCTATTTGTTGAGATATAAGAGTTATGGTTTTTTAAAATTTTATCCTGTTGCTATAAAGGGATCATTTGTGTCTGTCACATGCCATTTTGAATTCTGTCACTATATTTGCCCCCATCACTTCCATCGGGAGGGCATTCCAAGCATCCATCATCCTTGCCTGACATTGCCTTTCAGTTTACCCCCTTGCAGCTTCATGTTATGCCCTCTAGTTTTATAGCTTCCCCATCTTTGGAAGAGGTTTGTTTGTTTATCAATACTCTGTGTATTTGAAGGTCTGAATCATATCTCCCCTGTCCTCCCCTCTCTTCCAAAATCTACATATTTAGGTGTTCAAGTCTCTTATCATACATCTTCTGACACAGGCTCCAAATCATTTTGGTCGCCTTACCCACCCAACTCAGCACCCCTACTATTTATTTATTTATTTAATTGGATTTTTATACCGCCTTATCATACAATCAAAGCGGTTTAACAAAAGAGAAAATAAGTAATAGTGAAACAATCTGTGATAATATATACATAGTTTGTAAATATATGATTAAATGTCTTGGGAAAAGGTGCAATATATATATTGTGAGCTATACTATAAAGTGAGCTATTGTACAATGTATATAAAAATAATTGCTTTCTTAAAAATTAATTAGTTGATTGCATGACCGTAGTGCTCCGTAAACAAAACTGTTTTCAGTTGTTTTCTAAAGTCTTTGATGTCCTGAGCTGCTCTCAGATCATTAGGTAGGGAGTTCCAGATGGAAGTCGCAGCAAACGAGAAAGCTCTCTTAGAGGTCTCCTTGCGTGTTTTTCTGATGTCATTTGAGGAGCTGATTCTATTTTCAGATACACTTCTCCTAGGTCTGTTGCTAATATCTGACCGGATAAGATACGTCAGACTTTTTGCAGAACATTGTTGCTTTATCTTGAAAATATAAATTACTGTTTTGTATTTAATACGAGATGATATTGGTAACCAATGAAGCTCCTTTAAGATAGGAGTTATATGCTCTTTACTTGATAGACCAAAAATTATACGAGCAGCGGTGTTTTGCGCTAACTGTAAAGGCTTCAGTGACTGCTTAGCTAGACCCAGATATATTGGATTGCAGAAGTCAAGTAATGGTGTAATTAGAGCATGACAAACATTGCGGAAGTGAACAGTTTCTAGAAGCGGCCTTAGTCTTCTGATGATTTTCATTCTATAATAAGCGCTTCTAATCGTCTTGTTTATGTGAGATCTGAGATTTAATTCCTTGTCTAGAGTAACTCCAAGATATTTCACTTCTGATTTAATAGGAATAATTGAATTATCTATCTTGATGACAGGTGGATGTGCAAAATTTTGGTTACGAGATACAAATAATGCCTCTGTCTTGCTAAAATTAATTTGCATATTGTTGGTTTTACACCAGGTGGACATTTTTGATAGACAATCTGTGATGCTGGAAAAATCAGGTTTCTCGATGGAGATAGTTGTGAAAATCATGACACACAAACCTGCCACTATGGCATAGAAACCTGCTATTCAAATTAGCAAATGCTCGTCCCCTGAACAACAACTTCCGATGCATGAGATGACTAATACACAAACTCCACACAACAAGCCACCACAATACCATCCTACACCACACCCACACATCCTTTACAATGTGCCCTAATAAACGCGTGATCCCTTAGAGCGCTTAAGCACAAACACTCATTAAATTGGCATTCCCAAGGTAAAATGAACCTCCTATCCACCTAAACCAGCTGATTGGAGATAGCTGCGGTGTGGGGTCCTTCCCCCTTCTCTGAGCCATGATACACAGAGAGAAGAGATCTAATCAAAGCTACAAACAAGTGATTTTCAAGTACGCTAAGCACCTCCCCAAACGACTCCAGGACAAATGCCTTTATAGTCTAGCGAGCTATGGGGGGGGGGGGAAGGGGAATCCCTCTATCTCCAGGAACAAGCAGGAATGAGTCTTCACATATGGGTATGTCGGTACTGACGGAGTCCGCGCGGGAACGCTTCCCGGCATCCAATCAGAAAGCCTTTGTAAGCATCCCACCACGCCTGCGTGCTTCCTTCCCAACTGTCTCTCCTCAGTTTTCGTTTTTCTGCGGAGCCGGCAGGACGTCCTCCTGTCACCGCAGAAAATTATTTTTATTTTTTAGTTTTCTTGTGGTCGCGGCTGCTTTACCCGACGCCACCGATACCGCCGGTGTTTCTTTTTCCTTTTCTTGTAAATTTTTTCCTTTCTAAGGAATATTTTTTCTCTGTAGTGTCTCACGGTTTCTTAGGCCTCTCCATTTTCCTTCATGGAACCGCCAGTCACTCTCCTCAAGAAATGTACAAACTGTGGTGGTACAACCTTATTTTTAGACACCCACAATTGGTGTCTAACCTGCTTGGGTCCTGACCATTTTCCTCCAGAGCCCTCGGGCAATACTGTGGTGAGAAGAAGTTTTCAACATCGAGTTCCCCTCGACACGCGGTCCCCATCCAACTTCAGGGTACCAACCATATCTTCTTCTACACAGGATCAGGTAACCCAAAAACAGTCTGTTAAGACTAGCCAGTCCTCGAGCGGCAGTTCTCATGCAGGGCATGGAGCTGCCTATGGCCTTGCCCTCGGGAATCCACTAGTTTCAAAACCCCGGTAGGAGTCTTCGGCCTCCAAAACCTGTGTGGGGTTTCAGGTTGTTCCTGAGGTTCACCCCTCACAGAACATACCTGAGCCATGCCCGGTGGTGGCATCTGTTTCAAGCGGTACCGATACCCTGGCATCGGCACCGGTGTTGGATGAAATATTCCTCACCGAGTATCGTCGTCTGGCGTCTCCCGTACCTACGCTCCAGACCGACCTTCCAGTATCGGTACAGGCACCGATACTACTACCGACGTTTGTACCCCCCCCAGACGTGCATCGATAGACTCGCTTCCTTCGATGCCAAGTCTGGAATCGATCTCCAGTCTGGAGGACTGGGTACCGACTCGCCTTGGTACCAACACCCGTCGGTACCGAGGGCTCGGTTCCGATGATTCGGTACCGCAACTTTCGGTTCCTACGATACCGTTAGAGTTGCCGCCGGCTGGCCTTCTTCTACCGGTATCGGATACGGTACCGAAGCCGGTACCGAGGTCCACTTTACCATTGCAGTCGGTGCCTTCCATGCTTCTCTCGTCAGGATTGCTTCCCTCGATACCGAGTCTGGAATCGATCCCTAGCATGGTCGATCTGCTACCGACTAGCGCTGGTCCTGTCATTCCACAGTACCAGCGATCATCCTATAAGGATTACATACTGAACCATCCAGGATTTTCTATTCCTAAAAGCTGGGATAGTTCCCTCGGTGCCAATGCTAGTTCTGCATCAGCTCTAGCCTATTCAAGGGAAGTTCCCTCTGTGGATCCTTCTTTTCAGGTTTTCATCCTGGATATGGCAAAATCTCTTGCCATTTCTGTTCCTGGACAGGGTCCTACACAAGGCAATACAGGATCCCTTTATATTCCTGAAAGAGCAAAGAAAAACATCATGTTACCTTTGCATCATTCCTTGCAGGACCTCCTTCTACGAATGTGGGAAGCTCCTTTTAAGGTACCCCCACTTTCCAGAGCAACTGATCTTCTATATCAGGTGCCCCCTTCTCCAGGATTCCAAAAGACTCAACTTCCTCATCATTCCATTGTTGTAGAATCAGCAATGAGGCAGGTGAAG
This sequence comes from Ichthyophis bannanicus, assembly GCA_033557465.1. Classification (NCBI taxonomy): domain Eukaryota; kingdom Metazoa; phylum Chordata; class Amphibia; order Gymnophiona; family Ichthyophiidae; genus Ichthyophis; species Ichthyophis bannanicus. The sequence goes on from CM066039.1 coordinate 229,077,756, forward strand.
GGTACTAAAAAGCACTCTTCTTATCCGCCAGATCGTGAGTCTAAAACTTTAGATGCCTTTGGATGTCAAACCTTCCAGGCATCCATGCTTTCAGCAAGAATTCTCTCATATATTTTTTATATGGGTTTATCTCTTGAGGAGGTCACAAAGAAGTTACATCTTTTGACTCCTTTTCTTCAAGAGCCCAAGAGTGCAGACTATTCCTCACTGGTTAGTCATGCTCAGAATATCTCTAGGTTCCTTATCGTCACTCCAGTCCAGTCCCTTCACTTCTGGGTTACGCAACCCTTCCAGCAGCTTGGAGGCTGAGCCCAACCTTTTTGGGGGATGGAGCGGTATAAATACCACTGGGACCACCCACCCATTCCAGTATTCTCAGCCTCCAAGCAGCTGCAGGGTTCCGTAAGCCTGGGGCTTACTGGAGTCCTACCTTGAACTTGTTTAGTTTTCCCTTAAATTTCAGCTTTATTTGTGATCAATTTTACTGATTGCATTTATTTCATTTATTTCATTTGGTTTTTTTTTCCTTAGCGTTTTGAGAGGCTCTGCTCCTTTAAGAATTAGCTTTCCTCTCTCTCCCTCCCCCCCCCCCCCGGGCTTCGATGCGGCGCACCGAGCAAAGCCTCGGGTTTGTAGCAGCGAGGAGGTGCTCTGCTACACCCGGCTTCCTGCCCACCTTGCTCTGCCGTCTTCGGGGGAAACAGCCTCGCGCCGAAGCCCTGAAGGTGGCTGAGCGCTAGAGGCTGCAACGACATCTTGAGGGAAGTCTCCATCTTGCCCCGACGCGGCTGACCGCGGGGAGAGAACCGCGTGGTGCTCCGGTTTCCCACGATGCGATCAGACGGCGATCGCACCCGTGCTGCGGTTAGGGCTCAGCGCCGGTTTCAGCGGGGGAGTGCAGGCAGGCACCAGAGTCTTTTTCCCCGAGCAGGCTCCACGTGGTGAGGCCTACCACGTGTAGAGCCCTCGGGTGGGATTCGCAGCATCGGGTCCAGGATTTGCAATCTCCAAACAGCAAGTACCTCCCTTAGGGGACCAAGGAGTGATAGCCACGAATTGTTTTTAATTTCAATTTATTTTCGATTTAATTGTGATTAATTTGGATGTTTCTTTATTGCTTTGTTTTCATGCTCGATTTCTGTTTTATGTTAATCGCCATTAACCAATAAGAAATCCCTTTAAGTCTCCTAGGGGTATTTATAGGAGTTGAGTCCTAAGGGAAATTGGGTTTTGGTTGCTAGGGCCTACCAAGATAAGCCCCAACCCTTTCTCATGGCATCCAAGCCACGCTGTCCTTCTTGTGGGACGCGCAGGGGCACCTCCGCAGAAGCAGGAATCTGCAGGAGCTGCGCTGCAGCAGCTGCATCAGTTGAACAGGAGGTACTGCAGCCTTCCCAGGGTTCATCTGACCCTCTAGTAGGGGAAGGGGGGTCCCAGAGTTCGGTCTCTACCCCCTCTGAACTACCCACTCCTCCTCTGCTCCCTCAGCCCCCCCTCTCGAGTGCAGGAGGGGACGGAGAATTTTTCTCCCCTGACTTTATCCTTTTACTCCATAAGGCCTACTGCCTATGCAAGCAGGGCCTAGGGGCGGATGAGGGTATCCCCCCAGTGGAAGAGAGATCAAGACTCCTAGGGGCTATCAATCCAGAATCTGGCATCCCTTCTAAGCGTCAGCGGCTGGAAGGGGAAGACCCCCTACCGTCCCTTTCCCAGGGGACTCCGGAGGAGGGGGGCTCGGTGAAGGACTGGGACGAGGATGAGGAGGAGCTGGAAGAAGGAGAGATCCCGGAAGAAGATCAATCTCGGATAGTTAGGGTCTTTAGGCGGGAGGAGCTACCGGCGTTAATTAATGAATCCTTAAAAATACTCAATGTGGCCTCAGATGTACCATCACAGGAAGAGGCATTGGAGGACCCCTTAATTCAGGCCATTAGGAGATCCCAGAAGGTCTTTCCGGTCCACAGAGTGGTACGCCAGATGATCCAGGAAGAATGGGACCAACCGGAATCCAGTTTAAGGGGAGTCCGCGCCATGTCTCGTCTATACCCTCTCCCAGAGTCGGATAAGGAGCTGCTAATATCGCCCAGGGTGGACGCAGCGGTATCTGCAGTCACTAAGAAGACTACTATCCCAGTGGAGGGCAGTTCAGCCTTAAAAGACGCGCAGGACAGGAAGCTGGATACACTCCTGAAACAAGCCTTTGATGTAAGCGCTCTTGCATTACAGGCCTCCGTGTCAGGAGCATGGGTAGCTCGAGCCTGCTTAAGATGGGCTCAGCAGCTTCAGTCAGAGGACTCTTCGGCAGAGACCCAGGCAAACTCGGCCAGAGTGGAATCCGGCGCAGCCTACCTGGCGGATAGTCAGTATGACCTCATCAGAAGCCTAGCCAAAAACATGGCCTCGGTGGTGGCGGCTAGGCGTTATCTATGGCTACGTAATTGGGCAGCGGACGCTTCCTCGAAGGCTCGGCTTAGTCGGCTCCCTTTTAAAGGGAAACTCTTATTTGGGGAGGATCTGGAGAAGCTGGTCAAAGATCTGGGCGAGTCTAAGGGTGGTAGACTCCCGGAGGATAGACCGAGACTAGGCCGCTCCCAAGCCCCAGTGCGCTCTCAGCCTAGGGAGGCGCGGAGGTTTCGAACAGCCAGGTCAAATCCCTTTTCCAGGGGCAGGTTTCCCTCTAAGGGGCAAGGTTTCAGGAGTTTTCGAGGGGCAGGTCGGGGATTTGGGGCTCCCTCCTCCTCCTCCCCCTCCTCCTTTTCGGGCCCTAGGAAACAACAATGAGGGGTCGGGGGTCCAGGGGGAAGAACAGCCGGTAGGCGGCCGCCTGAGGCTGTTCCTCCCGGCCTGGACCCGGGTCACGTCCGATCAATGGGTCCTAGAGGTGATCAGAGAAGGTTATGCGCTAGAATTCGCAAAGCAAATCCCACCAGCTTTTGTTCAGTCGCCCTGTGGAGCTCCAGCAAGAAGGGCAGCAATCGAGTCCACCCTTACCCGTCTAATAGCCTTAGGGGCGGTAATTCCAGTACCTCCAGACCAGTGCGGGTCCGGTCGATACTCGATTTACTTTGTGGTCCCAAAAGGGAGGATGCCTTTCGGCCAATCCTAGATCTAAAACAAGTCAACCGCTGCCTCAGGGTACCTCACTTTCGGATGGAGACCCTACGCTCAGTCATAGCGGCCGTGAGAGGAGGGGAGTTCCTTACTTCCCTCGACTTGACGGAAGCCTACTTGCACATCCCGGTCAGGAAGTCCCATCAACAATTCCTGAGATTCGCGGTGCCAAGAGGCCACTTTCAGTTCCAGGCCCTGCCCTTTGGCCTAGCCACGGCTCCCAGGACGTTCACCAAGGTAATGATCGTAGTAGCGGCCTTCCTAAGGAAGGAGGGCATATTAGTACACCCCTACTTGGACGACTGGCTGATCCGCGCAAAGTCGGCACAGGAAAGCCACTCGGCAACATCCAGGGTGATTCAGGTCCTAGAAGAGTTGGGGTGGGTCATCAACCGGACAAAGAGCAAGTTGGCCCCCTCTCAGGAACTCGACTACCTCGGAGCAAGATTCGACACCCGCAGGGGCAGGGTATTCCTGTCACGGTCAAGATCAAGGGACCTAAGAGTTCTAATCACGCAGTTTCTGGGCAGACGAAATCCCTCAGCATGGCATTATCTGCAAGTTCTGGGCACTATGGCGGCATCAATAGAGGTGGTGCCATGGGCCAGGGCCCACATGCGACCACTACAGAGGGCACTATTGCGTCGCTGGTCCCCCCAACTTCAACCGCTCTCGACGCAATTGCCTTGCGCTCCACGGACCAAACAGTCCCTCCAATGGTGGAGGTGCCCGAAGAACCTGGACCGCGGAATGCCCCTCGATCCCCATCAGTGGCTGCTGTTAACGACGGATGCCAGCCTGTCAGGCTGGGGAGCGCACTGCGAGGACAAAGTTCGTCCAGGGGCGCTGGTCACAGGTGGAATCACAGTGGCCCATCAACAGACTGGAGTTGCGGGCCGTCTCTCTGGCTCTCAAGGCATTCGGGAAATTAGTGCAGGGAAAGGCAATTCGTGTTCTCTCCGACAATGTCACCGCGGTGGCCTACATCAACTACCAGGGGGGCACCAGCAGTCGCGCCTTAGAGAAGGAGGCGGACTCTCTTTTCCAGTGGGCAGAGTCCCGACTACTAGCTCTGTCAGCGCAGCATGTGGCGGGAGAGGACAACGTCACGGCCGACTTCCTCAGCAGGTGCAAGATAGACCACGGAGAGTGGGAGCTAGAACAAGAGACCTTCAACCAGATAATAGCCCTTTGGGGCCGCCCAGTCATGGACCTCATGGCACGGTTCTCGTCAGCCAAGGTGGACAGATTCTTCAGCCGAAGAAAGGAAAGGATGTCCGAAGGGTTAGACGCCCTGTCTCAAAGGTGGCCTTCGGAGGGTCTTCTCTATGTGTTCCCCCCTTGGGCGATGATCGGGAAAGTTCTCCAACGGGTGGAATCTCACCAGGGCTTAGTAATCCTCATAGCTCCAGATTGGCCTCGCCGCCCATGGTATGCCGATCTGATCAGGCTGCTCGCCGACCGTCCTTGGCGGCTCCCTTCCAAAAGGGACCTGCTGAGGCAGGGTCCGGTCCGGATGCCTCACGTGGATCGGTTCTCGCTTATGGCCTGGCTATTGAGAGGGTGCGGCTGCTAAAACGAGGCTATTCAGGTGCGGTGATCTCGACGCTACTGAAGGCCAAAAAGCGCTCGACCTGTCTTTCTTATGTAAGAGTTTGGCGTATCTTCGAAGCTTGGTGCGCGGAGCGTCGTCGGAAACCGCTTTCGGCTTCGGTGCCGGAGATTCTGGACTTCTTGCAAGCAGGTTTCGAGAAAGGTCTGGCGCATAGCTCCTTGCGGGTTCAGTTTTATTTATTTATTTAGACAGTTTTGTATACCGCCTTATCCTTCAATCAAAGCGGTCACAACACAATTGGGGGATACATTTAACACGCGGGGATATGAGACACATACACTAATACTTACAGGGAACATGGGCAATGGAGGGTTAAGTGGCTTGCCCAAGACCACAAGGAGCATCTGTGGGACTAGAAACCCCAGTCCTTCCGGCCCAAGGTTGCTGTCCTCTAGTGGGATTTGAACCCCCGACCTTCCGGCCTGAAGTACCGTGCCCCAACCACTAGGCTACTCCTCCCCCAGTTGGCGGCTATCTCTTGTTATAGAGGGAAGGTCCGGGGGAAACCCTTAGGGGCCCACCCGGACGTTGCCAGGTTCCTACGAGTGGTTAGCCGGCTACGCCCGCAACGGAGATCGGTCATCCCCCCTTGGGATCTCAACTTAGTGCTAGGGGCCTTGATCGGGGAACCCTTCGAGCCAGTGAAGAGAGCCTCCTTGAAGGATTTAACACTAAAGACAGTCTTCCTGGTCGCCATCTGCTCGGCCAGAAGGGTCTCGGAATTGCAGGCGCTTTCCTCCCAGCCCCCCTTCCTGGCCTTCCTCAAGGACAAAGTGGTTCTGCGCACAGTACCGTCCTTTTTACCCAAGGTTATCTCGCCCTTTCATGTGAACCAGACAGTTACCCTACCAGTCTTAGCGTCCAAGGGGCGGGCAGGTAAGGACGACAGGCTGCGTCTGCTAGACGTCCAGAGAATGTTAAAACGTTACCTCTCGCGCACAGCACCATTCAGAAAGTCCGAACGACTATTCATCCAGTTTGGAGGACAGCACAAAGGGGAGGCAGCGGCCAAAGCCTCCATCTCCAGGTGGATCAGAGATGCGATTGCCTCCGCTTATATCCTGAAGGGGAAGCAGGTTCCGGTGGGCCTGCGGGCCCACTCCACAAGGGCTCAGGCGGCCTCTTGGGCGGAGTTTTCCCTGGTACCTCCGCTGGACATCTGTAGGGCAGCAACCTGGTCATCGCTGCATACCTTCTCCAAGCACTATAGGTTGGACGTGCAGAGTGCATCGGACGCCCGGTTCGGGCTAGCGGTTCTTCAATCCGGTATGCCGGAACCCACCCAGGGGTGAACTGCTCTGGTACTTCCCAGAAGTGAAGGGACTGGACTGGAGTGACGATAAGGAAATAGTAATTAGAACTTACCTGCTAATTGCTGTTCCTGAAGGAACGACAGTCCAGTCCCTGATCCCACCCGCTCCGGCAACCGTTTCAGACCGCAGGTACATGGCAAGGCATTGGTTTTGCCGTAGCTCCGGTACAGCAGGGGGAAGACCAGGAGGAAGCCGGCTCGGGTTCAAGCAGACATCTCCTCGGGCTATTCCCAGGCCTCCTCTCCTTTGTTTTTCCCTTAACAAAAATTTAAAAAAAAAAATAAAAAAAAAAAATAATAATTTCATCATATATGCCTGTTGCATAGGTTTGAGTTGTTTGTTAGGTTTCATTATAGAGTGTCCAGTAGAAGTTAGTTACATCTGCTTTTTCAGTCGAATACTGGAATGGGTGGGTGGTCCCAGTGGTATTTATACCGCTCCATCCCCCAAAAAGGTTGGGCTCAGCCTCCAAGCTGCTGGAAGGGTTGCGTAACCCAGAAGTGAAGGGACTGGACTGTCGTTCCTTCAGGAACAGCAATTAGCAGGTAAGATCTAATTACTATTTTCTTACTCGTGCTTCCCTAGACTCCTTTGAGTCTGTTAGCAGGACTTCTGCTATAGCTATAGGAGCACGACGTAAAGCCTGGCTTCAGACTTCGACAAATGGGCACAAGTTAGACTGGGAAATACTCCTTGCACTGGAGAAAATCTCTTTAACAAGGAGTCTTTATTCCAGGTTGCTCAGTTAACTGACTATCCTGTTTCCAGGGGCTGTTCAATGCCTTCTCCTTTCCCAGTTGGTAGGAAAGGTCCTGTCAAAATTTCTTCCCCTAGGAGAAGAAAATTTTATCCATCTTCTGCCCATCATACAGATGTTCCCAAACAGGGGAAACATCATCCTGGGTTGATGAATCCGCAACTTCAGCAGGGTCAGCAAACCCAGCAATCGCAGGATTTCAAATAGTTCATCATTGCAATTCTTGATTGGGGGTTAGAGTAGCAGTCTGCTTCTTCTTATTTGCAGTGTCTGCACTAACTTTATTCTAAGCTTCTTTCATATCTCTTATGTGAGATATTTTCTCTTCAACCTTTAAAGGTTTTTTTGATGATCATGCCCATACTTAACAGGGTTTTCCTCTTCCTCTTGGAGGAAAGAGAACTAGCAACTATTAATAGACAGTTGTTTTCCCTGTACTGGCATGTATCATCTCACCTGTCAGAGACTTCCTCCATAGTTAGTCTTTTTCAACATTGGCTTACCCCCTCTTACTATACCAGTTGGTCTGTAATAGGGACCCCTTTTATGCTGGTAAGCTCCTATAGTCCTTTACTTCTACAGGGGGATCCTCCCTTCTGGAGTTGTCTCCCCCCCTTGTTACCTTAGGGCAGCCCATCAGACAATAGGAAATCCTACTAGGTCTGTTCGTTTTTCCACATCCAAAAGAGGGAGAGGAAAGAGAGATGTTTTACGCTGCCCTGGTATGTTGCTGCAGATACAGCAATTCCTAGTGTTAAGCCACTGGTTATGTCCACCACACAACCAGGGATTCTCCTCCACTAGCAATCCTTCTAGCCTCACTGCTAGGTCCCAAACAGGTTATCAACTTTGTTTGGGAAACCCTCTTAGCAAGGCTTGGTTGGTTAACTTCTATTCTTCGCCCCCTTGTCCTGGGCAGAATAGTTTGTTGCCTGCTGGTTTTCCACAGCCATTTTTTCTTCTAACCAACCTGCAGCATGCTCTCTGCAACTCTACAATGTAGCTTTGCACTATGGGCCCTTGCTAGAGAGCATTACTATCTTGCCTAACAGATAACTCCAGATGGTTACCAGGATTCCCCCAGTCATGTTCCATGACAGGTAGGTCTTCCTACCGTTACCATCTCATCTTAAATCTCTTTTGAGACATCAGTCTCGGGCTTTTCATTACGTGAAAACATAAAGAAGGGCCAGTTCCCTAGCCACATCCCCTCTGGTCTTCTCCTCAGAGATAATTTTCTTCACTGGCAGTTAGGGAATGCCCAATACCCGTCTTGCCCTCAAGGGCAAGTCGCTAGGGTATCTTCTTCCAGTGGCGTCCTATCTTCAGGAACAAGCAGGAATGAGTCTTCACATATGGGTACGTCGGTACCAATGGAGTCCGCGCGGGAACGCTTCCAAGCGTCCAATCAGAAAGCTTTTGGAAGCATCCCAACACGCCTGTGCGCTGCCTTCCCGCCTTCCCAACTGCCTCTCCTCAGTTTTCGTTTTTCCGCGGAGCCGACAGGACGTTCTCCTGTCACCACAGAAAATTTCTTCTTTTATTTTTTAGTTTTCTTGTGGTCGCGGCTGCCTTCCCCGACGCCACCGGTACAGCCGGTGTTTCTTTCTTATTTTCTTGGCCTCTCCATTTTTCCTCATGGAACCGCCAGTCATTTTGCCCAGGAAATGTACAAACTGTGGCGGTACAACTTTATTTTTAGACACTCACAATTGGTGTCTAACCTGCTTGGGTCCTGACCATTGTCGCCTTCGGGCACCAGTGCTGTGAGAAGCAGTTTTCAACATTGAGTTCCCCTCGACACGCGGTCCCCTTCCAACTTCAGGGCACCGACTATATCTTCTTCTACACAGGATCAGGTGACCCAAAAACAGTCTGTTAAGACTAGCCAGTCCTCGAGCGGCAGTTCTCATGCACAGCATAGAGATGCCTCCGGCCTTGCCCTCGAGAATCTACTAGTTTCAAAACCCCGGTGGGAGTCTTTGGCCTCCAAAGCCTGTGTGGGGTTTCAGGTTGTTCGTGAGGTTCACCCCTCACATTACATACCTGAGCCATGTCCGGTGGTGGCATCTGTTTCAAGCGGTACCGATACCCTGGCATCGGCACCGGTGTTGGATGAAATATTCCTCACCGAGTATCGTCGTCTGGCGTCTCCCGTACCTACGGGGCCGGTGGATGCGCTTCAGATCGATTCTACAGTATCGGTGTCGTCACCAATACGAGTTCCGACGTCGGTACCCTCCAGACGTGCATCGATAGACTCGCTTCTTTCGATGCCGAGTCTAGAATCGATCTCCAGTCTGGAGGACTGGGTACCGACTCGCCTTGGTACGACTCCCGTCGGTACCGAAGGCTCGGTTCCGATACCTCGGATCCGCAACCCTTGGTTCCACCGATACCATTAGAGTTGCCACCGTCTGGTTTTCTTCCTCCGGCATCAGATTCGGTACCGAGTCCGGTACCAACATCCACAGTACCTTTACAGTCGGTACCTTCCATGCTCCACTCATCAGGATCGCTTCCCTCGATGCCGAGTTTGGAATCGATTCCAAGCATGGATGATATGTTAACGACTGTTGCTGGTCCTGTCCTGCAGTACCAGCGACCACTATCTAAGGATCCCATTCTGCACCATTCAGGATTTTCTATTCCTATATGCTGGAATAGATCCCTTGGTGCCAATGCTAGTTCTTCATCAGATCTAGCCTATCCAAGGGGAATTCCCTCCAGGGATCTTTCTTTCCAGACTTTCCTCCTGGATATGGCAAAATCACTTGCCATTCCTGTCCCTGGACAAGATCCTACACAAGGGAGTACAGAATACCTCTCTGTTCCTAACGAAGCAAAGGAAAAAATAATGCTTCCTTTGCATCATTCTTTGCAGGATCTCCTTCTACGAATGTGGGAATCTCCTTTAAAGGTACCCCCACTTTCCAGAGCAACTGATTTCCTATATCAGGTGCCCCCCTCTCCAGGGTTTCAAAGGACTCAACTTCCTCATCATTCCATTGTAGTGGAATCCGCATTGAGGCGAGTGAAGAGTACTAAAAAGCACTCTTCTTGTCCGCCAGGTCGTGAGTCTAAGACACTAGATGCCTTTGGACGTCAAACCTTCCAGACATCCATGCTTTCAGCAAGGATTCTCTCATATTTTTTATATGGGTCTATCTCTTGAGGAGATCACAAAGCAATTACATCTTTTGACTCCTTTGCTTCAGGAGCCCAGACGTACAGACTATTCCTCACTGGTTAGTCATATTCAGAATATCTCTAAGTTCCTTACTCGTGCTACCCTAGACTCCTTTGAGTCTGTTAGCAGGACTTCTGCTATAGCTATAGGGGCACGACGTCGAGCCTGGCTTCAGGCCTCAGACTTGGACAAATGGGCACAGGAAAGACTGGGAAATACTCCTTGTAATGGAGAGAATCTCTTCAACAGGGAGTCTTTACTTCAGGTTACTCAGTTCTCCACTGACTTTCCTTTTTCCAGAGGCTGCTCTGTGCCTTCTTCTTTCCCAGTAGGTAGGAAATGTCCTACCAAAATTTCCATCCCTAAGGGGAGAAGGTTTTACCCATCATCTGCCCATCATTCAGATGTCCCTAAACAGGGGAAACATCGTTCTAGTCTGAACAATCCACAACCTCAACAGGGTCAACAAACCCAGCAGTTGCAGGGTTTTAAATAGATCATTGCCCCTTTGGGGGGTTGGGATGGCAGTCTGCTTCTTTTCACTTGAAGTATCTGCACTAATTTTATCCTAACCTACTTAGATATCTCTTCATGAGATGACTTTTCTTAAGAATCTTCATTATGATCATGCCCATACTTAACAGATTTTCCTCTTCCTCGTGGAGGAGAGGGAGAGGTGACAACTATCAATAGACAGTTGTTTCCATCTACTGGCATGTATCATCTCACCTGTCGGAGATTTCCTCCATAGTTGGTATCCTGAAACTCTATCTTACCTCCCTCTTACTACAACATTTGCTTTGTAAGAGTGACTTTTTCTATATCTTCTACCGGGGGATTCTCCCTTCTGGAGTTCTCTCCCCCTTGTTACCTTAGGGCAGCTCCTCAGACAATAGGAAGTCCTACCATGTCTGTTGGGTTTTCTTTTTCCCATTCTACAAAGTAGGGGAAAGAAATTCCCTATGCTGCCCTCATAGTTGCAGATGCGAAACTTTCTAGTGGTTACGCTACAGGTTTTGTTCACTACACAACCAGGGCTTCCTCTCCACTAGCGATCCTTTTAATCTCAGTACTAACTTCCAAACAGGTTATCAACCTCGTTGGGAATTCGTTTTGCAGCATGTTCTCTGCAACTCTACAGGGTAGCTTTGCACTATGGGCCTTTGCTAGAGAGCATCAATATCTTGCCTAGCAGATAACCCCAGATGGTTACAAGGGTTTCCCCCAGTCATATTCATGCCTGGCAGGTATTCTACCCTTTCCATCTTATCTTAAATCTCTGTTAAGGCATAAGCCTCAGGCTTTTCATTACGTGAATGCCTAGAAGAGGGGCCAACTCCCTGGCTTGGCCCATATTGCCTGGGATTTTTTCTATCAGGGAAAATGTTTTTCTGGCAACTAGACGACATCTAATACCCATCTCGCCCTCATAGGCGAATCACTAGGGTATCTTCCTCTAGTAGCCTTCTCTATTCAATCTCCATACCACAATTCTGGAGATATCTGGACTTCTGGTCTGCAGACTAATGTTATCCTCTGCCATCTTCAGGTAGGTCATCCTGGTTATTCAACAGCTCAAATTCTACAAAAAATTAAGCCACCCCTTTGTCAAGGACAACCTTCCTCTGACTATAACAGTCATAACCAGGAGGAGAGGATTTTTTCCTGTTTATCTACTCAAGTAGGTGTCAACCTTGTCAGATGAATCTCCCTCTCTCCCTATAGGGTGATGGGGATCTTTGAACATCTCTCCATCCCTATACCTGGAGACATGTCCTATTCTTCTAGATATATATAGAAAGATAAATAGATACTATCTATATACTATCTATATCTGTGTGTCTTCTGCCCATATATATCTATCTCTTATGGATATATGCCCTATATGTGTATATATATGCGGTGTATATATATATATATATATGTATATGTATATATATATATATAGATATATAGATATATATAGATGTGTGTATGTTTATAGGCATATGAGATATATTTTTAGATAGATCTGTATCCATCTACTTATCTATCTGTTAGGTTCAGATAACCTTACATTCCTATAGGATCCTGACAGATGGGCACTACCCCTATCAATGCTGTTCCGGCATATTTAGGGGGGCTACACCTATAGCCACTTTCTGTGGTAATTAATAACCCTTTTCTTTACCTTAACCTTTTCGGTTTAGGTGCTCCTGAAGCTCTCCATGTACCTTCTCTTCCCTAAGTGACCCCATTTAGGAAAGACATTGCGGAGCTTCAGTTGCTCTAAAGCTTAGCGCTTCTGAGTCTGTTCTTACTTTCTTATCAGATACAAGGGTCTCCATACCCTTTCTCCCTCTATGGACTGATCCAACCCCAGTCCAGTTAGGGCAGACTCATTTTTTCTCTTAGACCAAAACAGCTTAAGCTTTAATTCAATAGTACCTTCTGCGTCCCCCAGTTTTTTCCCCTGGGGCTATTTTTTCTAACCCTGAAGGGTTCTGGCCTGCACTTGTTTTTGGTCTACTTTGTTACCTCTACTTTACAGTAAGGTACCCCCTTGAGCATATTCACTGTCTTTTATCAGATCCATATGGAGCTCACTGCACCTGTGCAATACCAACAAGGGAGGACCAGATCACAATATTTTACTACTAAATGCCCTCAATACAGGGTCTTCCCTTTTGAAGCCCTGTTCTAGCCAGCTGTTCTACAGCTCCTTTTCTATATTCAACTCCTGCCCTCCATCCCCAGGATGCCTGAGGTCCTGAGGTATAGCATGGCTCGTTCTAGACTTGCAACATGCTAGGACTTCCTCCGGGCATATGAGCTGGGGAGTCCCCATATGTGAAGACTCATTCCTGCTTGTTCCTGGAGATAGCACAGTTACTTACCTGTAACAGGTGATCTCTGGGAACAGCAGGAATAAGTCTTCACAACCCACCCACCTCCCCTAGGAGTTGCCTTTCTCTATCTCTATCTTTCCCTTCCTTGCTTCGCTCTCTCTTTGTCTCAGCTGTAAAACTTAACTGAGGAGAGGCAGTTGGGAAGGCGGGAAGGTAGCGCGCAGGCGTGTTGGGATGCTTCCAAAAGCTTTCTGATTGGACGCTGGGAAGTCATGTGAGTATTGACAATTGATTACAGGTGCATCTAATTTTACAGTAATGGGAATGTGGTGCTTCTGTTCAAACTGATTTTAATTGTTTATAAGGGTTCCAATAATCATGTCCTGGCAGTGTCCCAGTTTTTATACTATTACCTACTATTTCCTTTTTTAATTGGTTATGTTTTATTTGATTCTTTTCTGTGTCAAATGTGTGCATATATAGTCCAAAGTCATTTCACTGGCCACTTTTTTTTAAGGAGATATTGGACATTAATGGTTTGAACTGCAAGGGTGCCAATAATGTTGACCGTAACTGTAATATAAACAGTTAATTTTCCAAAAAGACAAACAAGGATGTATTTCTTATCCGTATTATTGCCACTTCTTTTAGGCAGATATTTGGAGCATGGGAGTGCTAATGTATGCACTAATGTGTGGCTGTCTACCGTTTGATGATGATAATGTCATGATGCTATACAAGAAAATAATGGTAAGAATGTTTGCACTTATGTATTATGTAGATAGTAATTTTTGCAGTGATTACATTTATGGAAATGAAAATTAATTATAGAAAAGCTAAAGCTTGTTCCTTTTCATGAGTTCTTTTAAAACAATTAGGTTAGACTTCGTTCCCATGTTCCTTTTATTCTTTAAATGTCTTCTGGTGAAGAACGGGTTTGGCCTTCTGAAAGATGAAATAGGGTAAGCATGGTCTTTTAAGGCTCCTAAATATAAATCATTGTATCATAAAACTGAAATGTATTAATCCTTAAATAGTAAACATTTGGGTTGGTCTACATGCTTCCATGTGAGAGACTTGTTTTTTGATTACCAGATGTCAAGCAGAATGTTAGAAATTATTAGAAAAGGAATAGATAAAACAAAGAACGTTATAAGGCCTGTCGCTCTATGGTGTAACCATATCTTGAGTACTATGTGCAGAAAATTTTATTTTTGATATTAAAGAACCTAAGTGATCAATGAATCAATGTAACCATAAGGTCCCTCTCAAGTGTATATACTATTTTTTTTTTGTCTGACTTTGCTTTAGCGTTGCTCCAAAGCAGTGCTTTTATTTACCTGAGTCCTTTTTATCATTATTAAATAGCATTGACCCAACCAAGTGGCAATTTTTAATTAAAACTGTTGTACCCTGACACACTCGAACCATTATTCTCCAGGAACAAGCAGGAAGTCAGTTCTCACATATGGGCGATGTCTGCACTGACAGAGCCCGTACGGCGCATTTCCCCAGCTTTCAAAGAATGACTTTGAGACTTGCTACCACACATGCACATGGTCCCCTTCCGGCCCAAGGATGCCATCTTGCTCAGTCTCCTTTTTTCCCACGGAGCCCGATGGATGTCTGTCTTGTTTCCCTGGAAAAAATCCTTACTAATTATGCTTAAAAGTTAGCTTTCCCGGTTTGTGTACTGGTTCCTCTTCCCACGTCGAGCTGGCGCTGATCTCTCTGTTGTTCTCAACCCCTTTTTCCTTTTTTGATCGAGGCTTGCCTCAATGAGCTTTCATGCCTTTTTTAGCTCGTGGTTGTCGACCCTGTACAGGTGCTCCCCACCATGTCCCCCAATGGCTTCAAAAAATGACTGCTACAGTCAAACCATGTCTGACCGACACCCTGACTACTGCCTGTGCTGCCTGGGACAAGACCATGATAGCACCTTTGGCAACCTGTGCCAGGCCATGACACTTAAGACCAACAAAAAGGTTTGAGTTGCAGGAAAAACTGTTCCCTGGGTCCGACTCGGCCCTGGCCTCTCAGACGCTGAGCTCCAAGCCCAGCACTTCCTGTGAGGCCTGAGTGTCCTCTGAGTCCTGCGGCAGCGGCTCCTCCGAGAAGACCTCAGACCTGGAGAAAAAGTCCTCGAAGTCTGCCGAGGTTGCACAGGAGAAGCCCAGTAAAACTGCTCAGAAGGGACTATTTATTTATTTAGTTAACATTTCTTATATGCCGCCTTTCATGATATCAAGGCGGTTTACATTGAACAAACTGAAATTACATTGAACAGGGCATTATTTATTTATTTTATTTATTTAACAATTCTTTTATACCGCGCTATTACAATCAGTGCGGTGTACATTGAACAAGAACATACTACAATGCATACATTATAACTTGGAGATAACTATTTACAGGGAACATGGACAATGGAGGGTTAAGTGGCTTGCCCAAGACCTCAAGGAGCACCTGTGGGACTAGAAACCCCAGTCCTTCCGGCCCAAAGTTGCTGTCCTCCAGTGGGATTTGAACCCCCGATCTTACGGCCTGAGGTAACTTGTCCCAACCACTAGGCCGCCACTCCCTAGGGGGTGGAGATGGGGGAGCTCTGAGAAGCACCCTACCAAAGTCCTCAAGAAGGATTCCTTGGCCTGTGAAAACCATGCAAGGTTCCTTGAGGCCGTAATACTCGTCAAGGACTCACTCGATATTCTTCAGTACGATGTCCCTCACTGTGACGGTTCCTCCTATTCTATCTCGGCTGCTGCTCCGCATGTGGGAGATTCCCGCCTCGGTCCCTATCGTGAGCAAGCGTCTTGACACTATGTACAAGGTACAATGTGGGCCAGGCTTCAGGAAGACCCAACTCCCCCCACACCTCTATGGTAGTGGAGTCGGCCATGAAGAAGCAAAAGAGCCCAAAATCATGTTCGTCGGTACCACCCGGCAGAGAGTCGAGAGCCCTTGATGCCCTGGGCCACAAGGCCTACTAAGGCTCCATGCTCTCTTGCTGTTTTCAGGCATACTATGCATCGGTATGTGTTTGCGCGATTTAGCTAAGGAGCTTGGAGGGTTCTCCGCAGGCCTTGAGGGAGAGCCACTCAATAGATTTGGCACTCTGTTGAAGTCAGTCGCAGACTGCTCTAAATACCTCTCCCAAGCCTCATATGATGGGTTCGAGTCATCAGCTCAGGTGGCGGCCGCAGGCATCGGGGCCCGCTGCCAGGCATGGCTCCAGTCCTTGGATTTGGAGAAGTGGGTGCAGGAGAAACTCCGGGACGTTCCCTGCCTTGGCGAGCAGCTTTTCGGCAAGCCGATGGAGGATAAAGCGGTAGAGATAGAGACAGAGTTCGTCACCAGAATCCTCCTCTCCCGCAAGATCGCCACTCTGCCCCTAAAGAAGCAACCAGCCAAGAAGCCCTTCTTTCCTCAGAAGGGCCTCCAGTACCCGGTCTATTCACCATACCCGGTTACCCCCGCGCCGACTACCCCGGCACAGGGTAAATTCGGCCAAAGGCATCCTAAGCCGAAAGGACCGAAAGCCCAAACTCCGGCTCCTCCACAACCTGCACAGGTTATTTTAACGCCATTGTCATAGCCCCTCGTCCTCCGGCAATGCAGCAGACAGTGGGGGGGGGGGGGGGGTGGGATGTCTGTCTCATTTCTCCCCATTGTGGGCTTCCATCACCTCAGACACCTGGGTTCTCCAGGTCATTCGAGACGGCTATCGCCTTCGCTTCAACAGGCTTCCGCTTCCTTTCTCCCCATCAGAGCCTCCTCGACTCCCCGCGCGCCAGCTTCTACTGCAGCAGGAATTACTCTCTCTCCTTGCCCAATGGGCAGTCGAGGGTCCCTACGCACCTTCGAGGTTGGGGCTTCTATTCTTGGTACTTCCTCATCCCGAAAGAGACGGCGGGGGGGGGGTTGTCTATGGCCCATCCTCGACCTCCACAACTTAAATAAGTTCTTGGTGTGGGAGAAATTCAAGCTGTTATCCCTTGGCGTTCTGTTGCCCTTCCTCCCGCAGGGCGACTGGCTATGCTCCTTGGAGTTAAAAGACGCTTATGCCTACATTTTAATCCACCCCCAGCACACCAGGGTGCAGGGAGCACACTTCCTGTAGAGGGTGTTCCCCTTCTGAATTGCGTCGGCCCCATGAGTCTTCACAAAATGCCTTGTCATGGTCGCTGCTTACCTCCGGCGTCGGGGCGTTCCAGTCTTTCCCTACCTCGACGACTGGCTCATGCCAGCTCCTAGGTCGAAGAAACCCGGCGAGCAATGTGGTGCAAAATCCTTCTGTTGGAAGGCTTGGGGTTCTTGGTCAACTACCCAAAGTCTCTCCTCGAGCCGGAGCAGACACTCGAGTTCATTGGGGCGTGCCTCAATACTCAGCAGGCGACTGCCTTCTTGCCCACATCCAAAGCACTCCCCGGGTCACCACGCGGACCATGCTATGCCTCTTGGGCCACATGGCCTCTACCGTACATGTGGTCCCCCATGCCCGCCGGCACATGCAGACAGCTCAATGGTGCCTCAGCGCCCAGTGGAGCCCATCCCTCAGTCACCTCAGGGGCCCCCATCAGTGTCCTTCCCGACCTCCGCTTGTCCCTGAGCTGGTGGCAAAACTCCCGCAACCTCCTATGGGGATTGCCCTTTCAGGCCCCGCAGCATGATGCGGTGCTGACAGACACTTCCCTATTAGTGTGAGGAGCCCACTGCGGGTCGCTATGCACATAGGGGGGGGAGTGGTCACCCGAGGAGTCTCAGCAGCAGATAAACCTGCTTGAACTCCAGGTGATTCGGTGGGCCCTGAGGGACCTTGAGGACTACCTCAAGGGGAGGTTGGTTCTCGTATAGACCAACAACCGTGTGCCGATGTTCTACATCAGTAAGGAGGGGGGCATGGAATTGCGCTCCCTCTGCCGGGAAGCGGTCCTCATCTGCTCCTTCGCTGTCCGACGGAAGATGTTCCTCAAGGCAGCCTACCTTCTGGGTCAGGAGAATGTCTTGGCGGACAGACTCAGCAGAATTCATCGTCCCCCACAAGTGGCGGCTGGACCCAGGGGTAGCGGGCTGGCAGTTTTTTGGCTGGGGGATTTATTTATTTATAGACTCTATGCCGGCGATAGATCTCTTCACCAGTCCCCAGACCACGCAGCTCCCTCGTTTTGGTGGGCCTGGACCGCACCTGAGCAGGGAGAGCCCCGATGCATTCCTAAGAACATAAGATATGCCATACTGGGTCAGACCAAGGTCCATCAAGCCCAGTATCCTGTTTCCAACAGTGGCCAATCTAGGTCATACATACCTAGCAATTTCCCCAAAAGACACAGGTTCCGCAATACTTGTACTGGGTCAAGCATTGATATCCTGGGTCCCTTCTTAATAATGGTTTATGGACCTTTCCTCCAGGAACTTGTCCAAACCTTTTTTAAACCCAGCTACACTAACAGCCTTTACTACATCCTCTGGTAACAATTCCAGAGTTTGATTACACGTTGAGTGAAAAAATATTTTCTTATCTTAGTCTTAAATAGTTTACCCTGTAGCTTCATTGCATGTCCCCTAGCCTTTCTATATTCTGATAACGTAAACAGTCGATCTGCGTTTACCCGTTCCACTCCGTTCATTAATTTATAGACTTCTATCATATCTCCCCTCAGCCGTCTCTTTTCCAGGTTAAAGAGCCCTAACCTTTTTAGCCTTTCTTCATAGGAGTATCCTTCCATCCCCTTTACCATTTTGGTGGCTCTTCTCTGAACCTTTCCTAATAACGCTATATCCTTTTTAAGATACGGCGACCAGAATTGCACACAATATTCAAGGTGCGGTCTCACCATGTAACGATATAGAGGCATTATAATCTCTTTTGTTTTATTTTCCATACCTTTCCTTATCATACCTAGCATTCTATTTGCTCTCTTGGCCGCCGCTGCACACTGGGCCGAGGGTTTTAACATGCTATCCACAATGACGCCTAAATCTTTTTCCTGGGAGGTGGTTCCTAATGTGGAACCTTGCATCGTGTAACCATAGTTTGGGTTGTTCTTCCCTAGGTGCATAACTTTGCACTTGTCCACATTAAATTTCATCTGCCATTTTGATGCCCAGTCTTCCAATTTATCAAGATCCTCTTGCAATTTTCCACAATCCTCTTGGATTTTAACCACTTTAAATAGTTTTGTGTCATCTGCAAATTTGATAACCTCACTCTTTATTCCACTTTCCAGGTCATTTATGAATATGTCAAAAAGCAGCGGATCCAGCACAGATCCCTGGGGTACACCACCATTCACCTTTCTCCATTGGGAAAATTGGCCTTTTACCCCAACCATCTGCTTTCTGTCTTTTAACCAGTTCTTGATCCACAGTAGTACACTGCCTCCTATCCCATGACTCTTTAGTTTTGCCAAAAGTCTCTGATGAGGGACCTTGTCAAAGGTTTTCTGAAAGTCCTGACACACTTTATCCTTCTGGACTGGTCATCCAGCCTGCTCTATGCATTCTCTCCCTTTCCTCTCATTACGAGGACCCTTTTCAATGTCCAGCGGGACTGAACATCATTGATCCTCATAGCCCCTTTGTGGCCTCGGTAGCCTTGCTTCCTGCTCCTGCTCCGGTTTTCAACAGAGCCTCCTGTTCCCCTGGGCTTTGCCCCGAGTCTGCTGACAGAGAAAGAGGGGCGGGGCAGCACCTGAACCTATCATCCTTATCCCTCATTGCCTGGCGGCTGAACAGGTCTCCCTAGCCTCACTGGCCCTTCCGGAGGAGGTCGAGGAGGTTCTCTTCTCCTCGAGAAAGGACTCCACTAGACGAGCCTACGCCTTCAAGTGGAGATGCTTCAGCCCTTCTTGGGGCATCCATAATTCTCCCGCTTTATGCGGGGTCTTCTGCTTTCCAAACCACCCATCCATCCTCCCCGGTGGAATGGGACCTGAATGTGATGCTCATGCAGCTCACCTGTTCGCCTTTTGAGCCAATGTTGACATGCTCGCTCCCACACCTGTTCTGGAAGGTGGCCTTCCTGGTGGCCCGCCGAGTCGGTGAGCTCCAGGCTCTCATGGCTGACGCCCCTTAGATCAGGTTCTATTGGAATAGGTTGGTCTTCCATACCCATTCTAAATTCCTGCCTAAAATCATCTTGGACTTCCATCTTAACCAGGAGATAGTCCTGCTGACTTTCTGAGGCCCCATGCCGATCAGGTGTCGACGGCTCTTCACATCTTCGACTGCAGAAGGGCTCTCGCCTTCTATTTGCAGCGTACCCAGACTCATTGCAAGACTGGCCGGCTCTTTGTGACCTATGATACCAATAGGCTGGGGCAGGCTGTTACCAAGCGCGCCCTCTCAGTTTGGGTGGTGGACTGCATCGCTTTCGCTCATGTGAAGGCGGGTGCCCTGCTAGATCATTGAGTCATCACACAATGTGGACTATCCAATCTCTTATGCCCTAATACCTCCCTCATGTATATAGTTGTATCTGTTATGTACTATATTATGTACGTAGACACCACATTCTGTTAGTTAATTGTTTTAACACAGTTCCAGTTAATTGTTTTAACACAGTTCCAGTTTAAAATCACTGTTTAATTTTCCTAGATTTAAGTTTGTTTAATTTATGATACTTTAAGATGTTCTATGTAAAACAAACTTCGATTTGTTAATTGTTGTTATTTGTACACCGCAACTGATCTCTGGAAGATGCGGTATAAAAATGAGTGTTAAATAAATAAATAAATAAATAAATAATAAATGGGGTTCAGGCCAAAGCAGCCTCGGTGGCCTCGCTACGCTCCGTGCCCCTGATGGACTTCTGCTGGGCGGCAACCTGGTCTTCCACGAATACCTTCGCTGCCCACTACAGCCTGGAGAGGGAGTCCCACTGGTACAGTGCCTTCGGCCAGACTGTACTCCGTAACCTGTTCGGGGTATAAGCAACTCCTGCCCTCCGACCCTTATTCACGACTACCGAGGGCTTTGCACCGAGGACTTGGGCTCCTTCTGGCATCAGCTTCTGTTCACGGCCTCACTGAGGCGTGTTTTGGTTATAGGTTCGGTAGCCTGGAGCTGGGGAGTCCCTTAAGCGTAGTTACTCGCCTGTAACAGGTGTTCTCCAGGGACAGCAGGAATCAGTCCTCACTACCCTCCCGCTTCCCCTGATGAGTTGCTATATTTTTGTCCTTCCCTTGCCATCTGCTTGGTAGGGCTCGAGCAAAGGGATCTGACTGAACAAGATGGCACCCTTGGGTGGGAAGAGGACCACGCATGCGTGGCAGCGATCCCAAAGGCTTTCTTTGAAAGCTGGGGAATTGCTCCTCGCAGGCTCCTTCGGTGCCGACGTCACCCATAAGTGAGGACTGATTCCTGCTGTCCCTAGAGAGTACCTGTTACAGGCGAGTAACTACGCTTTTCCCACAGTATCACCAGTACTAGCCCTTCTCAGGCCAGCAACAAGGTTCTCGCCCTAAGAGGCAAGGCCCTGGTGCTGAGAATGCAAAAGCACTGAAGCCTCGGGCCCCAGCTCCCACCCAAACCAGGGGGAGCTTTTGTTTCCCAGGCCATGGCCTACCCTCCCCCAGGAGGGTGCCTGGCGCTCTTTGCCCACAGATGGGCCAACATCACCTCTGACAAGTGGGTATTGCAAGTGGTAAGGGAAGGGTATCGGCTCCACCTACAGGAGGTACCACCCAGGTTCTTCCCAGGAGAGCCGGTACGACCCCTCCTTCACCGGACTCTAATGCTGACAGAGCTCACAGATCTGTTCAGAGACAACACAGTAGAGCCTGTACTCAAACCCCTATGGGGAATGGGCTTCTACTCCAGGTACTTCCTTGTCTGAAAGAGAACTGTGGGGGCCTCAGGCCCATATTAGACCTGCGAAACTTAAACAAGTTTCTGGTGTGGGAGAAGTTCAAGATGCTCTCCCTTGGAACACTGCTGCCTTACCTCCAGGGAGATTGGCTGTGCTCCTTGGATTTTAAGGATGTGTTCACACACATTCTTTTCCACCTCTTCCGCAGGCAGTACCTAAAGTTCGTGGTTGTAGGAGTGCACTACCAATACAGAGTACTACCTTTTGGTCTAGCTTCCTCCAAAGGTCTTTATCAAATGGCTGGCTGTGGTGACCACCTGTGTTTGTAAGGGACCTTCGTCTTCCCCCTACCTAGACATCTAGCTAATCAGGGGAGCACAGCCTCAGAGGCCTGGCATGTGGCAGAGCGTGCGTTCCTCCTTCTGCAGCACCTGGGGTTTGTCATCAACTACCCCAAATCCCACCTCTCTCCAGCCCAAAATCTTTTCACAGGTGCTCAGCTCGACACGCTGCAGGTCAAGATGGTCCTGCCCAGAGAAAGGGCAGAACGTCTCAGACAACTGGCAGGAGAGGCACAACGTCACCGGTCAGTGCCAGCTCGTCTTTCTTCTACTGGGCCATATGGCCTCTGCGGTCCACGTGACCCCTCAGCCCGCTTACCTATGCAGACAGTCCAGTGGTGCCTCTGCTCACAGTGGACTCAAGCCATGGGCAGGCTACTGGACAGGGTCAGGGTTACCCTTAAATTGGCAAAATACCTCAACTGGTGGCAAAATGTCTGCCACCTCTGGGCAGGAATGTCCTTCCAAGCACCCACACCTCGGAAAATCCTGGCCACAGACACTGCTCCCTCCTAGGTTAGGAGGCGCATTGTGGGGCCCTTCACACATGGATGGGACAGCTGGTCCCAGGAGCAGTCGCTCCTACAGTCCAATCTCTTAGAGCTCAGAGCAATCTTTCTAGCCCTATGAGTGTTCTGCCACTGCCTGCAACACCAGTCCATGCTGATCGAGACAATCAAGTTGCCTTGTTCTATATCAACAAGCAGGGGGACACGGGCTCATATTCCCTCTGCCAGGAGGCGGTGGCCTTCCTCTCCTTTGCAGCTCACAGCAACAGGCTCTTGCGAGCAGTTTACCTCCTGGGCCAGGACAACTGCTTAGCAGGCTGAGCAGAGTCCTTCAGCCACACGAGTGGCGCTTGAATCCTAGGGTGGCCAAGAAGCTCTTCCACCTCTGGGGCAAGCCCGTGATAGATTTATTTTTCTCTTTGGACAACATGCAGCTCCCTTCTGCTCAGGTGAGCTGCACCCAGAGAGAGTAGCGGCAGATGCCTTCCTGATCTTGTCGTCCGAGGGCCTACTCTGTGTTCCCACTGAACCCCCAGCCTGGTCGCCAGTACCCTCTTCAAGGTCCAGAGCAAGAGGGCATTAGTCATACTAATTGCCCCAGGTGGCAGAGTCAGCCCTGGTTTCAACTGCTGCTCTCCCTGTCGGTGGCACTCAGTCCTGCTGGTCTGAGCCCCAGATCTCCTGTCTCAGGATGGGGGTTCTCTCCTGTATCCCAACCTGGGGTCCCTGACGTTAACAGCATGGCTGCTGTAAGGGTAGCACCGGCCCCTTTCAGTCTTCTGAGAGAAGTCGAGGAGATCCTACTGGCCTCCTGAAAGCCCTCCACCAGAGGGGCTTATGCCTTTGTGGAGAAGGTTCTCCGCCTGGTTTGCGGAAGGAAGGGAGAACCCCTTCTCCTGCCATGTTCAATTAGTACTCCAGTACTTATTGGACCTGTCACACACTGGGCTGCAGTGAGGGTGCATCAGAGTGCGATAGCTGCTCACCACCACCCTGTCAAGGGGAAAATCTCTCTCGGGCCTGCCCCTGGTCTCCAGGTTCCTCAGGGGCTTCCTATTATCCAAGCCCCCCCTCCGCCCTCCGGCAGTGGAGTGGGACCTCAATATAGTGTTCACAGCTCACCAGACTGCCATTCGAGCCCCTAGCTACTTGCCACCTATGGTACCTATCTTGGAAAGTGGCCTTTCTGGTGGCCCTCATGTGAGCGAACTCCAGGCCCTGGTGGCAGATCCACCCTATACAAGGTTCTACAAGAACAGGGTATCTTTATCTTTATCTCTAATCTGTATTCCTAATCTTTCGCTTGATAGACTGCCCAAGCATATGCGTCAGGGCGGTGTACAATAAAATCAATTGGAAAGTAGAAAAGAAAGGAACGCCACTGTTTGGATAGGAAAAAGAGGACAGGAAGAGAGACGAGAACAGACAGGGTAGGGGAGGGAGGGAGGGAGAGAGGGACTGATGGAGGGGGAGACTGGTGGAGCGTGGTAACCTTAGGGATCGGGGAGGTCGAAAGCCTCCTGAAAGAGGTGAGTTTTGAGTGAGCTCTTGAAGCGTTGAAAGGACAGTTCGGTACGGAGGGCAAGGGGGAAGGAGTTCCAGAGGGCAGTGGCCAGGAAGAAGAAAGTGGAGTGACGTGTAGATTCCAGGTGAGCCGAGGAGGGGGAAGGAAGAAAGAGGCGATTGCCGTGTACTGAGTGAAGGAGACGGGAAGAAGGCTGCACCCCAAATTCCTTCCGAAGGTGGTGTCTCCTTTCCACCTTAATAAAGAGGTGAGCCTCCCCACCTTCTTCCCGCAGCTTCGTGCCAACAGGGAGGAACTAGTACATCTCCAGGAACAAGCAGGAATGAGTTTTCACATATGGGTACGTCGGTACCGACGGAGCCTGCGCGGGAACGCTCCCCAGCGTCCAATCAGAAAGCTTTTGGGAGCATCCCACAGTGCCTGCGTGCTGCCTTCCCGCCTTTCCCAACTGTCTCTCCTCAGTTCTTCTTTTTCCGCGGAGCCAGCAGGTCGTGATCCTGTCACCGCAGAAGAATTTCCTTATTTTTCCTTAAATATGGAGAAACCTGCCTCAGGTTTTAAAAAGTGCACAAAGTGTGGCGGTACTATTTCCGTCTCCGACACCCATGAATGGTGTCTTAAATGTTTAGGTCCTGACCATTCCATATCAGATTGTATGTCCTGTTGTATGATGTCTAAAAGAGGTCGGTAGAACCGAGCTGCCAAGCGCAGTACCCGGTTTCCCTCTGATGCAGCTTCGGTGGCATCGACGTCTTCCAGGGCTGCTTCTTCCTCACATGGATCTCAGGTAACTAAACATAAATCTAGCCGGTCCTCGAAGGGTGGATCTCCTAAGCATCGAGATGCCTCTGGCCTCGCCCTCGAGGATTCTGCACCGGCAAAATTACCCCGGCGGGAGGCTTCGGCCTCTAAAGCATCATCAGGGTTCCAGGATGATCTCGATGGCGTGGCCTCGACAGATCTCCTAGTGCCATGCTATGGGGTACCGGTGGCTTCCGCCGATACCGACTTCCAGGCATTGGCAGCGTCGATGGGTCAGAGGATTCTGTCCATCGAACGCAGTCTGGCGGCTTTCCTTGTGGTATAGACACCCGTGGTACCGCAACAGACTACTCCACCGGTGCCGGCTCTAGCATCGCCAACGGCACCAATCCCGGTACCGGTGGCATCGACATCAGCATCGGTGTCTGCTATGCCGGTACTCTGTCCTCTGAAGCCCTCCGGTACCGATACCGATGCCGCTCGGTACGGGTATCGGGCATTACAAGAGCATCCGGACAGACGATACTTCGATTCCTCTGACGATTCCGAGGATTCTGAAGAGTCTGTCGATGCAGTGATGCTTCTTCCACAGGAGGAGTCCTCTCCTAAATGAAGGATGTCTCCTCCAGAGGACTTGTCTTTTCAAGACTTTATCAGAGAGGTGGCTAGGGGCTTCTCGATTACAGTGGCCCCAGAGTCAGAGCCCAGAGCCAAGGAGTTAGATATTTTGCAATATCCTAAAACTCCTAAGGAGGCAGCTACCTTACCTATTCATGAGATTCTGTATGATCTCATGTTAAGGATGTGGGAAGCACCTCTAAGCACCTCTCCTCATTCTCGCAGGTTGGATACCATGTATTGTGTCCCTCCTTGTCCTGGGTTTCATAAAACTCAGCTTCTTCACCACTCTATTGTGGTTGAGTCTGCAATGAGAAAGATTAGGAGTGCCAAGAGACATGCCTCTAATCCTCCAGGACGTGAATGTAGAACCCTGGATGCTTTTGGAAGAAGAGTCTTCCAAGCTTCCATGCTTGCTGCGAGAATTAATTCTTATAGTCTCTACATGGGAATGTTCTTAAAAGAGGTCACTGACCATTTGCAGACTTTAAGTCCTTTTATGTCTGATGACAAAAGGCAAGAATTTCTCACTGGGCTCAAACATGCCCAGGATATCTCCAAATTTTCCAACCGTGCAGCTTTCGACTCCTTTGAATGTGTAAGCAGAGCTTCAGCTATAGCTATAGGTGCACGTAGAATTGCTTGGCTTCAAGCATCTGATTTGGAGATCTGGGTCCAAGATGAATTGGGAAATATCCCTTGTACAGGTGAGAATCTCTTTGGTAAGGATTGGCAAGCAAAAGCCAATCAGATGGATGCTGAAAATTCTGCTTTGGATAGACTATCCAAATCCACAGCTGCTCCTGCTAAGAAAAGGTTGTTAAAGAAAACACCTTTTTCTAAAAAGGGAAGATTCTATCCTGCTTATAGTCAGCGGGCATCTTCTGCAGCTCAGTTCCCTTCCAAACGTCAGCAATCCTCCAAACAGAGCAAGGCAAAGGCTGCGAGGCCTGCTCCAGTCCAGCCATCTCAGCCCCCTCAGGGCCTTTGACTTTCTGCTAGAGAACTTAGCCTTCCTGACCCTAGAAGGACCAGAGCCCTCCACCATTCCAGGAAGGTTATGCCACTTTGCTCCCAGGTGGGGGCAAATTACAGCAGAGCATTGGACACTCTCCATCATAAGAGAAGGGTACAAACTTCATTTTTCCAGCTTGCCCCCTCTCTCAAGAGTGCACCAGTTCAATTCTCTCCAGCCTCCCTCCTCAGCCTGTTGGAGCAGGAGGTGGCCACCCTTCTAGCCCAAGGGGCAATAGAGGAAGTGCCTTCTCAACAACAAGGCACGGGGTTCAACTCCCCCTATTTTCTTATTCCAAAGAAAACAGGGGGCTTCAGACCCATCTTAGATCTCAGAGAGTTGAACAGATTCCTAGTCAAAGAAAAATTCAAAATGCTTTCTTTAGGAACTCTGCTGCCATACCTTCAGAGTCAGGATTGGCTTTAGATCTCAAGGATGCGTACACTCATGTTCTCATCCATCCATCTCACAGAAGGTTCCTTCGGTTCCTTTTTCAGGAGAAGCACTATCAATACAGAGTGCTCCCTTTTGGTCTGGCCTCTGCACCAAGGGTGTTCACAAAGTGCATGGCAGTGGTTGCTGCTTTTCTGCGCACCCTGGGAATATTTCTCTTCCCTTACCTGGACGACTGGCTCATTCGAGCTCCCACTCAATCAGAGGCCAAGACTTCTCTAACCTGCACAATGCGTATCCTTCAGTATTTAGGGCTGGTAATAAACATCCCAAAATCCAATTTAATCCCTACTCAGTCCCTGGAGTTTATAGGGGCGTTGCTGGATACCACAAAGGCAAGGGCCTATCTTCCCCAGGCCCGTTGCCTTCGCTTGGTGCAGTTAGCTTCTCAAGCAGAGTTGAAACCCCTACTAACTGCTCGAGAAATGCTACAGTTGCTAGGCCACATGGCATCCACCGTACTTATGGTACCATATGCTCGCCTTCACATGAGAGCAGCTCAGTGGACTTTATCCACCCATTGAACCCAGGCAGTAGGCTGCCTGTCAGACAAAATAGCAAACACAAGTCGCCTCATTTTGTCCCTCCAGTGGTGGAAGTCCCCTCAAAACCTGTTGCTGGGGTCCCCCTTTCAACAACCTCTACCCCAAGCAACTCTTACAACAGATGCTTCTCCAATAGGCTGGGGAGCTCATCTTCAGGACCTCTCCACCCAGGGCATCTGGTCCCCACAGGAGACTTGTCTACATATCAATCTCTTGGAACTCAGAGCAATCTTCCTTGCTCAGCGAGTTTTCCACACCCTGCTCTGCCACAAGACAGTCCTTATCCACACGGACAATCAGGTAGCGATGTTCTATGTAAACAAGCAAGGAGATACTGGCTCTCTGTCGCTTTGCAACGAAGCTCTGCGACTGGGCCCTCGCCAGAGCATCACATTCATCTTCTGGCAGTTTATCTTCCAGGTGTTCAAATCTCTTGGGCGGACAGACTGTCGAGTTCTGCTCCCACACGAGTGGTCCCTACACATGGACCAGGTATCAAAAATCTTTCGAAATTGGGGAACCCCGGACATAGACCTCTTTGCAAGTCCGTGGAATGCCAGACTTCCCCGGTTCTGTTCCTGAACTCCGGCTCAGGGGGCTCAGGCAAGGGATGCTTTCCTCCTTCACTGGGGTCAAGACTTCCTGTATGCCTTTCCACCCATTCCCCTAATTCCCAAAACCCTGTTCAAGATTCAGAGAGACAGAGGCCACATGATTCTCATAGCTCCACATTGGCCACGGCAAGTGTGGTACCCTCTGCTTCTACATCTCTCTCAAGCTCCCTCCCTAGAGTTAGGGTCTGCTCCAGACCTCCTCTCTCAAGAGGACGGAAGGTTATGGCATCCCAATCCCCAGTCTCTACATCTCAGGGCTTGGTTGCTGAAGGCCTAGATCTCCAGGATCTTCATTTTTCTCAACAGGTGAAAGATGTTCTTTATGCTTCCAGAAAACCTTCACTAGGCGTTTTTACGCTTTCAAGTGGAAGAGGTTTACCATCTGGTGTTCTGGAAAGGGTCTTAACCCCCGTGCCATACCTCTGGAATCGT
Organism: Ichthyophis bannanicus; assembly: GCA_033557465.1. Classification (NCBI taxonomy): domain Eukaryota; kingdom Metazoa; phylum Chordata; class Amphibia; order Gymnophiona; family Ichthyophiidae; genus Ichthyophis; species Ichthyophis bannanicus. The sequence goes on from CM066039.1 coordinate 229,106,193, forward strand.
TACTGGAGTATCTCCTTCATCTGTCCAATGCAGGCCTTAAAACAAATTCAGTAAGGGTCCATTTGAGTGCTATTGCAGCTTCCCTTAGACCTCTAAATGGACAACCTATTTCCTCTCATCCTCTTGTAGCAAGATTCATGAGAGGCCTCCTGTTAACGAAGCCTCCCATCAGACAACCCCCGGTGGCATGGGACTTAAATTTGGTTCTTGGTCAGCTTATGCAGCTGCCTTTCGAACCTTTAGCTACCTCCTTGAAATACCTTTCTTGGAAAGTTATCTTCCTGATCGTGTAACGGGTCTAGTCCCGGACCTCTGGGTTCCCTATCTCATCCAGCAGCTTTGGAGACTGAGAAACTCCTCCTTTTTATGATGTCACAGGTATATCTCTCCGGGATCCGCCTCTTAGTACCAGTTACCTCAGTCTCCAAGCAGCTGGATAGATAGGAGCCCGGACAGCCGGGCTCACTGGAGAAACTGTTTACTTATTTTCTTTATTTCTCCATTTACTTTATTTTTTGTTGGGTATTTCTTCTTTGGAGGAGAGTTGGTTCTTAACTATACTGTGCCTTTAAGTTGCAGCAGGCTGTTCTCTCTCCTCCTGTCTCCCTCTTTTTACCCCCCCCCCTTTTTTTCCCCCTCCCTCCTCTCTTTCGGGGGTTCAGTGGGTCTTATCCTGTATCACTCTCTGGGGTCCCCCTGATCACTCAGCTGACTTAATGGGAGAGACCCGGAGGTTTGCCTAGCCAGCGCCACACAGAAGCTTGCCTGTAAGTGCGCTGGCAGGCCCTCCCGTTTGCCAGCCGAATTAAGCTGTGGGAGAGTGTGCTGCCTCCGGCGTTCTGACCGCGATCGGGGAGCAGAGCGGTGCGATCCCGGTGAGTGTGCTGCACTTCTGGCCTTTACGGCCCGCAGGTAAGAGGGCTCTTCTTTCTGGGCGCGGGAGTGCTAGCAGGCAGTTTTTTGGCGCCAAAGTGGAGCGAGCAGGCCTGACCGCGTGGCGGCTCAGCGTGAACGTGCCGTTTCTGCAGGGAACAGACATTTAACGGCACTAATCCTCTGCGATGCTTTAGGGTGCTTGCTCCTGCCCTGCCCTGCCCTCTTGGGAGCCTTATTTTCTGTCCTGGCTGGGTCTTCCTGCTACTTGGCTGAGATACTAGAGCCAAGCAAAAAAGAAAAAATATATACCGAGGGATCCGGGTTTGTCTTCCTGTCTTCCCTGGAGTGGGTGCAGTGCTTCTGGTGGAGAGCTTTGGCCCTGGACAATTTTTCCTCCCATTTCTTTTCTCTCCCTTGGACATGCCTTCTAAGCCCCTGTGCCTAGTCTGTGGCATGAAGAAGGGGTCTTCCACGGGTGTGTGCAAGTCCTGTGCCAGGGACACGGACGCCCGGGAACCTCCCGGTACTACTTCAGGGGACGGTCCGGGCGGAGCGTCAGAGACCTCGGGCGCGCAACTCCAGGATTTGCCAGTGGGGGATCCGGTGGCAGGACTCTCATCAGCTCCGGTCCTGTCACCACCTCCGGCGTTCCCCGGGGACTTGTCTGCCATTTTTTCTGCGTCCTTTATGGCGCTCCTTCAGCAGTCTTTCCTAGCAACACCTCCGCTGGGCAACGGCCCGGAGGGCTCAGGGGGACTTAAATGGTCTGCGCCCCCGGCCCAGTCCGAGGTCCTCTCCGGTGCAGCCAAGAGACCGCGCTTGGAAGGACCGTTGGCGGACTGTTCGGTGGCTTCCGAAGGGCCGCTGTCGGATGGCGAGGTCGCTGATTTGGATGCTGAGGAGGAGCTGGAGGACGGTGAGCTGACTGAGCGGGAAGACCAGGCGCGTGTAGTACGTGTCTTCCGCAGGGAAGAGCTTCCTGCGTTGATCTTGGAAGCCCTCAAGGTTTTAAATATGCCGGTTCCCGGGGCCACAGAGGATGACTCTTTGGAGGATCCCCTGCTTCAAGTTTTTCGGAAGACTCAAAGTGTTTCCCGTTCATAGGGTCTTTAGTGAGATGATACAGGAGGAATGGAACCTGCCGGAATCACCTTTGAAGGCGGCCAGGATCATGAACCGCCTTTATCCTTTATCAGATCAGGATAAGGAAGTGTTTAAGTCACCCAAGGTGGATGCGGCTGTCTCGGCAGTCACAAAGAAGACTACCATTCCGGTGGAAGGTAGTACGGCTCTTAAGGATGCTCAAGATAGAAAGCTCGATGTGCTCCTCAGACAGGTGTTGGATGTCAATGCGCTGTCTCTTCAAGCGGCTATCTGCGGTGCTTGGGTGGCTAGAGCCTGCCTTCGCTGGTCGCAGCGGATTCAAGGGAGCCCTGAGGAAGCCGAAGCGGGTGAAGCGACCAGGTTGGAGTCTGGCGCAGCCTACCTAGCAGACATCCAATATGATCTTATGCGGGGTTTGGACAAGAGCATGGCGTCCGCAGTGGCAGCTCGTCGGTATCTGTGGCTCCGTAACTGGGCAGCGGATAGCGCCTCGAAGGCCAGGTTAAGCAAGCTCCCGTTTAAGGGTCGTCTCTTATTTGGGAAGACTTGTTGAAGCTTGTTAAGGACTTAGGTGAATCTAAAGGGGGCAAGTTGCCGGAGGACAAGCCGCGGTCTGCCCGGCAGTTCTCGGCTGGAAGGGGGCAGCAGCGCGATTTTCGCCATTTTCGTTCCCCCCCATTCAGTGCTGCCCAGAGGGGACGTTTCTTTAATAGAAGTCAGCCCTTTCGGGGGTTCCGCGGTGCCGGAAGAGGCTTTGGTCCTCCAGCCTCCTCCTCCTCCTTCACCGCCAAAAAGCAACAGTGAGATACGGGGGGCCCAGGCGCCCTTACTCCCGGTAGGGGGGCGGTTGCAGGAGTTTTACGCTGCCTGGGCCCGAGTCACATCGGATCAGTGGGTGCTGGACGTTGTGCGAGACGGGTACACTCTCGAATTCTTGCGGCCGGTGCGCTAGTCCTTCGTGCTGTCCCCCGGAAAGTCTCCCGCCAAGCGCGAGGCGTTGTGGGTGACGGTCCGGAGGCTTCTCGACCTCAGGGCAATAGTGCCCGTTCCTCCCGACCAATGCGGCGCCGGTCGCTACTCGATTTACTTTGTGGTCCCCAAGAAGGGCGGGGGCGTCCGTCTGATCCTGGATTTCAAAGGAGTAAATCGTTGTCTCCACGTTTCCCGCTTCCACATGGAAACCCTTCGGTCGGTCATTGTAGCGGTGCAGAGCGGGGAGTTCCTCACCTCGCTGGACTTGTCGGAGGCCTATTTTCACATTCCCGTACGACAGGATCATCACCAATTTCTCCGTTTCGCTGTCCCCTTCGGTCACTTTCAGTTTTGGGCGTTGCCCTTTGGCCTGGCGATGGCTCCTCGCACCTTCACCAAGGTTATGGTAGTGGTGGCGGCGGCTCTCCGAAAGGAGGGGGTCTTGGTGCATCCGTACCTGGACGACTGGTTGATCCGTGCAAAGTCCAGGTCGGAGAGTGTCTCGGCCACGGCTCGAGTAGTGTCTTTTTTGGAGGAGCTCGGTTGGGTCGTCAATCTGGCAAAGAGTCACTTGGTTCCCTCTCAGACTCTGGAGTATCTCGGTGCTCGTTTCGACACCAAGGTGGGCAAGGTGTTTCTGACGGAGGGAAGGGCAATGGGTCTTCGGAAGCTGGTTGCCCGGTTTCTTCAGTTCAAGGCGCCTTCGGCATGGCTTTATCTTCAGTTGCTGGGCACAATGGCAGCGACGATAGAGACCGTCCCGTGGGCGAGGGCTCACATGATATCTCTGCAGAGAGCGTTACTGCGCCGCTGGTCGCACCAACAGCATCCTCTGTCCCGGAGGTTGCCCTGTCCGGAGGATGCTTGTCAGTCCCTGCAGTGGTGGTTGCTTCCCGAGTCCTTGGCGAGAGGCCGGGAGCTGACTACTCCGGACTGGGTGCCCATAGTGACCGACCCCAGTCTCCTCGGCTGGGGCGCTCACTGTCTCTGGGTGTTTGCTCAGGGACAATGGACAGCGTCGGAGTCGGAGTGGTCCATCAACCGGTTGGAGTTGCGGGCGGTAACGTTAGCGCTGCGGGGGTTTCGACAGCTGATTCAGGGCAGGGCGGTCCGCGTGTTTTCCGACAATGCCACGGCGGTCTCGTATGTCAACCGACAGGGAGGCACCAGCAGTACGACGCTGGAACTCGAGGCCAGAGTCTTGTTCGAGTGGGCCGAGGCGCACCTCCTGGACCTGTCAGCAGCGCATGTCGCCGGAGTGGACAACGTGCAGGCGGATTTTCTCAGTCTGGTTCGGGTGGATCCGGGGGAGTGGGTCCTCCATCCCGAAGTCTTCCAGATGATAGTGCGTCGTTGGGGAGCGCCGGTCATGGACCTCATGGCGACCTTTGCCTCGGCGAAGGCCAGCCGTTTTTTCCGCAGGCGCAGAGAAAGGATGTGAGAAGGCTTGGATGCGCTCGTCCAGCGGTGGCCAGTAGGACAGTTGCTGTATGTGTTTCCCCCGTGGGTTCTCATCGGCAGAGTTCTGCAGCGGATCGAAAGACGCAGGGGTCAGGTCATCCTGATCGCTCCGGACTGGCCTCGGCGGCCGTGGTACGGGGATCTGATGCGATTGCTAGTGGCGAAGCCCTGGCGGCTCCCGTCGCGTCTGGATCTTCTGTCGCAGGGACCTCTGTTCATGCTGCACGTGGATCGATTCTCGCTTACGGCCTGGCTCTTGAAAGGGCAAGGATGAAGGCACGGGGCTATTCATCGGCGGTTATCTCTACCCTTTTGAGGGCTCGGAAGAGCTCCACCTCGCTGGCATATGTCCGGGTCTGGAGGGTTTTCGAAGCCTGGTGCCTAGACCGGAGGCTCGAGGCTTTGAAATCCTCTGTTGCGCAGATCTTAGATTTTTTGCAGGATGGTTTTGCTAAGGGTCTCGCAGCGGCGTCGTTGCGATTCCAGGTTGCGGCCTTGTCATGTTACCAAGGCAAGATAGGGGGCCAGTCGCTCGGCTGCCATGCAGATGTTAAGCGTTTCTTGAGAGCAGGATCTTTACTGCGCCTGCCGGTGCGGCCGATCGTCTCGAAATGGCATCTCCCATCAGTTTTGAACGCGCTGGAGCGCGCGCCTTTTGAACCTCTGTCCCGAGCATCGCTCAAGGACCTCACTTTGAAGATGGTGTTTCTAGTGGCCATCTGCTCGGCGCGGAGGGTCTCCGAGTTGCAGGCGCTCTCCTGTAGGGAGCCTTATCTCTTGTTTTATCCGTCAAAGGTGGTGTTGCGAACGGTGCCGACCTTCCTTCCTAAGGTAATCTCGCCTTTCCATGTGAAACAGGAAATTACTTTACCGGTTTTTTCGCAGTCTTTGGATTCTTCGGGTCAGCGGAATTTCCATTTACTGGATGCTCGTAGAGCGCTGAAGCGGTATCTTCGGCGCACGGCCGATTTTCGCAAGTCCGACAGGCTTTTTGTCCTTTTCGCGGGGCCCAGGAAAGGGGAGGCGGCGTCCAAAGGGTCCATCGCGCGGTGGATCAAGGAGGCGGTTGCCTCGGCCTATATCTTGGGAGGTCGTCCGATCCCGGAAGGGCTGCGGGCTCATTCCACTAGGGCGCAAGCATCCTCCTGCCCGAGGTGCGTCTCGTGTCTCCAGTGGAGATTTGTAAGGCGGCGACTTGGTCGTCTCTGAATTCTTTTGCACAGCATTACCGTCTGGATGTGCAGAGGGCAGAGGAGACCGCTTTTGGATCAGCAGTACTTCAGGCTGGTCTTCCAAGGCCCTCCCGGATCTGAATTTTTCACTGCTCTGGTACTTACCCAGAGGTCCGGGACTAGACCGGTTACACGATCAGGAAGGTGAAATTAGACTTACCTGCTAATTGTTGTTCCTGGAGTGTAGCCGGTCTAGTCCCGTATCCCTCCCCTAGGGTTGCAATTCTGCAGGGGCTTGCTGTGCTCCGGATCTGTACAGGTAAGGGTCTCTTTTCCTATGTTTTGTTTCGATGGCCGGTAGTTCTCTTCATTGGGGAAAGGACCAGCCTGCGTAAGTTTAAGTCACAGTTCTGATCAGACAATTAGTTCAAAGGGGTGTTCCTCTAGCATAAATGCGGGGGGTTGGATTTTGGTTGCATTTCATTGTATTTTTGGCTAATTTCTCCGGTGAAGCTGCTTTGTCAATAGGTTACTGGTGCTGAGAGGCGGATCCCGGAGAGATATACCTGTGACATCATAAAAAGGAGGAGTTTCTCAGTCTCCAAAGCTGCTGGATGAGATAGGGAACCCAGAGGTCCGGGACTAGACCGGCTACACTCCAGGAACAACAATTAGCAGGTAAGTCTAATTTCACCTTTCTCATTGCAATCACATCAGCACGCCGCATCAGTGAATTGCAAGCACTAGTAGCTAATCCACCTTATACAAGGTTCCATCATGACAAGGTGGTCCTTAGGACTAATCCACACTTTATGCCTAAAGTGGTCTCGCCTTTTCACCTCAACCAGGAGGTCTACCTACCTGTCTTTTTTCCAGGACCTCATGCATCAAGTGCAGAGAGGAACCTTCATACCCTGGACTGTAAGAGAGCTTTGGCCTTTTACTTGCAAAGGACACAGCAAACTCTTTGTTGCCTTTGATCCTTCTCATCTCGGACAACCAGTTTCCAAGAGAACACTTTCCAACTGGATTGCCCAGTGCATTTCTTTCGCCTATCAGAGCAAGAAGCTTTCTCTGGAGGGCCATGTCACAGCGCACAATGTCAGAGCCATGGCAGTCTCAATGGCTCATCTGAACTCTGTATCTATCGATGACATCTGTCGAGCAGCCACCTGCGCCTCGGTTCATACCTTCACAGCCCATTACTGCTTGGACAAGGACTTCCGCCGGGATGCCTTGTTCGGTCAGGTTGTTCTTAAACACCTGTTCCATACTTAATCAACTCCTACCCACCATCCCTCATGGGATGCCAGAGATCCAGGTGGGGAAGTGCAGCCCTGTTCCAGGGACACACAACTTATGGGATCTCTCCCTGGCATCTAGGGTTAGGGAGTCCCCATATGTGAAGACTCATTCCTGCTTGTTCCTGGAGATAGCACAGTTACTTACCTGTAACAGGTGATCTCTGGGAACAGCAGGAATAAGTCTTCACAACCCGCCCACCTCCCCTAGGAGTTGTCTCTCTCTCTCTCTCTCTCTCTCTCTCTCTTTGTCTCAGCTCTAAAACTTAACTAAGGAGAGACAGTTGGGAAAGGCGGGAAGGCAGCATGCAGGCGCTGTGGGATGCTCCCAAAAGCTTTCTGATTGGACGCTGGGGACCGTTCCCGCGCAGTCTCCGTCGGTACCGGCGTAACCATATGTGAAGACTTATTCCTGCTGTTCCCAGAGATCACCTGTTACAGGTAAGTAACTGTGCTTTCATACACTCGATTTCAAACAGGCCCTGTTCTTCTGCTTACAGCAGACCCAGGCCCATTGCAAAGCTCCTCAGCTTTTTGTGTCTTATGACCCCAGCAAACTGGGGCTTCCCATGACTAAGCAAACTCTGTCCAGTTGGGTGGTGGACTGTATTGCCCTTGCTTATGAGCAAGCTGGCCTCTCCCTCAAGCAACCTACGCTCAGTGCCGGTGACTGAGATCTTCAAGATTGCCACATGGTCTTCGATTCACACTTTTGCAACTCACTACTTCCTGGAGAGCGAATCCTGCAGGGACAGTGTGTTTGGTCAGGCAGTACTCCTTAATATTCTTGGGGTGTAGGCAACTCCTGCCCTCCGACCTTTGTGTTCAGGCTACCGGAGTGATAGTGCCGCTAGATGCTAGGGTCTTGCAGAGTTTCTGTGGGGACTCATCTTCTGCAACTCACGGCTACCCAACTTGGTCACCGTTGGTGCTGTCATGGCTCGGTTCTTGGAAGCCTGGAACTAGGGAGTCCCATATGTGATGACTGACTTCCTGCTTGTTCGTGGAGAACACCTGTTACAGGTGAGTAACTATGCTGGCTCTCCTGGATGTTCAGGTTCTGAAAATATGGTTCTGGGGACTTTTATATAGGTGCTCTTGCAGACATCAATATCTGGCATGTCTATATTTGTGAAATAGTACCTGCACCTGTACATGCCTGCTTTTATCTTCCCTCTACTCCACCCAGAAGTTCTAGCTTTTATGTCCCTTCTAAAGTTCCGCTCTGCAAATAAAATATCTTGGTGCAGTAATGGAATGTAAAAAGTGACTGTCAATAGCAAACTGTGCAGATAATTTTAGACCACAGATAACTAATTTGATGGAGTTGGCTTTTATGATGAGTGATAATTCAGCTTCCACATATGCTTGTACTCATGGTTTATCACTTTTTAAAGAAGTTACTTTAACTATTTTATCTTTCTTCAGAGAGGAAAATATGAGATTCCAAAGTGGCTTTCTCCTGGCAGTGTAATACTTCTCAACCAGATGTTACAGGTAATTTTGTAATCTCCTGCTTATCCTATAACTAGTCAAAAATCCCCTCCAATATTAACAACAATATATATAGGTATTTGGATAAAAAAATATATAAGTATCCAAATACTTACATATATTTTTTTGTTAATATTGGTATCCTGCAACTACAGCAGTTCAGCCTAGTCTACAGAACTCCTTCTAGACAATGTTTGTTTTTTTTCTTATGAGCAAGGGACCCTATGAAAATTCAGGCTATGTAGATGTTAATAAAATTGTTCTAAATTGCTAGCTTTGTGAGTAGGTGAAGTTACTTAACTGTAATAAACGTTCTCCGTGGACAGCAAGATAAATAAGCCACATGCGTGATGTCATTCCTGACTGCTCAAAGTTGGGCCAGCACTTCCAAAGCCCAAAAGAGTTTGGAAGGCTCTTTAGACATGCATGAGTAACCTGTTCTGTGTGAACTCTGCTCCTCCCCTACAGCCAGGACTGGCCTAAGAGTTTCTGCTGCCTCAGACAGAGTACCTGCAGTACCACCCTCCGAATCCAGCATCTTATCTTTTGGTGCCCATGACAGGCTATGTGCTTTGCACCCACGTGGGCATACATAGCCTGCCGCTCCTACCCCTTTCTGACAGGAAGTTGCATCGGAGGGGGACAGGAGTGGCAGGTTTTTGTGCCAAGGTCATGGCTTGCTGCAGGTACCAAAGCGGCTGCACAAAGTTGCCACCTATCAGTCTGCTGCCCTAAGTGGCCACCTAGAGAGGTCGGCCCTGCCTGCAGTCGTTTGTAGAGCTAAGTAAGGAAAACTGCAGTCAAAGGAAGGTGAGTGGGATTGTGCGTGGGTTTTTTTTTAAATCCTACTGTCCATGGAGAACCTTTGTCACAAGTTAATAACTTCATTTTCTCCATGGACAAGCAGGATGTAAACAGCTTCACAGATGGGTGACTCAAGCAGAGTGTGCAAGGATGGGTGATATTCAGACTATTAATGTATAGCCCTTGTATCCTGAGTGTTGCCACTGTTTTAGGTTGAAGTATGAATTGGTTATGAGGTTTGACATACGTGGTAGTTTCATGTGTTTACTAGGTTGGTGGAGATGATCCAGCTGGATCAGCTTGTCTGAAGGATGGACAAGGAATGCTTATATTAGACTTGGTTGATTTTCCATGATGATCAGTAGGAGTGATCGATGACACTTAAAAGGAATCTTGATGCATGTAATTATGAAGGGATGCAGCCACATCCATGATACAGGATGCAGGACCTCCTGGATGCTGCTATCCCTGCTGCATAAAAAGGTATACAATGACCATCTAAAGAGTAATGTGTTGCTGGTAGAGTAGGCTGGCGATTGTTATCCTCAAAGCATCTTTCTGTTCCTCTCCCTTTATTTTTATTTATTTTTTTTGGAATACATACTGCAGCAAAATTTGTATTTGCAGGCTTGTAACAAGAAAGTGTTTGTAGACGAATGTTTCCACTGTGTGAGTAGGGTGATCAGCTTTCTTTTCCTAAAATGTGTGGTGTTTTTTTTAGGGAGCTTGAAAGTGATGCATTAACAGTTGGACACTGGAACGTTATCCAAGTAGAAGTATACAAATGGAGAGAGTGGTTCTTCTAGAAGCTTCTGGCAAAAGGCCATAAAATATTTGATAATTCTTTGTTCAGTCTGGATGTTGGACTATTTTTTTTTTTGACAGTAGAATGACACATTGTGGTGCCCTTTTTTAAAAAACCCATGCTGTATAGAGTATGCCACAGAATGCCAGTTGATGGGGTTGGTAGGATGAACATGCTGTCAACGATGAAGTCTTCGCTGTAGATAGATGCTGGCAAACACCCATGGAATCTCTAAGTGGATCTTGTCCCATTAGAGAAGTTGTGACTAGACTGCAGAAGAGCGGATATGAGGCCACAATCTCCATGGAGTGCAAAAGAAAATAGGGGGAGTGAAAGACACTCTAAATGGCGGCTGTAACCAGAAGTGTTACATATTCAAGGATGGGTTGATCAAATTGTCTGAGGGTGTTCCCTTTTTTTTCTTTTTTGGCAGCAGGGTTGTGCATTTGTAGGCAGGAGCCCCCTGTGACTGGTCACACTTGAAGACGCATGAAAGTGAGGGTAGTATCTGTTCCATTCTGCGATGTTGAACTAAATGCAGCTATTGGTTTATCTCTGAGGGTAAATGAAATGATATATAGAAATATGTATTTCTCTATATATTTATATAATATAAAACACATATGCTGCTGCTTTTTTGACATCTTGCTAGATCTTGATCTGACCATAGGAAAAAAAAATTGAGAGCCTGAGTTAGCTGGGTTGAATGAAAGTATTGGAATTGCTTTTTCATCCAAGTACTAGATGCACTCATAGTAACTCAGGAGTGTACATGGGGGAAAAAGTTATTGAAATGATGTGCTGCAGGTGTTGGAATAACAGAAGATCATGATTCAACTATTTTGGTACTCTGAATCTGAGCATGTATCTAAAAGGCGAGAGCCTTTCTAGTTAACATCCGAGCACAGCTATTGAACGTTCCAAAGCTATAATGGTCACTGAGATCTGAAGTGTCATTGGGGATTCAGTGTGTAACATGGAGACTCATTTGCTCACTGTGATTTTGGAAGGCATAATGGAGGGGGGGACGGTATGTGATAGTCTTAACAAGAAACCAGAGGTTTAGAACAGACAGTACAGAGTTGAGTCCAGGTGGTCTTAGAATGCACTTTGCTTTTGCGTTTGAAGGTGCTCTTTCCTGAATGGGTTTGCTTCACACAACAGCGCAAGATTATATTAACCTTCTTGAAATGGTGGGAAGCTAGTTTTTCTATAATGCTGGGCGGGGAAACTTTCAATTCTGTGTCTGGCTTAAAAGGATCTTGGGGACCCGAGGGCTGAAACCTTGTCAGAGGGGAAAGGGCCATTCAGAAGTCTGAGAGTCAAGTTGACAAATAGGCATCCTTGAAGGAAAAACTTTAGAGTATCAGTTCTTCTTTCAGATCAATTGATGGTTTGTTGTGTACTTTTAAAGCATTAAAGTGCAGTAAACAAGCAGGGAAACTTTTAACTTGAGGGTAACAGTTTAGAGTGACTAAGCAAGGGCCCATGACAACTGTGAGAACTGTGGCCTGAAGGGGGGAGGACATCAAAAGATCCTCTCAAAGTTCTTGGTGACCCTGTGTTCTGTAGTGTTGTGATGAGGGACATGATACATCCACCTGTCCAGGCTGGAGGCTTGCACTGATAAGAATGCAGAGAACAAGCAGGGGACTTTGGGTGTGATGGCGGCAGAAGACTGCTGTATGGATCCAGAGCATTTTCATTGGTGCCTTAGACATGCACAATATTGTGATCTGTTATAGGAGGCATGAATTTTTTTTCCATGAGTTTCAAGAGCTGCAGGTGGCACCAGAAGGTCTGGAAATAATGGCTTTGCCGTGAACATCTAAAGGAGTAAAGCCCAAGGTTGTATTTTCTCAGTCAGTAGCGTTGAAGGGAATCATCAGGAAGGAGGATACTGTATAGTATAGGGAGGGGCTGCTCAGCATGAGAATGAGATTCCTTTCTTGAACATGCCAATGACATGTCAAATACCTGTAATAATTCAATACATCTGGTTCAGAAGAATCAAGGGAATGGAAATAAAACCACAAAACCTGAGGTAACCAATACAGTTCCCTGAGGTGCCTAGAGGATATGATCTAACTATCTGCCGTAATTGATTGTGGGCCATGACATCTTGGTAGCTCATTGGTCTTGCAAAGTGAATGAGATTGGAGAAGAGAAACCCCTTCTCTGCCCTTGTGGCAGCAAAAATCCAGGGGAAAAAGGTTGCACTTGCCACTGCTAGCGCTTAAGTGAGAGGTCTGCAGATGAGGAAAGGCTGATGTTTGCAGTAGTTGCTGTCATCTAGCTGAGTCTGTTGCAAAGACTGGTGAAACTTGCAAGGGGGCGGTTATTGGTTGACTCCTTGAGCCACAGAGAAAACCATCAGGTTGATATTGAAGTCTAAGAATCATTACTGGCAAGTTCTTGCAGACCTTGAGCCCTTTTGGGTACAGTAGTTCAGAAACAGAAGAGTGAAGGAGCGCCACACTTATGGGCCATACGCTCTGAGTGGAGTTGTAGTCAAAGGGTTGAATGCTTCGGTTAGTGCAGCTGAAGTTTGAAATAGAGGATTAGAGATTAAAAAAATAACTGAATAGATTGAGAAAAAATAGAGATGGGGGCAGCTGTGTTCTCACAGGTCCCTGGATGAAAAAGAAAGGATGGAGCACACAGGATAGGTTACTCACCCATGTCCAGAGAGCCTTTTAGATTCTTCTGGGATTTGAGAGCACAGTCATTTGTCACTGTTACTAAAGTGAGGACAGAATTTGTTATGATTTTTTTTCTATGATGAATAGTAAGGGGAAACATCCAAATTCAGGCTAGTCAGACGTTTCTGGGATTACTTTCAGCCAATGCAGTATGAAAAAGATTTAGGCGTCATTGTGGATACCATGTTAAAACCCTCGGCCCAGTATGCAGCGGCGGCCAAGAGAGCAAATAGAATGCTAGGTATGATAAGGAAAGGAATGGAAAATAAAACAAAAGATATTATAATGCCTCTATATCGTTCCATGGTGAGACCGCACCTTGAATATTGTGTGCAATTCTGGTCGCCGTATCTTAAAAAGGATATAGCGATTTTAGAAAAGGTTCAGAGAAGAGCCACCAAAATGGTAAAGGGGATGGAAGGATACTCCTATGAGGAAAGGCTAAAAAGGTTAGGGTTCTTTAACCTGGAAAAGAGACGGCTGAGGGGAGATATGATAGAAGTCTATAAATTAATGAACGGAGTGGAACGGGTAAACGTAGATCGATTGTTTACGTTATCAGAATATAGAAAGACTAGGGGACATGCAATGAAGCTACAGGGTAAACTATTTAAGACTAATAAAAGAAAATATTTTTTCACTCAACGTGTAATCAAACTCTGGAATTTGTTACCGGAGGATGTAGTAAAGGCTGTTAGTGTAGCTGGGTTTAAAAAAGGTTTGGACAAGTTCCTGGAGGAAAGGTCCATAAACCATTATTAAGAAGTGACCGAAGATATCAATGCTTGACCCAGTACAAGCATTGTGGAACTTGTGTCTCTTGGGGAAACTGCTAGGTACATATGACCTAGATTGGCCACTGTTGGAAACAGAATACTGGGCTTGATGGACCTTGGTCTGACCCAGTATGGCATGTCTTATGTTCTTATGTAATTTTTCAGTTTATAAACATATGCATTGAATTTCTTTTTTTATAATGTACCCTGAAAAATCACAGATAGGACATTCACTATTGTACGATTTCTGAAATATATTTGTATATTATACCTCTACAAGGTTTAACATTTCAAATGTAGGGGGTTAGGTATTTAGCTACCCTATACATTTAAAATGCATGGCTGATTATTCTAGCATAACTTTAAATGGTAACCAACCTAATTTTAAATGGTTAAGCTATTTCAGCAGGCCAGCAACATGGATAAATTAATTCATTCAGAGGCTGCATATCCTCAACCAGGACTAAGTGCCACCTTTTTTTTCTATATGGCCAGAATTTGGTCATATATCCACTGGGATGTTTTTCTTCACAAGCCATAAGGGCATCAGAGTTTCCATACAATCCTGTTAGACCAGACCAGACAAAGCGGGCCATGTCCCCCTGCTTAGCAGATGGTGAGACGGAGAAAATAGAGAAGCTTTGAACCCTCCCCCTTGGTATTTAAACCCCTTCTCCTAGGGGCAGCTTCAGTATTTTCTCTGTCTCAGAAGATGGTGGACTCCTGTATGCTCCTGACAGATCCTCAGGGGCCTGTGGGAGTGGTTGCCTCTTAATTTTCTCTGGTTTTCACGGGTTCTCCAGAGGTGCTCCTGGTTGCGTGGATCATTTGGGCACCTCTGAAGGGGAGAGCTCCTGTTTATGAGGAACAGTGTAGCCTCCCATCTCAGCTTTGCTCAGCTCCTGCCTCAGTTTACTGCTACCACTACCCAGCATAAAATTAAAAAAAAAATCAAACAAACAAAAACACACAAACGATGGCTCTAACCAGCACAGTTGATCAGCACTGACCCCCAGAGCTTCTCCGAAGAATTACAGGTCTGCAGCGGGAACACAGGACAGTGAATTACCTCTCGGGGCTTCCCCCCTCCCCCCAACCACACTCGTTGGTGCTTCTGCCACTGGGTCCTCAGGTTTGTTTGGTTTTTTTCCCGCTGGCTGGCAGGTGCTGCCTCCAGGTTGCGACTCGCCAAGCTTCCCTTCAGAGGGCGTCTCCTCTTTGGCGAGGACCTTGGAGAAGCTAGTTAAAGACCTAGGGGAGGTCAGGCCTCAGCGGCTACCAGAGGACTGCCCAAAAGCGGCTCCTCCTCCTCCCTTTCTTATAAGGGACATTTTCGGGATGCTTGCCAGTACTGCCCGGGACAGTCTGGTGTCACTTTGAGCAAGTCGGGCGCCAGGCCTCAGTCCTTTCAGGCTGCCCGCCGCAGCAGGGATGCTTACTCCGCCATGGCCAGATTCTCAGGTGCCGCCCACTTCTCCCATTGACGGGCTCGGGGTCCATTCAGGGGTGCCTTGTATAGGGGGTTGACTGAGTTGTTTCTCCCACGAATGGACCCGAATAATGTCAGACAAATGGGTGCTAGATGTAGTCTCCAGGGGTTACGTCCTAGACCTCTCAGTGCCATTCCCTCATACCTTCCTGATCTCCCCGTGCGGATCCCCCCCGTAAAGAGGGCAGCTGTCTACGCCACCCTCCATCTGCGCCAGCTCCAGGCCATTTCCACGGTCCCCCCAACTGAGAGGGGTGCCGGCCACTATGCCATCTGTTTTGTGGTGCCCAAGAAAGA
The DNA here is from genome assembly GCA_033557465.1 of Ichthyophis bannanicus. Lineage (NCBI taxonomy): Eukaryota > Metazoa > Chordata > Amphibia > Gymnophiona > Ichthyophiidae > Ichthyophis > Ichthyophis bannanicus. The sequence continues at coordinate 229,121,446 of CM066039.1, forward strand.
AGGGTCCTTCCATCTCATTCAGGACCTCAAAGGCATCAATCGCTGCCTTTGGGTACCGTGCTTTCACATGGAGACGCTCAAGTCTGTCATCTAGGCTGTGCGTGCGGGGGAGTTTCTCGCTTCTCTCGATCTGGCCGAGGCATACTTTAACATTCCAATTTGCAAGGAACATCAGCAGTACCTGTGCTTTATGATTCTCGGCAGGCATTATCGGTTCCAAGCCCTGCCATTTGACCTGGCCACAGCCCCTCAAACCTTCACCAAGGTCATGGTCATCATGGCTGTGGTGCCAGGGCATCTGTGTCCATCCTTATCTGGACTGGCTTATCTGCGCCAAATCCCTCCTGGAGGCGGGGACTGCTGTCATTCACTTGGTCGATTTCTTGAGTCGCCTCTGGGTAGTCAACAAGGCCAAAAGTCAGCTTCAGCCAGCTCAGACCATAGACTTCTGGGAGCTCGCTTTTGATACAGCAGCAGGCTGCGTTTGCCTCACTCGCGATTGCCTAAAGAAGTTCATGGCCCAGATTCGCGCGTTCCAACTCCATCCAGCTCCGATGGCATGGGACTATCTTCAGGTTCTCTGCTCCATGGCGGCTACCCTTGAGTTGGTTCCCTGGGCATGGGCGCACATGCGCCCCTTACAATGGTCATTGCTCTCCCGGTGGTCCCCAACTGTCCACTCTTATCAGGGCCGGCTTCCACTACCGCCCTTGGTTCGCAGCAGCCTCAACTGGTGGCTTTGTCTGTGGACACTTCTGAGGGGCATGCCCTTGGCATCCCCACAATGGCTCACTATAACGGATGCCAGCCTAGCCAGCTTGGGGGTGCACTCTTGGTCAAACAGCACAAGGCTCTTGGTCAGATTGCGAGGCTGCCTAGGCGATCAATCAGCTCAAGCTGTTCACGTAGCCCTTCTCGCCTTTCAACCCCTGATCCAGCAGCGAGTGGTATGCATATTGTCTGACAATGCCATAACGGTGGCTTACATCAACCGCCAGGGCAGGACCAGATCGCCGGGCGTAGCCAGAGAGATGAGTCTCTCATTTTTCCCTGTGCGGAATGCCATTTCCAGACCCTGTCAGCTCAGCACATAGCTGGAGTGGAGAATATCCAGGCGGATTTTCTCAGTCGACATATCCTGGACCCCAGTGAGTGGGAACTCTCCCCTTGAGCCTACGAGACCATTGTCTGCCGGTGGGGTGGCCTGCGTGAGACCTCATGGCCATAGCCACCAACTCAAAGGCGCCTTACTTCTTCAGTCGCATGAAAGAACCAAGCTCCCAGGGCCTAGCGCAGCCAAGGCCCCAGAACTACCTGCTTTACATCTTCTCTCCGTGGCCACTGATCGGCCGCGTTCCACGTTGCATAGAGGTTCATCAGGACCAACTCACCCTGATAGCGCTGGACTGGCCTCGCCAGCTCTGATATGCCGACCCTCTTCGTCATCACATGGGCGGTCTTTCCTGTTCGGCATGCGGCGGGGTCTGCTGCGTCAAGGACCAGTCTTCATGGACAATCCCACTCCCTTCTCACTTACGGCCTGGCTCTTGAGCAACGCCGGCTAGTGCACAAAGGATAGTCACTATCGGTCGTGGCCACCTTACTTAAAGCCCGCAGGGCCTCCGCCTTCCGGGCCTATGCCAGGGTGTGGTGGCTATTTTCCTCATGGTGTTCTAGACACTCGCTCTTTCCCTGGAAGGTACAGGTTCCAAGTATCCTTTCTCCAGGATGGGTTTGACAGAGGCCTTACCTTGAATTCCTTGAAAGTCCAGGTTGCGGCCTTAACCTGCTTTCGAGGGCTGATTCTCGGCCGTTCCCTTGCCTCCCACTCAGACATCTCACGTTTCCTCTGGGGAGTCTGCTCCCTCCGACCGCCCTTGCGAGTAGTGGTTCCCCCTTGGGACCTCTCCTTAGTGCTACAGGTTGTCTCTTGTGCTCCTTTTGAAACACTCTGGGCCGCGACCCTTAGGGATGTCACGCTGTGCTGCTAGTCGCGGTGGATTCTGTTCATCGTGTCTGAGCTCCAGGCCTTGTCGTGTTGGGACCCCTTCCTATCTTTTTCGGTGGATGGGATCACTATTCATCCAGTACCTGCCTTCCTGCCGAAGGTAGTCTGAGTTTCATCTTAACCAGCCAGTTTCGCTCCCTGCCTTCTGGCGGAGAAAGGGCCGGAGAGTTCTCCAGTTCTGCCCCCCCTGGATGTCAGCAGAGCCCTGAAGCGTTATCTCAAGATCACCAACCCTTTTTGGTTCTCAGATAACCTTTTTGTCCTACACTCCAGACCTCAGAAAGGGGCGGCTGCCTCCAAGGCTACTGTAGCACATTAGATTAAGCAGGCCATTGAGTCTGCTTATATTTTGCAAAATAAGTCAGTCCCGCTCAGCTTCGGGAACATTCTACTCGGGCCCAAGCCACGTCCTGGGCAGAAAGGTCGTGGGTGCACCTGCGCGATATTTGCAGGGCTGCGACTTGGTTGTCCCTGTCCACCTTTTGAGCGGCATTACTGCTTGGACCTCCAAGCCAGGGAAGCAGCAGCCTTCGGTGCCACTGTATTGGCTGTAGCTGCGTCTTCCCTTCCTACAGGGGTGTAGCTTTGGTACTCGCCGCTTGTCTGAACTGGTCAAGCAGGATGGTATGGAAGGTGAAATTTTACTTACCATTAATTTCCTTTACTGGAATCCTGCTAGACCAGTTGAGGACCCTCCCCATGTTCCAGGAGCCGCTCTGAGAAGAGATAGATACGGAGCGGCATCCAGGCTCTATTCGCATGCAGATTCTGCAATCAGCTGGGGGGGCCTCGTTCTAGCCGTATGTTCTAGACAGTTGTTCCCTATTCTCTGTTGCATTAGTTGTAGTTTTGAACTGTTGCAGTGGCCAAGCTGCTTGATAGACCTGGTGCTTCTGCTTGCTAGGGTGATACTGAAGCTGTGCCTAGGGACAGGAGCTATTATAACAAGGGGGAGGGTTCAAAGCTTCTCTATTTTCTTTGTCTCACCATCTGCTGGCAGGGGGACGTGACCTGCTTGTCTGCACTGGTCTAGCTGGGTTCCAGGAAAGGAAATTAACGGTAAGTAAAACTTCACCATTGATCTCATGATGTCAAATGAGAATTTTACAGGATTGATCCAGGAACATGGGTAGTAGGATCATTCAAGTTCAATATTTTATTGAATATCAAACATTCTCCAGGACCAAGCAGGAAGTCAGTCCTCACATATGGGTGACGTCGGCGCCGACGGAGCCCTCGTGCGGAGCATTTCCCCAGCTTTCAAAGAAAGCCTTTGGGAATTGCAGCGTGCATGCGCGGTCCCCTTCCCGCCCAAGGGTGCCATCTTGCTCAGTCTTCTTTTTTCCACGGAGCCCGACGGACATAGTTCGTTTTTCCCTGAGGAAAAAGTTGATTGTCCCTGTTTTTTCTCTTTTTTTTCTCCGGTTCGACGCCGGATCCTTTTCCCTCTCGGACCGATACGCCGGTATAGAGTCCTTTTTCTCTTTATCAGTTTTTGTCCTTTGTGACTGGCGTTCGCGCCTTTTTTCTTTTTTCCCTGGCAGCCCGGTCTTTTGACCTAGCAGGGACCCTTTTTCCCCCGATGGCTACCAGCGGGTTTAAAAAATGTGATCGGTGTAAGAAACGTATGTCTCTTACCGACACACATGACTGCTGCCTCCGCTGCCTCGCACCCGATCATGACCCGATGATCTGTGGTCCGTGTGGCAAAATGTCCTCGAAGGCGTTCAGTCGGCAGCACCGAAAGGATAGGATTTTTTCTGACTCCGCGTCCGGCCGGGCCCGGACCTCGTCAGAGACCTCGACGTCTCGGGACTCCAGCCCCGAGCAGCGTCGGGGTTCCTCTGAGCGGGGGTCTCCGCGGGAGCATCGCAGGAAGAAGAAACCCGCGAGGGCGGCATCGGTGGACGCTCCTGGTTCCTCGAGGGCCAAGTTGCATAGCCCCGATAGCCGTCCCAGGTCTTCGGAGTCGGAGAGGCCTGCCAAACATCCTCGTGTCGAGATGGAGTCTCCTGGACACGTAAGTGCTGTTGTCCTCGTGGACTCTCCTCCGAGGGAGCCGACGTCGGGCCCGACGCCGTCGGGGCCCGAGTTGGGGGCTGCTGGGTCTCCTGAGCTCGGACTCAGGTTGACGGCCTTGGAGAGCAGCTTCACTGCCTTCATGGAACAGCAGCGGGCATTGATCGCCGGTCTCACCGGTGCATCTGCCCCAACCACCGGGACCTCGACGTCCAACTCGACCCTGGAGGCCGAGTCGATCCTCGAGTCCATGCGGGCTCAAGTCAATCCTCAGCCACGGTCTCCCTCGACCTCCCGTTCGGGGCCGAGGTCTTTGACGCCTGTACCCTTGGCGTCGGGGTGGAGGGCATCGGTGCCCACCCGACCAGAGCCGCTCGATTCCTTCTCCGAGGAGTCGGGCTGGGAGACGGAGGACGAAGAGTCACCCGACACTCATCGGACTCGGTGTGTCCCATCGGACTCACCCGAGTCCGAACCTTGGAAAAGATCCCCACCGGAGGATACCTGGTTCTCGGACTTCGTGCGGGATATGGCCAAGGCCTTGGCCTTCCCCGCGGATCCCGAGGAGGAGCCTCGAGCCGAGGAACTCGAGGCCCTCCAGTATGACTCTCCCCCAAAGGAGGCCTTTACTGTTCCGGTTCCTTCGATGCTGGAACGGCTGCTCTTCCGCATGTGGGAGACCCCGGCCTCGACGCCGGTGTTAAGCAAGCGGGTCGATTCAATCTATCGAGTCCGCAAGAGCCCCGGGTTCCAAAAGGCGCAATTACCGCACCACTCCATGGTTGTGGAATGGGCCATGCATCGACTGAAAAGTCAGAAGATGCACTCCTTGGTGCCTCCCAACCGGGAGGCCCGGAACCTGGATGCCCTCGGTAAGAAGTGCTTCCAGGGCTCTATGCTTGCTTGCCGTGTCCAGACATACCAGCTCTACATGGGCATGTACCGCCCAGACCTGGCAAAAGGAGATTGCCGGGTTCTCTGCTGGTCTCTCCGAGGAACCTTTGCAGAGGTTCCTGGCCTTGTCTACTGGTATTCGGGAGTGCTCGAAGTTTCTCTCTCGAACAGCCTATGATGACTTTGAGGCTTCGGCCCGAGTAGCCTGGGCCAGCATCGGTGCCTGCCGACAGGGTTGGCTACAGTCATCCGACCTCGAGCCATGGGTACAGGACAAGTTGGTCGATGTTCCCTGCTGAGGTGAAAACCTTTTCGGCAGACCAATAGCTGAAAAGGCTGCTGAGCTCGAGACAGAAACTCTCACCAGGACTAGGCTGTCCAGAAAAACCTCTGCCCCTTCTCAGAAAAAGAAGGGCTCGGGAAAAAAGACCTTTTACCCGAGGAAGTCATCTGCCTATAAACAATACCCTCATTATCAGGCCTCTGAAGCTCCCCAACAGGGTCAGCAGGCCAAGGGGCAGGGTCAAGGGCCCCGTAGGCAGAAGGCCCCCAAGCCACCTACACCAGCCCCTGCTCAGCAGGGTGGGGGTTTTTGACTCAGAAAGCATAGCCCCTTCTCCTCAGCTGGCTTCTCTCAGCACAGGAGGCCGGCTGGCCCACTTTGCCCACAGGTAGTCAGCTGTCACATCAGATAACTGGTTTCTTCATATAGTCCAAAAGGTCTATCTTCTCTATTTTCACCAGGTACCTCCCTCCTATTTTCCAGGGGAGCCTCCAAGACTCCTTCTGCACAGGGACCTACTCCTTCAGGAGTTAGCAAGTCTGCTAAAGGATCAGGTTGTGGAACCGGTGCCCCACCACCTGAGAGGTCACGGCTTTTATTCCAGGTACTTTCTGGTACCAAAAAGAACAGGAGGCCTCAGACCCATCCTAGACTTGCGCAACCTCAACAAATTCCTGGAGAGGGAAAAGTTCAAGATGCTTACCCTTGAAATCCTGCTGCCCTACCTCCAGCAGGGAGACTGGCTATGCTCCTTAGATCTAAAGGATGCGTACACTCACATCCTTATTCATCCAGACCACAGACAATATCTCAGATTTGTTGTGGGGGGAAACCACTAGCAGTACAGAGTACTACCCTTTGGCCTGTCCTCCGCTCCTAGGGTGTTCACCAAGTGCCTGGCAGTGGTGGCGGCCTAACTGAGGCTTCAAGGTCTCTTTGTGTTTCTGTACCTGGACGACTGGCTCATAAGGGGCCAATCTTCCCAGGAGGCCAATTAAGCCACCCTTCGCACTGTGGCTCTACTTCAGCACTTGGGGTTTGTCATAAACTTCGCAGTCCACTTTGCTCCCATCCCAGAACTTAGAATACATAGGGGCCAGACTAGACTCTTCAAGCGAAGGCTTTTCTGCCTATGGACAGAGCCCACAGGCTGATGGATCTGGCCAGGCAGTTTCGCAGCAATTCCCTGTTCTCTGCCAGGCAATTCCTGAGACTACTCGGCCATATGGCTTCCACGGTTCATGTCACCTCCAATGCCTGCCTGCACATGCGGCTGTCTCAGTGGTGCCTTTGCACTCAGTGGCATCAGGCCACGGGGAGTCTAGCGGACTCAGTAAAGATATTGGACCTGCTAGTATCCTCTCTGCAATGGTGGCTTCATCTTCCGAATCTGGTCCTCGGAGTGGTTTTTCAATCCCCTCCGCATTCTCAAGTGCTGACAACAGATGGTTGGGAGCACATTGCCAGGGGGCATGTACTCAGGGTCTCTGGACCCCTTGGGAGGCTGCTCAACAGATAAACTTCCTGGAGCTACGGGCGATACACCTAGCTCTGAGAGCCTTCTCCCACCTCGCCTCTCACCAGTCTGTACTGGTCCAGACGGACAATCAAGTTGCCATGTTCTACGTGAACAAGCAAGGAGGCACAGGCTCCTTCTTTCTATGTCAGAAGGCACAACGCCTGTGCTCTTGGGCCGTCACTCACGGAATCCTCCTAAAGGCTGTCTACCTCCCAGGTCAAGAAAATTACCTGGCGGACAGACTGAGCAGGATCCTGCAACCACACGAATGGAGGTTGAACCCGTTGGTGGTTCAGCAGGTCTTTCTCAGGTGGGGCCTCCCCACCATGGATCTTTTCGCCAGTCCTCTGAACCAGCAACTCCCGAGATTCTGCTCCAGACAACCGCATCCTCTCAGAGTAGCAGCGGATGCGTTTCTGATCTCGTGGTCCACAGGCCTCCTGTATGTGTTTCCTCCCATGCCACTAGTATCCAGAACGCTGTTCAAAATCCTCAAGGACGGGGCTTCATTGATCCTGATAGCCCCCCGGTGGCCACAACGGTTGCCCAAAATATCACCAATCAGAGAATTACTTAGACGGCAGTTGCTTTAGCTCAAAAGACTTTTATTTAGAATAACAAAAGTGATTATAAAATAGCAAACAGCAAATGCCTATCTAGAGATGGCAGACAGTACTTTCTTTCTCTGTGAAGAGGAAGAAAATACCGCCCGCCCTACCTGAAAAATAATTGCCTTATATACATTTCTCTCCGTCTCAAATGTCTGTTCAGTAATCCATCATACATTCTTAAGTGTCAGCAGGGCCCTGCAACACTTTTCCCAGGGGAGAATCTCCTTACATTTGTACATCTGGACCTATCTGGACCTGCACTTTAGACCTGCTCATTTATACATGGCCTATGACCTCTATACATCTGGAAATGCTTTTAGGTCTATTTATCTATGCATGGCCTGTGACCTCTGTGCTTTTAGGTCTATTTATCTATGCATGGCCTGTGACCTCTGCCCCTTCCTGTGTATTTTCTTCTTCTGGCACTAATTGAAACCTTCAGGGTAGGAGAGTGTGTTTATGCTCATAAGAATTGCATTCCTGGCTTAGCCTGTATTTTTCTTGCTTAGGCTCAAATACTGCTAGGCCCAATATTTTTGCATACTCCTATGCAGAATATGGTTACCCAGAATTCTCCATAGCAAATCCTCCATAGCAGGCCACATCTACTCCTTTATACCCACATGCTTGTCTTCTGTGCCATCCATAATATCATCAGGCAAGGGTGCAGTCATATAAAGCTAATATGAAGCCAATATATATATAAGCAGACCCAAGGCAGATTTAAGTCAGATTTCCCTACACAACCGTGGTTCCTGCTTCTGCTGCAGCTGGCGGTGGACAACCCTCTTCCTCTGGGGTTTCAGCACGATCTCCTGTCTCAGGATCAGGGGACTCTCTTGCATCCCAACCTCCAGTCCCTTCATCTGATGGCCTGGCTGCTGAAAGGGTAGTCCTGGCTCCCCTACTACTGCCTCAAGAGGTGGAAGATGTGGTCTTGGCCTCTAGGCGACAACCAGGAAATCCTACGCTCTTAAGTGGCGTAGATTCTCCGCATGGTGTACTCAACACAGCGAGAATCCCTTCTCGTGCTTGGTAGCGGTAGTGTTGCAATATTTGCTTTACCTCTCTAATCTGGGCCTTAAGTCTAACTCTGTCAGAGTTCACCTTAGTGCTCTCTCAGCGCACCACTCGCCAGTGGACGGGAGGCCTCTTTCTAACTACCCTTTGGTGGCTTGTTTTCTCAGAGGCGGCCTCCTGCTCAAGCCTCCTTTACATCCACCGGCCCCTGAGTGGGATCTGAATGTGGTCTTACAGCGGATTACTTGTCCGCCATTTGAACCTATGGCTACCTGCCCTCTCCGTTTTCTCTCCTGGAAAACGTTGTTTCTGGTAGCTCTTACCTCTGCTAGGAGAGAGTGAACTTCAGGCACTAGTGTCTGATCCTCCTTACACTAGGTTCTACAGGAATAGGGTAGTCTTACGGACTCACCCTAAGTTTCTTCCTAAGAATGTCTCACCTTTTTACCTCAATCAGGAGGTGGTTCTTCCGACCTTCGTTCCCAGGCCGCATGCCAACCAGGCTGAGATGGTTTTGCATACCCTGGACTGTAGGAGGGCGTTGTCCTTCTACCTTGACCGTACGCGGGAGCATCGGAGGGCTGTTCAGCTCTTCGTTTCTTTTGACCCCAATAAGTTGGGGTTTCCTGTCTCCAAGCGTACTTTGTCCATGTGGGTCGCTGACTGTATCGCCTGGGCTTATGGGGCAGCCGGCCTCTCGTTGGAGGGTCGAGTCATGGCTGATCGTGTCAGGGCGAAGGCTGCGTCAGTGGCTCATCTCCACTCTGTTCCGTTGGCAGACATCTGCCGGGCCGCTACTTGGTCTTCAAGCCAGACTTTTGCAGCCCATTACTGCCTTGAGAGGGAGTCCCGCAGGGACAGTGCTTTCGGACAGGCAGTACTCCATAATCTCTTTGGGGTTTAGGCAACTCCTACCCTCCGGCCCTGGTGTTGGGCTACCTGTCGGGGGCGTTCTCAGAGATGATTCCTTCCTTGCGTGCTGATGAGCTAGAGGGAGCTCGTTTTTTCCGCTTGAGGTCTCCGGTAGCCTTAAGCTGGGGAGTCCCATATGTGAGGACTGACTTCCTGCTTGGTCCTGGAGAAAGAGTAGTTACTCAACTGTAACAGGTGTTCTCCAGGAGCAGCAGAAATCAGTCCTCACAACCCTCCCTCCTCCCCTTGTAGTTGCAGTCATATGATTTATTTTGCTAATTTTTTGCTGTCTTTTAGCTATGTCATCAGACTGAGCAAGATGGCACCCTTGGGCGGGAAGGGGACAGCGCATGCACGCTGCAATTCCCAAAGGCTTTCTTTGAAAGCTGGGGAAATGCTCCGCACAAGGGCTCCGTCGGCGCCGACGTCACCCATATGTGAGGACTGATTCCTGCTGCTCCTGGAGAACACCTGATCTCCAGGAACAAGCAGGAATAAGTCCTCACTTATGGGTACGTCGGAACCGACGGAGCCTGCGCGGGAAAGCTTCCCAGGAAGGAAGCCTTTGGGGTCTCCCACTGCACATGCGCGCTGCCTTCCCGCCCAGCTCTCCTCAGTTTCTCTTTTTCCGCGGAGCCAGCAGGTCGTGTTCCTGTCACCGCTGAAGAAATTATTGTTTTAGTTTGTTTCTTTAGACCGCGTACCTGCCTTCCCCATACCGAAACCGGTACCGCCGGTCTCTCTTTTCTTTTCTTTAAAAAAAAAAAAAAATCTTTACTTTGCACAACTTGGTGACTTCGGTTAGGCCTCAGTCCTACACAAATTCTCCTCATGGAGAAACCAGCCCCTGGTTTTAAGAAGTGTACCAAGTGTAGTGCTGTTATTTCTGTCACAGACACCCATGAATGGTGTCTTAAATGTTTGGGACCTGACCACTCCATTCCGGACTGCCCATCCTGCTCCCAGATGTCTAAACGTGGTTTGCAGAACCGGGCCAACAAATTCCATGTGCTGTTTGCTTCAGATAATCCAGCATCACAGTCATCCAGGTCTTCCTCTCCGGATGGATCTCAGGTAACCAAACCTTCGGGCACGTCCTCAAAGAGCAAATCTCCTTTAAAGCATCGAGAGGCTCTCACTTTTGAATCTGAGGATCCTGCCCCAGCCAAACAACCCCAGCGGGAAGCTCTGACTTCCAAAGCACCATCGATGGGGTTACAGGTTGACATCGATGGCACGGCCTCGACTGATCACCTGTTAGACTGCTCTGGGGTACCGGCCCATACCGGTACCGACATCCAGGCAGCAGTGGCGTCTATGAGCAATACTGTTCAGACCATGCAGCAGGCCATGCTGGCTTTTATTAAAGCTGCGACGCCCTCGGTACCGCGTTCAGCGCGTTCAGCGGTACCGGGTACCGGGTCCGGTTCCGGTATCGTCTCCCATACCGGAACCGAGACCATCGACTTCCAAACGCAGATCGGTTCCGCATGCCGGATCCGGGTTTTCACCCGATACCGATCCCATACCCGGTATGCCCGATGTCGATACCGATCGGTATGCGTATCGTGCGTTGGAAGCAAATAGAGAATACTCTGATTCTTCTGAGGATTTTGACTCCTCTGAGGACTCTGATGAGCTGTCTCTAGTTCTTCATGAAGACCCCTCTTCCCCAAAGAGGAGAATGTCTCCACCAGAGGATTTGTCCTTTCAAGACTTCATTATAGAGCTAGTTAAAGGACTTTCTATTACCACATCCTCTGAAAAAGAACCTAGGTCAAAGAAATTGGATATTTTAGGATACCCTAAGGTTCCTAAAGAGGCAGTCACCCTGCCTATCCATGAAATCCTTCAAGAACACTTGATGGATTTATGGGAGGCTCCTCTGACGTTGTCTCCTTACTCTCGTAGGTTGGACACCATGTACCGGGTCCCCCCTCCTCCTGGGTTTCAAAAGGCTCAGCTGCCTCACCATTCCATTGTGGTGAAGTCTGCGCTGAAAAAGATTAAGAGCACCAAAAGGCACTCTTCTACCCCTCCAGGGCGAGAATGTAAGACCCTAAACTCTTTTGGTAGAAAAATTTCCAGGCTAGTATGCTTATAGCCAGGATTAATTCTTACAGTCTGTATATGGGCATGTTTCTCAGGGAACTTGCCCTAAAGGTACGGCATTTTGCCTCCTTTATCCCTGAGGATAGAAAGGATGAGTTCATTTCTATAGTGAAACAGTTTCTAGATGTTTCTAAGTTCTCCAACAGAGCAGCCTTTGATTCCTTTGAAGGTGCCGGTAGAGCTTCGGGCATTGCCATTGCAGCCCGACGACTTGCTTGGCGCCAGGCCTCTGACCTAGAACCCTGGGTCCTGGATGGCTTACGGAATCTGCCCTGTACAGGTGAGAACTTATTTGGTAAGGACTGGCAAATTAAAGCCACTCAAATGGACGCAGAAAATGCTACCTTAGATAGACTTTCTAAGTCTACCTCTACTCCTGCCAAGAAAAAGTCTTTCAAGAGGCCTTACTACAAGAAGGCCAGATTTTCCACAAATACTGGCCAACAATCTTCTCAGCCTCGCTTTGCTGCTAAACGTCAGCAGCCTAAACAGGCAAGATCAAAGCCTGCAGTGTCTGCCACTCCTCAGCAGGCTCAACCCCCTCAGGGGTTTTGACTTGCCCCTAGAGAACTTAACCTTTCTGGCTCTAGAACAACCAGAGCCCCTCACCATTCCCGGAAGGTTAGCTCACTTTGCTCCCAGATGGGAGCAAATTACATCAGAGCAATGGACCCTCTCTATCATCAGAGAGGGCTACAAACTTCATTTTTCCAACCTTCCTCCATATACCATGGTGAGGCACTTCAATCCTCCCCCATCTCTCCTGGACCTGTTGGATCAGGAAGTCTCTTCTCTCCTTGCCCAAGGGGCAATAGAAGAGGTTCCTCTTCTTCAACAAGGGACAGGATTCTACTCCCCTTATTTTCTCATAACAAAGAAGACAGGGGGATTCAGACCTATCCTAGATCTGAGAGAATTGAACAAATTTCTGTACAAGGAGAAATTCAAAATGCTTTCTCTAGGCATTCTCCTTCCATACCTTCAGAGTCAGGATTGGCTTTGTTCTCTAGATCTCAAGGATGCGTACACACATATACTCACCCACCCATCCCACAGAAAATATCTCTGTTTCAGGGAAAACATTTCCAGTACAGAGTACTTCCCTTCGGTCTAGCCTCTGCTCCAAGAGTGTTCACCAAATGCATGGCAGTTGTTGCCGCATTTCTAAGAGGTCTGGGAATTTTTGTATTCCCATATCTGGACGACTGGCTCATCCGAGCTCCATCTCAGTCAGAGGCCCAGATTTCCCTGGACTGCACAAGGCACATTCTGCAGTATCTGGGACTGGTGGTAAACCTTCCCAAGTCTCAACTTATCCCTACTCAGTTTCTGGAATTCATAGGGGCCCAGTTGGACACCACCACTGCAAGGGCCTACCTACCTCAAGTCCGGGGCCAACGTCTGATGTGCTTGGCCTCCCAAGCTCAGTCCAGCAGTCACTTGACAGCCAGAGAAATGCTACGACTTCTGGGCCACATGGCCTCCACGGTACACGTGGTGCCCTACGCTCGTCTTCATATGCGAGCAGCTCAATGGACCTTGGCCACCCAGTGGACTCAAGCATCAGGAGCGCTCTCCGACCAAATACTCACCTCAAAGCGTCTGTTTTGGTCCCTCCAATGGTGGATGTCCACCAACAATCTGTTGTTGGGGACCCCCTTCCAACCTTTGTTGCCCCAGGCAACCCTCACAACAGATGCCTCGCAAACAGGGTGGGGAGCCCATCTACAATCCCTCTCCACTCAGGGTACTTGGTCTCCACAGGAGACCACCCTTCACATCAACTTCCTGGAACTGCGAGCAATCTTCTTTGCCCTCAGTCTTCCATACCCTCCTGGTCAACCTGACCGTCCTAGTCCAGACAGACAATCAGGTGGCCATGTTCTACGTAAACAAACAAGGAGGGACAGGCTCTCTGTCGCTTTGCAATGAAGCTCTCAGATTATGGGCCTTCGCCAGAGAGCATCAAATTCATCTTCTGGCAGTCTATCTTCCAGGGGTTCAAAACTCTCGGGCAGACAGACTCAGTCGAGTTCTGCTTCCACACGAATGGTCCCTACATATGGAATGGGGAACCCCGGACATAGACCTCTTTGCAAGTCCGTGGAATGCCAAACTTCCCTGGTTCTGTTCCAGGAATCCGTGTCAGGGAGCTCAGGCCAACGACGCCTTTCTCCTACATTGGGGTCAGGAATTCCTATATGCCTTTCCGCCCATTCCTTTGATTCCCAAGACTCTGTTCAAACTCCAGAGGGATCACGGATCGATGATCCTCATAGCTCCACGCTGGCCACGCCAAGTGTGGTTCCCTCTACTTCTGCATCTCTCCCAGGGACCCTCCCTGGACCTGGGAGCTGCGCCAGACCTTCTGTCTCAGGAGGAGGGGACTTTGTGGCACCCAAATCCCAAGTCCCTACACATCAGAGCTTGGTTACTGAAGGCCTAAGCCTTCATGACTTCAATCTTTCTCAACCAGTGAAAGATATCCTTAATGCCTCTAGGGAAACCCTCCACGAGGCGTACCTATGCTTTCAAATGGAAACGCTTTTCCATTTGGTGTGCTCAACAGGGTCTTGACCCTCTAGCACTTCCTTTGAATTCTCTATTAGACTATCTCCTGCATCTTTCTAATGCAGGCCTTAAGACGAATTCAGTACGAGTCCATTTGAGTGCTATTGCAGCATCTTTAAAACCTATAAATGGACAACCTGTCTCCTCTCATCCTCTTATTGCAAGGTTCATGAGAGGCCTGACTCTAACTAAACCTCCCATCCGACCTCCTCCGGTAGCATGGGATTTGAACCTAGTTCTAGGTCAGCTTATGAAGCCACCTTTTGAACCGTTGGTTTCTACCTCCTTGAAATTTCTTTCCTGGAAGGTCCTTTTCCTTATTGCAGTCACTTCGGCTCGCCGCATCAGTGAACTACAGGCCTTAGTGGCTCATCCACCTTATACCAGGTTTCATCATGATAAGGTGGTCCTTAGGACGAATCCCCACTTTATGCCCAAAGTGGTCTCGCCTTTTCATCTTAATCAAGAGGTATATCTACCTGTCTTTTTTCCGGCTCCTCATGCATCCAGTGCAGAGAGGAACCTTCATACTTTAGATTGTAAAAGAGCTCTTGCCTTTTACCTCAACAGGACTCAGCCACATCGAAAGTCTTCCCAGCTTTTCGTGGCTTTTGATCCTTCTCATTTGGGACTTCCAGTCTCCAAACGTACACTTTCCAATTGGATTGCTCAGTGTATTTCCTTTGCTTACCAGAGTAAAAATATTTCTCTGGAAGGCCATGTCACAGCTCACAATGTGAGAGCCATGGCCACTTCTATGGCTCATCTTCACTCTGTATCCATAGATCAGATCTGTCGAGCCGCCACAAGGGCCTCGGTTCATACCTTCACAGCCCATTACTGCTTGGACAAGGACTCCCGCCGGGATGCCTTGTTTGGTCAGGCTGTCCTCAAACACCTGTTCCATACTTGAACAACTGCTGCCCACCTTCCCAGGATGGATGCCTGAGATCCATACGAAGATGGTGAACCCTTGGGAGGGGATCTCCCAGGCATCTTAGCTAGGGAGTCCCCATAAGTGAGGACTTATTCCTGCTTGTTCCTGGAGATAGCACAGTTACTTACCTGTAACAGGTGATCTCCGGGAACAGCAGGAATTAGTCCTCTAACCCACCCACCTCCCCTAGGAGTTGTATCTTCTATCTTCCTTTCCTCTCTCTATTGTCTCAGCTATAAACTCGAACTGAGGAGAGCTGGTCAGGAAGGCGGGAAGGCAGCGCGCATGTGCAGTGGGAGACCCCAAAGGCTTCCTTCCTGGGAAGCTGGGGAGCTTTCCCGCGCAGGCTCCGTCGGTTCCGACGTACCCATAAGTGAGGACTAATTCCTGCTGTTCCCAGAGATCACCTGTTACAGGTAAGTAACTGTGCTTTACAGGTGAGTAACTACTCTTACAAGCACATAGGAAGGATGCAAGGCTTAAGGTTTCCTGGTCTTGCATGGGCCATATCCATAACAGAATACTTAACACCAGCCCACACAGACCAGAAGGAAGAGAACACCCGATGGTGTACTTTTATATCTCCAGGAGCAAGCAGGAATGTAGTCTTCACATATGGGTATCGTCGGTACCGACGGAGCCTGCGCGGGAACGCTCCCCAGCATCCAATTAGAAAGCTTTTGGGAGCATCCCACAGCGCCTGTATGCTGCCTTCCCGCCTTTCCCAACTGCCTCTCTCCAGTTCTTCGTTTTCTGTGGAGCCAGCAGGTGGTTGTTCCTGTCACCGCAGAACATTTTTCCTTATTCTTCTTTTTTGTGGTCGCGTCTGCCTTCCTCGATGCTGTACCGGTACCGCCAGTTTTCCTTTCTTTAAAAAAAAAAAAAAAAGTATTTAACTTTTCTTTTCCAGGTGCACGTGCCATTTTGGGCCTTACGCCCAAAATTTCCTCCACTATGGAAAAACCCGCTTTGGGTTTCAAAACGTGCACCAAGTATGGCGGTACCATCTCCTTCACCGATACCCATGAGTGATGTCTTAAATGTTTAGGTCCTGACCACTCCATCTCTGAGTGTATGGCTTGTGCCATGATGTCCAAGAGGGGTCGACAAAACTGAGCTGCTAAGCTCCGCACCCTTTTTCCCTCCGATGCAGCTTCTGTGGCATCGACATCTTCCAGGGCTTCGTCTTCCTCCCATGGATCTCAGGTAACTAAACATAAGTCTGGCCGGTCCTCAAAGGGTAGATCTCCTTCCAAGCATCGAGACGCCTCTGGCGTTGCCCTTGAGGGTTCTGTACCGGCAAAATTGCCCCGGCGGGAGGCTTCGGCTTCCAAAGCATTATTGGGGCTCCAGGATGTTCTCGAGGCCTCAACCTCGGCAGAACTACTGGTGCCATGCTCTGGGGTACCGGCTGCTTTCTCCGTTACCGATATCCAGGCATCGGCAGCGTCGATAGACCAGAGGTTCCTGGCTATTGAACGCAGTCTGGGGCTCTCCTTGCGGCATTGACACCCTCGGAACCGCGTCAGACAGTTCAACCAGTACCGGCACCTACTCCGGCACCCGGTACCGGTACCATCAGCATCGACATCAGTGTCTGCCTTGCTGGCACCCTGTCATGCTATGCCTTCCGGTACCGATACACCGGTACTGATTCCCCCCGGTACCGACTTCAGTTGGTACGGGTATCGTGCTCTACAAGAGCATCCGGACATAAGGTACTTTGAATCCTCGGAGGAGTCTGAGGATTCTGACAGCTGTCGGTACCTGAATACTTCTCCCCGAGGAGCCTTCCTCTCCTAAACATAGGATGTCTCCTCCAGAAGATATCTCCTTTCAGGATTTTATCAAGGAGGTGGCTTGAGGTCTTTCCATTACTGTGACTCCCGAAACAGAGCCCAGGGCAAAGGAGTTGGAGATTCTACAATATCCCAAGGCTCCTAAAGAGGCAGCTACTTTGCCTATCCATGAGGTCTTACATGATCTCATGCTAAGAATGTGGGAAACAGCTCTTACCACCTCTCCTCACTCTCGTAGACTGGATACCATGTATTGAGTCCCTACTTGTCCTGGTTTCCAGAAGACTCAGCTTCCTCACCACTCTATTGTAGTGGAATTAGCTATGAGAAGGATCAGGAGTGCAAAGAGGCATGCCTCTAATTCTCCAGGACGTGAGTATAGAACTTTGGATAACTTTGGACGTCATACTTTCCAGGCTTCCATGCTTTCTGCCAGGATCAGTTCCTATATTTTATATATGGGAATGTTCCTTAAAGAAGTCACAGGAGATTTGGAGATTTTAGGCCCTCTCCTTCCTGATCATAAGAGGCAGGATTTTCTCACACTGGTTAAACATGCCCAGGATGTTCCTAAGTTTGTCAACTGTGCAGCTTTTGACTGTTTTGAGTGCATAAGCAGAACCTCTGCCATTTCCATAGGTGCACGTAGAATTGCCTGGCTCTAGGCATCCGATTTTGGAGCTCTGGGTGCAGGACAAACTGGGCAATATCCCTTGTACAGGTGAGAATCTATTCGGCAAAAATTGGCAAGAGAAAGCCAATGAGTTGGATGCTGACAACTCCACTTTGGATAGGTTATCCAAAGCCACAGCTGATCCTGCAAGGAAGAAATCTTTCAAGAAACCATTCTTCTCAAAAAAGAAGGCTTTATTCCTGTTATTCCCAGCAGGGACGTTCTGCAGGTCAGTCTGCCCGAAAGAGTCAGCAACCACCTAAACAAAGGAAAGCAAAGACTGCTAAGCCTCAACCGTCTCAGCAGTCTCAGCCTCCACAAGGCCTTTGACTTTCATCTAGAGAACTTAACCTTCCTGGCCCTCAATGGACCAGAGCCTTCCACCATTCCAGGAAGGTTGTGTCATTTGCCCCCAGATAGGGGCAGATAACAGCAGAGCATTGGACTCTCTCCATTATAAAAGAGGGGTACAAACTTCATTTTATCTGCATTCCCCCTCAGACAATGGTAAGACAGTTCAATTCTCAGACCTCTCTCATCAACCTGTTAGATCAAGAGGTCACTATACATCTTGCCCAAGGGGCAATAGCAGAGGTACCCAATCAATAACAGGGTACAGGGTTTTACTCCCCCGATTTCCTTATCCCGAAGAAAACAGGGGGACACAGACCTATTTTAGACCTCAGAGAATTGAACAAATTACTGTTCAAAGAGAAATTCAAGATGATTTCTCTGGGAACTCTGCTGCTATACCTTCAGAGTCAGGATTGGCTTTGTTCTCCAGATCTCAAGGATGCGTACACCCATGTTCTCATCCATCCAACTCACAAAGTTCCTTCGGTTCCTTTTTCAAGGAAAGCACTACCAATACAGGATGCTTCCTTTTGGCCTGGCCTCAGCACCAAGGGTGTTCACAAAATGCATGGCTGTGGTAGCAGCATTTCTTCGCATTCTAGGAATATTCATTTTCCTCTACTTAGACGACTGGCTCATTCGAGCCCCATCAGAGTCAGAGGCCAGGATTTCTCTATCTTGCACAATGCGTATCCTTCAGTATTTGGGTCTGGTCATAAACATCCCAAAATCCAATCTAACTCCCACTCAGTCTCTAGAGTTCATAGGAGCTTTGCTGGATACCAGAAAAGCAAGGGCCTATCTTCCCCAGGCCCGTTGCCTTCGCATGGTGCAGTTAGCTTCTCAAGCAGTGCTAAAGCCTCAACTCACTGCTTGAGAAATGTTACAACTGCTAGGCCACATGGCATCTACCATGCATGTGGTTCCTTATGCTCGCCTCCATATGAGAGCAGCCCAGTGGACTTTATCCACTCAATGGACCCAGGCATCAGGGTGCCTGTCTGACAAAATAGCAAACACAAATCGCCTTATTTTGTCACTCCAGTGATGGCAGTCCACTCAAAACCTGTTGGTGGGGTCCCCATTTCAACAACCTTTACCCCAAGCAACTCTCACAACAGATGATTCTCGAATGGGTTCGGGAGCTCATTTGCAAGACCTCTCCACCCAAGGCACTTGGACTCCACAGGAGACTCACCTACACATCAGTCTCTTAGAGCTCAGAGCAATCTTCCTTTCTCTTTGAGTGTTCCACACCCTGCTCAGCTACAAGACGGTCCTCATTCATACGGACAATCAAATAGCCATGTTCTACGTGAACAAGCAGGGGGGAACAGGCTCTCTGTCGTTTTGCAACGAAGCTTTGCGACTATGGGCCCTCGCCAGAGAGCATCAGATTTATCTCCTGGCAGTGTATCTTCCAGGCATCCAAAACTCTTGGGCAGACAGATTCAGTCGATTTCTGCTTCCACACGAATGGTTTCTACATGCAGACCAGGTGGCCAAGATTTTTCAAATTTAGGGAACCCCCGGACATAGACCTATTTGCAAGTCTGTTGAATGCCAAACATCCCCCTCTCTATTCCAGATTCCGGCTCAGGGCTCTCAGGCCAGGGATGCTTTCCTCCTTCAATGGGGGCAAGACTTCCTTTATGCCTTTCCACCCATTCCCCTAATTCCCAAAACCCTGTTCAAGCTTCAGAGAGAGAGGCCGTATGATTCTCCTAGCTCCACATTGCCAACGGCAAGTGTGGTACCCTCTGCTTCTACATCTCTCTCAAGCTCCCTTTCTGGAGTTAGGGTCGGCTCCAGATCTCCTATCTCAGGAGGACGGAATGTTATGGCATCCCAAACCCCAGTCTCTGCATCTCAGGGCTTGGTTGCTGAAGGCCTAGATCTTCATGATCTCAACCTTTCTCAACAAGTAAAGGATATCCTTTATGCTTCCAGAAAACCTTCCACAAGATGCTCTTATGCTTTCAAGTGGAAAAAGGTTACCATATTGTGCTCGCAGAAGGGTCTTAGCCACCTTGCGATACTTCTGGAATCATTACTGGAGTATCTCCTTCATTTATCCAGTGCAGGACTTAAAACTAACTCAGTAAGAGTCCATTTGAGTGCTATTGCAGCTTCTTTCAAGCCTTTAAATGGACAACCTATTTTCTCCCATCCTCTTATAGCAAGATTTATGAGAGGCCTTCTTCTAACTAAGCCTCCCATTAGGCCACCCCGGTGGCATGGGACTTAATCCTGGTTCTTGGCCAGCTCATGAAGCCACCTTTCGAACCCTTAGCTACTACCTTGTTGAAATTCCTTTCCTCGAAAGTTATCCTTCTAATTGCAATCACATCAGCACATCGCATCAGTGAGTTGCAGACACTAGTGGCTGATCCACCTTATACAAGGTTCCATCATGACAAGGTAGTCCTTAGGACTCATCCACACTTTATGCCAAAGGTGGTCTCGCCTTTTCATCTAAACCAAGCGGTCTACCTGCCTGTGTTTTTTCCAAGGTCTCATGCATCAAATGCAGAAAGCAATCTTCATACTTTGGACTGCAAAAGAGTATAGCCTTATCTCCATTAACAAGCAGGAATGAGTCTTCACATATGGGTATGTCGGTACCGACGGAGCCTGCGCAGGAACGCTCCCCAGCGTCCAAAAAGAAAGCTTTTGGGAGTATCCCACACGCATGCGTGCTGCCTTCCCGCCCATTCACTTCCCTCTCATCAGTTTCCGTTTTCCGCGTAGCCGGCAGGATGTATTCCTGTCACCACAGAAAATTCTTCTTTTTATTCTTAGTTTTTTGTGGTCGTGTCTGCCTTCCCTTGACGCCACCGGTACCGCCGGTACTTTCCTTTCTTTTTTCAAAAGAATTTCTTCTTTTCTTCAGAAATCTTTCCTGTTTAGTGTCTGATGGTTTCTAGGCCACTAGGCCTCTATCCTTCCATTATGGAAAAGCCAGCCACTACCCTTAAGAAATGCTCAAAGTGTGGCGGTACAGATATATTTTCAGACACCCATACTCGGTGTCTAAAATGTTTAGGTCATGACCATTGCCCACTGGAGTGTCTTTCCTGCTGGAGCTCAAACAGAAGAAGCCTTCAGAATCAAGCACAACTCAATACCCGGTTCACATTGCCCTCGATGTCACCAACTAGAATATCTCCACAGGATCAGGTAACCAAACAAAAGTCTGTAAAGACTAGCCAGTCCTCGAGTGGTAGATCTCCTTCCCAGTCTCGAGATGGCTCTGGCCTTGCCCTCGAGGACATTTTGGCAATAAAGCCCCGGCGGGAGTCTTCGGGCTCCAAAGCATTAACGGGGCTTCAGGTTGTTCCCGGGGTTCTTACCTCGAACATACCTGGGCCATGCTCAGTGGTTGTGGCCGCTTCGAGCGGTACCGACACCCCGGCATCGGCTATGGTGATGGATGAATCACTCCTCACCGATGAACGCAGTCTAGCGCTCTCTGCTACTTCGGTACCGCTAGAGTTGCTGCAGACTGTTTGAGTATCGGTATCGGCTTCGGTACCGGTACCAGAATCGACATGGGCATCGGTGTCGGTACCATCCATGCTTGCTTCGACAGACTCGCTTCCTTCAATGCCGAGCCTGGAATCGATCTCTAGCATGGATGAATCTCCAGGGACAAGCAGGAATGAGTCTTCACATATGGGTGTCGTCGGTACCGACGGAGCCTGCTCGGGAACGCGTCCCAGCGTCCAATAAGAAAGCTTTTGGGAGCATCCCACAGCGCCTGCGTGCTGCCTTCCCGTCTTTCCCAACCGCCTCTCTCCAGTTCTTCTTTTCCGCGGAGCCAGCAGGTCGTGTTCCTGTCACCGCAGAAGAAGTTCTTTATTTTTTCTTTATTCTTTTGTGTCGCGTCTGCCTTCGACGTTGTACCGGTATCGCCGGTCTTTCTTTTCTTTCTTTCAAAAACCCCCCAAAAAACGCTTTTTTTCTACGGTTTATTTTCAGTTTTTGGGCCCTAGGCCTAAAAATTTTTTTCCTCATGGAGAAGCCTGCTTCTGGGTTTAAAAAATGCACAAAATGTGGTGGTACTGTTTCTGTCACCGACACCCATGACTGGTGTCTAAAGTGTTGGGGACCTGACCATTCCATCACGGATTGTATGTCCTGTACCATTATGTCTAAGAGAGGTCGGCAGAACTGAGCAGCCAAGCTCAGTACCCTGTTTCCCTCTGATGCAGCTTCGGTAGCATCGACGTCTTCCAGGGCCTCCTCTTCCTCCCATGGATCTCAGGTAACCAAGCATAAATCTGGCCGGTCCTCGAAGGGCAGATCTCCCTCCAAGCATCAAGATGCCTCCGGGCTTGCCCTAGAGGATTCCGCACCGGCAAAATTACCCCGGCAGGAAGCTCCGGCTTCCAAAGCATTATCTATGGGGTCACAGGTTGACATCGATGGCTCAGCCTCGACAGATCACCTGTTGCCGTGTTCTGGGGTACCGGTGGCTCCCTCTGGTACCGACATCCAGACTCTGGTGGCGTCGATGGATCAGAAGATTCTGACCATGCAGCGCACCTTAACGGCTTTCATACAGGCTGCGACGCCTCCGGTACCGCAGCAATCCCCGTTGCTGGTACCGGCTCCGGTACCGACATCGCTTCCGGTACCGGTACCGATTGCATAGACATTGGCTTCGGTGTCGACTGCAACGGTACCCTGTCCTATGATGCCCATCGGTACCGAACCGGTACCGATTACTCCCGATGTCGATCCCACTCGATACAGTTATCGGGCTTTACAGGAGCATCCAGACAGGCGATACTTCGATTCCTCTGAGGACTCTGAGTCTGAGGGTTCTGTAGAAGCATCGATACTACTTCTTCAGGAGTCTTCTTCACCTAAACGAAGAATGTCTCCTCCAGAAGACTTATCTTTTCAAGACTTTGTTAGACAGGCCCCTAGCCACTTCCCTATCACAGTAGCCCCTGAGTCAGAACCCAGAGCCAAGGAGTTGGATATTTTACAATATCCTAAAGCTCCTAAGGAGGCAGCTACTTTACCTGTTCATGAGATTCTTTATGATCTGATGTTGAGGATGTGGGAGACACCTCTCACCACCTCTCCTCATTCTCGCAGGTTAGACACCATGTATCGTGTCCCTCCTTGTCCTGGCTTCCACAAGACTCAGCTTCCTCACCACTTTTGTATTAGAGTCTGCCATGAAGAAGATAAAGCGTGCAAAAAGACACTCATCTAATCCTCCAGGGCGTGAATGCAGGACCCTGGATGCTTTTGGCCGAAGGGTTTTCCAAGCTGCTATGCTAGCTGCTAGGATCAATTCCTATAGTCTCTACATAGGAACATTTCTAAAAAGTCACAGATCATCTGCAGACTTTAACCCCTTTCATTTCAGAGGATAAAAGAGAGGAGTTTCTCACTTGGCTCAAACATGCCCAAGATGTCTCCAAATTTTCCAACCGTGCAGCCTATGACTCTTTTGAGTGTGTAAGCAGAGCTTCGGCTATTGCCATAGGGGCATGCAGAATTGCTTGGCTACAAGCTTCTGATTTGGAGCTCTGGGTCCAAGATCAATTGGGAAATCTCCCTTGTACAGGTGAAAACCTTTTTGGTAAGGATTGGCAAGGAAAGGCCACTCAGATGGATGCTGAAAACTCTGCTTTGGATCGACTTTCAAAGTCTACCTCTGCTTCTGTTAAGAAAAGATTGTTTAAAAAGACATCTTTTTCCAAAAAGGGAAGATACTATCCTGCTTATGGTCAGCAGGCATCTTCTGCAGGTCGTTTTGCTGCAAAGCGTCAGCAACCACCTAAACAGGCCAAGTCAAAGGCAGCTAGACCTTCCACAGCCCAGCAGCCTCATCCTCCTCAGGGCCTTTGACTCGCTAC
Source organism: Ichthyophis bannanicus (assembly GCA_033557465.1). Taxonomy (NCBI): domain Eukaryota; kingdom Metazoa; phylum Chordata; class Amphibia; order Gymnophiona; family Ichthyophiidae; genus Ichthyophis; species Ichthyophis bannanicus. The sequence goes on from CM066039.1 coordinate 229,145,037, forward strand.
TAGAGAACTTAGCCTTTCTAGCTCTGGAAGGATCAGAGCCCCTCACCATCCCAGGAAGGTTGACTTACTTTGCTCCCAGATGGGAGCAAATCACAGCAGAGCAATGGACACTCTCCATTTCTTAAACCTTCCCCCCCCACACCATGGTGAAACAGTTCAATTATCCAACATCTCTCCTCAACCTTTTAGTTCGGGAAATTGCCATCCTTCTTGCCCAAGGGGCAATAGAAGAAGTACCTCTTCTTCAACAAGGCACAGGGTTGTACTCCCCTTATTTTCTTATTCCAAAGAAAACAGGGGGCTACAGGCCCATCTTAGATCTCAGAGAATTGAACAAATTTCTATTCAAGGAGAAATTCAAGATGATTTCTCTCGGTGCTCTGCTTCCATACCTTCAGAGTCAGGACTGTCTTTGTTCTCTAGATCTCAAGGATGCGTACATCCATGTCCTCATCCATCCAACTCACAGAAGGTTCCTTCGGTTCCTTTTTCAAGGAAAGTACTACCAATACAGGGTGCTTCCTTTTGGTCTGGCCTCTGCACCAAGGGTGTTCACGAAATGCATGGCAGTAGTAGCTGCATTTGTACGCACTCTAGGAATATTCGTCTTTCCATATCTGGACGACTGGCTCATTCGAGCTCCATCTCAAGCAGAGGCCAAGACTTGTCTAACCTGCACAATGCGTGTTCTTCAGTATTTGGGACTAGTAATAAACATCCCAAAATCCAGTCTCACCCCTACTCAGTCCCTCGAGTTTATAGGGGCTCTGTTGGATACCATAACTGCATGGGCCTATCTTCCTCAGGCCCGTTGCCTACGCTTGGTGAAGTTAGCCTCCCAAATACAGTTAAAGCCCCTTTTAACTGCTCGAGAAATGCTACAACTCTTAGGCCACATGGCATCCACTGTGCATGTGGTTCCATATGCTCGCCTTCACATGAGGGCAGCTCAATGGACTTTGTCCACCCAATGGACTCAGGCATCAGGTTGCCTGTCAGACAAAATAGCAAACTCCAGTCACCTTTTTTGGTCTCTCCAGTGGTGGAAGTCCTCTCAAAACCTGTTGCTGGGGTCCCCTTTTCAACAGTCACTTCCCCAAACAACCCTTACAACAGATGCCTCTCCAATGGGTTGGGGAGCTCATCTGCAAGATCTTTCCACGTAGGGCATCTGGTCTCCACAGGAGACTTCACTGCACATAAATCTCTTGGAACTCAGAGCAATTTTCTTAGCTCTGAGTGTTCCACTCCCTGCTCAGCTACAGGACAGTCCTCATCCACACGGACAATCAAGTAGCCATGTTCTATGTAAACAAGCAGGGAGGGACTGGCTCTCTGTCGCTTTACAATGAAGCTTTGCGACTGTGGGCCTTCGCCAGAGAGCATCAGATTCATTTTATGGCAGTATATCTTCCAGGCGTTCAAAACTCTTGGGCAGACAGACTCGGTCGAGTTCTGCTTCCACACGAATGGTCCCTCCACAGGGACCAGGTAGCCAGGATTTTTCGAATTTGGGGAACCCCGGACATAGACCTATTTGCAAGTCCGTGGAATGCCAAACTTCCCCGGTTCTGTTCCAGGATTCTGTGTCAGGGAGTTCAGGCCAAGGATGCCTTCCTCCTTCAATGGGGTCAAGACTTCCTTTATGCCTTTCTATCCATTCCCCTAATTCCCAAAAGTCTGTTCAAGCTTCAGAGAGACTGAGGTTCTATGATCCTCATAGCACCACATTGGCCATGCCAAGTGTGGTACCCTCTACTTCTGCATCTCTCTCAAGCTCCGTCCCTGGAGTTAGGCTCTGCTCCAGATCTTCTCTCCCAGGAAGACGGAACGTTGTGGCACCCAAACCCCCAGTCTCTCCATCCGAGGGCCTGGTTGCTGAAGGCCTAGACCTTCAAGTTTTCCATCTCTCTCCACAAGTCAGAGATGATATTCATGCTTCTAGAAAGCCTTTCACTAGACGTTCCTATGCTTTCAAATGGAAAAGATTTACCGTTTGGTGTTCAGAGAAGGGTCTTATCCCTCTTGCAATACCTTTGAATTCTTTACTAGAGTATCTTCTGCATCTTTCCCATGCAGGCCTCAAAATGAACTCGGTAAGAGTCCATTTGAGTGCTATTGCAGCGTCCCTCAAGCCGCTGAATGGGCAGCCTGTTTCCTCTCATCCTCTTATAGCAAGATTCATGAGAGGCCTTCTTTTAACTAAACCTCCCATTAGACCACCTCCAATGGCATGGGACTTAAATCTGGTTCTTGGCCAGCTTATGAAGCCACCCTTTTAACCTTTAGCCACCATCTCCTTGAAATTCCTTTCTTGGAAGGTTATCTTTCTCATTGCAGTCACCTCAACACGTCGCATCAGTGAGTTGCAAGCCTTGGTGGTTAATCCTCCTTATACAAGGTTCCATCATAAGGTAGTCCTCAGGACCAATCCACACTTTATGCCCAAAGTGGTCTCGCCTTTTCATCTGAACCAGGAGGTATACTTACCTATCTTTTTTCCAGGACCTCATGCATCAAGTGCAGAGAGTAATCTTCATACTTTGGATTGTAAAAGAGCTTTCGCCTTTTACTTACAAAGAACACAGCAACATAGAAAGTCTTCTCAACTCTTTGTTGCTTTTGATCCTTCCCATTTAGGGCTTCCAGTTTCTAAGAGAACACTGTCCAACTGGATTGCTCAGTGTATTTCTTTCGCCTACCAAACTAGGAACCTTTCTGTGGAAGGCCATGTCACAGCTCTAAACGTGAGGGCCATGGCAGCCTCAATGGCTCACCTAAACTGTGTCCATCGACCAAATCTGTCGAGCGGCCACCTGGGCCTCGGTACATACCTTCACAGACCATTACTGTTTGGACAAGGACTCCCGCCGGGATGCCTCGTTTGGTCAGGCTGTTCTCAAACACCTGTTCCATTCCTAATCAACTCCTACCCACCTACCCTTGTTGGATGCCAGAGATCCATGGGGGGAGGTGGAGCCCTTTTCAAGGACACACAACTCTGGGGTCTCTCCCTGGCATCTGCAGCTAGGGAGTCCCCATATGTGAAGACTACATTCTTGCTTGTTCCTGGAGATAGGATAGTTACTCACCTGTAACAGGTGATCTCCGGGAACAGCAGTAAGAAGTCTTCACAACCCACCCACCTCCCCTAGGAGTTGTATCTCTCTATCTATCTTTCCTTGCCTCTCTCTCTCTTTGTCTCAGCTTTAAAACTCGAACTGGAGAGAGGCGGTTGGGATAGGCGGGAAGGCAGCATGCAGGCGCTGTGGGATGCTCCCAAAAGCTTTCTTATTGGAAGCTGGGGACCGTTCCCGCGCAGGCTCCGTCGGTACCGACGATACCCATATGTGAAGACTTATTCCTGCTGTTCCCAAAGATCACCTGTTACAGGTAAGTAACTGTGCTTTCGCTACTGACTCGTCTCGGTACCGACCTCGGGCGGTATCGAAGACATCGCTTTAAGGAAAATCTGATGCTTCATCCTTTCAGGTCTTCTGATCCCGATGACTGTGATGAATCCATCGGTACCAAGGCTGAATTTTCAACAAGTCTAGCCTTTACCCCTCATTTTAGAGGGTCCTCCTCAGGGGAGATTTCTTTTCAAGCTTTTCTGCTTGATATGGCAAAGTTACTTGCCATTCTCCAGGACCAAGCAGGAAGTCAGTCCTCACTTATGGGTGACGTCGGCGCCGACGGAGCCCTCGCGGAGCAATTTTCCCCAGCTTTCAAAGAAAGCCTTTGGGAATTGCAGCGCGCATGCGCGGTCGTCTTCCCGCCCGAGGGTGCCATCTTAGCCAGTCTTCTTTTTTCCGCGGAGCCCTGCAGACGTCCCGTCTTGTCCCCGCGAAAAAGTTGATTTTCCTCTTTATTTTATACTTTTTTCTTTCGGTTCGACGCCGATCGTTTTCCCGCCCGGACTCGCGACGCCGGTCTCGAGTCCTCTAGCGTTTTTTTCGGTTTTTTCTGACTTAGTCAGCTTTCATTTTCGTTTTCCCTGGCAGCCCGGTCCTTTGACCTCGCAGGGGCCCTTTTTCCCCCGATGGCTGCCAGTGGCTTTAAGCGGTGTGGTCGGTGTGACCGAAATATGTCACTAACCGACACACACGACTTTTGCCTCCGCTGCTTGGGCCCGGATCATGAGGAACTGATCTGTGGGCCCTGCAGCAAACTGTCCTCGAAGGCGTTGAGAAGTCGGCGGCATCAGCGCGAGAGAATCTTCGCTGACCCCAGCCGTACCCGGACCTCGTCGGAGGCCTCCGTGTCAAAGGGCTCCAGCTCGGACCGTCGCCGGAGCTCCTCCGACCGGGGTTCTCCCTCCGGGGACCATCGTCGGAAGGAAAAACCCGCGAGGGCGGCGTCGGTGGACGCTCCTGGCTCCGCGAGGGCCAGGTCGCATAGCCCCGACAGCCGCCCCGGGTCCTTGGAGAAGGAACATCTCCCGAAGCGACCTCGCCTGGAGTCGGAGATGCCTGCCCGGGTAAGTCCTGTAGTCCTTCTGGACTCGCCTCCGCGACAGCCGACGTCGGGCCCGACGCCGTCGGGGCCCGAGTCGGGGGCTGCTGGGTCACCTGAGCTCGGACTCAGGTTGACGGCCTTGGAGAGCAGACTGTCTGCCTTCATGGACCAGCAGCGGGCACTGCTCGCTGGCCTCGCTGGCGCCGCTGCCCCGACCGCCGGGACGTCGACGTCCAAGTCGACCCCGGAGACCGAGCCGATCCTCGAGTCAATGAGAACTCGAGTCGATCCTCGGTCGAGGTCACCCTCGGCCTCCCGTTCGGGACCGAGGTCGCCGACGTCGACTCCCTCGACGTCGGGGCGGCTGGCGCCGCACCCTGCCCGGGCCGACCCCACCGAGTCCTCGTCGGAGTCGGTCTGGGAGTCTGAGGAGGAAGAGTCACCTGATTCTTTCCGGACTCGGTGTGTCCCATCGGACTCACCGGGGTCCGAGCCTCGGAAGCAGTCCCCCCCGGAGGATGCCCGGTTCTCGGACTTCGTTAGGGATATGGCCAAGGCTTTGGCCTTCCCTGCGGATCCCGAGGAGGAGCCTCGAGCCGAAGAGCTCGACGCCCTCCAGTATGACTCTCCCGCGAGGGAGCACTTTACTGTGCCGGTTCCTCCTATGCTGGAACGACTACTCTTCCGCATGTGGGAGAGTCCGGCCTCCTCGCCGGTCCTGAGCAAGCGGGTCGATTCTATCTATCGGGTCCGCAAGAGCCCTGGCTTTCAGAAGGCACAGCTGCCACACCATTCCATGGTAGTGGAATCGGCCATGCATCGTCTTAAGAGCCAGAAGATGCACTCCTCGGTGCCTCCTGGAAGGGAGGCCCGTAACCTGGATGGCCTTGGCAAGAAGTGCTTCCAGGGCTCTATGCTCGCATGTCGTGTCCAGACTTACCAGCTCTACATGGGCATGTATCTCCGGGATCTGGCTAAAGAGCTAGCCGGATTCTCCGCTGGTCTCTCCGAGGAGCCCTTGCGGAGGTTCCTAGCCTTGTCCACGGGCATTCGGGAATGCTCAAAGTTCATGTCCCGAGCAGCCTATGATGGCTTTGAGGCCTCGGCTAGAGTGGCCGCAGCCGGCATCGGTGCCCGCCGACAGGCTTGGCTTCAGTCGTCGGACCTTGAGCCCTGGGTACAGGACAAGTTGGTCGATGTCCCCTGCCGAGGCGAAAACCTCTTTGGCAAGCCCATGGCGGAAAAGGCTGCACAAATTGAGACTGAGACTCTCACCAGGACCAGGCTTTCTAGGAAGACCTCCGCCCCTTCCCAGAAAAAGAAGGGCTCGGGAAAAAAGTCCTTTTACCCGAGGAAGGCGGCTGCCTACAAACAGTACCCCCATTATCAGGCCCCTGCAGCTCCCCAACAGGGCCAGCAGGCCAAGGGACGGGGTAACGGGTCCCGTAGGCAGCAAGCCCCCAAGCCTGCACCACCAGCCCCTGCTCAGCAGGGTGGGGGTTTTTGACTCGCTCAGCATAGCCTCTCCCCCCCCGCTGGTCCCTCCCAGCACCGGAGGCCGGCTGGTTCACTTCGCCCACAGGTGGTCCAGCATCACCGCAGATGCCTGGGTGCTTCAGGTCGTGCGAGAGGGCTACCTTCTCCACTTCCATCAGGTCCCTCCCTCCTATTTCCGGGAGAACCTTCGCGCCCCCCTCTGCACAGGGAGTTGCTCCTTCAGGAGTTAGCGGGTCTTCTGCAGGAACAGGCGGTGGAACCGGTGCCCCACCACCTGAGAGGTCAAGGCTTTTATTCAAGGTATTTTCTGATACCAAAGAGAACAGGGGGCCTCAGACCCATCCTGGACTTGCGCAACCTCAACAAGTTCCTTGTGCGGGAGAAGTTCAAAATGCTTACCCTTGGAATCCTTCTGCCCTACCTCCAGCAGGGAGATTGGCTATGCTCCTTGGATCTAAAGGATGCCTACACGCACATCCTCATCCACCCAAGCCACCGCCAATACCTAAGGTTTGTGGTGGCAGGAAATCATTACCAGTACAGAGTACTGCCCTTTGGCCTATCCTCCGCACCGCGAGTCTTTACAAAATGTCTCGCGGTCGTGGCGGCCCATCTCCGGCTTCACGGCCTCTATGTCTTTCCGTACCTCGACGACTGGCTCATCAGAGCAGCGTCCGCTCAGGAGGTCACCAACGCCACGTGCCGCACGGTGACTCTGCTGCAGCACTTGGGCTTTGTCATAAACTTCGCAAAGTCCACTTTGCTCCCCTCACAGGATCTCGAGTTCATCGGCGCAAGGCTGCACACTCCTCGGGCACGAGCGTACCTACCGCTCGACAGGGCTCAACGGCTCATGGACCTAGCCGACCGCTTTCGCAGCCAGCCCCTGGTCTCCGCCAGGCGCTTCCTGAGACTGCTCGGCCATATGGCTTCCACCGTCCATGTGACCCCCAATGCCCGCCTGAACATGCGGTCTGCTCAATGGTGTCTCCGCCAGCAGTGGCGACAAGCCACGGGCGGCCTGGCAGACCTAGTGCGCGTCTCCGAGCCGCTGCTCTCGTCTCTCCGGTGGTGGCTCCGGCAGCCGAACCTGATATTCGGAATGCCTTTCCAGTCACCTCAGCCGACCCGGGTGCTGACCACCGATGCATCCCTCCTGGGCTGGGGAGCACATTGCCAAGAGGCACGTACTCAGGGCCTCTGGAACACGTGGGAGTCTGCTCAGCAGATCAACTTCCTGGAGCTCAGGGCGATCCGCCTAGCTCTCAAGGCCTTCTCCCACCTGACTTCCCAACAGTCCGTCCTTGTCCAGACGGACAATCAAGTTGCCATGTTCTACGTGAACAAGCAGGGGGGCACGGGCTCCTTCCTCCTCTGCCGGGAGGCACAGAAGCTCTGCTCTTGGGCCGTCAGTCACGGCATTCTCCTCAAGGCAGTTTATCTCCCGGGCCAAGAAAATTGCCTTGCAGACAAACTCAGCAGGGTCCTCCAGCCGCACGAGTGGCGTCTGGATCCCTTGGTAGTTCAGAAGCTCTTCCTCAAGTGGGGTCTCCCCACGGTGGATCTCTTTGCCAGTCCTCACAACCGGCAGCTTCCTCGCTTCTGCTCTCGTCAGCCACACCCCCTTCGGGTTGCGGCGGACGCCTTTCTGATCTCGTGGTCGGGGAGCCTTCTGTACGCTTTCCCTCCCATCCCGCTGGTCTCTCGGACTCTTTTCAAGGTTCTCCGAGACAAAGCCTTCATGATCCTGGTGGCCCCTCGCTGGCCCAGGCAGCCGTGGTTTCCGCTCCTGCTGCAACTGGCGGTGGAGGGTCCAATCCCTCTGGGGATACAACCGGATCTCCTCACTCAGGATCAGGGGTCCCTTCTGCACCCCAACCTCAGGTCTCTCAACCTTATGGCCTGGCTGCTGAGAGGGTAGTCCTTGCTCCCCTTCTCCTGCCGGCGGAGGTGGAGGAGGTCGTCTTAGCTTCGCGACGGCCTTCTACCCGCAAATGCTACGCCCTTAAATGGCGTCGCTTTGCAGTCTGGTGTACCCAACAGTCTCAGGATCCCTTCTCCTGCCCGGTGTCGGTGATCTTGCAGTACTTGCTGCACCTCTCTAATCTGGGACTTAAGTCCAACTCCGTCAAAGTTCACCTCAGTGCTCTTTCAGCACATCATGTGCCAGTGGACGGCAGACCTCTCTCCAATGACCCTCTCGTAGCGAGGTTTCTCCGAGGTCTCCTTCTACTTAAACCACCTCTGCGCCCGCCAGCGCCTGACTGGGACCTGAATGTGGTTTTGCAGCGGATCACCTGTCCGCCTTTTGAACCTATGGCTACCTGTTCTCTCCGTTTTCTGTCTTGGAAAACACTGTTCTTGATAGCCCTCACTTCCGCTAGGCGCGTAAGTGAATTGCAGGCCCTCGTGTCTGATCCCCCTTACACTAGGTTCTACAAGAATAGGGTAGTCCTACGGACTCACCCCAAATTTCTGCCTAAAGTGGTCTCCCCTTTTCACATCAATCAGGAGGTGGTACTTCCAACCTTCTTTCCCAGACCACACTCCAGCCGAGCTGAAACGGTCCTCCATACCCTGGACTGTAGAAGGGCATTGAACTTCTACCTTGACCGTACGCGGGAGCACCGTAAAGCTGCTCAGCTTTTTGTGTCTTTTGACCCCAATAAATTGGGGCTCCCGGTCTCCAAGCGTACTCTGTCCATCTGGGTTGCGGACTGTATCTCTTGGGCTTATGGGGCAGCCGGACTCTCCTTAGAAAGTCGAGTCACGGCTCATTGCGTTCGGGCAAAGGCCACGTCAGTGGCTTACCTCCGCTCTGTTCCGCTGGCAGACATCTGCCGGGCCGCTACTTGGTCTTCGAGCCAGACTTTTGCGGTCCATTACTGTCTCGAGAGGGAGTCCCGTAGGGACAGTGCTTTCGGACAGGCAGTCCTCCGTAATCTCTTTGAGGTCTGAGCAACTCCTACCCTCCATCCCGGATGTGGGCTACCGGTGGGTGATAATTCAGCGAAGATTCTATCCTTCTGTGCTGCTGAGCTAGAGGGAGCTCATTTTTGTGCTTAGGGTCTCCGGTAGCCTTGAGCTTGGGAGTCCCATAAGTGAGGACTGACTTCCTGCTTGGTCCTGGAGAAAGCGTAGTTACTCACCTGTAACAGGTGTTCTCCAGGAGCAGCAGGAATCAGTCCTCACTACCCTCCCTCCTCCCCTTGGAGTTGCAATCGTCTGCTTATGTTCTTTTGCAAATTTTTATGCTGTCTTTTTTAGCTATGTCATCTGACTGGCTAAGATGGCACCCTCGGGCGGGAAGACGACCGCGCATGCGCGCTGCAATTCCCAAAGGCTTTCTTTGAAAGCTGGGGAAAATTGCTCCGCGAGGGCTCCGTCGGCGCCGACGTCACCCATAAGTGAGGACTGATTCCTGCTGCTCCTGGAGAACACCTGTTACAGGTGAGTAACTACGCTTTTCTGTACCTGGTAAAGAATCCTTGCCAGGGGATTCAGAGACCCTGCAATCCCCCTGGATTCCAAAGGAGGTCATCATGTTCCTTTGCATCAGATCTTAGAAGATCTACTTTTAAGGATGTGGGAAACTCCTTTAACGGTATCCCCACATTCTAAGACACTTGACTCTATGTACAAGGTGCCACCTTCTTCAGGTTTTGAAAAGACTCAACTTCCTCATCATTCTATTGTTGTAGAATCAGCAATGAGGCATATTAAGAGTGCAAAGAAGCACTCTTCTTATCCGCCAGTTCGTGAGTCTAGAACTTTAGATGCCTTTGGATGTCGATGCTTCCAGGCATCCATGCTTTCAGCAAGAATTATCTCATATATTTTCTATATGGGATTATCTCTTGAAGAAGTCACAAAGAACTTAAAGCTTTTGAACCCTTTTCTTCAAGAACATAAAAGAGCAATCTTTTTCATATTAGTCAGTCATGCTCAAAATGTCTCTAAATTTCTTAATTGTGCTTCCCTGGACTGTTTTGAGTCTATTAGCAGAACTTCTGCTATAGCTATAGGAGCACGACGCATGGCCTAGCTCCAAGCTTCAGACTTGGACAAATGGGTACAAGAAAAGCTGGGAAATACTCCTTGTACTGGTGAAAATCTCTTTAACAAGGATGCTTTATTTCAAGCTAATCAGTTAAACACTGATATTATTGCTTTCAGAGGATTGTCAAAACTTTCCTCTACCTCAGCTAGTAAAAAATCTCCTAACAAACTTTATTCCCCTAAAGGGAAAAAGCTTTATTCGTCTTCTACCCATCATGCAGATGTTTCCAAAGAAGGGCAACATCATACCAGGCTAAGAAAACCAAAGTCTCAACAGGCTAAGCAAACTCAGCAGTCGCAGGGTTTCTGATATTTTATTTCATTAAATATTTTTTCCTGTTGAGCTTCAGAACTGCTACTTAACTACAGAAGCATTTACAGTTCTTCTCATCCTTATTGAGAGGTCAGTGATACACTGCCTCAATCCTCCACTTTAGACATGAATCTCTTGCCAAGAGTAATCCATTCTTTCAGCTCTTAGAGCTATTGAGAATAATCATGCCCTACAGGTAACAGGTTTCTCCTAGCCTTTTAAAGTAAACAGAGGAGTTAGAACTACTTACAGGTATGCTATGCTATGCCCTTCACCTTGGCAGTTGTCCTGTACGAGGATATCTCATACTTTTGACTGCAGGGGAGCTTTACCTTTTTCAGAGACTTACCAAATTGTAAGTCTTCCCAACTCTGTATTACTTTCTATCCCTCTTAGTTGAGACTTTCACTCTGAGTGTTATTATTTGACTGGAGGGCTTACCTTTTAAGCCATAGGATTGTCCTCAATGCCTACTCCAGTAAGTGATTTCCATACAGAGTTTTTCCCCTCTGCAATCTTTTCAAATATTTCTTTTAAGACAGCTTATCAGACCATAATTCAGAGTTTATCACTTCTAATTATGTCTGTCTGTCCTTTTCCAATCTATAGGACCTAACCTCTTCTGCTGCCTTAACACATAATTCCAAGAGAGGTTCCAAAACCTACTTGGACAATTTATCGTTGCAGGCAACCAGCCTGTCTGCTATTCTTAGCCATCTTCAATTCTTCGGCTCCCACAGAATAGATTAGGTTGCACACTGGTAATTAAACAACCAGATCTCACCTGGGCAACCTACAACATGCTCTCTGCAATTCTACAAAAAGCTCTGCAACTATGGGCCTTTGCCAGAGAGCATCAGAGCCATTCCTGGTGGGTAACTTCTAGATGGTTAAAAGGTTTGCCCAGTCATGCTCCCACATGACCGGTTTTTTCCTACTTTTACCATCTTCCTTAAAATTTCCTTTTAGGGAAAATGAACCAGGGCTTAGATCATGTGAAAGCATAAATACTTGCTTAATTCCCTGAGTTGTTCCACATCTCCAGTGGAACTCTTCCAACAGGGATTCATTTCTTTTCACTGCAGTCGGTCCTTGTCTAGTGCATTCCTTCTAATTCCCAATACTTCATTGGAGCTTATGCTGAACAAAGAACGAATTATACTCATATTGCCCTCATAGACGGGCAAATATGGTATTCCCTTTTATTGCGTCTTTTTCTCCTCACTGAAGTTATGGAATGATCCAGACTTGCTGTCTTAAGACTAAGGATTTCTCTGCACCCCTTCACGTAGATCTTCATTTCTGGTTATTCAAAGTCTAGAATTTTTAAAGAACTCTAGACCTATCCTTCTGACTAGGAACATTCCACTGGTTTCCATGCAACCTTCTTCATGGTTCTTCTACGTGTAACCAGTAAGGGGTTCTTTATCCATATTCTCAAGTAGGTCTTACCCCTTCTTGTTATTAAGTGAGTCTCTCTCTCTCTCTCTGTATGTATGTGTGTGTATATATATATATATATATATATATATATATATATATATATGATATCACTCTGAAAGATTTGTTACTGTCCATATTAATGCTGTTCCAGCATGCCATAGGGTTTTAAATGGACAACCAATTCTGTGGTAATCACAAACTACCTTCTTTTACTGTAACCTCTCCGGTTACGTTACATCTGAAGCTCTCCATGTAAAGTCATCATCCTAAGTGACATCACTTAGGGAAGACATTACTGATCTTCAAGAAATTGGAGGCTTTACCACCTTCTACAGATGTTTTTCTTTCATTTGGATAGAAGGGTCTTAAAGACCCATCCTTTTTCTGAAAACCAGTCAGATTTATCTCCTCTTTCCTGCTCCAAGGACGAAGAGCTTCAAACTTTGGCCTACAGAAGCTTTAGCTTCTCATCCAAAGTCCAAACCCATTAAACTCCCCCAGTTTTTTTCTTCTGGGATTAGTTCTAGCCATTTAGGCTTCTGACCTCTGCCTGTATTGCAAAATTTATTTCCTCTACTTCACAGTAAGGTATTTTCTTTGAGGATAATGTACTGGCTTCTAGCACCAGATCCATATTAGCCTCAACAAATACTTTTACAATACTTTGGACTAAGGTCCACATTAGAAAATTGGAATCCAATATTTAGTAACATTTATGATCTACACAAGGACTCCTCTCTAGACGCCTTGTTTAGTTGAGCTGTTCCACAGCACACCCTTTTTACTTCAACTCCTATCCTCCATCCCTTGGATGCCTGAGGTTCTGGGAAATAGCATGGCCCATCGATCAGATTTGCAACATGCTGGGACCTCCTCTAGGCATCTCTAGCTTGGGAGTCCCCATATGTGAAGTCTCATTCCTGCTTGTTCCTGGAGATAGCACAGTTCCTTACCTGTAACAGGTGATCTCTGGGAACAGCAGGAATAAGTCTTCACAACCCACCCACCTCCCCTAGGAGGAGTTTCTCTCTCTCTCTCTCTCATTTGTCTATTTCCCTCCTTCAGTCTCAGCTACAAACCCAACTGATGAGAGGGAAGTGAATGGGCGGGAAGGCAGCGCGCATGTGTGAGGGATGCTCCGAAAAGCTTTCTTTTTGGACGCTGGGGAGCGTTCCCGCGCAGGCTCCGTCGGTACCCACATACCCATATGTGAAGACTTATTCCTGCTGTTCCCAGAGATCACCTGTTACAGGTAAGTAACTGTGCTTTACTTGCAAAGAACACAGCAACATAGAAAGTTCTCTCAACTCTTTGTTGCTTTTGATCCTTCTCATTTGGGACGTCCAGTCTCCAAGAGAACACTGTCCATCTGGATGGCTCAGTGTATTTCCTTTGCGTATCAGAGTAAGAATCTTCCTCTGGAGGGCCATGTCACCACTCTCAATGTGAGAGCAATGGCAGCTTCAATGGCTCATCTGCACTCTGTGTCTATCGACGACATCTGTTCAGCAGCCACTTGGGCCTCGGTTCATACCTTCACAGCCCATTACTGCTTGGACAAGGACTTCCGCCGGGATGCCTTGTTTGATCAGGCTGTTCAACACCTGTTCCATACCTAATCAACTCCTACCCACCATCCCTGGTTGTATGCCAGAGATCCATGGGTGGAAGTGGAGCCCTTTCACAGGGACACACAACTTCTGGGGTCTCTCCCTGGCATCTAAAGCTAGGGAGTCCCCATATGTGAAGACTACATTCCTGCTTGTTCCTGGAGATAGGATAGGTACTCACCTGTAACAGGTGATCTCCGGGAACAGCAGGAATTTAGTCTTCACAACCCACCCACCTCCCCTAGGAGTTGTATCTCTCTATCTCTTTCTCTTTCCCTCTCTCTCTCTCTCTCTCTCTCTCTCTTTCCCTTTCCCTCTCTCTCTCTTTGTCTCAGCTTTAAACTCAACTGGAGAGGCAGTTGGGAAAGGCGGGAAGGCAGCATGCAGGCGCTGTGGGATGCTCCCAAAAGCCTTCTAATTGGACGCTGGGTAGCGTTCCCACGCAGGCTCTGTCGGTACCAACGATACCCATATGTGAAGACTAAATTCCTGCTGTTCCCGGAGATCACCTGTTACAGGTGAGCAACTATGCTTAGCCTGCATAACCCAGGAGGAAATACCACCTGCATATATGCATTATTTTGCAGAGGCCATAAGGCAGAGGAGTGCTTGCATCAGCCCTGATGGGGCCTGAAGGAGTATGGAGTATGCAGCTGTCATTCTATCAGCTGGAAAAAAGGAGGAAAGGTATAGTGTGGAAAAGGAGGTAGTGTTCAGTAAAAGAAAAAAATGAAATGGGGGGCACACTCACACAATTTTTCCCAAGGCCCCTTAAATGGTTAAAGTGGCCCTGGTCCATGTGACCTATATTTTCAGTTTGGCATTGAGGGCCTTCTCAATGAATATTAGTGCTTGGAGACTCTCAGGGCTCTAGGTCTCAGACTTGCAATATGTTCGAGAAGCTTGCTGATGTGATGTGCAGTGGAGATATCTTCAGGGATAAGGGTTAGAAGGCTGCTATTTAGAATAAGCAGCATAGCCATACCCTTAAAGCCTTTATATGACGAGAATGGAAAGATCAGTCGGCTGTGCCATGAGTGTCCCTCTTAGGTATGCAGAGCTGGAGTGTTCATGGCCAGCCACTTTGACAGGCATTACTGTGGCAAGAGCTGTTTGGCATACTGCTTCAACAAACCAGAAGGTAAGTAAAATGTTAAGTTTTAAAAACCCTTTCCAGGCTCACTTCCAAACTGACCACTTCATGAAGAAGATATAGAATAGAAGTCATAGGCAAACTTTTACTTTCAAAGGCATGCTAATTGATTGGAATATCCCTGCGGGGAATGTCATAAGTAGGGAAATCCCGGATTCTCTACAGGGAGAACTGTTCTGGCAACAGAACCCATGTGAGATGAGGTGATTAATAGATTTGAGGTTTACAAATAGGGAGAGTGTAATGGGTGATCCATGTGGCATGCAATAACCACTTGATGGTGAGTTGTAATATTAGGACACAGGTGAAGGATGGTTCATTCAAAAGCAAGTGTCCTAGACTTGTTAGGAAAGTAAATTAATAGGAATGACCAGCAGAAAAAAAGGAGGTAATAGTGCCTTTGTATTAATCTCTAGTAAGACCTTATTTGGAGTTCTGTGTACAGTTCTTTAGACCGCACTTTCAGAAGGATATAAACAGGATGGAGTCTGTCCAGAGGGCAGCTACTAAAATGGTTGGTAGCCTTTCTCTTAAGGCATATGGGGAGAAGCTTAAAGATCTCAAAATATATACTTTGGGGAAAGGCAGTAGAGGGGCTATATGATACACATTTAAATACCTCCATGGTATAAATGTAGAGGTCGTCGCCTTCCAGCTGAAAGGAAGCTTTGGAATGAGGGGATCATAGGATGAAGGTGAAAGAGAATAGACTCGGGAGTAATGTGAGAAATAATCCTTTACAGACAGGGTGGTGGTTGTATGCAGCTGCCTCCCAGTGGAGGTGGTGGAGATGAGAACTCTATCTTAATTCAGAAAAGCATGGGATAGATATAGCGATATGAGGGAAAGGAAGGGGATATAGAAAGTAAATGGAAATTACACTTACCTGGTAATTGTTGTTCCTTGAACTCCAGTCCTCCACTTCTGGGTAGTGCACCTCCTCCTGCAGCTTGGAGACTGGGCAGTTCAAAATCATGACATCACTGGACATAGCCTGCTGGTCTCTCCCATCAGCCCCAGTGACCTATTGACAAAGCAAACTCAAAGGAGCAACAAATAAGTAGCCATAGCATTAAATTCAACTGATACGTTCAACTTTTAACTTTCTAACTTGCAAAAACTAAATTCCCTGTAATTACAAAGGGAATCCATTCTCTTCCTTGCTCTGTTCCCCATGGACCAAATAAACCAGAAAGGAAGAAAGAAGGTCAAGGATAAAAGAATCACAGCGATCCCTAGACTATTAACAGTATTAGCAGACCTAGAGATTCGAACTCCCCCCAGAACGAATTGACCTCTTAACCACTTCTTCCCGGGTGGGATTGAGGACTGAATTGGAGTTCCTCAAGGAACAACAATAACCAGGTAAGTGTAATTTCCATTTCCTTATCGTTCCTCCAGTTCAGTCCTCCACCTCTGGGATGTAACAGAGCAGTAATCATTGGGAGGGACCTATCCACCCAGATCGCAACAGCGCCGACCCAAACCAGGCATTGTTCGCTGGTGGCACCTCCAGGCGGTAGTGTTTACCGAAGTTATGGAGAAACGACCAAGAGGCCACTCTGCAACTCACCACCGGCGGAACCAGCTGTGATCCTCCCACGAAGTCGCTTGTGCTCCAGTAGAAAAAACTCTTAACCCCTAAGAGCACCCGTTGGCATAGCCAACAGTATGCGGACACAACTGTAGATAACCGCTTCTGCCGCTGCTAGCCCTTATGGGGCCTCCAAGCCAAACAAATAGCTGCCCAGACTTAACGAAGGTTACTGAAACCTTCAGTAACCTTCAATTACTGACACCGCATTCCCATTAGGCCAAAGCATTGAGAACTATGGTCCGAGGCATCCTTTCTGAAGCCCCCAATACAGGTAATGAAATTGAAATCGAATGATTCATGGAAAGGGAGAATCTACCTTGTATAAAAATGGACGTTACTGGGAGCAATACCACCCTTTCCCTAGATAGAACAAGAAACAGCCTCAAACAGGACAAGCCTGCTGCTCTGAACTCGCCATGCCGAACCGATGGCACCCGCACACTGCCTTTAAGGTCCAGCCTCTGAGCGACGCACGAGCAAGAGCTCAAAGGTACCCATGCTAACGCCCCCAAAAACAAGCTAAGATCGCAGGGAAAACCACCATTCTGTGAGCAGGTCGTAGACGAGAGACAGCTTTTAGGAAAGCAAACCCCATCAAAGGGAGAGTCCCAGGCTACCCCCTAAACTTTACATCTATAGCCAGAAGGGCTGCCAGCTGGAACCTTAACGATCTGGCTGTTCAACGAGACCTGTAGCCAATCAAACCAACAGCATTGAAATTGTGAATAAGAAACCGACCGCTGAAGCATCAGACCTCAACAAAACGCCAATCCGCCCCTAAGCTAAGGACCTTGACCTCTTGCCGGTCCCGGAGGAAAATTGCCAACACCGCTCCAGGCAGTCTCATTTCCTTAACCTTACTCATTCAATGACCAAGCCATAGGCGAAAACCGATCCACTCGAGAGAATCGAAACAGCCTCTGAAACAGAAGGTTTGTCAGTGCCGGCGATCGCCAGGGATCCCCGTCACGTAGATGACCCAGGAAGGCATACCCTGGACGCCTCTGCCAATCCGTTGCCCTCAACACTATCCTCCCCCCCCGAAGAGCTCAAAGCACCGAGTCCCTTGCCCTCTGAGCGGCCACGGGGGAAACACCTAGAAAGATAGGTCGAAAACCCTTGTTGCACTAGGGTATCAAAATCTACCGATATCCTTTCCTGTCTTTAGTTGCAAAACCAACTTGCTATGGGCAACCGAACAATTGCCATGAGATCCATTATCGAAGGACCCCACCTGAGAACCACCTAAGCAAACACTTCCGGATGCAGCTCTCATTCCCCGGCCTCCACCTGGATTTTGCTGGGAAAAACTATCCACACATTGACCTGTAGCGCAATGTGCGCCGCCAAAATCACCTGTAGTCGCAGCTTCAACCGGGCGAACCAAACGGCCGCTGCTTCTTCCGCGGCCGCACTTCCCGCGCTGATTTGCCGGAGCAAGTACGACACTGCCGCGGCATCATATGACATCCCTCTGATCGCTCGACCCCTTGCTGCGGGCTCAAACTCTTGAAGTGACACAAAACACCTCTCAATTCCAAACGGTCAATCGGCCACTGAGCCTCCCGGTTGTTTTGAGTTCCTAGAGTGAATCAATCCCCACAAAGCGCTCCCCAACCTGCAAGACTCGCATCTGTCCACACCGGGAGCCGTTGAGGTTGTTCTACTGGCCTACCTGCCGCCCGACTTCCTGGGCCCTGGCACCACTGAAAGAGGGGCGCCTGACCCTTAACAGACAAGGAGCCGAACATTTAGAGAATTGTCCTACAGCGACCATTGCCGAGCAACGACCTATAGGATGGATGCCAAAAGGGACTCTGGCCTAGGATACAACCTCTATGGTCGCCGCCATCGACCCCAAGATGCGAAGACAGCCCTTAACAGATAGAGTCGGAGTTGAGAAAAATTTGCGCGCCCGCTGTCGAAGAGCCTAGGCTCGGGGAACCGGCAGCCACAGTGTCCACAACGGAGTGTCGCACCTTACCCTCCTAAATACTCTAGAACCTGTTGCCGAATTAACCGACTTTCGGACGCATTGACTAACTATCCAAGGTTCTAAAGGAATTTCACCACCCTGGATAAGTTGCATGCTCTCGTTCTGGGATTTTACGCAAAACTCTCAAAAGTCGAGATAAGGGTGAACAAGCATACCTTCCGGTCACAACGCCGGCGCCACCACCCATAAGAACATAAGATATGCCATACTGGGTCAGACCAAGGTCCATCAAGCCCAGTACCCTTTTTCCAACAGTGGCCAATCTAGGTCATACCTAGCAGTTTCCCAAAAGAAACAGGTTCCACAATGCTTGTATTGGGTCAAGCATTGATATCCTGGGTCCCTTATTAATAATGGTTTATGGCCCATTCCTCCAGGAACTTGTCCAAACCTTTTTTTAAACCCAGCTACACTAACAGCCTTTACTACATCCTCCGGTAACAAATTCCAGAGTTTGATTACACGTTGAGTGAAAAAATATTTTCTTTTATTAGTCTTAAATAGTTTACCCTGTAGCTTCATTGCATGTCCCCTAGTCTTTCTATATTCTGATAATGTAAACAATCGATCTACGTTTACCCGTTCCACTCCGTTCATTAATTTATAGACTTCTATCATATCTCCCCTCATCTGTCTCTTTTCCAGGTTAAACAGCCCTAACCTTTTTAGCCTTTCTTCCTAGGGGTATCCTTCCATCCCCTTTACCATTTTGGTGGCTCTTCTCTGTACCTTTTCTAATAACGCTATATCCTTTTTAAGATACGGCGACCAGAATTGCACACACTATTCAAGGTGTGGTCTCACTATGGAACGATATAGAGGCATTTTAATATCCTTTGGGTTATTTTCCATTCCTTTCCTTATGATACCTAGCATTCTATTTGCTCTCTTGGCCACCGCTGCACACTGGGCCGAGGGTTTTAACATGGTATCCACAATGACGCCTAAATCCTTTTCCTGGGTGGTGGTTCCTAATGTGGAACCTTGCATCGTGTAACCATAGTTTGGGTTGTTCTTCTCTAGGTGCATAACCTTGCACTTGTCCACATTAAATTTCATCTGCCATTTTGATGCCCAGTATTCCAATTTATCAAGATCCTCTTGCAATTTTCCACAATCCTCTTGGGTTTTAACAACTTTAAATAGTTTTGTGCCATCTGCAAATTTGATAACCTTACTCATTAATCCCTTTTCCAGGTCTTTTATGAATATGTCAAAAAGCAGCGGACCCAGCACAGCTCCCTAGGGTACACCACTATTCACCTTTCTCCATTGGGAAAATTGGTCATTTAGCTGTACCCTCTGCTTTCTATCTTTTAACCAGTTCCTGATCAACAATAGTACACTGCCTCCTATCCCATGACTCTTTAGTTTTGCCAAAGGTCTCTGATGAGGGACCTTGTCAAAGGCTTTCTGAAAGTCCAAATACACTATATCAACCGACTCACCTTTGTTTATTCACACTTTCAAAAAAACATAACAGATTAGTAAGAAAAGAACTTCCTTGTCTAAAGCCATGTTGGCTGTCTCCCATTAAGCCATGACTGACTACATGTTCAGAAATTGTGTTCTTTGATGGTTTCTACCATTTTTCCCGGTACTGACATTAGGCTCACCGGTCTGTAGTTTCCTGGATCACCCCTGGAACCCTTTTTAAAAACTGGCGTTACGTTCGACATCCTCCAATCTTCAGGTATTACAGATGATTTTAATGATAGTTCACAGATTACTAATAGCAGGTCTGCAATCTCATATTTGAGTTCTTTCAACTCCCTTGGATGTATATCATCCGGCCCAGGTGATTTGCTACTCTTCAGTTTATCTAATAGTTGTATCGATATTTCCTTCAATTCTTCCGCACTTTTAAATACCACTTTAGTCATGGGTAACATCTCTACATCTTCCTCAGTAAAGACCAAAGCAAAGAATTAATTCAGTCTCTCTGCTATCGCCTTGTCACCTCTTATCTAATCTATCCCACCTTTCCTCTAAAGTATACATATTAAGATCCTTAAGTCTGTCCTCATATGCTTTATAATGAAGACCACTACCCATTTTAGTAGCCATCCTCTGCACCAACTCCAACCTGTTTATATCCTTTTGAAGGTGTGGTCTCCAGAATTGCACACAATACTCCAAATGAGTACTCACAAGAGTGGAGTAGTTACTTTGTTTAGTAAAGATTGTCCGTTCAAATTCTGGATGCGGTCCCAGATATAGAAGGCATATTTCTCATTGTGAATTGAAGCATAAATGGGGTGATTTACTCTGTTGTAAATGTGTATATCCCACCTGCGCAGGTTGTGTTGGGTTTAGAGGGGCTGTTTGAGGCTGTTAAGTGTGGGACAAAGGGCAAGGTGATCCCAGGGTGGGAATTTAATTATGTCCTCACAGGGGTGGATAGATCGGGGGGGGGGGGGGAAGAGGGTTCTTGCTAACTCCGGGGGTGGAGGGGGGGGGGTCTAAACTTCTTCAGTAGTTTCTGGAGGAGTTTGGGCTGCTGGATGGCTGAGGACTCGCCACCCTAGGAAACGAGACTACACTTGTTGTTCTGTTCCACATAATAGTTATTCTCATATTGATTTCTGGTTTCTTGCTAGCTCAGTCCCATTCTGAGCAAGTCTGTTATTGGGTCTTTTGGAATTTCTGATTATGCTCCTCTGAGCTTGGAGTTACTGGACAAACAAGTTGAAACTCCTCCTCTCTTGGTACATACAGAGGGGTCTGTTAAAGAATCCTGAATTTCTTAGAGCTGGAGGCAGGGTGGCAGGACTATTTGAAGTTCAACAATGTGGATGACATTTCTGCGTGTTCATTGTGGAAAGCTTATAAAGTGATACTTAGGGAAAAGCTTATTTCCCAGACTTGTGAGTTTGGTAAAAAAGAGAAATTGAAAATTGTTCAATTGCAGAGGGAAAAGGAGATAGAGCAACTTTTAAACTAGATAATAGGGGAAAGCCGACAGTCGCCCAAGAGCAGATGGTTCCGAAGAATGTATCCTTGAAGGATACTACCAAAAGCAGAGAGGTTCCAAAAAAGAGTAAAGTAGCCCAAATGCCCTCGAGTATGGAGCAGACAGAGCTTAAAGATCTCAAATTACCCATGTCTATCAATAGCCAAATTAATATGAATAAAATAGTCTCTAAAATGCTTGTATGCAAATGCTAGAAGTCTAAAAAATAAGATGGGAGGGTTAGAATATACAGCACTAAATGAGAGGTTAGATGTGATTGGAATATCAGAGACATGGTGGAAGGAGGACAACCAGTGGGACACTGTGATACCTGGGTACAAACTATATCGTAATGATAGAGCTGATCAAATTGGTGGAGGGGTTGCTCTCTATGTTAGAGAGGGCACTGAGTCAGAAACGATTAAAGTTTTGCAGGAAACAAAATTTGCTGTAGAATCTCTATGGATTGAAATTCCATGTAAAAAGGGGAAGGCGATGGCGGTGGGGGTGTACTATCGACCGCCTGGCCAGAATGAACAAATGGATGATGAAATGCTCAAAGAAATCAAGGAAGCTAACAAAAGTTACAGCGCGGTAATAATAATGGGCGATTTCAATTACCCCGGTATCGACTGGGTCAGTGTCACGGCAGTACATTCTAGGGAGATAAAGTTCCTAGATGACATAAATGACTGTTTCTTGGAACAGCTGGTTCATGAACCGACCAGAAGGGAAGCCATATTAGACCTAGTCCTTAGTGGAACACCAGATCTAGTGCAAGAGATAAGGGTGTTGGGGCCACTTGGCAATAGTGATCATAGCATGATCGCCTTTGATTTAATTAGTGGAAGAGGGCTAGTAAGGAAATCCACAGTACTACCTTTTAACTTTCGAAAGGGAGACTATGATAAAATGAGGAAAATAGTTAAGAAAAAACTAAAAGGAGCAGTTGCAAAGGTTAAAGACTTATATCAAGCTTGGGTGTTGTTGAAAAATACTATCTTGGAAGCCCAGACCAGCTGTATTCCACGCTTTAAGAAAAGTGGAAGGAAGTTAAAAAACTGCCAGCATGGTTTAAAGGTGAGGTCAGAGAGGCTGTTGCCAAGAAAGCATCTTTCAGGAAATGGAAAAAAGAGCCAAACGATGAAACCTGGAAACAGCACAAGCACTGGCAGGTCAAATGCAAGGCATTGATAAAGCAGGCAAAGGGAGAATTTGAGAAGAAGCTTGCTGCGGAAGCAAAAACGCGAAATATTTTTTTCAAGTACATTCGTAGCAAAAAACTTGAGAGTCTTGGACCATTAGATGATAGAGGAGTTAAAGGGGCACTAAGAGGCGACAAGGCGATAGCGTAGAGACTGAATGAATTCTTTGCTTCGGTCTTTACTGAGGAAGATGTAGGGATGTTACCCATGACTGAAGTGGTATTTAAAGGTGCGGAAGAATTGAAGGAAATATCGATACATCGGGAAGATGTATTACAACTATTAGATAAACTGAAGAGTAGCAAATCACCTGGGCCGGAAGGTATACATCCAAGGGTGTTGAAAGAACTGAAATATGAGATTGCAGACCTGCTATTAGTAATCTGTGAACTATCATTAAAATCATCTCTAATACCTGAAGATTGGCGGATCGCCAATGTAACACCAATTTTTAAAAAGGGTTCGAGGGGTGATCTGGGAAACTTCAGACCAGTGAGCCTCACGTCAGTACCGGGAAAAATGGTAGAAACAATCATAAAGAATAAAATTACTCAGCATGTAGATAGTCATGGCCTAATGGGAGACAGCTAACATGGCTTTAGACAAGGAAGATCTTGTCTTACTAATATGTTATGTTTTTTTGAAAGTGCGAATAAACAGGTGGACAAAGGTGAGTCGGTTGATATAGTGTATCTGGACTTTAAGAAAGCCTTTGACAAGGTCCCTCATCAGAGACGTTTGGCAAAACTAAAGAGTCATGGGATAGGAGGCAGTGTACTACTGTGGATCAGGAACTGGTTAAAAGATAGAAAGCAGAGGGTTGGGCTAAATGGCCAATTTTCCCAATGGAGAAAGGTTAATAGTGGTGTACCCCAGGGATCTGTGCTGGGTCTGCTGCTTTTTGACCTATTCATAAATGACCTGGAAAGTGGAATAATCGAGTGAGGTTATCAAATTTGCAGATGACACAAAACTATTTAAATTGTTAAAACCCAAGAGGATTGTGGAAAATTGTAAGAGGATCTTGGTAAATTGAAAGACTGGGCATCAAAATGGCAGATGGAATTTAATGTAGACAAGTGCAAAGTTATGCACCTAGGGAAGAACAACCCAAAGTATGATTACACGATGCAAGGTTCCACATTAGGAACCACCACCCAGGAAAAAGATTTAGGCGTCATTGTGGATAACATGTCAAAACCCTCGGCCCAGTGTGCAGCGGCAGCCAAGAGAGCAAATAGAATGCTAGGTATCATAAGGAAAGGAATGGAAAATAAAACAAGATATCATAATGCCTCTATACCGTTCCATGGTGAGACCGCACCTTGAATGTTGTGTGCAATTCTGGTCGCCGTATCTTAAAAAGGATATAGCGTTATTAGAAAAGGTTCAGAGAAGAGCCACCAAAATGGTAAAGGGGATGGAAGGATACTCCTATGAATAGAGGCTAAAAAGGTTAGGGATCTTTAACCTGGAAAAGAGACAGCTGAGGGGAAATATGATAGAAGTCTATAAATTAATGAATGGAGTGGAACGGGTAAACGTAGATAGACTGTTTACGTTATCAGAATATAGGAGGACTAGGGGACATGCAATGAAGCTACAGGGTAAACTATTTAAGACTAACAAAAGAAAATATTTTTTCACTCAACGTGTAATCAAACTCTGGAATTTGTTACCGGAGGATGTAGTAAAGGCTATTAGTGTAGCTAGGTTTAAAAAAGGTTTGGACAAGTTCCTGGAGGAAAGGTCCATAAATCATTATTAAGAAGGGACCCAGGATGTCAATGCTTGACCTAGTACAAGCCCCTTCCAGAGATCAGGGACGGTTTACATGGAACAATTGTATACATTCATATAACATTACATAGAACAAGAACTTTTTAACTTTTTACATATAACTTTTTAACTTTTTACATAAAACAGAACAGTAAGTTGTTTAAACTATTTACAGGGTGTATACTTTTGTATACTACTGGATTTACAGGGGAATGTCAGCGGGCTGACATTGCTATTTATAGATGTTATTTACAAAAGGTTAGGATACATGATTTGTGGTGGAAAGGTTCTTTTGGATGGGCAGACTGGATAGGCTGGTCTTTATTTGCCATCATTTTCTGTTTCCAGAGTAAGCAGGTCTCTTGCTTTTATACTCTGTAGCAGAGAACTCCGAAATCTCATCTGACTCCTTAGCCAAAATGAGGGACAAGCTTTATTACCAGGAACAAGCAGGAATGTAGTCATCACATATGGGTATCGTCGGTACCAACGGAGCCTGCGCGGGAACGCTCCCCAGCGTCCAATAGGAACGCTTTTGGGAGCATCCCTCAGCACATGCGCGCTGCCTTCCTACCTTTCCAACTTGTCCCTCTTCAGTTCTTCGTTTTCAGCGGAGCCAACAGGACATATTCCCTGTTACCACAGAAAATTTCTTCTTTAAACTTGTTTTCTTCAGGACCAAGCAGGAAGTCATTTCTCACATATGGGTGACGTCGGTGCCGACGGAGCCCTCGCGGAGCAATTTCCCCAGCTTTCAAAGAAAGCCTTTGGGAATTGCAGCGCGCAAGCGCGGTCCCCTTCCCGCCCAAGGGTGCCATCTTGCTCAGTCTTCTTTTTTCCGCGGAGCCCTACAGACGCTGTTTGTGATCACCGCAGAAAAAGTTGATTTTATTTACTATCCTTTTCCCTCTACGCCGGTATCGGGTCCGTTCTTTATTTTTCGGTTTTTGTCCTTCGTGACTAGCGTTCGCGCCATTTTTTCTTTTTCACTGGCAGCCCTGTCTTTTGACCTCGCAGGGGCCCTTTTTCCCCCGATGACTGCCAGCTGGTTTAAAAAGTGTGATCGGTGTAAGAAACTTATGTCTCTTACCGACACACACGACTGCTGCCTCGGACCCCATCATGACCCGATGATCTGTGGTCCCTGTGGCAAGATGTCCTCAAAAGCGTTGAGTCTGCAGCATCAAAGAGAACGAATCTTCTCTGACTCCGCGTCCGGCCGGGTCCGGACCTCATCAGAGGCTTCGACGTCCCGGGACTCCGGTCCTGAGCATCGTCGGAGTTCCTCTGAGCGGGGGTCTCCTGCCCGGGAACATCATAGGAAGAAGAAACCCGCGAGGGCGGCGTCGGTGGACGCTCCTGATTCCTTGAGGGCCAGGTCGCATAGCCCTGATAGCCGTCCCGGGTCCTCGGAGTCGGAGAGGCCTTCGAAACATCCTAGTCTCGAAATGGAGTCTCCTGGACACGTGAGTACTGTAGTCCTCGTGGACTCGCCTCCGAAGGAGCCGACGTCGGGCCCGAGTCGGGGGCTGCTGGGTCTTCTGAGCTCGGACTCAGGTTGACGGCCTTGGAGAGCAGTTTTGCTGCCTTCATGGACCAGCAGCGGGCATTGATCGCTGGCCTCGCCGGTGCATCTACCCCGACCACCGGGATGTCGACGTCCAAGTCGATCCTCGAGTCCATGTGAGCACGAGTCGATCCTTGGTCACGGTCTCTCTCGGCCTCCCGTTCGGGACCAAGGTCGTCGACGCTGACACCCTCGGCGTCGGAGCGGAGGGCATCGGTGCCCGCCCGACCGGAGCTGCTCGATTCCTCCTCCGAGGAATCAGCCTGGGAGACGGAGGACGAAGAGTCACCCGGTACTTTTCGGACTCGGTGCATCCCATTGGACTCGCCTGAGTCCGAACCTCGGAGACGGTCCCCCCGGAGGACACGCGGTTCTCGGACTTCGTGTGGGATATGGCGAAGGCCTTGGCATTCCCCTTGGATCCCGAGGAGGAGCCTCGAGCCGAAGAGCTCGATGCCCTCCAGTATGACTCTCCCCCGAAGGAGGCCTTTACTGTACCGGTTCCTCCGATGCTGTAGCGGCTTCTCTTCCGCATGTGGGAGAGCCCGGCGCCGGTGTTAAGCGGGTCGATTCCATTTATCGAGTCCGCAAGAGCCCCGGGTTCCAAAAGGCACAACTACCGCACCATTCCATGGTGGTAGAATCGGCCATGCATCGACTCAAGAGTCAGAAGATGCACTCCTCGGTGCCTCCCAGCCGGGAGGCCCGGAACCTGGATGCTCTCGGTAGGAGGTGCTTCCAGGGCTCTATGCTTGCTTGTCGAGTCCAGACCTACCAGCTCTATATGGGCATGTATCTCCGAGACCTGGCAAAAGAAATTGCCGGGTTCTCTGCTGGTCTCTCCAAGGAACCTTTGCAGAGGTTCCAGGCCTTGTCCACTAGTATTCGAGAGTGCTAGAAGTTTATCTCTAGAGCAGCCTACGATGGCTTCGAAGCATCGGCTCGAGTAGCCGGAGCCGGCATCGGTGCCCGCCAACAGGCTTGGCTTCAGTCATCCGACCTCAAGCCATGGGTACAGGACAAGTTGGTCGATGTCCCCTGCAGAGGTGAAAACCTCTTTGGCAAGCCCATGGCTGAAAAGGCTGCACAGATCGAGACCGAGACTCTGACCAGGACTCGGCTGTCCAGAAAAACCTCTGCCCCTTCTCAGAAGAAGAAGGGCTCGGGGGAAAAAGCCCTTTTACCCGAGGAAGGCGGCTGCCTATAAACACTACCCTCATTATCAGGCCTCAGCAGCTCCCCAACAGGGTCAGCAGGCCAAGGGACGGGGTCATGGGTCCCGTAGGCAGCAGGCCCCCAAGCCCACAACACCGGCCCCTGCTCAGCAGGGTGGGGGTTTTTGACTCCGTCAGCATAGCCTCTTCCCCTCCGCTGGTTTCGCTCAGCACAGGAGGCCGGCTGGTCCACTTTGCCCACAGGTGGTTAGCCATCACATCGGATACCTGGGCGCTTCATATAGTTCAGAAAGGCTATCTTCTACACTTTCACCAGGTACCTCCCTCCTACTTTCCAGGGGAGCCGCCAAGACTCCCTCTGCACAGGGACTTACTCCTTCAGGAGTTAGCAAGTTTTCTTCAGGAACAGGCTGTGGAACCGGTGCCCCACCACCTGAGAGGTCACGGCTTTTATTCCAGGTACTTTCTGATACCAAAAAGAACAGGAGGCCTCAGACCCATCCTGGACTTGCGAAACCTCAACAAGTACCTGGCAAGGGAAAAGTTCAAGATGCTTACCCTTGGAATCCTGCTGCCCTACCTCCAGCAGTGAGACTGGCTATGCTCCTTAGATCTAAAGGATGCCTATACTCACATCCTTATTCATCCGGGCCACAGACAATATCTCAGGTTTGTTGTGGGAGGAAATCATTACCAGTACAGAGTTCTGCCCTTTGGCCTATCCTCCGCCCCCAGGGTGTTCACCAAATGCCTAGCAGTGGTGGCGGCCTATCTAAGACTTCAAGGCCTTTTTGTATTTCCGTACCTGGACGACTGGCTCATCAGAGCCCAGTGTTCCCAAGAAGCCACTCAAGCCACTCATCGCACTGTGACTCTGCTCCAGCACTTGGGATTTGTCATAAACTTCGCAAAGTCCACTTTGCTCCCCTCTCAAAATCTCGAATTCATAGGTGCAAGGTTGAACACACTTCAGGCGCGGGCCTTCCTGCCTCTAGACAGGGCACACAGGCTCATGGATCTCGCCAGCCACTTTCACAGCAATTCCCTGGTCTCTGCCAGGCAATTTCTGAGACTGCTCGGCCATATGGCTTCCACGGTCCATGTGACCCCCCCAATGCCCACCTGAACATGTGACCTGCTCAGTGGTGCCTTCGCACTCAATGGCATCAGGCCACGGGGAGCCTGGCGGACTCAGTACGGGTATCCGACCTGCTGGTCTCTTCTCTGCGGTGGTGGCTTCATCTGCCAAACCTGGTGCTGGGAGTGGATTTTCAATCTCCTCCGCCTTCTCAGGTGCTGACAACCGATGCTTCTCTCTTGGGTTGGGGAGCACATTGCCAAGGGACATGTACTCAAGGCCTCTGGACTCCTTGGGAGTCTGCTCAGCAGATAAACGTCCTGGAGCTCAGAGCCATCCGCCTAGCTCTGAGAGCCTTCTCCCACCTCACTTCTCACCAGTCTGTGCTGGTCCAGACGGACAATCAAGTTGTAATGTTCTACGTGAACAAACAAGGAGGCACAGGCTCCTTCCTTCTCTGTCAGGAGGCACAAAAACTGCGCTTTTGGGCCGTCCTTCACGGCATCCTCCTCAAAGCTGTCTATCTCCCAGGTCAGGAAAATTTCCTGGCGGACAAGCTGAGCAGGATCCTCCAACCTCACGAATGGAGATTGGGTCCGTTGGTGGTTCAGCAAATCTTTCTCAAGTGGGGCCTCCCCACCTTAGATCTATTTGCCAGTCCCCTGAACAGGCAGCTTCCCAGATTCTGCTCTCGACAGCCGCATCCTCTCAGAGTAGCGGCGGATGCTTTTCTGATTCCATGGTCAACAGGCCTCTTGTATGCCTTTCCTCCCATGCCACTGGTGTCTCGGACACTCTTCAAAGTTCTCAGAGACAGAGCCTCGATGATCCTAGTGGCTCCCCGGTGGCCAAGACAACCCTGGTTCCCGCTTCTAATGTAGCTGGCGGTGGACACTCCTCTTCCTCTGGGGTTTCAACCCGATCTCCTGTCACAGGATCAGGGGACTCTCCTACACCCCAACCTTTGGTCCCTTCATCTGATGGCCTGGCTGCTGAAAGGGTAGTCCTTGCTCCCCTCTTGCCGCCTCGTGAGGTGGAAGAGGTCGTCTTGGCCTCCAGGCGTCCTTTCACCTGGAAGTCCTACGCTCTTAAGTGGCGTCGGTTCTCCGTGTGATGTGCTCAGCAGTCTGAGAATCCCATCTCCTGCTTAGTGGCAGTGGTCTTGCAATATTTGCTTTACCTCTCCAATCTTGGCCTTAAGTCCAACTCTGTCAGGGTCCACCTCAGTGCTCTCTCTGCACATCATGCACCGGTGGATGGCAGGCCTCTTTCCAACCACCCTTTGGTGGCTCGTTTTCTCAGAGGCCTCCTTCTGCTTAAGCCTCCTTTGCGTCCACCAGCCCCTGAATGGGATCTGAATGTGGTCCGCCCTTTGAACCTATGGCTACCTGTCCTCTTCGTTTTCTTTCCTGGAAAACCTTGTTCTTGGTAGCCCTTACTTCTGCTATGCGCGTTAGTGAACTGCAGGCCCTAGTGTTTGATCCTCCTTACACTAGGTTCTACAGGAATAGGGTAGTCTTACGGACTCACCCTAAGTTTCTTCCGAAAGTGGTTTCTCCTTTTCATCTCAACCAGGAGGTGGTTCTTCCGACCTTCTTTCCCAGGCCACACACCAGCCGGGCTGACATGGTCCTGCATACCCTGGACTGTAGGATGGCGTTGTCCTTCTACCTTGACCGTACGCGGGAGCATCGGAGGGCTGTTCAGCTCTGTTTCTTTTGACCCCAATAAGTTGGGGCTCCCTGTCTCCAAGCGTACTTTGTCCATATGGGTCGCTGACTGTATCGCCTGGGCTTATGGGGCAGCCGGCCTCTCGTTGGAGGGTCGAGTCACGGCTCATCGTGTCAGGGCGAAGGCTGCGTCAGTGGCTTATCTCCGCTCTGTTCCGTTGGCAGACATCTGCCGGGCCGCTACTTGGTCTTCAAGCCAGACCTTTGCGGCCCATTACTGCCTGGAGAGGGAGTCCCGCAGGGACAGTGCTTTCGGTCAGGCAGTCCTCCATAATCTCTTTGAGGTTTAGGCTCCTACCCTCCTGCCCTGATGTTGGGCTACCGGTCGGGAGCGTTTTCAGAGAAGATTCCTTCCTTCTGTGCTACTGAGCTAGAGGGAGCTCATTTTTCCGCTTGAGGTCTCCGGTAGCCTTAAGCTAGGGAGTCCCATATGTGAGGACTGACTTCCTGCTTGGTCCTGGAGAAAGAGTAGTTACTCACCTGTAACAGGTGTTCTCCAGGAGCAGCAGGAATCAGTCCTCACAACCCTCCTTCCTCCCCTTGGAGTTGCAGTCCTATCATTTCGTTTTTGCTAATTTTTTTTTTGCTGTCTTTTAGCTATGTCATCAGACTGAGCAAGATGGCACCCTTGGGCGGGAAGGGGACTGCACATGTGCGCTGCAATTCCCAAAGGCTTTCTTTGAAAGCTGGGGAATTTGCTCCGCGAGGGCTCCGTTGGTGCGGACGTCACCCATATGTGAGGACTGATTCCTGCTGCTCCTGGAGAACACCTGTTACAGTTGAGTAACTACTCTTTCTTGTGGTCGTGTCTGCCTCCACACGACACCTACCAGTACCGCCGGTTCTTTTTTCTTCCTTTCTAAAAAAAAAAAATATATATATATATATATATACACTTCTGAACTGTTTCTCTTCAGAAACTTTTTCTTTTTGTCGCTAGGTGCCATTTTTTGCATTAGGCCCCATTTTTCCTAAAAGATGGAAAAAACAGCTAGTGGTTTCAAAAAATGTACTAAGTGTGGCGGTACCATCTCTGTCACGGACATCCATGACTGGTGTCTGAAATGTTTAGGCCTTGACCATTCTCCATCTTAGTGTATCTCTTGTATGGAGATGAATAAAAGTGGAAGACAATACCCTCTTTTCTTCGGATGTCAGGTCCATTACATCGACGTCTTCAAGAGCCTCGTCTTCCTCCCATGGATCTCAGGTAACTAAACATAAGAGCCGGTCCTCAAAGGGTAGCTCTCCTCCAAAGCATCGAGAGGCCATTGGCATTGCCCTTGCCCTTGAGGAAACTACACTGGCAAAACAGCCCCGGCGGGAGGCTTAGGCCTCCAAAGCATTAACGGGGTTCCAGGATGTTCTCGAGGCTTCGACCTCAGCAGAACTACTGGTGCCCTGCTCAGGGGTTCCAGCCGCTTTTACCGGTACCGATACCCAGGCATCGGCAGCGTCGATAGACCAGAGATTCCTCGTTGTCGAGCGCAGTCTTGCAGCTCTCCTTACAGCTGCGGTACCGTTGACACCGGTGGTTCAACGGGCACCGCTACCGACACCGGTACCAGCACCGCTACCGACACCGGTACCAGCACCGGTACAGATACCGGTACCAGCACCGGTACAGATACCGGTACCAGCACCGGTGGGAATTTCTCCCATGCCGACTTTTGCTGGCATCGACAGATCGGTACCAGACCAACTCGGTACCGACTTTGATCGATAGCGAGACCGTGCTTTGCATGAACATCGGGATCAGAGATGCTTCGAATCCTCAGATTCCGATGACTCTGATAATTCTGCCAGTACCAGAGTGTTTCTCCCGGAAGGCTCCTCTTCTCCACAATGCAGAATGTCTCCTCCGGAAGACATGTATTTTCAGGATTTTTTGTGATGTGGCACGAGGCCTTTCAATCACGGTAGCTCCTGAAAAAGAACCAGAGCAAAGGAATTGGAAATTCTCCAATACCCTAAGGCTCCTAAGGAAGCAGCCACTCGGCCCATTCATTAAATCCTTCATGATTTGATGCTCAGAATGTGGGAGCCTCTTTCAATTGAAAGCAAGTTCTGCTACGAGGGGACATGGGATGAGGGTGAAGGGAGATAGATTCAGGAGTGATATGCGGAAATATTTCTTTACGGAAAGAGTAGTGGATCCGTGGAATAGTCTCCCAGTGGAGGCAGTAGAGATGAGGACAGTAACTGAATTCAAAAAAGCATGTGACAAACACAGAGGATCTCTAAAGGTAAAAAGGGGACTGTTGTAGTTGTTATGGAAGGACAGACTAGATAGGCCATGTGTTCATTTTCTGTCGTCATATTTCTATGTTTCTCTGACCACATCTCCTCATTATAGTTGACTCAATAAAATGTATCGAGTTCCACCATGTCCTGGTTTTCAAAAGACTTAGCTGCCGCTCCATTCAATGGTAGTGGAGTCAGCCATGCCTAGGGTGAAAAGTGCAAAAAGACAAGTATCCAATCCTCCAGGTTGTGAATGCAGGACTCTTGACGCCTTTTGGCGTCAAACATTTCAGGCTTCCATGTTTTCAGCTAGGATCAGCTCATATATTTTATATATGGGAATGTTCCTCAAAGAGGTCACAGGAGATTTGGAGCTTATGAGCCCCCATCTCCCTGATGACAAACGACAAGACTTCCTTACTCTTGTCAATCATGCTCAAACGTTTCCAAGTTTGTAAATCGTGCAGCCTTTGATTGCTTTGAATGCATCAGCAGAACGTCTGCTATTGCCATTGGTGCATGTCTGATTGCCTGGCTTCAGGCATCAGAGTTGGAGATTTGGGTACAGGATAAATTGGGAAACATCCCTTGCACAGGAGAAAACTTCTTTGGCAAGAATTGGCAGGAAAAGACTAATGAGATAGATGCTGACAATATCACTTTAGATAGATTGTCAAAATCTACAGCCACTCCAGCCAAAAAGAAACCGTATAAAAAACCCTTTTTCAGCAAAAAGAGGACGTTTTATCCGTCCTATACCCAGCAAGGGCAAGCTCGGGGTCAAATATCCATAGCAACCCTTAGTACATAAAGAACTTAAAGATCTAAACACAAACTTAAAACTAAGATGCAGACAGCAGTCCAGCAGCGAGATGGGGGCTTTCCAGTCTTTTGCATTGAGTGTCACATGTATGATTTTCTCCCAGTTGGTGAGAGGTCTTACGTGTGCACTAGGTGCAAGGAGCCCTTTGCTCTCAGGGAATGAGTCTGTTCTCTAGAGGCTAGAGTAGCAGACTTGGAAAACATAAGACAGAGAGGTACATAGACGAGACCTACAGGGATATAGTCCTGAAGTCCCACCTCCAGTCTGGCAGCATCCCTGTTGCCATGGAGGAGAGAGGTCACGTGGCAGGAGAGCATCACCCTGGTGTGGCAGGAAGTGATCCTGTAACTAGGACCTGTTCTCCAGGTGATGTAAAACCCTCTCACACCGAGGACGTTTCTCCAGGGCCATGTGCCCATGAGGGAAGGGTTAGGACAGCCGTTATAGTTGGTGATTCGATCATTAGGCATGTAGATAGCTGGGTGGCTGGTGGACGTGAGGATCGCCTGGTAACATGCCTGCCTGGTGCGAAGGTAGTGGACGTCACGCGCCACCTCGATATGGTCTTAGATAGTGCTGGGGAGGAGTCTGCTGTCTTGGTACATGTAGGTACCAATGACATACGAAAATATGGTAGGGAGGTTCTGGAGGCTAAATTTAGGCTTTTAGGTAGAACGTTGAAATCCAGAACTTCCAGGGTAGCATTCTCCGAAATGCTTCCTGTTCCACGTGCAGGACCCAAAAGGCAGGCAGAGCTCCGGAGTCTCAATGCATGGATGAGACGATGGTGCAGAGATGAGGGTTTTGGATTTGCTAGGAACTGGGGAACATTCTGGGGAAAGGAGGGGCTCTTCCGAAGGGATGGGCTTCACCTTAACCGGGATGGAACCAGGCTGCTGGCATTAAAAAGGAGATAGAGCAGCTTTTAAACTAGATAATAGGGGAAAGCCGACAGTCGCCCAAGAGCGGATGGTTCAGAAGAATGTATCCTTGAAGGATACTACCAAAAGCAGAGAGGTTCCAAAAAAAGAGTAAAGTAGCCAAATGCCCTCCAGTATGGAGCAGACAGAGCTTAAGGATCCCTAATTACCCATGTCTTCCAATAGCAAAATTAATATGAATAAAACACAGTCTCTAAAATGCTTCTATGCAAATGCTAGAAGTGTAAAAAAAAAGATGGGAGAGTTAGAATATATAGCACTAAACGAGAGATTAGATATGATTGGAATATCAGACACATGGTGGAAGGAGGACAACCAGTGGGAAACTGATACCTGGGTACAAACTATATCGTAATGATAGAGCTGATCAAATTGGTGGAGGGGTTGCGCTCTATGTTAGAGAGGGCATTGAGTCAGAAAGTATTAGTTTTGCAGGAAACAAAATTTGCTGTAGAATCTCTATGGATTAAAATTCCATGTAAAAGGGGGAAGGCGATGGCAGTGGGGGTGTAATATCGACCGCCTGGCCATAATGAACAAATGGATGATGAAATGCTCAAAGAAATCAAGGAAGCTAACAAAAGAGTGGAGTGGAGAAGTGGCCTAGTGGTTGGGGCAAGGTACTTCAGGCCGGAAGGTCGGGGGTTCAAAGCCCACTAGAGGACAGCAACCTTGGGCCAGAAGGACTGGGGTTTCTAGTCCCACAGGTGTTCCTTGTGGTCTTGGGCAAGCCATTTAACCCTCCATAGCCCATGTTCCCTGTAAAAAAATAGTTGTTTCCAAGTTATAATGCCCTATTCAATGTAATTTCAGTTTGTTCAATGTAAACCGCACTGATGCAGAATAGCACGGTATATAAGAGAATGTAAATAAATAAATAAAAGTTACAGCGCAGTAATAATAATGGGTGATTTCAACTACCCCGGTATCGACTGGGTCAGTGTCACGGCAGGACATGCTAGGGAGATAAAGTTCCTAGATGAAATAAATGACTGCTTCTTGGAGCAGCTGGTTCATGAACCAACCAGAGGGGAAGCAATATTAGACCTAGTCCTTAGTGGAACACCAGATGTAGTGCAAAAGATAAGGGTGTTGGGGCCACTTGGCAATAGTGATCATAGCATGATCGCCTTTGATTTAATTAGTGGAGGAGGGATAGTAAGGAAATCCACAGTACTATCTTTTAACTTTCGAAAGGGAGAGTATGATAAAATGAGGAAAATAGTTAAGAAAAAACTAAAAGGAGCAGTTGCAAATGTTAGACTTACATCAAGCTTGGGTGTTGTTGAAAAATACTATCTTGGAAGCCCAAGCCAGCTTTATTCCACGCTTTAAGAAAAGTGGAAGGAAGTCCAAAAAACTGCCAGCATGGTTTAAAGGTGAGGTCAAAGAGGAGGTTGTTGCCAAAAAAGCATCTTTCAAGAAATGGAAAAAAAAGCCAAACGACGAAACCTGGAAACAGCACAAGCACTGGCAAGTGAAATGCAAGGCATTGATAAAGCAGGCAAAGGGAGAATTTGAGAAGCAGCTTGCTGCGGAAGCAAAAACGCGAAATAAAGATTTTTTCAAGTACATTCGCAGCAAAAAAACCTGTGAGAGAGTCAGTTGGTCCATTAGATGATAGAGTTAAAGGGGCACTAAGAGGCGACAAGGCAATAGCAAAGAGACTGAATGAATTATTTGCTTCAGTCTTTAATGAGCAAGATATAGAGATGTTACCCATGACTGAAGTGGTATTTAAAGGAATGCTCTCAACGGACATGCAATCGAGCCTTTGAACTTTATGCTCCATCCATATGGAATTTTCTACCGAGCCATCTCAGAAACAATGCTGATCTACTCTCTTTCAGAAAACAGCTAAAAACCATCTTATTCCAAGAATACTTCAATACGACTCCCACCAAAAAGTGCACTAACCTATAGCCTCGCCCACCATGAACCTCTGATCCAAAGCTGTACTAAACTGTCCATGTCTAAAGTCTGTCTCATGTCAAAATCATCAATGTTGCCTCCCTGGTGATGGCCCCACCCTTATACTTAATTTCCCCACCCTTGTATGTAACGCCGCTTTGACCCAGTGAAAAGCGGGATATAAATACAGTTAAATAAATAAATAAAAAATAAATAAAGGTGCAGAAGAATTGAAGGAAATATCGATACATCGGGAAGATGTATTACAACTATTAGATAAACTAAAGAGTAGCAAATCACCTGGGCCAGATGGTATACATCCGAGGGTGTTGAAAGAACTGAAATATGAGATTGCAGACCTGCTATTAGTAATCTGTGAACTATCATTAAAATAATCTCTAATTTCTGAAGATTCGAGGATCGCCAATGTAACACCAGTTTTTAAAAAGGGTTCCAGGGGTGATCCGGGAAACTACAGACCGGTGAGCCTCACGTCAGTACCGGGAAAATGGTAGAAACCATCATAAAGAATAAAATTACTCAGCATGTAGATAGTCATGGCCTAATGGGAGACAGCCAACATGGCTTTAGACAAGGAAGATCTTGTCTTACTAATCTGTTATGTTTTTTTGAAGGTGTGAATAAACAGGTGGATAAAGGTGAGTCGGTTGATAGTGTATCTGGACTTTCAGAAAGCCTTTGACAAGGTCCCTCATCAGAGACTTTTGGCAAAACTAAAGAGTCATGGGATAGGAGGCAGTGTACTACTGTGGTTCAGGAACTGCTTAAAAGATAGAAAGCAGAGGGTTGGGCTGAATGGCCAATTTTCCCAATGGAGAAAGGTGAGTAGTGGTGTACCCCAGGGATCTGTGCTGGGTCCGCTGCTTTCTGACATATTCATAAATGACCTGGAAAGTGGAATAACGAGTGAGGTTATCAAATTTGCAGATGACACAAAACTATTTAAAGTTGTTAAAACCCATGAGGATTGTGGAAAATTGCAAGAGGATCTTGATAAAATGGCAGATGAAATTTAATGTGGACAAGTGCAAAGTTATGCACCTAGGGAAGAACAACCCAAACTATTGTTACACGATGCAAGGTTCCACTTTA
Organism: Ichthyophis bannanicus; assembly: GCA_033557465.1. Classification (NCBI taxonomy): domain Eukaryota; kingdom Metazoa; phylum Chordata; class Amphibia; order Gymnophiona; family Ichthyophiidae; genus Ichthyophis; species Ichthyophis bannanicus. Next base: position 229,181,682 of record CM066039.1, read on the forward strand.
GGAACCACCACTCAGGAAAAAGATTTAGGCGTCATTGTGGATAACATATTAAAACCCTAGGGCCCAATGTGCAGCGGCGGCCAAGAGAGCAAATAGAATGCTAGGTATCATAAGGAAAGGAATGGAAAATAAAGCAAAAGATATTATAATGCCTCTATATCGTTCCATGCTGAGACCGCACCTTGAATATTGTGTGCAATTCTGGTCACCGTATCTTAAAAAGGATATAGCGTTATTAGAAAAGGTTCAGAGAAGAGCCACCAAAATGGTAAAGGGGATGGAAGGATACTCCTATGAAGAAAGGCTAAAAAGGTTAGGGCTCTTTAACCTGGAAAAGAGACGGCTGAGGGGAGATATGATAGAAGTCTATAAATTAATGAACGGAGTGGAACGGGTAAACGTAGATCGATTGTTTACGTTATCAGAATATAGAAAGACTAGGGGACATGCAATGAAGCTACAGGGTAAACTAAGACTAATAAAAAAAAATATTTTTTCACTCAACGTGTAATCAAACTCTGGAATTTGTTACCGGAGGATGTAGTAAAGGCTGTTAGTGTAGCTGGGTTTAAAAAAGATTAGGACGAGTTCCTGGAGGAAAAGTCCATAAACCATTATTAAGAAGGGACCCAGGATATCAATGCTTGACCCAGTACAAGCATTGTGGAACCTGTGTCTTTTGGGGAAACTGCTAGGTACGTATGACCTAGATTTGCCACTGTTGGAAACAGGATACTGGGCTTGATGGACCTTGGTCTGACCCAGTATGGCATATCTTATGTTCTTATATATTGCCCTCACTTCAGCAAGGCGCATAAGTGAGCTCCAGGCCTTGGTGGCTGACCCACCTTACACACGGTTTCGACTGTGATAAGGTAGTCCTTAGGACTAATCCTCACTTCATGCCGAAGGTGGTTTTGCCCTTCCATTTGAACCAGTCTGCCTCTCTGTTTTTCCCTAGACCACATTCATTTAGGGCAGAAGCAACCCTCCACACTCTGAATTGAAAATGTGTCTTAGCTTTTTATCTTCAGAGGACTCAAAAGCACTGGAAGGCTTCTCAACTGTTCATCTCCTTTGACTCTAGTCACCTCAGGTTGCCAGTCCTCCAAATGTACTCTCCAAGTGGATAGCAGACTGTATCACCTTTGCTTATGAGAAGGCAGGACTCTCCCTCGAGGGTCATGTCACTGCCCATAATCTTCAAGCCATGGCTACCTTGATGGCAAATCTACGATCTGTAGTTATTGATGAGATCTGCAAAGCAGCAACTTGATCTTCGGTCCATACTTTTACTGCTCACTACTGTCTGGACAAGGACTCCAGCCGAGAAGCCATGTTTGGCCAGGCTGTTCTCCAGCATCTCTTTCAGACTTAGAGCAACTCCTACCCTTCGTCCCATATTGCCATCGGACAGGCATCCATGGAGGATACATTACCTCTTTAGGCATATCTGAGGCAAGCCACTCCCAATTCTGAGGTCATCTCTCTGGCATCTTCTGGCTAGAAAATCCCATGTGTGAAAACTACGTTCCTGTTTGTTCCTGGAGATAGCATAGTTACTCACCTGTAACAGGTGATCTCTGGGAACAGCAAAAATTTAATCTTCACAACCCTGCCTCCTCCCCTAGGAGTTGTAGGTCTTTTTCTCTCTCTCCTTTTATCTCAGTTACAAAGTCAACTGAGGAGGGAGAGCTTAAAAGGAAGGAAGGCAGCTACGCAGGCGCAGTGGTATGCTCCCTAAAGCTTTCCTATTGGATCCTGAAAAGCGTTTCCGTGTGGGCTCCATCAGTACCAATGTCACCCATATGTGAAGACTAAATTCCTGCTGTTCCCGGACATCACCTGTTACAGGTGAGTAACTACGCTAAACTGTCAATACAGATCTTTCCATCTCTATTTACTTTTTTTATTTTTTATTTATTTTTTTTAAAGACTACTACTGAGGAAAATAAAAATACTACAGGTTTAAAAGTCATGGCTTGGGCCCCCCTCTTCCCCTCTAGAATCCAACTGACCCAGGCCCCCACCTCTTGGCTGGAAGCCAAAATCCCATTAAATTGATGAGACAATCCCAGAGAGGTATCTCAAATATGTCCTGAGATCTCAAAGAGATGGAGTTCTGACAAGCACCTCGAGATAGCAGTCAGGAGCTCCTGGCCTTTAGTTACATGGAAACAGCAATCAACATTTGCTGGAGACAGAAAATATTAGAGGGTGCCCCTATTTGCACTTGTCTTTATGCCAGACATGGAGACAGAATACACCAGAAACTGCCATGACATCATCCGCTAACAGAGGAAGATAACACTTTTCTCTACTATTCTAGCAGGATGTTCTGGAAGAAAAGCTTAATACGCCAATCCATGAAGTGTAAAGCATAGTTCTCCAGGACCAAGCAGGAAGTCAGTCCTCACTTATGGGTGACGTCGGCGCCGACGGAGCCCTCGCGGAGCAATTTTCCCCAGCTTTCAAAGAAAGCCTTTGGGAATTGCAGCGCGCATGCGCGGTCGTTTTCCCGCCCGAGGGTGCCATCTTAGCCAGTCTTCTTTTTTCCGCGGAGCCCTACAGTCGTCCCCGTCTTGTCCCCGCGAAAAAGTCGATTTTTCTTCATTATTTTATCCTTTTTCCTTCGGTTCGACGCCGATCTTTTTTCCGCCCGGACTCGCGACGCCGGTCACGAGTCCTCTCACTTTTTTTCGGTTTTTCTGACTTTGTCAGCTTTCGTTTTCGATTTTCCCTGGCAGCCCGGTCCTTTGACCTCGCAGGGGCCCTTTTTCCCCCGATGGCTGCCAGTGGCTTTAAGCGGTGTGGTCAGTGTGACCGAAATATGTCACTCACTGACACACACGACTTTTGCCTCCGCTGCCTGGGCCCGGATCATGAGGAACTGATCTGTGGGCCCTGCGGCAAAATGTCCTCAAAAGCGTTGAGAAGTCGGCGGCATCAGCGTGATCGAATCTTCGCTGACCCCAGCCGTACCCGGACCTCGTCGGAGGCCTCCGCGTCAAACGGCTCCAGCTCGGACCGTCGCCGGAGTTCCTCCGACCGGGGTTCTCCCTCCGGGGACCATAGTCGGACGGTGAAACCCGCGAGGGCGGCGTCGGTGGACGCTCCTGGTTCCGCGAGGGCCAGGTTGCATAGCCCCGATAGCCGCCCCGGGTCCTTGGAGAAGGAACACCTCCCGAAGCGACCTCGCCTGGAGTCGGAGATGCCTGCTCGGGTAAGTCCTGTGGTCCTTCTGGACTCGCCTCCGCGACAGCCGACGTCGGGCCCGACGCCGTCGGGGCCCGAGTCGGGGGCTGCTGGGTCACCTGAGCTCGGACTCAGGTTGACGGCCTTGGAGAGCAGACTGTCTGCCTTCATGGACCAGCAGCGGGCACTGCTCGCTGGCCTCGCTGGCGCCGCTGCCCCGACCGCCGGGACGTCGACGTCCAAGTCGACCCCGGAGACCGAGCCGATCCTCGAGTCGATGAGAACTCGAGTCGATCCTCGGTCGAGGTCACCCTCGGCCTCCCGTTCGGGACCGAGGTCGCCGACGCCGACTCCCTCGGCGTCGGGGCGGCAGGCGCCGCGCCCTGCCCGGGCCGACCCCACCGATTCCTCGTCGGAGTCGGTCTGGGAGTCTGAAGAGGAAGAGTCACCTGATTCGTTTCGGACTCGGTGTGTCCCCACGGACTCACCTGAGTCCGAACCTCGGAAGCAGTCCCCCCCGGAGGATGCCCGGTTCTCGGACTTCGTTAGGGATATGGCCAAGGCTTTGGCCTTCCCTGCGGATCCCGAGGAGGAGCCTCGAGCCTAAGAGCTCGACGCCCTCCAGTATGACTCTCCCGCGAGGGAACACTTTACTGTACCGGTTCCTCCTATGCTGGAACGACTACTCTTGCGCATGTGGGAGAGTCCGGCCTCCTCGCCGGTCCTGAGCAAGCGGGTCGATTCTATCTATCGGGTCCGCAAGAGCCCTGGCTTCCAAAAGGCACAGCTACCACACCATTCCATGGTAGTGGAATCGGCCATGCATCGTCTTAAGAGCCAGAAGATGCACTCCTCGGTGCCCCCTGGCAGGGAGGCCCGTAACCTGGATGGCCTTGGTAAGAAGTGTTTCCAGGGCTCTATGCTCGCATGTCGTGTCCAGACTTACCAGCTGTACATGGGCATGTATCTCCGGGTTCTGGCTAAAGAGCTAGCCGGATTCTCCGCTGGTCTGTCCGAGGAACCCTTGCGGAGGTTCCTGGCCTTGTCCACTGGCATTCGGGAATGCTCAAAGTTCATGTCCCAGGCAGCCTATGATGGCTTTGAAGCGTCGGCTCGAGTGGCCGCAGCCGGCATCGGTGCCCGCCGACAGGCTTGGCTTCAGTCGTCAGACCTTGAGCCCTGGGTGCAGGACAAGTTGGTCGATGTCCCCTGCCGAGGCGAGAACCTCTTTGGCAAGCCCATGGCGGAAAAGGCTGCACAAATTGAGACTGAGACTCTCTCCAGGACCAGGCTTTCTAGGAAGACCTCCGCCCCTTCCCAGAAAAAGAAGGGCTCGAGGAAAAAGTCCTTTTACCCGAGGAAGGCGGCTGCCTACAAACAATACCCCCATTATCAGGCCCCTGCAGCTCCCCAACAGGGCCAGCAGGCCAAGGGACGGGGTAACGGGTCCCGTAGGCAGCAAGCCCCCAAGCCTGCACCACCAGCCCCTGCTCAGCAGGGTGGGGGTTTTTGACTCGCAAAGCATAGCCTCTCCCCCCCCGCTGGTTCCTCCCAGCACCGGAGGCCGGCTGGTTCACTTCGCCCACAGGTGGTCCAGCATCACCGCAGATGCCTGGGTGCTTCAAGTCGTGCGAGAAGGCTATCTTCTCCACTTCCACCAGGTCCCTCCCTCCTATTTTCCGGGAGAACCTCCGCGACCCCCTCTGCACAGGGAATTACTCCTTCAGGAGTTAGCGGGTCTTCTGCAGGATCAGGCGGTGGAACCGGTGACACACCACCTGAGAGGTCAAGGCTTTTATTCCAGGTATTTTCTGATACCAAAGAGAACAGGGGGCCTCAGACCCATCCTGGACTTGCGCAACCTCAACAAGTTCCTTGTGCGGGAGAAGTTCAAAATGCTTACCCTTGGAATCCTTCTGCCCTACCTCCAGCAGGGAGATTGGCTATGCTCCTTGGATCTAAAGGATGCCTACACGCACATCCTCATCCACCCAAGCCACCGCCAATACCTAAGGTTTGTGGTGGCAGGAAATCATTACCAGTACAGAGTACTGCCCTTTGGCCTGTCCTCCGCACCGCGAGTCTTCACAAAATGTCTCGCGGTCGTGGCGGCCCATCTCCGGCTTCACGGCCTCTGTCTTTCCGTACCTCGACGACTGGCTCATCAGAGCAGCGTCCGCTCGGGAGGTCACCAACGCCACGCGCCGCACGGTGACTCTTCTGCAGCACTTGGGCTTTGTTATAAACTTCGCAAAGTCCACTTTGCTCCCCTCACAGGATCTCGAGTTCATCGGCGCAAGGCTGCACACTCCTCAGGCGCGAGCATACCTACCGCTCGACAGGGCTCAACGGCTCATGGACCTAGCCGACCGTTTTCGCAGCCAGCCCCTGGTCTCCGCCAGGCGCTTCCTGAGACTACTCGGCCATATGGCTTCCACCGTCCATGTGACCCCCAATGCCCGCCTGAATATGCGGTCTGCTCAATGGTGTCTCCGCCAGCAGTGGCGTCAAGCCACAGGCGACCTAGCAGACCTAGTGCGCGTCTCCGAGCCGCTGATCTCGTCTCTCCGGTGGTGGCTCCGGCAGCCGAACCTCATATTCGGAATGCCTTTCCAGTCACCTCAGCCGACCCGGGTGCTGACCACTGATGCATCCCTCCTGGGCTGGGGAGCACATTGCCAAGAGGCACGTACTCAGGGCCTCTGGACCACGTGGGAGTCTGCTCAGCAGATCAACTTCCTGGAGCTCAGGGCGATCCGCCTAGCTCTCAAGGCCTTCTCCCACCTGACTTCCCACCAGTCCGTCCTTGTCCAGACGGACAATCAAGTTGCCATGTTCTACGTGAACAAGCAGGGGGGCACGGGCTCCTTCCTCCTCTGCCGGGAGGCACAGAAGCTCTGCTCTTGGGCCGTCAGTCACGGCATTCTCCTCAAGGCAGTTTATCTCCCGGGCCAAGAAAATTGCCTTGCGGACAAACTCAGCAGGGTCCTCCAGCCGCACGAGTGGCGTCTGGATCCCTTGGTAGTTCAGAAGCTCTTCCTAAAGTGGGGCCTCCCCACGGTGGATCTCTTTGCCAGTCCTCACAACCGGCAGCTTCCTCGCTTCTGCTCTCGTCAGCCACACCCCCTTCGGGTTGCGGCGGACGCTTTTCTGATCTCATGGTCGGGGAGCCTTCTGTACGCTTTCCCTCCCATCCCGCTAGTCTCTCAGACTCTTTTCAAGGTTCTCCGAGACAAAGCCTTCATGATCCTGGTGGCCCCTCGCTGGCCCAGGCAGCCGTGGTTTCCGCTCCTACTGCAACTGGCGGTGGAGGATCCAATCCCTCTGGGGTACAACCGGATCTCCTCACTCAGGATCAGGGGTCCCTACTGCACCCCAACCTCAGGTCTCTCAACCTCATGGCCTGGCTGCTGAGAGGGTAGTCCTTGCTCCCCTTCTCCTGCCGGCGGAGGTGGAGGAGGTCGTCTTGGCTTCGCGACGGCCTTCTACCCGCAAATGCTACGCCCTTAAATGGCGTCGCTTTGCAGTCTGGTGTACCCAACAGTCTCAGGATCCCTTCTCCTGCCCGGTGTCGGTGATCTTGCAGTACTTGCTACACCTCTCTAATCTGGGACTTAAGTCCAACTCCGTCAAAGTTCACCTCAGTGCTCTTTCGGCACATCATGTGCCGGTGGACGGTAGACCTCTCTCAAGCGACCCTCTCGTAGCGAGGTTTCTCCGAGGTCTCCTTCTACTTAAACCACCTCTGCGCCCGCCAGCGCCTGACTGGGACCTGAATGTGGTTTTGCAGCGGATCACCTGTCCGCCTTTTGAACCTATGGCTACCTGTTCTCTCTCTCCGTTTTCTGTCTTGGAAAACACTGTTCTTGATAGCCCTCACTTCCGCTAGACGCGTAAGTGAATTGCAGGCCCTCGTGTCTGATCCCCCTTACACTAGGTTCTACAAGAATAGGGTAGTCCGACGGACTCACCCAAAATTTCTGCCTAAAGTGGTCTCCCCTTTTCACATCAATCAGGAGGTGGTACTTCCAACCTTCTTTCCCAGACCACACTCCAGCCGAGCTGAAACGGTCCTCCATACCCTGGACTGTAGAAGGGCATTGAACTTCTACCTTGACCGTACGCGGGAGCACCGTAAAGCTGCTCAGCTTTTTGTGTCTTTTGACCCCAATAAATTGGGGCTCCCGGTCTCCAAGCGTACTCTGTCCATCTGGGTTGCGGACTGTATCTCTTGGGCTTATGGGGCAGCCGGACTCTCCTTAGAAAGTCGAGTCACGGCTCATTGCGTTCGGGCAAAGGCTACGTCAGTGGCTTACCTCCGCTCTGTTCCGCTGGCAGACATCTGCCGGGCCGCTACTTGGTCTTCGAGCCAGACTTTTGCGGTCCATTACTGTCTCGAGAGGGAGTCCCGCAGGGACAGTGCTTTCGGACAGGCAGTCCTCCGTAATCTCTTTGAGGTCTGAGCAACTCCTACCCTCCATCCCGGATGTGGGCTACCGGTGGGTGATAATTCAGCGAAGATTCTATCCTTCTGTGCTGCTGAGCTAGAGGGAGCTCATTTTTGTGCTTAGGGTCTCCGGTAGCCTTGAGCTTGGGAGTCCCATAAGTGAGGACTGACTTCCTGCTTGGTCCTGGAGAAAGCGTAGTTACTCACCTGTAACAGGTGTTCTCCAGGAGCAGCAGGAATCAGTCCTCACTACCCTCCCTCCTCCCCTTGGAGTTGCAATCGTCTGCTTATGTTCTTTTTGCAAATTTTTATGCTGTCTTTTTTAGCTATGTCATCTGACTGGCTAAGATGGCACCCTCGGGCGGGAAGACGACCGCGCATGCGCGCTGCAATTCCCAAAGGCTTTCTTTGAAAGCTGGGGAAAATTGCTCCGCGAGGGCTCCGTCGGCGCCGACGTCACCCATAAGTGAGGACTGATTCCTGCTGCTCCTGGAGAACACCTGTTACAGGTGAGTAACTACGCTTTACTCACCTGTAACAGGTGATCTCTGGGAACAGCAGGAATTTAGTCCTCACATATGGGTATCATCGGTACCGACGGAGCCTGCGCGGGAACGCTCCCCAGCATCCAATTAGGAAGCTTCTGGGAGCATCCCACAGCACTTGCGTGCTGCCTTCCCGCCTTTCCCAACTGCCTCTCTCCAGTTGAGTTTAAAGTTGAGACAGAGAGAGAGGGAAAGAGAAAGAGAGATACAACTCCTAGGGGAGGTTGTGTGGGTTGCAAGGACTAAATTCCTGCTGTTCCTGGAGATCACCTGTTACAGGTGAGTAACTATGCTATCTCCAGAAACAAGCAGGAATGTAGTCCTCACATATGGGGACTCCGTAGCTTTAGATGCCAGGGAGAAACCCCAAAAGTTGTGTGCCCCTGTGAAAGGGCTCCACTTCCCCCCATGGATCTTTGGCATCCAACCAGGGATGGTGGGTATGAGTTGATTAGGTATGGAACAGGTGTTGGAGAACAGCCTGACCAAACAAGGCATCCCGGCGGGAGTCCTTCTCCAAACAGTAATGGGCTGTGAAGGTATGAACCGAGGCCCAGGTGGCTGCTCGACAGATGTCGTCGATAGACACAGAGTGCAGATGAGCCATTGAGGCTGCCATGGCTCTCACATTGTGAGTTGTGACATGGCCCTCAAAAGGAAGATTCTTACTCTGATAGGCAAAGGAAATACACTGAGCAATTCAGCTAGACAGTGTTCTCTTGGAGACTGGAAGTCCCAAATGAGAAGGATCAAAAGCAAGAAAGAGCTGAGAGGACTTTCTATGTTGCTGTGTTCTTTGCAAGTAAAAGGCTAAAGCTCTTTTACAGTCCAACGTATGAAGATTCCTTTCTGCATTTGATGCATGAGGCCTTGGAAAAAACACAGGCAGGTAGACCGCTTGGTTTAGATGAAAAGGCGAGACCACCTTTAGCATAAAGTGTGGATGAGTCGTAAGGACTACCTTGTCATGATGGAACCTTGTATAAGGTGGATCAGCCACTAGTGCCTGCAACTCACTGATGCAACGTGCTGATGTGATTGCAATGAGAAAGATGACTTTCCAAGAAAGGAATTTCAATGAGGTAGTAGCTAGGGGTTCGAAAGGTGGCTTCATGAGCTGACCAAGAACCAGGTTTAAGTCCCATGCCACCGGTGGTGGCCTAATAGGAGGCTTAGTATGAAGAAGGCCCCTCATAAATCTTGCTATAAGAGGATGGGAGGAAATAAGTTGTCCATTTAGAGGCTTGAAAGAAGCTGCAATAGCACTCAAATGGACTCTTACTGAGTTAGTCTTAAGACCTGCAATGGATAAATGAAGGAGATACTCCAATAATGATTCCAGGGGTATCACAAGGGCGTTAAGACCCTTCTCCGAGCACCATATGGTAAACCTCTTCCACTTAAAAGCATAATAGCATCTTGTGGAAGGCTTCCTGGAAGCATGAATGACATCCTTTACTTGCTGAGAGAGGTTAAGATCATGAAGATCTAGGCCTTCAGCAACCAAGCTCTGAGATGCAGAGAGTGGGGATTGGGATGCCATAACATTCCATCCTCCTGTGACAGGAGATCTAGAGCAGATCCTAACTCCAGGGAGGGAGCCTGAGAGAGATGTAGAAGCAGAGGGTACCACACTTGCCGCGGCCAATGTGGAGCTATGAGAATCATATGCCCCCTGTCTCTCTGAAGCTTGAACTGGGTTTTGGGAATTAGGGGAATGGGTGGAAAGGCATAAAGGAAGTCTTGCCCCCAGTGGAGGAGGAAAGCATCCCTGGCCTGAGAGCCCTGAACTGGAATTCTAGAACAGAACCGGTGAAGTTTGGCATTCAGCGGATTTGCAAATAGGTCTATGTCCGGGGTTCCCCAAATCTGAAAGAACTTGGCCACCTGGTCTGCATGTAGAGACCATTCGTGTGGAAGCAGAACTCGACTGAGTCTGTCTGCCCAAGAGTTCTGTATGCCTGGAAGATACACTGCCAGGAGATGAATCTGATGCTCTCTGGCGAGGGCTTATAATCGCAAAGCTTTGTTGCAAAGCGACAGAGAGCCTCTTCCCCCCTGATTGTTCACGTAGAACATGGATACTTGATTGTCCGAATGAATGAGGACTGTCTTGTAGCTGAGCAGGGTGTGGAGCACTCGAAGAGCAAGGAAGATTGCTCTGAGCTCCAAGAGATTGATATGTAGATGAATCTCCTGTGGAGTCTAGGTGCCTTGGGTGGAGAGGTCCTGCAGATGAGCTCTCCAACCCATCGGAGAAGCATCTGTTGTGAGAGTTGCCTAGGGTAAGGGCTGTTGAAATGGGGACCCCAGCAACAGGTTGTGAGTGGACTGCCACCATTGGAGGGACAAAATAAGGCGATTTGTGTTTGCTATTTTGTCTGACAGACACCCTGATGCCTGGGTCCACTGAGTGGATAAAGTCCACTGGGCCGCTCTCATATGGAGGCGAGCATAAGGAACCACATGCATGGTAGATGCCATGTGGCCTAGTCATTGTAGCATTTCTCGGGCAGTGAGATATGAGGCTTTAGCAATGTTTGAGAAGCTAACTGCACCATGCGAAGTCAACGGGCCTGCGGAAGATAGGCCCTTGCCTTTCTGGTATCCAGCAAAGCTCCTATGAACTCTAGAGACTGAGTGGGAGTTGGACTGCATTTTGGGATGTTTATGACCTGACCCAAAAACTGAAGGATACGCATTGTGCAAGATAGTGAAGTCCTGGCCTCTGACTCTGATGGGGCTCGAATGAGCCAGTCTAAGTAGGGGAAGACGAATATCCCTAGAGTGCGGAGAAATGCTGCTACCACAGCCATGCATTTCGTGAACACCCTTGGTGCTGAGGCCAGGCCAAAAGGACGTACCCTGTATTGGTAGTGCTTTCCTTTAAAAAGGAACCAAAGGAACTTTCTGTGAGTTGGATGGATGAGAACATGGGTGTACGCATCCTTGCTATCTAGAGAAGAAAGCCAATCCTGACCCTGAAGGTATGGCAGCAGAGTTCCTAGAGAAATCATCTTGAATTTCTCTTTGAACAGGAATTTGTTCAATTTGAGGTCCAAGATAGGTCTGTATCCCCCTGTTTTCTTTGGGATAAGGAAATAGGGGGAGTAAAACCCTGTACACTGATAATGAATGGGTACTTCTTCTGTTGCCCCTTGGGCAAGAAGCATAGTGATCTCTTGTTCTAACAGGTTGATGAGAGAGGTCTGAGAATTGAACTGTCCTACCATTGTGGGAGGGGGCATGCACAGAAAGTGCAGCTTGTACCCCTCTCTTATAATGCAGTGTCCAATGCTCTGCTGTTAGCTGCTCCCACCTGGGGGCAAAGTGACATAACCTTCCTGTAATGGTGGAAGGCTCTGGTCCATTGAGGGCTAGGAAGGCTAAGTTCTCTAAATGAAAGTCAAAGGCCTTGTGGAGGCTGAGACTGCTGAGGCTTAGCAGTCTTTGATTTCCTTTGTTTAGGTGGTTACTGACTTTTCCGGGCAGGCTGACCTGCAGAACGTCCCTGCTGGGAATAAGAGGGATAAAACCTCTTCTTTTTTGAGAAGAAAGACTTCTTGAAAGATTTCTCTTTCGCAGGATCGGCTGTGCCTTTGGATAACATATTCAAAGTGGAGTTGTCAGCATCTAATTCATTGGCTTTTTCTTGCCAATTTTTGCCAAACAGATTCGCACCTGTACAAGGGATATTGCACAGTTTGTCTTGCACCCAGAGCTCCAAATCGGATGCCTGGAGCCAGGCAAATCTACGTGCACCTATGGCAATGGCAGAGGTTCTGCTTATGCACTCAAAACAGTCAAAAGCTGCACGGTTGACTAACTAACTTAGACACATCCTGGGCATGTTTGACCAATGTGACAAAATCCTGCCTTCTATCCTCAGGCAGAAGAGTTCAAAACCTCTAAATCACCTGTGACTTCTTTAAGGAACATTCCCATATATAAAATATAGGAACTGATCCTGGCAGAAAGCACGGAAGCCTGGAAAGTACGATGTCCAAAGGCATCCAAAGTTCTACACTCACGTCCTGGAGGATTAGAGGCATGCCTCTTTGCACTCCTGATCCTTCTCATAGCTGATTCCACTACAATAGAGTGGTGAGGAAGCTGAATTTTCTGGAAGCCAGGACAAGGAGGGACTCGATACATGGCATCCAGTCTGCGAGAGTGAGGAGAGGTGGTGAGAGGTGTCTCACACATTCTCAACATGAGATCATGTAAAATCTCATGGATAGGCAAGGTAGCTGCCTCCTTAGGAGGCTTGGGATATTGTAAAATCTCCAACTCCTTAGCTCTGGGCTCTGTCTCAGGAGTCACAGTAATGGAAAACCCACAAGCCACCTCCCTGATGAAATCTTGAAAAAAGATATCTTCTGGAGGAGACATCCTACGTTTAGGAGAGGAAGGCTCCTCCGGGAGAAGTATCCCGGTACCGGCAGAGTTATCAGAATTCTCGGAGTCCACTGAGGATTCGAAGTATCGTCTGTCCAGATGCTCTTGAAGAGTCTGATACCCGTACCGACCGAAGTCAGTACCGGGGGTAATCAGTACCAGTGTATCGGCACCAGAAGGCATTGCATGACTGGGTGCCGGCAAAGCCGATACCAATGTCGATGCTATCGGTACCGGTGCCGTTACCGGTTGAATCATCTGACGCAGTTCCGAGGGCATCGATGCCGCAAGGAGAGCCGCCAGACTGCGCTCAATAGCCAGGAACCTCTGGTCTATCAATGCTGCCGATGCCTGGGTGTCGGTACCGGAAACAGCCGGTACCCCAGAGCATGGCACCAGTAGTTCTGCCGAGGTCGAGGCCTCGAACATCCTAGTTCCCCGGATAATGCTTTGAAAGCCGAAGACTCTTGCTGGGGCAATTTTGCCAGTATGGAACCCTCAAGGGCAACGCCAGAGCCATCTCAATGCTTGGAAGGAGATCTACCCTTTGAGGACTGGCTGGACTTATGTTTAGTTACCTGAGATCGATGCGACCGATGCTGCATCAGAGGGAAAAAGGGCACTGAGCTTGGCAGCTCGGTTCTATCGACCCCTTTTGGACATCATGGCACAAGCCATGCACTCGGAGATGGAGTGGTCAGGACCTAAACATTTAAGACACCACTCGTGGGTGTCGGTGACGGAAATGGTACCGCCACACTTGGTGCATTTTTTAAAACCCGAGGCGGGATTCTCCATGGTGGAGGAAATTTTGGGCCTAAGGCCCAAAATGGCGCGTGCACCTGGAAAGAAAAGTTTGGGAAAAAAAGGAATACTATTTATTTTTTTTTTTAAAAGAAAGAAGGAAGAACCGGCGGTACCGGTATAGCGTTGAGGAAGGCAGACGTGACCACAAAAAAGAAGAATAAGGAAAACAATTTTCTGCTGTGACAGGAACACGACCTGCTGGCTCCGCGGAAAATGAAGAACTGGAGAGAGGCAGTTGGGAAAGGCGGGAGGGCAGCACGCAGGCGCTGTGGGATGCTCCCAAAAGCTTCCTAATTGGACGCTGGGGAGCGTTCCCGCGCAGGCTCCGTCGGTACCGACGATACCCATATGTGAGGACTACATTCCTGCTTGTTCCTGGAGATATTATGTTACACCAGCTTTACTGTAATCCTTGAAATAATGGAACTGAGGGTTGGGGTGGGGCATGCAATGAATCTATTTTCTATTTGCTCCTTGTGGGCTTTATGGCATGTATGTTATATTAATGCAACTTCTGTAATAAACATTAAATGGGGGGGGGGGGGGTGCGAGTATGATCTTCTAATGGAACCTCTCCTGAAAGCCAGAATAACCTGATGCATGCTATTAGGGAGATTGAGGAAAGCCAAAGTTAACTCTTCAGCATCTAAGCTGTGACAGATAGGGACCTGATGTTGGTTCTCAAGAGAGTGTTCCTTGAGCTTGTGTGATCAGTGTTGGACTGGTTTACAGCCCTCCAGGACACGAATTGGAGACCCCTGATATAGCGTAGTTACTCACCTGTAACAGGTGATCTCCGGGAACAGCAGGAATTTAGTCTTCACATATGGGTATCGTCAGTACTGATGGAGCCTGCGCGGAAACGCTCCCCAGCGTCCAATAGGAACGCTTTTGGGAGCATCCCTCAGCACATGCACGCTGCCTTCCCGCCTTTCCAACTGTCCCTCTCCAGTTGAGTTTATAGCTGAGAGAAGAGAGAGGGAAAGAGAGAGAGATAGAGAGATACAAATCCTAGGGGAGGTGGGCGGGTTGTGAAGACTAAATTCCTGCTGTTCCCGGAGATCACCTGTTACAGGTGAGTAACTACGCTATCTCCAGGAACAAGCAGGAATGTAGTCTTCACTAGCTGAAGATGCCAGGGAGATAGCCCCAGGAAGCTGCCACCCAAGTAAGGTGGGCCAAGCTTCCTCCCATGCATCTCTGGCATCCAACCAGGGTTGGGGGATAGGAGTTGAATTAGGTCTGAAAGAGATTTTGAAGAACAACTTGGCCAAAGAAGGCATCCTGATGGGAGGCTTTATCTAGGAAGTAGTGGGCTGTGAAAGTGTGTACCGAAGCCCAGGTGGCTGCTCGACAAATGTCATTAATAGATACAGAGTGAAGGTTAGCCATAGAGGCTGCCATGGCTCTCACATTATGAGCTGTGACATGGTCTTGAAGAGGAAGACTCTTACTCTCATAATGCAATCCATTTGAATAGAGTTCTCTTGGAGACTGAAAGCCCCAATTGACTAGAATCAAAAGCAATAAAAAGTTGAGAAGACTTTCTATGTTGCTGTGTTCTTTGTAGGTAAAAAGCCAAGGCTCTTTTACAATCCAAAGTATGAAGGTTCCTTTCTGCATTAGAGGCTTCGGA
This sequence comes from Ichthyophis bannanicus, assembly GCA_033557465.1. Lineage (NCBI taxonomy): Eukaryota > Metazoa > Chordata > Amphibia > Gymnophiona > Ichthyophiidae > Ichthyophis > Ichthyophis bannanicus. The sequence goes on from CM066039.1 coordinate 229,196,710, forward strand.
AAGAATACAGGAAGTTAAATTGATTGATTTAAATGAAAAGGCGAAACCACCTTTGGCATAAAGTGTGGATGAGTTCTGAGAACAACCTTATGGTGAAATCTAGTATAAGGAGGATCAGCCACTAAAGCTTGCAATTCACTAATGGGACGTGCAGAGGTGATTGCAATTAGGAAAATGACCTTCCAGGACAAAAGCTTTAAGGTTGTAATGGCTAAAGGTTCAAAAGGCGGTTTCATGAGCTGCCAGAGAACTAGGTTTAAATCCCATGCCACCGGTGGTGGCCTGATGGGAGGCTTTGTTAATAGAAGACCTCTCATAAATCTTGATATGAGTGGATGAGAAGAAATTGGTTGTCCATTTAGAGACTTATAGGAAGCTGCAATTGCACTAAGTTGAACTCTTACTGAATTGGTCTTTAGACCAGAATTTAATAAATGAAGTAGATATTCTAGTATCGATTCCAAAGGTATCAAGGGGGCTTAACCCCTTCTGTGAACACCATATAGTAAAACGTTTCCACTTGAAGGTGTAAGAGTGTCTTGAGGAAGGTTTTCTAGAAGCCTGAAGGATATCCTTTACCTGTTGGGAAAGGTTGAGATCCTGAAGGTTTAAGCTTTCAGCAACCAGTCCCTGTGATTCAGGGACTGGGGATTCAGGTGCCATAGCATCCCGTTCTCTTGGGAGAGGAAATCTGGAGCATAGCCTAACTTCAGAGGTGCAGCTAGAGAGAGATGTAGAAGCAGGAGATACCACATTTGGCGTGGCCACCATGGCGCTATGAGGATCATACGACCTCTGTCTCTCTGAAGCTTGAAGAGTGTTTTGGGGATGAGGGAAATGGGTGGGAAGGCATAGAGGAAGTCGTGACCCCAGTGAAGAAGGAAGGCATCCCTTGCCTGGCAATTTTGAGCCGGAATTCTGGAACAGAATCAGGGAAGTTTGGCATTCAGTAGACTTGCAAATTTGTCTGTCTGTGGTTCCCCAGATCTGAAATATCTTGGCCACCTGGCCTAGGTGGAGAGACCATTCTTGAGGCAGCAGTACTCGGCTGAGTTTGTCTGCCCAAAGGTTTTGAATGCCTGGAAGATATACCATGAGAAGGTGAATTTGATTCTCTCTGGCGAGGGCCCATAGTCGTAAAGCTTCATTGCATAACGACAGAGAGCCTGTTCCCCCCCTGCTTGTTCACGTAGAACATAGTTACTTGATTGTCCATTTGGACTAGGACTGTCTTGTAGCTGAGCTCGGCATGGAATACTCGAAAAGCCAAACGGATTGTTCTGAGCTCCAGGAGGTTTATGTGAAGACAAGCTTCCTGTGGCGTCCAGGTACCCTGCATAGAGAGATGACGCAAGTGTGCTCCCCATCCCACCTGTGATGCATCTGTAGTTAGAGTGGCCTGTTATAAAGGTTGCTGGAAAGGAGACCCCACTAGAAGATTTTCCAGTTTTTGCCACCATTGGAGGGACAAAATCAGTCATTGTGAGTTTATCATCTTGTCCGACAGATGTCCTGTGGCCTGTGCCCACTGTGTGGATAGGGTCCACTGGTCTGCTCGTATATAAAGATGGAAAGTCATTGAAAAACCACAAGGATTCTCCCAAAACTTTCAATATGCTTGTCTAAGTATGTTTTTTTGTCGGGACCAGACCGACAGGAGAGGGGAGACGGAAACTCCCACGTCAGCGTCAGACGGGCCCGTTTACTCAACAAAAACAAGCAAAACAGTGAAGTGAAAATAGTGCAAAAACACACTTATCTGAAGGAAAGGCGATGAAACTTCATGATAGTTCAGCACAGCACGACATGCATGTTTCGGGCTAAGACAGCCCTGTATCAAGTGCACCTTAGTTGAACTGAAAAAACGCCTCCAACATACCAGAATCCCCAGAGTACTTATACTTAGCAAATTGGCAGCTGATTGGATGCCTTAAACACGTGTTCAAGAGGACGCGGAAAGGATGAATGATGAAAAGCAAGGCATAGTCGGTACAGCAGTTGAGCAGTCAGATCACACTCCACCAATCGCACTCCAAATTAAGTCCCAAAGGCTCTATTGTATGCAGGCGAAAGATCCACCGTTGTTCACGCAATTGAAGTCTGTGCTCCCGATCGCCCCCCCGTAGATTAGCAGGAATGAAATCGATTACTCGCCATCTTAAATCAGAAAACACATGAAGCTTGTCCACACAATGAGCCACAATAGGCGCAGAAATGGTCTTATTTCACAAGCGAGAAGCATGTTCGCTCAATCTAATCTGCACCGGCCGAATCGTTCTGCCGATGTAAGAAAGGCCACAGGGACAAGTGAGCATGTAAACTACATATGATGACTGACATGTAGAACTCCCAAAAAAAGTGTAAGTTGCACCCGTGGCCCCATGGGTCCATTGGGTGCCCTCCATGGTAGTGGAGCAATGTTTGCAATTCCGACGATACCCATATGTGAAGACTCATTCCTGCTTGTTCCTGGAGATCAACATGAACCGTAGATGCCATATGTCCCAATAGCTGTAGTAGTTCTCGAGCAGTTAGGGAGGACTTCACTGCTGCTTGAACAGCGAGCTGCACTATGCAAAGACAGCGGGGTTGTGGGAGAAAAGCCCTTGACTGTCTGGTATCTAAACGAGCTCCTATGAACTCCAGGGACTGAGACGGAGCAAGTTGGGATTTTGGGAGGTTTATGACAAATCGCAAGTATTGAGGGATTCACATTATGCGAGACAGTGCAGAGCTGGCTTCTGGAACCGTGGGGGCTCGAATGAGTCAGTCATCTAAGTAAGGGAAGACGAATATCCCTAGGGTTCGCAGAAATGCAGCTACTACTGCCATGCATTTCGTGAAAACTCGGTGCCGAAGCCAGACCAAAGGGAAGAACCCTGTATTGGAAATGTTTTCCCTTGAAAAGGAATCATAAGAATTTCCTGTGATCTGGATGGATCACAATGTGAGTATATGCATCCTTTAGATCTAGAGAACAAAGCCAATCCTGACTTTGAAGGTAAGGCAGAAGTGTTCAGAGGGAGATCTTGAATTTTTCTCAGAACAGATATTTATTCAATTCTCTGAGGTCTAGAATGGGTCTGTGTCCTCCTGTTTTCTTTGGAATAAGAAAATAGGGGGAGTAGAACCCTGTACCCTGTTGAAGGATGGGCACCTCCTCTATTGCTCCTTGAGCAAGGAGTGTTGAGACCTCTCGCTCCAGTAGATTGTCTGTAGAGGTTTCGGAATTGAACTGTCTTACGGTTGTAGGAGGGGGCATGCTGTGAAAATGAAGCTTGTACCCCTCTCCCACAATGGACAGAGTCCAATTTTCTGCTGTTATTTGGTGCCATCTGTTGGCAAAATGACACAACCTGCCAGGAATGTTTAGGGGTTCTGAACCTTTGAGAGGCAGGAAGGCTAAGTTCTCTATGAAGGAGTCAAAGCCCTTGAGGGGGCTAGGCCTGTGGAGCTGGTTGAGCTCTAAGACCTTTTGGCTTCTTTTGTCTGGATTGTTGTTGTTGACCCTTCTGGGCTACTTGACCCCGAGCACACTAACACACTAACAGCTCTTACTACATCCTCCGGTAACAAATTCCAGAGTTTGATTACACGTTGCGTGAAAAAATATTTTCTCTTATTTGTCTTAAATAGTTTACCCTTTAGCTTCATTACATGTCCCCTAGTCTTTCTATATTATGATAGTGTAAACAATCGATCTACGTTTATCCGTTCCACTCCATTCATTTATGGACCTCTATCATATCTCCCCTCAGCCGTCTCTTTTCCAGGTTGAAGAGCCCTAACCTTTGTAGCCTCTCTTCATAGGAGTAGCCTTCCATCCCCTTTACCATTTTGGTGGCTCTTCTCTGTACCTTTTCTAATAACGCTATATCCTTTTTAAGATACAGCGACCAGAACTGCACACAATATTCAAGGTGCGGTCGTACCATGGAACGATACAGAGGCATTATAATATCCTTTGTACTCACATCACAAGCAAATTCAATCAACTGTCCCACTGTATATATGTTGTGCTATTCTGCACCTCCCACATGTCCCCCCTCCCCTTGTTCTCCTTAGAGAGTTCCTTGTAATGGTTTGAATCATGTTTTCCTATGCAAGTTCTATGTAAGTTTTTTGAGTTTCAATGTAATCCGCCTTGATTAAATTTGAAGGTGGTATTGAAAAATTGTTAAATAAAATAAATAAATACTTATCTTTCCCCTTTTGCTTTTACCTCCGTTTCTTTCTTTATTCCTTTTTCATCCACTCAGATTTCACCCTTCCATCTTCAGTCTCTACTCTTCCAATACCCAGCCAATCGTAGATTTTTCTACCCTCCCACGTAAACTCTTTTCCCCTCCCCATCGTCGCTTTCCTAGTCCCATCCCCTTCTTGCCCCCCCCCCCCCCGCATCTTCTCCCTCTTAGTCTCATTCTCCCCTCCCCCCTCCCCCTGTATCTGTTCATTTCCAGTCCTAGCCCCCCCCCCCCCAATCAGCCATTTCCAGTCCTATCCTAGCACTCCCTGCCAGGGTGAAGAGAGGCATGTTCCTTCACTCCGGCAATTGTATTCTCGTTAAGCCCACTGGCGCCAGAGGTTAAAGGGCATTCTCCAGGAAAAGCAGGAAGTTGGTCCTCACATATGGATGACATTGGCACCGATGGAGCACGCGTGGAGCATTTCCCCAGCTTTCAGAGAAAGCCTTTAGGAATGCTGCCATGCAAGTGTGGTCCCCTTCCCTCCAAAGGGTGCCATCTTACTCATTTTCCTTTTTTCTGCGGAGCAAAACGGACGTGGTCCTCTACTTTGCCGGAAAAAGTTATTTTAATTCTTGCATACCGGTTCCCTTCCTGCCTCGAGGCGGCGGCACCGGTGCCAATCTCGGCTTCCTTTTTTTCATGTTTCCTTAAGGTCCTACCTTGACCGACCTTTGTGCCTTTTTTCACCTGGGGATCCTTGACACCGGCTGGGTGTGCTCCCTCCATGACTCCCGGTGGGTTCAAGAAATGCAACTGCTGCAGTTAGTCTATCTCGGTCACCGATACTCATGAATGCTGCATCCGTTGCCTGGGCCCAGACCACGACAATTCCACCTGCGACTGGTGCCAGGCCATGACCTTAAAACCAGCAGGAGGCAGTTTTCATGAGGTCTGACTCGACTCTGCCCCGGCTTTCCCTGCACCAAGTCCTAAAGCCGGCCCTTTGAGAGAGGTCCGGGCATCCTCCGCTGCAGCCCAGGACCCTCCCAAAAAGGAGGTTCTGAAGGAGGTGCCTCCGATCAAACCTGGCAAGGTCCCTTGATGGGACTCGCTTGACTCCGAGCAGCGCCCTCAAAGTTTCAAGACAAGAGTTCTTGGCTGGCAGAGACCGCACCAGGACCCATGAACATATAGTCCTCGGACGCGCTCTTTGGAGTGCCCTCGTCTGACCCTGAGGCCTTCGATGTCCACGCCGATTGCTGCACAGCCATCGGGCCTCGAGTCTCTCCTCCATCTTGGCCATGCAGTGGGCGTTGATGTTGGGCCCTCTGGTATCTTCGGCCCTGACACCGGGCCTCCCCTGGCCTTGGGGGAGCCTCCGAGTGTCAAACTTGTCACAGAGCACCACCGGCCTTGGGTAAGTACTTAGCATCAAACGTGGTCTCGATCACGCTCCTCGGGGTTCTGTTCCTCTCTGCCGAGTTTCCAGGAGTCTGATCCCGGGGGGGGGGGGGTGGGGGTGGGGGGTGGTGTCTGACTCCTCGACACCCTCGTGCTCCGACTGGGAGACTGGAGACGAGGTCTTCCTGGAGACCTCTGAACACTGGGATATCCCCTCTGAGCCATCTCTCCCAGAGCCTCTGTGACACTTGCTGCCTGAGGATGTGGCCTTTCACGACTTCGTTCGTGACATGGCCTGGACTCTGTCTAGTCGGCGGAGGACCTGCACACTGAAAAGCTTGAGATCCTACAATATGAGTCCCCCTCCAAGGAGACTCTCTCATGATACCAGTTCCACCCATCCTCGAGAGATTGCTCTTCCAGATGTGGGAGTCCTCTGCCTATGTGCTGGTGGTCAGTCAGCACCTGGATTCCATCTATCATGTCCAGAAGGGCCCCGGGTTCCACGAGCCACAACTCCCCCATAATTTGATGATGGTTGAATCCTCCATGTAAAAGCTGAAGAGCCAAAAGACCTACTCTTTAGTACCCCCCGCCCGTCAGGGAAGCCCGGGCCCTCGACGCTATGGGCCACAAGTATTACCAGGTTGCCATGCTCGGGTGATGAATACAGGCATATGAATTGTGCATTGGAATGTACCTTAAGTGCCTGTACAGGAACTCGTGGGGTTCTCGGCGGGCCTTGCTGGGGCATCTCTGCAAAGGTTCCAATCCCTAACAGCAGGCATCCGGGACTGTTCCACATTCCTCTCCCAGGTTGCCTACGACGGGTTCGTGTCTGTGGCTAGTGTTGCAGCCGCTAGCATCGGCGCCAGGCACCAGGCATGGCTACAGACCTTTGATCCGGAGCAATGGGTATATGAGAAGCTCCTGGATGTTCCCTGCAATGGCGAGAACCTATTTGGGAAACCAATGTCTGATAAGGCTGCAGAGATTGAGGCCGAGGTAGTTACCTTGCAGAGGCTGTCCAAAAAGACCTCTGATCTTCCCAGGAAAAAGGGCTATTCCTAGGCTGGCCACTACCCTGCCTTACTCAGGGTAGCCTCACCAGTCCTAACAGCCAAAAGGCCAGGGACATGGGCCTAGGAAGCCCAAGGCTCCCAAGCCCCAGACATCAGCTCTCACCCAACTGGGGGGAAAGCTTTTGACTCCCCGGGCTGGGCCTCTCCTCCCCCGGGAGGACCACCTCAGCCCACAGGAGATCGACTGGCCTCTTTTGCCCACAGATGGACCAGCAGCACCGCAGACCAGTGGGTTCTGCAGGTGGTGCAGGAGGAGTATTTGCTCCATCTGCAGCAGAACCTGCCCAACTTCTTTCTAGGAGAGCCACCACAGCCCTCCTCCACCAGGCCTTGCTTGCTACAGAACTTGCAGGCTTGGTCAGGAAAAGGGCATTGGAACCGGTACCCCATCATCTTTGTGGAAAGGGTTCTACTCAAGTATTTCCTTGTCCCAAAAAGAACAGGGGGTCTCCAGCCCATCCTGGACCTGCATAACTTGAACAAGTTTCTGGTGAGGGGAAAGTTCATGATGCTCTCTTGGGACACTACTGCCCTACCTCTGCCAGGGAGACTGGCTTTGCTCCTTGGATTTCAAGGATGCTTACACCCACATCCTGATCCACCCTTCCCACAGGCATTACCTGAGATTCGTGGTTGGGGGGGAGGGGCGCAGCACTCTAGTACAGGGTGCTGCTGTTCAGCCTCACTTCCTCTCCAAGGGTCTTTACAAAATGCCTGGTGATCATCTCCTCCCATGTGCGCCTCTAAGGGGCCTATGTCTTCCCTTACTGGGATGACTGGCTCATCAGAGGCAGCACACCTTTCGGGGCCTAGCGAGCCACAAGGCTCACTATCCACACCCTGCAGCAGTCTGGGTTCATTAACAACTACCCCAAGTCCAGTCTCTCCCTGGCCAAGACTTGGAATACATAGGGGCCCATCTGGACACCATGCTGGTCAGTGCCCACCACCTGATGCAGCTGGCAGGGGACATACAGAGCTCCAGTTCAGTGCCAGCTTGCCTACTCCTCTGCCTGCTTGGCCACATGGCCTCGACAGTTCATGTTACGCTTCTGGCCTGCCTTCAGGACAGTTCATGACCCTCTTTAAGCAAGCCTGGACTCTGTGGAGATCTAAGCCAGTCCCATCTTGCTCTCTGCTGGCTGTAACACATGACAGACCTCTCTTGCACATCAGCGCCCACAGGAGGATCCGTCTGCTAGAGAGAGGGGTTATTCCCCCAGGGTCATCACAGATTGGGGCTCTAGTCCACGGGAGGAGGGGATCCACCTTCAGCAGAGGATAGTCTGGTTTATTCTGACTGAGAGGACAGTGAATGGTCTCCTGAAGAACGCAGCAATATTCAAGACGAGGCTTTGGATGTTTCTCTTTCGCAAGGACAAGCTGTTCTGATAGTGCTGGTGGCAGATGTTATCTGCCTCATGGAGTCTGAGCAAGACCCCGGACAAAACACATCTAAAGCAGACCCTATTCTTGTGGGCATCCGAAAGCCTTGTAAGGCTTTTCCCTTCCCACCGGAATGCCAAATAATGGTTTCTCGTGAATGGGATTCTCCTGATGCCTCCCTCCGTACAGCCAGACAACTCTGGCATTGCTACCCTTGGTCTCCGGCTGATTTAGACAGGTGACTGCAATATCCTAAGGTTAATGCCTTAGTTACAGGTGTCACCAAGCACACTACCATTCCTATGGGAGGGCAGGCTGGCCATCTGGGACCAGCAGGATTGTAAGGTGGGAGGCCTTTTGAAGACTGCATTTTCATCCTCATCCTTGGCCCTTCAAGTGTCCACCTGTGGAGGCACAGCAGCACAGGCACTGCTATGATGGATCTAACTGCTACTTGACAATCCAGCTTCGGAATGCTAGAATCAATCACTGCATTTCTAGCCAATGTTCTTTATGATCTTCTCCATCTGATGCCTGCTCAGTGGCGGCAGTCACTGTGGCTCGCCGCTGGCTCTGGCTTCGCCAATAGTTAGCAGATGCAGCCTCCAAGGCTTGCCTGGCTAAATTTCCCTTCAAGGGTTGACTTCTCTTTGGTGAGGACCTGGAGAAGCTTGTCAAAGATTTGGGCAACTTTAAGCCACAGCTCTTGCTGGAGGACAAACAGATTCCAGCTCCATGCTCCAGGCACGTCGTCATCGTCCTTGGCGCTTTGGTCACGTTTCAGGAAATCCAAATGCTACCGGCCTGGAAGATCCTCTGGCACAGCATCAGCAGGTCGACCCGGCACCAAATGCAGCCCTTTCGGGAGATTAGGTGGAATAGAGAGCTGTACTCTGCCCCTGCCAAGTTCAATCCCCAGTCATTCGTCCCACTGATGGGCCTCAGCCCCACTCAAGGTTAATACCAGTGGGGAGGGCTGGCTGGCTGGCTCTCTTTTCCAATGAGTTGGTGCAAATCAGCACCGATCAGTGGGTACTCGACATTGTCCGCTCAGACTATGTCCTTGAGTGCCGAGAGCCCATCAGGAGCATCATCTTGATTTCTCCATGCGGGCCCCGGCACAGGCAGGCTGATATGCCATGCCATTGTTCAGTAGCTCTTGTAGTTGCAGGCCACTTGCCTGGTGCCTCTTTTGGAGAGATGTTCCGGGCATTACTCAGTCTACTTCATTGTTCCCAAAAAGGATGGATCTTTCAGGCCCATCCTGGATCTTAGTGGTGTCAACTGATCCCTTTGGGTGCCACATTTCTGTATGGAAACCTTACGGATGGTGGTTCAAGCAGTTCGGAAAGGGAAGTTCCTAGCCTCCCTTGACCTGGCAGAGGCCTACTTCCACCTTCCCATCCACGAAGATCAGCGTTTCCTCTGCTTCCCGGTTCTTGAACATCACTTCCAGTTCCGCGCTCTGCCCTTTGGCCTCTTGACGGCCCTGCGGATCTTCTCCAAAGTCATGGTGGTGGTCGCAGCTGCCCTGTGAAAGCAAGGCATTCTGGTACACCCCTATCTGGACAATTGGCTCATCTGGTCGAAGTCTAGCGAAGAGGACCAGCAATCCATCTCCCGTGTGGCTGGGTGGTCAAGCATGCCAAGAGCTGTCTACAGCCTACCCAGTATCTGGACTTTCTGGGGGCTTGCTTCGACACCCAGCAGGGAAACGTTTTCCTGTCACTGGACTAGGTCTGCAGGTTTCTCTCACAGCTGCACAGATTTGTCATGCAGCTCGGACCCACCATATGGGACTATCGTCCAAGTCCTGGGAGCCATGGCGCCACAATAGAGGTGGTCCCTGGGCTCGGGCCCACATGCAGCCATTACAGCGCTTCCTTCTTTCCTACTGGTCCCCAGTTTCTCAGCAGTATGACATTTGACTCCCTTTTCCTTGCTCACTGCACAGCAGCCTGTGCTGGTGGCTGCCACAGACCACCTTTTGTAGAGAGTTTAGCTAGAGACCCCACACTGAATTCTGGTCACCACCAATTCCAATCTGTCAGGCTGGGGTGCCCATTGCCAGACGCAGATGGCGCAGGTCTCGTGGAGCCCTCAAGAAATCCGCCTGGCCGATCAACAGATTTGAAGCCTGGACTGTCCAGCATGCTCTGCAAGCCTTTCTGCCATGCTTTCGCAATCAAGCAGACAGGATCCTCTGCGACAACTCCACAACAGTAGCCTACCTCAACAAGCAAGGGGGGCACGAAATATATGGTCATAGCCAAAGTGGTGGCCCTTTATTTCCTTGGGCAGAGCAGCATCTGCAAGCCCTCTCAGTGCAGCGTATCACGGGGGTGGACAATATACAAGCCAATTTTTTTCAATCGTCATGCCTTGGATCCTGGGGAGTGGCAGTTAGGACTCTGGGCATTCCGCAAGATAGTCTGCGCTTGGGGCCCGCCCAGCCTGGACTTGCATCTTGGCATTTGCTGCTGTCGACATCATTCCTTCTTCAGCCGGTGAAGAGAACATGGTTCTCAAGGGGTGGATGTGTTGGGGTAAGAGTGGCTTCGCAGAAACTTGCTTTATCTGTTTCCACTGTGACCGCTGATCGGCCATGCTCTCCGACGCATTGAGGCCCACCCCAGGTTGGTGGTCCTGGTTGCACCTGTCTGGCCATGGCACCCATGTTATGTGGATCTTGTATGGCTTATCCAATCCAAACCTCTAGCACTCAGGACCCAGTGAGGGCTCCTACGGCAAGGCCCGACATGGATGGGCGATCCAGCTTCTTACTTGTTTATGGCCTGGCTCTTAAATGGTGATGCCTATTTCAAAAAGGCTATTCCCATGGAGTAGTAGCCACCCTGCTCAAAGTACAACGGTCCTCAGCCTTCCTAGCTTATGCCAGGGTATGGCGCCTTTTTGAGTCTTTGTGTTCCCAACAGCACTTTCACCTTGGCGAGTGTTGATTCCCGAGGTATTGGTCTTTCTGCAAGATGGGTTCAACAAAGTCCTCTCCCTCTGCTCCCTCAGAGTTCATGTTTCCGCATTTACCTGTTTTCAGGAGCCTATAGCAGGACGCTCAGTTGCGTCTTATGCAGGTGTCTGTTGATTTCTGTGAGGGGTGTGGACCCTCAGTCTGCCAGTCCACCTACTGGTCCCTGCCTGGGACCTCTCCTTGGTACTCAAGAGACTCATAGCTTCACCCTTTGAGCCCTTGAAGCGGGCAACCCTGACTGTTTTGCCTGTATATATTTATTTAACTGAGTAGCCGGCTACGAAGTAGCCTGTACATAGTTACCCCAGTTAGCCAAATTGTAAACCCTGTTACTTGTAAGTACAGTGCGGATACCGCCTGCACTGTACAAATTTGTTCTAATTGTAAACCGAGCTGATTTTAAAGAGGGTGGTATAGAAAAACCCAAAATAAATAAATGAAATAAATTTAAAGCCACTTTTTCTCGTACCCATCACCTTGGCATGTTGGAGCTATAAGCGCTCTCCTGTCGGGATCCTTTTCTCTCCTTTTCTTCAGAAGGGGTTTCCCTTTGGGCTGTTCCCTCCTTGTTGAAGTTGTTTACGACCTTCCACATGAATCAGGCCATCTCACTTCCCTCCTTTTCTAAGGAACAGTGCTTCGGTGCAAACAGCGGCCTTAGAGCGGAGGAAATTCGTAATATCCTCCACCGATAACTGCAGGCTACTAATTCCTTTCGGAAATCGGATCACCTTTTTGTGCTCTTTGCTGGATTCAGTGCACTATTGAATCAGCTTACATTTTCCATGGGAAATCGGTGCCTCCAGTGCTTCGGGCTCATTCCATGCGTGCACAGTCAACTTTGTGGGCAGAACAGTTGCTGCTGTCCCCTTCTAGACATTTGTAGGGTGGCCACCTGTTCCTCCTTTTTTACCTTTGCATGCCATTATCATCTTGATCTCCAAGCAGTGATGTGGTGTGGTTTGGAGCCACAGCCGAGGTGGCTGTCTTATCCTGCCCAGGGGTGGAATAGCTATGATACTTTCCACTTGTCTGGACTGATTTAGCAGGGCGACCTGGAAGGAGAAATTTCACGTACCGTTAATTTCCTTTCCTGGAAGCCTGCTAGACCAGTCCAGGGCTCGCCACATTCTCTGATTCTTCGACAGCCTTCTTGGTAGAGCCATATCCAGAATTACAGCTTAACATTTTGGCTTGCCTCCTGCCATATCAGGGCAGTTTGTACACAGTTGTGCCTCCAGCATCTGTATATAGTTGCGTCTTGATGTGCAGTGGTCTCCGTGGGCATTGGCTCTTCGCTGCTTTGCAAGAATATACTGAAGGCAATGCCTAGGGCTAAGTCTACAGGTACCGAGTCGGTCAATCTTCTGGTACTTTCTTTGTCCAGCATCTGCTGGCAGGGGGGATACTACCCACTTGTCTGGACTGGTCTAGCAGGCTTCCAGGAAAGGAAATTAACCGTAAGTGAAATTGCTTCTTTTCGTTGTCAAGGCTATGTATATCCTAGATAGGACCCTTTTAATAAGTCCTGATGAGACAACCCCTTCGAGATGAATCTTTTGTTTGATGGCTTCTTAATGTACCCTTCTTAAAAAATGGCATGCTTGCATGAATTGGAAGTGGTTCTGCAACTCTAAACTGTATTTGTTCCCCAAGATCATCAAATCTGTCAAACATCTTCCCATCAAATAACTGACCTATTGTTTTCAAACCTGCTTTTCCCAATGAGTTTGTTGAGCCTCATTTAAGGAGCAAATACATAGCGGTAGTCCTCAAGTAAACCACCTCTGGTAAACACTGCTTTTGTCCCTTGCCAAAAGTGACTAGTAAGTTGCGTGAATGGATTTTTCAGCTGTAACTTTCTACTTGATTCTGCAGAAATCCATAGCAGGAGACAGATGAGTCGTCCTAACTGAGATAGCCATGACCACCCATTGCTTATACTGGAATTTGTTCAATTCTAGTACTGTTATCAATTTTGCTGCCACATAACTGTTTGAAGTCTGGACACCCATCCCCAGTCCCTAAACTAAAGCAGCATAGTTTTAATCACTCTTGTGGGGTATCCTTTTTCAAATAAAGGAAAATACACCATGATGAAGCACCCAAGTGTACCTGCTGGAAAAGTAGCATAAAGATGCAGAAACCTCAGGAGCATAATCATTTCCTGATCGGTCCTCCAGTTTAGTCCTCCACAATCGGGTAGTGCACCTCCTCCTGCAGCCTGGAGACTGGACCAATCAAATCTTCCGTAGTATATATGCAGACGGAGCTCCCAGAAGCCCCCAGTGTGTCCAGTCTCCTTGCAGCTTGAGGACGTGTGTGCCCTGCCTGGGCACACTTGGGGGAGCAACACTAGTTAGTTCTTTTATGGGGTTTTTGCTTTCTCTCCTTATTTCATTACCTTTTCTTTCCTAGGTAGCTGTCTCTTTAAAAAAAAAAAAAAAAAAAAAAGGCTTAGACACAGGGGACCTCCCGGGGTGAGAAGCCAGTCCTGCGTTGGGCCCCTGTCTTCCTCCCGGTGTATTTGGACAGCCTCGGTTGAGCTCTCCCCTAGACTGTACGGGGAAGAGCCATACCGGGTCCAGCATTGCCTTTCCATCTGAATTGCTGGCTGTATCCTGTGCTGTTTTCAGAGCTGGTAGGACTTTTCTGTTACTTATTTTAATCGGGTGCTGCAGTTCACTCCCGGTGCTATTTTCTGTGGGTCTCTCAGCTCCTCGGCGTCCCGATTTCCTGCTGTGTGCTGGAATTTTGTTTTTTTCTAATTTGCCCTTCTTTGGGGTCTGTTTTAATTATTTTCATCTTTCTCCGGTTACCTTGTATTTTCGCGCCCTTTTTTTTACCGCGGGAGCTCAAACGGCGGCCATTTTGAAGTTTTAAAAAGGGAACTTCTCAGTTTTTAACACTTGTGCACGGGTTCCCCTGGCATTTTTGGGGTTTTTTATGCTGGCGATTTTGCTCAGGACAGTCCTGGGAACCTAGGGAGTATTTTATTTTCTTAAAAAAAAAAAAAAAAAAAGAAGTTTAATTCCAGTCCTTATTTTCATCGGGTTAGTCCCTTTGGTGTGGGCTTGACCTGATTTTGCTCCCTTCTCTTCCGCTTGCCGGGAGGTTGCCAACAGATGGCTACCAAACCGCAGTGCGTAATTTGCGGGTCCCGCAGAGGTGCGGTTTCTGACTCTGGCATCTGCAGGGGCTGTGCCTCAGCTTCTTCAGACCTGGAACATTCACTTGAACTGAAGGAGCTGCCTGTCCCTGCTGACGCTTCTGTAGCGGGGGAGAGTGTACCTTCGTCGGGCGTTCTCCCGTCTGGTTCGGTACCACTGTCTAGTGGGGGTGTCCCTGAGTTGCAGCATGCGGCTGTAGCAGCGCCACCTGTAGATTTTTCCCCAGATTTCGTTCTCCTCATGCATCAGGCTTTCCGCTTGAGTCGGTCCGGTCAGCTGCCGGAGGCTTGGCCCGCGCCCCTTTCCCCTTGCTCCTCGGGGGAGGTTCAGCGCGCTTCTCAGCCGGCCGCCAAAAGGCTCAAGTTTGTGGACCACGATCAGGACACCCTTTGTTTTCCTGATGTTGAGGCGGAGGGTGATCCTGAGACGGAGGCTGATGAGCTAGAGGACGGGGAGATCCCGGAGCCAGAAGATCAGGCTCGGATTATTCGCGTGTTTCGTAGGGACGAGCTGGTCTCTTTGATCACGGAGTCCCTTCAAACCCTTAACCTAGCTGTGGTTCGGCCTCTGGAGGAGGAGGGTCTCGAAGACCCTCTCATTCAGGCGGTCAGGGATGCCCAAGTGGTGTTCCCTGTACACCGGGTCGTTGAGCAAATGATCCACTCGGAGTGGGAACAACCCGAATCCGGTTTGAAGGGTGTTCGGACCATGCATCGTCTTTACCCCTTGGCCGACAAGGACAAGGACTTGGACTTGTTTAAGTCACCGCGGGTGGATGCTGCGGTGTCGGCGGTGACTAAGAAAACCACCATCCCGGTTGAGGGCGCCGCGGCCTTGAAGGATGTTCAGGATAAGAAGGTTGTTAATTTGTTGAAGCAAACCTTCGATACCACCGCCTTGTCCCTACAGGCCTCCATTTGTGGGGCGTGGGTTGCCCGGGCTTGTTTACGTTGGTCTCAGCATCTGCGCTCGGGTTCCGGACTGGACCAGCAGGGGTTGCTGGAAGCTACCCGCATGGAGTCCGGATCGGCTTACTTGGCGGATCTGCTTTATGATTTGATCCGCTCCTTGGCTAATAGTATGGCCTCCGTGGTGGCGGCACGTTGGTCCATCTGGTTACGTAACTGGGCGGCCGACGGTTCTTCCAAGTCTCGCCTCAGTAAGCTGCCCTTTAAGGGCAAATTGTTGTTTGGTGAGGCTCTGGATAAGTTGGTAAAAGATCTCGGTGAGTCTAAGGGAGGTAGGCTGCCGGAAGATAAGCCTAAACTCATTAGATCGTCCCCCTCGGTGCGCGGTCAATTTCGGGATTTTCGCAGGTTTCGTTCTTCCCGACTGTGGTCGTCTCAGCGCGGTCGCTTTGGAGCCCGTTACCAGGGGTTTCGTGGTTTCAGAGGGGCAGGACGAGGCTTCTCCGGAGCCGCCTCTTCCTCGTCCTCTTCCTTTAATCGCAAGCCACAATGAAGCGAGGCGGGCTCTAGAGGGAAGTCCGGTTATCGGGGGTCGTTTGTGCGATTTTCTTCCTTCTTGGGCCCAGATTACGTCAGATCAATGGGTGTTACAGATTATCGAAGAGGGTTATGCGCTGGAGTTTGCCTGCCTGCTTCGAGATTCCTTTGTTATGTCTCCCTGCAAGGGAGAGCAAAAGAAGCGGGACATCCGCGTGACTCTGGATCGGCTCCTCTCCCTGGGGACGGTGGTTCCCGTCCCTCCCTTGGAAAGAGGCGCCGGTCGCTACTCCATTTATTTTGTGGTTCCCAAAAAGGACGGTTCTCTTCGCCCAATACTGGATCTCAAAGGCGTGAATCGCGCTCTCAAGGTACCGCACTTCCGTATGGAGACTCTGCGGTCAGTCATTGTCGCGGTACGTCGAGGAGAGTTTCTGACATCCCTCGATCTATCCGAGGCCTATCTTCACATTCCCATCCGATCGTCTCATCAACGGTTTCTTCGCTTCGCATTTCCATGGGGCCACTTCCAATTTCGGGCCCTGCCGTTTGGTCTCGCCACGGCTCCCCGCACCTTTACAAAGGTGATGGTAGTGGTCGCGGAGGCCTTGCGCAAGGAAGGCATCCTAGTCCACCCGTTTCTCGACGACTGGTTGATTCGGGCGAAGTCCAGCCCAGAGTGTGTGCAGGTCACGAGCAGGGTGGTGGCTTTGTTGCGATCTCTCGGCTGGGTGGTGAACGAACGCAAGAGCTGTTTGTGCCCGACTCAGGAACTCGAATACCTGGGAGTACGCTTCGACACGGCGTGGGGCTTAGTAATTTTGCCGGAGCGCCGTGTCCTAGCGTTGCAGAGCCTCGTCCGTCTCTTCCGGGGGATGCCCGCTCCATCCGCATGGTGGTACCTTCGGCTACTCGGCACGATGGCGGCGACCCTGGAGGTGGTGCCCTGGGCCCGCTTCAATATGCGTCCGCTCCAGAGTGCTCTTCTGCATCGTTGGTCCAACCAGTTCGACTCGTTGAACGTGAGACTACCTTGTCCGAAACAGGTTCGCCGTTCGCTCCGGTGGTGGCTTTCCTCCAAGAACCTGACGCGGGGGATTCCCTTGGAGCCTCCCCTTTGGGTTCCGTTCACAACGGATGCCAGCCTTTCCGGCTGGGGTGCACACTGCGAAACCCGCTTCACGCAGGGGAACTGGTCTCCCCTGGAAGCCTCTTGGTCGATCAACCGGCTCGAGTTGCGGGCGGTGCGGCTAGCCCTCTTCGCCCTCGAAGCCCTGGTCCTCGGTCGGCCAGTGCGGATTCTCTCGGACAATGCGACCACGGTAGCTTACATCAATCGCCAAGGGGGCACCGGCAGTGTAGCCCTGGAATCGGAGGCGACGGCTTTGTTCAATTGGGTGCAGACTCGTCTTCCGGCGATCTCAGCAGCCCATATCGCGGGCGCAGACAACGTTCAAGCAGATTTTCTCAGCAGAGTGCGGGTGGACCCCGGAGAGTGGGAGCTCAACCCCCAGGTTTACGCGCAAATAGTTCATCGGTGGGGTCCGCCCATCATGGATCTCATGGCGACGTTCCAGTCGGCCAAGACGGGGCGCTTCTTCAGCAGGCGACGAGAGCGCATGTCCGAGGGGATCGATGCCCTCATTCAGCCGTGGCCAAGGCCGGTCTTCTTTATGTATTTCCTCCATGGGCTCTGATCGGCCGAGTCGTTCAACGCATCGAGGCCCACAGGGGTCGGGTGGTGTTGGTGGCCCCGGATTGGCCCAGGAGACCCTGGTATGCTGACCTGGTCAGCGACGGCGTTCCTTGGCTTCTGCCCGCGTTGCCGGATCTTCTTCTTCAGGGGCCCTTGCGGATGCCCCAAGTGGGTCGATTCTCGCTTACGGTTTGGCCATTGAGAGGGCTCGGTTTAGAAAGAAGGGTTACTCTACTGCAGTGATTGCTACTCTCCTGCGGGCACGAAAAACGTCCACCTCTTACTTATGTGTGGGTTTGGAGAATCTTTGAAGACTGGTGCTCCCGGCGAGGGATCCGGGCAGCGACGGTTTCCATGCCCGTCGTTTTAAGTTTTCTCCAGGATGGTTTTGATAAAGGTCTGGCTGCTAGCTCCCTGAAAGTCCAGTTGGCGGCAATCGCCTGCTATCGCGGCAAAGTTTTGGGCCGTCCCCTTGGGTCTCATCCAGACGTCCGTTGTTTTCTTACGGCGGTTTTTCATTTGCGACCTTCCCGCAGGATCTTCGTACCTCCATGGGACTTGAATCTCGTGCTGCGGGCCCTGGTTCGTGAACCTTTTGAGCCCCTGCGTAGGGCGTCTCTGAAAGACCTCACGCTGAAGACGGTTTTTCTCGTGGCCATCTGCTCGGCGCGGCGTATTTCTGATCTCCAAGCGCTGTCCTGCAGGGAGCCCTTTTTGTCCTTTTCCCAAGATCGGGTGGTTCTTCGTCCAGTTCCTTCCTTTTTGCCTAAAGTGGTTTCTCCTTTTCATGTGAATCAGGCAGTGTTTCTCCCGGTACTACCTTCCGGCTCCGCCAAGGCTGCGGACAAGGGGCTTCACTGTCTAGATGTTGGTCGCGTGCTTCGTCGCTACTTGAAGGTTACCGAATCTTTTCGTAAGACCGACCACTTGTTCGTGCTCTTCGGAGGTGCACGGAAGGGGGAGGCGGCGGCTAAAGCCTCCATTGCCCGATGGCTCAAAGACGTGATCACCTCCGCGTATCTGTTGCAGCAGCGGCCGATTCCAGAGGGGATCCGAGCCCACTCCACAAGGGCTCAAGCGACCTCTTGGGCGGAGTATAGCCTAGTTCCGCCAGCGGACATCTGTAAGGCGGCTACTTGGTCGTCGTTACATGCTTTCAGTAAACACTATCGCTTGGATGTGTCAGCCGCTCGGGATTCCTGTTTTGGTTCGGCGGTTCTGCGCGCCGGATGGCAAGGTCCCGCCCGGTGTTGACTGCTCTGTTAAATCCCGATTGTGGAGGACTAAACTGGAGGACCGATCAGGAAATGAAAATTACACTAACCTGGTAATTGTAGTTCCTGGAGGGTCCAGTTTAGTCCTCCTTCCCTCCCGAGTATCAGCTGGTTTAGTGCGGCGTGCTTTCCGAACGGGTTGGCCCTGAGACGGTTTCCTCTTTTTCGTTCGGTCCTTTTTTGCGGCCGCGCTCTTTGTCAGTGCTATTCCTTCTATCGGATTTTCAGTCAGCTCTCTTGGAATTTTGACTGTGGGCTGTCTTTTTGCTACCGGAGCGTCACTAGAGGCGCAGTGCAGTGTTCTGGCTTCCTCGTTTGGTGAGGGGGCTGATAGCTTATTGGGGGGAACGAGTTTCTGCTTTAGTATGCATTCTTTTCTCTTACTCTGTGTTGCTTCGTTAAGTTTGCTTTGTTACTAGTACACTGGGGGCTTCTGGGAGCTACGTCTGCATATATACTACGGAAGATTTGATTGGTCCAGTCTCCAGGCTGCAGGAGGAGGTGCACTACCCGATTGTGGAGGACTAAACTGGACCCTCCAGGAACTACAATTACCAGGTTAGTGTAATTTTCATTTTCACTGCCATGGCTCTACTCTGGCATATATTCCCATCCATGATTCAGCTCAAACAAATGGCTCAGATCAGCTGAAAGATAAATTTAGCCCTTTTAAAAGGATAAATATGTTGGATTGCTTATCAGGTTCATTACTTAGGCTGGTCAAGATTTCAGATTTATTTATTTTTATTTAACAAGATTTTTATACTGCCTTATCTTTAGAATCAAAGCGGTTTACATTATAACTCAAGAACAGAACAATTACAGAGAACTTATGTAATATACATAGGTTGGGGGTAAAATGCAGAAAATGCTCAGGAGTATAACTTATTTACAAATGATGACTATAGGTGTAGTTTTGTATATGCATTTGCATATGCATAGTAATGTTTTTGAAACCTGACACCTTCCCATAAGCAGATGGTTCTTATATCAAATATTGGAGTGATTGTATGAGATTTAGAAGGGTGAAGAGTATTTCATCCACAAATAACAAAAGTTTGTACATATTTGCTCTCATCTTAAACCCCCCATATCCTCTTATTGGTCTGAATCCTCTGAGCCAGGGGCTCCATAGCAAGGGCAAAATATCAGGGAAGAAAGGGGACAGCCCTGCATTGTCTCTCTTCCCAGTCAAAAGGATGCAGTATTGCCACCATTAATTTTGAGACAAGCTAATCGGGCCCTGTATATAGTTGGAATCCATTTTAAATCTCTCCCCCGCCATCACTTTATGTAAGACTAAAAAGGAAAGTCCAGTGCATTCTCGGATACCTTTTTGGCGTCAACCGCAAGAGCAGTCGTAGAACAATTTTTAATTTTAATTCATCAGACAAATTCAGCACCCTCCTAATGTTATTACCTGTCAGATATCCTGGTATAAATGTCCATAGTTGTCCATGTTATCCTCCATGATTTCTACATGGTGATAAAGGGTAGTAACCTCTGTTTTAATATATTTTAGGCTTGATTGCAGGCCTCCCAATTGGGCCACAATATCTTTCATTTCATGCAGCTACTGCTGCTGTTTACATTTTAGTTGGTAGAGCAGATTCTGCTTTTACCTGCTTGGTTTAGGCTTTATGCATGCTCAATTTAGTAAGCTCCTCTGTCACCATCTTGGGCCCCCAACCTATAGTGCATTTCAGCCCTGGTAAATGTAAACGCTAATAAATCTGTCTACTTTCTCTTTCATGCTCTTTGATCAATTTGCTCTGTATCAACAATCAATCTGCTGCTGAAAATTGTTGTTAGATTAGAAAATTTTCATGTTAATCTGCCGATTCAGCAGGGGGAGTGATTGAGCTATTTCTAAGTCGCTGACTGGAATGACTGTGTAATTTCCTTTCTGAAAGTCACGTACTATTTAAATAAAGAGGTTTGCTGTATAGTGTGGCAGGAAGGCCCTAGATCCCTTCTCCTATGCCACACAAAAAGTGCTTGAATATTTTCTATATCATAGTCAGTGGAGTCCACCTAAGTGCAATTGATACATACCATCATTAATGAAAGGTAAACCCATCTCTGCACAGCCTTTAGCATTCTAGGTATGTTGTGTACAATATCTTGAGAAATAATAGGAAATATTCCAACTGTATGTCAGAATATTTTAATAGTATATTCAAAGGTATGCAACAAAAAAAGATGTCTGTGCAACTTAGATGTAGTGATTCCTGAGGGGGAAAAAACAAAATATGACCTAGAACAGGATTAATGGCACCCTTCACTAATAGTTGGTTACACAACCCTTGGCAGTGATGACAGCCTCCAAACGTTTCTTGTAGCCATCTATAAGTTTTGTACATCTGTCTGCTGGTAGTTTCTCCCACTCTTCAACTGTGATTTGTTCTAGCTCATAAATGCTTCCATGATTCTTTTTATCAGTGACTGATTTCAGCTCTTTTCAAAGGTTCTCGACTGGATTGGAGGTCAGGACTCATTGCTGGCCAGTTTAAAACAGTCTATTTGTTCCTTTTTAACCATTCTTTTGTACTTTTGGATGTAAGTTTTGGGTCATTGTCCTACAGGAGGGACCCATGACCTTCAACCCAGACCTAACTTTCTGACACTAGGTATCACATTCCACTTTAAAATACCTTAAATACCTTGGTAGTCCTCTGACTTCATTGTTGCTTTTATACATTCCAGGCCTCCAGTTCCCAAGGCAGCAAAATTGCCCCAAAAACATTATCGAACCTCCACTATATTTAACTGTAGGAAGGATGTATTGTTCTTTGTAAGCTTCATTTCTTCTCCTGTAAATGTATCACTTATCTGCATTGCCAAAGAGCTCAAGTTTGGTTTCATCTGTCCATAGAACATTTTCTCAGGATTGTGGTTTCTCAAGGTGGGTTTGAGCAAAGATGAGGCATGCCTTTTTGTGTCTGTCTTTGAGCAGTGGGGTACTCCTTGTCCTTCGCTCATGAAGTTCTCCTTATATGCGGTGTATGGTGCGAATTGAAACCACCACTCCAGAGTGTTCCAGGTCAGCCTTAAGCTGTTTGTATATTGTACATGGTGTTTTTCCGCAGTTCGCACTAACCTTTAAAGACTTTTTGTATTAACTTATCTCCAGGAACAAGCAGGAATGTAGTCCTCACATATGGGTATCGTCAGTATCAACAGAGCCTGCACGGGAACGCTCCCCAGCGTCCAATAGGAACGCTTTTGGGAGCATCCCTCAGCACATGCGCGCTGCCTTCCCGCCTTTCCAACTGTCCCTCTTCAGTTCTTCGTTTTCCGCGGCGCTGACAGGATCTATTCCCTGTCACCGCAGAAAATTCCGTCTTTAAATTTCTTTCTTCTGGTCGCGTTTGCCTACCGCACGACGCCTACCGGTACTGCCGGTTCTTTTCTTTTCTTTTCATACAAAAAAAAAAAAAACTTAGACTGTTTCTTTTCAGAAACTTTCCTCTTTGGTGCTAGGTGCCATTTTGGGCATTAGGCCCCATTTTCCTAAATCATGGAAAAGCCAACTAGTGGTTTTAAAAAATGTACTAAGTGTGGCGGTACCATTTTCATCACTGACACCCATGATTGGTGTCTAAAATGTTTAGGACCTAATCATTCTCCAACTGAATGTCTCTCCTGCATGGGGATGACCAAAAGAGGAAGACAGAACCGGGCCACAAAGCTCGGTACCCTCTTTTCTTCAGATGCCAGATCATTGCATCGACATCATCAAGGGCCTCTTCTTCCTCCCATGGATCTCAGGTAACTAAACAGAAAAGCCGGTCCTCAAAGGGTAGCTCTTATGCTAAGCATCGAGAGGCCATTGGCATTGCCCTTGAGGGAACCACACTGGCAAAACAGCCCCGGCGGGAGGCTTCGGCTTCCAAAGCATCGATGGGGCTTCAGGATGTTCTCGAGGCCTCAACCTCGCAAGAGCTATCTGTGCCATGCTCGGGGGTTCCGGCCGTTCTTACTAGTACCGACACCCAGGCATCGGCAGCGATGATAGACCAGAGGTTTCTTGCTATCGAGCGCAGTATCACAGCTCTTCTTTCAGCTGCGGTACCGGTGGTCCCAAGGGCACCGATACCGACGCCGGTATCGACGATACCAGCCCCGGTGGGAACTCTTCCCATGCCATCTCTGGTTGGAGTTGACAAAGCGGTACCGGGATCGTGCTTTGCAAGAGCATCGGGGTCAGGAATACTTTGATTCCTCCGATTCTGAAGACTCTGACAATTCTGATGGCACTAGAGGGTTTCTCCTAGAAGATCCCTCTTCTCCCCAACGCAGAATGTCACCTCCAGAGGACATGTCATTTCAGGATTTCATCCGTGATATGGCCAAAGGTCTTTCAATCACAGTAGCTCCTGAAGAGGAACCCAGAGCAAAGGAATTGGAAATCCTCCAATATCCTAAAGCTCCTAAGGAGGCAGCCACTCTGCCTATCCATGAAATTCTGCATAGCTTGATGCTCAGAATGTAGGAGACACCTCTGACTACTTCTCCTCACACTAGGAGACTTGATACTATGTATCGAGTTCCACCATGTCCTGGATTTCAGAAAACTCAGCTGCCACACCATTCAATGGTAGTGGAATCAGCCATGCGTAGGATGAAAAGTGCAGAGAGGCATGCATCCAATCCTCCAGGTCGTGAATGCAGGACTCTGGATGCTTTTGGACGCAGGATGTTTCAAGCTTCCATGCTTTCAGCTAGGATCAGTTCATATATCCTATATATGGGAATGTTCCTCAAAGAAGTCACAGGAGACTTGGAACTTATGAGCCCTTTTCTCCCAGATAAGAGACAAGATTTTCTTGCTCTAGTTAAGCATGCTCAGGATGTCTCCAAGTTTGTCAATCGTGCAGCCTTTGACTGCTTTGAATGCATCAGCAGAACTTGTGATAAGGAAGCTTATCATAGCTCAGGAAGGAGCTATAGTAAAGGTGAAGTGACTCTGAACAAGCAACCTGTCAGTTCTGGTAGAAATAAGAAAACAGAATTTTTCCATAAAAGACTACCAGTCCCAGAATGCACCAGGTTTACAACAGCCATTAGAGGAGCTGAAGTGGGGAAACGTGTGTTCAATCAAGAGGGCTATGAGGTAATCCCCAAGCACTCATCTCAAAGGGCAGGGCCTGATTCAGCACAGCTGTGCTGTGCTAGGGTGGAGCACTCATCTAAGCAGAATAAAGGTAGAGTTTATTCTACAGAGAATCATCCTCAGATTCATCTTGGACATCATCTTCATGATCTTGGACAGCTTCATCATCTGGAGGATCATCAGAAGCAGAAGCCAGAGCGGACGGACAGAGAGGGCAAGAAACCCTTTGGGAGAAAGAAGAGAAAAGCATTTGGGAGGTCTAAAGGAGTCCAGAGCAGTATGTATACTGGGAGACATTCAAAAGGCATACACCATTGGACTGGGGAAAACCAGAGGAGTGGTGCTGCAGAGCTAGGAATCTCCAGACGGTACCTGTGAGGGAGACGGCTGCACTTGGAAGGGACCCTAGGACCCGTGCCAGAAGGTATGTGAAGAGAGATCCAGTGTCCAGGGATCTGGATTGGAAGGCTGGACATAAGAACTGGACTACATACTGGCCAGGCTATTTAGAGAGGAACTCTAACAGCAATGGAAGCTCAGGTATGAACACTGATCTATGCCCTAGCTATACCCTTGAAAGACAGCAAGGACACAAGTATTCTCCTGAGTGCTCCATTGAGAAATTCCTCTGTGCCAATCCATGATATTGAACCCATGATTGTTGAAGAAGGGGGAGAGGTTATAGATCCAGGCTGTGAATACATGGATTGCTCTCTGTCTAAACTCCTTTGGTAATTTACTGTTACAAAGTACAACAACCATCACAAAGAAATACAAACTTGTTGTTTAATCTAATCAGAAAAGCTCCTGAGTAGGATTTGAGCCACGCAGTAGAGAGCAAGCCAACTAAGGGGTTTCAGCTGGGTAACTGCTAGCAATTGAGCCTTACCTAATTGCTTATGAGCTCTGAGGAAATCATTTCTGAGTCTGTGTGAAGATATAAGAAGTTAACCTGAAAAGAACAGTTTTTCCCTACTTTGTGGGTTTTGTTTGTTGATTAAAGCACTGCTAAGGAAATATTAGCTAGAGCCTACAGAAAAGACCAGTTTGTTACCAACCAGGTCTTTATTCTTTTGCTTTGATTGCCTGACAAGTTCAGCTGTTTTCCTGATTTTGTTTTTCTAAGTTTAACACTGAAAGCAAGTATCCTGTTTTATGTGCTACCAAGCATATCTGTGTTGGGAGAAATAACCCCATAAATAAATATCTTATTGGCTTTACACTCAAGCACAACTAATTATTGTGAACGGCTGTGTCTGGTGTGAATGGATTACATTTCCCACAATCCCTTGCAAATCATATTAATATATGCCTTTGCCAAGACTGTGAACATTCTCACCCAGGCACCCGTCTGACAAACTTCTGCTATTGCCATTGGCGCACAACGGATTGCCTGGCTACAGGCATCAGACTTGGAGACTTGGGTACAGGACAAGTTAGGCAACATTCCTTGCACGGGGGAGAATCTCTTTGGCAAGAACTGGCAGGAAAAGGCTAACGAGTTAGATGCTGACAATTATACCTTAGATAGATTGTCAAAGTCTACAGCCACTCCAGCCAAAAAGAAGCCTTATAAAAAACCCTCTTTTAGCAAAAAGAGGAAGTTTTATCCTTCCTATACCCAGCAGAGTCAGACTCCAGGTCAGGTTGCCCAGAAGGGACAAACTAGACAGCAAAAGAAACCAAAAGGTCCGCGAGCCCAACCAGCTCTGCAGGTTCAGCCCCCTCAAGGGCTTTGACTCCTTCCTAGAGAGCTTTGCCTTCCTGCCTCTGAGAGGTCCCCAAACCCCCAATATTCCGGGCAGATTATGCCACTTTGTCAACAGATGGCATCAGATAACAGAAGATTGGACTTTGTCCATTGTAGAAGAGGGGTACAAACTTCATTTTCACAGCATACCCCCTCCTACAATTCTAAAGCAGTTCAATTCACAAACTGCTTTAGAATTGAATCTTCTGTTATAAGTCTCCACACTTCTTGCCCAAGGGGCAATAGAGGAAGTACCCATTCTTCAACAGGGGGCAGGGTTCTACTCACCCTATTTTCTTATTCCAAAGAAAACAGGAGGACACAGACCCATTCTAGACCTCAGAGAATTGAACAAATATCTGTTTCGAGAAAAATTCAAAATGATTTCTCTAGGAACTCTTCTGCCATACCTTCAAAGCCAGGACTGGCTTTGCTTCCTAGACTTAAAGGATGCATGCACTTACATTCTCATCCATCCAGATCACAGGACATTTTTACATTTCCTTTTCAGGGGAAGACATTTCCAGTACAGGGTTCTTCCTTTTGGTCTGGCTTCAGCACCCAAGGGTATTCACGAAATACATGGCAATAGTAGCTGCATTTCTACGAACCCTGGGGATTTTCGTCTTCCCTTACTTAGACGACTGGCTCATTCGAGCCTCCACAGTTGCAGAGGCCAGCACTGCACTGTCCCGTACAATGTGAATCCTCCAATACTTGGGATTGGTAATAAACTTCCTGAAATCAACTAGTTCCTTCCCAATGCCTAGAATTCATAGGAGCCTGTCAGGCAAGGGCTTTCCTTCCACAGGCCCGGTGTCTTCACATAATGCAGCTAGCTTCCCAAGCAGCAGGCAAATCCTCCCTCACTGCTCAGGAGCTACTGCAGTTACTGGGACACATGGCATCCCCACAGTTCATGTAGTCCCATATGCTCGCCTCCACACAGTGGACACAGGCCACAGGTCATTTGTCGGACAAAATAACAATCTCTCAACAACTAATTTTGTCCCTCCAATGGTGGCAATCACTAGAAAATCTGACAGTGGGGTCTTCTTTCCATCAACCCCTCTTTCAGGCCACCCTAACAACAGATGCATCACAGGTGGGTTGGGGAGCACACCTGAATCATCTCTCTACCCAGGGCACCTGGACTCCACAGGAGGTTGGTTTACACATAAATCTCCTGGAATTAAGAGCAATTTATTTAGTTCTTCAAGTGTTCCACGCCCAGCTCAGCTGCAAGACAGTCCTAGTCCAGACGGACAATCAGGTAGCCATGTTCTATGTGAAGAAGCAGGGAGGAACGGGCTCTCTGTCATTATGCAATGAAGCTTTACGACTATGGGCCCTCGCCAGAGAGCATGAAATTCACCTTCTAGTGGTATATCTTCCAGGCATTCAAAACCTTTGGGCAGACACTCAGTCGAGTACTGCTACCTCACGAGTGGTCACTCAACCTACACCAGGTGGCAAAGATATTTCATCTCTGGGGCACTCCAGACATAGACCTCTTTGCAAGTCCACTGAATGCCAAACTTCTGTTCCAGGATGCCGGCGCACAACTGTCAGGCAAGGGATGCCTTCCTCCTTCACTGGGGTCAGGACTTCCTATATGCCTTCCCACCCATTCCCTCATCCCCAAAACACTCCTCAAGCTTCAGAGAGACAGGGGTCGCATGATTCTTGTAGCACCACGATGGCCACGCCAAACATGGTATTCCCTGCTTCTGCATCTCTCTCAAGCGGCACCTCTGGAGTTAGGGAATGCTCCAGATCTACTTTCCCAGGAGAACGGGACACTATGGCCCCCGAATCCCAAGTCGGTGCACCTCATGGCCTGGTCTGAAGGCTTAGACCTCCAGGATTTCAACCTGTCCCAGCAGGTAAAAGATATCCTTCAGGCTTCTAGGAAATTTTCCACAAGAAGATCTTATGCCTTGAAGTGGAAACGTTTTACCATATGGTGCTCCAAGAGGGGATTAAACCCCCTGGTCATACCCTTAGAATCGATACTAGAGTATCTCCTTCACTTATCAAATTCTGGGTTAAGAATTCTGCAATTCGGTAAGAGTCCATCTTAGTCCAATTGCAGCTTCTTATAAGCCTCTAAATGGACAACCAATTTCCTCTCATCCACTCCTATCAAGATTTATGAGAGACCTTCTATTATCTAATCCTCCCATCAAGCCACCACCGGTGGCATGCGATCTAAATCTAGTTCTCGGGCAGCTCATGAAGCTGCCTTTTGAGCCTTTAGCCACTGCAGCCCTTAGGTTTTTGACCTGGAAGGTCATCTTCCTAATTGCAATCATCTCTGCCCATCGCATTAGTGAATTGCAAGCTTTAGTGGCTGATCCTCCTTATACTAGGTTTCATCATGATAAGGTGGTTGTTCGAACTCACCCACATTTTATGCCAAAGGTGGTTTCGCCTTTTCATTTAAATCAATCAATTTACCTTCCTGTATTTTTTCCCGAGGCCTCACGCCTCTAATGCAGAAAGAAACCTTCATACTCTGGATTGTAAAAGGGCCTTGGCCTTTTACATACAAAGAGCACAGCAACATAGAAAGTCCTCACAACTTTTTATAGCTTTTGACCCTAGTCATTTGGGACTTCCAGTCTCCAAAAGAACTTTATCTAAATGGATTGCCCCATGCATATCCTTTGCTTATGAGAGTAAGGGTCTTCTTCTTCAGGACCATGTCACAGCTCATAATGTGAGAGCCATGGCAGCTTCTATGGCTAATCTCCACTCTGTGTCTATCGATGACATTTGTCGAGCAGCCACCTGGGCTTCGGTACACACCTTCACAGCCCACTACTGCCTAGATAAAGCCTCCCATCGGTATGCCTTCTTTGGCCAAGCTGTTCTTCAAAATCTCTTTCAAACCTAAACCAACTCCTACCCACCAACCCTGGTGGGATGCCAGATATCCATGGGAGGAAGGATTCTCACCTTCGACGATGGCACCTTCCTGGGGCTATCTCCCTGGCATCTTCAGCTAGGGAGTCCCCATATGTGAAAACTACATTCCTGCTTGTTCCTGGAGATAGCGTAGTTACTCACCTGTAACAGGTGATCTTCGGGAACAGCAGGAATTTAGTCCTCACAGCCCACCCACCTCCCCTAGGAGTTGTCTGTCTCTCTCTTTGTCTCTTTCCTCTCTCCCTCTATCCTTTCACTCAGCTACAAATTTAACTGAAGAGGGACAGTTGGAAAGGCAGGAAGGCAGCACGCATGTGCTGAGGGATGCTCCCAAAAGTGTTCCTATTTGACGCTGGGGAGCATTCCCGCGCAGGCTCCGTCTGTACCGACGATACCCCATATGTGAGGACTAAATTCCTGCTGTTCCCGGAAATCACCTGTTACAGGTGAGTAACTACGCTTTCTCTTCCCACCATGTCCTGGGAGGTTCTTAGTTTTCTGACCAGAAAACCTCTTAACATTGCAAACTGTAGAGATAGGAGTCTCAAGGTCTTTGGAGATGGCCTTCGTCCCCTTTGATGTTTGGTGGTGATGGCTTTTCTGACTGTCTCAGGCATCTCTGTTGTCTTCACCATTGTGAAAAAGGGACAGGGAGTGAATGTGGCCATTTTAAACATTAGAGCCATCATTCATTGGTTGATTCAAGTCATCTGAGTATTGACAGTTGATCATAGATGCATCTGATTTTACTGCATTGGGAATGTGGTTCTTCTGTTCAAACTGTTAATTTTTTATAAGGGTGCCATTATTCATGTCCCAGTTTTTATTCTATTAACTTTAATTGGTCTTGTTTGATTATTTTATGTGTCTAATATGTGTGCATATATAGTCCAAAGCCATTTCACTGGCCACTTTTTTTAAGGAGATATTGGACATTAAGGGATTGGACTGCAAAGGTGCCAATGAGGTTGACCACAACTGTATCTTGGGTTCTCAAAGTTGTATTGACCCATCTGTTGAAATCATTTTGAGCCACTAGATACCTGTAGGCTGAGGTAATTGATCTATAAGGTCCTAATTTTGATGGTGGTCACTTCTGCATGCAGAGCTGTAGGATGTAGTAACTGATCTACTCATACTAAATGTTTTAATCAGTTGAGTGCAAAGAACCACCCTAATTTGCTTCCATAAATAGTGCCAGACTTCCAGCTTAATCATCCTGCTAATAATTGCCCCCCAGATCTCATGTCCAGAAAGGTGAAAGCTCATTGTACACATTGGGCTGCAAGAAAGCCTTGACCTTCTGTTTGGAGTAGACTATAGCCCATAAAGTCTATTCAGCTTTGTTGCTTTTGAATTAAGGGCAACAAATCTTTTTGTTAGAATGGTAAATAAATGTAAAAGGAAAACGCCACTATGGTTCTCAAAAGAAGTAGCTGAAAAGGTGAAGAAAAAAGGGAGATCTTTATAAAGTAAGAGATCAGAGAGAGGAAGAGTCTTCTATATTTGGAAAAACTTAGAGAAAGCTAGCAAGGCAGTCAGGGAAGCAAAGATTCAAAAAGAAGAAATAGCCGCTACAATAAAATGGGGAGATAAGATATTTATCAGATATGTTAGGGAAGGACAAAAATGTTAGACTCACGGGTGAAGAGGAGGAATATGGAGAAGCTAAGGATAGAGCAGAATTGCTGAACAAATATTTCTGTTCTGTGTTCACAGATGAAGGGCTGGGAGCAGGACCTCGGAAAACACCCACAAATAGGAACAGAAGTGACAGGGATCTTGAATGATTTTCAGAAGACTGTTTGTGAGGAAGTAGCTAAACTAATAGTAGACAAAGCAATGGGACTGGATGGGATTCATCCAAGAATACTGAAGGAACTTGAGGATATTCTAGGAGCTCCACTGACTGACTTTTTAATGCTGCTTTGGATTCTGGAGTGGTCCCAGAACCCTGGAGAAAGGCACATGCAGTCCCTTTACACAAAAGCATAAGTAAGAATGAGGTTGAAAACTACAGGCTGGTTAGTCTAACCTCTGTGGTGAGTGAATTATTTGAAACACTACTAAAAGAGAAAATATTGAGGTTTCTGGAGTCCAATGGATTGCAGGATCCCTGGCAGCATGGGTTTACCAGAGGCAGGTCTTGTCAGACAAATCTGATTTTCTTTGACTGAGTTATCAAGGATTTGGACTGAGGGAGAACTGTAGATGCGATGTACTTATCTTTAATCTTACCGCCCAGGCCAGGGCATCAGAGCGGTGTACAATAAAACAAATAAAAGCTGCATAACAGAGAAAAGAGCGCCAAAGTTGTAATAGGACGGGGGGGGGGGGGCGGTACAGGGCATACAGAAAAGATAGAAAGGATAGCTATGTAGGCAATTGGAGGGCGAGGGGGAGGGAAAGAGGGGTATGCAGTATGGACCTAGGTGGGGCAGGGGGGAGATCAAAGGCAGTGCTGAAGAAGTGTGTCTTCAGCATTGCCTTGAATCGGGGAAATGGCGTGTAGTTTCCAGTCGAGCATGTGCTGGTGAGGGAAGAGACAGGAAGTGATTGTGAATGGACTGAAGGTCACGGGGGGTTATTCATGTGTAGCAGATCAGCCAAATATTCTGGTGTACCAGAATGAAGTGCCCAATGCATGGTGATAAGGATTTTATACTGAAACCGGTATTGAAGGGGAGAGCCAGTGCAAACTACAGAGAAGGGGAGAAACATGATCAGTATGGGAGGCATGAGCAATAAGTCGGGTGGCCATACTCTGTAATAACTGTAGATGATAGAGTTGGTACTGGGGGAGTCCGGCCAAGACAGAATTGCAATAGTCGAGTCTGGATAGAAGAAGGGATACCTTGAAAGTAACCAAGGAAGACCGTGAAAGTATAGCATGTACTGCCCTTAGTTGGCACAACATGAGAAAAGACTGGCGCACGACAGAAGAAATATGTTGGTGGAAATAGAGAGAAGAGTCAAGTATAAAGCCCAGATATCGAAGGGTCAATATCAGGGGTACAGAAGCACCAGCGAAAGTGGGGGCCAACGTTGGGGGGGGGGGGTGGCGGCACCAAAAGTGAACCAAATGGCTGCTGATTTGGTAGGGTTCAAATATAAGAAATTAGATGATAGCCAAGAAGAGATGCGAGATGCGCATCCCCTTTTTTCAGGGGGCCAAGATCCGGGGAAGAGAATAATATCAGCATAACGATGACGAGAGCCCAGACTGCTGAATAAGTAGGGTCAATGGTGCAAGAAGTAAATTGATGAGCAGAGGTGACAACACTGAATCTTGAGGAACACTGCATGGGAGTGGTGGTGTAGGTGAGGAAGAAGATCCAACATGAACCGAGAAGGAGCGGGAAGACAGGAAAGACCAAAACCATTGATGGATAGTGTCCCGAATCCCAAAATCTTGGAAAATGGGATAGGGAGAGTAGGGTGGTTGACTAAATCAAATGCGGCGGAGAGGTCAAGTGATACTGCAATAGAAAAATAACCCAACTTGTGCGTCACATGCAATTCATTCAGGAGAGAGATGAGAATGGTCTCCTTACTGTGGCCAGCATGGAAGCTGGACTGTCTAGGATGAAGGGCCAGGACAGAATCAAGGTGTGAGGATAGCTGTGAAGAAACTGCTTTTTCCAATATCTTAGACAGAAAGGAAAGGTTAGAGACAGGATGCCAGTGTGCGGGGAGGGAAGGGTCCAAAGATGTTTTTTTTTTAGAATAGCGCGGATAACGGCATGCTTCCAGGAGGAGGGAAAAGAGCTGGAAGAAAGACTGGAGTGTAGTAAGGTAAGCAAGAAAGGAAAAAGGGCCAGAAACAGCTCAGCCAGCTAGTGGGAGGGGATATGGGGTCAGTGGGACAGGTGGTCTTATTCGAGAAGCCAATGAGCTTAGAGAGCTCAGCCATGGCGACAGGATGGAAAGAAGTCCACGTATGACGCAGCCAGTGTTGACAGATGAAGAAGGATCGAGAGAATCGCAGGAAGGTGATGGGAGAGTCGGGGAAAGAAGGGCCAGGACAGTTTGAGAAGGTCAGGCATAGATATCAGTAAAAGCCTTTGACACTGTTCCACACAGGCGACTTATTAATAAACTGAGCCCCCTAGTATTGGACCCTAAAGTGACTGACTGCGTTAGAAATTGGTTGAGTGGAAGGTGACAAAGTGTACAGGTAAATGGAGCTCACTTTGAGGAGAAGGTTACCATTGGTGTGAGGCAGAGATCTGTCCTTGGTCCGATTCTTTTTAACATCTTTGTTAGTCATATTGCAGGAGGTCTGTCTGGTAAGGTTTGCCTGTTTGTGGAAGACACCAAAATCTGCAATAGAGCAGACATCCAGGAAGGAGTAGATAACATGAAGAAGGATCTAGCTAAGCTTGAGTAATGGTCAAGAATTTGGCAGCTGAGATTTTATGCCAAAAAATTAGTCATGCATTTCAGCTGCAAAAATCCAAGGATGTGGTACAGTGTAGGGGGCAAAGTACTTATGTCCATGAAAGAAAAGCAAGTCCTGGGCATGATTTGTTTTTGATCTTGAAGTGGCTAAACAGGTAGGAAATGTGACAGCGAAAGCCAGAAGGATGCTTGGATGCATAGGGAGAGGAATGGCTGGCAGAAAAAAAAGAGGTGATAGTGCCACGGTTTAAGTCTCTGGTGCGACCTTATTTTGGAGTATTGTGTGCAATTCTGGAGACCGCATCTTCAAAAGGATATAAACAGGATGGAGTCGTTGCAGAGGATGACTACTAAAATGGTTAGTGGTCTTCATTATAAAGCATATGAGGACAGACTTAAAGATCTTAATATGTATATGTTAAAGGAATGGTGGGATAGTGGGGATATGATAGACGTTTAAATGCTCTGTACCATAAATGTAGAAGAGGAGAGCCTCTCTTGATTTAAAGCAAGCTCTGCTACGAGGGGACATAGGATGAGGGTGAAAGGGGATAAACTCAGGAGTAATATGCGGAAATATTTCTTTATGAAAAGAGGGGTAGATGGGTGTCATAGTCTCCCAGTTGAGATAGTAGAGATGAGATGCTAGAGAGCAAGGCAAAAAAAAGGATACAACCCTCTACAAGTGGAATGGGGTGATTAATAAAGACTGGTTCCACATATAGAGGGTTGTGTCCTTTTTTGCCTTGCTTTCTAGTGTGTCTGGTTCTTCTTTTGCCGCCTTTGGATTCTCAGTAGAGACAAAGACAGTATCTGAATTCCAAAAAGCATAGGACCAACACAGAAGATCTTTAAAGGAAAAAAGGGACTATTGTAGTTGATATGGAAGGACAGACTAGATAGGCCAAGTGGTCTTTTTCTGCCATCATATTTCTATGACTTACAACAAAACAGGGGCTGCCGTTTACAAATGTACACTAATTGGCTAGCAGATGGCATCTCCTTTGCTTATGCCCAGGCAGAGTTATTTGTGGAGGGTCATGTCATGATTTGTAATATCTAAGCCATGAGTACATCTGCCCACCTGAGATTAGCCTCCATAGAGGAGATTTGCAAAGCTGCAATGTGGACATCAGCCCATATATTCATATCACATTACACTCTAGAAAGACTTCTGACATAAATTAGATTTGGCTAATTTGTCATCCAAAATCTGTTTGGGGAATAGAATCCAATTCTATCCTCCCATAGACCCATTTCTTTTATTTTTCAGGTTGCTTAAAAAGAGACAACATGGAAAGGTTACTTTCCACCAAAAACATTCTGTGTTGGCTTGTCAAAACATTTTTTAATTCATGTATTTTAGCTGTTTTTCTTTCAAGCCAGCCTGTAGCTTGAAGTTCTCATAAGTGAGGACTCGTATCCTGCTTGTCCACGGAGAAAAGAGTTTACTTACCTGTAGCAGGTATCCTCCATGGACAACAAGATATGAGTCCTTGCACACACACCCTCCTCCTGAAGGAGTTATATTCTTTATTCAGCTGTGTATGTAGACTGAGGCGGTCCTGTGTGACAGTGGCAGGTGAGAACAGGCATCCAAACTCTGAAGAATTTTGAGGAGCTTCTGCACCAAGCTCAGTTGGTGATGTCATCCATATGCAAGGACTCGTATCCTGCTGTCCATGGAGAACAACTTTTTGTTTTCTGAAAGGCTTAGACGTGTGTCTATTCTAGAACAACAAACCTTAAAACAAAAATAAAAAACCTGTTGCTAATATTACCCAATTTTTCTTGATAGGTAGACCCAAAGAAAAGGATATCGGTTAAGAATCTTCTGAATCACCCTTGGCTCTTGCAGGGATATAAATGTCCTGTTGAGTGGCAAAGTAAATACCCAGTAAGTTTCTCATCCAGAATTGTACTATACATAGCAAAGTTAGACACTGTTTCAGCTTGAATCCCTGCCAGACAGAATATTCATAGAAGTCCAACCATATTAGCCTTTTATTCTTTCTTTTTTGTCTTGCATACAATGCCTTCCAAGTATAACAGGACCCATCTTTATTGAAGAAAAACTTAATGCGGCACAGTACAAATATAGCACAGTTAAAGACTCACTGAGTGATCATGGACATTAACCATAACAGTTGATTAAGGATGATACATATATCTCCGTGTAAACTATGTAAGCAATATCTAAAGGTTTCTGAATGAAATGAAATAGCAGACTATTGCCCTTTTTGGCAGCAGTGGCTTCATGTCTGAGTTTCACTTTAATCAACCAAGCATTTATCTTGGTACCTTCACTATTTCTCCAGTTAGTGATATCTGTTAAATTACAAAGGATTTTAGGATATCGGTCAGTTCCCTCTCTTCTCTGCCCCTCCCCTTTTTCAGTATTGTAAATTTAAGTCAAATCTTCCCTAATTCCTGTTATACATATTTGTATCTCCAGGAACAAGCAGGAATGAGTCTTCACATATGGGTACGTCGGTACCGACGGAGTCTGCGCGGGAACGCTTCCCAGCATCCAATCAGAATGCTTTTGGAAGCATCCCAACACGCCTGCGTGCTGCCTTCCCGCCTTTCCCAACTGCCTCTCCTCAGTTTTCGTTTTTCCGCGGAGCCGGCAGGACGTCCTTCTGTCACCACAGAAAATTCTTCTTTTATTTTTTAGTTTTCTTGTGGTCGCGGCTGCCTTCCCCGACGCCACCGGTACCGCCGGTGTTTCTTTTCTTTTTTCTTCAACTTATTCCTGTTTAGGGAATATTTTTCCCTCTTAGTGCCTGATGGGGTTTTTTCCCGGCCTGCTAGGCCTACCCCCTTTTTTACTCATGGAAGCGCCAGCCACTATTCCTAAGAAATGTTCAAACTGTGGCGGTACAAAATTTATTTTAGACACTCATAATTGGTATCTACCCTGCTTGGGTCCTGACCATTTTCCTCTGGAGTGTCCCTCCTGTAACAGTATAGTGGGAAGAAGTCTTCAGCATTGAGTTCCCCTTGATACGCGATCCCCATTCAACTTCAGGGCACCGACCACCCCTTCTTCACAGGATCAGGTAACCCAAAAACAGTCTGTTAAGACTAGCCAGTCCTCGAGTGGTAGATCTCATGCAAAGCATAGAGATGCCTCTGGCCTTGCCCTCGAACACACTGTCTTTAAAACCCCGGTGGGAGTCTTCAGCCTCCAAATCCTGTGTGGGGTTTCAGGTTGTTCCTGAGGTTCACCCCTCTCCGAACATACCTGAGCCATGCTCGGTGGTGGCATCCGCTTCGAGCGGTACCGATACCCCGGCATTGGCAATGGTGTTGGATGAAACATTCCTCACTAAGGATCGTAATCTGGCGTCCTCGGTACCTACGGGCCCGTTGGATACGCTACAGACCGATCTTCCAGTATCGGTATCGATCCTGGTACTGGTACCGACGTCAGTACCCTCCAGATGTGCATCGATAGACTCGCTTCCTTCGATGCCGAGTCTGGAATCGATCTCCAATCTGGAGGACTGGGTACCGACTCGCCTTGGTACCGACACCGGACGGTACCGAAGGCACAGTTCCGATGATCCATGTTCGGCACGCGGTTCTTTCGATACTGTTAGAGCCGTCACCGGCTGGCCTTCTTCCACCGGTATTGGATACGTTACTGGAGTCGGTACCGGTATCCACTTTACCATCGCTGTCTGTACCTTCCATGCTTCTTTCATCAGGCTCGCTTCCCTCGGTACCGAGTTTGGAATCGATCCCTAGCATGGACGATGCGCTACTGACTGTTGCTAGTCCCGACCTCCTACGGTACCGGCAACCATCCTCTAAGGATCCCATACTCCACCCTTTAGGATCTTCTACTCCTCTAAAATTGGATAGATCCCTGGGTGCCAATGCTAGTTCATCAACAGATCTAGCCTGTCCTCCTCTTTCAAGAGGATTTCCATCTGGGGATTTTTCTTTTCAAGCTTTTCTGCTTGATATGGCAAAATCACTTGCCATTTCTATACCTGGACAGGATCCTGCACAAGGGAATGCAGAATCCCTGTATATTCCTGGGAGTGCAAAGGAGAACATCATGCTTCCTTTGCATCAGAACTTGCAGGATCTCCTCTTACGAATGTGGGAAGCTCCTTTAACTGTACCCCCACCTTCTAGGGCAACTGATCTTCTATATAAGGTACCCCCCTCCAGGTTTTCAAGACTCACCTTCCTCATCATTCCATTGTTGTGGAATCAGCAATGAGGCGTATTAAGAGTACTAAAAAGCACTCTTCTTATCCGCCAGGTCATGAGTCTAAGACTTTAGATGCCTTTGGTCGCTAAACCTTCCAGGCATCCATGCTTTCAGCAAGAATTCTCTCATATATATTTTATATGGGATTATCTCTTGAAGTCACAAAGAAATTACTACTTTTGACCCCCTTTCTCCAAGAGCCCAAAAGAGCAGACTATTCCTTACTGGTTAGTCATGCTAAAAATATCTCTGGGTTCCTTACGCGTGCTTCCCTAGACTCCTTTGAGTCTGTTAGCAGAACTTCTGCTATAGCTATAGGAGCACAACGTAAAGCTTGGCTCCAGGTTTCAGATTTGGACAAATGGGCACAAGAAAGACTCAGAAATACTCCTTGCACTGGAGAAAATCTTTTTAACAAGGAGTCTTTACTCCAAGTTGCTCAGTTAACCACTGACATTGCTGGTTCCAGAGGCTGTTCTACGCCTTCCTCTTTCCCAGTTGGTAGGAAATTTGCTAACAAGCTTTCTTCCCCTAGGGGGAAAAAATTTTATTCCTCTTCTACCCATCATACAGATGTTCCCAAACAAGGGAAACATCACTCTGGTCCAAAGAAACCACAACCTCAACAGGTTCAGCAAATCCAGCAGTCGCAGGGTTTCAGATAGATTATCTCTATATCTCCTGTTGGTGATTAGAGTTTGCAGTCTGCTTATTTTCACTTGAAGCATCTACTCTAATTTCATGCTAAATTCTCGGGGATCTCTCTTCACAAGACATCCTTTCTTTTTGCTCTAAGAGTCTTTATGATGATCATGCCTATAGTTAACAGGTTTCTCTTCCTCCTTCTTGGAGAAAAAGATGTGACAACTATCAAAAGACAGTTTTTCCCCTGTGCTAGCATGTATTATCTTACTTTCCAGAGACTTCCTACATAGTCAGTCTCTTCACCTCTGTCTTACCCCCCCCCCCCCCTCTTGCTACAACATCCAGTTTGTAGGAGGGGTTCTGTTATACTGGTAAGCCCCTTTTTGTTCATATTCTTATTTTAAGGCTGCTTATCAGACAATAAGGAAGTCTTACCACTTCTGCTTATATCTGTTACTACTTTTTCCAATCTAAAACAACGGAAAACACAATTTTTTTTCTGCTGCCCTGGTAGTTGCTGCAAATGCAGCAATTCCTACTGGTCAACCCACTGGTTCTGTTCTCCACACAACCAGGGTTTGTCCTCCACTAGCATTCCTTCTAGCCTCACTGCTTGACCCAAAACAGGTGATCAACCCTTTTGGAAAACCCTATCATCACAGAATTGTTGGTTGACTTCTATTCTTCGCCATCTCCAATTCCCTTGGTTTTGGCAGAATAGTTTAAATAACTTACTGGCTCTGAGCAGACAGGTTTTTCTTCTAACCAACCTCTAACATGCTCTCTGCAACTCTACGGAGTAGCTTTGCACTGTGGGCCCTTGCTAGAGAGCATTAGTATCTTGTCTAGCAGATAGGCCTAGATGGTTAGTAGAGGTTCACCCAGTCATGTTCCCATGTCTGGTTGGGTTTCCCTACCCTTACCATCTCGTCTAAAATCTCTTTTCGAGACAGAACACACAGGCCTTACATCACGTGAAAACCTAAGGAATGGCCAAGTCCCTGGCTTGGTCCATATCTCCTTTGGTCTTCTCACAGGGGATAGTTTTCTTTCAGTTGCAGCTCAGGGACGCCTGATACCCATCTTGCCCTCATCCTGCAAAAGGGAAGGGCGTCCTCTATCTATTCACCATACTACAGTTTTAGAGAGATCTGGATTTGCTGCCTACAGACTGAAGCTATCCTCTGCATTTTTCATGTAGGCCATCCTGGTTCTTCAAGAGCTCGATTTCTTAAAGGAATCAAGACTCCTCTTTGTCAGGGAGACCACTCCTCTGACTCTGTCCATTATAACCAGGGAAAGAAGATACTCTATACATCTACTCAAGCAGGTACCTCCCTTCTTGCTATTAGATGAATCTTCTCTCTATTCCCATATCCTTAGGGGGATCTGGTTATATAGCCATGTCTCCATCTACCCACATGGAGATCTAGGTCTATAGGTCTACAGATTATATACATACAGATAGATATAGATATCTGTATCTTCCGCCGAAGCCGAAGTATATCTGTTTATATATGTATATATATACTCCCGTTGAGATATCTCTCTGTCTAGGTTCATATATCGATATATTCCTATAGGACTCTGACAAATTTTTTTGTTTCTCTTACCATAACCTTTCAGGTTTAGGTACCTCTGAAACTTCCAGGTACCTTTTCTTTCCTAATTGACCTCATTTGGAAAGGCATAGCGGATGTTCAGTTAATCTAAAGCTGTAACGCTTCATAAGTCTGTCCTCACTCTGGGATCGCATATAGGGGTCTCCATACCCCTTCTCTCCCACAGGGACCTTTTCTTTTGTCAGTCCAAATCGGTCAGGCTTATTTTTCCTTTTGGTACTAGCATTGTGCTGTCCTTTGACCAAAAGGGCTTAAGCTTTGTCTAGCAGTACCTTCTGCGGTTCCCGCTGAAGCCCTACCTCATTATACTACCCCAGTTTTCCCCTGGGGCTATTTTCACCCTGATGGGTTCTGACCTCCAATTGTTGTTCCTAAAGTTTATTACCTCTACTTCACAGTGAGGTAACCCTTGAGGATCTTCTACTGGCTCTTCTAACAGATCCATCTGAACCTCAATAGACTTTCACAATACCACCAAAGGAGGTCTATATTAAAATATTGCCTTCAATATTTTACTACCAAGAGTCATCTATACA
This sequence comes from Ichthyophis bannanicus, assembly GCA_033557465.1. Classification (NCBI taxonomy): domain Eukaryota; kingdom Metazoa; phylum Chordata; class Amphibia; order Gymnophiona; family Ichthyophiidae; genus Ichthyophis; species Ichthyophis bannanicus. Next base: position 229,236,569 of record CM066039.1, read on the forward strand.
TGATCTTTCTCCATAGAAGTCCTGTTCTAGTCCAGCTGTTCCACAGCACCTTTCCTATGATTCAACTCCTACCCTCCATTCCCAGGATGCCTGAGGTTCTGAAGTAGCATGGCTCTCTCCACATTGGCTACATGCCAGGACTCCCTCTAGGCATCTCAGCTTGGGGAGTCCCCATATGTGAAGACTCATTCCTGCTTGTTCCTGGAGATAGCACAGTTACTTACCTGTAACAGGTGATCTCTGGGAACAGCAGGAATAAGTCTTCACAACCCACCCACCTCCCCTAGGAGTTGTAATTTCTCTTTCTCCATCTTTCCCTTTCTTGCTCTCGCTCTCTTTGCCTCAGCTTTCAAACTTAACTGAGGAGAGGCAGTTGGGAAAGGCAGGAAGGCAGCACGCAGGCGTGTTGGGATGCTTCCAAAAGCGTTCTGATTGGACGCTGGGAAGCGTTCCCGCACAGACTCCGTCGGTACCGACGTACCATATGTGAAGACTTATTCCTGCTGTTCCCAGAGATCACCTGTTACAGGTAAGTAACTGTGCTTTCCCTAATCTCTGCCAGTATTTCTGTAAATATTAGTAAAAATATATGAGCCAGAGTACCTGACTCTGCCCTGCATAGCAAATACTTATCGATTTTCTTGTCAACTTCGACTACTTTTAATAATTGTCAAATTGCTGCTGTCAGCAGCACTGTAACGAATGATAAGCCACATAACCAATGGCATCTACTCTCCAGAATGCACAGTTCTATGTATACATGCTTCAAGGAGAGAGAGCCCCTTTGACATATACTGAAAATTTAGTGTGGATGGGGGAGACACACCTTCAAGGTGTCTCCTCTTTGGAAAGTAAGCTAAATCATAATTCATTGTTTTTGACCCACATCTAATGTATTTTCTCAATTCCATGTCCATAGAATGTCTTGTAATTTCTTGTTTAATATAAATGACCTTTTTGGGATTGTTTTGTTTCTATGGTTAATATTGTACATTCCTATGATTATCTCATTCCCTTTAATTTAAAGGTATTTTTTTCTTTAGCTTGGCAATATTGATGATGACTGCATTATAGAACTTTCAGTATTCCACAAACGTAGTAAGCAAAGCATGACTAACTTAGTTTCTGAGGTAAGATATATCTTTTTCCTCTTTTGTTTTCCACATATAACATTTTGATTTAAATTCATGATTTCTGTGCAACACAACTTTTTTTCAGGAAGAGAGCACTTTCTCATTGTCCATCTCATCCAGACGTATGGGTCTATGCTTTCCAGCCAGCAGGGTGGATACTGAGAGAACTGGTTTGACATTCAGTCCACAGCTAACCAGTATTTCTCCTCGAACAAGCAGGAAGTCAGCCCTCGCATATGGGTAATGTCTGCGCCAACAAGAGCCCATGCGGAAGCTTCTCCCCAGCTTTCAAAGAAAGCCTTTGGGAGATGCATCATGTATGCATGGTTCCCTTCCTGTCCAAGGGTTCCATCTTGCCTCAATCCCCTTTTTTCTATGGAATCCATCAGACATCTGTCTGCTTTCCCCGGAAAATGTGTTAATTTTATCTTGAATTTTTTCTTTCTCCAGTTGTATACAGGTTCCCTTTCCCTCCCCTCAGCCACCTGCCTCAGCGTTGTGTCTCAGGTTCTTTTATTTTTCCTTTCTCGAGTCTTCTCAACCGAAGCGGTTTCTTGCCCCTTTTTTTTTTCTGGCTGGGCCTATGGTCTTCAACCTTACTTGAGGTCCTTTTCCCCATGGCCTCCGCCTGTGGTTTTAAGCTGTGTGATCGGTGCATTGGTACCATGTCCCTCACCAATCCCCATGACTGCTGCCTCGGGCCGGACCATAACCCCTTGGACTGTGGCCTCTGTAAGATGATGTCCTTCAAGACCATCAAGTTGTCAGCAGCAGGAAAAGATTGTCCAGAGGTCCGACTTTGCTCCTGAGTCGCCAGTGACATCGCGTTCCAAGGCCCCCTCCAGAATCCCAGAACCCAGGGGTGACCTCGACACCTTGAGAATTTGAGACCACAGGTCTTCCGAATGGAGCACCCAGGAGGTGGAACACAAGAAAAAGAAACCCTTGAGGACAGCCTTGGCGGACAGGTTGGGAAGGTGCGTAAGTCCTACTTCCGGCCCCACAGCCCACCCTACGAGTCAGAGGGGACAGCAGGAGCGGCTAACCAAGGTGGCCCAAAAGGAATTGTCTGCCTCTGGCGATAGTCCTCGGACCCTTCAGGCTATCCTATTTGAGAAGTCTCTCCCTTGCCGGAACAGGTGCCAGGCCCGAAATCTTATGTGCCTGCGCTGATGGCTGCAGAGCCGTCTGGACTGGAGACCAGAATGGCAGCCTTGGAGTACAGCTTGTTTGCCTTCATGGCCCAGCAGCAGACTCTGATGTCTGGTTTCTCTGGTTCATTGGCCCCAGCCATTGGGCCCTTGACCTCGAGGACGTCCCCAATGGTCAAGCATGTCCTTGAGCACTACCAGCCTCATGATGTCCCTCTGATTCGAACCCGGTCATGATCCTCGGGGTTGAGATCCTCCCCGATGAGTGCCTTGACTCTGACTGCAGGACCTTCAAGGGACATTGGCCTTCTGGTCCGGGACCCGGACTGCCCTCGACACCTCCACCAACTATGACTTGGATTGGGAGACCCGAGGACAAGGAGTCCCCAGACATCTGATGCCACAGCAATATTCCTTTGGATCAGTCTCCCACCAAGACCTGGCCTGAGGATATGGCCTTCCTTTACTTTGTGCGTTACATGGCAAAGGCACTGGCGTTTGACACAGTCAGAGGAGGATCCTCGCACAGAGGAACTGTAGATCCTCCAATATGAGGCCTCTCCGAAGGAGGTACTGATGGTGCCCATCCCTCAAATCCTTGAATGGCAACTCCTCTGCATGTGGGAGTCACCCACATCAGTACCCATCGTGAGCAGATGGCTGGACTCGATGTACAGAGTTCACCGGAGCCTTGCGTTCCAGAAGGCACAGCTGCTTCATAATTCCATGGTGGTGAAGTCAGCCATGCGTTGGCTCAAGAGCCAAAAGAGAGGAGACTCAGTGCTCCTGGGGAGGGAGGCCTGCGCTATGGATGCCATGGGCAGAAAGTGCTAGCAGGGCTTGATGCTCACGGGCTGGACCCAGGCATACCAGCTGTACATGGGCATGTACGTGAGAGACCTGGTGAAAGAGCTCGCCAGGTTCTCAACTGATCTACGAGGGAACCCCTGCAGTGGTTCCGGTCCCTGGCCTCGGCTGTCAGAGTGCTCCAAACTCATGACTTGGGCAGCCTACGATGGCTTCAAGTCAGTGGCTAGAGTAGCTGCAGCAGGCATCAGTGCTCAGCGCCAGTCCTGGCTACAGTCTTCCGACCTGGAACAATGGGTTCAGGATAAATTGGTCGATGTCCCTTGCCAGGGAGAAAATCCTTTTGGCAAACCCATGACCAATAAGACTGCAGAGTTGGAGATGGAGTTCCTGAGGAGGACCAGGCTCTCCAAGAAGACAGCAACCCTTGCCCCAGTGGAAGCCCTCTGGTAAAAAGCCTCCGTTCTTGAAGGGCAAGGCTTACGGAAACTACCCTTAGTATTGGGCCTTCCCAGCTCCCCAGCAGAGTAAGCAGGCCAAGGGACAAGGGCATGGCCCTTGTAAGCCCAAGACTCCCAAAATCCAGGCAGTGGCTCCGGCCCAGTCTGGTGGGAGCTTTAGACTCCTTAGGCATAGCCTCTCCCTCCTCATCCCCCTGTGGGCTTTTGGGGTGGGCCTCCTGGGGGGAGGGGTCTTGTTTGACCAAAGCTGGTCATCCATCACCACTGACACCTGGGCACTGAAGGTGGTCAGGGAGGATTACCACCTCCCACCTGCTGCAGATGCCCCTTCCATTCTTCCTAAGAGAGCTCCCCAGGACACCCGTCGACCAGACATTGCTATTGCAGGAACTCACAGGTCTTCTAGAGGACAGGGCAGTGGATCCAGTGCCTTCACACCTTTGGGGTAAAGGGTTCTCCTCCCGATACTTCCTTGTACCAAAAAGAACAGGGGGCCTACAGTCCATCCTAGACCCGTGGGACCTAAACAGATCCCTGGTGAGGGAGAAGTTCAAGATGCTCTCCCTTGGAACACTGCTGCCATACTTCCAGCAGGGAGACTGGCTATGCTCCTTGGACCTAAAAGATTTGTACACTCACATCCTCATCCATCTCAGCCACAGGCAGTACCTCAGGTTCATGGTGGGGGGTGGCCATTACCCGTATAGGGTACTACCTTTCAGTCTAGCCTCCACCCCTAGTGTCTTCACCAAGTGCTTAGCGGTGGTAGCAGCCCACCTTTGCCTCCAAGTTACCTTCGTCTTCCCCTACCTGGATGTCTGGTTCATAAGAGGGGGCTCAGCTGTCGAAGTGTAGCAGGCCACAGCACGCACCATCCATGTCCACCAGTATTTGGGGTTCGTCATAAACCTGCCCAAATCCCATCTCTGCCCGACACAGTGTCTGGAGTTAATAAGGGCATGGCTGGATACCATTAAGGCAAGAGCCTTCCTGCCTCTGGACAGAGCTGTCCACCGAGTGTTGGCCGCAGACATGTAGCACTGATGCTTGGTGTCTGCTCGCCTTCTGCTCTGACTGATGGGCCACATGGCATCCACAGTCTGTTACCCCAGACGCCTGCCTTCACATGAGGGCAGCCTAGTGGTACCTATGCTCCCATTGGACCCAGGCCACGGGCCGGCTACAAGACAGGATAATGGTGACCTGCCGGCTGGCAGACTCCCTTGGCTGGTGGCAAGTGCCTCAGCATCTTCAGGCCGGTATGCCTTTTCAGGCCCCTGCCCCCCCCCCCCCCGAGTCTCCTCACCACAGACACCTCCCTTGTGGACTGAGGGGCTCATTGTGAGAATCTCGGCACTCAGGGCAGTTTGTCGCAGGCAGAAAGCCAACAGCAGATCAACCTCCTAAAGCTTAGGGCCATATCCCTGATTCTCCTAGCCTTTTGCTACTATCTGCAGCACCAATTGGTGCTGATCCAAATGGACAATAAGGTTGCAATGTTCTATGTCAGCAAGCAGGGGGGCACAGGGTTGTAACCCTCTGCCGGAAGGCAGTAGCTATCTACTTATATGCGAACTGCAATGGGATGCTTCTGCGGGCGGTGTATCTGCTGGGCCAGGATAATGCCCCGGCAGACAGGCTGAGCAGGGTCCTCTAGCCGCATGAGTGGTAGCTGGACCACAGAATGGCCTCTCGGCTCTTCTGGTTCTGGGAACTCCACGACTGGACCTCTTCGCCAGCATAGCCAACTCTGTTGCCTCACATTTGCTGCCGACAGCCACAATCATCCTCGTTGGCATTGGATGCCTTTTTCATCCCATGGACGGCGAGCCATTTTTATGCCTTCCTGCCAACTCCATTGATAGCCTCTGATATTGGTGAGCCCTTGGTGGTACAGGCAACCGTGGTTCTCACTGCTCCTTTGCATGCCCATTGCATCCCGGGTCCCCCCAAGGATCTAATGAGGACTGTCAGATGGAGGGCTTCATCCTACACCCCAATCTGGGGTCTCTGGTGTTAACGACTTGGCTCCTGATAGGGTAGGCTTTGGCACCTTTCAACCTTTCAGTGAAGGTTGAGGAGGTCGTCCTGGCCTCCTGCAAGACCTCCATGAGATGGGCTTACACCTTCAAATGGCGCAGATTCTGTGTGTGTGCAGAGTGATGGGTTAATCTGGGTTAACCTGTTCTCGTGCTCTGTGCAACTTGTGCTGTAATATTTGCTTCACCTGTCTAAGATAAGACTGAAGTCCAGCTCTTACGATGCACCACCACATCATTGAGGGGGAGCCTCTCGTATCCCGCTTCCTGCAGGGCCTCCTATTATCCAAACCCCCTGTCTACCCACCAGCGGCAGAGTGGGACCTCAATGTGGTGCTCTCACGGATTCCAGGTCCAACATTTGAGCCCCTGGCTACCTGCTGCCTAAGTTATCTTTCATGGAAGGTTATCTCCAAGCAGGAATGTGGTCTTCACATATGGGTGATGCCTGTACTGATGGATCCCATGCAGGAACGCTCTCCAGCGTCCAATAGGAAAGTCTTTGGGAGCATCACACTTTGCCTGTGTTGCTGCTTTCCCGCCTTCCCAACTCTCCCTCCTCAGGGAGCCACCAGGAAGCAAATCCTGTCACTGCAGAAAATTCATTAAATTTGTTTCTTTTTGTGGTTCGCGTCAGCCTTCCTGTCAATGCCAGAACAAACTTAGGTCAGTTTTTTCCTTTCTTTCTATTTCTTTGCTTAAAAAAAAAAAAAAAATTAGAAATCTTTTTTAGGTGCGTCAATGCCATTTTAGGCCTTAAGCCTACCATTTTTTCTACCGACGCTATGGAGAAACCAGCTAGTGGTTTTAAGAAAATACTTTGGCGGTACCATTTCAGCTACCGATAGCCACGACTGGTGTCTCAAATGCCTTGGTCCCGATCACCAGCCATCAGTGTGTCCTCTATATGTAAAAAGATGACAGAGGCCTACAGATAAATTAGGCACACTTTGCCTCAGACGTGGCTTCTTTGGCATCAACATTGAGGGCATTGTCTTCCTCTTGTGGATCTCTGGTATCGAAACATAAGTTGTCTTCAAAGAAAAGCTGTTCTCCAGGACCAAGCAGGAAGTCAGTCCTCACATATGGGTGACATCGACGTCGATGGAGCCCTTGCAGAGCATTTCCCCAGCTTTCCATGAAAACCTTTGGGAATGCAGGCACGCATGCGCGGTTCCCTTCCCGCCTAAAGGTGCCATCTTGCTCAGTCCCTCTTTTTCCGTGAAGCCCATCGGACGTGTGTCCTAGTCCTCCTGGAAAATAGTTAGATTTTTTGGCGATCCTTCGCTATTTTTTCTCCGGTTCGACGCCGGTTCCCCTCCTGCCGGGTTCGGTACACCGGTATCGAGCCCGATCTTCTTTTTTCTGTTTTTGCCCTTCGTGGCTGGCGTTCGCGTCCTTTTTTTCTTTTTCCCTGGAAGGCCAGTCCTTTGACCTCGCGGGGACTCTTTTTTTTCCCCGATGGCTTCCAGTGGGTTTAAAAAGTGTGATCGGTGCAAGAAGCTAATGTCTCTCACCGACACACACGACTGCTGCCTTCGGTGCCTCGGTCCTGACCACGATCCTAAGACGTGTGGACCATGTGGGAAAATGTCTTCCTAGGCACTGCGAAGTCGTCAGCACCAAAAGGAAAGGCTTTTTTCTGACTCGGCCTCCGGCCGGGCCCGGACCTCATCTGAGGCCTCGACATCTCGGGAATCGGATCCCGAGCACCGTCGGGGCCCCTCGGACAGGGGGTCCGCCGACCGGGAACGCAAGAGGAAGAAGCGGCTCGCGAGGGTGTCATCGGAAGAGGTCCCTGGCTCCTTGTGAGCTAGGTCTCAGACCCCAGACCGTCGCCCCGGGTCCGTGGAACAGGAGAAGCCTCCCAAAATACCTCGAGTGGAGCCGGAGTCTGCTGGACACCGTAAGTCCTGTAGTCCTCGTGGCTCTCCTCCCAGAGAGCCGACGTCGGGCCCGGTGCCGCCGGGGCCCGAGTCGGGTGCTGCTGAGTCTCCGGAGGTGGGTCTCAGGTTGACAGCCTTGGAGAGCAGACTGTCTGCCTTCATGGAACAGCAGCGGGCACTGATGGCCAGCCTGTCTAGCGCATCTGCCCAGACCACCGGGACATAGACATCGAAGTCGACCCCGGAGACCGAGCCGATACTCGAGACCATAAAGGGGCTCGAGGTCGACCTCGGTCGCGGTCGCAGTCGACCTCGGTCGCGGTCGACCTCGGTCGCGGTCTCGGTCGACCTCCTGTTTGGGACCGAGGGTGTCGACGCTTGTGCCTTCGGCATGAGGGCGGGTGCTCACAGGCCCTGCGCGGTCGGACCCCGATTCCTCATCGGACGAGTCTGCCTGGGAGACGGAGGACGAGGAGTCCCCCGACACCTTCAGGATTCAGTGCGTCCCGTCGGACTCACCACAGTCTGAGCCCCGGAGTAGATCCCCCCCCCCCCCCCACCCCCGGAGGATACCCCGTTCTCGGAGTTCATCCGGGATATGGCCACCGCGTTGGCTATCCCTGCGGACCCCGAGGAGGAACATTGAGCCGAGGAGCTCGAGGCCCTACAGTACGACTCTCCTCCGAAGGAGGCCTTTACTGTTCCGGTCCCTCCGATGCTGGAACGGCTCCTCTTTCGGATGTGGGAGGCACTGGCCTCGGCGCCGGTTCTAAGCAAGCGGGTCGATTCGATCTATCGACTCCGGAAGAGTCCTGGCTTTCAAAAGGCGCAGCTACCACACCATTCCATGGTGGTGGAATCGACCATGCATCGCCTGAAAAGTCAGAAGATGCACTCCGCGGTGCCCTCTGGCAGGAAGTCCCGGAACCTCAATGGTTTTGGTAGAAAGTGCTTCCAGGGCTCGATGCTTGCTTGCCGTGTCCAGTCTTACCAGCTGTACATGGGCATGTACTTGCGGAACCTGGCCAAGGAGCAGGCTGGGTTCTCTGCTGGTCTCTCCGGGGAACCCTTGCAGAAGTTCAAGTCCTTGTCCTCGGGGATCCGGGAATGCTCCAAGTTTGTCCCGCGCTGCCTACGATGGCTTCGAGGCTTCGGCCTGTGTTGCGGCAGCCGGCATCGCGGCTCGACGCCAGGCATGGCTGCAGTGATCAGACCTCGAGCCATGGGTTCAGGACAAGTTGGTCGATGTCCCTTGCCGAGGTGAGAACCTATTTGGCAAGCCCATGACCAAGAAGGCCGCACAGCTCGAAACCGAGCACCTCACGAGGACAAGGCTGTCGAGAAAGACTTCTGCCCCTTCTCACAAAAAGAAGGGCTCGGGTAAAAAGCCCTTTTACCCGAGGAAGGCCGCTGCCTACAAACAGTACCCACAGTACCAGGCTGCCCAAGCTGCCCCTCAGGGTCAGCAAGCCAAGGGGCAGGGTAATGAGCCCCGTAGGCAGAGGACCCCCAAGCCACCGGCCCCTGCTCTCACTCAGCACAGTGGGGGTTTTTGACTCCTTAGGCATAGCCTCTCCGTCCCTGCTCTCCCAACCCTGCACAGGAGGTCGCCTCGCCCTGTTTGCCCACCAGTGGCCACTCATCACTGGAGACAGTTGGGTGTTAAGCATAGTCCACAAGGGCTATCTACTTCACTTCCAACGGCTGTCTTCTCCATACTTTCCAGGGGAACCTCCAAGGCCTCCCCTGCACACAGATCTTCTCCTTCAGGAGCTCCAAGGTCTGTTGGTGGACAAGGCGGTGGAGCAAGTGCATCCCCACTTGCAAGGTCAAGGGTTCTACTCCAGATATTTCCAGGTACCCAAAAGAACCGGTGGCCATCGACCTATTCTGGACCTCAGAAGCCTCAAGTTCCTAGAGAAGGAAAAGTTCAAGATGCTTACTCTTGGAACACGTCTACCCTACCTCCAGCAGGGAGATTGGCTATGCTCTTTAGATCTAAAGGATGCGTACACTCACATCCTCATTCATCCAGACCACAGAAAGTACCTCAGGTTCATTGTGGGAGGAAACCATTATCAGTACAGAGTACTGCCTTTTGGCCTCACCTTCGCTCCCAGTGGTCTTTACCAAATGCCTGCCAGTGGTGGCGGCCTACCTGAGAAATCAGGGAATCTTTGTCTTCCCCTATCTGGACGACTGGTTCATCAGGGGTCAGACATGTCAGGAGGCCAAACACGCTACCCTCAGAACTATTGCTCTTCTTCAAAGCTTGGGATTTGTAATAAACTTTGCAAAGTCCACTTTGCTCCCCTCCCAGAACTTGGAGTTTGTGATAAGGAAGCTTATCATAGCTCAGGTAGGAGCTATAGAAAAGATGATGTGACTCTGAACAAGCAACCTGTCAGTTCTGGTAGAAGTAAGAAAACAGAGTTTTCACATAAAAGACTACCAGTCCCAGAATGCACCAGGTTTCCAGCAGCCATGAGAGGGGCTGAAGTGAGAAAATGTGTGTGCAATCAAGAGAGCTATGAGGTAATCCCTAAGCACTCATCTCAAAGGGCAGGGCCTGATTCAAGACAGCTGCGCTGTGTTAGGGAGGAACACACATTAGAACAGGATAAGAATAGAGCTTATTCTTCAGATAACAGCTTCAAGAACAGTTTCAGCAAAAGCTTCAGGAAGAGAGACAGAGACAGCAACGGCTACAAGCTCAAGTACCAGTATCACCTGGAGAAACAGAAGCCAAGCCAAGCAGATAGAGAGAGAAGGAAACTCTCTGGAAGGAAGAGAAGAAAGGCCATTGGAAGGTCTGGGAGATTCCAAGGCAGTACCTGTACTGGGAGGTATTCCAAATGCCAGCAGAGTCCATTGGACTGGATTCAGCCAGAGGAATGGAGTGGCAGAGATAGGAATCACCAGTGGCTACCTGGAAGAGAGAAGACTGCATGTGGAAGGGACTTTCAGACCAAGGCCAGAAGGTATGTGAGAGGAGATCCAGTGTCCAGGGATCAAGATTGGAAGGCTGGACATCAGAATTGGATTACATACTGGCCAGGCTTTACAGAGAGGAATTATGATGGGAGGAGAGGCTCAGGTATGAACACTGATCCAGACCCTATCTATAATAGAGAATGGCAGCAAGGGAATAAGCATTCTCATGATAGTGCCTTAATGAAAGACTCGTCTGTGCCAATGTATGATAGTGACCCTATGCTGATTGATGAAGGGGGAGATACAGCAGATGAAAGTACAGTTTACATGGACTGTTCTCTATCTAATTGCTATTGCTAGCTTTCTGTGAGCAAACACATCAGCCATCACAAAGAAACCTAACTTTGTTCTTTATTTCCACTGCAAACGGCTCTTAAAGCAGGATTTGGGTTCACACAGTAGCAGCCAGCCAGCTAAAGGCTTACAGCTGGTCAATTGATAGTAATTAAAGCTGCACCTGATTGTGTGTGTGAGCAAGGGAGAATCACTGCTGAGATCTGCGTGGAAAATAAGCAGAAGTTAACCTAACCAGCAAAGTTTATTCTTTTCTTTGTGCCTTTGTATTTGGTAATTATTTGCTAAGAAAACATTAGCTAATTGCCTGACAAGCTGAAGGTTGTTTTCTGGTTTACTTTGTGACTTTTTGTTATCCATTTAAACACTGCAAGCAAGTAACCTCATTTATATGGCTATCAAGCATACATGTGCTGGGTGAATTAAACCCCATCAATAAAAGAAGTATTTTATTGACCTTACCACTTGGTTTCACAACTCAATTATTGTCATCAGCTGTGTTTGGGAGTGAATGAACTACAATACCCACAATACCTTGCAAGAATCATATGAATATATGCATCGTCAAGATTGTGTAAGTTCTCACCCTAGGCAGCCGTCTGACAAGTTCATAGGGGCAAGATTGGACTCTCTCCTGGCAAAGGCATTCTTGCTAGAAGACAGAGCCCAAAGACTGATAAACTTAACAAACCAGTTTCTCAGCAGGTCACTGGTCTCCGCCAGACTCTGCCTGAGGCTTCTTGGCCACATGGCTTTGACAGTACATGTGACCCCCAATGCCAGGCTCCATATGAGGCCTGCACAGTGGTGCCTTCAGACTCAGTGGTCACAGGCCACAGGCATCCTCAGACAGGATAAGGGTGTCCAGACAATTTCTGAACTCCCTCAGCTGGTGGCTGCACCCACTCAATCTGCTGCAAGAGGTACCGTTTCAGATTCCTGGGTTCACAGTGGTGTTGACCACGGATGCCTCCCTGCAGGGTGGGGAGCTCATTGTCTAGGCAAGTGCACCCAGGGCCTGTGGTCTCCCTGGGAAGCCGCACAGCAGATCAATCTACTAGAACTCAGGGCTATTCGGTTAGCCCTCAAAACTTTCTCTCCTATCCTGGCTCATCAGTCTGTCCTCGTTCAAACAGACAACCAGGTAGCCATGTTTTATGTGAACAAGCAGGGCGGAACTGGATCCAGGCACCTTTGTCAGGAGGCACAGGACCTTTGCTTGTTTGCCCTCAAGCACAACATGCTTCTCAAGGCTGTGTACCTCCCTGGCCAGGAAAACTACCTGGCCGACAGGTTGAGCAGGATTCTGCAGCCCCACGAGTGGCAGCTCCATCCTTTGGTGGTTCAGAGGATTTCCCTGAAATGGGGACTTCCATCCATAGATCTGTTTGCCAGTCCACTGAACAAACAGCTGCCAAGGTTCTGCTCCAGACAACCGCATCCTCTGTGGATAGTGGTGGATGCTTTTCTGATCCCATGGTCTCAGGGCCTCCTGTATGCGTTTCCTCCCACGCCCTTGGTGGCCCAAACCCTGTTCAAGATTCTTCAGGACAAGGCCTCGGTCCTACTGGTAGCTTCTAGGTGGCTGAGACAGCCTTGGTTTCCACTTCTGTTTCAGCTGGCAGTGGATCCCCCACTGCCTCTGGGGTTGCAACCCGACCTTCTCTCTCAGGATCAGGGTTCCCTTCTGCACCCCAATCTCAAAGCTCTCAATTTGATGGCCTGGAGGCTGCAAGGGTAGTTTTAGCTCCCTGGGGCCTAACTCAGGAAGTTCAAGAGGTTGTCCTAGCCTCTAGGAAACAGTCCACTAGAAAAACCTATGCTCTCAAATTGGAAAGGTATTCTGTGTGGTGTCAGCTACGTACAGAGGATCCCTTCTCCTGTACTGTACCAGTAGTGCTTCAGTACTTACTGCATTTATCAAATCAGGGACTTAAGTCCAATTCTGTTCGGTTCCACCTCTCAGCTCTAGCAGCTCACCACTCACTGGTGGAAGGACATTCTCTGTCGGTTCACCCCTTGGTGTCCCGGTTTCTCAGAGTCTTGCTTTTGCTCAAGCCTCCAATCCGTCGTCCTGCTCCTGAGTGGGAGTTGAATGTGGTATTGCAGCAACTGACTCGCCCACCTTTTGAGCCGATGGCTACTTGCCCTCTACGCTTCCTGTCCTGGAAGACACTCTTCTTGGTAGCCCTGACCTCGGCCAGGCGAGTGAGTGAGCTTCAGGCACTGGTCTGTGACAGACCTTACACCGGCTTCTATATGAACAGGGTAGTCCTTAGGACTCATCCAAAGTTCCTCTCTAAAGTTGTCTCCTCCTTCCACCTTAACTAAGAGGTGGTTCTTCCAACATTCTTCCCTAGGCCTCATGCAAGCCAGGCTGAAGCAGTTCTGCATACCCTGGACTGTAAGAGGGCCTTATCCTTCTACCTTGACCGTACGCAGGGACATAGAAGAGCTACTTAGCTCTTCATATCTTTTGACCCTAATAATTTGGGGTTTGCTTTGTCCAAGCGTACCTTGTCCATCTGGGTGGCTGACCTTCCTTTGCAGGGTCGGGTCACGGCCCATCGTGTCAGGGCAATGGCTGCCTCAGTGGCTCACCTCCGCTCTGTACCGTTGGTGGACATCTGCAGGTCTGCAACTTGGCCCTCAAGCCAGACTTTTGCGGCCCATTACTGTCTAGAGAGGGAGTCCAGTAGGGACAGTGCTTTTGGCCAGGCAGTACTCCGGAATCTCTTTGAGGTTTAGGCAACTCCTGCCCTCCAGCTACCTTTTGGGCTACCGGTGGAGGTTCTGTCAGTGAAAAGCCTTTCTTTGATGCTGGTACTAGAGGGAGTTCTCTTGTTCAGCCTGGGTTCCTTGGTAGCCCAGAGCTAGGGAGTCACCCATATGTGAGGACTGACTTCCTGCTTGGTCCTGGAGAAAGAGTAGTTACTCACCTGTAACAGGTGTTCTCCAGGAGCAGCAGGAATCAGTCCTCACAACCCTCCCTCCTCCCCTGGGAGTTGCAGTTGTACATAGTTATTTTTACATTTTTGTGTGCTGTTTTTAGCTATGTCATTTGACTGAGCAAGATGGCACCTTTAGGCTGGAAGGGAACCATGCATGTGTGCCTGCATTCCCAAAGGCTTTCATGGAAAGCTGGGGAAATGCTCCGCAAGGGCTCTATCGACGTCGATGTCACCCATATGTGAGAACTTATTCCTGCTGCTCCTGGAGAACACCTGTTACAGGTGAGTTACTACTCTTTCCCTCAAGGGTAGTTCTCTTTCTAAGCATAGAGATGCCTTGAACGTTACCCTAGAGGCGGATCGGCCAGCCAAACTACCCTGGCGAGAGGACCTGCCATCAAGGGGTCCCAGGATGCTTCCCAGTCGTCCACCTCTGGAGAGCTCCTGGTGCCATGCTCTGGGACGGTAGCCCGCATCTCTGGTACACATACCCAAATCGTCAGGCTCTATGGATCAGCATATCCTGGCCTTTGAGCGGACTTAGTAGCCCTATTGGTGACTTCGGTTCTGGTCAAATCTTTACTGATGTTACTGCTGACACTAGCACAGTCTACAGTACCAATGCAAACTGCGTTGGGTTATATGCCGCTTGATGTGCTACCGCGCATGCCTGCTCTCGAAAATCCATCCCTGGTACTGGGGGTTCGGCCAGGCAGTGCCCTCACTCCAATACAGACTTCAGTCAGTATGGAGCAGGGACATTGTTTGCGCCAATACTTTGTCTTCCATTTTCTATTCTTCCGATGATGAATTGCTCGATACCTGAAGACTTCAGAGTATATTGGAGGATCCTTCTCCTTTTCTGGACTAGCACATGTCCCGTCTTGGAGATATGTCTTTTCAAGAATTAATTCGAGTCTTAGCGAGGGACCTTTCCATAACAGCAACATCAGAGAATGAAAGAACCTAGAGCAGAGGAATTGGAGATTCTCCAATATCCTACAGCTCCTAAGGAGGCTGCCACGCTTCAATTCACCGCATTCTCCATGATCTCATGCTCCAGATGTGGGAAACGCCCCTTACTATTTCTCCTCATACTCGACGACTCAATACCATGTATCAAGTACTGAAGTGTCCCAGCTTCCAAAAGATGCAGTTGCCACACAGTGGAATCCACAATGCATCGAATTTAAGTTCTAAAACACAATCTCCAGGAACAAGCAGGAATGAGTCTTCACATATGGGTATCGTCGGTACCAACGGAGCCTGCGCGGGAACGCTCCCCAGCGTCCTGAAAGAAAGCTTTTGGGAGCATCCCACAGCGCCTGCGTGCTGCCTTCCCGCCTTTCCTAACTGCCTCTCTCCAGTTCTTCTTTTCCGCGGAGCCAGCAGGTCGTGTTTCCTGTCACCGCTGAAAAATTTCTTCTTTTCTTTTCTTTTCTTTTTCTTTAGTCGCGTGTCTGCCTTCTCGATTCCGCACCGGTACTACCGGTTCTTTTTCTTTCTTTTAAAAAACAAAAAAACAACTTTCTTTTTCAGTGTTTTTTCTTCTGGGGCCTTAGGCCTACAGAGAGATTTTTCCCTCATGGAAAAACCCGCCTCCGGGTTTAAAAAATGCACAAAGTGCAGTAGCACTATTTCTGTCACCGACACCCATGACTGGTGTCTAAAATGTTTAGGTCCTGACCACTCCATTGCGGATTGTGAGTCCTGTTCCATGATGTCCAAAAGAGGGTTACAGAATCGGGCAGCTAAGCTCAGTACCCTGTTTCCCTCCGATGCAGCTTCCGTGGCATCGACGTCTTCCAGGGCTGCTGCTTCATCCCATGGATCTCAGGTAACCAAACTTAAATCTGGCCGGTCCTCAAAGAGTTCATCTCCCTCTAAGTATCGAGATGCCCCCGGGCTTACTCTTGAGGATACCACACCGGCAAAATTACCCCGGCGGGAGGCTCCGGCTTCCAAAGCACTACCTATGGGGTCACAGGTTG
Source organism: Ichthyophis bannanicus (assembly GCA_033557465.1). NCBI lineage: Eukaryota > Metazoa > Chordata > Amphibia > Gymnophiona > Ichthyophiidae > Ichthyophis > Ichthyophis bannanicus. Next base: position 229,252,276 of record CM066039.1, read on the forward strand.
ACATCGATGGCTCGGCCTCGACCGATCACCTGTTACAATGTTCTGGGGTACAGGCAGTTTCTACCGATACCGATATCCAGACGTTGGTGGCGTCAATGGATCAGAATATTCTGACCATGCAGCGTGCCATCACGGCATTCATTCAAGCTGCAACGCCTACGGTACCGCAACAAACCCCGTTGGTACCCGTACCGATTCCGGTACAGGATCCGATTCTGGTTCCGATACCAGTACCGCTTGCATCGACATCAGCATCGACAGCAGCGGTACGCTATCCAGTGATGCCTATCATTACCGTCCCGGTACCGATTACTCCCGATGTCGATACCTCCCGGTACGCGTATCGGGCGAGCATTCAGACAGTCGATACTTCGATTCTTCTGAAGACTCTGACTCTTCAGAGACCTCAATTGAAGCATCGGGGATCCTTCCTCAGGAACCTTCTTCTCCAAAAAGGAGAATGTCTCCTCCTGAAGACTTGTCTTTTCAGGACTTTATTAGGGAGGTGGCCAAAGGCCTGTCCATCTCAGTGACCTCTGAGACTGAACCTAGAGCCAAAAAATTAGATATCCTACAATATCCTAAGGCTCCTAAAGAGGCAGCCACCTTACCAATACATGAGATTCTTTATGAACACATGTTGGGCATATGGGAGACTCCTCTTTCCACCTCCCCTCATTCCAGAAGGTTGGACACCATGTATCGTGTTCCTCCTTGTCCTGGGTTTCATAAGACTCAGCTTCCTCACCACTCCATTGTGGTAGAGTCTGCTATGAAAAAGATCAAGAGTACAAAAAGGCACTCCTCTGCTCCTCCAGGAAGAGAATGCAGAACCCTAGATGCCTTTGGCAGGAAAATCTTCCAGGCCAGTATGCTTGTAGCCAGAATCAACTCCTATAGTCTCTATATGGGGATGTTTCTAAAAGAAGTTACAGATCATCTGCAAACCTTATCTCCTTTTATGTCAGAAGATAAGAGAGAAGAATATATCACCTGGCTTAAACATGCACAGGATGTATCCAAGTTTTCCAACCGTGCAGCCTTTGACTCTTTTGAGGGGTCAGTAGAGTCTCGGCTATTGCCATATGTGCACGCAGAGTTGCTTGGTTGCAAGCCTCTGATTTGGAATCCTGGGTACAGGATGGTCTAGGTAACCTTCCCTGTACAGGCGAAAACCTGTTTAGCAAAGATTGGCAAGCAAAGGCCAATCAGATGGATGCTGAAAATTCTGCTTTAGATAGACTTTCAAAGTCTACTACTGCTCCTTTCAAAAAGAGGTTGTTCAAAAAGGGATCTTTCCCAAAGAAAGGGAATTTTTCTTCTTATGGTCAGGCCTCTTCTCAAGGTCGTTTTGCTACAAAGAGACAGCAACAACCAAAACAGGCCAAAACCCAGGCTGCGAGGACTGCTACGGCCCAACAGCCTCAGCCTCCTCAGGGCCTTTGACTTTCCACTAGAGAACTTAGCCTTTCTGGCTCTAGAACATCCAGAGCCCCTCACCATCCCAGGAAGGTTAGCTCACTTTGCTCCCAGATGGGAACAAATCACAGCAGAGCAGTGGACCCTCTCCATCATAAGGGAAGGGTACAAACTTCATTTCTTAAACCTTCCTCCTCACACCATGGTGAAACTTCAATTCTGCAACATCTCTCCTCACTCTTCTAGTTCAGGAGATTGCTACCCTTCTTGCCCAAGGGGCAATAGAAGAAGTACCCCTTCTTCAACAGGGCTCGGGGTTCTACTCCCCCTATTTTCTCATCCCAAAGAAAACAGGGGGCTACAGACCCATATTAGATCTCAGAGAATTGAACAAGTTTCTATGCAAAGAGAAATTCAAGATGACTTCTCTCGGAACTCTCCTTCCATACCTCCAGAGTCAGGACTGGCTTTGTTCTCTAGATCTCAAGGATGCGTACACCCATGTTCTCATCCATCCAAGACACAGAAGATTCCTTCGCTTCCTGTACCAGGGAAAGTACTACCAATACAAAGTGCTTCCTTTCGGTCTGGCCTCTGCTCCAAGAGTGTTCACAAAATGCATGGCAGTAGTAGCTGCATTCCTACGCACTCTAGGAATATTCGTATTCCCATATCTGGACGACTGGTTCATCCGAGCTCCATTCCAGTCAGAGGCCCAGACTTCTCTAGCCTGCACAAGGCGTGTTCTTTAGTACCTGGGACTGGTAATCAACATTCCAAAATCCCATCTTACCCCTACTCAGACCCTAGAGTTCATAGGGGCCTTACTGGATACCACATCTGCAAGGTCCCATCTTCCCCAGGCCCGTTGCCTTCGCTTGGTGCAGTTAGCCTCCCAAATTCAGTTAAAATCCCATTTAACTGCTCGAGAGATGTTGCAACTTTTAGGCCTCATGGCATCCACGGTGCATGTGGTTCCCTATGCTCGCCTTCACATGAGAGCAGCTCAGTGGACCCTATCCACCCAATGGACCCAGGTATCAGGTTGCCTGTCAGACAAAATAGCAACCTCCAGTCACCTATTTTCGTCCCTCCACTGGTGGAAGTCCACACAGAGTCTGTTGCTGGGGTCCCCCTTCCAACAGCAAGCAACCCTTACAACAGATGCCTCTCCAAAGTGTTGGGGGACTCATCTACAAGATGTCTCGACCCAGGGCATCTGGTCTCCACAGGAGACATATCTTCATATCAACCTCTTAGAGCTCAGAGCAATCTTTCTGGCTCTCAGAGTCTTCCACACCCTGCTCAGCTACAAGACAGTCCTCATCCACACGGACAACCAGGTAGCTATGTTCTACGTGAACAAGCAGGGAGGAACTGTCTCTCTGTCGCTTTGCAACGAAGCTCTGAGATTGTGGGCCTTTGCCAGAGAGCATCAAATCCATCTCATGGCAGTATATCTTCCAGGAGTTCAAAGCTCTTGGGCAGACAGACTCAGTCGAGTTCTGCTTCCGCACGAATGGTCCCTCCATGGGGACCAGATAGCCAGAATTTTTCGGATTTGGGGTACCCCACACATAGACCTGTTTGCAAGTCCGTGGAATGCCAAACTTCCCCGGTTCTGTTCCAGGATTCCATGTCAGGGAGTTCAGGCCAGGGATGCCTTCCTCCTTCAGTGGGGGCAAGACTTCCTTTATGCCTTTCCACCTATTCCCCTAATCCCCAAGACTCTGTTCAAGCTTCAGAGAGACAAAGGGACTATGATCCTCATAGCACCACTTTGGCCACGCCAAGTGTGGTACCCTCTACTTCTGCATCTCTCTCAAGCTCCCTCCCTAGACCTGGGGTCTGCTCCAGATCTCCTCTCCCAGGAGGAGGGAACCTTGTGGCACCCAAATCCTCAGTCTCTTCATCTCAGGGCCTGGTTGCTGAAGGCCTAGACCTTCAAGATTTACAACTTTCTCAGCAAGTGAAGGATATCCTTCATGCTTCCAGAAAGCCTTCCACCAGACGTTCATATGCTTTTAAATGGAAAAGATTTTCCATTTGGTGTGCAGAGAAGGGTCTCAACCCTCTTGCAATACCTTTGCATTCTTTACTAGACTATTTGCTGCATTTATCCCATGCAGGCCTTAAAACAAATTCAATCAGTCCATTTGAGTGCTATTGTAGCATCCCTTAAGCCTCTCAATGGACAACCTATTTTCTCTCATCCTCTTATAGCACGATTCATGAGAGGCCTTCTTTTGACTAAACCTCCCATCAGACCACCTCCAGTGGCCTGGGACTTGAATCTGGTTCTTGCCCAGCTTATGAAGCCACCCTTTGAACCCTTAGCCACTACCTCCTTAAAATTCCTTTCTTGGAAGGTTATTTTTCTCTTTGCAGTCACCTCAGCTCGCCGTATCAGTGAGTTGCAAGCTTTAGTGGCTAATCCTCCTTATACAAGGTTCCATCATGACAAGGTAGTCCTCGGAACTAATGCACACTTTATGCCTAAAGTGGTCTCACCTTTTCATCTGAACCAGGAGGTCTTTTATTTATTTATTTATTTGGCATACATTTATACACCGCTTCTTCCAGCGATCAGAAGCGGTCCATCATTGTACAAAGTCAAGGGAGAGGGGACAAGACAAGGGGGAGACTAACAACGACACGATTACAGTTATGCATTTGATTGGCATATAAATTACTGTTTGATCACCAGTGCAATTACAATTACAGATTATAGAATGAAGAACCCAGTGAGTTTAAATAATACACAACAGAATCGCAATATATACATGCATAATTAGCAGCGAATATATACATATTAACATTATGATCATCATTGAAATGGACATGAAATGAGAAATAGGTTCATATAAGGCTTAGGCTTTTGAGGTAGGTGGGGAACAAGGGGAGGAAAAGTTGAAACCGACTATGTGATGCCGTAGTGTATTTGGAACAGGTGAGTTTTAAGCTCTTTTCTGAAGACCTGTAAGTCCTTGATCTGACGTAATTCGTGAGGCAGCTGGTTCCAGAGCATTGGTGCTGAGTAGGTGAATGCCCGGTTGCTGGTCCGTTCTTTGACTAATCTTATGCTGCTGGGTACGCAGAATGTGTTCAGGTTAGCGGTCCGTCGGCATCTGTTGGCGGGCTGCGTGGTGATAAGGTTATCGAGAAAAGAGGGAGATATTTTGTGGATAATTTTGAATGTAGCTATCAATGTTTTGTAGACCTTGCAGGTATGGGGAGCCAGTGAAGCTCTATAAGAACTGGAGTGATGTGGTCTGACAGGCTCTTATTCATGATAATCCTGGCTGATACATTTTGCGCTATTTGTAGTATGTTTAATGTTTTTTTCGGTAGACCTTGTAAGATGGCATTACAGTAATCAAGGTGAGGAATGATGAGTGCCTGTGCTACTGTTCTAAAGTCCGAGTGGTCAATGATGCATCGTATGGGTTGTAGAACTCTTAGCTTGTGAAAAATTGCTCTGTTAGTTATCCGGAGGTGTTTGTCCATCTTTAGGTTAGCATCGATTAGTACTCCAAGGTATTTGATCTCATCTTTAGAGTGATAGGTGTTTCCGTTCAGGGTGATAGATGCAGGAGGTTTGAAATCATGTTTTCCTGATATGAACATCACTTCATTTTTTTTGTGATTTATAGACATATTGTTGCATTGGAGCCTGTTTTGCAGATCGTGTAGGCATTCTTCTAAATGGTTGAGATTGGGGTTGTTTATGTCAAGTTGTGTGTACAACATGTCATCTGCATATAGGTGGTAGCTGATACTATGCTTCTGGAAAATTGAACATACTGGCTGGATATAGACGTTAAATAGCAGGGAGGAGATGGCTGAGCCCTGTGGGTATCCCTTGGGTTTGGGGGAAAGGTTTTGCTTGCTCGTTATTGAAGCGAACCTGTTGCATTCTATTTGTTAGGTATGACTCAAACCTCTTTATGGGTGTGCCTGTTATACCTATAGATTCAAGTCTGCGCAAGAGTATTTGATGATGTACTGTGTCGAACGCAGCTGATATATCTATGAATATTAGTATGAACATCTTGTTTTTGTTTTCCAGCCCCTTGATGAGGTTGTCAGTGAGGGCTATGAGTAGGGTTTCGACACCATGGTGGGGTCGAAAACCATATTGATGATCGTCAAGTATTTTGTTTTCGTCAAGGTGGTCTTGCAGTTGCTGCTGAGTTACCTTCTCGATAATCTTTGCAAGAAAGGATATGCTTGATATTGGCCGGTATGAGGTAGGGTCGTCTTTGTTGAGAGCTTTATTTTTTAATATAGGCCTAATTAGAGATCTTTTAAGTTGATCAGGCATGATACCTTGCTGTAGGGATTGATTGACTATGTGCGTTATCAGATGCGAAATTTCGTTTTTAGTTGATTTGATCCATTCTGCTGGACATGGATCTAGGAGCGATGTCGTTGTATGAAGGTTTGAGATCGTGTTTATGATTAGTTTTTCATTAATTGTATGGAATGTAGACCATCCTTCTTTCAGTTGAAAGTTCGCATTTTGACTGACTGGCTGCTTTGTGCCTATGGCCATCATATTCTGAGTTTGGAGGGGACGGTTAGGAGGATTGAGCTTGCTAGCATAGTGATCAGCTAGGTCCTGGGCATTTATTTTCTCATTGCAGATGGGTTCAGGCAAGGGCTTCGTGAGTGATTTAACTAGCTCAAACAACTCTCCGGGTCTGTTAATGGCCTTATTGAGTAACTTGGTGTGATGCGCTTTCTTGGCCTTGCTGGTCTCATTTTTATATTTGGCTAGGAGCTCTAGGTATTCCATCTTGTGAAGGTCATTCTTGGTCCGTCTCCATCTTCTTTCCAATTTTCTTAACTCTTTTTACCTGTCTTATTTCCAGGACCTCATGCATCAAGTGCAGAGAGGAATCTTCATACCCTGGATTGTAAAAGAGCACTTGCTTTCTACTTACACAGGACACAGCAACATAGAAAGTCCTCTCAACTTTTTGTTGCTTTTGATCTTTCTCATTTAGGACTTCCAGTCTCTAAGAGAACTCTGTCCAATTGGATTGCTCAGTGTATTTCCTTTGCCTACCAAAGTAAGAACCTTTCTCTGGAGGGCCATGTCACAGCTCACAATGTGAGGGCCATGGCAACCTCTATGGCTCATCTAAACTCTGTGTCCATCGACCAAATCTGTCGAGCGGCCACTTGGGCATCGGTTCATACCTTCACAGCCCATTACTGCTTGGACAAGGACTCCTGCCGGGATGCCTTGTTTGGTCAGGCTGTTCTCAAACACCTGTTCCATACCTAATCAACTCCTACCCTCCATCCCTGAACTGGATGCCTGAGATTCATGGGTAGAGGTAGAGCCCGAGCCCTTCCCAGGGACTCACAATCTGGGTGATCTCCCAGGCATCTCTAGCTGGGAAGTCCCCATATATGAAGACTCATTCCTGCTTGTTCCTGGAGATAGCACAGTTACTTACCTGTAACAGGTGATCTCTGGGAACAGCAGGAATAAGTCTTCACAACCCACCCACCTCCCCTAGAAGTTGTATCTCTCTATCTTTCCTTCCCTCTCTCTCTCTCTTTGTCTCAGCTTTAAAACTCGAACTGGAGAGAGGAAGTTAGGAAAGGCGGGAAGGCAGCGCGCAGGCACTGTGGGATGCTCCCAAAAGCTTTCAGGACGCTGGGGAGCGTTCCCGCGCAGGCTCCGTCGGTACCGACGATACCGATATGTGAAGACTTATTCCTGCTGTTCCCAGAGATCACCTGTTACAGGTAAGTAACTGTGCTTTCTCTACCCGGAGGGAATGGGTTTCTACTCTCCGTACTTTCTCATCCCAAAGAAAAACGGAGGATACAGACCCTTCCTGGACCTCATAAACCTGAACAAGTTTCTCGTCTGTGAGAAGTTCAAGATGGTCTCTCTGGGGGACCCTCCTACCCTATCTCCAGAGTCAGGACTGACTCTGTTCTTTAGATCTAAAGGAAGTGTACATACACATATCCGGATTCATCCAGAACACAGCAAATATCTACATTTCCTATTTCAGGGAAGACACTATCAATACAAAGTCCTTCCTTTTGGACTCGCCTCTGCGCCAAGAGCCTTCATAAATTGCATGGCAGTCGTAGCCGCATTTCTAAGATCTCTAGAGATATTTGTGTTCCCTTATTTAGACGACCTGCCCATAAAGGCAGGCACCTCCCAGGAGGTGTGCCCATCTCTCTCCCGTACCATGCAGGTACTGCAACATTTGGGATTTGGAATAAATCATCCACAATCCCACTCAAACACTGGAGTTCATAGGAGCTCTCTTAAACACTCAGCAGTCAAGGGCATTTCTACCCTAGCCCCGCTGTTCTCGTCTCATTCAACTGGCATCTCATGTATGTCTCAGAGACCACCTAACTGCCTGAGGAATGCTGCAGCTTCTAGATCCTATGGCCTCAACAGTACATGTAGTACCATATGCCCATCTGCATATGTGCAGATCCCAATGGGCTCTAGCCTTCCAGTGGAAGCAGGTCTCAGGCCATCTTGGTGACAAGATCAGAGTCTCTGTCCCCTTAGCCACATCCCTTCAATGGTGGTGTTCCCCAGAGAATCTCCTCATATGAGTCCCCTTTTCTGATGCCTCCACATTGATATACCCTAACGATGGATGCCTCCAAAATGGGGAGGGGGCCCATCTACCATCTAGGGACTCTCTCCACTCAGGGCCTCTAGACAGGATTCACAACTCCAGATAGCCCGAAGTTCCAGTAGACTTATCTTTAACGTCCTCAAGGTGTTTCAAGAGCATCTACAATCCCACAGGTTCCTGGTCCGGATGGACAATCAGGTGGCCATATTCTATGTGAACAAACGGAGGAACAGGATCTTGGCCTCTTTGCAGAGAGGCTTCCCATCTCTGGTCCTTTGCCATTGCTCATCATATACCACCTCTAAGCTGTGTATCTCCCAGGGGAGCAAAATGACTTGACAGACAAATTACGCCAGACCCTTCTTCCCCACGAATGGTCTCTCCATACGGAGACAGCATCCTTCATCTTTCAGACCTGGTGGACTCCAGAGAGAGGTCTATTTGCCACTCTGCAGAATGCCAAGCTTCCTCACTTCTGCACCAGGACTCCCATGTCTGGCATCCAGTAAGTGGATGCTTTTCACTTCCACTTGGATCAAGGGCTCCTGTATGCCTTCCCTCACATTCCCCTAATCCCGAAGATGGCTTTCAAGCTCCAGACTGACAGGGTCTTCATGATACTCATGGCCCTGCACTGGCCATGTCAACCGTGGTTTCCTCTCCTACATCTGTCTCAGACTCAACCCATAGATCTCTAATCTCTCCAGATCTCCTCTCTCAGGAGGAGGGGACGCTGCTCCATCCCAATCCGCAGTCTCTCTCTCCACCTCATGGCATGGCTGCTGAAAGCATAGCATTTCAAGATCTTTACCTTATTCAGGAAGTAAAGGAGATCCTGTTAGCATCTAGGAAGTCATCCACCAGACGTTCATATGCTTTCAAATGGCATAGATATTCTCACTGGTGTTCCCATAAGATCTCGGTCCTTTCTTGGCTCCAGTGGAAGCCCTTCTCCAGTACCTCCTCCACCTGTCCTCATCCGGTCTCAAGACCAGCTCGGTAAAAGTTCACCTAAGTGCAGTTGCAGCCTCTCATCATCCCTTGGATGGACAGCCTATATCCTCATATCCGCTTGTAGCACGCTTCATGAGAGGCCTTTTGCTGACCAAGTCTCCCATCAGACCACCACCAGTGGCTTGGGATCTCAATGTTCTAGGGCAACTTCTAAAGCCTCCTTTTGAACCCTTGGCCACAACCTTGCTAAAGTTTCTAACATGGAAGGTCATCTTCCTTATTGCCCTCACTTCAGCTAGACGCATTAGTGAGCTTCAAGCTTTGATGGCAGATTCACCCTACACATGGTTCCACCATGATAAGGTTGTGCTTAGGACTCATCCCCACTTCATGCTGATGGTGGCATCTTGAATCAGTCAGTTTATCTTCCTCTCTTTTTTTCTTAGACCACATTCGTCTAGGGCAGAGGCAACCCTCCGTACTCTTGACTGTAAATGTGCCTTAGCGCTTATTTTCAAAGGACTCGAAAGCACCGCAAGGCGTCTCAGTTCATCTCCTTTGACCCTAGTCACCTTGGGTTGCCAGTATCCAAATGTACTCTCTAAATGGATAGCAGATTGTATCTCTTTTGCTTATGATAAAGTAGGACTATCCCTTGGGGGTCATGTCACCGCCCATAATGTTCGTGCTATGGCTACCTCAATGGCAAATCTACTCTCCATAGCCATTGATTAAATCTGCAAAGCAGCAACTTGTTCCGTCCATACCATTGCTGCTCATTACTATTTGGACAAGGACGTCCGCCGGGATGCCAAGTTTGGTCAAGCTGTTCTCCAGCACCTCTTTCAGACTTAAGGGTAACTCCTACGCTATGTCCTGGAATTTAACAATTCCAGACATCCATGGAGGATTCATGACCTCTTGAGGCCTACCCTGAGGGAAACCTACCGGTTCTGAGGTCATTTTCTCTGGCATCTATGAGCTAGGGAGTCCTATATGTGAAGACTACAATCTCCAGGAACAAGCAGGAATGAGTCTTCACATATGGGTATCGTCGGCACCGATGGAGCCTGCACGGGAACGCTCCCCAGCGTCCAATCAGAACGCTTTTGGGAGCATCCCACCACGCCTGCGTGCTGCCTTTCCCAACTTTTCCACGGAGCCGGCAGGACGTATTCTTGTCACCGCAGAAAATTCTTCTTTTTACTTTTTTACTTTTTTGTGGTCGCGTCTGCCTTCCCTCGACGCTACCGGTACCGCGGGTACTTTTCTTTTTTTTCCTGAAGAATTTCTTCTTTCCTTAGAAATTTTTTCCTGTTTAGTGCCTGACGGTTTCTAGGCCACTAGGCCTCTACCGTTCCATTATGGAAAAGCCAGCCACTATCCTTAAGAAATGCTCAAAGTGTGGCGGTACAGATATTTTTTCAGACACTCATACTTGGTGTCTAAAATGTTTAGGTCCTGACCATTGTCCTCTGGACTGTCTCTCCTGCTGGAGCTCAAACAGAAGAAGTCTTCAGAATCGAGCAGAACTCGATACCCGGTTCACATCCCCTTTCATGTTACCAGCTGAAATATCTTCTTCACAGGATCAGGTAACCAAACAGTCTGTAAAGACTAGCCAGTCCTCGAGTGGTAGGTCTCCTTTCCAGTATTGAGATGGCTTCGGCCTTGCCCTCGAGGACATCTTGGCAACAAAGCCCTGGCGGGAGTCTTCGGGCTCCAAAGCATCTACGGGGCTCCGGGTTGTTCACGATGTTCATTGAGGTAAGAACATACCCGGGCCATGCTCGGTGGTTGTGGCCGCTTCGGGCAGTACCAACACCCCGGCATCGGCTATGGTGATGGACGAAACACTCCTCACCCATGAATGTAGTCTAGCACTCTCAGCTACTTCAGTACCGTTAGAGTTGCTGCAGACCGTTCCTCGAGTATCGGTATTACCTTTGGTATCGGTGTCGGTGTCGGTACCGTCCATGCTTACTTCGACAGAATCGCTTCCCTCGATGCCGAGCCTGGAATCGATCTCTAGCATGGAAGATTCGGTACCGACTCGTCTCGGTACTGACCTCGGGCGGTACCAAAGACATCACTTTAAAGAAAATCCGATGCTTCATCCTTTTCAGTCTTCCGATCCTGATGACCGGGATGAATCCATCGGTACCAAGGCTGATTTTTCTACAAGTCTAGCCTTTACCCCTCATTTTAAAGAGTCCTCTTCTTTTCAAGCTTTTCTGCTTGATATGGCAAAGCTACTTGCCATTTCTATACCTGGTAAAGAATCCTTAACGGGGAATTCAGAGACACTGCAATTTCCCTGGATTCCAAATGAGGGATTCCAAATGTGCATCAGATCTTACAAGATCTACTCTTAAGAATGTGGGAAACTCCTTTAACGGTATCCCCACATTCCAAAACACTTGACACTATGTACAAGGTGCCACCTTCTCCAGGTTTTCAAGACTCAACTTCCTCATCATTCTATTGTTGTAGAATCAGCAATGAGGCGTATTAAGAGTGCAAAGAAGCACTCTTCTTATCCGCCAGGTCGTGAGTCTAGGACTTTAGATGCCTTTGGACGTCGATGCTTCCAGGCATCCATGCTTTCAGCAAAAATTATCTCATATATTTAATATATGGGATTATCTCTTAAAGAGGTCACAAAGAACTTAGTTTTTGAACCCTTTTCTTCCAGAGCATAAAAGAGCAGACTATTCCTTATTAGTCAATTATGCTCAAAATACCTCTAGGTTTCTTAATCGTGCTTCCCTGGACTGTTTTGAGTCTATTAGCAGAACTTCTGCTATAGCCATAGGAGCACAACGCTTAGCCTGGCTCCAAGTTTCTGACTTGGACAAATGGGTTCAGGAAAGGCTGGGAAATACTCCTTGTATTGGTGAAAATCTCTTCAACAAGGAGGCTTTATTTTAAGCTAATCAGTTGAGCACTGATGCCGTTACTTTCAGAGGATTGTCCAAACTCTCCTCTATCCCAGCTAATAAAAAATCTCATAAAAAGCTTTATTCCCCCAAGGGGAAAAAGTTTTATCCATCTTCTACCCATTCTACAGATGTTTCCAAAAATGGGCAACATCACACCAGACTAAGAAAATCAAAACCTCAACAGGCTCAGCAAACCCAGCAATCACTGGGTTTCTGATATTTTATTCACTTTTTCTGTGTGAGGTTTAGAACTTGGACCTACTTCTTTTCAACAGAAGCATCTAAAGGTCATCTCATTCATGCTGAGATATCCGTCATACACTGATTCAATCCTCGCCTCTGGGTATAGATCTCTTGCTACAAGAGAATCTATCCTTCTAGCTAAAAGCTATTAGGGACTATCATACCCCAGAGATAACAGGTTTTTCTTTTTAAAACAAAAAGAGAACTAACAATAGGGTGAACTATAACTTTCACCTTGTCAGTTTTCCTGTACGAGGATATCTCATACTTTTAACTGCAGGGGTACCCTATCCTTTCAAAGACTTACTAAATTGTAGGTCTTTTCAACTCTGTATTAATTTCTATCCCTCTTAGTCCAGACATTTAGTGTCTAAGAGTATTACTAATCAACTGGAGGGCTTATCCTCTAAGCCATAGGTTTTCTTCAGAACCTACTCCAGTAACTAGTTTTCATACAGAGTTTTCCCCCCTTTTTTGCAGTTCATCTCCTTCTCACATATCTTTTTAAGGCAGCTGTTCCCACAGAAAGTGGGACCTAACTTTTATGCTGCCTTAATGACAGAATAAGTCCAAAGGAGATCCAGAACTCATTTGGACTGTATATTGTTGCAGGCATCATGCCTGTTGACTATTCTTAGCCACATTCAATTCTTTGGAGAATAGATACGGTTGCACACTGGCAGTTCATTAGCCAGATCTAAGCAACCTACAACATGCTCTCTGCAATTCTACAACAAAGCTCTGCAACTGTGGGCTTTTGCCAGAGAGCTTCAGAGCTACTCCTATAGGTAGCTGGCCAGATACTCAATAAGGTCTTCAGCTGGTAGTCTCTACCAGTCATGGTTCCTACATGACTGTTTTTTTCCTACTTTTACCATATTCCTTAAAATTTCCTTTTAAGGAAAGGTAACCATTGTTTAGACCACGTGAAAGTGTAAAAATTGCACAATTCCCTGGTTGTTCCACATCTTACTGGAACTTCCTCAACAGGGATGCATTTTTTTCACTGCAGTTGGTCCTTATTCACTACTCTCCTTCTAATTTCCTATACTTCATGGTAGCTTATGTTACACAGGAGAACGCATGATACTCATATTGCCCTCATAAAGGGTCATACATGGTATCCCCTTATATTGTGTCTTTTTCTCCAGCTACTAATTGAAATTGTAGAAGGATCCAGACTTGCTGTCTTAAGACTAAGGAGCTCCCCTGCACTCATTCACTTACGTCTCGAGACCTGGTTATTTAGGGGATAGATCTTTTCCAGAAGTCTAATCCTATTCCAGTAAGTGAAGAACATATTACCAGTTTCCATGAAATTTTTCTATAGTTCTTCCATATTTAACCAGACAGAGATTCTCAAGTAGGTCTTAATCCTTCTTGTTGTAGTGTCAATTTCTATGCATCATCTGACTTGAAAGATTTGTCTACTGTCCATATTAATGCTGCACCAGCATACCATAAACTCAGTAGACAATCAATGTCTATGGTTTTTTACCGTTACCTTTTAGGTTACGTCATACCTGAAGCTCTACATGTAAAGTCTTCATCATAAGTGACATCACTTACAAGGACTTTAATGATCTTCAAAAAATTGGAGGCTCAATGCCTAGTAGAAATATCTTCTCTTTCATTGGAATAAAGGGGGTCTTAAAGACCTATTCCCTTTTTTCTGCAAAGGGTATTTTTACCTTTTCATCCAAACCAGTCAGATTATCTCCACTCTTCCTAGGACCTTATTCTGCTCCAAGGACAAGAAGTTCAATTTCTTGGATTTTACAGAAACTTTACCTATTCTCAAAAGTCCAACCTCATTGAACTCCCCCAGTATTTTATTCTAGGGTTAGTTCTAGCCATGAGGATTTCTCATCTCTTCCTGTGTTGCAAATTATTATTTTTCCCTCTACTTCACATTGGGGGAATTTCTCTGAGGATAATGATCTGGCTCTCAACCACAGACCCTTATTACCCTCAACAAATATTTTGCAATATTTCTGAGTGAGATCCACATTAGATAATTAGGACTCAACTTTTTTTCTAATATTATCATTTACACAAGGGCCCCCCTTGGATACCTTGTTTACTTAAGCTGTTCACAGCATTTCTTTTTCTTTTCTAGTTCAACTCCTACCCTCCATCCCCCGGATGCCTGAGGGTTTTAGGGATAAGCATGGCCCATCTTTAGATTGCAGCATGCTGGGGCCTCCTTCAGGCATCTTAGCTTGGGAGTCCCCATATGTGAAGACTCATTCCTGCTTGTTCCTGGAGATAGCGTACTTACTTACCTGTAACAGGTGATGTCCAGGAACAGCAGGAATTTAGACTTCACAACCCACCCTCCTTCCCTAGGAGCTCTAGGTTTTCTTATCTTTCAGCTACAAACTCAACTGAGGGACAGTTGGGAAGGTGGGAAGGCAGCAACGCAGGTGCAATGGGATGCTGGGGACCGTGCCCGCATGGGCTCTCAGTACCAATGTCACACATATGTGAAGACTAAATTCCTACTGTTCTTGGAGGTCACCTGCTACAGGTGAGTAACTACACTTACCTAGTGGTGCTCACGTTCACTCCCAGGGTCAGCAAACTTCAAACTTTGGTGGTGGATCAGTCTTACATGAGGATGTATAAGAACAGGGTCATGCTCCGCACGCACCCTAAGTTCCTTCCCAAGGTGGTGTCCCCATTCCACTCCAATCAAGAGGTGGTGCTCCCCACCTTCTTTCCGCAGCCTCAAGCCAGCAGGGCAAAGACCATCCTTCATACCCTGGACTGTAGAGGTACCCTGTTCTTCTACCTTCAGCATACCCAGGGAAACTGCAGAGTCTTGCAGCTTTGTCTCCTATGACCCCAGTCAACTGGGGAAGGCAGTGACCAGGCATACTCCGTTCTTTTGGGTGGTTAACTGCAATGCGCTAGCCTATGAGCAGGCTGGGCTCTTGCTGTAATGCTGGGTCATAGCGCACAGTGTTAGAGCCATGGCAACCTCTATGGCAAACCTGTGTTCTGTCCCCATGACACAAATCTGCCAGGCCGCCACCTGGTCCTCTGTCCATACCTTTGCAGCTCATTACTGTCTCGAGAGTGAGTCCCGCTGGGATAGCGCCTTCAGCAGGCCATTCTCTATCTTCTGTTCTTGGTGTATGCAACTCCTACCTTCAGATTCTTCTGTTATCAGGCTACTGGAGTACTGGTTCCTCAATGGACACTTGGGTCGCTCGAGAGTCTGTTAACTTAAGACTCCATTGCTGCTGCTCACCGCTCACCACCTTCTGGCCAGCCACGGCGTTTTACAGGTTTTCAGTATCCTGTAGCTAGGGAGTCCTATATGTGAAGATTGACTTCCTGCTTATGCCTAGATTAAGTGTAGTTACTCACATCTAACAGGTGTTCTCTGGAGAAAGCAGGAATCGGTCCTCACAACCCTCCCCGTGGAGTTGCTTCTTTGTCAATTTTTGCCATCTTTAGCTATGTCGTTTGAGGCAAGAAGGCACTCTTAGGCGGGAAGGGGATTACATATGCCTGGTGTATCTCCCAAAGACTTTCTTTGAAAACTGGGGAAAAGCTTTCATGTGGGCTCCGTCGGTGCTCATGCCACCCATATATGAGGACTGATTCCTGCTGTCCTCGGAGAGCACTTGTTATAGGTGAGTAACTACGCTTTCTCCATTTACAAGCAAGATGATGATGATGTCCTCCAATTCCCAGTTCCATCTAGGAGCTTTTAGAATGTTTCCAGTATGCCTGTACATCAGTCCCCACCTGCTGCCACTGCATATATTGATCTGTCTTAATTTTTCCATATAATTCTACAGATGTGCGTCCCCTGTAGTTTGACAGACTTCTGTGGTTTTCAATGCCAGTATATATTGTGGTAATCAGCTGGGAAATACCCAAGGAGAGAATCACTTTTATAGTGCAGGAATCTGCAGCCACAAGGAAAGCCCAGATTCTGCAGGTCTGACCAAAAACCGGCCTGGCCTCTGGAAAGGAGGAGGGCTCTAGCTATGATACCAGCCTGGAAAGGACAGAGCCAGACTGCCATGATGTGGCAGGCTTCTCATCAAGCCCAGTATCTTTGGCTTACCAGGCAATACTCCCTAGTACCAGAAGGAGGCTGGAAGGGCGAGAGGTGGTTTGTCCCTACTTGTGAAAATGTCCCTGGGCATCAGACTGAGGGGGAAGGAGGAGCAAACCAGTAAGAGCCGATGGATTCTGTGGAATTTGGGGAACAAGATTCTTTTGAACTCATGGATGTACTTCACTCTTGAAGCGGTTACTGAAGCATCCCGTGGGGAGGTTCAGGTGAGTGTAACACAACCTGAAGGAAGGGAGGGAAGGCTGCTGACACAGCTGCTAGAGCTGTGGGTTTCAGCGACACCACCGATAACATAAGAAAAACAGTTTGCTGAAAGGGGGAGAGACAAATGCTTCCTACCTGAGGACTTCCAAGGGAGATATAAAGAGGAGTTTTCTTGGGCTGCTATGGAATGGTCTGTGGATGTTTACTTTTATTTGTGACTTTTGATGTGAGGGCTTGACATGACACTGGTGCTGTTAAGCAGTGTTCTTAGTGTTGGATTTCAGTGGGAACTCCCACAGCTGGAATATGTTCCTGATAATTGCTGGTTAGGGGACTCGTACAAAACTCTGGACTAGATTAGAAAACCCAGAGTGGAGTGCTTGATTGGAAGACAGTGGAACACGTGACCTGGATGCCTGTATCCAACATTACAATATTTTTCATTCTTAACTCTTGAACATGTTTTCCTCTGCCTCCTGCTTGCTGCATCTTTTTTTTTTAATCTGTTTACTTTTGGTAGATTTTTGATTAAGGTTTCCTTCATCGAAACAAAGAAGGGAATCTCCATAATAGGTCAGTCCAGAAACAAGAAGCGCAAACTGGAGAGACCAGAGCAATGGATACACAGATGTTCTTCAGTAGATGTTTCCTTCATCGCTGCTAGAGATCACATTTAGGCTTCAGTTGCCCTGGATGGGGACTTTTTTCCATCATAGCAACAGTGAAAGGAAAAATGATTCTTTTTCAAGTGACGTCCCAGAAACACTTCAGGGGGTTTGAGGGCTGCTGGCACAATAGGGTTATTTCTGTGACAGACACCTGTGATTGGGGCCTAACCATAAAGCATCTAGTTTGTGTTCACAGATGACAGAGGTCTCAGGTTGAGAGGAATAGCTCAAAAGGATTCTTGGTACGGATAAGTCTAGTCTGTCAACTTCAGCATCAGAACCTTGGTCCCCAGGAGCTGCACTGAATACTGGAGGTGCATAGACATGGAAGAATCATTGAGTGAATTTGGATTTGAGCATTGATGGGCTGTCCTGGGAGTTAGTCATCCATTGATTACCTAACAAAGAAGAGTAAAGGTTCATCCTAGACTTCATTGGCATAGATAGAGGACTCAGGACACAGACTACTGGATGCAAGTCAGGGTGAATCTGAATCACAATTCATTGCAGCTCGATGTCCTGAGCATCAAGGTATTGGATGATCCTGTATCAGTGAAAAAACCCTGATGTGAAGAACACTTAGCTTCCACTGTAGTGGAGGAGCTGTGTTGGTCTCTATGAGGCTGGGATCAGCCTGTTTATACTTTGCCCCTCAGATTCTGCAGATGTTTGCCATATCTCCTGTAGCCCTTCTACCTTTGTCAATGGCAGCCTTTGAGAAGCATTTTCTGAAAAGCTTAGAGAAACAGGATGGAGGTGGTCTCTGCCTGGTGTGAGGTGGCTACCTTGACTGCATTGAGACATCAAGCTGATCCTTGAGACTCGCCATCTGCCTGCAGAAGAGTCACAGCCATTGAGACTTCAAAGGGCCTCAACATCGGTGACTGCCTGACAGGTGTCTATATCCAGTGCATCTATGCCCACTCTGAGGCATCTGACACTATCAGCTCTGCGTGTAGACATACCCCAAGAGGAGTGCACATCAGCTCAAGTAAAGAGATGGAAATCTTTAGAATACTGTTCAAAGTCTGTTTTGGAACATTGTTTGGACTGAGGTCCACTGAGTACTTGGAGGAGAGGTCCTATGAGTTCCCTCATATCTTTCAGAACTCACAAGAGATCATCTCTGTAAACCGCCTTGATTGAACGAAAAGGCGGTATAGAAAAATTGTTAAATAAAAATCTCTTCCTCCAGAGGGCCTATCCTTTATTGAGTTTGTACAAGGAATGGCTAAGTGCATTCCATTTAAGTTAGAGATGGAGCAGCCTAGGGCTGAAGCACTGGAAATTCTTTACTTCCTCTATTCTCCCCCCCCCCCTTCCCCCCAGAGGCTATGTCAGTGCCTGCTATTAGAATACTGAAGGATGTATAAATGAAGATGTGGGAACCCAAAACGGAAGCAATGATCATAACCAGGAATATCAACTTTGATCCAACTACATCCATCAGCATCCTCAACTGTTCAATACCAATAAAGGATGAGGTGAAATACTTAGGTGTCACCCTGGACAGCAAATTAAATCTACAGACACATATAAGCAAAACCGCAGCAAAGGCATACCAGCGAATGAAGCTCATACGGAGATGCAAATCAATCCTCAGCCAGGACCATTTCCAAACTGTATGCCAGGCATTCATCACCCCAGTACTGGACTACGGAAACTGCTTACTCCAAGGACTTCCTAAGCAGGCCACCCATCCACTCCAGCTAGTACAGAACACTGCAGCCCAAATCATAACTGGCACAGCCAAACACGAGCACATTACACCTGTACTTCAGCAACTACACGGGCTACCAGTATCTGCACGGGAAAAATAAACAATAGTAAACACCAGGGTTCGATACCCACTAGCACGCCCTGTGGCCTTGGGCAAGTCACTTAACCCTCCACTGCCTCGGAAGAAAGGCCTGGCAATCTACTTCCGGTGACACTGCCAAGAAAACCCAGGAGCTTCTGGGTCACCAGCAGTCAGGACTGACTCGAAGGCACACATTGCATTGCAGTAAACACATTCAAGATCATACACCTATGCACAGCAGACAGGGCACAATCAACAGACCCAGGAGAACCAACAGCAACAATAGACTCTGTGTACCCGCTGGATATCACAAGACAAGTAACCTCCAACAGAGCCATATCCCTCTCGGCACCAGCCCTCTGGAATTCCCTCCCAGACGGACTGCAGTCTATAAAGGACCTCAAGGACTGCCGTAAATCCCTGAAAACCTACCTATTTACAGAATGCTATGACCAAACATCCTGCAGACCTCTCCACTAGCCGGAAGGCACAACGACACCAACCACTATGTACGACAATCACAACCACTACCTACGATAGCCCAACTGCTACCTACGATAGCCCAACATTAAAGTATATGTATGTCCTGTTGCCCCTGTTAATATTATCTCCAGGAACAAGCAGGAATGTAGTCTTCACATATGGGTATCGTCGGTACCGACAGAGCCTGCGCGGGAACGCTCCCCAGCGTCCAATTAGAAAGCTTTTGGGAGCATCCCACAGTGCCTGCGTGCTGCCTTCCCGACTTTCCCAACTGCCTCTCTCCAGTTCTTCGTTTTCTGCGGAGCCAGCAGGTCGTTTTCCTGTCACCGCAGAAATTATCCCATATTTTTCATTCTTTTTTGTGGTCGCGTCTGCCTTCCTCGATGCTATACCGGCACCCGCCGGTTCTTTCTAAAAAAAATAAATAAATCTAATCTTTTATCTGGATTTTCCAACCTTTTTTCTCTTGGGTGCCACGCGCCATTTTGGGCACTAGGCCCAATTTTTCCTCAACATAGAAAAACCTGCTTTGGGTTTTAAGAAGTGTTCCAAGTATGGCGGTACCATCTCAGTCACCGCCACTCACGAATGGTGCCTCAAATGTTTAGGTCCTGACCACTCCATCTCTGAGTGTGTTGCCTGTGGGATGATGTTGAAGAGGGGTCGGCAGAACCGAGCTGCTAAGCTTAGCACCCTTTTTCCCTCCGATGCAGCATCTGTGGCATCGACGTCTTCCAGGGCTTCGTCTTCCTCCCATGGATCTCAGGTAACCAAACATAAATCTGGCCGGTCCTAAAAGGGTAGATCTCCTTTCAAGCATCGAGATACCTCTGGAGTTGCCCTTCAGGGACTTGTACCGCAAAAATTGCCCTGGCGGGAGGCTTCGGCTTCCAAAGCACTATCAGGGCTCCAGGATGTTCTCGAGACCTCAGCCTCGGCAGAACTACTGGTACCATGCTGTGGGGTACCGGCCGCTTCGTCTGGTACTGACACCAAGGCATCGGCAGCGTCAATTGACCAGAGATTCCTGGCTATTGAGCGCAGTCTGGTGGCTTTCCTTGTGACATCGGTGCCTTCGGGACCGCTTCAGACAGTTCAACCGTTCTCCAAGACCAAGCAGGAAGTCAGTCCTCACATATGGGTGACATCGACATCGATGGAGCCCTTGCGGAGCATTTCCCCAGCTTTCTATGAAAGCCTTTGGGAATACTGCATGCATGCGCGGTCCCCTTCCCGCCTAAAGGTGCCATCTTGTTCAGTCTCTCTTTTTCCGTGGAGCCCGTCGGACGTTTGTCCTAGTTCACCCAGAAAATAGTTAGATTTTTTTCTTCAAATCCTTGCGATTTCTTCGCGTTTTTTTCTCCGGTTTGACATCGGTTCCCCTTCTCGCTGGGTTCGGTACACCGGTATTAAGCCCGATCTTATTTTTTCGGTTTTTGCCCTTTGTGGCTGGCGTTCGCGCCCTTTTATTCCTTTTCCCTGGAAGGCCGGTCCTTTGACCTCGCGGGGACTCTTTTTTTCCCCCGATGGCTTCCAGTGGTTTTAAGAAGTGTGATTGGTGCAAGAAACTAATGTCTCTCACCGACACACACGACTGCTGCCTTCGGTGCCTCGGTCCTGATCATGATCCTAAGATCTGTGGACCGTGTGGGGAAAAAGTCCACTAAGGCATTGCGAAGTCGTCAGCACCAAAAGGAAAGGCTTTTCTCCGATTCGGCCTCTGGCTGGGCCCGGACCTCTTCTGAGGCCTCGACGTCTCGAGAGTCTGAACCCGAGCATCATCGGGGTTCCTCGGAGAGGGGGTCCCCCGAGCGGGAGCGAAAGAGGAAGAAGTGGCTTGCGAGGGCGGCGTCGGAGGAGGTCACTGGCTCCTCAAGGGCTAGGTCTCGGACCCCCGACCGCCATCCCGGGCCCGTGGAACAGGAGAAGCCGTCAAAAGTATCTCGAGTGGAGCCGGAGTCTGCTGGACACATAAGTCCTGTTGTCCTTGAGGACTCTCCTCCCAGGGAGCCGACGTCGGACACGGTGCCACCGAGGCCTGAGTTGGTGGCTGCTGAGTCTCCTGAGCTGAGTCTCAGGCTGACAGCCTTGGAGTGCAGACTGTCTGCCTTCATGGATCAGCAGCGGGTGCTGATGGCCAGCCTCGCTGGCGCATCTGCCCCGACCACCGGGACATCGATGTCGAAGTCGACCCCGGAGACCGAGCCGATACTCGAGACCATGAAGGCTCGAGGTCATCCTCGTTCACGGTCACCCTCGACCTCCCGGTTGGGACCGAGGGTGTTGATGCCGGTGCCTTCGGCGTCGGGGCGGGTGCTGCCGGGCCCCATGCGGTCGGAGCATGACTCCTCTTCGGACAAGTCCGCCTGGGAGACGGAGGACGAGAAGTCCCCCGATACCTTCAAGACTCAGTGCGTCCCGTCGGACTCGCCGCAGTCTGAGCCCCTTAGTAGGTCCCCTCCGGAGGATACCCGGTTCTCGGAGTTCGTTAGGGATATGGCCACTGCTTTGGCGATCCCGGCAGATCCCGAGGAGGAGCCTCGAGCCGAAGAGCTCGAGGCACTCCAGTATGACTCTCCGAAGGAGGCCTTTACTGTGTCGGTTCCTCCGATGCTGGCACAGCTCCTCTTCCGGATGTGGGAGGCACCGGCCTCAGCGCCGGTTCTCAGCAAGCGGGTCGATTCCATTTATCGACTCTGTAAGAGCCCTGGTTTTCAAAAGGCACAGCTACCACACCATTCCATGGTGGTGGAATCGGCCATGCATCATCTGAAAAGTTAGAAGATGCACTCTGCGGTTCCCCCTGGCAGGGAGGCCCGGAACCTGGATGCGTTCAGTAGAAAGTGCTTCCAGGGCTCGATGCTTGCTTGCCATGTCCAGTCTTACCAGCTGTACATGGGCATGTACTTGCGGGACCTGGCCAAGGAGCTGGCCGGGTTCTCTGCTGGTCTCTCCGGGGAACCTTTGCAGAGGTTCAAGTCATTGTCTTCAGGGATCCGGGAATGCTCTAAGTTCATGTCCCGAGCGGCCTACGATAGCTTCGAGGCCTCGGCCCGTGTTGCGGCAGCCGGCATCGCGGCTCGACGCCAGGCATGGCTGCAGTCATCGGACCTCGAGCCATGGGTTCAGGAATAGT
Source organism: Ichthyophis bannanicus (assembly GCA_033557465.1). Lineage (NCBI taxonomy): Eukaryota > Metazoa > Chordata > Amphibia > Gymnophiona > Ichthyophiidae > Ichthyophis > Ichthyophis bannanicus. Next base: position 229,274,854 of record CM066039.1, read on the forward strand.
TGGTCGATGTCCCTTGCTGAGGTGAGAACCTTTCTGGCAAGCCCATGGCCGAGAAGGCTGCTGAGCTCGAGACCGAGCACCTCACAAGGACAAGGCTGTCTCGAAAGAACACAAGAAGAAGGGCTCAGGTAAGAAGTCCTTTTACCCGAGGAAGGCGACTGCCTACAAACAGTTCCTACCTTACTAGGCCTCCCCTGCTCCCCCACAGGGTCAGCAGGCCAATGGGCAGGGACATGGGCCCAGTAGGCAGAAGGCCCCCAAGCCTCCGGCTCCTGCTCCCACTCAGCAGGGTGGGGGCTTTTGACTCCCAAGGCATAGCCTCTCCGTCTTTGCTGTCCCATCCCTGCACAGGAGGTCGACTAGCCCTGTTTGCCCACCTGTGGCCACCCATTACAGGTGACAACTGGGTCTTAAGCATAGTCCACAAGGGCTACCTGCTTCATTTTCATCATTTGCCTCCTTCCTATTTTCCAGGAGAGCCTCCAAGGCCTCCTCTCCCTACAGCCCTCCTGCAGGAGCTTCAAGGTCTGTTGCGAGACAAGGCGGTGGAGCCTGTGCCTCCCCACCTACAAGATCACGGTTTCTACTCCAGGTACTTCCTAGTACCAAAGAGAACAGGGGATCTCAGGCCTATTCTCGACCTCAGAAATCTCAAGTTCTTACAGAAGGAGAAGTTCAAGATGCTTACTCTTGGAACACTTCTGCCCTACCTCCAGCAGGGAGATTGGCTATGCTTTTTAGATCTAAAGAATGCGTACACTCACATCCTCATTCATCCAGACCACAGAAAGTACCTCAGGTTCATTGTGGGAGGAAACCAATATCCGTACAGAGTGCTGCTATTTGGCCTCACCTCTGCCCCCAGGGTCTTTACCAAATGCCTGGCAGTGGTGGCGGCCTACTTAAGGAATCAGGGTATCTTTGTCTTCCCCTATCTGGACGACTGGCTCATCAGGGGTCTGACGTGCCAGGAGGCCAGGCAAGCCACCCTCCGAACGATTTCTCTGCTGCAGCATCTGGGGTTTGTCATAAATTTCGCAAAGTCCACTTTGCTCCCCTCCCAAAACTTGGAGTTCATAGGGGCAAGGCTAGACTCTCTGCAGGCAAAAGCTTTCTTGCCAGAGGACAGAGCCCAAAGACTGATGACCTTGGCAAACCAGTTTCTCAGCAGGTCACTGGTCTCCGCCAGGCTCTGCCTGAGGCTTCTTGGGCACATGGCTTGGACAGTACATGTGACTCCCAATGCCAGGCTTCATATGAGGCCTGCGCAATGGTGTCTCAGGAATCAGTGGTCGCAGGCCACAGGGAGCCTCAGCGACAGAGTAAGGGTGTCCAGACCATTCCTGCACTCCCTACGTTGGTGGCTGCATCCCCCCAACTTACTGAAAGGGATGCCTTTTCAGCCACCGATGCCTCCCTGCAGGGCTGGGGTGCACACTGTCTGGGCAAGTGCACACAGGGCCTGTGGTCTCACTGGGAGGTCAAGCAGCATTTCGATTTACTGGAACTGCGGGCTATTCGCTTAGCCCTCAAGACTTTCTCTCAAACCCTGGCCCACCACTTGGTTTTAGTTCAAACAGACAATCGGGTAGCCATGTTTTATGTGAACAAACAGGGAGGCACTGGGTCCATGCTCCTTTGTCATGACCTTTGCTTGTTTGCGCTCAGGCGCAACATGTTTCTCAGCGCTGTTTATCTCTCTGGCCAGGAAAATTATCTGGCAGACAGGTTGAGCAGGATTCTGCAGCCCCACGAATGGCAGCTCCATCCCTTGGTGGTTCAGAAGATTTTCCTGAGATGGGGACTTCCATCCATAGATCTATTTGCCAGTCCCCTGAACAGACAGCTGCCCAGGTTCTGTTCTAGACAAACGCATCCTCTGCGGCTAGCAGCAGATGCTTTTCTGATTTCCTGGTCCCAGGGCCTCCTGTATGCGTTTCCTCCCATGCGCCTGGTGGCCCGAACCCTGTTCAAGATTCTGCAGGACCAGGCCTCGGTCCTTCTGGTAGCCCCAGGTGGCCGAGGGAACCTTGGTTCCCACTTCTGCTTCAACTAGCAGTGGACACTCCACTACCTCTAGGGTTGCAGCCTGACCTTCTCTCTCAGGACCAGGGGTTTCTTCTGCATCCCAATCTCAAATCTCTCATTTTGGTGGCCTGGAAGCTGCAAGGGTAGTTTTGGCTCCTTGGGGCCTACCTCCTGAAGTTGAAGAGGTCATCCTGGCCTCTTGGAAGCAGTCCACTAGAAAAACCTATGCCCTGAAGTGGAAGAGGTTTTCTGTGTGGTGTCAGCTGTGTACAGAGGATCCTTTCTCCTGTGCTGTACCAGTGGTGCTTCAGTACCTGCTGCACTTATCCAATCAGGGCCTTAAGTCCAAGTCTGTAAGGGTCCACCTCTCAGCTCTAGCAGCTCACCACTCACTGGTGGAAGGGGACACTCTGTCGGTTCACCCCTTGGTGTCCCAGTTCCTCAGAGGTTTGCTCTTGCTCAAGCCTCCTGTCCGTCCTTCAGCTCCTGAGTGGGAGTTGAATGTGGTCTTGCAGCAACTGACTCGCCCACCTTTTGAGCCAATGGCTACTTGTCCTCTCCGCTTCCTTTCCTGGAAGACACTCTTTCTAGTAGCCTTAACCTCGGCCAGACGGGTGAGTGAGCTTCAGGCCCTGCTCTGTGACAGGCCTTACACCCGCTTCTATAGGAACAGGGTAGTCCTTAGGACTCATCCAAAGTTCCTCCCTAAGGTTGTCTCCTCTTTCCACCTCAACCAGGAGGTGGTTCTTCCAACATTCTTCCCTAGGCCTCATGCAAGCCAGGCTGAAGCGGTTCTGCATACCCTGGACTGTAGGAGGGCCTTATCCTTCTACCTTGACCGTACGCAAGGACATAGAAGGGCTACTCAGCTCTTCATCTCTTTTGACCCTAATAATTTGGGGTTAGCTGTGTCCAAGCGTACCTTGTCCATATGGGTGGCTGACTGTATCACCTGGGCTTACAGGGCGACTGACCTTCCCTTGCATGGTCGGGTCACGGCCCACCGTGTAAGGGCTATGGCTGCCTCAGTAGCTCATTTCTGCTCTGTACCGTTGGCAGACATCTGCAGGGCTGCAACTTGGTCCTCAAGCCATACTTTTGCAGCCCATTACTGCCTGGAGATGGAGTCCCGTAGGGACAGTGCTTTTGGCCAGGCAGTACTCTGGAATCTCTTTGAGGTTTAGGCAACTCCTGCCCTCCGGCCCTCCGTTAGGCTACCGGTGGAGGTTCTGTCAGTGAAAAGCCTTTCTTTGATGCTGGGACTAGAGGGAGTTCTCTTGTTCAGCTTGGGTTCCTTGGTAGCCCAGAGCTAGGGAGTCACCCATATGTGAGGACTGACTTCCTGTTTGGTCCTGGAGAAAGAGTAGTTACTCACCTGTAACAGGTGTTCTCCAGGAGCAGCAGGAATCAGTCGTCACAACCCTCCCTCCCTCCCCTGGGAGTTGCAGTTGTACATAGTTTATTTTACATTTTTGTGTGCTGTTTTTTAGCTATGCCATTTGACTGAGCAAGATGGCACCTTTAGGCAGGAAGGGGACCGCGCATGCGTGCAGTATTCCCAAAGGCTTTCATGGAAAGCTGGGGAAATGCTCCGCAAGGACTCCATTGACGTTGATGTCACCCATATGTGAGGACTGATTCCTGCTGCTCCTGGAGAACACCTGTTACAGGTGAGTAACTACTCTGTATCGGTACCAACAGCATCGACATCGGCGAGTGTGTTACCAACACAGTCTCATGCTATTTCCTCCGGTATCGACAGGCTGGTACCGGACCCCTCCGGTACTGACTTTGATCGGTAGCAGTATCGTGCTTTACAAGAGCACCCGGACAGAAGATATTTTGAATCCTCCGATGACTCTGAGGACTCAGACAGCTCTATCGATGCCCGAGTACTTCTCTGAGGAGCTGCCTTCTCCTAAACATAGGATGTCCCCTCCAGAGGATATATCCTTTCAGGTCTTTCCATCACAGTGGCTCCTGAAACAGAGCAAAGGAGTTGGAGATTTTACAGTATCCTAAAGCTCCCAAGGAGGCAGCTAGTTTGCCTATTCATGAGATCTTGCATGATCTCATGTTAAGAATGTGGGAAACACCTCTTACCACATCTCCTCATTCCCGTAGCCTGGATACCATGTATCGAGTGCTTCCTTGTCCTGGATTTCAGAAAACTGTTACCACACCACTCCATAGTGGTGGAGTCAGCTATGAGAAGAATCAAGAATGCAAAAAGACATGCATCTAATCCTCCAGGATGTGAATGTAGGACTCTTGATGCCTTTGGGGGTCAAACTTTCCAGGCCTCTACGCTTTCTGCCAGGATTAGTTCCTACATCTTATACATGGAAATGTTCCTTAAGGAGGTTACAGGAGATCTAGAGCTTATGAGCCCTCTCCTTCCTGATAAGAGGCAGGATTATCTTACACTTGTCAAACATGCCCAGGATGTTTCCAAGTTTGTTTATCGTGCAGCTTTTGACTGCTTTGATTGCATAAGCAGAACCTCTGCCATTGTCATAGGTGCTCGTAGGATTGCCTAGCTCCAGGCATCTGACTTAGAACTCTGGGTACAGGCCAAACTGGGGAATATCCCTTGTACAGGCAAAAATCTCTTTGGCAAAAATTGGTAAGAGAAAGCTAATTAGCTGGATGCTGATAACACCACTTTGGATAGACTATCCAAGGCTACAGCTGATCCTGCAAGGAGAAAATCCTACAAGAAACCATTCTTCTCTAAAAAGAAGAGGTTTTAACCCTCCTATACCCAGCAGGTGCATTCTGCAGGTCAGTCTGCCCGAAAGGGACAGCAGCACCCAAAGCAAAGGAAAACAGACTGCTAAGCCTCAACCGGCCCAACAGACTCAGCCTCCACAGGGGCTTTGACTCCCATCTAGAGAACTTGGCCTTCCTAGCCCTGAACGGGCCAGAGACTTCAACCATCCCAGGAAGGTTGTGTCATTTTGCCCCCAGATGGGGGCAGATAACAGCAGAAGAATGGACTCTTTCCATTGTAAGAGAGGGATACAAGCTTCATTTCTTCAACATGCCCCCTCCTACAGTGGTAAGACAGTTCAATTCTCAGGCTTCTCTCATCACTAAGTTGAGTCAAGAGGTCAGTTTACTTCTTGCCCAGGGGGCAATAGAATATGTACCCATTTCCCAACAGGGTACAGGGTTTTACTCCCCTTATTTCCTTTTTCCAAAGAAAACAGGGGGACACAGACCCATTTTAGACCTCAGAGAACTGAACAAATTCCTTTTCAATGAGAAATTCAAGATGATTTCTCTGTGAACTCTGCTGCCATTCCTTCAGAGTCAGGATTGGCTTTGTTCTCTAGATCTCAAGGATGCGTACACTCATGTTCTCATCCATCCAACTCACCGAAGGTTCCTTCGCTTCTTGTTCCAAGGAAAGCACTACCAATACAGGGTGCTTCCTTTTGGCCTGGCCTCAGCACCAAGGGTGTTTACGAAATGCATGGCTGTAGTGGCAGCATTACTTCGCACTCCAGTAATATTCGTCTTCCCCTACTTAGACAACTGGTTCATTCGAGCCCCATAAGAGTCAGAGGCCAGGATTTCTCTATCTTGCACAATGCGTATCCTTCAATATTTGGGCCTGGTCATAAACATCCCAAAATCCAGCCTAACTCCCGCTCAATCTCTTTAGGAGCCTTGCTGGACACCAGAAAGGCAAAGGCCTATCTCCCACAGGCCCGCTGCCTTCGCATTGTGCAGTTAGTCTCCCAGGCAGTGTTAAAAACTCATCTCACTGCTCGGGAAATGTTACACCTACATATCAATCTCTTGGAACTCAGAGCAACCTTCCTTGCTCTTCGAGTGCTCCATACCCTGCTCAGCTACAAGACAGTCCTCATTCATACGGACAATCAAGTAGCCATGTTCTATGTGAACAAGCAGGGGGGAACAGGCTCTGTCGCTTTGCAACGAAGCTTTGTGACTATGGGCCCTCGCCAGAGAGCATCAGATTCATCTCCTGGCAGTGTATCTTCCAGGCATACAAATGTTACAACTACTAGGCCACATGGCATCTACCGTGCACGTGGTTCCTTATGCTCGCCTCCATATGAGAGCAGCCCAATGGACTCTATCCACTCAGTGGACTCAAGCATCAGGCTGCCTATCAGACAAAATAGCAAGCACAAGTCGCCTTATTTTGTCTCTACAATAGTAGCAGTCACCCAAAACCTGTTGGTGGGGTCCCCTTTCCAGCAACCCCTACCCCAGGTCACTCTAACAGGCGCCTCACAAGTGGGTTGGGGAGCTCATCTGCAAGATCTCTCTACCCAAGGCACCTGGACTTCACAGGAGACCCACTTACATATCAATCTCCTAGAACTCAGAGCAATCTTCCTTGCTCTTCGAGTGTTCCATACCCAGCTCAGCTACAAGACAGTCCTAATTCAGACGGACAGTCAAGTAGCTATGTTCTATCTGAACAAGCAGGGAGGAACAGGCTCTCTGTTGCTTTGCAACGAAGCTTTGCGACTATGGGCTCTCACCAGAGAGCATGAAATTCATCTCCTGGCAGTGTATTTGCCAGGCATTCAAAACTCTTGGGCAGACAGACTCAGTCGAGTTCTGCTTACACACGAATGGTCTCTCCATGCAGACCAGGTAGCAAAAATTTTTCAAATTTGGGGAACTCCGGACATAGACCTCTTTGCAAGTCCGTTGAATACCAGATTTCCCTGGTTCTGTTCTAGAATTCCAGTTCAGGGTTCTCAGGCCAGGGATGCTTTCCTCCTCTTTTGGGGTCAGGACTTCCTATATGCCTTTCCACCCATTCCCCTAATTCCCAAGACCCTATTCAAGCTTCAGAGAGACAAAGGCCACATGATTCTCATAGCTCCACATTGGCCACGGCAGGTGTGGTACCCTCTCCTCCTGCATCTCTCTCAAGCTCCATCTCTGGAGTTAGAATCTGCTCCAGATCTCCTGTCTCAGGAGGACGGGATGTTGTGGCATCCCATTCCCCTCTCTCTGCATCTCAGGGCCTGGTTGCTGAGAGCCTAGACCTTCATGGTCTTAACCTTTCTTAACAAGTAAGGGATGTCCTTTGTGCTTCCAGGAAACCTTCCACAAGACGCTCTTATGCTTTCAAGTGGAAAAGGTCTTCCATATGGTGTTCGCAAAAGGGTCTTCACCCCTCTGCGATACCTCCGGAATCATTACTGGAGTATCTCCTGCATTTATCTAATGCAGGGCTTAAATCTAACTCAGTAAGAGTCCATTTAAGTGCTATTTCAGCTTCTTTAAAGCTTTTAAATGGAAAACCTATTTCCCCTCATCCTCTCATAGCGAGTTGTATGAGGGGCCGCCTTCTATCTAAGCCTCCAGTGGCGTGGGACCTGAATCTGGTTCTTGGGCAGCTCATGAAACCGCCTTTTGAACCTTTAGCTACTACCTCCTTAAAATACCTTTCCTGGAAAGTTATCTTTCTCATTGCAATCACATCAGCACGTCGCATCAGTGAATTGCAAGCATTAGTTGCTGATCCTCCTTACACCAGCTTCCATCATGATAAGGTAGTCCTTAGGACTCATCCACACTTTATGCCAAAGGTGGTCTCACCTTTTCATTTAAACCAGGCGGTTTACCTGCCTGTATTGTTTCCAAGGCCTGATGTATCAAATACAGAAAGGAATCTTCTTACTTTGGACTGTTAAAGAGCACTTGCCTTTTACTTAGAGGACACAGCAGCATAGAAAGTCCTCCTAACTCTTTGTTGCTTTCGATCCTTCTCATTTGGGACTTCCAGTCTCCAAGAGAACATTGTCCAACTGGATTGCACAGTGCATTTCTTTTGCCTATCAGAGTAAGAACCTTTCTCTGGAAGGCCATGTCACGGCTCACAATGTGAGAGCCATGGCAGCCTCAATGGCTCATCTACACTCTGTGTCGATTGACGACATCTGTCGAGCAGCTACTTGGGCCTCGGTTCATACCTTCACAGCCCATTACTGCTTAGAGAAGGACTCCTGCCGGGATGCCTTGTTTGGTCAGGCTATTCTACGACACCTGTTCCATACTTGATCAACTCCTACCCACCATTCCCGGTAGGATACCAGAGATCCATGGGTGGAAGTGGAGCCCTTTCACAGGGGCACATAATCTTCTGGGGTCTCTCCCTGGTATCTGCAGCTAGGGAGTCCCCATATGTGAAGACTATATTCCTGCTTGTTCCTGGAGATAGCATAGTTACTCACCTGTAACAGTTGATCTCTGGGAACAGCAGGAATTTGGTCTTCACAACCCACCCACCTCCCCTAGGAGTTGTATCTCTTTTCTTTTCTTTCCCTCTCTCTCTCTTTTTCTCAGCTTTAAAACTCAACTGGAGAGAGGCAGTTGGGATAGGCGGGAAGGCAGCACACAGGCGCTGTGGGATGCTCCCAAAAGCTTTCTAATTGGACACTGGGGAGCGTTCCCGCGCAGGCTCTGTCGGTACCGCCTATACCCATATGTGAAGACTAAATTCCTGCTGTTCCCGGAGATCACCTGTTACAGGTGAGTAACTATGCTGTCCCAATCTGTGTAAACAACCACTTTTATTGAAGGAGAAAGTGGTATACAAATCTGGATCAATAAAATGTGTATGTATGTATCTAGTCTGGAAGGTTCCCGGATTTAAAAAGCTTCAACTCCCACGCTTTCAAAATCTCCAAGACTTGTTGTTCAGTCCTCCTAGTGAGAGAGACTAGGACATAGGAGTTCTGAAAAAACGTTCTCCTAAAAAATTTCAATCCGCTCCTGATGGGCATGCACTTGCGGAACATCCCATGCAGCATGCAGGAGTATTTTTGTACCGAGTAGTCTATTGAATTCTAGACTAGTGATGCCAATAAATAGTATTCTCCAGGACCAAGCAGGAAGTCAGTCCTCACATATGGGTGATGTCGGCGCCGACTGAGCCCTCGTGCGGAGCATTTCCCTAGCTTTCAGAGAAAGTCTTTGGGAATGCAGCGTGCATGCGTGGTCCCCTTCCCGCCCAAGGGTGCCATCTTGCTCAGTCTTTCTTTTTCCACGGAGCCCAATGGATGTAGTTTCTGTCACCTGGGAAAAGTAGATTTTTTTTCTGCGATTTTTCGCGTCTTTTTCCGGTTCGACGCCGGTTCCCCATCCCGCCTCGGCTCGGTACACCGGTATCGAGTCCGGAATGTCTCTTTCGTTTATTGTCCTTTGTGACTAGCGTTCTGCTATTTTCACTGGCAGCCCTGTCTTTTGACCTTGCGTGGCCCTTTTTCCCCCCATGGCTGCCAGCGAGTTCAAAAAATGTGATCGGTGTAAAACTTATGTCGCTCACCAACACACACGACTGCTGCCTCCGATGCCTTGGTCCCAACCATGACCCGCTGGTCTGTGGCCCATGCGGCAAGATGTCGTCAAAGGCGCTTCGGAGCCGTCGGCATCAACGTGAGAGAATTTTTTCAGAGTCCGCATCTGGCCGGGCCCAGACTTCGTCAGAGGTTTCGACATCTCAGGAGTCTGACCCCGAGCACCGTCGTGGATCCTTTGAGAGGAGGTCTCCCGCCCAGGAGCACAAAAGGAAGAAGCTCGTGAGGGCGGCGTCAGTGGAGGCACCTGGATCCTAGAGGGCCAGGTTGCGAAGCCCTGACCGCCATCCCGGGCTCTCGGAGTCGGCATGGCCGACTAAACTACCTCGCCTGGAGCTGGCGTCCCTGAGTCAGGTAACTTCGGTTGTCCTTGTTGACTCTCCTCCGGGAGAACTGACGTCGTGTCCGACTCCGTCGGGGCCTGCGGAGTCTCCTGAGCTCGGTCTCAGATTGACGGCCCTGGAGAGCAGCCTGGCTGCCTTCATGGAGCAGCAGCAGGTACTGATCGCCGGTCTGACCGGTGCATCTGCCCTGACCACCGGGACCTTGACATCTAAGTCGACCCTGGAGGACGAGCCGATCCTCGAGTCCATCAAGTCTCGAGTTGATCCTCGGCCAAGGTCTCCCTCGACCTCCCGTGCGGGGACGAGGTCATAGACACCGGTGCTCTCGGCATTGGGGCAGGTGGCATAGAGGCCCACACAGCCGGTGCCGGAGTAGGAGATGGAGGACAAGGAGTCTCCTGATACTTTCTGGATCCGGTGCGTCCTGTCAGACTCCTCAGAGTCCGATGCACGGAGAACTTCCCCCCCGGAGGATACCCGGTTCTCGGATTTCGTCAGGGACATGGCCTAGGCTTTGGCATTCCCGCCGATACCCTCCAATATGATTTTCTTCCGAAGGAAGTCTTTACTGTACCGGTTCCTCCGATGCTGGAACAGCTGTTCTTCCGTATGTGAGAAGCACCTGCCTCGGCGCCGGTTCTTAGCAAGTGGGTCGATTCCATTTATTGAGTCCGTAAGAGTCCTGGGTTCCAAATGGCACAGCTACCACACAACTCCATGGTTGTGGAATCGACAATGCACAGGCTGAAAAGCCAAAATATGCACTCTTTGGTGCCTCCTGGCCGGGAGGTCCGGAACCTGGATGCCCTCGGTAAAAAGTGCTTCCAGGGCTCTATGGTGTCTTACCGTGTCCAGACTTACCAGCTGTACATGGGCATATACTTACGGTACCTGGCAAAGGAGATTGCCGGTTCTCGTCTGGCCTCTCTGAGGACCCTTGCGGAGATTCAAAGCTTTGTCTTCAGGGATCCGAGCGTGCAGGTACTTCCTAGTACCAAAGAGAACAGGAGGCCTCAGACCTATCCTAGACTTGCGAAATCTGAACAAGTTTCTGGAGAGGGAAAAGTTCAAGTTGCTTACCCTTGGAATACTGCTGCCCTACCTCCAGCAGGGAGACTGGCTATGCTCCTTAGACCTAAAAGATGCTTATACTCACATCCTCATCCATCCAGACCACAGACAATATTTCAGATTTGTGGTGGGAGGAAACCATTTTCAGTACTGGGTACTTCCCTTTGGCCTAACATCTGCCCACAGAGGTTTCACCAAATGCCTGGCGGTGGTGGCGGCTTTTCTCAGGAATCAGGGGATTTTTGTCTTCCCGTACCTGGACGACTGGCTAATCAGGGGCCAGTCACTCCAGGAGGCCCGACAGGCCACTCTTTGCACTGTCTCTCTTCTTCAGCATCTGGGCTTTGTCATAAACTACGCAAAGTCCACTTTGCTCCCCTCACAGAACCTAGAGTTTATAGGGGCAAGATTAGACACCCTTCAGACACGAGCTTACTTGCCCGAGGACAGGGCCCACAGACCGATGGACTTGGCCAACCAGTCCAAAGCAGTTCTCATGTTTCCACCAGGCACTACCTGCGGCTCCTGGGCCACATGGCCACATGTGCGGAGCTTCCAATCAAGTCCGCCATAAGATACCTGGGTGTGACATTGGATCAACGGCTGGAATTCAAAGAGCACATAAACCGCACTGTAAAAAACATCTACTACAAGATCAGGACTCTCCGACACCTGAGACCCATGCTTGATCCCGATAACTTCCGAACAATATTCCAAGCGATAGTTATACCCCACTTTGATTACGCAAACATCATACTCCACGGCCTCCCAAAGAACACCCTAAACCCGCTACAATTAGCCATGAATGCCGCTGCCCGCGTCTTATGTGGAGCATCAAGGAGAGACCACACAACCCCCATTGTAAGGGACTTACACTGGCTCCCGATAAGTTGCAGGATTTCATATAAAGCCCTCCTCATTACCTTCAAGGCCATTAACAAAATATCTCCCCCCTCAATCTCAACACTTCTCAATCACACCCCCAACAACAGACCTAGGATATCAGTATCGGCCAATACACTAACCATTCCGAGAGAAACCACAAAATGCGCACACGCCACTAATGATAGATCATTCGCGTACTATGCCCCCAGATGCTGGAACAACCTCCCACCCACCATCAGATCAATCAGAGACCTCATGCAATTTAGAAAAGCCTTAAAGCATCACCTGTTCCTTATACACTTCTCACAACCCAACAACGCCTCCCCTTCTCCCCCAACACAACCCAAGCCCTCAATATGAAGTAGCAATTGTTCTGTCTCATGATGCACATCATTTTAAATAGAATTCCTGATTGTGTCCCAGTCTAGTCCCGAGACCTCTGGGTTCCCCATCTTATCCAGCAGCTTGGAGACTGAGAAACTCCTCTTTTTATGACATCAGTATATCTCTCCGGTGCCCGCCTCATGTCAACCAGTTGCCTCAGTCTCCAAGCAGCTGGATAGATGGGAGCCCGGGGGTCTCGGGCTCACTTGAGAAACAATTAAGGACCTAAGCTAGTTTAAATTCCTTTATTTGGTGGTTATGTTCAGTCTTTTCCTTTTTGTTGTTTTACCTAGGTTCCTGTGGCTTGCAGCACAATTTATTTCCCCCCTCCTCCTCCTGTGTCTGATTTAGAATGGGGCCTGCCTCAGACGTTTGCCTGTTCCAGAAGCGCTGCTGTTCAGCCGAGAGGCTTCATTATTTTTCGGAGAGTGAGGGGAGGTCAGCCGGCGCCATGCAGAGTGACCTGCCTGCTAGTGCGCCTGGCCTTTTATCCCCCGCACGACCCTCTGCCCCAGGGGTTTGCTTCAGCGGGCGGCGATTTCACTGCTTTCGGTCTGGTGTTGGTAATCCAGAAGGCAGTCTCCGTCGCACGAACAATTGCAATTTTCTCGACAGTGCAGCTCCTAAAGCTAAGAGCTTTGGGTCCGGCAGCTCGCTTTTGGGGCGGCGCATGCTTTTCGTTCCTGGGCCTAGCCGTGTGGCGGCGGCGCGGTCTCACAGCCTATTCGGCGATTCAGTGCGTTGAGGAGACCGGGGGGTCTCTTTATCTAGAGCACACACGCGTGGTCCTAGACTTATTTATTTGCGCCAGGAAGATCAGGCGTTTGTGGAGGAGGCTCCCCCTCTCTAGCCTGCTAGAAGACGAAATAACATTCTCGGGGGGACTTGCCGGTCCTCGGCGGTTTTTTGTTTTACTTTGCTCAGTTAAACGCTGATCCGGGGTGGTGCCTCCTGCCAAGTTTCCTAAGGCAAAGCAGTTATTTAGCCATAATGCCCTCCAAGCCCCTCTGCGTGGTGTGTGGGGCCAGGAAGGTTTCTATTGCCGGGGTCTGTAAGGCCTGTGTGGGAGAAGCTGGAGATTCGGATCTGCCTTCCACTCACACAGACCAGGCCTCGGGGACTGGGCCTGAGGCTTCGGCTGCTCCCTTACCAGTTGTGGAGCAGGACGAGCCTGTGGCTGGCCCATCTTCCGGTAATAGCGGCCCATCCTCTCAGGTGGTTTTCCCCAGGGAACTGTCGGCCATTTTTTTGCAGCAGCTTGTGGCCCTGCTGCAGCAGTCCGCATTTACCAATGTGCTGCAACAGAATCTAGCAGCAGGGACCGAGGGCGACAGAAAGCGCCCGGCGTCCCCACAAATTCCACCTCCCGCGGCGCACGGCAAGAAGCCCCGTGGCGACAGGGAGTTGGCAGATCTTACCGGAGGGTCGAAGGATCCTTTCTCAGAGGAGGATAGTCCCAGTGTGGCCCTGGAAGATGAATTAGAAGAAGGTGAGATCCCTGAGTGTAAAGATCAGGCCAGGGTGGTGCGAGTCTTCCGAAAAGAGGAGTTGCCAGCTCTCATTGCCGAGTCTCTTAAGGCGCTCAACATGCCAGTGCCAGGGGAAGCAGGAGATGAAACACTAGAAGACCCCTTGCTGCAGGTGTTCAGACGGACTCAGAGAGCCTTTCCAGTCCATAGAGTATTTACAGAAATGATTCAGGAAGAGTGGAACGTTCCGGAGGGCCCATTGAAGGGCTCTCGGGTTATGAGCCGGTTGTACCCCTTATTGGACAAGGACAGAGGTATTTAAATTGCCCAAAGTGGACGCGGCCGTTTCGGCTGTGACCAAGAAGACGACCATACCGGTTGAAGGGAGTGCTGCCCTCAAGTGCTGCCCTCAAGGAAATTGGATGTGCTCCTGCAGCAGATTTTTGATATTAATGCCATCTCTTTACAAGCGGCTATCTGCGGTGCTTGGGTGGCTAGAGCCTGCCTCCGTTGGGTTCAGCAGGTGCAGGAGGGGCACCCGAGTCCTTTAGCGGCGGAGGCTTCGCGGCTAGAATCGGGGGCGGCCTATTTGGCAGACGTGCAATATGACCTTATGAGAGGGCTATCCAAGAGTATGGCGTCGGCTGTGGTGGCTCGGCGGTACTTGTGGTTGCGCAATTGGGCAGCGGATAGCTCTTCTAAGACTAGGTTAAGTAAACTGCCTTTTAAGGGCCGTCTGCCTTTCGATGAGGATTTAGACCAGCTCGTTAAAGATCTGGGAGAGTCCAAAGGCGGGCGACTACCAGAGGACAAGCCCAAGCCGGCTCGGGGGGTCCCAAGTGGTCGAGGGCAGTTTCGGGACTTCCGCCGGTTTCGTTCGCAAAGGTTCGCATCAGGCCACAGGGGACGTTTTCCCTATAGAAGCCAGGGGTTTCGAGGGTTCCGGGGAGCGGGAAGAGGTTTTGGTTCCGCTCCCGCCGCTTCCTCCCTTAACTTCAAGAAATCACAATGAGATGAGGAGGGCCCAGCCGCCCCTCGTTCCCGTGGGGGGGCGCTTGCAGGAATTCCTTCCTGCCTGGGCCCAAATTACTTCAGATCAATTGGTGCTCGAAGTCATTCGGGAGGGTTACGCCCTGGAGTTCTTGCATCCCGTACGAGAGGCTTTTGTGCAGTTCCCCGGACGGTCCGTCGCAAAGTGTGCGGCACTGCAGGAGACGGTTCAAAAGTTGTTGGACCTCAGGGCGATAGTTCTCGTTCCCCCAGACCAGTACGGCTGCGGTCGATACTCCATCTATTTCATTGCGCCAAAGAAAGACGGGGGAGTTCGGCCCATCCTCGATCTCAAAGGGGTCAATCGGTGCTTACGAGTGTCTCATTTTCACATGGAAACCCTCCGTTCCGTCATAGTAGCAGTGCGGCAGGGGGAGTTTCTCACCTCACTGGACTTGACAGAGGCGTATCTGCATATTCCAGTGAGACCGGATCACCACCGGTTCCCCAGGTTCGCGGTGCCCTTCGGTCATTATCAGTTCCAAGCCTTGCCGTTCGGACTAGCGACTGCCCCAAGAGCCTTCACCAAGGTCATGGTGGTGGTGGCTACAGCGCTCCGCAAAGAGGGCATTCTCGTTCACCCTTATCTGGACGATTGGCTGATCAGGGCCAAGTCGCAAGTCGAGAGCGAGAGGGTCACGGCCAGAGTGGTGGAATTCTTACAAAGCCTCAGGTGGATTGTCAATATGACAAAAAGTCACCTGCAACCTTCCCAGAATCTGGAGTACCTGGGGGCGCGCTTCGACACGGGCATTGGAAGGGTGTTCTTACTGGAGCAGCGCGCGCAGAGCTTGCGGCGTATGATAGAGAGGTTCCTACGGCTCAAGGCCCCCTTGGCGTGGCAGTACCTGCAGTTGTTGGACACCATGGCGGCTTCAATAGAGACAGTGTCGTGGGCCAGAGCTCACATGAGGCCCTTGCAGAGAGCGTTGCTTCGCCGCTGGTCGCCTCAGCTACATCCCCTGTCCCGGAGATTAGTCTGCCCGGAGGAGACCCGTCAGGCTCTGCTCTGGTGGTTGGTTCCCGACTCTCTGGAGCGGGGGAACACCCTGGAAGCGCCTGCGTGGGTGGCAGTGATGACAGATGCCAGCTTGTTGGGCTGGGGGACCCATTGTCAAGGCAGCTTTGCTCAGGGGACTTGGAGTTCGCAAGAGAATCAGTGGTCAATCAATCGCCTAGAATTAAGAGCGGTGCTCCTAGCTCTGAGGGCGTTTCAGCAGATGCTTGCAGGAAAGGCGGTGAGAGTGCTGTCGGACAACACGACAGCGGTGGCCTTTGTCAACAGACAGGGGGGCATCAGCAGCGTGGCCCTCGAAGCCGAAGTCCTGTGCGGCTGGGCGGAAGCGAATCTCTTAGATCTGTCGGCAGCTCATGTAGCAGGGGTAGACCATGTGGAAGCTGATTTTCTCAGTCGGGTGCGCGTAGATCCAGGGGAATGGGTTCTACATCCCGAGGTGTTCGAAATGCTTGCCCGCTGCTGGGGGACGCCTGCAAAGTAGTGAAGTAACCGCTGAGCTATGGCCAACCCAAAATTGGGGATCCAAGTCTTTTCAACGCCGGTCATGGATCTCATGGCAACTCTAGTCTCCACAAAGTGCAGCCGCTTCTTCAGCAGGCGCAGGGAGCGGATGTCCGAAAGCTTGGACGCTCTCCTTCATCCCTGGCCGGAGGGGCAATTGCTTTGTCTTTCCCCCTTGGGTGCTAATAAGAAGGGTCCTGCAAAGGGTGGAAAGATTCAACGGTCACATGATTCTGATAGCGCCAGACTGGCCCCGTCGGCCCTGGTATGCAGACCTGGTGAGGTTGCTGGTGGCGAAGCCCTGGCGCCTTCCCTGCCAGCCGGACTTGCTGTCTCAAGGTCCCCTCTTCATGCCTCACGTGGATCGGTTCTCGCTTATGGCCTGGCTCTTGAGAGGGCGCGACTGAGCTCTCGGGGGTACTCGTCGGCGGTCATCTCTAACTTGTTGAAGTCCAGGAGGTGTTCTACCTCTATGGCGTATGTGCGGGTCTGGAGGATCTTTGAGGCGTGGTGCGCGGAGAGGAAGCTTGAGGCTTTGAGGGCTTCTCTTCCACAGATCCTGGAGTTCTTGCAGGATGACTTCGATAAGGGCCTTGCGGCTGCCTCCTTGCGTGTTCAGGTAGCCGCCTTGTCTTGTTACAGGGGCAGGATGGCTGGTCAGTCGATCGGCGAACAGCGGGATGTGAAGCGGTTCCTGAGGGCAGTGTCGCTTGCTAGGCCTCCATCTCGCCCCGTTTTCCCCAAATGGCATCTGCCCTTTGTATTGGAGGCGTTGGAGCGGGAACCGTTTGAACCTATGACGCGTACGTTGCTTAAGGACCTTACATTGAAAGTGATCTTTTTGGTGGCTGTCTGCTCGGCTAGACGAGTGTCGGAATTGCAAGCACTCTCCTGTAGGGAGCCATTCCTGTCTTTCTTGGCCTCTAAGGTCGTTTTGAGACCGGTCCTGGCTTTTCTCCCGAAGGTGCTCTTGGCTTTTCATGTCAATCAAGAAATTTCTTTGCCGGTTTTTGGCAGGGGCTCGGATTCCCCTTCTTCGAGGAAGTTGCATCTCTTGGATGTCCATCGGGCGTTGGAGTATCTCAAGCGGATGGCGAGTTTTCGGAAGTCCGATAGGCTCTTTGTTCTCTTCGCGGGGTGACGGAAGGGGCACGCAGCGTCCAGGGCTTCCATTGCACGCTGGATTAAGGAAGCTATTGCGTCGGCTTATGTGCTACGCGGTAAGGCAGTACCGGAAGGTTTGAGGGCACATTCCACGAGGGCACAGGCTACTTCCTGGGCGGAAGTGCGTTTGGTGTCGCTGGTGGAGTTTTGTAGGGCAGCGACATGGTCGTCTTTGAACTCTTTCGTGAAGCACTATCGGCTGGATGTGCAAAGGGCGGAGGAGACTTCCTTTGCTTTGGTTCCGCAGTTTTGCAAGCTGGTTTTCCGGGACCCGCCCGTATTTAACAGTTTCTACACTGCTCTGGTAAGGACCCAGAGGTCTCGGGACTAGACTGGGACACGATCAGGAAAATGAAATTAGTCTCACCTGCTAATTGTTGTTCCTGGAGTGGAACCAGTCTAGTCCCGTATCCCTCCCAGCGTCCCTTGGCAAACGAAGGTCTGGGCTTGGTCTGTAATACACAGGTAAGACGATTCTCCTTCGGGGTGGTTCTTTTTTGGGCCTAGTTTAAAAAAAAAAAAAAAAAAAGAAAACAATAGAAAGCGAAAGGGAATTTGAGTGGGAGGGGTGAGTAAGGCTATTGGCTATGGCTACTCGCAGCAGGTGTCCGGGTTGGCTGACCTCCCTTGTGGTTGGTAGGGGGCCTGGCCTGTTCACATTTTTTCTAGGCACAGTTAGGACGAAGTTTTTGTCCTTTGTCACAGTTGCTATATTGCGTTATGTCTTTAGTTTATTGGATAGATACTTACTTGTTTCTCCGGTGAGTCTGCTTTGTCAATAGGTCACTGGTTGGCATGAGGCGGGCACTGGAGAGATATACTGATGATGTCATAAAAAGAGGAGTTTCTCAGTCTCCAAGCTGCTGGATAAGATGGGGAACCCAGAGGTCTCGGGACTAGACTGGTTCCACTCTAGGAACAAAAATTAGCAGGTAAGACTAATTTCATTTTCTATCACTGTAAATAGTTGGCTACATTATATGTACAAAGTTTAACCAAAGTTTAAATCCTTGATACTTTCCCTGTTGTATGTAAACTCAGGACAGTCCATTACTGTCCGAGAGTCATTTTGTTCACTGTAAACCACATTGATAATAAAGACCGCGGTATAAAAGAACTGTTAAATAAATAAATAAATAAATGGCATCCACTGTACATGTGACCCCGAATGCCCGTCTGCACATGCGGACTGCTCAATGGTGCCTCATAGATCAGTGGACACAAGCCACCGGCGACCTCTGAGACAGAGTAAAGATGTCCAGATGACTTTTGAACTCCTTACAGTGGTGGCTACATCTGCAAAACCTTCTCAGGGGTGTACCTTTTCAGGCTCCAGCACACAGAAGGGAGCTGACGACAGATGCTTCCTTAAGAGGCTGGTGTGCACATTGCCAGGGCACGTACACTCAAGGCCTGTTGTCCCCTCGGGAGGCCACACAGCAAATCAACCTTTTAGAGCGGCGAGCAATCCGCTTAGCTCTGCAAACCTTCTATCATGCCCTCTCTCAACAGTCTGTCCTAGTTCAGACGGACAATCAGGTGGCAATGTTCTACGAGATCAAACAAGGGCACAGGGTCCAGGCTCCTATGTCAAGAGGCACTGGCCCTTTGCTCCTTTGCGGTCAGGCAAGGTGTGTTTCTCAAAGCAGTCTTTCTACCTGGTCAGGAAAACTTCTTAGCAGACAAGCTAAGCAGGATTCTCCAGCCTCACGAATGGCAGTTGAATCCATTGGTGGTCCAGCAGATCTTGGGGGTTTCCATCCATCGATCTCTTTGTAAGTCCACTAAACCGTCAGCTGCCCAGGTTTTGCTCCAGAGAGCCGCATCCCCTGAGGATGGCAGCAGATGCTTTTCTGATCTCTTGGTCTACGGGCCTCCTATATGCGTTTCTTCCCCTGGTGGCCCGAACTTTGTTCAAGATCTTCCAGGACAGGGCCTCGGTGATTCTGGTAGCCCCCAGATGGCCGAGGTAGCCGTGATTTCCACCACTTCTGCAGTTGGCGGTGGAAGCTCCGTTCCCTCTAGGGCTGCAACACAATCTCCTGTCTCAAGAGCAGGGTTCCCTTCTGCACCCCAACCTCAGGTCCCTCAATCTGATGGCCTGGCTGCTGAAAGGATAGTGCTAGCTCCCTTACTTCTACCTAAGGAGGTTGAGGAGGTGGTATTGGCCTCTAGGAGGCAGTCCACCAGAATGTCCTTTGCCCTCAAGTGGTGTAGGTTTACGGTGTGGTTTGCTCAGCACAATGAAGATCCTTTCTCTTGCCTTGTGCCAGTAGTACTGCAGTATCTACTTCACCTTTCAGACCTAGGCCTTAAGTCTAACTCTGTTCGGGTCCACTCAGTGTTTTGTCAGCGCACCACTCACCAGTGGAAGGACAGTCTGTCGGTTCACCCCTTGGTGTCCAGATTTCTCAGAGGTCTGCTTCTGCTCAGGCCTCCGGTTCTTCCACAGGCGATGGAGTGGGATCTGAATGTAGTCTTGCAGCAACTTACTCGCCCACTGTTTGAGCCGATGGCTACTTGCCATCGGCGCTTCCTCTTGGAAAGCGCTCTTCCTGGTGGCTCTTACATCCGCCAGACGTGTGAGCGAGCTACAAGCTCTGTTTTCTGATAGACTGTACACGCAGTTCTATAGGAACAGGGTGGTCCTACGGACTCATCCCAAGTTCCTTCCAAAAGTGGTCTCCTCTTTCCACCTCAATCAGGAGGTGGTTCTTCCGACCTTCTTTCCCAGGCTGCATGCCAGCCGGGCTGAAACAGTCTTGCATACCCTGGACTGTAAGAGGGCGTTGTCTTTTTACATAGAGCGCACGCGGGAGCATCGAAGGGCTGCTCAGCTCTTCGTCTCATTTGACCCTAATAGGATGGGCTTACCTGTCTCCAAGCGCACGTTGTCTACGCGGGTGGCAGATTGCATCGCCTGGGCGTACAGGGCAGCCGACCTCCCCTTGCAGGATTGGGTCACGGCCCACCGTGTCAAGGCGAAAGCCGCGTCAGTAGCTCATCTCCTCTCTGTTCCATTGGCAGACATCTGCCGGGCCGCAACTTGGTCTTCAAGCCAGACTTTTGCAGCCCATTACTGCCTTGAGAGAGAGTCCCGGCGAGACAGTGTTTTCGGCCAGGCGGTAGTCCGTAATCTCTTTGAGGTTTAGGCAACTCCTACCCTCCGGCCCTTCGTGTTGGGCTACCGTACGGGGTGCATTCTCTGAGAAAATTCTTGTCACGGATGCTGAGGCTGTCGAGAGGGAGCCATTTTTTCAGCTTTGGGTTCACGGTAGCCTAGAGCTTGGGAGTCCCATATGTGAGGACTGACTTCCTGCTTGGTCCTGGAGAAAACGTAGTTACTCACCTGTAACAGGTGTTCTCCAGGAGCAGCAGGAATCAGTCCTCACAGCGCTCCCCCCTCCCCTGGAGTTGCAGTCCTATCCTTCATTTTGATTTCTGCTGTCTTAGCTATGTCATCAGACTGAGCAAGATGGCACCCTTGGGCAGGAAGGGGACCGCGCATGCGCGCTGCATTCCCAAGGCTTTCTTTGAAAGCTGGGGAAATGCTCCGCACGAGGGCTCCATCTGCGCCGACGTCACCCATATGTGAGGACTGATTCCTGCTGCTCTTGGAGAACACCTGTTACAGAAGAGTAACTACGCTTTCCAGTATAATTATGAGTATACTAAGATGTGGATGAAGGTATGCAGAGCCTTTAAACTAAATGCTTAACTACTCAAATCTGCCTAAGAGCCTGAACTATGGAATACTTTACTTTACCTGATTGCATGCGGGCAACGAGAGACTTAAGACTTCAGACAAATGCTTAAGATTTTTCTATTTATACAATTTTATTGTCCTACTTAGTATTTAGCATAAGTATGTACTTATACAATTTCTATTCTTCCTATACCCCCTAATACCTTTCCTTGCTTTTACCTATATTTGTATACCTTGTCTTGTAACCACTTTGATTGAAGGATAATGTGGTATATAAAACTGGTTAAATAAATAAAATGAAGATATCACTGTTGCAGAAATATGGTCATGGAAGGTAAGGTCCAAATCAAGAATTAGACCCAAATAAGTGTTGTGCAGAGAGAGAGTGAGAAACCTTCTATAAGTTTGTGATTGTATAGGACAAGTGGGTATTGGTGCCATGAAACTCTCAGGAAAAGCTTGCTGATGTGCTGTGCCATGCTGTACTGTGCCGTGCTGTCATGCCATGCCATGGAGAGAATCTGTTTGGAGATAAAAGTGCAAGAGGCTGCAACCCTCAGAAAGCAGCACAGTGACACTCTTAAGACCTTTTCCAGGCCCAGTTTTGAAACAACCTGCACAACATCTAAGAGGTGTGGTGTCGGGCATAGGAGGTCCTGTTGCTCTCATAGGTATGGGTATCCTCCTGCCTTCCACTGAACCCAGATTAAGCAGGGTCCTCGCTCTCATCCTAATCAGCAGAGGATCAAGAAGTCCCAATCTGCTTTCCAGCCAATACCAGGGGCAATGGTAGCTATGAGAAAAAACAGGCCTGGGAAGGGTCTTTAGTGTCACTATGTTTGATGAGGTGTGCAGCCTCCTGTACCCATCTCCAAAGAGATTCTCTGCATGGCATGGCACAGCACGGAACATCAGCAAGCTTTTCTTGAATGTCTCAGGCACCAACACACAGAAATAGGAGATGGAAGACCTACTTCTAGCTCTCTAGGACCAAGCAGGTATAAAGTCCTCACATATAGGAATGCTTCCCACCTGAAGAAGCCATCTTACCTCAGTCATCTCTTTTTTTTTTTGCTGAGCCCTTCAGATAGATGGCTGGCTGCCCCCAGAAAATTCTGACTTAACCCACATGGTTATTTTCCTTGTGTTTGCTAGTTTTTCGGTATTGTTACTCTGTCCTTGTCTTCCTGCCCATCTACAGGATTGTCTGTACCTCGTTGCTACATTTTTTTCCGTTGGGTTTTTTGTCAAGGGTATGTTTATCTCATGAGTCTCCCTGTTCGGCTACAACACTGGCGTCCTTTGACTTGGTGGATGCAGTCTTCCCCAATATGTCAAAACAAGCCAGTGGCTTTAAAAAATGCACCCAGTGTACCTACACCATTTTCGGTGTTATACTGCCATAATTGGTGCATCCAATGCCTCTGGCCTGACCACAAGCCCTCCGCATGCACATTACGCCTGCAGATGATCTGTAAAGGATTCAAGAATCGTGAGAAACAATGAGAATATCTATTCGGGTCATCTATTGGCAGCATCTACGCCGACACCGACATCAGTGTTGAGGGCCTCTGCCGAGACTTCAGCTGAATATGCAGCACTCTATCTTACTCGGAGCTGAGGGGCTGTGGTAATCTGGACTGAGGGCTGTTCTTTGAGAAGGCCAGCACCCAGAAGGATTTGTCTTTAGCCCATTCAATGTCAAAGGACAATGCTGAGAGCCATGGGCACCAGCATCAAAGCCCCCCTCGGTGAAAGGGCAGTGGCCTTCCAGGTTGCCCTGGTGTGAAGAGTCCCTCCCCTTCCGCCCAAAGCCCCAGAGGGCTGTTGTTGGTCTCCTTATTTGATAACCGTTTAGGAGTCCCTGACAAGGGAGCTGGTATCGGAGGCTGCAGTTGCTGCCCTGGCTCCGTCTGTATCAGAGTGGCACTCTTGGACAAGCACATGCAGGCCTTGGAGAGTTGCCTGGCTGTGTTTCTGGCTTCTCATGCTGCAAGGCACTGATGTCCTCAGATGCCTCGATGCTGGTGTTGGCCCCACAGATGGTGGTGCAAACCTGTTCTTGAGACCCTTGCCCTCCCCAACAGGGGAGAAGACTCGGGTAGGTGCTCAGACTCGCTGTCTGTGATAATGGTTATCTCCCCTACCAGTGTCTTTGTGTCTGAGGGCCCTCATTGAGAGTGTTGGACTCTGTTCACCCCTCCAGAGCACCGA
The DNA here is from genome assembly GCA_033557465.1 of Ichthyophis bannanicus. Classification (NCBI taxonomy): domain Eukaryota; kingdom Metazoa; phylum Chordata; class Amphibia; order Gymnophiona; family Ichthyophiidae; genus Ichthyophis; species Ichthyophis bannanicus. The sequence goes on from CM066039.1 coordinate 229,298,043, forward strand.
TGGTATCGGGAGGAGATGTGTTTGTATTTTGTCTTAATTCTCCAGGAACAAGCAGGAAGTTGGTTCTCAGTAATGAGTGACGTCGGCACCGACTGAGCACGCACGGAGCAATTCCCCAGCTTTCAAAGAGAGCCTTTGGGATCGTTGTCATGCATGCGTGGTCCTCTTCCTGCCCAAAGGTGCCATCTTGCTCAGTCTCCCTTTTTTCCGTGGAGCCCTTCAGACGCACATCCTCGTCCCTCGGAAAAAGTTTTTTTTATCTTTGGCCTTTTGGCCTTTTTTTCTGGTAGCACCGGTCCTCTTCCGTCCTCCCCTTCGCCCCTGCTCTGGCTGTGAGCTAGGGGATTCTCTTTTCACTCTTTTTAGTTTTTTCCCTTTCGGGCCCTTATTGTGCCCTTTTTTCTTCAACCGCTGGCCTCGAGGGTTTTCGACCTCACATGGGTCCTTTTTGCCCCCATGGCCACCGGCTTCAGAAATGTGACAGATGCTCCAAAGATATGTCGCTCATGGACACCCACAACTGTTGTCTTCGGTGTCTGGGGGCTGACCACACCCCGGAGCTCTACTCTTTTTGTAAGAAAATGTCTGATTAGGCCTTGCTAAGCCACAAGCAGAAGTCTGACGTTTTCCACAAGGTGGCTCCGGGGTCTCTGGTGGCACCTCGCCCTGCTAATCCACAACTTGCAGGGTCCCCCGCAGTGATCCCTTGCCCCAGGCATCACTCCGATCAGGGTTCGCCCAAGGTTGAATGGCGAAAAAAGACCTTGAAGTCGCTATCAGTGGCTCCGGACAAGCGTGAGCAGTCTCATGCTCATGCTCGTTCCCTTAGCCCTCAGCGTTCCCAAGAGTCGGACAAGGAGCAGCCTTGAAAGGTACTTCGTACGGAAACAGAGACCTCTGGCGATGGCGCCCTGTCTCCTGAGGGTTGTCCTGGTGAGGACCCCCTTCTCCTCCTCCATGCCAGATCCAGTAACATCGGCGTTGACATCGCAGAGACCCACTCCCAAGTGGGAGTCCCGTATGCTGGCACTGGAGTGCAGTATTTGTCTGTCTTGCTTACCAGCAGGCACTTTTGCCCAGCATGGCTGGCTCGCATCCCAACACAGAGGATTCCCTGACTGGGGTCCTGAAAACTGCCTTGGAAACCCCCGATAGCCGCAGACCTTGTGAGAGTCCTTGGCACCGGTCTCGCTCACTGTCCCGTTCTTCAGTGGTGAGGTCTTCCAGAGTCAGTGCCTTTGGCTCCAAGCGGGCCTCAGTCACTGAACATGGGGATCAACCTGACTCAGAGTCCTCCTTGGGCTGGGAATCGGACGGGGACTCTAACCCCGGAGACCTGTGCCCATAGGGATCTCCCCTCTGACCCATCCCTGCCCGCCTCCCGAGGACATCTCTTTCCTGATGTTTGTGCGGGATAAGGCTCAGGCCCTCAATCTGCCTACGCAGACCGAGGGGGAGCCAAGGGCAGAGGAACTTGACACCTTGCAGTATGAGTTTCCATCCAGGGAGTCTCTTACCATTACGGTACCGTCCATCCTATCCTGGCTGCTCCTCTCATGTGGTAAGCACCCGCCTTGGTCCCTATTGTAAGTAAAAGATTCGATGCCATGTATATGGTCCAGTGCAGCCCAGAGTTTCAGAAGACCCAACTTCCTCATACCTCCATGATAGTCAAATCCACGATGTGGAAACAGAAGAGCCTGAAGTCGCACTCTTCGGTCCTGCTTGGTAGGGAATCTCGAGCCCTCGGACAGAAGGCTTACCAGGGATCCCTACTGGCGTGCCGCATCCAGGCATACCAACTGTATATGGGTATGTTTCTTCGCAACCTCGCCAAAGAGCTCAGTGTTTTTTCCGCGGGCCTTAGTGGGAGCACCTTCTCAGGTTCCAGACCCTCCTGAGGTCAGTCACAGACTGCTCGAAATACCTTTCCCACGCCACATATGACTGGTTCGAGTCTTCTGCCTGTGTGGCAGCAGCTGGCATCGGAGCCCAATGCCAGGCATGACTTCAGTCTTCGGACCTGGATCAATGGGTCCAGGAGAAGCTGCTGGATGTCCCCTGCCTCGACAAACAACTGTTCGGCAAGCCCATGGAGGACAAGGCAGCCAAGATAGAGATGGATTTCATGACTCGCACCAGTCTCTGCGCCAGAACCTCCCCTCTTCCACGGAAGAAGCAGCACACGAAAAAACCTTAATTCAGGGGGATACCCACCCTACCTGCCTACCCCTGTGCCGCCGACCAGTGCTCGGGGCAAAGGGGGAGCTCAGGTTCACCGGAAACCCAAGGGGCCCAAGACCCAACCAGTGGCGCCTCCCCAGCCAGCCCTGGGATTTTGATGCTGAAAGCATATCCTCTCACCCCCCGGGGACACTTCTGCTTGTGGGAGGACGCCTGTCTCTCTTCGCCTCAAATGATCTGGGATGGGTATCGTCTTCGTCTAGACAGCCTCCCTTTTCCCCAGCGGAGCCTATTGTGCTTTCCTCGCACCAGGCTTGCTTGCAGCAAGAGCTGAACCACCTCCTCTGTCAACAAGCGGTCGAGAGAGTTCCGCCACACCTCCGAGATCAGGGCTTTTACTCCCAGTACTTCCTCATTCTGAAGAGGACGGGAGGCCTGTGCTCTATCCTTGATCTCAGGAATCTGAACAAGTTTCTGGTGCGGGAGATGTTCAAAATGCAACCGCTTGGCATCCTGCTGCATTACCACTGGCAGGGCGATTGGCTATGCTCCTTGGATCTCAGATGCTTACGCCCACATTCCTGTCCACCCCAAGCACAGGAATTACCTGTGTTTCAGGGTGCAGGGAAAGCACTTCCAGTACAGAGTGCTCCCCTTCAGGCTCGCGTCTGCCCCGTGAGTCTCTTTACCAAGTGCCTGTCAGTGGTTGCGGCCCACCTCTGGCTGCAGGGCATATCAGTCTACACTTACCTAGACTGGCTCGTCTCAGGCACATCAGCGGAGGAGGCTCACCTCTCGGCGTCGCACACTGTTGTCCTCCTTGAGTGCCTCAGTTTCCTGATCAACTACTCCAAATCCCACCTCAAACCGGTGCAGACCGTGGAGTTCATTGGTGCTCTTCTCGACACAGAATGTGCAACCACCTTTCTCACTCAAGCACGCACAGATCGGCTCTGCTCTGGCCGCCGAGGTCCAAGGCTGGCCCAGGGTCTCGGCGCTGGTCATGCTGCGCCTCCTGAGGCACATGGACTGGACAGTCCAAGTCGTTCCCCACGCTTGCATGCACATGCAAGTAGCCCAATGGTGCCTCAGAGCGCAATGGGCCCAAGCCTCGGGCCGCCTTCAGGACCCCATCCAGGTGTCTTGCAGCCTCTTTGAGTCCCTAGTTTGGTGGCAGAACCCCCAGAGCCTCCTTTGGGGCATGCTCTTCCAGACTCGACGGCACAAGCTCGTCTTGACGGAAGCCTCGCTTTTCGGCCAAGGAGCCCACTCTGGCCACCTTTGCACCTGAGAAATCTCGGCAGCAGCCTGCTTGATCTTCGAGCTGACCGGTTGGCCCTGAAGGTCTTTGAGTACCACCTGAAGGGCAAGTCTGTGTTCGTGCAGACCGACAGCAGAGTTGTGATGTTATACATAAACAAGGAGGCGGGCAAAGGATCCGGCCGCCTCTGCTCCTTCGCTGTACACAGGGTCATAAAGCTGAGAGTGGTCTATCTCCCGGGACAGGACAACCTCCTCGTGGACAGACTCAGCAGGCTCCTTCACCCACATGACTGGTGCCTGAGTCCAGAGGTGGTTCTCCACCTGTTCTGCCTCTGGGGGATTCAGTCCATAGACCTGTTCGCCAGCCTGGTGAACGTGCAGCTTCCCTGTTTCTGCGGGCCAATACCACACCAGAGCAGGGTGGCCCCGGATGTGTTCCTCCTGGATAGGACCTCTGGACTTCTGTATGCATTCCCTCCCACTCCTTTCCTTGCAAGGACCCTCCAAGATCCAGCGCGATCGAGCCTTGGTGATTCTCATGGTCCTTTGTGGCCTCGACAACCTTGGGTTCCCGCTTCTACTCCTGCTCTCGTCGGAGCCTCTGGTCCCCCTGGGCAGTGCCCCAGGTCTGCTGACGCAGGAGGAGGGACGGGTGCTTCATCCGAACTTGGTCTCGCTATCCCTGACAGCCTGACGGCTGAACAGGTCTCTTTAGGCTCACTGCACCTCCCAGTTGAGATTGAGAACGTTCTCCTTGCGTCCATGAAGGAATCGAGGCGGGCCTATGCCCTGAAGTGGCGGCAGTTTTTGATCTGGTGCTTCGAGCTCCAGATTGACCAGTTCTCCTGCTCCACCCATTGGGTTCTCCAGTACTCCACCTTCTGCAGGTGGTGCTGAAGTCCGTCAGGTTTCACCTTTGCAGTATCTCAGCCAACTACTTCCCCGTCGAGGGTAAACCCCTCTCAGACCAGCCTCTGGTCTCCCGCTTCATGCGGGGTCTCTTGCTTTCCAGATTCCCCCTCCATCTGGCCTCCACCGGCATAATGGGACCTCAACATTGGGCTCATGCAGCTGACGTGGCCGCCCTTTGAGCCAATGGCGACGTGATCGATCCGGCACCTATCCTGGTTGGTGGCTTTCTTGGTGTCACTGACCTCGGCATGGCGAGTCAGTAAACCTCACGTCCTCATGGCCAAGGTCTGCTGCACCAGGTTTTACAGGTTGTCTCGGATTTCCACCTCAATCAGGAGGTGGTCTTGCCGACTTGCTTCATGAGTCCTCACGCCGACCGGGCATCGGAGGTCCTGCATACACTCGACTACAAGAGGGCTCACGCCTTCTACCTGCAGCGCACTCAGGATCATTGCAAGTCTGACCGACTCTTCATCGCCTACAATCCCAGCCACCTGGGGCTGGCAGTCACCAAGCGCACTCTCTCCATCTGGGTGGGGAACTGCATCGCCTTTGCCCAGGCAAAGGCGGGCACCCTGCTGGATCATCGGGTCACCGCACACGGTGTCTGTACCAAGGCGACGTCGGTGGCTTTGCTGCACTCAGTGCCTCTGTCGGATGTCTGCCGGGCTGCAGCTTGGTCTTCAGTGAATACCTTCGCTTTGCAGTACTGCCTGGAGAGGGAGACCCGCTGGGACAGCACCTTCGGCCAGGCTGTACTCCATAATCTGTTAGGAGTATAAGCAACTCTTGCCCTCTGACCTTTTTGTTTTTTGGCTACCGAGAGCTTAGAACATAAGAACATAAGAGATGCCATACTGGATCAGACCAAGGTCCATCAAGCACAGTATCCTGTTTCCAACAGTGGCCAATCTAGGTCATACGTACCTAGCAGTTTCCCCAAAAGACACCGGTTCCGCAATGCTTGTACTGGGTCAAGCATTGATATCCTGGGTCCCTTCTTTATAATGGTTTATGGACCTTTCCTCCAGGAACTTGTCCAAACCTTTTTTAAACCCAGCTACACTAACAGCCTTTACTACATCCTCTGGTAACAAATTCTAGAGTTTGATTACACGTTGACTGAAAAAATATTTTGTTTTATTAGTCTTAAATAGTTTACCCTGTAGCTTCATTGCATGTCCCCTAGTCTTTCCATATTCTGATAACGTAAACAATCGATCTACGTTTACCCGTTCCACTCCATTCATTAATTTATAGACTTCTATCATATCTCCCCTCAGCCGTCATTTTCAGGTTAAAGAGTCCTAACCTTTTTAGCCTTTCTTCATAGGAGTATCCTTCCATCCCCTTTACCATTTTGGTGTCTCTGCTCTGAACCTTTTCTAATAACGCTATATCCTTTTTAAGATACGGCGCCCAGAATTGCACACACTATTCAAGGTGCGGTCTCACCATGGAACGATATAGAGTCATTATAATATCTTTTGTTTTATTTTCCATTCCTTTCCTTATGATACCTAGCATTCTATTTGCTCTCTTGGCTGCCGCTGCACACTGGGCCGAGGGTTTTAACATGTTATCCACAATGACCCCTAAATCTTTTTCCTGGGTGGTGGTTCCTAATGTGGAACCTTGCATTGTGTAACCATAGTTTGGGTTGTTCTTCCCTAGGTGCATAACTTTGCACTTGTCCACATTAAATTTCATTTGCCATTTTGATGCCCAGTCTTCTAATTTATCACGATCCTCTTGCAATTTTTCACAATCCTCTTGGGTTTTAACAACTTTAAATAGTTTTGTGTCATCTGCAAATTTGATAACCTCACTCGTTATTCCACTTTCCAGGTCATTTATGAATATGTCAAAAAGCAGCAGACCCAGCACAGATCCCTGGGGTACACCACTATTCACCTTTCTCCATTGGGAAAATTGGCCATTTATCCCAACCCTCTGCTTTCTATCTTTTAACCAGTTCTTGATTCACAGTAGTACACTGCCTCCTATCCCATGACTCTTTAGTTTTGCCAAAAGTCTTTGATGAGGAACCTTGTCAAAGGCTTTAAAAAGTCCAAATACACTATATCAACCAACTCACCTTTGTCCACCTGTTTATTCACACTTTCAAAAAAACATAACAGATTAGTAAGACAAGATCTTCCTTGTCTAAAGCCATGTTGGCTGTCTCCCATTAGGCCATGACTATCTACATGCTGAGTAATTTTATTCTTTATGATGGTTTCTACCATTTTTCCCGGTACTGACGTGAGGCTCACCGGTCTGTAGTTTCCCGGATCACCCCTGGAACCCTTTTTAAAAATTGTTGGTACATTGGCGATCCTCCAATCTTCAGGTATTAGAGATAATTTTAATGATAGTTCACAGATTACTAATAGCAGGTCTGCAATCTCATATTTCAGTTCTTTCAACACCATTGGATGTGTACCATCCGGCCTAGATGATTTGCTACTCTTCCGTTTATCTAATAGTTGTAATACATCTTCCCGATGTATCGATATTTCCTTCAGTTCTTCCACACCTTTAAATACCACTTCAGTCATGGGTAACATCCCTACATCTTCCTCAGTAAAGACCGAAGCAAAGAATTCATTCAGTCTCTCCGCTATCTTAGTGCCCCATTAACTCCTCTATCATCTAATGGACCAACTGACTCACAGGTTTTTTGCTACGAATGTACTTGAAAAAAACTTTTTCACGTTTTGGCTTCCGCAGCAAGCTTCTTCTCAAATTCTCCCTTTGCCTGCTTTATCAATGCCTTGCATTTGACTTGCCAGTGCTTGTGCTGTTTCCAGGTTTCGTCGTTTGGCTCTTTTTTTCCATTTCCTGAAAGATGCTTGTTTGGCAACAGCCTCTCTAACCTCACCTTTAAACCATGCTGGCAGTTTTTTGGACTTCCTTACACTTTTCTTAAAGCATGGAATACAGCTGGTTTGGGCTGCCAAGATAGTATTTTTCAACACCACCCAAGCTTGATGTAAGTCTTTAACCTTTGCAACTGCTCTTTTTAGTTTTTTCTTAAATATTTTCCTCATTTTATCATAGTCTCCCTTTCGAAAGTTAAAAGGTAGTACTGTGGATTTCCGTACTATCCCTCCTCCACTAATTAAATCAAAGGCGATCATGCTATGATCACTATTGCCAAGTGGCCCAAGCACTCGGGCTTCCTTCGGACATCGACTTCTGCTCACGGCCTTGCGGAGGTGTTTTTGGCTTGCAGGTTTGGTAGCCTGTAGCTGGGGAGTCCCATATGTGAGGACTGACTTCCTGCTTGTTACTGGAAAAAGCGTAACACCTGTAACAGGTGTTCTCCAGGGACAGCAGGAATCAGTCCTCACTACCCTCCCACCTCCCCTGAAGAGTTGCTATTTTTTTGTCCCTTCCCTTGCCATCTGCTTAGTATGACTCTAGCTCTGGGACCTATCTGAGGAAGATGGCACCTTTGGGCATGAAGAGGACCATTCATGTGTGGCAGCAATCCCAAAGGCTTTCTTTGAAAGCTGGGGAATTGCTCCGCACGGGGGCTCCATCGACGTCACCCATAAGTGAGGACTGATTCCTGCTGTCCCTGGAGAACACCTGTTTATCCAGGACCAAGCAGGAAGTCAGTCCTCACTTATGGGTGACATCGACGTCGATGGAGCCCCCGTGCGGAGCATTTCCCCAGCTTTCTAAGAAAACCTTTGGGAATACTGCACGCATACGCAGTCCCCTTCCCGCCTAAAGGTGCCATCTTGCTCAGTCTTTCTTTTTCAGTGGAGCCCACCGGATGTCTGTTTGTGTCACCCGGGAAAATTGACATTTTTTCTTGCGATTTCATTGTGTTTTTTCTCCGGTTCGACGCCGGTTCCCCTTCCTGCCGGGTTCAGTACACCGGTATCGAGCCCGTCTTTGATTTTTCAGTTTTTGCCCTTCATGGCTGGCGTTCGCGCCCTTTTTGTCTTTTCCCTGCAAGGCCGGTCCTTTGACATCGCGGGGGCCCTTTTTTCCCCAATGGCTTCCAGTGGTTTCAAAAAGTGTGATCGGTGCAAGAAACTGATGTCTTTCACCGACACACACGACTGCTGCCTTCGTTGACTCGGACCGGATCATGATCCTAAGGTCTGTTTCCTGTGTGGCAAAATGTCCACCAAGGCACTACGAAGCTGCCAATATCAGAACGGATTTTTTCTGACTCTGCCTCCAGCCAGGCCCGGACTTCATCTGAGGCCTCAACGTCTTGGGAGTCTGACCCCGAACATCGCCAGGGTTCCTCGGACAGGGGTCCCCTGATCGGGAACGTAAGAGGAAGAAACTGCTCGTGAGGGTGGCGTCTGAGGAGGTACCTGGTTCCTCGAGGGCCAGGTCTCGGACCCCCAACCGCCGTCCCAGGCCTTTGGAGCAGGAGAAGCCATCCAAAATGCCTCGTGTGAAGACGGAGCCCGTCGGACACGTAGGTCCTGTTGTCCTCATGGACTCTCCTCCTAGGGAGCCGACGTCGGGCCCGGCGCCGCTGCCGGGGCCCGAGTTGGTGGCTGCTGAGTCTCCTGAGCTTGGACTCGGGCTGACAGCCTTGGAGTGCAGATTGTCTGCCTTCATGGATCAGCAGCAGGTACTGATGGCCAGCCTCGCTGGTGCATCTGCCTCGACCACCGGGACATCGACGTCGAAGTCGACCCCGGAGACCAAGCTGATACTTGAGACTATGAAGGTTCGAGGTCGTCCTCGGTCACAGTCACCCTCTACCTCTCACTTGGAACCGAGGGCATCGACACCGGTGCCTTCGGCATCGGGGCGGATGCCACCGAGGCCCGCGCGGTCGGAGCCCCCCGACTCTTCTTCGGATGAGTCCGCCTGGGAGACGGAGGACGAGGAGTCCCCCGATACCTTCAAGACTCAGTGCGTCCCGAGCGCATTCCGAGCCCCGGAGTAGGTCCCCTCCGGAGGACACCAGGTTCTCGGAGTTCATCAGGGACATGGCCAAGGCTTTGGCGATACCCGCGGACCCCGAGGAGGAGCCTCGAGCCGAAGAGCTCGAGGCCCTCCAGTATGACTCTCCTCTGAAGGAGTCCTTTACTGTGTCTGTTCCTCTGATGCTGGAATGGCTCCTCTTCTGGATGTGGGAGGCACCGGCCTCCGCGCCTTTTTTGAGCAAGCGGGTCGATTCTTTCTATCGACTCCGTAAGAGCCCTGGTTTCCAGAAGGCGCAGCTGCCGCACCATTCCATGGTGGTGGAATCGGCCATGCATCGTCCGAAAAGCCAGAAGATGCACTCTGAGGTGCCTCCCGGCAGGGAGGCCCAGAACCTGGATGCTTTCGGCAGAAAGTGCTTCCAGGGCTCTGCTTGCTTCCCGTGTCCAGTCTTACCAGCTGTACATGGGCATGTACTTATGAGACCTGGCGAAGGAACTTGCCGGGTTCTCTGCTGGCCTCTCCGGGGAACCTTTGCAGAGGTTCAAGACCTTGTCCTTGGGAATCCGGGAATGCTCAAAGTTCATGTCCCGAGCGGCCTACGATGGCTTCAAGGCTTCGGCCCATGTAGCGGCAGCCGGCATCGGGGCCCGACGCCAGGCATGGTTGCAGTCATTGGACCTCGAGCCATGGGTGCAGGACAAGTTGGTTGATGTCCCTTGCCGAGGTGAAAACCTTCTTGGCAAGCCCATGGCTGAGAAGGCTGCTGAGCTCGAAACCGAGCAACTGAATAGGACAAGGCTGTCCAGAAAAACTTCTGCCCCTTCTCAGAAGAAGAAGGGCTCGGGTAAGAAGTCTTTTTACCCGAGGAAGGCGGCTGCCTACAAACCTTTCCCTCAGTACCAGGCCTCCCCAGCTCCCCTGCAGGGTCAGCAGGCCAAGGGGCAGGGACATGGGCCCCGTAGGCAGAAGACCCCCAAGCCTCCGGCTCCTTCTTCCACCCAGCAGGGAGGGAGTTTTTGACTCCCACAGCATATCCTTTCCACCTCTGCTGCCCCATCTCTGCACAGGAGGTCGTCTAGTCCTGTTTGCCCACAGGTGGTCACCCATTACAGGGGATGCTTGGGTATTAAGCATAGTCCACAAGGGCTATATGCTCCATTTCCAGCAGTTGCCTCCTACCTACTTCCCAGGAGAGCCTCCCAGGCCTCCTCTGCACACAGTCCTCCTCCTTCAGGAACTTCAGGGTCTGCTGCTGGACCGGGCAGTGGAGCCTGTACCTCCCCACCTGCAAGGTCACGGGTTCTACTCCAGGTACTTCCTCGTACCAAAGAGAACCGGTGGCCTCAGGCCTATTCTTAACCTCAGGAATCTCAACAAGTTCTTGGAGATAGAAAAGTTCAAGATGCTTACTCTTGGAACACTTCTGCCCTACCTCCAGCAGGGAGATTGGCTATGCTCCTTAGATCTAAAGGATGCATACACTCACATCCTCATTCATCCAGACCACAGAAAGTATCTCAGGTTCATTGTGGGAGGAAACCATTACCAGTACAGAGTACTGCCCTTTGGCCTAACCTCCGCCCCAAGGGTCTTTACAAAGTGCCTTGCAGTGGTGGCGGCCTACTTGAGGAATCAAGGTGTTTTTGTCTTCCCCTACCATGGCTCATCAGGGGTCAGACTTCCCAGGAGGCCAGGCAAGCCACCCTCAGAACTGTCTCTCTTCTTTAACACCTAGGATTCGTCATAAATTTCGCAAAGTCCTCTTTGCTCCCCTCCAAGAACCTAGAGTTCATAGGGGTGAGGTTGGACTCACTGCAAGCAAAGGCTTACTTGCAAGAGGATCGGGCTCAAAGGCTCATAGACTTGGCAAACCAGTTTCTGAGCAGGCCACAGGTATCCGCCAGACTCTGCCTAAGGCTCTTGGGCCACATGGCATCGACAGTGCATGTGACCCCCAAAGGCCGCCTCCACATGAGGCCTGCACAGTGGTGTCTCCGAACTCAGTGGATGCAAGCCACAGGCAGCCTCACATACAAAGTACGGGTGTCCAAACCATTCCTGAACTCCCTACAGTGGTGGCTATACCCCCCCAACTTACTACAGGGGGTGCCTTTTCAGGTGCCTGTTCCCACAGTGGTGTTGACGACCGATGCCTCCTTGCAGGGCTGGGGTGCACATTGTTCGTACAGGTGCACCCAGGGCCTGTGGTCTCCATGGGAGGCCACTCAGCAGATCAACCTACTGGAACTCCGGGCTATTTGTTTAGCCCTCAAAACCTTCTCTCACACCTTGGCTCACCAGTCTGGTACAGACGGACAATCAGGTGGCCATGTTCTATGTGAACAAACAGGGAGGCACGGGGTCCAGTCGAGAGGCACAGGCCCTGTGCTCTTTTGCTCTCAAACACAACATGTTTCTCAAGGCTGTCTATCTCCCAGGCCAAGAGAACGTCTTGGCAGACAGGTTGAGCAGGGTTCTGCAGCCCCACGAGTGGCAACTGCACCCGGCAGTGGTTCAAAAAATGTTCCTGAAATGGGGACTTCCATCCATAGATCTCTTTGCCAGTCCCCTGAACCGGCAGCTGCCCAGGTTCTGTTCCAGGCAACCGCATCCCCTGAGGTTAGCAGCGGATGCCTTCCTGATTTCTTGGTCCCAGGGCCTCCTATATGCGTTTCCTCCCACACCTCTGGTGGCCCGAACCTTGTTCAAGATTCTAAGGGACAAGGCCTCGGTACTTCTGGTAGCTCCCAGGTGGCCGAGGCAGCCCTTGTTCCCACTTCTGCTTCAACTAGCAGTGGAAACACCACTGCCTCTGGGGTTACAACCAGATCTTCTCTCTCAGGTTCAAGGTTCCCTTCTACACTCCAGTCTCAAATCTCTCAATTTGATGGCCTGGAGGCTGCAAGGTTAGTATTGGCTGCCCTGAAGTGGAGGAGGTTCTCCTTGTGGTGTCAGCAGCGAAAGGAAGATCCTTTTGCCTGCACTGTGCCAGTAGTTCTTCAATACCTATTGTATTTGTCCAATCAGGGCCTTAAGTCCAATTCTGTTCGGGTCCACCTCTCTGCTCTAGCAGCTCACCACTCACTGGTGGAGGGGCACTCTTTGTTGGTTCACCCCTTGGTGTCCAGGTTTCTCAGAGGCTTGCTATTGCTTAAGCCTCCTCTCCGTCCACCGGCCCCTGAGTGGGAATTGAATTGTGGTCTTGCACCAGCTGACTCGCCCACCTTTTGAGCCGATGGCTACCTGTCCTCTCCGCTTCCTTCCTTGGAAGACTCTATTCCTAGTAGCCCTTACCTCGGCCAGGCGAGTGAGTGAGCTTCAAGCCCTGGTCTGTGACAGGCCTTACACTTGCTTCTATAAGAACAGGGTAGTCCTTAGGACTCATCCTAAGTTCCTCCCAAAGGTTGTCGTCTCTTTCCATCTCAACCAGGAGGTGGTTCTTCCAACGTTCTTCCCTAGGCCCCATGCCAACCGGGCTGAGACAGTCCTGCATACCCTGGACTGTAGGAGGGCCTTATCCTTCTACATTGAACTTACGCAGGTGCATAGGAGGGCTACTCAGCTCTTCATATCTTTTGACCCTAATAACTTGGGGTTAGCTGTCTCCAAGCGTACCTTGTCCATCTGGGTGGCTGACTGTATCACCTGGGCTTACAGGGCAGCTGACCTTTCCTTTCAGGGTCGGGTCACGGCCCACCGTGTCAGTGCAATGGCTGCCTCAGTAGCTCATCTCCGCTCTGTACCGTTGGCAGACATCTGCAGGGCTGCAGCTTGGACCTCAAGCCAGACTTTTGTGCCCCATTACTGCCTGGAGAGAGAGTCCTGTAGGGACAGTGCTTTTGGTCAGGCAGTACTCCGGAATCTCTTTGAGGTTTGAGCAACTCCTACCCTCCAGCCCTCTGGTCGGGCTACCGGTGGGGGTATGTTTCAGTGAAATCCTTTCTCTGATGCTTTGGCTAGAGGGAGCTCATTTTTCAGCTCTGGGTCCCCCCCGGTAGCCTGAAGCTGGGGAGTCCCATAAGTGAGGACTGACTTCCTGCTTGGTCCTGGAGAAAGAGTAGTTACTCACCTGTAACAGGTGTTCTCCAGGAGCAGCAGGAATCAGTCCTCACAACCCTCCCTCCTCCCCTGGGAGTTGCAGTTGTATAGAGTTCATTTTACATTTTTGTGTGCTGTTTTTTAGCTATGTCATTTGACTGAGCAAGATGGCACTTTTAGGTGGGAAGGGGACCGTGCATGCGTGCAGTATTCCCAAAGGCTTTCTTAGAAAGCTGGGGAAATGCTCCGCACGGGGGCTCCATCGACGTCTGTCACCCATAAGTGAGTACTGATTCCTGCTGCTCCTGGAGAACACCTGTTACAGGTGAGTAACTACTCTTACAGGTGAGTTACTACGCTTTAAAGACTGAATCCGGTGAATGGGAGGAGGGAGTCCTTTGGTCTCACATCTTATCCCGTGCCACCCTATAAATGTGTCAAGTCTCCACCCAAGGACATCTCATTTCATGAGTTCATCTGAGACATGGCAAAAGCATTAGAGATATGCAATACCCTTTGCCACCGAAGGAAGCAATCACCGTTTTGGTCTATAGTATTCTTCAGTGGCTCCTCCTCAGATTGTGGGAGAATCCCCTCATGGTGCCCCCCAGTAGTTGCTAGTTGGCCTCTATGTACTGTGTCCAAAAGAGCCCTGGCTTTGAGAAACCTCAGCTCCCCTCACAGCTTCATGATGGATGAGTCCGCTGTGAGGTGTACCAAGAGTTTCAAGACCCATTTCTCAATTCCCACAAGGCAGGAGACCTGTACCTTGGATGGGGTTGGCCATAGATGTTACCAGGGCTACATGCTGGTAGTCTGCATCCTCTCCTACCAGCTATATATGACGGTGTACCTAAGACATGGGAGCTCGCCGAGTTCTCTACCATGCTGTCTGAAGAACATCTATAGCATTCTGCAGCTTCGGAATAGATACTGTTCCTCCTAATAGGCTTATCAATAAACTCAACAGCTTGGGATTGGGTTCCAAGGTGGTGAACTGGATCAGAAATTGGTTGACTGACAGACGACAGAAGGTGACAGTAAACAAAACTCACATGGATGAAAGGAAGATTAGCGGTGTGTACCAGGGTTTGATCCTGGGACCAGTACTGTTCAATGTATTTATGAGTGATATTGCTGAATGACTGAATCGAAAAGTCTGTCTTTTTGCAGATGACATGAAAATTTGCAACAGAGTGGACTCCCCTGAGGGAGTGGATAACATGAGGAAAGATCTACAAAAGCTGGAAGAATGGTCTAATGCTTGGTAGTTAAGATTTAATATGAAGTGCACTGTCATGCACTTTGGAAGCAGAAATCCAAGGGAATTGTATGCAATAGGTGGCAAGAGGTTGGTGTGCATGGACCAGGAGAAGGACTTCGGATTGATTTGTTTCTGAGGATCTCAAGATGGTAAAACAGTGTGACAAGGTGGTGGCCAAAGCCAGAAGGATGCTGGATTGCATACAGAGAGGAATTAATAGGGGAAAGGAAGAGGTACTAATGCCACTGTACAAGTCACTGGTGAGGCCTTACTTGGAATATTGTGTTCATTTTTGGAGACTATATCTCGCAATGGACATAAAGGCTAGAAACGGTTCAGAGGAAGGCGAACAAAATGATTTGCAGCCTGCCTCAGAAGACTGAGAAGAGACTTGAAGACCTAAACATGTACACTCTGGAGGAGAGGAGGGACAGGGGAGATAAGATTTAGACCTTTAAATACTTAGAGTATTAATGCATGAACAAACAAACCTCTTGCAAAGATGAGGAAGCTGTAAAACTGGAGGGCATAACATGAAGCTGCAAGGGGGGAAACTGAAAGGCAGTGTCAGGAAATACATTTTCACTGAAAGGGTGGTGGGTGCTTGGAATGGCCTCCCGATTGAAGTGGTGGGGGCAAATAGTGACAGAATTCAAAATTGCACAGGACGGACACAATGGATCCTTTTATAGCAACAGGATAAAATCAAAATAAACATAACTATTTCTTATATCTGAACAATTAGGGGTGACCTACACTGAGTGGTGGGTACACCCCTAAACAAAGGCATGGGGAAAGGTGACCTGCACAGAGCAGCAGGTGCACCTACATTTGCTGCCTTGCTGGACAGACTAGATGGACCATACTGGTCTTTATCTGCCGTTATATACTATGTTACTATATATATCTTATTACCAAGGGGAAGGACAGCTTGAAATATATGACCAAGGCAACCTATGATAACTCTGAGTCAGTGGCCAGTGTGGCTGCTGTGGGCATTGGGGCCAGTCATCTGGCTTGGTTAGGTTACAATCCTTCAACCTTGAGTACTGGGTGCAGGATAAACTTGCTGATGTTCCCTGCTCAGGCGAGAACCTTTTTGGCAAACCCATGGAGGAAAAGGCTAATGAGCTGGAGAGGGAGCAGTTGACCATGAACTGCCTCTCTATAAAGACTGCTGACCCTGCCAAGAAAAAGGTAGCAGGGGAAAAGGCCTATTATCGAAAGAAGTAGTGATGATATACAGGTTATCCATTCTATCATGCCTACTAAGGCCCCTCAGCAGAGGTAACAGAAGAGCCAAGGTCAGCACAAACGGTTGCACCGGAAATCCCAGAAGTCCCAACCCCCACTGCAGCCAGATGGTTTTTTTTGACTCCTTTCTAAGTATAGCATGGCTCGTCTTCCTGTCTCAAATGCCGTACTTCCACAAGTAGGGGAATGATTGGTCCATTATGCCCACAGGTGGCCTGTCATAATGGACTCCTGGGTGCTGAAAATTGTCCAGGACCAACTGCCTCTCCTGTTCTTCCCCGGGAAGAAAACTGTATTTGGCTAAATGACCAATTTTCTCAGTGGAGAGGGGTGAATAGTGGAGTATTTTCGGGATCTGTGCTGGGCCCCACTGCTTTTTTACATATTCATAAATGATCTGGAAATGAGAATAAAAAGTGAGGTGATCAAATTTGCAGATGAGACACAATTATTCAAAATTGTTAAAACACAAGAGGACTTTAATAAATTGGAAAACTGGATGTCCAAATGACAATTAATTTAATGTGGACAAGTGCAAAGTTATGCACTGAACAACCCAAACTATGGTTACACGATACAAGGTTCCACATTAGGAGCCACCACCCAGGAAAAGAATTTAGTCATAATCGTGGATAGGACATTGAAACCCTCTGCTCAGTGTGCAGCGGTGGTCACGAAAGCAAATAGAATTCTAGGAATCCGTAATGTGGGGAGTAAAATAAAGAATATTATAATGCCTCTGTATCTGTTCCATGGTGCAACTGCACCTTGAATATTTTGTGTATTTCTGGTTGCCATATTTTAAAAATGTTATAGCAGAATTAGAAAGGGTACAGAGAGTGCTACCAAAATGATAAAGGGGATGGAAGGATACCCTAAAGACTTAAAAGGTTAGGGCTTTTCAACTTGAAAAAAAGACAGCTGAAGTGAGATATAATAGAGGTCTATAAAATAATGAATGGAGTGAATGGGTAAACGTAGATCGGTTGTTTACTACTTCAAAAGGTAGAAAAACTAAGGGACATGTAATGAAGCTACAGTATAGCCCATTTAAGACTAATGGGGGAAAATATTTTTTTCAGTCAACATTTAATCAAACTTTGGAATTCGTTACCAGAGGATGTAGTAAAAGCTGTTAGTGTAGCTGGGTATAAAAAAAGGTTTTGGACAAGTTCTTGGAGAGAAAGTCCATAAACCATTATTAAAGAGGATTATTGAAATCCACTACGTAACCCCGGGATAAAAATGGAACCCTGTGTAACCTTTTGCAAACCTAACAGGTACTTGTGACCTGGATTGGCCACTATTGGGAACAGGATACTGGCTTCATGGACCTTGGTCTGACCCAATATGAGCAAATCTTTTATTCTTATGTAGGATTTTGATTGTGCCCTAGAGAACATAGTTAACTTCTTGGTACTGATTCTGGGGCACTTTCAGTAGGAGGGAGGCTGATGTTTTTGCAAATTGATAGTCCCTTGTCATTTTTAATAGTTGGCTTTTGAAGAACATTCTGTTCCAGTATAGATTATCATTTCATTCTTCAATGCGCAGCACCAGGAGGTATTCCTGTAGGAGATATTAGTTTTATCTGCCTTCATTTACTATGTTACTATGTATATGTTACTGTATGTCTTCTGGTACAGCCTCCAAATCATTTTGATCACCTTCCTCTGAAACATGGTCTCCAAAACGGAATGCAGTACTCCAAGTGAGGTCTCACCAATGACTTGTACAGGGACAGTAATACTGTACTTTCTCCTTCCTGCTGGTTATTCCTCTCTATGCAACCCAGCATCCTTCTGGCTTTGGCTACAGCCTTATCACATTATTTCACTACCTTGAGGTCCTCAGACACTATCACTCCTAGGTCCTTCTCCTGGTCTGGGCACATCAATCTCCATTTAATATAATTCCTTTGGATTTTCTGCATCCCAAGGGAAAGACTTTGCACTTCTTTGCATTAAGTCTTAACTGCTAAGCTTTTGAACATTCTTCCAGTTTTTGTAAATCTTTTTTCACGTTGTCCACTCTGTTGCAAATCTCATCTGCAAAAAGGCAAACTTTTCCCTTCAGTCCCTCAGCAATATCACTCTGAAATACATTAGACAGTACTGGTACCAGGACACATACCTGGGGCATTCCACTACTCACCTTCTTATCTCCAGGAACAAGCAGGAATAAGTCCTCACATATGGGTACGTCGGTACCGACGGAGCCTGCGCGGGAAAGCTCCCCAGCCTTTCAGATGAAAGGCTTTTGGGGCCTCCCACTGCACATGCGCGCTGCCTTCCCGCCTTCCTGACCAGCTCTCTTCAGTTTCTCTTTTTCCGCGGAGCCAGCAGGTCGTGTTCCTGTCACCGCTGAAGAAATTGTGAAATTTGTTGTTTTCTTTAGACCGCGTACCTGCCTTCCCTATACCAAAACCGGTACCGCCGGTCTCTTTCTTTCTTTATATAAAAAAAAAAAAAAAGACTTTTTTATTTTCTTCACAGCTTGGTACCTGTTGTTAGGCCTTAAGGCCTACACAAATTCTCCTCATGGAGAAGCCAGTCCCTGGTTTTAAAAAATGTACCAAATGCAGTGCTGTCATTTCTGTCACAGACACCCATGAATGGTGTCTCAAATGTTTGGGACCTGACCACTCCATACCGGACTGCCCATCCTGCACCCAGATGTCTAAACGTGGTTTGCATAACCGGGCCAACAAGCTCCATGTGCTGTTTCCTTCAGAAGCATCACAGTCATCCAGGTCTTCCTCTCCGGATGGATCTCAGGTAACCAAAACTTCTGTGGGCAAATCCTCTAAAAGCAAATCTCTTTCTAAAGATCGAGAGGCTCTCAATTTTGAGTTCGAGGATTCTGCCCAGGCCAAAAAAACCCGGCGGGAGGTTCCGGCCTCCAAAGCAATCATGGGGTCACAGGTTGACATCGATGGCACGGCCTCGACCGATCACCTGTTGGACTGCTCTGGGGTACCGGCCCATACCGGTACCGACATCCAGGCAGTAGTGGCGTCTATGGGCAGTACTGTCCAGACCATGCAGCAGGCCGTTCTGGCATTCATTAAGGCTGCGACGCCCTCGGTACCGATTTCATCGGTACCGACCCCGGTTCCGGTATCCACACCGGGACCCCGGTTCCGGTATCCACACCGGAACCGAGACCATCGACTTCCAAACGTCGATCGGTTCCGCATGCCGGATTCAGGCTTTCGCTTGGTACCGATCCCATGCCCGATACGCCCGATGTCGATACCGATCAGTATGCGTATCGTACATTGGCAGTACAGAGGGAAGACTCAGATTCTTCTGATGAATTCAATTCCTCTGATGACTCTGCTGAGCTTACTCTTCCTGAGGTGCCCTCTTCTCCAAAGAGGAGGATGTCTCCTCCAGAGGATTTATCCTTTCAGGATTTCATTGTTGATGTAGCTAAAGCACTTTCTATTGCTACATCTTCTGAAAAAGAACCCAGATCAAAAAAATTGGATATATTAGGATACTCTAAAGCTCCTAAAGAGGCAGTCACTCTGCCTATCCATGAGATCCTTCAAGAACACTTGATGGATTTGTGGGAGACTCCTTTAACACTGTCTCCCCATTCTCGTAGGTTGGACACCATGTATCGGGTCCCTCCTTCTCCTGGGTTCCAGAAAACTCAGCTGCCTCACCACTCTATTGTGGTGAAGTCTGCCATGAAGAAAATAGAGTCCTAAAAGGCATTCTTCTACCCCTCCAGGGCGAGAATGTAAGACCTTGGACTCTTTTGGAAGAAAGATGTTCCAGGCTAGTATGCTTATAGCCAGGATCAATTCTTATAGCCTTTATATGGGCATGTATCTTGGACAACTTGCCCTAAAAATACAGAATTTTGCCCCCTTTATCCCTGATGATCAAAGGGCGGACTTCTTTTCTATGGTGACACAACTTTCAGAGGTCTCCAAGTTCTCCAACAGGGCAGCCTTTGATTCCTTTGAGGTTGCAGGCAGAGCTTCGGGAATTGCTATTGCAGCCCGACGTCTCGCTTGGCTCCAGGCTTCTGACCTAGAACCCTGGGTTGTAGATGGCCTCAGGAATCTGCCCTGTACCGGTGAGAACTTATTTGGGGAAGACTGGCAAATTAAAGCTGCTCAAATGGATGCAGAAAATGCCACTCTAGATAGACTTTCCAAGTCTACTTCTACCCCTGCCAAAAAGAAGTCTTTTAAAAGGCCTTACTATAAGAAGGCCAGATTTCCCACAAATACTGGCCAGCAATCTGCTCAGCCTCGCTTTGCGGCTAAGCGTCAACAATCTAAGCAGGTAAAGTCAAAGCCTGCAGTGTCTGCTACACCCCAGCAGGCTCAACCCCCTCAGGGGTTTTGACTTGCCTCTAGAGAACTTGCCGTTTCTGGCTCTAGGACAACCAGAGCCCCTCACCATTCCTGGAAGGCTAGCTCATTTTGCTCCCAGATGGGAACAAATCACATCAGAGCAATGGACCCTCTCTATTATCAGGGAGGGCTACAAACTTCATTTCTCCAGCCTTCCTCCCCATACCATGGTGAGGCAATTCAGTTCTCCCCCATCTCTTCTGACCCTGTTGGGTCAGGAAGTCTCTTCTCTCCTTGCCCCCAAGGGGCAATAGAGGAGGTTCCTCCTCCACAACAGGGGTTAGGTTTCTACTCCCCTTACTTTCTCATAACAAAGAAGACAGGGGGCTTCAGACCTATCCTAGATCTGAGAGAATTGAACAGGTTTCTATTCAAGGAGAAATTCAAAATGCTCTCTCTGAGCCTTCTCCTTCCATACCTTCAGAGTCAGGATTGGCTTTGTTCTCTAGATCTCAAGGATGCGTACACTCATATACTCATCCATCCATCCCACACGAAATATCTAAGATTTCTGTTCCAGGGAAAACATTTCCAGTACAGAGTACTACCCTTCGGTCTGGCCTCTACTCCAAGAGTCTTCACAAAATGCATGGCAGTCGTAGCCGCATTTCTCAGAGGCATGGGAATCTTTGTCTTCCCATATCTGGACGACTGGCTCATCCGAGCTCCATCTCAGTCAGAAGCCCAGATGTCTCTGGACCTCACAAGGCGTATTCTTCAATATCTGGGACTTGTGATAAACATTCCCAAATCCCAACTCATCCCTACTCAGTCTCTGGAATTCATAGGGGCCCAATTGGACTCCACCACTGCAAGGGCCTACCTCCCTCTGGTCCGAGGCCAAAGACTAATAAGCTTGGCCTCCCAGGCTCAGTCCAGAAGTCACTTGTCAGCCAGAGAAATGCTGCAACTTCTGGGCCACATGGCCTCCACGATACACGTGGTGCCCTACGCTCGTCTTCATATGAGAGCAGCTCAATGGACCTTGGCCACCCAGTGGTCTCAAGCATCAGGACTGCTCTCAGACCAAATACTCACCTCAAAACGACTGTTTTGGTCTCTCCAGTGGTGGACATCCTCCAAAAATCTGTTGTTGGGGATCCCCTTCCAACCTTCGTTGCCCCAAGCAACCCTCACAACAGATGCCTCCCAAACAGGGTGGGGAGCTCATCTCCAACACCTCTCCACTCAGGGCACCTGGTCTCCTCAGGAGACCACCCTTCACATCAACATTCTGGAACTGCGAGCAATCTTCCTTGCCCTCACAGTCTTCCACACCCTCCTTGTCAACCTGACTGTCCTAGTACAAACAGACAATCAGGTAGCCATGTTCTATGTCAACAAACAAGGAGGAACGGGCTCTCTGTCGCTTTGCAACGAAGCTCTCAGATTATGGGCCTTCGCCAGAGAGCACCAAATTCATCTTCTGGCAGTATATCTTCCAGGAGTTCAAAACTCTTGGGCAGACAGACTCAGCCGAGTTCTGCTCCCACACGAATGGTCCCTGCATATGGACCAGATACGCAGAATCTTTCAGGAATGGGGGACCCCGGACATAGACCTCTTTGCAAGTCCGTGGAATGCCAAACTTCCCCGGTTCTGTTTCAGGACTCCGTGTCAGGGAGCTCAGGCCAACGATGCCTTTCTCCTACATTGGGGTCAGGAATTCCTGTACGCTTTTCCACCCATTCCTTTGATTCCCAAGACTCTGTTCAAACTTCAGAGGGATCACGGATCCATGATCCTCATTGCTCCACGCTGGCCACGCCAAGTGTGGTTCCCTCTCCTTCTACAGCTCTCCCAGGGCTCCTCCCTGGACCTGGGAGCTGCACCAGACCTTCTGTCTCAGGAGCAGGGGACTTTGTTTCATCCAAACCCCAAGTCCCTACATCTCCGAGCTTGGTTACTGAAGGCTTAAGCCTTCATGAGTTTAATCTTTCCCAACCAGTGAAAGATATCCTTCATGCCTCTAGGAAACCCTCCACTAGGCGTTCCTATGCTTTCAAATGGAAACGTTTTTCCATTTGGTGTGCGCAACAGGGTCTTGACCCTCTAGCACTTCCTTTGAATTCTCTACTAGACTATCTCCTGCATCTCTCCAATGCAGGCCTCAAGACGAATTCAGTACGAGTCCATTTAAGTGCTATTGCAGCATCCTTAAAACCTATAAATGGACAACCTGTCTCCTCTCATCCTCTTATTGCAAGATTCATGAGAGGCTTGACCCTCACTAAGCCTCCCATCCGACCTCCTCCGGTAGCATGGGACTTGAATCTAGTTCTGGGTCAACTTATGAAGCCACCTTTTGAACCGTTGGTATCTACCTCCCTGAAATTTCTTTCCTGGAAGGTTCTTTTCCTTATTGCAGTCACTTCGGCTCGCCGCATCAGTGAACTGCAGGCTTTGGTGGCTAATCCACCTTATACCAGATTTCATCATGATAAGGTGGTCCTTAGGACGAATCCCCACTTTATGCCTAAAGTGGTCTCACCTTTTCATCTTAATCAAGAGGTATATCTACCTTTTTTTTTTTTCCGGCTCCTCATGCATCCAGTGCAGAGAGGAACCTTCATACTCTTGACTGTAAAAGAGCTCTCGCCTTTTACCTCAACAGGACTCAGCCACATCGAAAGTCTTCCCAACTTTTTGTGGCTTTTGATCCTTCTCATTTGGGACTTCCAGTCACCAAACGTACACTTTCCAATTGGATTGCTCAGTGTATTTCTTTTGCTTACCAGAGTAAGAACATTTCTCTGGAAGGCTATGTCACAGCTCACAATGTGAGAGCCATGGCTACTTCTATGGCTCATCTTCACTCTGTGTCCATAGATCAGATCTGTCGAGCAGCCACTTGGGCCTCGGTTCATACCTTCACAGCCCATTACTGCTTGGACAAGGACTCCCGCCGGGATGCCTTGTTTGGTCAGGCTGTCCTCAAACACCTGTTCCATACTTAAACAACTCCTGCCCACCTTCCCTGGACGGATGCCTGAGATCCATGCGAAGATGGTTTACCCTTGGAAGGGGATCTCCCAGGCATCTCAGCTAGGGAGTCCCCATATGTGAGGACTTATTCCTGCTTGTTCCTGGAGATAGCACAGTTATTTACCTGTAACAGGTGATCTCTGGGAACAGCAGGAATTAGTCATCACAACCCACCCACCTCCCCTAGGAGTTGTATCTCTATCTTCCTTTCCTCTCTCTATTGTCTCAGCTTTAAACTCGAACTGAAGAGAGCTGGTCAGGAAGGCGGGAAGGCAGCGCGCATGTGCAGTGGGAGGCCCCAAAAGCCTTTCATCTGAAAGGCTGGGGAGCTTTCCCGCGCAGGCTCCATCGGTACCGACGTACCCATATGTGATGACTAATTCCTGCTGTTCCCAGAGATCACCTGTTACAGGTAAGTAACTGTGCTTTATCTGAGAACATTTTTTTACCACAGTCTTCTGTCTTCTGTCAGACAACCAATTTATGATTCAGTTCACCACCTTGGGACCATTCCCCAATTTATTGATAAACCTCCTATGGGGAACGGTATCAAA
Source organism: Ichthyophis bannanicus (assembly GCA_033557465.1). Lineage (NCBI taxonomy): Eukaryota > Metazoa > Chordata > Amphibia > Gymnophiona > Ichthyophiidae > Ichthyophis > Ichthyophis bannanicus. The sequence goes on from CM066039.1 coordinate 229,321,783, forward strand.
GGCTTTGCTGAATTCTAGGGAGATCACATCCATCACATGCCCTTGATCTAGTTGTCTGGTCACCCATTCAAAGAATTCAATCAAATTTAAAGTTGTTAAAACCCAAGAGGATTGTGGAAAGTTGCAAGAGGATCTTGATAAATTAGAAGACTGGGTATCAAAATGGCAGATGAAATTTAATGTGGACAAGTGCAAAGTTATGCATCTAGGGAAGAACAACCCAAACTATGGTTATACAATGCAAGGTTCCACATTAGGAACCACCACCGAGGAAAAAGATTTAGGCGTCATTGTGGATAGCATGTTAAAACCCTCAGCCCAGTGTGCAGCGGCAGCCAAGAGAGCAAATAGAATGCTAGGTATCATAAGGAAAGGAATGGAAAATAAAACAAAAGATATTATAATGCCTCTATATCGTTCCATGGTGAGACCGCACCTTGAATATTGTGTGCAATTCTGGTCGCCGTATCTTAAAAAGGATATAGAGTTATTAGAAAAGGGTCAGAGAAGAGCCACCAAAATGGTAAAGGGATGGAAGGATACTCCTATGAAGAAAGGCTAAAAAGGTTAGGGCTCTTTAACCTGGAAAAGAGACGGCTGAGGGGAGATATGATAGAAGTCTATAAATTAACGAACGGAGTGGAACGGGTAAACGTAGATTGATTGTTTACGTTATCAGAATATAGAAAGACTAGGGGACATGCAATGAAGCTACAGGGTAAACTATTTAAGACTAATAAAATAAAATATTTTTTCACTCAACGTGTAATCAAACTCTGGAATTTATTACCGGAGGATGTAGTAAAGGCTGTTAGTATAGCTGGGTTTAAAAAAGGTTTGGACAAGTTCCTGGAGGAAAGGTCCATAAACCATTATTAAGAAGGGACCCAGGATATCAATGCTTGACCCAGTAGAAGCATTGCGGAACCTGTGTCTTTTGGGGAAACTGCTAGGTACGTATGACCTAGATTGGCCACTGTTGGAAACAGGATACTGGGCTTGATGGACCTTGGTCTGACCCAGTATGGCATATCTTATGTTCTTATGTTAGTTCTCTGCCCTTTTATAGGCAATGTGATTGAACACATTCCACCAGGGGAAGAAGGCAGAGGAATTATACCCAAGGTATTTCCTGGTCATAGTGAAGACAGGAGGATTCAATCCCATCCTAGATCTGAGGACTCTGAAGAAATATCTGGTTTGAGAAGTTCAGAATGGTTTCTCTCTGCACCCTGATTCCTTACCTTTAAAAGGAGGATTGGCTATGTTCTCTGAACTTTAAGGATGTGTACTCCCACATTTGGATACATCCCAGTCACAGGAAGTATCTGTGATTTTTCTTAAGGAAACACCACTACCAGTACTGCTTACTGCTCTTTGGCCTTGCATCCACTCTGCATGTATTCATGCATCTCACTGTAGTGTTAGTGTTTCTATACAGAATGGGTGTGAATGTGTGTTCTTATCTGGATGATTGGCTGGTTAAGAGCATAACTCGGTAGTCCAAGTATCTGTGCTCACAACCATTAGAGTACTAGAGTTACAAAGGTGTAATGGGGTGTATAGCATGTTACTCGTCCCTCTCCAAAGGGGGTGATCAACAGTCCCCTTTAAGAGAGTCTGCAGCCTACAGTTCAGGGTTGGCAGGGTGTGGCTCAGAGGGAGAGGTTAAGAAACCAGCAGACTGCAGGAGGGGGAGAGGCCTGTGGAGCCATTAGTTCTTCCAAGGCAAGCAGTGTAAAGGAGTTCTGACTGGGGCTGGAGGAAGGACTGTGAGAATCAGCTTGTAGAGGTTTAACAAGCTGGGACAGAAGTAAGGCTGCTTTTGTTTTCCTTGAGATGCTGTCTATTCTGGGTTTTGCTTTGTGGAGGTCTAAAGTTTGGACAGAATAAAAACTGCTCTTGTTTTCCCTGAACTGCTGTCTGGCCTGTGTTGTAAAGAAAACCACTTCCCACCGCATGCCATGCTACCATATAGGGTTTGATATACATTATCCCAAGTCTGAGCTACACCTGTCATGCTAATTGGAAGTCATTCAATCATGTCTAGCAAAGATCCAATCAAAAGCCTGCCTTCAAAAGGAATGACTCGTGTCGGTCGCTATCGGGTAAGAAGTACAAAAGTCAGCAGACATCAGCCAGGAACATATTGATGATGATTGGCCATATGGCCTCAACTGTTCACTTATTGCCCTTGGCATGTCTCAAAATGAGATAAGGTCAGTGTACCCTGAGCATGAAGTGGATGCAAGCCTTTCACAGGCTCCAAGATGTCATTTCTGTCACTGCTCTGCTCTGGGATTACCTATTCTGGTGAAGGGTTCATTCCAGTGTGGTAAATAAATATGGACCTGATATTCAGCGGTAGCAGGTAGTGCTGCTAAAACAGCTTGGCGCCACTGCTGAACTGTAGATCCAGATATTTAATGCCACGGCCATATACGGCCACCTGCATTCAATATCTGGATCAGCCAGATCGCAATGAAGCTAATCAGGCAGCAACAATATTCAGGCATTGCCCAGTTATCTTCTGGTGAAAGTTAGGCTCTTTCGAAGAGTGGACTATATTTCGCCACATTGTGATAACTGGGCAGTGGGTCGATATCACCACTGCCTGGTTATGCTGGTTGCTGACTCTGGAATGCCCTGATGTAGCCGCTGCTGCAGATATTCAGTGGTTCTAACAGTGTAAATGCTGCTGAATATCTCTATACCAAAAAAACACCCGCTGAAGTATTCAGCAAAATCTATATAAAAAACTCCAGCTATAAAAACTTATTCATACCTATAATTTCTAAACTCCTAAGAGAAAGCCAAATACAATTAATTAGATGAGAAAAGACCTCAGTGGAATTTTTTCCCCTTTATACAGCAGTTAATATTTGCCTGAAGGGGAATTGCTACCATCTACCATCATCGGTCTAAAAAACTCCTCTTTTCCACATAACTCGCAATATCTTTTATTAATCAACCTTACCATACAAACTATAACACTACAAAAAATAACTAGTAGCTTTTTTTTTTATAAGATTGTAGCCAATAGCTCCTTTACCAGTCGACAGTAACCACACCACATCGCAGATTCACTGTCACACTCAAAACGGCCAGCACTATATCTGCAGCAGATTCGCTGTAGCCCACGCTATTGCATATGCTCAATGGCCAGCATTTATCTGAAATGAAACAGATTGAAACTTAAATCAATAATCTTTCCAACAAAGCTGTAACTGCTGCTTATACTTAGCTTTAGAAGCTTCCCCCAGGACATTTTCAATTCGCCATCACCCTACGAAGATCTCCGTTGCCCGGACACACTGCTTCATCGGGGGTTTGCTTTGCTAATTTCCCTTACTATGGCGTCTGATGTTAGTCCTAACTTTTAAACCTTTTCTAAAACAAATCGGAGCCTTTCTGAATCGATCAAAACAAATATATGGCAGGTGGAGGAACTCAACATTCCTTCAGAAACACACCCCAATCAATGAAGAGTTAAGCCCATATGGTTTCACTGTGTTTAAATCAAAATTCCAGCATTGTTCCTTTTGCAGAAGCAATGACCCACGATCACCACCTCGCTCATTTAGAGAGATGTGATCAATAACAAAACAATGAAAATCAAAGAAATTATGATGAAATTGTTGGCAATGGGATACCATCGGGGTGTCTCTTTTTTCTTCTTTAGTATGCAATGCTTATGCTCAGCTAATCTCACTTTTAATGGACATGTAGTTTTACCGATATATAATATATCACAAGGGCACTGCAAAACATATACTACACGATCGTATGTTCTAATGTTCTTATGTTCTAGTAGAGCAAGAAGTCACAAACTGCAGATGAATTGTCTGATTCCCAATAATTACTTTGTCTCTTTCTTCCATCATTTTACAACATTGGCATCAGCACATTTAATATGTCCTGGTTTAAATCCATGAGGCATTCTCTTTACAGCTGGACAAAGCTGGTCCCTTGGATTTCTCCATCGTTGATAGGCTGCACGTGCTCACCGATCTGCAAAACACGGGAGAACTTGTAAGAGAGACCATCTATTCCTAATACATGCAGCAATTTTTGAAGAAAGTGAAGAGTATAGTAACATACATGTTAATACAATGATCATTCTTCCGAAGCCATTCCTCAATCTGTTCATATTCAGGCTTCAATAACCACTCTGATTATTTGTTGCCCTCTTATATGCTTTATGGATAATTCCAGTAGGGTATCCCCGCATCTGAAAACAACCACAGTGTTTTTGCTTGTGAGTGAAACTGCGACGATGTAGAACAAATCCTATGATATCTCAACAATTGTGAATATGGCAAGCTATTCCTTAAAGCCACTGGATGAAAACTTGCACAATTCAATAAGGTATTCAAATCTGTAGATTTACAAAATACTGACAGAAAAATCCTCTTGTAATTTAATCAATTGAACATCTAAGAAATTAATAATATGACCGTCATACTGCATTTCAAACTGAATTGCTGGATTGCATTGGTTTAAATCAAAAAATCATTCAGATTATTTTGAGACCCCGTCCACAACAGAAAAATACCTATCAATACATCTATACCAACTTTTCACACATGATTGAAAGATTTAAAATTAGAGGTATAAACACATTTCTCTTCAATTTTTTGCATACATAAATTTGCCAATGAAGGAGCAAAAATGGCTCTCATAGCTGTCCCTGATATCTGTATGTAATATTGATGTTGATTTAAAAAATAATTTTCGTCTGTGGCAAGATGGCGGCGTGAGCGTTTTCTTGGGCTGAGTATGCCTAAGCGAAAGGGCAAAGCAAAGGCTCCTCCCGCGGAGCCTGTACCTGCCAATTCCTCGGGATCGATGGATAAGTTCATTCAGCTGACGGAGAGGCAGAAAGGGGAGATTCGAGCGGGCGCGGTGCTGTCGGATTTGGTGGCTCCGGTAGCGCATGCCCTGGAGGTTTCTCTCTCCCCAGACGATCGATTACCACCTAGGCGTTTGACCTCTCCGGTGCCTCTTCTCGCGGGAGGAGAGGCTGCCCCGCCCAAAGGTGGTGGAGCGGTTTCTGCTGAGCGGGTCTTGCTGGAGGAAAGCGCTGGAGTGCAACCCTTGGAGGTGAGGGTCCAGGAAACGGCCTTGGATTCAATCTTGCAGGCGGTTATTCCACCTAGTCGAGATGTAGGTGCAGATGCTGGGCTTAAGACTTTTACACCGAAGGCTGTTACTAAAAAAGGTTCCTTGCTGCAATCCCCTAAGGAGATATCCCTGGAGGCGATTTGGGGAGCTATCCTACAGCTCTCCTCTATGGTCAGTCAGCATATTGAGTTAACAACTCGGTTGGAAAAACTGGAAAGTTTGTCGTCTGGAGTTCAGGGAGACGTGGTGAACTTTTGTTTGAAAATTGAAGAGGGTGAACAGAAAATGACTCAGGTTTCAATGCTGAATGACTCTATTGTGAAAGATAATGTATCTATGAAAATGAAGTTAGAGAATTTAGAAAATGTGGTTAGAGCTGCCAATGTAAGGTTGTTAAATTTTCCTGTTTTTGCAAATATGTTGCCAATAGATTTATTTAAAAAATATATGCGTGAGAATTTGGGAGTACCAACTGATTTAATTCCCCCAATTGTGAGAGCTTACTTTTTACCTATGGGTAAGAAAGTAGGGGTGGTATCAGAGGGTGCTTTAACTATGGATACTTTGGATGTTTCTGCTCTGTTACAATCTCTGCGGGAAGATGATCTACCGGTCTCCACATTGTTAGTAACTTTTGCTCTACCTTCTGACAGAGAGTGGCTTTTGAAATTATACTTTAAAAAACGTTCTATGCTGTTCATGGGGAAGAGGGTTGGAATGTTCCCTGACGTCTCCAGGGAGACTCAGAAAAGGCGTAAGGCCTTTTTGTTGTTAAGATCTGGGTTGGTTCAGCTTGGGGCTTCCTTTATTTTAAGATTTCCTTGTAAATGTATGGTTTTTTTTTCAGGATAAGAAATATGTGTTTTTTCAGCCTGAAGATCTTTCATCATTCATTAGTGCCCAGATTGCTTTGTCATCATAATGATCGTTATATTTAGGTTTTTTCTCTGTCCCGCGCCCCTGATGCCATTCTAGATATTTCTTTTCCTGTTAGTGGATCAAGGCTTCACCTTCCTTGTGCTTTTTTCTAAGGCACTTCCCCCACTATTGTGGGCTACCTAAACTCTTGTAATAAGTATTTTTCCTGTATGTTTTTGTATTATATTTACTATGCAAGTAGTTTTCTGTACAAGCGGTTGCTTGATTATTATTGTAAATTCTATAAATAGAAAATAAAAAAAATAATAATTTTCACATATTGCCATCTTGGCCAATTTCATCAGAAATCCTGTAGGGACTGAGGTCTACTCCTGTTTGACCATATTTCATAAAGAACTTGCAAAGCCTCTATTTGAGGAATCGATGTATATAAGGCACTAACGTCTAAAGTCACCAATTGACAATATATTTTCAGTAGTTTGTAAAATTTGAAGAACATGACTGTTATCTTTAATATGATTTTATCTTTGGCACATCATATTTCAAAAATTCATCCAGATACTGTCCCACATATTCTAATAGGGCCCCATTACTAGACAAAATGGGTCTCCCAAATGGCTTGTTGAAAGTTTTATGTAACTTGGGAACAATGTATAACACTGGTGTCCTTGGAAAAAGAGGTCAAGAATGTCTTTTCCTTAGCTGTTAAATAACCCATTTCACATGCCTCTAAGGTCAGACTCTGTAGCTTAGCTAACAATCGCAAAATTGGATCAACAGAGAGGATGGTAGCAATGTGTATCTGCTAATTGCTGAAGAATCTCGGCATCATTATCAATGGTTTTCAGAACAACAATTGCTCCTCTTTTATCTGCTCTCTTCACCGTTATGGACTCATCTTGCTTTAATTCTTGCAATGCTATTTTCTCTTATGTCAAATTCAGAATAAAATGGTAATTTTTATTTTCCACCTCTATAATATAAGAAGAGATTTAAAAGTATAAAGTATTGGATCTAAAGGGTTTGGAGGGGACCCAACGTGACTTAGGTTTCACTACAGACATATCTTTTACATTTATTTAATCATGAAAAAAACATTTCAATTGAAGAGTACAAAGAAATCTTTCAATTGCCACTATTTTTAAATGAATCAAAAAAGGGACCTGGCACACATAACCCTTTATTTAACAGAGAACATTGAGCATTTGTCAATTGTTTATTGGATAAATTAATTATTGATGATAACTGTGAAACTGATTTTGCCTCTGATACTGTCGTTTCTGTTGGCTTGTGACTGGTCTGGTTCCTTGTTCTTGATTCCGAGGGGTCCAATTTGGATTTCTTTGGCGATCTATTTTTCCTATAAACACTTCTTTCTTTTCTTCCTCTCCACTAGATGACAAACTTTCTGAAGATAACTCAAAACTAATTTTTTTACGATTCTGTTAATTTTTTAGCCCGAATCGATGACCAGTTGTAAATGGAATTCTCCTGCATTTTTTTCATCTCAAATTTTTTCACACTTCTATAGCTATCAATCTGAATTTCCAGGTGCCGTACAGTAAAAGCGGTTACAGCTTTGTTTGAAAGATTGATTTATTTAATTTTCAATCTGTTTCATTTCAAATAAATGCTGGCCATTGAGCGTATGCAATAGCGTGGGCTACAGCAAATCTGCTGCAGATATAGTGCTGGCCATTGAGTGTACCATAGTGAATCTGCAGTGTTGTGTGGTTACACTGTTGACTGGCAAAGGAGCGATTGGCTATAATCTTATAAAAAAAATAAAAGCTACTGGTTATTTATTGTAGTGTTATAGTTGGTATGGTAAGGTTCATTAATAAGAAGTATTGTTATGTGGAAAAGAGGAGTTTTTTAGATCGATGATGGTAGATGGTAGCAATTCCCCTTCAGGCAAATATTAACTGCCATATAGAGGGAAAAATAATTCCACTGAGGTCTTTTTTCCTCTACTTCATTGTATTTAGCTTTCTCTTAAGAGTTTAGAAATTTAATTATAGGTATGAATAAGGTTTTTATAGCTGGAATTTTTTTATTTGCTGAATATCTCTGCCGACGTGATTAACAGATTTGCTAACTGCATTAATCCCTTTAAATATCGGGCCCTACCTTTCCAAATTCCTCCTTACAAAAAGCTACTGATGACAAATGTGTTCAAACTGGGCTGGGAAGCTCATGTAGATAAGTTTCGCACCCAGCTTCAATGGTCCTCCCTGGAGAGTCTCCATCAGATGAATTTTCTAGACTTGAAGGCAACTTTGAATGCTCTAAAAGGTTTCAGATTGGTTGGACAACCAAATTGTGATTCAATAGAAGTAGCCATGTACTTCATCAACAAGCAGGAACAGGATTGTATCTCATGTGTTGGGAGACAGAATATGAAGCTATGCATCTCTCATGGGGATGACCCTTGGGGTCGCATATCTGCTTGGAGAGGACGGTGCCCTGGTGGAAAAATTTGAGCCCTGCCTTTTTAACCTCTCTAATGGACCCTGTACAGGGAATTGGCACAGAGCATCCTTTAGGAGTTGGGCATTCCCCATGATAGACCTGTTTGCCATTCCTCAGAACAGACAAGTGCTTCATTTCTACTCCAGAATAGGGGCTCACGGCAAACTAGCCTCAGGTTTGGGGGTGACTGCATTATGTGCATCCTCCTTCTGTAAAGCAGGGTGGACAGACACTGATTCTCATAGCACCTTTCTGGCCGAAACAGCCCTGGTTCCCTCCTCTTCTAGAGCTCTGTCAGGGAACTGATTCAGCTGTGCTTTTCACCAACCCTAATCAAGCAAGATTGAGGGAAACTTGGATGTTAAGGATCTGACTTTGGCCACTCCAATTAGCAGATTTAAAGAGGGCAATGTCCTTCTGGCTTAAAGGTCAAACAGTTTTAAATGGAAAAAAGGGTTGCTGTTTGGCATGAGGGGAAAGCCCTAGATCCTTTCACATGTCCCACTTAGACTTCTTAAATATGTTCTACATTTGTCTGAGTCTGATGTAAGGGTTCACCTCAGTGCAATTGACACTTAATACAAGCATGTAGATGGAAATCCATCTTTTACAGCCTATATTTGTTCACTTCTTACAAAGCCTCCTCTCAGGCTTCCTGCAATGTCATGGGACTTCAGCGTGTATTTGACTTGGGTGATGAAAGCTCCCTTTGAGCCACTAGATAGTCATGGTCTGACCTGGAAGATCTTGTTTTTTGTGGTGATAACTTCATCATGCAGAGAGGGGCTCTAGTAACTGACACCCTCCCTTCTCCCCCTCCCCATGCAAAGTTTTTTTTTTAAATTTTTTTTATTCTTTATTTTTTTTCATAATTTTCAACTTACAATCACTATGCAAGCATTTCACATCAGCTGTGATGAACAAAACGTAGCATATCCAGAAGAAACAAAACCAGAACAGTGCACTTCTCATACCTCCAACACCATACTTCAATTAACAAAACATTTCAACCCAATGAATGCGAAACACCTCTGCACTAATGCATTCTCTTACATGGGGGGTGAGGGAGAGAAAAGAATGACAGGAGGAGAGGAAGAGAAATGGCACTACTAAGAAGCACCAGCAGAGAGAATGGGCAAGTGCCAGACAGGGAAAGAGGGGGAGGTAGACATCCAAGAAAAAGGGCAAAAGAAAAGGGAGATGAAGCACTGAGCCAAAGGCCCAGTCTGGGAGAAAGGGCCACCACCATAAGCAGCAAGAAGTATTCAGCCCACAACCTCCCTCTCCCAGAAGTAAAAAAATAAAATAAAAATAAAACTTAAGCGGAGCCCACAACTTGTATCTGTCCATCGTGCCCCACATATGTGCCATCCCTTGCTTGACTTCAATAATATGTGCTAGCTTCTTGGACCAATCCAGTATCATTGGTGCTTGCAGGTTCTTCCACTTTGCTTCTATGGAGCTGCATGCAACTTAAAAAGAAAGTTGGTAAGAATCTTCCTATTTAGACAGAACGGGGGAGGTCCCTCCTGATACCCCAGCAGCGTTAAAGCGGGGTTGAGGGGAGACTCTTGCCCTGTAATCTGCACACTCATGTTGACCACCTGCACCCAGAAGGTCCTCAGCCTGTCACAGCTCCACATTGTATGTAGAAGGGTTCCCATCTCACCACATTCCCTAGGTAGGTCTTGTTCATAGTGTGGATCTTAGAAGAGGCAAGATACATCCTAAACAGTAATTTGTACTGGGAGTCTAGATGTCTCTTTACAGAAGCCTATGAGCAAACAGACAACAGTCTCCACCCGAACGATAATGCAACTACCTCCGCCAACTCGATACCCACTCATCCCAACTAGACATACGAGTTCATTGTATAATGTTAAGTACTTTCATGTTAAATGTAACCCTCCAATTGTGATGTAACCCTCCAAATGTGATGTGACCACTTTGATTGTAGGATAAGGTGGTATACAAATTTGTCTAAATAAATAAAATAAAATACCTATATTTGAAAGGTGTTCTCTCGCAGCATTTCCCACTGTTCCTCCAACTAGTCCCTCTCCAAATCACCTGCCAAATTAGTTTAATGATGTTCTTGGGAGCCCTGCAGTATTAACTGGTACAACTGAGCCAAATAGCCCCAGACCTTGAGAGGCTTCATAAAAATAAAGTGCTTCAAGAGGGTGGGTGGGTGCCAGATAGGACGCTTGATGAGTGTGCAGAAAATGTTCTAGTTGAAACAGGGAGAAAAAATTGGTGGAGAGTAGGGGTAGGGGGAGGAGGAGGACTCTGAACACTTCTCCATGATCTCACCTCTGGATAGGAAACTACCCCACTCAATATAATTCATCAGCCTATCATTCTGTTAGAACTCATCCATTAGAACTGACCCTGGTCCATCCTGCCAGGGAGGATCAAGTCCCCCTGCGTCAAAATGTCATCTAGATGAACATCTTACCCAGCTATATATATGTTTTCGATGCTGCCTTGTCTTATTCCTGGTGCATTTTTTTGTGATCTCCATAGATCTATTGCCCACTTTCTGTGGAACAGTAGGAGAGCTTGGGTCAAGTTGAGTTTATTGATGCATCTGAGATATCGGGGGGGGGGGGAAGGGGGCTGTCCTTACCTAATTTTAAGTTGTATTTCTGGGCAGCACAATTGAAGTCAATATACTTTTGGTAGGTTGCCAAACCTGACCAGCCTTAGGTCCCAATAGAGGCCGAACAGGTGGGTCTGCCCCTTATTGCTCCAGCCCCATTTGCAGCCTCACGAGGACAAATGGGGCAGGCTGTGGAGCATCCCTTGGTGAGCCCTCCATTGGAAGTCTGGGAGAAGGTGGTGGGGCAAGGAATCAAATTTCAACTGCCCCACCACCTTCTCCCAGACCTCCGATGGTGGGCTCACCAAGGGATGCTCCATACTTAAAATTAGGCAAGGACAGCCCCTTTCCCCCCTCCCCAGATATCTCAGATGCATCAATAAACTGAACTTGACCCAAGCTCTCCTACTGTTCCACAAAAAGTGGGCAATAGATCTATGGAGACCACAAAAATAGGCATCAAGAAATGGACAAGGCAGCATCAAAAACATATATATAGCTGGGTAAGAAGTTTATCTAGATGACATTAGAGTCAGCAGTGCCCACCTATACCTTCTTAAGCAGTGGGGGAAAGTGCAGTTGAAATTCTGTCCAGCCTAGTGGGAATCTTAACCTCCAAATAAGGCAGAAAATCCATTTCCCACTGATAAGAGAATCGGATCCTGAGCCTTGCAAGCCTCCAGGTCAGCATCAATGTTAAATTGTAAGAGCACTGATTTGGTTGAGTTGAGCCTATAACCCGAAACCACCCCAAACTCTCAGTACTCCACTTAAAGGCAACCAAAGTGAGTTATCCGCGTACATAGCAACCTTGCATACCATATCTCCTACCAAAATCTCCACTATTCCATCATTCAGCTGGAGTTCCTGAGCGAAAGGCTCCAACGAGAGGGTGAAAAGCAAAGGGGACAATGGGGGAACTCTGTCTTATGCCCCTTCCCAAAACAAACTTCAGGGAAAGAGTGCCTTTTATACATAGCCAAGCTATGGACCCACTGTATAAGGCCCAAATCACCCTCAAAAAAACTGGCCCCAAATTAAAGGCTTCCAAAGCTTGTAGCAGAAAAGGCTACTTGAAGCGATCAAAGGCCTTTTCAGCATTAAGAATATAAGATATGCCATACTGGGTCAGACCAAGGTCCATCAAGTCCAGTATCCGGTTTTCAACAGTGCCCAATCCAGGTCAAAAGTACCTAGCAGTTTCTCCAGAAGACACAGGTTCCACAATGCTTGTATTTGGACAAGCAGTGGATTTCCTGGGTCCCCTTTAATGATTTATGGACTTTTCATCCAGGAAATTGTCCAAACCTTTTTTAAATACAGCTACACTAACAGCTTTTACTACATCCTCCAGTAATGAATTTGAGTTTGATTACACGTTGAGTGAAAATATTTTCTCTTATTAGACCTATATGGGTTACACTGTAGTTTCATTGCATGTCCCCCTAGTCTTTCTACATTTTGATGGTGTAAACAATCGATCTACGTTTTTCTCCAGGAGCAAGCAGGAAGTCAGCCCTCACAGGTGATGACACCGACGGAGCCTGCGCAGAGCAATTCCCCAGCTTTCAAAGAAAGCCTTTGGGATTGCTGCCATGCATGTGTGGTCCTCTTCCTGCCCAAGGGTGCCTTCTTGCTCAGTCTCCCTTTTTCCGCAGAGCCCTTCGGATGCATGTCCTCGTCACTTGGAAAAAGTTTTGTTTTTTCGCGTTAACAGGCTTCTCTCATCTCCAGGAACAAGCAGGAATGAGTCTTCACATATGGGTACGTCGGTACCGACGGAGTCTGCGCGGGAACGCTTCCCAGCGTCCAATCAGAAAGCTTTTGGAAGCATCCCAACACGCCTGCGTGCTGCCTTCCCGCCTTCCCAACTGCCTCTCCTCAGTTTTCGTTTTTCCGCGGAGCCGGCAGGATGTTCTCCTGTCATCACAGAAAATTCTTCTTTTATTTTTTAGTTTTCTTGTGGTCGCGGCTGCCTTACCCGACGCCACTGGTACCGCCGGTGTTTCTTTTTACTTTTCTTGTAAAATATTTTCCCTTTAAGGAATATATTTTTCTTTTTTAGTGTCTCACGGTTCTCAGGCCTTCTAGGCCTCTCCATTCTTCCTCATGGAACCGCCAGCCACTTTCCCCAGGAAATGTACAAACTGTGGCGGTACAACTTTATTTTTAGACACTCACAATTGGTGTCTAACCTGCTTGGGTCCTGACCATTTTCCTCCGGAGCCCTTGGGCGCCAGTATGGTGTGAGGAAGTTTTCAACATAGAGTTCCCCTCGACACGCGGTCCCCCTCTAACTTCAGGGCACTGACCATATCTTCTACACAGGATCAGGTAACCCAAAAACAGTCTGTTAAGACTAGCCAGTCCTCGAGCGGCAGTTCTCATGCACAGCATAGAGATGCCTCTGGCCTTGCCCTCGAGAATCCACTGGCTCCAAAACCCCGGTGGGAGTCTTCGGCCTCCAAAGCCTGTGTGGGGTTTCAGGTTGTTCCTGAGGTTCACCCCTCACAGAACATACCTGAGCCATGTCCGGTGGTGGCATCCGCTTCGAGCGGTACCGATACCCCAGCATCGGCACTGGTGTTGGATGAAATATTCCTCACCAAGGATCGTCGTCTGGCATCCTTGGTACCTACGGGCCCGGTGGATACGCTTCAGACCGACTTTACAGTATCGGTATCGACACCGATACTAGTACCGATGTCGGTACCCTCCAGACGTGCATCGATAGACTCGCTTCCTTCGATGCTGAGTCTGGAATCGATCTCCAGTCTGGAGGACTGGGTACCGACTCGCCTTGGTACCGACTCCCGTCCGTACCGAAGGCTCGGTTCCGATACTTCGGATCCGCAACTCTCGGTTCCTCTGATACCATTAGAGTTGCCACCGGCTGGTCTTCTTCCACCGGTATCCGATACGGTACCGAGATCGGTACCGATATCCACAGTACCATTACTGTCGGTACCTTCCATGCTTCTCTCGTCAGGCTCGCTTCCCTCGATGCCGAGTCTGGAATCGATCCCTAGCATGGACGATCTGTTACCGACTGTCGCTGGTTCTGACCTGCAGTACCAGCGACCACCATCTAAGGATCCCATACTGCACCATTCAGGTTCTTCTATTCCTATATACTGGAATAGATCCCTCGGTGCCAACGCTAGTTCTTCATCAGATCTAGCCTATCCAAGGGAAGTTCCCTTTGGGGATCCTTCTTTCCAGACTTTCCTCCTGGATATGGCAAAATCACTTGCCATTCCTATTCCTGGACAAGATCCTACACAAGGGAATACAGAATACCTCTCTGTTCCTAGCGAAGCAAAGGAGAATATAATGCTTCCTTTGCATCATTCTTTGCAGGATCTCCTTCTACGAATGTGGGAAGCTCCTTTAAAGGTACCCCCACTTTCCAGAGCAACTGATCTTCTATATCAGGTGCCCCCCTCTCCAGGGTTTCAAAGGACTCAACTTCCTCATCATTCCATTGTAGTGGAATCAGCATTGAGACGAGTGAAGAGTAATAAAAAGCACTCTTCTTGTCCGCCAGGTCGTGAGTCTAAGACACTAGATGCCTTTGGACGTCATACCTTCCAGACATCCATGCTTTCAGCAAGAATTCTCTCATATATTTTGTATATGGGTCTATCTCTTGAGGAGGTCACAAGAAAATTACATCTTTTGACTCCTTTTCTTCAAGAGCCCAAACAAGCAGACTATTCCTTACTGGTTAGTCATGCTCATAATATCTCTAGGTTTCTTACTCGTGCTTCCCTAGACTCCTTTGAGTCTGTTAGCAGGACTTCTGCTATAGCTATAGGGGCACGACTTAGAGCCTGGCTCCAAGCTTCAGACTTGGACAAATGGGCACAAGAAAGACTGGGAAATACTCCTTGCACTGGAGAAAATCTCTTCAGCAAGGAGTCTTTACTCCAGGTTACTCAGTTATCCACTGACTTTCCTGTTTCCAGAGGCTATTCTACGCCGCCTTCTTTCCCAGTAGGTAGGAAATGTCCTACCAAACTTTCTTCCCCTAGGGGGAGAAGGTTTTATCCATCATCTGCCCATCATACAGATGTTCCCAAACAGGGGAAACATCGCCCTGATCTGAAGAATCTACAAACTCAACAGGGTCAACAAACCCAGCAGTCGCAGGGTTTCAAATAGGTCATTGTCCCTCTTGGTTGCTGGTTAGGGTAGCAGTCTGCTTCTTTTCACTTGCAGTGTCTACACTAATTTATTCTAACCTACGTAGATATCTCTTCATGAGACATCTTTTCTCTAAGAGTCTTTATGATGATCATGCCCATACTTAACAGATTTCCTCTTCCTCTTGGAGGAAAGAGAGGTAACAACTATCAATAGACAGTTGTTTTCCCTGTATTGGCATGTATCATCTCACCTGTCGGAGACTTCCTCCATAATTGGTCTCTTGCAACTCTGTTTTACCTCCCTCTTACTACAACATTTAGTTTGTAAGAGTGACTTTTTTACACGGGTAAGCCCTTATGGTCCTCTACCTGTTCTACCGGGGGATTCTCCCTTCTGGGGTTGTCTTCCCCCTTGTTACCTTAGGGCAGCTCCTCAGACAATAGGAAGTCCTACCATGTCTGTTTCTTTTTTCCAAAAAAAAAAAAAAAGAGGAGGGAAAAGAAATTCTCCATGCTGCCCTGATAGTTGCTGCAAATGCAGCAATTTCTAGTGGTTAAACCATTGGTTTTGTTCACTACACAACCAGGGTTTCCCCTCCACTAGCAATCCTCCTAGCCTCAGTGCTAAGTCCCAAACAGGGTATCAACCTCGTTTGGGAAACCCTATTATCACAGTTTGGTTGGTTAACTTCTATTCTTTGCCCCTTGCCCGTGGCAGAATAGCTGGTTACCTGCTGGCTTTCCACAGCCAATTTTTCTTCTGACCAACCTGCAGCATGCTCTCTGCAACTCTACTAGAATAGCTTTGCAATATGGGCCCTTGCTAGAGAGCATTAGTATCTTGCCTAGCAGATAACCCCAGATGGTTAAAATGGGTTTCCCCAGTCATGTTTCATGCCTGGCAGGTATTCTCTACCCTTTCCATCTTATCTTAAAAATCTTTTGAGGCATAAGCCTCAGGCCTTTCAATACGTGAAAGCCTAAAGAAGGGCCAATTCCCTGGCTTGGCCCATATCTCCTGGGGTCTCCCATCAGAGATATTCTTCATTGGCATCTAGAGGATACCTAATACCCATCTTGCCCTCATAGGCGGATCACTAGGGTATCTTCCTCCAGAGGCCTCCTCTATCCAATCTCCTTACTACAATTCTGGAGATATCTGGACTTCCTGTCTGCAGCCTGCCGTCATCCTATGTCATTTTCACGTAGGCCATCCTGGTTACTCAAGAGCTCAAATTCTGCAAAGAATTAAGCCGCCTTTTTGTCAGGGACACCTTTCCTCTGACTATGCCAGTTATGACCAGGAGAAGAGGATTTTATCTATTCAAGCAGGTATCAACCTTCTTGCTATTAGATAAATCTTCTCTCTCCCTATAAGGGAGGATGGGGGTTCTCTGGACATCTCTCCATCCATATACCTGGAGACATGTCTCTATATGTCTGCCTATTCATCTAGGTATATATATATATAGATAGATAGATAGATATAAATCAGCATATATATATACCTGTGTGTCTTCTGCCCATACATATCTCTTTATAGATATATGCATATATATCCTATATGTGTATATATTTAAATCTACATATATATATATATATGCATATATATTAATACATATGAGATATATTTTTAGATAGATCTGTATCCATCTACTTATCTGTCTGTTAGGATCAGATATCCTGACATTCCTTTATGATCCTGACAGATGGGCACTAACCCTATCAATGCTGTACCAGCATACCTAGGGGACTACACCTAGAACCACTCCTGTGGTAATTAACCTTTTCAGGTTAGGTACTCCTGAAGCTCTCCATGTACCTTTCTTTCCTAATTGACCCCATTTAGGAAAGATATTGTGGAGCTTCCGTTGCTCTAAAGCTTAGCGCTCCTGAGTCTGTCCTTACCTTTTTATCAGATACAAGGGTTTCCATACCCTTTCTTCCCTACATGGACTGATTCCAACCCCAGTCCAGTTGGGTCAGACTAAATTTTTCTCTTGGCCCTAAATTTGTACTGTTTTTGGACCAAAGCAGCTTAAGCTTTCCTTAATAGTACCTTCTGTGTTTCCGCTGAAGCTCTACCTCTCATACTATCCCAGTTTTCCCCTGGAGCTATTTTTCTCACCCTAAAGGGTTCTGACCTCCACTTGTTTTTCTGTTCTACTTGATTACCTCTACTTCACAGTGAGGTACCCCTTGAGCACATTCACTGGTTCTTCTATCAGATCCATATGTAGCTCAGTGCACTTGTGCAATGCCAACAAGGGAGGCCCAGATTACCATATTTTATTACTAAATTCCCTTGATACAGGGTCTTCCCCTGAAGCCCTGTTCTAGCCAGCTGTTCCACAGCTCTTTTCTGTATTCAACTCCTACCCTCCATCCCCAGGATGCCTGAGGTCCTGAGGAATAGCATGGCTCGTTCTAGACTTGCAATATGCTAGGACTCCCGGGCATCTGAGCTTGGGAGTCCCCATATGTGAAGACTCAGTCCTGCTTGTTCCTGGAGATAGCACAGTTACTTACCTGTAACAGGTGATCTCTGGGAACAGCAGGAATAAGTCTTCACAACCCACCCACCTCCCCTAGGAGTTGCATTTCTCTTTCTCTCTCTTTCCCTTCCTTGCTCTCTCTTTTCTTTGTCTCAGCTTTAAAACTTAACTGAGGAGAGGCATTTGGGAAGGCAGGAAGGCAGCATACAGACGTGTTGGGATGCTTCCAAAAGCTTTCTGATTGGACGCTGGGAAGCGTTCTCACGTGGACTCCGTCGGTACCGACGTACCCATATGTGAAAACGTATTCCTGCTGTTCCCAGAGATCACCTGTTACAGGTAAATAACTGTGCTTTCTCCAGCTGCATCAGTCCTCCACCCTTCCTTCCCCTGTTCTACCTTCTAGAGCTATCGGGGATACTATTCTTTTTTTTTTTTTTTTTTTTGTTATTGGCTTCGTGCCCTTTTTTGTTCTCTAACTGCTGGCCGCGTGGGTCTTCGACCTCACAGGGGCCATTTTTGCCTCCATGGCCACCGGATTAAAAAAATGCAATAGATGCTCTAGGAACATATCACTTACAGACACTCATGACTGTGCCTGGGAGCCGACCATTGCCCAGAGCTCTGTTCGCTCTGCAAGAAAATGTCCTCTAAGGCCCTGCTCAGTTGTAAGCAGAAGTCCAAAGACATTTTTCAAAAGGCCGCGTCTGAGTCCCGTCAGACAAGGCGCGGTCCTGCAAGGTACCCCGCACGGAAGCAGGGGCCTCCGGTGAAGGCGCCCTGTCTCCTGAAAGTCATCCAGGTGTGGGACCCACCCCCTCTCCTCGATGCCCGATCCGGTGACCCTGGTATCGGCGTCGCAGGGCCCCAAAACCGCGTGGGAGTCCTGCCTGCTGGCGCTAGAACGCAGCATTTCTGCGTTTCATTGCTTCCCAGCAGGTGCTCACGGCCAGCTTTGCTGTCTCCTGCCCAGAGACTGCGGGTTCCTCATGTGGGAAACCCAAATCCGTCCAGGAAACCCCCAACAGCCACAGGCTTCGTGAGGGTCCTTGACGTTTGTCTCGCTCGCCCTCCCATTCTTCAGAGGCGAGATTGTCCAGGGCCTCTGGCACCAGGCCACCGGCCATTGGACAGGGCGACCTGCCCAGCTTGGACTCCTCGACCGACTTCTCGGACTGGGAGTCCGATGGGGACACCTCCCTGGAAACCCGTACCCACCGGGATCTTCTGTCAGACGCCTTGCCGCTCGCATTCCAGTGGCGCTCACCACCCAAAGAAACCTCCTTCCTGGTGTTCGTTTGGGACATGGCATGGGCCCTTAACCTGGTCACCAGGCTGAGGAGGACCCTCGTGCTGAAGAACTCAACATTCGTCAGTATGAGTCCCTGCCCAGGGAATCCTTCACTGTGCCTGTACCACCTATTCTATCTCTGCTGCTGCTCTGCATGTGGGAGGCCCCAGCCTCGGTCCCCATCGTGAGCAAGTGCCTTGACAAGATGTACAAGGTGCAGCTTGTGCCAGGCTTCCGAAAGACCCAGCTCCCACATATCTTGATGGTGGTGTAATCGGCCATAAGGAAGCAAAAGAGCCCGAAATCGCACTCGTCGGTACCACCCGGCCGAGAGTTGAGAGCCCTTGATGCCCTGGGCCGCAAGGCCTACCAAGGTTCCATGCTCTCTTGTCGCATCCAGGCATGTCAACTGTATATTGGTATGTTTCTGCGCGATTTGGCTATGGAACTCGGGGGTTTCTCCGCAGGCTTCGAAGGAGAGGCCCTTGACAGATTCCGTGCCCTGCTAGTCAGTTGCCGACTGCTCCAAGTACTTCTCTCGAGCCTCCTTTGATGGCTTCGAGACATCGGCTTGGGTGCCGGGCATGGCTAAAATCCTTGGATTTGGAGCAGTCGGAGGAGAAGCTCCTGGACATGCCCTGCCTCAGCGAGCAGCTCTCTGGCAAGCCGATGGTGGAGAAGGCTGCAGAAACTGAGACTGAGTTTGTCACCAGGACCGTCTCTCCCGCAAAACTTTTATCCTGCCTCAGAAGAAGCAGCCAACCAAGAAGCCCTTCTTCCCTAGAATGGGTCTCCAGTATCACAGCTATCCACCATATCCAGCTACCCCCACGCCGACCACTCCGGCACAGGGAAAGTCTGGCCAGGGGTATCATAAGCCAAAGGGACCGAAGGTCCAAACACTGGCTCCCCCGCAACCCATTCAAGGGTTTTGACGCCATAAGCATAGCCCCTCGCCTTCCGGCAATGCAGCAGCCAGTGGGGGGGGGGGGATGCCTGTCCCGTTTCGCCCCTTCGTGGGCTCCCATCACCTCGGACACTTGGGTCCTCCAAGTTGTTTGGGATGGCTATCGCCTTCACTTCGACAGGCTTCCACCTTCTTGCGGAGCCTCCTCAACTCCCCGCACACCAGCTTCTGTTGCAGCGGGAATTAGTCTCTCCTCGCCCAACGGACAGTCGAGAAGGTTCCTCATAAGAACATAAGATATGCCATACTGGGTCAGACCAAGGTCCATCAAGCCCAGTATCCTGTTTCCAACAGTGGCCAATCTAGGTCCTACGTACCAAGCAGTTCCCCCAAAAGACACAGGTTCCACAATGCTTGTACTTGGTCAAGCATTGATATCCTGGGTCCCTTAATAATGATTTATGGACCTTTCCTCCAGGAACTTGTCCAAACCTTTTTTAAACCCAGCTACACTAACAGCCTTTACTACATCCTCCAGTAACAAATTCCAGAGTTTGATTAAACGTTGAGTGAAAAATTATTTCCTTTTATTAGTCTTAAATAGCTTACCCTGTAGCTTCATTGCATGTGCCAGTCTTTCTAAATTCTGATAACGTAAACAGTCGATCTACGTTTACCCGTTCTACTCCGTTAATTAATTTATAGACTTCTATCATATCTCCCCTCAGCCGTCTCTTTTCCAGGTTAAAGAGCCCTAACCTTTTTAGCCTTTCTTCATAGGAGTATCCTTCCATCCCCTTTACCATTTTGGTGTCTCTTCTCTGAACCTTTTCTAATAACGCTATATCCTTTTAAAGATACGGCGACCAGAATTGCACTCAATATTCAAGGTGCAGTCTCACCATGGAATGATATAGAGGCATATAATATATTTTGTTTTATTTTCCATTCCTTTCCTTATGATACCTATCATTCTTTCTCCAGGACCAAGCAGGAAGTCAGTCCTCACATATGGGTGACGTCGGCGCCAACGGAGCCCTCGTGCGGAGCATTTCCCCAGCTTTCAAAGAAAGCCTTTGGGAATTGCAGCGCACATACGCGGTCCCCTTCCCGCGCAAGGGTGCCATCATGCTCAGTCTTCTTTTTTTCCGTGGAGCCCCACAGACGTAGTTCGTTTTTCGCCGAGGAAACAGTTGATTTTCCTATTTTTTATTCTTCTCCTTCGGTTCGACGCCAGATCCTTTTCCCGCCTGGGCCCGGTACGCCGGTATCGAGCCCACTCTCCTTTTTGGTTTTTGACCTTCGTGACTAGCGTTCGCTTCATTTTTTCTTTTTCACTGGCAGCCCTGTCTTTTGACCTCGCAGGGGCCCTTTTTCTCCCGATGGCTGCCAGCGGGTTTAAAAAGTGTGATCAGTGTAAGAAACTTATGTCTCTTCCCTACACACAGGACTGCTGCCTCCGCTGCCTCGGACCCGATCATGACCCGATGATTTGTGGTCCGTGTGGCAAAATGTCCTCGAAGGCATTGAGGAGTCGACAGCACCAGAAGGATAGGATCTTCTCTGACTCTGCGTCCGGATGGGCCCGGACCTCGTCAGAGGCCTCGACGTCTCGGGACTCCGGCCCCGAGCAGCGTCAAGGTTCCTCTGAACGGGGGTCTCCTTCGCGGTGACAGCGCAGGAAGAAAAACCTGCGAGGGTGGCGTCGGTGGACGCTCCTGGTTCCTTGAGAGCCTGGTCGCATAGCCCCCATAGCTGTCCCGGGTCTTCGGAGTCGGAGAGGCCTGCCAAGCAACCACGTCTCGAGATGGAGTCTCCTGGACACGTGAGTGCTGTAGTCCTCGTGGACTCTCCTCCAAGGGAGCCGACGTCGGGCCCGACGCCGTCGGGGGCTGCTGGGTCTCCTGAGCTCGGACTCAGGTTGACGGCCTTGGAGAGCAGCCTCGCTGCCTTCATGGAACAGCAGCGGGCATTGCTCGCCGGTCTCACCGGTGCATCTGCCCCGACCACCGGGACATCGACGTCCAAGTCGACCCCGGAGGCCGAGCGGTTCCTTGAGTCCATGCGGTCTCGAATCGATCCTCGGCCACGGTCTCCCTCGGCCTCCTGTTTGGGACTGAGGTCGTCGGCGTCGGGGCGGAGGGCATCGGTGCCCGCCCGACCAGAGCCGCTCGATACCTCCTCCGAGGAGTCGGGCTGGGAGACAAAGGACGAAGGGTCACCCGACACCTATCGGACTCGGTGTGTCCCATCGGACTCGCCGGAGTCCGAACCTCGGAGACGATCCCCACCAGAGGATACCCGGTTCTCAGACTTCGTGCGGGGTATGGCCAAGGCCATGGCCTTCCCTGCGGATCCCGAGGAGGAGCCTTTAGCCGAGGAGCTCGAGGCCCTCCAGTAGACTCCTCCCCCAAAGGAGGCCTTTACTGTACCGGTTCCTCCGATGCTGGAGCAGCTACTCTTCCGCATGTGGGAGACCCCGGCCTCGACGCTGGTGTTAAGCAAGCGGGTCGATTCCATCTATCGAGTCCACAAGAGCCCCGGGTTCCAAAAGGCACAATTACCGCACCACTCCATGGTTGTGGAATCGGCCATGCATCGATTGTAAAGTCAGAAGATGCACTCCTCGGTGCCTCCCGGCCGGGAGGCCCAGAACCTGGATGCCCTCGGTAAGAAGTGCTTCCAGGGCTCTATGCTTGCTTGCCGTGTCCAGACATACCAGCTCTACATGGGCATGTATCTCTGAGACCTGGCAAAGGAAATTGCCGGGTCCTCTGCTGGTCTCTCCGAGGAACCTTTGCAGAGGTTCCAGGCCTTGTCCACCGGTATTCGAGAGTGCTCGAAGTTTATCTCTCGAGCAGCCTACGATGGCTTCGAAGCTTCGGCCCGAGTAGCCGGGGCCGGCATCGGTGCCTGCCGACAGGCTTGGCTACAGTCATCCGACCTCGAGCCATGGGTACAAGACAAGTTGGGCGATGTCCCCTGCCAAGGTCAAAACCTCTTTGGCAAGCCCATGGCTGAAAAGGCTGCAGAACTCGAGACCGAGACTGACCAGGACTAGGCTATCCAGAAAAACCTCTGCCCCTTCTCAGAAAAAGAAGGGCTCAGGAAAAAAGACCTTTTACCCAAGGAAGTCATCTGCCTATAAACAATACCCTCATTATCAGGCTTCTGCAGCTCCCCAACAGGGTCAGCAGGCCAAGGGGCAGGGTCATGGACCCCGTAGACAGAAGGCCCCCAAGCCACCAACACCGGCCCCTGCTCAGCAGGGTGGGGGTTTTTGACTCAGAAAGCATAGCCTCTTCTCCTCAGCTGGCTTCTATCAGCACAGGAGGCCGGCTGGCCCACTCTGCCCACAGGTGGTCAGCCGTCACATCAGATAACTGGGTGCTTCATAGAGTCCAAAAGGGCTATCTTCTCCATTTTCACCAGGTACCTCCCTCCTATTTTCCAGGGGAGCCTCCAAGACTCCCTCTGCACAGGGACCTACTCCTTCAGGAGTTAGCAAGTCTACTAAAGGTGCCCCACCACCTGAGAGGTCACGGCTTTTATTCCAGGTACTTTCTGGTACCAAAAAGAACAGGAGGCCTCAGACCCATCCTAGACTTGCGCAACCTCAACAAGTTCCTGGAGAGGGAAAAGTTTAAGATGCTTACCCTTGGAATCCTGCTGCCCTACCTCCAGCAGGGAGATTAGCTATGCTCCTTAGATCTAATGGATGCTTATACTCACATTCTTATTCATCCAGACCACAGACAATATCTCAGGTTTGTTGTGGGAGGAAACCACTATCAGTACAGAGTACTACCCTTTGGCCTGACCTCCGCTCCCAGGGTGTTCACCAAGTGCCTGGCAGTGGTGGCGGCCTACCTACGGCTTCAAGGTCTTTTTGTGTTTCCATACCTGGACGACTGGCTCATAAGGGGCCAGTCTTCCCAGGAGGCCAGTCAAGCCACCCTTCGCACTGTGGCTCTGCTTCAGCATTTGGAGTTTGTCATAAGCTTCGCAAAGTCCACTTTGCTCCCGTCCCAGAACTTAGACTTCATAGGAGCAAGGCTGGACACTCTTCAGGCGAAGGCTTTTCTGCCAATGGACAGAGCCCACAGGCTGATGGATCTGGCCAGGCAGTTTCACAGCAATTCCCTAGTCTCTGCCAGGCACTTCCTGAGACTTCTCGGCCATATGGCTTCCACGGTTCATGTTACCCCCAATGCCTGCCTGCACATGCGGCCTGCTCAGTGGAGCCTTCGAACTCAGTGGCATCAAGCCACAGGGAGCCTAGCGGACTCAGTAAGAATATCCAACCTGCTCGTCTCCTCTCTGCAATGGTGGCTTCATCTTCCGAATCTGGTCCTCGGAGTGGTTTTTCAATCCCCTCCGCCTTCTCAAGTGCTGACGACAGATGCTTCTCTTCTAGGTTGGGGAGCACATTGCCAAGGGACATGTACTCAGGGTCTCTGGACCCCTTGGGTGGCTGCTCAACAGATAAACTTCCTGGAGCTGCGGGCGATACGCCTAGCTCTGAGAGCCTTCTCTCACCTCACCTCTCACCAGTCTGTACTAGTCCAAACGGACAATCAAGTTGCCATGTTCTATGTGAACAAACAAGGAGGCACAGGCTCCTTCCTTCTATGTCAGGAGGCACAACGGCTGTGCTCTTGGGCCGTCAATCACGGAATCCTCCTCAGGGCTGTCTACCTCCCAGGTCAAGAAAATTACCTGGCGGACAGACTGAGCAGGATCCTGCAACCACACGAATGGAGATTGAACCCGTTGGTGGTTCAGCAGATCTTTCTCAGGTGGGGCCTCCCCACCATGGATCTTTTCGCCAGTCCTCTGAACCGGCAACTCCCGAGATTCTGCTCCAGACAACCGCATCCTCTCAGAGTAGCAGCGGATGCGTTTCTGCTCTCGTGGTCCACAGGTCTACTGTACGCGTTTCCTCCCACGCCACTAGTGTCCAGAACACTGTTCAAAGTCCTCAAGGACGGGGCCTCAATGATCCTGATAGCCCCCAGGTGGCCGAGGCAACCGTGGTTCCCGCTTCTGCTGCATCTGGCGGTGGACACTCCTCTTCCTCTGGGGTTTCAGCACGATCTCCCGTCTCAGGAACAAGGGACTCTCTTGCACCCCAACCTCCAGTCCCTTCATCTGATGGCCTGGCTGCTGAAAGGGTAGTCCTGGCTCCCCTACTACTGCCTCGAGAGGTGAAAGATGTAGTCTTAGCCTCTAGAAGGCAATCCACCAGGAAATCCTATGCTCTTAAGTGGCGTAGATTCTCCGTATGGTGTGCTCAGCACAGCGAGAATCCCTTCTCGTGCTTGGTAGCGGTAGTATTGCAATATTTGCTTTACCTCTCCAATCTAGGTCTTAAGTCCAACTCTGTCAGGGTTCACCTCAGTGCTCTCTCAGCGTACCACTCGCCGGGTGGATGGAAGGCCTCTTTCCAACCACCCTTTGGTGGCTATTTTTCTCAGAGGCCTCTTTCTGCTTAAGCCTCCTTTGCGCCCACCAGCCCCTGAGTGGGATCTGAATGTGGTCTTACAGCGGATTACTTGTCCGCCATTTGAACCTATGGCTACCTGCCCTCTCCGTTTTCACTCCTGGAAAACCTTGTTTTTGGTAGCTCTTACCTCTGCTAGGCGAGTGAGTGAACTTCAGGCACTAGTGTCTGATCCCCCTTACACTCGGTTCTACAGGAATAGGGTAGTCGCCTAAATGTTTTTCCTGGGTGGTGTTTCCTAATGTGGAACCTTGCATCGTGTAACCATAGTTTGGGTTGTTCTTCCCTAGGTGCATAACTTTGCACTTGTCCACATCAAATTTCATCTGCCATTTTGATGCCCAGTCTTCCATTTTATCAAGATCCTCTTACAATTTTCCACAGTCATCTTGGGTTTTAACAATTTTAAATAGTTTTGTGTCATCTGCAAATTTGATAACCTCACTTGTTTTTCCCTTTTCCAGGTCATTTATGAATATGTCAAAAAGCAGTGGACCCAGCACAGATCCCTGGGGTACACCACTATTCATCTTTCTCCATTGGGAAAATTGGCCATTTAGCCCTACCCTCTGCTTTCTATCTTTTAACCAGTTCCTGATCCAGAATAGTACACTGCCTCCTATCCGATGACTCTTTAGTTTTGCCAAAAGTCTCTGAGGGACCTTGTCAAAGACTTTCTGAAAGTCCAGATACACTATATCAACCAACTCACCTTTGTCCACCTGTTTACTCACACCTTCAAAAAAACATAACAGATTAGTAAGACAAGATCTTCCTTGTCTAAAGCCATGTTGGCTGTTTCCTATTAGGCCATCCTCAAACAATAGTCATTGAAATTCTAACCAGTCGCCACTCTGGTAAATGTCCTTCTATTCCCTCCTATTTTTGTCGGGAACAACCAACCTGAGAGGCAGGAATGGACAACCACCTCCCCGTGTTGGAAGGACCCTTTTATTCAAGAGAGCCTCAGCCCTCGCAGTATAATAGTGTGAACCCACAGCTGAGACTGGGTGAAGGAAATTCCAAAATCCAAATACACCCCACTTATCGGTTACTAAAGGCAATAAAACTTCAAACCGTTCTGGAACCAAGGCAGATGATGGCTGAACTGTCTCGCTGTGTTAATCCACCAACACCACCAGCAAGCGTCACGACATGCATGTTTCAGACCAACTCCGGGCCCTGTATCAAGTGATTACGTTCCTTCAGAGAAGTTGCCTCTGGGTAGACTGGGTAGAATTTCAATGACTATTGTTTGAGGATTTTATATTGGGTCATTGAATTGCTTGGGGTTTTTTGGTGGTCCTATTATGCTGAGTAATTTTGTTCTTTATGATGGTTTCTATCATTTTTCTCAGTACTGACGTCAGGCTCACCGGTCTGTAGTTTCCCGGATCACCCCTGGAACCCTTTTTAAAAATTGCCGTTACATTGGCGATCCTCCAGGTATTACAGATGATTTTAATGAAAGTTCACAGATTACTAATAGCAGTTCTGCAGTCTCATATTTCAGTTCTTTCAACACCCTTGGATGTATACCATCCGGTCCAGGTGATTTGCTACTCTTCAGTTTATCTAATAGTTGTAATACATCTTCCCGATGTATCTATTTCCTTCAATTCTTCCGCACCTTTAAATGCTACTTCAGTCATGGGTAACATCCCTACATCTTCCTCAGTAAAAACCGAAGCAAAAAATTCATTCAGTCTCTCCGCTATCGCCTTGTCGCCTCTTAGTGCCCCTTTAACCCCTCTATCATCTAATGGACCAACTGACTCTCTCACAGGTTTTTTGCTACGAATGTACTTGAAAAGGTCTTTATTTTGCATTTTTGCTTTCACAGCAAGCTTCTTCTCAAATTCTCCCTTTGCCTTCCTTATCAGTGCCTTGCATTTGACTTGCCAGTGCCTGTGCTGTTTCCAGGTTTCGTCATTTGGCCTTTTTTCCATTTCCTGAAAGATGCTTTTTTGGCAACAACGGCCTCTGACCTCACCTTTAAACCATGCTGGCAGTTTTTTGAACATCCTTCCACTTTTCTTAAAGCTTGGAATACAACTGGTCTGGGCTTCCAAGATGATGTTTTTTCAACAACACCCAAGCTTGATGTAAGTCTTTAACCTTTGCAACTGCTCGTTTTAGTTTTTTCTTAACTGTTTTCCTCATTTTATCATAGTCTCCCTTTCGAAAGTTAAAAGGTAGTACTGTGGATTTCCTTACTATCCCTCCTCCACTAATTAAATCAAATGTCATCATGCTATGATCACTATTGCCAAGTGGCCCAACACCCTTATCTCTTGCACTAGATGTGGTGTTACACTAAGTACTAGGTCTAATATGGCTTTCCCTCTGTTCGGTTCATGAACCAGCTGCTCGAAGAAGCAGTCATTTATTTCATCTAGGAACTTTATCTCCCTAGCATGTCCTGCTGTGACACTGACCCAGTCAATACTGGGGTAATTGAAATCACGCATTATCATTACTGCGCTGTAACCTTTGTTAGCTTCCTTCATTTCTTTGAGCATTTCATCATCCATTTGTTCATTCTGGCCAGGCGGTCGATAGTACACCTCCACTGCCATCGCCTTCCCCTTTTTACATGGAATTTCAATCCATAGAGATCCACTTTCGAGGTTGGGGCTTCTATTCCTAGTACTTCCTCGTCCCCAAAATGCGGCGGGGGGGGGGGGAGGGGGGGTCTGCGGCCCATCCTCGACCTCCTCAGGCTAAACAAGTTCCTGGTGTGGGAGAAATTCAAAATCATCCCTTGGCATGCTGCTGCCCTTCCTCCGGCAGGGCGATTGGCTATGCTCCTTGGATCTATAGGACGCTTATGCCCACATCTTAATCCACCCCCAACACAGGCAGTATCTGCGTTTCAGGGTGCAGGGAGAGCACTTCCAGTACAGGGTGCTCTCCTTCAGCCTAGTCTGCCCCACGGGTCTTCACAAAGTGCCTCGTCATGGTTGCCGCTTACCTTTGGCGCCAGGGCATGCTGGACTTTCTCTGCCTTGACGACTGGCTCGTTATGGGCTCCTCGGCCGAGTAGGCTCGGCTAGCTATGTCACACACTGCCTTCTTTTGGAGAGCTTGGGGTTCTTGGTCATTTTCCTTAAAGTTTCACCTCAAGCCATTGCAGGCTCTCGAGTTCATCAGGGCGTGCCTCGATACTCAGCAGGTGATCACCTTCTTGCTGGTGGATCGCTCCACCCGCCTCCAAGCTCTGGCGGCTCGCGTCCAAAACGCTCACCGGGTCACCGCTCGGTCCGTGCTATGTCTCCTGGGCCAGATGGGATGGCTCAGTGGTGTTTCAGTGCCCAATGGAGCCTGTCTCTCGGACACCTCAGGGACCCCGTCAGGGTTGTTCCCGACCTCCGCTTGTCCCTGAACTGGTGGCAAAGCCCCCACAACCTCCTATGGAGATTGCCCTTTCAGGCCCCATGGCACGATACGGTGCTGACATCAGATGCTTCCCTGTTAGGGTGGGGAGCCCATTGCGGACCACTCTGCACGCAGGTGCAATGGTCACCCGAGGAGTCTCAGCAGCAGATAAACCTGATTGAACTCGGGCCATTTGGTGGGCACTGAGGGCCTTTGAGGAACACCTCAGCGGGAAGCGATGTTCTACATCAACAAGGAGGAGGGCACGGGATTGCACTCCCTCTGCCGGGAAGCGGTCCTCATCTGTTTTTGCTGCCCGACGGAGGATGTCCCTTAGGGCGACTTACCTCCCAGGTCAGGAGAATGGCCTGCTGGACAGACTCAGCAGAAACCTTCGCCCCCACGAATGGTGGCTGGATCCCAGAGTAGCAGACTGGTTGTTTCTCCGCTGGGGGACTCCGGTGATAGACCTCATCGCCAGCCCCCAGAACATGCAGCTCCCATGCTTTTGCAGCCCGGTGCCGCACCCGAGCAGGGAGGGCCCCGATGCATTTCTCCGATACTGGTCCTCCAGTTTTCTCTGTTTCCCCTCCTTTTCCCCTCATTGCGAGGACTCTGTTCAAGGCTCAGTGGGGCGTGGCATAGTTGATTCTCATGGCCTCCTCGGCAGCCTTTGTTCCCGCTCCTGCTCCGGCTGTCAACGGAGCCTCCGGTTCCTTTGGGCTCTGCCAGGGTTCTGCTAATGCAGGAGGAGGGTCGGGTGCTGCACCCGAACCTAACCCTCCTATCCCTTACGGCCTGGCAGCTGAATAGGTCTTCCTAGCCTCTCTGGCCTTTCCGGAGGAGGTCGAGGAAGTCCTCCTTGCTTCGAGGAGGGACTCCACTAGGCGAGCTTACGCCTTTACGTGGAAACCCTTCTCCGTCTGGTGCTCTGAACACCAGATCGACCCCTTCTCGTGTCCTGTTCAGTGGGTTCTCCAGTACCTCCTCCACCTCTCAAGGGAACGGCTGAAGTCAAACTCTGGAAGAGTTAATTTGAGTGCCATCTCAGCTAATCATCCCCCTATTGAGGGAAGACCCCTCTCGGGACAGCCGTTAGTCTCCTACTTCATGCGGTGTCTTCTGCTATCCAAGCCGCCTATCCATTCTCCTTTGGCGGAATGGGACTTAAATGTGGTACTCTGGCGACGTGTTCGCTCCGTCACCTGTCCTGGAAGGTGGCCTTCCTGGTGGTGCTGACCTCTGCTCGCTGAGTCAGTGAGCTCTGGGCTCTCATGGCTGGTGCCCCTTGCACCAGGTTTTATCGGACCAGGGTGGTTCTCTGTACCCACCCTAAATTCTTGCCGAAGGTAGTCTTGGACTTCCATCTCAAACAAGAGATAGTGCTGCCGACTTTCTTCCTGAGGCCCCCACGATGACCAGGCGTCGATGGCTCTCCACACCTCTCCACCCGGGCCCTCACCTTTTATTTGCAGCGTTCCCAGACTCATTGCAAGTCCGACAGGCTTTTCGTGACCTACGATCCCAATAGACCGGGGCAAACCATCACCAATCACACCCTCTGGGTGGAGTACTGCATTGCTTTTGCCCATGTGAAGGTGGTCGTCCCTCTGGATCGGCGAGTCACTGCACACAGGGTCCAAGCCAAGGCGGCCTCTGTGGCCTCGCTGCTCTCTGTGCCCCTGATGGACATCTGTCAAGCGGTAACCTGGTCTTCCACGAATACCTTCACTGCTCACTAATGCCTGGAGAGAGAGTCTCGCCGGGACAGTGCCTTCGTCCAGCCTGTACTCTGTAACCTATTTGGGGTATAAGCAACTCCTACCCTCCGACCCTTCTTCGTGGCTACCGAGGGCTTCGCCCTGAGGACCCGAGGACTCTGGCTCCTTCGGGCTTCGCCTTCTGCTCACAGCCTTGCCGATAAATTTTTTTTTTTTTTTTTTTTTTTTTAGTTTCAGTAGCCTGTAGCTAGGGAGTCCCATAAGTGAGGACTGACTTTTTGCTTGTTCTTGGAGAAAGCTTAGTTACTCACCTGTAGCAGGTGTTCTCCAGGGACAGCAGGAATCAGTCCTCACTACCCTCCTGCCTCCCCCGATGCGTTGCTAGATTTTTGTCCTTCCCTTGCCATCTGCTTGGTAGGGCTCGAGCTAAGATACCTGACTGAGCAAGATGGCACCCTTGGGCGGGAAGAGGACCACGCATGTGTGGCAGCAATCCCAAAGGCTTTCTTTGAAAGCTGGGGAATTGCTCCGTGCAGACTCCGTCGGTGCCGACGTCACCCATAAGTGAGGACTGATTCCTGCTGTCCCTGGAGAGCACCTGTTACAGGTGAGTAACTACACTATCCGTCCCACTCCGTTCATTAATTTATAGATCTCTATCATATTTCCCATCAGCATTCTCTTTTCCAGGTTAAAAGGGCCCTAACCCTTTTAGCTTCTCCTCATAGGGGAGCCAAGAAGACTGTTGGGCACAGCATGACCACACATCATCACATTGATGTACTATCTCCAGTACCCTCCTGACATTGTAGTGTTGCGGCCCAAAATTAAGCCTGTTTGGTCTTTGTGAATGAATACCTCAACAAGACTCTTAAGACGTTGAGCAAAACCTTTTGCTAGCAACTTCATATTAGTGTTCCGGAGGGAAATCGGTCGGTAAGAACCATGTAGAGTCTGGTCTTTCCCTTTTTATTTGGATTAGGGTAATGTGGGCCTCCAAAAAGGACACAGGGAGGACACCTCCTCCCTGACTAGATTAAACACCCTACACGAGCAGAGAGAGGATCCAGTCAAAGATTTTATAAAATTCAAGGGGAATCCTATCTGGGTCAGCCTCCTTGCCCAACAGCAGCCCGTCAATGGCCTGCTTTTTTTTCCAGGAACATGATTGAGCTATCTAACCATGCCCTTTGCTCACCGATGAGTTATCTCTCCACTTACCCAACAGATACTCTGATCTGGTGAGCATCCTTTGTGCACTCTGAGGCATACAGTGTATTATAAAACTGGGCGAAAGCCTGCTCTGTATCCTCCTAATCATGATCAGTCCCTCACTATCCCAGATCTGGAGGATCATGGTTTGGGCCTGCCGCTGCTTCAGCTGCAAGTCTAATAGCTTGTTTATTTTCCTTCTCTTGGCATAGTAGCTTGGGCCATGGCATTGTTTGCCCCTCTTCAGCACTAAATGACAGGATAACTGTTCAGATGGGGCCATCATATGCTCTGCCTCCATTATACCCAGGTTAACTCTCTCCTATGCTGGCCATTTGCTTTTTCCTTCTGGGATTCAACTGCTATCAGACTATCCAGGGATAGGACCTTCAAGGCATTGCAGATGATAGTCAAGGGGACCTCCCCAATATCGTTGTCCTGGACGGTATGCCCTGATAACCCCCTCCACTTCTAGAGTGGTCCACTTATCAGCCAGCAATGATGTATTAAGCCTCCAAGGCCTTACCTCCTCCCGTTTGCCCCTATCCCCCAACCACAGATGTACAGGGGCATGAGCCGACCATACTATGTTATCAATACTGCATTTGCTCACCTGGAGACACAGAGGAATTAATGAGGAAATAATCCAGCCTGGAATAGGTAGTGTGGACAGAGGAATAGAACGTGTATGCCCTCACTCCTGGATTCTTTAGCCTCACAGATGTCAACCAAGTCATATCACTGTCCCAAAAGGCCCAAAAAATCTCTCCCAACTGCCCCTCCCTGCCCCACCCGGATACACTATATATTATACACTGCACACTATACACTGTACACTGTTCATTACTTAATTATATTATTCATTGAACTTATATGTTTAGTTGGGGTGGGTATTGAGATGGTGAAGGTAGTTGTATTGAGGTAGTTGCATTACTGTTCGGGTTGGAGGTAGTTGTACTGAGGTGGTTGCATTACTGATCGTTGCATTACTGTTCGGGTGGAGTTTATTGGTTGTCTGTTTGTTCGTAGGTTTCTGTGAAGAGCAGGGTTTTGAGGGCCTTGTGGAAGTCTATGGAATCGTTCATGGCCCTCAGACCCATTGGGAGGGAGTTCCAGAGCGTGGACGCCAGTAGCGAAGGAGCTCTTCTTGAGGTTGCTTGTTTAGTCTTGTGGTATCCTGCAGGTGTGCCGTTCCTGTTGTCATTATTGGTACTTGCATCTCTATTGCTTTTGCCCAGGTGGGCTTGACTCTTTAAGATCATCTCATGACTCATAATGTACAAGCAATAGCTGCTTCAATGGCTGACTTAGCCAGCATGTTGATTTAGAAAAACAACAATGTGGATCTCCATCCACACTCACATCTCACTATTTATTTTTATTTATTTAGAAGTTTTTCTATACCGCGCTCTTTATTATCAGTGCGGTTTACAGTTAACAATTTGACTCTAGGGCAAGAGCCGAGCTTCCCTGAGTTTACATATGACAGGGAAGATAACATGGAGTTGAACTGGGGGAACTATGTACATTTAAGCAGTGAAAGTTGAGGATAGGTGGCTATTTACAATAATGCACATCTGTAAGCTGGATTTCGTCCAATTGATTGTTTATAATACCTTTGGGTATATATTCCCACTACTGTTTGGAAAGGGACTCCCGATGCAACAGTAGGTTCAATAAATTTGTTCTCCAGAATCTGAGCAATAGAATCCAACTCCACTTTTTTCCCATATTTTCCTTTCCGAGCTGCCTCCTGCCAAAAAAGTGTGTGTGTGGGAATCCTATTGTTAAAGTTGTTCCGCTGGTGTCATCTAGTTGTGACACTAGTTCTCCAGGACCAAGCAGGAAGTCAGTCCTCACATATGGGTGACGTCGATGGAGCCCTTGCGGAGCATTTCCCCAGCATTCCATGAAAGCCTTTGGGAATGCAGGCACGCATGTGAGGTTCCCTTCCCGCCTAAAGGTGCCATCTTGCTCAGTCTCTTTTTCCGTGAAGCCCATCGGACGTGTGTCCTAGTCCTCCCGGAAAATAGTTCGATTTTTTCGTGATTCCTTTGCTATTTTTTCTCCGGTTCGACACCAGTTCCCCTCCCGCCGGGTTCGGTACACCAGTATCGAGCCCGATCTTATTTTTTCTGTTTTTGTCCTTCGTGGCTGGCGTTCGCGCCCTTTTTTTCTTTTTCCCTGGAAGGCCGGTCCTTTGACCTCGCGGGGACTCCTTTTTCCCCGATGGATTCCAGTGGGTTCAAAAAGTGTGATCGGTGCAAGAAGCTAATGTCTCTCACCGACACACACGACTGCTGCCTTCGGTGCCTCGGTCCTGACCACGATCCTAAGACCTGTGGACCATCTGGAAAAATGTCTTCCAAGGCGCTTCGAAGTCGTCAGCACCAAAAGGAAAGGCTTTTCTCTGACTCGGCCTCCGGCCAGGCCCGGACCTTGTCTGAGGCCTCAACATCTCGGGAATCGGATCCCGAGCACCGTCGGGGCTCCTCGGACAGGGGGTCCCCCGACCGGGAATGAAAGAGGAAGAAGCGGCTCATGAGGGCGTCGTCGGAAGAGGTCCCTGGCTCTTTAAGAGCTAGGTCTCAGACCCCCGACCGTCGCCCCGGGCCCGTGGAACAGGAGAAGCCTCCCAAAGTACCTCGAGTGGAGCCGGAGTCTGCTGGACACGTAAGTCTTGTAGTCCTCATGGACTCTCCTCCCAGAGAGCTGACGTTGGGCCTGGCGCCGCCAGGGCCCGAGTCGGGGGCTGCTGAGTCTCCTGAGCTGGGTCTCAGGCTGACAGCCTTGGAGAGCAGACTGTCTGCCTTCATGGAACAGCAGCGGGCACTGATGGCCAGCCTGTCCGGCGCATCTGCCCCGACCACCGGGGCATCGACGTCGAAGTCGACCCCGGAGACCAAGCCGATACTCGAGACCATGAAGGCTCGAGGTCGACCTCGGTCGCGGTCTCCCTCGACCTCCCGTTCGGGACCGAGAGCGTCGATGCCGGTGCCTTTGGCGTCTGGGCGGATGCTCACAGGCCCCGTGCGGTCGGACCCCGATTCCTCATCGGACGAGTCCACCTGGGAGACGGAGGACGAGGAGTCCCCCGACACCTTTAGGACTCAGTGCGTCCCGTCGGACTCACCGCTGTCTGAGCCCCGGAGTAGGTCCCCCCCGGAGGATACCCGGTTCTTGGAGTTCGTCCGGCATATATGGCCACTGCATTGGCTATTCCGGCGGACCCCGAGGAGGAGCCTCGAGCCAAGGAATTCGAGGCCCTACAGTATGATTCTCCTCCGAAGGAGGCCTTTACTGTTCCGGCTTCTCTGATGCTGGAACGGCTCCTCTTCTGGATGTGGGAGGCACCGGCCTCGGCGCCGGTTCTAAGCAAGCGGGTCGATTCTATCTATCGACTCTGGAAGAGCCCTGGCTTTCAGAAGGCGCAGCTACCACACCATTCCATGGTGGTGGAATCCGACCATGCATCGCCTGAAAAGTCAGAAGATGCACTCTGCGGTGCCCCCTGGCAGGGAGGCCTGGTACCTGGATGGTTTTGGTAGAAAGTGCTTCCAGGGCTCGATGCTTGCTTGCCATGTCCAGTCCAGTCACCAGCTGTACATGGGCATGTACTTGCGAGACCTTGCCAAGGAGCTGGCCGGGTTCTCTGCTGGTCTCTCCGGGGAACCCTTGCAGAGCTCCAAGTTTGTCCCGCGCTGCCTACGATGGCTTCGAGGCTTCGGCCCGTGTTGCTTCAGCCGGCATCGTGGCTCGACACCAGGCATGGCTGCAGTCATCGGACCTCGAGCCATGGGTTCAGGACAAGTTGGTCGTTGTCCCAAACCCATGACCGAGAAGGCCGCACAGCTCGAAACCGAGCACCTCACGAGAACAAGGCTGTCTAGAAAGACTTCTGCTCCTTCTCACAAAAAGAAGGGCTCGGGTAAAAAGCCCTTTTACCCGAGGAAGGGCACTGCCTACAAACAGTACCCACAGTACCAGGCCACCCAAGCTGCCCCTCAGGGTCAGCAGGCCAAGGGGCAGGGTAATGGGCCCGGTAGGCAGAGGACTCCCAAGCCTCCGGCCCCTGCTCCCACTCAGCAGGGTGGGGTTTCTTGACTCCTTAGGCATAGCCTCTCCGTCCTTGCTCTCCCAACCCTGCACAGGAGGTCGCCTTGCCCTGTTCGCCCACAAGTGGCCACTCATCACTGGAGACAGTTGGGTGTTAAGCATAGTCCACAAGGGCTACCTGCTACACTTTCAACAACTGCCTTCTCCATACTTTCCAGGGGAACCTCGAAGGCCTCCCCTGCACACAGATCTTCTCTTTCAGGAGCTCCAAGGTTTGTTAGTGGGCAGGGCAATGGAGCCTGTGCCTCCCCGCTTACAGGGTCAAGGGTTCTACTCCAGGTTTTTCCTAGTACCCAAAAGAACCGGTGGCCTTCAACCTATTCTGGATCTCAGAAATCTCAAATTCCTAGAGAAGGAAAAGTTCAAGATGCTTACTCTTGGAACACTTCTGCCCTACCTCCAGGAGGGAGATTGGCTATGCTCTTTAGATCTAAAGGATGCGTACACTCACATCCTCATTCATCCAGACCACAGAAAGTACCTCAGGTTCATTGTGGGAGGAAACCATTATCAGTACAGAGTACTACCTTTTGGCCTCACTTCTGCTCCCAGAGTCTTTACCAAATGTCTGGCAGTGGTGGCAGCCTATCTGAGGAATCAGGGAATCTTTGTCTTCCCCTATTTGGACGACTGGCTCATCAGGGGTCAGACGTGCCAGGAGGCCCGTCAAGCCACCCTCAGGACTATCGCTCTTCAAGTCCTGGGGTTTGTAATAAACTTCACAAAGTCCACTTTGCTGCCCTCCAAGAACTTGGAGTTCATAGGGGAAGGCTAGACTCTCTGCTGGCAAAGACTGAGCCAGAAGACAGAGCTCAAAGACTGATAGACTTAGCAAACCAGTTTCTCAGCAGGTCACTGGTATCCGCCAGACTCTGCCTGAGGCTTCTTGGCCACATGGCTTCGACAGTACATGTGACACCCAATGCCAGGCTCCATATGAGGCCTGCACAGTGGTGCCTCAGAACTCAGTGGACACAGGCCACAGGGAGCCTCAGACAGAATAAGTGTGTCCAGACCATTCCTGAACTCCCTCCGCTGGTGGCTGCACCCACCCAATCTACTGCAAGGGGTGCCTTTTCAGACTCCTGGGTTCACAGTGGTGTTGACCACGGATGCCTCCCTGCAAGGCTGGGGGGCTCACTGTCTGGGCAAGTGCACCTAGGGCCTCTGGTCTCCCTGGGAGGCCATGCAGCAGATCAATCTGCTGGAACTCAGGGCTGTTTGTTTAGACCTCAAGACTTTCTTTCACACCCTGGCTCATCAGTCTGTCTTCGTTCAAACAGACAACCAAGTAGCCATGTTTTATGTGAACAAGCAGGGTGGCACTGGGTCCAGGCTCCTTTGTCAGGAGGCACAGGACCTTTGCTTGTATGCTCTCAGGCACAACATGTTACTCAAGGCTGTGTATCTCCCTGGCCAGGAAAACTACCTGGCAGACAGGTTGAGCAGGATTCTGCAGCCCCACGAATGGCAGCTCCATCCCTTAGTGGTTCAGAAGATTTTCCTGAAATGGGGTCTTCCATCCATAGATCTGTTTGCCAGTCCATTGAACAAACAGCTGCCAAGGTTCTGCTCCCGGCAACCGCATCCTCTGCGGCTAGCAGCAGATGCTTTTCTGATTTCCTGGTCTCAGGGCCTCTTGTATGCATTTCCTCCCACGCCCTTGGTGGCCTGAACCCTATTCAAGATTCTACAGAACAAGGCCTCGGTCCTGCTGGTAGCTCCCAGATGGCCGAGACAGCCTTGGTTCCCACTTCTACTTCAACTGGCAGTGGATCCCCCACTGCCTCTGGGGTTGCAGTCCGACCTTCTCTCTCAGGACCAAGGTTCCCTTCTGCACCCCAGTCTCAAAGCTCTCAATTTGATGGCCTGGCGGCTGCAAGGGTAGTTTTGGCTCCCTGGGGCCTGCCTCAGGAAGTTGAGGAGGTTGTCCTAGCCTCTAGGAAACAGTCCACTAGGAAAACCTATGCTGTGAAATGGAAAAGGTTCTCTGTGTGGTGTCAGCTACGTACAGAAGATCCCTTCTCCTGTACTGTACCAGTAGTGCTTCAGTACTTACTGCACTTATCAAATCAGGGACTTAAGTCCAACTCTGTTCGGGTCCACCTCTCAGCTCTAGCAACTCTCCACTCACTGGTGGAAGGACATTCTCTGTTGGTTCACCCCTTGGTGTCCCGGATTCTCAGAGGCTTGCTCTTGCTCTTGCTCAAGCCTCCCATCCTTCCTCCTGCTCCTGAGTGGGAGTTGAATGTGGTCTTGCAGCAACTGACCCGCCCACCTTTTGAGCCGATGGCTACTTGCCCTCTACGCTTCCTGTCCTGGAAGACACTCTTCTTGATAGCCCTAACCTCGGCCAGGCGAGAGAGTGAGCTTCAGGCCCTGGTCTGTGACAGGCCTTACACCTGCTTCTATAGAAACAGGGTAGTCCTTAGGACTCATCCAAAGTTCCTCCCAAAAGTTGTCTCCTCCTTCCACCTTAACCAAGAGGTGTTTCTTCCAACATTCTTCCCTAAGCCTCATGCAAGTCAGGCTGAGGCAGTTCTGCATACCCTGGATTGTAGGAGGGCCTTATCCTTCTACCTTGACCGTACACAAGGACATAGAAGGGCTACTCAGCTCTTCATCTCTTTTGACCCTAATAATTTGGGGTTAGCTGTGTCCAAGCGTACCTTGTCCACCTGGGTAGCTGACTTTATCACCTGGGCTTACAGGGCGGCTGACCTTCCTTTGCAGGGTTGGGTCACGGCCCATCGTGTCAGGGCAATGGCTGCCTCAGTGGCTCACCTCCGCTCTGTACCGTTGGTCGACATCTGCAGGGGTGCAACTTGGTCCTCAAGCCAGACCTTTGCAGCCCATTACTGTCTGGAGAGGGAGTCCTGTAGGGACAGTGCTTTTGGCCAGGCAGTACTTCGGAATCTCTTTGAGGTTTAGGCAACTCCTGCCCTCCAGCCCTCCGTTGGGCTACCGGTGGAGGTTCTGTCAGTGAAAAGCCTTTCTTTGATGCTGGGACTAGAGGGAGTTCTCTTGTTCAGCCTGGGTTCCCTGGTAGCCCAGAGCTAGGGAGTCACCCATATGTGAGGACTGACTTCCTGCTTGGTCCTGGAGAAAGAGTAGTTACTCACCTGTAACAGGTGTTCTCCAGGAGCAGCAGGAATCAGTCCTCACAACCCTCCCTCCTCCCCTGGGAGTTGCAGTTG
Organism: Ichthyophis bannanicus; assembly: GCA_033557465.1. Classification (NCBI taxonomy): domain Eukaryota; kingdom Metazoa; phylum Chordata; class Amphibia; order Gymnophiona; family Ichthyophiidae; genus Ichthyophis; species Ichthyophis bannanicus. The sequence goes on from CM066039.1 coordinate 229,360,828, forward strand.
TACATAGTTTATTTTTACATTTTTGTGTGCTGTTTTTAGCTATGTCATTTGAGCAAGATGGCACCTTTAGGCGGGAAGGGAACCGCACATGCGTGCCTGCATTCCCAAAGGCTTTCATGGAAAGCTGGGGAAATGCTCCCCAAGGGCTCCATCGACGTCGATGTCACCCATATGTGAGGATTGATTCCTGCTGCTCCTGGAGAACACCTGTTACAGGTGAGTAACTACTCTTTATTGCCCCTGGTTGCTAAGATAGGCAGGAGGGCTGGTTTAGCTATGGTAGTTTGAGAGGCTCAGGTTCAGAACGTGGCACCCGGAAAGGGGGGGGTGAAGAGGGATTTCCCTCCCCCCCCCCCCCCACTCACCAATAATCCTTTTGGTTCACTGAAGTCTCTTGGAGGTTTTTGTCTACTGCTTCTCTTTTCCTCCTCTCCTTCTAAAGAGGGGAACGTAAAGTTTATTGATCGGGGGGGGAGGGGGGGGAGGTCAGCCTGGCCATCCAGGAGGTAGGTAGATCCAAATTTAGGCTGGGGTTTCTAGTGTGTGCTGGTTGTAACTCAGTATATTGGGCCACTGCCATGGCTGTGAGAGCAAGTAACATTTGGAGGGCTTGTTGGCTTCGGTGAAATAAAATTTATTCTTAGCAGCACCATTATGGAGGATGCCTGAGTTGTGGGGCCAATGTGGCTCCACCTGTGGGAAAGTTGTTTTCTGCTTATGAGGGCTTTTTTTGGCAGGAACTGCCACAATTTTGGCTGCACTGCTTAAATCCTAGGGGCAGGGGAGGAAGTGACGTTACCGGAGCCGATGGCTGCGTGAAACAGCTGCTCTGGCACCGACCCAGCTACTTTGTAAGCAAACCACCCCCCGGCAGCCGGGAAAACAAAACGCTGGACGGCGGAAGGGTTGGGGAGCTGAACGGAGGGCAGCAGTGAGCAGCGGAGCCAGCCCCGATGGTGTAGGGCGGAATCGGAGGGTGAGGAAAGCAAGCCTCATGGTGCGGGGAAGATGGCGGCTGGAGCTGCTGGCCGGGCACTGTGCAGAGACAAGCTGTGACAGAGCGGCAAGGGGAGCAGAAGTGAGTTCAGCAGCAACCAAAGCAGCAGGATCGCTGGAAGGAGGTGAACACTGGTGGAGGAGGAGAGTGGCAAAAGCAGAGGTCAGAACCAGAACAGAGCCGAGATAAAGGAAGCGTGGAGGGCAGGAAGGAGGGCCTCCAGAGAGGAGTTGACAGTAGAGAGTCTCTGATGAGGTGGAAGACGGGGACAGTTAAAAGCTGGGCATAGCTACCACTAAAGCAAGGGAAAAAAAATCTCCTGTCAGCACTGCTATGGTGGGACAGACAGTCAAAATTACAGGTCCAAAAGGATCAAAGAGAAGAGTATACTAAGAACAGCTCCACTAAAAAAAGGGGGGTTTCCTCTGTAGCTGAAATGACCACAAGGCGGAAAGCAGCAGATCTTCGAAAATATGTTTACCCAGGATTACAAGTTGGAAGGCCTGAAAGCATGGATACTGAAAGTAGCAGTTTGACAGGGGAGAGTGCCGATCTGCGGGAAGACTCAGGATTGGTGAGCGTGGTGGAACAAGGAAAGGACCCTAAGCAGAGTATAACTAGAGCAGAGCTCCAGGACTGGTTCTCAGAAATAAAAACCGAAGTGCAATTGGTGAAACGTGAACTAAGTGAGCTCTTGGGCACTTTAAAGAAGGAAATTGTAGAACTGACGGGCCGGATGGGAGATCATGAGAATCAGTTGCAAGAGATTGAACAGCAGCAGGAAGGAGTACAAAGTCTTTCGAGAACACAAGCTCAACAGGATGCTATGCTTTCTAAATTGGAGGATTTGGAGGACCGTTCATGCAGAAATAATTTGAGAATAAGGGATATCCCCGATGAGAAGGAATTTCAGAACAGTGAAAAGGTGGCGGTGTCCGTATGTTTAGAAGTACTCAAGAAAGGTGGAGAGGAGGTGTCCCCCGAGGACATACAAATTGAGAGAGCACATCGAGCACTGGGCCTGCCACGAACAAACAGGCGTAGATACATTATATTGTACCTGGCGAGATATAAAGTGAAGGAGATAATTGTGGCCAAGGTGCGAGGTTTTGGAACTTTGACTTGGCAGGGATACCCTGTGTGTATATATATATATATATATATATATATATATATGAGGACTTGTCTACAGGAACATTACAGAGGAGGATGGCAATGCAGCCAGTTACGCAAATCCTGAGGAGGGAGGAAGTGAAATATCGTTGGCTGCATCCTTTTGGATTCTTTCACACATCGGGAGAGGACATGGCGGATACAGACAAAGGAGGAGGCAGCGGGGGCCCTTAGAGAAGCGGGGCTGGGCACCCAGGACTCTTCTTCTAATGTGGTCGGATCAGAAGACCAGCGACGAAAGAGAAGGGAGCCAGGAAAAGCTGACCAACAGAGGACCTCATCAGGAGCAGAGAGAGAGGGCGGAAAGGCAGAAGGGAGAAATGCACTAAAAAATGGACTACAAAGTTGATGGGTGAATATTGTTGAAAGAATGGTGATTATTCAAGTGATGTATGATTGGAGGGTGAAGAGGAAAGGTCCTGGGAGGGACAGGGGAGTCGGGTGGAGGGTGGTGTCGTTGAAAGGATGTAATGGGGTGAAATGCTAATGTCTGTACTATTGTGGAATTGGTGGGGGAAGGAGGGAGGAGGGTGGGGAGGATCTCTAGCACTGAGAGATGTAGGGAGGGGATTTAGGGTAGGGGAGGGTTAGATGGTGAAATAAGGAGGAGGGAGAGGTTCAGGGAGTGAGGTGGGGGTGTAAAGAAAAGAGGGTGGGGAGGGGCTGTGGGGTGGAGCTAGAAGGAAGTGGCTGGGGGAGGTAGGGGACGCACTACTCCGTTTAATCCTCTGAGATGGATGAAGTGGGGGATAAGGGAAGGGTGGGAGGGGAAGGGGTAGGGGAGGTGAGCATATGGGGAGGGAGGGGATGGGTAAGGATAAGGAGGAAAGAATTGGTAGAGAGGGTGGGGGAGGAGGGAAGTGGGGAACAAAGGGAGGAGGGAGGGAGTGTAGGAGACCTAATGGGACGGGAGGGAGCTCTCAAAGGTATACCGTTCAGAGGAGGAGAACATTAACGATTGCTACATTAAATGTAAAAGTGTTGCATACTTGGAGGAAAAGACAATTGGGGGGGCAAGAAGGCAGAAGATTGGGTGTGGAGATTGTGTGTACAGGAAACACACTTGCGGGTCGGGCAGGAATATATGGTAGTGTCTAAGCAATACCCTATGGTGGTTTTGGCAGGACCGAGGGCTAATCCCCCGCAAAGGGGATGTTGGGATTTTGGTGGGCAGTGACTATCAATATATGGTGAAAAGTATGTGCAGAGGTAGGGGTGGAAGATGGGTAGGCATGAAACTGCAAATAGAGAAAGAGGAAGTGTGGGTGATTAGTTTGTATGGACCGAGTGACCGGTAGGGGGAGGCGTATGAGCAAATTTTGAAAGAGCTGGAGGAATTCGGCAGTACTTCTATAATCATGGAAGGGGATTTTAATTTGACATGTAATCCACGATTGGATAATAGTGGTGGCCAGGGGTGTGGCGGTAGAGGAGATAGAAGTTTGAAGAAGTTGAAGGAGAGATTGGGATTGGTGGATTTTTGGAGAAGTTGGCACAAGGGTGAGCGGAAATATACATGCTACTCACCGGTGCATGGAACCTACAGCAGGTTGGATATGATTGGGGGGGGGGGGAGCAATGGGTGGCTAGGGTACAGGAGGAGGAGCATGGCTCAATAACATGGTCGGATCATGCTCCAGTTAGCATTAAATTGGACTTAGGGAGAGAAGAAAGTTTAAAGTTTTGGAAGCTAAATGACTCTCTGATGGAGGAGGAGAGGCATGTAGGAAAATTTTGGGACAGCATAAAAGAGTACCTAAGTTTTAATTACACAGGGGAGGTAACTATGGGTACCTTGTGGGATGGACTTAAGGCGGTGGTCCGGGGACAGCGGATTAGCCTGGCAGCCCAGGTAAAGCGGGAGAAGGGAGCTGCAGAGAAGAAATTAATGCGGAAAATAGAGAATCTAGAAAAAGTACATCAAGTGGTACAGGAACCTGGTAATACCGCAGAGCTAATTAAGACAAGGGCAGAATTGAGTAAAAGAAGAGCTCGAGAGATGGTGTATAAATTAGCCGTGCTGAAGCAGGTACATTTTGAGGGTGGGAATAGGGCGGGGAAAATTTTGGTGTGTTGCCTAAAGGCCCGCAGGCAGGCTACGTATATCGAAGGGATTAGAAATGGTAAAGAAGAAATGGTGCATCAGACCAAAACAATCAGAAAGGTGTTTAGAGAATTCTATGAAAATTTGTATAAAAGTGAAACGATGTCAGGGCGGGAGGAGATCGAAGCTTTTTTGAATGAGTGTAACCTAAGACAAGTGGGGTCGGAGGAGAAGGAGCGGATAGGGCAAGAAATTCAGTGGGAGGAAGTAAGGAGAGCTATATCCACGTTAAAAAAAAAAATAGTAAGGCACCAGGATTGGATGGGTACACAGCGAAATTCTATAAAGTATTGTCAGATCAGATTACGCCCGTTCTTATGCAAGTGTTATAGGGTTCTACAGGGTGAAGATATCCCCGTCAATGATGGAAGCAGGGATTACGGTACTTCCAAAACCGGGTAAAAAGACAAGGGGGTGTGGGGATCATATAGACCCATATCACTAATAAACTTGGATGCCAAGATCTTGGCAAATGTTTTAGCGAACCGGATTCAAGATGTGCCTCATAAGTATCAGATGGGGATTCAAGATGTGATGCATAAGGATCAGACGGGGTTTGTCAAGGGAAGATATTGAACATAGCATGACATCTTCGAAGGTCTGTGGAACCCACGGTTATGGTCACGGTAGATGCGGAAAAAGCCTTTGATCGGGTTGAATGGTCATATATGTTCCAGGTTCTGGAGAGGATGGGTTTTGGGGCCAATTATATTAGCTGGATGAGGGCATTATACAGGAGTCCACGTGCGCAAGTTAGAGTAAATGGGGGATATTCAGAGAGCTTTGAGCTTAATAGAGGCACAAGACAAGGATGCCCGCTATCTCCGATGCTATTAACATTGGCTATTGAACCATTGGCAGTGTATATTAGACGGGCAGTAGATTTAAAAGGATCCAGGGACAGGAGGTAAAAATTGGTCTGTTTGCGGATGATATTATTTTTATGCTAACACAACCCATTACAATGTTGCCAGTGTTGATGGCGGCTATACAGAGATATAGCAGGTTATAAAATGAATCAGAGCCAGACAGAAATGTTGGGGTTCAGTTTGTTGCCCAGAATAGAGGAGAGTTTGCGACAGAATTTTAGATTTCGGCGGGTGGAGAGTAGCTTCCGATATTTGGGGATTCAGCTGGGGACACCTCTAGGTAAGATTAAGCAATGGAATTACCAGGGTCTGGTCGAAGGCATTAGGCAGGATCTTTCCAAATGGGGGGGATTGTACTTGTCATGGTTGGGGTAGTGAAAATGAATATTTTACCAAGGTTGCTATTTGTTTTCATGTCTCTCTCATATAAGGTGACGAAAAAGGAAATAGATAGAATGCAAAACCTCCTTATGCAGTTCATTTGGGCTGGGAAACACCCGAAAGTGGTAAGGGAGACAAGGTATAAGCCGAAAGAGGAGGGGGTGGGATTGGGGGTACCCTCACTGCTTAGGTATTATGAGGCGGCGCAACTCCGGGCGCTGTTTGCATGGAAAGATGGGGTAGAACACCCAGGTTGGGTGCAAATGGAAGGAGGGGACGCAGTAAGTGTGGAGGCCTGGATATGGGATCCTGGGATAAGGAATAGGGGAAAAGAGGAGGAGAATCCGTTTAAGGAGCTCACTCTCTACAGGTGTGAAAGAAATGGAAAGGGCATCTGATGGGGGGAAAAACTTATTCAAGAGAGACATATATTCAAACAGTAGCGGAGAGTGGGTTCGGTGGAGAGGTGGGGGTGTATAAGAGATGGGGCGGAAATGGTTGTGTAAGATAGGTCAAATGATAGGAGAAGGGGGAGGTATTAGAGGGTTTGAGGACCTAAAGCAGCAATATCAATTGGAGGAGAAAGACCGGTATGCATATGTTCGAATGTGGTATTTTCTGTATCAGCAGGCTGTGAAGCGAGACTGGGCAGCTAAACCTACCACATTTGAGGAGATGATGGGACAGAGGGGAGCAAAAAATAGGATAATATCGAGGCTGTATAAGCTATTGGGGGAGCATAAGACGGGGATAGTTAGGAGTCAACAGAAGTGGGAAGCAGAGTTGGGAGGGCAGTGGGACTCTACTAGGTGGGATGGAATTTATGCTAGAACACGCAGGTTAGCACCTGGAACTGCAATGTTGGAAAATAGTGTTAAAGTTAGGTTGCGAATGTATTGGACCCTGGTACGGCTGCATGTGCTCTATCCAGATAGTTTGGAGGCATGCTGGAAAGGCTGTGGGGAATGGGGAGACCTGTTGCACTTGCTTTGGAACTGCTTGAAAGTGCAGAAGTATTGGAAACAGGTGGAAAGATTTACTGAGGATATTATGGTGCGGGTACATTTTACCCCTGCTATGGTAATCTTGAATGAAGAGGTAGAGGAAGGAGGAGGGGAAAGGGGGAGACTCTTGGGGTATTGTGTTATTGCAGCCCGGATGAGCCTACTTCGCTGGTGGAAAAAGATTGAAGTTCCCCCGATCACAGAGGTGGTAGGGAGAATGGAGCAATTATGGGGCATTTGTGCAATAGAAGCACATAAAAAACACACTGTTAACCAAATACAAAAAGGTGTGGGAGATGTATGAGAAGTGGATGGGGAAGGGGTGGAGTATTGGGGTGAGTGGGGAGAAGGTGGTGGAGGTGTTGGTTAAATGTTTAACCCTTCACCACACACGTTGGGGTCATTTTGACCCCAAGCCTTTTGTTATGTCAAATTACTTATTTATTTCAGCCATAACTTAAAACTTCCGGTAGCTTCTCAATATTGACAGCCATTGAATTTCCCATAGAGTGTTATCATTTAATCGGAACAGTAATTTTGTTAACATTTTTATGGTGTATATACCTATTATATACACCTGGGGTCAAATTGACCCCAGCTTAGCGAAACCAGTGTTGTCAGAATTCCTGTTTCAGGTTCATGTTGTAGTTATTATTGTTAATGTGGCATTGCTAGGCTATTTCATCTGTAGGCTACTTTGATCTTCATGTGAAATTAAGGCGACATTTTTTAGCGTTTGAGTTCATACCAGGCATGTGTTCGTATAGACCAGTGATGGCTAACCTTTTTGAGCCCGAGTGCCCAAACTGCCGCACAAAACCAAAGAATTTCCTCAAAGTGCCAGCACGTCATTTGCATAAGTGGTCTTATTTGCATAAATATTTGCATAATGTTACCATACACTAACTTTTAGTAAACATGTCTCTTAATGAGTGTATGGATAAAGAAAGACTAAAAGATTTCTACATTACTATAATCCAGTGCCAACCGCCAGGCACATTAGGAACTACTACAAACGCTGCCCATTTAGAACCCATAGCAAACCCGCCGTATCCTGACAGCATTACCAGGACTCACAAAGCACCATACCCTACCTATCAAAAGGCAACACTGCAAATATTAAACCAATACATTTCAGTGAATACTGGGGAAAGAGAACAAGTGGCAACGTCAAATAGGAATTTCCTCTTGTACCAAACAAAGCGCAGATGTTAATGATGCACATTTCCCAGAGCTGACATATTCCAGTTAATAAATTCAAAATAAAGAGATATCTTTCTACCTTTTGTGCATTTTTTTTCAGTTGCAATTGGTCCAGCCATTTTCTTCTGGTTTCTTCATGTTTTCTGCTAACTCTCCATCGTCTGCTGTCCATTTGTCCTTTCTTCTCTCTTCTAGTTTTTTTTCCATTCTCTCTCTCTCTACATCTGCTTTAACATACTAATCTTTCTCCTTTTGCTCTTTCCTCATTCCTATTTCATCCACACAAATTTTACCCCTCCATCCTCAATCCCCAATTACTCTCCCAATACCTGGCCAATTGTAGATTTTTCATCCCTCCTACACAAAATATTTTTCCCCTCTCCATTTTACTCTCCCAGCCCCATCCCATTCTAATCCTCCCCCAACATCAGCTCCCTTCTAGTTCCAGTCTCACCCAGCATCCATTCCCTTCTTCAAGCCCCCCACTTCCCCTCAGCCCATTTCCATTCCAAGCCCCGTCCCCATCAGCTATTTGCAGTTCAAGCCCCCCACTTCCCCTCAGCCCATTTCCATTCCAAGCCCCATCCCCAACAGCTATTTGCAGTTCAAGCCCCCTTCCACTCAGCCCATTTCCAGTCCTAGCAACCCCCCCAACCCATTACCAGTCCTAGCCCCCCATAGCCCACTCCCAGTCCTAATCCCACCAGCCCATTTCCAGTCCTAACCTCCCCATCAGCCCACTCCCAGTCCTAATCCCCCATCACTCAATTTTTAGTTTAAGCCCCCCCAGCGCCTATCACCACTCCTAACCCCCCCAGCGCCCATCACCACTCCTACCCCCCCAGCCAGCCCAGTGCCCATCACCACTCCTAACCCCCCCCAGCCAGCCCAGTGTCCATCACCACTCCTAACCCCCCCAGCCCAGTGCCCATCACCACTCCTAACCCCCCCCACCCCATCCCCTCACTACTACTAAAACCCCCCAGCCCAGCCCAGCCCATCACTCCTCCGAACCCCAACCCAGCCCAGCCCAGCCCAGCCCATCACCACTCCTAACCCCCCCAGCCCAGCCCATCACCACTCCTCACCCCCCCTACACCCCATCACCACTACTAACCCCCCCCAGCCCAGCCCATCACCACTCCTAACCCCCCCCCCAGCCCAGCCCATCACCACTCCTAACCCCACCCCCCCCAGCCCAGCCCAGCCCAGCCCAGGGAAAATTAAAAAAAAAAAGAAACCCTGTCTGCTGCCGCTGTCGGGGCCGCCGCGGCAGAATCGAGCGTGCCGCGGGGCCCCCCTGTACCCACCCGGCAGAGCCTGCCCTCCCCGTAGCAGCTCTCTCTTTGGAGCTGCAGTCAGACGCGCCGGCTTGCAGAGCGCGAGGGAAGAGTTCCCTCGCTGCTCTGTTAAGCCCGCGGGGGCTGATTGGAAGTTCCCATCAGCCCCCGCGGGCTTAACAGAGTCGCGAAAGGGAAACTCTTCCCTTCGCGCTCTGCAAGCCGGCGCGTCTGACTGTAGCTCCAAAGAGAGAGCTGCTACGGGGAGGGCAGGATCTGCCGGGTGGGTACAGGGGGGCCCCGCGGCACGCTCGATTCTGCCGCGGCGGCCCCGACAGCGGCAGCAGACAGGGTTGGTTTTTTTTTTTTTCGATTGCGGACCTTCCCGCGTGCCAGCTGCAAGGCCTTCGCGTGCCACAGCTGGCACGCGTGCCATAGGTTCGCCATCGCTGGTATAGACCTATTCATTGCTGTTATAGAAGTAATGATGCTTTGCCGCCAACATTGTTTCTTTTTTCTGAGATATATTTGATTGGTAATAAGTTATTTATTATGATTTCAGTTATTTTATTGTTCCAATGAACTGTTTTCATCAGTTTGTTTTTTGCAAAGAGATTACACTAGTGAGTTATGTTCCAAAGAAAAACAAAATGGTCTTTGTTTTGAGCAGCATGCACCATGACAAGGCGATAGACGACAAGAATGAAAAGAAGCCTGAGATGATTCTGCACTATAATGCTACTAAGTCTGGAGTAGACAATCTGGACAGCTTGTGCGTACATATATATGCAAATGTCGCACTAGAAGATGGCCGTTCTGCCTGCTGATGAACATATTCGATGTCACTGGTGTGGCAGCTTACATAATTTGGGTGCGGCAAAAACCCGAATGGCAAACATAGCTGTCCCACAAACGGCGACTGTTCCTAACAGAACTGGCAAAGGAGTTAGTTCTGCCACAGCAGACATTGCGATTGCAGAACCCAAGAACACTTCAGAAAGGGGTGCGGATCTGCATGCAACTACTTGGATTCGGCTTACCTGGTCCTACAGGCTGTGAATCCAGAGGGGCACGATCGTGCTGCCAGCTTTGCACCAGATCATCAGATGATAAAACATCAAAATACTGCAAGCGATGTGGTACAGCCATATGCCCAGAACATTGCCAGCTGTTATGCAATGAATGTGCTGACTTAGACGCCTAGATAGATGATTATACTAGGGGTGTTGAGACTTAATTACAATTAAGTGATAAACTGAAGTTTATAGTTAGACTACTTTTATATCATAAACACTGAACATTTGTAAACAGCAGAAACTGAGAACTGTTTTTAATAAATGCATTAAAATACCAATCCTATGTGGATGAAATTGTTCACGATTTCTGGTCATTTTTTTGATGGGGTCAATTTGACCCCAGGTGTGTAAAGTCGTCGGTAATTTAACGTGTGTGGTGAAGGGTTAAGTGTTTTAAAAAGCGGTACAAAATCTAATAAGGAAAGGAGTGGGGTATGGGAGGGTATGCTTGGGGGAACCAAAAAGGGTAAGGGAGGGTAGGCTCTGGGGAGGAGAGGGGGGATGGGATGGGGGGGGGAGTGACCAATAATGTTAAGTGGAAGTTTGTTTCAATGTATAGATAACGAAAAGCTGGATGGACCAGTTGTGGTCTTCAGATGTGAAGATGTAAGGTTAAGTTTGTGTTGGAAAAAAATGAATAAAGAACAAATTAAGAAAAAAAAAAAACTTAGGGGCAAAAGGATTTGCGTTTCAGTTAAGGGGTTGGATTCTTTTGGCAAGTATGCTTTCTTTTTCCTCCCTCAAATTTGTCATTTTGATGCCCTAGACATTCTGCCTGAAAGACCAGGTAGCAGGGTCCTTTATGCCAGGCCCTTCTCCTGTCTTTTAGTTCTATGAAGGACAAACAACATAGAGTCACAAGGCAACAACATGGAATATTAGGAGGGACTAATTTTAAAAACAAACCCAAAAACAAAACCTTGAGATATATCTAATAGAGTTAAGAAATAATAAAAAATTTTCAATAGTGCAAAGTAAATAGTGGATAAGCAATAACAATGCAGTTTTTATTTATAAAAACGATTAAAAAACCCTAAGACAAGAAGTGAGGAATCCCTACCCAATGGCAGCTTCAGCAGTAGTCTGGCACTAACTCTCCTGATTGGTGCTTATCCTCTACTCCTTGGTTTCTCTGAAGGTGCTGTTGAGCAAGTGACGTATCCTGGAGCCCATAGGTGGTGGCGGGAATGGCCACGCAGCAAAAAAACTGTGGATCTAAAAGTGTGTGTTTTCCCCCACTGGTGCGAGACCACCACATGGATGGCAAGATGGTGGCTGGAGCTGAGGAGGAAGGTCGTGAGGATGAAGACTATGCCGCATATCTCTAAAGAAGAATTTAGAGTTGGTGTCAGAAGGTGAAGGATGAGCTGAGTGGAAAGCTGAAGGAAATGAAGGTAGAAGAGGCCAATCTTGGACAGAGAGTTGAGGGAGCATGAAGAGTGTTTAGAGGTGTTGAGTGTTAGTGACATCTTGAGGCATGGGAGGAGATGGAGGCACCTCTTCTTAAAATCGAGGACTTGACAACAGATCTTGAAGAAGCAATATATAGATTTGGGGTGTGCCTGAAGAGACTGACTACAGAAAGGTAGTGAGTACGATTTATGTACTGAGCTGCAAAAGGTAGGTGTGGAGGAGCTACCAAAGGAACTAAAACTGGATGGAGCTCACTGTGCCTTGGGAGTTGTCAGAAGTAACTTGCCATGGGATGTTCTGGTGTGCATACAGGAGAAGTTCCACAGGACTGGAGAAGGGCTGATGTACCTCTTCACAAAAGTGGTAACGGAAGAAATGACAAACTACAGGCCAGCAATCCTTATCTTGGTGGCGGGGAAAGTAATGGAGGCGCTCCTAAAAGAGCGAATAGTGGACTTTCTCGAAACCAACACGTTGCATGATCTAAGGCAACATGGTTTTACCAAAGGATGATCTTGCCAAACAAATCTGAGTTCTTTGACTGGGTGACCAGAGAACTACATAGAAACATAGAAACATGATGACAGAAAAAGACCACATGGCCTATCTAGTCTGTCCTTCCATATCAACAACTACAGCAGTCCACTTTTTACCTTTCGAGATCCTCTGTGTTGGTCCCATGCTTTTTTGAATTCAGTTATTGTCCTCATCTCTACCACCTCCACTGGGAGACTATTCCATGGATCCACTACTCTTTCCGTAAAGAAATATTTCCGCATATCAGTCCTGAATCTATCTCCCTTCACCCTCATCCCATGTCCCCTCGTAGCAGAACTTGCCTTCAATTGAAAGAGGCTCTCTCCCTGAACATTTATGCTACGGAGGTATTTAAACATCTCAATCATATCACCTCTATCCCGCCTTTCCTCTAAGGTGTACATATTAAGATCCTTAAGTCTGTCCTCATATTCTTTATAATGAAGCCCACTAATCTGCATAGTAATATGTTGTTCATTGTAAACCGCACTGATATGTAATAGCGCGGTATATAAGAGAAGATAAATAAATAATCATTTTAGTAGCCACCCTCTGCACCGACTCCATCCTGTTCACATCCTTTTGAAGGTGCGGTCTCCAGAATTGCACACTATAATCCAAATGAGGTCGCACCAAAGACTTATACAGAGGCATTATCACCTCCTTTTTTCTGCTAGCCATTCCTCTCCGTATGCACCCAAGCATCCTTCTAGCTTTTGCCATCGCCTTTTCTACCTGTTTAGATTCTTTAAGATCATCAGACACAACCACGCTCTTCCGCTCTTCTTTAGTGGACAAAAGTACTTCACCTCCTATACTGTATTGCTCTCTTGGATTGCTGCAGCCCAAATGCATGACCTTACATTTTTTAATATTAAATCCCAGCTGCCAAATTCTAGACCATTCTTCAAGCTTAGCTAGATCCCTCCTCATGTTATCTACACCTTCCTGGATGTCTACTCTATTGCAGATTTTGGTATCATCTGCAAAGAGGCAAACCTTACCCGACAGCCCTTCCGCTATATCACTAACAAAGATGTTAAAAAGAATCGGACCAAGGACAGATCCCTGGGGCACACCACTGGTAACATCCTTCTCCTCAGAGTGAGCTCCATTTACTTGTACTCTTTGTCGCCTCCCACCCAACCAATTTCTAACCCAAGCAGTAACTTTAGGGTCCATCCCTAGGGTGCTCAGTTTGTTTATAAGTCGCCTGTGAGGAACAGTGTCAAAGGCTTACTAAAATCTAAATACACCACATCTAGAGCTCTCCCTCGGTTCAACTCCCTGGTCACCCAGTCAAAGAAATCAATCAGATTTGTCTGACAAGACCTGCCTCTGGTGAATCCATGCTGCCTCGGATCCTGTAATCCGCTGGACTCCAGAAACCTCACTATTTTCTCTTTCAGCAGCGTTTCCAATAATTTACTCACCACCGAAGTTAAACTAACCGGCCTGTAGTGTGGGGACACTAGATCAAGGGCATGCGATGGATGTCCTCTACCTTGAAATATCTCAGCCTTTGATACTGTTCCTCATAGGAGGCTTCTCAATAAACTCAACAGCTTGGGGATGAATCCCAAGATGGTGAACTGGATCAGAAATTGGTTGACTGGCAGACGTCAGAAGGTGATAGTAAACAGAACTCTCTTGAATGAAAGGAAGGTGATTAGTGGTGTGCCCCAAGGTTTGGTTCTGGGACCGGTACTGTTCAATGTGAGTGATATTGCTGAAAAACTGAATGGAAAAGTCTGGCTTTTTGCAAATGACAGGAAAATTTGCAGGAGTGGACTCTCCTCAGAGTGAATAACATGAGGAATGATCTACAAAAGCTGGAAGAATGGTCTAATGCTTGGCAGTTAAGATTTGATGTGAAGAAGTGCACTGTAATGAACTTGAGAAGCAGAAATCCAAGGGAATTGTATGCGATAGTTGAGAGAAGTTGGTGTGCAAGGACCAGGAGAAAGGACCTTGGAGTGATTGTTTTCTGAGGATCTCAAGGTGGAGAAACTATGTGACAAGGTGGTGGCAAAAGGCAGAAGGATGCTGGGTTGCATACAAAGCGGAATTACCAGCAGAAAGGAAGAGGTACTAAGGCCAAGTCACTGGTGAGGCCTCACTTGGAATATTGTGTTCAGTTAGAGACAATATCTCACAAAGGATATAAAAAGACTGGAAACTGTTCAGGGGAAGGCGGCCAAAATAATTTGGAGCCTGCATCAGAAGACTTATGAGAAGAGACTTGAAGTCCTAAATATGTACATCCTGGAGGAGAGGAGGGACAGGCGAGAGAAGATTCAGACCTTTACATATTTAAGTATTAATGAACAAACAAACCTCTCACAAAGATGGGGAAGCAGTAAAGCTAGAAGGCATGTCATGAAGCTGCAAGGGGGTAAATTGAAAGGCAATGCCAGGACATACTTTTTCACTGAAAGGGTGATGGATGCTTGGAATGTCCTCCTGATGGAAGTGGTGGGGGCAAATACAGTGACAGAATTCAAAATGGCATAGGACCAGTACAGTGGATCCCTTTTATAGCAACAGGATAAATTAAAAATAAACATAACTATCTCTCTCTCTTATCTCAACAAATTGGAGTGACCTACACGGAGTGGTGCATACACCCCTAAACAAAGGCATGGGAAGGGGCGACCTGCACGGAGCCACAAGTGCACCTACTCTTGCCGCCTTGCTGGGCAGACTAAATGAACCATGCTAGTCTTTATTTGCCATCATAAACTATGTTGCTATATGTTACTATGCGTTCCCACCGAATCCTCATCGCCCCCCCCCCCCCGGTTGCCAAGACCCTCTTCAAGATCCAGAGCGAGGGGGCGTCGGTCATACTGATCAGACCCAGGTGGCCTAGGCAACCTTGGTTCTCCAGGAACAAGCAGGAAGTCGGTCCTCACATATGGGTGACGTCGGTGCCAACAGAGCCCTCGTGCAGAGCAGATCCCCAGCTTTCAGAGAAAGCCTTTGGGAGTTGCCATCACTCATGCTTGGTCCCCTTCCCTCCCAAGGGTGCCATCTTGCTCAGTTTCCTTTTTTCTGCGGAGCCCTTCGGACGTAGTTCTTATGTCCCTGTAAAAAAAAAAAAAATTGGGGTTTTTTTTGTCTCTTGACCGGTTGACACCAGTACCTCTTCCTGCCTTCGGCTTGGTACGTTAGTATCGAGTCCATCTCTATTTTTCGTTTTTTGTCCTTCGTGACTGGTGTTCATGCCTTTTTCACTGGCAGCACAAGTCTTCGACCAATGTTCCCTCTAATTTTCTGTAGGCTGTGTGCGTATAAAATATCAGATGTGCAGCTTTTGAAGGAAGGTTACATTTTTGTGCGCCACATAACGACACTCAATTATATACTTTAAAATTTGACTACACCACATTGATTTTAATCAAATTAAATGAAAATAGACGATTACTAAATGAAGCTGAAAATTTCTAGTAATTACAATAACAACTTTAAAATTTTAAGACCTCTGTGTTTTCTATCAGAATCAGAACCGTAATTTTTGTGCGCTCTGTTGTAAAGTATGTGCGCTTGCTTGGTGAGGTGTGTGCGCGCGCGCGCACAGCTTAGAGGGGGCAGTGTCTTCGACCTTTCAGGGGCCCTTTTTCCCCCGATGGCTGCCAGCGGGTTTAAAAAATGCGATCGGTGTATGAAGCTAATGTCTCACCGATATGCATGACTGCTGTCTCCAGTGCCTCGGGCACGACCATGACCCGTTGGTCTGTGGCCCGTGTAGGAAAATGTCCTCGAAGTCCATGAAGAGCTGCCAGCGGCAGCATGATAGGAATTTTTTCCGTGTCCGTGCCTCCGAGAGCCAGGAACTCATCCGAGTCCTTCACGTCTCGGGTGGAGCTGTCTGAGCCCGAGCAGCATCGAGGTTCCTCGGAAAGGGGGTCTCCCTCGAGGGAGCACAAGAGGAAGAAGAAATCCTTGATGGTGGCGTCTCTGGATGGCTCCAAACTACCCGACTCCTCTCGGGGCTAGTCATGGAGCCCCGAGCACCGGCCGGGATCTTCGGAGACTGGTGTGCCTGACGAAGATGCCTTATCTAGAACCAGATCAGCCGAGGCAGGTGCCAACTGTCCTTGTTGAGGACTCCCCTCCAGGGGAACCAGCTGCAGAGCCATCCAACATGGCGGCCTTGGAGCACAGTTTCATTGCCTTCATGGAGCAACAGCAGGCACTGATAGCCGGCCTGTCCGGTTCCTCCGCTCTGACCACAAGGCCCTCGACGTCGAAGTTCACCCTGGAGGCTGAGCCGATCCTCGAAGCCCTTCGGGCTCGAGTCGATCCTCAACAGAGGTCTCTCTCGGCCTCCCTTTGGGACAGAGTTGGTCGCCACTGAGCCTGCCGAGATCGGGGTGGTCGGCGCCAGGACTCTCTGCCTGAGGAGCCCCCAGATTCCTCCTTGGAGGCGTTGGCATGGGAAACTGAGGATGAGGAGTCCCCGGATACCCGCCGGCACAGGGATAGTACCTTGATTTCCCGGTATCCGAGCCTCTGAGAATGTTCCTCGCAGAGGACATGAGGTTCTTGGACTTTGTGCGGGATATGTCCAAGGCGTTGGCGTTCCCCACGGAGTCCGAGGAGGATCCTTGAGCCGACGAGCTCAAGATCCTCCAGTATGAGGCCCCCCCCCCCTTGGGAGGCCCTTACTGTACCCGTGCCTCCGATTCTGGAACGACTGATGCTCCGCATGTGGGGACACCGGCATCGGTGCTTAAATGGCTCGATTCGATGTACCAAGTCTGCCGGAGCCCTGGGTTTCAGAAGTCGCAACTGCTGCACAACTCCATGGTTGTGGAATCGGCCATGCGCCAGCTGAAGAGCCAGAAGACGCACTCCTCGGTGTCTCCCGGCAGGGAGGCCTGCAACTTGGATGCCCTCGGCAGAAAGTGCTTCCAGGGTTCAATGCTGACTTGTCGGATTCAGGCCTACTAGCTGTACATGGGCATGTACCTGAGGGACCTGGCGAAGGAACTCACCGGGTTCTCGGCTGGTTTCTCCGAGGAACCCTTGCAGCACTTCAAGGGCCTGTCTAAAGCCGTCCGTGAGTGCTCAAAGTTTGTCTCGGGCGGCCTATGACAGATTTGATTCGGTGGCCCGGGTAGCCGCGGCTGGCATTGGTGCACACCGCCAGGCATGGCTGCAGTTGTCGGACCTCGAACAGTGGGTTCAGGACAAGTTGGTCGATGTCCCATGCCAGGGGGAGAATCTCTTTGGCAAACCCATGACCGACGAGGCCGCAGAGTTGGAGACTGAGTACATGAGGAGGACACGGCTCTCCAGGAAGACCTCTGCCCCTTCTCGCAAGAAGGGCTCGGGTAAAAAGCCCTTTTACCCGAGGAGGGCTGCTGCTTACCGAGGTTACACCCATTTTCAGGTCTCCCCGGCTCCCCAACAGGGGCAGCAGCCCAAGGGACAGCAGCATGTCCCGCATAAGCAGAAGAGCCCCAAACTCCAGGCACCGGATTCGACCCAGCCTGGCAGTGGCTTTTGACTCGTACAGCTTGGCCACTCTTCCCATAGGGGAAAGGCAGATCACAGGGGGCTGGCTTGCTCTGTATGCCCAAAGGTGGAAAGCCATTACCACCGATGCCTTGGTGTTGCTTGTAGTCCAAGAGGGCTATCTTCTTCACCTATCCCAGGTGCCTCCTCACTATTTTCCAGGTCTCCACTTCACCGGGACCACCTTCTGAAGGAGTTGGCAGGTCTTCTCAAGGATCAGGCGGTAGAACCGGTGCCCCACCACTTGCAAGAAAGGGGCTTCTACTCCAGGTACTTTCTGGTACCAAAAAGGACAGGAGGCCTCAGACCCATCCTCGACCTGCGCAGCTTCAACAAATTCCTGCTGAGCGAGAAGTTCAAGATGCTCTCCCTTGGAATATTGCTGCCTTACCTCCGCCAGGGAGACTGGCTATGCTCCTTAGACGTGAAAGATGCGTATACACACACCCTAATACACCCAAACCACAGGCAGTATCTACGCTTTGTGGTGGGGGCAATCACTACCAGTACAGGGTACTCCCCTTCGGTCTTGCCTCGGCCCACAGGGTATTCACAAAGTGGCTAGCTGTGGTTGCTGCCTTTCTCAGGCTCCAAGGGGTCTTTGTATTCCCATACCTTGATGACTGGCTCATCAGAGGTTCCTCAGCCACCGAGGCCCACCAGGCCACAACTCGCACCATCCAGGTGCTGCAGCACCTAGGATTCGTGATCAACTACCCCAAGTCCAGCTTCACTCCATCTCAGCAGCTAGAGTTCATTGGAGCCAGCCTCGACATCCTTCAAGTGAAGACCTATCTGCCTGCAGACAGGGCAAGCAGACTTATGGCTCTGGCAGGGCAAGTGAGTCGCAAGCTGCATTTTCAGCAAGGCTTTTCCTGCGCCTCCTCGGGCACATGGCTTCCACAGTCCATGTGACCCCAGATGCCTGCCTCCAAATGCGGACCGTTCAGTGGTGCCTCAGGGGACCAGTGGTCTCAGGCCTCAGGACGCATTCGGGACAGCGTCAAAGTATCCAAATGTCTGGTACAGTCCTTAGCCTGGTGACTCCAACCTCATCACTTGGGGGCGGGAATGCCTTTCTAGGTCCCTCTGCAGACGAGGATCCTGACCACGGATACATCCCTGCTGGGCTGGGGGGGCCCATTGTTAGGGTTTCTGTACTCAGGGATTGTGGTCCCCGAGTGAGAAGGCCCAACAAATCAATTTTTTGGAACTACATGCCATTCGCCTAGCACTAGAAGTTTTCAGGCAGTTCTTGGCCCACAAATCTGTCTTGGTGCAGACAGCCAGGTGGCAATGTTCTATGTGAACAAAGAGGGTGGCACGGGGTCCCTCCCCCTATGCCAGGAAAACCTGGACCTATGCTCCTTTGTAGCCCGGCATGGTATTTGTGTCCAAGCAGTCTACCTGTCGGGCCAGGACAACTGGCTAGCAGACATGCTAAGCAGGATTCTGCAACCCCACAAATGGCAGCTGGACCGCGAGGTAGCCAATTGGCTCTTCCAGACCTGGGGGTGGCCGGTGATGGACCTGTTTGCTAGTCCAGACAATCACCAGTTGCCCCTTTTTTGCTACATGCGACCACACCCGCACAGGGTGGCCGCCGATGCGTTTCTGATATGGTCCGGGGGCCTTCTGTATGCATTCCCCCCAACACCTCTGGTGGCCAATACGCTATTCAAGATTCTCCAGGACAGGGCCTCGGTCATCCTTATTGTGCCCCTCGGTGGCCCAGGCAATCCTGGTTCCTGCTTCTTCTGCAGCTAGCAGTGGAGGCCCCAATCCCCTTGGGGTCCTCCCCAAGTCTCCTGTCTTAGGAGGGAGGGCTCTATTCTGCACCCTAATCTCGGCTCACTCTACTTGATGGTGCGTCTGCTGAAAGGGTAATTCTCGCTCCGCTCCTCCTTCCAAAGAATATTGAGAAGGTCTTGCTGGCCTCGCGGAGGCCGTCGACCAGATGAGCATACGCCTTGAAGTGATGTAGGTTTACGGCATGGTGCAAGGAGCAGGAGGTAGATCCTTTCTCTTGCCCGGTAGGGGTGGTTCTACAATACCTTCTCCACCTCACCGATTTGGGCCTCAAGTCCAACTCTGTCAGGATGCACCTCAGTGCCCTTACGGCGTATCACTTTTCAGTGGATGAGAAGCCTCTCTCTGCTCACCCTTTGGTCTCTCGGTTCCTGAGAGGCTTACTTCTCTTGATACCCCCGGTCTGGCCCCGGGCGACCGAGTTGGATCTTAATTTGGTGTTAGGGCAGCTTACTAGGCAGCTCTTTGAACCAATGGCTATCTGCCATCTACACTATCTTGCTTGGAAAGTAGTTTTCCTGTGGCACTCACATCCACCCGGTAACTCACATCCAAGTTTCTTCCGAAAGTGGTCTCCTTGCTCCACCTCAACCAGGAGGTGGTTCTGCTTGTCTTTTTTCCCAGGCCGCATGCCATTTGGGGAGCCTCAGTCCTTTATACCCTGGATTGTAAGAGGGCGTTGGCCTTCTATATCTAGCATACGCAACCACATTGGAAGGCTTCTCAGCTTTTCATTTCTCATGACCCCAGTAAGCTGGGGTTGGCGGTATCTAAGTGTACGCTGTCCACCTGGGTGGCAGACTGCATTTATTTATTTTATTTAACATTTCTTATATACCGTCTTTCATGATATCAAGGTGGTTTTCATTGAACAAACTGAAATTACATTGAACAGGGCATTATAACTTTGCGATAACTATTTTACAGGGAACATGGGCAATGGAGGGTTAAGTGGCTTGCCCAAGACCACAAGGAGCACCTGTGGGACTAGAAACCCCTGTCCTTCCGGCCCAAGGTTGCTGTCCTCTAGTGGGATTTGAACCCCCGGCCTGAGGTACCTTGTCCCAACCACTTGGCCACTCCTCCCTCATTGAGGGAAAAACCCCCTCTACCCAGCTCCTGGTGTCTAGGTTCCTCTGGGGCCTCCTGTTATTCTAGCCCTCCCTCTGGCAGCGGAATGGGACCTCAACGTGTGGTGCTCTCCCCAGCTCACTAAACCACCATTGGAGCCCCTAGCCACTTGCCACCTGAGATACCTGTCTTGGAAAGTGGCCTTCCTGGTGGCCCTCACATGCATTTGAAAGGTGAGCGAACTCCAGGCCCTGGTGGTGGACACACTGTATACGAGGTTCTATAAGAACAGGGTGGTGCTCCACACACATCCCAGATTCCTCCAGAAGGTGGCATCTCCTTTCCACCTCAACCAGGAGGTGGTCCTTCCCACCCTCTTTCCGCTGCCTCACACTGGCAGGGATGAGCTAATACTCCATACACTAGATTGCAAGCGGGCCTTGTCCTTCTACTTGCTCTGAACTTGGGTCCATTGGAAGGCTACTCAGCTTTTCGTGTCCTATGATCCCAGTAAATTGGGTCTCCCCATAACTAAGCAAACTGTCCACTTGCATGGTGGACTGTCTTGCCCTTGCCTATGAGCGAGCTGACCTCTCCCTCGAGCACCGAATCACAGCGCATCATGTGAGGGTGATGGCCACATCTCTGACCAACCTCTGCTCATTGCTAGTGAGGGAAATCTGTAAGGCCACCACATGGTCTTCAAGTCATACATTCACAGCTCACTTTTGCCTGGAGAGTGAGTCCCGCAGAGACAGTGCCTTTGGCCAGGCAGTACTCTGTAATATTCTTGGGTGTACGCAACTCCTGCTTTCGACCATTCTGTGTTCAGGTTACTGGACTGATAGTGTCGTTGGATGCTAGGATTTGGCAAAGTCTCTCAGTATGGACTCACCTTCTGTAACTCACAGCTACCTGATTGATCACCATTGGTGCTGTCTTAGTTCGGTCCTCAGCAGCCTGGAGCTAGGGAGTCCCATATGTGAGGACTGACTTCCTGGAGAAAGCATGGTTACTCACCTGTAACAAGTGTTCTCCAGGAACAGCAGTAATCAGTCCTCACAACCCTCCCTCCTCCCCTGGGAGTTGCCTCCCTACCTCATGTTCGTTTATTGCTATTCTAGCTGTCATCTGACTGAGCAAGATGGCACTTTTGGGTGGGAAGGATTTTTTGTTCTGTTACCCTCTTGTCTTGGCTTTGATGTTAAGTGCCATGGAGTCTCTGCTGACTCCTGGCGATCCTATGGATAGTTGTCCATGTGACTATTCCCTGGGTTTTCTTGGCAAGATGTGACCAGAAGCAAATTGCTAGGCCTTTCTTCCATGCAGTAAGCCTACAGCATCTGGTATTCCAAGCTAGTCTCCCATCCAAGTATTAAGCAGGCCCAACCCTGCTTAGCTTTCAAGATCAGGTGAGATGAGGCTCATTTACAGTGGTGTGGCCTTAGCAGCTTTGACATTAGCTGTACTGGTTAGTCCATGGCTGTGCCACTCTTATAATGAAAATGATGGTTTATGGTTAGTTTATTATATTTGATATACCCCTGCTTGTAAACATTCAAAGTGGTTTACACTATACAAGTTACAATGACGACACTAGAAAGCCATCTTCTCTGACTCCATCTACTGGCAGGGACGCATAAACTCGTGCATCTCAACCTAGTAACAAAATCCACTCTTAAAACCATCATATCTAATATAAATACAACAACTTCACACCTCGATCCATGCCCAGTAAAATGGATAAAGAAGACTCTCCCTACACTCTCATCCTTCATCCTCCCCATAGTTAACTTTTCATTGGAAAATGGCTATTTACCCCCTTCCCTAAAGCACGTCCAAATAAGACCAATTCTCAAAAATAAGACCCTCGACAAGACATCCCCAACCTCTTACAGACCCATTTCAAGTATCCCTTTCATGGCCAAACTCACTGAAAAAATAGTCCGAGCCTCGGAGAAGGGGCCCCCCCCCCCCCCGAAGGATACCCAGTTCTCGGATTTCGTCAGGGACATGGCCAAGGCTTTGGCATTCCCGGCGGACGCCGAGGAGGAGCCTCGAACCGAAGAGCTTGATGCCCTCCAGTATGATTTTCCGCCGAAGGAAGCCTTTACTGTTCCGGTTCCTCCGATGCTGGCTCCAGGGTTCTGAAGACAGATGCGTCCATAAAGGGCTGGGGTGCACATTGTCAGGGCACGTGCACTCAAGGCCCGTGGTCCCCTCGGGAGGCCACAGAGCAGATCAAACTTTTAGAGCTGCGAGCAATCCGCTTACCTCTGCAAACTTTCTGCCATGCTCTCTGTCAACAGTCTGTCCTAGTTCAGATGGACAATCAGGTAGCAATGTTCTTCGTGAACAAACAAGGGGCCACAGGGTCCAGGCTCCTATGTCAGGAGGCACTGGACCTTTGCTCCTTTGCGGTCAGACAAGGCACGTTTCTCAAAGCAGTTTATCTACCTTGTCAGGAAAACTTCCTAGCAGACAAGCTAAGCAGAATTCTCCAACCCCACAAATGTCAGTTGAATCCATTGGTGGTCCTGCAGATCTTCCTCCGCTGGGGACTTCCATCCATCGATCTCTTTGCAAGTCCACTAAACCGTCAGCTGCCCAGGTTTTGCTCCAGACAGCCACATCCCCTGAGGATGGCAGCAGATGCTTTTCTGATCTCTTGGTCTACGGGCGTCCTGTATGCGTTTCCTCCCATGCCCCTGGTGGCCCGAACCCGTTCAAGATCCTGTGGGACAAGGCCTCAGTGATTCTGGTAGCCCCCAGATGGCCGAGGCAGCTGTGGTTGCCACTTCTTCTGCAGTTGGCGGTGGAAGCTCCGTTCCCTCTGGGGCTGCAACACGATCTCCTGTCTCAAGAGCAGGGCTCCCTTCTGCACCCCAATCTCAGGTCCTTCAGTCTGATGGCCTGGCTGCTGAAAGGATAGTGCTAGCTCCCTTACTTCTACCTAAGGAGGTTGAGGAAGTGGTCTTGACCTCTAGGAGGCAGTCCTCCAGAAAGTCCTATGCCAAGTGGCGTAGGTTTACGGTATGGTGTGCTCAGCGCAATGAAGATCCTTTCTTTTGCCTTGTGCCAGTAGTACTGCAGTATGTACTTCACCTTTCCGACCTAGGCCTTAAGTCTAATTCTGTTCGGGTCCACCTCAGTGCTTTGTCAGTGCATCACTCACCGGTGTAAGGACAGTCTCTGTCGGTTCACCCCTTGGTGTCCAGATTTCTTAGAGGTCTGCTTGTACTCAAGCCTCTGGTTTGTCCACCGGCAACTGAGTGGTATTTGAACGTGGTCTTGCAGCAACTTACTCGCCGACCGTTTGAGCCGATGGCTACTTGCCATTTGCGCTTCCTCTCTTGGAAAGCGCTCTTCCTGGTGGCTCTTACCTCGGCCAGACGTGTGAGTGAACTACAAGCTCTGGTTTCTGATAGACCGTACACGCAGATCTATAGTAACAGGGTGGTCTTTCGGACCCATCCCAAGTTCCTCCCAAAAGTGGTCTCCTCTTTCCACCTTAATCAGGAGGTGGTTCTTCCGACCTTTTTTCCCAGGCCGCATGCCAGCCACGCTGAAAGTCTTTCATACCCTGGACTGTAAAAGGGCGGTGTCATTTTACATAGAGCGTACACGGGAGCATCGAAGGGCTGCTCAGCTCTTCGTCTCATTTGACCCTAATAGGATGGGGTTACCTGTCTCCAAGCTTACGTTGTCCACTTGGGTAACAGATTGCATCACCTGGGTGTACAGGGCAGCCCACCTCCTCTTGCAGGGTTGGGTCACGACCCACCGTGTCAGGTCAAAAGCCGCGTCAGTAGTTCATATCCACTCTGTTCCATTGGCAGACATCTGCCGGGCTGCAACTTGGTCTTCAAGCCAGATGTTTGTAGCCCATTACTGCCTGGCGAGAGAATCCCGGCAGGACAGTGTTTTCGGCCATGCGGTACTCCGTAATCTCTTTGAGGTTTAGGCAACTCCTACCCTCAGGGCCCTTTGTGTTGGGCTACCATACGGGGTGTGTTCTTGGAGAAAATTCTTATCATGGATGCTGAGGCTCTTGAGAGGGAGTCATTTTTTCAGCTCTGGGTTCATGGTAGCCTAGAGCTGGGGAGTCCCATATGTGAGGAGTGACTTCCTGCTTGGTCCTGGAGAAAGCGTAGTTACTCACCTGTAACAGGTGTTCTCCAGGAGCAGCAGGAATCAGTCCTCACAACCCTCCCTCCTCCCCTGGAGTTGCAGTCCTATCCTTCATTTTGATTTTTGCTGTCTTTTAGCTATGTCATCAGACTGAGCAAGATGGCATCCTTGGGCGCGAAGGGGACCGCGCATGCGCGCTGCATTCCCAAAAGCTTTCTTTGAAAGCTGGGGAAATGCTCCACATGAGGGCTCCGTTGGCATCGACGTCACCCATATGTGAGGACTGATTCCTGCTGCTCCTGCAGAACACCTGTTACAGGAGAGTAACTACGCTATCTTAGAGCTGGTGTGTCCATAGGAAATATGCGTAAGTCTGCTATGGTGGCTGGACCCCAAACATCTTCAAGCGGGCATGCCCTTAGAGAAGCCGGAATGGGTGTTGGTCACCACAGATGCCAGTCTCTCGGGCTGGGGGGTCGCATTGTCTGTCACAGGTGATGTAGGGCTGCTGGACCATGGGAGAGGTCAGGTGGTCTATCAATCGTCTGGAGATGAGAGCAGTTTGCTTCGCATTACTAGATTTCGAAGCCTGGTGGAAGGCAAGGTAGTTCGTGTTTTCTTCGACAATGCGGTGACGGTGTCCTATATCAACCGATAGGGGGGGGAGACACGGGCAGTGTGTCCTTGCTGGAGGAAAGTCAGTGGTTGCTGCAGTGGGAAGAAGCCCATCTGGTAGCGTTATCAGCGGTACATGTGGCAGGAAAGGACAATATACAGGCCGACTATCTCAGTTGGAATGTCTTAGATCCAGGCGAATGGGAACTGAATGTGGCGGTCTTCCACGACATCACAGTAAGGTGGAGACAGCTGGTCATGGATCTGATGGCCATTCTCACCAATACCAAGGCCGCGAGTTTCTTCAGCAGGCGCAGGGCACACATGTCGGAAGGGCTCGATGCGCTGTTACAACTGTGGCCGACGAACAAGCTACTATATGTGTCTCCTCCATGGCCGATGATAGGTCGAGTTGTCCGAAGGATAAGACTTCACGTGGGTCAGGTGATTCTCATTGCACCGGATTGGCCAGGGAGACCTTGGTATGCAGACCTCATGCGTCTTCTAGTGGATCGGCCGTGGAATCTACCCATTCGGCTCAATTTGTTGAGTCCAGGACCAGTCTTGATGCCGCAGGTGCATCGGTTCTTGCTTGCTGCCTGGCTCTTGAGAGGGAATGGTTGCGATGCCGTGGATACTCAGCGGCGGTAGTAGTGACTATGTTGAAGTCCAAGAAGCATTTTACGTCGTTGTCTTATGTTTGTGTTTGGCGCATTTTTGAAAATTGGTGCGCGGAAAAGGGTGTTAAGCCGTTCTCTTCGGGGTTGCCTAATATATTGCTTTTTCTACAAGGAGGGCTGGATAAGGCTCTAGTGCTCAGTTCTCTCAAAATTCAGTTAGCAGCCCTGGCTTGTTATAGAGGCCGAGTGCAGGGTAGCATGTTGTCAACGCATCCGGACGTACTGCAGTTCTTTAGGGTAGTGAAGAATGTAAGACTGCCAGTTAGACCGGTAATTCCTCCCTGGGATTTTAACTTGGTTCTGGAGGCACTTGGAGCAACTTTTTGAGCCCACGGCAGCGGTGACTTTAAGGAATATGGCTTGGAAGACTGCTTTCCTGGTGGCATTGTGTTCAGCGAGAAGGATTTCAGATCTTCAGACGCTCTCCTGTAGGGAGCCCTTCATTCAGTTTTCGGTGTAGAAGGTAGTATTGCGGCCGGTGCCTTCTTCCGAAGGTATCTAGTTTTCATTTGAATCAGGCAATTTCACTTCCGACTTTTCCAGATCTTGGAAGAGAGGGGAAGGATCAGTTGCTTCGGAGGTTGGATCTCGGAAGGGTACTCCGTAAATACCTTAAGAGTACAGAGTCGTTTTGTAAAACAGATCGATTGTTTGTGATTTTTGCAGACCCTGGAAAGGGGGAGGCGGCTTCTAAAGCCTCCATTGCTCGTTGGGTGAAACAGGCTATTGGGGCAGCGTATGCGGTGCATGGAAAGGCTGCTCCTGGGGGGCTCAGAGCTCATTCTACTCGTGGTCAATCGACTTCGTGGGCGGAGTTCACTCTGGTTCCGTCCGTAGAGATTTGTCGGGCAACGACATGGTTGTCTCTCCACACCTTCGTGAAACATTATAGATTGGATGTCCAGGCTAGGGGGGATGCACATGTTGGGGCTTCAGCCATTCTAGCAGGGCTTGCGTGGCCCTCACTGTTTTAGGTATTGCTCTGGTACAACTCTACGGTTCCTGGACTGGCCTGGAGAGACGAAGAGGAAGGAGAAATTAGACCTTACCTGCTAATTGTCTTTCCTTGAGTTCTCTCCAGGCCAGTCCAGGTCCCACCCAGTTCATTGCGAGAGAGGACGGATTGTTAGTTGAGGTTCGGGCGTTCCTCAGAAAGAATATCAATAAGGGCAGTCATTGGAAGGTCTGACTGAAACTGGAGACTAGGCTAGTGAGCGGCCTGGCACCAGTGTTGGTTTCGAAGTGGCTCTGCCTTCTGTGCTCTCTCCCCGGTGGGGGGTGGAGGGTAAGGGTCGTGCTGATAAAAAAAAAAATAAAAATTGAAGTTTGTTGTTTTTGTAAGTAGTTCAATTGTTACTGGATAATAGAGCTTTTGGGGAGCTGCTTTGTCTATAGAAGACTGAGTCTCTGGCACCAGGGGGAGCTGGATAGGGTTCAGCAAGACTGTGTGATTCAGTCCTCAGCTGCTGGAGGGGGCTGACTACCCTACGGTTCCTGGACTGGCCTGGAGAGAACTCAAGGAAAGACAATTAGCAGGTAAGGTCTAATTTCTCCTTTCTGACAACCCTATCCTGGTGCATTATCAGCCCTGCAGTACTGATTTCAATGGGTAAACATAAGAACATAAATGCCATATTGGTTCAGACCAAGATTTATCAAGGCCAGTATCCTTGTTCCAGAAGTGGCCAATTCAGATCACAAGTACCAGGCAGGTTCATATAGGTTCCACAATACTTGTCTACAAATACTTAATGTTTTGGGGTGCAGGTTCTAAACCAGGACTAGCCAAAATTTCTTCCTCCTGTGATTGTGTATCTTGGCCGGTCTGGTGGTGTTACTGAAAAGTTGTGGTCCTTTGCCTCTATTTGGTGGTATGAATCCATGCATCTGACGTGAACTGGTCTAGCAAGATTTAAGGAAAAGAAATGAGCAGGTAAACCTCTGTGCAATTCCTTAATCTCTGTACTAAAACATGCAAAAATAAATATATACTAACCCTGATTGTGGCTCCTAATTTGAAGATGGCACAGTGCAGAAAGGCTAATGAATGCCATCCCATGTAAATGCTGTAACAATTCTGTGTCAGATGTCTTTGAAAAAAACATTTCTGCTGGCTTGAGCACACTGATGAAAATGTCCCATAAACAGAATTCATCATTTTCTTTCTTTTTCTTTTTTTTTTGTAAAATAAAAGCAAAACTAACCAAAACCAATCAATTGACTTCTCTAATGAAATTTTAAGAGCTGCTCCTGCCCATTTGTTTGAGTATTCTCTTCACAGGTTTGTAATGGCTGCCTCATTTTTGATTTGTGGCTTTTTGTGCTTACTGGTGGCCTATTTTGTATGTTTTTCAAAGCATTATTCGCCTTTCTGCACTGACCTGATCCTGAAGGAAGAGTAGTCTGTAAAAGGTGGTCACAAATATATGAAGTTCAATGAAAGGGTGTTACTTACCATTTGTTGGATATATATAATATAGAGTCCTACAGTTCCATATTTCATATAGAAACAAATTTTTAAAATCATAAAAAAACCCCAACCTGTAACCTTGTAATAGTAAATTAGTTCAATTCTTGGACTTGTATGTTATATAATTTTCCCCATAGAGGGACCCAAAGTGGTTTACATCATTTAAGAGAAAATGCACCAATACAGCATGATATAATTTTTAAGCAATCCCATTTGACATGCTATTGAATTCCTCCCCTAATCCCTTTTACTCCCTGTACCCTATACCCCAACCTATATTAATGTTAAATGGAACACGCACATCCGTTTACTCATGTTCAATGTTATACTCACTCTGTTCCTTGTAAACCATCTTGACTTGTAGAAAGACTGTATAGAAAAGATGATAAATAACTAAATACAGCCTTACCCATTCTCCATGAGCAAGCTTACATATGGGTGATGTCTGTACCGACTGAGCCCACGCTGAGCATTTCCCCAGCTTTCAAAGAAAGCCTTTGGGACCTGATACCACGCATGCGTGGTCCCCTTACCCTCCAAGGGTGACATCTTGCTCATTCTCCTTTTTCCCGCTGAGCCCAACAGACGTTAGTCCAGTTTTTCCAGAAAAAATCCTTGCTGTATCCTTAAAAATTCAGCTTTCCCGGTTGCATACCAGTTCCTCTTCCTTCCTCGAGCAGGCGCTGTTCTCGGCTCCTTCCTCATTTTTTTGATTGAGGCTTGCTTCAACTGGCATTCATTCTCTTTTTCGCCTGGGGGTCATTGACCTTGGCCAGGTGTCCCCTATCATGTCCCTCGGGTTCAAAAAACGTGACCACTGTAGTCAAACTGTCAATCACCGACACCCATGACTACTGCCTATGTTTCCTGGGGCTGGACCATAACAGCAGCACCTGCGACCTGTGCCAGGCCATGTCGGCCAAAACCAATAAGAAGTTGGAGTTTCAGGGGAAGATGTTCCCCAGGACCGACTTGGCACTGGCTTCCCCGACGCCGAGCTTCATGCCCAGCACATACCGAGAGGGCCAAACATCCTTGGAGTCCTGCGTTGGCGGCTCCTCAGAGAAGACCTTGGATCCTGAGCGGAAAAAGAAAAAAATCCTTTGTCCGTTGAGGTTCCATTAGAGAAGAAAGCCCACCAAAGTTCCCAAAAAGGATGCCTCGGCCGGCAGAGACCATGTAAGAGTTCTCGAGGCCGTAGTTCTTGTTGAAGACGCGCTCGCAAGAGTGCCGGTGCTGGGCCAGAGATCCTCTGTGCCAATGCCGAAAGCTGTGGAGCCTTCTGGCTTGGAATCCAGAATGGTAGCCATGGAGCAGAACATCACTGCTATCCTGGCCATGCAGCAGGTGATGGTGATGGCAGGTTTATCTGCCCTGACTGGACCGCCCGACTGCAGGGGACTCCCCATTCATTGAGCCGAGTTCCGAGCACCATCGGCCTCTGTTAAGTCCCCGGTCCCTGTTGAGGTCTCTGTTCTGGTCCCGTTCCTTGGGCATCTGGGACTCGGACCCCAGGTCATCAGGAGGGCCCTGGTACTTCGGTGTGGACCTCAAGACACAGTCACAGGGCCTCAGACTTGTTGTACCCCCTCGATTCCACATGGGAGACCAACGACGAGGCCTTCTCGGAAACCAGATGGCACAGACACATCCCCTTGAACCTGTCTCCTCCGGCGCCATTCTCCTCCGGAGGATGTGGCCTTCCACAACTTCGTCAAGGATATGACCAGAGCCCTCAGTGCAAACAGAGGTGGAGGAGGACCCACGCACCGATGAACTAGAGATCCTCCAGTTTGAGTCTCCTCCTAAGAAACCCATATGGTGCTGGACTAGCCGATCCTCGAATGGCTGCTACTATGGATGTGGGAGACCTCAGTGTCTGTGCCGGTGGTCATCTGGCATCTCAATGCCATGTACAGTGTCAGGAAGGGGCCGGAGTTCCTCAAGCCCCAACTCCCACATAACTCCATGGTTGTCAAGTCAACCATGCAAAAAGTCAAAAGCCAGAAGACTTACTCTTCTGTTTCCCCCAGCAGGGATGCCCGAGCCATCGACACTCTCTGGCGCAAGTGCTACCGGGAGCGTGTGAGGAGAGGAGGCTTGCTGTCCACCGCTGTGCACTGCGTTGAGTGTTCTTTCAAGCAGCCCAGTGCACCCGGTCCGTCTGTGTGGCGCCTGGCCCTGGCGTCACCCAGGGGGCCTTAAAAGCACGAAGGGGTTTTTCAGCTGGTGGGAGCGTGTGAGGAGAGGAGGCTTGCTGTGCACCGTGTTGTGAGTGTTCCTTCAGGCAACCCGGAGCACCCGGTCCATCTGTGTGGTGCCTGGCCCTGACGTCATCCAGGGGGCCTTAAAAGCACGACCGCTATGCGGTACGCGGTAGCGGTCGTGTTCTAAAGGAGCATGTTATGCGCTCGAGGAGCCGGGGAGCTGGAACTTGGTACTGCAGGATGGGTAAACGTAGAAAACGACATCAAAACGTAAGTACTGTGAATCCTACCAAAGTTGTCAAGGTCTCTGGTCCTGTGGATCGGCATTTAGTTGCCGCGGAAAGTAAGGAGGCTAAGGTGGTAGTTGCATCCAAGACCCAGCTCCCCAGTGATAGCTCCTCGGTATCCTTGGGGGTTAGTATCTCTTCCCCTTCTGTTGCTAATAATAATATTGTCCCAGTTACCTCCTCTCCATGGATGGAGGTTTTGCCTCAGCAGTTGGACTCTTTACCATCATTATCTCCTTCTGGGTCCTCTTTGGACTCCGGGACTGTCCCATGGCCTCGGGTCCTGCAGGTCCCGGAGGGTTTCGCTTTGGCACATCGGGACGGTATATCATCTATTCCTGTGGATTCTCAAGATATCTCCCTTTCAGATGTGTGGCGTGTCCTTTCCAGAATTGAGTCTTCACTTAGTTCGGTTGTGTCTCAGTTTTCAGATTTTTCAAGAGACTCGGTGGCAAAATTAGCCCAGCATGACTCTGATTGTTGCATTGGACAAAAAATGCCAGAAATTGGAAGCTCATTGTAATGTGTTGCAAAATTCTTGAATGTCTTTTATAAAGGATAGTATCATTCTACACACTCAGCAAGAAGTATTAGAAAATAGCTTGAGAGCTTCAAATGTGAGATGTTTAAATTTTCCTTATACACGTTTTTTGTCTCCTCAAATTTTATTTGATAAGTATTTGATGGAGGTTTTAGGATATCGAGAAGATACTAAAACCGCATGTAACAAGTGTTTTATATTCCTCGTAAGGGGGCAACTCCAGATGAGGTGCCTCCTGGAACTGCCCCTGTTGTATCTGAAGATTCTTTGGATGTTTCTGCGTTCATTGAATCCTCTCGGGATGTAATCTCAACAAGGGCTGCGCTTCTGGTATCATTTGCTTCTGAAGCTGATAAAAATGCTGTAATACGGCTGCTTTCTGTGGGGAGAAAATTAACGTTTCCCGATGTCTCCAGGAAAACTCAACTTCGCAGGGCTTTTTTATTGTTAAGGCCCCGCGTCCTAGCTATTAGTGCCACATTTTTCCTTAAATTTCCTTGCAAATGTTTACTTACTTTTAAAGGCACCAAGTATGTTTTCCTGGAGGCATCGGCGTTGGAAACTTTTCTTTTGTCACATTCTTCACAGGTATGATAATTAGTTTTTGATCAATTTACTTGTCGTCAGATGGAAAAAAAAGAGTTTATGAATAGGTCAGCATTTCCTTTTCTCACATTTTTTCCTTGTATATTTCTTCATGGTGTAAGTTTATTCTTACTATGTTTTCTTAAAATTCGCTCCTCATAATGTGGACTGTATTTTGTTTACCTTCTTTGATTTTCAATGTTTAATTATGGCATGTTTGTTATTTCTTGAATTTACTGAATAAAAGAAAGTTGAACAATTTAAAAAAAAAACAGGCAAAGGGAGAATTTGAGAAGAAGCTTGCTGCGGAAGCAAAAACGCGAAATAAAGATTTTTTCAAGTACATTCGTAGTAAAAAACCTGTGAGTGTCAGTTGGTCCATTAGATGATAGAGGAGTTAAAGGGGCTCTAAGAGCCGACAAGGCGATAGCGGAGAGACTGAATGAATTCTTTGCTTCGGTCTTTACTGAGGAAGATGTAGGGATGTTACCCATGACTGAATTTGTATTTAAAGGTGCGGAAGAATTGAAGGAAATATCGATACATTGGGAAGATGTCTTACAACTATTAGGTAAACTGAAGAGTAGCAAATCACCTGGGCCGGATGGTATACATCCAAGGGTGTTGAAAGAACTGAAATATGAGATTGCAGACCTGCTATTAGTAATCTGTGAACTATCATTAAAATCATCTCTAATACCTGAAGATTGGAGGATCGCCAATGTAACACCAATTTTTAAAAAGGACTCCAGAGGTGATCCGGGAAACTACCGACCGGTGAGCCTCACGTCAGTACCAGGAAAAATGGTAGAAACAATCATAAAGAATAAAATTATTCAGCATATAGATAGTCATGGTCTAATGGGAGATAGCCAACATGGCTTTAGACAAGGAAGATCTTGTCTTACTAATCTGTTATGTTTTTTTGAAGGTGTGAATAAACAGGTGGACAAAGGTGAGTCAGTTGATATAGTGTATCTGGACTTTCAGAAAGCCTTTGACAAGGTCCCTCATCAGAGACTTTTGGTAAAACTAAAAAGTCATGGGATAGGAGGCAGTGTACTACTGTGGATCAGGAACTGGTTAAAAGATAGAAAGCAGAAGGTTGGGCTGAATGGCCAGTTTTCCCAATGGAGAAAGGTGAATAGTGGTGTACCCCAGGGATCTGTGCTGGGTCCGCTGCTTTTTGACATATTCATAAATGACCTGAAAAGTGGAATAACGAGTGAGGTTATCAAATTTGCAGATGAGACAAAACTATTCCACATTAGGAACCACCATCCAGGAAAAAGATTTAGGCGTCGTCGTGGATAACATGTTAAAACCCTCGGCCCAGTGTGCAACGGCAGCCAAGAGAGCAAACAGAATGCTAGGTATCATAAGGAAAGGAATGGAAAATAAAACAAAAGATATTATAATGCCTCTATATCGTTCCATGGTGAAGACCGCACCTTGAATATTATGTGCAATTCTGGTCGCCGTATCTTAAAAAGGATATAGCGTTATTAGAAAAGGTTCAGAGAAGAGCCACCAAAATGGTAAAGGGGATGGAAGGATACTCCTATGAAGAAAGGCTAAAAAGGTTAGGGCTCTTTAACCTGGAAAAGGGACGGCTGAGGGGAGATATGATAGAAGTCTATAAATTAATGAACGGAGTGGAATGGGTAAACGTAGATTGATTGTTTACGTTATCAGAATATAGAAAGACTAGGGGACATGCAATGAAGCTACAGGGTAAACTATTTAAGACTAATAGAAGAAAATATCTCCAGGAACAAGCAGGAATGTAGTCTTCACATATGGGGTATCGTCGGTACCGACAGAGCCTGCGCGGGAACGCTCCCCAGCATCCAATTAGAAAGCTTTTGGGAGGGTCCCACAGTGCCTGCGTCCCGCCTTTCCCAACTGCCTCTCTCCACTTCTTCGTTTTCCGCAGAGCCAGCAGGTCGTTGTTCCTGTCACCGCAGACAATGTTTCCCTTATTCCTTCTTTTTTGTGGTTGCGTCTGCCTTCCTTGACGCTATACCGGTACCGCCGGTTCTCTTTTCTTTCTTTTTGTTTAAAAAAAAAAAAAAAAATCAATTTTTTTTCCAAACTTTTCTTTCCAGGTGCACGTGCCATTTTGGGCCTTAGGCCCAAAATTTCCTCCACTATGGAAAAACCCGCTTCGGGTTTCAAAAAATGCACCGTGTGGCGGTACCATTTCGGTCACCGACACCCATGAGTGGTATCTTAAATGTTTAGGTCCTGACCACTCCATCTCCGAGTGTATGGCTTGTGCCATGATGTCCAAGAGGGGTCGACAAAACCAAGCTGCTAAGCTCAGCGCCCTTTTTCCCTCCGATGCAGCTTCTGTGGCATCGACGTCTTCCAGGGCTTCATCTTCCTCCCATGGATCTCAGGTAACTAAACATAAGTCTAGCCGGTCCTCAAATGGTAGATCTCCTTCCAAGCATCGAGATGCCTCTGGCGTTGCCCTTGAGGGTTCTGTACCGGCAAAATTACCCCGGTGGGAGGCTTTGGCTTCCAAAGTATTATCGAGGCTCTAGGATGTTCTCGAGGCCTCGACCTTGGCAGAACTACTGGTGCCATGCTTTGGGGTTACCGGCTGCTTCCGGTACCAATACCCAGGCATCGGCAGAGTCGATATACCAGAGGTTCCTGGCTATTGAACGCAGTCTGGTGGCTCTCCTTGTGGCATCAACACCCTCGGAACTGCGCCAGACAGTTCAACCGGTACCGATAGGATCAGCATCGGTTTCTGCTTTGCCGGCACCCTGTCATACGATGCCTTCCGGTGCCGATACACCGGTACCAATTCCCCCCGGTACCGACTTCGGTCGGTACGGATATCGATCTCTTCAAGAGCATCTGGACAGGAGGTATTTTGAATCCTCGGAGGACTCCGAGGATTCTGACAGCTCTGCCAGTACCGGGATACTTCTCCTGGAGGAGCCTTCCTCCCCTAAACGTAGGATGTCTCCTCCAGAAGATATCTCCTTTCAGGATTTTATCAGGGAGGTGGCTCCAGGTCTGTCCATTACTGTGGCTCCTGAAACAGAGCCTAGGGCTAACGAGTTGGAGATTCTACAATATCCCAAAGCTCCTAAGGAGGCAGCTACTCTGCCTATCCATGAGATCTTACATGATCTCATGTTGAGAATATGGGAGACAACTCTTACCACCTCTCCTCACTCTCGCAAACTGGATACCATGTATCGAGTCCCTCCTTGTCCTGGTTTCCAAAAAACTCAGCTTCCTCAGCAGTCTATTGTAGTGGAATCAACTATGAGAAGGATCAGGAGTGCAAAGAGGCATGCCTCTAATCCTCCAGGACGTGAGTGTAGAACCTTAGATGCCTTTAGACGTCGTACTTTCCAGGCTTCCATGCTTTCAGCCAGGATCAGTTCCTATATTTTATATATGGGAATGTTCCTTAAAGAAGTCACAGGAGACTTGGAGATTCTAAGCCCTCTCCTTCCTGATGACAAGAGGCAAGATTTTCTCACACTGGTTAAACATGCCCAGGATGTTTCTAAGTTTGTCAGTCGTGCAGCTTTTGACTGTTTTGAGTGCATAAGCAGAACCTCTGCTATTGCCATAGTTGCACGTAGAATTGTCTGGCTCCAGGCATCCGGTTTGGAGCTCTGGGTGCAGGACAAACTGGGCAATATCCCTTGTACAGGTGAGAACCTAGTCGGCAAAAATTGGCAAGAGAAAGCCAATGAGATGGATGCTGACAACTCCACTTTGGATAGGTTATCCAAAGCCACAGCTGATCCTGCAAGAAAGAAATCTTTCAAAAAAACATTCTTCTCAAAAAAGAAGGTTTTATTCCTCTCATTCCCAGCAGGGACGTTCTGCAGGTCAGCCTGCCCGGAAAGGTCAGCAACCACCTAAACAAAGGAAAGCAAAGACTGTTAAGCCTCTACCGTCTCAGCAGTCTCAGCCTCCACAAGGCCTTTGACTTTCATCTAGAGGACTTAGCTTTCCTGGCCCTCAATGGACCAGAGCCTTCCAACATTCCAGGAAGGTTGTGTCACTTTGCCCCCAGATGGAGGCAAATAACAGCAGAACATTGGACACTCCATTATAAAAGAGGGGTACAAGCTTCACTTTCTGTGCATGCCCCCTCCCACAATGGTAAGACAGTTCAATTCTCAGACCTGTTAGGTCAAGAGGTCACTATGCTTCTTGCCCAGGGGGCAATAGAAGAAGTACCCATTCATCAACAGGGTACGGGGTTTTACTCCCCCTATTTCCTTATCCCAAAGAAGACAGGGGGACACAGACCTATTTTAGACCTCAAAGAATTGAACAAATTCCTGTTCAAAGAGAGATGATTTCTCTGGGAACTCCGCTGCCATACCTTCAAGGTCAGGATTGGCTTTGTTCTCTAGATCTAAAGGATGCATACACTCATATTCTCATCCATCCAACTCACAGAAAAAACCTTCGGTTCCTTTTTCATGGAAAACACTACCAATACAGGATGCTTCCTTTTGGCCTGTACTCAGCACCAAGAGTGTTCACGAAATGCATGGCTGTGGTAGCAGCATTTCTCCACACTCTAGGGATATTCGTCTTCCCCTACTTAGACGACTGGCTCATTCGAGCCCCATCAGTCAGAGGCCAGGACTTCTCTATCTTGCATAATGCGTATCCTTCAGTATTTGGGTCTGGTCATAAACATCCCAAAATCCAGTCTAACTCCCACTCAGTCTCTAGAGTTCATAGGAGCTTTGCTGGATACCAGAAAAGCAAAGGCCTATCTTCCCCAAGCCCGTTGCCTTCGCATGGTGCAGTTAGCTTCTCAAGCAGTGCTAAAACCTCATCTCACTGCCCGAGAAATGTTACAACTACTAGGCCACATGGCATCTACAGTGCATGTGGTTCCTTATGCTCGCCTCCATATGAGAGCAGCCCAGTGGACTTTATCCACTCAATGGACCCAGGCATCAGGGTGCCTGTCAGACAAAATAGCAAACACAAATCTCCTTATTTTGTCTCTCCATTGGTGGCAGTCCACTCAGAACCTGTTGCTGGGGTCCCCATTTCCACAACCTTTTACCCCAGGCAACTCTCACAACAGATGCTTCACCAGTGGGTTGAGGAGCTCATCTGCAAGACCTCTCCACCCAAGGCACTTGGACTCCACAGGAGACTCATCTACATATCAATCTCTTAGAGCTCAGAGCAATCTTCCTTGCTCTTCGAGTGTTCCACACCCTGCTCAGCTACAAGACGGTCCTCATTGATGGACAATCAAGTAGCCATGTTCTACGTAAACAAGCAGGGGGGAACAGGCTCTCTGTCGCTTTGCAACTATGGGCCCTCGCCAGACAGCATCAGATTCATCTCCTGGCAGTGTATTTTCCAGGCATACAAAACTCTTGGGCAGACACTCAGTCAAGTTCTGCTTCCACATGAATGGTCTCTACATGCAGACCAGGTGGCCAAGACTTTTCAAATTTGGGGAACCCCGGACATAGATCTCTTTGCAAGTCCGTTGAATGCCAAACTTCCCTGGTTCTGTTCCATAATTCCGGCTCAGTGCTCTCAGGCCATGGATGCTTTCCTCCTTCACTGGGGCAAGACTTCCTTTATGCCTTTCCACCCATTCCCCTAATTCCCAAAACCCTGTTCAAGCTTCAGAGAGACAGAGGGCGTATGATTCTCATAGCTCCACATTGGCCACTCCCAGTGTGGTACCCTCTGCTTCTACATCTCTCTCAAGCTCCCTCCCTGGAGTTAGGATCTGCTCCAGATCTTCTGTCACAGGAGGACGGAAAGTTATGGCATCCCAATCCCCAGTCTCTGCATCTCAGAGCTTGGTTGTTGAAGGCCTAGATCTTCATGATCTTAACCTCCCTCAGCAAGTAAAGGATGTCCTTTATGCTTCCAGGAAACCTTCCACAAGACACTCTTATGCTTTTAAGTGGAAGAGGTTTACCATATGATGTTCGCAGAAGGGTCTTAACCCCCTTGCGAGACCTCTGGAATCATTACTGGAGTATCTCCTTCATTTATCCAATGCAGGACTTAAGACTAACTCAGTAAGAGTCCATTTGAGTGCTATTGTAGCTTTTTTCAAGCCTCTAAATGGACAACCTATTTCCTCCCATCCTCTTATAGCAGGATTTATGAGAGGCCTTCTTCTAACTAAGCCTCCCATTAGGCCACCACCGGTGGCATGGGACTTAAACCTGGTTCTTGGTCAACTCATGAAGCCACCTTTAGAACCCTTAGCTACTACCTCATTGAAATTCCTTTCTTAAAAAGTTATCTTTCTCATTGTAATCACATCAGCATGTCGCATCAGTGAGTTGCAGGCACTAGTAGCTGATCCACCTTAAACAAGGTTCCATCACGACAAGGTAGTCCTTAGGACTCATCCACACTTTATGCCAAAGGTGGTCTCGCCTTTTCATCTTAACCAAGCGGTCTACCTGCCTGTGTTCTTTCCAAGGCCTCATGCATGAAATGCAGAAAGGAATCTTCATACTTTGGACTGTAAAAGAGCTTTAGCCTTTTACTTGCAAAGAACACAGCAACATAGAAAGTCCTCTCAACTCTTTGTTGCTTTTGATCCTTCTCATTTGGAACTTCGTCTCCAAGAGAACTCTGTCCATCTGGATTGCTCAGTGTATTTCCTTTGCCTATCAGAGTAAGAATCTTCCTTTGGAGGGCCATGTCACAGCTCATAATGTGAGAGCCATGGCAGCTTCAATGGCTCATCTGCACTCTGTGTCTATTGACGACATCTGTCGAGCAGCCACTTGGGCCTCGGTTCATACCTTCACAGCCCATTACTGCTTGGACAAGGACTCCCGCCGGGATGCCTTGTTTGGTCAGGCTGTTCTTCAACACCTGTTCCATACCTAATCAACTCCTGCCCGCCATCCCTGGTTGGATGCCAGAGATCCATGGAGGGAAGTGGAGCCCTTTCACAGGGACACACAACTTCTGGGGTCTCTCCCTGGCAACTAAAGCTAGAGAGTCCCCATATGTGAAGACTACATTCCTGCTTGTTCCTGGAGATAGCATAGTTACTCATCTGTAACAGGTGATCGGGTAAAGCAGGAATTTAGTCTTCACAACCCACCCATCTCCCCTAGGAGTTGTATCTCTCTCTCTCTTTCTCTTTCCCTCTCTCTCTTTGTCTCAGCTTTAAAACTCAACTGGAGAGAGGCAGTTGGGAAAGGCGGGAAGGCAGCACGCAGGTGCTGTGGGATGCTCCCAAAAGCTTTCTAATTGGATGCTGGGGAGCGTTCCCGCCCAGGCTCCGTCGGTACCGACGATACCCCATATGTGAAGACTAAATTCCTGCTGTTCCCGGAGATCACCTGGTACAGGTGAGTAACTATGCTTGTTCACTCAACGTGTAATCAAACTCTGGAATTTGTTACCAGAGGATGTAGTAAAGGCTGTTAGTGTAGCTGTGTTTAAAAAAGGTTTGGACAAGTTCCTGGAGGAAAGGTCCAAACTCCAGGCCCTGATGGCGGACCTGCCATATACGAGGTTCTGTAAGAATAAGTTGGTGCTCTGCACACACCCCAAATAACTCCCGAAGGTGGTATCTTCCTCCCATCTCAACCAAGAGATGGTCCTCCCCACCTTCTTTCTGTGGCCTTGCACCGGCAAAGAGGAGCTAATACTTCATACACTAGATTGCAAGCGGGCCCTGTCCTTCTTGCAGTAGACTCAGGCCATCAAAAGGCTCCTCAGCTTTTTGTATCTTATGACACCAGACTGGTGCTCCCCGTGTCCAAGAAAACTTTGCCCACCTTGGGGACAGACTGTGTTGCCCTTCCTTATGAGCAAGCTGGCCTCTCTTGAGCATCGGATCACAGCGCTTCGTATGAGGGCGATAGCCATGTCTGTGGCCAACCTCCACTCGGTGCCAGTGATAGAAATCTTCAAGGCCGCCATATAGTCTTTAGTTCATACATTCGCAGCTGACTACTGCCTGGAGAGCGAATCCTGCAGGGACAGTGTCTTTGGCCAGGCAGTCGTCCATAACATTTTTGGGGTGTAGGCAGCAACTGCCCTCCAACCCTTCTGTTTTCAGGCTACCATAGTGATAGTGTCGCTGGACGGTAGGGTCTTGCAGAGTCTCTCTGTGGGGACTCACCTTCTGAAATTCACGGCTACCCGATTGATCGCAATTGGTGTTGTCTTGGTTTGGTCCTTGGCAGCCTGAGGCTATGGAGTCCTAAATGTGAGTACTGACTTCCTCTTCTTGCTGCAGAAAGCGTAGTTACTCACCTGCAGCAGGTGTTCTCCGGGTACAGCAGGAATTAATTCTCACAATCCTCCTGCCTCCCCTGGGAGTTGCCTCCCTACCTTGTTTTAGTATTTACTGCCGTCCTAGCTGTGTCATCTGACTGATCAAGATGGCACCCTTGGGTGGGAAGGGGACCATGCATGCATGGTAGCATGTCCCAAAGGCTTTCTTTGAAAGCTGGGGAAATGCTCCACACAGGTTCCGACTGTGCAGATGTCACCCATATGTGAGGACAGATTCCTGCTATTCCCAGAGAACACCTGTTACAGGTGAGTAACTACACTTTTCCCACTGTCACTAGCGAAAGTATTGGGTACATAACTGTGAATTAGTTTATTTAAATGTGAGGGAACACTTTAACATGAAAGCTTTTACTACAGAGCTGACAACATGTTGGGCTTGTTTAGTGCTAATCTTTCTGAACCAAGTTCCTGACCCCCACCACTGTGTGCTATGAAAAGGAGCTACTTTTGTTAACCAGAGTTT
This sequence comes from Ichthyophis bannanicus, assembly GCA_033557465.1. Classification (NCBI taxonomy): domain Eukaryota; kingdom Metazoa; phylum Chordata; class Amphibia; order Gymnophiona; family Ichthyophiidae; genus Ichthyophis; species Ichthyophis bannanicus. The sequence continues at coordinate 229,401,557 of CM066039.1, forward strand.
GTAACAGTGGTGTGAGCACTTGAGAGAAAGCCATTTGGTCAGAAAGCACCAGATTTTGCAACTCCATTGAGAGACTGTTCATGTGCTTCCTTCCGAGGACAAGTATCCCAGGAACTTTAATCACTCATTAAGTTGAACAATGCACTCTGAGCAAGTCTTTTTTTTGTTTTGATCTTAGTGGAATTATGATCAGACTACAGCAACATACCTGCTGCTTCAGTCCAAAAAAGCTCATGGTAAGCCTGTTCGTTTAATGCAGTCGTCCTTTGCCTTCAACTCAATTGGCTCCTCACCACAACTAAAGGTAAGTTACAATAAGATAATTAATATAGTCCATGGAGGAGAGAAGGGGGTTTCTTTAATTGTTCAGCTTTCAGAATCCCTTTATGTGAACAAGCTGAGCTGTAATGCAAGGTTTAAGAAACGTATGCAGTATAGTCTTTCAAAAGCTCCGTTACCAGTTGGTACCAAAATGCGTGAAAGTCCTTGCATCACATTTGTGCTAAACTCTGTTAAATATGCTTTTTGGGGACAAGTACTTATTTTGTGGATGCTGATACTACTCTTCTAATTGAAATGTTGTATGCTCATAATAAAGAGAAATAAATGTTCTCCATGGTCAAGAAGGATATTATCAACCACTCATGGGTAACGTCATCCTTAATGGCTAAAGCACTTTCTCCAGGAACAAGCAGGAAGTCAGCCCTCCCATATGGGTGACATCGGCACTGACAGAGCCCACAAAGTAATCTCTCCCCCAGCTTTCAAAGAAAGGGAGGAGTGGCTCAGTGGTTGGAACAGGTTATCTCAGGCTGTAGGGCCAGGGGTTCAATTCCCACATAGGGACAAGTAACCTCAGACCGGAGGGACTGGGGTCTCTAATCCCATGGCCACTCCTTGTTGTCTTGGGCAAGCCACTTAACCCTCCATTGCCTCAGGTATGCTTAGATTGTGAGCCCTTCGGGGACAAGGGAATAAAAAGTGCCCGTTAGCATATATCTGTAAACCGCTTTGACCGAGTGAAAAGCGGTATATAAGCACAGCTAAATAAATAAAGCCTTTGGGAGATCAACCATGCATGCGTGGTCACCTTCCTGCCTACGGGAGCCATTGTCCCTCAGTCTTTGTTTTTCCACTGAGCCCACTAGATGTACTGTCTGTACCTCTAGGAAAAAAGTTGTCTTATTTTGAGGTAAACCTTCTGGTTTTTATTGCTCTTTTCTTGGTTGCATACCATCACCACCTCATGATCCCAGAACCGTCGCTACCTCTGCGTCATGTTTTTCTTTGGTGGTACTTTTCTTTCTCCAGGAACAAGTAGGAAGTCAGTCTTCACATATGGGGGCAGTCCGCACAGACAGAGCCCATGCAGAACATTTCCCCAGCTTTCAAAGAAAGGCTTTGGGAATGCTACCATGCATGCGTAGTCCCCTTCCTGCCCAAGGGTGCCATCTTGCTCAGTCTCCTTTTTTCCGCAGAGCCCAATGGACGTGGTCCTCTACTCTCCTGGAAAAAGTCTTTGATTTCTTTCTTTTGTCTGGTTTGCGTACCCGGTTCTCTTCCCGTCTCGAGGTGGCACCATCGATGCCGATCTCGGCGACCCTTTTCCCCGTATTTCCTCGGGGTTCAACCTCAACTGGCCTTCGCGACAGTTTTTGCCCGGGGTCTTCGACCCCGGCCGGGTGTGCTCCCACCATGATTCCTGGTGAGTTCAAAAGGTCTGACTGCAGCAGTCACATTATCTCAGTCAGTGATACTCATAACTGCTGCATCCGTTGCCTGGGCCCGGACCACAACTGCTTCGTCTGTGACAGGTGCTAGGCCATGACCCCTAAAACCAACAGGGTGCGGTCTGAGTTGCAGGGGAAGCTTTTCCCAAGGTCTGATTCTGCCCCGGCTTCCCTGAAGCTGGCACTTTACATGAGGTCTGGGCATCCTTGGTGTCCCGCGGCAGTGGCTCCTCTGGGGCAGCCCCAGACCCTCCCAAAAAGGAGGTAGTCCTGAAGGAGGTGCCTCAGATCAAACCTGGCAAGGTCCCTTGACAGGACTCGTGTGACTCCGAGCAGAGCCCTCAAAAGGTTTTGAGACAAGAGTCCTCAGCTGATGGAGACTACGCCAGGACTTGTGAACCTATAGTTGTCCTCAAGGATGCACTCCGGAGTCGGACCCGAGGCCTTTGGTGTCCATGCAGAGTGCTGCACAGCCATCGGGCTTTGAGTCAACGCATGGCGGCAATGGAGCAGAACCTCTCCTCCATCTTGGCCTTGCAGTGGGCGTTGATGTTGGGACCCCCCAGCATCATAGGAGAGACACTGGGCCCCCTGGACTTAGGGGAGCCTCCAGGTGTCGAACTAGGCACCGAGCGCCACCAGCCTTGTGGAAGTCCTCGGCGTCTATCTAGGTCTCGATCACGCTCCTCTGGGTTCTGGTCCTCTCTGGTGAGTTAATCAGAGTCTGACCCCCAGGTCCTCCGGGGGGGGCGGCACGCTGGTTCCTCAGAGCCTCCCCAAGGGATGACTCCTCGATGCCCTCAGCCTCCAACTGGGAGACCGAGGATGAGGACTCCCCGGAGACCTCCTGACACCGGGACGTTCCCTCGGAGCAGTCTCCCCCGGAACCTCAGCGCCACTCCCTGCCTGAGGACGTGGCCTTTAATGACTTCGTTCATGACATGGCCCAGGCTCTTTCGATCCAGATGGAGTTAGAGGAGGACCCACACACCGAGGAGCTCGAGATCCTACAATATGAGTCCCCATCCCAAGGAGATTCTTACGGTGCCAGTTCCACCCATCCTCGAGATTGCTCCTCTGGTTGTGAGAGTCCCCAGCCTCGGTGCCGGTGGTCAGTAGGCGTCTGGACGCAATCTATCGCGTCCGTATGGGCCACGGGTTGCATAAGGCACAATTCCTACACAACTCAATGGTGATTGAGTCCTCCATGCAAAAACTGAAGATTAGAAAGACCTACTCTTCAATAGTAAGGTGGAATCCAAGATGGCGACAAGCACCGTTTAGGCTCCTGAGTCATTTTTCCTGATGGGACGGAAGAGGAAGGTTAAGCGAGAAGTGCAGCCTCAGGCACCCTCGCGTACCTCGACTCCTGTTGTTGGTCCGCTGGATTCCTTTGTTGTGCGGTCTCAGGAGCCCCAGCCTGCTGCGGGGAGCAGTGTTTCGCTTGGAGATCGATCGGGGCTGGGTAGCTCGGCGTCTCCTGCGAGTAGTGTTTTCACGCCCCCGGAAGCACGTCGTGTCCCGAAGCAGCCCTGCCTGATGTCTGCTCAGCAGAGTGTGAAGACGCTGGATTCCCCCGAGGTGGGGGCCTTGGCAGAACCTCTGAGGCCATTTGTGAGCAGCGTGTCAGTGGGGGAACTTCCCTCGACCGGGCAGGAAGAAGGAGCTTTGCACGGTTCGGTGAACCTTGCTGAGGCGTCGGTTGGAGACGCCGTTCTCCCTTCTTTTGGAGTCTCACAGCCCTGCGGTACTTTGTCAAGCACTCAACGAGGGTCTGTTTTTTTTCTTTTGCGTTGCCACGGTCGGAGCACTTCACCCTAGAATCTATTTCGATGGCTATCAATCAACTTGGAGAAGCGTTTGTCTCTCAGATTAATCATATTCAGGAACAGGTCGTATCTAACTCAACGAATGTTTCAAATTTAGAGCATGATTTGATTTTGTTAAGTGTCGGTAGAAGAAGTTTCAGTTAAGAATACTCAACTGGAAACTTTATCCGAGTCCTTTGTTAAGGACTCCAACCAGATCAAGATGAAGCTGGAGCAATTTGAGAACTTTTCTAAGTTGGCTAATCTTAGATTGATTAATTTTCCCTTTTTGTCAACTATTTCCCCAAAGGAAATGTTTAAATCATATTTAGTTGAATGTTTGGGGGTTCCTGTCGATTCATGTCCTCCAGTTGTTAGTTTATTATCTTCCTACAGCCCGTAAGGTCTCGGTTTCTTCTGGGGCCGCTGGGCTGGGTGGATTTGATGAACTAAATGTGTCTGAATTGCTTGAGACTTCGGATAATGTGTTTAGTAAAACCTGCTACTTGTATTGTTACTTTTGCTTTAGTTTCTGATCATGATTGGTTATTGCGGCTATTCTTTAAAAAAAGGAATGTATTATTTAAGGGGTGTCTTGTCCGCATATTTCCTGACTTAGCTAGGGAGACCAGACGCCGTAGGAGTGAGTTTTTAATCCTGCGGCCACGGGTTTCCCAGCTTGGAGGTTTTTTCTTTCTTAAATACCCTTGTAAGTGCCTGGTAAAACTTCAAGGAAATTCCTATATTTTTTTGTATCCTTCTCAATTACTTTCCGTTTTAAATACTCGAGGCTCTTTAGGGGGTGAGTGAGAGGATTCTTGAAGACGTGTGATTTAATTACGGCTGTTCGAATGCTTGTTTTTCTTTGTATATTGTGTATTAGTTTTTCCTTTTTGGATTTCTCTCTCTTGTGGGCTGTTAGAGGGGTTCTTTTCTTTTTTATTGCCATTTGATTTTTTTTTCTCTTCTGGGTTTGTTTGTATTTACTGGAATTTCCCCTATTTCTAATGCAAGTGTTTTACTTAAGTTTTTTTTTTGAAAAACAATAAAAATATAAATTTAAAAAAAAAAAAAAAAAAGACCTACTCTTAAGTTCCTCCCGGCAGGGAAGTCCAGGCCTCAATGCCATGGGACGCATGTGTTACCAGGGTGCCATGCTTGAGTTACCAAATCCAGGCATATGAATTATACATTAAGAACCAAAATAATTTGTACCACCATTGAGGATTTTGAGAAACAGGCTACTGTTATGAAGGGCAGATTCGAGGAAAGGGGGTTATCCGCATCAACAGATAGAGAAGGCATATTACAGAGCCCGTAGATCTTCTCGTACTGAGTTGCTCAAAACCCGTGATAAGTCATCTGACACGGGGTTGGTTTGTTCTCTGTTGTACTCCCATCAATCTAAGACTATTGGTAAATGAAAGATTCCTTTCAAAATATAAAGGACACTTTCAGTGCGGCCACTGTTCCGTGTGTATACATGCAGTTTCTATCAGAAATTACTTTTTACATTCGTGCAGTAATCGTAAATTTTATTTTGACGATTTTTCCAATTGCGCTACTAGTCACGTGATATATGTCATCTCATGTCCCTGTAATAAATTATATGTTGGGAAAACCGTACGCCCCGTATGGAGTAGAATAATTGAGCACAGAAGTTGCATTAAGAGAGCAGCAATAGAGAAGCCATTGGTCTTGCATTGGCAGACAGCAGGACATAGTGTCGGATTTAAAGTTTTTTGTTGTTAAAAAAAGTCAAATTAAACTGGCGAGGAGGTAATATTGATGATACCCTGTTGCGTCTTGAGCAACGGTATATATACAATTTAAACAGCTTACACCCAGAAGGTTTAAATATGGAAAAAGATCTTTCAGTCTTTCTTTAGGGTTCTTATTTTAGTTTTATACTGCTTTTCTTTCATTTGTTATCCATATTTATTGTTATCTTTGCGGGTTTTTTATCTGCTTATATTTGTCCATATATTCATACATACATTGACACTCTTCTTGGTTCCTCCCTGTACATGAATAGTGATAAATATAGAATTTTAAGGTTCGTTTTTCACTAATTTCATAGGTTTAAAAATATTTTATCCAGAAAAAAGGGCACTACTGGGTGCTGTGGGGGAGTGGCTTGTCCAAGATGGCGGCGGAGATGGTCGAGCAGAATGCCTAAACACAAAGGCAAACCTCGGGTTTATCCCGCTGAGCCCGTACCTGCCGTTTCTGGCCCAATGGACCGTTTCGTACAGCTCTTGGAGGAGCATATAGGGGAATTCGGCAGGGCTTCATAGCGCCGGTGGAGGAGGACACGGTTGCTTCCGCCCATGAAATCTCTCTTTCCCCCGATGCACGCTCTCCCCCTCCGGCTCCGGCTTCGTCAGGAAACTCTTCGGCGTGTGGCTCTGCGGTGCCACCCGGGCAGGCTGACACTGTAAAGCCAGAGCGGGACGCAAAGAAGCTTACTCCTGATGTTGGAGTGGCAGGAGCTGAGATTTGGGGGATACTCCTGGTATAGTACAATCTCCCGGAGTGGAATCTGCCGTCGGTGTGGAGTTTGAGGTTGCTGAAAGAAGTTTGGATTTGGGAGTTCCCACTGCTGTGAGCCCTCCATTGATAGTTCTTGCTCGGCCGGCTAAGGTGACCCTGGAAAATATCTGGGAAGCCATTACTCAACTATCTCAGGTAGTTAATCAACAATTAACTGAATCTTTCTCCAACTCTGTTAAAATTGAGAATAATATTAAGAAGCTTTCTGTTGAATGCGTGGAAACTAAGAAGCAAGGGGGGGTTTTCGACCAGAAGCTTGCTCAAGTTTCTGGATTGACGGAAATACTGATGAAGGATAATATCGTTTTGAAAGGGAAACTTGAGAATTTGGAAAATGTTACAAGGGCCTCGAATTTAAGGCTCTTGAATTTTCCTGTTATTCCGGGACTTGCTCCAGTGGAACTTTTCAAGAAATATCTCCAAGAATCCCTATTGATTTCTTCTGATTTAATTCCACCGATTGCAAAAGCATATTATTTACCCACTGGGAAGAAGAAAGAGGGGAAGTGTGTGTTTGGTGGTCTAGAAATGGATTCGCTGGATGTGTCAGCTTTGCTAAAATCTCCTCAAGAAGAAGATATAGTGGTTTCCACCTTATTAGTGACTTTTGCACTGTCTTCGGACAGAGACTGGCTTCTTAAAGTTTACTATAAAAGGAGAAGTAATTTGTTCATGGGGAAGAGGGTGTCTGTCTTCCCTGATGTTTCCAGGGACACCCAGGGTAGGCGTAAAGCCTTTTTGTTATTAAAACCTGGGGTTCTACAGTTGGGAGCTTCTTTTTTGTTAAGATTTCCCTGCAAATATATTGTGGTTCATATTTCTCAGCGGTTTATATTTTTTCAACCTGGGGATCTTTCTAATTATCTCAGCTCTCATATTGTAATATCGTCTCCACCTCACGGCGTACAGCGTTCATCATGTGTAATGTTCCTTCACCTCCGTTGTTATCTTTGCTTTTTTACCATTTTCATGATTTATTCAGGGGGTTCTCCTTCCTCCTGTATTATGTTCAAAGGCTTCTCCCCCCTCTTTGAGGACTAGTGATGTCTCATTTGATATTTGTTTTCTTCGCTACTATATTGTTTCATTGTAATTTCCTTTTCTTATGAGCATCTTTTCTGTACAAGCTGGTTGCTTGATTATGTTGTTGAAATTCAAAAATATAAAATAAAAAAAATATATATATTTTATCCATTTTTGATTATGTCTGGTAGGCAGTTATGAATAGTAATGGCTGTTCTGTTATCCATTTCCTTTTTGCTCGGTAATTTATATGAGGGTGTTTGTGATGACTTGTACCTCAGGGTGAGAATATATATTTTAAAAGCATTTGTTTCCCCCTTGGGTCATTTTTTGGTCGCTGGGGCCCCTCTCTTTTTTATGCAACTTATTCATTGTGCGATTTGGTTTTCATTTTCATTTATGCATTATTTTTATCTGACTTGACCGCATTATGGTTTTTTTGAGATTTGCATGATACTCTCCACGTCATTCACTCGGTAGTTTAAAGATCTTCAACGCGCCGAAGCGGGCGTTTTTTCGGAAGTCATTCTGTGTAGAAGTTATGCTGGCTTCACCAAGTTGGTAGGACCACCTTCACTTTCATTGTAAGTCTCTTTCGTTTGATTCATCTTCAGTAAATTTCTCATATTTTCAACGATTTGCAGTAATTTCGCATTGTTATGTCTACGTTTAATGACCCTGGCTGGCGTCTTTTGATTATTTATTTATTTACATTCTCTTATATACCGCGCTAATTATGGATAAAGAGAGAGATTTGTTAATAATGATGTTACATTGTTTTCCTTTTACTTTGATAGCATAAGCGTCCGGCTCAGACTTCAGCTGCCCATTCGGTTTATTTGTACTTTCTGGCTTATAAGTTCATAGCGGCAAGCACAGTTCAATTTTGAAGGTTATTTTTACTCTGCACATTAGCTTAGTGGTATACTTGTTGCGGGGTTAGTGAAGGTTTGTTATCCTTTGGTTATGCCTATGGTTGTCGGTTCAATGTATTAATTTACATTTTTATTCTGCTTATACGGTATACACCACCTTATTGTTTTTTAAGGCATTATTGTTTGTTTAGTTAATGGATAGGCCGTTTTTCATTTTTACATAGTTTGTTTAATCTTATAGTGCCCATACACTTGAGGTATCCTTCTTTTCCGCACGTTGATTTCTCGACTTTTATGCGCATTTTTACAGCAGTATATAATATTTGTTTTAAAAAATTTATTTTACATTGATATATGGTTATGGCATGTAGACGTCTGGCGAAGTCCCGGCTTCTTTTTAACTTTTGTAATTCCTAGGTTTTCATTTTAACCGGTTGTTTTAGTGTTTGTATGAGATTGTCATCCTCACACAAGTAAAGTGCTGTTCGGTTCGTTTTTATCATTATTTTTATATATATCCATCTGGTGGGTGCAGCCATACGCATTTGTTAATATGGTGACTCCTAAGATGTAGGAGGTGGAAGGTATGTACCTCTTTTGGATGTTTGTTCACATATTGTTATTACACACAAAGAATTTCCTCGTTTGTTTATATTTTCACTTTTAGTATGCACAACATCCAAATTTCTTTTAGATACAGGTCTTCCACTTAAATTCAGTATACACACTCTTAGAGGTTGATATATTTATATTTTATGGTTTATAATTATTTTATTTGTTTTTTTGTGTATACATGAGCTTAGAGACACATTTTTAATTTTTTACAGGATTAGTGCTCATCAGTAATTGAATACTGCCATTTGGGTACACGAGCCATTTTGGACAGGTATCGATTTACTTATTGGGTTTGGCTCCATATCACTTCAGAGTGCCACTTATGTAGGAGCACTTTAATGATCTTAGGATTACATTTATTCACTACACATGGATTTTTTAATGATTTTATTACATGTAGTCACCATTTTTTTTGGTTTCCGTCCTCATCTCTCTGTTTATCATCCTGCTTTTTTATAGGTGGTGTTTTTATCATTCTCATTTTTACCTTTTAGGTTTTCTATTGTTACAACAATATAAGCGACATTTTTATATGAGTAGCACATAAATACAGGTATGTTTTCTGATGCCTGGTATTGGTCACATTCCTGAGGAGTTTTCATTTTTTCGGTTTGGTTTATGTAATAAAGTTTTCATATATACTTTATATATGTTATTTATTTGTTATTATATATGTTAATTCACTATGTTTTTAGATATAAATTATTTATTAATAAATGTTTTGATTTTTGGTATACATTTTTACTTTATGTAAGTTTGTTTACTTATGTTTATCAGTTTATCTTTTTACATAATTTATTTAATTGATTGTATACATAATTTATTATGATAGTTTTGTTAATGTTAATTATCTTGGCTAGTCTCCATATGTATTGTGCCCAGTGGACTGTCTGCACTCAGTGGAAGCTGGCAACAAGTGCCTGCTGGACAAGGTATGGGTCACCCTGCTGCTCTCTTGCTTCCTCTCCTGGTGGCGACTGTCATGCAATCTCCTGGCAGGGCTCCCCGTTCAGGATCTCCCGCATAAGCTGGTCCTCACCACAGATACCTCCAAACTCAGCTGGGGAGCCCATTGAAATGGTTTTCAGTCCAAAGGTCTCTGGTTGCAAGAGGAGAGCCAGCTCCAGATCAACTTCCTCAAGCTCTGAGTAGTTGCAAATGCTCTGCAAGTCTTCCAGTACTATCTGACAAATCAAGTTGTCCTGAATCAAATGGGCAATGGGCAGGTGGCAGTGTTCTGCATCAACAAACAGAGCAGCACGGGGTCCTACCTCCTCTGCTGGGAGGCGATCAGACTCTGGAATTTTTCTAACCGGCGAGGGATGCTTCTCTGGGCCATCTACCTCCCGGGGCAGGAAAAAATCCTGACAGACCAGTTCAGCGCCCCAGTGGCACGGGATATCGTCCAGAATTGGAGCACCCCAGTGGTGAACCTCTTTGCCAGCCCACACAATGCTCAGATGCTGCTGTTCTGCTCTAGGTTTCTTTGTCAGAACCACCCTGTGGCCGATGTGTTTCTTCTCCACTAGGGCAAGGGCCTGCTGTATGCTTACCTGCCTATGCCCCTGGTGGCCAAGACCCTTTTCAAGGTCCAGGCGGACAGGACCACAATGAGCTTTATTGCCCTGTTCTAGCCCCGGCAGCCATGATATCTGCTGCTGCTTCACCTTTCTCAGTTGCCGGCCATCCCTCTGGGTTTCATCACAGATCTTATTTCTCAGAACGACAGGACCCTTTTACACTCCAATCTCAAATCGTTGACTCTGACTGTGTGGCTGCTGAAAGTATAGCCTTCTCTCAGCACCACTTGTCTAGAGACATTGAGGATATCCTCCTCACGTCCCGTAAGGATTCCACCAGGTGAGCATACACTTTCCAATGGTGCGTGTTCTTGGTCTGTTGTGCAGATAGAGGTTTCAGTCTGTTCTCCTGTCCTGTTCAGGTGATCCTGCAGTACCTTCTGCACCTCTTCATGGTTAGCTTAAAGTCCATTTCCGTGAGGGTGCACCTGAGTGCCCTGTCTGCCTACCAGCAATGCTGTAGGCGGGTGTTCCCTGCCCATTCATCCTCTCATTGGCTGCTTCATGCACAGTCTCTTGCTCCTGTGGCCTCCCATTTGCCCATCAGCAGCAGCCTGGGACCTTAATGTGGTTCTGGGTAAGATCATTGATCCTCCTTTTGAACCACTGGCTTCCTACCATCTCAAGTACGTTTTGTGGAAGGTTGTCTTCCTGGTGGTGCTCAGGTTAGCGTGCAGGGTTAGCAAGCTGCAAGCACTGTTGGCTCCACGCCCCTTATGCTAGGTTTCATAGGAACAGGGTGGTTCTCTGCACACACTTTCTTCTTAAGGTGGCTCTCCCTTCCACCTCAACCAGGAGGTGGTTCTTTCCACCTTCTTTCCAAGGCTGCACTCAAGCAGGGCAGAAGCCTCTCTTCATACCTTGGATTGTAATTAGGTCTTGGCCTTCTATCTTGATCGGAAGAAGGCGCATTGCTGCTCCCCTCAACTGTTTGTTTCTTATGACCATAACAGACTGGGCGAGGTGTTTTCTAAGCGCACCCTTTCCACCTGGGTGGCTGACTGCATCTCCTTCACCTATGGGCAGGCTGGCCTTTCTCTGGAGCATCATGTGACTGCCCATAATGTTTGGGTTATGGCGGCCAGCATGACTAACCCTAACTCCATCTCCCTGCCGGAGAGTTGTCGAGCAGCCACCTGGTCCTCTGTCCATACTTTTGCAGCTCACTACTGCCTTGAGGAGACTTCCTGTCGTGACAGTGCCTTTGGCCAGGTGTTTTGATTTTTGGGTCGCCCATGGCTTTCACAGGCTTTTTGGTAGCCTGTAGCTGGGGAGTCCCATATGTGAGGACTGACTTCCTGTCTGTTCCTGTAGAAAGTGTAGTTACTCACCTGTAGCAGGTGTTCTCCAGGAACAGCAGGAATAGTCATCGCAACTTTCCCTTCTCCCTGTGGAGTCATTTTTTTCTTTTTGGGCTTTATTAAGCTGTGTTATCATACTGAGAGACAATAGCTTCCTTGGGCAAGAAGATGACCATGCGTGGTTATTCTCCCAAAGGCTTTCTGGGGAGAGATTACTGCATGGGCTCAGTCGGTGCTGATGTCACCCATATGTGAGGACTGATTCCTGCTATTCCTGGAGAACACCTGCTATAGGTGAGTAACTATGCTTTATCTGTGTGGCAGGTTCTTGCAAAGGGTTTCCCTGTCTGCGCCTTAAGTAAGGACTTGCTCTCTTCTTTAGGAGCCTCACTGCTACAGGCTTGGCAGCTGGCCCTTTATGAAAGACGTTTTTGTCTCCTTTGTGTTAAATGTGTTAATTGACTGCTAAGAGCCCTCTGACATATGCCCTGTCCAGATTGTTGAACAGTATTTAAAAAGTAAAAAACAAAGAACCTGTTTAGTGTGATCATGAAGCCCCCCTTCTGATATGCCTACTATATGGAATATGATCTTCTTTGGCTCTTCAGTAACGGGCATGGTGGCTGAATATGCCTACTATGTGGAATGTGATCTCCTTTGGCTCTTCGGTAACGGGCATGGCGGCTGAATATGCCTACTATGTGGAATGTGTTCTCCTTTGGCTCTTCAGTAATGGCATGGTGGCTGAAGTGTCTTGTCTCACAACAGGCCTGGCAGGTCATCAATGCAGGTTTCCAGCTGTGCAGACATTAAGGGTCTCCTTGTACCGATTTTGTGGTGCTCTATCTCCATTCACAAGCTTGAATGGGGCATTTCTTCCTCTCTTCCGGTTCTGTATTCTGTTTGTCACCAACCATTGTACTTTGGGGGCAGGGGGGAGTCATGCACAGACCAGTACAGGTCTGAAATCCTCCATGTAACTTCAGTGATGCTAGGATCTCCAGGAACAAGCAGGAATGTAGTCTTCACATATGGGTGACATTGGTACCAACGGAGCCCGCGCGGGAACTCTCCCCAGCATCCAGTAGGAAAGCTTTTGGGAGCATCCCACTGTGCCTGCGTAGCTGTCTTCCCGCCTTTCCAGCTCTCCCTCTTTAGTTCTTCATTTTCCGCGGAGCCGATAAGAAGCAATTCCTGTCACTGCAGAAAATTAGGGTTGTTTTTCTTTTTTTTTTGGTGGTGTCTGCCTTCCCGTCGACACTGGTACTGACCCCCATCAGTGCTTGCTTTCTCCAAAAAAAGGAAAATCTTCTGAGGGAAAGAATTACTACTTTCCTTCCGGTGCATCAACGCCGTCTTGGGCTTAGGCTTCCCCTTTTGTCAAAGACAAAATGAAAAAACCATCCAGTGGTTTTAAGAAGTGTTCCAAATGTGGCAGTATCATTTCGGCCAGACACCCATGACTGTTGTCTAAAATGCTTAGGACAGGATCATCAACCGTCAGAATGTCCTCTGTAGGAAGATGACAAAGAGGCCTACAAAATCGAGCTGTAAAGCTGGGCACCCTCTTTGCCTCTGATGCAGTATCTTTAGCGTCAGCATCATCGAGAGCTTTATCTTCCTCCCAAGGATCTCAGGTATCGAAGACTGGCCGACTCGCCAAGGGTAGATCTCCTAAGCATCGAGATGCCTCTGGTGTTGCCCTGGAGGGGGTGGCACCGGCCAAACAACCCTGGCGAGAAGAACTTTCCTCCAAAGACTTAGTGCGGTCCCACGATGCTCCCGAGGCCTCCACCTCTAGAGAGCTCCTGGTGCCATGCTCAGGGATTATGGCCCGCAATTTCAGTACAGATACCCAAGCATTGACAAGCTCCATGGATCAACGTATCCTGGCCATCGTGCAGAGCTTAGCGGCCTTACTGGTGGCCTCGGTATCAGTAAAACCTTTACAGTTAATTCTGCAGGCATTGGTACCGGCTCCGGTACCAACACAACCTGCATTGACCTTTTTGCCGCTTACCGTGCTACTGTTCATGCCAGCCCTCGAATCCATTTCCGGTACAGAGTTTCCGGCACCGCACCCCTCGGCCATGGGGTTTGATTGGAACCGAGTACATACAGAGTGGAAACACCCTGCTGGTTGATACTTTGTCTTCGGATTCCGATTAGTCAGATGATGAATCGTCTGATACCTGGGACATGAGAACTATCCCGGAAGACCCATCTCCGTCTCCACAACGTCGCATGTCCCTTCCAGAGGATATGATTTTTCAAGACTATTTGCGATGTTGCTCGGGGTCTATCCATAGCAGTGACATCGGAGAAAGAGCCTAGGGCCGATGAACTTGAAATTTTTCAATACCCTACAGCTCCAAAGGAGGCTGCTATGCTCCCTATCCATCGTATACTTCATGACCTTATGCTTTGGATGTGGGAGACGCCCCTTACCATCTCTCCCCAAACCCAACAGCTCGATATCATGTACCGGGTTCCAGAGTGTCCCGGTTTTCAAAAGATGCAATTGCTGCATCATTCCATGGTTGTGGAATCAGCAATGCGTCAGAGTGTTAAGAGACATTCCTCAAACCCTCCTGGTAGGGAATCGAGAACCCTCGACGCCTTTGGTCAATGTTGTTTTCAGGCCTCCATGTTATCGGCCAGAATCAGTTCCTACATACTCTATATGGGTATTTTCCTTAGAGAGGTGACTAAGGATCTGGAGTTAATGGCTCCTCTTCTCCCCAATGACAAGAGTGCAGATTATCTCACCCTGGTAAAACATGCTCAGAATGTTTCATAGTTTAACAGGGCAACGTTTGACTGTTTTGAGTGCATCAGAACTTCATCCACCTGCATTGGTGCATGCAGAATTGCTTGGCTCCAAGCATTGGATCTTGAACAATGGGTTCAAGATAAGCTGGGTAATATCCCTTGCACCGGTGAAAACCTTTTTGGCAACAATTGGCAGGACAAGGCCTCTGTTAGCCTATTAAGAGTTCTCGGATTCTATCTAGATCTACTGCCAACCCAGCTAGAAAAAAAGCAGCAAAGAATTTTTTTCAAAAAGTAGTACTATCCTTACACCCCTGCTGTACAGTGTCAACATGTTTCTCAGAAGGTCTATGCACAACTCTCTTCTCACCTTGAGGCCTCTGACACTCCACCCCCGTCAGTCCGGTTTCCGCCCCAATCATAGCACTGAATATATTCTGCTCTCCTTCCTTAATGAAGTGCGTACTGCTCATGACAGTGGTCACATCTCCATTGCCGTCTCCCTAGACTTATCTGCTGCCTTCGACCTTGTGGATCACCCTACTCTCCTAGCTCGTTTACACGGCACTGGGCTTTCTGTCTCTGTACTGTCTTGGTTTCACTCATTCCTCTCTCACAGAACCTTTTCCGTTTCCACAGGTCCCTTCTCTTCCCTTCTCTTCTCCTCCCACCCCTCTCCCATGTGGTGTTCCCCAGGGTTCTGTCCTTGCCCTTCTCTTATTTAACGTTTTCATGGCCCCCCTTGCACTCCTAGTTCAGCAGCACAGCATTTCTGCTCACTACTATGCTGACGATATCATTCTTCTCCACCATACAGACCCCACTGTCCCAGATCTTACTCCCCTCAATTCCTGTTTGGCCTCAGTGTCCTCCTGGTTCTCCTCTAATTTTTTGCACGTGAATCCCTCCAAAACATCTGCCATTTGGTTTACCTCCGGTGCCCCAATTCCCCCTCTCGCCCCTATTTTGTCTTGCTCTCCATTGCAAAAGTCTCCTCCCTACGCTACCTAGGAGTCACCCTGGACTCTGCCCTATCCTTCAAAGAACATATTTCTTCTGTCGTACAGCGGTCCTTTTACACCTTAAGACAACTCTGTGCCGTTCGCCCCTTCATATCAGTCTCCTCCATTTATTTTATTTATTTACATTCTCTTATATACCGCGCTATTCTGCATCAGTGCGGTTTACATTGAACAAACTGAAATTACATTGAACAGGGTATTATAACTTGGAGATAACTATTTTACAGGGAACATGGGCTATGGAGGGTTAAGTGGCTTGCCCAAGACCACAAGGAGCACCTGTGGGACTAGAAACCCCAGTCCTTCCGGCCCAAGGTTGCTGTCCTCTAGTGGGATTTGAACCCCCGACCTTCCGGCCTGAAGTACCTTGCCCCCAACCACTAGGCTACTCCTCCATGACCACATTATTACTGTTCTTGGTGGTATCTCGCTTGGACTACTGCAATGTTGTCCTGGCCGGCCTTCCCCAAACCCAATTGCGGAGATTACAACTTGTCCACCACACAGCTGCACGTATTCTCACACATGCTTCTCATTTCGATCACATCACCCCCATCTTGATTCACCTACACAGTTCAAAGTACTTATATATGTGCATAAAATCATCCATACCGGTATTCCCCTCTACCTCGCCGACCTAATCCATCTTCATTCGTCTCACCGCTCTCTCAGATCGATCCACCTGAACCGTATGTCCCTTCCTTCTCCATCACAAGCCCACCTTGAGTCCACCCTCTCCTCAGCGTTTTTCTTTCTGGGCCCCCGACTCTGGAACTCGCTCCCCCCGCCCTCCGGTTAGAACCCTCCTATAAAATTTTTAAGACCAAGCTGAAGACCCACCTCTTCTGCACTGCCTTTAACCTTCCTCCTCCCTCCGCTTCCCTTTCCCTTCCACCCCGCTGAACCGGGATGTATTTAACACTCTGTTACGGCGCATCTTGTTTTTGCTCTCTGCTGCTCTATTCTATTTCTCCACTCTATCCTTTCTCTTAATTTTTTATGGCATTCCTTTTCCTTTTCAGCAGCCTTATATTTTGTTGTTGTACACTGCTCTGGTGCCATCGGTAAAGAGCGGTATATTAAATGAGCCAATAAAGATAAAGGGGCAGCAACCATCAAAACAGCAAAAGAAGGCTCAGACTCCTAAGTCACAGCCACCTCAGCAGACCCAGCCTCCTCAGCGTCTTTGACTCCTTTATAGATAGAGAACATAGCTGTTCTGTCTCTGGAGATTCCAAATCCCATCCACATCCCTGGCAAACTCTGTCACTTTGCCCACAGGTGGCATCTTATCACATCAGAGCAGTAGACTCTGTCCATAGTATGGGAAGGGTACAAGCTTCATCTATGAAGTCTACCCCCCTGAATGACTCGGAGAGTTCTGCTCTCAGCCCCCTCGCTGCTCTGTTGCTACAAGAGGTCACCTCCCTTCTCTTACAGGGCACAGTAGAGGAGGTTCCTCCATCCTAGCAAGGAATGGGCTTTTATTCTCCATACTTCCTCATTCCAAAGAAAACAGGAGGGTACAGGCCCATTCTGGACCTCGGAGAACTAAACAAGTATCTACTATGGGTGAAGTTCAAAATGATCCCCCCAGGGACCCTTCTCCCCTGTCTCCAGAGTCAGAATTGTCTCTGTTCTCTAGATCTAAAGGAGGCATATACTCACATAGTTATTCACTCACAGCACAGAAAGTTCCTGCACCTCATGTTCCAGGGGATATTATCAATACAGAGTCCTGCCTTTCGGCCTCGCCTCTGCCCCAAGAGTCCTTACAAAATGCATGGTGGTAGTAACTGCATTCCTAAGGACTCTAGGGATATTTGTCTTCCCTTTACTTAGACGACTGACTGATTTGAGCAAGCACCTCTCTATAGAGGCCAGCCTTTCTCTCACATACCATGCAGGTGCTGCAGCATTTGGAATTTGTAATAAATCTTCCAAAATCCCAACTTGTCCCCCCTCAAACTCTAGAGTTTATAGGGGTTCTCCTAGACACTCAGCAGTCAAAGGCATTTCTGTCCCAACTCCGCAACTCAATCAGCATCTCAGGCATGTCTCAAGAACTCTCTCACTGCTCAAAATGCTACAACTTCCGGGACATATGGCATCAACAGTGCATGTTCCATATGCTCATCTACATATGCGTGCAGCTCAATGGACACTGGCTTCCCAGTGGTCCCAGGCATCAGGTCGCCTGGGAGACAAAATAATGGTCTCTACAGGCCTAATCTCGTATCTCCAGTGGTGGCAATCCCCGGAAAACGTCCTGGTAGGGTCACCTTTTCAGATGCCAGCACATCAATGTATCCTGACGACAGATGTGTCCAAATTGGGCTGGGAGCTCATCTGGACACACTCTCCACTTGGGCTCTGGTCTCATCAGGAGTCAAAAATCTGCTGGAGCTCAGAGCCATTCACAGTACTCAGTGTGATCCAGGACCATCTTCAATTCTGCATAGTTCTAGTCCAGACGGACAATCCAGTAGCCATGTTCTTCTTGAACAAGCAGGGCGGAACAGGCTTTTGGGCCCTCTGCAGTGAGGCCCTGCATCTGTGGTCTTTTGCCATACAGCATCGCATTCATCTGCATGCGGTATTATCTTCCGGGCACACACAATGTCTTGGCGGACAAACTGAGTTGAGTCCTTCTACCCCACGAGTGGTCTCTCCATACAGACAGTTGCTCAGATTTTTCAAATCTGGGGAACCCCAGAGAGAGACCTGTTCTCAGAATGCCAAACTTCCCCGCTTCTGCTCCAGGACTACTGCACCGGACAGCCAGCAGGGGGATGCTTTTCACTTCCACTGGGGTCAAGGCTTCCTATACGCCTTCCCTCCCATTTCCCTCATTCCCAAGACTCTCTTCAAACTCCAGAGAGGACAGGGGATACATGATACTCATAGCCCCATTGCTGGCCATGCCAACCATGATATCGTCTGTCTTGGGCTCAACCCATAGATCTGCGGTCTGCTCCCTCAAAAGGAAGGGGATGTTGCTCCATCCCAATCTGCAGTTCCTACATCTCACTGAATGGCTGCTGAGGGCTTAGCCTTCCAGAACGTTAACCTTTCCCAGGAGGTTAAGGACATCCTCTTGGCTTCTAGGAAGCCACCCACCAGGCGCTCCTACACCTTCAAGTGGCGTAGATTCCCCCTTCTCAGGGATCTTAACCACTTCTCAGCCCCGGTGGAGGCATTACTTGAGTATCTCCCCCACCTATCTTCTTCTGGACTCAAAACTAATTCGGTAAGTGTACACCTAAGTGCAATTGCAGCCTCTCACATGCCCTTAGATGGCCAGCCCGTCTCTTCTCAGCCGCTTGTAGCACGCTTCATGAGGGGGCTTCTATTAACCAAACCTCCCATTAAGCGCACTCCAGTGGCATGGGATCTTAATGTTGTTTTAGGACAGCTTCTCAAGCTGCCCTTTGAACCTCTAGCCACTACCTCACTGAAGTTTATGTGGACGGTTACCTTCCTTATTGCCCTCACTTTAGCCAGAGGTATTAGTGAGCTCCAGGCTTTGGTGGCTGACCCTCCTTATACACGATTCCACCATGATAAGGTAGTCCTTAGGACTCATTCTCACTTTATGCCAAAGGTGGTCTCGCCCTTTCATTTAAACCAGTCAGTCTACCTTCCTGTCTCTTTCCCTAGACCTCATTCCTCTAGGGCAGAGGCAACCGTTCACACTCTGGATTGCAAATGTGCCTTGGCTTTTTATCTCCACAGGAGTCGAGAGCACAGAAAAGCTTCCCAAGGAGGGAATCGAGAATCTTTCCTTTTTTTTTTTTTTTTTTTTTTTAATTTTTATGTTTATTGATTTTCAACAAAATTACAAGTCAAACATACTTGCAATGGAAAAGGGGGACACGTCAGAAAGAATAAACAGAAGATTATAAAAGGTAATAATCACAAAGTAAACCCCACCTCTAGTCCTCAAAAAAAATTGGGTCCAAGAAGGAGAAGACAAAACTAAATACCAAATATACAAGGAAAAAGTGAGTATCAAAGGCAGAAACTAAAAATACAACAGAGAATACGCGCTCATTCACCCCCCACTGATCCCTGCAAATTCAAAAAGGAAATCAATTGCGAAGGAAATGAAAACACATAGGAATTGCTTTGAAGCTTAACCAGGCATTTACATGGGTATTTTAAAAAAAGATAACCCCCCGAGCTGGATAACCCGCGGTTGCAGGATTAAAAACTCACTCCTGCGCCGACGGGTTTCCCTAGCTAAATCCGGAAAAACTCGAACTGAACATCCCTTAAATAATACATTCCTTTTACTAAAGAAAAGTCTAAGCAGCCATTCCCAATCTGATATTAAGACAAAAGTAACCAAACAAGTCGCAGTCCTTACTAACACTGAATCCAAGGATTAAAAAAAAATCAGTAACATTTAAAACATCGAATTGCTCATGCCCCCCTACCACAGCGGAGGCCGAGGCCTTCCGAGCTGTAGGAAGATAATAAATCGTAACAATAGGAGGGCATGAGTCCACAGGAACTCCTAAAGCCTCTACAAGATATTTTTTAAACATTTCTTTTGCAGAGATATTAGTTAAAAAAGGAAAATTAACCAATCGCAAATTTGCTAATCTGGAAAAATTCTCTAGCTGTTCCAACCGGACTTTTGCCTGGTTAGAATCCTTAATAAATGACTCAGACAAAGTCTCCAACTGTGTATTCTTTTCAACCGTTTCTTCAAGCTTGGTTTTTATTAAGGAGACTTCCTGCTCAAATTGATCAATTCTAGCGGAGTTAGATGCAACCTGCAGTTGAATGCCATTAGTTTGAGTAAGAAAAGTTTGTCCCAATTGGGTTGATAGCTGTCCAAATAGACTCCAGGGTAAACTGTTCAGGCCGTGGCAAAGAGAAGGAAACAGTAGACCTACTTTGTTCACCCGGTGATACTCCAACGGCCCCCGGGAGCAGTGGAGGGATTGCGGCGTCTACTCGGACCACCGCAGGCAAGCTCTCAGACTCACAAGCCAGACCAGCAAGCTGTTCCATCGAGGGGACCCTCCTCGCCGACTCACCAGGCAAGTGTGGCCCCACTGAGGCCTCAGAAAATCCCAACACCGGGGATATCGTGGTCTCCACACTCCGCCGAGTCAAATCTGGACGTGGTTGCTTGGAGACCTGTTGTACATCCGGGGGCGTGAGATCGCTGCTCGAGGGAGATGCCGAGCTACCCAGCCCCGACTATCCACCAGCTGAGCTTCTGTCTCCCGGTAATACCTGCCGTTGCTCCTGACGCCGAACCACAAAAGAATCCAAAGGACCACTAACTGGAGTCGAGGTCACCGGAGGAGCCTGGGGCAGCATACTCCTCTTCACCTTTCTCTTCCATCCCATCAAGAAAACAGAGGTCAGGAGCGTGAACTCACTAATCCGCCATCTTGGATCCCTTGAGAATCTCTCCTTTGACTCGAGTTACCTGGGGTTGCCATTATTCAAACAAACGTTTTCCAGGTGGACAGCGGACTGCATCTTTGCTTATGAAAAGGCAGGACTCTCTCTCGAGGGTCACGTCACTGCACATAATGTTCGGGCCATGGCTGCCTCTATGGCAAATCTATGCTCTGTAGCGATTGATGAGATATGCAAACCAGCATAGAAACATAGAAACATGATGACAGAAAAAGACCACAAGGCCCATCTAGTCTGTCCTTCCATAACAACAACTACAACAGTCCACTTTTTACCTTTAGAGATCCTCTGTGTTGGTCCCATGCTTTTTTGAATTCAGTTACTGTCCTCATCTCTACCACCTCCACTGGGAGACTATTCTACGGATCCACTACTCTTTCCGTAAAGAAATATTTCCGCATATCACTCCTGAATCTATCTCCCTTCACCCTCATCCCATGTCCCCTCGTCGCAGAACTTGCTTTCAATTGAAAGAGGCTCTCTCCCTGAACATTTATGCCACGGAGGTATTTAAACATCTCAATCATATCACCTCT
The DNA here is from genome assembly GCA_033557465.1 of Ichthyophis bannanicus. Lineage (NCBI taxonomy): Eukaryota > Metazoa > Chordata > Amphibia > Gymnophiona > Ichthyophiidae > Ichthyophis > Ichthyophis bannanicus. The sequence continues at coordinate 229,422,814 of CM066039.1, forward strand.
ATCCCGCCTTTCCTCTAAGGTGTACATATTAAGATCCTTAAGTCTGTCCTCATATGCTTTATAATGAAGACTACTAATCATCTTAGTAGCAACCCTCTGCACCGACTCCATCCTGTTCACATCCTTTTGAAGGTGCGGTCTCCAGAATTGCACACCATACTCCAAATGAGGTCGCACCAAAGACTTATACAGAGGCATTATCACCTCCTTTTTTCTGCTAGCCATTCCTCTCCGTATGCACCCAAGCATCCTTCTAGCTTTTGCCGTCGCCTTTTCTACCTGTTTAGCTACTTTAAGATCATCGGACACAACTACGCCTAGGTCCCGCTCTTCTTTAGTGGACAAAAGTACTTCACCTCCTATGCTGTATTGCTCCCTTGGATTGCTGCAGCCCAAATGCATGACCTTACATTTTTTAACATTAAATCCCAGCTGCCAAATTCTAGACCATTCTTCAAGCTTAGCTAGATCCCTCCTCATGTTATCTACACCTTCCTGGGTGTCTACTTTATTGCAGATTTTGGTATCATCCGCAAAGAGACAAACCTTACCAGACAGCCCTTCCGCTATATCACTAACAAAGATGTTAAAAAGAATCGGACCAAGGACAGATCCCTGGGGCACACCACTGGTAACATCCTTCTCCTCAGAGTGAGCTCCATTTACTTGTATTCTTTGTCGCCTCCCACCCAACCAATTTCTAACCCAAGCAGTAACTTTAGGGTCCATCCCTAGGGTGCTCAGTTTGTTTATAAGTCGCCTGTGAGGAACAGTGTCAAAGGCTTTACTGAAATCTAAATACACCACATCTAGAGCTCTCCCTCGGTCCAACTCCCTGGTCACCCAGTCAAAGAATCAATCAGATTTGTCTGACAAGACCTGCCTCTGGTGAATCCATGCTGCCTCGGATCCTGTAATCCGCTGGACTCCAGAAACCTCACTATTTTCTCTTTCAACAGCGTTTCCATTAATTTACTCACCACCGAAGTTAAACTAACCGGCCTGTAGTTTTCAACCACATCCTTACTTCCGCTTTTGTGTAAAGGCACCACATGAGCCTCTCTCCAGTCCTTTGGCACCACTCCCGACTCCAACGAGGCATTGAAAAGGTCAGTCAGTGGAGTTGCTAGAACGTCCCCAAGTTCCCTCAGTATTCTAGGGTGTATCCCATCCGGTCCCATCGCTTTGTCTTCTTTAAGTTGAGCTAGTTTCTCACGAACACAGTCTTCGGAAAATTGTTCAAGATGTCCCTCGCTTCTGTTCTTATTTGTGGGTGTTTTCTGAGGTCCTGCTCCTGGTTCTTCATCTGTGAACACAGAACAAAAATATTTGTTAAGCAATTCCGCTTTATCCTTATCAGCTTCTACATATTCCCCCCCTGTACCCTTGAGTCTGACAATACCACTTTTGCCCTTCCTCTTCTCACTAATATATCTGAAAAATGTCTTATCTCCCCATTTTATTGCATTGGCTATTTCCTCCTCCTCCTTTTGAATCTTTGCCTTCTTGACTACTTTGCTAGCTTCTCTAAGTTGTTCCAAATACAGATGCCTGTCTTCCTTTCTCTGTGATCTCTTGTATTTCATGAAGGCCTCCCTCTTTTTCTTCACTTTTTCAGCTACTTCCTTCGAAAACCATAGCGGTCTCCTGTTCCTTTTGCCTTTATTTACCATTTTAACAAAAAGGTTGGTTGCCTTTAAAATACCCCCTTTCAGTTTTGCCCACTGTTGTTCTACATCCCCCAGCTGTTCCCATCCCACTAACGACTCCCTGAGGTATTGGCCCATCTTCGCAAAGTTAGTCTTCCTAAAGTCTAAGATCTTCACCTTGGAATGTATTCTAACAGCCCTAGTCCTAATACTGAACCACACCATCTGGTGATCACTGGATGCAAAATGATCTCCCACTACAACATCAGAAACACTTTCACCATTGGTAAGCACCAAGTCCAGTATGGCCCCTTCACGTGTGGGGTCTGTTACCAATTGCCTGAATAGTTCTCCCTGTAGAGAATCCAGGATCTCCTTACTCCTAGATGATACTGCAGCAGGAAAGTGGTCTTCTGTCCACACTTTTGCTGCTCACTATTGCCTGCAGAAGGACTCCCGCCAGGATGCCTTGTTTGGCAAAGCTGTTCTCCAGCGTCTCTGCCGGACTTAGGAAGAAAGGCTAAAAAGGTTAGGGCTCTTTAACCTGGAAAAGAGACGGCTGAGGGGAGATATGATAGAAGTCTATAAATTAATGAACGGAGTGGAACGGGTAAACGTAGATCGATTGTTTACCTTATCAGAATATAGAAAGACTAGAGGACATGCAATGAAGCTACAGGGTAAACTAAGACTAATAAAAGAAAATATTTTTTCACTCAACGTGTAATCAAACTCTGGAATTTGTTACCGGAGGATGTAGTAAAGGCTGTTAGTATAGCTGGGTTTAAAAAAGTTTTGGACAAGTTCCTGGAGGAAAGGTCCATAAACCATTATTAAGAAGGGACCCAGGATATCAATGCTTGACCCAGTACAAGCATTGCAGAACCTGTGTCTTTTGGGGAAACTGCTAGGTACGTATGACCTAGATTGGCCACTGTTGGAAACAGGATACTGGGCTTGATGGACCTTGGTCTGACCCAGTATGGCATATCTTATGTTCTTATATGTTCTTATGTTATGTTCAACTCTTACCCTCAGTCCCAGGTTTCGATACCAGACATCCTTGGAGGATGCATGACCACCTTAGTTATACCTGTGATTCTACAGCTGACTCTGAGGTCATCTCTCTGGCATCTCATTTATTTATTTAACATTTTTTATATACTGCCTTTTATGATATCAAGGCGATTTACATTGAACAAACTGAAATTACATTGAAGAGGGCATTATAACTTGGTGATAACTATTTTACAGGGAACATGGGCAATGGAGGGTTAATGGCTTGCCCAAGACCACAAGGAGTACCTGTGGGACTAGAAACCCCAGTCCTTCCGGCCCAAGGTTGCTGTCTTCTAGTGGGATTTGAACCCCGGCCTGAGGTAACTTGCCACAACCACTAGGCCACTCCTCCTCCCTCATAGCTAAGGAGTCCTATATGTGAAGACTATATTTTTGCTTGTTCCTAGAGATAGCGTAGTTACTCACCTGTAACAGCTGATCTCCGGGAACAGCAGGAATTCAGTCTTCACAACCCACCATCCTTCCCTAGGAGTTGTAGTTCTTTGTCTTCTCCTTCTCTTCTTTTATCTCAGCTGCAAATTCAACTGAGGAGGGAGAGCTGGAAAGGCGGGAAGGCAGCTATGCAGGCGCAGTGGTATGTTCCAAAAGCATTCCCATTGGACTCTGTGGAGCGTTCCTGACATCACCCATATGTGAAGACTAAATTCCAGTTCATGAACTTGATGGACCTTGGTCTGACCCGGTATGGCAGTTCTTATATTAATTTTCCTTGATAGCTAAGGGATAATCATAAGTCCCAACAAAGCCAAAAGTTAGACTAGCTTGTAGCAAGTATTAAGTGTTTTCTGGGCTATAATTTCAGAGATCCGAAGCAACTCAGGATATCTGTTTCCAGACAGATCTTCCTTCCCTTCTACAAACTTGCTTTTTGGATTCCCTGCATCACTGATTAAGGCATTCTGTCCCTATCATCCTGGGCAGTGCAAGCAGTTAGGTTCCCTAGGCAAACCTCATCTCTTGAGGATGAGCTCCTCCTCCCTCCCTGGCCTCTATTGCCACCATTGCTGCCCCTCTCCGGGACCAGCAATAACAGCGGCAATGGCTTGAAACAGCTCCGCAGCACTTAACTTGAAACTCTGGCACTGTAAGGATGTTTAACATCTGCCCCCTCCGGTACAGACTTCCTTTTTTATGGGGGTGGAGAGGGGCAGCAGCAGCCGCAGTGGGGCCGTCCCTGGACAATTAATGCTCTAGGCAGCTGTCTAGTTCACCTAATGGCTGTGCTAGCCCTGCTGATGCCTCACAATGACTATTATATAGATATTCTGCTTCATTAGGAAGATAGCCTAGTAGCTTTGTTCCATGGTTCTCAACTGGATCTAAGAGACTAAGTTCAAACAATGTTGCTCTTGCGTTCACATTCTTAAAACTCCCTTTGGGACTATATGTTTAAATTAAATTTATTGTCATAAATATCTGGCTGTTACTTTTGTAAATTAACCTTATTCATAAATTGGAGGGAACTACAATAAGCAGAATAGCCAGAGAGTACAGACACAGAGTAAGCATAGGAAAATGACCCACTACCACACTTAGTCTGCCATGCATATGAAAAACAGTTACATGAAATCTTCTAGGGCAAGCACTAGTTATCCTACCTGCTTCAAATAAATTTAAAGAAACAAAACAGGGACCATCAATGTTCTCTGGGAACACGCAGGAAGTCTGTCCTCACATATGTGCGATGTCTGCCGACTGAGCCTGCATGGTATCCTCTCCCCAGCTTTCAAAGAAAGCGTTTTGGTGATGTACCATGTATGCATGGTCCCCTTCCTGCCCAAGTGTGTCATCTTGCCTCAGTCTTCTTTTTTCTGGATGTCTGTTCCCCTGGAAAAAGTTGATTTTTGTCATCTTTTTTGCTTTCTCCAGTAGCAGTCTCTTTAAGGCCCTCAGGCAACATCAGCAGCAGTGTGAGTCAATTTTTCAGAAGACCAACTCAGCCCCGGAGTCCTCCATGAGAGCCCGCTCTGAGACTCCTTCCAGCACCTCGAGCACCTGCGGAGACCGTTCGTCCTCGGAGCTCTGGGACCGCGGAATCTCTGCCCAGAGTCCCGCATTGAGAATCGTGCCAAGATGGGCCGAAAGACCTCAAGGACCAAGTCTGGCAGTGAGGCAGGGAAAGTGGGAAATCTCACGAGCCCTGGTCCTGCAGCCCTCGACAGGAGGCCAAGGGTGTCCGCAAAGAGCGGCTGTCCAAGTTGCCCCTTCAGGAACAGTCTATGCCCTGGGACCGGTCTCAGACCCCCAAGGCCATCCTGGTAGAGGACTCCCCCTTGATGGAGCCGGCACCATGCCTGAAGTCCTTTGTGCCCCCCCTACAGGCTGTTGAGCCTTCTGGTCTTGAGGCCAGGATCTTGGCCTTGGAGCGCATTTTGTCTGCCTTAATGGCCCAGCAGCAGACTCTGATGCATGGTTCCTCCGAGTCATCACTCTCATCCTCTGGGCTCTCCATCGGTAGGGACTCCCTGGAGGTTGAGCCGATACTAGATCACCACCAGCCTCAAGAGATGCCTCTGCTGTGATCTCAGTCCTGGTTCTTTGGGCCATAATCTTCACTGCTCAGTGCCCTATGCTCTGAGCGATGGGCCACCATGACCCTGTGGTCATGAGGTCCTTGGTCGGGTCAGCACCCCATATCCTGGAGGACCCCTGATTCCTCCTCCAAGCTGGACTAATTGGGAGACAAAGGATGATGACATCCCTGGATACCTGTCGTCACCGCAATGTGCCCTCGGACCTGACCTCTCCGGAGTCGAGGCGCTGCTCCCCACCCGAGAATATGGCCTTCCTCGACTTTGTGCGGGACATGGCCAAGGCTCCGTCCTTTGCCACAGAGTCAGAGGAGGGCCCTTGCATGGAAGACCTAGAGATCCTTCAGTACAAGGCCCCCCAAAAGAGGCGCTCACAGTACCCGTTCCCCCTATCCTGGAATGGCTGCTCCTCTGCATGTGGGAGACCCACGCATCGGTGCCCATAATTAGCAGGCGGCTGGACGATCTACAGAGTCCACCGGAGCCCTGGCTTCCTAAAAACCCAACTGCCTCACAACTCTGATGGAGGAGTTGGCCATGCGGAGGCTCAAGAGCCAGAAAACACACTTCTTGGTGCCCCTGGGTAGGGAGGCTCATGCCAGGGACATAAAGTGCTTTCAGGGCACAATGCTTGTTGGATCCAGGCTTACCAGTTGTACATGGACATGTACCTTCGAGACCTGGCAACGTAGCTTGCCGGGTTCTCGATTGGTCTCTTGGAGGAAACCCCTCCAGAGGTTCAGGACCCTGGTCTCAGCAGTCAGGGAGTGCTCCAAGTTTATCACTCGAGCGGCCTACAATGGCTTTGAGTTGGCGGTTAGAGTGGCTGTGGCAGGCATTAGTGCCCGGTGCCAAGCTTGGCTACAATCCTCAGACCTGGAGCAATGGGTCCAGGACAAATTGGTCAACATCCCTTGCCGTGGAGAGAACCTTTTCAGCAAACCCATGACAGACAATGCTGCCGAGCTGGAGTCAGAGTTCCTGACTAGGACCAGACTCTCCAAGAAGACCGCTGACCCTTCCCGGAGGAAGGCTTCAGGTGGAAAGCCCTTATATCCGAAGAAGAGAAAAGCTTATGGAAACTACCCTCAATACCAGGCCTTGCCAGCTCCCCCACAGGGCCAAGGGACGAGGGTACGGCCCATGTAAACCTAAGATACCCAAACCTAAGCCCGTGCCCCCAGCGCAGTTTGGAGGGGGCTTTTGACTCCTTGGGCAAAGCCTCTCTTCCCCCAGGAGGCACAGCCCTGCAGCACACAGAGGGGCATCTGTTGCTTTTTGCCCACAGGTGGCCCTCCATTACCACTGACACATGGGCCCTTTGGGTGGTGAGAGAGGGTTACCTCCACCAGACACCCCCACTACTTTTTCCCAGGAGAGCCCCCAGAATGTCTATCCACTAGGACCTGCTCTGGCAGGCATTCGCAGGCCTTCTGGAAGACCAGGTGGTAGAACCCTCCCATCTCAAGGGCACAGGGTTCTACTCCTGCTACTTTCTGGTACCAAAAAGGGACTGGGGGATTCTGCCCCATCTTCAACCTGCGTGATCTCAACAGATTCCTGGTGAAAGAAAAGTTCAAAATGTGCTTTCTTGGAACTTTGTTGCCATACCTCCAGCAGAGAGACTGGCTATGCTCCTTGGACCTAAAGGATGCATTCACACACATCCTCATCCACCCCCTACACAGGCAGTACCTCCACTTTATGGTTGGGGGAGAACTTGGTGAATGCCCTCAGGGTGGAGACCAGGATGAAGGTTAGCACTAAGTGCCTGGCAGTGGAACAGCCCATCTCAGACTCCAGAGGGTATTCATCTTCCCCTATCTGAACGACTGGCTCATAAAGGGCAGCATGACCGTTGAGGCCTGTAAGGAGACGACACGCACCATACTCCTGCTGGAGCGCCTTGGCTTCATCGTAAACTACCCAAAGTCCCAACTCCAGCCAACCCAGTGCCTGGAGTTCATAGGGGCTCAGCTAGTCACCATCCAAGCCAGGGCCTTTCTCCCCCTGAACAGGGCCCTACACCTCCAAGCACTGGCTGCAAGCACACAGCGCCCTCACTCGGCATCGGCCCACCTCATGCTCTGCCTGCTGGGGCATATGGTATCCATGGTGCATGTCACTCCAGACGCTTGCCTGTGGATGCAGATTGCCTAGTGGACACTCTGCTTGCAGTGGTCCCAGGCTATGGGATGCTTGTGGGACAGGGCGTTCATTACCCATCTCCTGACTCTCTCGACTGATGGCAAAACCTCCAGTGTCGGGATGCGCTTCAGCCCCCCACACCCTAAAAGATCCTCACAACAGATGCCTCCAAGCTGGGGTGGGGAGCACATTGCAATGACCTCTGGGGCAGTTGGTCATTGACAGAGAGTGTCCAGCAAATCAACCCCCTGGAGCTCCAAGCCATAGCCTTAGCCCTCCAGGCTTTTCATGACTACCTGCAGCACCAGGTGGTGCTGGTTCAGACCGTCAACCAGATGGCAATGTTCTGCATAAACAAGCAGGGGTATATGGATTCGGTCCTGCTCTGTCAGGAAGTGCTGAGCCTCTGCTCATATGCCAGCAGCAGCAGGATTCTCCTGTGAGCAATTTACCTCCCAGGCCACGACATTACCCTTGCGGACAGGATCAGCCATGTGTTTCAGCCACAAGAGAGGAGGCTAGACTCCAGGGTGACCAGCCAGTTGTTCCAGTGCTTGGGGCTCCAGAGGATGGACCTCTTTGCTAGTCCGGCCAATTCACAACTGCCCCACCTCTGTTCCTTACTGGCGCCCCCCCTCCCGGGTGGCGGCAGATGCATTTCTGATCTCTTGAGCAGAGTGCCTCCTTTACGCCTTAATCAACAAGACCTTGTTGAAGGTCCCGCGTGACAGTAGCCACAATGATCCTTGTGGCTCCACGATGGGTCAAGCAGCCATGATTTTCCCTGCTCTTCTGTCTGGTCACATTGCCCCTGGTTCCCCTGGGGTGCAGTCCAGGCCTAATGATGCAGGAGGAGGGCTCTCTCCACCCCATCCTGGAGTCCCTGACACTCACTGCCTGACTGCTGAAATGGTAGCCCTGGCCCCTTCAATAAAGAGAATGAAAGTGGAGGAGGTCCTTGCTTCCCGCAAAACCTCCATCCATCGGGTGTTTGCTTTCAAGTGGCAGAGGTTCTCTTTCTGGTATGCAAAGCATCAGACCAACCCCATTTCCTGCTCTGTCCAACTAGTGCTGCAGTACCTACTTCACCTGTCCCAGGCAGGCTGAAGTCTCTCCGTAAGAGTGCATCTCAGCTCTCTCATGGCGCAACATCATCTCATTGGGGGGAAATCCCACTCTGCTCAGCCCCTTATGTTTAACTTCCCTAAGGGGGCTTCTCCTGTCTAAGCCGCCAGTCTACCTGTCGGTGGCAGAGTGGGACCTTAATGTTGTGTTCTCCAAGCTCACCGCTCCACCTTTTGAGCCCCTCTGCTCCTGCCACCTCAAGTATCTCTCCAGGAAGGTGGTGGTGGTTGTGGCTCTCACCTCTACCCGCAGGGTCAGTGATCTTCAGATTTTGGCAGAACCACAGTACACTAGGTTCTGCAAGAACGGGGTTATGGTCCACATGCACCTCACGTTTCTACCCACGTTGGTATCTCTGTTCCACCTCAACCAGTGGGTGGTGGTCCCCACCTTCTTCCTGCGGTCTTACGCCAGCAGGGCGGAGGCAGTTCTCCACACACTGGACTGTAAGCGGGCGCTCTCCTATATCAGGCACACCCAGGAGCACTGCCAAACTTCTCAGCTCTTTGTTTTCTACGATCTGAGTTGGTTGGGAGCTGCAAGCTCTAAGCGGACCCTGTCCAGCTGGGTCGCTGACTGCATCGCCTTTGCATATGAGCAGGCTGGTCTCTCGCTGGAGCACCGTGTCACGGCGGCCTCTGTAGCGAATTTGCGCTCCATTCCCTTGTCTGAAATCTACCAGGCCACTACTTTGTCCTCAGTTCACACTTTCACAGCTCACTACTGCCTGGAGAGAGAGTCTCCTGTCCTCTGGCCCTTTGGTGTGTTCAGGCTACCAGAACATTGGCTCTTCACTGGGCACGGGGGCTGCTCTGTTATCTCTTGACTCATTGCTGATGCTCATGGTTCTCCCTTTATCTGGACACCCAAGAGCTTTTTACAGGTTTTTTTGTAGCCTGTAGCTAGGGATTCCCATATGTGAGCACTGACTTCCTGCTTGTTCCTGGAGAAAGCATAGTTACTCACCTGTACCAGGTGTTCTCCGGGGACAGCAGGAATCAGTCCTCACAACCCTACCTTCTCCCTGTAGAGCTGCTTTTCTTTTTGCCGTCTTGTGCTGTATCATACTGAAAAGCAAACAAAGATCGCTCATGTATCAATGTGGGTAATTTCAAGACTTTATAATTTTTGAAACAGACAAAACTTGTGTTTACCAAACCGAGGTCTCAGACTCTTTGGCTCTGCCACCAGGACTTTCGTCCGTTGCAAGGCAGGTTGCCTATTTGCATCAGTAACCTCAAAGAACTTAGCAGGTGACTATATTCAGACACATATTAAAGTTCAACGTTTCACTAAATTTTCAATGTTCAATCTTGCACTTATCTGAATCACCCAAATACACCCGCTTGATTAGGACATTTTAAGGATCCCGACGCCCTCCACAGGTACCGCTCTCGCGTTTCATAACCATGCTTTCATCAGGGGATTGCTCAGAAGCAACGTCCACAGTTCTTCTAATTGTCTATAAAACACATAAAACAAACATACTAATATCCCCATACTACCCATCCACACACATATAACCCATTCATCATATAATACCCCAACTACCCAAAGACTCCAATATTAAATACGTAAAACAGACTCTGCTGCCTGCATTTCACCAGTCTTTACCGCTTCCTTTCCTGGCTCAAAAGAAACGCCGCACATGCGAACTAAACCCTCCCTTCCATCTTTAAAGGGGCACACCAAATTCAATACTTCAATCACTATATCTAATTCCCCCATCAAGGGCCTACCCATATAAAGTATCAATAACCTAGAGTTGCAGCTACAATCGCTGAATATGTTAAAAGTATGCCAACTGAAACAATGTCATAAACAACCCGTTCAGTCTATAGAAGCGTTTAAGCCATTCAGAGTCACTATGTTAAATGTATATATCCACCATTGCTCACATCTAATTAGTTACCAATCTACAGCCATACCACTTTCAGTCTTAGTTATTTGGTCAAGACAACAAACCCTAAGTTGATCATACTGATGATGTTTCTGCATACAATGTCCTACTATAGGGGCCTCACGGACACCACATTTAATGCGACTCTTATGCTCTCTAATACGAACCCTGAACATTTGTGTGGTTTTTCCCTATGTAGACCAATCCACATGGGCAAAATATAGCATAAACAACACTGGTGGAGCCACAAGTGGTTGATGATCTTAATTCTCTTCGATGGCCATTATATTCAAAACAGGAAACTTCTAGTGTGAGCGAACAAATATCACAGCTACCACAACAGCGATGCCCTTTCGGCATAAGCTGCCTGGAGATGTCTTCCAGCGGTCGCAATACTGCGGGACTCAAAAGCTCTTTAAGATTTCAATCTCTAGTCCAAACACATCTAATAGATTTCTTTTGGAGACCCGGAACTGCCGTAATGATATTAGAATGCTTCTGAATAATACGTTGCACTGCCAAACTCAATGGGGAATATCTGGTAATAAAATTTACATGAGTGGAATCCAGCTCCCTTGAAGTAATCGGATGAGGTTCCAACAGCAAAGCTCGATGATTAAAAAGTGCTCGAGTGTATGCTCGCTTTATTATCTGATAGGGATATCCACGAGCCAAAAAATTGGCAAATACTTTATATTGACGCTTATACTCTCGTACTTCGGAACAATTTCTGCGAAACCACAGGAATTGAGAATATGGAAGACTTTCCTTAAGACGACGAGGATGCAAACTACGGAAATGTAGAAATGTGTTCTTGTCAACAGCCTTCTTGAAAACTGACGTTAACCACCCATCGGGGCCTCTCGTGATCTGCAGATCCAAAAATGTAAGAATATCTCTATGAAAAAAATTATGTAAACGTTATATTGGGATCCTAATGATTTATCCAGTCAAAAAACTGATACAGAGATTCCTCTGTGCCTCGCCACATCACAAAGATGTCGTCAATATATCTCCTCCAAAGCAATATCTGAGGAGTATATTGTGATGGAATAACCCACTGCTTCTCAAAAATCCCCATATAAAAATTTGCTATGGATGGAGCGCATGTAGCGCCCATGGCTACTCCGGCAACTTGTTGATACAAATCATTCTGAAAGAGAAAATAATTTTGCTTAATGGCTAGCTGAGCCAAAGCCATAATGAACTGAAACTTGGGTTCTGATATATCTCCACGTTGACGGAGTACTTGAGTAATCACCTGTAGCGCTGCCTCTTGAGGAATATGAGTGTAAAGTGAAACCACATCCAATGTAGCCAGCCAAACATCAGAACAATTTGACCACTGATCATCCCCTTTAGGATCTGCAAAAAGTGGGTCGTGTCTCGAACATAAGAAGGTATGGTTTGCAACAAAGGGCGTAGATAAGAATCAACATAAATGGAGAGAGGTTCAAGAATACTTCCCCTCGTAGAGACGATGGGACGACCTGGAGGGACCTGAGGATTTTTATGCACTTTCGGAACTATGTAAAATTTGGCAGTAGTTGGAGCTACCACATTCAAAAAATTATACTCCTTGCGAGTAATTAAGCCCTCCCCTAAGGCCAATTGAGTTAATGACCGGATCTTACGCTGTAAATGTTCCTGAGGATCCATCTCCAATTTAATGTAGACTGCTTGATCTTGTAATTGGGATAAAGCCTCATTAACAAAGCCCTCCCTAGATTGAACTACAACCGCACCGCCTTTGTCAGCACGCTTGATGACTAAATCATATCATACTGAGGCAAGATGGCACCCTTAGGCGGGAAGGGGACCACATAATCATTGTACATCTCTAAAAGCCTTTCTTTGAAAGCTAGGGAGAAATTACTGCATGGGCTTTATTGGTGCTGACGTCACCGATATGTGAGGACTGATTCCTGCTGTTGCACCTGTTACAGATGAGTAACTATGCTTTCATAGCATGGGCTTTTCCAGTCAAACTGGATTGAACATAAGAACTAGTTGGAAAACTAACAATCCTAATTTGAGAATATGACATAGGTTAGTAGTAGTAGTAGATGATCCCACGCGTGATAGATCACATTATCTCCAGGAACAAGCAGGAATGTAGCCTTCACATATGGGTGACTTCGGTACCGACGGAACCCGCGTGGGAACACTCCCCAGCATCCAGTAGGAAAGCCTTTGGAAACATCCCACTGCATCTGCATAGCTGCCTTCCCGCCTTTCCAGCTCTCCCTCCTTAGTTCTTCGTTTTCTGCTGAGCCGACAAGAAGCAATTCCTGTCACCGCAAAAAATGTTTTTTAATATTTGTGGTCACGTCTGCCTTCCTGTCGACGCTGGTACCGACCCTGTTGGTGCTTGCTTGCTTTCTTCTAAAAAAAAAAAGAGAGAGAGAACTTTTCTGAGGGGAGAAACTTCTTCCTTCAGGACGCATGGATACCATCTTAGGCTTAGGCCTTTTTTTCCCAAAATGGACAAACCAGCCAGTGGTTTTAAGAAGTGTTCCAATATGGCAGTACAGTTCCAGCCACGGACACCCATGACTGGTGTCTAAAATGTTTAGAACTGGATCGTTAACCATCAGAATGTCCTCTCTGTAGGAAGATGACAAAGAGAGGCCTGCAGAACAGAGCTGCAAAACTCGGCACCCTCTTTGCCACAGATGCAATGTTGGTAGCATTGACTTAAGAGAGCTTCATCTTCCTCCCAGGGATCTCAGGTATCGAAACCCAGGTCTTCATCAAAGACTAGCCAGCCCTCCAAGGGTAGATCTCCTTCTAAGCATCGAGATGCCCTAGGCGTTGCCCTGAAGGGGGACATACCAGCCAAACAACCATGGCGGGAGGTCCTTGCCTCCAAAGCCTTAGTGGGGTCCCAGGATGCTCCTGAGGCCTCTACCTCCAGAGAGCTCTTGGTGCCATGCTCGGGGATCGTGGCCGCAACTCTGGTACCAATAACCAAGCATCGGCGTGCTACATGGATCAACCTATCCTGGCTATTGAGCGGAGCTTAGCGACCTTACTGGCATCTTCCGTGCCGGTAAAGCCTCTACAGTCTATTCCTCAGCCATCTGTACTGACGACGGTACTGAAAGTGCCTGCATTGACTTTGCTGCTTACCATGCTTCCACCCATGCCGGCCCTCCAATTCTTCTCCGGTACCGAGGTTCTGGGACTGCAACTTTCAGATACCAGCTTTGAGCGGTATCGAGTATGGGCCGAGCGCGAGCACCCTGCCCATCGATACTTCGAGTCTTCTGATTCCAATTCGTCTGACAAATCAGCCAGTACCCGGGAAATGAGAACTCTCCCGGAGGATCCATCTCCGTCCCCACAAGGACGCATATCCCCTCTAGAGGACATGTCTTTTCAAGACTTTATCCGTGATGTTGCTTGGGACCTGTCAATAATGGTGACTTTGGAGAAGGAACCTAGGGCTGAGGAGCTTGAAATTCTTCAATACCCTGCAGCCCCAAAGGAAGCTGCTACTCTCCCTATTCACGATCTTATGCTTTGAATGTGGGAGACACCCTTAACCATCTCTTCACATACTCGAAGGCTCGATACAATGTACCGGGTACCAGAGTTCTCTGGCTTCCAAAAAGCGCAATTACCACACCATTTCATTGTGGTGGTATCGGCAGTGCATCAAATTAAGAGTGCTAGGATGCATTCCTCAAACCCTCCAGGCAGGGAATCGTGAACCCTCGATGCTTTTGGTCATCGATGTTTTCAGGCCTCAGTGTTATCAGCCATAATCAGTTCCTACATACATGGGTATGTTCCTTAGGGAGGTGGCTAGGGATTTGGAGTTGATGGCTCCTCCTCTCCCTGATGAGAACTGATTATCTCACTCTAGTGAAACATGCCGAAAATGCTTCCAAATTGGTTAACAGGGCAACTTTCGACTGTTTTGAATGCATAAGCAGACCTTCAGCTATATGCATTAGTGCACGCAGGATTGCTTGGCTCCAAGCCTCTGATCTTGAACAGTGGGTTCAAGGTAAGCTGGGTGTAATATACCTTGCACAGGTGAAAACCTTTTGGCAAAGACTGGCAGGATAAGGCTTCTCAGTTAGAATCTGAGAACACCACTCTTAATAGACTTTCTAGATCTACTGCCAGCCGAGCTAAGAAAAAGACAACGAAGAAACCTTTTTTCAATAAGAAAAAGTAGTACTACCCTTTTTACACCCCTGCAATGCACTGTCACATCCATGCTCTCCAAAAAGGGCAGCAACAACCAAAACAGCAAAGAAAGGCTCAGACTCCGAGGTTTCAGCCAACCCAACAGACCCAACCTCCTCAGGGTCTTTGACTCCTTTCTGGAGAACATAGCCATCCTGCCTCTGGAGATTCCAAAGAAGACAGGGGGATACAGGCCCATGCTATACCTCAGAAATCTGAACATTCAAGATGATATCCCTAGGTACTCTTCTCCCCTATCTCCAGAATCAGGATTGGCTCTGTTCTCTAGATCTAAAGGTCGCATATACTCACATTCTTATCCACGCAGAACACAGAAGGTGCCTGCGTTTCCTGTTTCCAGGTGGATAGCGGACAGCTGCAGAAATAGAGTACTTGACCCGGGCAAGGTTGTCGAAGAAGACATCTGCACCTTCTGACAAGAAGGCCTAAGGGGGAAAAAGCCCTTCTTCCCCGAGGAAGGGTACGGCTTACAGAAACTACCCCACTTACCAGGCCGCCCCAGCTCCTCAACAGGGGCAGCAGGCCAGGGGACAGGGGCATGGCCCACGTAAGCCGAAGACCCCAAGCCTCCAGCTCCGGCTCCTACCCAGCCAGGAGGGGGTTTTTGACTCCCACTGCATAGCTCCTCTCCCACCAATGGTTTGGCCCTGCACAGGAGGAAGGCTGGCCCTGTACACTCACAAGGGGCCAGCCATTACCCCCGACGCCTGGGTTTTGAAAATAGTCCAACAGGGCTACTTACTTCATTTCAACCAGGTGCCCACCTCCTTTTTCCCAGGAGAGCCTCTCAGGCCCCCTCTTCACAGGAACCTCCTCCTGCAGGAGTTAGTAGGTCTGCTAAAGGATCAGGCGGTGGAACTGGTGCCCCACCACATGCAGGGGCAAGGCTTCTACTCCAGGTATTTCCTCATACCAAAAAGAAAAGGAGGCCTTCATCCCATCCTAGGCTTGCGCAATCTGAACAACTTCCTGGTGAGGGAAAAGTTAAAGATGCTTTCCCTTGGGATCCTACTGCCTTACCTCCACCAGGGAGACTGGCTATGCTCCTTAGACTTAAAGGATGCTTATATTCACATCTTCATACACCCAGACCACAGACGATATCTATGGTTTGTGGTCGGAGGAAACCACTTCCAGTACAAGGTGCTTCCCTTTGGCCTAGCTTCCGCTCCCAGAGTATTCACCAAATGCCTAGCAATGGTGGCGGCCTTCCTCAGAAGCCAAGGAGTCTTTGTCTTTCTTTACCTAGGCGACTGGCTTACCAGTGGCCAATTGGCATAGGAGGCACAGCAGGCCACTGCTCGTACAGTTACCCTTCTCCAGCACCTAGGGTTTGTTGTAAATCACGCAAAGTCCACTTTACTCCCCACTCAGAACTTGGAGTTCATAGGGGCAAGACTGGACACCCTTCAGGCAAGGGCTTACCTACTGCTAGACAGGGCAAGGCAGTTACTGGACTTGGTACAACAGGTCCAGCACAGACCTCATGTCTCCAAGGATCTTCTTACGCCTCCTGGGCCACATGGCCTCCACGGTGCATGTGAGTCCACATGCGCACAGTTCAATGGTGCTTCAGAGACCAGTGGACACAAGCCACAGGCCGCCTCAGAGACAGGGTAGCGATTTCCAAGCTACTGGTGACAGCCTTGCAATGGTGGCTTTACCCTCCCAATTTGCTTCACGGAGTACCATTCCAACCTCCCTCTCACACCAGAGTGCTGACGACAGATGCCTTCTTGCTGGGCCAGGGAGCCCATTGCCAGGGTTCATGCAGTCAGGGTCTGTGGTCCTCACGAAAGGCCACACTTCAAATCAATCTTCTAGAGCTTCGAGCCATCCGCCTAGCTCTTCAAGCCTTCTGTCACATCAGTCGGTGCTGATACAGGCACACAATCAAGTAGCGATGTTCTACATCAACAAACAGGGAGGCACAGGATCTCGCATCCTCTGCAAAGAAACCCTGGACCTCTGCTCTTTTGCAGTGGCGCATCACATGTCCCTAAGGGCAGTTTATCTGCTAGGTCAGGAGAACCTCCTGGCCGATAAGTTGAGCAGGATTCTTCAGCCTCAAAAATGGCAACTGAACCGGATTGTAGCCCAGCAGATCTTCAACCACTGGGGTCTCATAAGAACATAAGGTATGCCATACTGGGTCAGACCAAGGTCCACCAAGCCCAGTATCCTGTTTCCAACAGTGGCCAATCTAGGTCGTACGTACCTAGCAGTTTCCCCAAAAGAGACAGGTTCCGCAGTGCTTGTACTGGGTCAAGAATTGATATCCTGGGTCCCTTCTTAATAATGGTTTATGGACCTTTCCTCCAGGAACTTGTCCAAACCTTTTTTAAACCCAGCTACACTAACAGCCTTTACTACATCCTCCGGTAACAAATTCCAGAGTTTGATTACACGTTGAGTGAAAAAATATTTTCTTTTATTAGTTTTAAATAGTTTACCCTGTAGCTTCATTGCATGTCCCCATGTCTTTCTATATTCTGATAACGTAAACAATCGATCTACGTTTACCCGTTCCACTCCGTTCATTAATTTATAGACTTCTATCATATCTCCCCTCAGCCGTCTCTTTTCCAGGTTAAAGAGCCCTAACCTTTTTAGCCTTTCTTCATAGGAGTATCCTTCCATCCCCTTTACCATTTTGTTGGCTCTTCTCTGAACCTTTTCTAATAACGCTATATCCTTTTTAAGATACGGCGACCAGAATTGCACACAATATTCAAGGTGCGGTCTCACCATGGAACGATATAGAGGTATTATAATATCTTTTGTTTTATTTTCCATTCCTTTCCTTATGATACCTAGCATTCTATTTGCTCTCTTGACTACCGCCGCACACTGGGCCGAGGGTTTTAACATGCTATCCACAATGACGCCTAAATCTTTTTCCTGGATGGTGGCTCCTAATGTGGAACCTTGCATTGTGTAACCATAGTTTGGGTTGTTCTTCCCTAGGTGCATAACTTTGCACTTGTCCACATTAAATTTCATCTGCCATTTTGATGCCCAGTCTTCCCATTTATCAAGATCCTCTTGCAATTTTTCACAATCCTCTTGGGTTTTAACAACTTTAAATAGTTTTGTGTCATCTGCAAATTTGATAACCTCACTCGTTATTCCACTTTCCAGGTCATTTATGAATATGTCAAAAAGCAGCGGACCCAGCACAGATCCCTGGGGTACACCACTATTCACCTTTCTCCATTGGGAAAATAGGCCATTTAGCCCTACCCTCTGCTTTCTATCTTTTAACCAGTTCCTGATCCACAATAGTACATTGCCTCCTATCCCATGACTCTTTAGTTTTGCCAAAAGTCTCTGATGAGGGACCTTGTCAAAGGCTTTCTGAAAGTCCAGATACACAATATCAACCGACTCTCCTTTGTCCACCTGTTTATTCACTCCTTCAAAAAAACATAACAGATTAGTAAGACAAGATCTTACTTGTCTAAAGCCATGTTGGCTGTCTCCCATTAGGTTGTGACTATCTACATGATGAGTAATTTTATTCTTAATGATGGTTTTCACCATTTTTTCCGGTACTGACGTCAGGCTCACCGGTCTGTAGTTTCCCGGATCACCCCTGGAACCCTTTTTAAAAATTGGTGTTACATTGGCGATCCTCCAATCTTCAGGTATTAGAGATGATTTTAATGATAGTTCACAGATTACTGATAGCAGTTCTGCAATCTCATATTTCAGTTCTTTCAACACCCTTGGATGTATACCATCCAGCCCAGGTGATTTGCTACTCTTCAGTTTATCTAATAGTTGTAAGACATCTTCCCGATGTATCGATATTTCCTTCAATTCTTCCGCACCTTTAAATACCACTTCAGTCATGGGTAACATCCCTACATCTTCTTCAGTAAAGACCGAAGCAAAGAATTCATTCAGTCTCTCCGCTATCGCCTTGTCGCCTCTTAGTGCTCCTTTAACCCCTTTATCATCTAATGGACCAACTGACTCTCTCACGGGTTTTTTGCTACGAATGTACTTGTAAAGGTTTTATTTCGCGTTTTTGCTGCCGCAGCAAGCTTCTTCTCAAATTCTCTCTTTGCCTGCCTTATCAATGCCTTGCATTTGACTTGCCAGTGCTTGTGCTGTTTCCAGGTTTCGTCGTTTGGCTCTTTTTTCCATTTCCTGAAAGATGCTTTTTTTGGCAACAGCCTCTCTGACCTCGCCTTTAAACCATGCTGGCAGTTTTTTGGACTTCCTTCCACTTTTCTTAAAGCGTGGAATACAGCTGGTCTGGGCTTCCAAGATAGTATTTTTCAACAACACCCAAGCTTGATGTACGTCTTTAACCTTTGCAACTGCTCCTTTTAGTTTTTTCTTAACTGTTTTCCTCATTTTATCTATTTATTTATTTATTTCGAAAGTTAAAAGGTAGTACTGTGGATTTCCTTACTATCCCTCCTCCACTAATTAAATCAAAGGTGATCATGCTATGATCACTATTGCCAAGTGGCCCCAACACCCTTATCTCTTGCACTAGATCTGGTGTTCCACTAAGGACTAGGTCTAATATGGCTTCCCCTCTGGTCGGTTCATGAACCAGCTGCTCCAAGAAGCAGTCATTTATTTCATCTAGGAACTTTTATCTCCCTAGCATGTCCTGACGTGACACTGACCCAGTCGATACCGGGGTAATTGAAATCACCCATTATTACTGCGCTGTAACGTTTGTTAGCTTCCTTGATTTCTTTGAGCATTTCATCATCCATTTGGTCATTCTGGCCAGGTGCTTGATAGTATACCCCCACTGCCATCGCCTTCGCCCTTTTATATGGAATTTCAATCCATATAGATTCTACAGCAGATTTTGTTTCCTGCAAAACTTTAATCCTTTCTGAGTCAATGCCCTCTCTAACATAGAGCGCAACCCCTCCACCAATTTGATCAGCTCTATCATTACGATATAGTTTGTACCCAGGTATCACAGTGTCCCACTGGTTGTCCTCCTTCCACCATGTCTCTGATATTCCAATCATATCTAACCTTTCATTTAGTGCTATATATTCTAACTCTCCCATCTTATTCTTTAGACTTCTAGCATTTGCATACAAGCATTTTAGAGAATGTATTTTATTCATGTTAATTTGGCTATTGTTAGACATGGGTAAATTGGGATCTTTAAGCTCTGTCTGCTCCATACTTGAGGGCATTTGGGCTACTTTACTCTTTTGTGGAACCTCTCTGCTTTTGGTAGTATCCTTCAAGGATACATTCTTCCGAACCATCCACTCTTGGGCGACTATCGCCTTTCCCCTAATATCTAGTTTAAAAGCTGCTCTATCTCCTTTTTAAAGGTTAATGCCAGCAGCCTGGTTCCATCCCAGTTAAGGTGAAGCCCATCCCTTCGGAAGAGCCCCTCCTTTCCCCAGAATGTTCCCCAGTTCCTAACAAATCCAAAACCCTCATCTCTGCACCATTGTCTCATCCACGCATTGAGACTCCGGAGCTCTGCCTTTTGGGTCCTGCGCGTGGAACAGGAAGCATTTCGGAGAATGCTACCCTGGAAGTTCTGGATTTCAACTTCCTACCTAAAAGCCTAAATTTTGCTTCCAGAACCTCCCTACCACATTTTCCTATGTCATTGGTACCGACATGTACCAAGACAGCAGACTCCTCCCCAGCACTATCTAAGACCTTATCTAGGTGGCGCGTGAGGTCCGCTACCTTCGCACCAGGCAGGCATGTTACCGGGCGATCCTCACGTCCACCAGCCACCCAGCTATCTACATGCCTAATGATCGAATCACCAACTATAACGGCTGTCCTAACCCTTCCCTCATGGGCACATGGCCCTGGAGAAACTTCCTCGGTGCGAGAGGGTTTTACATCACCTGGAGGACAGGTCCTAGTTACAGGATCACTTTCTTCCACACCAGGGTGATGCTCTTCTGTCACGTGAACTCTCTCCTCCATGGCAACAGGGGTGCTACCAGACTGGAGGTGGGACTTCAGGACTATATCCCTGTAGGTCTCGTCTATGTACCTCTCTGTCTGTCTTATGTTTTCCAAGTCTGTATTTTAGCCTCTAGAGAACGGACTCGTTCCCTGAGAGCAAAGAGCTCCTTGCACCTTGTGCACACGTAAGACCTCTCACCAACTGGGAGAAAATCATACATGTGACACTCAGTGCAAAAGACTGGAAAGCCCCCATACCGCTGCTGTACTGCTGTCTGCATCTTAGTTTTAAGTTTGTTTCTAGATCTTTAAGTTCTTACTTACTAGGGGTTGCTATGGGTATTTATACCAATAAAACTGTACCTAATACGTTTAATATACCTTGTTCAACTGAAGCTTAATTAATCTCTGGTCCTTAGTGTATGACTGATTTGGGTAATGAGCTTCACCTGGAAGCACCTCCTGTCTTTTAAGATGTGTAAGTACCTATAAAGCTATGATTATCCCAGGGGTGGGTGGGTGTGGGGAGGGAGGGAGGGAAATAACACTTATTAAAAGAGGGCTGCTACACAGTACCCTGTCTGGTGCTGCTGAGGTAAGCTAAATTCTGATTTGATTTAAATTATAGCTCTTAGCTGCTGCTAGGCTCTAACTTCATATGAAATTTAAACTACAAGCTCTTTGCTGGGTACTAAATTTAACCAGAAAGCTCTCTTCTGTGTTTTAAAACTAAAAGTACCTTTCTGATGCTAGGCCCTGAGTGACTATTAAATGTACACTACAAGCTCTCTGCTGGGTTCCAAATGTAACCAGAAAGCTCTCTTCTGTGTGTTAAATTTAAACTAAAAGTACTTTGCTGTTACTTGGCCCTGACTGACTATTAAATTTAAACTGTAAGCTCTCTGCTGGGAAAGAAATGTAACCAGAAAGTTCTCCTCTGTGTTTTAAATTCAAACTTTAATTGCTGCTACTAGGCCCTAACTGATCCAACAAAAAACAGTGGGTTCACAGATTAAGTAGCTTTAATACAAAGAATTATTTTTAGAAAATTACCAGAAGTATATACTCACAGTTGCAGATTTCTCTCCAGAAGTAACAGTCCCCCTTTCTAGTCCTTCAACACTCATTGTGCCAGTGCACTGCATTCTCCAGCGTCTCCTATTTTGCATGTGCAGAAAACCCACTGATGTGCCTGCCATCCGCAGGAGGCTGGACTCCATGTACATTGTGCAGAAAACCCCGACTTCAAGAAGCCTCAGCTGCCCCATAACGCTATGGTGGTGGAGTCGGCCATGCACCAGATAATGAACTCCAAAACTCACTTCTCAGTTCCACGGGGGAGGGTGGTTTATGCCCTCGATGGTTTGGCCGATACTACAAAGGACCCATGCTTGTAGCTCATATCCTATCTTACCAGCTGTACATGGCCATGTACCTCATGGGCATTAATGAGTTCTATGCTCTGATAACTCTGGAATGCCTTGAGGCCTTCCGGACCCTAATAGGGCACAGCAAAGACTGCTGCAAATATGAGCAGGGTGACATATGATACTTTGAGTCAGTCGCGTGGCAGCAGTGTGCATCAATGCCCACCAACTGGCCTGGCTCCAGTCTTCAGACCTAGAACAGTGGGTCCGAGACAAGTTGACTGATGTATCCTGCTGGGGAGAAAACCTGTTTGGTAAGCCCATGGAGATTAAGGCCAGTGAGAGAGAGCAACTCGCCATGAATCGCCTTTCCAGGAAGACTGTAGATCCCTCCAAAAACGTCTGTGTGTAAGAAGGCCTTTTACCTGCACAATAGTTTACCGGGCTACCTGAGCTTTCAGCCTGCCCAGCAGATGGCATAGAGCCTGTGTCAGCAATGCCACTTGAAGCCTCAGCCACAGCCAGGGGTGGTTTTTTGGCTACTTTCTAAGAAGCATGGCTGATCTCCCCTTGTCCAGCGAGGTGTCCACTCAGGTGGGAGGTTGACTGGTCCATTTTGCTCACAGGTGACCCTTTGTAACCATGGATACCTGGACTTTAAAGATTGTCCAAACTGGATACCTGTTGGATTTCGCCCAGCTACTTGTATTCTTCCCCAGGGAATACCCCCTCGACCCGCACCACCACAGTCTTCTACTGCAGGAGGTCAATATCCTGCTGGCTGATCTGGTCAAAGAACTGGTACCACCAGAACAGGTGAGGCAAGGGTTCTTCTCTTGATATATCATGGTCCCTCAGAAGACTCTTTTTTTTTCATCCCATCCTGGATATCGGAAACCTCAACCGCTTCTCCATACGGGAGAGGTTCAAAATGTCTCCCTGAGGACGCTGGGACACTGCTCCCATACCTCCAAAAGTATGATTGACTCTGCTCCTTGGATCTAAAGGATGTGTTCTCTACACAGGAAGTACCTCCGCTTCATGCTGAACAGGCAACACTTTCAGTACCATATGCTGCCATTTGTGCTGGTGTCCGTCCCCAGGGTCTTCACAAAGTGCCTGGCGGTGGTTGCCACTTACTCTGGCTTCGTCTTCCTTTACTTAGACAGCTGGCTTATAAAGGGCTCCACAACAAAGATCAGTTGTTGGCACACCTTACCACCTTACCATTCAGGTGCTTGAGCATCTGGGCTTTGTCACCCAGAGTTACACCTCCAACCCTCTCAAAGGCTGGAATTCATCCGGGCTCTCCTTGATATCACTCAACCCAGGCTTTCTTGCTGGTGGACCACTCACTATGGCTCACTGAGGTAGTCTACTCCATCCAGTGCAGCTGCTTTACCATGGCTTGGGGGATGCTGAGCATGTTGTGCCACATGGCCTTCATGGTGCACATCACCAGTGGGACACTGATACCTGGGTACAAACTATATCGTAATGATAGAACTGATCAAATTGGTGGAGAGGTTGCACTCTTAGGTTAGAGAAGGCATTGAGTCAGAAAGGATTAAAGTTTTGCAGGAAACAGAATTTGCTGTAGAATCTCTATGAATTGAAATTCCATGTAAGAAGGGGAAGGCGATGGC
Source organism: Ichthyophis bannanicus (assembly GCA_033557465.1). Lineage (NCBI taxonomy): Eukaryota > Metazoa > Chordata > Amphibia > Gymnophiona > Ichthyophiidae > Ichthyophis > Ichthyophis bannanicus. The sequence goes on from CM066039.1 coordinate 229,446,406, forward strand.
AGTGGGGGTGTACTATCGTCCGCTTGGCCAGAATGAACAAATGGATGATGAAATGCTCAAAGAAATCAAGGAAGCTAACAAAAGTTACAGCACAGTAATAATAATGGGTGATTTCAATTACCGCGGTATCGACTGGATCATTGTCACGGCAGGACATGCTAGGGAGATAAAGTTCCTAGATGAAATAAATGACTGCTTCGTGGAGCAGTTGATTCATGAACCGACCAGAAGGGAAGCCATATTGGACATAGTCTTTACCAGAACACCAGATCTGGTGCAAGAGATAAGGGTGTTGGGGCCATTTGGCAATAGTGATCATAGCATGGTCGCGTTTGATTTAATTAGTAGAGGAGGGATGGTAAGGAAATCCACAGTACTACCTTTTAACTTTCGAAAGGGAGACTATGATAAAATGAGGAAAATAGTTAAGAAAAACCTAAAAGCAGTTGCAAAGGTTAAGACTTACATCAAGCTTGGAGGGTGTTTAAAAATACTATCTTGGAAGCCCAGACCAGCTGTATTCCACGCATTAAGAAAAGTGGAAGGAAGTCCAAAAAATTGCCAGCATGGTTTAAAGGTGAGGTCAGAGCGGCGGCTGTTGACAAAAAAGCATCTTTCAGGAAATGGAAAAAAGAGCCAAATGATGAAAACTGGAAACAGCACAAGCACTGGCAAGTTAAATGCAAGGCACTGATAAGGCAGGCAAAGAGAATTTGAGAAGAAACTTGTTATGGAAGCAAAAACGCATAATAAAGACTTTTTCAAGTACATTCGTAGCAAAAAAACCCTGTGATAGTCAATTGGACCATTAGATGATAGAGGGGTACAAGGGGCAGTAAGAGGGGGCAAGGCTATAGCGGAGAGACTGAATGATTTCTTTGCTTCGTTCTTTACTGAGGAAGATGTAGGGATGTTACACATGACTGAAGTGGTATTTAAAGGTGATACTGCAGAGGAATTGAAAGAAATATCGCTACACCGGGAAGATGTATTACAACTATTTGATAAACTGAAGAGTAGCAAATCACCTGGACCGGATGGTATACATCCAAGGGTGTTGAAGGAACTGAAATATGAGATTGCAGACCTGCTATTAGTAATCTGTGAACTTACATTAAAATCATCTGTAATACCTGAAAATTGGAGGATGGGCCAATGTAACACCAATTTTTAAAAAGGGTTCCGGGGTGAGCCGGGAAACTGCAGACCGGTGAGCCTGACGTCAGTACCGGGAAAAATGGTAGAAACCATCATAAAGAACAAAATTACTCAGCATGCAGATAGTCATGGCCTAATGGGAGACCGCCAACATGGCTTTAGATAAGGAAGATCTTGTCTTACTAATCTGTTATGTTTTTTTGAAGGTGTGAATAAACAGGTAGACAAAGGTGAGTCGGTTGATATAGTGTATCTCGACTTTCAGAGAGCCTTTGGCAAGGTCCCTCATCAGAGACTTTTGGTAAAACTAAAAAGTCATGGGATAGGAGGCATTGTACTATTGTTGATCAGGAACTGGTTAAAAGATAGAAAACAGATGGTAGGGTTAAATGGCCAATCTCCAGGAACAAGCAGGAATGAGTCTTCACATATGGGTACGTCGGTACCGACGGAGCCTGCGCGGGAACGCTTCCCAAAAAAGGAAAGCTTTTGGGAGCATCCCACAGCGCCTGCGCGCTGCCTTCCTGCCTTTCCTAACCGCCTCTCCCCAGTTCTTCTTTTCAGCGGAGCCAGCAGGTCGTGTTCCTGTCACTGCTGAAGAAGTTCTTTGTTTTATTTTATTTCTTTGGTCGCTCGTCTGCCTTCCCCTACGTCGGACCGGTACCGCCGGTCTGTCTTCTTTTCTTAAAAAAAAGACATATTTTTCCCTCACTTAGTGTCTTTTTCCTCTTTGGGCCTTAGGCCTCACGGGAAAATTTCCTCATGGAAAAACCAGCCTCCGGGTTTAAAAAATGCACTAAGTGCAGCGGTACTATTTCTGTCACCGACACCCATGAATGGTGTCTTAAATGTTTGGGTCCTGACCACTCCATTTTGGATTGTCCGTCCTGCTCCTTGATGTCTAAACGAGGTTTACAGAACCGAGCAGCTAAGCTCCATGTGCTGTTTCCCTCTGATGCAGCTTCAGTGGCATCGACGTCTTCCAGGGCCTCTACTTCCTCCCATGGATTTCAGGTAACCAAACATAAATCCAGCCGGTCCTCGAAGGGTAGATCTCCTTCCAAGCATCGAGATGCCTCCGGGCTTGCCCTCGAGGATTCCGCACCGGCAAAACAACCCCGGCGGGAAGCTCCGGCTTCCAAAGCTCCTCCTATGGGGATACAGGTTGACATCGATGGCACGGCCTGAACCGATCATCTGTTAGAATGCTCTGGGGTACCGGCGCAACCTTCCGGTACCGAATTCCAGGCATTCATGGCGTTGATGGATCAGAATGTTCTATCCATGCAGCAGGCTATCACAGCCTTCATTCAGGCTGCGACGCCGCTGATACCACAACAAACTCCGTTGTCGGTATCGGCTCCGGTACCGGCACCAGTGTCGGTACCGGTACCGACTGCATCGACATCAACCAGGATGCCGACTGCAGCGGTTCCCTGTCCAGGGATGCCCATCGGTACCGAACCGGTCCCGATGACGCCCGATGTCGATACCGCTCGATACGCGTACTGAGCTTTGGGAGAGCACCCTGACAGTCAATACTTTGATTCCTCCGAAGACTCTGATGCATCGGAGGAGTCTGCTGAAGTATCTATAGCTCTTCCTGAAGAGCCGCCTTCTCCAAAAAGAAGAATGTCTCCTCCAGAGGACTTGTCCTTTCAAGACTTCATAAGAAAAGTGGCTAAAGGACTTTCTATTTCAGTAACCTCTGAATCGGAGCCTAGAGCTAAAAAATTGGATATTTTAGGTTATTCTAAGGCTCCTAAGGAGGCAGTCACCTTGCCAATTCATGATCACATGATTGACTTATGGGAGACTCCTCTCACTATCTCTCCTCATTCTCGTAGATTGGACACTATGTACCGTGTCCCTCCTTGTCCTGGTTTTCATAAAACACAGCTTCCTCACCATTCTATTGTGGTGGAGTCAGCTATGAAAAAGATAGAGTGCAAAAAGACACTCCTCTGCTCCTCCAGGAAGAGAATGCAGGACCTTGGATGCTTTTGGTAGAAAAATCTTCCAAGCCAGTATGTTCATTGCCAGAATCAACTCCTATAGTCTTTATATGGGTATGTTTCTGAAAGAAGTTGCAGATAAGCTGCACACTTTCCTCCCTTTTCTTCCAGAGGATAAAAGGGAAGAATTTCTTATTTGGCTTAAGCATACTCAAGATATTTCAGTTTTCCAACCGTGCAGCTTTTGACTCCTTTGAGGGTGCTAGCAGAGCTTCGGCCATTGCCATAGCTGCTCGCAGAATTGCTTTGCTCCAGGCTTCTGATCTAGAATCTTGGGTCCAGGATGGCTTGGGAAATCTTCCCTGTACAGGTGAAAACCTGTTTGGCAAAGATTGGCAAATAAAAGCCACTCAAATGGATGCAGAAAATTCTGCTTTGGATAGACTTTCAAAGTCAACCTCCATTCCTGCCAAGAAAAAGCCTTTCAAGAAGTCTTTTTTCAAGAAAGGCAGATTCCATCCTGCTTCTGGCCAACAATCTTCTACAGGTCGTTTTGCTGCTAAATGTCAGCAACCTAAACAGGCCAGGCCTAAACCTACAGGGTCTGCTGCAACTCAGCAGACTCAGCCTCCTCAGGGTTTTTGACTTAATGCTAGAGAACTTAGCCTTTCTGGCTCTAAAACAGCCAGAGCCTCTCACCATTCCAGGAAGGTTAGCTCATTTTGCTCCCAGATGGGAGCAAATTACAACAGAGCAGTGGACCCTCTCCATCATAAGAGAGGGCTACAAACTTCATTTCTCAAACCTTCCTCCCCACACCATGGTGAGACATTTCAATTCTCCGACATCTCTCCTCGACCTCCTAGGTCAGGAGGTGGCTACCTTTCTTGCCCAAAGGGCAATAGAAGAAGTACCTCTTCTTCAACAGGGGTCAGGGTTTTACTCCCCCTAATTTCTGATTCCAAAGAAAACAGGGGGCTACAGACCCATATTAGACCTCAGAGAATTGAACAAATTTCTATGCAAGGAGAAATTCAAGATGCTTTCTCTGGGCACTCTCCTTCCATACCTTCAGAGTCAGGATTGGCTTTGTTCTCTAGATCTCAAGGATGCGTGCACACATGTCCTCATCCATCCATCTCACAGAAGGTTCCTCCGTTTTCTTTTCCAAGGAAAGCATTACCAATACATGGTGCTTCCTTTCGGTCTGGCCTCTGCTCCAAGAGTGTTCACCAAATGCATGGCAGTAGTAGCTTCATTTCTACGCACTCTGGGAATATTTGTATTCCCATACCTGGACGACTGGCTCATCCGAGCTCCATCTCAGTCAGAGGCCCAGACTTCACTGGACTGCACAAGGCGCATTCTGCAGTATCTGGGACTTGTGGTAAACCTCCCAAAGTCCCAGCTCACCCCTACTCAGTCCCTAGAGTTCATAGGGGCCTGGCTAGATATTACCACTGCAAGGGCCTATCTTCCTCAGGCCCGTTGCCTACGCTTAGTGCAGTTAGCCTCCCAGATTCAGTCAGAGCCATTTAACTGCCTGGGAGATCCTACAACTGCTAGGCCACATGGCATCCACAGTGCATGTGGTACCCTATGCTCGCCTCCACATGAGAGCAGCTCAATGGACTTTGTCCACCCAGTGGACTCAAGCATCAGGGGGGCTCTCAGACAAAATATCAACCTCCAGTCGCCTCTTTTGCTCTCTCCAGTGGTGGAGGTCTACCCAAAATCTGTTGCTGGGGTCCCCCTTCCAACAGTTGTTGACCCAGGCAACCCTCACAACAGATGCCTCCCATACAGGTTCGGGAGCTCATCTGCAAGACCTCTCCACTCAGGGCACTTGGTCTCCACAGGAGACCTCTCTACATATCAACCACTTGGAGCTCCGTGCAGTTTTTCTAGCTCTCAAGGTCTTCCATACCCTGCTCAGCTACAAGATAGTCCTCATTCATATGGACAACCAGGTAGCCATGTTTTACATAAACAAGCAAGGAGGAACTGGCTCTCTGTCGCTTTGCAACGAAGCTTTAAGATTGTGGGCCTTCGCCAGAGAGCATCAAATCCATCTCCTGGCTGTATACCTTCCAGGAATCCAAAACTCTTGGGCAGACAGACTCAGTCGAGTTCTGCTTCCACACGAATGGTCCCTGCACATGGACCAGGTACTCAGAATCTTTCAAGAGTGGGGAACCCCGGACATAGACCTCTTTGCAAGTCCGTGGCATGCCAAACTTCCCCAGTTCTGTTCCAGTATTCCGTGTCAGGGAGTTCAAGCCAAGGATGCCTTCCTCCTTCATTGGGGTCAAGACTTCCTGTATGCCTTTCCACCCATTCCCTTAATTCCCAAGACTCTGTTCAAGCTCCAGAGGGATCAAGGATCTATGATCCTCATAGCTCCACGCTGGCCACGCCAAGTGTGGTACCCTCTACTTCTGCATCTCTCTCAAGTTCCCTCCCTAGACTTGGGAGCTGCTCCAGACCTTCTGTCCCAGGAGGAGGGGACTTTGTGGCACCCAAACCCCAAGTCCCTTCACCTCAGAGCTTGGTTGCTGAAGGCCTAGACCTTCAAGGTTGGAATCTTTCCCAGCAGGTGAAGGATATCCTCCATGCTTCCAGAAAACCTTCCACTAAACGTTCCTATGCTTTTAAATGGAAAAGGTTTTCCATTTGTTGTACTGAGAAGGGTCTTGACCCTCTAGCACTACCTTTGAATTCTCTATTGGAATATCTCCTGCATCTCTCCAATGCAGGCCTAAAGACAAATTCAGTAAGGGTCCATTTGAGTGCTATTGCAGCATCCCTTAAGCCTCTCAATGGACAGCCTATTTCCTCTCATCCTCTTATTGCAAGATTCATGAGAGGCCTAACTTTAACTAAACCTCCCATTAGGCCTCCTCCGGTGGCATGGGACTTAAATCTGGTTCTTGGTCAGCTTTTGAAGCCTCCTTTTGAACCCTTAGCCACCACCTCCTTGAAATTTCTTTCCTGGAAGGTTATTTTCCTCATTGCAGTCACCTCAGCTCGCCGCATCAGTGAACTGCAGGCCTTAGTGGCTAATCCACCTTATACAAGGTTCCATCACGATAAGGTAGTTCTTAGGATCAATCCACACTTTATGCCTAAAGTGGTCTCACCTTTTCTTCTTAATCAAGAGGTGTATTTACCTGTCTTTTTTCCAGGTCCTCATGCATCAAGTGCAGAGAGGAATCTTCATACCCTGGATTGTAAGAGGGCTCTTGCCTTTTACTTAGAAAGGACACAGCAACATAGAAAGTCTTCTCAACTCTTTGTTGCCTTTGATCCCTCTCATTTGGGACTTCCAGTCTCTAAGAGGACACTGTCCAATTGGATTGCTCAGTGTATTTCTTTCGCCTACCAGAGTAAGAATCTTTCTCTGGAGAGCCATGTCACAGCTCATAATGTGAGGGCCATGGCCACCTCTATGGCTCATCTAAATTCTGTGTCCATCGACCAGATCTGTCGAGCGGCCACTTGGGCCTCGGTTCATACCTTCACAGCCCATTACTGTTTGGACAAGGACTCCCTCCGGGATGCCTTGTTTGTTCAGGCTGTTCTCAAACACCTGTTCCATTCTTAATCAACTCCTGCCCTCCTTCCCTGGATGGATGCCTGAGATCCATAAGAGGAGGTAGAGCCCTTCTCAGGGTCTCATAACCTTGGGGATCTCCCAGGCATCTCTAGCTAGGGAGTCCCCATATGTGAAGACTCATTCCTGCTTGTTCCTGGAGATAGCACAGTTACTTACCTGTAACAGGTGATCTCTGGGAACAGCAGGAATAAGTCTTCACAACCCACCCACCTCCCCTAGGAGTTGTATCTCTCTATCTTTCCTTTCCTCTCTCTCTTTGTCTCAGCTTTAAAACTCAAACTGGGGAGAGGCGGTTAGGAAAGGCGGGAAGGCAGCGCGCCGGCGCTGTGGGATGCTCCCATAAGCTTTCCTTTTTTGGGAAGTTGGGGAGCGTTCCCGCGCAGGCTCCGTCGGTACCGACGTACCCATATGTGAAGACTTATTCCTGCTGTTCCCAGAGATCACCTGTTACAGGTAAGTAACTGTGCTATTTCCCCAATGGAAAAAGGTGAATAGTGGAGTACCCCAGGGATCTGTGCTGGGTTCGCTGCTTTTTGACATATTCATAAATGACCCGGAAAAGGGAATTACGAGTGAGGTTATCAAATTTGCAGATGACACAAAACTATTTAAAGTTGTTAAAACCCAAGAGGATTGTGGAAAATTGCAAGAGGATCTTGATAAATTGGAAGACTGGGCATCCAAATGGCAGATGAAATTTAATGTGGACAAGTGCAAAGTTATGCACCTAGGAAAGAACAACCCAAACTGGTTACCCGATGCAAGGTTCCACATTGGGAGTCACCACCCAGGAAAAAGATTTAGGCGTCATCGTGGATAACATGTTAAAACCCTCCGCTCAGTGTTCAGCAGTGGCCAAGAGAGCAAATAGAATGCTAGGTATCATAAGGAAAGGAATGGAAAATAAAACAAAGGATATTATAATGCCTCTGTATCATTCCATGATACGACCACACCTTGAATATTGTGTGCAATTCTGGTCACCGTATCTTAAAAAGATATAGCATTATTAGAAAAGGTACAAAGAGTCACCAAAATAGCTGAGGGGAGATATGATAGAGGTCTATAAATTAATGAATGGAGTGGAATGGGTAAACGTAGATCAATTGTTTACGTTATCAGAATATAGAAAGGCTAGGGGACATGCAATGAAACTACTGGGTAAACTATTTAAGACAAATAAGAGAATATTTTTTCACTCAACATGTAATCAAACTCTGGAATTTGTTAACGGAGGATGTAGTAAAGGCTGTTAGTGTAGCTGGGTTTAAAAAAGGTTTGGACAAGTTCCTGGAGGAAAGGTCCTTAAACCATTATTAAAAATGGACCCAGGATATCAGTGTTTGACCCAATACAAGCATTGTGGAACCTGTGTCTTTTGGGGAAACCTCTAGGTACTTATGACCTAGATTGGCCACTGTTGGAAACAGGATACTGGGCTTGATGGACCTTTGTCTGACCCAGTATGGCATATCTTATGATCTTGTGTTCTTATGTTCATGCCATTGGCCTGTCTACAGATATGCCAAGCACGATGGACCCTGTGCATTCAATGGCATCAGGTCACTGGCTGCCTCTGAGACACAGTGGCAATCACTATGCCCCTGAAACACTCTCCAGTGGTGGCTGCAATTGCAGAACCTTCTCAAGGGACTTCGCTTGCAGTCCCTGCATCTCACCGGACGCAGACTACAGATGCACCAGATCAACGTCTTGGAGCTCTGGGCCATTGTGAACACACTCCACACTTTTCCAGACACAACTGACTAACCAGATAGTCCTGATTCAGATGGGCAATCCAAGTGGCAGTCCTTATCAACAAACAGGAGCAAGTGGTCATACCTTCTGTGCTGGAAGGCGGGGAGATTATGGAAGTTTGCTGTCAACCATAACATGGACCTCAGGGCAACCCCCTACCAGGGGGAGATCAGTGTTCTGGCAGACAGTCTCAGCCGAGTCCTTCAGCCACATGAATGGACCCTCAACAGGAGGGGGGTGGACCACATCTTCTAGATGTGGTGCAGTCCAGAGATCGACCTGTTCGCAATTCCGCACAATGCTCAGGTGACTCACTTCTGCTCCAGGGTGGCATCCAACCGGCTGGCCTCTGCCTTCCTCCTGGACTGTTGGACAGGGTTGCTAAACGCATACCTCCCAATTCTGCTAGTAGCAAAGATGATGTTCAAGTTCCAGGCTGACAAAGTTACCCTCGATTTGGCCCCTGCAACGGTGGTTTCCCCTGCTGCTGCGGCTCTCATCAGGAGCATCTCCAGTAGGGCTGCACCCTAGATCTCATTTCTCAGGAGAACAGGACCCCGTTTCATCCCAGTGTGCAGTCCCTGGTCCTCACGGCAAGGATGCTGAACAGGTAGTCCTTTCAGAGCTCAGTCTCCCTGCAGAAGTGGAGGATGTCCTAGCAATCCCTTACGGAGTTCACACACCACTCCTATATCTTTAAATTGCGCAGGTTCTCTAACAGGGTTCTGGACCCCTTTTTCTTGTGCAGTGAAGATGCTTCTGATGTATCTCCTGCACCTCTCTACCTTAGGCCTTGTCCAACTCTGTCCAAGTGCACTTAAGAACGATTGGGGCGCACCATCGTGGGCTGGGTGTCAAGCCCATCTCTGCACACCCACTGGTGGCCTATTTTATGCGGTCTATACTCCTTTCTAAACCTCCGGTCAGGCCCCTGTCTGTGGCGTGGGATCTCATTGTGGTTCTGGGTCAACTCCTCTCTGCCCTCTTTAGAGTCCCTGTCCTGTCGTCCACTGAAATTCCTGACCTGGAAGGTGGTGTTCCTAGGGGCAGTCACCTCTGCCCACGAGGTTAGTGAACTGCCAGCCTTGGTGGCACATGCGCCCTACACCAGATTTCATCAGAATACAGTGGTCTGGTGGACGCATCCGTGTTTCCATCCCAAGATGGTTTCTTTGTTCCATCTCAACCAGTCAGTGGTCCTGCCCATCTTTCCCAGGCCTCATGCTAACAAGGCAGACGCCACCTTGTACACGTTGGACTGTAAACGAATCTTGGCTTTCTACCTGGAGAGGACGAAAGCCAATCGGCATTTTACTCGGCTCTTTGTCTCGTTTGACTTTAACAGGCTGGGCATGGCTGTCTCCAAATGTAGAATATCCATTTGAATGGCAGACTGCATTTCCTTGGCTTATGCGCAAGCTGGTCTTGAGCGTTAAATGTCATGTCATGCCCATAACGTTCGAGTTAAGGCCGCTTCTGTGGCAAACTTAAGAACATAAGAACATAAGATATGCCATACTGGGTCAGACCAAGGTCCATCAAGCCCAGTATCCTGTTTCCAACAGTCGCCAATCTAGGTTGTACATACCTAGCAGCTTCCCCAAAAGAAGCAGGTTCCACAATGCTTGTATTGGGTCAAGCATTTATATCCTGGGTCCCTTCTTAATAATGGTTTATGGACCTTTCCTCCAGGAACCTGTCCAAACCTTTTTTTAAACCCAGCTACACTAACAGCCTTTACTACATCCTCCGGTAACAGATTCCACAGTTTGATTACACGTTGAGTGAAAAAATATTTTCTTTTATTAGTCTTAAATAGGTTACCCTGTAGCTTCATTGCATGTCCCCTAGTCTTTCTATATTCTGATAATGTAAACAATCAATCTACATTTACCCGTTCTACTCCGTTCATTAATTTATAGACTTCTATCATATCTCCCCTCAGCCGTCTCTTTTCCAGGTTAAAGAGCCCTAACCCCTTTAGCCTTTCTTCATAGGGGTATCCTTCCATCCCTTTTACCATTTTGGTGGCTCTTCTGTGAACCATTTCTAATAACGCTATATCCTTTTTAAGATACGGCCACCAGAATTGCACACAATATTCAAGGTGCGGTCTCAGCATGGAACGATACAGAGGCATCATAATATCCTTTGTTTTATTTTCCGTTCCTTTCCTTATGATACCTAGCATTCTATTTGCTCTTTTGGCCACCTCTGCACACTGGGCTGAGGGTTTTAACATGTTATCCACAATGATGCCTAAATCTTTTTCCTGGGTGGTGGTACCTATTGTGGAACCTTGCAATCGTGTAACCATAGTTTGGTTTATCTCCCTAGCATGTCCTGCCGTGACACTGACCCAGTCTATACTGCGGTAAATAAAGTCACCCATTATTATTACTGTGCTGTAACTTATTAACTTCCTTGGTTTCTTTGAGCATTTCATCATCCATTTGTTCATACTGGGCAGGCGGTCGATAGTACACCCCCACTGCCATTGCTTTCCCCTTTTTACATGGAATTTCAATCCATAGAGATTCTACAGCAAATTTTGTTTCCTGCAAAACTTTAATCCTTTCTGACTCAATGTCCTCTCTAACATAGAGCGCAACCCCTTCACCAATTTGATCAGCTCTATCATTACGATATAGTTTGTACCCAGGTATCAGTGTCCCACTGGTTGTCCTCCTTCCACCATGTCTCTGAGATTCCATTCATATCTAACCTCTCATTTAGTGCTATATATTCTAACTCTCCCATCTTATTTTTTAGACTTCTAGCATTTGCATATAAGCATTTTAGAGACGGTATTTTATTCATATTAATCTGGCTATTGGTAGGCATGGGTAATTTGGGATCTTTAAGGTCTGTCTGCTCCATACTTGAGGGTATTTGGGCTACTTTACTATTTTTTGGAACCTCTCTACTTTTGGTTGTATCCTTCAAGGATACATTCTTCCGAACCGTGCGCTCTTGTGCCACTGTCTGCTTTCCCCTATTATCTAGTTTAAAAGCTGCTCTTTTTCCATTTTAAAGATTGCCAGCAGCCTGGTTCCATCCCCGTTAAAGTGAAGCCCATCCCTTTGGTAGATCCCCTCCTTTCCCCAGAATGTTCCCCAGTTCCTTACAAATCCAAAACCCTCATCCTTGCACCATCATCTCATCCATGCATTGAGACTCCTTAGCTCTGCCTGCCTTTTGGGTCCTGTGCGTGGAATGGGAAGCATTTCGGAGAACGCTACCCTGGAAGTTCTGGATTTCAACTTCCTACCTAAAAGCCTAAATTTAGCCTCCAGAACCTCCCTACCACTTTTTCCTGTCATTAGTACCAACATGTTCCAAGACAGCATTCTCCTCCCCAGCACTATCTAAGACCTTATCTAGGTGGCGCATGAGGTCTGCTACCTTTGCACCAGGCAGACATGTTACCAGGCGATCCTCACGTCCACCAGCCACCCAGCTATCTACATGCCTAATGATCGAATCACCAACTATAACGGCTGTCTTAACCCTTCCTTCATGGGCTCATGGCCCTAGAGAAACTTTCTCGGTGTGAGAGGGTTTTACATCACCTGAAGGACAGTTCCTAGTTACAGGATCACTCCCTGTCACACCAGGGTGATGCTGTCCTGTCACGTGACCTCTCTTCTCCATGGCAACAGGGATGCTGCCAGACTGGAGGTGGGACTTCAGGACTATATCCCTGTAGGTCTTGTCTATGTACCTCTGTCTGTGTTATGTCTTCCAAGTCTGCTACTCTAGCCTCTAGAGAAGGGACTCGTTTGCTGAGAGCAAAGAGCTCCTTGCACCTAGTGCACACGTAAGACCTCTCACCAACTGGGAGAAAATCATATATGTGACACTCAGTGGAAAAGACTGGAAAGCCGCCATCTCACTGCTGGACTGCTGTCTGCAGCTTAGTTTTAAACATGTGTTTAGATCTTTAAGTTCTTTATTTATTAAGGGTTGCTATGGATACTTATACTAATAAAATTGTACCTAATACATTTAATATACCTTGTTCACCTGAAGCTTAATTAATCTCAGGTCCTTAGGGTATGACTGATTTGGATAACAAGCTGCACCTGAGAGCACCTCCTTTCCTTTAAGATGTGTAAGTACCTATAAAGCTATGATTATCCCAGAGGTGGGTGAATGTTGGGGAGGGAGGGAGGGAAATAACACTTAGTAATAGAGGGCTGCTACACAGTACCCTGTCCTGTGCTTCTGAGGTAAGCTGTGACCAACTTCCTGGGTGATTAACAGTCCTTGCTTGGTTAGAAGGAGTCTTTCAAAATGGCCTTTTGACCTGCTACCTGGCGTTAACACCTATTGAAAAAGTTTCACAGGGCTCTTGCCCCCTAGGTAGAAGGTCTCTTTGTAAAGGTCTCTAGAAGACTTTATTTGTTGCTCAAAGAATACTGACCCTGTTTTGCCTTTTATGCTAAGTTATATTCTGATTTGATTTAAATTAAAGCTCTTTGCTGCTGCTAGGCTCTGACGTTTTATGAAATTTATTTATTTTATTTTATTTTATTTAGCTGTATATATATCCCGCTTTTCACCTGGTCAAAATGGTCAATTGGGGGATACATTTAACACAAGGGGGGATATGAGACACATATGCTAATACTTACAGGGAACATGGACAATGGATGGTTAAGTGGCTTGCCCAAGACCACAAGGAGTGCCTATAGGACTAGAAATTCCAGTCCCTCCGGCCTGATATTGCTGTCCCCAGATGGGACTTGAACCCTCGGCCCTCTGGCCTGAAGTACCTTGTCCTAACCACTAGACCACTCTTCCCTACGTAAATTGAAACTAGAAGCTCTCTGCTGGGTTCCAGATTTAACCAGAAAGCTCTCTTCTGTGTTTTAAATTTAAACTAAAAGTACTTTGCTGATACTAGGCCCTGAGTGAGTATTAAATTTAAACTACATGCTCTCTGCTGGGTTCTTAATTTAACCAGAAATCTCTCTTCTGTGTGTTAAATTGAAACTTAAACTGCTACTACTAGGCCCTGACTGATTTAACAAATGCACTGGGTTCACTGATTAATCGGCTTTAATCCAAAGAAGTTCCTTTAGAAAAATTCCCAGTATATACTCACAATTGCAGGTCTCTCTACAGATGTAGCAGTCCCCTTTTCTAGTCCTTCAAGACTTGCACTCTGTCTTTATGGTGGAGATTTGCACGGCTGTTGTGTGGTCCTCTCTCAATACCTTCACAGCCCATTATTGTCAGGATGGGGATTATCAGCATAACAGTACCTTTGGTCAAGCTATACTCTGGCATCTGTTTGGGGCTTAGGTTCAACTTCTTCCCTCCGGCTCTTCTGTCTGTCCAGGCTACCATAATGAGTCTTTCTGATAATGTCCTCTGCAGACGCTGAATCGATGAGTCCCTCAGAGGGATCACTCGTGCTCTTTCTTCTAGTTCTCTTGTTTAGTTTCCCCATTGGGCTTGATTTTACTTTTTCAGTTGCCTGTAGCTGGGGAGTCCCATATGTGTTCACGGAGAAGGCGAAGTTACTCATCTGTAGTGGGTGTTCTCTGTGAACAGCAGGAATTAGTCCTCAATACCTTCATACCTCACTATGGAGATGTTTAATTTTTCTAAGCTTTGTTGTCATACTGAGGTACAGATGGCTCCATCAAGTGGAAAGGCAGGCGCACATGCGCAATGGGAGCTCCCAAACGCTTCCTATGGAAGCTGGAGAGTGTTCCCCTATGGGCTCCGTTGGTGACACCATGCATTTGTGAGGACTTATGCCTGCTGTTCATGGAGAACACCTGCTACAAGTGAGTAACTTCTTTCCCACCATATTCCATAAAATGTTTGTCAGTCGTAATAGAAAAACTATCCTCTTAACCTCAGTAATCTCAATCTTTCTCCATGCCTTCTCCATTTTCTATAGTATTGTATTTTAGGGCTCCTCCTAAGCTTGTGTTGCTACTACAAGACCCCTTAGATCTCCAGAAACAGGCAAGAATGTAGTCTTCACATATAGGTGACATCTGTACCAACGGAACCCACGTGGAAACGCTCCCCAGCGTCCAATAGGAAAGCCTTTGGGAGCATCCTACTGCGCCTGCATAGTTGTCTTCCCAATTCTGCTGCCTCCTCAGTTCTTCATTTTCTGCGGAGACAGCAGGAAGCAAATTCTGTCACTGAAGCAAGTTATTTTATTCTTTTTGTGATTAGCGTCTGCCTTCCCGTTGACATCAGAACAGTCTCTCGTTGTCGGTTCCTCAATTCTTCCTTCTTTCTTTCTTCTATCTTAAAAAAAAACCAGAAGTAGAAGAGACTTTTCCTCAGGCGCATAGGTGCCATTTTGGGCCTTAAGCCTACCATACTGTCTACTGACACTACGGAGAAAGCAGCTAGTGGTTTTAAAAAATGTTCTAAATGTGGCAGTACCATCTCGGCTACTGACACTCACAACTGGTGTCTAAAATGCCTCGGGCCTGACCACCAGCTGTTAGAATGGCCCCTTTGTAAAGAGATGACAGAGAAGCCTGCAGAACCGGGCCACAAAGTTTGGAACTCTTTACCTTGTATGCGGTCTCTTTGGCATCAGTGTCATAGAGGGCATCGTCTTCCTCTCAAGGTTCTCAGGTATCTAAGCATAAGTCTTCCTCAAAGACAGCTCATCCCTCCAAGGGTAGATCTCTTTAAAGTCTCGAGATGCCTCAAGCATTGCCCTGGAGGTAGATCGGCCAGCCAACCATCCCCAGCAGGAGGACCTGCCCTCCAAAGCCATCGAGGGGTTCCAGGATGCTCCCCCGGCCTGCACCTCAGGAGAGCTCCTGGTGCCATGCACTGGGACAGTAGCACAAGTTTCTGGTACTGATACCCAAGCATCGGTGAGCTCTATGGATCAGTGTATCATTGTGTGGAGCTTGGCAGCTTTGTTTCCGATCAAAACATTACCGACAATACCGCCGATACCGGTACCGATGCAAGCTGCTACGGGATACATGCTGCTGGGTTCACTGCCACCCATGCATGCCCTTGAGTCCATTCCCAGTACCGGGGCCTCATCCAAACAGATCCCCGTCCCAATGCAGACATTAACTGGTTTCGGCACTTAGTGGAGCAGGAGTATCGTTCCCCTCGATACTTAAAGTTCTCCAAATCGGAACCTTCTGATGAGTCTCCCAAAGACTGCAGAGTCTACCGGCAGAGCCCCCTCCTTCACCAGAATGGCTGTTGTCCCCTCCTGAGAACATGTCTTTCTAGGAGTGTATTCGAGACCTAGCTAAAGGTCTCTTCATAACAGTAACATCCATGAGAAAGCCCAGAGTGGAGGAATTGTAGATCCTCCAGTACCCAACAGCTCCTAAGGAGGCATCCATCCTTCTGATTCACCGCATTCTCCATGATCTCATGCTTCAGATGTGGGAGACTCCCCTCACAATTTCAACACATATGTGACATCTCAATACTATGTATCGAGTCCTAGAATGTCCCGGCTTCCTAAAAATGCAACTTCCCCTCCATTTCATAGTTGGAATCGGCAATGCGTCAAATTAAGAGTTCTAAGACACATTCTTCTAACCCTCCTGGTAGAGAATCAAGAACCTCAATGCTTTTGGGCATCTGTTTTCAGGCTTTCATGCTTTCTGCCAGGATACACTTCTACATACTCTATATGGGTATGTTCTTCAAGGTGGTTACCAGGAATCTTGAAGACATGTCCCCTCCTCTTCCAGATGAGAGGTGACTATCTTGCTCTAGTCAATCATGCCCAGAATGTCTCAGTTTAACAGAGCAACCTTCGATGCATTTGAGTGCACTAGGAGATCCAAGGCAATCTGTATCGGTACGTGCAGGATTGCATGGCTGCAATTCTCAGATCTTGAGCGGTGAGTTTAAGATTAACTGGGCAGTATACCCTTCACAGACGAAAGCCTTTTTGGTAGACTGGCAGGATAAAGCTGCTCAGTTGGAGTCTGAGAATGCCACTCTAAACTGTCTAGAACTACAGTCAATCCTGCTAAGAAAAAGGTAGCTGCAAAGAAAACCTTTTTTTAATAAGAAAAAGAAGTTTTACTTTTCTTATACTCCTGCTTCTCAATACCAGGCTCGGGGTCCTCAAGAGGCAGAAACCTCCCAAACAGAAGAAACCACAGTTGTCTAAGACTCAGCTCCACAGGCACAATCTGCACCTGGTTTTTGACTTCTTCCTAGAGAACATAGCCACCCTACCTCTGGAGGTCCCCCACTCCCCCTCCCCCCAACATAGCAGCCAGACTCTGTTATGCCCCACAGGTGGCATCTCATTACCTCAGAGCAGTGGACTCGAACCATTGTGAAGGAGGGGTACAGACTTCATCTTCATACTCGACCCCCCCTCCACCCTGGTAAGGGAATATCACACTCAGCCCCCTCTCACTGCTTACCTACTGCAGGAGATGATGACTTTTCTATCACAATATGCCATAGAGGAGGTTCCCACATCTCAGCAGGGAATGGGTTTCTACTCTCCATACTTTCTCATACCAAAGAAGAGTGGAGGGTACAGGCCCATTTTGGACCTCAGAAACCTAAACAAGTTTTTAGTTCGAGAAATTAAAGTTGTCTCCCTGGGGACCCTTTTTCCCTACCTCCATTGTCTGGTTCTGTTCTGTAGATCTAAAGGAAGCGTATACACACATCCTCATTCATCCAGAACACAGGAAGTATCTGTTTTATCTTTCAAGGAAGACACCATCAATAGAGAGTCCTTCCTTACTGACTCTCCTCTGCCCCAAGAGTCTTCACAAAGTGCATGGCAGTCGTAGCCTCATATCTAAGATCTCTAGGGATATTTGTCTTCCCTTACTTGGACGACTGGCTCATAAAGGCAGGCACCTCCCACGAGGTTCGCTTGTCTGTTTCGTGCCATGCAGGTTCTGCAACAATTAGGCTTTGTCATAAATCTTCCAAAGTCCCATCTCGTTCCAACTCAAACACTAGACTTCATAGGAGCTCTCCTAGACACTGAACGGTCAAAGGCATTTCTACACCAGCCTCGTTCTCATCTCATTCAGCTGGCATCCCAAGTGCTACTCTGAGACCATCTGACTGCCCGGGAAATACTACAGCTTCTAGGTCCTATGGCCTCAACGGTACATGTGGTCCCATATGCCCGTCTACATATGCGCATGATGCAGTGGGCACTTGCCTCCCAATGGAAGCAGGCCTCAGGCTGTCTCAGGGACGAGATCCAAGTCACTGTCTCTTACTGCATCCCTCTAATGATGGTGTTCCCCAGGGAATTTCCTCGTCTGGTCACCTTTTCAGATGCCTCTTCATCAATGCACCCTAATGACAGATGCCTCCAAACTGGAGGGGGGGGGGGGACACATTTGGGCACACTGTCTCCTCACAGGGCCTCTGGACTGAACCGGAGTCGCAGCTCCAGATAAATCTAATGGAGCTTAGTGCTGTCTCCAATGCTCTCAGGGCCCTACGTTCCTGCAGTCCAGATCCAGATGGACAATCAAGTGGCCATGTTCTGTGTGAACAAACAGGGTGGAACAGGCTCTTGTCCGCTCTGCAGGGAGGCCCTTCATCTCTGGTCCTTCGCTATTGCTCATCAGATACGCTCAGGGGAGCAAAATGTCTTGACACACAAATTGAGTAGGATTCTTTTTTCCCCACGAATGGTCTCTCCATCCGGATACAACCTCCTACGTTTTTCAGACCTGGGGGATTGTAGAGATAGATCTGTTTGCCACTCCACAGAATGCCAAGCTCCCACGCTTCTGCACAAGGATTCCCATGTCGGGCAACCAAGAAGTAGATGCTTTTCACCTCCACTGGAGTCGAGGTCTCCCGTATGCCTTCTCTCCCATTCCCCTCATCCTCAAGATGGTTTTCAAGCTTCAGGAGAGCAGTGGTTTCATGAACCTCATAGCCCTGTGCTGGCCATGTCAACCATGGTTTCCTTTCCTGCTACATTTGTCTCAGACTCAACCTCTGTGACTCTGATCTGTGCCCAATCTCCTCTCCCAAGACAAGGGGACACTGTTCCATCCCAATCTGCAGTCTCTCCATCTCTTGGCTTGGCTGCTGAAAGCATAGCATTACAAGATCTTAACCTTACTCAGGAGGTAAAGGAGATCCTGTTGGCTTCCAGAAAGCCATCCACCAGACATTCGTACTCTTTCAAGTGCCATAGATTGTCTACCTGGTGTTCCTGGAAGGATCTCAATCCCTTCTCGGCTCCAGTGGAGACACTCCTCCAATATCTCCTTCACCTGTCATCAACTGGTATCAAGACAAACTCTGTAAGAGTTCACATTAGTACAATTGCCACATTGTATCATCTCTTGAATGGACAGCTCATCTCCTCACAACTGCTTGTAGCATGCTTTGAGAGGACTCTTGTTGACCAAGCCTCCCATCAGACTACCCCCGGTGGCTTGGGATCTCAATGTCGTTCCAGCGCAGCTTCTCAAGCCGCCCTTTGACCCCCTGGCTATGACCTCCCTAAAGTTTTTCATGGAAGGTCATCTTCCTTCTTGCCCTCACTTCAATTAGACCCATTAGTGAGCGTCAGGCTTTGATGGCGGACCCACCTTACACCCGGTTCCACCATGACACGGTTGTCTTAGGACTCACCTGCGTTCATTGCCAAAGGTGGTATCTCCTTTTCATTTGAATCAGTCAATTTATCTTCTTGTGTTTTTTCCTATACCACATTTGTCTAGAGCAGATGCAACTCTGCATACTCTTGACTGCAAGTGTGCCTTGGCTTTTTTCCTCCAGAGGATTCTATCACCGTAAAGCCTCGCAGTTCATTTCCTTTGACCCTAGTCTCCTGGGTTTCCCAGTATCAAAACATACTCTCTCTAAATGGATAGCAGATTGCAACTCATTTGCTTATGATAAAGCAGGAGTCTCACTAGACGGTTATGTCACTGCTCATAATGTTTGTGCCATGGCTACCTCGATGGCGAATCTACACTCTGTAGCCAATGATGAAATCTGCAAAGCAGCAACTTGGTCTTCTGTCCATACCTTTGCCACTCATTGCTGTCTAGACAAGGACCCTCGCTGTGATGCCATGTTTGGTTAAGCTGTTCTCCAGCACCTCTTTCAGACTTAGGGGCAACTCCTACCCTCTGTCCCGGACATTAACGATACCAAATATCCATGAAGGATTCATAACCTCTTGAAGCCTACCCTGAGGCAAACCTTCACTGGTTCTGAGGTCACCTCTGTGGCATCTAGGAGCTAGGGAGTCCCATAGGTGAAGACTACATTCCTGCTTGTTCCTGGAGATAGCATAGTTACTCAATTGTAACAGGTGATCTCCGGAAACAGCAGGAATTTAGTCTTCATAATCCACCCTCCTCCCCTAGGAGTTGTGGGGGGGGGGGGTTCACTCTCCTTTTCTCTCAGCTACAAACCCAACTGAGCAGGCAGAGTTGGGAAGGCAGGAAGGTAGTTATACAAACACAGCGGGATGCTGCCATTGGCTTTCCTATTAGATACTGTGGGAGTGTTCCGGCACGGGCTCCGTCGGTATTGACACCACCCATATGTGGAGACTAAATTCCTGCTGTTCCTGGAGATCACCTGTTACAGGTTAGTAACTATTCTTTCCCCCTGAAGTGAGGCAAGTGCCTCTTCCCTCTGTTGCTTAGTTTGAGCTGCTAACTGTAGCAATCGGCCACACACAAGGAGAGCCAAAATACGCACTGTTAAGTTCAAGGTATTTTGCCCACCAGTGAACCATCTTGTTTCCGAACCTCTTTTCTGTAGCAGCTTAACATTGACTGTCCCCATTTCTTTCCCCATTGCTGCTATCCATATCTAGAAGCAATGACACTAAAGCATGACTGCTTGTAGAAATGGGCCATACCCAGTCCTATCACTTGGGCTAACATTAATTTTTAAGGAGCATGTCCACTCTAGAATATGAATTGGGTCTTTGCAGAGCAGTGGTGAAATCCCCTGATCCGCCCGGGATAAGTTCTCACCAGATAGCCACCCAAATTGCCCCAGTCTTACATGGGGCCTTTCCCTCAGGTAGATCTCCTGCTACATTGAACTGATCTATCATCTTGATGCACAACACAGTTCATATCTCTCCCAACAATCATGTGGCCTCCAGCCTTGGACAAATTCCAAAGCAAAAACTTCATCTTACAACCAAATTGGTTCTCCATACCTACTTCTACAGGGAGAAAAAGGATCTTGGAACCAATGAGCATTTCAGATCCAAATCTAAAACACTAGCCTCGGACCAAGCCCAAGTACATCATGGATCCAAAAAACTCCCTCGCATCAGGCTTTTATAGAAAACTCATTCAAAAATCAAAACGCTATCAGTATTCCATGCCATTCATTGCAACAATGTAATCCCACAAAATTCACCAGTGTAGACCTTGTTCACACAGCCTGCAGTATTCATGTATTTTTTCACAGCTTGCCAAAAGTCTAGCATGATAGCAGTGGATATTAATCAGCAAACGTAACTTATTTTCCATTCTCAACGCCACCTCAGATGCCTATATGGCATTTCACTTTAACTTCATCAGGGGGGCAGAATGTATCCACAAAAATTCATCACCAAACATGATTCTCTGTTCTTCATTCTGAATTGGGACTAGTATTTTTTTTATTGGACAAATTCCATGCAGAATATTTAGGACTGAAAGGTCCTGCTTCTCATTTCTCCGTACAAGCAAGATCTGCCCTTGCCCATCTCTGCCTATCTCATAGTGACTGAATGGAATTGTTTGTTTTTATTCACTAAAATGACCACCCTCTGTTTGGAAGTGTAGGATATCACACCAAATAGTCTGCATTTTCTTTTCTGAGGGAATTGACGATGTACCTGCAGGAGGAGGGCAAAATCCACTTCCATATCATCCTGCTAGACCAGTCCAGACAAGTAGGTTGTATTCCTCTACTAGCAGATTGGCAGAGACAAAGAACCAATGACAAGCCCAGGTTTCAGTGACATCACGTCTATGCCTCTTCACCTCAGCCAGAAGAGGTCTCCTCGGTATTTCTGTCTCCAGCAGATGGTGGATGGATTTTCTCCTCTGTTGAAAATCTGAGGATTGAGAGGAAAAGATTGATTAAAAGCTCATGAACGCCAACCTTGAGGGAGACTATATCACTTGAGAGCGATGTGGGAGACTCCACTAGACTGCGGTCTTTTGGGTAGCAATAGGAAGAGGGAAAATTGTCTGCTCCACACTTATTGCATCCCCCAGCTGAAAGAGGTGGAGCAGGCCCTCCAGGGACAACTCAAACTTCCATGCCAAAAGAGCAGTCCAGAATTCGGAAGTTAGGAACTTCACATGCTACAGGTCAAACAATGTTTCTTGGAAGAAGGCAGAGAGTTAAGGCAAGTATCAACAGCATGCACTAAGGCTGCAACAACCCGAAGGTGCACATTAACTGCTAAGAGCCTGTTGAGTAGCCACAAAATTTGAAGGATCTGGAAGAGCGCAGCAGCCTTACACAACCTCGATGCTCCCTCCCTCCTCCTCTGTTCCTCCCTTTTCTCTCCCGAAGAATGCAGAAGGCTCTTGGATGGATCTGCCTGCCAGCCAACTTAAACCCAGCGCTGCAAAAGCCAGTGGAACAGTATCACGGGAGTAGAGCTGAGCCTGGCATGAATCCTCTGCCTGGGGGTCTCAGTAGGTGAGTACCAATGCTTGACCTCATTGTAGTTGTTGGGGGGCTCCTGATATCGTTGGTGTAGGAAGCAATTCGGGGTAGACGTCTGACAACCGTTGGTGCATTGTGGGGGTTTCCTGCTGTCTTCTACACGTGGTGTTAGTGTTTTCTCCTATTTTGCGCCTGGTGGTTATGCGGTCTGTACGTGAATTCTGCCCAAGCAGCTCCAGCATGCATTCCTACCGTAGTACCTGTAAAGTGCATTGCAGTAAAAGTACAGTCAATGCACACTGCAGTTAATGTGCACCTTTGTGCTGCTGCAGCCTTAGTGCATGCTGTTGTGATACTTGCCTTAACTCTCTGCCTTCTTCCGGGAAACATTGACCTGTGGCAAGTGAGGTGCCTCACTTTCGGATTCTGAACTCTGATCTTTTGGCATGAAAGTTTGAGTTGTTCCTGGAGGGCCTGCTGCACCTCTTTCAACTGTTAGTGTAGCTGGGTTTGAAAAAGGTTTGGACAAGTTCCTGGAGGAAAGGGCCATAAACCATTAAGAAGGGACCCAGGATATCAATGCTTGACCCAGTACAAGCATTGTGGAACCTGTGTCTTTTGGGGAAACTGCTAGGTACGTATGACCTAGATTGGCCACTGTTGGAAACAGGATACTGGGCTTGATGGACCTTAGTCTGACCCAGTATGGCATATCTTATGATGTTATGTTCTTATGGGATGCAATTAGTCTGGCCTTACCTGCTTCATGGCAGGAGGTAACGGATGGTGAAATGAGTAAGGATATCCAACCTACTGGAGGATCCGGCGACCAAGCATTGAGACACTCGTCGTCCTCTAGGGGATCTGTGTCAGCTGTACCCTCTGTTGGTGGGGGGGGGGGATCATTTCCGATAGGAGAGCTTTCAGATTCTGGATTGTCCTCCCCAGAATTCTTTTTTGCAGCAGACCTAGTCCTTCTGGCATGGAAATTCAGACCCTGTGGCCTCTGGGTGCCCCCTGGCTCAGTCTCGTTCAAGGCAGGTAAAGAATGAAAGTCCTGTTTGATTTGCCTTTGACTAAGCGTTCCTGACGTGGGGCGCCCCTTGAATATGAGGAACAGCTGGGAGCTGTCTGAGATTTTCACTTTGACTTAGATTCAGATGACTCTGTACTGGGCTCTTATGTGGATGAAATACTTTCGCCTTCAGAAGATTGTGAGAAGGCCGGTGTGATCCTCCTTTTCCAGAAGAAGGTGCTGGCGGCGTTGTTTGCCAAGGGTCTTATCTGCCTTTAATGCGACAAATGCTTCTGGCATGGAACAGGAGCCAAAGTTACACCCGCTCCTTCAAGAGGTGTGAAAATCTATTAATACGTTCCCATTCTCGGATACGATCAAGGATATGATCCAGTCAGAGAGGGACTTTTCCTGACTCCCTGCCTAAAGGGTTAAGGGTGTGTAAAAAGATCTCCGCTCTCCTGGAAGAGGAGCGCATTGAGTGGCTTGGCATTCTCAAGGTGCATGCACAGGTCACAGCAGTTACCAGACAGACCACCATTCCTGTGGAAGACATATCAGCCTTAAAGGATTTTCTGGATCGAAAAGTGGATTAATTGTTGAGGAGCCAGTTTGTCTCGAGCCCTGTTCTAGTGGATTCAGTCTCTCTTCCTCTGGATGATACTACCCCTCTTTTAGAGTTGGCTACAGCCTTCCTTTCTGTCTGTATGGCCTGATACGCTTGATGGCCAAGGATGGTGCCCTGACGACACTCATGGCGTTGGATTTGGCTCCAGCACTGGGCAGTGGACACATCCACAGGCTGGCTGGTCCAACTGCCTTTTCAGGGGAAACTTCTGTTTGGAGTCAATTTGGAGAAGCTGGTGAAGGACCGCTGGGCAAGACAATCTTACCGCCTTCCAAAAGACAAATCTAAGGATCCTTTGAAGTGGGCTGATGCCCTTTCTCATCATCCTTCATCCATTCACTGAGGGCACGCTGGCCGGATTCCCCCAGAAGTCTCCAGACTCGTTCTCAGTTCTTTCGTGGAGCGCATGGGCCCAGGGACTCTGAAAGATATATAGGATGACACTTCAGGGCTGCACAAGGAAGGTTTGGGGGCCCATTCCTTGTTTCCTCCAGTTGGAAGCAGGCTTTTCCTTTTCTTTCTTGAATGGGCCTGGGTTACTAAAGATCGCTTGGTGCCAGACACCATTTAATTCAGCTATGCCCTGGAATGCAAAGAGTAGATTCTGGATGCTTTAGTCATCTCCCTTTGTGAGTCTATGATCAAATGTCACTGTGCAGACTACCTTGGACATGTTGCTGTGCCTAAAGGTGGTGATGCTCTTCCTTCCGGATGAGCAGGATAGGGGCATCTACTACACCAATTAAGTGATGCCCAATAAGGATGATTCTTTTTGGCCCATTCTGGACCTCAAGGGGGTCAATGAGCACTTGTGTTTCCTGCGCTTCTGGATTCAGACCTTGTACTGAGTGATTCAAACAGTCTGCAGAGGAGAGTTCTTGGCTTTTCTGGATCTGGCCAAGGCGTATTTTCTTATCCTGATCCAGGCAGATCAGCAAAGTATCTGCATGTTGACCTGCGTGGTTCTTTGTTCGCTATCCACTGCCCCGAAGATGTTCTCCAAGGTTCATGGTGGTGACAGCTGTAGTTTTAAGGGATGTGTCCCCATCCTTATCAGAAGCGTACGTGAGTGGGAGTGTTTTTTGAACACCCAGCTGAGTCTATCAGGGAAAGGGCCAGCTGTGGCCTTCTCAGTCCCTGGAGTTTCTGGGAGCACGTTTCAAGACAGGAGTGGACAGAGTTTCCTGCCAGAAGAGATAATCAAGACTGATTGCCTGGCACTATTTATTCATTTTTTTATTTTATTTAACAGTTTTTTTTAATACCGCCTTATCTTGTAATCAAGGCAGCTTACATTATAACTTCAGTTTTACAGAGAACTTGTAATAGTTACAGATAACAATTTAAACATAACTGGAGAACTTTATAGCATGCAAAGGGAGGGGGAAACTGGGAGTTTTAACACACACAAATTATGTACAGGAGATGTATAAGCTAAAGTCCATATGGTGTAGGCACTAGTTCCGGGTAGTGCTGAGGAGTTGTGAAGAGGAGGGTCGAGTTCTTTTTGAAAGTCTCTTAGGTCTGTGGTGGTTAATTTGGCCGGGAGGGAGTTCCAGATGGATGGGGTGGAAGAGAGAGGGCCCTCCTTGTGGTGGAATTATTGTTTTTTGTGAAGAGGTTAGTTGTGGGAATGGTGTTGATATTGCTGCTTCTCTCAGGTCTGCTTTTGGGTTTGGTACATATGAGTTCTTGCAATATACTGGCTGTTATGTTTTTGATTTTGAAGATGGTAAGGGCTGTTTTATACTTGGCTCGTGAAGAATTTGGTAACCAGTGGAGTTGGGATAGGAGGGGAGTTATGTTCTGTGCACAGCAAGCTCCCAGAGTCTGGGATTCTTCAACTCCTCGGATTGATGACGGTAACCATAAAGATGATGCTGTGGGTGCACGCTCACATGTAAGTTATAGCATTCCCTTGTGACTCTGTGCTTGTGCTGGAACTCCTGAGAACTCAGGGACCAAAGTCCAACCTGCAGTGGTGGCGGCAGTCCTGTCGTCTGAGGAAGGGCATGCCATTGGACAATTTCTTCTCAATTCTCTTGACGACGGATACCAGCCTCTCGGGCAGGGGTGCCCATTGCTAAGACCATATGGCCCATGGCCATTGGAACCACAAGGAAG
This sequence comes from Ichthyophis bannanicus, assembly GCA_033557465.1. Classification (NCBI taxonomy): domain Eukaryota; kingdom Metazoa; phylum Chordata; class Amphibia; order Gymnophiona; family Ichthyophiidae; genus Ichthyophis; species Ichthyophis bannanicus. The sequence goes on from CM066039.1 coordinate 229,472,280, forward strand.
CTGTGTGGTCTATCAGCCGTCTTGGAGCGAGGGCCATCAGGTTGATGGTTCTGTGTTTCCGGCCCCTGATCAAGGACCAGGTGGATTGACCATGCCATGGCGATGGCTTATGTCAATAGATGAGGCAGCATGAGGAGTGCCGGGGTAGCTCTGGAGAAGGCTATCCTGTTTGCCTGGGTGGAGAAGAGCCTTGCCTTGTTGGATCAGAACATAGCTGGGGTGGACAATGTGGAAGAGGTCTTCCTCAGCCGTATTCTATGGGCACTGGAGAGTGGGAGTTGAGTTAGGAAGAGTTTCTGTTGATTCTGCACTGCTTGGGGTCATCCCAGAATGGATTTGATGGCAACCCACTCCATTGCCAACGTTTTGCTGCTACTTCAGTCATCACACAGAGATGCGGTCTAAGGGTAGTGTTGCCCTGATGCAGCCTTGGCCAAGTCTCTGCCTGCCGTACATGTTTCCTCTGTGGTCCCTGGTAAGAAATGTGATTCAGCATATGGACCACTACCTGGGCAGGATTGTTCTGAAGAGCACGTGAGTCGGAGACTTGAAGCGGCTCCTGTAGGCACCTCCTTTTTGGTTGCCTCTATCTTTGGGCCTATTGTGGCAGGGACAGATTCGTCCTGGAGCACTAGTTCCTTTTTTGCTTCTGACTTGACTCTGGGAAGGAGATGACTAACTCATAAAGGGCTTCTCTCCAGTGGTGGTCTCCACTCTGTTTAGAGCTTGGAGGTGATGCTCTGCAATTGACTCCTGAGTCAGCCAAGATACTGTCTCTGTTGGTCTATCTTCCACTGGCGCGCAGAGACGGGGAGAGCAGTAGCCAGCCAGCATCGGAGGTGTGTGAGCGGGAGCTCCACCTCTTTCCTTTCAGCCTGCCCATACCAGCAGCCTTTAATTGCTTTAAAACCGTCACTTCCACTGGCACGCAGAGACGGGGAGAGCAGCAGCCAGCCAGCATCGGAGGTGTGTGAGCGGGAGCTCCACCTCTTTCCTTTCAGCCTGTCCATACCAGCAGCCTTTAACGGCTTTAAAACCGTCACTTCCACTGGCGCGCCAGTGCCTTGCGGGCCCGCGCCTTGCGGCCTCGCCAGAGGGCCCTTTGGCGTGGCCCTTAGGCGTAGGACCGTGCGGGGCCGTTTAAAATGCTGCTACATTGGTTCTGCTTCCTGTGGAGATTGGCGCAGTGGAGGGGTGATGTCAACAGCGGAGGTTGTGAGTGGGAGCTTAAACACCTGGTGGTATGATATCTACCTCTTCAGATGCTATGTGGAGCATTTCTTCTTGTCTCCTCTATTCCTTTAACTATCACTGTATCTCTTAATCTCCAGGAACAAGCAGGAATGAGTCTTCACATATTTATTTTATTTATTTTATTTTATTTATTAACAATTCTTATATACCGCACTATTAGACATCAGCGCGGTTTACATTGAACAAAAAACATCCGACAATTTACATATGTCTGGTCAATTACATTTAACAGGAGATATAAACTTGGGAAATAGGGGAAACTAAAGGTGTGTTATCTGACAAGAGATATCATAGTTAACTATATACAAAGGTGGTACAATAGTATATGGAACTGTTTGTATTTACATTGTGTAGTTGGCCTGTTGCGATGGTCTGTCTGTTTGGCCACTCCTGCTATTCACCTGGAGGTTATGTTCTGAGCTGTCATTGAGATATTTAAGGAAGAGGAAATGTTTCAGTGACTTTCTGAACTGACTCAAATTTGGTACTGATCTGATTTGTGCTGGTAAGGTGTTCCATAAAGTGGGGGCACAGAGTCGGAATGCTCTGTTGGCTGTTGATCTGGCACATCTTGTGGTGTCGTTTGGGATAGCTAGTGTGTTCATTTCTGCTGTTCTTCTTGGCCTGTTTGGTGCAAGTGGAAGTATGAGGTTGGAGAGAGAAGAAGAGGTGAGCCCCTTGGTCGCTTTAAATGTTAGCAGTACAGTCTTGAAACTGATCCTTGCTTGAATGGGAAGCCAGTGTAGCTGTTTTAGGAGTGGTGTCACGTGGTCTCTCCTAGATGCCCCGAGAAGTACCCTCGCTGCACTATTCATGGCCAGCTGCAGGGGGTTCAGGGTGGACCGGGGGAGCCCCTGTAGAATAGAGTTTGCAAAGTCGAAATGGGGAAGTATAAGGGCTTGATAAATGGTACGGAAATCATCTGGTTCAAGTAGTGTGCGTAGGTGTCTGAGGGATCTAATTTTAAAGTAGATTGCCTTGACTGTGTTGGCTATGTGACTCTTCATGTCAAGGTTTTGGTCCAGTGTTACTCCAAGGTAACGTATTGCAGGTTTCACTTGGAGCTGGGCATCCTTTACATTAATACAACTAGGAGGAGTGAAGTTGGTGTTCCTTGAGACGAAAAGGACTTCCGTCTTTTTGTGTTGTATTCTCAGGTTTTGGGATAGGAGCCACTCTGCTACGGCGTCAAAACAGTTAGTCAGCGGTGTGAGGTCCAGGCAATCCAATGATATTGGCATATATAGTAGCACATCGTCTGCATATATCATGTAACTGACATTAAAGGATCTGATGATGTTGCAGAGGGGTTGAATGTATATATTAAACATCAATGCAGATAAGGAGGATCCTTGGGGTACACCTTGACTTTGTTGGAATGGTTCAGATGTATCCCCGTCAATTCGGATGTGCTGCCATCTGTCGGACAGGTAAGATTTGCACCATTCAAGTGCTGTTCCGCAGATGCCTTTTTCCCTTAACCGGCAGATGAGAATTTCATGGCATACCGAGTCAAAGGCCGCTGCTATATCGAGAAATACAAGAGCGAAACCTTGGCGTATGTTATCCATACCTGAGATTATGTTGTTGAGGAGTGTTGTAAGTAGTGTTTCAACTCCATGTGACTCTCTGAAACCATGTTGAGCCGGATCAAGTGGAGCAGAGGTGTCTATATGATCCTGTAGTTGCCTGTGCACTACTTTCTCAATGATTTTTGCTAGCATAGGTATGCTAGATATGGGCCTATAAGATTCTACCTTCTGAGGATCAAGTTTAGTGTTCTTTAACAGCGGTCTTACAGAGGTCTGCTTGAGCGTAGTTGGAAATGAGCCGGTGGTGAAGGACTGGTTTAAAATTTTTGCTATAATTGATGATATGTCACAACGCAGGTCCTTTATCCAGTGTGCAGGGCAAGGGTCTGTGTGCGCAGTGGATGTATTTAGTGCTAGGATGGTATCTTCAATGGTTTTCTTTGAGGGAGTGGAGAAGGATGCCAGAGATACTGGGTAGTCTTGTTCATCAAGAGGTTCCGGTATTAATATTTTATTAGTTTGGCACATTTTAGATTGCATATAAATTGCATAGTCCTGTGGGTGGATCATGCTGATGTGCTCCGGGGTTGGTTCTTTGGCAAGTGTTTTAACTAAGTTAAACAGGTCATGAGGTTTATTCAATGACCGTTTCAGGGTGTCTGTGTGGTGTTGTCTGATTTTATCTGTGATGGTTCTACGATGCTCTGCCAGGTGTTGGATGTAAGCTGCTTGGTCACTACTGGTGCGTGATTTTCTCCATTGTTTTTCTAGCCTTCTTAGAATAGTTAGTGAGGCTTTTAAGTCCGCTGTGAACCATGGGGCTGTAGATCTCTTTTTTGGGTTCTTGTTTGTTGGAGGGCGGATAGCAATAGTGCTGATTTTTTTGTTCCAGGAGGAGATCAGTTCTTCAAGGCTTAGTGAGGTGTCATCAGAGAGTGTGCTAATCTCAGAGAGGATGCGTTCTCTGTTAAATGGTTGGAAACTTCTGGTAGATGAGTTAGTGGGCTTGCTTTTATCCATTATTGTCTTGTGTGAATGGTTAGTGGTATGCATCTGGAAGGTGATGAGTTTGTGATCGGTCCATGGGACTGCCGTTATGGATAGTACTATGTTTTGTGGTTGGTCCAAAATTAGCTGTGGTGCGAATATGAGGTCGAGGATATTGCCTTTCTCGTGAGTAGGTTCTCTCACCATTTGCGTGTATCCGAGGCTCTCTAGGGCATCTAGGAATGCTGTTGCTTGGGTGTCCTGTAATGATGGTAGGTTGATATCTCCTAAGATCCAATTGGGTTTGTTTGGGCCCTGGGTGAGAGATGCCAGATTTATTATGGTTGCTAGGTCGTCTGGATCTCCTGATGGTGATCTATAGACCAGGTTTATAGAGCATAAGTTGTTTGAAATAGATACTGTCTCTAGATGGTTGTTGCTGTTGGATTCCTCCAATTTAAACTGTAGGTCGGCTTTGGCGATGATAATTACTCCTCCGCCTTTTTTGTTCTGTCTGTGTCCGGTGAAGGCTGTAAAGTTAGGTGGGAGCAGCTGGTTAAGGATGATATTGTCTTCCGCTGAGAGCCATGTTTCGGTTACCATGAGAATGTCTAGTTTATGGGATATTATTATGTCTGTGATCGCTGGCCACTTGTTTCGAAGTGAGCGGGCATTTATAAGTGCACACTTCATGCTACTAGGGTAGAACTTTTTAGATTGTCTGGTTTTCTTGTTGTGTTGTAGTGGGACTTGTAATAGGAGGTTGTGGTGCGAGAGGTTGGCCCCACGTGAGTTGTGATAGGGGTCTCCTGACCATTTTCTCTCCCTATGTAGTACAATAGGAATGTGGTTTTGTGGGGTGGTGAGGGCCAAAATATTGGATGGTAGTGCTATAATAAGTAGGAACAGGCATATCAACCTGATGATCATGTCTTCCATGTTAACCCCAAGAGGTAGGAGGCTTGCAGGAGGTGAGTCAAGGCGGTTTTTGGCACACTAGAGCTGACTGGATCTTAGCTGGTATATTGTGTAACCGGTAAACAGGCTAGTGTGTCATATCGTATGATGAGAAGACAGTATTTGTAAATTTATGGGTGGTGACGACAGTATGTCTGTCTATCTACTGACAACAGTATAATTTTCTGGAATATGGCAACAGTATGTCTGTCTATCTACTGACAACAGTATAATTTTCTGGATTATGACAACAGTGTGTCTGTCTATCTACTGACAACAGTATAACTTTCTGAATTAGGACAACAGTACATTCTATCTAGCTACTGGGGACAATAGTTCACAACTAGTGAGTATTGGCAACAATGTATCTTATTAATATGAACAGTGTATGTTTATAGCTACTTAGTATATTTACTGATATGGTTACTAACAATAGTAAGCAAGGTTTTAAGGGATATGCAGGATATCAGTTAGAACATAGTTCCATTTGTATGTGGTATACTTGCTGTTCTCGGAGAGGGATCAATTCAGCAGTGGAGCGAGCTGCTCGATTTTGTTTGAAGTATCGGTTGCCGTTTGCTATTAAGTTGTTGAGGCGTTAGGCCAGCGTTCTTTTCCCACCTGTCGTGCCCCACCTAAGGGCCACGCCAAAGGGCCCTCAGGCGCGGGCCCGCAAGGCGCGGGCACGCCTGCCGGCGCGATCTTTTTGAGTCAGTTGGTCTGGCCCGATTGGCCGGAGCTGGTTTCCTGGGCTGCCCTCACCTCTGGAGGCTCAATCCCCCGACTGGGGAGAGCCGATGAAGGAGGTGGGTGAAGAGAGAACGTGCGCCTGCCGGCGCGATCCTTTTGACTCAGTTGGTCTGGCCCGATTGGCCGGAGCTGGTTTCCTGGGCTGCCCTCACCTCTGGAGGCTCAATCCCCCGACTGGGGAGAGCCGATGAAGGAGGTGGGTGAAGAGAGAACGTGCGCCTGCCGGCGCGATCCTTTTGACTCAGTTGGTCTGGCCCGATTGGCCGGAGCTGGTTTCCTGGGCTGCCCTCACCTCTGGAGGCTCAATCCCCCGACTGGGGAGAGCCGATGAAGGAGGTGGGTGAAGAGAGAACGTGCGCCTGCCGGCGCGATCCTTTTGACTCAGTTGGTCTGGCCCGATTGGCCGGAGCTGGTTTCCTGGGCTGCCCTCACCTCTGGAGGCTCAATCCCCCGACTGGGGAGAGCCGATGAAGGAGGTGGGTGAAGAGAGAACGTGCGCCTGCCGGCGCGATCCTTTTGACTCAGTTGGTCTGGCCCGATTGGCCGGAGCTGGTTTCCTGGGCTGCCCTCACCTCTGGAGGCTCAATCCCCCGACTGGGGAGAGCCGATGAAGGAGGTGGGTGAAGAGAGAACGTGCGCCTGCCGGCGCGATCCTTTTGACTCAGTTGGTCTGGCCCGATTGGCCGGAGCTGGTTTCCTGGGCTGCCCTCACCTCTGGAGGCTCAATCCCCCGACTGGGGAGAGCCGATGAAGGAGGTGGGTGAAGAGAGAACGTGCGCCTGCCGGCGCGATCCTTTTGACTCAGTTGGTCTGGCCCGATTGGCCGGAGCTGGTTTCCTGGGCTGCCCTCACCTCTGGAGGTTCAATCCCCCGACTGGGGAGAGCCGATGAAGGAGGTGGGTGAAGAGAGAACGTGCGCCTGCCGGCGCGATCCTTTTGACTCAGTTGGTCTGGCCCGATTGGCCGGAGCTGGTTTCCTGGGCTGCCCTCACCTCTGGAGGCTCAATCCCCCGACTGGGGAGAGCCGATGAAGGAGGTGGGTGAAGAGAGACATATGGGTACGTCGATACCGACGGAGCCTGCACGGGAATGCTCCCCAGCATCCAATCAGAAAGCATTTGGGAGCATCTCTCGCGCCTGCGCGGTGACTTCCCGCCTTTCCCACTGCCTCTCCTCAGTTTTCGTTTTTCCGCGGAGCCAACAGGACGTCCTCCTGTCACCGCAGAAAATTTTTTACTTTAAAATCCTTATTTTCTTGTTTTCTTGTGGTCGCGGCTGTATTTCCCGCCGATACCGGTACCGCCGGTGCTTTATTCTTTTCCTTTTTAAACTTAGAGAAATATTTCTCCTCAGTTTTTTGTTTTAACTTTTTTGGGCCTTCCAGGCCTTTCCAAGATGGAGCCTTCTTCCCCTAAGAAGTGCCTTCACTGTGGAAACTTAGTTTCCTTTTCAGACTCCAATGCTTGGTGTCTAACCTGTTTTGGTCCTGACCCTTTTTCCCCTGATACTTCAGGCTATATGGTTGGGAGAAGACCTTCCCTCTTTCGAGTTTCCCTCGATACCGTTTTTCCTCCTGAGGTGAGGACACCGGTTTATTCTTCTCTCCAGGATCAGGTAACCCACAAACAGTCTGTTAAGACTAGCCAATTCTTGAAGGGTAAGTCTCATGCCCAGCATGATGACGGCTCCGGCCTTACCCTCAAGACCTCATTGGCAATAAAACCTCGGCGGGAGTCTTCGGGCTCCAAAGCATTTACGGGGTTTCAGGTTGTTCCTGGGGCTCACCCCTCACAGAACATACCTGAGCCGTGCCAGGGGGGTGGCATCCGCTTCGAGCGGTACCGATAACCCGGCATCGGCATCAGTCTCTAGTGCTGCACTCTTCACCAGGGATCGTCATCGAGCATCCTCGCTACCTTCGGGTCCGAGCGATACGACTCAAATTGACTTTCCTGCATGTGAGCCATGCTTGGAGGTGGTATCCGCTTCGAGCGGTACCAATCCCCCGGCATCGGCACCGGTGTCGAGTGTTCCACTCTTCACTTGGGATCGTCATCTGCTATCCTCGGTACCTTCGGGGCCGATCGATACGACCCAGATTGGCTTTCCTATATCCCAGCCATGCTCGGGGTTGGTACCGGCTTCGAGCGGTACTGATACTCCGACATTGGTGCCGGGATTGAGAGTTTCTCCCTTCACCGGGCATCATTTTCGGACATCCTCGCTACCTTCGGTACCGCTCGATGCGACTCCGATTAACCTTCCTGTATCGGCATTGCCGATACCACAAACAACGTCGGTACTTTCTAGACATGTATCGATGGACTCGCTCGCTTCGATGCCGAGTCTGGAATCGATATCCAGTCTAGATGATTTGATACCGACGCGCTTCGGAACCGATCCATATCGTTTCCGGCTTCGCAGTACCGAGGATATTCATCAAGGCTCTTGGCTTACTTCGGTACCGCTTCAGCAGCCCCCGAATACTGCTTCGATGACATTATGGTCCCCGATACCGGTGTCGGGGTCGATTCCTGCAGTTCCATCGGTGCCATCGATCCTTTCTATGCCTAGTTTGGGATCGATACCAGGCACTCACGATGCAGTACTAACTGCTTCAAATCAGAACTCTCAGGATCACTGTCCATCGAGCAGGATTCTTTTTCTGCACCAGTCCAGTATCTCTTCTGGTGCTCAAGCTGCTCCTTCAACCTCAGCTTGCCCAGGATTAGTTCCTATTGGAAATCCTTCTTTTCAGGAGTTTCTCCTTGACATGGCAACCTTTCTTGCCATTCCTATTCCTGGTTTTTCTCTTGACCAAGATCCTGTAGAAAAGGAAAATATAATGCTTCCTTTACATCATTCTTTACAGGATCTTCTTCTGAGGATATGGGAATCACCCATAAAGGTTCCTTCGCCTTCTACAGCCATGAATGTTCTGTATCAGGTGCCTCCCTCTCCAGGGTTTCAAAAAAATCAACTTCCACATCATTCCATTGTAGTGGAATCAGCAATGAGGAAGGTAAGAAGCAAGAAGAAGCATTCTTCTTATCCGCCAGGTCGTGCATCTAAAGCACTTGATACCTTTGGACGTCAAACCTTCCAAACTTCTATGCTGGCTTCAAGAATTATCTCATATATTTTTTATATGAGTCTGACACTTCAGGAGGTCACAGAGAAATTATCTCTTTTGTCCCCTTTTTTGTCAGAGCCTAAGGCCACTGACTATTCCTTGCTTCTTAATCATAGCAGGAATATCTCTTGGTTTCTTTCTCGTGCTTCTCTAGACTCTTTTGAGTCTCTTAGCAGATCCTCTGCTATTGCCATCGGAGCACGTCGTACAGCCTGGCTGCAAGCTTCTGACTTGAGCAGATGGGCACAACATACACTGGGTAATTCTCCTTGTACTGGAGAAAATCTCTTCAATAAAAAGCCTTTACGTCAGGTTGCTCATTGCTCCACTGACTTTCCTAGTTCTGGAAACCGTCCTGAGCCGCCTTTTTCCCCAGGACGTAGGAAATGTCCTACCAAACCTTCTTTCCCTAAGAAAAGAAAGTTTCACCCTTCTGCCCATCCTCTTGATGTACCCAAGCAAGGGACATCTCATCCTAGTCTGAAGTCTCCAGACTCTAACCAGGCTACTCATAGCCAGCAACCATAGGTTCCTGTATGTTGCAATTCTACAGTTAGCTTCTTACCAGAAGTTATTCTTCAAACTCTACACTGGGTTTTCTTTTCAGTATGCTAAGCTGTTAAGATATTTTTGTCCATGGGTTACAGAATTCTCCCTTTCTTTTTATCATAAAGGGAGATTACAATTATCCCATGATAGTTTCTGTCCCCACACGGACATTTTTTCCTTCAGCTGACTTACCATATGGTACGTCACCTACCAACCCCCATTCTTCCAGGGTTTCCCCTGCTCGAGTTGGTACCATACTGAAACACTTCTCTTCTTTCCAGTGTAGATTTTCTACTATCCTTCAATGCATGCTCTGAACATCTCATCAGACAGGGACGGAAATATCCCCGCTCCCTCTGTCTGTTTTTCTCCCTGTTTTTATACAGGGGGATCCCCTTTTTTCTTTGTTCAGTTGCTGCACATACAGAAGTTCCAGTGCTTACTTTAAAGTTTCTTGCAAGCTACTTTCATTATCTTGCATAATACTACTCATTGCAGGTTATCTTCTTCTGGCCATATCCTTACCTAGGATGTGGCACCACATCTGACTGCTGTCAGTTTATCTCACCTGCACAATGTTCTCTGCAATCTTCAGAGAAGCTTTCCACTATGGGCCCTTGCTGTAGAGCATTGAACTTGTCTCTGAGGGTTTTCCATATAATAGGAAAAGCTTATATAGTCATCCATGGCTATACAGGTTCTTTATGCCCTCTTGTCTCCTATTGTGATACAGAAGACAAGCTTTTTCTGCGTGAATGTCCAAGGAGTTCCGAATCTGGCAGGACTCTACCCCTTTTTTCCTTACAGCTTGGCATTATCTTTTCTACTCCACTTGGACAACGCATACTCTTTTACTGTACATGATACCTTTTGAGTCCCTTGACTGGGTCCTCCTGTTGTCTTAGTCTATGCGTTTTCTTGTCCTTTGGACATGTCAGAGTCCTAAAGTACTCCTGACGTGCTCTTACCAGACTGCTATTATCCTCTGTTTTTCACGCAACCATACTGGTTATTCCACTGAATTACATTCCTGCACCACAGAATTAGATTCTCTATATATCTTCAGGTGGTTTTCACCCCTTATTATTGGATGAATCTTTTCCCATCACATTCCCCATGTGAATGTCTTTCTGTGGTTCAGTTGCAGGCATGTATTCTCAGTCATATTCCTGTATGTATATGTCCTATACATACATATTTTTGTAATCTGTATGGGCATAAGCCATGCCCATCTATATCTATCTATCTATCTATATATATATATATCTATACCCATATATATATATACATATATATATATATATATATATATATCACACATATCTGGACATATATGCACATATATATAGACAAGTATGTATCTCCATCTCCATATATATAGATATATATAATATGCCCTTTGGGAGATGTCCATAGGACACTAGGTATTACCTACTATCTCCCTAACTGTCTGTGCTATAACGTTTTTACCTTCTTAAGGGGTCCAGACAGTCAACTTGCCTATTTCCATACGGCTCAGTAAGTGGGAGCGGTTATACACACAATTACTGCTGTGACGTCAACAGCTTCTATTTTTGTTATAGATCTCCCTATCCATGAAGTATCAAACTTCATTGTCTTCCTATCTCTTACCAGCTAGGAATGACAGTGTACATCTTCAGTATTTGAGTACACTTCTGTACTCCTTGGGAATAGGGGCTTTTTTCTATACCCCTTCTTCCCTTCCGGACTGGGCTAATTCTCCAGATCGGTCAGTCGTCTTCTTTTAGTCCTCAATGTTAATAACTCTGTACCTAAAAGAGTTTTCAGCTTTTTCCCATAAAGCTTTCCATTGAAGACCTGCCGTTCTTCTCCTGCCCCAGTTGACACCTGGGTCACCTGCCCATTCCTGCTATGGAACTTCATCCTCACTGCTGTGAAGTTACTTTGAAGATTCCGCTACTGCATCTACAGTACACTCCATCACAGTTCTACTTCCTACAATCCAGTAGGTAAGCTCTATATTGTACTAGTTCATTAAATATTTAATGATACTTGACATACTTTCTAAAGACTCCTCTCTCCTGTAGTCTTTAGATTTGCTGCTCCTTGCAGCTCTTCTCTATTCAACTCCTACCCCCCATCCCTCAGGGGATGCCGGGGATCCAGGTTTGGGAAATGCCGTCCTGTCCCAGGAATACGCATTTTATGGGATCTCCCCTGGCATCCACAGCTAGGGAGTCCCCATATGTGAAGACTCATTCCTGCTTGTTCCTGGAGATAGCACAGTTACTTACCTGTAACAGGTGATCTCTGGGAACAGCAGGAATTAGTCTTCACAACCCACCCACCTCCCCTAGGAGTTGTATCTATCTATCTCCTTTCCTCTTTCTCTCCTTCTGTCTCAGCTATGAAACTCAACTGAGGAGAGGCAGTGGGAAAGGCGGGAAGTCACCGCGCAGGCGCGAAGGATGCTCCCAAAAGCTTTCTGATTGGATGCTGGGGAGCATTCCTGTGCAGGCTCCGTCGGTACCGACGTACCCATATGTGAAGACTAATTCCTGCTGTTCCCAGAGATCACCTGTTACAGGTAAGTAACTGTGCTTTCTGTCCTATCTAATTAATGGCGTTCTTTTCATATTTTCTGTAACTTTTATGTAATATTGTAAACCGCTGTGATGCTTTGGCTTGAGCAGTATATCAAATGTAATAAACATAAACAAACCTTTCCCTTAGCTCCCTGAAAGTTCAGGTGTCAGTTTTAGCCTGTTTCTGAGTTTCAATGGCTGGTAAATCTCTAGCTGTGTTCCTAGACATCTCTTGCTTTTTCCAGGGGGTTTGATGTCTGTGACTTACCTTCTAGTCTGTGATCCCTTCCTTGGATCTGTGTTTGGAGCTCAGGGCTCTGGGGTTGGCAGCCGTTGAAGCACGCTACTTTAAAGGATTTGACGCTCAAGATGGTCTTCCTGGTTGCGATTTGTTCCACAAGGCAGATTTCCAAGCTGCAAGCTCTCTTACTGAGATCCTTATCTATTTTTTCAAAGGAAGCCTTTTCCATTCAGCCTGTGCCTTTTCCCTTTCACGTGTACCAGGGGGTCTGCCAGCAACCCTCCTTTGCGCAGTGTTGGGGGAAGGATAAAGATCTCTGCCTTGTGGATGTCCAGGGGGGGTGCTTCTCTGGTACTTGGAGGTTACAAATTTCTTTCATAAGTCCAACCATTTTTTTGTGCTGTTTGCTGGTTCGTGCAAGGTTGATGTGGCAGCTATTTTGCTTTTGGGTGCTGGATTGAGGAGGCAATGGCCTCAGCATATCTATTGTGTGGAACAGGCTGATTCTAGAGGGTTTGCGTGCCCATTCTACCTCAGCACAAACATCCTCATGGGTGGAGCATAGCTCAGTAGCCCCTGCAAACATTTGTCAGGCAGAAATGTGGGCATCGCTTTGCACTTTTGTCAAGCATTACCTCTTGGATGTCCATGCTTTGGGTGGAAATGGCCTTGGCTCAAGGGTTTTGCAAGCTGCTGTGTTTTCTTCACACCCAGTGGAGTTGTAGTTTTGGTACATCCCGCTTGTTTGGACTGGTCTAGCAGGAAGGTATGGAAGGTGACATTTTACTTAAGCTGGGGAATTGCTCCGCACGGGCTCCGTTAGTGCTTACGTCACTCATAAGTGAGGACTGATTCCTACTGTCCCTGGAGAACACCTATTACAGGTGAGCAACTACGCTTTTCTTGAATCCTGCTAGACTAATCCAGGGCCCGCCCCTGAAGTTGTTTGCTCTGTTCGACTGTGGTACCCTTGATTCTGGTATGAGTTTTATGCTTGGCTTTGCAGGTTTATCTTCTATTGACAGCCTTTTGTTTGTTTTCCTGTACATAGTTCTCTATTGTTGATTACGTATTGTTTCCCACAACAGAGGTTGTGTGAAGCTTGCCATATTTCTTCCATATGCTTTGGGACGAATACTGGGGAGGCCTCTTGTGCCTGCGACAAATAGAAACACAGGAGTGATGTCATTGAAACCTGGGCTTTTCCTTGGTTCTTTGTCTCCACCAATCTGTTGGTAGGGGAACACAGCCCACTTGCCTGGACTGGTCTAACAGGACTCTAGGAAAGGACATTAACTGGTAAGTAAAATGTCACCTTTTTTTTAGCCAAATGTGCTAATATTCTTACTTTTTACTGAGCAATTGAGGCCCTCTACATTTAATGTGTCTATCTTAAGCCTCATTAACTATAACCCCAGGTCCTCAATATCTGTCTTCCCCTGCTGGTCCATCTTTCCAACCCATTTCTTGGAGCCAACTGCTCATATCAGTGCACAACCATTTTTGCAACTTAACAACAAACGGAATAGCAAATAAACCTGGATCCAGCCAACCCATTTCTCCAAAAATTTTCATACACATCTACCAACCCAAGGGTTCACCCCATTGACCAAAGAGCACCACACATTCGTTCTCCTCTAGACTGCTCCCCGCCATCTATCACCCCACACAGTCCTTCGACATACATCATCCACCCCACCCTCCAGACACACAGACATACCAACTTGGTTGCAACCACAGAAATCTTTAACCAGTGCCCCCAAACCATCCCCTTGAATGTATCTCCAACAGTTTTAGCCATATGTTGAGAGAGCGCTATACTGCCTACTTCCCAAAATTCAGAATAAAAAGAAACTACATTCTCCAGGAAGAAGCAGGAAATCAGCCCTCGCATATGGGTGATGTCGACGCTGACTGAGCCGGCACGGAGCATTTTCCCAGCTTTCACAGAAAGCCTTTGAGAATGTTACCACACATGTGGTCCCCTTCCTACCCAAGGTTGCCATCTTGGTCAGTCTCCTTTTTTCCACGGAGCCCAATGGACACTTGTCCTGTTTTTTCTGGAAAAATCCTCTAAAATTAGCCTTAAGGTTTTTTTTCCCCCGGTTTGCGTACTGGTTCCTCTTCCCACTTCGAGCCGGTGCCATCCATGGCACCATTCTTGGCTCCCCCTTTTCTTTAATGAGTGAAGAAAGCCCCGTGATCTGGCCACAATACCACGGCTCTTTTGGTCTCTGGTCCCTCAAGCAGTGAGAAACAGGCAGAAAGTAATACAGAACACAATCACACACACAAAGTGCTACTTTCTTTGAGCTCAGAGGGAAAACGGCAAACGGTCTGTGGACACGCACAGTTCCACGCCTGCCGGATTCAAATTCTTCCTCCTGAAAAGCTCCTTTTATTAAAGAAAAAGGGGAAGTAACAGTCATTTATTATAAATGTGAAATAACACAAGGTGTCGCCAAAGTTCTTTTTACAGAGTAAGATCTGATTATAGTGTATTAGATGAAATTTACTTGATTATGACAATTATTTATAATTGCAAAGTTGCAAAAATTGTTGTCAGCATTGACTGTACAATGAACTATAGTTGCGTACTTCATACCTATGTTTACTCTTTATGCTTGCGTTAACAATGTTCCAAACTATTTTAAAGATGGTTACACAGAACTCATGATCATGACATCCTATTCTATTTAAGTGGAAGTAGGTGAAAAGCCAAATTTCTGAACACATTATGTATCAAGAAATTCATCCATCTTCAATTACATATTGGGGATTCTGGTATCTCCTTTATCTGTCCATTTCTACAATGAGGCTTGGCCACGACCAGCATTTGTGCCTTTTTTCACCTGGGGGTCGTTAACCCTGGCTGGCTGTCCCCCACCATATCCCCTTGTGGGTTCAAAAAGTGTGCCTGCTGCAGTCCAATAGTGTCTTGAAGGACTAGAAAAAGGGACTGTTACTTCTGGAGAGAGATCTGCAACTGTGAGTATATACTTCTGGTAATTTTCTAAAAGGAATTCTTTGTATTAAAGCTAATTAATCTGTGAACCCACTATTTTTTGTTAAATCAGTCAGGGCCTAGTAGCAGGAGTTTAAGTTTAAATTTAAAACACAGAGGAGAGCTTTCTGGTTACATTTCATACCCAGCAGAGAGCTTGTAGTTTACATTTAATAGTCACTCAGGGCCTAGCATCAGCAAAGTACTTTTAGCTTAAAATTAAAACACAGAAGAGAGCTTTCTGGTTAAATTTAGAACCCAGCAGAGAGCTTGTAGTTTAAATTTCATAAGAAGTTAGAGCCTAGCAGCAGCTAAGAGCTATAATTTAAATCAAATCAGAATATAGCTTACCTCAGCAGCACAAGACAGGGTACTGTGTAGCAGCCCTCTTTTAATAAGTGTTATTTCCCTCCCTCCCTCCCCACACCCATCCACCCCTGGGATAATCGTAGCTTTATAGGTACTTACACATCTTAAAAGGCAGGAGGTGCTCTCAGGGGAAGCTCATTACCCAAATCAGTCATACACTAAGGACCTGAGATTAGTTAAGCTTCTGGTGAACAAGGTGTATTAAACATATTAGGTACAGTTTTATTAGTATAAATATCCATAGCAACCCTTAGTAAGTAAAGAACTTAGATCTAAACACAAACTTAAAACTAAGATGCAGACAGCAGTCCAGCAGCGGGATGGGGGCTTTCCAGTCTTTTGCATTGAGTGTCACATGTATGATTTTCTCCCAGTTGGTGAGAGGTCTTACGTGTGCACTAGGTGCAAGGAGCTCTTTGCTCTCAGGGAACGAGTCCGTTCTCTAGAGGCTAAAGTAGCAGACTTGGAAAGCATAAGACAGACAGAGAGGTACATAGACGAGACCTACAGGGATATAGTCCTGAAGTCCCACCTCCAGTCTAGCAGCATCCCTGTTGCCATGGAGGAGAGAGGTCACGTGACAGGAGAGCATCACCCGGGTGTGGCAGGAAGTGATCTTGTAACTAGGACCTGTCCTCCAGGTGATGTAAAACCCTCTCGCACCGAGGAAGTTTCTCCAGGGCCATGTGCCAATGAGGGGAGGGTTAGGACAGCCGTTATAGTTGGTGATTCGATCATTAGGCATGTAGATAGCTGGGCGGCTGGTGGACGTGAGGATCGCCTGGTAACATGCCTGCCTGGTGCGAAGGTAGCAGACCTCACGCACCACCTAGATAAGGTCTTAGATAGTGCTGGGGAGGAGTCTGCTGTCTTGGTACATGTCGGTACCAATGACATAGGAAAATGTGGTAGGGAGGTTCTGGAGGCTAAATTTAGGCTTTTAGGTAGGAAGTTGAAATCAAGAACTTCCAGGGTAGCGTTATCCGAAATGCTTCCTGTTCCACGCGCAGGACCCAAAAGGCAGGCAGAGCTCCGGAGTCTCAATGCGTGGATGAGACTATGGTGCAGAGATGAGGGTTTTGGATTTGTTAGGAACTGGGGAACATTCTGGGGAAAGGAAGGGCTCTTCCGAAGGGATGGGCTTCACCTTAACCGGGATAGAACCAGGCTGCTGGCATTAACCTTTTTTTTTTTTTTGATTTAAATTTTTAATTATTACAAACAAATTCCAGAATACAATCTGAAGCGAAATACAGATAACATAAAGAGACAAAAATATCTCCATGAAAATCACACCCAAAGAAATATATTATAATAATTCTAGACCACCATAAAACCACTATAAGATCCAAGAAAAAAGAAAAAAATAATCATACTTAGAAACTAAGTTACTTAACAGATAATCACAGGAGCATTGATATCATTATATGGCGGCCGATATGGGAGTCCCCTCTATCCCTCCTTCCCTACTTTGTATAAATTGCAACAATTGTAAGGCATCAAAAAACAAATATTGTTTAGCACAATACAAAATCACGCATTTACACGGATATCTTAGTTTAAATTGAGCTCCCAGAGAGAGGGCTCTCTGGCGTAAAGCCAGAAAGTCTCGCCTCCTTTTCTGGGTGTCTCAAGAAAGATCAGGAAAAATATGTATTTTTGCGCCCATAAATTGAGATTGAGACATTTTTAGGAAATACAATTTTAACACAGCATTCCTATCTGATTCGAAGGCAAAATTAACCACAAGAGTAGCCCGACTTGTCACCACCTCCAGCGAGCTTTCAAGAAATTCAGTCAAATTCAATGTAGAAGATACTGGCCCTGCAGCAGTGCCCTGCTGACCAGGCAGATCTACAGAGGCAATAGACACATATTGAGCCCTTGCCAGAGGGGGTAGCGAAGCCTCGGGCATCTGTAAAACTTCCAAAAAGTACTTACGGACCAAGTCCAACGGTGCGAGCAAGGGAGACCTCGGGAAATTCAGAAATCTTAGGTTATTTCTCCTCAGCTGATTATCAAGAAATTCAATTTTTCTTGCCTGAATCAAACCGGTCCCTTGAATTCACAACACCGAGGGCCTGCAACTCCTCCACCTTAGATTCCACCTGCAGAATTTTCGTAGCATGAATAGTAGCCTCCGTTTCCAGAGAGGAGCACTGCGCTTTGACTTCAGACAAATCCTGAGATACAGAACCCACAAACGGTAAGAAGGACTGCTGGAGGGTAGAGATAGCTTCCCACAAGCTATCCAATGTTACTAGCGCCGGTTTAACCACACTCCCAGGCAACCGGGAAGCCACAATGCGGGGGGAGCTACTTCCACCAAACTCTACCCCCGAGGAACCGCCGGAAGGAGACACTCCTGCTCGACCCCCTACGGCTCCAACTGCTGCCAAATCCTTCCCACGGGAGCCCTCAGCAGACCCAGCGGCTACACACATCGGAGAAGCCTCACTCGTCTGCAACACCGTGAGAGGGCCTCCCGGCTGAGCTGGGGACGCCTGTACAGGGCTCAGAAGGACCCCTTCCACGCTGAGATCCGCCTGCAACAACGGCGGATCCCTCGAAGCCATACTGCCGGCGGGGGCACAGAATCCGGTTATCGAAGTCTGAACGAGCTGACCAGCCGAGGAAGACGCCTCCGAGGACTTCTGGGCAAGCTGTTTCCTTTTCCTCCCCATCAGAACGATACACTCAGATACCGGACCAGGACCAACACTGTCGGCATCTTACTCCAACGCCATCTTGGATCTTAAGATTTTCTGCCATTCTCGGCATTAACCTTTAAAAAGGAGATAGAGCAGCTTTTAAACTAGATATTAGGGGGAAACCGACAGTCGCCCAAGAGCGGATGGTTCGGAAGAATGTATCTTTGAAAGATATTACCAAAAGCAGAGAGGTTCCACAAAAGAGTAAAGTAGCCCAAATGCCCTCAAGTATGAAGCAGACAGAGCTTAAAGATCCCAAATTACCCATGTGTAACAATAGCCAAATTAATACGAATAAAATACATTCTCAAAATGCTTGTATGCAAATGCTAGAAGTCTAAAAAATAAGATGGGAGAGTTAGAATAAATAGCACTAAATGAAAGGTTAGATATGATTGGAATATCAGAGACATGGTGGAAAGAGGACAACCAGTGGGACACTGATACCTGGGTACAAACTATATCGTAATGATGGAGCTGATCAAATTGGTGGAGGGGTTGCTCTCTATGTTAGAGAGGGCATTGAGTCTGAAAGGATTAAAGTTTTGCAGGAAACAAAATCTGCTGTAGAATCTATATGGATTGACATTCCATGTAAAAGGGGGAAGGCAATGGCAGTGGGGGTGTACTATCGAGCGCCTGGTCAGAATGACCAAATGGATGATGAAATGCTCAAAGAAATCAAGGAAGCTAACAAAAGTTACAGCGCAGTAATAATAATGGGTGATTTCAACTACCCCGGTATCGACTGGGTCAGTGTCACGTCAGGACATGCTAGGGAGATAAAGTTCCTAGATGAAATAAATGACTGCTTCTTGGAGCAGCTGGTTCATGAACCGACCAGAGGGGAAGCCATATTAGACCTAGTCCTTAGTGGAACACCAGATCTAGTGCAAGAGATAAGGGTGTTGGGGCCACTTGGCAATAGTGATCATAGCATGATCACCTTTGATTTAATTAGTGGAGGAGGGATAGTAAGGAAATCCACAGTACTACCTTTTAACTTTCGAAAGGGAGACTACGATAAAAAGAGGAAAACAGTTAAGAAAAAACTAAAAGGAGCAGTTGCAGAGGTTAAAGACGTACATCAGGCTTGGCTGTTGTTGAAAAATACTATCTTGGAAGTCCAGACCAGCTGTATTCCACGCTTTAAGAAAAGTGGAAGGAAGTCCAAAAAACTGCCAGCATGGTTTAAAGGTGAGGTCAGAGAGGCTGTTATTGCCAAAAAAGCATCTTTCAAGAAATGGAAAAAAGAGCTAAACGACGAAACCTAGAAACAGCACAAGCACTGGCAAGTCAAATGCAAGGCATTAATAAGGCAGGCAAAGGGAGAATTTGAAAAGAAGCTTGCTGCGGAAGCAAAAACGCGAAGTAAAGACCTTTTCAAGTACATTCGTAGCAAAAAACCTGTGAGAGTCAATTGGTCCATTAGATGATAAAGAGGTTAAAGGAGCACTAAGAGGCGACAAGGCGATAGCGGAGAGACTGAATGAATTCTTTGCTTCAGTCTTTACTGAGGAAGATGTAGGGATGTTACCCGTGACTGAAGTGGTATTTAAAGGTGCGGAAGAATTGAAGGAAATATTGATACATCGTGAAGATGTATTACAACTATTAGATAAACTGAAGAGTAGCAAATCACCTGGGCCGGATGGTATACATCCAAGGGTGTTGAAAGAACTGAAATATGAGATTGCAGACCTGCTATTAGTAATCTGTCAACTATCATTAAAATCGTCTCTAATACCTGAAGATTGGAGGATCGCCATTGTAACACCAATTTTTAAAAAGGATTCCAGGGGTGATCCGGGAAACTACAGACCAGTGAGCCTGACATCAGTACCAGGAAAAATGGTACAAACCATCATAAAGAATAAAGTTACTCAGCATGTAGATAATCATGACCTAATGGGAGACAGCCAACATGGCTTTAGACAAGGAAGATCTTGTCTTACTAATCTGTTATGTTTTTTTGAAGGAGTGAATAATCAGGTGGACAAAGGTGAGTCGGTTGATATTGTGTATCTGGACTTTCAGAAAGCCTTTGACAAAGTCCCTCATGAGAGACTTTTGGCAAAACTAAAGAGTCATGGGATAGAAGGCAGTGTACTATTGTGGATCAGGAACTGGTTAAAAGATAGAAAGCAGAGGGTAGGGCTAAATGGCCAATTTTCCCTATGGAGAAAGGTGAATAGTGGTGTACCCCAGGGATCTGTGCTGGGTCCGCTGCTTTTTGACATATTCATAAATGACCTGGAAAGTGGAATAACGAGTGAGGTTATAAAATTTGCAGATGGCACAAAACTAATTAAAGTTGTTAAAAACCCAAGAGGATTTTGGAAAATTGCAAGAGGATCTTGATAAATTGGAAGACTGGGCATCAAAATGGCAGATGAAATTTAATGTGGACAAGTGCAAGGTTATGCACCTAGGGAAGAACAACCCAAACTATGGTTACACGATGCAAGGTTCCACATTAGGAACCACCACCCAGGAAAAAAATTTAGGCGTCATTGTGGATACCATGTTAAAACCCTCGGCCCAGTGTGCAGCAGCGGCCAAGAGAGCAAATAGAATGCTAGGTATGATAAGGAAAGGAATGGAAAATAAAACAAAAGATATTATAATGCCTCTATATCGTTCCATGGTGAGACCGCACCTTGAATATTGTGTGCAATTCTGGTCGCCGTATCTTAAAAAGGATATAGCGATTTTAGAAAAGGTTCAGAGAAGAGCCACCAAAATGGTAAAGGGGATGGAAGGATACTCCTATGAAGAAAGGCTAAAAAGATTAGGGCTCTTTAACCTGGAAAAGAGACGGCTGAGGGGAGATATGATAGAAGTCTATAAATTAATGAACGGAGTGGAACGGATAAGCGTAGATCGATTGTTTACCTTATCAGAATATAGAAAGACTAGGGGACATGCAATGAAGCTACAGGGTAAACTATTTAAGACTAATAAAAGAAAATATTTTTTCACTCAACGTGTAATCAAACTCTGGAATTTGTTACCGGAGGATGTAGTAAAGGCTGTTAGTGTAGCTGGGTTTAAAAAAGGTTTGGACAAGTTCCTGGAGGAAAGGTCCATAAACCATTATTAAGAAGGGACCCAGGATATCAATGCTTGAACCAATACAAGCACTGTGGAACCTGTGTCCCTTGGGGAAACTGCTAGGTACATATGACCTAGATTGGCCACTGTTGAAAACAGAATACTGGGCTTGATGGACCTTGGTCTGACCCAGTATGGCATATCTTATGTTCTTATGTTCTGTTACAGACACCCATGACTGCTGCTTACGCTGCCTCAGCCCCCTGACCATGACAGTACAACCTGTGACCTGTGCCAGGCCATGACTCCGAAAACCAACAAGGAAAGGTCTGAGTTGCAGGAGATGTTGTTCCTGCGTTCCGACTCAGCCCCAACTTCCCCAACATCTGAGCCCAAAGCCGATCACCTCCCACAAGACTCGTGCTCCTTTGGAGTCCTATGGCGGCGGCTGTTCCGTAAAGACCCCAGAAAGAAAAAGAAAAAAATCTTCGACCAGTCGAGGTTCCACCGTTGAAACCCGGTAAGGTCGCACAGTGGGACTCTGGCGAATCTGAGCAGTGCCCTCCTAAGGTTTCTAAGGAGGAGTCCTTGTCCGGCGGCGACTGTGCGAGACTCCTTGAGGCCGTGGTCTTCATCGAGGAAGCGCTTGCGAGATTGCAGACGTCAGGCCCGGTGCCCACGCCAACTGCTGCGGAGCCTTCTAGCATTGAGTCCAGAATGGTTGCTCTTGAGCAGAATATTACTGCCATCCTGGCCTTGCAACAGACAGTGATATCAGGTTCGTTCACATCTGCCATGACAATTGGGCCCCTGACTGCGAGAGAGTCCTTGGGCATGGATACAGGCCCCAAGCACCACTGGCCTCGGGGAAGCCCTCGGCACCGATCAAGATCCAGGTCTTGATCCTTGGCTATCCGGTCCTCCCAGGCCAGTTTCCGGGACTCCATCCCAAGACCCACCAGAGGATCCCGGTTCATCGGGGCCGGCCTCAAGGTGCAGGAGTCCTGAGCCTTGGAGTCCTTGATGCCCTCTGGCTTTGATTGGGAGCCATCAGCCTGGAGCCCCAGCACCATTTCCCTCCCCCCTCCCCCCGTGGACATGGTCTTCCACGACTTTGTCTGGGACATGGCCCGAGCCCTTTCAGTCCCAACCGAGTCAGAGTCTGACCCGTGCACCAAAGAACTGGAGATTCTCCATTATGAGTTCCCGCCAGTGGAGATTCTCATGGTGCTGGTACAGCCCATTCTTGAGAGGCTGCTTTTCAGGATGTGGGAGACCCTGGCCTCTGTGCCAGTGGTCAGCTAACACCTCGACACCATCTACCGCATCAAGAAGGGCCCGGGTTTCCAATAACTCTCAACTCATGCATAACTCCATGGTCGTGGAGTCATCTATGCAAAACTGAAGTCAGAACTATTCTTCTGTTCTCCCGTGCAGAGAGGCCTGAGCCCTCGACACCCTCTGGTGCAAATGCTTCCAGGGATCCATACTGGGCTGTTGGATATAGACCTATGAATTGTAGATAGGCACGTATCTCAAGGGCCTTATCCAAGAACTGGCGGGCTTCTCTGCAGGCCTCTGGAGAGGTTCCAAGCCCTGACAGCTGGGATCCAGGACTGCTCGAAATTCCTATCCCACGTCGCCTACAACTTCTTTGAATCCGCAGCCCGGGTAGCAGCAATGGGTATCAAGACCTAACACCAGGCCTGGTTGCAAACCTTAGACCTCGAGCAATGGGTGCAAGAGAAATTGCTCGATGTCCCCTGCACCAGGGAAAACTTGATTGGCAAGCCCATGGCCGTCAAGATAGAGGCTCTCAAGGAAAAACTTGACCATTCCCCAGAAGAAACCGTCAAAAAGGCCACTTTTCTTGAAGAAAAAGGGTCTTTTCACAGGGCCATTACCAACTCTACTCAGGGCAACAGCAACAGGGCCCCCAGTCCAAAACCCAAGGTCATGGGCAGTGGAAGCTGAAGACAGAAACCTCAACCACCATCTTCCACCCACACTGGGGAGAGCTTTTGACTCCCCAGACAGGGCCTCCTCTCTCCCGGGAGAACCTCCCCCGCCGATAGGTGGGCCGGGGTCACCACAAGACCAGTGGGTCCTACAGAGGTGGTAAAGGAGAGCTATCTCCTCAGGTTCCAGAAAACACCCCTAGGGTTCTTCCCAGGAGAGCCGGTGCGGCCTCTCCTTCACCAGGCCTTGCTCCTCTAGGAGCTCGCAGGGTTGCTCACGGACAGGGCAGTAGAAACTGTACCTAGGCATTTGTGGGGAAAAGATTTCTACTACAGGTATTTTCTTGTCCACAAAAGAAATGGGCAGGGGCCTCAGGCCCATACTAGACCTGCGAAACCTGAACAAGTTTCTGGTGAGGGAAAAGTTAAAGATGCTCTCCTTGGAACCCTGTTGCCCTACCTTCTCCAGGGAAATTGGCTGGCTGTGCTCCTTAGTCCTAAAGGATGCATATACACACATCCTGATCCCACCCCTCTCACAGACAGTACCTACAGTTCATGGTAGGAAAGCACTACCAATACAGGGTTCTTCCTTTCAGCCTGGCCTCCTCACCAAGGGTCTTTACAAAGTGCCTGGCAGTCGTGGACGCCCACATGCACTTACAAGGAGCCTTGTCTTCCCCTATCTGGACTACTGGCTCATTAGAGGCAGCACGGCATCTGCAGCCAGCCAGGCCGCAGGGCGAACAATCCTCCTCTTGCAGCACCAAGGGTTCGTCATCGAATACCCCAAATCCCACCTCTCTGCAGCCCGAAACCTGGAGTTTGTAGGTGCCTAGCTGAACATGTTACAGGTCAAAGCCTTCCTCCCAAAGGAAAGGTCACATTGCTTCGTGCAGCTGGCGGGAGAGGTGCAGACTCACCTGTTCCTTCCTGCTCGCTGCCTCCTCCGCCTGCTGGGCCACATGGCCTCCATGGTTCACGTCACACCCCTAGCCTGCTTGCACATGCGGACAGCCTAGTGGTGCCTCCGCTCCCAGTGGACTCAGGCCACAGGCAGGTTGCGTGACAGGGTCTGGGTCACCCGCCAACTGGTGAACTCCCTCAATGGGTGGCAGTTCCTATGCCACCTCCATGCAGGGATGCCATTCCAGGCACCTGCGTCATAGGGGCGTCACTGCAGAGACCTCTACACTCAAGGCAGCTAGTTGCAGGAGTCGCTCTTTCAGATCAACCTCTTGGAACTCAGAACCATCTTCCTAGCCTTGCAAGCATTCCACCACTTCCTGTGCAACCGCCCAGGATCCAAAAGGACAACCAGCTTTGCATATTTTATGTGACCAAGAAGGGGGACATGGGTTTGTACTCCCTCTGCTAGGAAGCGGTGGCTCTCCTTTGCTTTGCGGTACTCCACGGAATGCTGCTATGAGCAGTATATCTTCCAGGTCAGGACAATTGCTTAGTGGACAAACTCAACAGAGTCTTCCACCCACACGAATGACATCTGAACCCCAGGGTGGCGCAAAGACTCTTCCACCTCTGGGACAGACCCGTGATTGATCTGTTCACCTCCCTGGACAACACGCATCTGCCTGCTGCTTCTCCCATCAGCTGTACCCAGGGAGGGTGGCAGCGGATGCCTTACTGATCCTGTGGTCCGAGGGCCTCCTCTTTGCCTTCCCACCGACACCGCTGGTGGCCAAGGCACTCTTCAAGGTCCAGAACGAGCAGGCATCAGTAATCCTGATCGCACCCAAATGGGCCCGACAACCCAGGTTCCCTCTGCTGCTCTCCTTGTCGGTGGCACTCCCAGTCCCACTGGGTCAGGATCCAGACCTCCTGTTTCAGGAGGAGGACTCCCTCCTGCACCCCAACCTTGGATTGCTAGCATTGATGGAGTTACTGCTGAAAGGGCAGCCTTAACCCTTTTCAGTCTCCTGGGGGATGTTGAGGAGATCCTCCTGGCCTCCTGAAAACCCTCCACTGGACGAGCGTATGCCTTCAAATGGAGAAGATTTTGTCTGGTGTGCACAGAGGAGTGAACCCTTCCTCCTGCCACATGCAGCTAGTGCTACAGTACTTGCTGCACCTCTTGCATGCTGACCTGCAGTCTAATTCAGTGAGGGTGCCCCTGAGTTCCATAGCTGCTCTTCATCACCTTGTAGAGGGGAAATCCCTCTCAAGCCAGCCCCTAGTCTCCAGGTTCCTCTGGGGTCTCTTGCTATTGAAGCTTCCTCTCTGCCTTCCATCGGCAGAATGGGATCTTAATGTGGTGCTCTCCCAGCTCACCAGGCCACTGTTTGAGCCTCTGGCTACCTGCTGTTTTGAGTTACCTCTCCTGGAAAGTGGTCTTTCTGATGGCCATCACTTCCGCTTGGAGAGTGAGCGAACTCCAGGCCTTGGTGGCAGATCCGCCATATACAAGGTTCTATAAGAACGGGATAGTGCTCACCCAAATTCCCCCCCCCCCGGTGGTCTCTCCCTTCCACCTCAACCAGGAGGCAGTCCTTCCTACCTTTTCTTTTCACCTGCCCCACACTGGCAGGGAGGAGATCATATCGCATACATTCAACTGTAAGCGGGCCCTGCCCTTCTACTTGCAGAGGACCCAGACCCATCGCAGAGCTTCCAAGCTCTGTCATATGACCACAGTATACTGGGGCTCCCAGTAATGAAGCAAACTCTATCCACATGGGTGGCAGACTGCATTGGCCTCTCCTAGAACGTGCGAGCCTCCCCCTTGAGTGCCAGATCACTGCACATCGCGTGTGGGCTATGGCCATGGCAGTAGCCAACCTCCGCTCAGTGCCTGTGACGGAAAGTTGCAGGGCTGCCACATGGTCTTCAGTTCATTAGTTTGTAGCTTTTTACTGCCTAGAGAGCAAGTCCCGCTGGCACAGTTCCTTCGGGCAGGCAGTACTCCGTAATATTTTTAGGGTGTAGGCAATTCCTGCCCTCCGACCCTTCTGTGTTCAGGCTACTGGAGTGAGTGTGTCGGGTCTCATCTTTTGCAACTCATGGCTACCCGCTTGGTCTCCGTTGGTGCTGTTGTGGTTCAGTCCTCGGCAGCCTGAAGCTACAGAGTCCCATATGTGAGGACTGACTTCCTGCTTGTTCCTGGAGAAAGTGTAGTTACTCACCTGTAATAGGAGGTCTCCAGGAACGGCAGGAATCAGTATCCTGTTTCCAGCAGTGGCCAATCTAGGTCGCAAGTACCTACCAGTTTCCCCAAAAGACACAGGTTCTGCAATGCTTGGGGTAAGCAGTGGATATTCTCCAGGACCAAGCAGGAAGTCAGTCCTCACATATGGGTGTCATCGGCGCCGATGAAGCCCCAGCGGAGCATTTTCCCAGCTTTCTATGAAAGCCTTTGGGAATGCAGAGGCACGCATGTGCGGTTCCCTTCCCGCCTAAAGGTGCCATCTTACCTCAGTCTCTTTTTTTCCGAGAAGCCCACCGGATGTGTGTCCTGTCATCCCGGATAAAAGTTGATTTTTTTCGTTTTTTCTCCTGGTTCGATGCCGGTTTCCCCTCCTGTCGGGTTTGGTACACCGGTATCGAGCCCGATTCTTCTTTTTCGGTTTTTGCCCTTCGTGGCTGGCGTTTGCGCCCTTTTTTCCATTTTCCCTGGAAGGCCTGTCCTTTGACCTCGCAGGGACTCTTTCTTTCCCCGATGGCTTCCAGTGGTTTTAAAAAGTGTGATCGGTGTAAGAAATTAACGTCTCTCACCGACACGCACGACTGCTGCCTTCGGTGCCTCGGTCCAGATCACGACCCTAAGTCGTGTGGGCCATGTGGGAAGATGTCTTCCAAGGCACTCCGAAGTTGCCAGCAGCAGAAAGAAAAGCTTTTCTCGGACTCGGACTCAGCCTCCGGCCGGGCCCGGACCTCATCTGAGGCCTCGACATCTCGGGATTCCGATCCCGAGCGCCGTCAAAGCTCCTCGGACAGGGGGTCCCCCGACAGGGAACGGAAGAGGAAGAAGCGGCTCGCGAGGGCGTCAGAGGAGGAGGTCCCTGGCTCATCGAGGGCCAGGTCTAAGACCCCCGACCGTCGCCCCGGGCCCGTGGAACAAGAGAAGCCTGCCAAACTTCCTCGCGTGGAGCCGGAGTCTGCTGGACACGTAAGCCCCGTAGTCCTCGAGGACTCTTGTCCCAGAGAGCCGACGTCGGGCCCGGCGCCGCCGGGGCCCGAGTCGGTGGCTGCTGCGTCTCCCGAGCTGAGTCTCAGGATGACAGCCTTGGAGAGCAGATTGTCTGCCTTCATGGAGCAGCAGCGGGCACTGATGGCCAGCCTGTCTGGCGCATCTGCTCCAACCACCGGGACATCGACTTCGAAGTCGACCCCGGAGACTGAGCCGATACTCGAGTCCATCATGGCTCGAAGTCGACCTCGGTCGCGGTCTCCCTCGACCTCCCGTTCGGAAGCGAGGGTGTCGATGCTGGTGCCTCCGGCGTCGGGGCGGGTGCTCCAGGGCCCCGTGGGGTCGGACCCTGACTCCTCCTTGGACGAGTCCGCCTGGGAGACGGAGGACGAGGAGTCTCCCGATACGTTCAAGACTCGGTTCGTCCCGTTGGACTCACCGCAGTCTGAGCCCCGGAGTAGATCCCCTCCGGAGGATGCTCGGTTCTCGGAGTTCGTCCGGGATATGGCCATTGCCATGGCTATTCCGGCGGACCCCGTGGAAGAGAGGCCTTTACTGTCCCGGTTCCTCCGATGCTGGAACGGCTCCTCTTCCGTATATGGGAGGCACCGGCCTCGGCGTCGGTTCTGAGCAAGCGAGTCGACTCGATTTATCGACTCCGGAAGAGCCCTGGTTTTCAGAAGGCACAGCTACCACACCATTCTATGGTTGTGGAATCGGCCATGCATCGTCTGAAGAGCCAGAAGACGCACTCCGCGGTGCCCCCTGGCAGGGAGGCCCAAAACCTTGATGGCGTTGGTAGAAAGTGCTTCCAGGGCTCGATGCTTGCTTGCCGTGTCCAGTCGCACCAGCTATACATGGGTGTACTTGCGGGACCTGGCCAAGGAGTTGGCCGGGTTCTCTGCTGGTCTCTCCGGGGAACCCTTGCAGAGATTTAAGTCCTTGTCTTCGGGGATTCGGGACTGCTCGAAGTTTATGTCCCACACCGCCTACGATGGCTTCGACCCGAGTTGCGGCAGCTGGCATCGCGGCTCGACGCCAGGCGTGGCTGCAGTCATCGGACCTCGAGCCATGGGTTCAGGACAAGTTGGTCGATGTCCCTTGCCAAGGTGAAAACCTTTTTGGCAAGCCCATGACCGAGAAGGCCGCTCAGCTCGAAACAGAGCACCTTACCCGGACAAGGCTGTCTAGGAAGACCTCTGTCCCTTCTCATAAAAAGAAGGGCCCGGGTAAAAAAGCCCTATTACCCGAGGAAGGGCACTGCCTACAAACAGTACCCTCAATATCAGGCTGCTCAAGCTGCCCCTCAGGGTCAGCAAGCCAAGGGGCAGGGTAATGGGCCCTGTAGGCAGAGGACCCCCAAGCCTCCGGCCTCTGCTCCCACTCAGCAGGGTGGGGGTTTTTGACTCCTTGAGCGTAGCCTCTCCACCCCTGCTCTCCCAACCCTGCACAGGAGGTCGCCTCGCCCTCTTTGCCCACCAGTGGCCCCTTATCACCGGGGACAGTTGGGTGTTGGACATAGTCTGCAGGGGCTATGCACTGCATTTTCACCAACTGCCGCCTCCTTACTTTCCAAGGGAGCCTCCAAGGCCTCCCCTGCATACAGACCTTCTCCTTCACGAGCTTCAAGGTCTGTTGGTGGACAGGGCGGTGGAGCCTGTGCCTCCCCACTTCCAAAGTCACGGATTCTACTCCAGGTATTTCCTGGTACCCAAAAGAACTGGTGGCCTTCGACCAATTCTGGACCTCAGGAACCTCAACAAGTTCCTCGAGAAAGAAAAGTTCAAGATGCTTACTCTTGGAACACTTCTGCCCTACCTCCAGCAGGGAGATTGGCTATGCTCCTTACATCTAAAGGATGCGTACACTCACATCCTCATTCATCCAGACCACAGAAAGTACCTCAGGTTCATTGTGGGAGGAAACCATTATCAGTACAGAGTGCTGCCTTTCGGCCTCACCTCCGCTCCCAGGGTCTTTACCAAATGCCTGGCAGTGGTGGCGGCCTACCTGCGAAATCAGGGAATCTTTGTCTTCCTCTATCTGGACGACTGGCTCATCCGAGGTCAGACATGCCAGGAGGCCAGACAGGCCACCCTCAGGACTATTGCTCTTATTCAAGGCCTGGTATTTGTCATAAACTTCGCAAAGTCCACTTTGCTCCCCTCCCAGAACTTGGAGTTCATAGGGGCAAGGCTGGACTCTGTCCTGGCAAAGGCATTCTTGCCAGCAAACGACCCAAATACTGATAGAATTAGCAAATCAGTTTCTCAGAGGGTCAGTGGTCTCCGCCAGACTCTGCCTGAGGCTGCTTGACCACATGGCTTTGACAGTACATGTGACCCCAAATGCCAGGCTCCATATGAGGCCTGCACAGTGGTGCCTTCGGACTCAGTGGTCACAAGCCACAGGCAGCCTCAGAGACAGGATAAGGGTGTCCAGACAATTTCTGCACTCCCTCAACTGGTGGCTGCACCCACCCAATCTTCTAAAGGGGGTGCCTTTTCAGATTCCTGGATACACGGTAGTACTGACCACAGACGCCTCCCTGCAGGGCTGGGGAGCTCATTGTCTAGGCAAGTGCACCCAGGGCCTGTGGTCTCCTTGGGAAGCTGCACAGCAGATCAATCTCCTCGAGCTCCGAGCTATTCGATTAGCACTCAAAGCTTTCTCTCCTACCCTGGCTCATCAATCTGTCCTGGTTCAGACAGACAACCAGGTAGCCATGTTTTCTGTGAACAAACCGGGCGGGACTGGGTCCAGAATCCTTTGTCGGGAGGCTCAGGACCTTTGTTCATTTGCTCTCAAGCACAACATGCTCCTCAAGGCTGTATACCTTCCAGGCCAGGACAACTACCTGGCCGACAGATTAAGCAGGATTCTGCAGCCCCACGAGTGGCAGCTGCATCCTTCAGTAGTTCAGAAGATCTTCCTAAAATGGGGTCTCCCTTTGGAAGATCTCTTTGCCAGCCCAATGAACAAGCAACTGCCAAAGTTCTGCTCCAGGCAACGGCATCCTCTGAGAATAGCAGCAGATGCTTTTATGATTCCAAGGTCTCAGGGCCTCCTGTATGCTTTTCCTCCCACGCTCTTGGTGGCCCGAACTCTCTTCAAAATTCTTCAGGACAAGGCCTCGGTCCTGCTGTAATACCTGAAGATTGGAGGATGGTGAACGTAACTCCAATTTTTAAAAAGGGTTCCAGGGATAATCCGGGAAACTACAGACCGGTGAGCCTGACGTCAGTACCGGAGGAAAAATGGTAGAAACTATCATAAAGAACAAAATTGCTGAACATGTAGATAGTCACGGCTTAATGGGAGACAGCCAACATGGCTTTAGACAAAGAAGATCTTGTCTTACTAATCTGTTATGTTTTTTTGAAGGTGTGAATAAACAGGTAGACAAAAGTGAGTTGGTTTATATAGTGTATTTGGACTTTCAGAAAGCCTTTGACTAGGTCCCTCATCAGAGACTTTTGGCAAAACTAAAGAGTCATGGGATAGGAGGCAGTGTACTATTGTGGATCAGGAACTGGTTAAAAGATAGAAAGCAGGGGGTAGGGCTAAATGGCCAATTTTCCCAATAGAGAAAGGTGAATAGTGGTGTACCCCAGGGATCTGTGCTGGGTCCGCTGCTTTTTGACATATTCATAAATGGCCTGGAAAAGGGAATAACGAGTGAAGTTATCAAATTTGCAGATGACACAAAACTATTTAAAGTTGTTAAAACCCAAGAGGATTGTGGAAAATTTCAAGAGAATCTTGATCAATTGGAAGACTGGGCATCAAAATGGCAGATGAAATTTAATGTGGACAAGTGCAAACTTATGCACCTAGGGAAGAACAACCCAAACTATGGTTACACGATGCAAGGTTCCACATTAGGAACCACCACCCAGGAAAAAGATTGTCGTCATTGTGGATAACATGTTAAAACCCTCCACCCAGTGTGCAGTGGCAGCCAAGAGAGTAACTAGAATGCTAGGTATCATAAGGAAAGGAATTGAAAATAAAAGAAAGTATATTATAATGCCTCTACTGTATGTTGTTCAATGGTGAGACTGCACCTTGAATATTGTGTGCAATTCTGGTCGCTGTATCTTAAAAAGGATATAGCGTTATTAGAAATGGTTCAGAGAAGAGCCACCAAAATGGTAAAGGGGATGGAAGGGATACCTCTTTGAAGAAAGGCTAAAAAGGTTAGGGCTCTTTAACCTGGAAAATAGACAGCTGAGAGTAGATATGATAGAAGTCTATAAATTAATGAACGGATTGTTTGCATTATCAGAATATAGAAAGACTAGGTGACATGCAATGAAGCTACAGGGTAAACTATTTAAGACTAATAAGAGAAAATATTTTTTCACTCAATGTGTAATCAAACTCTGGAATTTGTTACCAGAGGATGTAGTAAAGGCTGTTAGTGTAGCTGGGTTTAAAAAAGGTTTGGACAAGTTCCTGGAGGAAAGGTCCATAAACTATTATTAAAAAGGGACTCAGGATATCAATGCTTGACCCAATACAAGCATTGTCGTACCTGTCTCTTTTGGGGAAACTGCTAGGTACGTATGACCTAGATTGGCCACTGTTGGAAACAGGATACTGGGCTTGATGGACCTTGGTCTGACCCAGTATGGTGTATCTTATGTTCTTAAGTTAAGGATAAGAATCTATATTACCAGTCTGATATAAACATATCCAATACTAGCAGAAATCGTCGTTGAAGGGTCAAAGAGAGATTTTCTTTTTTGAGTTGAGACATTTTTATTTCTCCATTTTTTGCACCCAAGGCAGAGGTGAGTTCTTCTCCCTTTCTATATTGGCTCCTGCCTGGTTATTTGTACACGAACAAAGTGATTGGTATGGCCTGTTTTTTAGGATTTACACTTTGTACTTCCCAACATTGGGCAATTGACTAGTGCAGTGTTTTTGTTCTATGCAGTTTCTAGCGTGACACTGTATATGAGAGAGGTTAATTGATATGGAGGTGTTTTTGTTTTCTGTTACAATCTACTCTTTAAAAGATTTTTGCGGACATATGGAAGTGATCATTAATGAGGCTCATTCATTAAAAATGCATGAATGTACTCAGGTAATTGACAGCACTGCTTTTTTCCAATATAATAAAGTTCTTTTTTTTTATATATAGTAAAGTACCTCTATACTGTGGGCTAGTCTCAGAGGAATCTGTTAGATAGTGTTTTTTATAAGCTATATCTTTAATTTTGACTTTGATATTTGCTGGGCAACGACCTGGTCATCCTTGTCGACCTTTGCCAGTCATCCCTTGGACCACAAAACATGTGGGTTTGCGCCACTGTTTTGGCGGTGACTGGCTCTTTCCACCCTCGGTTGGTGTGGCTAGGGTACGTTCCACTAGTCTGGACTGGTCTAGCAGGATGATCTGTAAGGTAAAATTTTACTTACCGTTGATTTCCTTTCATGGAATCTTGCTAGACCAGTCCAGGACCCACCCACTGTTTGAAAACCAGCCTTGCCAACATTCAGAATCAGCCTCGTCTTTACCTCTGCTGTTTGGCAGTGGTTCTGCTTCTACTGAATCCGGTAGCTCTGCTGCCTTGTGTATAGTTGCATGTTTGTGCAGTAGTTATTTTATTAAGCCTGCTGAGGAGGTTCCCTTTATCTGAATACTGTTCTAAAGTCCTCTTGCTTTGCCAGTGTCATACTGAACCTATCTTCTAGGGGAGCATGTATGTGTGCCTGTGATGATGTCACTGAAGCTTCTGATTGGTTCTTTGTCTCCATCTGCTGGCAGTGGGATATAACCCACTAGTCTGGACTGGTCTAGCAGGATTCCAGGTAAGAAAATTAAAGGTAAGTAAACTTTTACCATATGAAATGCCAAACAAGCTATATTCCCCTCCCCCTCCCCCCTCAGATCTTCAGAATTAATTTCACATAACCAAACTATAATTCAGACAGAATCCACAAAAATAAAGTATTCAACGACTTGGGTTCAGTTTATCCCCTAAACATGAACAGACAGCGCATCTTCTTTTTTTTAAGACTTCATATATATGTTGCAAATTGTCTAGGTCCTACAAAATGATAGTAGATTTTTACACAACTCCTCAGGTCAGCTTTTCCTTAATAAAAAATATCCCATGCTTTATCAAACTATTCTGTTCAAATAAGGGAAGAATTCTCTTGTATCCAGTCTCTCCTCCCTCCCCATTGTCTGGTCAATGAGCATCCTGCAGCTAAGAGTGGACACTGAATTAGGTGTACCCATTCTTTGATATTGTAATTTGAGTATTTGATCCCAAGGTACACCTATTTCAGGTAGTAGCTAAAATTGTAATTTCTATCTTCAAAGAATTTCTGAATAAAGGGACAGAGCCACCAAACTGCTGCTTAACCAGAAAAGGGGGGGCAGGGAGGGGGTAGCATTGTTATCCACTTGCTGATCATCTGAGGAGAAAAGTTGAATCTCATTCAAATCTTTATTTATTTAGTATACATTTGTATACCGCTACTTCCAGCGATCAGCAGCGGTTTGATTACAGATTGGAAATTGTCAAATCATGACAGGAAATTTTTGAGGTATAAACACATTGATTAGACAGGAAAGCACAGCACACAGAGAACTATTTTACAGGGAACATGGGCTATGGAGGGTTAAGTGGCTTGCCCAAGACCACAAGGAGCACCTGTGGGACTAGAAACCCCAGTCCTTCCGGCCCAAGGTTTCTGTCCTCTAGTGGGATTGGCAGAGTTAAGGATATCAACTATTTAACTGTATAATTCCAAACATTAATCCAAAAGTCATCATTTTGTATACTTAAGGTAGCTATAGTAAATTTTAAATAAGATTACGTGCATATTTACCTGTCATTGAGACTTTTCCTCTCAAATCTTCATGAATGTGATCATTTGACACGTTAATAAAATGCTATGCAAACTTTCCTAGGTTTCATTTTGTATTTTCAGTTGGATAAACCTTTATTATTTTATTCTGTTGTCTACCAGAAGTCATTCATTTGTTTTGTTTAACTTTTGAACAGTCCAAAAAGAACCTAAATTTTGAAGATATCGATAGTCGTGATGTTCCATATGTACCTGGATCCATTGAGTTTCCAGATGATTGTGAACTGTTTGAAGATTCTCCATTTGCCCTCACACCAACAGTAAAAGAGGTGCATGATGACTTTTTATGTGTTATGTTTTGGTTTGTTTCCTATTTATAATTAGTATTTGTTATCCTTTTGTATAAGGAAACAGATGATTTAGCTATGATCTGGGGACAGTTGTGACATACTCATAAAAGTATATTTCCAGAATTTGTGGAGAACTCAAGAACGTATCCAGTTTGATACATATATGAAATTCAACTCTGTGAAAACCAAATAGTTTAATGTTTTCTGTAATCTAAAACTGTTCAGCAATCCTGACTTTGGAATAGCATGCCCTATAACATTTATTATTAAGCTTTATAATTTCTCTGTGTCCTAAAAATTAACTAGTTAGACCACTGAATATCTTAAATGGCTTTCGATGTATTTTGCATAGTAAAATATTATCCCATAGCAATGGTTCACAACCCAGTCCTAGGAGCACAGCTAGGCCAGCCAGGTTTTAAGGATCCTCACAATGACTATGCATATGAGAGATTTGCATGTACTGCCTTTATTGTATGCAAAGCTATCTCATGCATATCTATCGTAGGAATCCTTAAAACCTGACTGGTCTAGGTGTGCTCGGAGGACTGGGTTAAGAAACGTTGCCCTACAGGACCAGCCCAAGGATATGTGATACCCTATGTGAACGTTCGGCCATGTGCTTCCCCCTCTCCCCAGTCCAGAATCTTGTCTTCCCTCAAGTATCCAGCATGTCAGCTCTTCTGTTCCAACCCATTGCTGTTGCTGCTTCTGAAGCTGCACCATTGAGTGGACATGTCTGCTCATGATCCTATGCCAGCTGTTGTCACTTTTTCTTTAGACCAGGTTGCTGATGACTGTTGTGCTGGTACTACTCCAGTATTTGTACTGCTATAGGCAGATGCTTAGTCTGCTTAGTAATTGGACCAGTCCTGTTGCCCTAGAAGGTCACTGTGCTGTCTAGATAGGATCAATGTGCCTAACTTAAAAACAAGAGTGAATGCTTATTTCCTTTTGCTCCATCAGACTAGTCCAATCGTGTGGGTTTACACTCCTCTACCAGCAGATGGAGACTTCAGAACAACTGGTTTGATGCCAACCTATATAGGGTCCTCTACAGCCAACCATTATTTCTCAGTCTTTAGCAGATGGTAGACAAACTAAATCTGTGTAGCCTATAACCAAATTAAGTGCTTTTTAGGTAAAAACACCACACAGAGGTTATTTGGTAGTAGAGACTGGTGATTTGTGCTGACTGAAAAAAGAGGGCCAGGGTCAGCAGGGCACCAGGGGTGTGTAACTGAAAGGTTTTGAGTTCTTCCCATCACTTTCACTCCTCTCACCAACCCTGCAGGGCTTGGTCTGAAAAGGGATGCAGCCATCTGTACCGTTTCCCAGCTTTTGTAGAAATTAAGTTTTGCTGGTGTCTGAGCAGTAAAGTTTTATTTAAAAAAAAAAGAGAGAAGGAAAAAAGAGCTTTGGGGCTTCTGATCATGGTATCAGGGCTCGGGAAGCTGGCTGGCCAATAGTAAGTCGTCTCGTACCCCCTCCCCCACATTTGACTGGTGGTTTTTGCTGTGTCTGTCAAGATTGCAGAGGTTTATTGTGGTGCAGGTAGAGTACTGCTGTCACTGTGTGACCTGCAGCCTTAAATACTTGGTTGGTTTAAGCTGCTGCTGTCTCGGTACTGAGGGGAGGGGGGAGGTGGAACAAGGAATGGATGGGAAGCAGATGGTGAGAGGGAACTGGGGTCAGTATGGGCCTCATTGCATCAAAGTGTGTTGGTGAGGCTGAGTCCAGTCAGGCTAAGGTAAGCAGTTTGGCTGAGCATGCCAGTCTTGGCAGGAAATACTTCCATTTTGCTCACTTTTATGGAGGCTCCTGCACAGGATGCTTACCCTGGTTAGGACCTGTGAGGAGTGATTTTCTGGTACTGGGGGCCCAGGTGTGGTATTTGACCTCAGAACTGAATTTTCTCCAGAGTTTGTGCTGCTATTGCACAAGGTGTATTGCATTAAGTAGGGTTTGGTGCCAGAATCCTCCCTCAAGCAGGTGCTGGTAGAGGGGCATTGGACAGAAGGGCCTCTGGAGCCCCAAGTGGCCTAGGAGGGATGCTGAGGACCACTTGGAGGACGTAGAATCCCTAGTCTATGGAGTCCCTTTTGCAGGAGTAAAATTAGGGCACTTGCCAGTGCTTGTGGAAGAACCTTTGCCTGAAGCTTATCTTTTTCCAGGTGAAGATGATTGGATAGTGCAACTATTTCACCAGGATGAGCTGGCCTCCTTAATTGCACAAGTGCATGGCAGTGAAGGTCGAACTTTGAACCTCTCCAAAGAGCCCACAACAGAGTCCAAACTGAAGCATGACCCTCTACTGGAAGGCATCAGGACGTTGTCTCTGGCTTTTCCCTTCTATTGGGCAATCAAGAAGATGATGGCAGAGTGGGAAACTCCTGAGGCCAGACTAGAGGTGACAAGATCCATGAGACTCCTCTATCTGGTGGTGGTTGTTGAGGAGAAAGATCCCTACCTTCCTAAGGTGGACCCCTTAGTAACTATAGAGTCCAAGAGGACAGCTGTTGTGGTTGAGGGGTGCATGGTATTGAAGGATCCCCAAGACACTGGAATGGAGGCTCTGAGAATACAACCTTGGCTTTTCAGCCTGCAATTTGTGGCAGTTAGGTGGCTCATGATGATCTGCATTGGACAGTGGCCACTCCACTTTAGCAGCAGCAAAATACTTGAAAGATGAAAACTGGATTCTCCAGGAACAAGCAGGAAGTTAGTCCTCACTTATGGGTGATGTCGACACTGACGGAGCCCGTGCAGTGCAATTCCCCAGCTTTCAAAGAAAGCCTTTGGGATTGCTGCCATGCATGCGTGGTCCTCTTCCCGTCCAAGGGTACCATCTTGCTCAGTCTCCATTTTTCCACAGAGCCCTTCGGACGCACATCCTCATCCCTCGGAAAAAGTGTTTCATTTTCGGCCTGTGGCCTGTGTTTTTTCCGGTAGCACCAGTCCTCTACCCGTCCTTCCCCTGCTCTTCTTTTTCTCTTGAGCGAGGGGACATCCTTTCATGTGAAATTTTCCTTTTGCGGGCTTCGGGCCCTTTTTTTCCTCAATCACTGGCCGCAAAGGTCTTCGACTTAGCAGTGGCTCTTTTTGCCCCAATGGCCACCGGTTTTAAAAAATGTGACAGATGCTCCAAAAACATGTTGCTCACGTACACCCATGACTGCTGTCTTCGGTGTATTGGGGCTGACCATGACCCAGAGCTCTGCTCTTTGCAAGAAAATGTCCTCCAAAGCCCTTCTAAGTCGTAAGCAGAAGTCCGATGACATTTTCAGGAAGGTAGCCCTGGATTCCCCAGTGGCACCCTCAGTCGTCCCTCTGCTGGTGGGATTCCCCACTTCAGCCCCACATTCAAGGCGGCACTCCGATCAGGGGTTCCCAGAAGTGGAGAGGCATAAGAAGAAGACCTCAGTCGATCTCGGGGGCTCCAGACAAGCGCAAGCACTCCAGCACTCGGTCACTCAGCCCCCCCCCCCCCTTCCTCCAAGCATTCCCTAGAGTTGGACAAGGAGCGGTCTCGAAAGGTACCTTGTACCAACAGATTAGCACGAATCCACGTGCTTACTTACAAACCCAGTCTGAAACGTGGACAGCAGTAGAAGGACGTTCTTTATTGATCTAAAAAAGCCTATGGCCCGACACAGGCCGTGTTTCATTGCCTTCTTCAGGGGCAGGCTACATAAATTAATAAAAACAATAAATAAATAAAAACATATAAAAGTACAATTGAATGCAAAATGAGACCCAACGGATGAATATGGAATGAAACACGATAAATAAATAATCAAATATATAAATAATTAAATGATACTATAAAAGACCATTCAATACACATTGATAGGTTCAACCATGAATAATAAAAAAACAGAGATCAGCACAGCAACAAACATTAGTGTTAAAAACAGTACTCTAATTGTAACACACCATCTATAAGATGTAAACTTGCCATATATCAATTAAAACTTAATGCAACACATAACATATATATTGATTACCATTTAAAAGATATATATAACCTTCTGTCTCATCAGCACATCAAACTACTTCAACAGATCTACATGACAATTTTCATACCCTGACACTTTGATGTAAATAGTTGTCTTGTATATAGTTACTCCTGTTATCCTGTTATCCAAGTTGATTTTCCTGTTAACTGTAATAACCAGATATTTGTATCTTGGCTGAGGTTCTTTGTTCCATGTAAACCGCGCTGATAACGAATAGTGCGGTATATAAAAAATGTTAATAAATAAATAAATATAAATATATATATTTATATATATATTAATTACCACTTAAAAGATGATAAATAATATCAAATAAATAATTAATATACATAAATTATTTAAAACCTTGTACAGACACGGAGGCCCCCGGTGGTGCCCGGTCTCCTGAGGGTCGTCCCGGTGAGGACCCCCTCTCCTCCTCCACGCCTGACCCGGTAAGCCCCGGTGTCGGCATCACAGGGACCCACGTCCCCCTGGGAGTCCCGAATGCTGGCACTAGAACGCAGTGTTTCTGCCGCCTTAGCTGCCGAGCAGGCGCTCATGCCCAGCACAGCTGGCCCGTGCCTTGAGACCAAGGTTTCCTCGAGAGGGACATCCAAACCCACCCTGGAAACCCCCGTGAGCTGTGGGCCTCGTGAGGGTCCTCGGCATCTGTCTCACTCGCCTTCCTGTTCCTCGCGAGCGAGATCCTCCAAGGCCGTCTGCTCCAAGCGTGCTTCAGTCTCTGGATGGGGCAACCAGCCCGAGTCGGACTCCTTCTCGGACCTCTCGGGCTGGGAGTCAGACGAGGATACCTCCCCGGAGACTTGTACCCACAGGGACCTCCCTTCGGACCCGTCCCTACCCGCCTCTGAGGCATTCGCCGCCCAAGGACACATCCTTTCTAGTGTTCATGTGGGACATGGCACGGGCTCTCAACCTGGCTACGCAGGCTGAAAAGGAGCCATGAGCTGAGGAGCTCGACATCTTACAGTATGAGTCCCTGCCTCAGGAGTCTCTTACTGTCCCAGTTCCTCCCATTTTGTCCAGGCTGCTCCTCCGCATGTGGGAAACACCTGCTTTGGTCCCCATTGTGAGCAAACGCCTCGACACCATGTACAGGGTCCAATGCAGCCCGGGTTTCCGGAAGACCCAGCTTCCACACACCTCCATGATAGTGGAATCAGTGATGCAGAAGCAAAAGAGCCCGAAGTCACACTCTTCGGTCCCCCCGGGTAGAGAGTCTTGAGCCCTTGATGCTCTTGTGCACAAAGCCTATCAGGGGTCCATGCTCACCAATTGTATATGGGCATGTTCCTGGAGGATAAGCTGTAGATTTCTGGCTGTCTCTTTTGGCTTTAGAGAGGCTCAGTAGTTGGGTGAGCAGTGAACTAAATTCCTTGGCAAGGGCTACTCTGTTCAGAGCGCTTCCACAAGAGGGCACAAGGGAGCCCCAGCAGGTAAGCGGGGAAGGGTGTCTGTTCTGCCCAATGAATACTTGGGGGACCAGCCTCCAATTGTACTAGTAGAGGCAAGTGCCTACAAAAGCTTTAGTGGAGATAGGCCCAGTTGCCAGTTAACTTCAGACCAGTGGGTGGGTCCAGGTCATTTGTGAGGGCTTGTCTGTATATTTTTTTTTTTTTATGGAGCACCTCACGAGTGGCAACTGCACCCTTTGGTGGTCCAGACCATTTTTCTGAGATGGGGACTTCCGTCTATCGACCTCTTTGCCAGTCCCCTGAACCGGCAGCTGCCCCAGTTCTACTCCAGGCGACCGCATCTCAAAAGATTGGCGGAGGATGCCTTCCTGATCTCATGGTCCCAGGGCCTACTGTATCCATTCCCTCCCACGCCCCTGGTGGCTCGAGCCTTGTTAAAGATTCTAAGGGACAGGACCTCGGTCATCCTGGTGGCCCCCAGATGGCCAAGGCAACCCTGGTTCCCCCTCCTGTTACAGCTGGCGGTGGACACCCCTCTTCCCCTGGGGTTTCAACCCAATCTTCTTTCTCAGGATCAGGGATCCCTTCTGCACCCCAATCTCAAAGCTCTCAATTTGATGGCCTGGAGGCTGCAAGGGTAGTGCTCGCTCCCTGGGGCTTGCCTCAGGAAGTCGAGGAGGTTGTCTTAGCTTCAAGGAAGCAATCCACCTGAAAGACCTATGCCCTGAAATGGAGGCAGTTCTCCCTGTGGTGTGATCAGTGCCAGGAAAACCCCTTCTTCTCTCCTGTGCCGGTGGTGCTTCAGTACCTGCTGCACTTGTCTAATCAGGGTCTTAAGTCCAATTCGGTTAGGGTAGACTGGGCATCAAAATGGCAGATGAAATTTAATGTGGACAAGTGCAAACTTATGCACCTAGGGAAGAACAACCCAAAGTATGGTTACACGATGCAAGGTTCCAGATTAGGAACCACCACCCAGGAAAAAGATTTAGGCGTCATTGTGGATAACATGTTAAAACCCTCGGCCCAGTGTGCAGCAGCAGCCAAGAGAGCAAATAGAATGCTAGGTATCATAAGGAAAGGAATGGAAAATAAAACAAAAGATGATATAATGCCTCTATATCGTTCCATGGTGAGACCGCACCTTGAATATTGTGTGCAATTCTGGTCACCGTATCTTAAAAAGGATATAGCGTTATTAGAAAAGGTTCAGAGAAGAGCCACCAAAATGGAAAAGGGGATGGAAGGATACTCCTATGAAGAAAGGCTAAAAAGGTTAGGGCAGTTTAACCTGGAAAAGAGACTGCTGAGGGGAGATATGATAGAAGTCTATAAATTAATGAACGGAGTGGAACGGGTAAACGTAGATCGATTGTTTATGTTATCAGAATATAGAAAGACTAGGGGACATACTATTAAGCTACAGGGTAAACTATTTAAGACTAACAAGAAAATATTTTTTCACTCAATGTGTAATCAAACTCTGGAATTTGTTACCGGAGTATGTAGTAAAGGCTGTTAGTGTAGCTGGGTTTAAAAAAGGTTTGGACAAGTTCCTGGAGGAAAGGTCCATAAACCATTATTAAGAAGGGACCCAGGATATCAATGCTTGACCCAGTTACAAGCATTGTGAAACCTGTGTCTTCTCCAGGACCAAGCAGGAAGTCAGTCCTCACTTATGGGTGACGTCGGCGCCGACGGAGCCCTCGCGGAGCAATTTTCCCCAGCTTTCAAAGAAAGCCTTTGGGAATTGCAGCGCGCATGCGCGGTCGCCTTCCCGCCCAAGGGTGCCATCTTAGCCAGTCTTCTTTTTTCCGCGGAGCCCTACAGACGTACCCATCGTGTCCCCGCGAAAAAGTTGATATTTCTTCATAATTTACTCTTTTTCCTTCGGTTCGACGCCGGTCTTTTTCCCGCCCGGACTCGCGACGCCGGTCACGAGTCCTCTTCTTCTTTTTCGGTTTTTCTGACTTAGTCAGTTTCGTTTTCGGTTTTTCCCTGGCAGCCCGGTCCTTTGACCTCGCCGGGGCCCTTTTTCCCCCGATGGCTGCCAGTGGTTTCAAGCGGTGTGGTCAGTGTGACCGAAATATGTCACTAACTGACACACACGACCATTGCCTCCGCTGCCTGGGTCCGGATCATGAAGATATGATCTGTGGGCCCTGCGGCAAAATGTCCTCCAAAGCGTTGAGAAGTCGGCGGCATCAGCGGGATAGGATCTTCGCTGACCCCAGCCGTATCCGGACCTCGTCGGAGGCCTCCGCGTCCAGAGGTTCCAGCTCGGACCGTCGCCGGAGTTCCTCCGACAGGGGTTCTCCCTCCGGGGACCATCGACGGAAGGTGAAACCCGCGAGGGCGGCGTCGGTGGACGCTCCTGGCTCCGCGAGGGCTAGGTCGCATAGCCCCGATAGCCGTCCCGGGTCCTTGGAGAAGGAGCACCTCTGGAAGCGACCTCGCCTGGAGTCGGAGCTGCCTGCTTGGGTAAGTCCTGTGGTCCTCCTGGACTCGCCTCCGCGACACCCGACGTCGGGCCCGACGCCGTCGGGGCCCGAGTCGGGGGCTGCTGGGTCACCTGAGGTCGGACTCAGGTTGACGGCCTTGGAGAGCAGACTGTCTGCCTTCATGGACCAGCAGCGGGCACTGCTCGCTGGCTTCGCTGGCGCCGCTGCCCCGACCGCCCGGGACGTCGACGTCTAAGTCGACCCCGGAGACCGAGCCGATCCTCGAGTCGATGCGAACTCGAGTCGATCCTCGGTCGAGGTCACCCTCGGCCTCCCGTTTGGGACCGAGGTCGCCGACGCCGACTCCCTCGGCGTCGGGGCGGCAGGCGCCGCGCCCTCCCCGGGCCGACCCCACCGAGTCCTCGTCGGAGTCGGTCTGGGAGTCTGAAGAGGAAGAGTCGCCTGATTCTTTTCGGACTCTGTGTGTCCCCTCGGACTCACCTGAGTCCGAACCTCGGAAGCAGTCCCCCCCGGAGGATGCCCGGTTCTCGGACTTCGTCAGGGATATGGCCAAGGCTTTGGCCTTCCCTGCGGACCCCGAGGAGGAGCCTCGAGCCGAAGAGCTCGACGCCCTCCAGTATGACTCTCCCGCCAGGGAACACTTTACTGTACCGGTTCCTCCCATGCTGGAACGACTACTCTTCCGCATGTGGGAGAGTCCGGCCACCTCGCCGGTCCTGAGCAAGCGGGTCGATTCTATCTATCGAGTCCGCAAGAGCCCTGGCTTCCAAAAAGCACAGCTACCACACCATTCCATGGTAGTGGAATCGGCCATGCATCGTCTTAAGAGCCAGAAGATGCACTCCTCGGTGCCTCCTGGCAGGGAGGCCCGTAACCTAGATGGCCTTGGTAAGAAGTGTTTCCAGGGCTCTATGCTTGCGTGTCGTGTCCAGACCTACCAGCTATACATGGGCATGTATCTCCGAGACCTGGCTAAAGAGCTAGCCGGATTCTCCGCTGGTTTGTCCGAGGAACCCTTGCGGAGGTTCCTGGCCTTGTCCAC
Source organism: Ichthyophis bannanicus (assembly GCA_033557465.1). Taxonomy (NCBI): domain Eukaryota; kingdom Metazoa; phylum Chordata; class Amphibia; order Gymnophiona; family Ichthyophiidae; genus Ichthyophis; species Ichthyophis bannanicus. Next base: position 229,515,609 of record CM066039.1, read on the forward strand.
TGGCATTCGGGAATGCTCAAAATTCATATCCCGAGCAGCCTATGATGGCTTTGAAGCATCGGCTCGAGTGGCCGCAGCCGGCATCGTTGCCCGCCGACAGGCTTGGCTTCAGTCGTCTGACCTTGAGCCCTGGGTGCAGGACAAGTTGGTCGATGTCCCCTGCCGAGGCGAAAACCTCTTTGGCAAGCCCATGGCTGACAAGGCTGCAGAGATCGAGACGGAGACTCTCACCAGGACTAGGCTTTCTAGGAAGACCTCCGCCCCTTCCCAGAAAAAGAAGGGCTCGGGAAAGAAGTCCTTTTACCCGAGAAAGGCGGCTGCCTACAAACAATACCCCCAATATCAGGCTCCTGCAGCTCCCCAACAGGGCCAGCAGGCCAAGGGACGGGGTAACGGGTCCCGTAGGCAGCAAGCCCCCAAGCCTGCACCACCAGCCCCTGCTCAGCAGGGTGGGGGCTTTTGACTCCTTAAGCATAGCCTCTCCCCCTCCGCTGGTTCCTCCCAACACCGGAGGCCGGCTGGTTCACTTCGCCCACAGGTGGTCCAGCATCACCTCAGATGCCTGGGTGCTTCAAGTCGTGAGAGAAGGATATCTTCTCCACTTCCACCAGATCCCTCCCTCCTATTTTCCGGGAGAACCTCCACGACCCCCTCTGCACAGGGAATTACTCCTTCAGGAGTTAGCAGGTCTTCTGCAGGAACAGGCGGTGGAACCGGTGCCCCACCACCTGAGAGGTCAAGGCTTTTATTCCAGGTACTTTCTAGTACCAAAGCGGACAGGAGGCCTCAGACCCATCCTGGACTTGCGCAACCTCAACAAGTTCCTCGTGCAGGAGAAGTTCCAGATGCTTACCCTTGGAATCCTTCTGCCCTACCTCCAGCAGGGAGATTGGCTATGCTCCTTGGATCTAAAGGATGCCTACACGCACATCCTCATCCACCCAAGCCACCGCCAATACCTAAGGTTTGTGGTGGCAGGAAATCATTACCAGTACAGAGTACTACCCTTTGGCCTGTCCTCCGCACCGCGAGTCTTCACAAAATGTCTCGCGGTGGTGGCGGCCCATCTCCGGCTTCACGGCCTCTATGTCTTTCTGTACCTCGACGACTGGCTCATCAGAGCAGCGTCCGCTCCGGAGGTCACCAATGCCACACGCTGCACGGTGACTCTTCTGCAGTACTTGGGCTTTGTTATAAACTTCGCAAAGTCCACTTTGCTCCCCTCACAGGATCTCGAGTTCATCGGCGCAAGGCTGCACACTCCTCAGGCACGAGCGTTCCTACCGCTCGACAGGGCTCAACGGCTCATGGACCTAGCCGACCGTTTTCACAGCCAGCCCCTGGTCTCCGCCAGGCGCTTCCTGAGACTACTCGGCCATATGGCTTCCACCGTCCATGTGACCCCCAATGCCCGCCTGAATATGCGGCCTGCTCAATGGTGTCTCCGCAAGCAGTGGCAACAGGCCACAGGCGGCCTAGCAGACCTAGTGCGCGTCTCCGAGCCGCTGGCCTCGTCTCTTCAGTGGTGGCTTCATCGGCCGAACCTGGTGCTCGGCATGCCTTTTCAGCCACCTCAGCCGGCCCGGGTGCTGACGACAGATGCATCCCTCCTGGGCTGGGGAGCACATTGCCAAGGGGCACGTACTCAGGGCCTCTGGACCACGTGGGAGTCTGCTCAGCAGATCAACTTCCTGGAGCTCAGAGCGTTCCGCCTGGCTCTCAAGGCCTTCTCCCACCTGACCTCTCACCAGTCCGTCCTTGTCCAGACGGACAATCAAGTTGCCATGTTCTACGTGAACAAGCAGGGGGGCACGGGCTCCTTCCTTCTCTGCCGGGAAGCACAGAAGCTCTGCTCTTGGGCCGTCAGTCACGGCGTTCTTCTCAAGGCAGTTTATCTCCCAGGCCAAGAAAATTGCCTGGCGGACAAACTCAGCAGGATCCTCCAGCCGCACGAGTGGCGCCTGGATCCCTTGGTAGTTCAGAAGCTCTTTCTAAAGTGGGGCCTCCCCACGATGGATCTCTTTGCCAGCCCTCTCAACCGGCAACTTCCTCGCTTCTGCTCTCGTCAGCCACATCCCCTTCGAGTTGCGGCAGACGCTTTTCTACTCTCATGGTCGGAGAGCCTTCTGTATGCCTTTCCTCCCATCCCGCTAGTCTCCCGGACTCTTTTCAAGGTTCTCCGAGACAAAGCTTTCATGATCCTGGTGGCCCCTCGCTGGCCCAGACAGCCGTGCTTTCCACTCCTGCTGCAATTAGCGGTAGAGGATCCATTTCCTCTGGGGTTGCAACCGGATCTCCTCACTCAGGATCAGGGGTCTCTGCTACACCCCAACCTCAGGTCTCTCAATCTAATGGCCTGGCTGCTGAGAGGGTAGTCCTTGCTCCCCTCCTCCTGCCGGCAGAGGTGGAAGAGGTCGTCCTGGCTTCTCGGCGACCTTCTACCCGCAAATGCTACGCCCTTAAATGGCGTCGCTTTTCCGTTTGGTGTACCCAACAGTCTCAGGATCCCTTCTCCTGCCCGGTGTCGTTGATCCTGCAGTACTTGCTATACCTCTCTAATCTGGGACTTAAGTCCAACTCCGTCAAAGTTCACCTTAGTGCTCTTTCAGCACATCATGTGCCGGTGGACGGCAGACCTCTTTCCAGTGATCCTCTTGTAGCGAGGTTTCTCCGAGGTCTCCTTCTGCTTAAACCACCTCTGCGCCCGCCAGCACCTGACTGGGATCTGAATGTGGTTTTACAGCGGATCACCTGTCCGCCTTTTGAACCTATGGCTACCTGTTCTCTCCGTTTTCTTTCTTGGAAAACATTGTTCTTGATAGCCCTCACTTCCGCTAGACGCGTAAGTGAATTGCAGGCCCTCGTGTCTGATCCCCCTTACACTCGGTTCTACAAAAATAGGGTAGTCCTACGGACTCACCCAAAATTTCTTCCAAAAGTGGTCTCCCCTTTTCACATCAATCAGGAGGTGGTACTTCCAACCTTCTTTCCCAGACCGCACTCCAGCCGAGCTGAAACGGTCCTCCATACCCTGGACTGTAGAAGGGCATTGAACTTCTACCTTGACCGTACGCGGGAGCACCGTAAAGCTGCTCAGCTTTTTGTGTCTTTTGACCCCAATAAATTGGGGCTCCCGGTCTCCAAGCGTACTCTGTCCATCTGGGTTGCGGACTGTATCACTTGGGCTTATGGGGCAGCCGGACTCTCCTTGGAAGGTCGAGTCACGGCTCATTGCGTTCGGGCAAAGGCTACGTCAGTGGCTTACCTCCGCTCTGTTCCGCTGGCAGACATCTGCCGGGCCGCTACTTGGTCTTCGAGCCAGACTTTTGCGGTCCATTACTGTCTCGAGAGGGAGTCCCGCAGGGACAGTGCTTTCGGACAGGCAGTCCTCCGTAATCTCTTTGAGGTTTGAGCAACTCCTACCCTCCATCCCGAATGTGGGCTACCGGTGGGTATTAATTCAGCGAAGATTCCTTCCTTCTGTGCTGCTGAGCTAGAGGGAGCTTATTTTTGTGCTTAGGGTCTCCGGTAGCCTTAAGCTTGGGAGTCCCATAAGTGAGGACTGACTTCCTGCTTGGTCCTGGAGAAAGCGTAGTTACTCACCTGTAACAGGTGTTCTCCAGGAGCAGCAGGAATCAGTCCTCACAACCCTCCCTCCTCCCCTTGGAGTTGCAATCATCTGCTTTACTTTTTTTGCAAATTTTTATGCTGTCTTTTTTAGCTATGTCATCTGACTGGCTAAGATGGCACCCTTGGGCGGGAAGGCGACCGCGCATGCACGCTGCAATTCCCAAAGGCTTTCTTTGAAAGCTGGGGAAAATTGCTCCGCGAGGGCTCCGTCGGCACCGACGTCACCCATAAGTGAGGACTGATTCCTGCTGCTCCTGGAGAACACCTGTTACAGGTGAGTAACTACGCTTTTTGGGGAAACTGCTAGGAACGTATTATCTAGATTGGCCTCTGTTGGAGACAGGATACTGGGCTTGATAGACCTTGGTCTGACTCAGTATGGCATTTCTTATGATGATATGTTCTCATCAGAGCTTATAGTCAAGACAGACAACACAGTAGCTGTAGACATGGGATACAGCTAGGGAGAATGTGAGGAAATACAAAGGAGATTAGGTGAGTCAAAATCTGAAAGTGGCAGCGAAGAGGCGATTTTTCAGCCTGGTTTTGAAAAGGGTCAGAAGACGCCTGATGTACAGACTCAGGTAGCTTGTTCCAGGCATAAGGAGCAGCAAAGCGAAAGGAGTGAATTCTGGAGTTAGCAATAGAAGAGAAGGGCACAGATAGAAACGATTTGCCAGAAGAACGGAGTTCCCGAGTAAGGGTATAGGGAGAGAGAAGAGAGGAAAGATAGTGAGGAGCTGTAGAGTGAATGCACTTATAAGTCAGCAGAAGAAGTTTGAACTGGATGCCGAAATGGTAGGGAGCCAGTGAAATGACTTGAGAAGAAGGATAATATGAGCATAATGAGGCTGATGAAAGATTAGCCACGCAGTAGAGTATTGAAGAGATTTAAGGGGAGAGCGAGATTTCAAAGGGAGATCAGCAAGGAGTAGGTTACAGTAGTCAAGATGGGAGGTGACTAAAGGGTGGATGAGTCTTAGTAGGGTGTTCAGAAAGGAATTGGTGAATGTTGGTGGTGATGTAGAGAAAGAAACGGCAGGTTTAGCTATCAGATGTATGTGGAGAAGGGGAGAGAGGCGTCATACGACTCCAAGGTTGCAAGCTGAGGAAACAGGGAGGAGAGCAGAGAGTTATCTACAGAGACTGAGAAAGGAAGGAAGGGGAGAGGAAGATTTAGGGGGAAAACAAAAAGCTCAGTTTTGACCATGTTCAATTTCAAGTGGCGGTGAGACATCCAAGCAGCAATGTCAGAAAGGCAGGCTGACATTCTGGCCTGGATTGCCAGAGAAATTTCAGGTGTAGAGGGGTAGATCTGGGAGTCATCAGCGTAAAGATCTTACTGAAAGCCATGGGAAGTGATGAATGCACGAAGGGACTGGTTATAGAGAGAAGTTTTTGGGCCCAAGGCAGATCCTTTGGGTATCCTGAGAGTGGGATAGCAGTAGAGGAGGATCCACCAGAACAAGCACTGAAAGAACGATGGGTGAGATGAGAACAGGATAGCACAGAGCCCTTAAAACCAAACGAGGACGAGGTAACGAGAAGACAGTTGTGGTCAATGGTGGAAAAAGCAGCAGATAGATTAAGAAGGATGAGGATTGAGTAAAGGCCCTTGGATTTTGCCAGGAACAGTTCACTGGAGACTTTGGCAAGAGCCGTTTCGGTAGACTGTAAAGGACGAAAGTCAGATTGTAAAGGATCCAGAAGGGCTTGAGAAGAGAAAGTCGAGGCAATGGCGGTGAACTGCACGTTCAAGTAGTTTAGAAATGAAGGCGAGGAGGGAGGTGAGTCGATAGTGAGAAGCATAGATAGGGTCTGTTGAGGGTTTCTTGAGGAGAAGAGTGACCACAGCATGCTTGAGGGCTGCAGGGAAAGTTGCAGTGGAGAGTGATAGGTTGAGAATATGAGAGGTGGAAGGAACTACAGTGGAGGAGCTGGAGCTAAGGAGATAGGTGGGAATAAGATTAGAGAAGCAGGTAATGAGTTTGGATGAGGATAGAAAGTGAGTGATTTCCTCCTCAGATCATAGAAAAGGAAGAAAGGGTAGCAGAGGTGTAGGGGGTGGGGAGTTTGGATTGAAGAGTAGTAGGGGGAATAGCTGACCTCATGGGGAATTAGAATGTGATCTTGTGGATTTTCTCATGGAAGTAGTCAACCAAGATTTGGGCAGAAAGGGGGGGGAGGAGTCTGAGGCAGAGGCACCTTGAGGAGAGAATTGAGAGTTGTAAAGAGATGGTGAAGGTCAGAGGCAAGAGAGTTAGTCAGATGGGCATAATAGTCTTGTTTGGCAAGTGCTATGGCTGACTGGAGAGACCAGCATGAATATGAAATTTAGAAAGTCCGCAAGGGTGCAGGATTTGAGCCAAGCATGCTCAGCTGAGCCAGGTGCAGGAATGTAGATAGTGGGTAGTGGAAGACAGCCAGGGTTGAGGTACAGTACACCTCACAGAACGTGGCATTGGCAGAGCAAGTGTGTCCAGAGCAGAGGAGAGGGCAGTGTTATAGAAAGCTACTGCCTCATCAAGACTCAGGTGACATAGTGGAGGAAACAGGTGATGAGACAGTGGAGGAGAGAGCCAATGGGTCAGTAGCATGAAAATTTCTAAAGAAGTTGGAGGAGAAGGGGTAAGGTTGAGGATGGTGAGTGATGTAAGAGTGAAGCTTAGCGGGTGATGGTTTGATAAGGGAAGAAGTAAGGTACAGAAGTTAGGGGGTAAGAAATTAAAGAATGCAAGGTCAAGGCAGTGGCCTTGCTGTTGAGTAGAGCCAGTAGAGCAAAGCTGGAGGTTGAATGATGAGGTAAGGGAGAGGAGCTTTAAAGCATAAGAGTCAGAGGGGTTAACATGAATGTTAAAATCCCCAATAATAAGGGAGGGGGAGAATGAATTAAGAAATAAAGCCATGAGGCTTGTTAGGGACTTATTAGGGAGTCGATAAATAACAGCTAATCTGAGAGGTGGTGGAGTAAAAAGCCAGATAGAGTGGATTTCAAAGGAGGGAAATAAGTGAGACAGGCAGGAGGAGGGGTTGAAATTGACAGGAAGAAGAGCGTTAAAGCTCAACATCTCCACCACAGCCAGTGGGATGAGGCGTGTTGGAGAATTCATAGCCACCATGACAGAAAGCAGCAACTGAAGCAGAGTCCTCAGAGGAGCTAGGTCTCGGAGCAAGGAGATGGAGAGCATTATAGAGATCATGAGTAAAGGCCAAGTCTATTTGAGATAGTGTGCGTTTCACAAGGCACATGAAAAAGGAAGTGAGGAGAAGGAGAGGAGAGTGATACGAATAAGATTTGAACTGTTGCGTGAGGATCTGTTCTGGGAGTGTGACAAAAGTCTACGGGGGCCAGAGTTGGGGTTGATATCTCTGGAAGGTAGAAGGAGTAGAAGAGTATGGGGCAGAGAGTAGACGGCACAGCAGTAATGAAGGTGAGGTAGTTTGAGAGAAGAGAGGAGATAACTGAATGAGAGGAAGAAAGTGGTGAAGCTCAAGAGCTGGTGATAGAGTAGATGACAAGATGGTGGGGGAAGCTATGGTGGTAAAGGAGAGAAAAGGGGGAGTGGCTTGAAGATGTTGGTAGGAGGGGAGTCAATTAGGGAGTATGAACAATAGGAAGAGTGTGTTGAGGAGCCATAAAGAGAGATGGAGAGGAGCACAGAAGTAAAAGGATAGGTGGTAGGGATTGCAGGGAATAAGGTGCACCTGTGAATGATCGTGGTAATGAGCACAGGGTGGCTATAAGAGCCAGGGGGTGGGTGGGTCGGGGGAAGGGAGGGTGGGATAATAACGAAGAGGAGAGAGCGAGAGGGACACTTGAAAACAGAGGTAGAGCTGAACAAGGGGGGGCGGAGCAAATGCTGAATGCAAGCAAATGAAAGCAGGCAGAGTCCACAGGAAGTGGCCTAGTAAAACCCGGGCAAGGTTATAAAAAAAAACAAAACTGAAGACTTTAAATATCTACAAGAGAGGCCTTGTAGAGGAATAGGGAGAAGGAGAGAAAAAAGCACACCTTAATGTGCAATCAAATACTAGTCCGAGAACAGAGTCAGTAAATTGTTGAGAAGGAAGACACAACACTGCAGAAGGCAGGAACTGGGTAAAGAACAGACAGAGGATAGGACACACACTTACAAAACAAATATATTCAGAACAATAAATAAGCTAAATTCTGAACAGGCACACAAAAATACCTAAACAGAGCATACAAAGTTAGCAGAAGCTTGCAATGAGTGTTCACCTGAGTAGGAACCACCAGCAAGTGGGACATCATTAAGGGTGGTGATTGTGGCAGTGCATGGAGGGGGGAGTACTTGATGATGTTGGACCTCATCGAAGCATGTCTTTACATGCCTATTCAGGAAGATCATCAGAGAGACCTTCGATTTGCATTGTTGGGAAGCCACTATCAGTTTTTGAATACTTCCATTTCATTCGGCCACCACTCTGCGTACATTTTCTGAGGTCATAGTAGTTAAGGCTGTCCCTGCATAGAAGGGTGATATTGGTTCATCCGTACCTGGACAATTGGCTGATCTGCGTAAAATCCTTTCTTGAGACAGGCAAGCAATGACTCATGTAGTTGAGTGCTTGCAGGAGTGTATTGCCAAGTTCTACGCTTTTCCTTTGACCCTGTCACTCACTTAGCTCACTGACTAGGCATAAATATTCTGGCAAATACAGTATGAGTTAACTCTGTCACTCATTAGCTCACAGACTATGCATAGACACTTTAGTAAATGCAATATGAGTTTTATTAAATTAAGTCCTTTTGGAATAATAATAAAGCACAAAGGTAAGCATTAATACTTCACCGGATATTATAGCTCATCACTCCAGGTGGGGGACTGTTCAGCAATCACTCTCAGGAGGAAAATCCGGGAAAAAACTACAGAGACACGCTTGCCTCGTATATCAGTTGCAGTCCCATCTTTCCTTCTGAGAGTCCCCCTAAAGTACCTTAACTAAGATCGTGCCTGCTGCATGATATTACAATTCATTGGTTAACATATGCTGCATGCTCAAATCAGGATTGGCCAGGGTCAATCCTGTGCACATGGTTCACACCAGGATTGGCCAGGGCCAAATCTGTGCTCGTGACCAGCAGCTGAAAAAATGTTAGCTGCTGAGTCACTGCATGAGTCACTCATCCAGCTATTTCCAGCCAAGGGAGACACCCCCCATGGTTTTAGAAGCAGCTCAAGGCTTCTACATTATAATTGATGAATTCTTATCCTGTCTACATTGGCTAGGCAAATGTTTCTATATTGGCCAAGAGAATTGTTCAAAGGCCAAGGGAAGAATTCTGTCTCCCTCTCTGGCCTTTTAACACTCCCCAGGCTAGATGTGTAAAGATCTTTCACTAGACTGTAAATACAGCTATGGTCTCTGAGCTAGCAAATTGGCTCAGCATGAGTCCTCACAGGCAGAATGGCTCATGAGTTAGAATGGCTCATGAGTTCAGTACAATATCTTTGCTGATCCAAAAATTCAAATAAATCTTTAATTAGTAATACATTCCACCCTTGGATCAACAAGGATATTGTACGTAAGCAATGGCTGAATCGCCTTTGTAATTCATTTAGAAATACAGTAATAACAACTTGGGCAAAAACATAGTGGATAGCATTAAGGCAAACGCTGGAGGGGACAAGCCTCAGTGTAATTTGGGTGATATTTTCCCATTCCCCCCCCCCCCCCTCCGGCATTACAATTGTCAAAGCCAAATGGCTTGTAGGTCTCAGCTATCTTTATCAGTTCCCCATGCAGTGGGGGACTCATTTCACCTGCACATTCAGAACTTTTTCCCACTGTACATCTGCCCCATAGACTTTAATAACTAAAATCTGGGGAACAGGTGACATAAGCAATTGGGCACATGATGTTCAGCAGAAAAAATCTGAGATACTAAAATTACAGTTACTTTCCAAGGAAACAATAACAATACATAAGAAAAAAAAATCATTCACAAAAGTCCAATAGTCCTTTTCCTATTTTCAGATAATTTGGCCTGCTTCTCCGCAGTTGAACCTCTCATTCTCGTAGGTGGACATCTTGGCCTTTCTTTCATTGCGATACATTGAAGCAGATAGGGACTTCCTCACACGTTTCTGCGGTGTGTAGTTCGGATTTCTCGGGATGGTCTGCTCCATCTGGACTCTGGCCAATTTCCTCTGCTGGACTCTTTGGATTGCAATTGGTGACATGGCTCCAGGCCTCATTCAGAAGAGCAGCACCAATATTAAATGAAAAGACTAAAAATTCTAGATTAGATTTCACAATAAGACGAACTTAATTTCATCTATATTTACTAAGATCATATCCTACAAATAATAAATATTGCTTTTATAAACTTTCAGTGATCTACCAGTAACTATCTCGTATGGTGTCAATCTTATCTCGCAGTTTGATTAACTCCTTGTCTCTCTATCACTGGAAATTCATTTTGCTTGTAGGAAATATTCCATTTTGCCCTTGACTGACCTTTACATGTTTCAGATCAGACAAGCTGCACACACGTGTTCTGCAATTTTGACAAGTTTTAGAATTATACCCAATTGTGTGAGAATTTGTCATCAAATCATCCCCCTTTGCCTTTGCATGCCTGGCCAGGACATACAGAGGAAAAGTGAGGCAAAAAGCATCCGGAAGCACCACATGGCCAGTGTGGGTTTTCCAAAGCTCATCAGGGTGAGTGCAAGGTGCACCCAGCCTGTCTCCAAATATCTATTTCTTCCAATTGTTGAGTATGACTTCCTGAATTGAAGCTTCTGGAGACGGCACAGTCAAATAAAGTGCTCATAATTTTTTGTTTACATATTCATTAGGAAAATACATCACTTCAAATTACCTTCATCAGTTTATTGTCTATCACAGTTTCTCCTTTAATATTCCACTTCATCCCTCCATAACACAACACTTTTTCATCACCTGCATCATTCCACCAACTACTTACATAGGTCCTTTTCCTGTTTCTTTTATACCACACTAATGTATCCTTATTTGGCAAGGCTGCTAAGAATATCAAACAATTGTTAATAACTTAAATTTAGATTCCTCAATGAGATAACAGTATGAGTAAACAGTGTCCCTTTCCCATCAACTTAATTGGTCCAATGCTAAGTGGACATATGCTCATTCTAAAATAGGAACAATTTGGGTAAAATCCTTAAAATATAAAACTATCATTTTGCAGCATTCTATAACATCAATCCCAATAGAAAGAAATATGGCTCATCTCTCACGTATAACTAGAATCTGTCATATACACTGTTCTCAGTGAGAGTGCTGTTAGGCTGATTTTAAAATTGCAGTGTTCACAAGGATTTGTATAAGCTACTCATTAATTATGGTGTCAAAAAGAGATCCTTTTGAGGTGAGAGATCTAAGAGGGTACAAGGCATTGGTGGCTAGGCCTCATCTTCAGGTTCTTCTTGGATTGCAAGGCATTTGTGGCTGGGCCTCATGACTATCCTCGGGTTCTTCTCGGCCTATGCTCCCCCTGCCTATCTATGTCTCTTCAGAGGCATAAATATGCAAGGTTCCTGTTCTTCAGGCCTTGTGGGTCCTCAAGGAGTCTTAGAGCTTGGTAGCCCAGATCATCACACTGGAAGCAGCACATTTAGCCTAGGCTGTGGCCTCACCTTTCTGCCTCTCTCTCTCTCTCTCTCTCTCTTATTCTTTTTCTCAAACCTCTCCTGGATCATTGCTGACAAGCAAGATTTGGTTTTATCCAATCAACTCAAGTTCTCATTATTTTCTGGGAACTCAGTTCCATCTTTAATCTATATTTGCTCTATGCTTGAGAACAGAGCAATTTCATATCAGCCTCTGTCTAAAATTTCATCAAACTTATTAATATTTTACTCATCTGGCAATTGCTGTGTGTGTACTGGACCTCTGCGCAATGTACTACTATAACAGGTGTATTTGGGAACATAAGTGCAAGTGTATAAACTAAAGAAGATTAATATCTCACAGTACTGCAACATATATCTGTTTTCTCTGCAACATATATCTATTTTAACTGAAATAGAAACTTCTTAGAACAAAGTACACTTTTTTAAAATTCAAATACAGGAAAGCAGGTGAATTTATAACAAATAAAAACTGTGATGTTACTGTCTTGTCCCTCAGTCGTTAGCATAAAGCTTAACAAGGCAAAGTAATTATCTTGAATCCTACAGTGCAGGAAACAGGCATTCTCAAATGACATGAAACTTCTAAGAGGTGAAAATTGTGCTTTGTTACATTTAAATTAACATGTTATCTTCAACACAGCCAGTTGAACGAACCATTGTCTTGTGTCCTTCATGCAAATGTGGCTGAACAATTAACCTATAGTTATCGCTGTTTATGGTTAACTATGCCCCCTGGGGTGCTTGCCACAATTTAAAAATCCTCTTTTAACTTTTAGGTTTGCCTGGTAGCATATACAGTCAAAGACAAAGAACATATGCATAACATATTAATGATAAAAGATCACCCTCTCACTTACTCAGGATTCAATGCCCCACCATCCTGTCAGGATTCTCAACCTCCACTTTGGAGGCAAAAAAAAAAAACAGTTTCATTCCTTGTTTGTTTGATCTAGTCACTTCAGCATTCAGGGACTATAAAATCTACTGGAGTAGCCAGTAATGAAAGAAAAACAGTTTTTTACTACAAACATTTGAATACAGAACAAATCAAAGCCTACAAGTGTATTATACCTATCTGATCAGAGTTTCTCTTAACCAGGGACCTTAAAAAAAAAAAGTAACAATTAATACTAACTCTACAGGACAGGCATCACATTAGATATGCAGGCAACAAAAGCAACAGTTGCAAGCATGTAAGGAAAAATCAACACCCAGTTCTCACTTAATCCTGACCCACAGGAACACTTAATGCAGCCTTAAATATTTACAATATTCACATTTTTACACTATTTGCATTCTTCACTCTTTTCTTTTGATACATTATCTTTTCTCAAACCCCCACTCCTGGTACCAAATATCTTACTACATCAAAGGTTAACACCTTGTAATTAAGACGTGCAGTTTATCCACAAACAAAGCAAGAAAAGCAAGCAACTCTCCCAGTCACACATGAGTGGTCAGAAAAGAAAATTAGAAAGCAATTAGAATAATAGCTCTAAACACTTAATTACAGAAGAATACCGGTAATACTTCACTAAAAGAGTTATGAGACAGTGCAGCTATTTACAAAGAATATTCACTTCACCATCACCAAACTTGCATCATGCAGCCTAGTAACATCAGCTGGGAGAATTCAGCGGAGTCTGCAGAAGTCTGGGATTCTTCATGCTGGCCCAAGCAGATCCACTCTCTCTCTGTCCTGAATTCACCAGATTTCTCATCATACAGCCCCAAAAGCTGCAGACGTCTGAGATTCTTCATGCCTGGCCATGCAGATCTACACTCTCTCCGTCCTGGATTTTCTCTATCCAGTGCTCGATTCCTATATGCTATTAACACCCAGGTCTGTCCTAGGGTCCCTGCTCCCTTGAGCTTATTATCCCAGGACTCTGCCAACCCATTATGTAATAATTTAGGCCATCCCACCCTCGTCGCCATTTATGTATTGCCAAGTTCTACGCTTTTCCTTTGACCCTGTCACTCACTTAGCTCACTGACTAGGCATAAATATTCTGGCAAATACAGTATGAGTTAACTCTGTCACTCATTAGCTCACAGACTATGCATAGACACTTTAGTAAATGCAATATGAGTTTTATTAAATTAAGTCCTTTTGGAATAATAATAAAGCACAAAGGTAAGCATTAATACTTCACCGGATATTATAGCTCATCACTCCAGGTGGGGGACTGTTCAGCAATCACTCTCAGGAGGAAAATCCGGGAAAAAACTACAGAGACACGCTTGCCTCGTATATCAGTTGCAGTCCCATCTTTCCTTCTGAGAGTCCCCCTAAAGTACCTTAACTAAGATTGTGCCTGCTGCATGATATTACAATTCATTGGTTAACATATGCTGCATGCTCAAATCAGGATTGGCCAGGGTCAATCCTGTGCACATGGTTCACACCAGGATTGGCCAGGGCCAAATCTGTGCTCGTGACCAGCAGCTGAAAAAAATGTTAGCTGCTGAGTCACTGCATGAGTCACTCATCCAGCTTTTTCCAGCCAAGGGAGACACCCCCATGGTTTTAGAAGCAGCTCAAGGCTTCTACATTATAATTGATGAATTCTTATCCTGTCTACATTGGCTAGGCAAATGTTTCTATATTGGCCAAGAGAATTGTTCAAAGGCCAAGGGAAGAATTCTGTCTCCCTCTCTGGCCTTTTAACACTCCCCAGGCTAGATGTGTAAAGATCTCTCACTAGACTGTAAATACAGCTATGGTCTCTGAGCTAGCAAATTGGCTCAGCATGAGTCCTCACAGGCAGAATGGCTCATGAGTTAGAATGGCTCATGAGTTCAGTACAATATCTTTGCTGATCCAAAAATTCAAATAAATCTTTAATTAGTAATACAAGGAGCTGGGACAAGTAATCAACTTCTCCAATAGCAGTCTGTAGCTCTTCCAGATCTGTGAGAATCTGGGGTCTAGATATGACATCATGAAGGGAAATGTCTTCCTGACGAAGGTCAAAATCCAGAAATGTCAAATTCAGGTGCAGAAGTTGCTTCTCCAGGACCAAGCAGGAAGTCAGTCCTCACTTATGGGTGATGTCGGCGCCGACGGAGCCCTCACGGAGCAATTTTCCCCAGCTTTCGAAGAAAGCCTTTGGGAATTGCAGCGCGCATGCGTGGTCCCCTTTCCGCTCAAGGGTGCCATCTTGCTCAGTCTTTTTTCCGCGGAGCCCTACAGACGTAGTTTGTGATCGCCGCTGAAAAAGTTGATTTTTTTTCGTTGTTTTTTTCTCGGTTCGACGCCGTGTCCTTTTCCCGCCCGGCCTCGATACTCCAATATCGAGTCCGTTCACATTTTTTCGGTTTTTGTACGTTGTAACGGGCGTTCCCGCCACTTTTTTCTTTTTCCCTGGCAGCACGGTCTTTCGACCTCGCAGGGGCCGTTTTTCCCCCGATGGCTGCCAGCGGGTTTAAAAAGTGTGATCGCTGTACCAGACTCATGTCTCTTACCAACACACATGACTGCTGCCTCCGTTACCTCGGACCCAACCATCACTCGATGAGTTGTGGTCCGTGCAACAAAATGTCCTCGAAGGCATTGAGGAGTCGGCAGTCACAAAAGGAACGAATCTTCTCTGACTCCGCATCCGGTCGGGTCCAGACCTCGTCAGAGGCTTCGATGTCTCGTGACTCCGGTCCCGAGCATCGTCGGAGTTCCTCTGAGCGGGGGTCTCCCGCCCGGGAACATCGTCGGAAGAAGAAACCCGCGAGGGCGGCGTCGGAGGATGCTCCTGGTCCCTCGAGGGCCAGGTCGCATAGCCCCGTCAGCCGCCCCGGGTCCTCGGAGGCGGAGTGACCTGCAAAGCATCCTCGTCTCGAAGTGGAGTCTCCTGGACACGTGAGTACTGTAGTCCTCGTGGACTCGCCTCCGAGGGAGCCGACGTCGGGGCCCGAGTCGGGGGCTGCTGGGTCTTATGAGTTTGGTCTCAGATTGACAGCCTTTGGAGTGCAGTATCGCTGCCTTCATGGACCAGCAGCGGGCATTGATGACCGGCCTCGCCAGTGCATCTGCCCCGACCACCGGGACGTCGAAGTCGACCCCGGAGGCCAAGCCGATCCTCGAGTCCATACGAGCTTGAGTCGATCCTCGGCCAAGGTCTTCCTCAGCCTCCCGTTCGGGACCGAGGTCCTCGACGCCGGCCTCGGCGTCGGGGCGTAGGTCCTCGGCAGAGCCTCTCGATTCCTCCACGGAGGAGTCGGGCTGGGACACGGAGGAGGACGAGTCACCCGCATCTTTTCAGACTAGGTGCGTCCCCTCCGACTCGCCCGAGTCAGAGCCTCGTAGACGATCCCCCCCCCCCCCCAGAGGATACCCGGTTCTCCGATTTCGTGAGGGACATGGCCAAGGCTTTGGCCTTCCCCGTGGATCCGGAGGAGGAGCCTCGAGCCGAAGAGCTCGAGGCCCTCCAATATGACTCTCTCCCGAAGGAGGCCTTTACTGTACCGGTTCCTCCGATGCTGGAGCGGCTGCTCTTCCGCATTTGGGAGAGCCCGGCCTCGACGCCGGTGTTAAGCAAGCGGGTCGATTCCATGTATCGAGTTCGTAAGAGCCCCGGGTTCCAAAAAGCACAACTACCGCACCATTCCATGGTGGTGGAATCGGCCATGCATCGACTTAAGAGTCAAAAGATGCACTCCTCGGTGCCTCCGGGTAAGGAGGCCCGGAACCTGGATGCCCTCGGTAGGAAGTGCTTCCAGGGCTCTATGCTTGCTTGCCGAGTCCAGACATACCAGCTATATATGGGCATGTATCTTCGAGACCTGGCAAAAGAAATTGCCGGGTTCTCTGCTGGTCTCTCCGAGGAACCTTTGCAGAGGTTCCAGGCCTTGTCCACTGGTATTCGAGAGTGCTCGAAGTTTATTTCTCGGGCAGCCTACGATGGCTTTGAAGCATCGGCTCGAGTAGCCGGAGCCGGCATCGGTGCTCGCCATCAGGCTTGGCTACAATCAGGCTTGGCTACAATCAGCTAGTCAATAATCCCACCCACGTCAAGGGAAACAAACTTGACCTGATCTTTGCCCCACAGACAGATAAAGACACCACCCAACCAATGCCACCAACCATAACGCCTGTGCCATGGTCTGACCACAGCCTAATCCAATTCCAGATACCTCTTAACACACACAATAAAAACTCAAACAAAAACAACACTGTCCACGAAACCTCTTTGAAGCGCTTCCGCCCCTTCAATAAAGAAGAGCTTCGAGAGAAGATCCTCCCACTCCTCAACAACATACCACACGACCTAGATGCATTGGTATCCACCTGGGATGAGAGCCTCAAGACCATCGCATGTCTACCAGCCACAAATAAAACAACAACAAAGAAACGAGAGCATGCACCATGGTATACCAGAGAACTCCGAGACTCACTCCAGTGCCTGCGCAGGCTCGAGAGAAGATGGCGCCGATCCCACTCTACTGAAGCACAAGATACTTACATCGCTCACCTAAAATCACACCGCGATGAATTAACAAAAAAGCGGAAACAATACCATTCCGACATCTTGAAGCGGTCACTAAACAAGCCACACGATCTCTTCAATATAGTGAAATCTCTCATAAGAGAACCTCCTGCAGACCAGTCACAGATGCCACACCCCCAGGCATACTCCAACTACTTACAGTAAAAAATGATCCAGACTACTACATCTGCAACCAACTACCTACAACTTGAAGTCACCAAGGTTGGTGCAACCTCGAACTCCGCGGAAAACAGCTCTCAGCACAACTTGCCCCAACCATCACCACTATCCGACTTTGAAAAAATATCACGCAGAGAGGTTGAAGACACGATCGCTGCAATCAACCCCACTACTGCACCCAATGACCCATGCCCTGCTTTATGGATAAAAGAGTTACGATGTGACTTAAGCCAATATCTGAGCGAATTAATAAACCAATCTCTTACATCCGGATCGTTTCCACAAAGTCTGAAACAAACATCAATCAGACCACTGCTCAAAAATAACAAGATGGACCCAACGAAAGTGGAATCATACAGACCAATTTCAAGTATCCCTATGCTTGCCAAAGTAATCGAAAAGTTAGTACAGCGCCAAATCCAACAGCATATTGATACTGAAGCCCCACTGGATCCTTCCCAGCATGGGTTCAGAGAAGCACATGGGGTTGAAACCCTCCTCACCAACCTATTTGACCATCTAGTCTCTGGAACTGACAAAATGCATCAAGGATTCGCCCTCATATTCCTCGACATTGCAGCGGCCTTCGACTCGGTGAACCATGAGATCCTCATACAACGTCTCAGCGAGAAAGGAATTCAGGGAACAGCCCTAAAGTGGTGCAAGTCATACCTGACTAATAGATGGCAACATGTAAGGTCAGGCTCCACAACCTCTGAACCATTTTTACAGAACCAGGGTGTACCACAGGGCTCGTCACTATCTGCATTGATGTTTAACATCTACATGCAGCCCATATGTGCCCTAGCACGTTCATTCAAGGTCAACTGTCTAGCCTACGCAGATGACATCCTACTATACATCCCATTCAGGACCAACCATCCAGACCTCTCCCCTCTAACAAGATGTTTTGAGGCAACAGCAGAATGGTTCAGCACACAAAACATGAGAATCAACTACAGTAAAACAGATGTCCTTTTCATCTCAAGAAACCAGGACTTCACCTCTCCACTCTCTTTAAAGGTCGGCAACACAGAGCTGAAAACCAAACCCACAATCCGCTACCTTGGCGTTACACTGGATCAACAACTGGATCTGAAAACCCACATAAGAAACACAGTAAAAACAGTATACATGAAAATAAGGACCCTAAAACATCTCCGACCGCTGCTTGACTTCAGCGACTACCGTTCGATCTATCAGGCATTAATATTACCACATTTCGACTATGCCAACGTAATTCTACACGGTCTCCCTCAAGCAACACTGGCTCCTCTCCAGCTTGCAATGAACACTGCGGCAAGAGTACTAACAGGGGCTTCACGGAGAGAGCACATAACGCCAGTACTGATGAACCTCCATTGGCTACCAGTTCAAGCAAGAATCCGCCACAAAGTTCTAACCTTAACTTTCAAAGCCGCAAACACCCTGACCCCCACAGCCCTCAGCAAGATGATACATAAAGTACCACAGAACAGAAACAGAAGACCCATGATGCAAAACACACTAGAGGTCCCAAAAGTAATAACAAAATGCACAAAAGCAACGACAAATAGGGCCTTTACGATTTACGCACCCAGAGCATGGAACGCTCTCCCCACCTCTATTCGAAACATCACTTACCTAATTGACTTCAGGAAAGCACTAAAGCAGCACCTATTCACCACATACTACCCTGAATCCAGCACTAGTAATCATACATATGCCCCCTCAGACAATCACTCATTGCAATTAAACAATCAGACTCAGCATGAAAAAGGATAATCAACTGATCGCTCAGAAGATACCCACTGAAATGGAATCAGGACCCCCAGTGTAAATAAAATGTAGATATGTTATACAATGTACATAGTTCCCCCCAGTTACTTCCAAGTTGATCTCCTGTTTATTGTAAATGCAACTCAGGGTTCCTGTGTTGTATGGTTGATGTTGAATGTAAACCGCTCTGATCTAAAATAGAGCGGTATAGAAGAACTGTTAAATAAATAAAATAAAAAAAATCTGACCTCGAGCCATGGGTGCAGGACATGTTGGTCGATGTCCCCTGCAGAGGTGAGAACCTCTTTGGTAAGCCCATGGCTGAAAAGGCGGCAGAACCCGAGTCCGAGACTCTCACCAGGACTCGCCTATCCAGAAAGACCTCTGCCCCTTCACAGAAGAGGAAGGGCTCGGGGAAAAAGCCCTTTTACCCGAGGAAGGTGTCTGCCTATAAACAACACCACCCTCAATATCAAGCCTCAGCAGCTCCCCATCAGGGTCAGCAGGCTAAGGGACAGGGTAATGGGTCCCGTAGGCAGAAGGCCCCCAAGCCCACTACACAGGCCCCTGCTCAGCAGGGTGGGTTTTTTTGACTATGCCGACATAGCCTCTCCCCCTCCGCGGCCTTCGCTCAGCATGGGGGGCCGGCTGACCCACTTTGCCCACAGGTGGTCAGCCATAACATCCGATTGCTGGGTGCTGCAGGTGGTTCAAAAGGGCTACCTCTTACATTTTCACCAGGTGCCCCCCCCCCCCCTACTTTCCAGGGGAGCCTCCAAGACCCCCTCTGCACAGGGACTTACTCCTTCAGGAGCTGCAAAGTCTGCTTCAGGGACAGGCTGTGGAGCCAGTGCCCCAACACCTGTGGGGTCACGGGTTTTACTCGAGGTACTTCCTGATATCAAAAAGAACAGGAGGCCTCAGACCCATCCTGGACTTACGCAACCTCAACAAGTTCCTGCAGCGGGAAAAGTTCAAGATGCTTACCCTTGGAATCCTACTGCCCTACCTCCAGCAGGGAGATTGGCTATGCTCCTTGGATCTAAAGGATGCTTATACTCACATCCTTATTCATCCGGACCACCGACAATATCTAAGATTTGTGGTGGCAGGGAATCATTATCAGTACCGCGTACTGCCCTTTGGCCTCTCCTCTGCTCCCAGGGTGTTCACGAAATGCCTGGCAGTGGTGGCAGCCTTCCTGAGGCTTCAAGGCCTCTTCGTCTTCCCCTACCTGGACGACTGGCTCATCCTGGCACAGTCTTCCCTAGAGGTCACTCAAGCCACTCAACGCACAGTGGCCCTGCTTCAGCACTTGGGCTTCGTCATAAACTTCGAAAAGTCCACTTTGCTCCCCTCTCAGGATCTCGACTTCATAGGAGCACAGCTGGACACTCTACAGGCTCGTGCCTTCTTGCCTCTGGAACGGGCCAACAGGCTCATAGCTCTGGACGGCAGGTTCCACAGCGCGTCACCGGTCTCTGCCAGACAATTCCTGCAACTGCTCGGTCATATGGCCTCCACGGTCCATGTCACTCCGAATGCCCGTCTGCATATGAGACCTGCTCAGTGTAGCCTTCGCACTCAATGGCATCAGGCCACAGGGAGACTGACGGACTTAATACAGATCTCCGATCGCCTGGTCTCCTCTCTGCAATGGTGGCTTCACCTGCCCAATCTGGTACTCGGCATGACTTTTCAGTCTCCTCCACCTTCCCAGGTGCTAACGACAGATGCCTCTCTCCTGGGATGGGGAGCGCATTGCCAGGGAACATGCACTCAAGGCCTTTGGACACCTTGGGAGGCTGCTCAGCAGATAAACTTCCTGGGGCTGCGGGCAATCCGCCTAGCCCTGCGGACCTTCTCTCACCTCACTTCTCGTCGGTCTGTGCTGGTACAGACGGACAATCAGGTTGCCATGTTCTACGTGAACAAACAGGGGGGCACGGGCTCCCTCCTTCTATGTCAGGAGGCTTGGAGACTGTGCTCTTGGGCAGTCGACCATGATATCCTCCTCAAGGCTGTTTACCTGCCCGGGCAGGAAAATTGCCTGGCCGACAAACTGAGCCGGATTCTGCAGCCGCACGAATGGAGGTTGAACCCCGTAGTTGTCCAGCGGATCTTCCGCCGGTGGGGCCTCCCCACCGTGGATCTCTTTGCCAGTCCTCTCAACCGGCAACTTCCCAGGTTCTGCTCCCAGCACCCGCATCCTCTCAGAGTAGCGCCGGATGCTTTCCTCATCTCGTGGTCCACGGGCCTACTGTATGCCTTTCCTCCCACGCCACTTGTGTCCCGGACGCTGTTCAAAGTTGTCCAGGACAGGGCCTCCGTGATCCTGGTGGCGCCCAGGTGGCCGAGATAACCCTGGTTCCCTCTACTCCTACAGCTAGAGGTGGACACCCCTCTTCCTCTGGGGTTTCAGCCCGATCTCCTCACCCAGGATCAGGGTACTCTCCTGCACCCCAACCTCCGGGCCCTTCATCTGATGGCCTAGCTGCTGAAAGGGTAGTCCTAGCTCCACTCCTGCTTCCTCCGGAGGTGGAAGCTGTCGTCCTGGCGTCTCGGCGACCTTCCACACGGAAATCTTACGCCCTTAAATGGCGTCGCTTCTCGGTCTGGTGTTCTCAGCGCTTGGAGGACCCCTTCGCCTGCTTAGTATCGGTGGTACTGCAGTATTTGCTTCACCTCTCCGATCTGGGCCTCAAATCCAACTCTGTCAGGGTCCACCTCAGTGCTCTCTCTGCACATCATTCGCCGGTGGAGGACCAGCCTCTTTCTTCGCACCCCTTGGTGGCGCGTTTTCTCAGGGGCCGCCTTCTGATTAAGCCTCCGTTGCGTCCTCCAGCTCCTGACTGGCATCTCAATGTGGTCTTGCAAAGGCTTACCTGTCCGCTTTTTGAGCCCATGGCTACCTGCCCTCTTCGTTTCCTCTCCTGGAAAACTCTCTTCTTGGTAGCCCTTACCTCCGCTAGGCGTGTTAGTGAGCTACAGGCCCTAGTGTCGGAGCCCCCATACACTAGGTTCTACAAGAATAGGGTGGTCTTACGGACTCACCCTAAGTTTTTTCCAAAGGTGGTCTCCACTTTTCACATCAATTAAGAGGTGGTTCTTCCGACCTTTTTTCCCAGGCCGCATACCAGCCAAGCTGAAACTGTTCTGCATACCCTGGACTGTAGAAGAGCCTTATCCTTCTATCTTGACCGTACGCGAGAGCATAGGAAAGCTGTCCAGCTTTTCGTATCCTTTGACCCCGATCGGTTGGGGGTACCCATCTCTAAGCGTACTTTGTCCATCTGGGTGGCTGACTGTATCGCCTGGGCTTATGGGGCAGCCGGCCTCTCCTTAGAGTCTCGAGTCACGGCTCACCGTGTCAGGGCGAAGGCTGCGTCAGTGGCTCATCTCCGCTCTGTTCCGTTGGCAGACATCTGCCGGGCCGCTACTTGGTCTTCAAGCCAGACCTTTGCGGCTCATTACTGCCTGGAGAGGGAGTCCCGCAGGGACAGTGCTTTCGGACAGGCAGTTCTCCACAATCTCTTTGAGGTCTAGGCAACTCCTACCCTCCGGCCCTGGTGTTGGGCTACCGGCCGGATTCGTATTCAGAGAAGATTCCTTCCTTCTGTACTGTTGAGCTTGAGGGAGCTCATTTTTTCGGCTTGAGGTCTCCGGTAGCCTTAAGCTTGGGAGTCCCATAAGTGAGGACTGACTTCCTGCTTGGTCCTGGAGAAAGAGTAGTTACTCACCTGTAACAGGTGTTCTCCAGGAGCAGCAGGAATCAGTCCTCACTACCCTCCCTCCTCCCCTTGGAGTTGCAGTCATTCTTATTACATGTTTCTGCTAACCTTTTTTGCTGCCTTTTCGCTATGTCATCCGACTGAGCAAGATGGCACCCTTGAGCGGGAAGGGGACCGCGCATGCGCGCTGCAATTCCCAAAGGCTTTCTTCGAAAGCTGGGGAAAATTGCTCCGCGAGGGCTCTGTCGGTGCCGACGTCACCCATAAGTGAGGACTGATTCCTGCTGCTCCTGGAGAACACCTGTTACAGGTGAGTAACTACTCTTTAGTGTGAGATTTCCTTGGGCCTCTTCGATGGTAATGACCTTGTACCTGATGCTGTGAGCCAGGGCGCATATGCATCCCCTAACTGAAATGTTATTTTCCCATCTGGGAGGAGGCTAGGACAAATTGTGGCTTGATGTGAACAACCTGAGTAATGGTATGGACTTGGAGACCTTGGAGTAGATTATGGTGACAATCAAAGCCGGTCTTAGCGGTTGGATGGTCCATTGTCTAGGCAAGTGGTCCATAGAGGAAGCGATGTGGTCCATTAAGTGCTTGGAAATGAGAGCTGTCCAGTGGTGCTGGGCATACACTAGTGTTTGTGAACCAGCAAGGTAGTACCAGGAGCCAGATGGTGGTAAAAGAAGCTACTCTCTTATTGAACTGGACAGAGAGCCATTTGTCAGTGTTTTCAGTTTCATGTGGCAGAGGTCAAGGATATTTAGGAAGACCTACTAAGCAGAGACGGTCTTGATCTGGGAGAATGGAGTTTGGTCAGCAAGGCGTTTGATAGGATTCTTTTGTCATTGGGGGTAATCTGTGATGGCTTGATGGTGTCAATGGAGCCTGTGACTGCAGGAAACAACTCTTTCAACCCTGGCCCCAGATGAGGCTGTCTATACATGTTTCTTCTGTCTTTTGGCTGTGTCCTGAAAGCTCATCTAGGGCTGGTGGTATTGATGGCACTGGACTGGCCCAGAAGGATCTCACGATCCTGGTAGAGAAGCTACCTTAGTTACCATGGATTCCGGTGCTGTAGGTCCAAGGGTTAGTATGGATGCCAGAGGTGGCTCATTTCACATATGGCTTGGCTCCTGAGAGGGTGAGATTGCACAACTAAGGCTATTGGGGGGGGGGGTGGGGTGATTTCTACACTCCTGCATGCTAAGAAGAGGTCTACTTAGCCTGTGTTAGTCTGGAGGATTTTTGAGGCCTTGTGTGAAGAGAGGTCCCTTAATCCAGTCAGATCAGAGTTGGCAGGTATCCAGCCCATCTTGAAGAAACCTCAGGATAAGAGTCTCACCTGGAACTCATTAAAGGTTCAGACAACAGTCATCTCCAGCTATTGTTTCTTGATTGCCTTGCTGGATTCGAAGTGTTTTTCTTACGGGGCATGAGACAACGGAGGCCACCTAGGTGCCCAAGAGTCCAGTCTTGGAATTTATGCTTGGTTCTGTTGGCCTTCGTAAAAGAATTTTTTGAGTGTTTATGAAGAGTTCCACTGAAGGATCTTTTTAGGTACTTCCCAGTTGTCTAGAATGATCTGGTAAGACACAGAGGAAGAAGAAATGAGACTTTACCTTCTAATTTTCTTTCCTGGAATCTCTCCAGGCTAGTCCAGAACCCTCCCATTTTTCAAGAGTACCAGGGAGTTTTGCTGTAAGGGTCTATCAGTGCAGTCTTTTGTGCCTTCCACAGAAGTCTTGGACAATTTTGTTGCTGCTTTCTATTCTTTGGAGGCCCTTGTTCTTTGGCTGGAAGTTGGCTGGTTCCAGTTTGACCCTTTCGTTGGTGAGAGGAGTAGTCATGCTTTGTTACAGAAATGATGACTGGTTATAGGCTACACAGGACCCTATAGAGGGTAACATCATCAATCCAGTGGTTCTTGGCTCCATAAACTCATGCATCTACACTAGTCTGGAGAGACTAAAGGAAAAAAAAGTAGCAAGTAAGGTCTCATGTCTCTGCTTTTGAAAGAGTCAGGAAAATACCAGAAAATTTGAACTTAAAATGTGAAAGTTTGTCTTGCATGACAGTAGTACTTTTCTTTTCCCAGCAAGTGTATGTATGTGTATATAGTCATACTGTTTAATTTGTAAATAATGCCAAATCACATGTAAAACCTTGATACTAATTTGTATATAGTTCACTTGTTCGCCATGTTTTAAACTCCATGTTTAATGTAAGTCCAATGTTAGACTGTTCTGCATTGCACAATTTTTATTACCTGTGAACCGCGCTGATAAATAGCGCAGTATAGAAAAACAATAAAATAGTGGTGTTTTCTGAACTCATATGCCTTTCAAATAGGAATTTTATCATGTAGAGACCTAATAGCACCATTGATCCTGGAGAGAGCTGGATTTTTTGTGTAATAATTTTTGACCAACATGAGCTATCAAAATAGGGTGTAGAATGTGACTATAGGTATCCTATACAGAAATTAATACAACAGGTTTCTTGGTGTGTCAGATGGTGACTTAAAATCAGTTAGTAAATACTGGGTCAAAGTTATCAGAAGTACTGTGAACAGAGGAAGATGTTAAAATATATCAGAAGAGTGAGTAGAAAGTGATGAAGGGTACCCATGTTTGAGTTTCTCAAACAAGCGTATACTGTGGTGGTGGTTTTTTTAAAACCTCTTATTAAATCTTTCTCGTCTTCTAAATCTGTGCAGTGTTCAAAATCGGAATCTCTATCACAAACACTAGCAAAGTCCAGAGCGACAGTGAAGAAATGTGGCAAAGAGAACCTAGATGTTGAGCCTCATGTGAAAAATGAGTTTGCATTGCCAGCTCCAGTGACTCCAGTCTGCAAGAAGAGCCTTAATGAGAAGAAAGGTGTATTCACCGCACCAAGCCAGAACATCATGCCGCCTTCTAAAGGTAAGTCTTGTGCATGTGATAGAAATCTTCCATGACCATATATTCATCGCAAAGCCCTCAGTTATGATTTTGTTGACTTTATTTTACATGAATACGTAAAACAAACAGGATGAATACTTTGAAAACATGCAGATATTAAAAGTAAACAGTTAAGCGGAAGTTTTGATAAATGTCAGATCATTTGGAGACACTCCTGTTCAGCTTCACTTTGAAGCACCCTAAAACATTTTCCTTAGAATTGATTTGGCAAGCCATTGCCGATCTAGGCCAAGCCTTGGTACCTAATTTGAATACCATAAATATTAATGTTTCTGACAAGGATGTTTGGCTAACTGAAGTAGAGGAAGAGACTCAGGAGCTTAAAGTTAAGGTTCCCGTCAATGAGGAAAGGATTAAAAAAAAATAGAAACAATTGAGGAGCTACTTGTTAAAGATGGTGTAGCTCTATGTACAAAGATGGAGGCATTGGAGACTATAGCAAGGAAAGCTAATTCGAGAATAATTTTCCTAAGCTGTCACCACCACCTTGCCATTAGACTTTAAAGAAGTATTGGTTGAGATACTTAAACATTTCTTCTGAATCCATGCTTCATTCCTGTTCCTCCAGTCCAGAGAACTGGGTTATCTGTCCACCAGCAGCTGGAGACTGAATAGTCAAACTGATTTCACTATACAAGAGCCCCTGAATTCAATTGATGCCTCAATATTTGTCTCCAGCAGCTGGTAGACAGACGTCCGGATGGACTCTGATATTAGCTTAGGCTTTATTGTTTGGGATTTTTTGGTTCACTGGTTTAGGACCACAGGCAGAGACGAGACTGCTCAAAAAATAAAAATAAAATAAAAGAACAGGAAACTTTCTTAGCGGAAAGATTGCAGTCCTAAAGAGCCCTTCAGTGTGTGTATTGGTCTCTGCAGTAGCACTGTGACCTGTTCGATCAGTGTGCAGTGCCTCCATACTGAGAGGGAGAGAAACCTGCTTAACACTTCCACTTCACCCCCAGTTCTACCTCCCTTTGAGCATCTCCAGTTGTTTTCTTCTTCATGCGGCTGTTCAGGTGCAAGTGTTTTGGGTAACATTTTCCTTTCGGCCCTTCGCGTGGCTTGCCGTTGCTTTTCAGGGGGCTGCGTTCTCATTCTGTCATGCTGTCGACCAAGCAGGTCTGCGTGGTGCATTTAGGAATTCGCTGTCTGTGGAAGGCTGCTGTGAGGCAGAAAGTCGAGCCCTGCAGCTGCATGGTCAGTCTGTTCAGCCAGGACAAGAGGAGCAGGGTGAAACAACTTCTCTCCAGCATGAGATTTTTCCTGCGCGTCTGGCCATGGCAGCCATGTCCTCAACCGCAGATCCTTCTCTGGAAACCTGTGCAGATAGAGTGCAGGAAAGGGAAATCTGTGAGTCGTCATGTTCTCGCCGGAATTCATCTTGCTTCTGCACCAGGCTTATAAGTTAGAGAAGGGCAGAGGTGCAAGGTACTTGCTCTCTCCTTGGTAAGAGGGGGTGTTAGCTCTTAAGTATGGAGAGCTGAAGCAGTCTTCAGAGGTGCCTCTGAAACATCAGGGACCTTCAGAAGAGTTTAACCCAGACCTGGAACAACTTTCTGGAGGGTCAGGGGACCTACTGGAGGGCCCTTTGGTCCCAGAGGAGGACCCTGAGACCTTAGAGCTGGAGAAAGAGGAAATCTCCAGGAACAAGCAGGAATGGAGCCCTCACATATGGGTATCGTCGGTACCGACGGAGTCTGTGCAGGAACACTCCCCAGCGTCCAATAGAAAAGTTTTTGGGAGCATCCCACAGCGCCTGCGTGCTGCTTTCCCAACTGTCCCTCTCCAGTAATTCATTTTCCGCGGAGCCGACAGGTCGCACTTCCTGTCACCGCAGAAAATTTCCCTCCTTATTCTTTTTTGTGGTTGCGTCTGCCTTCCCTCAACGCTATACCGGTACCGCCGGTAGTTCTTTTCTTTTTTCTTAAAAAAAAAAAAAAAAAAGTTGTTTCTGGAGACTCTCTCCAGTAAATTTATTCTCGGGTGCCGTGCGCCCTTTTGGGCACTAGGCCCAATTTTTTCCCTCAAAATAGAAAATCCCGCTTTGGGTTTTAAAAAGTGTTCTAAGTGTGGCGGTACCATTTCTGTCACCAACACCCATGAGTGGTGCCTCAAATGTTTAGGTCCTGACCACTCTATTTCAGAGTGTGTTGCCTGTGGGATGATGTCGAAAAGGGGCCGGCAAAACAGAGCTAAACTTAGCACCCATTTTCCCCCCGATGCAGCCTCTGTGGCATCGACGTCTTCCAGGGCTTCATCTTCCTCCCATGGATCTCAGGTAACTAAAGATAAATCTAGCCAGTCCTGAAAGGGTAGATCTCCTTCTAAACATAGAGATGCCTCTGGCGTTGCCCTTGAGGGACTTTCACGGGCAAAATTGCCCTGGCGGGAGGCATCGGCTTCCAAAGCACTAACGAGGCTCCAGGATGTTCTCGAGGCTTCAACCTCAGCAGAACTACTGGTGCCATGCTCTGGGGTTCTGGCCGCTTCATCCGGCACCAATACCCAAGCATCGGCAGCGTTGATAAACCAGAGGTTCTTGGCTATTGAAAGCAGTCTGGCGGCTCTTCTCATGGCCTCGATGCCCTTGAAACGGCTTCAGACAATTCAGCCGGTACCGGCACTGATTGCATCGGCAGGTATTTTACTGGGACCATGTCCGGCATCGATAAGTCTGTACCGGACCACTCCGATGCCGACTTTGATAAGTACCAGTACCATGCCTTGCACAATCACCCGGATCGGTGATACTTCGAATCCTTGGATGAGTCTGAAGACTCTGAAAGCTCTGCCGATACCAGAGTACTACTTCCTGAGGATTCCTCTTCTCAGCGTAGGATGTCTCCACCAGAGGATATGTCCTTTTAGGATTTTATCCGAGATGTGGCCTGAGGTCTTTCTATCACAGTGGCTCCTGAAAAAGAGCCTAGGGCAATGGAATTAGAAATCCTACAATATCCTAAAGCTCCCAAGGAGGCAGTTACCTTACCTATTCATGAGATCTTGCATGATCTTATGTTAAGGATGTGGGAAACACCTCTGACCACATCTCCTCACTCACGAAGACTCGACACCATGTATCGAGTTCCTCCTTGTCCTGGGTTTCAGAAGACTCAATTACCACACCATTCCATGGTGGTGGAATAAGCCATGAGACGGATAAAGAGTGCAAAAAGCATGCATATAGTCTTCCAGGACGTGAGTGTAGGACTCTCAACGCCTTTGGACGTCGATCCTTCCAGGCTTCCATGCTTTCTGCTAGGATCAGTTCCTATATCTTGTATATGGGAATGTTCCTTAAAGAGGTCACAGGAGACTTAGAGCTTATGAGCCCTCTCCTTCCTGATGATTAAAGGCAAGGTTATCTTGCTCTTGTAAAACATGCTCAGTATGTTTCCAAGTTTGTGAATCATGCAGCCTTTGACTGCTTTGAATGCATAAGCAGAACCTCTGCCATTGCCATAGGTGCACGTAGAATTGCCTGGCTCCAGGCATCTGACTTGGAAATCTGGGTATAGGACAAACTGGGGAATATACCTTGCACAGGAGAGAATCTGTTTGGCAAGAATTGGCAGGAAAAAGCTAATGAGATAGATGCTGACAATATCACTTTGGATAGATTGTCTAAATCTACAGCTGATCCTGTGAGGAAAAGATCCTCTAAGAAACCATTCTTCAGCAAGAAGAAAAAGTTTTTTCTCCAGGACCAAGCAGGAAGTCAGTCCTCATATATGGGTGTCATCGGTGCCGATGAAGCCCCAGCGGAGCATTTCCCCAGCTTTCTATGAAAGCCTTTGGGAATGCAGGCACGCATGCATGGTTCCCTTCCCGTCTAAAGGTGCCATCTTACCTCAGTCTCCTTTTTTCCGAGAAGCCCACCGGACGTGGATCCTGTCCTCCCGGTTAAAAGTAGATTTTTTTTTTGGCGATAATTGCTATTTTTTCTCCCGGTTCGACGCCAGTTCCCCTCCCGCCGGGTTCGGTACACCGGTATCGAACCCGATTCTTCTTTTTCTGTTTTTGCCCTTCGTGGCTGGCGTTCGCACCCTTTTTTCCATTTTCCCTGGAAGGCCGGTCCTTTGACCTCACGGGGACTATTTTTTTCCCCGATGGCTTCCAGTGGTTTTAAAAAGTGTGATCGGTGTAAAAAATTAATGTCTCTCACCGACAGACACGACTACTGCTTTCGGTGCCTCGGTCCTGATCACGACCCTAAGTCGTGCGGGCCATGTGGGAAGATGTCTTCCAAGGCACTCTGAAGTCGCCAGCAGCAGAAAGAAAGGCTTTTCTTGGACTCAGCCTCCGGCCGGGCCCGGACCTCGTCTGAGGCCTCGACATATCAGGATTCTGATCCCGAGCGCCGTTGAAGCTCCTCGGACAGGGGGTCCCCCGACCGGGAACGGAAGAGGAAGAAGCGGCTCGCGAGGGTGTCGTCGGAGGAGGTCCTTGGCTCCTCGAGGACCAGGTCTAAGACCCCCGACTGTCGCCCCGGGCCCGTGGAACAAGAAAAGCCTGCCAAAGTTCCTCGCTTGGAGCCGGAGTCTGCTGGACACGTAAACCCCGAAGTCCTCGAGGGCTCTCCTCCCAGAGAGCCGACGTCGGGCCTGGCGCCGCCGGGGCCCGAGTCGGTGGCTGCTGCGTCTCCCGAGCTGAGTCTCAGGATGACAGCCTTGGAGAGCAGACTGTCTGCCTTCATGGAGCAGCAGCAGGCACTGATGGCCAGCCTGTCTGGCGCATCTGCCCCAACCACCAGAACATCAACTTCGAAGTCGACCCCGGAGACCGAGCCGATACTCGAGACCCTCGTGGCTCGAAGTCGTCCTCAGTCGCGGTCTCCCTCGACCTCCCGTTCGGGACCGTGGGCGTCGACGCCGGTGCCTCCGGCGTCAGGGCGGGTGCTCCAGGGCCCCACGGGGTCGGACCCTGACTTCTCCTCGGACGAGTCCGCCTGGGAGACGGAGGACGAGGAGTCTCCCGATACGTTCAAGACTCGGTGTGTCCCGTCAGACTCACCACAGTCTGAGCCCCGGTGTAGATCCTCTCCGGAGGATACTTAGTTCTCGGAGTTCGTCCGGGATATGACCACTACCTTGGCTATTCCGGTGGACCCCGAGGAAGAGCCTCGAGCCGAAGAGCTCGAGGCACTGCAGTATTACTCTCCTCCGAAGGAGGCCTTTACTATCCCGGTTCCTCCGATGCTGGAACGGCTCCTGTTCCATATCGGCGCCGGTGCTGAGCAAGCAAGTCGACTCGATTTATCGACTCCGGAAGAGCCCTGGTTTTCAGAAGGCACAGCTACCACACCATTCTATGGTTGTGGAATCGGCCATGCATCGTCTGAAGAGCCAGAAGATGCACTCCGCGGTGCCCCCTGGCAGGGAGGCCCAAAACCTTGATGGCATCGCTAGAAAGTGCTTCCAGGGCTCGATGCTTGCTTGCTGTGTCCAGTTGTACCAGCTGTACATGGGCATGTACTTGCGGGATCTAGCCAAGGAGTTGGCTGGGTTCTCTGCTGGTCTCTCCGGGGAACCCTTGCAGAGATTTAAGTCCTTGTCCTCAGGGATTCGGGACTGCTCGAAGTTCATCCCGCGCCGCCTACGAAGGTTTCGAGGCTTTGGCCCAAGTTGCGGCAGCCGGCATCGGACCTCGAGCCATGGGTTCAGGAATAGTTGATCGATGTCCCTTGCCGAGGTGAAAACCTTTTTGGCAAGCCCATGACCGAGAAGGCCGCACAGCTCGAAACAGAGCACCTTACATGGACAAGGCTGTCTAGGAAGACCTGCCCCGTCTCATAAAAAGAAGGGCTCGGGTAAAAAGCCCTTTTACCCGAGGAAGGGCACTGCCTACAAATAGTACCCTCAGTATCAGGCTGCCCAAGCTGCCCCTCAGGGTTAGCAAGCCAAGGGGCAGGGTAATGGGTCCCGTAGGCAGAGGACAGGGTAATGGGCCCCGTAGGCAGAGGACCCCCAAGCCTCCGGCCCCTGCTCCCACTCAGAAGGGTGGGGGGTTTTTATCTCCTTGAGCGTAGCCTCTCCATCCCTGCTTTCCCAACCCTGCACGGGAGGTCGCCTAGCCCTCTTTGCCCACCAGTGGCCCCTTATCACCGAGGACAGTTGGGTGTTGGACATAGTCCGCAGGGGCTATACACTGCATTTTCACCAGCTGCCTCCTCCTTACTTTCCAGGGGAGCCTCCAAGGCCTCCCCTGCACACAGACCACCTCCTTCAAGAGCTTCAAGGTCTGTTGATGGACAGGGCGGTGGAGCCTGTGCCTCCCCACTTGCAAGGTCACGGATTCTACTCCAGGTATTTCCTGGTACCCAAAAGAACCGGTGGCCTTCGACCCATTCTGGATCTCAGGAACCTCAAGTTCCTGGAGAAAGAAAAGTTCAAGATGCTTACTCTTGGAACACTTCTGCCCTACCTCCAGCAGGGAGATTGGCTATGCTCTTTAGATCTAAAGGATGCGTACACTCACATCCTCATTCATCCAGACCACAGAAAGTACCTCAGGTTCATTGTGGGAGGAAACCATTATCAGTACAGAGTGCTGCCTTTCGGCCTCACCTCCGCTCCCAGGGTCTTTACCAAATGCCTGGCAGTGGTGGCGGCCTACCTGAGAAATCAGGGAATCTTTGTCTTCCCCTATCTGGACGATTGGCTCATCCGAGGTCAGACATGCCAAGAGGCCAGACAGGCCACCCTCAGGACAATTGCTCTTCAAGGCCTGGGATTTGTCATAAACGTCGCAAAGTCCTCTTTGCTCCCCTCCCAGAACTTGGGAGTTCATGGGGCAAGGCTGGACTCTGTCCTGGCAAAGGCATTCTTGCCAGCAAACAGGGCCCAAAGACTGATGGACTTAGCAAATCAGTTTCTCAGAGGGTCAGTGGTCTCTGCCAGACTCTGCCTGAGGCTGCTTGGCCACATGGCTTCGACAGTACATGTGACCCCCAATGCCAGGCTCCGTATGAGGCCTGCAAAGTGGTGCCTTCGGACTCAGTGGTCACAAGCCACAGGCCACCTCAGAGACAGGATATGGGTGTCCAGACAATTTCTGGACTCCCTCAACTGGTGGCTGCACCCACCCAATCTTCTAAAGGGGGTGCCTTTTCAGATTCCTGGATACATGGTGGTACTGACCACAGACTCCTCCCTGCATGGCTGGGGAGCTGATTGTCTAGGCAAGTGCACCCAAGGCCTGTGGTCTCCTTGGGAAGCTTCACAGTAGATCAATCTCCTCGAGCTCAGAGCTATTCGATTGGCACTCAAAGCTTTCTCTCCTACCCTGGCTCATCAATCTGTCCTGGTTCAGACAGATAACCAGGTAGCCATGTTTTATGTGAACAAACAGGGCGGGACTGGGTCCAGGATCCTTTGTCGGGAGGCTCAGGACCTTTGTTCATTTGCCCTCAAGCACAACATGCTCCTCAAGGCTGTCTACCTTCCAGGCCAGGACAACTACCTGGCCGACAGATTAAGCAGGATTCTGCAACCCCACGAGTGGCAGCTGCATCCTTCAGTAGTTCAGAAGATCTTCCTAAAATGGGGTCTCCCATTGGTGGATCTCTTTGCCAGCACAATGAGCAAGCAACTGCCAAAGTTCTGCTCCAGGCAACCGCATCCTCTGAGAATAGCAGCAGATGCTTTTCTGATTCCATGGTCTCAGGGCCTCCTGTATGCGTTTCCTCCCACGCCCTTGGTGGCCCGAACTCTCTTCAAAGTTCTGCAGGACAAGGCCTTGGTCCTGCTGGTGGCTCCCAGGTGGCCGAGACAGCCTTGGTTTCCTCTTCTGCTTCAACAGGCGGTGGATCCCCCACTGCCTCTAGGGTTGCAACCCGACCTTCTCTCACAGGAGCAGGGTTCCCTTCTGCACCCCAATCTCAAAGCTCTCAATTTGATGGCCTGGAGGCTGCAAGGGTAGTCTTAGCTCCCTGGGGTCTGCCTCAGGAAGTTGAGGAGGTTGTCCTAGCCTCTAGGAAACAGTCCACTAGGAAAGCCTATGCTCTGAAATGGAAAAGGTTCTCTGTGTGGTGTCAGCTACGTACAGAGGATCCTTTCTCCTGTACTGTGCCAGTAGTGCTTCAGTACTTACTGCACTTATCAAATCAGGGACTTAAGTCCAATTCTGTTCGGGTCCACCTCTCAGTTCTAGCAGCTCATCACTCACTGGTGGAGGGACATTCTCTGTCAGGTCACCCTTTGGTGTCCCGCTTTCTCAGGGGCTTGCTTTTGCTCAAGCCTCCAATCCGTCCTGCCCCTGAGTGGGAGCTGAATGTGGTCTTGCAGCAACTGACTCGCCCACCTTTTGAGCCGATGGCTACTTGTCCACTACGCTTCCTCTCCTGGAAGACACTCTTCCTGATAGTCCTTACCTCGTCTAGGCGAGTGAGTGAGCTTCAGGCCCTGGTCTGTGATAGGCCTTACACCAGGATTTATAGGAACAGGGTAGTCCTTAGGACTCATCCAAAGTTCCTCCCAAAGGTTGTCTCCTCTCTCCACCTCAATCAGGAGGTGGTTCTTCCAACATTCTTCTCTAGGCATCATGCAAGCCAGGCTGAAGTAGTTCTGCATACCCTGGACTGTAGGAGGGCCTTATCCTTCTACCTTGACCGTACGCAGGGGCATAGGAGGGCTACTCAGCTCTTCGTATCCTTTGACCCCAATAAGTTGGGGTTGGCTGTGTCCAAGCGTACCTTGTCCATCTGGGTGGCTGACTGTGTCACCTGGGCTTACAAGTCGGCTGACCTTCCTTTGCAGGGTAGGGTCACGGTCCATCGTGTCAGGGCAATGGCTGCCTCAGTGGCTCATCTCCGCTCTGTGCCCTTGGTAGACATCTGCAGGGCTGCAACTTGGTCTTCAAGCCAGACTTTAGCAGCCCATTACTGTCTGGAGAGGGAGTCACGTAGGGGGCAGTGCTTTTGGCCAAGCAGTACTCCGGAATCTCTTTGAGGTTTAGGCAACTCCTGCCCTCCTGCCCTCTGTTGGGCTACCGGTGGAGGTTGTGTCCTTGAAAAGCCTTTCTTTGCTGCTGAGACTAGAGGGAGTACTCTTGTTCAGCCTGGGTTCCTCGGTAGCCCAGAGCTAGGGAGTCACCCATATGTGAGGACTGACTTCCTGCTTGGTCCTGGAGAAAGAGTAGTTACTCACCTGTAACAGCAGTTGTTCTCCAGGAGCAGCAGGAATCAGTCCTCACAACCCTCCCTCCTCCCCTTGGAGTTGTAGTTGTACATAGTTTCTTTTTTCATTTTTTGTGTGCTGATTCTTAGCTATGTCATTTGACTGAGGTAAGATGGCACCTTTAGGTGGGAAGGGAACCGCACATGCGTGCCTGCATTCCCAAAGGCTTTCATAGAAAGCTGGGAAAATGCTCCGCTGGGGCTTCATCGGCGCCGATGACACCCATATGTGAGGACTGATTCCTGCTGCTCCTGGAGAACACCTGTTACAGGTGAGTAACTACTCTATCCCTCCTATACCCAGCAGGGACATCATTTAGGTCAGTCTGCCCAAAAGGGACAGCAGCAGCAACCTAGGCAACAAAGGAAACCAAAAGCAGCTAAGCCTCAACCTGCTCAGCAGACTCAGCCTCCACAGGGGCTTTGACTCCTTTCTAGAGAACTTTGACTTCCTGGCACTGAATGACCCAGAACCCTCCACCATCCCAGGAAGGTTATGTCATTTTGCCCCCAGAGATGGGGTCAGATAACAGCAGTAAATTGGACTCTGTCTATTGTAAGAGAAGGGTACAAGCTTCATTTCCTCAGCATGCCCACTCCTATAGTGGTAAGACAGTTCAATTCTCAGACCTCTCTCAACGACCGGTTAGGTCAAGAAGTGACT
Organism: Ichthyophis bannanicus; assembly: GCA_033557465.1. Taxonomy (NCBI): domain Eukaryota; kingdom Metazoa; phylum Chordata; class Amphibia; order Gymnophiona; family Ichthyophiidae; genus Ichthyophis; species Ichthyophis bannanicus. The sequence continues at coordinate 229,550,842 of CM066039.1, forward strand.
ATGCTCCTTGCTCAAGGGGCAATAGAAGAGGTACCCATTCCCCAATATGGTACAGGGTTTTACTCCCCCTATTTCCTTATTCCAAAGAAAACAGGAGGACACAGACCCATTCTAGACCTCGGAGGATTGAACAAATTCTTGTTCAGAGAGAAGTTCAAAATGATTTCTCTATGAACTTTGCTGCCATACCTTCAGAGTCAGGATTGGCTTTGTTCTCTAGATCTCAAGGATGCATACACTCATGTTCTCATCCATCCAACTCACCGAAAGTTCCTTCGATTCCTGTTTCAAGGGAAGCACTACCAATACATGGTTCTTCCTTTTAGCCTGGTCTCTGCACCAAGGGTGTTCACAAAATGCATGGCTGTGGTAGCAGCATTTTTCCTCACCCTGGGAATATTCATCTTTCCTTACTTAGATGACTGGTCATTCGAGCCCCTTCAGAGCCAGAGGCCAGGGTTGCTCTGTATCGCACAATGCGCATCCTTCAGTATTTGGGACTGGTCATAAACTTCCCAATGTCCATCCTTGCTCTCACTCAATCCCTGGAGTTTATAGGAGCTCTTCTGGATACCAGACAGACAAGGGCCTACCTTCCACAACCCCGCTGCCTTCGCATTGTGCAGTTAGCTTACCAAGCAGTGCTAAAACCTCACCTCACTGCTTGGGAAATGTTACAGTTGTTAGGCCACATGGCTTCCACCGTGCATGTGGTTCCTTATGCTTGCCTCCATATGAGGGCAGCCCAGTGGACTTTATCCACTCAGTGGACTCAGGCGTCAGGTTGCCTGTCAGACAAAATAGCAAACTCAGATCGCCTTATTTTGTTCCTCCAATGGTGGCAGTCACCCCAAAAACTTCTGGTGGGGTCTCCTGTTCAGCAACCCCCACCTCAAGCCACTCTAACAACAGATGCTTCACAGGTGGGTTGGGGAGCCCACCTGCAAGGCCTCTCTACCCAGGGTACCTGGACTTCACAGGAGGCCTATCTACACATCAATCTCCTGAAACTCAGAGCAATTTTCCTTGCTCTTCGAGTTTTCCACACCCAGCTCAGCTACAGGACAGTCCTACTTCAAACGGACAATCAAGTAGCCATGTTCTATGTGAACAAGCAGGGCAGAACAGCCTCTCTGTAACGAAGCTTTGCGACTATGGGCCCTCGCCAGAGAGCATCAGATTCATCTCCTCGTGGTGTATCTGCCAGGCATTCAAAACTCATGGGCAGACAGACTCAGTCGAGTTCTGCTTCCACACGAATGGTCTCTCCATGCAGACCAGGTGGCCAAAATTTTTCAAAATTGGGGAACCCCGGACATAGACTTCTTTGCAAGTCCGCTGAATGCCAAACTTCCCTGGTTCTGTTCCAGAATTCCGTCTCAGGGTTGTCAGGCCAGGGATGCTTTCCTCCTCCATTGGGGTCAGGACTTCCTGTATGCCTTTCCACCCATTCCCCTAATTCCCCAAACCCTGTTCAAGCTTCAGAGAGACAGAGGTCATATGATTCTCATAGCTCCACGTTGGCCACAGTAAATGTGGTACTCTCTGCTTCTACATCTCTCTCAAGCTCCGCCTCTGGATTTAGGATCTGCTCCAGATCTCCTTTCTCAAGAGGACGGAATGCTGTGGTATCCCAATCCACAGTCTCTGCATCTCAGGGCCCGGTTGCGGAAAGCCTAGAATTTCACTGTCTTAACCTTTCCCAGCAGTAAAAGAATATCCTTTATGCTTCCAGGAAGCCTTCCACAAAATGCTCTTATGCATTTAAGTGGAAAAGGTTTACCATATGGCGCTCGCAGAAGGGTCTTAACCCTCTCGCGATACCTCTGGAATCATTACTGGAGTATCTCCTTCATTTATCAAATGCAGAGCTTAAGACCAATTCAGTGAGAGTTCCTTTGGGTGCTATTGCAGCTTCTTTCAAGCCTCTAAATGGACAACCTATTTCCTCTCATCCTCTCATAGCGAGATTTATGAGAGGCCGCCTTTTAATGAAGCCTCCCATTAAGCCAACACCGGTGGCATGGGACTTAAACCTGTTTCTTGGGCAACTCATGAAACCGCCCTTTGAACCATTAGCCACTACCTCTTTGAAATTCCTTTCCTGGAAGGCCATCTTTCTTATTGCAATCACATCAGCACGTCACATCAGTGAATTGCAAGCGTTGATGGCTGATCCTCCTTATACAACGTTCCATCATAAGGTAGTCCTTAGGACTCATCCACACTTTATGCCAAAGGTGGTGTCACCTTTTCATTTAAACCAAGCGGTTTACCTCCCTGTATTCTTTCCAAGGCCTCACGCCTCAAATGCAGAAAGGAATCTTCATACTTTGGACTGTAAAAGGGCTTTGGCCTTTTACCTGCAAAGGGCACAGCAACATAGAAAGTCCTCTCAACTCTTTTTTGCTTTTGATCCTGGTCATTTGGGACTTCCAGTCTCCAAAAGAACACTGTTCAGCTGAATTTCACAGTGTATATCTTTTGCCTATGAGAGTAAAAACCTTCCTCTTGAAGGCCATGTCACAGCTCACAATGTGAGAGCCATGGCAGCCTCTATGGCTCATCTTCACTCTGTGTCTATCGACGACATCTGTCGAGCAGCTACTTGGGCTTCAGTTCATACCTTCGCAGCCCATTACTGCTTAGACAAGGATTCCTGCCAGGATGCCTTGTTTGGTCAGGCTGTTCTTCAACACCTGTTCCATACTTAGTCAACTCCTACACACCATCCCTGGTAGGATGCCAGAGATCCATGGGGGGAAGTGGAGCCCTTTCACAAGGGCACACTACTTCTGGGGCCTTCTCCCTGGCATCTGCAGCTAGGGAGTCCCCATATGTTAAGACTACATTCCTGCTTGTTCCTGGAGATAGCATACTCACCTGTAACAGGTGATCTCCGGGAACAGCAGGAATTTAATCTTCACAACCCACCCACCTTCCCTAGGAGTTATATTTCTCTCTTTCCCTCAGCTTTAAACTCAACTGGAGAGGGACAGTTGGGAAAGGTGGGAAGGCAGCACGCAGGCGCTGTGGGATGCTCCCAAAAGCTTTCCTATTGGACGCTGGGGAGCGTTCCTGCGTGGGCTCCGTCGGTACCGACGATACCCATATGTGAAGACTAAATTCCTACTGTTCCCAGAGATCACCTGTTACAGGTGAGTAACTATGCTTTGCCTCCAAGAGAGGATCCCTCTATTCGGGGTTTTAGGTAAGAAGAGTTATTGATATTGATGGCTCAGTCGCTTGCAGCCATGCACATTCTTTTTAGGATGGTGGAGGAAGACATGCCCCTGGAGGATTCCCCTCAAAACTCCTTTCTGGTCCACAAGGCCATCATGCGGATGATTGATGCCAAGTGGGAGCTATTGGAAGAGTGTACAGGGAGGTCAGGCGATGGCTTGACTGTCCCTATTTCCTCTGGCGGAAAAAGTTGTTTAAGGACACAAAAGTCGATGCCTTTATGACTGCGGTCACTAAGACCACCACACTAAGAAGACTATCATTCCAGTGGAAGGAGGCACAGCCTTTAAAGACCCTCAGGATAGACAGTTGATGGCGCTCCTCCGGAAGACCTTGAGTGTTAATCCCTGTCCTTGCAGGCCTCTGTCTGCGGAGTGTATGTGCCACGGGCGTGCATGCGTTGGTTGCAGACTATGCTTGAGATGTCTGCTGTGTCAGGTAAAGAGCCCACAGAGCTCCCTAAGTTGGAGATGGCCTCAGCTTATCTGGCAGATGCCTGCTACAACTTGGTCTGAGCATCTGTGAAGAGCATGGCCTTGGTTGCGCGCGACATTTCATAAGGCTCCATAATTAGGCAGCTGATGTGTCTTTGAATGTCTGATGCAGTATGCTGCCCTTTAAGGATAAGCTACTGTTTTGGGGATGCATTCAAAGAGTTGGTGAAGGAACTGGGCGAGACCAAGGGAGGACAAGTCTTGGGGGGGGGGGGGGGCAGGAGCTCCACCTTCGGAGGTGTCAGATTTCCAGCATTTCCAAAATACGAGGTTTCCTCCAACTCAGTGTGGACACTACCTGTACAGAGGGCAGTGCTTTCACAGATCTTCCTGCAGTTTCTTTGTAACAGGGCTTTCCCCTCCAAGAAGCTAGAATGAAGCAAGGTGGACGCAGGGGGAGGATCAGCTGATAAGTAGCCGTCTTCAGTACTTTTACCACTCCTGGGTCCACATAACGTTGGACCAATGGTCCTAGAGATAATTTGGGAAGGATATGCCCTTGAGTTTGTGCAACTTCTCTGACGCCTTCATGCTATCAAGTCCTGTTTAAAAGAAAAGGCCATGGAACCAGATGCAGCATCTTGCGGAGTTGGGTGCGGTGACTGAAGCACCAAGGGAGCAATGTGGCACTGGTTGATACTCGTTGTATTTCATGGTCCCCAAGAAGGATGACTCTTTCCAGCCTGTACTAGATCTAAAACACATAAACAAGACCCTGCGGGTGCCGTGTTTTCATATGGAGACCTTGCATTCTGTAATGGTGGCCATGCAAAGAGGTGAGTATCTGATGGACTTGAATGTCAAGTAGGCATATCTGCATATTCCCATCCATCCCAAACATCAGAGGTTCTTGTGGTTCACCCTCCCAATGGGTCATTTCCAGTTTTGGGCACTGCCCTTTGGATTGACTACAGCTCCTAGAATGTTTATCAAGGTGATGGTAGTCACAGTGGTGGCCCTGCACCAAGGGGGGGATCTTGGTACATCCTTACCTGGATGACTGGCTGATCTGGGCAAAGTCAGGGGGGTAGAGAGTCGAAGTGACTGGACAGGTGGTCACCTTTCTCCAGGAGCTCGGATAGGTTGTCAATATCCCCAAGAGCAAGCTCATACCGACTGAATGGTTGGTCTACCAGGGAGCAGAATTCATCAGAGACGGGTGTGGTTCCTCCTGTCAGAGAGAATAGACAAGCTACTGCAGCAAGTCCAGTGGTTCTTGCTGATGAAAGCTCCCTCGGCATGGCATTGCTTGCAAGTGCTTGGGTTGATAGCAGCGACCTTAGATCTTGTGCTCTGGGCAAAGGCACACATGCGTCCTCTGCAGAGAGCCCTTCTTTCGAGGTAGTCTCTCCAACACCATTCCCTGTCTTGGTGACTTCGATGTCTGTGGGATGTGAAGAATAGTCTGTTGGTGGTTGTCTCGGAAGAATCTGGAGAAAGGGGTGCCATTGGTGAAACCCAGGATTGGCTTGTAGACATGGACACCAGTCTGTTCAGTTGGGGAGCATGCTATCAGTCTCAGGTGGCACAGGAGCAGTGGTCTGCGAAGGAATGTGCCTGGTTGGTCGTTTTGATATCCAGGCGGTGAGAGTGATGCTTCTGCGATTTGGTTCACTTTGTTACTACGCAGTAAGGAGGTGCAAGTGTTCTCGTTAAACAACACGGCAGTAGTAAGGTACATAAACCAATGGGGCACGGGCAGCAGGATACTGAAGGAAGAAGTGGCTCTGCTCCTCCAGTGGGCAGAGGAGCACTTGATGGCTCTCTAGGCAGGACATGTAGCCGGCAGGGACAAGGTGCAGAGAGGTTATTTAAGCGGACACCGCCTAGACGCCATAGAGTGGACATCGGAGGTCTTCCATGGGATCGTGCGATGCTTGGGTCAGCCAATTATGAACATAATGGTGTCCACAGACAATACAAAGGTTGGGCACTTTTACAGTAGAAGGAGCGAGTGCATTTCCAAAAGACAAGACCCCTAGTAAAGCCATGGCCACTGGAAGGTCTCCTGTACGTGTTCCCTCCGTGGGCGCTAATATAGCACCTGTTGCAAAAGAGAGCTCAGCACACAATAATCCTCATGGCACTGGACTGGCTGTGCCAGTTGTAGTATGCGGACCTGGTCCATATGGCGATGGAAAGACCTTGGAGATTCTCGGCTCCCGCACATTCCCGTGCTAATATCACAGGTGGATCGATTTCTCGCTTATAGCTTGGCTCTTGAAAGGGCATGGTTAGAGGTGGGGCTACTCTCTGGGAGTTCTCTACCCTGCTGAAATTACATAAGTATTCCACTTCATTGTCCTAGGTCCATGTATGTTGTGTCTTTTGAAGGCTAGTGTGAAGATCAGGGTCTCCAGGTTTTCCACTCTTTGGCAGTTATCCTGGCCTTCCTGCAGATGGGCCTTGTCAAGGGATTGGCATGGGGTTCCTTTAGGGTGCAGCTGGCTGCGCTCATCTCTTATCGGGGAGTCTTGTTGGCATCGCACGCAGATGTCGTGTTTTCTCAGGGCAGTCAGCACATTCGGCCACCGGTGAGGCAAGTGGTTCCTCCCCTGGGATCTCAACCTGGTTCTTTCAGTGCTTACGGCAACACTGAGCCTTTAGATAGTAGCTCATTAAAGAATCTCACATTGAAGGTAGTTTTCTTGGTGGCGATCTGTTCGGCGCAGCGTGTTTCCCAATTGCAGGCCTTGTTCTGTAGGGAACCTTTTCAGTCAATGCGCAAAGAGAAAGTGGTTTTCCCTCTCTTTCCAAAAGTGCTGTCGGCATTTCATATTCATCGGGAGTTCAACCTGCCAGTCTTTGAAGCAGGTGAAACAGGGCTGGAGGCTAGACATCTCCATACTCTGGATATTGGAGAGCATTACGGAGGTATTTGCAGTGCACCCATCTATTCAGGAAATCAGAGCAACATAAGAACATAAGATATGCCATACTGGGTCAGACCAAGGTCCATCAAGCCCAGTATCCTGTTTCCAACAGTGGCCAATCTAGGTCATACGTACCTAGCAGTTTTCCCAAAAGACACAGGTTCCGCAATGCTTGTACTGGGTCAAGCATTGAGATCCTGGGTCACTTCTTAATAATGGTTTATGGACCTTTCCTTCAGGAACTTGTCCAAACCTTTTTTAAACCCAGCTATACTAACAGTCTTTACTACATCCTCCGGTAACAAATTCCAGAGTTTGATTACACGTTGAGTGAAAAAATATTTTCTTTTATTAGTCTTAAATAGTTTACCCTGTAGTTTCATTGCATGTCCCCTCGTCTTTCTATATTCTGATAACGTAAACAATCGATCTACGTTTACCCATTCCACTCCGTTCATTAATTTATAGACTTCTATCATATCTCCCCTCAGCCATCTCTTTTCCAGGTTAAAGAGCCCTAACCTTTTTAGCCTTTCTTCATAGGAGTATCCTTCCATCCCTTTACCATTTTGGTGGCTCTTCTCTGAACCTTTTCTAATAACGCTATATCCTTTTTAAGATACGGCGACCACAATTGCACACAATATTCAAGGTGCGGTCTCACAATGGAACAATATAGAGGCATCATAATATTTTTTGGTTTATTTTTCATTCCTTTCCTTATGATACCTAGCATTCTATTTGCTCTCTTGGCTACCGCTGCACACTGGGCCGAGGGTTTTAACATGTTACCCACAATGACGCCTAAATCTTTTTCCTGGGTGGTGGTTCTTAATGTGGAACCTTGCATTGTGTAACCATAGTTTGGGTTGTTCTTCCCTAGGTGCATAACTTTGCACTTGTCCACATTAAATTTCATCTGCCATTTTGATGCGCCATCTTCCAATTTATCAAGATCCTCGTGCAATTTTCCACAATCCTCTTGGGTTTTAACAACTTTAAATAGTTTGTGTCATCTGCAAATTTGATAACCTCACTCGTTATTCCACTTTCCAGGTCATTTATGAATATATCAAAAGGCAGCTGACCCAGCACAGATCTCTGGGGTACACCATTACTTATCTTTCTCCACTGGGAAAATTGGACATTTAGCCCAACCCTCTGCTTTCTATCTTTCAACCAGTTCTTGATCCACAGTAGTACACTGCCTCCTACCCCATAACTGTATAGTTTTGCCAAAAGTCTCTGATGAGGGACCTTGTCAAAGGCTTTCTGAAAGTCCAGATACACTATATCAACCGACTCATCTTTGTCCACCTGTTTATTCACACTTTCAAAAAAACATAACAGATTAGTAAGACAAGATCTTCCTTGTCTAAAGCCATGTTGGCTGTCTCCCATTAGGCCATGACTATCTACATGCTGAGTAATTTTATTCTTTATCATGGTTTCTACCTTTTTTCCCGGTACTGACGTGAGGCTCACCAGTCTGTAGTTTCCCGGATCACCCCTGGAACCCTTTTTAAAAATTGGTGTTACATTGGCGATCCTCCAATCTTTAGGTATTACAGATGATTTTAAAAATAGTTCACAGATTACTAATAGCAGGTCTGCAATCTCATATTTCAGTTCTTTCAACACTCTTGGATGTATACCATCCTGCCCAGGTGATTTGCTACTCTTCAGTTTATCTAATAGTTGTAATACATCTTCCCGATGTATCGATATTTCCTTCAATTCTTCCGCACCTTTAAATACCACTTCAGTCATGGGTAACATCCCTACATCTTCCTCAGTAAAGATCGAACGAAAGAATTCATTCAGTCTCTCCGCTATTGCCTTGTCGCCTCTTAGTGCCCCTTTAACTCCTCTATCATCTAATGGACCAACTGATCTCTCACAGGTTTTTTTGCTACGAATGTACTTGAAAAAACTTTATTTCGCGTTTTTGCTTCCGCAGCAAGCTGCTTCTCAAAATCTCCCTTTGCCCGCTTTATCAATGCCTTTGCATTTGACTTGCCAGTGCTTGTGCTGTTTCCAGGTTTCGTCGTTTGGTTCTTTTTTCCATTTCCTGAAAGATGCTTTTTTGGCCACAACAGCCTCTCTGACCTCACCTTTAAACCATGCCTGCAGTTTTTTGGGCTTCCTTCCACTTTTCTTAAAGCGTGGAATACAGCTGGTCTGGGCTTCTAAGATAGTATTTTTCAACACCACCCAAGCTTAATGTAAGTCTTTAACCTTTGCAACTGCTCCTTTTAGTTTTTTCTTAACTATTTTCCTCATTTTATTATAGTCTCCCTTTCGAAAGTTAAATGGTAGTACTGTGGATTTCCTTACTATCCCTCCTCCACTAATTAAATCAAATGTGATCATGCTATGAGTACTATTGCCATGTGGCCGGAACACCAGTCGGTTCATGAACCCGCTGCTCCAAGAAGCAATCATTTGTGATCTAGGAACTTTATCTCCCTAGCATGTCCTGCTGTGACACTGACCCAGTCAATACCGGGGTAATTGAAATCACCCATTATTATTACTGCGCTGTAACGTTTGTTAGCTTCCTTGATTTCTTTGTGCTTTTCATCATCCATTTGTTCATTCTGGCCAGGCGGTCGATAGCACACCCCCACTGCCATCGCCTTCCCCTTTTTACATTGGATTTCAATCCATAGAGATTCTACTGCAAATTTTGTTTCCTGCAAAACTTTAATCCTTTCTGACTCAATGCCCTCTCTAACACAGAGCGCAACTCCTCCACCAATTTGATCAGCTCTATCATTACGATATAGTTTGTACCCAGGTATCAGTGTCCCACTGGTTGTCCTCCTTCCACCATGTCTCTGATATTCCTATCATATCTAACCTCTCATTTAGTGCTATATATTCTAACTCTCCCATCTTATTTTTTAGACTTCTAGCATTTGCATACAAGCATTTTAGAGACTTTATTTTATTCATATTATTTTGGCTGTTGGTAGACATGGGTAATTTGGGATCTTTAAGCTCTGTCTGCTCCATACTCGAGGACATTTGGGCTACTTTACTCTTTTTTGGAACCTCTCTGCTTTTGGTAGTATCCTTCAAGGATACATTCTTCCAAACTATCCGATCTTGGGTGACTGTTGGTTTTCCCCTATTATCTAGTTTAAAAGCTGCTCTATCTCCTTTTTAAAGGTTAATGCCAGCAGCCTGGTTCCATCCCGGTTAAGGTGAAGCCCATCCCTTTGGAAGAGCCCCTCCTTTCCCCAGAATGTTCCCCAGTTCCTAACAAATCCAAAACCCTCATCTCTGCACCATTGTCTCATCCACGCATTGAGACTCCGAAGCTCTGCCTGCCTTTTGGATCCTGCACGGGGAACGGGAAGCATTTCGGAGAACACTACCCTGGAAGTTCTGGATTTCAACTTCCTACCTAAAAGCCTAAATTTAGCCTCTAGAACCTTCCTACCACATTTTCCTGTCATTGGTACCGACATGTACCAAGACAGCAGACTCCTCCCCAGCACTATCTAAGACCTTATCTAGGTGGCGCGTGAGGCCCGCTACCTTCACACCAGGCAGGCATGTTACCAGGCGATCCTCACGTCCACCAGCCACCCAGCTATCTACATTCCTAATGATCGAATCACCAACTATAACGGCTGTCCTAACCCTTCCCTCGTGGGCACATGGCCCTGGAGAAACTTCCTCGGTGTGAGAGGGTTTTACATCATCTGGAGGACAGGTCCTAGTTACGGGATCACTCCCTGCCACACCATGGTGATGCTCTCCTGTCACGTGACCTCTCTCCTCCATGGCAACAGGGATGCTGCCAGACTGGAGGTGGGACTTCAGGACTATATCCCTGTAGGTCTCGTCTATGTACCTCTCTGTCTTTGTTTTCCAAGTCTGCTACTCTATCTTCTAGAGAACAGACTCGTTCCCTGAGAGCAAAGAACTCCTTGCACCTAGTGCACACATAAGACCTCTCACCAAAATCATACATGTGACACTCATTGCAAAAGACTGGAAAGCCCCCATCTCGCTGCTGGGCTGCTGTCTGCATCTTAGTTTTAAGTATTCATTTTGTTTGGGGGGGGGACGCAAATGGGAAAGCGACATCCAAGGCTTCCATTGCTAGATGGGTGAAGGAGACTATTGTTATGGCATACACGCTATGGTGCAAAGAAGTGTCGGCTGGGTTGCCTGCTCCATTCTAGTAGGGCACAAGCAGCATCTTGAGCTGAGTTTCACATGGTGGTACTTTCAGATATCTGCAGAGCGGCGATGTTGTCGTCATTGCATACTTTGGTGAAGCACTATCTCCTCAATGCACAAACCAGACAGGATGTGAGATTTGGGGCGCAGATGTTGCAGGTGGGACTCGGGTTCCTCCCAATCATAGGTACTGCTTATGGTACATCCCAATTCTCTGGACTGGACTGGACTGCAGGGACGGGAATGAAGATGAAATTAGACCTTACCTGCTAATTTACTTTCATTGAGTCTCTCCAGTCAGTCCAGGACCCTCCCAGTCAGTGTTCTCAGTTTTTTCATATATGGCGAGGCTGAGGAGATCAGATAGTGAAGAAGACTTGGGCCCTGAAAGCAGGGTTTTCCAGGGGACTGGGGGTGTCTCCCCTAGAAATAATACCACTTAAGGGATCGCTTCCACTATGCAAGCGAACAAAATGCAAAAAATAAAACAGCTATGACCTTCTGCCTTGTGGTGGCAGTCTCTCGTTCGAGGAATGGTTTGGTGACAGGGAAAGTGTTCTGTGGTGCCACATATATTTAATGTTTTTAATGCCAGTGTTATGGAGTGTATTTAGGATAGTTTAGTTTGGTTTTCTGTAATTCTGTGAGTACTTTTCAGCTACTTTGACAATGGGATACTGAGGTGTCAAGGGAGTGTGGGGGCTCTTGAATAGTGACATCATCAGTCGTTTGAATATTCAGTCTCCAGCTGCTGGTGGGAGGAGACAATCCACTTGACTGGACTGGATGGACTCCATGAAAGAAAATTAGCAGGTAAGGTCTATTCTCCAGGACCAAGCAGGAAGTCAGTCCTCACATATGGGTGACGTCGGCGCCGACGGAGCCCTCGCGGAGCAATTTTCCCCAGCTTTCAAAGAAAGCCTTTGGGAATTGCAGCGCGCATGCGCGGTCGCCTTCCCGCCCAAGGGTGCCATCTTAGCCAGTCTTCTTTTTTCCGCGGAGCCCTACAGACGTACCCGTCGTGTCCCCGCTAAAAAAGTTGATTTTCGTGAGTTTTTCTATTTTTTCACTTCGGTTCGACGCCGGTCGTTTTCCTGCCCGGACTCACGACGCCGTTGCGAGTCCTTCTCTTATTTTTCGGTTTTTCTGATTTTTGGTCAGTTTCGTTTTCGGTTTTTCGCTGGCAACCCGGTCCTTTGACCTTGCAGGGGCCCTTTTTCCCCCGATGGCTGCCTGTGGTTTCAAGCGGTGTGGTCAGTGTGACAGAAATATGTCACTCACTGACACACACGATAATTGCCTCCGCTGCCTGGGCCCGGATCATGAAGAAATGATCTGTGGAGCCTGTGGCAAAATGTCCTCCAAAGCGTTGAGGAGTCGGCGGCATCAGCGGGATAGAATCTTGGCTGACCCCAGCCGTACCCGGACCTCGTCGGAGGCCTCGGAATCCAGAGGCTCCAGCTCTGACCATTGCCGAAGCTCCTCCGACAGGGGTTCTCCCTCCGGAGACCATCGACGGAAGACAAAACCCGCGAGGGCGGCGTCGGTGGACGCTCCTGGCTCTGCGAGGGCCAGGTCGCATAGCCCCGACAGCCATCCCGGGTCTTTGGAGAAGGAGCACCTCCCGAAGCGACCTCGCCTGGAGTCGGAGTTGCCTGCTCGGGTAAGTCCTGTGGTCCTTCTGGACTCGCCTCCGAGAGGTCCGACGTGGGGCCCGACGCCGTCGGGGCCCGAGTCGGGGGCTGCTGGGTCACCTGAGGTCGGACTCAGGTTGACGGCCTTGGAGAGCAGACTATCTGCCTTCATGGACCAGCAGCGGGCACTGATCGCTAGCCTCGCTGGCGCCGCTGCCCCGACCGCCGGGACGTCGACGTCTAAGTCGACCCCGGAGGCCGAGCCGATCCTCGAGTCCATGCGAACTCGAGTCGATCCTCGGTCGAGGTCACCCTCGGCCTCCCGTTCGGGACCGAGGTCGTCGCCGCCGACTCCCTCGGCGTCGGGGCGGCCGACGCCTCCGCCTGCCCGAGCCGACCCCACCGATTCCTCCTCGGAGTCGGCCTGGGAGTCTGAAGAGGAGGAGTCACCTGATTCCTTTCGGACTCGGTGTGTCCCCTCGGACTCACCTGAGTCCGAACCTCGGAAACAGTCCCCTCCGGAGGATGCCCGGTTCTCGGACTTCGTCAGGGATATGGCCAAGGCTTTGGCCTTCCCTGCGGATCCCGAGGAGGAGCCTCGAGCCGAAGAGCTCGACGCCCTTCAGTACGACTCTCCCGCCCGGGAGCACTTTACTGTACCGGTGCCTCCCATGCTGGAACGACTACTCTTCCGCATGTGGGAGAGTCCGGCCTCGTCGCCGGTATTGAGCAAGCGGGTCGATTCCATCTATCGAGTCCGCAAGAGTCCTGGCTTCCAAAAAGCACAGCTGCCACACCATTCCATGGTAGTGGAATCGGCCATGCATAGGCTTAAGAGCCAAAAAATGCACTCCTCGGTGCCTCCTGGCAGGGAGGCCCGTAACCTGGATGGCCTTGGTAAGAAGTGTTTCCAGGGCTCTATGCTGGCTTGTCGTGTCCAGACCTACCAGCTATACATGGGCATGTATCTCCGAGACCTGGCTAAAGAGCTAGCCGGATTCTCCGCTGGACTATCCGAGGAGCCTTTGCGGAGGTTCCTAGCCTTGACAACTGGTATTCGGGAATGCTCCAAATTCATGTCCCGAGCAGCCTATGATGGCTTTGAAGCATCGGCTCGTGTGGCCGCAGCTGGCATCGGTGCCCGCCGACAGGCTTGGCTTCAGTCGTCTGACCTTGAACCTTGGGTGCAGGACAAGTTGGTCGATGCCCCCTGCAGAGGTGAGAACCTCTTTGGCAAGGCCATGGCTGAGAAGGCTGCACAAATCGAGACGGAGACTCTCACCAGGACCAGGCTTTCTAGGAAGACCTCCGCCCCTTCCCAGAAAAAGAAGGGCTCGGGAAAGAAGTCCTTTTACCCGAGGAAGGCGGCTGCCTATAAACACTTCCCTCAATATCAGGCCCCTCCAGCTCCCCAACAGGGTCAGCAGGCCAAGGGACGGGGTAATGGGTCCCGTAGGCAGCAAGCCCCCAAGCCTGCACCACCAGCCCCTGCTCAGCAGGGTGGGGGTTTTTGACTTCCTCAGCATAGCCTCTCCCCCTCAGCTGTTTCCTCCCAGCACCGGAGGCCGGCTGGTTCACTTCGCCCACAGGTGGTCCAACATCACTTCAGATGCCTGGGTGCTTCAAGTCGTGCGAGAAGGATATCTTCTCCACTTCCATCAGGTCCCTCCCTCTTATTTTCCGGGAGAACCTCCTCGACTCCCTCTGCACAGGGACTTAATCCTTCAGGAGTTAGCAAGTCTTCTTCAGGAACAGGCTGTGGAACCGGTGCCCCACCACCTGAGAGGTCAAGGCTTTTATTCCAGGTATTTCCTAATACCAAAAAGGACAGGAGGCCTCAGAGCCATCCTGGACTTGCGCAGCCTCAACAAGTTCCTCGTGCGGGAAAAGTTCAAGATGCTTACCCTTGGAATCCTTCTGCCCTACCTCCAGCAGGGAGATTGGCTATGCTCCTTAGATCTAAAGGATGCCTACACGCACATCCTCATCCACCCAAGCCACCGCCAATACCTAAGGTTTGTGGTGGCAGGAAATCACTACCAGTACAGAGTACTGCCCTTTGGCCTATCCTCCGCACCGCGAGTCTTCACAAAATGTCTCGCGGTGGTGGCGGCCTATCTCAGGCTTCATGGCCTCTGTCTTTCCGTACCTCGACGACTGGCTCATCAGAGCGTCGTCCTCTCCGGCAGTCGCCAATGCCACACACCGCACGGTGACTCTTCTGCAGTACTTGGGCTTTGTCATAAACTTCGCAAAGTCCACTTTGCTCCCCTCACAGGACCTCGAGTTCATCGGCGCCAGACTACACACTCCTCAGGCTCGAGCTTTCCTGCCTCTCGACAGGGCTCAACGGCTCATGGACCTAGCCGGCCGTTTTCGCAGCCAGTCCCTGGTCTCCGCCAGGCGCTTCCTGAGACTACTCGGCCATATGGCTTCCACCGTCCACGTGACCCCCAATGCTCGCCTGAATATGCGGCCGGCTCAATGGTGCCTTCGCAAGCAGTGGCAGCAAGCCACCGGCGGACTAGCCAACTTAGTGCGCCTCTCCGAGCCGCTGGCCTCTTCCCTACAGTGGTGGCTTCATCGGCCGAACCTGGTGCTCGGAATGCCATTTCAGGCGCCTCAGCCGGCTCAAGTGCTGACGACCGATGCTTCCCTCCTGGGTTGGGGAGCACATTGCCAGGGGGCATGTACTCAAGGTCTCTGGACCGCATGGGAGTCTGCTCAACAGATCAACTTCCTGGAGCTCAGAGCAATTCGTCTGGCGCTCAAGGCTTTCTCCCACCTGACTTCTCACCAGTCCGTCCTTGTCCAGACGGACAATCAAGTTGCCATGTTCTACGTGAACAAGCAGGGGGGCACGGGCTCCTTCCTTCTCTGCCGAGAAGCTCAGAAGCTCTGCTGTTGGGCAGCCAGTCACGGCATTCTTCTCAAGGCAGTTTATCTCCCAGGCCAAGAAAATTGCCTGGCGGACAAACTCAGCAGGATACTCCAGCCGCACGAGTGGCGTCTGGATCCCTTGGTAGTTCAGAAACTCTTTCTGAAGTGGGGCCTCCCCACGATGGATCTCTTTGCCAGTCCTCTCAACCGGCAACTTCCTCGCTTCTGCTCTCGTCAGCCACATCCCCTTCGGGTAGCGGCAGATGCTTTTCTACTCTCATGGTCGGAAAGCCTTCTCTATGCTTTTCCTCCCATCCCGCTAGTCTCTCGAACTCTATTCAAGGTCCTCCGGGACAAAGCGTCCATGATCCTGGTGGCTCCCCGCTGGCCCAGACAGCCGTGGTTCCCACTCCTGTTGCAATTAGCAGCAGAGGATCCGTTCCCTCTGGGGTTTCAACCGGATCTCCTAACACAGGATCAGGGGTCTCTGCTACACCCCAACCTCAGATCTCTCAACCTAATGGCCTGGCGGCTGAAAGGGTAGTCCTCGCTCCCCTTCTCCTGCTGGCAGAGGTGGAAGAGGTCGTCCTAGCTTCTCGGCGACCTTCTACCCCCAAATGCTACGCCCTTAAATGGCGTCGCTTTTCCGTTTGGTGTGTACAGCAGTCTCAGGATCCCTTCTCCTGCTCGGTGTCGGTGATCTTGCAGTACCTGCTCTACCTCTCTAATCTGGGACTTAAGTCCAACTCCGTCAAAGTCCACCTCAGTGCTCTTTCAGCACACCATGTGCCGGTGGACGGCAGACCTCTTTCCAGCGACCCTCTCGTAGCACGGTTTCTCCGAGGTCTCCTTCTACTTAAACCACCTCTGCGCCCGCCAGCGCCTGACTGGGATCTGAATGTGGTTTTACAGCGGATCACCTGTCCGCCTTTTGAACCGATGGCTACCTGTTCTCTGCGTTTTCTTTCGTGGAAAACCTTATTCCTGATAGCCCTCACTTCCGCTAGACGCGTAAGTGAATTGCAGGCCCTCGTGTCTGATCCTCCCTTCACTCGGTTCTACAAAAATAGGGTAGTCCTACGGACTCACCCAAAATTTCTTCCAAAAGTTGTCTCCCCTTTTCACATCAATCAGGAGGTGGTACTTCCAACCTTCTTTCCCAGGCCTCACTCCAGCCGAGCTGAACGAGTCCTGCATACCCTGGACTGTAGAAGGGCATTGAACTTCTATCTTGACCGTACGCGGGAGCACCGTAAAGCTGCTCAGCTTTTTGTGTCTTTTGACCCCAATAAATTGGGGCTCCCAGTCTCCAAGCGTACTCTGTCCATCTGGGTTGCTGACTGTATCGCTTGGACTTATGGGGCAGCCGGACTCTCCTTAGAAAGTCGAGTCACGGCTCATTCTTTTCGGGCGAAGGCTACGTCAGTGGCTTACCTCCGCTCTGTTCCGCTGGCAGACATCTGCCGGGCCGCTACTTGGTCTTCGAGCCAGACTTTTGCGGTCCATTACTGTCTCGAGAGGGAGTCCCGCAGGGACAGTGCTTTCGGACAGGCAGTCCTCCGAAATCTCTTCGAGGTTTGAGCAACTCCTACCCTCCATCCCGGATGGGGGCTACCGGTGGGTGATAATTCAGCGAAGATTCCTTCCTTCTGTGCCGCTGAGCTAGAGGGAGCTCATTTTTGTGCTTAGGGTCTCCGGTAGCCTTAAGCTTGGGAGTCCCATATGTGAGGACTGACTTCCTGCTTGGTCCTGGAGAAAGCGTAGTTACTCACCTGTAACTGGTGTTCTCCAGGAGCAGCAGTAATCAGTCCTCACAACCCTCCCTCCTCCCCGTGGAGTTGCAATCATCTGCTTAAGTTTTTTTGCAAATTTTTATGCTGTCTTTTAGCTATGTCATCAGACTGGCTAAGATGGCACCCTTGGGCGGGAAGGCGACCGCGCATGCGCGCTGCAATTCCCAAAGGCTTTCTTTGAAAGCTGGGGAAAATTGCTCCGCGAGGGCTCCGTCGGCGCCGACGTCACCCATATGTGAGGACTGATTCCTGCTGCTCCTGGAGAACACCTGTTACAGGTGAGTAACTACGCTTTATGCCTGGTACCAGTGGTGCTGCAATATTTGCTTCACCTGTCTAACCTAGGTCTTAAGTCCAATTCTGTGAGAGTTCATCTTAGTGCTCTTTCAGCCCACCACACACCGGTGGAGGATCAGTCTCTCTCCAGCCACCCTTTGGTGGCTCGCTTCCTCAGGGGCTTGCTTTTGCTTAATCCTCCGGTGCGTCCTCCTGCCCCTGAATGGGATCTGAATGTGGTCTTGCAACGGCTTACTTGCCCTCCATTTGAGCCTATGGCTACTTGCCCTTTGCGCTTTCTCTCCTGGAAAGCGTTTCTGGTGGCTCTTACCTCAGCAAGGCCGAGTGAGTGAACTTCAGGCCCTAGTATCAGATACTCCATATACTAGGTTCTATAGGAACAAAGTAGTCTTACGGACTCACCCTAAGTTCCTTCCGAAGGTTGTCTCCTCCTTCCACCTCAATCAGGAGGTGGTTCTTCCAACTTTCTTTCCCAGGCCGTATGCCAGCCGGGCTGAGATGGTCTTGCATACCCTGGACTGTAGGAGGGCGTTGTCCTTCTACCTTGACCGTACACGGGAGCACCGGAGGGCTGTTCAGCTCTTCGTCTCTTTTGACCCCAAAAAGTTGGGGTTACCTGTCTCCAAGCATACTTTGTCCATATGGGTAGCCGACTGTATCGCCTGGGCGTACAGGGCAGCCAGCCTCTCCTTGCAGGGTCGAGTTACGGCTCACCGTGTCAGGGCGAAGGCTGCATCAGTGGCTCATCTGCGCTCTGTTCCGTTGGCAGATATCTGCCGGGCTGCTACTTGGTCTTCAAGCCAGACTTTTGCGGCCCATTACTGCCTTGAGAGAGAGTCCCGCAGGGACAGTGCTTTCGGACAAGCGGTACTCCATAATCTCTTTGGGGTTTAGGCAACTCCTACCCTCCGGCCCTGGGGTTGGGCTACCATTCGGGGGCGTTATCAGAGAAGATTCTTTTCTCACAAGCTGAGGCTCTAGAGGGAGCAAATTCTTTCTGCTGGGCTGTCCGGTAGCCTTAAGCTGGGGAGTCCCATATGTGAGGACTGACTTCCTGCTTGGTCCTTGAGAAAGAGTAGTTACTCATCTGTAACAGGTGTTCTTCAGGACAAAGCAGGAAGTCAGTCCTCACATATGGGTGACGTCGGCTCCAACAGAGCCCCGAGGCGGAGCATTTCCCCAGCTTTCAAAGAAAGCCTTTGGGAATGCAGGCACGCATGCGCGGTCCCCTTCCCGCCCAAAAGTGCCATCTTGCTCAGTCTTCTTTTTTCCGCGGAGCCCTATGGACGTATGTCCTTGTCACCCGTGGGAAAAAATGGATTTTCCTGCGTTGAGACGGATTTTTTTCTTCGGTTCGACGTCGGTTCCCTTTCCCTCCTGGACTCGGTACACCAGTGCCGAGCCCGGATCTCTCTTTTTCGTTTTTTGTCCTTAGAGACTACGTTCGCGCCAATTTTTCTTTTCCCTGGCAGACCGATTTTTTGATCTTGCAGGGGCCCTTTTTCCCCCGATGGCTGCCAGTGGCTTTAAAAAGTATGATCGGTGCAAGAAACTGATGTCTCTCACCGACACTCATAACTGCTGCCTCCGGTGCCTGGGGCTTGTCCACGATCCTAAGGTCTGTAGTCCCTCTGGCAAAATGTCCTCAAAGGCATTGAGGAGCCGTCAGCACCAGCGTGAGAGGATCTTCTCTGATTCTGCATCTGGACGGGTCCGGACTTCGTCAGAGGCCTCGACATCTCGGGAGTCTGACCCCGAGCATCGTCGGGGCTCCTCTGAGAGGGAGTCCCCCCTCGAGGGAGCATCGAAGGAAAAGAAACCCGCGAGGGCAGCATCGGTGGATGCTCTCGGCCCCTCGAGGGCCAGGTCGCATAGCCCCGATCGCTGTCCCGGCTCTTCGGAATCGGAGAGGCCTGCAAAGCATCCTCGTGTAGAGTCGGAGGCCCCGAGTCACGTGAGTACTGTAGTCCTCGTGGACTCTCTCCGGGGGAGCCAATGTCGGGCCCGATGCCGTCGGGGCCCGAGTCGGAGGCTGCTGGGTCTCCTGAGCTTGGACTCATGTTGACGGCCTTGGAGAGCAGATTGTCTGCCTTCATGGAGCAGCAGCGGGTGCTGATCGCCAGTCTCGCCGGCGCATCTGCCACGACCACCGGGACCTCGACGTCCAAGTCCACCCCAGAGGCTGAGCCGATCCTCGAGACTATGCAAACTCGAGTCGATCCTCGGCCGAGGTCACCCTTGGCCTCCTGTTCGGGACCAAGGTCATCGATGCCGGTACCGTTGGCATTGGGGCGGATGGCGTCGGTGCCCGCCCACTCAGAGCCGTTCGATTCCTCCTCGCAGGAATCGGCGAGGGAGACTGAGGAAGAGGAGTCCCCTGACACCTTCCGAACTCGGTGCGTCCCTTTGGACTCACCGGATTCCGAGCCTCGGACAAGGTCCCCCCCCCCCCCCCCCCGGAGGATATCAGGTTCCCGGATTTCGTGCAGGACATGGCCAAAGTCTTGGCCTTCCCGGCAGAGCTCGAGGCCCTGCAGTATGACTTTCCTCCCAAGGAGGCCTTTACTGTACCGGTTCCTCCGATGCTGGAGAGGTTGCTCTTCCGCATGTGGGAGGCGCCGGCCTCGATGCCGGTTCTAAGCAAGCTGTTCAATTCCATCTATCGAGTCTGCAAGAGCCCCGGGTTCTAAAAGCACAGCTACCGCACCACTCCATGGTTGTGGAAACGGCCATGCATCGCCTGAAGAGTCAGAAGATGCACTCCTCGGTGCCTCCCGGCAGGGAAGCCCAGAACCTGGATGCCCTCGGTAGAAAGTGCTTCCAGGGCTCTATGCTTGCTTGCCGTGTCCAGACCTACCAGCTGTACATGGGCATGTACCTTCGAGACCTGGCAGAGGAGATTGTCGGGTTCTCTGCTGGTCTGTCCGAGGAACCCTTGCAGAGGTTCAAGGCCTTCTGGTATTCGAGAGTGCTCGAAATTTATCTCTCGAGCCGCCTATGATGGATTTATTTTAGCTGTTTATTTATTTTATTTTATTTTAGCTGTATTTATATCCCGCTTTTCACCGGGTCAAAGCGGTCAATTGGGAGATAAATTTAACACGAGGGGATATGACACACATACGCTAATACTTACAGGGAACATGGGCAATGGAGGGTTAAGTGGCATGCCCAAGACCACAAGGAGTGCCTATAGGACTAGAAATCCCAGTCCCTCCGGCCTGAGATTGCTGTCCCCAGGTGGGACTTGAACCCCCGGCCCCCAGATTTGAGGCTTCAGCCCGAGTAGCAGGGGCCGGCATCGGTGCATGCCGCCAGGCCTGGCTACAATCCTCTGACCTTGATCCATGGGTACAGGACAAGTTGGTTGATGTCCCCTGTCGTGGTGAAAACCTCTTTGGCAAGCCCATGGCGTAAAAGGCTGCCGAACACGAGACCAAGACTCTTACCTGGACAAGGCTGTCCAGGAAAACCTCTGCCCCTTTTCAGAAGAAGAAGGGCTCGGGGGAAAAAGGCCTTTTACCCGAGGAGGACCACTGCCTACAAAACCTGCCCTCACTACCAGGCCTCTTCTGCTCCCCAACAGGGCCAGCAGGCCAAGGGGCAGGGTCATGGGCCCTGTAGGCAGAAGGCTCCCAAGCCTCCTACTCCGGCTCCTGCTCCTGCTCAGCAGGGTGGGGTTTTTTGACTATGCCAGCATAGCCTCTCCTCCTCTCCAGGGCACAGGTGGCCAGCCATCACAGGGGATACTTGGGTGTTAAGCATCATCGAGAGGGGCTATCTGCTCCACTTCACCCAGATACCCCCCTCCTACTTTCCAGGGGAGCCTCTAAGACCCCCCTCTGCACAGAAACTTACTCCTTCAGGATTTGGAAGGTCTGCTACAGGACCAGGCGGTGGAACCGGTGCCTCACCACCTGGAAGGGCAAGGCTTCTACTCAAGGTACTTCCTGGTACCAAAAAGAACAGGAGGCCTCAGACCCATCCTAGACCTGAGAAATCTGAACAAGTTTCTGGAGAGGGAAAAGTTCAAGATGCTTACCCTTGGAATCTTGCTGCCCTACCTCCAGCAGGGAGATTGGCTATGCTCCTTAGATCTGAAAGATGCTTATACTCACATCCTCATCCATGCAAGTCACAGGCAATACCTCAGATTTGTGGTGGGAGGGAACCACTTCCAGTACAGAGTGCTTCCCTTTGGCCTCACTTCCGCCCCCAGGGTTTTTACAAAGTGCCTGGCAGTGGTTGCGGCCTACCTCAGGAACCAGGGGAACTTTGTGTTCCCTTACTTGGACGACTGGCTTATCAGGGGCCAGTCTCCACAAGAGGTCAGGCATGCCACCTTCAGAACCATATCCCTGCTTCAGCACCTAGGGTTCTTTATAAACTTCCCAAAGTCCACTTTAGTCCCCTCACAGGACGTGGAGTTCATAGGGGTGAGGTTGGATATCGTCCATGCAAAGGCCTATTTGCCTGTGGACAGAGCTCAAAGGCTGATGAAGTTGGCCAGCCAGTTTCAGGCGAACTCTCTGGCCCCTGCCAGACACTTCCTCCGGCTCTTAGGTCACATGGCTTCCACAGTGCATGTCACCCCAAATGCCCGTCTGCACATGCGTCCAGCTCAGTGGTGCCTCAGGGCACAGTGGGCACAGGCCACAGGGAAGTTGTCAGACAGGATAAAGGTGTCCACACCCTTGGTGGACTCCCTACGCTGGTGGAGGCATCTCCCAGACCTGGTCGGGGGAGTTCCTTTTCGAGCCTCCCCACACACTCAGGTACTGACAACCGATGCTTCCCTGCAAGGCTGGGGAGCACATTGCCAGGGGACCTGCACCCAAGGTCTGTGGTCTCCGTGGGAGGCCGCCCAGCAGATCAACCTGTTGGAATTGAGAGCCATTCGACTAGCCTTACAGACTTTCTCTCAGATCCTCTCTCACCAGTCTGTCCTAGTTCAGACGGACAAGCAGGGAGGCACAGGATCCCGACTCCCGTGCCTGGAAGCACAAGCTCTTTGCTCCTGGACTATCAATCAGGGCATGACCCTCAAAGCGGTCTACCTCCCAGGCCAAGAGAACTACCTGGCGGACAGGCTAAGCAGACACCTGCAGCCTCACGAGTGGCAGTTGGATCCTCGGGTGGTCCAACAGATCTTTCTGAAGTGGGGACTTCCAACTATGGATCTTTTTGCCAGTCCGCTGAACAGGCAACTACCCAAGTTCTGTTCCAGACAACCGCATCCTCTGAGAACGGCGGCAGATGCATTCCTGATCCCCTGGTCATAAGGCCTGCTGTATGCTTTTCCTCCCACTCTTCTGGTGGCCTGGACTCTATTCAAAACCCAGCAGGACCGAGCCACGGTGATCCTGATAGCCCCCAGGTGGCCCAGGCAGCTATGGTTCCCTCTTCTTCTGCTGTTGGCGGTGGATGCTCCACTTCCTCTGGGGCTGCAACCTGACCTTCTGATTCAGGATCAGGGGTCCTTGCATCCCAACCTCTAATCCCTCAATTTGATGGCCTGACTGCTGAAAGGCTAGTCCTTGCTCCTACCAAAGGAGGTTGAAGAGGTGGTTTTGGCCTCCAGGAAGCATTCCACTCGGAAGGCCTATGCTGTGAAGTGGCGTAGGTTTTCCATTTGGTGTTCTCAACAGCAGGAGGATCCCTTCTCCTGCTCGGTACCGGTGGTACTGCAATACTTGCTCCACCTGTCCAACCTGGGACTTCAGTCCAACTCTATTCCGGGTCCACCTCCGTGCCCTCTCA
Organism: Ichthyophis bannanicus; assembly: GCA_033557465.1. Classification (NCBI taxonomy): domain Eukaryota; kingdom Metazoa; phylum Chordata; class Amphibia; order Gymnophiona; family Ichthyophiidae; genus Ichthyophis; species Ichthyophis bannanicus. The sequence continues at coordinate 229,574,013 of CM066039.1, forward strand.
GCTCACCACTCTGCCGGTGGATGGACAATCCCTTTCAGAACACCCTCTGGTGTCTCCCTTCCGCAGAGGCCTGCTTCTTCTCAAGCCTCCTATTCGTCCACCAGACACTGAGTGTGATCTCAATGTGGTCTTGCAGCAACTGACTCGCCCACCTTTTGAGCCGATGGCTACCTGCCACTTACGTTTCCTATCCTGGAAGGTGGTGTTTCTTGTGGCACTCACCTCGGCTAGGCGTGTGTGTGAGCTTCAGGCCCTGGTCTCGGATAGGCCGTATACCAGGTTCTATAAGAACAGGGTACTCTTGAGGACTCATCCTAAGTTCCTTCCCAAGGTAGTGTCCTCCTTCCACCTCAACCAGGAGGTGGTACTTCCAACGTTCTTTCCCAGGCCGCACGCCAGTAGGGCAGAGACTGTCTTGCATACCCTGGATTGTAGAAGGGCGCTGTCCTTTTGCCTTGAACGTACGTAGGGGCATAGAAGGGCTTCTCAGCTCTTCATTTCCTTTGACCCTAATAAATTGGGGCTGCCTGTCACTAAGCGTACGTTGTCCATCTGTATCGCCTGGGCGTACAGGGCAGCCGGACTCTCCCTGGTGGGTCGAGTCACGGCCCACCGGGTCAGGGCGAAGGCCACATCAGTAGCTCACTTCCTCTCTGTTCCGTTGGCAGACATCTGCCGGGCCGCTACTTGGTCTTCAAACCAGACCTCGAGAGGGAGTCCCGTAGGGACAGTGTTTTCAGGCAAGCGGTACTCCGTAATCTCTCTGAGGTTTAGGCAACTCCTACCCTCTGGCCCTGGTGTTGGGCTACTGTTCAGGTGTGGTCTCAGAGAAGATTCTCGCACTGTTGCTGAGGCTCTAGAGGGAGCTCTATTTTTCAGCCTGGGTTCCTGGTAGCCCAGAGCTAGGGAGTCACACATATGTGAGGAATGACTTCCTGCTTGGTCCTGGAGAAAGAGTAGTTACTCACCTGTAACAGGTGTTCTCCAGGAGCAGCAGGAATCAGTTCTCATGACCCTTACTCCTCCCCTTGGAGTTGCAGTTGTATATAGTTCATTTTCTTTTTTCGTGCTGTCTTTTAGCTATGTCATTGGACTGAGCAAGATGGCACCTTTGGGCGGGAAGGGGACCGCGCATGCGTGCCTGCATTCCCAAAGGCTTTCTTTGAAAGCTGGGAAAATGCTCTGCATGTGGGCTCCGTCGGTGCCGACGTCACCCATATGTGAGGACTGATTCCTACTGCTCCTGGAGAACACCTGTTTCAGGTGAGTAACTACTCTTTCTCCAGGAGCAGCAGGAATCAGTCCTCACAACCCTCCCTCCTCCCCTTGGAGTTGCAGTCATATGCTTTATTTTGTTGTTTTTGCTGTCTTTTTAGCTATGTCATCAGACTGAGCAAGATGGCACCCTTGGGCGGGAAGGGGACCGCGCATGCGCGCTGCATTCCCAAAGGCTTTCTTTGAAAGCTGGGGAAATGCTCCGCATGGGGGCTCCGTTGGCGCCGACGTCACCCATATGTGAGGATTGATTCCTGCTGCTCCTGGAGAACACCTGTTACAGGTGAGTAACTACTCTTTCCCTTCCTGCCTCGAGGTGGCACCACCGGTGCCAATCTCAGCTACCTTATTTCATGTTTTCTCAAGGTCCTACCTCAACCAGCTTTCGTGCCTTTTTTCACCCGGGTATCCTTGACCCCGGCCCCGGTGGGTTAATGAAATGCGACCGCTGCAGTCAGACTATCTCAGTCACCGATACTCATATTTGCTGCATCCATTGCCGGGGCCCAGACTACTACAGTTCCACCTATGACTGGTGCCAGGCCATGACCCCTAAAACCAATAGGAGGCAGTTTGAGTTGCAGGGGAAGCTTTTCCCAAGTTTTGACCCTGGCCCGGCTTCCTTATCGCTGAGCCCTGAAGCCGGCCCTTCAAGATAGGTCTGGGCATCCTCGGAGTCCTGCAGCAGCGGCTCCTCAGCTGCAGCCCTGGACCTTCCCAAAAAGAAGTAGGTGGTCCCAAACGAGGTGCCCCAGATCAAACCTGGCAAGGTCCCTCGACGTGACTCGAGTGATTCCGAGCAGTGCCCTCAAAATCTCGAGACAAGAGTCTTCGGCTGGCGGAGACAGCGGCAGAACCCGTAAACCTGTAATCCTCATTGGAGTGCTGGCATTGGACCCAAGGCCTTCGCTGTCCATACTGAGTGCTGTATAGCCATCGGTCCTTGAGTCACGCATGGCAGCCATGGGGTAGAGTCTCTCCTCCATCTTGGCCTTGTGGCGGGCCTTTGATGTCAGGCCCTTGACATCTTCGGCCCCGACACCAGGGACCCCGGCCTCGGGGAGCCTCTGGGTGTCGAACTTGGCACCGAGCGTCACCAGCCTCTGGTAAGTCTTTGGCGTCAATCGAGATCTCTATAACGCTCCTCAGGGTTCTGGTCCTCTCCGGCAAGTTTCTGGGAGTCCAGCCCCATGTCCTCTGGGGGGCCTAATTCCTCAGGGCCGACCCCGGGGCTGACTCCTCAATGTCCTTGTGCTCCAACTGGGAGACTGAGGACAAGGCCTCCCTGGAGAACTCCCGACACCAGGATGTCCCCTCAGAGCTGTCTCCCCCGGAGCCTATGTGCCACTCCCCGCCTGAGGACGTGACCTTTCATGATGTCATTCGTGACATACCTGGTCTCTCTCGATCCAGATGGAGTTGGAGGAGGACCTGCGCACCGAGGAGCTCGAGATCCTACAATATGAGTCCCTTCCCAAGGAGACTCTTACAGTTCCAGTTCCACCCATCCTCGACAGAGTACTTCTTCAGATGTGGGAATCCCCAGCCTCTGTACCAGTGGTCAGACCATCTACTGCGGGGATCATCTACTGCAGAGGTTCCCAAATCCAGTCCTGGAGAGCCAAACACCATTCAGGTTTTTAGGCTGTCCCTAATGAATATGCATGAGATACATTTGCATGCACTGCCCTCATTGTATTTTAATGTATCTCATGCATATTTATTAGGGACAGCCCGAAGTGAACTGGCCTTTCTCTGAAGTGCCGGATCACTGCTCATCGTGTTAGGGCTATGACCACATCGCTGGCCAACCTACCGCAGTTCTGGTGCAAGGAATCTTTAACGCCACCACGTGGTCCATATGTTCGCAGCCCACTATTGCCTTGAGAGTGAGTCCCGCAGGGACAGTGCCTTTGGCCAGGCAGTGATCAGAAGCATTCTCTGTGTATAGGCAACTCCTGCCCTCCAGCCCTTCAGTGTCCAGGCTACCGGAGTTATGGTGATGCTCGACACTTGGGTCTGCAGAGCCTCTTGGTAGGGACTCACCTTATGCAACTCACGACCTCCCTTGGGTCGCCGCTGCTGCTGTCGTGGTTCAGGTCCCAGCAGTCTGGAGCTAGGGAGTCCCATATGTGAAGACTGACTTCCTGCTTGTCCCTATAGAAAGCGTAGTTACTCACCTATAACAGATGTTCTCCAGGGGCCTAAACTATGTCATCTGACTGAGCAAGATGGCACCCTTGGCTGGGAAGGGGACAATGCAGGCGTGGTAGCATTCCCAAAGGCTTTCTTTGAAAATTGGGGAAATGCTGCATGTGTGCTCTGTCGGTGCAGATGTCGCCCATATTTGAGGACTGATTCCTGCTGTCCTTGGAGAACACCTGTTACAGGGGAGTAAGTACACTATTTCACCTTTTAATCTCAAAAATGTATTTGTCCACTTGGAAGATTCATCATGAAGAGGCCCAAAGTCAGGCAGTTTCTTTGGATATTTGGGGTTTTTCTGCAGTTTGAGATGTCTGAGTTTACAGTTCCTGTCGCTTTGATGGTAACTTTCGCATTGACCTCTGATGGGGACTAGCTATTGCAAATGATCTTTAGACATCATAAACATAGAAACATGATGACAGAAAAAGTCCACATGGCCTATCTATTCTGTCCTTCCATAGCAACCACTATAAACAGTCCCCTTTTTTCCATTAGAGTTCCTCTGTTTTTGTCCCATGCTTCTTTGAATTCAGATACTGTCCTCATCTCTACCACCTCCACTGGAAGACTATTCTACGGATCCACCACTCTTTTGTAAAGAAATATTTCCGCATATCACTCCTGAATCTATCCCCTTTCACCCTATCCCATGTCCCCTCATAGGAGAGCTTGCTTTCAATCGAAAGAGGCTCTCCTCCTGTTCATTTATGCCACTGAGGTATATAAACATCTCAATCAATCACCTCTATCCTGCCTTTTCTCTAAGGTGTACATATTAAGATCCTTAAGTCTGTCCTCATATGCTTTTATAATGAAGACCACTGTCCATTTTATTAGTCACCATCTGTACCGACTATCCTGTTTATATCCTTTTGAAGGTACGGTCTCCAGAATTGCACACAACCCTCCAAATGAGGTTGCACCAAAGACTTATACAAAGGCACTATCACCTCCTTTCTTCTGCTGGCCATTCCTCTCCCTATGCACCCAAGCATCCTTCTAGCTTTTTCTGTCACCTTTTCTACCTGTTTAGCTACTTTAAGATCATCAGACACAATCTTTAAGAGTTGTTTCTGAACTGCAAGATAAAAATGTTTTGTGACGTTGCAAAGGAAACACAGAAAAAGAATAGGTAGTTTCTCTTTCTGAAACCTATGGTTCTTCAGCTGGGAGACCTTTTCTTATTGAAGTTTCCCTGCAAATTTATTGTAATGTCATGAGTTTGCTAGGTATATATTTTTGGATCCTTCTGATCTGTCCACCTTTTTGTAAACTGCACAGTGGGGTTGGATTAACTCTGATTTTACTGCTGGAATATGATGGCCCAATATTATATTTTTCTGTTCCCTGAAGTTTATATTTTAGCATTAACCTTTTTGTATTCTTTTTTCATTGTATGTATTCAAAAGTAATATCTTCCTAATCATGAACTATTGCTTTTTGTGGAAGTTTTTCTCTTTTTGTATGGTTTTTCTTTCATTAGAACTTTGCTATACAAGTTTATTTGCTTGATTTAATTATAATTACTTTAATATTAAATTTAAAAGAGAGATAAGCAGATAATTCCCCTATTATGCATCAGAACTGTTGGCTTTGTGCCTTTAACCTCTGCAAGCATTTTCTAAATAAACCCACTACTAAGTGTAGAGAAATTTTTTTAACATGCACTGGAATTCCAATTTAAAACAAAATACTTATTTAGAAACATAGAAATATGATGACAGAACCAGACCACATGGCATTCAAGACAGTGAGAAGTACATTGATGAGATGCTTCTTGCAGCAACCAAGCTCTCCAGCAGAGGAGAAGATGGGTGCCAACAGAATGTCGATGGTTGGACACAAGTCACCAGGGCCTGAAAAATCACCAATCCAACTTGTCCAGCTCTTGAATTGAAGAACCATTATGCAGCCCTGGAAGTGGAGGAGGTGACAGCATCCCTGGAAAGGGAAGAACCAGAGCTTCAAGTACCCCAAAGTTGCAGAATCAGTGACCACAAGGAAACGAAGGGTAGTGGTGGTTGGAGACTCTCTTCCGAGGGGTACTGAGGCGTCCATCTGCCGACCAGACTTGATGTCCAGAGAGGTATGCTGTCTGCCTGGTGCCAAAATCCAAGATGTTAAGGAGAGTTTGCCAAGACTCATCAAGCCCACTGACTATTACCCAATGTTGCTAATCCATGTTGGAACAAATGATACTGCCAGGTATACTTCGGAACATATCAAAAGTGACTTCATGGCTCTGGGACAGAGGGTGAAGCAGTTAGGTGCACAGGTGGTGTTCTCTTCAATCCTCCCTGTTGAGGGTAAAGGCCAAGGCAGAGAGGCTCGCATCCTGGAGATGAATGCATGGATGGTGTCATCGAGAGCGTTTTGGTTTCCTAGACCATGGGATGCTGTTCCAAGGGTTGCAGAGCAGAGATGGCATCCAACTGTCCAAGAAAGGTCAACGCGTCTTCGGTAGTAGACTGGCTAATCTACTGAAGAGAGCTTTAAACTAGATTAGTTGGGGATGGGTGAAGAAAGCCCCCAGGTAAGTGAAAGCCCCCCAGGTAAGTGATACATTAAATAACTTTATGGAAATGGGTAACAGGGGTAACATATGGAAAGCAGTGTGTATAAATGCCCGTAGCATGGGAAATAAGATCCCTGATGTTGAAGCTTTGGTGGGAGTGGCTGACTTGGATTTAGTGGCAGTTACAGAAACATGGTTCACAGAAAACCATGATTGGGATGTAACTATACCTGGCTATACTTTATTCAGAAAGGACAGGGTAGGAAGAAGGGGAGGAGGAGTGGCACTATATGTAAAAACTACTATTAAAGCTTTGGAATTACAGAGCTTAAAAGGGAGAGGCGGCATTGTGGGTTAAACTAGAAAAAGAAAAAGAGAAATCTATTTACATTGGTGTGATATACAGACCTCCCTCACAAGAGGAGGAGGTGGACAGAGAGTTAATTGAAGACATGCGCAGCATTGCTAGGAAAGGGGAAGTGCTACTGATAGGAGATTTCAATGTGCCAGATGTTGATTGGCACATTCCTGCTGCAGTATCATCTAGAAGTAAGGAGATCCAGGATTCTCTACAGGGAGAACTATTCAGGCAATTGGTAACAGACCCCACACGTGAAGGGGCCATACTGGACTTGGTGCTTACCAATGGTGAAAGTGTTTCTGATGTTGTAGTGGGAGATCATTTTGCATCCAGTGATCACCAGATGTTGTGGTTCAGTATTAGGACTAGGGCTGTTAGAATCCATTCAAAGGCGAGGATCTTAGACTTTAGGAAGACTAACTTTGCGAAGATGGGCCAATACCTCAGGGAGTCGTTAGTGGGATGAGAACAGCTGAGGAATGTAGAAAAACTGTGGGAAAAACTGAAAGGGGATATTTTAAGGGCAACCAATCTTTTTGTTAAAATGGTAAATAAAGGAAAAGGAGACCGCTATGGTTTTAGAAAGAAGTAGTTGATAAAGTGAAGAAAAAGAGGGAGGCCTTCATGAAATACAAGAGATCACAGAGAGAGGAAGACCGGCATCTGTATTTGGAAAAACTTAGAGAAGCTAGCAAAGTAGTCAAGAAGGCAAAGATTCAAAAGGAGGAGGAAATAGCCAATGCAATAAAATGGGGGGATAAGACATTTTTCAGATATATTAGTGAGAAGAGGAAGGGCAAAAGTGGTATTGTCAGACTCGAGGGTGCAGGGGGGGGGAATATGTAGAAGCTGATGAGGATAAAGCGGAATTACTTAACAAATATTTTTGTTCTGTGTTCACAGATGAAGAACCAGGAGCAGGACCTCAGAAAACACCCACAAATAGGAACAGAAGCAAAGGACATCTTGAACAATTTTCAAAAGACTGTGTTCGTGAGAAACTATCTCAACTTAAAGTAGACAAAGCGATGGGACCAGATGGGATACACCCGAGAATACTGAGGGAACTTGGGGACATTCTAGCAGCTCCACTGACTGACCTTTTCAATGCCTCGTTGGAGTCGGGAGTGGTGCCAAAGGACTGGAGAGAGGCTCATGTGGTGCCTTTACACAAAAGCGGAAGTAAGGATGTTGTTAAAAACTACAGGCCGGTTAGTTTAACTTCGGTGGTGAGTAAATTATTGGAAACGCTGCTGAAAGAGAAAATAGTGAGGTTTCTGGAGTCCAGCGGATTACAGGATCCGAGGCAGCATGGATTCACCAGAGGCAGGTCTTGCCAGACAAATCTGATTGAGTTCTTTGACTGGGTGACCAGGGAGTTGGACTGAGGGAGAGCCCTAGATGTGTATTTAGATTTCAGTAAAGCCTTTGACACTGTTCCTCACAGGCGACTTATAAACAAACTGAGCACCCTAGGGATGGTTAGAAATTGGTTGGGTGGGAGGCGACAAAGAGTACAAGTAAATGGAGCTCACTCTGAGGAGAAGGATGTTATCAGTGGTGTGCCCTAGGGATCTGTCCTTGGTCCGATTCTTTTTAATATCTTTGTTAGTGATATAGTGGAACGGCTTTCAGGTAAGGTTTGCCTCTTAGCGGATGATACCAAAATCTGCAATAGAGTAGACACCCAGGAAGGTGTAGATAACATGAGGAGGGATCTAGCTAAACTTGAAGAATGGTCTAGAATTTGGCAGCTGGGATTTAATGTTAAAAAAGTAAGGTCATGCATTTGGGCTGCAGGCAACCCAAGGGAGCAATATAGTATAGGGAGTGAAGTACTTTTGTCCACTAAAGAAGAGCGGGACCTAGGCGTGGTTGTGTCTGATGATCTTAAAGTAGCTAAACAGGTAGAAAAGGCAACGGCAAAAGCTAGAAGGATGCTTGGGTGCATACGGAGAGGAATGGCTAGCAGAAAAAAGGAGGTGATAGTGCCTCTGTATAAGTCTTTGGTGCAACCTCATTTGGAGTTTAGTGTGCAATTCTGGAGACCGCACCTTCAAAAGGATGTGAACAGGATGGAGTCGGTGCAGAGGGTGGCTACTAAAATGATTAGTGGTCTTCATTATAAAGCATATGAGGACAGACTGAAGGATCTTAATATGTACACCTTAGAGGAAAGGCGAGATAGAGATGATATGATTGAGATGTTTAAATACCTCCATGGCATAAATGTTCAGGGAGAGAGCCTCTTTCAATTCAAAGCAAGTTCTGCTACGAGGGGACATGGGATGAGGGTGAAGGGGGATAGATTCAGGAGTGAATGCGGAAATATTTCTTTACAGAAAGAGTAGTGGATCCGTGGAATAGTCTCCCAGTGGAGGTGGTAGAGATGAGGACAGTAACTGAATTCAAAAATGCATGGGACAAACACAGAGGATCTGTAAAGGTAAAATGGGGACTGTTGTAGTTGTTATGGAAGGACAGACTAGATAGGCCATGTGATCTTTTTCTGTCATCATATTTCTGTTTCTATCTAGTCTGCCCTTTCATATCAACTATAGTAGTCCTCTTTTTACCTTTAGAGATCCTCTTTTTGTCCCATGCTTTTGTCTTAGTACATGTCAGTACCAATGACATAGGAAAATGTGGTAGGGAGGGTTCTGCAGGCTAAATTTAGGTTTTTAGGTAGGAAGTTGAAATCCAGAACTTCCAGTGTAGCATTCTCTGAAATGCTTCCCGTTCCACGCACAGGACCCAAAAGGCAGGCAGAGCTCCAGAGTTTCAATGTGTGGATGAGATGATGGTCAAGGGTTAGGGTTTTGGATTTAAGAACTGGGGAACATTATGGGGAAAGGAGGGGCTCTTCCGAAGGGATCTGCTTCACCTTAACCAGGATGAAACCAGGCTGCTGGCATTAACCTTTAAAAAGAAGATAGAGCAGCTTTTAAATTAGATTCTCCAGGACCAAGCAGGAAGTCAGTCCTCACATATGGGTGACGTCGGCGCCGATGGAGCCCCCGTGTGGAGCATTTCCCCAGCTTTCAAAGAAAGCCATTGGGAATGCAGTGCGCCTGCGCGGTCCCCTTCCCGCCCAAGGGTGCCATCTTGCTCAGTCTTTCTTTTTCCATGGAGCCCGACGGACGTGATTTTGTGTCACCCAGGAAAAGTTTATTTTTTTTCTGCGATTTTCGCGTTGTCTTATCCGGTTCGACACCCCTTCCCGTCTGGGCTCGGAACACCGGTATCGAGTCCGGAGTTTTGATTTTCGGTTTTTGTCCTTCGTGACTAGCGTTTGTGCTCCTTTTGTGATTTCACTGGCAACCCGGTCTTTTGACCTTGCAGGGGCCCTTTTTCCCCCGATGGCTGCCAGCGGGTTCAAAAAATGTGATCGGTGCAAGAAACTTATGTCTCTCATCGACACCGATACTTCGGGCCCGACCATGACCCACTGGCCTTTTGCCCATGCGGCACAGGAGGTCGGCTGACCCTGTACACCTACAGGTGGCCAGCCATCACAGGGGATACCTGGGTCCTCAGCATAGTCCAAAAGAGCTACATGCTCCACTTCCACGAGATACTCCCCTCCTATTTTCCAGGGGAGCCTCCAAGACTTCCTCTGCACAGAAACCTCCTCCTTCAGGAGTTGGCAAGTCTTCTAAGGGAACAGGCGGTGGAACCGGTGCCTCACCACCTGGAAGGGCAAGGCTTCTACTCCAGGTACTTTCTGGTACCAAAACGTTTCTGGAGAGGGAAAAATTCAAGATGCTTACCCTTGGGATACTGCTGCCCTACCTCCAGCAGGGAGATTGGCTGTGCTCCTTAGACCTAAAAAATGCTTATACTCACATTCTCATCCATCCAGACCCACAGACAATATCTCATATTTGTTGTGGGAGGAAACCATTTTCAGTACAGAGTACTTCCCTTTGGCCTAACTTCCGCCCCCAGGGTTTTCACCGAATGCCTGGTGGTGGTGGCGGCCTATCTCAGAAATCAGGGAATTTTTGTCTTCCCATACCTGGACGACTGGCTCATCAGGGGTCAGTCTCTCCAGGAGGCCAGACAAGCCACTTTTTGCACTGTCTCTCTTCTTCAGCATCTGGGCTTTGTCATAAACTACACAAAGTCCACTTTGCTCCCATCACAAAACCTAGAGTTTATAGGAGCAAGATTAGACACCCTGCAGGCAAGAGCTTACTTGCCCGAGGACAGGGCCCACAGACTGATGGACTTGGCCAACCAGTTCCAAAGCAATTCTCAGGTCTCCGCCAGACACTTTCTGCGGCTCCTGGGCCACATGGCATCCACAGTACATGTGACCCCGAATGCCCGTTTGCATATGTAGGCGGCTCAGTGGTGCCTCCGAGCTCAGTGGGCACAGGCGACCTCCGAGACAGAGTAAAGGTGTCCAAACCACTTTCACTCCTGCAGTGCTGGCTACATCTCCCAAACCACCTCAGGAGGGTACCCTTTCAGGCCCCAGCACACACAAGAGTGCTGACGACCAATACTTTCTTAAAGGGCTGGGGTGCACATTGCCAGGGCATGTGCACTCAAGACCTCTGGTCTCCTCGGGAGGCCACACAGCAGATCAATCTTTTGGAGTTGCAAGCAATCCGCTTGGCTCTACAGACTTTTTCTCATGTCCTCTCTCACCGGTCTGTCTTAGTTCAGACAATCAGATAGCAGTGTTCTATGTAAACAAGCAAGGGGGCACAGGGTCCAGACTCCTATGTCAGGAGGCGCAGGCCCTTTGCTCCTTTGCAGTCAAACAAAGCATGTTTCTCAAAGCAGTTTATCTTCCTGGTCAGGAGAACTTCTTGGCAGACAAACTAAGCAGGATTCTCCAGCCTCACGCATGGCAGTTGAATCCACTGGTGGTCCAGCAGATCTTTCTACGATGGGGACTGCCATCCATCAATGTCTTTGCCAGTCCACTGAACCGTCAGTTGCCCAGGTTTTGCTCCAGACAAACGCATCCCCTGAGAATGGCAGCAGATGTGTTTCTGATCTCTTGGTCTACGGGCCTCCTGTATGAGTTTCCTCCCATGCCCCTGGTGGCCCGAACCCTGTTCAAGATTCTATGGGACGAGGCCTCGGTGATTCTGGTAGCCCCCAGATGGCCGAAGCAACTGTGTTTTCCACTTCTTCTGCAGATGGCAGTGTAAACTCCATTCCCTCTGGGGTTGCAGCCCGATCTCCTTTCTCAAGATCAGGGTTCCCTTCTGCACCCCAACCTCAGGTCCCTCAATCTGATGGCCTGGCTGCTGAAAGGATAATGCTAGCTCCCTTACTTTTACCTTGGGAAGTTGAGGAGGTGGTCTTGGCCTCTAGGAGGCAGTCCACCAGGAAGTCCTATGCCTTCGTGGCGTAGGTTCTCAATATGGTGTGCTCAGCGCAATGAAGAACCTTTCTCCTGCCTTGTGCCAGTAGTACTACAATATCTACTTCACCTGTCAGACCTAGGCCTTAAGTCCAACTCTGTTCGGGTCCACCTCAGTGCTCTATCAGCACACCACTCACCGGTGGAGGGACAGTCTGTCAGTTCACCCCTTGGTGTCCCGCTTCCTTAGAGGCCTGCTTTTGCTCAAGCCTCCGATTCGTCCACCTGCCACTGAGTGGGATTTGAATGTGGTCTTGCAACAACTTACTCGCCTACCGTTTGAGCCGATGGCTACTTGCCATTTACGCTACCTTTCTTGGAAGGTGCTCTTCTTGGTAGCTCTTACCTCGGCCAGACGTGTGAGTGAACTACAAGCTCTGGTTTCTGATAGACCGTACACACGGTTCTATAGGAACAGGGTGGTCCTATGGACCCATCCGAAGTTCTTTCCAAAAGTTGTCTCCTCCTTCCACCTCAACCATGAGGTGGTGGTTCTGACATTCTTTCCCAGGCTGCATACCAGCCGGGCTGAAACAGTCTTGTATACCCTGGACTGTAAGAGGGCGTTGTCCTTTTACATAGAATGTACACGGGGGCACCGAAGGGCTACTCAGCTCTTCGTCTCCTTTGACCCTAATAAACTGGGGTTGCCTGTCTCCAAGCATACCTTGTCCACTTGGGTAACAGATTGTATCGCCCAGGCATACAATGCAGCCAGCCTCTCCTTGCAGGGTCGAGTCACGGCCCACCATGTCAGGGCGAAAGCCACGTCAGTAGCTCATCTCCGCTCTGTTCCGTTGGCAGACATCTGCCGGGCCGCTACTTGGTCTTCAAGCCAGAGTTTTGCAGCCCACTACTGCCTCGAGGGAGTCTCGAAGGGACAGTGCTTTCAGACAGGCAGTTCTCCGTAATCTCTTTGAGGTTTAGGCAACTCCTACCCTCCAGCCCTTGTGTTGGGCTACTGTATGGGGGCGTACTCAGAGGACATTCTTATCACGGATGCTGAGGCTCTTCAGAGGGAGCCATTTTTTCAGCTCGGGGTTCCCGGTAGCCTTGAACTGGGGAGTCCCATATGTGAGGACTTTACTTCCTGCTTGGTCCTGGAGAAAAAGTAGTTACTCAACTGTAACAGGTGTTCTCCAGGAGCAGCAGGAATCAGTCCTCAGGACTCTCCCTCCTCCCCTGGAATTGTAGTCATATATTTCATTTTGTTTTTTGCTGTCTTTTAGCTATGTCGTCAGACTGAGCAAGATGGCATCCTTGGGCAGGAAGGGGATAGCGCAGGCGTGCTGCATTCCCAAAGGCTTTCTTTGAAAGCTGGGGAAATGCTCCGCACGGGGGCTCTGTTGGCGCCGATGTCACCCATATGTGAGGACTGATTCCTGCTGCTCCTGGTGAACACCTGTTACAGGTGAGTAACTACTCTTAATAGGGGAGAGCCGACAGTCACCCAATAGCACATAGTTCGGAACAATGTATCCTTGAAGGATACTACCAAAAGAATGAGGTTAGGGCATATCAGCAGAGAGGTTCCTATAAAGACAAAAGTAGCCCAAATGCCCTTGAATACTGAGCAGACAGAGCTTAAAGATTCCAAATTTCCCATGCCTACCGATAGCTAAATTAATATGAATAAAATAGTCTCTAAAATGCTTGTATGCAAATGCTAGAAGTCTAAGATGGGAGAGTTAGAATATGTAGCACTAAATGAGAGGTTAGATATGATTGGTATCTCAGAGACATGGTGGAAGGAGGACAACCAGTGGGACACTATGATACTTGGGTGCAAACTATATAGTAATGATAGAACTGATCAAATTGGTGGAGGGGCTGTGCCCTGTTAGAGAGGGCATTGAGTCAGAAAGGATTAAAGTTTTGCAGGAAACAAAATTCTCTGTAGAATCTCTGTGGATTGAAATTCCATGTAAAAAGGGGAAGGCGATGGCAGTGGGAGGTGTACTATCGACTGCCTAGCCAGAATGAACAAATGGATGATGAAATGCTCAATGAAATCAGGGAAGCTAACAAACGTTATAGTAATAATAATGGGTGATTTCAATTACCCCCGGTATTGACTGGGTCGGTGTCACGGCAGGATATGCTAGGGAGATAAAGTTTCTAGATGAAATATTTGACAGCTTCTTGGAGCAGCTGGTTCATGAACTGACCAGAGGGGAAGCCATTTTGGACCTAGTTCTTAGTGAAACACCTGTTCTGGAGCAAGAGATAAGGGTGTTGGGGCCACTTGGCAATAGTGATCATAGCATTGATTTAATTAATGTTGGAGGGATGTTAAGGAAATCCACAATACTACCTTTTAACTTTTGAAAGGGAGACTATGATAAAATGAGGAAAATAGTTAAGAAAAAACTAAAAGGAGCAGTTGCAAAGGTTAAAGACTTACGTCAAGCATGGGTGTTGTTTAAAGAGACTATCTTGGAAGCCCAGACCAGCTGTATTCCACGCTTTAAGAAAAGTGGAAGGAAGTCCAAAAAACTGCAGGCATGGTTTAAAGGTGAGGTCAGAAGCAGCTATTGCCAAAAAAGCATCTTTCAGGAAATGGGAAAGAAAGAGCCAAATGACGAAAAACTGGAAACAGCACAAGCACTGGCAAGTTAGATGCAAGGCATTGATAAGGCAGGCAAAGAGAGAATTTGAGAAAAAGCTTGCTATGGAAGCAAAAATGCATAATAGACTTTTTCAAGTACATTTGTAGCAAAAATCCTGTGAGAGTTAGTTGGATTATTAGATGATAGAGGGGTAAAAGGGGCACTAAGAGGGGACAAGGCCATAGCAGAGAGACAGAATGAATTATTTTCTTTGGTCTTCACTGAGGAAGATGTAGGGACGTTACCCAGGACTGAAGTGGTATTTTAAGGTGATACTGCGGAAGAATTGAAAGAAAAATCGATACACCAGGAAGGTGTTTTCACAACTATTTGATAAACTGAAGAGTAGCAAATCACCTGGACCAGATGGTATACATCCAAGATGTTGAAAGAACTGAAATATGAGTTTGAAGTCCTGCTGTTAATAATCTGTGAACTATCATTAAATTAATCTTTAATACCTGAAGATTGAAGGATTGGCAATGTAATTCCAATTTTTAAAAAGGGTTCCAGGGGTGACCCAGATAACTACAGATCGATGAGCCTTACGTCCGTACCGGGAAAAATGGTAGAAACCATCATTGAGAACAAAATTACAAAACATGTAGATAGTCATGGCTTAATGGGAGACAGCCAACATGGTTTTAGACAAGGAAGATCTTGTCTTACTAATCTTACGTTTTTTTGAAGGTGTGAATAAACAGGTAGTCAATGGTGAGTCAGTTGATATAGTGTATCTGAACTTTCAGAAAGCCTTTGACAAGGTCCCATATCAGAGATTTTTGGCAAAACTAAATATTCATGGGGTAGGAGGCAGTGTACTATTGTGGATCAGGAACTGGTTTAAAGATAGAAAGCAGAGGGTAGGGCTAAATGGCCAATTTTTCCAATGGAGAAAGGTGAATAGTGGAGTTCCTCAGGGATCTGTGCTGGGTCCGTTGCTTTTTACCATATTCATAAATGACCTGGAAAAGGGAATAACAAGTGAGGCTATCAAATTTTCAGATGACACAAAAGTAAAGTTGTTAAAACCCATGAGGATTGTGGAAAATTGCAAGAGGATCTTGATAAATTGGAAGACTGGGCATCCAAATGGCAGATGAAATTTAATGTGGACAAGTGCAAAGTTATGCACCTAGGAAAGAACAGCCCAAACTATGGTTACACAATTCAAGTTTCCGCATTGGGAACCACCACGCAGGAGAAAGATTTAGGCGTCATTGTGGATAACATGTTGAAACCCTCCTCTGCCCAGTGTGCAGCAGCAGCCGAGAGCGCAATTAGAATGCTAGGTGGTATAAGGAAAGGCATGGAAAATAAAACAAAGGATATTATAATGCCTCTGTATCGTTCCATAGTGCAACCGCACCAGTGTGCAGTTCTGGTCGCCGTATCTGAAAAAGGATATAGCTCTATTAGAAAAGCCACGAAAATGGTAAAGGGGATGGAAGGAAACCCCTGTGAAGATAGGCTAAAAAGATTAGGGCTCTTCAACCTGGAAAAGAGACAGCGGCTGGGAGATATGATAGAGGTCTATAAATTAATGAATGGAGTGACACGGGCAAATATAGATCGATTGTTTGTCATCAGAATATAGAAAGACTAGGGAATATACAATGAGGCTACAGGGTTACCTATTTAAGACTAATAAGAGAAAATATTTTTTCACTCAACATGTAATCAGACTCTGGAAGGATGCAGTAAAAGCTGTTAGTGTAGCTGGGTTTAAAAAATGTTTGGACAAGTTCCTGGAGGAAAGGTCCATAAACCATTATTAAAAGGGATCCTGGATATCACTGATTGACCCAGTACAAGCATTGTTCAACCTGTGTGTTTTGTGGAAACTGCTAGGTACTTATGACCTAGATTGGCCACTGTTGTAAATAGGATACTGGGCTTGATGGACCTTGGTCTGACCCACTATGGCATATCTTATGTTCTTATGAATTCAGATATTGTCCACCAACTCTGGGAGACTATTCCACGCATCTACCACTCTTTACGTATGGAAATATTTCTGCATATTACTCCTGAGTCTATCCACCTTCCCCCTCATGCTGTGCCTCCTCGTAGCAGAGCTTGCCTTCAATTGAAAAAGACACTGCTGTGTATTTATGCCATGGAGGTATTTAAATGTCTGTATCATATCGCCCCTTTCTCCGGGAACAAGTAAGAAGTCCGTACTCACATTTGGGTGACATCGGCGCTGATGGAGCCCACACAAAAGCATTCAAAGAGAGCTTTTTTTTTAGATGCACCACACATGTGTGGTCCCCTTCCCAGCCAAGGGTGCTATCTTTCCTCAGTCTTCTTTTTTTCGCAGAGCCTTCCGACATCTGTCCATTTTCCCCTGGAAAAAAGTGTTTCTTTATCCTGTTTATCTGGTAATGTTCCTTTCCTGCTCACAAACCAACTTGCCTTGGCGTCGCCCCTCAGGCTTATTCCTTTTTTTAAAATATTTTTATCATCACAATATCCCTCAACTGGTGCTTCACGCCCTTTTTTGCCACAGGCCTTGGACCTTCACCGGGCAGCATGGCCTCCTTTTTCCCAATGGCTGCCAGCATCTTCAAGAAATGTGATTGGTGTGGTAAAATGATGTCCCGCACCGACCCACATGACGGCTGTCTCCGCTGCCTTGGGCTAGAGCATGTCATCTCAGACTGCGAATTCTGCAGGACGATGGTGACAATGGCCATCAAGAGCTGTCAGCTGCAGCAAGAATAGTTCTTTCACAAGTCCGACTCTGCACCAGAGTCTGTGGCGACATCGCACTCTGGGGCCCCCTCTGGTACCTTTGTACTCCACGAGGGCTGGGCTGTCTCGAAGTCCTGCGACCGTGGGTCCTCTGAGAGGAAATCCCCAGAGGGACACGAAGTCGAAACCCTTGAAGTCTGCCATGGAGGACAGATCAGGGAAGAAGGAAAAATACCATTCCAGGCCCCGCAGTGCCCGGTGTGAGTCAGAGGGACTGGAGCGGTAGCAGCTCCACAAGCTGCAACGGAAGGAGTCATTGGTACCCATTGACTGACTTCTGGCACCTGAGGTCATCGTCATCGAGGACTCTTTTTCGACAGAACAGATGTTGGCCTGAAGTCATCTGTGCCCGTGTGAAGGCTGCGGATCCAACTGGCATGGAGACCAGGATGGCGGTGTTAGAGAGCATTATATCTACCTCCTTTCTATGCAGCGGGCGGTTATTTCCTCCGGTTCATCTGCCCCAACGATGGGACCCTCAACATCAAGGGTTTTCCCAGACATCGAGCCATTCCTTAAGTGCCACCAGCCTCGAGACCCATCATACGAGTTCCTGGTTCTTTTCTCAGGTCACCAGTTCTCTCCAGTGAGTGCACATGGTTTGGACTGCAGGTCCCTGGAGTTCACATGCCTTCCAGCTGAAAGGTGGTTTTGCCTTTTCATTTAAACCAGTCGGTTTATCTTCCTATATGCTTCCCTAGGCCTCATGCCTCTAGTGCGGAAAGAAATCTTCACACATTGGATTGTAAAAGAGCCTTAGCCTTTTATCTCCAAAGAACTAAGCCACATAGAAAATCTTCTCAGCTTTTTGTGGCTTTTGACTCTAGTCATTTGGGACTTCCAGTTTCCCAAAGAACTCTGTAAAATTGGATTGCAGATTGCATATCCTATACTTATCAGAGTAAAGGACTTTCTCTCGAGAGCCATGTCACAGCTCACAGTGTGAGAGCAATGGCAGCCTCAACGGCTAACCTTCGTTCTGTGTCTATTGATGACATCTGCAGAGCAGCCACTTAGACTTCTGTACGTATCTTCACAGCCCACTACTGCTTAGACAAGGACTCCCGTCGGGATACCTTGTTTGGCCAGGCTGTTCTCCAGCATCTCTTCCATACTTAATACAATTCCTACCCACCATCCACGGGTTGGATTCCAGAGGTCCATGGGAGGAAGCATGACCATCTCACCTGGGTTCGCAGCTTGCTGGGGTCACCCCTTGTCTTTCAGCTGAGGAGTCCCCATATGTGAAGACTACATTCCTGCTTGTTCCTGGAGATAGCGTAGTTACTCACCTGTAACAGGTGATCTCCAGGAACAGCAGGAAATTAGTCTTCACAACCCACCCACCTAACATAAGAACATAAGAAATGCCATACTGGGTCAGACCGAGGTCCATCAAGCCCAGTATCCTGTTTCCAACAGTGGCCAATCTAGGTCATACGTACCTAGCAGTTTCCCCAAAAGACACAGGTTCTGCAGTGCTTGTACTAGGTCAAGCATTGATATCCTGGGTCCCTTTTTAATAGTGGTTTATGGACCTTTCCTCCAGGAACTTGTCCAAACCTTTTTTAAACCCAGCTATACTAACAGCCCTCCCCTAGGAGTTCTCTCTCTCTTTCTCTGCTTCTCTCCTTTGGTCTCAGCTATAAACTCAACTGAAGTGAGATAGGTACAGAGGCGGGAAGGCAGTACGCATGCGCTGTGGGGTGCTCCCAAAGGTGTTCCTATTGGACGCTGGGGAGCGTTCCCGTGCAGGCTCCGTCTGTACCGACAATACCCATATGTGAAGACTAAATTCCTGCTTTTCCTGGAGATCACCTGTTACAGGTGAGTAATTACGCTTTCTGAGCAACTCCCTATCTTTGAATGCCATATTTTTACCAAATCCCAACTCTCATCCAAGAGAAGGGTTTTCCCATTGGCTCAAATAGTGTGTTAGTATTCTGCCTGCCAACAGCTCACCCTGCATAATCTGTTCACGCTCATGCTCATTGCCTTTAGTCTGGAAGATCGATATAGGCAAATTTCTAAGCATTCCATAATTAACTGCACATTTAAAGCAGCTCACAGTTGACAACAGTATTCTATGTAGCTTCCTGCATTCTTGAACTTAGAAACAGAAACATGACTGCAGAAAAAGACCAAACAACCTATCCAGTCAACCGTTCTTTCTCCAGAAACAAGCAGGAAGTCTGTCGTCATATATGGGTCATAGGATAGAAGGCAGTGTACTATTGTGGATCAAGAGCTGGTTAAAAGATAGAAAGTAGAGGGTAGGGCTAAATGGCCAATTTTCCCAATGGAGAAAAGTGAATAGTGGATTACTTTAGGGGTCTGTGCTGACTCCTCTGCTTGTTAATATATTCATAAATGACCTGGAAATGGGAATAACGAGTGAGGTAATCAAATTTGCAGATGACACAAAATTATTCAAAGTTAAAAACACATGAGGATTGTGAAAAATCACAAGAGGTCCTTGATAAATTGGAAGACTGGGCATCTAAATGGCAAATGAAATTTAATGTGGACAAGTGCAGAGTTATTCACCTAGGAAAGAGCGATACAAATTATGGTTAGACAATGCAAGATTCCACATTAGAAACCACCACCCAGGAAAAAGATTTAGGCATCATCGTAGATAACATTTTAAAACCCTCTGCCCAGTGTGCAGCGACGGCAAAGCGAGCCAATAGAATGCTAGGTATCTTAAGGAAAGGAATGGAGAATAAAACAAAGGATATTATAATGCCTCTGTATCGTTACATGGCGCGACTGCACCTTGAATATTGTGTTCAATTCTGGTCACTGTATCTTAAAAAGGATATAGCATATTAGAAAAGGTACAGAGAAAAGCCACCAAAATGGGATAGGGGATGGAAGCATACCCCTATGAAGAGAGGCTAAAAAGGTTAGTGCCCTTCAACCTGGAAAACAGACAGCTGAGGGGAGATATGATAGAGGTCTATAAATTGATGAATGTATTGGAACAGGTAAACATAGATCAATTGTTTATGCCATCAAGGGGACCCTTTTAAGACTAATAAGAGAAAATATTTTTTTCACTCAATGCGTAATCAAATTCTGGAATTTGTTACCGGAGGATGTAGTAAAAGCTGTTAGTTTAGCTGGGTTTAGCTGGGTAAAGAGGTTTGGACAGTTTCCTGGAGGAAAGGTCCATGAGCCATTATTAAAGGGGATCTGGGATATCCTCTGCTTGCTCCAATGCAAGCATTGTGGAACCTGTGCCTTTTAGGGAAACTGCTAGGCATTTGTGACCTAAATTGGCCACTGTTGGAAACAGGATACTGGGTTTGATGGACCTTTGGTTTGATCCAGAATGGCATATCTTATCTTATTTTCTTATGTTCACAAGCCACGGGCAGACTGCGGAACAGTATCTGGGTCTGGGTATCCTTCCAGCTGGCTGACTCCCTCGGCTGGTGACAACTTCTCCGCCAACTCCTAGCAGGGATGCTCTTCCAGGCACCCGTGCCCTAGAGGATCCTGACCACTGATGCCTCCTAAGTTGTGGGGCACACTGTGGGGGCAGCTGCATACCAGGCAGATGGTCCCAGGTGGAATCTCAGCTACAATTCCCTGGAGCTCAGGGTGTTCTCCCTGTTCCTACAGGCATTTCGCCACTTCCTGCGACACCAGTCCTTACTGATCCAGATAGTCAACCAAGTCGCCATATTTGACATCAAGAAGCAGGGGAGTATAGGGTCATACTCCAGGGCTGCATACTGGTTCTTCAATTTGAGGGCTGGTGGAGTTGGATTGTTTATGCAGGCTTTGTTCAACAGTTTGTTCACAGTAACATATCAGGGCAAGATCACCGCAATAGCAGTTTCCATATCTGATAAGGCACAACCGATGTAGAATGTTTATTGCTTGGAATACTTCCGAAGAGTAACGAGTAACCTAGTATATATCTTCCCTGCCCCCAATTCATTTTTTTAATCCATTTTTCTTGATCTATCAAGAAAACTTACCTATAAGCTTTGTTTCTCAGAATCAAATCTTTGAGAGAGATCTTCCTTTTCTCAGGGAACAAGCAGGAAATCTGTCCTCACATATGGGTGACATCGGTATCAATGTACCCCGCGTGGTAACCTCTCCCCAGCTTTCAAAGAAAGTCTTTGGGAGATCCATCACGCATGCGTGATTTCTTTCCCGCCCAAAGATGTTGTCTTGCCTCAGTCTCCTTTTTTTCCAAGTAGCCCTTTGGACGTTCATTTGCACCCTGAAAAAAGGTTGATTTTTCTTTTTTTTTCCTTCGTTCTGTTTTTCCTTCTCCTGATACATGTATTGGTGCCTTTTTGGCTTCTGGGACCGCTGCTGCCTCGGTGCCACGTTTTTCATTGGCTCTTTTTCCCTTCAGGGTTTTTTCTCTCGTGCGTGAACCCTCATTCCCGCTCTTGCTGGGACTCTTGAGTTTGACCTCGTGGGTCCATTACCTCTCTGTCCTTGACCAGTGAGTTTAAACAGTGCGGCTGCTGTGAGCACATCATGTCCCTCATGGATCTGCAAGACTGCTGCTTTTTGTGCCTCGATGCTGACAATGATGACTTCTCCTGTGGGCTCTGTCAGCAAATTATGAACAAGGGACGGAGGAACTGTGAGAAGCAGCGATAATCCATATTTGGAAAGACTTCTGTTTCGTCCTCAGCTTCGCTCATGGGGCTGGTGCCTTCAGGGGCCGCCGTGGTGGCCTCTGTCTTGCTTGATGGTTGTGCCCGATCTGAGCCTCGAGGTTGGAGGGCATCGGACTGAGGATCGTCCTCTGAGGCTCTCACCTGAAGAACCGGACATAGTCTGTGGCATAGTCAGTCGATGATGTTTTAACCGTAGTTAAAACCCATGGTCACTGGTATTGGAGACCCCTAGCACAATGCTAAGGGCAGTGGCTGGGAATGGTCCCCCAAGCTGCCCCGGTTGGGGAAAACACCATCGGCATCGGGAGATTGACACTGGTCTCCCAAACCCATCCTTGAGGACATCCCCTCGACACTGCTGGCGTCAGGCCCGAAGTCCTCTGTGCCCACGCCAGTGGCTGCAGAGCCTTCTGGCCTCGAGGTCAGCCTGGGCTGACCACTTGCCCTTCCATGTTGAGGACGTCGCTAGATATCATGGAGCTGTTCCTTGAACACCATCAGCCTCGGTGATTCTTGGCATCGGTCTCTGTTCTGTTCGGGGCAGAGGACGTCCCCTGCCAACACCTTTGGGTCGCAGCACAGGCGCTCCGGAGCCCTCGCGGCGCCAGTAACCCTGCAAGGTCCTGATGCCCAGAGTGTCCTTGAGGTCTCCTCCATCTCTGAGTCTGAATGGGAGACAGAAGAGTCCCCCATCTCCATCAGGATGTCCTTTCGGACACCTCTCCTCCAGAGGACCACTGCAGGTCTCCACCCGGGGATCTTTCCTCCCATGAAGTTTATCAGGGACATGTTGAAGGTCTTGGCTTTCACCACGGAGTCCAAGGAGAAGCCTCGGGGGCAGAACCTCAAGATCCTCCAGTACGAGGCCCCACTGAAAGAGGCACTCACAGTGCTAGTTCTCCCTCATACTGTAATGACGACTCTTCCACATGTGGTAGTCCCTGACCTCTCTGTCGATTGTGAGCAGGCTGCTCAATTCCATGTAAGGAGTCCACAAGAGCCCTGGGTTTCAGAAAGCGCAGCTGCCTCATAACTCCATGGTGGTGGAGTCAGTCATGTGCTGGATCAAGAGCCATAGGATGCACTTCTCTGTGCCCTTGGGCAGGGATGCCTGTACCATGGATGCCTTGGGCAGAAAGGAATACCAGGGCTCGATGCTTGCGGGCGGGCCAGATCCAGACTTACCAGCCCTATATTGGCATGTACTTGAGGGACCTGAGGAGGGAGCTCGCTAGGTTCTTGGCTGGGCTGTTGGAAGACTCTTCAGCAGTTCCTAACCCTGACCTCAGTAGTCAAGGAGTGCTCAAAGTTCATCACTTATGCAACCAATGATGGCATAGAGTCGGTGGCCAGAGTAGCTGTGGTGGGCATTAGTGCCCACCGCCAGGCCTGGCTATAGTCCTCCGACTTGGAGCAATGGGTTCAGGACAAGTTGGTTGATGTGCCCTGTCGAGGGGAAGAATCTCCTCTACAGGTCCATGATGGACAAGGCTGCCAAGTTGGAGTCAGAATTCCTGACCAGGACCAGGCTCTCAAAAAAGACCTCTGATCCTTTCAGATGGAAGGCTTTGGGGAAAAAGCCCCTTGACCCGAAGAAGAAAAAGGCTTACGGAAACTTCCCATGGTATCTGGCCTTCCGAACTCCCCAACAGGGCCAGCATACCAAGGGACAAGGGCATGGCCTATGTAAGCCTAAGGCTCCCAAGTCCAAGATGGCGCCCCAGCCACAACCTGGAGGGGACTTTTGACTCTTTAGGCATAGCTTCTCCTCCTCTGGTGAAGTCTATCCCTGCAGCAAGGGGAGGGGGTGGTGTCTGGTGTTCTGTGCTAACCGGTGGTCCAGCATCACCTGGACTCTGCAGGTGGTGGGGGAGGGTTTATTTCAATCAGATACCGCCTCCGTTCTTTTCAGGGGAGCTCCCGATGACTCCCCTTCACAGAGACCTACTCCAGCAAGAGCTCACCGAGCTCCTGGCCCATAAGTCGGTGGAACTAGTCCTGCATTTCTTTGACGAAGGGTTCTACTCCCTGTACTTCCTGGTTCCCAAGAGGACTGGGAGCTTTCTTCCTATTCTGGATCATTGAGATCTCAAGAGATTCCTGGTGTTCAAAATGCCTTTTCTTGGAACGTTGCTGCCCTACCTCTGGCACAGATTGACTATGCTCCTTAGATCTCAAAAATGTGTACACGCACATCTTCAGCCATCCACGCCACCAGAAGTACCTCCATTTTGTCATCAGAGGATGCTATTACCAGTACAGAGTCCTACCCTTTGGCTTGGCTTCAGCCCCAAGGGTGTTCACCAAGTACTTGATATAATGGTGGTCACCGACTACCTGCGGCTGCAGGGGTGTTTAGTCTTCCCCTACCAGGATGACTGGCTTGTGAAGGGTGGCACTGCTGTAGAAGTCCAGCAGTTGGCACACCGCACCATTCTCACTCTGAAGCACCTGGGGTTTATCAGCTACCCCAAGTCCCATTTGCAGCTGACCCAATGCCTAGAGTTCATAGGGGTTCTGCTAGACATGGTCCTGGCCGGGGCCTGCCTGCCTCCTTGACAGGGCCTGGAGCCTAGCAGCCCTTGCAGGG
This sequence comes from Ichthyophis bannanicus, assembly GCA_033557465.1. Taxonomy (NCBI): domain Eukaryota; kingdom Metazoa; phylum Chordata; class Amphibia; order Gymnophiona; family Ichthyophiidae; genus Ichthyophis; species Ichthyophis bannanicus. The sequence goes on from CM066039.1 coordinate 229,598,366, forward strand.
GATGTTCAGGGCTGGAACACAGCCGTTGCCTGGCTCATGTTGCGCCTCTTGGGGCATAAGGCCTTGACTGTGTCAAGATTCTCTTCAAGGTCCAGTTCAACCAGGCTACCCTGATACTTAGCCCTCCGGTGGCTCATGCAGCTATGGTTTCCTCTGCTCCTCAGCCTATCTCAGGCAGCTGTGGTTTCCTCTGCTCCTCAGCCTGTCTCAGGCACCCCCAGTCCCCCTGGAGTGTGCCCCTGACCTGCTCTTGCAGGAGGACAGCGCGCTCCTGCACCACAATCTATGGTCCCTGGGCAGGCCTGGCCCAGTTCAACTTGCCTAGGGAGGTGGAAAAAGTCCAGCTGGCATTTTGCAAGGACTCCACCCGAGGGGCTTATGCCTTCAAATGGCATTGCTTCTTGGTTTGGTGTGTGGAGAGGGTGCCAACCCTTTCTCGTGTTCGATCCAGCTGGTGCTGCTTACCTTCTGCACCTGTCCAACGCTGGTCTGAAGTCCCAACTCCATCGGTGCACCATCACCTCATCTAGGGGAAGCCCCTCGCCACCCAACCTCGTGTGGCTTGCTCCCTGAGGGGGGGGGTCCTCTCGCGACCACCCACTTGACCGCCAACAATGATGTGGGATCTCAATGTAGTCCTCTCAAAGCTTATTGCTCCACCCTTTGAGCTGCTGGCTTCCTGCCACCTCAAGTATTTGTCTCGGAAGTTGGTCTTCCTCACGGCGCTCACATCTGCATGCAGGGTCAGTGAGCTCCAGGTTCTGGTGGCTCCATGCCCCCTACACCAGGTTCTACAAGAATAGGGCTGTGCTCTTGACATACCCTAAGTTCCTGCCTAAGGTGGTATTTCCGTTCCACCTCAACCAGGAGGTGGTGCTTCCTACTTTTTTTCTGTGGAGGCTGCTCTTCATACTCTGGACTGTAAGCGGGCTTTGGCCTACTATTTGGAGTGGACCAAGCCTCATCGCCGCCACTTTCAGCTTTTTATTTCCTACAACCCTAATCACCTGGGCATAGCTGTCTCCAAGCGTATTCTGTCCACCTGGGTGATGGACTGCATCGCCTTCACCTATGGGTAGGCTGGTCTTTTGCTCGAGTGTCATTGCGCACAGTGTCCGGGCCATGGCTGCATCTGTGGCAAACCTCCGCTCAGTTCCCTTACTGTAGATCTGCCGGGCCACCACCTGGTCCTCTGTTCACACCTTCGCAGTGCATTATTGCCTCTAGGAGGAGTCCCAGCAGGACAGCACCTTCGGCCAGGCGGTACTTTATCTGGGATTTAAGGCAACTCCTGCCCTCCAGCCCTTTTGTGTGTTCAGGCTACCGGAGAACTGGTTTCTCTAGTCGATGCAGGGGTTGCTGCTGAGGTTTTACGACCAAACGGTACTCTGCTTATCCTCATGGTTTACTTTTTGGGTCGTCTGTGGCTTACAAATGGTTTTTGGTAACCATAGCTAGGGAGTTCCGTATCTGAGGACAGACTTCCTGCTTCTTCCCGGGGAAAGCACATTTACTCCCATGTTTCAGGTATTCTCTGGGAACAGCAGAAATAAGTCCTCACAACCCTCCCTCCTCCCCCCTGTAGAGTTGCTTTTTCTTTTTGCTGTCTTGAGCTATGTCATCATACTGAGGCAAGATGACACACTTGGGCAGGAAGGCAGCTACGCATGCATGATGGGTTTTCCAAAGATTTTCTTTGAAAGCTGGGGAGAGGTTACTGTGTGAGCCCAGTTGATGATCGTCCATATGTGAGGACTGATTCCTGCTGTTCTTGGAGAACACCTGCTACAGGTGAGTAGCTATGCCATTAGTGCTGATGAGCTCTCTCTGCTTCACCATATATCATATTTTCTCAAATGACTCCTGTTTTAATTGTATCCTTCCGGTTTGGAACTAGTAATTTTAACAAATCCTTTCCTAACTGATTTCAGCCTACCACAGCACTGACTCCAAGGTAGCAAGGGTTACTTATTTACCTTTAACTTACTGACAACCCATGCACCCTCAACTTAAGTCGCCTATATGTGTGGCTGATTCTATCCTGCTTGACAATGAAGAAAGTAAGGTTGCTTTCCTGTAAGGTAGGTTATTCCAGGATAGCAGGACAATTTGGCCACACAATCCCACCCCCCCCCCCCCCCAACTTATGGTTGAAATTGCTTAAATTTGGGAATAGACAGAGGAAGGAGCTTATAACCACTTGGGTGGTGAGGAAGCATTCACATATGCCCAGAATATTTCTAGACACTTCTGGGCCCTGGGAGAGCGGTCTGACCTGGCAGTATCAGGATATCACCTATACACTGACAGAATTATCTTGCTGTAAGCAGCCTTACTTTATAGCTTGATGCTTCTGGAAGGAGCAAAGGAGGAACTCTATATCTCCAGGAGCAAGCAGGAATGTAGTCTTCACATATGGGTATCGTCGGTACCGATGGAGCCTGCGCGGGAACGCTCCCCAGCGTCCAATTAGAAAGCCTTTGGGAGCATCCCACAGCGCCTGCATGCTGCCTTCCCGCCTTTCCCAACTGCCTCTCTCCAGTTCTTCATTTTCTGCGGAGCCAGCAGGTCATTTTCCTGTCACCGCAGAAATTATCCCATCTTTTTCATTCTTTTTTGTGGTAGCGTCTGCCTTCCTCAACGCTATACCGGTACCGCCGGTTCGTTCTTTCTTCAAAAAAAAAAAAATTTTGTAATCTTTTTTTCTGGACTTTCCAGCCTTTTTTCTTTCGGGTGCCACTCGCCATTTTGGGCACTAGGCCCAACTTTTCCTTCAGAATGGAAAAACACGCTTCGGGTTTTAAAAAGTGTTCCAAGTGTGGCGGTACCATCTCCGTCACCTACAATCACGAGTGGTGCCTCAAATGTTTAGGTCCTGACCACTCCATCTCGGAGTGTGTTGCCTGTGGGATGATGTCAAAGAGGGGTCGGCAGAACCGAGCTGCTAAGCTTAGCACCCTTTTTTCCCTCCGATGCAGCATCCGTGGCATCGACGTCTTCCAGGGCTTCGTCTTCCTCCCATGGATCTCAGGTAACTAAACACAAATCTGGCCGGTCCTCAAAGGGTAGATCTCCTTCCAAGCATCGAGATGCCTCTGGCGTTGCCCTTGAGGGACTTGTACCGTCAAAATTGCCCCAGCGGGAGACCTCTGCTTCCAAAGCACTATCGGGGCTCCAGGATGTTCTCGAGGCCTCAACCTCGGCAGAACCTACTGGTGCTATGCTCTGGGGTACCGGCCGTTTTGTCTGGTACCTATACCCAGGCATCAGCAGCGTCAATAGACCAGAGATTCTTGGCTATTGAACACAGTCTGGCGGCTCTCCTTGCGGCTTCGGTGCCTTCAGGACCACTTCAGACAGTTCAACCAGTATCGACACCGGTACCGGTACCGACAGCATCGACACCGGTACCGGTACCGACAGCATCGACATCGGCGACTGTGTTACCGATACCGAGTCATGCTATTTCCTCTGGTATCGACAAGCCGGTACCGGACCCCTCCGGTACCGACTTCGATAGGTACTGGTATCGTGCTTTGCAAGAGCACCCGGACAGGAGATATTTTGAATCCTCCGATGAGTCTGAGGATTCTGACAGCTCTGTCGGTACTGGAGTACTTCTTTCTGAGGAGCCTTCCTCTCCTAAACGTAGGATGTCTCCTCCAGAGGATTTCAGGATTTCATCTGGGAGGTGGCTAGAGGTCTTTCCATCACAGTGGCTCTTGAAACAGAGCCCAGAGCAAAGGAATTGGGAGCTTTAGGATATTGTAAAATCTCCAAGGAGGCAGCTACCTTGCCTATTAATGAGATCTTGCATGATCTCATGCTAAGAATGTGGGAGACACCTCTTACCACCTCTCCTCATTCTCGTAGGCTTGATACCATGTATCAAGTACCTTCTTGTCCTGGATTTTAAAAAACTCAGTCACCACACCACTCCATGGTAGTGGAATCAGCTATGAGAAGGATCAAGAGTGCAAAAAGACATGCATCTAATCCCCCAGGACGTGAATGTAGGACTCTTTATGCCTTTGGGCGTCGAACCTTCCAGGCCTCTATGCTTTCTGCCAGGATTAGTTCTTACATTTTATACATGGGAATGTTCCTTAAGGGAGGTTACAGGAGATCTAGAGCTTATGAGCCCTCTCCTTCCTGATAAGAGGCAAGATTATCTTACACTTGTCAAACATGCCCAAGATGTTTCCAAGTTTGTTAATCGTACAGCTTTTGAGTGCATAAGCAGAACCTCTGCCATTGCTATAGGTGCTCGTAGGATTGCCTGGCTCCAGGCATCTGAGAACTCTGGGTACAGGACAAACTTGGGAATATCCCTTGCACAGGCAAAAATCTCTTTGGCAAAAATTGGCAAGAGAAAGCTAATGAGCTGGATGCTGATAATACCACTTTGGATAGACTATCCAAGGCTACAGCTGATCCTGCAAGGAGAAAATCCTACAAGAAACCATTCTTCTCTAAAAAGGTTTTACCCCTTCTATACCCAGCAGGGGCATTCTGCAGGTCAGTCTGTCCGAAAGGGACAGCAGCCACCAAAACAAAGGAAAACAGTCTGTTAAGCCTCAACTGACCCAACAGACTCAGCCTCCACAGGGTCTTTGACGTCCATCTAGAGAACATGGCCTTCCTGGTCCTGGCCCTCAACGGGCCAGAGCCCTTCACCATTCCAGGAAGGTTGTGTCATTTTGCCCCAGATGGGAGCAAATAACAGCAGAAGAATGGACTCTCTTCATTGTAAAAGAGGGGTACAAGCCTCATTTCCTCAACATGCCCCCTCCTACAGTTGTAAGACAGTTCAATTCTCAGACTTCACTCGAAAATCAGTTGAGTCAAGAGGTCAGTTTACTTCTTGCCCACGGGGCAATAGAAGACGTACCCATTTCTCAACAGGGTACAGGGTTTTACTCCCCCTATTTCCTTATTCCAAAGAAAACAGGGGGGGGACACAGACCCATTTTAGACCTCAGAGAATTGAACAGATTCCTGTTCAAGGAGAAGTTCAAGATTTCTCTAGGAACTCTTCTGCCATACCTTCAGAGTCAGGATTGGCTTTGTTCTCTATATCTCAAGGATGCATACACCCATGTTCTCATCCATCCAACTCACTGAAGATTCCTTCGGTTTCTATTTCAGGGGAAGCACTATCAGTACAGGGTTCTTCCTTTTGGACTGGCCTCAGCACCAAGGGTGTTTACGAAATGCATGGCTGTAGTGGCAGCATTTCTTCGCACTCTAGGAATATTCGTCTTCCCCTACTTAGACGACTGGCTCATTCGAGCCCCATCAGAGTCAGAGGCCAGAATTTCCCTATCTTGCACAATGCGTATCCTTCAGTATTTGGGCCTGGTCATAAACATCCCAAAATCCAACCTAACTCCCACTCAATCTCTAGAGTTTATAGGAGCTATGTTGGATACCAGGAAAGCAAGGGCCTATCTTCCACAGCCCCGCTGCCTTCGCATTGTGCAGTTAGCTTCCCAAGCAGTGTTAAAAACTCATCTCACTGCTCGGGAAATGTTACAATTGCTAGGCCACGTGGCATCTACCGTGCATGTGGTTCCCTATGCTCTCCTCCATATGAGAGCAGCCCAATGGACTCTATCCACTCAGTGGACTCAAGCATCAGTCTGCCTATCAGGCAAAATTGCAAACTCAATTTGCCTTACTTTGTCCCTACAGTGGTGGCAGTCAACCCAAAACCTGTTGGTGGGGTCCCCTTTCCAGCAGCCCCCACCTAGGTCACTCTAACAACAGACGCCTCACAGGTGAGTTGGGCAGCTCACCTGCAAGATCTCTCCACCCAAGGCACCTGGACTCCACAGGAGACCCATCTACACATCAATCTCTCGGAACTCAGAGCAATCTTCCTTGCTCTTCAAGTGTTCCACAACCAGCTGAGCTACAAGACAGTCCTAATTCAGACGGACAATCAAGTAGCTATGTTCTATCTGAACAAGCAGGGTGGAACAGGCTCTCTGTCGCTTTGCAACGAAACTTTGCGACTATGGGCCCCCGCCAGAGAGCCTCAGATTCATTTCCTTGCAGTGTATCTGCCAGGCATTCAAAACTCCTGGACAGACAGACTCAATCGAGTTCTGCTTCCACACGAGTGGTCTCTTCGTGCAGACCAGGTAGCAAAATCTTTTCAAATTTGGGTAACTCCGGACATAGACCTTTTTGCAAGTCCGCTGAATGCCAAACTTCCCAGGTTCTGTTCCAGAATTCCGGCTCAGGGTTCTCAGGCCAGGGATGCTTTCCTCCTCCATTGGGGTCAGGACTTCCTATATGCCTTTCCACCCATTCCCCTAATTCCCAAAACCCTATTCAAGCTTCAGAGAGACAGAGGCCATATGATTCTCATAGCTCCACATTGGCCACGGCAGGTGTGGTCCCCTCTGCTCCTACATCTCTCTCAAGCTCCATCTCTGGAGTTAGAATCTGCTCCAGATCTCCTATCTCAGGAGGACGGGATGTTGTGGCATCCTGACCCCCACTCTCTGCATCTCAGGGCCGGGTTGCTGAGAGCCTAGATCTTCACGGTCTTAACCTTTCTCAGCAGGTAAAGGATATCCTTTATGCTTCCAGGCAGCCTTCCACAAGACGCTCTTATGCTTTCAAGTGGAAACATTTTCCATATGGTGTTCACAGAAGGGTCTTGGCGATACCTCTGGAATCATTATATTAGAGTATCTCCTTCATTTATCTAATGCAGGGCTTAAGACTAACTCAGTAAGAGTCCATTTAAGTGCTATTTCAGCTTCTTTCAAGCCTTTAAATGGACAACCTATTTCCTCTCATCCTCTCATAGTGAGATTTATGAGGGGCCTTCTTCTAACTAAGCCTCCCATTAAGCCGCCACCACCGGTGGCGTGGGACCTAAATCTGCTGCTTGGACAGCTCATGAAGCCGCCTTTTGAATCTCTAGCTACTACCTCCTTGAAATTCCTTTCCTGGAAGGTTGTCTTTCTCATTGCAATCACATCAGCACGTCGCATTAGTGAGTTGCAAGCATTAGTGGCTGATCATCCTTATGCAAGGTTTCATCATAAGATAGTCCTTAGGACTCATCCACAGTTTATGCCAAAGGTGGTCTCACCTTTTCATTTAAACCAAGCAGTTTACCTGCCTGTATTTTTTCCAAGGCCTCATGCTTCAAATGCAGTAAGAAATCTTCATACTTTGGACTGTAAAAGAGCACTTGCTTTTTACTTAAAAAGGACACAACAACATAGAAAGTCCTCTCAACTCTTTGTTGCTTTTGATCCTTTTCATTTGGGACTTCCAGTCTCCAAGAGAACATTGTTCAATTGGATTGCACAGTGTATTTGTTTTACCTATCAGAGCAAGAACCTTTCTCTGGAAGGCCATGTCACAGCTCACAATGTGAGAGCCATGGCAGCCTCAATGGCTCATTTACACTCTGTGTCTATCGACGACATCTGTCGAGCAGCTACTTGGGCCTCGGTTCATACCTTCACAGCCCATTACTGCTTAGACATGGACTCCCGCCGGGATGCCTTGTTTGGTCAGGCTGTTCTACAACACCTGTTCCATACTTAACCAGCTCCTACCCACCATTCCCTGTAGGATGCCAGAGATCCATGGGGGGAAGTGGAGCCCTTTCACAGGGGCACACAACCTCTGGGGTCTCTCCCTGGCATCTGTAGCTAGGGAGTCCCCATATGTGAAGACTACATTCCTGCTTGTTCCTGGAGATAGCATAGTTACTCACCTGTAACAGGTGATCTCCGGGAACAGCAGGAATTTAGTCTTCACAACCCACCCACCTCCCCTAGGAGTTGTATCTCTCTTTTCTTTTCTTTCCCTCTCTCTCTCTTTGTCTCAGCTTTAAAACTCAACTGTAGAGAGGCAGGCGGGAAGGCAGCACGCAGGCGCTGTGGGATGCTCCCAAAGGCTTTCTAATTGGACGCTGGGAAGTGTTCCCGCGCAGGCTCTGTCGGTACCGACGATACCCATATGTGAAGACTAAATTCCTGCTGTTCCCGGAGATCACCTGTTACAGGTGAGTAACTATGCTTTCCTGTCAAAAATGAAAATGCTTTATTTTGATAGTTATCCTTAAAAGCTATTGCAAAGTGATCCTGATGCATGTAACTGACAGATCTAAGCAGCATGGAACTTTAAACTGCTCTCCATAATCCTGAAATAATTATAAATCTTTGTTTTCCTTAAAGAAATGAACCTGGTTCTTTCAGCATTTTTAGTGTTTGGCAATATCAGAGCACTTATATTAACCATTTGAAGGCCTACTTTAAATTTTTAATCCACATTCTGCAGCCAGGTTAATTTTTGCATATTTCAGGAAAATTGTACCCATCTTATTCAATATATTCTAAGAGTGATTTTCCTTCTGCTATGGTCATGTATTATATAGCATTTGATAGGAATATTTAATCAGAATTTTGGATCCCGAGAGTTTTGGGCTCAGCCTGGAAAGGGTTAAATAGATGAAATTCTAAAACTAATCCTTAACAGATTTTAATAAAGGTAACTTAATGCTAGTTAATGCTGACATATGTATGACCCTTATGAATTTGAATTGTCATTGTCACTTGAATGTCCTAATCATTGTATTAGTATCTTCTGCTGTTTTAACTCAGCTTTGCATAGAACTCCACTAAGGAACCTCTCTGGGTAGCTGTCATTTATCCAGGAACAAGCAGAAAGTCAGTCCTCACATATGGGTGATGGCGCCGACATAACCCGCGTGGAGCATTTCCCCAGTTTTCACATAAATCCTTTGGGAATGCTTCCACTCATGCATGTTCCCTTTCCCACCCAAGGGTGCCATTTTGCTCAGTCTCCTGTTTTCCGTGGAGCCCAATGGACGTATGTCCTGTTCTCCTGGAAAAATCCCTTAAAAATTATCCTCAAAAGTTGTTGTTTTCCTGGCTTGCATTCCGGTTCCTCTTCCCGCCTCGAGCCAGCACCGTTCCCAATGTTGTCCTCGACTCGTCCCTTTTCTTTTGATGAGGCTTGCCTCGACCGGCATTCATGCCCTTTTTTGCCCAGGGGTTGTCTACCCCAAATGGGTGTCTCCCACCATGTCCCCCCAGGTGGGTTCAAGAAGTGCAACTGCTGTGGTCAGACTATGTCTGTTACAGACACCCATGACTGCTGCTTGCACTGCCTCGGCCCGGACCACGACAGTGCCACCTGCAACTTGTGCCAGGCCATGATTCTGAGAAACAGGAAATGGTTAGAGATGCAGGAGAAGCTACACTGCGGTCTGACTCAGCACCGGCTTCCCCGATGCTGAGCCCGAAGCTGAGCACATCCCATTAGACCCGGGCGTCTTCGGAGTCCTACGGCGGCAGCTTCTCTGTAAAGACGCCGGACCCTTCAAAGAAAAAAAGAATCCTTAAAGCCAGTTGAGGTTCCACCGGTGAAACCCGATAAGGTCCTGTGGAGGGACTCGAGCGACTCTGAGCAGCACCCCGTTAAGGTCTCTAAGAGAGCATCCTCGGCCGGTGGCAACTGTGCGAGGCTCCCTGAGGCCATTGTCTTAGTCAAGGATGCACTTGCAGGAGTGCCAGCGTCGGGCCTGAGACCCTTGGTGCGCACGCCAAAAGCTGCAGTGTTTCCTGGTATCAAGTCCAAGATATGGTGGCCCTCGAGCAGAATGTCTCTGCCATCCTGGCCTTGCAGCAGGCGATGATGTCAGGTTTGCCACATCATCTGCCTTGACAACTGCAGGGGAGTCCCCGAGCATCAAGCCCAGACCCAAGCACCACCAGCCTCAGATGAGTTGACACCTTTTGAGGTCTCTGTCCTGATCTTCAGGTCTCCTGTCCTCCCTGGCTAGTTTCCAGGAGTCTGACCGGAGACCCATTGGGGGACCCCAGTTCCTCGGGCCCAGCTTTGAGGGATGAGGGCCCCGAGCCTCGGGATCCTCGATGACCTCTGGCTCTGACTGGGAGACGCACGTCGAGTCCTTTCCTGAGACCTTCTTTTTTTTTTTTTTAAATTGAAATTTAACAAAACTTACAGAAGCAAGCATAAAGAAACATTCGATGATCCATAACAGAAATCATAACAAACAAGCAAAAAGAATAAGGCAATACATCAATCCTAGCCCACAATATGGGGAGATTTTAAAGTAACAAAATAGGAAAAACCAAGAGCTAAGCTCTAAATTCCAGACAGCTTTAATCTAACCACCCCAGTCACTTAGTGCCAAGCTCCTCTTTATCACAAAGAAATACCTCAAGCTAAGTAGGATCAAAAAATATAAACCTTGATCCCTGAAATGTTATCAAATACTTACAGGGATATCTAAGAAAAAACATAGCTGATAAAGCAACCACCCTAGGCTTAAGGGCCAGAAAGCCCTGTCTCCTAGTTTGAGTTGCCTTACAGACATCAGGAAACATCTGCACTCTAGCACCACAGAACGGAACTGACATATTCTTAAAGTAACTCCGAAAAACAAGAGTTCTATCTTGGTCAGAAAGAAATGAAACCAACAAAGTGGCTCTAGAGGAAATATTATCTTGTGAGTCCTCCAGAAATTTGGTGAGCCCCAGGCTAACTTGGCCTTGAACTTCATCAAACCCCCCCGGAGAGCCCCGAGAAAGCCCTTTACCAGTCAAGTAATAAACTTTAGAGTGACAAATGGAGTCAGCCGAAGCCAAGCCCAAAGCCTCTCTAAAATATTTCTTCATTAGAATTTCAGCAGACAGCAAACGACAAACAGTAAAATTTAACAAACGAATATTTTTAGCACGAAGCATATTGTCATACTGTTCCATCTTATGGTGTAAAACTAAACTATCTTTAATATGAGAAGAATTTACAGCCTTAAGAGCCTGACACTGAACTTCACAACCAACAACCAAATTAGAAATATTCCCCACCCTAGTATCCACCTCTAACAACCGTGTAGTGATCTCAGAAGAGAAACTTCAAAGTTGTACAACAGTAGGCACTAAAGAACTTTCAATACGGGTTACCACCCGCCAAATATCGGCCAGAGTTACCTGATCATCAGGCACTACTCTGGCTTCACCTGGCACGGGTACCCATACAACCGGTTTCAGTTTTTCCCCAACTTCTATCGGGGTACTCTGCAGAAACCGCGTACCCTCAGAGGCAGACACAGGGGGGGATACATAGACTGGAGGAGAAGGTGGTGTCCGGTCCGGGGAACTCAGAGACACCGGAGATGGCCGGAGTACAAGAAAATCAGGGTCAAGTGTAGCATCAGCGCCAGTCAATACCTTGACATGTCTGTCCATAGGGCCCACCGCAGGCTCAGCTGGTACCGCTAACTCAGTTTTATTCTTTCTTTTACCCTTCGAATTCACCATAGCTGGAGGTTAGCCCCGGGTACTATGCTCCTTCGATGCTCCAAGGGGCTCCCAAGGAGCCTATTATGCCCCTTGTATCTAGCCCCTTCTATCGCTGCCCCGACTAGCGCCTCCGGCTGCGCCAAACCAACGGACTTTTAAGGAGACTGCCTCTCTGCTCTCCCGAGGCGAATCTCTCACTGTTCTGGTTTTGAAGAGGCCCCCGATGATGTCGGGGCCGCCGGAACAGAAGCCTGCCACTCCGGATCTCTGCGCTGCCTCTCTGCTCTCCCCTCCTGAGACCTCTTGACACAGCCATCCCCTCGGAACCGTCCCCTCTGGAACCCCAGCGCCGTTCCCCACCCATGGACATGGCTTTCCATGACTTCGTATGGGACGTGGCCCGGCCCCTCTCTGTCCCGACTGAGTTAGAGGAGGACCCACGCACCGAAGAACTGGAGATTCTCCAGTATGAGTCCCCACCAAAGGAGACCCATGGTGCCAGTGCAGCCCATCCTCGAGTGCCTGCTCCTGTAGATGTGGGAGACCCCTGCCTCGGTGCTAGTAGTCAGCCAGCACCTCGACACCATCTACCACGTCAAGAAGGGCACGAGTTTCCAAAAGTTCCAACTTCCGCATAACGCCACAATGCTGGAGTCCTCGATGCAAAAACTCAAAAGCCAGAAGAACTACTCCTCTGTCCCCCACAGACAGGGAAGCCAGAGCCCTTGTTTCCCTTGGACACAAGTGCTTCCAGGGATCCATGCTGGGCTTCCAGATACAAGCCTTTGAGTTATACATAAGTACGTACCTCAAGGGCCTTATCCAAGAACTGGCAGGCTTTTCTGCGGGCCACGCCGGGGAACCCCTTCAGAAGTTCCAAGTCCTGACTACCGGGATCCAGGACTGCTCAAAGTTCCTCTCCCACGCTGCCTACGATGGCTTTGAATCTGTAGCGAGAATAGCAGCAGCGGTCATTGGGGTCCAGCACCAGTCCTGGTTACAAACCTCGGACCTCAAGCAATGGGTGCAAGAAAAAATGCTGGCCATCCCCTGCACAGGGGAAGACTTGTTTGGCAAGCCCATGGCTGACACAGCAGCTGAGATGGAGGCTGAGGTCTTAACCAGGCAAAGGCTCTCGAGAAAAACCTTGACTCTTCCCCAGAAGCCATTGGGAAAGAGACCACCCTTCCCGAGGAAGAAGGGGTCTTTCCACCAGATCCACAACCAGCACTTCTTGGGAAACAGCAACAGGGCCACTAGCCCAAGAACCAGAGCCATGGACTGAGGAAGCCAAATGCCCAGAAGCTCCAGACACCAGCTCCCACCCAGACTGGGGGGAGCTTTTGACTCTCCGGGCAGGGCCTCCTCTCCCCCGGGAGACCCTCCCCAACCCACAGGGGGCCACCTGGCGCTTTTTGCCCACAGGTGGGCCGGGATCACTACAGATCAGTGAGTCCTTCAAGTAGTAAAGGAGGGCTATCTCCTCAGGTTCCAACAGACACCCCCGGGGTTCTTCCCAAGAGAGCCAATGCAGCCTCTCCTTCATCAGACCTTGCTTCTGTCAGTGTTCATGGGTTTGCTCATGGTCAAGGCGGTAGAACCTGTACCCAGACAACTATGGGAAAAAGGTTTCTACTCAAGATATTTTCTTGTTTCCAAAAGAACTGGAGGCCTCATGCCCATACTAGACCTGTGAAACTTGAGCAAGTTTTTGGTGAGGGAGAAGTTCAAGATGCTCTTCCTTGGAACTCTGCTGCCTTACCTCCAGGGATGTTGGCTGTTCTCCTTAGACCTAAAGGATTCATATAACCACATCCTAATCCACCCTTCCCACAGACAGTACCTAAAGTTCATGGTGGGAGAAGAGTACTACCAGTACAGGGTACTTCCATTCGGCTTGCCCTCCTTGCCCAGAATCTTTACAAAGTGCCTGGCAGTTGTGGCCGCCTACGTGTAGTTGCCAAGGGGCCTCATCTTCCCCTATCTGGATGACTGGCTCATCAGAGGCAACACGGCCCTCGAGGCCAGCCTTGCTGCAGAGCGAACAATCTACCTCCTACAGCACCTGGGGTTCGTCATCAAATACCCCAAATCCCACCTCTCTCTAGCCCAGTGGAGCGGAGGAGTGGCCTAGTGGTTGGGGCAAGGTACTTCAGGCCGGAAGGTCGGGGGTTCAAATCCCACTAGAGGACAGCAACCTTGGGCCGGAAGGACTGGGGTTGCTAGTCCCACAGGTGCTCCTTGTGGTCTTGGGCAAGCCACTTAACCCTCCATAGCCCATGTTCCCTGTAAAATAGTTATCTCCAAGTTATAATGCCCTGTTCAATGTAATTTCAGTTTGTTCAATGTAAACCGCACTGATGCAGAATAGCGCGGTATATAAGAGAATGTAAATAAATAAAATAAATAAATAAATAAATAAAACCTGGAGTTCGTAGGCACCAGCTGGAGACGGTGCAGGTCAAGGCCTCCCTTCCAAAGGAGAGGGCACTTAGCCTTGTGCAGCTAGTGAGAGAGGTACAGACTCACCGGTCAGTACTGGCCCACCTCCTATTGCTGGGCCACATGACCTCAACAGTTCATGTCACGCCCCTAGCCCTCTTGCATATGCAGGCGACCCAGTGGTGCCTCCACTCCTAGTGGGCCCAAGCCATGGGCAGGTTACGTGACAGGGTCAGAGTCACCCACCAACTGGTGGACTTCCTCAACTGGCGACAGTTCCTACACCACCTCCAGGAGAGATACCATGACAGGCACCTGCACTACAGATGGTCCTGACCATGGATACCTCCCTTCTGGGTTGGGGAGCACACTGCGGAGCAGTATACCTTCCAGGCCAGAACAATTGCTTGGTGGGCAAGCTCAGCAGAGTCCTCCATCCACACGAATGGCATCTGCACCCCAAGGTGGTGCAGCGACTCTTCTGCCTCTGGGGCAGGCCCGAGATGAACCTGTTCGCCTCACTGGACAGCACGCAGCTGCTTATGCCAGCCGCACCCAGAGAGAGTAGCAGCGGATGCCTTCCCGATCCTGTGGTCTGAGGATCTCCTCTATGCCTTCCCACTAACTCCTCTGATGACCAAGACTCACATCAAAATCCAGGGCAAGCAGGCATCAGTGATCCTGATCGCTCCTAGATGGGCCTGGCAACCCTGGTTCCCCTCTGCTGCTCTCCCTGTCGATGGCACTCTGGGTCTGGATCCGGACCCTCTGTCCCAGGAGGAGGGCTCCCTCCGAACCCCAATCTAGGGTTGCTAGCGTTGACTGAATGACTGCTGAAAGGGTATCCTTTTCTCCCTTCAGTCTCCCAGGAGAAGTCAAGGAGATCCTGTTGGCCTCCCAAAATCCCTCCACCAGACAGGCGTACGCTTTCAAATGGAGGAGAGTCTATTTAGCATTTTTATAGCATTGCATACGTACGAAGCGCTGTACAGACATGTAGGAGAGACAGTCCCTGCTCAACAGAGCTCACAATCTAATCGTGACAAATTACAAAATACAAGATTCTTCATTTGGTGTGCAGAGAGAAGGGAGAACCCTTTCTGCTGCCATGTGCAGCTAGTGCTACAATACTTGCTGCACCTCTTGCACACCAGCCTAAAGTCTAATTCGGTGAGGGTACACCTGAGCACCATAGCCGCTCACCATCACCCTGTATTTATTTATTTTATTTTATTTATTTATGCTTTTCTTTTATACTGCTTTTTCCAGAGATCAAAGGCGGTTTACACTTAACATATAATGAACATGGTTTTACATGGAACAGCGTTTTTCATAACTATGTACAATTAACTTTTCATGAACAATAACATGGAACAGTGTTTTTTCATAACTATATACAATTAACATTGGCTAGTAATGCTGTAACTATTTACATTAATCATTCATTATTAATCGTAGTTAGTAAGAGTTGCTTTTTTTCTTAAGTGTATTGAGGTTTGAGGCTTTTTGATCTGTGGTTAAGGAGGATTGTTATGGAGGTGTAGTGTGCGGGATGGAGGGGATTCATTAAGATTTATAAAGTGTTCTATAAACAGATATGTTTTTAGTTCTTTCCGGAATATATGGAGATCTTTTATTTTGCGGAGGCTTAGCGGAAGTTTATTCCACAGGGTGGGGGCTGCATATGAGAAGGCTCTTGAGCTTGTGGTTTTTTTTGTTTTTCGGATGGATTTTTTTATGTCTAGAGAGTGGGTTGCGTTTTGCCTGCGGGTTCTAAGTTCTTTTGGAGCATGTATCAGAGTGGCTAGATGTGAGGGTGAGATGCCGTTGATAAGTTTAAATGTGGTTAAGAGTATTTTGTACGATATTCTACTATTTATGGGAAGCCAGTGTAGTTCGGCGAGGATGGGAGTTATGTGGTCAGTGAGGCGAGCTTTTGCTGTTACTCGAGCACAGATGTTTTGAGCTCGTTGGAGTATATTGGTATTTGTGAGAGGGAGGCCGATAAGTAGACTATTACAATAGTCGAAGTGTGGAGTGATGAGTGTGCTGATAACAGATCTGAAGTCATGTGTGTCTAGTAGTGGTCGTAAGTGTTGAATGGTCCTAAGTTTATAGAATATGGTTTTCACTGTTTGTTTTATGTGAGGGAGCATACTAAGTGTGTGATCTATTATGATGCCTAGGTATTTTACTTCTTTTTTAACTGGGATTATTGTGTTGTTAATTGTTATAGTTTCAGGGAGAGTAGTGTCTGGTTTTCTTGATACGAACATTGCTTCAGTTT
This sequence comes from Ichthyophis bannanicus, assembly GCA_033557465.1. Classification (NCBI taxonomy): domain Eukaryota; kingdom Metazoa; phylum Chordata; class Amphibia; order Gymnophiona; family Ichthyophiidae; genus Ichthyophis; species Ichthyophis bannanicus. The sequence continues at coordinate 229,614,422 of CM066039.1, forward strand.
TTTTTAGGTTGATGCTGAGGTTATTATTTTCTAGCCAAGTATTTGCTTCACTGATACAGTTTAGTAAGTTCTGGTAGGTGGGATTATTTGTGTTTATCGGTAGTGTGAGCATGATATCGTCTGCGTATATGTAGTGGTTGACTTTATATTTTTTAAATATATTTGTGATGGGTTGAAGATACAGGTTGAAAAGGAGGGCTGATAGGGCCGAGCCTTGTGGAATACCTTGTCCTTGTGTGACGGGTTCTGAGGTGCTTTGGCCTAATTTAACGCGTATCAGTCGGTTTGTAATGTATGATATAAACCATTGTAGAATTGTTCCTCCTATTCCTAGGTTTAGGAGTCTGTTAATGAGTGTGTTGTGGTGGACATTGTCAAAGGCACCAGCTATATCAATGAATATGAGGATACCTTTTGGTCTGAGCGGTATATCAAATTCAAATAAACATAAACATAAACATGTAACCTTGGTTACATGTGTCAGTGCCTTTGATGAGGTCATCCATGAGTGTTATTAGTAAGGTTTCGACTCCGTGAGATGGGCGGAAGCCGAATTGGTGTGAGTCAAGTGGTGCATGTGTGTTGATAAAATCTTGTAATTGGAGTTGTATGATTTTTTCTATTACTTTGGCAATAAACGGTATGCTGGCTATGGGTCTGTATGAGTTCGGGTCTATAGGATTGAGTTTATTATTTTTTATTATAGGGCGTAAGGATGTAAGTTTTAGGGCATCTGGCATGATGCCCTGGGATAGTGATTGATTTACTATATTTTGTATATGGATAGCCAGTTCAGTTTTGGTGTTTTTTATCCATGATATGGGGCATGGATCCAGGGGGGAGGTAGTGGTGTTGATCATTGATATGACATTGAGGAGGTGTAGAAAGACAATTTCTCTCAAACCAGCCCCTGGTCTCAGGTTCCTTCGGGGCTTCCTACTATTGAAGCCCCTTCTCTGCTCTCTGGTGGTGGAATGGGATCTTAAATTGGTGTTCTCCCAACTCACCAAGCTGTGTTTGAGCTGCTGGCCACCTGCCATCTGATATACCTCTCCTGGAAAGTGCTTTTTTTGGTGGCCATCACGTCCGCTCAGAGTGAGCGAACGCCAGGCCTTGGTGGCGGATCCGCCATATACAAGGTTCTATAAGAACAGGGTAGTGCTCCACACACATACCAAATTCCTCCCCAAGGTGATATCCCCCTTCCACCTCACCCAGGAGGTGGTCCTCTCCACCTTCTTTCCACAGCCCCACGCCGGCGGGGAGGAACTCATCTTGCATATGCTAGACTGCAAGTGGGCCCTGTCCTTCTACCTACAGGGGACCCAAGCCCATCACAAAGCTCCTCAGCTCTTTGTATTTATTTATTTAACCAGTTTTATATTCTACCTTATCCTTTAATCAAAGTGGTTGACAAGACAACAAAGGCTTACATACTGAGGGTATGGGAAAACAAAAATGATACATTACAGTATAAATATAAAACAAAACAGTATGCTATAATACTATATCATAGTGAAATTAAATATACATAATGGTTAATTTAAGTTATTTCACCAAATGATTCTATAAATAAGTTTTTAAAAATTTGCGGAAGTCTTTAATGTCTTCCTGAGTTAAGTCTTCAGGAATAGAATTCCATAACTCTGGTGCCATAAAGGAAAACGCTCTTTTAGAAGTCACTTGTTTTGATTTGTTGAAGTTCAAAGGAGTATTAAGTTTATTGATATTTTGAGATCGTCTTGGTCTTATGCTCTTGTCTTTTGAAATTATAGATTGTAGAATATCCGCTGAGGATTGGTGAAAAATTTTGAAAATAGTCATTAGGTTTTTATATTTTGCTCTTGCAATAACCGGAAGGAAATGTAACTGATACGACTCCAGTAGACTGGGACTCCCGGTTATGAGGCGGACTGTGTCCACATGGGTGGCGGACTACATTGCCCTCGCCTATGAGCGAGTGGGCCTCTCCCTTGAGCTCAGGCTCACTGCACATTGCGTGCGGGCCATAGCTATGTCAGTGACCAACATCCACTCAGTGCCACCAGATGGTCTTTGATTCATACGCTTGTAGCTCATTACTGCCTGCAGAGTGAGTCCCGCAGGGTGTAGGCAACTCCTGCCCTCTGAACCTTCCATATTTAGGCTACCGGAGTGATAGTATCGCTGGACACTGGGGTCGTGCAGAATGTCTCAGTGGGGCTCATCTTCTGCAACTCATGGCTACCTGATCGGTCGCCGGTGGTACTGTTGTGGCTCAGTCCTTGGCAGCCTGGAGCTATGGAGTCCTATATGTGAGGACCGACTTCCTGCTTGTTCCCGGAGAAAGCATAGTTACTCACCTGTAACAGGTGTTCTCCGGGAACAGCAGGAATCATTCCTAGCAACCCTCCCTCTTCTCCTTGGAGTTGCCTTCCTTCATTCTTTAAGTCCTTTTTGCTAAATCATCTGACTGAGCAAGATGGCACCCTTGGGCGGGAAGGGGACCACGTTTGCGTGGTAGCATTCCCAAAGACTTTCTGTGACATCACCCATATGTGAGGACTGATTCCTGCTGTCCCTGGAGAGCATCTGTTACAGGTAACTACTCTTTGACCCCTGATAAGTTCCTTGCTTTCCTTCTTTCTGGACAATCTTCATTCCCCTCATTCTTGGGGATTTTAACATTCATGTTCATAACCTCTAAGGCAAGGAACTTTAGGGCATAAAAGAATCAATCTCCTCATTCAGTCTCCAGCTGTGGTGTTCTGCCCCTACTCACCAGCATAGTCACTGCCTCAACCTAGTCTTCTCCAACTGTTCGCCCTCAAACCTTTCCACCTAAACTCTTCCCCTATCTAACCATCTTCTGCTAACTTTCAGTCTTAACTATCCCCTGCCTGAGTCTCCTCTTTATCTCCAACACATATAGGAATCTTCATACTATTGACCCCTCTTTTCACTTCTGTCTTATCTCTTCCTTTGCCTTGTCAACCGATTCAGACGAGTCTGTTTTTATAACCCCATATTTTCCAGGAACAAGCAGGGTGTCAGTCCTCACATATTGGTGACATCTGCACTGACAGAGTCCGCGTGTAGCATTTCCCTAGCTTTCAAAGAAAGCCTTTGGGAATGCCACCGCGCGCATGCATGGTCCCCTTCCCGCCCAAAGGTGCCATCTTACTCAGTCTCCCTTTTTCCGTTGAGCCCTTCGGACATGTCTCTCATCCCCGGAAAAACGTTTCTCTGTTTCCAACCAGTTTTTGCTCTCTGGTCTTCGCCAGTCCTCTTCCCACCTTTTGAGCTCCTCTGCTTCGGCCTTGGTCTTGCGGTTTTTCCATTTTTGCCTTTTTTTTTTTTTTTTATTGCGCTTTTGCACCCTTTTTAACCACTGGCTGCATTGAGGATTTTCGACCTTGCAGGTGTCCTTTTTCCCCCAGTAGCCTCTGGTTTTAAGAAATGTGATCAGGAGGAGTGGCCTAGTGGTTGGGGCAAGTTACCTCAGGCTGGAAGGTCGGGGGTTCAAATCCCACTAGAGGACAGCAACCTTGGGCCGGAAGGACTGGGGTTTCTAGTCTCACAGGTGCTCCTTGTGGTCTTGGGCAAGCCACTTAACCCTCCATTGCCCATGTTCCCTGTAAAATAGTTATCTCCAAGTTATAATGCCCTGTTGGCGGTATATAAGAGATGTTAAATAAATAAAAATAAAATAAATGTTGCTCACGGACACTCATGACTGTTGTCTCAGGTGTCTAGGAGCCGACCATGACATGGAGCTATGCTCCCTCTGGAAGATGATGTCCTCCAAGGCCATCCAGAGTCTTAAGCAGAAGCTGGATGATCCATTCTGTAAGGTATCCCCGGTAGCCTCCCTCTCTTCGGCCCCACAACCTCTGGAGTCTCGCAAGGCTCCTCCCCAGGCCCGGTGGCACTTTGACCAGGGGTCTCCCGAATGCAATCGGAAGAAGAAAGCCGCCAGGACTCTGTCGGGGGTGCCAGATAAGCATGAGAGGTCGCGCGCCCAGTCTCTCAGCCCCCCCATGGCAGTCGCTGGAGTCGGAGAAGGAGCAGCCCAGTAAAATACCTTGAACAGATACGGAGGCCTCCGGCGAAGGCACCCAGTCTCCCGAGGGTCGCCCTGGCGAGGACCCCTCTCCTCGACACCTGACCCGTTCACCTCGGCGTCGGTGTCGCAAGGCCCCACTCCCGAATGGAGGCCCAGATGCTGTCTCTGGAATGCAGTATTTCTGTATTTCTTGCTGCACGTGCCTCAAGACCGCAAGGACCTCGACCTTGAGGACTTCCCGTGCCACCGCAGTGACCCCCAAGAACCAGAAGCCTCATGAGGATACTCTATGTGGGTCTCGATCTCCGTCCTGGTCCTCAGCACGAGATCTTGTCGGGCGAGCACCTCCGGCTCCAGGCAAGTTTTGCCCTCTGAGATCCAGCGCGGGTCACCGACCCAGTGTCCTCCATGGACTAATTAGAGTAGGAGTCTGAGGGGGAGATGTCCCTGGAGACTCTGTCCCACTGAGAACTCCCCTCGTTCCCCTCCCCGCTGACGCAGAGGCAGCGAACACCTCTTTTCTGGAGTTAGTCCAGGATATGGCATGGGCCCTGGTGCTCAACACCGAGTCGGAGGAGGAGCCCCGTGCGGAGGAGCCTGATATTCTGCAATATGTAGCCCCTCCAAAAGAGGCGCTCTCGGTGCCGGTTCCTCTCATTCTGAACAGACGACTCCTCCACATCCCGGCCTCTGTCACAATCATGAGCAAGCGCCTGGACGCTATGTATAGGATTCAGCGGGCCCAGGGTTTTGGAAAATCCCAGCTTCTCCCACACCTCAATGGTTGTCGAATCGGTCATGCAGAAGCTAAAGAGCCCGAAGACTCATTCGTCTGTCCCGCTGGGCAGAGTGTCTCATACCCTTGACGCCCTCGGATGCAAGGCTTATCAGGGCTCCATGCTGTCATGCCACATCCAAGTTTACCAATTATGCATTGGGATGTTCCTCTGCAACCTCGCTAGAGAGCTCGGAGGCTTTGTGCAGGCTTTGATGGAGACCATCTTTGCCGTTTTCAGGCCCCCTCAAAGTACCTCTCGCGACTTGCATATGACTGCTTCGAGTCTTCCACCCAGGTGGCAGCGGCTGGCATTGGAGCCTGCTGGCAGGCCTGGCTCCAGTCCTTGGACCTGGAACAGTGGATCCAGGAGAAGCTGCTGGACATCCCTTGCCTCGGGGAGAAACTATTCGGCAAGCCCGTGGAGGATGATGCAGCAGTGATTGAGACAGTGTATGTGACTCATACTCGCCTCTTATGGAAAATTTCCTCTTTCCCCAGGTAGAAGCAGCAGATCAAAAAGCCTTTCTTCCATCGGAAGGGGCTCCCTTACAGGGACTACCCGGCCTATCCGCTGGTGTCGACCCCATTCAGGGCAGTCAGGGCAGACCACATTCCTCTGCCCTCGTAAGCCGAAGGGTCCCAAGACCCAACCCCCAGCGCCAGCTCAGCCACCCTCGGGGTTTTGATGCCATCAGCATAGCCTCTCGTCCTCTGGCAGGGCAGCTGTCCGTCGGGAGGCGTCTGGTCCATTTCTCCCACAGGTGGGAGTCTATCTCCACCGACGCCTGGGTTCTCCAGGTCGTTCGGGAGGGCTGTCTTCTCCATCTGTGCCAGGCCCCTCCTCTGTACTTCCCTGGGAAGCCAAGTCAGCTTCCCCAGCACCAGGCCCTCCTGAGTCAGGAGCTCGCAGGCCTCCTTGAGGACAGCGCAGTAGAACCAGTCTCACCGAACTTCCGAGGATGTGGGTTTTACTCCCGATACTTTCTCGTCACGAAGCGGACAAGGGACCTTCGTCCCATCCTCGACCTACAGAACCTCAACAAGTTCCTGGTGTGGGAGAAGTTCAAGATGCTCTTCCTTGGAATGTTACTGCCTACTTCCAGCAGTGTGATTGGCTATGCTCCTTGGACTTAAAGGATGCTGACGCTCACATCTTCGTCCATCCCAAACACAAAGTACCTCCACTTCATAGTTCAGGGAAACTATTACCAGTACAGGGTGATTCCCTTTGGCCTCGCGTCTGCCCCACAGGTCTTCATGAAGTGCCGGTCGTGGCAGCAGCCCACCTATGGCTGCAGGGCACCTTCGTGTATCCATATCTAGACAACTGGCTTGTAAATGGGGGGCATGGCCTCTGAAGCCAGGCAGGCCACAGACCGCATCTTTCGCCTCCTGGAGCATCTGGAGTTAGTGATCAATTATCCAAATTCCCACCTCACTCCATTTCAATCCCTGGAGTTTATCGGGGCTCGCTTGGACACCTTTTGGGCCATGGCTTTTCTTCCTCAGGACAGTGCAGACCATTTTGTGTCCCTGGCATCTGAAGTGTGGTGCCACAGCGTCATCTCTGCCCGGACGATGCTTCGCCTTCTCGGCCACATGGCCTCCACGGTCCATGTTGTGTCCGTTGCCTGTCTCAACATGCAGGCAATGCAGTGGTGCCTCCGAGCGCAATGGGCACAGTCAACCGGGCTCCTCAGAGACTCCATCTTAGCCTCTCCCAGCGCAGCAGATTCTCTCGCTTGGTGGCAGGAGTCTTGGAACCTCCTTTGAAGTATGCCCTTCCAAGCTCCAGTGCATCAGGTGGTCTTAACGATGGATGCCTCCCTGGCAGGCTGGGGAGCCTATTGTGAGGGATAGCATACTCAAGGGACCTGCTCCCTTGAGGAGTTCTGGCAGCAGATCAACCTGCTGGAGCTCCGGGCTATTTGCCTCGCATTCAGGATTTTCAGGGACTGCCTGCAGCATCGAGCGGTGATGGTTCAGATGGACAACCAGGTCACGATGTTCTTTGTGAACAAATAGGGAGGTACTGGCTCCTACAGCCTCTGTTCAGAGGCGACAGCCCTATGTTCCTTTGCGGTGAGCCAGGGCATGACCATCCGGGCCTCTTCCCTTCCGTGTCAGGACAATACATTGGCGGACCAGCTCAGCAGTCTCCTCCGGCTGCACAAGTGCCACCTGTGTCCCCAGACAGTGCAGCGGTTCTACCCGCATTGGGGGACTCAGATCTGGACCTCTTTGTCAATCCTGCGAATTTGCAACTCCCCCTGTTCTGCAGTCCCCTCCCGCATCTGGGCAGGGTGGCCTCGGATGCCTTCCTTATCTCATGGGAAATAGGCCTATTATATACCTTCCCCCTCATTGCCCGGACCCTTCTCAATGTCCAGCAGGACAGTGCCTTGGTGATTCTCATAGCCCTGAGGTGACCCAGGCAGCCTTTGTTTCCCCTGCTGCTCCGTCTCTCGATGGAGCCCCCGGTCCCACTCAGGTTCTCACCAGAGCTGCTGATGCAGGAGGAGGGTCTGCTTCTCCACCCCTATCTGAGGTCCCTATCCCTCACAGCTTGTCGGCTGAGCGGGTCGCTCTAGCCACCTACCATCTTCCTGTGGAGATCGAGGGCATTCTTTTGGCCTCATGAAAGGACTCAACCATACGGGCTTACACCTTCATGTGGCATCAGTTCTCGGTGTGGTGCTCAGAGTTCCGAGTGAACCCATGTTGATACCCTACCTGTTTGGTCTTGCAGTACCTGCTCCACCTCTCACAGTCTGGGCTGTAGTCTAACTCGGTCAGGGTTCACCTGAGTACCAGCTCACCAAACCACCATCCCATAGAGGGCAAACCTCTTTCTGGGCAGCCACTTGTCTCATTTCATGTGAGACCTGCTTCTTTCCAGGCCCCCTACCCACCCTCCTCCGGTGGAATGGGACCTCATTGTGGTTCTCACGCATCTTACCAAGCTGCCCTTTGAGCCCATGGCTACCAGCCTGCTGTGGTATCTGTCATGGAAGGTGGCTCTCACGTCCTCCCAGAGGGTCAGCGAACTCCAGGTGCTGATTGCCGAGGCACCGTACACAAGGTTTTTGTAGGAACAGGGTGGTCCTGCGGTCTCACCCCACGTTCTTCCCGAAGGTTCTCTTGGATTTTTATCTCAATCAAGAGATAGTACTACCCACTTTCTTCCCTAAGCCCCATGCTGACTGGGTGTCGGTCATTCTCCACACCCTGGATTGTAAGAGGGCCCTCTTTCTACCTGCAGAGGACTCTGGACTACCGCAGATCTGGGCAGCTCTTCGTCTCCTTCAATTCCAGCCGTCTGGAGCAGGTGATCATCAAGCGTACCTCGTCCATCTGGATGGCGGACTGCATCGCCTTTGCCCTGGCCCAAGTCGGGTTTCCCCTGGACCGCTGAGTCACGGCTCACAATGTGCCTGCGCTTGGTGCCATTGGCAGACATCTTCTGGGGCACCACCTGGTCCTCCACTCTCACCTTCATGGTGCATTGCTGCCTGGAGAGGGAGTCCTGTCGGGTTGCCACCTTAGGCCAGGTTGTACTCTGTAATCTGTTTGGGGTTTAAGCAACTCCTACCCTCCGACCCTTCTTGTTCCAGCTACTGGGAGCGTGGTCTTTGATTTACACGGGGTCCTCGGGATGCCTTCAGCTTTCAATGGTGACTGCTTAGTGCTGCTGTGCTTTTTCCTACAGGTTCTCGGCAGCCTGTAGCTAGGGAGTCCCATATATGAGGACTGAATTCCTGCTTTTTCCTGGAGAAAGCGTAGTTACTCACCTGCAACAGGTGTTCTCCAGGGACAGCAGGAATCAGTCCTGACAACCCTCTTTCCTCCCCTTGGAGTTGCTGTATATTTTTGTCACCTTCTTGAAGAGGCTATAGCTATGGCACCTGACTGAGTAAGATGGCACCTTTTGGGGCGGGAAGGGGAAATGCTCTGCACAGACTGTCGGTGCTGACGTCACCCGTATGTAAGGACTGATTCCTGCTGTCCCTGGAGAAACACCTGTTATAGATGAATAACTATGCACTCTTCTCTATTCTGGGTTCGCTTGCCCCTCCCATTCCATGCCCTTTGAGGCATACTATACCTCAGTTTTGGCAGACCTCTAAAAATCCATTTCCTAGGTTCCTGTGCCTGCTCTGCAATGCCTTTGACTTCAATCCTTTATCCATCCTGACTTCCTGCATTTTATATTCATGCTAACCTTTTTTAGTATATTATAACACTCTCCAAGCAATAGTACGATGTCATCTGACTAACTTTTGCCTCTGACCCTTGCAGTCTCCTTGCTACGCTCAACACTCTCTTCAAATTGCTTCTGTCTCCAACTTCTCTGCTTTCTGCCCCAAAATTTTTTCTGTTTCCTTCCTTACAGTTCATAAAATTAGTCTTTAGTTCTCTACAGGGCCATCTACATCTCCCCCCTTCGCCCTCTTCACTCTAATTCTTCCTTCAACCTCTGCCACCCTTTCTTCCCTTTCTAAAATCACTGAGGAACCACTGTTGTCCCATCCATCTCTCATATTCTCAACCTATTGCTTTCCACTGCAACTGTCCTTGCAGCCTTCTAGCATGTTGTGGTTACACCTCTCCTCAAGAAATCCTCAGTAAATTGTACCTGTCCTTCTCACTATCGATCCATCTCCCTCATCCCCTTCCTTTCTAAACTACTTAAATGTGTGGTTCACAGACATTGCCTCGATTTCCTCTCCTCTCAAGCCCTCCTGGATCCTTTACAATCTGGCTTTCGTCCTTCACGTTCTACTGAAATGGCTCTTGCCAAAGTATCCAGCGACGACTTCTTGGCAAAATCCCAGGGTCTTTACGCAATCCTCATCCTCTTTGACCTTTCTGCTGCTTTTGACACAGTTGACCACAGCCTTCTCCTTGATACCTTGTCCTTGCCTGGTTTTGAGGGTTCTGTGCTATCCCGGTTCTACTTATCTCTTCCATTTCTCCTTTAGTATTTGTTTTGGTGGATCCTCCTCTGCTGCTATCCCACTCTCAATTGGTCTACCCCAAGGGTCTGTCTTGGGTCCACTCCTTTTCTCTCTATACCCAGTTCCTTTGTGTACTCTTCTCTTCCCATGGCTTTCGGTACTACCTTTATGCTGGTGGCTCCCAGATCTACCCCTCTGCTCCTGAAATCTCTCTAGCAATCCAGGCTCGAATCTCTGCCTGCCTTTCTAACATTGCTACTTAGATGTCTTGCCGCCGCTTAAAATTGAACATGGCCAAAACTGCTTATTTTTCCCCCTCAACCCTCCTCTCAACTTCCCTCTTTCTCAGTGTCTGTTGATAACTCTCTACTCCCTGTTTCCTCATCTCACAATCTTGGGGTCGTCTTCGACTTTTCTCTCTTCTCCACACACATCCAACTGATAGCTAAAAACTGCTGTGTTTTTTTTCTGCAACATCAACAAAATCCGCCCATTCATTTTTGAACACACTACTAAGACACATCCACTTTTTAGTCACCTTCTATCTAGACTATTGTAACCTACTCTTTACTGGTCTCCCTCTGAATCATCTCTCTCCCCTTCAATCTGTTCAACATTCTGCTGCGCGCCTAATCTACCACCAGTCTAATCATACTCATATTACCCTTCTCAAATCACTTCATTGGCTCCCTATCTGTTTTCACATCCAGTTCAAACTTCTCCTGCTGACTTATAAGTGCATTCACTCTGGAGCTCCTCACTACTTTTCCTCTCTTCTCTCCCTACACCCCTCCTTGGGAACTCTGCTCTTCTGCAGGAACAAGCAGGAAGTCAGTCCTCACATATGGGTGACGTCGGCACCGACGGAGCCCTTGTGGAAGCATCCCCCCAGCTTTCAAAGAAAGCCTTTGGGAGCTGTCACCATGCATGCGTGGTCCCCTTCCCGCCCAAGGGTGCCATCTTTTTCAGTCTCCTTTTTTTCTGCGGAGCTCTTCAGATGTCGTCTGGCTGGTCCCTGGAAAAAGTTGATTTTTTTTTTTTTGTTCCTCGAGTTTCCAACTCGTCTCCGGTATTGCATCGGTCCTCTACTCGCTACCAAACTTGGTGCCTCGTTCGGTTTTCAAATTTTTGTAGTTTTCATTCTTTTTCTTTTCCGGTGCCTTTGCACCTTTTTTCTCCCGCTGGCAGCCCGGAGGGTCTTCGACCTTGCAGGGGTACTTTTTTCCCCCATGGCTACCAATGGGTTTTAGAAGTGTGATCGGTGCTTTAAAATTATGTCCTTGACCGACACACACGACTGCTGCCTTCGTTGCCTCGGGCCAGACCATGACCTGGTGACCTGCGGCCTCTGCAAGAGGATGTCCAGCAAGGCCCTCGAGCCGCCAGCAGCATCATGACCAGTTCTTCCCTGAATCCCCGGCACCTCAGACAGAGGGTCCTCAGAAAGGGGTCTCCCTCAAGGGAACACAGAAAGAAGCAGCCGCCCTCAAAGGCGGCGTACTTAGATGGATCCAACCGGCCCCAAGCTTGGTCCCATAGTCAGAAGCAATCGTCCGATGCGTCAGAGAAGGAGCGACTTGCAAAGGTCCCCCAGAAGGATCCGGCCACGGACCAGCCTCGGTCCCCAGACACCATCTTCGTTGAGGATTCTCCTTCAAGGGAGCCGGCTTCTGCAACGAGTTCCTTGGTGCCCGCACCGAAGGCTGCGGAGCCTTCTGGGCTGGAGTCCAGAATGGCGGCCCTGGAGTGCAGTTTGTCTTCCTTCATGGACCAGCAGCGGGTGCTGTTGTCTGGTTCCACTTGTTCATCTGCCCCAACCACTGGGCCGTCGACTTCCAAGATGTCCCTGGAGGCCGAGCTGATCTTCAGCCGAGGTTGCGCTCGGAGTCCTGCTCATCAGGACCACAGTCATCCCTGCTAAGTCTACCAGATGCAGGATGCGGAACACCAGGGCTCTCGAGGCCCGCAGAGCAGCCCTCAGGCAAGTCCTCCACGGACTACTTCGAGTGGGAGATGGAGGACGAGGAATCCCCTGATAACCTTCGCCACCGCAACATTCCTTTTGATTCCCCCGTGTCGGAACCTTGGCGGTGGTGTCTGCCGGAGGACATGGGTTTCTTGGACTTTGTCAAGGACATGTCCAAGGCCCTAGCATTCCTGACAGAGTCAGAGAAGGATCCTTGGGCAGATGAGTTAGAGATCCTACAGTATGAGGCCTCTCCCCGGGAATCGCTAACAATACCCATTCTTCCCATCCTGGAACGGCTCATGCTCCACATGTGGGAGTCACCGGCCTCGGTGCCGGTGGTGAGCAGACGGCTCGACTCAATGCATCGGGTCTGCCTGAGCTGGACTTCCAGAAGTCACATCTGCCGCATAACTCCATGGTGGTGGAGTTGGCCATGCGTCGATTGAAAAGCCAGAAGATGCACTCCTCAATGCCCCCCGGCAGGGAAGCCCGCACCTTGGACGCCCTCACCAGAAAGTGCTACCAGGGCTCGATGCTCTTCTGCTGTATCCAGGCCTACCAGCTGTACATGGGCATGTATCTGAGAGACTTGGCAAATTTATGTCTCGATCGGCCTATGACAGGTTAGAATCGGCATATCGAGTAGCCGTGGCAGGCATTGGTGCACGCCGCCAAGCTTGGCTTCAGTCCAATCTCGAGCAGTGGGTTCAGGACAAACTGGTCGATGTCCCATGCCAAGGGGAGAACCTCTTTGGCAAATCCATGACTGACAAGGCTGCCGAGCTGGAGACCGAGTTCATGATGAGGACCAGGCTCTCCAGGAAGATCACTGCCCCTCTCCGACAGAAGGGCTTGGGTAAACAGACCTTTTATCCGAGGAAGGGAGCTGCTTACCGAAACTGGCTCCCCAACAGGGTCAGCAGGCCAAAGGACATGGGCATGGCTCATGTAAGCAGAAAGCTACAAAACCCCAGGCACCGGCCCCAGCCCCGGCCCAGCCAGGGGAGAGCTTTTGACTCCTTGAGCATTGCCTTTCTACCCCAAGGAGATCAGCAGCCCACAGGGGGGCGTCTGGCCCACTATGCCCAAAGGTGAGTGACCATCACCACCGATTCCTTGGCATTGAGGGTAGTCGGGGATGGTTACCTCCTCCATCTGACTCGGACGCCTCCCACTTACTTCCCGGGAGAGCCCCTCTGGTCTCCCCTCCACCGGGACCACCTTCTGAAGGAGTTGGCAGGCCTTCTCAGGGACCAAGCGGTGGAACCGGTGCCCTACCACCTCAAGGGCAGGTGGTTCTACTCCAGATACTTCCTCGTACCAAAGAGGACAGGGTGCCTAAGGCCCATCCTCAACCTGTGCAACCTCAAAACATTCCTGGTGAGGGAGAAATTCAATATGCTCTCCCTTGGAACATTGCTGCCATAATTCCACCAGGAATACTGGCTATGCTCCTTAGACCTCAAGGATGCTTATACTCACATCCTTATCCATCCCAACCACAGGCAATACCTGCGGTTCGTAGTGGGGGGCATGCACTTTCAATACAGAGTGCTCCCCTTCTGCCTAGCCTCTGCCCCAAGAGTCTTCACAAAATGCCTGTCAGTCATGGCTGCCTTCCTCTGGCTCCAGGTAATCTTCGTCTTTCCCTACTTGGACGACTGGCTCATAAGGGGAGGCAAAGCCTCGGAGGTGCAGCAGGCCACCGCTCACATCATCCACATTCTGCAAGACTTGGGCTTTGTCATAAACTACCCCAAGTCTCACCTCCTCCCCACACAGTCCCTAGAGTTCATCGGAGCAAAGCTTGACACCCTCTGGTCGTGGGCTTTCCTGCCCAAGGACCGAGAAGATGGGCTCCGGTCCCTTGCTTGGGATGTTCAGCACCATCCCTTGGTGCCTTCCCGACAACTTCTGCGCCTTCTCAGGCACATGGCCTCAACAGTCCACGTCACTCTGGACGCTCGCCTCCACATGAGGACGGCACAGTGGTGTCTCCAGGACCAGTGATCTCAGGCCACCGGTCGTCTCCGGGACAGAGAATCAGTGACCAGCCAGCTGGCAGAATCTCCCTGGTCTAGTGGCAATAGCCCTGTCATCTCGAATCGGGCATGCCTTTTCAGCACCCAAGTCACTCGAGGGTCCTCACCACAGATGTCGCCCTGCTCGTGAACAAACTGGGGAGCACAGGTTCTCGTACTCTTTGTCAGGAGGCACTGGTCCTCTGCTCATACGCAATCCATCAGGGAATCCTCCTGCGGGCAGTGTACCTGTCAGGCCAGGACAACCTGCTGGCCGACAGGCTCAGCAGGGTTCTCCAGCCACATGAGTGGCGGCTGGACCCCAGGATAGCCAGTCGGCTTTTCCATCTTTGGGGGCACCCATGATGGACCTGTTTGCATCCAGACAACTTTCAGTTGTCCCGCTTTTGCTCCCAGCAGGCCCACCCCTCCAGGGTGGCAGCGGACGCGTTCCTGGTCTCATCGTCGGAGGGCCTCATGTACGCCTTCCCTCTGACGCTGCTGATCGCCAAGCCCTGTTCAGTGTGTTCCACTACAGGGGTTCGCTTATCCCTTTAGCTCCTTGGTGCTCCAGGCAGCCATGGTTTCTGCTGCTCTTGAGGGTGGCGGCTGAGGTTCCATCCCCCGGGAACCGACCCGGGTCTTCTATCCCAGTAGGGGGCTCTATCCTGCACCCCAACCTCACGTCCCTCTCACTGACAACATGGCTGCTGAGAGGGTAGCTCTGGCCTCTCTCATTCTGCGGCCTCTCGCAAGGCCTCCACTAGGAAGACTTGCGCCCTCAAGTGGCTCAGGTTCTCTGCTTGGTGCATCCAGCATGGGGCTGACCCTTTCTTTTGCCCGGTGCCTCTGGTATTACAGTACCTTCTCCACCTGTCTCAGTCTGGGCTCACGTCTAACTCCATTCAGGTGCACCTTAGTGCCCTTAGGGGTCTTCCTCTATCAAAGCCCCCAGTTCACCCTCTGGCAACCAATGGGACCTCAACGTGGTGTTGGGGCGGCTCACTCGACCGCCCTTTGAGCCTTTGGCTACCTGCCACCTTCGCTACCTCTCGTGGAAGGTGGCTTTCCTGGTTGCGCTGACTTCTGCTCACAGAGTCAGCAAGCTCCAAGCCCTTGTGGCGGAGGCGCCTTATACCAGGTTCTACAAGAACGGAGTGGTGCTTCACACGCACGCACCCCAAATTCCTTCCTGTCGCGCTTCCATGTCAACCAGGAAGTGGTGTTCTCTACATTCTTTCCAAGACCTCATTCCAGTCGGGCAGAGATGGTCCTCCACACTTTGGACTGCAAGAGGGCCTTGTCCTTCTATATCCAACGCACTCAGAGCCACCGCAAGGCTTCTCAGCTGTTTATCTCTTACACCCATAGGCTGGGGGAGGCAGTGACTAAGCGTGGGCCGTGTCACAGTGCACCGTCTCAGGGCCATGGCAGCTTCGGTGGCAAACCTGCGCTCCATCCCAATGGTGGACATCTGCCGGGCTGCCACCTGGTCTTCAGTACATGGTGCTTCTCTGAAATTCTGGTATGGCTTGAGAATCACAATTTCTATATTAACTTTTCAAAACCAGAAGCCATGTATGTAACCAGAAACCAGAGTTTCTCTCCCCCAGCATCGATTAAGCTCAATGATAATAACATTTCAGTCAAAAATTAGGTAAAATACTTAGGAGTAATTATTGATTGCACCCTTAACTTGACATTTCATATAAAGCAAACTACTAAAAAGATATTGTACAAACTCAAACTGTTAAAGCAACTCTGCCATCTGCTCCACCACCAGGACTTCAAATCTGTCATTCACGCAATCATTACGCCTCATTTTGACTTTGCCAATTCTACTCTACAAGGCATCACAAAACAGACCTTAAGAAGACTCCAAATAGCCCAAAATGTGGCAGCTAGAATAGCTATGAAGGTTAGTTCAATGGAACACATCACCCCAACACTGTATGCTCTCCACTGGCTACCAGTTCAAAGCTGCATTAATTACAAAATACTTGTATCTGCTTTCAAATTAATCAATGACATTGCTCCTTCGTACCTATCCACACTCATTTCAAAAGAAAACCTCAAGTGCAACCAACGCAACCGAAACAAAAAGAAACTTGCTATACCGATGGGCTTCAGGAAATCCAGAAATTTAACAAACAAAGCATTCTTGTCGCCCTTAGCCTTTGGAACGTTCTACCAGACAACCTCAGAGAACTAAATGATCAACACGTTCCGCAAAAAATTGAAAGCTCACTTTTTTTCCCTCCATTTTGGCACACAAGTAGAATACAGTATTTCTGATAACACCCCCTTCCTCCAAAACCCACCAAGGGGAAATCCCACTCTACACTCCTCGCAGAACTTCATTTAGTACCTACCAAGATTTTGTCACCATTTAGCTATGTCAAACCAAGCTTATGTATATAGTTTGATGTTTTCTTTTATAATGTATATAGGTTTGCATTGTTCCACGTAACTGAATATGTACTTATTTGTCCTATTCAAATTGTTGTTAATTGTAAACCGCGCTTGATCTTTTGGAAAACACAGTATAGAAATTTTTAATAAAATAAATACCTTCGCAGCCCATTATTGCCTGGAAAGAGAGTCCCGATGGGACAGTGCCTTCGGCCAGGCTGTGCTTCATAACCTTTTCGAGGTCTAGGAAACTCCTACCCTCCGACGCTTCTGTTTTCAGGCTACCGGAGTGCTGGTGCATCGGACACAAGAGTCCTGATGTGGTCTGTGAATACAGACAAAATTGCTGTTGCCTGCGGCTCCCCTTAGGGGAGTCCTGTTTTCTGCTATGGGTTTTCGGTAGCCTGTAGTTGGGGAATTCCTTATGTGAGGACTGACTTTCTGCTTGTTTCTGGAGAAAGCGTAGTTACTCACCTGTAACAGGTGTTCTCTGAGGACAGCAGGAATCAGTCCTCACAGCCCTCCATCCTCCCCTTGGAGTTGCTTCTTTATCATCCTGTTTTGTTTTGTTTTTGCTGTCTTTTAGCTATATCATCTGACTGAGCAAGATGGCACCCTTGGGCGGGAAGGGGACCGTGTTTGCATGGTGGAATCTCCCAAAGGCTTTCTTTGAAAACATGGGGATGCTTCTGTGAGGGCTCTGTTGGTGCCGATGTCACCCATATGTGAGGACTGATTCCTGCTGTCCCCAGAGAACACCTGTTACAGGTGAGCAACTATGCTTTCTGGCAGATTGCTTCTATTTGTGCCCTTCTGTTCTATTACTAACTCCAGACTTCGCTCCTTTCACTTTGCTGCTCCTTATGCCTGGAACAAACTGCCTGAGTCTGTACATCGGGCGCCTTCTCTGGCCCTTTTCAAATTCAAGCTGAAAACTCACCTCTTCACTGCTGCTTTCGGATCTTGACTCACCTGGTCTCCTTTGTGTTTCCTTATCATTCCCCCTAGATGTATCCCATGTCTACAGCTACTGTGTTATCTGTCTTGACTAGATTGTAAGTTCTGTGTTCAGCACTGCATATATCTTGTAGTGCTATGCATATGCTCAGTAGCAGTAGTAGTAGTAAGAACCTGCACATCATCTCTCCTTCAAACTGATCCTCTGACCCCAATCTCATTCATACCCATCTACTAACCTGATGTCATCCTTTCCCTCTGTCACAGCCTCATCCTATCACTTTGCAGTGTAACTCTTCCTGCAGCCTTCAAGCATGCTGTGGTCACACTTCTCCTTAAAAAAACCTTAACTGGTCCCTATCTGTCCTTAAAGGTATCGACCTATCTCTCTCGTTCCTTTTGCATCCTAACTAATAGGATGTGTGGTTCACTGTCTTGACTTTTTCTTCTCAAGCCATTCTGGATCCACTGCAATCTGCCCCTACACTCTACAGTACCAGCTCTGCCAAAATTGAAGGACCTTTACTTGATCCTCATCTTTCTTGACTTATCTGCTGCTTTTGATATAGTTGATCACCACCACCTCCTTGATATCCTGTTTTCTCTTGGATTTTAGGGCTCTGTTTTGTTCTCTTTTCTTTTTTCCTCCTTCCAATTGCACTTGAATATTTTCTGGTGGATTTTCCTCCACTGCTATCCCACTTTGTCAGTGTACCCCAGGGCTCTGTTCTGGGACCTCTTTTCTGTCCATACTCGCTCTCTTGGTGCCCTAATTTCCTCCCATGGTTTACAATACCATTTTTATGCTGAAAATTGACATTTATCCAGGAATCCAAGCCCATATCTCAGCCTGCTTATCTGAGACTGCTGTCTGGATCTCCCACTACCATCTGAAACTGAACTTGGCCAAGAAAGAGTTCCTTATCTTCCTCCTAAGCTCACCTTCCTCTTTTTTGTTTCTTTCTGTGGATAACATGGTCATCCTCTGTTTCCTCAGCTTACAACCATGGAGTCATCTTTTGACACTTCAGTTTCCAGGAACAAGCAGGAATGTAGTCTTCACATATGGGTATTGTCTGTAACGACGGAGCCGGTGCGGGAACGCTCCCCAGCATCCAATAGGAAAGCTTTTGGGAGCATCCCACAGTGCATGCGTGCTGCCTTCCCGCCTCTGTACCTCTCTCACTTCAGTTCTTCGTTTTCCGCGGAGCCGACAGGACGTGCTACCCTGTCTCCGCAGAACATTTACCTTTATTTCCTGTTTTTTTGTGGTCGCGTCGGCATTCATTCGACGCCTACCGGTACCGCCGGTTCTCCTCCTCTTCTTTCCTTAAAAAAAACAACAACAAAAAAAAAACCACCTTGTATTTCTTCAGGGATCTTTCCCTGCTTCTGTTGCTAGGTGCCATTTTGGGCACTAGGCCCATTTTTCTTCAAGCATGGAGAAACCAGCTAGTGGTTTCAAAAAATGCACAAAATGTGGCGGTACCATTTCCGTCACCGACACCCATGATTGGTGTCTAAAATTTTGGGTCCTGAACATTGTCCAACGGAGTGTGTCTCCTGCACGAGGATGACCAAAAGGGGCCTGCAGAATAGAGCTGCAAAACACGGTACCCCTTTTGCTGCCGACATGATGTCAGTTGCATCGACATCTTCCAGGGCTTCATCTTCCTTCCATGGATCTCAGGTAACCAAATTTAAGTCTTCTAAGACTAGCTGGTCTTCGAAGGGTAAATCTCCTTCAAACTATCAAGATGCCACTGGCGGTGCCCTCGAGGATAGTTCACCGGCAAAACAGCCCCGGTGGGAGTCTTCAGGCTCCAAAGCATTAACAGGGCTCCAGGATGTTCCAGAGGCCTCCACCTCTGCAGAACTACTGGTGCCATGTTCTGGGGTCGTAGCCGCTTCCACCAGTACCGGCACCCAGGCATCGGCAGGAGTGATGGATCACAGAATCCTCGCTATCGAATGCAGTCTAGCTGCCCTCTTAGCAGCTTCGGTACCGCTAAGACCGCAATAGTCGGTTCAGCAGGTATCGGTACCGGTACCGACAGTACCTGCTTCGACAGGACTGCTTCCCCCCTTGCCGATCTCCGGTATTGGGGATCAGGAACCGAGACATTTCGGTACTGACTTTGAGCGGTACTGATACCATGCGTTACAGGAGCACCCGGTGCTTGAGTCTTCCAATTCAGATGACTGACGATTCTACCGGTACCAGAGCGAATCTATTAGAAGATTCAGTTCCTTCTCCTCAACGCAGAATGTCTCTTCCAGAGGATATGTCCTTCCAGGATTTCATACGTGATTTAGCAAAGGGTCTTGCAATCACTGTGATTCCAGAAAAGGAACCTAGGGCAGAAGAATTAAGAATTCTACAATACCCTATGGCTCCAAGGAAGCAGCTATGCTTCCAATTCACAAGATCTTACATGATCTAATGTTGAGAATGTGGGAAACTCCTTTAACAATATCTTCACATTCCCGACGCCTTGACACTATGTACCGAGTGTCAAGTTGTCCTGGTTTTCAAAAAACTCAGTTACCACACCATTCAATGGTAGTGGAATCGGCCATGCGAAGGATCAAGAGTGCTAAAACACATCCTTCTCATCCTCCAGGCCGTGAATCCAGGACTCTCGATGCCTTTGGCCGTCGATGCTTTCAATCCTACATGCTAGGAGCCAGAATCAGTTCCTACATTCTTTATATGGGAATGTTCCTGGAAGAAGTCACAAAAGGCTTAGAGCTCCTTAGTCCTTGGGTTTCGGAGGAAAAAAGAGCAGACTACCTTATTCTGGTCAAGCATGCCCAGAATGTCTCAAAATTCATGAACTGTGCTACCTTTGATTGATTGATTGGATATAGGAGCACGTCGTATTGCTTGGCTTCAAGCATCAGACTTAGAACAGTGGGTGCAAGAAAAGTTGGGAAACATTCCTTGCATAGGAGAAAATCTCCTTGGCAAGGACTGGCAGGACAAGGCTAATCAGCTTGAATCTGACAATACTACTTTAAACAGATTGTCAGAATCTACAGCCAACCCAGCAAAGAAGAAAATATTCAAAAAACCCTTTTTCAGTAAGAAAAAGAAGCCTTACCAATCTTACACCCATCAAACTCACTGTCCCCATGTTCCCAGAAGGGGCAACAACAGAATAGACAGCAAAGAAAGCCGCAAGCTCAACTGACTCAACAGACCCAACCCCCTCAGGGTCTTTGACTTCTATCTAGAGAACTTCGTCATTCTGCCCCTAAAAGGTCCAGAACCCTTGACCATTCCAGGAAGACTATGCTATTTTGCCAAAAGTTGACAACAAATAACATCAGAAAATTGGACTCTGACCATTGTACAACTGGGGTACAAGCTTCATTTTCTCAACTTGCCCCACCTACAATAGTAAAACAGTTCAATTCTCAGGGCCCGGCCACCGACCTCTTGTGGCAGGAGATCACATCACTTCTAGCTCAAGGCGCAATTGAAGAAGTACCCATTCCCCAACAGGGGACAGGGTTTTACTCCCCCTACTTTCTTATTCCAAAGAAGATAGGAGGACACAGACCTATATTAGACCTCAGAGAATTAAACAAATATTTGTTCCAAGAAAAGTTCAAAATGATCTCCCTCAGAACACTTTTACCATACCTCCAAAGTCAGGACTGGCTATGTTCTCTAGATCTAAGAGATGCATAAACACGCATATTCTCATCCACTCAGATCACAGGAAGTTCCTTCTATTCCTGGTCCAAGGAAGACCCCTCCAGTACAGAGTTCTTCCCTTCGGACTAGCCTCTGCTCCAAGAGTCTTCATAAAATGCATGGCAGTGGTAGCAGCATTTATTTTATTTTATTTATTTTATTTAAAGTCTCTTCTATACCGCACTATTCAGCATCAGCGCGGTTTACATTGAACAAAGAATTTACACATTTCTGAAGGTACTTTGTGTTTACATTTGAACAGGAAGAAATAACTTGGATAACAGGGGTAACTATTTACAAATTAAGACAGGTAACTATTTACAAATTAAGACAGAATCATGAACATTTCTTGGTTTCAGCGTTATTGGTTTTGGGAGGTCTGTGAGGTGGTTGAAATAACTGCATTGGTTACTGGGTAATACAAGAGGAAGAGGTGGTGTTTCAAAGCTTTTCTGAATTGCAATAGATCCGGGATTGCTCGGATGTCTTGAGGGAGGCTGTTCCAACACCTTGGGGCACAGAACTTGAAAGCCCTGTCTGCTGTTGCTTTGGTACAGTGTGAAATTGATTTTGGGACTACAAGTGTGTTGAGTGTTACTGACCGTCTGTCCCTATTTTGAGGTGTCACCTGGATCAGATCCGTTAGTGACTCAGATGAGAGCCCTTTGATGGCCTTGAATGTCAGTAGTAATGACTTGTAAGTGAGTCTACTTCGTATCGGGAGCCAATGGAGTTGTTTTAGGATGGGTGATATATGGTCTTTCCTGGATGCTCCATGTAGGACTCTTGCTGCGGCATTCATTGCCAGTTGTAGTGGTTGCAAGGTGGATTGAGGGAGCCCTTGTAGGATTGAATTCGCATAATCAAAATGTGGCATGATTAGGGCCTGATAGATGGTTCTGAAATCATTCGGCTCTAGCAGGGATCGTAGGTGTCTAAGGGAGCGAATTTTATGGTATACCGCTCTTACAATGTTTCCAATGTGCGCCTTCATATCCAAGTGCTGGTCTAGAGTGACGCCAAGGTACCTGATAGTGGGTTTGGTCTGGAGGTCTGCATCCTTCACCTTCAAGAAAGACGGAGGAATGAAGTTTCGGTCTTTTGTGATGAACACCACCTCCGTTTTCTTGTGTTGGATCTTGAGGTTTTGGGATCGCAGCCAGTTGGATACTTCATTTATGCAGTTTGTTAATGAAGTGAAGTTGGGGTTCTCTGTTGTAAAAGGCATGTATAACAGCACATCATCCGCATATATCATACATTTGATATTGAAAGACCGTATCAGGTTGCAGATAGGCTGCATGTATATATTGAACATAAGGGCGGAGAGGGAGGAGCCTTGTGGGACCCCCTGCTTTTGATGGAACATATCTGAAGCAGTATTGTTGGATCACACCTGCTGCCACCTGTCAGAGAGGTAGGATCTGCACCACTCGAGTGCTTTATCAGTAATTCCCTTACCCTCGAGTCGTTCTAGGAGACGTTCATGGCTCACGGAATCAAATGCCGCTGCTATGTCTAGGAAGACCAGGACGAACCCTTGGCGGATATTGTTGATGCCTGTTAATATGTTGCTGAATAGAGTAGTGAGCAGTGTTTCCACACCGTGGGCTTCTCTAAAGCCATGTTGACAAGGGTCTAGTGGTGCGTTAGTTTCTATATGCTCTTCGATTTGTCTTTGTACCTCCTTTTCCATTATTTTTTTTATGAGGACTCTGGGAATATTTGCCTTACCTTACTTAGACGATTGGCTCATTCGAGCATCGACAGCTCCAGAGGCCAGCTTCGCTCGCTCTCGAGCAATGGAATTCTTCAATACTTGGGGCTGGCCATAAACCTCCCAAAATCTCATCTCGCCCCCTCTCAATCTCTAGAATTCATAGGGGCTCGTCTGGACACACGACAGTCAAGGGCTTTCCTGCTACAGCCACGCTGTCAACGTATAATACAACTGGCATCTCAAGCATCTATGAAAGTATTCCTTACTGTTGGAGAGATGCTTCAACTGCTAGGACAACATGGCATCCACTGTCCATGTGGTTCCCTATGCTTGCCTCCACATGTGAGCAGCCCAGTGGACCCTTTCCTCTCAGTGGTCACAAGCCTCGGGTCAACTAACTGACAAAATCAGAACTACCACACGTCTGATTTCGTCCCTGCAATGGTGGCAATCCCTGGAAAACCTCCTTGTAGGCTCTCCTTTCCAGCAGCCTCTATGCCAAACCACTCTGACGACAGATGCGTCCAAGATGGGTTGGGGGGCCCACTTGCACAATCTCTCCACTCAGGGTCTTTGGACCTCATAGGAGGTTTCCTTTCACATAAACCTCCTAGAGCTGAGAGCCATTTTCAATGCTATTCAAGTCTTTCAGGGCCATCTCAGCAGCAAAACAGTTCTGGTTCAAACCGACAATCAGGTAGCTATGTTCTGTGTGAACAATCAAGGTGGAATAGGCTCTCTGTCGCTATGCAATGAAGCTTTGCGACTATGGGCCCTCACCTGTTTGCGGTATACCTTACGGACATTCAAAACTTGTGGGCAGACAAACTCAGTCAAATACTGCTGCCACACGAGTGGTCCCTCCACTCATACCAGCTTGCTTGAGTGTTTCGAATCTGGAGAACACCAGATATAGACCTCTTTGCAAGTCCACAGAATGCCAAACCTCCCCGATTCTGTTCCAGAATTCCGGCTCAAAACTGTCAAGCAAGAGATGCTTTCCTACTCCACTGGGGACAGGACTTCCTCTGTGCCTTCCCACCCATTCCCCTCATTCCCAAGACTTTATTCAATCTTCAGAGAGACAGAGGTCGTATGATACTCATAGCTCCATGTTGGCCATGACAAACATGGTATCCTCTCCTGCGTCTCTCTCAAACCACTCCCCTGGAATTGGGGAATGCTCCAGATCATCTGTCTCAGGAGGACAGATGCTTACTGCATCCCAATCCCCATTCCCTACATCTCAGGACCTGTTTACTGAAAGTCTAGAATTCCAGGATGTTAACCTTTCTCAACAAGTAAAGGATATCCTCCTGGCTTCCAGAAAACCTTCCACAAGACGTTCCTACGCTTCAAGTGGAGAAGGTTCTCTATCTGGTGTTCACAAAAGGGATTTAACCCCCTTTTAGCACCTATAGAGTTGCTACTGGAGTATCTTCTACAATTATCAACTTCTGGTCTGAAGACCAGTTAGGGTCCATCTTAGTGCTATTGCTTTCTGGGGCCATCTCCCTGGCATCTGCAGCTAAGGAGTCCCCATATGTGAAGACTACATTCCTGCTTGTTCCTGGAGATAGCATAGTTATTCACCTGTAAGAGGTGATCTCCGGGAACAACAGGAATTTAGTCATCAAAACCCACCCACCTCCCCTAGGAGTTGTCTCTATCTCTCTCTTTCTCTACTTCTCTCCTTTGGTCTCAGCTATAAACTCAACTGAAGTGAGAGAGGCATAGAGGCGGGAAGGCAGCACGCATGCACTGTGGGATGCTCCCAAAAGCTTTCCTATTGGACGCTGGGGAGCGATCCCACGCGGGCTCCATCGGTACTGATGATACCCATATGTGAAGTGTAAATTCCTGCTGTTCCCGGAGATCACCTGTTACAGGTGAGTAACTACGCTTTCTCTGTGAATATTGCAACAAATTGTTAAAACCTGCTGTTTCTTTCTCTGTAACATCATTGTTCATGCCTTCCTTTCTGAACATACTGGCAAGACCCTCATCCACTCTCCAGTCACTTCAGGCCTGATATTCACTTGGGCAGGCTATGCACCGCTACGGTGCATAGCCATGCCCGCTGATCCTTAACTACGATATTCAATGCTGGAGTCATATGCAGCCCCAGCATTGAATATCTGGGGATCGCTGCACACGCTGGAAGCCACAGTAGTTAACCAGGCAGCAGCGACATTGCATGCTGCCCAATTAGCTCCTGCACATATCTTTTAGGCACATTTCGCTAGCTGGGCAGTATGCAATATCGCTGCTGCCCGGTCATTGATGTTCTCCGGCTCTGCTCCTCCCTGGAATGCCCACAACACACCCCGATGTTAAGCGGTTAGTGTTGGGGTGCATAAGGGCCATAATTGGGGATATTCAGCGGCACTAACTGTTTTAATGCCGTTGAATATCCCTCTCAGCAGCAGTTATACGGTTTACAGGGCTATAAACCGTGTAATGGCCCTTCCTGTTTAGACAATTGCAACCTGCTCCTTGCTGGTTTTTCCCAGAATAATCTCTCTCCTCTTAAATCCATTGGAAACTCAGCCGCATGACTAATCTTCAGCCAGTGTTGTCATGCTCACGTAACCCCACTTCATTGTCTTCCTGTCCGTTTCCGCATCCAGTTCAAACTTCTCCTACTGGACCTACAAGTGCATTAATTCTGCAGATATTCATTACCTCTCTTCTTATCTCTCCCTACACTTCTCGGGAACTCTGCTCATCAGGCAAATCACTTTTGTCTGTGCTCTTCTCTTCCACTGCCAACTTCAGACTTCTACCTTGCTGTGCCTCATACTAGATGTTGGTACTTCAGGCTCCATCTCTGGTCCTATTCAAATCCATGCTAAAACCCCACCAAGGTTGTTTGCATCCTGATTTTCTTATTCTCCTGTTTACTTCTCTTGTAGGTTATAACCAGTTCTATTCTAGTCCCCTGTTGTGTATCTTTCTTGAATAGATTGTAAGCTCTGTTGAGTAGGGACTCTCTTGTACATAGTGTCTTATAGTGTTATGCAAGTATTTAGTAGTAGTAGTAACTGATGCAACAGTTTGCTATGGGCATTACAGAATGCAATAAAAAGAAAGGCAGGGCTTAGATACAGTTGATACTTGAGATATATGGTGAGGACACTTGACAGTAATACAAACCAAGAAAGAGAACATGAGAAAAAATGATGCTGGGAAGGGAGATAGACATTTGAGATTTTTTGACTTTAGGACAGAGTTGAGAGACGTGAGAAGAAAAATATTGATAAGAAGCAAATCTAAGATGGGAGATCGCGGACGCTCAGGAAAGTTAGAACCAGGAAGCTGTGGAGGTTGAAAGGGAGAAGAGAACAAAAGAATACAGAAGATCAGGACCTTGAGGAGGACATAGAAGGAAATGTAAGTTTAATTGGTTTTATGAAATACATGGAGGCTTTAGTTTGCTGGCTAGAAATTCTGTGAAAATGTTTTTGGATAGGGCCAGAGTTATGTACTTTATTTCCTTAGTTTTGGGACATGTTGACAGGGATGAAGAGGGGAGGGAATTCATCAACTGGAAAACCAAGATGGTATGTATCCTATACACAATTCTTGAGCATGTGGAATCATAGGGTGCCATCTTCCAAATTCTTATATAATATGGTACGTATGCTAGGTACGTATGACCTAGATTGGCCACTGTTGGAAACAGGATACTGGGCTTGATAGACCTTGGTCTGACCCAGTATGGCATATCTTATGTTCTTATGGGAAATAAGTGTTATCAATATGGATGCTATAGCCCTTAGGACAAAATTCAACTGCTAGCACAGGTAGCTACTCGGATTTAGTCACTTTTGCAAGAAATTATGGACTTGCGCCAGGATCCTGTATTGTGTACGATGTTTGAAACTAGACAAACTGAAATTAATTTTTTGATAACTGCCCCTGTAGTAAAGATCTCTGGTGGCTGTATTGGGCCAGAAGAAATCTGGATTTTATGCAAGTTGTGATCTGTTGGATCAACAAGAGTGATCCAGAGATATGCATGGAGATCGATATAGGTATCACAACTTATTTTACTTAACACCTAAACTTGATAAAACAATGTGGTCCATCCATTTTTATAATTTTTTTCAGATTACTAATACTACTAATTTGTATAGCGCTACAAGGCGTATGCAGTGCTGTACCTACAGATGTAAGAGACAGTTCCTGCTCATTAGAGCTGACAATCTAATCAAGACGAATATCACCACAAAATTGGGGACTAGAGTATATTACATAGAAACATAGAAACATGATGACAGAAAAAGACCACATGGCCTATCTAGTCTGTCCTTCCATAACAACAACTACAACAGTCCACTTTTTACCTTTAGAGATCCTCTGTGTTGGTCCCATGCTTTTTTGAATTCAGTTACTGTCCTCATCTCTACCACCTCCACTGGGAGACTATTCCATGGATCCACTACTCTTTCTGTAAAGAAATATTTCCGCATATCACTCCTGAATCTATCTCCCTTCACCCTCATCCCATGTCCCCTCGTAGCAGAACTTGCTTTCAATTGAAAGAGGCTCTCTCCCTGAACATTTATGCCACGGAGATATTTAAACATCTCAATCATATCACCTCTATCCCGCCTTTCCTCTAAGGTGTACATATTAAGATCCTTAAGTCTGTCCTCATATGCTTTATAATGAAGCCCACTAATCATTTTAGTAGCCACCCTCTGCACCGACTCCATCCTGTTCACATCCTTTTGAAGGTGTGGTCTCCAGAATTGCACACCATACTCCAAATGAGGTCGCACCAAAGACTTATGCAGAGGCATTATCACCTCCTTTTTTCTACTAGCCATTCCTCTCCGTATGCACCCAAGCATCCTTCTAGCTTTTGCCGTCGCCTTTTCTACCTGTTTAGCTACTTTAAGATCATCAGACACAACCACGCCTAGGTCCCGCTCTTCTTTAGTGGACAAAAGTACTTCACCTCCTATACTGTATTGCTCCCTTGGATTGCTGCAGCCCAAATGCATGACCTTACATTTTTTAACATTAAATCCCAGCTGCCAAATTCTAGACCATTCTTCAAGCTTAGCTAGATCCCTCCTCATGTTATCTACACCTTCCTGGGTGTCTACTCTATTGCAGATTTTGGTATCATCTGCAAAGAGGCAAACCTTACCCAACAGCCCTTCCGCTATATCACTAACAAAGATGTTAAAAAGAATCGGACCAAGGACAGATTCCTGGGGCACACCACTGGTAACATCCTTCTCCTCAGAGTGAGCTCCATTTACTTGTACTCTTTGTCGCCTCCCACCCAACCAATTTCTAACCCAAGCAGTAACTTTAGGGCCCATCCCTAGGGTGCTCAGTTTGTTTATAAGTCGCCTGTGAGGAACAGTGTCAAAGGCTTTACTGAAATCTAAATACACCACATCTAGAGCTCTCCCTCGGTCCAACTCCCTGGTCACCCAGTCAAAGAAATCAATCAGATTTGTCTGACAAGACCTGCCTCTGGTGAATCCATGCTGCCTCGGATCCTATAATCCGCTGGACTCCAGAAACTTCACTGTTTTCTCTTTCAGCAGTGTTTCCAATAATTTACTCACCACCGAAGTTAAACTAACCGGCCTGTAGTTTTCTACCACATCCTTACTTCCGCTTTTGTGTAAAGGCACCACATGAGTCTCTCTCCAGTCCTTTGGCACCACTCCCGACTCCAACGAGGCATTGAAAAGGTCAGTCAGTGGAGTTGCTAGAACGTCCCCAAGTTCCCTTAGTATTCTAGAGTGTATCCCATCCGGTCCCATCGCTTTGTCTACTTTAAGTTGAGCTAGTTTCTCACGAACACAGTCTTCTGAAAATTGTTCAAGATGTCCCTCGCTTCTGTTATTTGTGGGTGTTTTCTGAGGTCCTGCTCCTGGTTCTTCATCTGTGAACACAGAACAAAAATATTTGTTAAGCAATTCCGCTTTATCCTTATCAGCTTCTACATATTCCCCCCCTGCACCCTTGAGTCTGACAATACCACTTTTGCCCTTCCTCTTCTCACTAATATATCTGAAAAATGTCTTATTCCCCCATTTTATTGCATTGGCTATTTCCTCCTCCTTTTGAATCTTTGCCTTCTTGACTACTTTGCTAGCTTCTCTAAGTTTTTCCAAATACAGATGCCTGTCTTCCTCTCTCTGTGATCTCTTGTATTTCATGAAGGCCTCCCTCTTTTTCTTCACTTTTTCAGCTACTTCCTTTGAAAACCATA
Source organism: Ichthyophis bannanicus (assembly GCA_033557465.1). Lineage (NCBI taxonomy): Eukaryota > Metazoa > Chordata > Amphibia > Gymnophiona > Ichthyophiidae > Ichthyophis > Ichthyophis bannanicus. Next base: position 229,643,229 of record CM066039.1, read on the forward strand.
CATATAAGTGGTGAACAAGAGTGTGAGGGGCATTGGGATCCAAAAGCAATCTTGAAGAGATGATTTTTAGCCTGGATTTGGATAGGGCTAGAAAAGCAGCCTGATGTACTGACTCAGGTAGTTTGTTTCAGGCTTATGGAGCAGCAAGGTGGATAAGGCAGTTGCTTATGTAGAATAGTGAACTGCTGTGTCACTCATAGTTATTATCGAAGAGATGTAGGTTTTAAATATAAATATTCCCACTCAACCCTTACTTGAAATTTTTAAATGAGAAACCCAAAGTTAATTTCCATTTGAGACCTACTTGGGTATATTTAGCTTTAAGTACTTAAGAGATTAGATTGTCGTGAAAACTGAATACAATTTCATTTTTTTCCAATGTGCAGACATGAACCAGTGCACAAAAGAAATCCCTGTTTGGAAACCCACAAATAAAAATGAATTGGCGAGTTCTGTAATTAGCCCTGAGAGACGGTAAGTATACTTCTACTGTTATATAATGTCTCATTTCGCCATATGAATCTGAATTGCTTCAGGAGGTAGCTTAGTTTTAAGACTATTGAAGCACATCAAACTTTTTTGATGACTTAGGATATGATTTCCAGGCCTTTTCAAAGCCGCCAGCACACAAACCTCTGTGGAGCAAGCATTGGGGACACGAGAAAGGACTTGTGACCAAAAGGGAAAGCTAGTAAAGTAATGAAATCTTCACCCAAGGCTGGAAGGGCTCAGGAAAGTTGCTGTATACAATGTGTGTGCCCCACAAATCAGGGTCACGCTATCTATGCCCTACAAGGCTGCCTGATAATTCTCATGTTGCAGGGCTCATGCTGTATCTAAAGAGAGAAGCATATACGACTACACGTGCTGAAAATTCTGCAGGTTTGAGCCACCACTGGGGCATCTTGCTAAGAGTACAGCCTATGTCCTACTCCAGGCCTGAGCATCAGGCAGTAGTGAATTCCCCTCTCCCTTTCGATGGCACACATGATCAAGTCTGAATGTACACAGTGTGTTGTGGCACACTTGTGGGAGAACGTCCCTCTACAGTGTGAACCATGGACCTTTCCCACTCTTTTCTTTGCAGCTCTCCTACACCCTCCCCTCATTGTCTGATCTTTTATTTTTTATAAGACATTATCCCTAAAATCTGTGGTGTACTGGATTACAGACACTTCTTTCTCCACAGACAAGCAGGGGGATGCAGGACACTCCTCAGGTGTCATCCTTAAGAACATAAGATTATGCCATACTGGGTCAAACCAAGGTCCATCAAGCCCAGTATCCTGTTTCCAACAGTGGCCAATCTAGTTCATAAGTACCTAGCAGTTTCCCCAAAAGACACAGGTTCCACAATGCTTGTATTGGGTCAAGTGGTGATATCCTGGGTCCCTTTTATTTTATTTATTTATTTAACAGTATTTCTATACCGCCTTATCCTACAATCAAGGCGATATCCTTTGATATCCTTGACAGCGCTTTCATGCTGGGCTCTCCCCTAGCTCAGAGAAATCCTTTTGGACTTTTGAGCATGCATGCACCTTCCTGCGTAGACGTCCTGCTCCTTCAGTATTCTTGACTGCTGTTCGCGCGTCATCGGCTCTCCCCTCTGTCGGGGTCTTCAGTTTTCTCCCCCCCCCCTTTTCCAATTCATCCTGCTAGACCAGTCCAGACAATCGGGTTAAGTACCCCTGCCAGCAGATGTTGGAGACAGAGAAAAAACTACCAGAAGCTGATTGGCCAGGGTCTGGTAACCATACAGGCATACCCCTAGGGGTCACCTTCAGTATTTTCTCTGTTTCCAGCAGATGATGGTGCTTTTATTTGCTCTCTGATATTTTCTCTCTTTTTAATCCATTGACTGGAGGTTTCAGGGCACACAAGAGGTGTTCCCTTGCATTTTCCAGTCCCTAAGATCCTTTTTCATCCTCACCGGTTGGGAGCTCCTGGTCTGGAGAATCGGTCGAGCTCCTTACATCAGGGGGGATTCTGGTGCTGGATCCTGGCCAAGAGGGTTGTATCTATTGGGAGCATGGGGTTGCCTTCAACACTTTCTGCAGTCCTCCTTTCGTTCTGGCTCCCCTGCTCGATCCGCTGCACGGAGGCTTCACCAACAGTGAGTTCTCTGTTCCATAGCTGCCTGCATCCCCCCCCCCCCCCTTCGTTTCTCGGCCATGGACGTCGAGGCTGTTTTCGGGGCATTGCTTTTCAGCCACACAGTAGCCTTCAGCGACGGGGGAGTGCACCGGAACACCCTTTTTAAAGAAAAACGCCGTTTTTGCCTGAGTTGCGCATAGCAGATCGCCTGGTCGCATGTGACAGTTTTAAAGTTTTAAATCCTTGCCATTGCAGCATCTCGCTCCGGGAGAGCTCAAACTGGCTGAATTTAAATTTTTACCTTTAAAAGCAGTGAAGGCTCAGCAGCAGATCAGTGTGGCTCTCCAGCTCCGCGTTTTTTCAACGCTGTGTTTTGGCGGGGGTTTTTTTGCTTGCGGCAGACTTTCTTCTTTCTCCTTCGTGGCTTGCTGCGGTGGCCATTTTCTGGCTACATCCTTCAATTGCAGAACTGTTTCTCAATATGCCTTCTTCCTCTCACGCTGCATGGTATGCAGCAAAAAGCAGAAGGATATCAAGGATAGGATTTGTGTTGCCTGTTCATCTTACACAGGAGAATCTTCAGCTACAGCTTCTGGGCCCTCTGCTAGAGAAGCTCCTCCTGTCACCTCAGTTCGTCCAACAAGCCCACACGCAGCACAAGCAGCGGAAGGGTTCACTGACCCTCGTCTGCTGCTTTCTCAGCCTTCCAATTCCACAGTCCTGGCTGTGGAGACCCCTTCTCCAGCTTCAGATTCTCAGTTTCTTTCTCTGTTTAAACAAGCCTGGTCCATCTGGCACACAGACCCGTCCACACTGGGCGCAGCAGAGCAGGTCTTGCCTTCGGCCGAGGCCAGCATGACCACGACTTCACGAAAGCGCCCCAGACCGATTTGCCTCCTAAGGACACTGCTCGTCGTCCCAAGGAAATTTTGTGGTGTTCAGACACATGGCCGGTTTGCCCAGAGAACGACATATCTTCAGATGCGGGCAGTCCGATCGCAAAGACAGTAAATACTCACCATCGGTTGCCTCTGTGGACAGCCAGGGGGATGCCCAAGATATTTGACTTTTTCGCAAGGACGAATTACCAGCATTAATTGCACAGATCGTGGAAGCTTTATGCTTGACAAACCCTCCTGTTTCTCTAGAGTCTCAAGCACAGCCGCAATCGGACCCCATCCTTCAGGGTATTAGCCATCCAAGGCTTTTCCCTTTCCAGCGGAACTACAACAGATGGTATCGCAAGAATGGAAAGCGCTGGATGTCTCCTTAAGCACAGCTCGCTGTCTTGGCCAGTTTTATCTTTGGTCTCTCGCAGATTGGGAAAAGTGGCTGGCATATCCCAAGGTGGACGCGCTAGTGACGGGCGTCATGAAGCATACCACCATACCAGTTGAGGGAAGTGCGGCTCTGCGAGACTAGCAAGATAGGAAAGTTGTGTCGTCTTAAGACTGCCTTTTCCTCCTCCACACTAGCTCTCCAAGCCACCATCTGTGGTGGTCTTGGGGCTCGAGCCTTGCTGCAATGGATTCAGCGCTTGCCGGAAGATCTGGCTTTAGGTCGCTTAGTCGGTCATGGCTTATTTAGCAGATGCCTTTTATGATTTGTTCCGGCTCTCGGCTCGTTCAATAGCAGCGGTTGCCATGGCCCGTCGATGGCTTTGGTTGCGCCAGTAGTCGGCGGATGTCGCCTCCAAAGCACGCCTTTCTATGCTACCTTTTAAAGGTAGGGTAGGCTTCTTTTTGGCGAAGACCTGGATAAGTTGGTCAAACATCTCGGGGAGGTAAAGCCTCAAAGTCTACCTGAGGACAGACCAAAGTCCTCCGGTCGCCGTTCATCCCGGTCTTATGCTGCAACTTTTCGGCGTACGTCTCGATTCAGAGATACTAGCCATTACAGATCAAATAGAACGACACCACCTTCCACATCCAATCACTTTGGCCAAAAGTCACAGTCCTTTTGGGGAGCCTGAAAGAACAATGAATCATACTCTGGCTCAAACAACTTTACCGGAGCCATGCTCTCCTCCTGCTGACAGGACGGGACGGACCGCCTGCCCGAGATACCGCCTCCAGTTGGAGGTCGGCTGGCTCTTCTTTCTCGGCTGTGGGCACTCATTACTTCAGACCATTGGGTCCTTCAGGTGGTGTGTCAGGGTTACGCTCTCGAGACTTATCGACCCATTCGTGAAGCTTTTCTTCTCTTTCCAGGAGGAGCGCCTCGCAAGAGAGATTATTCTTTACACGGTTCGTCGTCTTCTCCTTCAAGCCATTTGTCCTGTTCCTTCTACCGAGCAGGGCACGGGCCGCTACTCCATCTATTTCATGGTGCCCAAGAAGGTCGGCTCCTTTCGGTCGATCCTCGACCTGAAGAGCATCAACCTCTGCCTTCGCATCCCTTGCTTCCGCATGGAAACTTTGCATTCGGTTATCCAAGCGGTCCGCAAAGGGGAGTTTCTGGCTTCCCTAGATCTCGCAGAGGCTTACTTCCACATTCCGATTCGCACAGAACATCAGCGCTTCCTGTGGTTCGCCATCCTGGGTGAGCATTTCTAGTTTTGTGCCATGCCATTCGGCCTAGCCACAGCACCGCACACATTCTCCAAAGTCATGGTGGTGGTGGCTGCAGCATTACGCAGGAAAGGCATTCGAGTACATCCGTACTTAAACGCTTGCCTAATGCGGGCGGACTCCCATGCGGAAGCCTGCGACATGGTAAACCAGGTAGTCCCCTTTTTAGAAAGTCTCGGATGGGTGGTCAATCGAGCCAAAAGCTCATTACAGCCCACTCAGTGCTTGGACTTTCTCGGAGCTCGCTTCAATACTGCTCAGGGCAAAGTCTTCCTGACTCATGAAAGGTTTCTCAAGCTGTCGTCCTAGATACGCAGTTTCCTCCAGCAAGCTTACCCGTGCGCATGGGATTATCTTCAGGTGCTAGTTTCTATGACAGCCACCATAGAGGTGGTGCCCTGGGCCAGAGTGCACATGCGAGGTCTGCAAAGAGCATTGCTCGCTCATTGGTCACCATTGTTGGAGGATTATGATGTTCTTAATCCGATTCCTCCATGCATCAGGAGCAACCTGCAATGGTGGCTTTTGCCATCTCACCTCTTCAAGGGCGTTCCCCTGGAGCATCCTCGCTGGATTTTGTTGACAACAGATGCGAGCCTCTCTTGGTGGGGAGCACATTGCATTAGTCGCACGGCTCAGGGCATTTGGTTGCCTCGCAAAACACGTTGGTCGATCAACTGATTGGAAGCCTGAGCGGTTCGCCTAGCCTTACTACGGTTTCTACCACTGCTTCGTTTCCAGGCAGTTCGTGTTTATTTATTTATTATTTATTATTTATTACAATTTCTTATATACCGCACTATTGTCAGCGCGGTTTACATATAACAAAATGACCATAACAAACTTTTTGGCTTCACATAGAACAGGAGTAACAACTTGGGTAACATGTTTTGCTTTACAGAGAACAGGAATAAAAACTTGGATAACATGGGGATGTAAACTGAACTAACTAATTACATATGTACAATGAGATTGATTGCTGAGGATTTAGGGTGTTACATGTGTACAGTAGGGTTGAGATGTTATCTGGGAGGTGAGGGGGGGCAGTTAGGTAGGGGATAGGTTAATCTGGTAGTACTGTGTAAATAAATGGAATTTGAGAGCCTTTCTGAATTGTGTTAAGTCAGTAATTGTACGGATGCCTGGTGGTAATGCGTTCCAACATTTTGGGGCATAGATACTGAAAGCCCTGTTAGATGTTGCGATAGTGTACTTTGTTGAAGCCTTTGGGATTAATAGTGCATTTGTGGATAGGGATCTCCTTGTTCTGTTGGGAGGAGTGAGTTGGATGATATTAGTTAATGAAGGGGAGGTGATGCCATGGATGGATTTGAAAGTGAGCAGCAAAGATTTGAATATGAGCCTTCCTTGAATGGGGAGCCAGTGTAGCTGTATTAGGATGGGTGTTATATGGTCACATCTTGCTGCTCCCACTAAGACTCTAGCTGCGGCATTCATGGCAAGTTGCAACGGGTTGAGTGTTGATTGAGGGAGACCTTGAAGAATAGCGTTGGCGAAGTCAAAGTGTGGTAAGATCAGGGATTGGTATACTGTCCGGAAGTCTTCGGGGTTCAGAAGGGATTGCAAGTGTCTAAGGGACCGGATTTTGAAATATATGGCTCTGACTATGTTGGATATATGGGTTTTCATATCTAAACGCTGATCAAGGGTGACTCCTAAGTACCGAATTGTTGATTTGGTTTGGAGCTCAGCCTCATTGGTCTTTAAATGAGGTGGAGGGCGGAAACTCTGGTCTCTGGTGATAAATAGCACCTCAGTCTTTTTGTGCTGTATCCTAAGATTTTGGGACAGAAGCCATTCGGAAACTGCGTTAAAACATTCAATCAGTGGCGAAAGGTCCATTTGCTCTGTGTAGAATGGCATGAAGAGGAGGATGTCATCGGCGTAAATTAGACAGTCGACCTTGAAAGACCCGATTATGTTGAAAATGGGTTGCATGTAAATATTAAATAAAAGGGAGGATAGGGAAGATCCTTGTGGGACGCCCTGTCGTTGATGGAAGGGTTCGGAAGATCCTGCTCCTGATTTTACATGTTGCCATCTGTCTTCAAGGTATGACCTGCACCAGTCGAGGGCGATGCCATTTATGCCCTTTTCTTTTAGTCGTTCAACAAGGAGACCATGGTGTACAGAGTCAAAGGCTGCCGCGATGTCTATGAAGATGAGTGCGAAACCTTGTCGGATGTTGTCGATGCCAGTGATGATTTTATTAAAGAGGGAGGTAAGTAGTGTTTCGACGCCGTGGTATTCCCTGAATCCATGTTGACGATGGTCTAGTGGGGAAGCTGAATCTATGTGGTCTTGAAGTTGCCTTTGTGCTTCCTTTTCGATTATTTTGGCTAAGAGAGGTATGCTGGCTATGGGTCTGTAGGATTCAACTTTGCTTGGGTCAAGTTTAGGGTTCTTCAAGAGAGGTCTGATTGATGTTTGCTTGAGTGCTGCAGGGAAGGATCCAGTTGTGAATGATAAGTTCATCATTTTTGTGATAAGTGGGCTTAGTTCTGTCCGTAAATTTTTAATCCAATATGCGGGGCAGGGGTCGGTTTGAGCAGTTGTGGTATTGAGGGCAGCAATAGTATCTTCCACAAGTTTCTTGGATGGTGTGGAGAACTTAGAAAGGGAAGTTGGACTAGGGGTGTCTTGTGCTGTGAATGTGGTAATTTTATATCCGTTTGAAGTAGCTTGGATTGTAAATAGTTGGCATACTCTTGTGGGTGGATCACTTCAGGGGTACATGGGGATGGTTCCTTAGTGAATGATTTGACTAGTTCAAAAAGGTCATGTGGTTTGTTTAGAGATCTCTTGAGAGTGTCGGTATGGTATTGTTTCATGTTAGTTAGGATAGCTTCTCTGTGGATTGCAAGGTGAGTTTTGTATGCTGAGTGGTCTTCAGTGGAGTGGGACCGCCTCCATCTTTTCTCTAGTTTCCGTAAGTGTGACCGGGAGACCTGCAGTTCAGGAGAGAACCATGGGGAGTGTTTTACTTTCTTTGTGATATTGTTCTTGGTAGGTTTTTGCGCAATGGAACTAAGAGACTTGTTCCATGCGGAGATTAAATTGTCAAGGTTGAGAGTTGCATTGTTGAGTAGCGGAAGCATTTCTGGCATTATGATATCTTTATTGAAGGCTTTGAAGTTTCGAGAAGAAGTGTTTGTTGGGTTGCCTGGTGATTCATTGTTGTTTATTGAGCTGTTGTTGATAGGTATGATAAAATTGATCAGTTTGTGATCTGACCATGGTACAGAGGTGAGAGATGTCACAAGTTCTTCATTTGGTTCTTGTACTGACAGGGGGACAAAGATCATGTCAAGTATGTTCCCTTTATTATGGGTGGGTTCAGTGATGATTTGTCTGTAGCCCAGGTCATTGATTGCTTCTAGAAGGGTAGTGGCATGACTGAAGAGAAGAGATGGGAGGTTGAAGTCTCCTAGTATCCAATTTGATAGGTTGGGGTTGCGAGTGTTGGCTGCTATGTCGAGGATGTTGCAGAGATCATCAGTTGAGGATGAGGGTGCTCTATATAAGAGGTTGACGGAGCAATGGTCATTTGCAATGGATAAAAAATCAAGGTTATTGGTGCTGGAGGAGTCTGTTGTATGAAAATGCAGATCGGTTTTGGTCAAAATAAGGGTCCCTCCTCCTCTTTTGGCTTCTCTATGACGGGAGTGGACTGTAAAGTTGTTGGGTAGTAGTTGGTTGAGGATTACATTATCTGCGTCAGATAACCAAGTTTCAGTTACCAAAAGAATATCCAGGTCGTGGGAAGCAATTAAGTCGGTTATAACTGGCCATTTCTTACGAATTGATCTTGCATTTATAAGGGCGCAGTTAAGAAGGAGAGTGGGTTTCTCTGGTTTCGTTTGTTTGGAATGTTGGAGGGCTATGTGTAATAAATATGATTGACGTGTGTGATTGTTCTTTAAATGGTGAGGATAAGAGTATTTTGTCCACGTTCTGGCATGGTGTTGGAGGATTGGGATTTGGTTGGTAGCGTGGAGTAGGGCAAAGGACTCGACAATCAGCCAAGAGAAGATAAGGAGGCAGCTCATCATGACTGTGATAGGAGGGGCCATTTCCGTGTTATTTTAGAGTGTTGTAGAGCTGGTGTTAGATTTGATGTTAAGACAATGGTGGTGAGTCTCTACAGCTTTGGTGAGTGTCACTGACTATTGGGAGTACTCAGGGGGGGATTGTACACTATTTTGCACTATTTGGGTTGTGTGAGAAGGGGAGGGTGAGAGCAGCTGGAAATTGTGTACTATTCTTGGGTGAGGCAGGCAAAGTGTGAATAAATGGAGTCAAGAATATTAATAAGAGAGTATTTTGGAATATTGCTCTTCAGCAGTATGCAGAGGTGTATGAGAGAATTCAGATCTATATCTATCTCTGAACTAGGTTTGGAGACAAGGCTGATCAGTGGGATCTAACTTCTCTCCGACAACGCGACGACAGTGACCTACCTCAACCGCCAAGGCGGAACAAAAAGTCTTGGCGTGACCAAGGAGATGCTCCTCCTTTTCCGTTGGGCAGAGAAGCTTCTTCAGGCTCTTTCGGCGCAGCACATTGTAGGCACAACCAATGTGATGGCGGACTTTCTCAGCCGTCATGCCCTCGATCCAGGCGAATGAGAGTTTGCTCCCTGGGCGTTCCAAAGGATTGTTCACAGATGGGGTCAGCCCACGATGGATCTCATGGCATCATCTACCAACGCCAAAGCCACAGGCTTCTACAGCCGGCAGAGGGAACACGGGTCACAGGGGTTAGGGGTTAGATGCGTTAGCACAGCCATGGCCGATGGCAAAACTGCTATACATTTTTCCCCCATGGCCACTGGTCGGCAGAGTTCTCCAACGATTTCGGATGCACTGGAGTGCCATGATTCTGGTAGCTCCGGATTGGCCTCTGAGACCGTGGTACGTCTAGCTCAGGCACCACCTCTGCGACTCGGATTTCGCAGAGGACTTTTAAGGCAGGGGCCAGTCTTAATGGACAACCCCGCTCCCTACTCGCTTACGGCTTGGCTCTTGAACGCCGCCATCTGAGAAACAAGGGTTATGCTCCTCGGGTTGTGGCCACCTTGCTCAAGGCTCATCGTCCTTCTATGTCGCGGGCTTATGCCTTGGGTGTGGCGTATCTTTGAAGCCTGGTGTTCCGGCGGTGCCATCTCTTACCATGGCGAGTTCAAATTCCTCAAATCCTAGCCTTTCTCCAAGAGGGTCTTGACAAAGGTTTGGCTCTTGGGTCTCTTCGAGTCCACATCTCTGCCCTTACCTGTTTTAGGGGGCCAATAAATGGATGCTCCCTTGCGTCCCACTCTGGCGTGGCGCGTTTTCTCAAAGGGGCGAAGGTGGTCCGTCCACCTCTCCATCCTATCGTACCTCTTTAGGATCTTTCCTTGGTCCTTTCGAACCACTTAACAGAACATGACTTTGTGATTTGTCTCTGAAAACAACCTTTCTAGTAGCAGACCTGCTATTAGTAATCTGTGAACTATCATTAAAATCATCCGCAATACCTGAAGATTGGAGGATGGCGAACGTAACACCAATTTTTAAAAAGGGTTCCAGGGATAATCTGGGAAACTACAGACCGGTGAGCCTGACGTCAGTACTGGGGAAAAATGGTAGAAACCATCATAAAGAACAAAATTGCTGCACATGTAGATAGTCATGGCTTAATGGGAGACAGCCAACATGGCTTTAGACAAGGAAGATCTTGTCTTACTAATCTGTTATGTTTTTTTGAAGGTGTGAATAAACAGGTAGACAAAGGTGAGTCGGTTGATATAGTGTATTTGGACTTTCAGAAAGCCTTTGACAAGGTCCCTCATCAGAGACGTTTGGCAAAACTAAAGAGTCATGGGATAGGAGGCAGTGTACTACTATTAATCAAGAACTGGTTAAAAGATAGAAAGCAGAGGATAGGGCTAAATGGCTGGTTTTCCCAATGGAGAAAGGTGAAAAATGGTATACCCCAGGGATCTGTGCTGGGTCCGCTGCTTTTTGACATATTCATAAATGACCTGGAAAAGGGAATAATGAGTGAGGTTATCAAATTTGCAGATGGCACAAAACTATTTAAAGTTGTTAAAACCCAAGAGGATTGTGGAAAATTGCAAGAGGATCTTGATAAATTGGAAGACTGGGCATCAAAATGGCAGATGAAATTTAATGCGGACAAGTGCAAAGTTATGCACCTAGGGAAGAACAACCCAAACTATGGTTACACGATGCAAGGTTCCACATTAGGAACCACCTCCCAGGAAAAAGATTGTGGATAACATGTTAAAATCCTTGACCTAGTGTGCAGCAGCGGCCAAGAGAGCAAATAGAATGCTAGGTATCATAAGGAAAGGAATGGAAAATAAAACAAAGGATATTCTAATGGTGAGACCGCACCTTGAATATTGTGTGCAATTCTGGTCGCCGTATCTTAAAAAGGATATAGCGTTATTAGAAAAGGTTCAGAGAAGAGCCATCAAAATAGTAAAGGGGATGGAAGGATAACCCTATGAAGAAAGGCTAAAAAGGTTAGGGCTCTTCAACCTGGAAAAGAGACTGCTGAGGGGAGATATGATAGAAGTCTATAAATTAATGAATGGAGTGGAACGGGTAAAGGTAGATCGATTGTTTACGTTATCAGAATATAGAAATACTAGGGGACATGCAATGAAGCTACAGGGTAAACTATTTAAGACTAATAAAAGAAAATATTTTTTCACTCAACGTGTAATCAAACTCTGGAATTTGTTACCGGTGGATGTAGTAAAGGCTATTAGTGTAGCTGGGTTTAAAAAAGGTTTGGACAAGTTCCTGGAGGAAAGGTTCATAAACCATTATTAAGAAGGGACCCAGGATATCAATACTTGACCCAGTACAAGCATTGTGGAACCTGTCTCTTTTGGGGAAACTGCTGGGTACGTATGACTTAGATTGGCCACTGTTGGAAACAGGATACTGGGCTTGATGGACCTTGGTCTGACCCAGTATGGCATATCTTATGTTCTTATGTAATCACCTCAGCGCGTAGAGTGTCGGAGTTGCAGGCCTTTTCTTGCCGCGATCCTTCTCTCTCCTCCTCGGAGGGCGGTGTCACCTTGCATACCATTCCTTCCTTTTTGCCTAAGGTCCTAACGCCTTTTCACGCGAATCAGTCTATTTTCTTACCTTCTTTTCCTAAGGAACAGTCTTTGGGGCGCCAGAAACTTATTCAAAAACTTGATCTTGAGGGTTCTTTCCCGTTTTTGAAGGTTGCAAATCTGTTCTGTAAGTCTGATTGTCTTTTTGTGCTGTTCGCTGGGCCTCGAAAGGGACTAGCAGCTTCGAAGTCTACCATTTCTAGATGGCTACAGCAAACGATTGAATCCGTGTATATACTCCGTGGAAAGTCGGTACCCTCCGGGCTACGGCTGCATTCTACATGAGCCCAAGCGATGACATGGGCGGAACATTCTCAGGATACCCCTCTTGACATTTGTAGAGCAGCCACCTGGTCCTCTCTCCCCACTTTCAGCCGTCACTACAGGCTAGATCTTCAGGCGCAGGAGGACGCTGCTTTTGGAGCAAATGTGGTTGCTGCAGCTCTGTCTTCCCACAGGAAGGCAGTTAGCTTGGGTGCTACCCATTGTCTGGACTAGTCTAGCAGGATGAATTGGAAGGAGAAATTTCACTTGCAGTTAATTTCATTTCCTGGAATCCTGCTAGACCAGTCCAGGACTCTCCCACTATAATAGACACAGTAATGTTGAGAGAGTCTCACTATTTCCTTGTGGCAGCGTCATATCTCGAGCAGGGGTTCTCCACTGCTCCTTCAGACTTTCTCTCCACTGTACATAGTTTCTTACTGTTCTCTAGTTTCATTATTGCTTGTCAGAGTTTACTGAAGGTGGCCCCGAGGGGTATTCCTGTATGGTTACCAGAGCCTGGCCAATCAGCTTCTTGTAGAGTTTTTTTCTCTGTTTCCAACATCTGCTGGCAGGGGGACTTAACCCGATTGTCTGGACTGGTCTAGTAGGATTCCAGGAGAGGAAATTAACGGAAAGGGAAATTTCTCCATTTTTCATATGTTCTACTTCTTCCTTTTGCAACAATGAACGTAAAAAATGAAAAAGGACAGTGATTGGAGGATCAGCACCTCAGTGGGGCTGCCGCAATGATTGGAGCAGCGATTGCAGGAACTGGCTCCTCAGCCCAAATTCTGGCTCACAGACCAGCAGAAACATTTTAAAAACAAAATCCTCAAGCACTGTTGCTGCAGATCATCAACTACCAAATGGCTGGTCTCCAACAGCATTCAGTTTCCTCTCATGTTTTTCTCTCATCAGACCCAGACAAGGCACAGTTGGGAGCGAGCAGAACAGCTGAGTGACCATAGGCAGACATACTGGCGCTCGCATTGGCATCTTCAGCCCAGAGCCTTCTCTCATGCTAGTGGCCCCACCCCCTCCTCTTTCCCCTTCCCCAAAGGTTCTTCACTCTCTCTACTACTATTAATCATTTATATAATGCTACAGGGCATGCGCAGCACTGTACAGATACATGAAAGAAGACTGTCCCTGCTCGATAGAGCTTACAATCTAATCAGGACAGACAACACAACAGCTAAGAACAAGGGTACAATCAGGGAAAGTCAAGGAGACACATAGAACAAGGGATCAGGATCCAAAAGCAGCCTCAGAGGTGAGCTTTTAGCATGGTTTTGAAAAGGCATATGGAGCAGCAAGGTGAAAGGGTTGGTCTGGAGGTGGCAGTGGAAGAAAAGGGCATAAACAGAAGAAAGCCGTTGAGGAGCAGAGTTCACAAGGAGGAGTGTTGAGAGAGAGGAAAGAGTGAGGAGCAGTAGAATGAATGCATTTATAGGTCAGAAGGAGAAGTTTGAATTGGATACAGAAACAGAAGGGGATCCAATAAAGTGACTTGAAGAGGGGGTTATGTGAGTATATCAGGGCTGGTGGAAGATTAACTGCACAGCTGAGTTCTGAACAGATTGAAGGGGAGAGAGATGACTCAGAGAGAGATCAGCAAGGAGGAGGTTGCAGTAGTCTAGAAGGGAGGTGACTAAAGAGTGGATAAGCGTCTTAGTATTGTGTTCAGAAAGGAAGGGGTGAATTTCTCTAATGTTATAGAGAAAGAAACCACAGGTTTTAGCAATCAGTTGGATGTGTGTGGAGAAGGGGAGAGAGGAGCCAAAGATGAATCCAAGGTTGTGGGCAGAGAAAATAGGAAGTGTTATCCACAGAGATAGAGGAAGGGGGGAAAGTGGGTTTAGGGGGAAAAATAAGAAGTTCAGTTTTGTCCATGTTCAATTTCAGATGGTGGTGAGACATCCGGCAGCGATGTCAGATAGGCAGGCAAAGATTTGGGTCTGGAGTGTCCGAGAAATATCAGGTGTAGAAAAAGATCTTGGAGTCATCAACGTTGAAATGGTACTGAAAGTCAATGGAAGAGATGAGCGCACGAAGAGACTGGGTATAGAGAGAGAAAGGAGAGGGCCCAGAACAGACACTTGGGGTACACCATCTGAGAGTGGGATAGCAGTAGAGGAGGAACCACCAGAACAAACACTGAAAGAGTGATAGGAGAGAAGAAGAGAACCAGAATATAAAGCCCCTAAAGCCAGGTGAGGACAATGTGTAGAGGAGAAGGTGGTGGTCAACAGTGTCAAAAGCAGCAGAAAAGTCAAGAAGAATGACTTGTGACATTGTGACTTCATGGAGCCCTTCCCCCTCCCACACCTCCCCCCTAGGCTACAAACCTCCAGTCCTGACTCTTCCCGCCTTTTGCTGCTCAGATGGTTTATGGAGGACAGTGCTGCCCTCTTGCAGCAGTCACCTCTCATGGATGTACAGAGTCCCATCGGGAGTGCACGAGCCACACGAATGGACATCTCAGTGGACCCAGGAAATCCCTTCAGACCAAATTCCCTCCCCTGATTGACCGGTGGCCCTCACTACTGCTGCTGGCCTGCAACAGAACCATCCAGACAAGCTCATCCACAAAATCCTCAATTCTGCCGCACCTGTCGCTACCAATATTTTCAGCAATTCTACCCTAGACTGATATATTATCCCTATTCCAGACAATCGACTCGGCACCTACAAGGGCCATCTTATGGCCAACGGGCATATCTATGAGAGAGGAAACAGCTGCCTAACCCTAACCCCACTCCCAAACCCAGCCCTAATTTTTGACTACCTTCCAGTGGGGGGCAGAATTCAGCATTTTTGAGAGGCCTGGCAATGCACAACCACGGATTGATGGGTGCTTAGTATTGTACCAAATGGTTACAAAATCAACTTCTGGGCATTTCTCCCGACCCAGCCCCACAAAAAACCCATCCAGTTTTTGCACCACATCAGCTCAACCTATATATCAGGAAATCAGGGACCTTTTAGCAAAATCACGCCATTGGTCTGATGCTCCTCTTGAAGCACTATTGGGACTTCTATTCCTATTTCTTCATCCCCAAAAAGGCAGGCAGGTTGAGGCAGATGGTGGATCTTCAGGGCCTCAACTGCTAAATAAAGCTTGAAAAGTTCAAGATGAATTCGCTCAACACCTTATCTCTAGGACCAAGCAGGAAGTCAGTCCTCACATATGGGTGATGTCGACGGAGCCCTCATGCGGAGCATTTCCCCAGCTTTCAAAGAAAGCCTTTGGGAATGCAGGCACGCATGCGCAGTCCCCTTCCCGCCCAAAGGTGCCATCTTGCTCAGTCTTCTTTTTTCTGCGTAGCCCTACAGACGCCTGTCCTTGTCACCCATGAAAAAAGTTGATTTTTCTGCGTTGGGTCGAGTTTTTTTCTTCGGTTCGACGTCGGTTCCTTTCCCGCCTGGACTCGGTACACCGGTGCCGAGCCCGGATCTCTCTCTTCGTTTTTTGTCCTTAGAGACTGCGTTCGCGCCTTTTTTCTTTTCCCTGGGAGCCCAATTTTTTGATCTTGCAGGGGCCCTTTTTCCCCCGATGGCTGCCAGTGGCTTTAAGAAGTGTGATCGGTGCAAGAAACGCATGTCTCTCACCAACACACATGACTGCTGCCTCTGGTGCCTAGGGCCAGACCATGATTCTACGGTCTGTAGCCCCTGTGGCAAAATGTCTTCCAAGGCATTACGGAGCCGTCAGCACCAGCGTGAGAGGATCTTCTCCGAATCTGCCTCTGGACGGGTCCGACTTCGTCAGAGGCCTCGACGTCTCGGGAGTCTGACCCCGAGCATCGTCGGGGCTCCTCTGAAAGGGAGTCTCCCTCGAGGGAGCATCGAAGGAAGAAGAAACCCGTGAGGGCAGCATCCGTGGACGCTCTTGGCTCCTCGAGGGCCAGGTCGCATAGCCCCGATCACCGTCCCGGGTCTTCGGAGTCTGAGAGGCCTGCAAAGCATCCTCGTGTAGAGTCGGAGGCCCCGAGTCACTTGAGTACTGTAGTCCTCGTGGACTCTCCTCCGGGGGAGCTGACGTCGGCCCGACGCCGTCAGGACTCGAGTCGGAGGCTGCTGGGTCTCCTGAGCTCGGACTCAGGTTGATGGCCTTGGAGAGCAAATTGTCTGCCTTCATAGAGCAGCAGGGGGTGCTGATCGCCGGTCTCACCGGCGCATCTGCCCCGACCACCGAGACATCGACGGCCGAGCCGATCCTCGAGACCATGCGAATCCGAGTCGATCCTCGGCCGAGGTCACCCTTGGCCCTCCCGTTCGGGACCGAGGCGTCGGGGCAATGGCGTCGATGCCTGTCCACTCAGAGCCGCTTGATTCCTCCTCGGAGGAATCGGCGTGGGAAACGGAGGAGGAGGAGTACCCTGACACCTTCCAGACTCGGTGCGTCCCTTCGGACACACCGGGATCCGAGCCTCGGACAAGGTCCCCTCTGGAGCATACCACGTTCTTGGATTTCGTAAGGGACATGGCCAAAGCATTGGCATTCCCTGCGGACCACGAGGAGGAGCCTTGAGCCGAGGAGCTCGAGGCTCTGTAGTATGACTCTCCTCCCAAGGAGGCCTTTACTGTCCCGGTTCCTCCGATGCTGGAGCAGTTGCTCTTCCGCATGTGGGAGGTGCAGGCCTCGATGCCGGTTCTAAGCAAGCGGGTTGATTCCATCTATTGAGTCCGCAAGAGCCCCGGGTTTCAAAAGGCACGGCTACCGCACCACTCCATGGTGGTGGAATCGGCCATGCATCGCCTGAAGAGTCAGAAGATGCACTCCTTGGTGCCTCCCGGCAGGGAAGCCTGGAACCTGGATGCCCTCGTTAGAAAGTGCTTCCAGGGCTCTATGCTTGCTTGCCGTGTCCAGACCTACCAGCTGTACATGGGCATGTACCTTCGAGACCTGGCAAAGGAGATTGCCGGGTTCTCTGCTGGTCTGTCCGAGGAACCTTTGCAGAGGTTTAAGGCCTTGTCTTCTGGTATTCGAGAGTGCTCGAAGTTTATTTCTCGAGCAGCCTACGATGGATTTGAGGCTTCGGCCCGAGTAGCAGGGGCCGGCATCGGTGCACGCCGCCAGGCCTGGCTACAATCCTCTGACCTCGAGCCATGGGTACAGGACAAGTTGGTCGATGTCCCTTGCCGAGGTGAAAACCTCTTTGGCAAGCCCATGGCTGAAAAGGCTGCAGAACTCGAGACCGAGACTCTTACCCGGACAAGGCTGTCCAGGAAAACCTCTCCCCTTTCTCAGAAGAAGGGCTCGGGGAAAAAGGCCTTTTACCCGAGTAAGACCACTGCCTACAAAACCTACCCTCACTACCAGACCTCTGCAGCTCCCCAGCAGGCCAAGGGGCAGGGTCATGGGCCCCTTAGGCAGAAGGCTCCCAAGCATCAATTCAATCGAGAAGATTTACATGAATAAGATTTATTGGAAGACTCCTAAAGTTAAGTACGAGTCCCAAGTGAATTTAAGTGTTTAAGTACGAGTGCAAACACAGTCAATCTTAGATAACTTTGATACACAGGAGGAGAGAGGGTATTTGGACACTTTATACAAAAAAAGCCAGAAAATGTCATTGATGTACTAAGGCTGAGCTGGTGTTTACAAAGAATTCCAAAAAACCCAGTTAACTACAGCCATGAAGTCTGAGACAACTTCCGTGCAATAGATTCAAAATAACAAGAGTGAACCCTCCGAGTCTTTCTGCTATAAGGTTGTTTCATTGGAGTAATTTTCTTTAATTTTTACACCACATACCCACTCATCTATCCTGACAACTACAGATACCTTTGTTTCCAGTTCAACAATGTTCATTACCAATACCAAATTTTCCCCTTTGGCCTCTCAGCGCTCAGAGAATCTTCACGAAATGCTTAGTGGTTATCGCTGCACATCTACGCCGGCATAGCCACTGCATGTACCCTTACCTTGACGACTGGCTCATCTTCACTTCGTCCAAAGAGGCTGCTCTAGCCTTGATGCAAGCCACCAAGGACCTACTTCAGGCTACAGGCTTTGTGCTCATTTTACAAAAGTCTGAAAGGAACCCCAGCAAACAATTGCCTTCATCAGAACGCGCATAGATACTGTCACAGACAAGGTTGACCTACCCATAGACCGAGCTCGCACATTCTGTGGGCTCAGCACAAACTTTTCTCAACGACGGACATCCTCGGCCTGGGTCATTCTTTAGCTCGTTGGCCACATGGTGACTGCGGTTCCTGTTTGTTCCTTTATCAAAACTGCACATGTGGCCTTTGCAATGGCATCTCGGATCGAATTGGAATCCGCACTCAATCCCTTTATGTAATAACATCTCTATCTCTGCACCACTGGCCAGAAGGCCAACGAAGCCTACAGTAGCCAACGGGATGCCAGTTTCAGCTACCACAGATGCATCTGCACACCAGTGGGAGCACATCTTCTCCATCTGTCCACTCAGGGTACCTGTACAGCTCAGGAGTGTACATTACACATCAGTGTATTAGAACTATGAGCCATGATACTTTTAGTACAAACTGACAACCAAATCTCCATGTTTTACATCAAGGGTCTCCAAACCTGTCCTGGAGGGCCACAATCCTGCCAGGTTTTCAGGATATTCCTAATGAATATGCATGAGATAAATTCACACTTTATCTCATGTATATTCATTAGGGATATCCTGAAAACGTGACTGGTTTGCGGCCCTCCAGGACTGGATTTGGAGACCCCTGTTTTACATAAACAAACAAGTCAGGGTAAGGTCTCTCCGTGAGGCTGCGAGCCTCTGGAACTTTGCTCCATCAATAGGAACCATGTTACAAGCAGCCTACCTACCAGGAGAACCAAATTGCATAGCGGACACCCTCAGTTGACGCTTGAACCCTCACGAGTGCTCCCTGGATGGGGCCGTTCTGACATTGCTTTCAGCAGTGGGGCATTCCGGAGATAAACCACCTTGCAACTGCCAAAAATGCCAAATGCCCAACATTTTTGTTCATTTTTGCCCAGCCCCCAACTCTGGGCACCTGATGCAGTCACCATCTAGTGGAGTGACTGTCTACTCTTTGCACAAAAATTTTCTTATTCTGATTTCTGTTGGTTTTGTTTCAATCAGCATTGTTTTCTTTTATATTGTGGCTTTGAGTTGGTTAGTGCGCTTTTAGCAGAGGGACGTTAACCGGAGGTGAGATTCTTTTGGTAACTATTCCGAAAGATGTTGAGGGTAGCTTGACTGAGGCTTCCAATTTTTGTGCTATAGCTAATTATTGCAAAGATATTGTAGGCCTTTGCTGCTAGTTAGCTTAGCCAGTATTTGGATGATCATAACTGTTTACACTCTTCGCAGTTTGTTTTTCGGAAGGGGCATAATATAGAATTATTGTTAGGTGTTCTGAGATTAATAGTGCTTTAGCATGGGGGATGGTGGCAGTACTTCTGCAGTTTGATTTAAGCGTGGTGTTTGATGTGGTCGATCATTGCATACTTTCAACTATCCTGGATTATTTTGTTATATCAGGGGTAGTTCTGGAATAGTTTCAGGGTTTTTTGCAGCATTGTATGCATTGTGTGGAACATAATGCTGTACATTCAAGGTCATAGAGATCTAATTGTGGGATACCTCAGTGGTCCCCTTTGTCTCCAGTTTTGTTTAATGTAATATAGTAACATAGTAAATGACGGCAGATATGACCAGTATGGTCCATCTAGTCTGCCCAGTAAGATGGCAAGAGTAGGTGCACCTGCGTTCTGTGCAGGCCAGCCCTCCCCATGTCTTTGTTTAGGTGTGAATCCACCGCTCCGTGTAGGACACCCCTGTTTTGTTGAGAAATTAGATAGTTAAGTTTATTTTGATTTTATCCTATTGCTGTAAAGGGATCCACTGTGTCTGTCCCATGCCATTTTGAATTCTGTCACTGCATTTGCCCCCACCACTTCCATCGGGAGGGCATTCCAAGCATCCACCACCCTTTCAGTGAACAAGTATTTCCTTACATTGCCTTTCAGTTTACCCCGTTGCAGCTTTATGTTATGTCTTCCAGTTTTATAGCTTCCCCATCTTTGGAAGAGGTTGGTTTGTTTATTATTTCTCCAAGTATTTAAAGGTCTGAATCATATCTCCCCTATCCTGCCTCTCCTCCAGAGTGTACATATTTAGGTCTTCAAGTCTCTTCTCATAAGGCTTCTGACGCAGGCTCCAAATCATTTTGGTCGCCTTCCTCTGAACAGTTCCTGATGACGTTAAGTTGGATTCTGACCAGTGCAGATACGCAGTATTATGTCTATGCTGATGATATTTCGGTTTTGGTATAATTTCCTAGGCATTGTTTGGATTGTTTCTCAGTGAATGAAGTGTTTATTGTTGATGCATAGTTGGACACAGAATTTTCATCTTCAACTGAATGTGTATAAGACTAAGGTGCTCTGTTCTTGCAATGGTAATACGCTTCCAGACCTGTTGCTGACAGCAGTTACTTCACTGAATTTTACTAGGGAACCGCGTTAGGAGTTTTGTTAGATGAGGAATTATCTTAGGATGCGCATGTTAGCGCCATTATTTCTCATACTTTTTTTCAAATGCAATACCTTTAACGTATTTTGCGGTGGACAGTTTTCCTGTGTTTGTGCAGAGTACCATTGGTGTGTTTGGATTTTAGTAATTTGGTATTGTTCGCAGCAAGAGCTTGGGAGGCTGCAAGTATGTCAAAATATGGCTGCTAGGTTGATTTTTGGGGTTCCTAGGTTTACCTCTGTTTCACCATTATCTTGTAGGCTTCATTGGCTCTCTGAGTTTCAGAGATAATATGTTAAGTTTTATGTGGTGGTTTGATGATTATGTCTCTATCTGTTTTGCAGATCTTTCTTCATGTTTGATAGAGGTTAAGTCAAAACTGCTTTAGGAAGTGCAAGTTTTGCTGTTTCCTTCAAGTAGAGGTGTGGTTAGTAAGAGATGTTTTATGTGCACCTTGTCATATAAAGCTGTGGAGCTATAGTTCAAATTAACATTGGAATTGAAATTTAAGTCTTCTATTATTTTATTTAGGAAAAGATTGAAAGCTTGGTTATTCTCTCCGTAACTTATTAACTATTCTTATTTCTCCACAGGATGACTTTTATGTGTAAACCACACTGATCCGACTTGTTTGAAAGTGTTGCAGTATGGAAATTTATTGAATAAATATATAAAATAGAGCACTGCTCTACTACCTCAGTGCTACAAAATTGCGATCTTCCTCTCAGCTCTGTCACTTTCAACACAAACAATCCAGGTAGTCCGGCCTCCGAGTGGGCCAGGTCATCATCCTGGATAACAGACTGCATCTCCTTCTGTTACAACCAAATGCAGATGCTGTCACCAGGCACATAGGACCTCAGTTTTCGCTCTGTTGTTGCAACAAAAGCCTATTTGGTCTCAGTGCATGCACAAGAAATTTGCAGGGCAGCTACTTGGTCTTAAATCTATACCTTTGCCAGACACTAAAGCTTGAATTACTCTTCTCGGAGAGACCTCGCCCTTTGGCCAGGCGGTCCTCCACAACCTTTTGCCTCCTGACTCTGCTTTTCACTGCCCATTTTTCACCACCACCTGTCATATTGCTAGACCCAGGTTAATTACCTACTAAGAAACCTTGGGCAAGTCTTAGCTCTGGACTCACCTGTGGAGTGTGCCTGCATCCCCCTTCTTGTGTGCAGAAAAAACGTAGTTGCTTTCCTGTAATGGAGGTTCTCTGTAGACAGCAGGGGTATGCAGCTACCCTCACCCACTCACTGGCCCCTCAAAGAAATCATAGAAGAAAAGCAAAAGAAAATTCAGCATACACACACAGTAGCTACCTGTACGGTTCCTTATCTCAGAAGTAACTTTGCATCCGAGACACCTATGATAAAGAGCTGAAGAAACAGGACGTCTGCATGGGAAGATTCGTGCATGCTCAGTGAAGTCTAAAGGATTTCTGAGTCTTGGGGAGAGCCCGGCATGAAGGCACCATCAAGGACGATACCTGTGGAGTGTGGCTGCATACCCCTGCTGTCTACGGATAACCCCCATTACAGGTGAGCAGCTACACTTTCCTAGAACATTTTACTTGATCTACATAGAAATTATCTAGAATAACAGTACTATATCTTACTGGGTTTTTTAAACTGTACATTAAATATCTTTTTCTATTTTTTTAAATCATTCTTCTTAGATCATTCATATTACTGTATTTTAGATTTCTGGTATTTGTATAGGAAGGGTACTTGCCACTGACTTCCTTTTTGTGTCCTGTTTTATTTCCCATGTTGAACTGTCTGTGCATTAGTATTTCCTGTCTTTTAAAATCTGATATAGTGTTATGATCTCCATAAAGGATACATGAGTCTAAACCAGGGGTCTCAAACTCAAATTGCTTTGAGGGCCAAATGAGGACTTGTAAAGTAACCCGGGGGCCGCATAAGACGCGGGGCCTCATTTGCATAAATATTTGCATAATGTTACCATACACTAACTTTTAGTAAACATGCCTCTTTAATGAGTATGGATAAAGAAAGACTAAAAGATTTAGAAACAGGAAGACAATAATTAAACTGGGAACCCCAAAAGCCAAACTTGGAATGTACAACAACACTGTAGAAATAAAACTATAAATTAATTTCCTCTTGTACTAAACAAAGCGCAAACATTAATGATGCACATTTCCCAGAGCTGACATATTCCAGTTAATAAATTCAAAATAAAGAGATATTTTTCTACCTTTTGTGCATTTTTTTCAGTTGCAATTGTTCCAGCCACTTTCTTCTGGTTTCTTCATGTCTTCTGCTAACTCTCCATCGTCTGCTGTCCATTTGCCCTTTCTTCTCTCCTAGTTTTTTTTCCATTCTCTCTCTACATCTGCTTTAACATACTAATCTTTCTCCTTTTTCTCTTTCCTCATTCCTATTTCATCCACTCAAATTTTACCCCTCCATCCTCAATCCCCACTTACTCTCCCAATACCTGGCCAATTGTAGATTTGTCTTCTCTCCCAGACAAAATATTTTTCCCCTCTCCATTTCACTTTCCCAGCTCCATCCCATTCTAATCCTCCCCCAACATCAGCTCCCTTCTAGTTCCAGCCCCACCCAGCATCCGCTCCCTTCTAGTCCCTGCATCAGTCCATTTCCAGTCCTATCCTAGCCTCACCATCAGCCCATTTCCAATCCTAGCCCCCCATCAGCCCATTTCCAATCCTAGCTCCCTCCCCTCACAGCCCATTTCCATTCCAAGCCCCCTCCCCATCAGCCATTTGCAGTTCAAGCCCCCCTTCCACTCAGCCCATTTCCAGTCCTAGCAACCCCCCCCCAGCCCATTACCAGTCCTAGACCCCCCCCAGCCCATTACCAGTCCTAGACCCCCCATAGGCCATTACCAGTCGTAACCTCCCCATAGCCCATTACCAGTCCTAACCTCCCCATAGCGCACTTCCAGTTTTACCCCCCATCACCCCATTTTCAGTCTTACCCCCCCCATAGCCCATTACCAGTCCTAGTCCCCCCCATAGCCCACTTGCAGTCTTATCCCCCATCACCCCATTTTCAGTCTTACCTCCCCTCATAGGCCATTACCAGTCCTAACCCCCCAATCAGCCCACCTCCAGTCCTAACCCCCATCTGCCCATTTCCAGTCATAACCCCCCCTGCCAATAGCCCATTTCCAGTCATAACCCCCCTGCCAATAGCCCATTTCCAGTCATAACCCCCCCTGCCAATAGCCCATTTCCAGTCATAACCCCCCTGCCAATAGCCCATTTCCAGTCCTACACCCCCCCCCCGGTAAATAAAAAAACCACCAGGCTTCTGCTGCTGCAGCAGAAAATCAGCTGTCCCTCGGCCCCTTCCCCTCTGCACGGAGAGCCCTGAGTGTGCTTCATCAGCGGCGTGCTTTTTAAGCCGCGAAGAGAGTATTTCCCTCTCGCGCGGCTTAAGCCTATTCACTTTTCAAGCCTCGCGAGAGGGGAATACTCTCTTCGCGGCTTGAAAAGCACCTGCTGATGGAGCACACTCAGGGATCTCCGGGCAGAGAGGAAGGGGCCGCGGCCGCAGGACAGCTGATTTTGCTGCTTGAGCAGCAGAAACCAGTTTTTAAAAAAAAAAATTGACAGTCGATTCTGCCGCTGCCACGGCGGCAACGGCAGCAGCAGAAGCAAGGCTTTTTTGTTTCCCTCCGTCGCGGGCCGCACAACGTTCTCTCGCGGGCCGCATGTTTGAGACCCCTGGTCTAAACTGTCATCCTTCCTTGGATCTTTTATTACAAATGTACTACAACTATCAAGGCTGGTTTCAGCATAATCAGGGCCCTCACTGGCTGGAGGGTTCTCACCCCTTAAAACAATGAACATAAAATATGCCATACTGGGTCAGACCAAAGGTCCATCAAGCCCAGTATCCTGTTTCCAAGAGTAGCCAATCCAGGTCAAAAGTACCTGTCAGATTCCCAAAAGGTATGGTTTATTAAAAACTTATGAGAATGATCAGAGCAGTTTACAAAATAAAATAGAATGCCAAATATGAACATAGAAGGACATAATGATAAAATTAAACACAAACAATCAAAGAGGTCATGTACACGAGGTTAGTCAGGAGGAAAGCCATTAAAACACAAAAGTTAGGGAGGGAAGACTCCATGCTGTTTATCCCAAGGGTAAGCAGTGGATTTCCCCTGTCCACGTCAATAATGGTTTATGGACTTTTCCTCCAAGAACTTGTCCAAATCTCGTTTCAACCTAGTTGTACTAACAGCTTTTTCTCCAGGAACAAGCAGGAAGTCGGTCCTCACATATGGGTGATGTTGGCGCTGACGGAGCCCTCGTGAGGAGCAATTCCCCAGCTTTCAAAGAAAGCCTTTGGGATTGCATCGCGCATGCGTGGTCCCCTTGCCACCCAAGGGTGCCATCTTGCTCAGTCTTCTTTTTTCTGCCGAGCCCAATGGACGTGGTCCCGTTTTCACCGTGGAAAAAGTAGAAAAGTTGAATTATTTCTTTCAGCTTCCCAGTTCGACGCCGGTTCCCCTTCCCGCCTTCGGCTCGGTATACCGGTATCAAGTCCGGTCATATTTTTTGTTTTTGTCCTTCGTGACTAGCATACGTGCTCTTTTTATTTTTCACTGGCAGCCCAGTCGTTAAACCTCGCAGGGGCCCTTTTTTCCCCGATGGCTGCCAGTGGGCTTAAAAAGTGTGATCGGTGTAAGAAGTTAATGTCGTCTCTCACCGACACACACAACTGCCGCCTCCGATGCCTCGGCCCTGGCCCTGACCATGACACGGTGGTCTGCGGGCCGTGTGGTAAGATGTCTTTGAAATCTTTGAAGAGCAGACAGCATCAGCGTGACAGGATTTTTCCTGAGTTTGCATCCGCCCAGGCACGGACCTCGTCAGAGGCCTCAACATCTAGGGACTCTGATCCAGAGCACCGTCGTGTGTCTTCTGAGCGGGGGTCTCCTTCCAGGGAACACCGGAGGAAGAAGAAACTCGTGAGGGCGGCGTCGCTGGATGCCTCTGATTGGCTTGGACCCTTGGGTTCCAGGCCGTGGAGCCCGGACCGCCGCCCCGGGTCCTCGGAGTCAGAGCGGCCAGCTAAACAACCTCGCAAGGAGCCGGAGACGTCGGACAAGGTAATTTCTGTTGTCCTCGTAGACTCTCCTCCGGGAGAGCTGGCGTCTGGTCCGATGACGTTGGGACCCGAGCTGGGAGCTGCGGAGCCTTCTGAGCTCGGTCTCAGGATGGCGGCCCTGAAGAGCAGCATGGTTGCCTTCATGGAGCAGCAGCGTGCACTGATGGCCGGTCTCGCCAGTCCATCTGCCCCGACCACCGGGACTTCGACGTCGAAGTCGACACCGGAGGCCGAGCCGATCCTCGAGTCGATCAGGCAGAAAGTGCTACATATCAATCTCTTGGAGCTCAGAGCAACCTTCCTTGCTCTGCGAGTGTTCCACACCCTGCTCAGCTACAAGACAGTCCTTATTCATACGAACAATCAAGTAGCCATGTTCTACGTGAATAAGCGGGGGTAACAGGCTCTCTGTCGCTTTGCAATGAAG
The DNA here is from genome assembly GCA_033557465.1 of Ichthyophis bannanicus. Taxonomy (NCBI): domain Eukaryota; kingdom Metazoa; phylum Chordata; class Amphibia; order Gymnophiona; family Ichthyophiidae; genus Ichthyophis; species Ichthyophis bannanicus. The sequence goes on from CM066039.1 coordinate 229,669,364, forward strand.
CTTTGCGACTGTGGGCCCTCGCCAGTGAGCATCAGATTAATCTTCTGGCAGTGTATCTTCCAGGTGTTCAAAACACTTGGGCAGACAGACTCAGTCGAGTTCTCCTTCCACATGAGTGGTCTCTGCATGCAGACCAGGTGGCCAAGATTTTTCAACTTTGGGGAACCCCGGACATAGACCTCTTTGCAAGTCCGTGGAATGCCAAGCTTCCCCTGTTCTGTTCCAGAACTCCGGCTCAGGGAGCTCAGGCAAAGGATGCTTTCCTCCTTCACTGGGGTCAAGACTTCCTATATGCCTTTCCACCCATTCCCCTAATTCCCAAAACCCTTTTCAAGCTTCAGAGAGACAGAGGCCACATGATTCTCATAGCACCACATTGGCCACGACAAGTGTGGTACCCTCTGCTTCTACATCTCTCTCAAGCTCCCTCCCTGGAGTTAGGGTCTTCTCCAGATCTCCTATCTCAGGAGAACGGAATGTTATGGCATCCCAATCCGCAGTCTCTGCATCTCAGGGCTTGGTTGCTGAAGGCCTAGATCTCCAAGATCTTCATCTTTCTCAGCAAGTGAAAGATGTTCTTTATGCTTCCAGAAAACCTTCCACTAGACGTTCTTATGCTTTCAAGTGGAAGAGGTTTACTATTTGGTGTTCTGAAAAGGGTCTTAACCCCCTTGCGATACCTCTGGAATCTTTGCTGGAGTATCTCCTCCATTTGTCTAATGCAGGCCTTAAAACAAATTCAGTAAGAGTCCATTTGAGTGCTATTGCAGCTTCCCTTAAGCCTCTAAATGGACAACCTATTTCCTATCATCCTGTTATAGCAAGATTTATGAGAGGCCTCCTAACTAAGCCTCCCATTAGACCGCCTCCGGTGGCATGGGACTTGAACCTGGTTCTTGGTCAGCTCATGAAGCCACCCTTTGAACCTTTGGCTACCACCTCCTTGAAATTTCTTTCTTGGAAGGTTATCTTTCTCATTGCAATCACATCAGCACGCCGCATTAGTGAATTGCAAGCACTAGTAGCTAATCCATCTTATACAAGGTTCCATCATGACAAGGTAGTCCTTAGGACTCATCCACACTTTATGCCTAAAGTGGTCTCGCCTTTTCACCTCAACCAAGAGGTCTACCTACCTGTCTTTTTTCCAGGACCTCATGCATCAAATGCAGAGCGGAATCTTCATACCTTGGATTGTAAAAGAGCTCTAGCTTTTTACTTACAAAGAACACAGCAACATAGAAAGTCCTCTCAACTCTTTGTTGCTTTTGATCCTTCTCATTTGGGACTTCCAGTTGCCAAGAGAACACTATCTAACTGGATTGCTCAGTGTATTTCTTTCGCCTATCAGAGTAAGAACCTATCTCCAGGAACAAGCAGGAATGAGTCTTCACATATAGGAATGAGTCTTCACATATGGGTATCGTCGGTACCGACGGTGCCTGCGTGGGAACGCTCCCCAGCGTCCTTAAAGAAAGCTTTTGGGAGCATCCCACAGCGCCTGCGCGCTGCCTTCCCGCCTTTCCTAACTGCCTCTCTCCAGTTCTTCTTTTCTGCGGAGCCAGCAGGTCGTGTTTCCTGTCACCGCTGAAGAATTTCTTCTTTTCTTTTCTTTTTCTTTAGTCGCGTGTCTGCCTTCTCGATTTCGCACCGGTACTACCGGTTCTTTTTCTTTCTTTAAAAAAAAACAAAAACAACAACTTTCTTTTTCAGTGTTTTTTCTTCTGGGGCCTTAGGCCTACAGAGAGATTTTTCCCTCATGGAAAAACCCGCCTCCGGGTTTAAAAAATGCACAAAGTGCAGTAGCACTATTTCTGTCACCGACACCCATGACTGGTGTCTAAAATGTTTAGGTCCTGACCACTCCATTGCGGATTGTGAGTCCTGTTCCATAATGTCCAAAAGAGGGTTACAGAATCGGGCAGCTAAGCTCGGTACCCTGTTTCCCTCCGATGCAGCTTCCGTGGCATCGATGTCTTCCAGGGCTGCTTCTTTATCCCATGGATCTCAGGTAACCAAACGTAAATCTGGCCGGTCCTCAAAGAGTTCATCTCCCTCTAAGTATCGAGATGCCCCCGGGCTTACTCTTGAGGATACCACACCGGCAAAATTACCCCGGCAGGAGGCTCCAGCTTCCAAAGCACTACCTATGGGGTCACAGGTTGACATCGATGGCTCGGCCTCGACCGATCACCTGTTACAATGTTCTGGGGTACCGGCAGTTTCTACCGGTACCGATATCCAGACATTGGTGGCGTCGATGGATCAGAATATTCTGACCATGCAGCGTGCCATCACGGCATTCATTCAAGCTGCAATGCCTACGGTACCGCAACAAACCCCGTTGTCGGTACCCGTACCGATTCCGGTACAGGATCCGATTCTGGTTCCGATACCAGTACCGCTTGCATCGACATCAGCATCGACGGCAGCGGTATGCTATTCAGTTATGCCTATCAGTACTGGCCCGGTACCGATTAATCCCGATGTTGATACCTCCCGGTACGCGTATCGGGCTCTACGAGAGCATCCAGACAGTCGATACTTCGATTCTTCTGAAGACTCTGACTCTTTAGAGGCCTCAATTGAAGCATCGGGGATCCTTCCTCAGGAACCCTCTTCTCCAAAAAGGAGAATGTCTCCTCCTGAAGACTTGTCTTTTCAGGACTTTATTAGGGAGGTGGCCAAAGGCCTGTCCATCTCAGTGACCTCTGAGACTGAACCTAGAGCCAAAAAATTAGATATCCTACAATATCCTAAGGCTCCTAAAGAGGCAGCCACCTTACCAATACATGAGATTCTTTATGAACACATGTTGGGCATATGGGAGACTCCTCTTTCCACCTCCCCTCATTCCAGAAGGTTGGACACCATGTATCATGTTCCTCCTTGTCCTGGGTTTCATAAGACTCAGCTTCCTCACCACTCCATTGTGGTAGTCTGCCATGAAAAAGATCAAGAGTACAAAAAGGCATTCCTCTGCTCCTCCAGGAAGAGAATGCAGAACCCTAGATGCCTTTGGCAGGAAAATCTTCCAGGCCAGTATGCTTGTAGCCAGAATCAACTCCTATAGTCTCTATATGGGGATGTTTCTAAAAGAGGTTACAGATCATCTGCAAACCTTATCTCCTTTTATGTCAGAAGATAAGAGAGAAGAATATATCACCTGGCTTAAACATGCACAGGATGTATCCAAGTTTTCCAACCGTGCAGCCTTTTACTCTTTTGAAGGGGTCAGTAGAACCTCGGCTATTGCCATAGGTGCACGCAGAGTTGCTTGGTTGCAAGCCTCTGATTTGGAATCCTGGGTACAGGATGGTCTAGGTAACCTTCCCTGTTCAGGCGAAAACCTGTTTGGCAAAGATTGGCAAGCAAAGGCCAACCAGATGGATGCTGAAAATTCTGCTTTAGATAGACTTTCAAAGTCTACTACTGCTCCTTTCAAAAAGAGGTTGTTCAAAAAGGGATCTTTCCCAAAGAAAGGGAAATTTTCTTCTTATGGTCAGGCCTCTTCTCAAGGTCGTTTTGCTACAGAGACAGCAACAACCAAAACAGGCCAAAACCCAGGCTGCGAGGACTGCTACGGCCCAACAGCCTCAGCCTCCTCAGGGCCTTTGACTTTCCACTAGAGAACTTAGCCTTTCTGGCTCTAGAACATCCAGAGCCCCTCACCATCCCAGGAAGGTTAGCTCACTTTGCTCCCAGATGGGAACAAATCACAGCAGAGCAGTGGACCCTCTCCATCATAAGGGAAGGATACAAACTTCATTTCTTAAACCTTCCTCCTCACACCATGGTGAAACAGTTCAATTCTCCAAAATCTCTCCTCAACCTTCTAAGTCAGGAGATTGCTACCCTTCTCGCCCAAGGGGCAATAGAAGAAGTACTCCTTCTTCAACAGGGTTCAGGGTTCTACTCCCCCTATTTTCTCATCCCAAAGAAAACGGTGCTACAGACCCATATTAGATCTCAGAGAATTCAACAAGTTTCTATGCAAGGAGAAATTCAAGATGACTTCTCTCGGAACTCTCCTTCCATACCTCCAGAGTCAGGACTGGCTTTGTTCTCTAGATCTCAAGGATGCGTACACCCATGTTCTCATCCATCCAACACACAGAAGATTCCTTCGCTTCCTGTACCAAGGAAAGCACTACCAATACAAAGTGCTTCCTTTCGGTCTGGCCTCTGCTCCAAGAGTGTTCACAAAATGCATGGCAGTAGTAGCTGCATTCCTACGCACTCTAGGAATATTCGTATTCCCATATCTGGACGACTGGCTCATCTGAGCTCCATCCCAGTCAGAGGCCCAGACTTCTCTAGCCTGCACAAGGCGTGTTCTTCAGTATCTGGGACTGGTAATCAGCATTCCAAAATCCCATCTTACCCCTACTCAGTCTCTAGAGTTCATAGGGGCCTTACTGGATACCACAACTGCAAGGGCCTATCTTCCCCAGGCCCGTTGCCTACGCTTGGTGCAGTTAGCCTCCCAGATTCAGTTAAAATCCCATTTAACTGCTTGAGAGATGTTGCAACTCTTAGGCCACATGGCATCCACGGTGCATGTGGTTCCCTATGCTCGCCTTCACATGAGAGCAGCTCAGTGGACCCTATCCACCCAATGGACCCAGGCATCAGGTTGCCTGTCAGACAAAATAGCAACCTCCAGTCGCCTATTTTCGTCCCTCCACTGGTGGAAGTCCACTCAAAATCTGTTGCTGGGGTCCCCCTTTCAACATGTGTTACCCCAAGAAACCCTTACAACAGATGCCTCTCCAAAGGGTTGGGGGGCTCATCTACAAGATCTCTCGACCCAGGGCATATCTGCATATCATCCTCTTAGAGCTCAGAGCAATCTTTCTGGCTCTCGGAGTCTTCCACACCCTGCTCAGCTACAAGACAGTCCTCATCCACACGGACAACCAGGTAGCTATGTTCTACGTGAACTGACTCTCTGTCGCTTTGCAACGAAGCTCTGAGATTGAGGGCCTTCACCAGAGAGCATCAAATCCATCTCATGGCAGTATATCTTCCAGGAGTTCAAAACTCTTGGGCAGACAGACTCAGTCGAGTTCTGCTTCCGCACGAATGGTCCCTCCACGGGGACCAGATAGCCAGAATTTTTCGGATTAGGGGTACCCCAGACATAGACCTGTTTGCAAGTCCGTGGAATGCCAAACTTCCCCGGTTCTGTTCCAGGATTCCATGTCAGGGAGTTCAGGCCAGGGATGCCTTCATTGGGGGCAAGACTTCCTTTATGCCTTTCCACCTAATCCCCAAGACTCTATTCAAGCTTCAGAGAGACAAAGGGACTATGATCCTCATAGCACCACTTTGGCCACGCCAAGTGTGGTACCCTCTACTTCTGCATCTCTCTCAAGCTCCCTCCGTAGACCTGGGGTCTGCTCCAGATCTCCTCTCCCAGGAGGAGGGAACTTTGTGGCACCCAAATCCTCAGTCTCTTCATCTCAGGGCCTGGTTGCTTTCTCAGCAAGTGAAGGATATCCTTCATGCTTCCAGAAAGCCTTCCACCAGACGTTCATATGCTTTTAAATGGAAATGTTTTTCCATTTGGTGTGCAGAGAAGGGTCTCAACCCTCTTGCAATACCTTTGCATTTTTTACTAGACTATTTGCTGCATTTATCCCATGCAGGCCTTTAAACAAATTCAATCAGAGTCCATTTGAGTGCTATTGCAGCATCCCTTAAGCCTCTCAATGGACAACCTATTTCCTCTCATCCTCTTATAGCACGATTCATGAGAGGCCTTCTTTTGACTAAACTTCCCATTAGACCACCTCCAGTGGCCTGGGACTTGAATCTAGTTCTTGGCCAGCTTATGAAGCCACCCTTTGAACCCTTAGCCACTACCTCCTTAAAATTCCTTTCTTGGAAGGTAATTTTTCTCATTGCAGTCACCTCAGCTCGCCGTATCAGTGAGCTGCAAGCTTTAGTGGCTAACCCTCCTTATACAAGGTTCCATCATGACAAGGTAGTCCTCAGAACTAATCCACACTTTATGCCTAAAGTGGTCTCACCTTTTCATCTGAACCAGGAGGTCTTTTTACCTGTCTTTTTTCCAGCACCTCATGCATCAAGTGCAGAGAGGAATCTTCATACCCTGGATTGTAAAAGAGCACTTGCTTTCTACTTACACAGGACACAGCAACATAGAAAGTCCTCTCAACTTTTTGTTGCTTTTGATCCTTCTCATTTAGGACTTCCAGTCTCTAAGAGAACTCTGTCCAATTGGATTGCTCAGTGTATTTCCTTCGCCTACCAAAGTAAGAATCTTTCTCTGGAGGGCCATGTCACAGCTCACAATGTGAGGGCCATGGCCACCTCTATGGCTCATCTAAACTCTGTGTCCATCGACCAAATCTGTCGAGCGACCACTTGGGCATCGGTTCATACCTTCACAGCCCATTACTGCTTGGACAAGGACTCCCGCCGGGATGCCTTGTTTAGTCAGGCTGTTCTCAAACACCTGTTCCATACCTAATCATCTCCTACCCTCCATCCCTGAACTGGATGCCTGAGATTCATGGGTAGAGGTAGAGCCCTTCCCAGGGACTCACAATCTGGGTGATCTCCCAGGCATCTTTAGCTGGGGAGTCCCCATATGTGAAGACTCATTCCTGCTTGTTCCTGGAGATAGCAGTTACTTACCTGTAACAGGTGATCTCTGGGAACAGCAGGAATAAGTCTTCACAACCCACCCACCTCCCCTAGGAGTTGTATCTCTCTATCTCTTTCCTTTCCCTCTCTCTCTCTTTGTCTCAGCTTTAAAACTCGAACTGGAGAGAGGCAATTAGGAAAGGCGGGAAGGCAGCGCACAGGCTGCCCAGGATACCCATATGTGAAGACTCATTCCTATATGTGAAGACTTATTCCTGCTGTTCCCAGAGATCACCTGTTAAAGGTAAGTAACTGTGCTTTCTCTGGAGGGCCATGTCACAGCTCACAATGTGAGAACCATGGCAGCCTCAATGGCTCATCTAAACTGTGTCTATTGACGACATCTGTCGAGCAGCCACTTGGGCCTCGGTTCATACCTTCACAGCCCATTACTGCTTGGACAAGGACTCCCGCCAGGATGCCTTGTTTGGTCAGGCTGCTCTCAAACACCTGTTCCATACCTAATCAACTCCTACCCACCGTCCCTGGTAGGATGCCAGAGATCCATAGGAGGAAGTGGAGCCCTTTTCAGGGACACACAACTTCTGGAGTCTCTCCCTGGCACCTAAAGCTAGGGAGTCCCCATATGTGATGACTACATTCCTGCTTGTTCCTGGAGATAGCTTAGTTACTCACCTGTAACAGGTGATCTCCGGGAACAGCAGGAATTTAGTCCTCACAACCCACCCACCTCCCCTAGGAGTTGTATCTCTCTATCTCTTTCCTTTCCCTCTCTCTCTCTTTGTCTCAGCTTTAAAACTCAACTGGAGAGAGGCAGTTGGGAAAAGCGGGAAGGCAGCACGCAGGCGCTGTGGGATGCTCCCAAAAGCTTTCTGATTGGACGCTGGGGAGCGTTCCCGCACAGGCTCCGTTGGTACCGTCGAGACCCATATGTGAGGACTAAATTCCTGCTGTTCCCGCAGATCACCTGTTACAAGTGAGTAACTAAGCTTTCTCCAAGGACAGCTGGAATCAGTCCTCACGACCCTACCTCCTCCCCTGGAGTTGCAGTCCTATTATTGGTTTTTATTCATTTTGCCATCTCTTTCGCTGTATCATTTGACTGAGCAAGATGGCACCCTTCGGCAGGAAGGGGACTGCGCATGCGCGATGCAATCCCAAAGGCTTTCTTTGAAAGCTGGGGAATTGCTCCGCACAAGGGCTCCGTCGGCGCAGATGTCACCCATATGTGATTCCTGCTTTCCCTAGAGAACACCTGATCTCCAGAAACAAGCAGGAATAAGTCCTCACATATGGGTACGTCGGTACCGACGGAGCCTGCGCGGGAATGCTCCCCAGCTTCCCAGAATGAAAGCTTTTGGGGCATCCCACAGCGCATGCGCGCTGCCTTCCCGCCTTTCCTACCAACTCTCCTCAATTCTTCTTTTCCGTGGAGCCAGCAGGTCGTGTTCCTGTCACCGCTGAAGAAGTTCTTTATTTTAATTTATTTCTTTGGTCGCGTGTCTGCCTTCCCCGACGCCGGACCGGTACCGCCGGTCTTTTCTTTTCTTTTCTTTAAAAAAAAAAAAAAAAAAACCAAACTCTTTTTTTCCTCACTTGGTGTATTTTCTTCTTAGGCCTCCAGGCCCACAAGAAATTTCTCCCTTATGGAAAAACCAGCCTCCGGGTTCAAAAAATGCACTAAGTATAGCGGTACAATTTCTGTCACAGATACCCATGAATGGTGTCTGAAATGTTTGGGGCCTGAACACTCCATCCCGGATTGCCAGTCCTGTTCTCTAATGTCTAAACGAGGGTTACAGAACCGGGCAGCCAAGCTCCATGTGCTGTTTCTCACGGATGCACCGGCGGTGGCATCGACGTCTTCCAGGTCTTCCTCTCCTGATGGGTCTCAGGTAACCAAACATACTTTTAGCAGGTCCTCGAAGGGCAAATCTCCCTCTAAGCATCGAGATGCCTCCGGGCTTGCCCTCGAGGATCCTGCCCCAGCCAAACAACCCCTGCGGGAAGCTCCGGCTTCCAAAGCTCCTCCTATGGGGTTACAGGTTGACATCGATGGTACGGCCTCGACCGATCACCTGTTAGACTGCTCTGGGGTACCGGCACAATCTCTCGGTACCGACATCCAGGCAGTCGTGGCGTCCATGGATCACACTGTGCAATCCATGCAGCAGGCTATACTGGCTTTCATTAAGGCTGCAACGCCGACGGTACCGCAACAAGCTCCGTTGTCGGTACCGGCACCAACTTCGATACCGGTACCGGCTGCATCGACATCGGCCAGGATACCGATTCCGGCTCCCTGTCCTGGGCTCTTTCTCGGTACCGATCCGGTACCGGGAACACCCGATGTCGGTACCGATCGATACTCCTATCGATCTTTAGAATCGAGCAGACGATACTTCGATTCTTCTGATGATTCTGATTCATCGGATGAGTCCCCTGAAGTATCTGTCACCCTTCCTGAGGAGCCCTCTTCTCCAAAGAGGAGAATGTCTCCTCCAGAGGATTTGTCCTTTCAATACTTCATAATAGAAGTAGCTAAAGGACTCTCTATTTCAGTAACCTCTGAAAAAGAACCTAGAGCAAAAAAATTAGATATTTTGGGATACTCTAAGGTTCCCAGAGAGGCAGTCACCTTGCCAATTCATGAAATTCTTCAAGAACATTTGATTGAATTGTGAGAGACTCCTCTCACCCTTTCTCCTCATTCTCGTAGATTGGACACTATGTACCGTGTCCCTCCTTCTCCTGGATTTCAAAAAACTCAGCTTCCTCACCACTCCATTGTGGTGCAGTCAGCTATGAAGAGGATAAAGAGTACCAAAAGACACTCTTCTACTCCCCCAGGAAGAGAATGCAGGACCTTGGATGCTTTTGGTAGGAAAATAAAAAACACAGTAAAAAACATAAAAAACACAGTAAAAACAGTATACATGAAAATAAGGACCTTAAAACATCTCCGACCGCTACTTGACTTCAGTGACTACCGATCGATCTATCAGGCATTAATATTACCACATTTCGACTATGCCAACGTAATTCTACACGGTCTCCCTCAAGCAACGCTAGCTCCTCTCCAGCTTGCAATGAACACTGCTGCAAGAGTACTAACGGGCTTCACGGAGAGAGCACATAACGCCAGTACTGATGAACCTCCATTGGTTACCGGTTCAAGCAAGAACCCTCCACAAAGTTCTAACCTTAACTTTCAAAGCCTCAAACACTCTGACCCCCACAGCCCTCAGCAAGATGATACATAAAGTACCACAGAACAGAAATAGAAGACCCATGATGGAAAACACCCTAGAGGTCCCAAAAGTAATAACAAAATGCACAAAAGCAATAGGGCCTTTACGATTTACGCACCCAGAGCATGGAATGCTCTCCCCACCTCTATTCGAAACATCACTTACCTAACCCACTTCAGGAAGGCATTAAAGCAGCACCTGTTCACTACATACTACCCGGAATCCAGCCTTAATAACCATACATATGGCCCCTCAGACAATCACTCATTACAATTAAACAATCAGACTCAGCATGAAAAAGGATAGTCAACTGATCGCTCAGAAGTACCCACTGAAATAGAATTAAGACCCCCAGTGTAAATAAGATGTAGATATGTTCTACCTGAAATCAGGTACCAGTGTAATACAATGTATATAGTTATACAATGTACATAGTTTCCCCCAGTTACTTCCAAGTTGATCTCCCTGTTTATTGTAAATACAACTCAAAGTTCCCTGTGTTGTATAGTTGATGTTAAATGTAAACCGCTCTGATCTAAAATAGAGCGGTATAGAAGAACTGTTAAATAAATAAAATAAATAAAAATCTTCCAAGCTAGCATGCTTATTGCCAGAATCAATTCATACAGCCTTTATATGGGTATGTTTCTGAAGGAGGTTGCAGAAAAACTGCACAACTTTCTCCCTTTTATTCCAGAAGATAAAAGGGATGAGTTCCTTCTTTGGCTTAAGTATACTCAAGACATTTCAAAGTTTTCCAACAGGGCAGCCTTAGAATTCTTTTGAAGGTGCCAGCAGAGCCTCAGGCATTGCTGTAGCTGCTCGTAGAATTGCTTGGCTCCAGGCTTCTGATCTAGAACCCTGGGTTCAAGATGGTTTAGGAAATCTGCCCTGTACAGGTGAAAATCTATTTGGCAAAGAGTGGCAAATTAAAGCCACTCAAATGGACGCAGAAAATGCTGCTCTGGATAGACTTTCTAAGTCTACCTCCACTCCGGCCAAGAAAAAATCTTTTAAAAAGTCTTTTTACAAGAAGGGCAGATTTCCTTCCACTTCTGGTCAACAATCGTCTACAGGTCGCTTTGCTACTAAGCGTCAGCAACCTAAACAGGCCAGGCCTAAACCTGCAGGGGCTGCTGCAACCCAGCAGTCCCAAGCCCCTCAGGGTTTTTGACTTGATACTAGAGAACTTAACCTTTCTGGCTCTACAACAGCCAGAACCTCTCACCATTCCAGGAAGGTTAGCTCATTTTGCTCCCAGATGGGAGCAAATCACATCAGAGCAGTGGACCCTCTCCATCATCAGAGAGGGCTACAAACTTCATTTCTCAGACCTTCCTCCCTACACCATGGTGAGACATTTCAATTCTCCCACATCTCTCTTCGACCTTCTGGATCAGGAGGTAACCACCCTTCTGGCCCAGAGGACCATAGAAGAAGTTCCTCTTCTTCAACAGGGGTCAGGGTTTTACTCCCCCTACTTTCTCATTCCAAAGAAAACAGGGGGATACAGACCCATTCTAGATCTCAGAGAATTGAACAAATTTCTATGCAAGGAGAAGTTCAAGATGCTTTCTCTAGGCACTCTCCTTCCATACCTACAGAGTCAGGATTGGCTTTGTTCTCTAGATCTCAGGGATGCGTACATTCATATACTCATCCATCCATCCATCCCACAGAAAATTCCTACGTTTTCTGTTCCAGGGAAAACATTACCAATACAGAGTGCTTCCTTTCGGTCTAGCCTCTGCTCCAAGAGTGTTCACCAAATGCATGGCAATAGTTGCTGCATTTCTACGCACTCTGGGAATATTTGTCTTCCCCTACCTAGACGACTGGCTCATCCGAGCTCCATCTCAGTCAGAAGCCCAAATTTCCCTGGACCGCACCAGGCGCATTCTGCAGTATCTGGGACTTGTAGTAAACCTCCCAAAGTCTCAGCTCACCCCTACTCAGTCCCTAGAATTCATAGGGGCTGGTTGGACACCACTACTGCAAGAGCCTATCTTCCCCAGGCTCGTTGCCAACGTCTAGTGCAGTTAGCCTCCCAGATTCAGTCAAAGAGCCCCTTAACTGCCTGGGAGATGCTACAGCTACTAGGCCACATGGCTTCCACAGTACATGTTGTGCCCTATGCTCGCCTACACATGAGAGCAGCTCAATGGAATTTGTCCACCCAGTGGACTCAAGCTTCAGGAGCTCTCTCAGACAAAATAGCAAACTCCAAACGTCTCTTTTGGTCTCTCCAATGGTGGATGTCCACTCAAAATCTGTTGCTGGGGTCCCCCTGCCAACCTTTGTTGCCCCAAGCAATCCTCACAACAGATGCCTCCCAAACAGGTTGGGGAGCTCATCTACAGGACCTCTCCACCCAAGGCATTTGGTCCCCACAGGAGACCTCTCTTCATATCAACCTCTTGGAACTTCGAGCAGTGTTCCTAGCTCTCAAGGTCTTTCATACCCTCCTCAGCCACCAGACAGTCCTCATTCAAACGGACAATCAGGTAGCCATGTTTTACATAAACAAGCAAGGAGGAACTGGCTCTCTGTCGCTTTGCAACGAAGCTCTAAGATTATGGGCCTTCGCCAGAGAGCATCAAATCCATCTCCTGGCAGTATACCTCCCAGGAATTCAAAACTCTTGGGCAGACAGACTCAGTCGAGTTCTGCTTCCACACGAATGGTCCCTGCACATGGATCAGGTACTCAGAATCTTCCAGGAATGGGGAACCCCGGACATAGACCTATTTGCAAGTCCGTGGAATGCCAAACTTCCCCGGTTCTGTTCCAGAATTCCGTGTCAGGGAGTTCAGGCCAAGGATGCCTTCCTCCTCCATTGGGGTCAGGACTTCCTGTATGCCTTTCTACCCATTCCTTTGATTCCCAAGACTCTGTTCAAACTTCAGAGGGATCTATGATCCTCATAGCTCCATGCTGGCCACGCCAAATGTGGTACCCTCTACTTCTGAATCTCTCCCAAGCCCCCTCCCTGGACTTGGGAGCTGCTCCAGACCTTTTGTCTCAGGAGGAGGGGACTTTGTGGCATCCAAACCCCAAGTCCCTTCACCTCAGAGCTTGGTTACTGAAGGCCTAGACCTTCAAGACTTCAATGTTTCGCAGCAAGTGAAGGATATCCTCTATGCTTCCAGGAAACCTTCCACTACACGTTCCTATGCTTTTAAATGGAAAAGATTTTCCATTTGGTGTGCTCAACAGGGTCTTGACCCTCTGGCACTTCCTGTGAATTCTCTATTAGAATATCTCCTGCATCTTTCCAATGCAGGCCTTAAGACAAATTCAGTAAGGGTCCATTTAAGTGCTATTGCAGCATCCCTTAAGCCTATCAATGGACAACCTGTTTCCTCTCATCCTCTTATTGCAAGATTTATGAGAGGCCTAACTTTAACTAAACCTCCCATTCGACCTCCTCCGGTGGCATGGGACTTAAATTTGGTTCTTGGTCAGCTTATGAAGCCACCCTTTGAACCCTTAGCCACTACCTCCTTGAAAATTCTTTCCTGGAAGGTTATTTTCCTTATTGCAGTCACTTCTGCTCGCTGCATCAGTGAACTGCAGGCCTTAGTGGCTAATCCACCTTATACAAGGTTTCATCATGATAAGGTAGTCCTTAGGACAAATCCTCACTTTATGCCTAAAGTGGTCTCACCTTTTCATCTTAATTAAGAGGTATATTTACCTGTCTCTTTTCCAGCTCCTCATGCATCCACTGCAGAGAGGAACCTTCATACTCTAGATTGTAAAAGAGCTCTTGCTTTTTACTTACACAGGACACAGCAACATAGAAAGTCTTCCCAGCTTTTTGTTGCTTTTGATCCTTCTCATTTAGGACTTCCAGTCTCTAAAAGAACACTGTCCAATTGGATTGCTCAGTGTATTTCTTTTGCTTACCAGAGTAAGAACCTTTCTCTGGAGGGCCATGTCACAGCTCACAATGTGAGGGCCATGGCCACCTCTATGGCTCATCTTCATTCTGTGTCCATTGACCAGATCTGTCGAGCAGCCACCTGGGCCTCGGTTCATACCTTCACAGCCCATTACTATTTGGACAAGGACTCCCGCCGGGATGCCTTGTTTGGTCAGGCTGTCCTCAGACACCTGTTCCATTCTTGAACAACTCCTGCCCTCCTTCCCTGAATGGATGCCTGAGATCCATAGGAAGACGAGGAACCCTTCAGGGTCTCATACCCTTGGGGATCTCCCAGGCATCTTAGCTAGGGAGTCCCCATATGTGAGGACTTATTCCTGCATGTTCCTGGAGATAGCACAGTTACTTACCTGTAACAGGTGATCTCTGGGAACAGCAGGAATTAGTCCTCACAACCCTCCCACCTCCCCTAGGAGTTGTATCTCTCTTTGTCTTTCCTTTCCTCTCTCTCTCTATTGTCTCAGCTTTAAACTTGAACTGAGGAGAGTTGGTAGGAAAGGCGGGAAGGCAGCGCGCATGCCCCAAAAGCTTTCATTCTGGGAAGCTGGGGAGCATTCCCGCGCAGGCTCCGTCGGTACCGACGTACCCATATGTGAGGACTAATTCCTGCTGTTCCCAGAGATCACCTGTTACAGGTAAGTAACTGTGCTTTACAGGTGAGTAACTAGCTTTACTACGTCCTCCGGCAACGAATTCCAGTGTTTCGTTACGCATTGAGTGAAAATATTTTCTGCTGTTAGACTTCAATGTGCTACATTGTAGTTTGTGTATTCCTAGTCTTTTTACTTTTTGAAGGAGTAAACAACTGGTCTACGTTTACCTGTTTTACTCCACTCATTATTTTATAGACATCTTTTATAGTTCCCCTCAGCCGCTGCCACCTCTTTTCTAAGCTGATGTGTCCTAACGCTTTAAGCCTTTCCTCGAGGGGTATCATTATTTTGGTTGCTCTTCTCTGTACCTTTCCTAATTTCTCGATATCCTTTTTAAGATACAGAGGGCTGGAATTATGCAAAATATTCAAGATGCGGTCACACCATGGAGTGATACAGAGGCATTATAATATCCTTGGTTTTATTCTTCATTTCTTTTCTTATGATTCCTAGCATTATATTTGATTTCTTGGCCAATGCTGCACACTGGGCAGAGGGTTTCAATTTATCCACGATGATTTATTTATTTAACAAATTTTCTTTATCTCTTTATCTACAAATCAGTGGTGTATATGCAGCATAATTGTGGAACATATACATATGAATGTAAATGATGCACATAACCTTCTCCTGGATGGTGATTCCTAATGTGGAACCTTGAATCGTGTAACTGTAGTTTGTTTGTTCTTCCCTAAGTACATAACTTGTCCTCATTAAACTTCACCTGCCTTTTGAATGCCCAGTCTACCAGTTTCTCAAGGTCCTCTTGCAATTTTTCATAATCCTCTTGTGATTTAACTACTTTGAATAATTTTGTGCCCCCTCAGTCGTTATTCCCATTTCCAAGTCATTTATAAATATATTAAAAAGCAGCAGGCCCAACACAGGTCCCTAGGGTACTCCACTATTCGCTTCTCACCATTGAAAAAATTGACCATTTAGCCTGTCTTGTCTTTTTTTTTTTTTATCTTTTAACCAGATCATGATCCACAATAGTACACTGCCTCCTATCCCCTGATTTTTAAATTTAGCCAAGAGAGTCTCTCATGGAGGGACCTTGTCAAAGACTATCTGAAAAACCAGGACCTTGGCGAGAATAAAGAAAGATAGCATAATTGATAAGTATTATAATACCTGGTTAATATGGTAGTCGCTCAGTCGCCCTACTACCGCTATATCTTCTTAATTTCCTCTCACTATATTCCCTATCTCTTTTCTATGTTATAAATGATGATCTGTTATATATTTTGTATTGATGTATGACTGTAAACCATATATCATGGTATTTAATGGTGCGGAAGAATTGAAGAAAATATCAATACATCGGGGTGATGTATTACAACTATTAGATAAACTGAAGAGTAGCAAATCACCTGGGCTGGATGATATACATCCAAGGGTGTTGAAAGAACTGAAATGTGAGATTGCAGACCTACTATTAGAAATCTGTGAACTATCATTAAAATCATCTGTAATACCTGAAGATTGGAAGATGGCGAACGTAACACCAATTTTTGAAAAGGGTTCCAGGGGTGATCTGGAAAACTACAGACTGGTGAGCCTGACGTCAGTACCAGGAAAAACGGTAGAAACCATCATAAAGAACAAAATTGCTGAACATGTAGATAGTCATGGCTTAATGGGAGACAGCCAGCATGGCTTTAGACAAGGAAGATCTTGTCTTACTAATCTGTTATGTTTTTTTGTGTTCAACAATTTTATTAAAATATAATAAGATAAGTACACCACAACAGTACAGTAGCAGACAAGAATCCCACTCAGCCCTGTCCTCCCACCATAACAAATGATGAAGCACAACAGAAGCTTGTCATATAATTGCCCTATAAGGTTGGCTAAACATTGCATAATTGTGTTAGAGTAAGAAAGCTACAATCAAAGCTTAGTACCAATAGTCTCCAAACCCAAACCACTAATATATATACCTAAACTTCACACATGTACTATAAGAACTCAACTACGTTGTGAGACTCAGCCCATAGTTACAATTCGAAACATGAGTAGTATGACCCAGCAACCTAACTCTCTAATAATAACATACTATGATGTAATAAGTTAGACATCCCTTACACTATCTAAGATGGGATATCTTATAAGAAATAAAGTTAACTGTACGTCTGAGATCATCCACCCTCCCCTCCCCGCCCTCCCTCCCTCCCCTGCCCTCCCCCCCCCACCCAAGCCCAAATAACAAAACCTTAATATCAGTAGCTAAAGAGAGTGCAGGGACTCAGAGCTACTGCAATACCAAGTGACGGTATCCACTCATACAAAGCTGCTGTCAGCATTAAGAGGTAAAAACAGGGCCCAACGGTGTAATACTTTCTCCGGACATCCCTTAAGTCTGCTATAAACTTTTCCATCCTGTATATATCCCATATCTTTACCCAACATTCATCTAGTGTGTGGACATATGAACGCTTTCAAAAACGACTAATCACCGAGCGGGCTGCTAACAGTAAGCAATTTACCAGCCCAACTCTATCAGAAATTGGTACCTCTTCCGATACCGACCCCAAAAGATAGGACTCCAGCGTACACGAAAAGGGCACCCCCAATTTAGATGTAATTAAAGAGTGAACCTCCCGCCAAAATTTCTGTACTTAGCAGCATTCCCACCACATATGTAGAAATGTACCCTTTTGACCGCATAAGCGCCAACAAAAGGGGTCATCCGCCCTTTTCCAGCAGAACAAATTTTCAGGCGTAATGGACATTCTAAATAGTACCCGTAATTGAGTATTTACGAGTGACAATGAGATAGAGCATTTATGCGAGTAAGAAAAAACTTCTAGCCAAAACTCTTCTGATCTTCCCGGAAAATCTTTCTCCCAATGTTTTTGGAACGGTAGCTGAGAAATATTAGCAGCTCTCTCTGTTGACAGGTCCCTGTAAAGTCTAGCTAACAAAGCCCGGGGACGTGAACTCTGAAATAAAATAGTCTCCCACTGCTTTGGCACTCTAGTACCTGCTGAATGGTACTCCTGCAAAGAAAAGCAGTGCTTTAATTGGAAATACTGAAAGTCTGATAACTTCAAGTCAAAGAGTTGTTCTGTTTGTTGTTTAGACAGAAGTTTAGCATGATCGAACATGGACGAAAGTCGGGTCTTAGCACTAATCGCTCTCATTACCCCCCAACATTTCTAATGAAGGGTAAAGACCCTATTACCATAAAGGGAGATAATTTTGAGGGCATAGATGCCAATGTGCTAATCTTTCCCCAGCTTCTCCACACAGGCCCCAAGAAAACGTGTTGCAAAAGTTTACGAATTTCACCGTGTACAGTTACAAAGGGCACCGCTAGCAGGGGAATAGGGGTCACCCATTCCGTTTCTGCTTGGACCCATGAAGAACTCTGATCATTTACCCAGAAATGGAGAGCACGCAAACAAGAACAGTGATAGTATAATTCAAAGTCCGGGAGTCCTAACCCCCCTAGCATCCGAGGACGTATCATCATGAACCAATTAATCCTGGGTCTTTTAGCTTGCCATACAAATTTTGTAATTGGCGTACCTCTTAAAAAAAATAAAATCCCTGGGAATCATTATTGGTAATTGCTGAAAAAGGAACAACAATTTAGGTAAAAGTAACATCTTGATCACATTTATTCTACCTAACCAGGACACCGTGAAAGAAGACCACTGCACTATCTCAGCTCTCAAGGTTTTCATCAGCGGACGATAGTTCAGTACGTACAAATCTTCAAGTCGTCTAGGAATTATAATCCCCAAGTATCTAAACTGGGATACCTTAAAAAAAACTGTAGAAGGCAAACCTTCCTTCTCTTTCAAACCTGTATAACAAGGCATCAGAGCTGATTTGGAAAAATTAACCTTGAGTCCAGACATGAGAGAAAAATTATGTAACAAAACTATGATAGGAAGGGTGCGAACTGGATCCCGGAGGAAGATCAGCGTGTCATCAGCATATAAGGAGACGACATGATTTTGATCTCCTAACCTTATTCCTATATCCTGAGCCTGGGCACGCAATCGGATTGCTAGAGGCTCAAGGGCCAGAGCAAAAAGCAGCGGAGAGAGCGGGCAACCCTGTCTAGTCCCACGTCTTAATGAAAACGGAGGTGAGTTAAATCTTTTTTTTTTAACAACTTTTCAAGGGATGTTTTTGAGGGAGGGTCACCTACCCAGCTGAATTATTTTCAAACTCCGTAGTTATATAATAGGATATTCTCCTTTTCTTCACAAATCATTTTTTTTTTATGTTCACCTAACTTTATGATTTGAAGCACTATCTGATCCTCGGAGCTCAATTTATATTAAGCTATTCCACTTCACTAAGTCCCATCAGCTGTACTTACACTCACTTAGCACCGATTTACTACAAGCTGAAAGGTAGTACAACTACATATACCGTCCTTCTCAATATATTACTGACAGAGTGGAAGTTTTATGAGCTCGGTGCTGACCAATATGACTGCCAAAAATCAGTACACTAATGCCCTCTCTAAAGTTTCACGGAAACAGGACAGCAGGATCTACTTCTATGGCAGCCAGTTCGGTGGCTGTTCCTGCTTCCTCTGAAACCAGTACAAATCAGAGTATGGGGATACAACCAGCGTCTAAAGCAGATCTGATGGACGTTTTACAGGAGCTGCGTTCTTTTAGGATTGACTTTTCTAAAGCGATATCTGATCTGCGCTCAGATTTTAAATCTCTTGATGATAGAGTAACTCAAACTGAAGTAAATATAGGCGAGCATATGGATTCTACAGTGGAGCTCCAGGCTAAGATCCATAAATTGGAACAACTTACTGTGGATCTAAAGGATCGCCAGGATGACATAGAAAACAGACAGAGGAGGAATAACATCAGAATATGGGGAGTGCTGTAAACAGTAACTACAGCTGGTAGTATCATGACTCTAGTTCAAGAGATTTATGCTTTTTGCGTACCTGAGAAGTCTGATCCTGTTAAAATAGAACGAGCACATAGAAGTGGAAATGTTAGAACTGGTGGAGATGTCTGTACTCGCCCCATTATTGCCTGCTTTCAGAGTTCCGAAGATAAAGCCATATTGATGAGAGCTCTTCGCGGGAAAAGATCCATTTATTTTCGTGACTGGGAGCTCCAGATATACCAAGATTTATCAGCTTTTATGTTAGAACGCCGACGGAGCTTCAAACCACTCTCAGATTTTACAACAAAAGCAGAAAAAGTATCGTTGGAACTTTCCTTTTGCATTAATTTTTGAGTGGCAAAATAAGACACAAAAAATTACAGACCTATCTGCATGTCTGGACATGGGGGTAGCCGTGGTCCACGACAGCGTAATTCACAATCGGAGTGGAAGTCTCAACACCTTAGCGGAGGAAGATCCCACGCTCGCGTCGACAATCAGAAGCAGATCCTGAAGATCACATCAATAAGGCAATGGACACTGCTGCTCCACCGTAATGGATTTTTCAGTCTCTATTTAGCCATATTGTCTGGATAATTTGTCTATTTCTATTAAGATGCATGCCTATGAATGATTCATTTTTGAAAGTATTTTATCTGCTTAAAGATATAAGTAGAGAGATAAGGGGGAAAAATACAACATATGTAAGTAAAGTACATTGCTTTGCTGGGATTATCAGTTTGTTTCCACAAGATTCTTGTAATGGGTAAGGAGGGAGGGGAGCTGTTCTTATCCTTATTACATGCTTGCTCAGAAAGAAAATGTATGGTGGTATGGGGGGGATGAAGGTGGCCGGAGTTAAGTGGGTTTTTCTTCACCCTTTTAGCGGTGTTGATGTCGCTTAACTGGTTAGTCTTTTGGCATAGAATGGATTGGTCCTCTATATTCAGGACCAGGGGTAGGGAGAAGGGGGGGGGGTGTTGGGGTTGCGGGGAAATGTGAGGGGTCAGGAGTGGTACAGGAGACTCTTTTTTGGTGTATTTTTTCAACAAGATGGGCTTCCAGAGTGGCGGAGTGCAAATTTGGGATACTACAAAGTGACGGTATGGAACCAACTTACTGCTCAAGGTAAGCGAACATCACACAGTCCAAATGATTAAGTTGATTACATGGAATATCAGAGGGCTCCATCATTCTATTAAGAGACGTAGGGTGTTAGACCAACTCCACAGAGAAAAAGCTGACATTGTGTTTCTTCAAGAAACTCATCTTGCTGCAGGGGCAGCAACATGTCTATCCTTGCGAGATTACTCGCAGATTTTTTTACTCTAATTTCACTTTCCATAAACGAGGGGTGGCTATATTAATATCCAAAAACTGTCCTTTTGTAGTATTGAACCAAGTCGCAGATTTGTCGGGTCGATTTCTCCTTATCTCAGGGACTTGTCATAATTGCCCGATTACTTCGATTAATGCTTATATGCTATTTTTATTTCCGGCCTTAGCAACAGTAAGTGTTGCCAGGCGCCATCCAATGGTTCCATTGGAAACATTGACATTATTGAACATAACCTTATTCATAACATTTTATCATTTGAGCGCGATTTGTTGTTTACAGTAACTTGAAAAATTCATCTTGGGTGAAAAATGGAATTAACTCGTGAACATTTACGTGCGATTATTTTTCATAACTTTCGACGTGGATTATCAAGACGAGTGCATCGATGAACTTAATTTTTTATACGGCGATAAAGCACCATCCTACAGCACTGTAAAAAACTGGTATAACGAATTCAATCGTGGTCGATGTTCGCTCCAGGACGAATTCCGTCAGGGTCGTCCAAAATCGGTTGTTGTGCCAGAAAATATCGATGCTGTGTGTGAACTGATAAAGCAAGATGGTCATGCGACATACCGTGAGATTGAGGCATCTTTGGACATTAGTATGACAAGCATCAATAAGATATTGCATGATCATTTGGCCGTAAAAAAGATTTGTTCGCGTTGGATCCGCATAATCTGACAAACGCCCAAAAGAAGGCTCGTGTCGATTGGTGCAAGGAAATGTTGAAAAAATACGTTCAAGGTGCATCAGAGACTATGTATAACATCTACACAGGTGACGAATCATGGATCTATGCATATGAGCCCGAAACAAAACAGCAATCGACTGTATGGGTCTTCCAAGACGAGCCAAATCCAACAAAAGTTGTTCGTGGAAGAAGCACATCGAAGCAAATAGTTGCCTGTTTCTTCGGCATTACCGGTCACGTGGCGACAGTGCCGTTAGAGCAACATAGGACGGTCAGTTCTGAATGGTACACGACCATTTGTTTACCAGAAGTCTTTGGAGAAATTCGGAAAAAGTCGAAGAGGCGAATAATTCTTCATCATGACAATGCAAGCTCTGACACATCGGCTCAAACAAAGGAATTTTTGACCGGCCAAAACATCGAATTGATGGGTCATCCGCCATACAGCCCTGATTTGGCACCCAATGACTTCTTTTTATTCCCGCACATCAAAAACAAATTACGTGGTCAACGATTTTCGACACCCGAAGATGCGGTTGATGCATTCAAAACGCATCTGTTGGAGTTATCTCAATCGGAGTGGAAAAAGTGCTTCGAAAATTGGTTCAAACGCATGCAAAAGTGTATTGATCTTCATGGAGAATATTTTGAAAAACAATAAAACCAATTTCGATCATAAATATTTGTTTTTTCATTATTAGGCCAGAAATATAAATAGCAACCCTTTGAATGATCTTTTAGAAACACTTTGGGGCTTGTTTACAAAGCCGCAGTAGTGGTTCGCGATCGCAGCCGCGGCCCCATTGAAATCAATGGGGCAGCGGCTCCGATTACGATCGCAAACCGCTACCGCGGCTTTGTAAACAAGCCCCTTTGAGTTCATGCCACAGGTGAAATCCTATTAGGAGGAGATTTTAATAGTGTCACATCAGAATTGGATAGATCAGATTCCTTAGGGAGGGGAAGGAGGTGGTCTCTAACTCTGATTTAATTGACGTGTGGAGGGAGTTTCATCCTGGTGAAAGGGATTATACTTTCTTCTCTCCGAGACATCATTCCCATTCAAGATTTACAATGAGGTTGGATACGAGTATCCAGGAGATTCTGCATCCTGACCAGACAGGTTTCATTCAAGGTAGATATGGTTTTGAAAATGTTCGGAGACTAATTAATGTCTTATCTAGGTTGAAGAATAGAAATGGTTCATACACGGTAGTATCTTTGGATGCTGAAAAGGCCTTTGATAGAGTAGAGTGGCCTTACCTTTTTGCGTCGTTACATTTTGGATTTGGACCTAATTTTCGAGAGTGGATTGAGGCCTTGTACAAGTCCCCAATAGCTGCTGTTATGTTTTTTGAAGATATGAATAAACAGGTAGACAAAGGTGAGTCGGTTGATATAGTTTATTTGGACTTTCAGAAAGCCTTTGACAAGGTCCCTCATCAGAGACTTTTGGCAAAACTAGAGTCATGGGATAGGAGGCAGTGTACTATTGTGGATCAGGAACTGGTTAAAAGATAGAAAGCAGAGGATAGGGCTAAATGGCTGGTTTTCCCAATGGAGAAAGGTGAATAGTGGTGTACCCCAGGGATCTGTGCTGGGTCCGCTGCTTTTTGACATATTCATAAATGACCTGGAAAAGGGAATAACGAGTGAGGTTATCAAATTTGCAGATGACACAAAACTATTTAAACTTGTTAAAAATCATGAGGATTGTGGAAAATTTCAAGAGGATCTTGATAAATTGGAAGACTGGGCATCAAAATGGCAGATCAAATTTAATGCGAACAAGTGCAAAGTTATGCACCTAGGGAAGAATAACCCAAACTATGGTTACAAGATGCAAGGTTCCACATTGGGAACCACCACCCAGGAAAAAGATTTAGGCGTCATTGTGGATAACATGTTAAAACCCTCGGCCCAGTGTGCAGCGCCAGCCAAGAGAGCAAATAGAATGCTAGGTATCTTAAGGAAAGGAATGGAAAATAAAACAAAGGATATTATAATTTATTTATTTAATCAGTTTTACATACCACCTTATCCTTCAATCAAAGTGGTCAACAAGTCAAAAAGGGACTACATCGAGGGGGGGAGACAATAAGATAGTACATTACATTAAATTATACTACATTACAGTATATTACATAAACTACAGCAAAATTAAATTTCATAATAATTCATTGCAATTACATTAAACTGCAATCTTACAAAATGTTAAAATAATTTAGACATTATAAGAAGTTTAAAATTTAAATGGTTAAAACATTTTGTTCTAAT
The DNA here is from genome assembly GCA_033557465.1 of Ichthyophis bannanicus. NCBI lineage: Eukaryota > Metazoa > Chordata > Amphibia > Gymnophiona > Ichthyophiidae > Ichthyophis > Ichthyophis bannanicus. The sequence continues at coordinate 229,693,038 of CM066039.1, forward strand.
AGAGTCAGATTAGTTGCCATATGCTTCAATAAAGTAGTACGTTTTAAGGGACTTTCGAAAATCTTTGATATCAAACTGATTTCTTAAATCATTAGGAATAGAATTCCATAGTTGTGGTGCCATAAGGGAGAAAGCCCTATTAGATGTCATTTGTTTGGATCTATTAAAATTCAAGTGGGAATTAAGTCTGTTAGTAGACGGTGAGCGTCTGGGTCTTGAACCTATATCTTTAGAGATAATAGTTGTTAGAACGTTTGCTGATGATTCGTGCAAAATGTTGAAAATGTTCATAAGGTTCTTGTATTTTGATCTCATAGTGATTGGAAGCCAATGCAATTCTTGAAGCAAGGGAGTTATATGCTCATATTTTGGAGAATTCATTATAGTTCTTGCAGTGGTATTTTGTGCCAGTTGGAGGGGATGGGTAGTATGTTTTGGAAGACCTTGATAAAGGATATTTCCAAAGTCGAGGAGTGGTGTTATAACTGCTTGACTTACCGTTCGAAAGTGATTTAGTTGTAAAATTGGCTTGAGTTTCCTAATGATTTTTAAACGATGGTATACTCTAGCTGTAATTTTATTTATATGGGATTTTAAGTTAATATGTTTATCTAGGATTATACCAAGGTATTTTACTTCCTCGCTGATCTTTATAGATTTGTTTAGTATCTTGATTACTTTAGGAGTTTTTAAGTTTTGATTATTAAAAATGAATAACGCTTCTGTTTTATCTGGGTTTATCTTAGTTATTAGCTGTAAGCCAATTGTTCATATCAGTCAAACAGTTATCAATTATTTCAGTGTCGAATGTATTCTGGTTAACTGCAGTGTAGATCATATCATCAGCGTATAGATGGTAATTTATTCCATATTGTTGAATAATTTTACCTATAGGTTGAATATAGATGTCAAAAAGGATTGATGATAATGCTGACCCTTGTGTTACGCCTTGTGTAATTGGGATTTGAGATGATTTTTTGTCTCCACATTTTACTATTTGCATACGATTGTTCAAGTAGGATCTAAACCATTTAAGTGTGTTGTCGCATAATCCAATATCTTCTAGACGTTGAAGCATTAAAGGATGAGAGATTGTGTCAAAAGCTCCTGAAATGTCAATAAATATTAAAAGAAAAACATTATTTTTCTTATCTAGACCGGTTACGAGGTTGTTAAATAAAGAAATAAGGAGAATTTCTACATTATGAAATGGTTTGAAACCATGTTAGTGTAGATCCAGTGGAGCATGAGAGTCTATGTGATCTTGCAATTGTCCCTGTACTACTTTTTCTATAACCTTGGAGATAAAAGGTAAACTAGAAATCGGATGGTATGACTTAGGTTCAGAGGTGCTTAATGAATTTCCTTTATAGATTGGTCTAATTGAGGCTCTTTTGAGGACAGGAGGTAAATAACCTTGTTTTAGTGAATGTTCTACAAATTTGATTAGGTGGCAACTTAATTGACTCCTTGCACTTTTAATCCATTCTACTGGGCATGGATCAGTTGGGGAGGTTGTTGTATTAATTGTACTTATTATATTTTTCAATTTGGTTTTTGGTTGGCATTGAAAAATCAGACCAAAGGTGTCTGGAATCAGAGAGCATTTCTGTCATTAATTGATTAGGCTGTGAAGAATCCTACTAGAAGACAGCAACCTTGGGCCGGAAGGACTGGGGTTTCTAGTCCCACAGGTGCTCCTTGTGGTTTTGGGCAAGCCACTTAACCCTCCATAGCCCACGTTCCCTGTAAAATAGTTATCTCCAAGTTATAATGCCCTGTTCAATGTAATTTCAGTTTGTTCAATGTAAACCGCACTGATGCAGAATAGCGCGGTATATAAGAGAATGTAAATAAATAAATAAAATAAATAAAAGATGATATAGAGGTTAATTGATTTCCGTTTTTATTTATTAAGTAGTTTGCATATTTTTGAGGATCTATCTGGTGATTATGACAAGGAGAGTTGTTTTTGGTAAGCTATTTCACAATATAAAATAATTCCCTTGGTTTATTAGCAGATTTTAAAATTAAGTTTGTATGGTATTGTTTGCGATCATTTATCAAATTGTTATATTCAATTAGCTTCACCTTATATAAAAACTCTCTATGCTGAGATTTGTTCTGGCTCCATTTGCGTTCCAAATTTCTTAGTATACGTTTTGCCTCTCTGATATCATTTGAATACCATGGTGCGTTATTCTTTCTACATACTTACGCCTTGTCCCTGTTAAGATTTACTGAGGCATCAGAAATGACTTTATTCCAGTTATCTATTGCAGCATCTAAATTACTACAATTTTGGTGCAAATGAGGAATGACGTCTGCTATGAAATTTTCTTTGAAAGGCTCTAAATTTTCTTGTTTTACAATTAGTTTCTAATTGGTGAGAAAGAGGTTTCAAATGTAAAGTAATAGATATCACATAATGATCTGACCTTGGCACAGGAGATATTTTTAGAATTGAGATTTGGTTTAGATCAGTAACAAGCTTTGGGTGGAAAATCTGGAATAGTACCATGTTGATGTGTTGGTAGAGTGATTGCCTGTTTATAATCTAAAGAATCTAAAGCTTTTAAGAAAGCTCTAGATTCCTTAGGCGGTAATGAATTTAAATTAAAGTCACCCAAAGCAATTAATGGTTTACGGGGCAAGCTGTGTGAACAAATTAATTCGAGGATTGTTGACAGTTGATCTTTTGTGCCATTGGGTGGTCTGTAAGCAAGACATACACTGAGATGGTGATTTGATATCACCATTGAATTTGTATCAGATTAATTATTGATTATAACAGTTTTAAATTTGAAACTTTTACGTGCAAGGATTAGAATTCCACCACCTCTTTTGTGCTCTCTATGACAAGTAAACGCTTCAAAGTCATTAGGAGTAATTTGATTGATAATAACCTGGTCTGTATCTTTTAACCAAGTCTCCGTTATGCATATAATATCAAGTTCTCCAGGACCAAGCAGGAAGTCAGTCCTCACATATGGGTGACATCGACGTCAATGGAGCCCCCATGCGGAGCATTTCCCCAGCTTTCTAAGAAAGTCTTTGGGAATACACCCATGCATGTGCGGTCCCCTTCCCGCCCAAAGGTGCCATCTTGCTCAGTCTTTCTTTTTCCGTGGAGCCCAATGGACGTGAGTCCATGTCACCTGGGAAAGTTTGATTTTTTTTCTGCGATTTTCGCTCTCTTTTTGTCCAGTTCGATGCTAGTTCCCCTTCCTGCCTGGGTTTGGTACGCCGGTATCGACCTGATCTCTATTTTTCATTTTTTTGCCCTTCGTGGCACTCGTTCGCGCTCTTTTTTTCTTTTTCCCTGGAGGGCCGGTCTTTTGACCTCGCGGGGGCCCTTTTTTCCCCGATGGCCTCCAGTGGTTTTAAAAAGTGTGATCTTTGTAAGAAGCTCATGTCTCTTACCGACACACATGACTGCTGCCTGCGTTGCCTCGGGCCAGACCATGATCCCAAGGTCTGTGTCCCGTGTGGTAAGATGTCCACTAAAGCACTCAGAAGCCGGCAGCATCGGAAGGAGAGAATTTTTTCTGATTCTGCCTCTGGTTGAGCCCGGACCTCGTCAGAGGCCTCGACGTCTCGGGAGTCTGACCCCGAGCTTCGTCGGGGTTCCTCTGAAAGGGGGTCCCCCAGTCGGGAGCATAAGAGGAAGAGAAAGCTCGTGAGGGGCAGCGTTGGAGGATGCCCCTGGTTCCTCTAGGGCCAGGTCTCGGACCCCTGACCGCCTCCCCGGGCCTTTGGAGCTGGAGAAGCCAACTAAGATGTCTCGTATAGAGCCGGAGTCCGTTGAGCACGTAAGTCCTGTTGTCCTCGAGGACTCTCCTCCCAGGGAGCCGATGTCGGGCCCTGCGCCGCCGGGGCCGGAGTCAGTGGCTGCTGAGTCTCTTGAGCTTGGACTCAGCCTGACAGCCTTGGAGTGCAGACTATCTGCCTTCATGGATCAGCAGCGGGTGCTGATGGCCAGCCTGACTGGTGCATCTGCCCTGACCACCGGGACGTCAACGTCTAAGTCGACCCCGGAGACCGAGCCGGATCTCGAAGCCATGAAGGCCCGAGTCCAGACTCGGTCACGGTCTCCCTCAACCTCCTGTTCGGGACCGAGGGTGTCGACGCCGATTGCCCCGGCGTTGGGGTGGGTGTTTCCGGAGCCCGCACAGTCTGAGCCCCTTGACTCTTCCTCGGATGAGTCTGTGTGGGAGATGGAGGACGAGGAGTCCCCCGATACCTTCGGACTTGGTGTGTCCCTTCGGACTCACCACAGTCTGAGCCCCGGAGTAGGTCCCCACCGGAGGACACCCGGTTCTCGGAGTTTGTCAGGGACATGGCCAAGGCTTTGAATGTTCCTGCGGATCCCGAGGAGGAGCCTTGAGCCGAAGAGCTCGATGCCCTACAGTACGACTCTCCCCCGAGGGAGGCCTTTACTGTGCTGGTTCCTCCGATGCTGGAACGGCTCCTCTTCCGAATGTGGGAGGCACCGGCCTCGGCGCCGGTTTTGAGCAAGCGGATCGATTCCATGTATCGAGTCCGAAAGAGCCCTGGGTTCCAGAAGGCACAGCTGCCGCACCATTCTATGGTTGTGGAATCGGCCATGTATCGTCTGAAGAGCCAGAAGATGCACTCCGCGGTGCCCCCCCACCCCCCGGTAGGGAGGCCCGAAGCCTAGATGCCATCGGCAGAAAGTTCTTCCAGGGCTCGATGCTTGCTTGCCGTGTCCAGTCCTACCAGCTGTACATGGGCATGTACTTGTGGGACCTGGCTAAGGAAATAGCCGGGTTCTCGGCTGGCCTCTCCAGGGAACCTTTGCAGAGGTTCAAGTCCTTGTCCTCGGGGATCCGGGAATGCTCCAAATTAATCTCCTAGGCGGCCTACGATGGCTTCGAGGCTTCGGCCCGAGTAGCGGCGGCCGGCATCGGTGCCCGACGCCAGGCATGGCTACAGTCATCAGACCTCGAGCCATGGGTGCAGGACAAGTTAGTCGATGTCCCATGCCGGGGTGAAAACCTCTTCAGCAAGCCCATGGCCGAAAAGGCCGCTGAGCTTGAGACCGAGACTCTGACAAGAACAAGGTTGTCCAGAAAAACTTCTGCCCCTTCTCATAAGAAGAAGGGCTCGGGGAAAAAGACCTTTTACCCGAGGAAGGCATCTGCCTACAAACCTTTCTCTCATTATCAGGCTCCCCAGCAGGGTCAGCAGGCCAAGGGGCAGCGACATGGGCCCCGTAGGTAGAAAGCCCCCAAGCCTCCAGCTCCTGCTCCTACTCAGCAGTGAGGGGGGTTTTGACTGCCACTGCATAGCCTCTCCACCTCTGCTGGCCCATCTCAGCACAGGAGGTCGGTTGGCCCTGTTTGCCCACCAGTGGCCGCCCATCACAGGAGATGCTTGGGTACTGAGCATAGTCCAGAAGGGCTATCTGCTCCATTTCAATCAAGTGCCCCCCTCCTACTTCCCAGGGGAGCCTCCAAGGCCTACTCTGCATCAGGAACTCCTTCTCCAGGAACTGCAAGGTCGTCTTCAAGACAGGGTGGTGGAGCCTGTGCCTCCCCACCAGCTGGGGCAGGACTTCTACTCCAGGTACTTTCTTGTGCCAAAGACAACTGGAGGTCTCCGGCCCATTTTGGACTTGAAAAATCTCAACAAATTCTTGGAAAAGGAAAAGTTCAAGATGCTTACTCTTGGAACACTGCTGCCCTACCTCCAGCAGGGAGATTGGCTATGTTCCTTAGATCTGAAGGATGCGTACACTCACATGCTCATTCATCGAGGCCACAGAAAATACCTAAGGTTCGTGGTAGGAGGAAACCATTTTCAGTACAGAGTACTGCCCTTTGGCCTAACCTCCGCCCCACGGGTCTTCACAAAGTGCCTGGCAGTGGTGGCGGCCTACTTGAAAAACCAGGGTATATTTGTCTTCCCCTATCTGGACGACTGGCTCATCAGGGGTCAGACTCGCCAGGAGGCCAGGCATGCCACCCTCCGTACTGTTACTCTTCTTCAACAACTAGGCTTTGTCATAAACTTCACAAAGTCCACTTTGCTCCCCTCCCAGAACATGGAGTTCATAGGGACACGGTTAGACTCCCTGCACGCAAAAGCTTACTTGACAGAAGACAGAGCGGGAAGGCTGATGGACTTGGCCAGCCGGTTTCTAGACAACCCACTGGTATCCGCCAGACTTTGTCTAAGGCTCCTGGGCCACATGGCTTCAACAGTGCATGTGATCCCCAATGTCTGCCTGCATATGAGGCCTGCACGGTGGGGTGTCAGGACTCAGTGGAAGCGGGCTACAGGAAGCCTAAGAGACAAAGTAAGGGTGTCCAAACCCTTCCTGAACTCCCTGCAGTGGTGACTGCACTTCACCAACCTTCTACAGGGAATTCCTTTTCAGGTACCTGTTTCCACTGTGGTACTCACAACCGATGCCTCCTTGCAGGGCTGGGGTGCACATTGTCTGGAGAAGTGCACACACGGCCTGTGGTCTCCTTGGGAGGCCACACAACAAATCAATCTCCTGGAACTCAGGGCGATATGCTTAGCCCTCAAGGCCTTCTCTCACACCCTGGCCCACCAATCTGTCTTGGTGCAGACAGACAACCAGGTGGTGATGTTCTGTGTGAACAAACAAGGGGGCACAGGGTCCAGGCTCCTGTGTCAGGAGGCACAGACCCTATGCTCTTTTGCACTTCAACACAATATGCTGCTCAGGGCAGTCTATCTTCCTGGCCAGGAAAATTTCCTGGCAGACAGATTGAGCAGGGTTCTACAACCTCATGAATGGCAACTGCACCCTTTGGTGGTTCAGAACATTTTCCTAAAGTGGGGACTTCCATCCATAGATCTCTTTTCCAGTCCCATGAACCGGCAGCTGCCTCAGGCAACCGCATCCCACGAGATTGGCAGCGGCTGCCTTCCTGATCTCATGGTCCAAGGGCCTCCTGTATGCGTTTCCTGCCACGCCCTGGTGGCCCGAACCTTGTTCAAGATTCTAAGGGACAGGGCCTCGGTCATATTGGTAGCCCCCAGAGGGCCAAGACAGCCCTGGTTCCCGCTTCTGTTACAGCTGGCGGTGGACACCCCACTCCCTCTGGGGTTGCAACCCGATCTTCTCCAGGACCAAGCAGGAAGTCAGTCCTCACATATGGGTGACGTCGGCGCCGACGGAGCCCTCGCGGAGCAATTTTCCCCAGCTTTCACAGAAAGCCTTTGGGAATTGCAGCGCGCATGCGCGCGGTCGCCTTCCCGCCCAAGGGTGCCATCTTAGCCAGTCTTCTTTTTTTCCGCGGAGCCCTACAGACGTACCCGTCGTGTCCCCGCTAAAAAAGTTGATTTTCGTGAGTTTTACTCGTTTTTCAATTCAGTTCGACGCCGGTCGTTTTCCTGCCCGGACTCGCGACGCCGTTGCGAGTCCTTCCCTTATTTTTCGGTTTTTCTGATTTTGGTCAGTTTCGTTTTCGGTTTTTCACTGGCAGCCCGGTCCTTTGACCTTGCAGGGGCCCTTTTTCCCCCGATGGCTGCCAGTGGTTTCAAGCGGTGTGGTCAGTGTGACAGAAATATGTCACTCACTGACACATACGATAATTGCCTCCGCTGCCTGGGCCCGGATCATGAAGAAATGATCTGTGGAGCCTGTGGCAAAATGTCCTCCAAAGCGTTGAGTCGGCGGCATCAGCGGGATAGAATCTTCGCTGACCCCAGCCGTACCCGGAACTCGTCGGAGGCCTCGGCATCCAGAGGCTCCAGCTCTGAACATCGCCGAAGCTCCTCCGACAGGGGCTCTCCCTCCGGAGACCATCGACGGAAGACAAAACCCGCGAGGGCGTCGTCGGTGGACGCTCCTGGCTCCGCGAGGGCCAGGTCGCATAGCCCCGACAGCCGTCCCGGGTCTTTGGAGAAGGAGCACCTCCCGAAGCGACCTCGCCTGGAGTCGGAGTTGCCTGCTCGGGTAAGTCCTGTGGTCCTTCTGGACTCGCCTCCGAGAGGTCCGACGTCGGGCCCGATGCCGTCGGGGCCCGAGTCGGGGACTGCTGGGTCACCTGAGGTCGGACTCAGGTTGACGGCCTTGGAGAGCAGACTATCTGCCTTCATGGACCAGCAGCGGGCACTGATCTCTAGCCTCGCTGGCGCCGCTGCCCCGACCGCCGGGACGTCGACGTCTAAGTCGACCCCGGAGACCGAGCCGATCCTCGAGTCCATGCGAACTCGAGTCGATCCTCGGTCGAGGTCACCCTCGGCCTCCCGTTCGGGACCGAGGTCGTCGCCGCCGACTCCCTTGGCGTCGGGGCGGCCGACGCCTCCGCCTGCCCGAGCCGACCCCACTGATTCCTCCTCGGAGTCGGTCTGGGAGTCTGAAGAGGAGGAGTCACCTGATTCCTTTCGGACTCGGTGTGTCCCCTCGGACTCACCTGAGTCCGACCCTCGGAAACAGTCCCCTCCGGAGGATGCCCGGTTCTCGGACTTCGTCAGGGATATGGCCAAGGCTTTGGCCTTCCCGGCGGATCCCGAGGAGGAGCCTCGAGCCGAAGAGCTCGACGCCCTTCAGTACGACTCTCCCACCCGGGAGCACTTTACTGTACCGGTGCCTCCCATGCTGGAACGACTACTCTTCCGCATGTGGGAGAGTCCGGCCTCGTCGCCGGTATTGAGCAAGCGGGTCGATTCCATCTATCGAGTCCGCTAGAGTCCTGGCTTCCAAAAAGCACAGCTACCACACCATTCCATGGTAGTGGAATCGGCCATGCATAGGCTGAAGAGCCAGAAAATGCACTCCTCGGTGCCCCCTGGCAGGGAGGCCCGTAACCTGGATGGCCTTGGTAAGAAGTGTTTCCAGGGCTCTATGCTGGCTTGTCGTGTCCAGACCTACCAGCTATACATGGGCATGTATCTCCGAGACCTGGCTAAAGAGCTAGCCGGATTCTCTGCTGGACTGTCCGAGGAACCTTTGCGGAGGTTCCTAGCCTTAACATCTGGTATTCGGGAATGCTCCAAATTCATGTCCCGAGCAGCCTATGATGGCTTTGAAGCATCGGCTCGTGTGGCCGCAGCCGGCATCGGTGCCCGCCGACAGGCTTGGCTTCAGTCGTCTGACCTTGAGCCTTGGGTGCAGGACAAGTTGGTCGATGTCCCCTGCAGAGGTGAGAACCTCTTTGGCAAGCCCATGGCTGAAAAGGCTGCACAAATCGAGACGGAGACTCTCACCAGGACCAGGCTTTCTAGGAAGACCTCCGCCCCTTCCCAGAAAAAGAAGGGCTCGGGAAAAAAGTCCTTTTACCCGAGGAAGGCGGCTGCCTACAAACACTACCCCCAATATCAGGCCCCTCCAGCTCCCCAACAGGGTCAGCAGGCCAAGGGACGGGGTAACGGGTCCCGTAGGCAGCAAGCCCCCAAGCCTGCACCACCAGCCCCTGCTCAGCAGGGTGGGGGTTTTTGACTTCCTCAGCATAGCCTCTCCCCCTCAGCTGGTCCCTCCCAGCACCGGAGGCCGGCTGGTTCACTTCGCCCACAGGTGGTCCAACATCACTTCAGATGCCTGGGTGCTTCAAGTCGTGCGAGAAGGATATCTTCTCCACTTCCATCAGGTCCCTCCCTCTTATTTTCCGGGAGAACCTCCGCGACTCCCTCTGCACAGGGACTTACTCCTTCAGGAGTTAGCAAGTCTTCTTCAGGACCAGGCTGTGGAACCGGTGCCCCACCACCTGAGAGGTCAAGGCTTTTATTCCAGGTATTTCCTAATACAAAAAAGGACAGGAGGCCTAAGACCCATCCTGGACTTGCGCAACCTCAACAAGTTCCTTGTGCGGGAAAAGTTCAAGATGCTTACCCTTGGAATCCTTCTGCCCTACCTCCAGCAGGGAGATTGGCTATGCTCCTTGGATCTAAAGGATGCCTACACGCACATCCTCATCCACCCAAGCCACCGCCAATACCTAAGGTTTGTGGTGGCCGGAAATCACTACCAGTACAGAGTACTGCCCTTTGGCCTGTCCTCCGCACCGCGAGTCTTCACAAAATGTCTCGCGGTGGTGGCGGCCTATCTCAGGCTTCACGGCCTCTATGTTTTTCCGTACCTCGACGACTGGCTCATCAGAGCGTCGTCCCCTCCGGCAGTCACCAATGCCACACACCGCACGGTGACTCTTCTGCAGTACTTGGGCTTTGTCATAAACTTCGCAAAGTCCACTTTGCTCCCCTCACAGGATCTCGAGTTCATCGGCACAAGACTGCACACTCCTCAGGCTCGAGCTTTCCTGCCTCTCGACAGGGCTCAACGGCTCATGGACCTAGCCGGCCGTTTTCGCAGCCAGTCCCTGGTCTCCGCCAGGCGCTTCCTGAGACTACTCGGCCATATGGCTTCCACCGTCCACGTGACCCCCAATGCTCGCCTGAATATGCGGCCGGCTCAATGGTGCCTTCGCAAGCAGTGGCAACAAGCCACCGGCGGGCTAGCCGACTTAGTGCGCCTCTCCAGACCGCTGGCCTCTTCCCTACAGTGGTGGCTTCATCGGCCGAACCTGGTGCTCGGAATGCCTTTTCAGTCGCCTCAGCCGACTCAAGTGCTGACGACCGATGCTTCCCTCCTGGGCTGGGGAGCTCATTGCCAGCGGGCATGTACTCAAAGTCTCTGGACCGCGTGGGAATCTGCTCAACAGATCAACTTCCTGGAGCTCAGAGCTACTCGTCTGGCGCTCAAGGCTTTCTCCCACCTGACTTCTCACCAGTCCGTCCTTGTCCAGACGGACAATCAAGTTGCCATGTTCTACGTGAACAAGCAGGGCGGCACGGGCTCCTTCCTTCTCTGCCGAGAAGCTCAAAAGCTCTGCTCTTGGGCCGTCAGTCACGGCATTCTTCTCAAAGCAGTTTATCTCCCAGGCCAGGAGAATTGCCTGGCGGACAAACTCAGCAGGATACTCCAGCCGCACGAGTGGCGTCTGGATCCCTTGGTAGTCCAGAAACTCTTTCTGAAGTGGGCCCTCCCCACGATGGATCTCTTTGCCAGTCCTCTCAACCGGCAACTTCCTCGCTTCTGCTCGCGTCAGCCACATCCCCTTCGGGTAGCGGCAGATGCATTTCTGCTCTCATGGTCGGTAAACCTTCTCTATGCTTTTCCTCCCATCCCGCTGGTCTCCCGAACTCTGTTCAAGGTTCTCCGGGACAAAGCGTCCATGATCCTGGTGGCTCCTCGCTTGCCCAGACAGCCGTGGTTCCCACTCCTGTTTCAATTAGCGGTAGAGGATCCGTTCCCTCTGGGGTTTCAACCAGATCTCCTAACACATGATCAGGGGTCTCTGCTACACCCCAACCTCAGATCTCTCAATCTAATGGCCTGGCGGCTGAAAGGGTAGTCCTTGCTCCCCTTCTCCTGCCTGCAGAGGTGGAAGAGGTCGTCCTAGCTTCTCGGCGACCTTCTACCCGCAAATGCTACGCCCTTAAATGGCGTCGCTTTTCCGTTTGGTGTGTACAGCAGTCTCAGGATCCCTTCTCCTGCTCGGTGTCGGTGATCTTGCAGTACCTGCTCTACCTCTCTAACATGGGACTTAAGTCCAACTCCGTCAAAGTTCACCTCAGTGCTCTTTCAGCACACCATGTGCCGGTGGACGGCAGACCTCTTTCCAGCGACCCTCTTGTAGCACGGTTTCTCCGAGGTCTCCTTCTACTAAAACCACCTCTGCGCCCGCCAGCACCTGACTGGGATCTGAATGTGGTTTTACAGCGGATCACCTGTCCGCCTTTTGAACCGATGGCTACCTGTTCTCTGCGTTTTCTTTCATGGAAAACCTTATTCCTGATAGCCCTCACTTCCGCTAGACGCGTAAGTGAATTGCAGGCCCTCGTGTCTGATCCTCCCTTCACTCGGTTCTACAAAAATAGGGTAGTCCTACGGACTCACCCAAAATTTCTTCCAAAAGTTGTCTCCCCTTTTCACATCAATCAGGAGGTGGTACTTCCAACCTTCTTTCCCAGGCCTCACTCCAGCCGAGCTGAACGAGTCCTGCATACCCTGGACTGTAGAAGGGCATTGAACTTCTACCTTGACCGTACGCGGGAGCACCGTAAAGCTGCTCAGCTTTTTGTGTCTTTTGACCCCAATAAATTGGGGCTCCCGGTCTCCAAGCGTACCCTGTCCATCTGGGTTGCTGACTGTATCGCTTGGGCTTATGGGGCAGCCAGACTCTCCTTAGAAAGTCGAGTCACGGCTCATTGTGTTCGGGCGAAGGCTACGTCAGTGGCTTACCTCCGCTCTGTTCCGCTGGCAGACATCTGCCGGGCCGCTACTTGGTCTTCGAGCCAGACTTTTGCGGTCCATTACTGTCTCGAGAGGGAGTCCCGCAGGGACAGTGCTTTCGGACAGGCAGTCCTCCGAAATCTCTTCGAGGTTTGAGCAACTCCTACCCTCCATCCCAGATGGGGGCTACTGGTGGGTAATAAGTCAGCGAAGATTCCATCCTTCTGTACTGCCGAGCTCGAGGGAGCTCATTTTTGTGCTTAGGGTCTCCGGTAGCCTTAAGCTTGGGAGTCCCATATGTGAGGACTGACTTCCTGCTTGGTCCTGGAGAAAGCGTAGTTACTCACCTGTAACAGGTGTTCTCCAGGAGCAGCAGGAATCAGTCCTCACAACCCTCCCTCCTCCCCGTGGAGTTGCAATCATCTGCTTTAGTTTTTTTGCAAATTTTTATGCTGTCTTTTAGCTATGTCATCAGACTGGCTAAGATGGCACCCTTGGGCGGGAAGGCGACCGCGCATGCGCGCTACAATTCCCAAAGGCTTTCTGTGAAAGCCGGGGAAAATTGCTCCGCGAGGGCTCCGTCGGCGCCGACGTCACCCATATGTGAGGACTGATTCCTGCTGCTCCTGGAGAACACCTGTTACAGGTGAGTAACTACGCTTTCTTTCTCAGGATCAGGGTTCCCTTCTGCACCCCAATCTCAAAACTCTCAATTTGATGGCCTGGAGGCTGCAAGGGTAGTGCTGGCTCCCTGGGGCCTGCCTTAGGAAGTTGAAGAGGTGGTCTTGGCCTCTAGGAAGCAATTCACCAGAAAGACCTATGCCCTGAAGTGGAAGCGGTTCTCTTTGTGGTGTGATAAACGCCAGGAGAACCCTTCCTCCTGTCCTGTGCCTGTGGTGCTTCAGTACCTGCTGCACTTGTCTAATCAGGGTTTTAAGTCCAATTCTGTTAGGGTGCACCTTTCTGCTCTGGCAGCCCACCACTCACAGGTGGAAGGGCGCTCTTTATCAGTTAACCCCTTGGTGTCCAGGTTCCTCAGAGGCTTGCTCTTGCTAAAGCCTCCTCTCTGTCCACCAGCTCCTGAGTGGGAATTGAATGTGGTCTAGCAGCAGCTTATACGCCCTCCCTTTGAGCCGATGGCTATGTGTCCTTTCCGCTTCCTTTCTTGGAAGGCTCTTTTCCTAGTTGCACTAACCTCGGCCAGACGAGTGAGTGAACTTCAAGCCCTGTTCTGTGACAGGCCATACACTCGTTTCTATAGGAACTGGGTAGTCCTTAGGACTCATCCTAAGTTCCTCCCGAAGGTAGTCTCCTCTTTCCACCTCAATCAGGAGGTGGTTCTTCCAACATTCTTCCCTAGGCCCCATGCCAGCCGGGCTGAGGAGGTCCTGCATACCCTGGACTGTAGAAGGGCCTTCTCTTTCTACATTGAGCGTACTAAGGGTCATAGAAGGGCTACTCAGCTCTTCGTCTCCTTTGACCCAAACAACTTGGGGTTGCCTGTCTCCAAGCGTACCTTGTCCATATGGGTGGCGGACTGTATCACCTGGGCTTACAGGGCAGCAGACCTTCCCTTGCAGGGTCGAGTCACAGCACACAGTGTCCGGGCCATGGGTGCATCAGTAGCTCATCTCCGTTCTGTACCGTTGGCAGACATCTGTAGGGCTGCAACTTGGTCCTCAAGCCAGACTACTGCCTGGAGAGGGAGTCCCGTAGGGACAGTGCTTTTGGTCAGGCAGTACTCCAGAATCTCTTTGAGGTTTAGGCAACTCCTGCCCTCCAGCCCTCTTGTTGGGCTACCGGTGGGATCTGTTTTCAGTGAAATTTTTTCTCTGATACTGGAGTTTTACAGAGGGAGCTCTGTTTTTTCAGCCTGGCTTCCTGGTAGCCCAGAGCTAGGGAGTCACCCATATGTGAGGACTGACTTCCTGCTTGGTCCTGGCGAAAGAGTAGTTACCTGTAACAGGTGTTCTCCAGGAGCAGCAGGAATCAGTCCTCACAACCCTCCCTCCTTCCCTGGGAGTTGCAGTTGTACATAGTTAATTTTGTTTTTTTGTGCTGTCTTTTAGCTATGTCATCTGACTGAGCAAGATGGCACTTTTGGGCGGGAAGGGGACCGCGCATGCGTGAGTGTATTCCCAAAGGCTTTCTTAGAAAGCTGGGGAAATGCTCCGCATGGGGGCTCCATCGACGTCGTCACCCATATGTGAGGACTGATTCCTGCTGCTCCTGGAGAACACCTGTTACAGGTGAGTAACTACTCTTTTTTGGTCTATGATGTAATCATATAAAATGTTTAGCTTGTTTCTTACAGATCTTGCATTAATTAGTACAAAACAAATGGGAGAATTAAGAGTTGGATTATTCTTGGTAGGTTTGGATGGGGGGGAAGAAATCTTGGTTGGTCTTTTGTTTTTATTTCTATAGAGTTTCTGTTTATTTTTATTTAGCATTTTTATTTATTTAGCATTTTTATATACCGCACTATTTTACCTCAGCGCGGTTTCCAGATAACACAAATGTCCAGTGTGGGGTTACATTGGACTTACAGTAAAACAAGGAAATCAGAACCTGGAGAACAAGTAGAACTATGTACATCACTTACAATATGTCTATGCACGCTAATTAACAGTCGCTATGAAGTGCAGGATCAAGGTCGGTCGGGAGACTAACCGGGAAAGGGGGGTTGGAGGGTAGGAGGGAGTGAATTGGGGTGTCTGCTCAGTGGATGTTGGGTAGGGTGAGGTGTAGCTACGTGATGTTGTCTGAGTTGGGAAAGCATTGAAGGAAGAGGTGGTGCTTCAATGCCTTTCTGAATTGGTGGAGGTTGTTTATGGCACGGATGTTTGTTGGTAAGTTGTTCCAGTATGAAGGTGCGGATAGAGCAAAGGCACGGTCTCTAGAGGCTTTGGTGCATTTGGTGATGGTTTTCGGGATTATTAGGGAGTTGGTGGCGGTAGATCTTCTTAGTCTGTTGGGGGGGGTGAGTTGGATAAGTTCAGAGACGGCGCTGGCAGTACAATTGTTGATGGCTTTGAATGTTATTGTTAATATCTTGAAGGTGATCCTGTAGCGTACTGGGAGCCAATGTAGTGCTTTCAAGATGGGGGTGATGTGATCCCTTCTAGAGGCTTGGTGAAGAGTTCGGGCTGCTGTGTTCATTGGCAGCTGCAAAGGTTGTAGAGTGCATTTCGGAAGGCCGTGGAGAATGGAGTTCGCATAGTCGAAGTGGAGCATCACCAGTGACTGGAATACTGTTCGAAAGTCATTTGGCTCAAGTAGAGGTCTGATGTGACGTAGCATCCGGATTTTGTGGTAGATTGCTTTTGAAATGTTGCCTATCTGGGCGTTTAGGTTAAGATGTTGGTCGAGTGTTACTCCAAGGTAACAAATCATTGTCTTCGTGAGAAGTTCGGCATCTCGTACTTTCAAAGAAGGGGGTGGGGTGAATGCTGGGTCTCTGCTAATGAAGAGTACATCCGTCTTTTTAAGGTTTATTTTGAGCTTCTGGGAGTGTAACCAGTCTGTGACTGCGTTGAAGGATGAGGTCAAGCGGGATACATCTGGGTGATCAGTATGTATTGGGGTGAATATGAGGACGTCATCAGTGTAAATTAGGCAGTTTACACCGAAGGATCTAGTGATGGAGCAGATAGGCTGCATATAGATGTTGAAGAAGAGGGCGGAGAGTGAGGAACCCTGAGGGATGCCCTTTGTTAATGGCAATGGGGTGGAAGTTGAGGTACCGGAGCGAACGTGCTGCCATCTGTCATTTAGGTATGAGGTACTTGCGAGGGCGGTGCCATGGATTCCCTTCTCGACAAGGCGGGACAGAAGTAGATCATGGCAGACGGAGTCAAAAGCCGCTGCAATATTGAGGAAGATGAGGGCGAATCCTTGTTTGACGTTGTCTAGTCCAGTTATCAGAGTGCTGAGTAAAATTGTCAGCAAGGTTTCCACACCATGTTGCTCCCGAAACCCGTGCTGGCAAGGATCGAGGGGTGAGTTATCCTCTATATGTTGGCTCAGTTGACGGTGGACTATTTTCTCTGAGATTTTAGCTAGAAGCGGTATACTGGAGATGGGTCTGTATGAGTCCATCTTTGTGGGGTCCAATTTATTGTTCTTGAGCAGCGGTCTTATTGATGTTTGTTTCAGTTTTTGGGGGAAGATGCCTGTCTGAAATGAGGTTCCAATCAGTTTAGTCAGGAAGGTGCTGAGCTCAGTACGTAGAGTTTTTATCCAGCATGCTGGACATGGGTCGTTTGGTGCTGTGGTGGTGTTTATATTCATAATAATGTCTTGTATTTCTCTTTCAGTTGGGGTAGCTAAGGTGGAGATGGTACGCTGGGTAAATGACAGTACTTGTGTGGGTGAAGGTGGGGGGGAAAGGGCTGGCGTCATGTCCGGCGACCCGGAGCTGGCGGGTGGGGTAGACTGGTTCGCTTTGGTTGTAGGTAGTCCGCATATAGCTGTGGGTCTGGCAGGTTTGCCAGGTCAGTAGAGAGTTCCTTAGCCAAGGATTTGACTATGTTGAACAACTCATGTGGCTTATTCAGAGATCATTGTAGAACCTCAGCGTGGTATTGCCTCATTCTCTTCGAGACTGCTGTTCGATGGATGCAAAGCTGGGCAGAGTAAGCTTTCTGGTTTTCAGTTGTTTTTGAGCGGCGCCAGCGTCTTTCTAGCTGTCGCAGTTGTCGGAGGGAGGTCTTGAGCTCGGGCGAGTACCAAGGTGCATTCTTCCTCTTGTCATATGGAGTATTGATGGCAGGAGAGTCAATTGCAGCATTGAGGCATGAGTTCCAAGTGGAAATCATGTCATCAAGGTTCAGTCCATGTGTCTTGCAGAGAGGTTGTGCTCTCTCTAATATCTCTTCTCTGTTGAACTGGCGGTAACGTTTTGCTACTGGAGCAGGTATTTTATTTGAGGAATGAGGGTTATGCAGGGAGGAGTGTGTGGGCATCGAGAATCTGATTAGACTATGGTCAGACCATGGTACTGAGCATAGTGATAGGTTGATCTTGGGTGTGGGGCAGAGAGCTGATTGTGGTGCGAATATGAGATCCAGGGTGTTCCCCTTGATATGGGTAGGAGAGTTGACTAACTGGATGTAACCCACCGTCTCGAGAGCATCTAGGAAGGCTCTGGCTTGAGTGTCTTGGAGTGAGGGGAGGTTGAAATCTCCTAGTATCCAATTCGAGGTATGTGTCTTGATGGGGTTACAGGCGAGGTTAATAATTGAGGAAAGTTCATCTGGTGACGGTGAAGGCGCCCGATATAATAGATTGATGGTGAGATATTTATTTGCTATGGCGATGTGGTCTAGGTGGGGGGTGCTGCTTGATGTAATCGTCTGGAATTGTAGAATGGTCTTGCTTAGTATGAGTACTCCTCCCCCCCTTCTGTCAGTTCTGGGGCAGGAGTGGGTGGAGAAGTTGGGGGGGACAAACTGGTGGAGGATCGCTGCATCTGCTTCTGACATCCATGTCTCTGTGATGCATAGTATGTCGATGTCGGGGATGGCTAACATATCAGCTATGGCAGGCCATTTATTTCTGATAGAGCGAGCATTTATTAGAGCACATTTCAGGTCATGAGGGGGATTGTCGTGGTTGAGCTGAGAGGGTTTGGCCTGGTGAAGGGCCACATAGATGAGGTGAGGGTGCGTTGTGTGCATGGGTCTGATCGTGTGGTGGTTAGTGTGGTTATGGTGTCTTTTCCAAGGGCTTGGAAGGATTGGGATGGAGCTGTGGGTGGGGGTGAGGGCTTGGGCGAATTGTGTCAGTGCAAACAATATGTAGCAGCTGATGAACGCGTGTGATAGTGTGGCAGTGGAGGGTGGTGCCATGGCGTAAGGTGGTGGTAAGGAGTTCAGATTGAGCCTTTTGGTAGAGAAGGTGTGGGTCAGTGAGTGGTATGAGTGCATTCCTGGTGATGTTGAGTAAATAGGGTCAAAGCACTGCTTTAGCTATCAGTGCTTTTCAGTAGCTCGTTGGAGAGAGTAGTGTCAGTGTCAGGGTCAGTATAACGTAGCAGTATCACAATTTTCACAGAGTATCAAGGGTACAGATCTCTAGCACAATTGAGCCCGTAACAGCTGTAATATATATAGCAGTCGTATCAGCTAGTGACCAAAGTGATAAGCAGAAGTTGGCTAGTTAGGTGACTATGAGCATACGTAAGGCTGCTGGCAGAAGATTGATGGCTGTTAATTACTGGCAAAAATAATAATGGTAACAGTCAGTGCCGACGGTAAAGCTACTGGGACAAGTACTGGCACAGTAAAAGTATGAATGTTAGCTACGGACAACAGTAAAGCTACTGGTTAACAAGTTACTGACAACAGTAACCTATAAGGTGGACAGACACGGTAAATGTAGACTGGTGGCTGTGTAATCAATGCTAGCTGTCGGGAATTGCAAGCTTGCAGTTAATGGCAACAGTCAAGATAGAGTTCAAACTACTAGATACAGTCGAGAGGACAATTGGAGATATATGCTGGTTACCGTGAAGGTAGATGACTACTGGCAACGGTAATAATGGTTTACTGGTTTACTGACGTTATTATCACTCATGTGCGTACGCATTAAAGGGTTTGGAATTAAATTGTTGGGTACAGTCTGTTGGGTGAGGAATATCATTAAAATATAGAAGAATGAATTGGTAAATTGTATGCATGTTTGCAGCTATCAAAACTATTTAAAATTACGAAAAGACCAAAACAGATTACTTTTCTGTAGATTACTTAATAACTATTACAAAACTTTGAATGGAGAATATTATTGCGATTTATATTCGTTCTATTGGTTCTTTAGATACAGGAGATTTGTGAGTTATTTAAATTCTAGTGCAAAGGAAAGCCGAATATGTTATATAAAAGATATTCTCCAGGACCAAGCAGGAAGTCAGTCCTCACATATGGGTGACGTCGGCACCGACG
Organism: Ichthyophis bannanicus; assembly: GCA_033557465.1. Classification (NCBI taxonomy): domain Eukaryota; kingdom Metazoa; phylum Chordata; class Amphibia; order Gymnophiona; family Ichthyophiidae; genus Ichthyophis; species Ichthyophis bannanicus. Next base: position 229,712,217 of record CM066039.1, read on the forward strand.
GAGCCCTCGCGGAGCAATTTTCCCCAGCTTTCACAGAAAGCCTTTGGGAATTGCAGCGCGCATGCGCGGTCGCCTTCCCGCCCAAGGGTGCCATCTTAGCCAGTCTTCTTTTTTCCACGGAGCCCTACAGACGTACCCGTCGTGTCCCCGCTAAAAAAGTTGATTTTTGTGAGTTTTACTCGTTTTTCAATTCGGTTCGACGCCGGTCGTTTTCCTGCCCGGACTCGCGACGCCGTTGCGAGTCCTTCCCTTATTTTTCGGTTTTTCTGATTTTAGTCAGTTTCATTTTCGATTTTTCCCTGGCAGCCCGGTCCTTTGACCTTGCAGGGGCCCTTTTTCCCCCGATGGCTGCCAGTGGTTTCAAGCGGTGTGGTCAGTGTGACAGAAATATGTCACTCACTGACACACACGATAATTGCCTCCGCTGCCTGGGCCCGGATCATGAAGAAATGATCTGTGGAGCCTGTGGCAAAATGTCCTCCAAAGCGTTGAGGAGTCGGCGGCATCAGCGGGATGGAATCTTCGCTGACCCCAGCCGTACCCGGACCTCGTCGGAGGCCTCGGCATCCAGAGGCTCCAGCTCTGAGCATCGCCGAAGCTCCTCCGACAGGGGTTCTCCCTCCGGAGACCATCGACGGAAGACAAAACCCGCGAGGGCGGCGTCGGTGGACGCTCCTGGCTCCGCAAGGGCCAGGTCGCATAGCCCCGACGGCCGTCCCGGGTCTTTGGAGAAGGAGCACCTCCCGAAGCGACCTCGCCTGGAGTCGGAGTTGCCTGCTCGGGTAAGTCCTGTGGTCCTTCTGGACTCGCCTCCGAGAGGTCTGACGTCGGGCCCGACGCCGTCGGGGCCCGAGTCGGGGACTGCTGGGTCACCTGAGGTCGGACTCAGGTTGACGGCCTTGGAGAGCAGACTATCTGCCTTCATGGACCAGCAGCGGGCACTGATCGCTAGCCTCGCTGGCGCCGCTGCCCCGACCGCCGGGACGTCGACGTCTAAGTCGACCCCGGAGACCGAGCCGATCCTCGAGTCCATGCGAACTCGAGTCGATCCTCGGTCGAGGTCACCCTCGGCCTCCCGTTCGGGACCGAGGTCGTCGCCGCCGACTCCCTTGGCGTCGGGGCGGCCGACGCCTCCGCCTGCCCGAGCCGACCCCACTGATTCCTCCTCGGAGTCGGTCTGGGAGTCTGAAGAGGAGTCGCCTGATTCCTTTCGGACTCGGTGTGTCCCCTCGGACTCACCTGAGTCCGAACCTCGGAAACAGTCCCCTCCGGAGGATGCCCGGTTCTCGGACTTCGTCAGGGATATGGCCAAGGCTTTGGCCTTCCCGGCGGATCCCGAGGAGGAGCCTCGAGCCGAAGAGCTCGACGCCCTTCAATACGACTCTCCCGCCCGGGAGCACTTTACTGTACCGGTGCCTCCCATGCTGGAACGACTACTCTTCCGCATGTGGGAGAGTCCGGCCTCGTCGCCGGTATTGAGCAAGCGGGTCGATTCCATCTATCGAGTCCGCAAGAGTCCTGGCTTCCAAAAAGCACAGCTACCACACCATTCCATGGTAGTGGAATCGGCCATGCATCGGCTGAAGAGCCAGAAAATGCACTCCTCGGTGCCCCCTGGCAGGGAGGCCCGTAACCTGGATGGCCTTGGTAAGAAGTGTTTCCAGGGCTCTATGCTGGCTTGTCGTGTCCAGACCTACCAGCTATACATGGGCATGTATCTCCGAGACCTGGCTAAAGAGCTAGCCGGATTCTCTGCTGGACTGTCCGAGGAACCTTTGCGGAGGTTCCTAGCCTTAACATCTGGTATTCGGGAATGCTCCAAATTCATGTCCCGAGCAGCCTATGATGGCTTTGAAGCATCGGCTCGTGTGGCCGCAGCCGGCATCGGTGCCCGCCGACAGGCTTGGCTTCAGTCGTCTGACCTTGAGCCTTGGGTGCAGGACAAGTTGGTCGATGTCCCCTGCAGAGGTGAGAACCTCTTCGGCAAGCCCATGGCTGAAAAGGCTGCACAAATCGAGACGGAGACTCTCACCAGGACCAGACTTTCTAGGAAGACCTCCGCCCCTTCCCAGAAAAAGAAGGGCTCCGGAAAAAAGTCCTTTTACCCGAGAAAGGCGGCTGCCTACAAACACTACCCCCAATATCAGGCCCCTCCAGCTCCCCAACAGGGTCAGCAGGCCAAGGGACGGGGTAACGGGTCCTGTAGGCAGCAAGCCCCCAAGCCTGCACCACCAGCCCCTGCTCAGCAGGGTGGGGGTTTTTGACTTCCTCAGCATAGCCTCTCCCCCTCAGCTGGTCCCTCCCAGCACCGGAGGGCGGCTGGTTCACTTCGCCCACAGGTGGTCCAACATCACTTCAGATGCCTGGGTGCTTCAAGTCGTGCGAGAAGGATATCTTCTCCACTTCCATCAGGTCCCTCCCTCTTATTTTCCGGGGGAACCTCCGCGACACCCTCTGCACAGGGACTTACTCCTTCAGGAGTTAGCAAGTCTTCTTCAGGACCAGGCTGTGGAACCGGTGCCCCACCACCTGAGAGGTCAAGGCTTTTATTCCAGGTATTTCCTAATACCAAAAAGGACAGGAGGCCTAAGACCCATCCTGGACTTGCGCAACCTCAACAAGTTCCTTGTGTGGGGAAAAGTTCAAGATGCTTACCCTTGGAATCCTTCTGCCCTACCTCCAGCAGGGAGATTGGCTATGCTCCTTGGATCTAAAGGATGCCTACACGCACATCCTCATCCACCCAAGCCACCGCCAATATCTAAGGTTTGTGGTGGCCGGAAATCACTACCAGTACAGAGTACTGCCCTTTGGCCTGTCCTCCGCACCGCGAGTCTTCACAAAATGTCTCGCGGTGGTGGCGGCCTATCTCAGGCTTCACGGCCTCTATGTTTTTCCGTACCTCGACGACTGGCTCATCAGAGCGTTGTCCCCTCTGGCAGTCACCAATGCCACACACCGCACGGTGACTCTTCTGCAGTACTTGGGCTTTGTCATAAACTTCGCAAAGTCCACTTTGCTCCACTCACAGGATCTCGAGTTCATCGGCGCAAGACTGCACACTCCTCAGGCTCGAGCTTTCCTGCCTCTCGACAGGGCTCAACGGCTCATGGACCTAGCCGGCCGTTTTCGCAGCCAGTCCCTGGTCTCCGCCAGGCGCTTCCTGAGATTGCTCGGCCACATGGCTTCCACCGTCCACGTGACCCCCAATGCTCGCCTGAATATGCGGCCGGCTCAATGGTGCCTTCGCAAACAGTGGCAACAAGCCACCGGCGGCCTAGCCGACTTAGTGCGCCTCTCCAGTCCGCTGGCCTCTTCCCTACAGTGGTGGCTTCATCGGCCGAACCTAGTGCTCGGAATGCCTTTTCAGTCGCCTCAGCCGACTCAAGTGCTGACGACCGATGCTTCCCTCCTGGGCTGGGGAGCTCACTGCCAGGGGGCATGTACTCAAGGTCTCTGGACCGCGTGGGAATCTGCTCAACAGATCAACTTCCTGGAGCTCAGAGCTATTCGTCTGGCGCTCAAGGCTTTCTCCCACCTGACTTCTCACCAGTCCGTCCTTGTCCAGACGGACAATCAAGTTGCCATGTTCTACGTGAACAAACAGGGTGGCACGGGCTCCTTCCTTCTCTGCCGAGAAGCTCAAAAGCTCTGCTCTTGGGCCGTCAGTCACGGCATTCTTCTCAAAGCAGTTTATCTCCCAGTCCAGGAGAATTGCCTGGCGGACAAACTCAGCAGGATACTCCAGCCGCACGAGTGGCGTCTGCATCCCTTAGTAGTCCAGAAACTCTTTCTGAAGTGGGGCCTCCCCACGATGGATCTCTTTGCCAGTCCTCTCAACCGGCAACTTCCTCGCTTCTGCTCGCGTCAGCCACATCCCCTTCGGGTAGCGGCAGATGCATTTCTGCTCTCATGGTCGGAAAACCTTCTCTATGCTTTTCCTCCCATCCCGCTGGTCTCCCGAACTCTGTTCAAGGTTCTCCAGGACAAAGCGTCCATGATCCTGGTGGCTCCTCGCTGGCCCAGACAGCCGTGGTTTCCACTCCTGTTGCAATTAGCGGTAGAGGATCCGTTCCCTCTGGGGTTTCATCCGGATCTCCTAACACAGGATCAGGTGTCTCTGCTACACCCCAACCTCAGATCTCTCAATCTAATGGCCTGGCGGCTGAAAGGGTAGTCCTTGCTCCCCTTCTCCTGCCGGCAGAGGTGGAAGAGGTCGTCCTAGCTTCTCGGCGACCTTCTACCCGCAAATGCTACGCCCTTAAATGGCGTCGTTTTTCCGTTTGGTGTGTACAGCAGTCTCAGGATCCCTTCTCCTGCTCGGTGTCGGTGATCTTGCAGTACCTGCTCTACCTCTCTAATCTGGGACTTAAGTCCAACTCAGTCAAGGTCCACCTCAGTGCTCTGTCAGCACACCATGTGCCGGTGGACAGCAGACCTCTTTCCAGCGACCCTCTTGTAGCACGGTTTCTCCGAGGTCTCCTTCTACTAAAACCACCTCTGCGCCCGCCAGCACCTGACTGGGATCTGAATGTGGTTTTACAGCGGATCACCTGCCCGCCTTTTGAACCGATGGCTACCTGTTCTCTGCGTTTTCTTTCGTGGAAAACCTTATTCCTGATAGCCCTCACTTCCGCTAGACGCGTCAGTGAATTGCAGGCCCTCGTGTCTGATCCTCCCTTCACTCGGTTCTACAGAAATAGGGTAGTCCTACGGACTCACCCAAAATTTCTTCCAAAAGTTGTCTCCCCTTTTCACATCAATCAGGAGGTGGTACTTCCAACCTTCTTTCCCAGGCCTCACTCCAGCCGAGCTGAACGAGTCCTGCATACCCTGGACTGTAGAAGGGCATTGAACTTCTACCTTTACCGTACGCGGGAGCACCGTAAAGCTGCTCAGCTTTTTGTGTCTTTTGACCCCAATAAATTGGGGCTCCCTGTCTCCAAGCGTACTCTGTCCATCTGGGTTGCTGACTGTATCGCTTGGGCTTATGGGGCAGCCGGACTCTCCTTAGAAAGTCGAGTCACGGCTCATTGTGTTCGGGCGAAGGCTACGTCAGTGGCTTACCTCCGCTCTGTTCCGCTAGCAGAAATCTGCCGGGCCGCTACTTGGTCTTCGAGCCAGACTTTTGCGGTCCATTACTGTCTCGAGAGGGAGTCCCGCAGGGACAGTGCTTTCGGACAGGCAGTCCTCCGAAATCTCTTCGAGGTTTGAGCAACTCCTACCCTCCATCCCGGATGGGGGCTACCGGTGGGTAATAAGTCAGCGAAGATTCCATCCTTCTGTACTGCCGAGCTCGAGGGAGCTCATTTTTGTGCTTAGGGTCTCCGGTAGCCTTAAGCTTGGGAGTCCCATATGTGAGGACTGACTTCCTGCTTGGTCCTGGAGAAAGCGTAGTTACTCACCTGTAACAGGTGTTCTCCAGGAGCAGCAGGAATCAGTCCTCACAACCCTCCCTCCTCCCCGTGGAGTTGCAATCATCTGCTTAAGTTTTTTGCAAATTTTTATGCTGTCTTTTAGCTATGTCATCAGACTGGCTAAGATGGCACCCTTGGGCGGGAAGGCGACCGCGCATGCGCGCTGCAATTCCCAAAGGCTTTCTGTGAAAGCTGGGGAAAATTGCTCCGCGAGGGCTCCATCGGCGCCGACGTCACCCATATGTGAGGACTGATTCCTGCTGCTCCTGGAGAACACCTGTTACAGGTGAGTAACTACGCTTTATCTTGATGGCTTACCCTGAGGTTTTCAGAGGGTTATTCAAGTCAGTTAGAGCTTCCAATATCGCCCCAAATCGTCTCGCGCCTAAGGACCACACTAAATGGCCCTCTGGCGCGGGCCTGCCAGGCGCAGGCATGCCCGATGTGCTTTACTTTTAAAGTCAGTCACCAGCGTTGTTAAGTGGAGCAATCAGGCTTGCCCTGTTCAATCGGACCAGATAACAGCTAATTCTAACGGCAGCAGTGATGTCACTCTTCAGCTCTGCTCGTGCCCGATGTTGCTTTACTTTTAAAGTCAGTCACTAGCGTTGTTTAATGAAGCAATCAGGCTTGCCCTGCTCAATCGGCACAGATAACAGCTGATTATAATGCCTCTATATCGTTCCATGGTGAGACCGCACCTTGAATATTGTGTGTAATTCTTGTGTGTAATTCTGGTTGCCGTATCTTAAAAAGGATATAGCGTTATTAGAAAAGGTTCAGAGAAGAGACACCAAAATGGTAAAGAGGATGGAAGGATACTCCTGTGAAGAAAGGCTAAAAAGGTTAGGGCTCTTTAACCTGGAAAAGAGACGGCTGAGGGGAGATATGATAGAAGTCTATAAATTAATGAACGGAGTGGAACGGGTAAACGTAGATCATTTGTTTACGTTATCAGAATATAGAAAGACTAGGGGACATGCAGTGAAACTACAGGGTAAACTATTTAAGACTAATAAAAGAAAATATTTTTCTCCAGGACCAAGCAGGAAGTCGGTCCTCACTTATGGGTGACATCGACACCGATGGAGCCCTTGTGCGGAGCATTTCCCTAGCTTTCTATGAAAGCCTTTGGGAATACTGCACGCATGCGCAGTTCCCTTCCCGCCTAAAGGTGCCATCTTGCTCAGTCTTTCTTTTTCCGTGGAGTCCATCGGACGTCTGTCGTTGACGTTTTTTCAGCGATTACTTCGTCTTTTTTCTCCGGTTCGATGCCAGTTCCCCTTCCCGCCGGGTTCGGTACACCGGTATCGAGCCCGTTTTCTATTTTTCGTTTTTTGCCCTTCGTGGCTGGTGTTCGCGCCTTTTTTCTGTTTTCCCTGGATAGCCGGTCCTTTGACCTCACGGGGGGCCCTTTTTTCCCCGATGGCTTCCAGTGGTTTCAAGAAGTGTGATCGGTGCAAGAAACTAATGTCTCTCACCGACACACATGACTGCTGCCTTTGGTGCCTCGGCCCACATCATGATCCAAAAATCTGTGGCCTGTGTGGCAAAATGTCCACCAAGGCACTTCGAAGCAGTCAGCACCAGAAAGAAAGGATTTTCTCAGATTCTGCCTCCGGCCGGGGCCGAACCTCATCTGAGGCCTCGACGTCTCAGGAGTCTGATCCCGAGCATCTCCGGGGTTCCTCGGACAGGGGATCCCCCGATCGGGAACGCAAGAGGAAGAAACGGCTCGTGAGGGCGGCGTTGGAAGAGGCCCCTGGTTCCTCAAGAGCCAGGTCTAAGACCCCCGACCGCCGTCCCGGGCCCTTGGAACAGGAGAAGCCGTCCAAGCTGCCTCGTGTGGAGTCAGAGACCGTCGGACACGTAAGTCCTGTAGTCCTCGTGGACTCTCCTCCAAGGGAGCAGACGTCGGGCCCGGCGCCGCCGGGGCCGGAGTCAGTGGCTGCTGAGTCTCCTGAGCTTGGACTCAGTCTGACAGCCTTGGAGTGCAGACTGTCTGCCTTCATGGATCAGCAGCGGGTGCTGATGGCCAGCCTCGCTGGTGCATCTGCCCTGACCACCGGGACGTCGACGTCTAAGTCTACCCCGGAGACAGAACCGATACTCGAGACCATGAAGGTTCGAAGTTGTCCTCGGTCACGGTCACCCTCGACCTCCCACTCGGAACCAAGGGCGTCGATGCCGGTGCCTTCGGCGTCGGGGCGAGTGCCACCTAGACCCGCGCGGTCGGAGCCCCTCGACTCTTCTTCGGATGAGTCAGCTTGGGGGACGGAGGACGAGGAGTCCCCCGACACCTTCCGGACTCGGTGCGTCCTTTCGGACTCGCCGTAGTCCGAGCCCCGGAGTAGGTCCCCTTCGGACAACACCCGATTCTCGGAGTTCGTTTGGGAGATGGCCAAGGCCTTGGTGATTCCCGCGGACCCCGAGGAGGAGCCTCGAGCTGAGGAGCTCGAGGCCCTCCAGTATGATTCTCCTCCGAAGGAGGACTTTACTGTGCCTGCTCCTCCGATGCTGGAACGGCTCCTCTTCCGGATGTGGGAGGCACCGGCCTTGGCGCCGGTCTTGAGCAAGCGGGTCGATTCCATCTATCGACTCCGTAAGAGCCCTGGATTCCAGAAGGCGCAGCTGCCACACCATTCCATGGTGGTGGAATCGGCCATGCATCGTCTGAAAAGCCAGAAGATGCACTTCGCGGTGCCTCCCAGCAGGGAGGCCCAGAACCTGGATGCTTTCGGCAGAAAGTGCTTCCAGGGCTCGATGCTTGCTTGCCGTGTCCAGTCCTACCAGCTCTACATGGGCATGTACTTACGAGACCTGGCGAAAGAGATTGCCGGGTTCTCTGCTGGCCTCTCCTGGGAACCTTTGCAGAGGTTCCAGACTTTGTCTTTAGGAATCCAGGACTGCTCAAAGTTCATGTCCCGAGCGGCCTACGATGGCTTTGCGGCTTTGGCTCGTGTGGCGACAGCCGGCATCGGAGCACGACGCCAGGCATGGCTGCAGTCATCGGACCTCGAGCCCTGGGTGCAGGACAAGTTGGTCGATGTCCCTTGCCGAGGTGAAAACCTTTTTGGCAAGCCCATGGCCGAGAAGGCGGCTGAGCTCGAAACCGAGCACCTGACCAGGACAAGGCTTTCCAGAAAGACTTTTGCCCGTTCTCTCTAAAAGAAGGGCTCGGGTAAAGAGCCCTTTTACCCGAGAAAGGTGGCTGCCTACAAACCGTTCCCTCAGTACCAGGCCTCCCCAGCAGGGTCAGCAGGCCAAGGGGCAGGGACATGGTCCCCATAGGCAGAAGACCCCCAAGCCTCCGGCTCCGGCTCCTTCTACCCAGCAGGGAGGGGCGTTTTGACTCCCTCAGCATAGCCTTTCCATCTCTGCTACCCCATTCCTGCACAGGAGGTCATCTAACCCTGTTTGCCCACAGGTGACCACCCATTACAGGGGATGCTTGGGTATTAAGCATAGTCCACAGGGGCTATATGCTTCATTTCCAGCAGTTACCCCCTGCCTACTTCCCAGGAGAGCCTCTAAGGCCTCTCCTGCACACGGACCACCTACTTCAAGAACTTCAAGGTCTGCTTCTGGACAAGGCGGTGGAGCCTGTACCTCCTCGCCTACAGGGGCACGGCTTCTACTCCAGGTACTTTCTAGTGCCAAAGAGAACCGGGGGCCTAAGGCCTTTTCTAGACCTCAGGAACCTCAGCAAGTTCTTGGAGAAGGAAAAGTTCAAGATGTTTACTCTTGGAACACTACTGCCCTACCTCCAGCAGGGAGATTGGCTATGCTCCTTAGATCTAAAGGATGCGTATACTCACATCCTCATTCATCCAGACCACAGGAAGTACCTCAGGTTCATGGTGGGAGGAAACCATTACCAGTACAGAGTACTGCCTTTTGTCCTAACGTCCGCCCCAAGAGTCTTTACAAAGTGCCTTGTTGTGGTGGCGGCCTACTTGAGGACTCAAGGTGTTTTTGTCTTCCCCCTATCTGGACGACTGGCTCATCAGGGGTCATACTTACCAGGAGGCCAGGCAGGCCACCTTCCAAACTGTATCGCTCCTTCAAGACCTAGGCTTTGTCATATACTTTGCAAAGTCC